>JAWMAG010000015.1:7500-4807500 GCA_037013455.1 Ceratitis rosa | reverse complement strand
CGAATACAACCGTGCCAACAACTCACGGCTTTAATTTACACAACTATTTGCCGACAGATGCCACAGCCTACCCTTTGAGTGAAAGGAAGATAAAGCAAAACAAAGGAAATGAACAAATAAACACAAATAAGTGTTTGTTGTGGCCAGTACGCGACAACTCCACCCTCCATCATCTACGGAAAGGAAGGAATATTCCTTTTGGCCAGAGAACGGATATCCCCTATCATAACCTATCAATCCCTATATGGCCTCAACTCCTTAACGTTCCAAGCTCCTTTGTCTTTACCTAAGTCATCTGTCAGTGTGTATGTCCACGGTGACACTCTATTCCTAACAATAAACGGCCCTACATACTTTGGGTCAAACTTCGCCGCATAGAAATTCGCTGCGACCGACAGCTTAAAATTATTCCTCTAAAATAGTTCTCCAGGCATGTATTGTACATCTCGAGGTCTGAGAAGATACTGCCTCGCAAGCTTCTCACTCGCCTGCTCTAACCTAGTTCTAATGTTTGCCCTAATCTCATCAAGCCTCTTTGTCCGCTCCTGACAATTTAATTTGTCCTGATCTCCTAAACTGTCTATGAAGTCCCTACTGCCTTCTCCCGCCATATAACTACCAAATTCACAAAATATGGCGTAGCTCCTAACACTTCGTGCTGCGCTGTCCGAATGCAGCATGCTACCTTCGCTAACTGTTGGTCCCATGTCCTCTGGTTCTCTGATATATAAGCCCTAAGTGTTGTCTTAATAATCTCATTAACCCTCTCGGCCGGGTTAGCCTGTGGGTGATAGTGTGTGGTGTACCGAAGTTGGACGCCATAGTCACCGTAGAGGCCGCAAAGCTCTCTACTCCTAAAGTGGCGTCCATTTTCACACACCACGGACTGAGGAGTGCCATAAAAAAAGAAATACATTGTCCTCCAATTGTTTGCATACGCTTTTTGCCGTGGTAGTACGCAAAGAGAATAGGAGGGGAAATTTGGAAAAGTAGCCCACTACTGTTAAAATATATTGGTCTTGTGACGACTTCACTAAGGGCCCTACCAGATCTACACAAACCATTTCCCAAGGCTCGACTGCCTTGTCCCTCTCTATCATACTCCCAGCTGGCTGTAAATTTTCAGGTTTCATCTGCTGGCATGTTTACATGCCCTAACATACTTCGCAATGTCCGACTTCATCTTTGGCCAGTAGGACACGCGCAAAAGTCTTTTCACATCCATATGGCCTGCCAGCAGACTGTCGTGACATTGTCTCAGAACCTCATCTCTACTATCACGCCCTATTACTCTTTTCCACTCTGGGGAATCACCATAAACAGAAGGAAATCTCGACCTAACAAACCTGTAGAGGTTGCCACCTTCATATCTCCAAGCCACAAAGTCTTTTTCTATACTAATCCAATCATCCTTGGCAACCAAGGGTCGGTAGTACTCACTTCAGCAATAACTGGCACACTATGGGATAGCATGTCTCGAACCACATGTTTCTTGCCTTTCCGATGCACTGTATCGAAATCGTACTGCCGGAGCCTCAAAGCCCATCTCGCTAACCTGCCACACGAATCCTTCAACTTATTTAACCGAATAAGTGAATAATGATCAGTGATGACCGTAAACTTAGCGCGCTCACCTTATGGCCGCAGTTTCTCCACCGCGCACAGAACCGCTACACACTCCTTTTCGGTCGTCGAATAATTTCGCTCACCTTTATTTATTGATCTACTCAAATATGCTACGTCCCTCTCACCGTCATCAAACATCTGTGCTAACATCGCACCTATACCCCAATCAGACGCGTCTGTATGGATTTAGAAAGGACTATCAAAATCCGGGCAACTCAAAACCGGAGCTATCAGCAAGCGTTCCTTCGCTTCTTTAAAACTCATTCTTCAGTCTTTTGAACTTTCGGTTCTTCTTCGTTAAATCGTTGAGAGGCCTAACTAACTCTGCAAAGTCTTTAATAAATCTGGGGTACCAGGACACTGTTCCTATAAGTTTACGTTCTTTAGTACTTCAATCCGAAGCATCGCCTCTACCTTCTCGGGGTCTACGTGTAGACCATTCTTGTCCACCACGTAGCCGAAATATTTTAATTCGGACCACCAAAAATTACATTTGTCCCTACTGCCCTGAACGAATCTATCCAAAACAATCTTCAAAATCAGTAAATGCTTCTCAAAATTATTGGTAAAGATAATAATATCGTCCAAATACACAAAAACATGAGGTTTTAACTATGGTCCTATGACCGAATCTATAAATCTCTGACAAATGCCGGTGCATTATGCAAACCATATGGTCTCGACTGCTCCTCCACCGGAATTTGCCAGTAAGCGGACTTAATGTCCAGACTGGACAGAAACTTGACATCCCTTAACTTATCTAAGGTTGCCGGCACATATGGGAGGGGGTAACTATCCTTATCTGTACATTTGTTCAAAACCCTACACGTATAGTCTACGCAAAACCTATATGTACCGTCTTTCTTCGTAATCATAACTACTGAAGACGCCCAAGGACTATGTGATTTCTCTATCGCCCCTTTGTCAAGCATATCCTTAATCTCCTCATCTTTATGCGACTGTATGACGAGAGACACAGGGTAATACCTCTGTTTCAGGTTCAACTCCTGCTTTTTCCCTGATCTTATGCCCAAATAAATGGGTCCGGCCTAACCCTTCCGGCATAGCCTGGAACGTCTGGTTCTAGTTCCGGCCGAGAAAATGACCACCTCATTCTCGTTATATCCGGGATAATACCAGCCGTGGCCGAAAAATCGATGCCAAGGATTACGCCCTGAGGTAACTCTGGAACCACTAGGTATTCCAAGAGAACCGACTTGCGCTCCACCTCGATTGGCAACGAATCCGAGCCTAACACCGAGATATGACCTCCATCCGCGAGATTCACTCACAAAAAGTTAGGATCAGAACTGACCCTAATACCAAACGAACTCAACTTCTGCCAAACTAGCCGACCTATTACTGTTCTGGTCGCACAGAATCCGACAAAGTCCTTAAAGCAAAACCATGAATCCTTATATCAAAACTCGGGCGTTCGTCTTGACCGCTCGTCACCAACGAAAACGCCAACCTAACCTCGACACCTAAATTCGCCCGCTGCGAGTTAGCAGGTTCCCTAACTCGCCCTACTAGACCGCCTGTCCTGCTGTTCCAGGGGACTATCTCCCGTTTTCCGATCTGTTGTTCGACCTAACAACGCTATCGCTCGACCGAGAATTTGCCCCGCTGTCATCCGGCCTATTATCCTTAACGCGCCCTGACCTAAAGGGGTTGTGGTTTCGCCCCCCACCGGAAGCCGTTCGGTCTTTTGAGGTTCACTCGGCTTCGCTGCACACACCGCACGCCTACCGCAACCAAAGCACTTAATCCTCTTCTTGCAGTCTGCAGAAATGTGCCCGAAACGTCTACATTTGAAACACTGGGTATTCGATCTTGGCCTAAAGCTATCAACTAGGTCAGGCTCAGCTACCGCGGCGACCTCTACACCAGTCGAGACTTAAGCCAGGCCAGGTTCCAACGACCCCTATGACTCGGAGGAGGGACAAAAGCATCCACCGCAATCGACCCTATAGTCACCAATGATGGCTGGATCTGATAAAAAGGAAGGAGATTAGCCCTAATCAATCCTAACATCCTCTTGTCAGTTAAAGGCTCCTGAAGCCTACTGAACATTATCTCCATCGTTGCGACGTAGACTCCGATGGACTCATTCGCTCCTTGAGTCCTTCGCCTTATCTCGTCAAGTAAGAGGTCGCCATAGTTGGGGTGTAAGATCTCCAACTTAAACTCTCTTACTAACTCCTCCCAGCTATTTAATGCCTTTCACTCAACTCCTCAACCCGTTCTAAGAATGCGAAAAGCGACATTCCCGCTTTTTCGCATTCGACTATCTCTTCAATAACTCGTAGTATTTCCACGGGCGGGGGTGCGATCGGGTCCGCACGAGTGGCACCAGAGTGCTCTACCAAAACGATCTCCTTTTCTTCGGCTTCTTCGCTGTTCTGCCTCTTGTAGTTTGGCGAGATGGAGCAACAACTTGCTTTTCAGCTTCATCTGCTGACTCATCTCGTCTCGTTACCCGGTCGCGCCCGTCCGATTCGCGATAAGGGCCACTCGATCTTCGCCATCGCTTCTTTCCATGCGATAGCTTGCCTCCACCCGAAACCGACACAATTAACTTCTCTACCTCCTCAGTTTCGACTCAATCACCGTCTTGTCCTCGTCGATACTAAAGGGGTAGTCCTGAAAGAGGTTTACCGACCATCTTTTCTCTAAAAGACGCGACGCCCTTAGCGACTTACGCTTGGTTTCCACCGTACCGACTGGAAGGCCGCGTGTCTCCATCTCATTCGTGTATGCGAGCTCATTCTGCGCTAAGCGATTAATCTCCATAATAAAAAAAAGGTAACGTTAACTAGATAAAAAACAACAAAATAGAAACGAAGAAAAAAACGAAAAAAATTAAAAAAAATCTATAACCCTAGCGTGGTACCACAATAGAGCCTAACCACAGAAAACAAAATAATTTAAAAAAAATAGAAAAACAAAATTGAAACACAAACTACTTTAATGTAACAGCACAATCATAAACAAAAAATGTTTAACCATGACAAAAATTCGAATTCAAGTAAAATAAGGAAATTAAAAACAAAAAACTTTAATTTAACAATCACAAACTAAATTTGGTAGGACTACTACTGTTTACTCTAGGCCCAGTCTCTACCCAGTTGACGAACTATTTTCACTACCTGGATAACACACACAAATGCTCCGGTAATGTGAGAAACAAAATAGAAAATTGTTAATTTATAAAACGGAACGGACTCACCAAATTCCTTTGTAATATGCATGTTGATAATTTGTGGATGTTACCTGGGTTCGGCCACCAATAAATTTCTTCCTTGAAATATCTCTACTAATAAAAACAAAGAAAAATATTAAAAAACTGCCAACATCAACCAACCATACGAAAGACACAAAAATTTTCAAAACACAACCTCTTTTCAAAAATATATTTATCTTTAAATATTGGGGCCCACGTTAGGCGCCAATTTGTCACCTCCACTCCTAATACAATATGTACTTATACCTGCAGTGGTTGATGGTTAAAGCCTATCAACAACCACACTACGCACTGACCAAACGAATCACAGCACAAAGAAAAGGTGACAAAATAATTTAGTGTACATGTATACACGAAGTAAACAAAATATGTTTTTGGGGTGCACCCGAGGTGTGGTCAAACCAAACTGGTTACGAACTTAAGAAGCTTCTTCGTACTGTCGGGGTAACTTTAACCCACCTTAACGACTGGGCTCTGGGTGCAGGATGCTATACGGATGGGTGGGAGCGTAACGAAGGAAGGAACACTTTCGGCACGACAAAACGTTTAAAAACAATAAGGTGATACTTATGGTCTCTCGGTCGGGTGTGGGTACCCAATTTCGGTTGCTCCTGTGATGTCGTCCAACTTCGGCTATGCCATTGAAACACAACACAGCTCTACAAATTAGTTTTCCTGGGCTTCAACTACCCCTTCTGCTCACTAACGTCTCTATTTTGCCCCTACTGGCAATCAAATCTTTCTAAACTAGGCCTCGACTGCATTTTTATAAATATTTGCCTCAACTGGAAAATCACTGCTAATGGTTATTCTCTTCTTTTTCAAAACTACACACACGTCTGTAAAAAGATGTGTTTGCTTTCAAAGATTACAAGAATCTGATCCGGCACGCACTTACGAGCCGGGCCGCAAGTAACGCGACGGCCTTCAGAATTCTCAGGCGAGTATGTATTGGTGCCCAATTGTTTGCGACGCCCCCTTTACCCAAAGGGACCGAGAAATGGAAAAGGGACCCAACTATTCGAAGCTTTTCCGTTTATCGTTCATGCTACTTGAAATTTGATAGATAGTTTCCTTTTCGCCTAGATAAACAGGACCAGGGACTGGCCTGTTCAATATTCTTGAAATTCGGTACATAGGTGGCTTTTTGCTTAGAGTAGCATATATACTACTCTTCTTCCCGTGTACTGCTTAGATTAACAGGAAGTCTTACCTATTCGATCAAATCTTTATAAATAATATTAAAATGAAGACTACTCTTCTCCACGGAAAGTGGACCAGGTTCCGATTTATTCAAAGCTTTTGTGTGTATAATTCAATTTACTTGAAATTCGGTACATAGGTGGCTTTTTAATAAGAAGAGTGATGGTCTCTCCGGGAAAATCGGAGTTTTTGGTTCGATGTGCTTAAAATTCGGTGCAGAGGTTGTTTTTTGCTTAGATTAATAGAAAGTCTTCTCTTTCCTCGCCGAAGTGGACCTGGAACTGAACTAATCGAAGATATTGTGTTTATTGTTGTGGTACCTAGGTGACTTGTTGTTTATATTAACAGGAAGACTACTCATATCCCCGGTAACTTGACCAGGGACTGGCTTGTTCAGAAAAATCGTATTTATTGTACGATTTACTTAAAGTTGGGTAAATGCGTGGCTTTTCACCTAGATTAACAAGAAAGTGGACCATGAACTGACTATTCAGAACAAACGTATTTTTGATACAATTTGCTTTAAGTTCGATACATGGCTGCTATTTCGCCTAGAATATTTAGAAAATTACTCTTCGCTCCGGGAAGTGCTTCAGGCATCGATCAATTTGAAGAGAAATTCGGTTAAGACGCGCCTTTTGCTTAGATGAACACGAAAACTATTCTTCTCTCCGGGAAGTGGACAAATACTATAAATATATATATACAGCCATTCTCGTATTCGATTCAAAACGTGCAAATGTTTTATTATAATTATATCTATTTAATCAATGAGATATATGTACACATGTTTTTTTTGAATCTAAGCATTTATATTATGCACCTAAATTTGACATATATGCCTTATTTAGTTTGTATATATGTATTTTTTTTTTTTGTTTGAAACATTAATATTTATTTATTAAATCTGCTTCGACTTCGGAAGCCTAACAATAAGTAATAAAATCTTAAACTAAATTAAAACATAAAGCCCATTTGAAGGAATGGGCTGCTGGCTTGACGTAGCTCTTTAGAGGGCTGCTTTGTCTCTTATCCGCAGGCGGGTTTGACTTGTTGCCAAGGTATTAGCCAAAGGGCTCGGACGGTTACGTAGTTTTTTTAAGTATTTTTTTGCTGCGATTTCAATTTCTTCCTTGATGGTAGATATATTTAGATCTCTATGAATATTTTCATTACGCATGTTCCATGGTGCGCCCGTTATTACTCTTAACGTTTTCGATTGGAATCTTTGAATTATATCTATATTCGTCGTGCCCCATAACTGGATTCCATACATCCATATCGGTTTCATTGTTGCTTTATATAAGAGGACTTTGTTGCTAAGGCTAAGTCCAGATTTCTTATTTAAAAGCCAAGGTAACCTGGCAGATTTGAGTTTAAGCTGCAGCTTCTTAGCTGCAATGTGTTGTCTCCAGGTTCATCGTCTGTCCAAGTGGATACCAAGGTATGTAATTTCGTTAGCTTGCGGTATCGATACATTGTTGTGCGTAGCAGTTGGACACGTTTTTTTTTTTTGCCTTAATGTACAAGTTATGTATTTGCAATTGTTTTCATTAACTTTTATGCGCCATTTCGCTAGCCATTCTTCAATTAGCTTAAGATGCTGCTTAACATTTTTGTGGCTGTAATGGGGCATTTATGTCGAGATAATGATATTTTAGTTTTATGAATCATACCACACTTTGTCAAATGCTTGCGCCACATTGAGAAAAACGGCCGAGCAATACTCTCTCATTTCGAAACCTTTCCTTATTTCATTTGTTATACGATTCACTTGTTCAATTGTGCCTTGTTTTTCCCGAAAACCAAATTGATGTGTAGGAATAATATCATTTTGATGGAGTAAAGGAGTAATTTTTGAAAGCAGCACTTTTTCGAAAAGTTTTGATAGGCAAGGCAACAGGCTGATTGGTCTATATGATGACGGCAGGGTTGTGTCTTTACCTGGTTTAACTATCATCATTATCTGCGACTTTCTCCAGATTTGTGGATAATATCCTAGTATTAAAATGGCACTGAAAACCTTGGCAAGAAAAACGAGAGCAATGCTTGGCAATTCTTTTATCATTTTTGGTGAAATATGATCGTCTCCTGGAGATTTGTTTCGATTTAAAGCGGTAATAGTGTTTTTAGTTCAGGCACAGATGCTCCGCAAGTAACAGTGTATCTACACGTAGGAACAAGGTTCGGTGACAAAGGTGCACTATATGTAGCAGTATTTGGTTGAAATACTGTGCTCTGCAAAACAAGACGCCTTTTCTTCATCCATTATTGCCCGTGAACCATTACCCAGTATCAACGGTACTTCAGTGCTTGCTGGCGGCTTAAGGTTTTCGCTAGCTTTCCATAGAGATTTTTTAGTAGAAACATTGGGAGACAAAGACGTTATAAGATGTTTGAGATTTCTTTCTTCTTCGTATCTTAATGCCTTTTTTAGTTTGCTTTCTGCCACCTTAAGACGAATTTTTGCATCGGGTAATTCTATTCCGCTATTAGTTGTCAATGTTTTTTCTTTTGTTTTCTGCTCTGGTGTGGCTGTAGTTGCTGCTGTTGCTAGTATACTGTTAAATACAAGTAACTCGTTTTCAACATCAGTTCCTTTCTCTATTTGCGCATTGGTCTGTATATGACTGCTAATGTATTTTTTATATTTAACACGTTCACGCCGGCGCTGCAATTCATGTTTCGCGCCCATAGGCGGTTGCGCTGAAAGCGTTTTGTTCTATCAGACGGGGCCGAACTAAATGTTTCAACGAAAGATTATCGCACGGGAAAACGGTCTAATAAAACTTAAATAATAAAGTTTATGTTAAATAATTGAAATATTTACTTATGTTTTTGTTATAAGTACTATTGAATTTGTTATGTTTGGTGATGCACACTGATTGGTAGTACAATCATATGCGAGCCACCGGTGGTACATGCCGGCGTGAACGTGTTAAGCCAGTTAGTTCTTGATGTAGTAAGTCGAAAAGCATGCTCACTTTCAATTGCTTGTTCGTTCAATTTAATAATTATTGAGAAAGGATCAGAAGCTAAGTCAGCACAGATTTTAGCAAATACTAAACACATATTTACTTTTTTAGTGACTGCAGAGTCAATCAGGTCAGGTAATTTCCTTGAGTCCGTAGGCCAGTAAGTTGATTGTCTTGGGAAGATAAAATCGAATCTATTTTTCATACTTATGATCGTGTTATATAACTGATGACCTTTCGGGTCAATTAGTCTCGATCCTCAAGAGTCATGAAAAAGTCGCTAAAAAGTTTTTCTGTTATTACAAAACGTGGCGGACAGTAACTCGCAGCGAAAGTAAAGTCAACCCCTCTATTTTTAAGGGTGATCGAAGTTGACTGCATCCAATTCGTAGAAAAGGAATTAAGAAAGCTGTGCTTGAAACGGTTCCTTATGAGTATAGCTGTGCCCCCATGTGCTTTGCCATCTGGGTGATTAGTGTTGTACAGCTCAAAACCAGGGATATAAAAATTATACTTCTGGGTGAGATGTGTTTCAGATATAACCATAACATCAATTTCGTGAATCTGTTAAAATAATTGTAGTTCTAATTTATGCTGGTTAACACCATTAGCATAATAACTGTTCATTGGCTTTTACTACGTTGGCATGGGTCATTTGACCAATATTTTAACTGGGTAGGTTGGAAGGGCTCGGATTGGAATTAGTATATGGGAGCTGGTTCCGCTTGGCTTGTAAGCCTTGAGCAAGTTTAGATTTTACATCTAAACCTCTATAATTAGCAGTGTGATGGCCATCGCAGTTGCTATCCTTTTTTTGTCTTGCATCCGTTGAAGATCACCACATGCTACCCAGACGGTACGTAAAGTACAATAGCATTTTGTGCAAATTCCTGACAGTTTGTGCATTGCACGGGACAATTACGCTTGAGCGCTTTTTCCACCGTGATTCTTCGGTGTAAAAGGTATTTTAAACTGTAAATTGGATGCGTTTCATTCTTCTTAAGTTGAGCTGAGCTTGGCGATAAGAACACTTTAAACATAGGCTGTGGCAATATATTTCTGTTATTTATGTTAACGACCGCCCTAATTTCAAACCCTTGCTCCTCTAGAGCTTCTTTTTTGTCACCTGAGTCAACAGTGGCTTCGATTCCCTTAATTACAACAATCAAGCCTTTTGCACTCTTCAACTGATAAGAGTAATAATTCCTGTTGTTTGTAGAAAGAAACACAACGACTTCACGAAAGTCTTTTTCGCGGTGTACTTGTATTTTAGTTTCGTCTATGTTTACTTTTTTAAGAGGTACAATGTGAAAATTGTTGGTACCTGTTATCTGAGCTATGTTCGTAAAGAGTAAATTAGAGCTGCGCTCCCGCAAGTAAATTGGTGGAGGTTTAGTACTGACGACTGTGGAAATATTTGGGGTATGAGGCTCTTCCTCATTAAACGGGGCAAATCTGTTCCCTTTTAGTGCATTACCATCAGCGTCGATAGTATAGCCAACGGTATTATACTTCTTAGCATTAATCACTTTTTTTGGAGGACTAGATTTTGTATATATGTATGAAGTTTGAAATGATATTGGTTTAACTCAATTTTAATATCGCCCCGTGCGCGCTTGCTGTTGGTATTAGGGTGGTGTCCTGTTAAGCGCACGCTTAAACACACTGAGTCACCCTGCAAAAAGTGCTGAATTAAATCCGTTTTGTGGGGGCTGTGTTTAGTGCTGGTTTACTCTGGTTTACTCTGAATTTCAATTAAATCGAACGACAGATAAGATATGTTGGAAAATGTAAGTCTCTGGTCCAGTTATCGGGTAGAAAGTAGTCTTCCTGTTTATCTAGGCGAAAAGCTCAATATGTACTGAATATTTGAGCACTTGATTGTGGATATGTAGGTAAAAGGGAAAAAGTGAAAAACAACAATAAGTTAAAGCGGCACACATGTAGCTTAATGGGATAACCATTGGATCGTGCTGTGGGCATCCCAAGTTCGAATCCAAATCGAAGAAAGGTGTCTGGAAAAAGTAGTCTGATGAGGAAATGTGGTGGTTTCCGTAATAGCAGCTATAACTTCTACCGTCCAAAGTTGTTGTTGTAATTTTTTTAATATTTCCAAAAAATATATGGTCTGAGACAGTTCCATAAACATTTTTTTTGGGCTGGCGGAAAGAAAGTATCAATTTAGCATTGATACTTATTAAAACAGAAAAGAAACTAGTGAAAAGTTTATTGATTTGTATTTCACAATCACAAATTCTTTATCAGTGTTCGAAACTCTTGGCACACCCACTGATAGCTGGGAACAATCTCTTACATCCCGAAGGCAGTGTCCAACTGGGCAACAAATGAAAGAACTCCTATGCAGGCAATTCGAAATTAATGAATGCGTTGAACACAAGCTCGCGAAATCCCTTTCCCCAGAATAGCCACCACTCATGCAAATGGTGCTGTTCAAGAAACTACAGATACCCTAACGGTATAAATTTGTAACAAATAATAGCATTTGTACAAATTGTCTTGCGTTTCACCATACCCTTAAACGATGTACATCACAACACACATGCTTGCATTGATCATTTGACCGAATAGATAACAGAAATGTGCCGTGGACTTCCCCACGTCAAGATAAACACGAACAAGCGTACTTGACCACCCCGAATCAAGACACACAGAGAAATTCGCTTTTGACCTCTCAGAGTCGAAATGTACAGAAAACCGTGAAGATCACCCCAGATCATAATTGCCAATCGGTCAGCAGAAAAATTGCACTGCTCAAATCATGAGAAGATCTGCTCATTGTATACTCTACAAGTCTCGTAGAACAGGCTCCTATCGGCAGCATGACATACATTCATGTCTGCATCATCAAAATTAAAAAAAATCAAAAATTAAGAAAAAGCACTTCCCGCTACAGTATACTTCCGACTTTTTATTTCCAGGAAACGGACAGCCAAATCGGGTCAATGTTTCTCATACCAAGAGAGCCTGTCAAAGTTCCGAAGAAGAACGCAACAGCGGAAGTTATATAAGGAACCACAGAGTAAGCCAGCACCAAACACGGCTTCCACAAAACGGATTTAATTCAGCTCTTCGGGCAGGGTGACCCAGTATGTTTAAGCGTACGCTTACTAGGACACCACCCTAATATTGTGTGCGCACCCTAATGCGCCGTTCTCCAGCTTATGCAGTTATATAAGCGATGCGACGAGATTTCTAAACCAACCAACTGCAAGCGCGCACGGGGCGAGATCAAAATTAAGTTAAATCAATATTATCTCAAAATTCATACATATATACAAACTAGATAAGGCATATATGTCAAATTTATGTGCATAATATAAATGCTTAGATTCAAAACTACATATACAGTTTGTCAAGAGTGAGTTTTCACACTGCAAAAAAACACACTTTTTCAACTTAAATTGCATGTATAATTCAGTTTATTTGCCTTTTCTTAAATTTGGTTATCAAATACAGTTATTTACAATATTTACAATAGATTTTAAAAGAAAAAAATCAGTTGAGTGCAAAAGATGCGAGAAACGTAACAAAAACTATTCCAATTTGTGAGTGTCAAACAACTCGTTTCACAAATAATGAAATGTATTTATGTAGTAATTTTATTAATCTAAAACCTGACCATATGGAATATTTAATACTTAGTATGGCTGCCTCTAGCATTTACCATGCATTGCAGCCGTTTCTTCATGGAATATATCAACTTTATCATGTCGTACACGTTAGGTATATTTACCATTCTTCTAATGTAGCACTTTTGAGTTGTGTGGGGTTTTTTGGTTGTCTTTTAGCCACTTTTTTCAAAAAAGCCCACGAATTCTAAATATGATTTAAGTCGGGGCTTTGGGCCGGAGTATCTATAACTTTCCCGCAGTTGTACAGAAGCCAGATACGCACCATATCCGCCTTATGCTTAGGGTCATTATCTTGATATAATTTGAAATGCGGTTTCATGTTCCTAATAAGTCCAAATTTATCTGCACTGCTTAGCAAGTGACTTCTTAAAATATTCAGCTATTGTTTTGCATCCATTATATCCTCTATGAAAGCCAATTCGCCTACTCCTGTGGCTGCAATACACCCCCAAACCGTAACACACACTTTTCCAAATTTGACCGTTGGTATGATGTTCCAGTTTTCTGGTGATGTAAGTGCCTTTAGCTATACTCTAGTGGGCCCGTCATTGTAATAAGGCATAATTTTCGTCTCATCACAGAATATAACGTCATCCCAATAGTCAATAGGTTCAGCAACCAGCATAGTCGCGAAGGTTAAACGCTTTTCTATATTTTGCTGAGAAAACAGCGGTTTTTTACGCGCAGATCTTGATGCGTATTTGTTTTAAGTATAGTCTGACGTACTGTTTCGTGGGAAACAACATCAGCATTATCTTCCTTAAGTTCCTCTGCAAGCTGTCTCGTCGAAATTCCCGGATTTTGGTTAAATTTTCTCACTATAACGCGCAGCGTTTAGGCGTTACTTTAGGTTTGGGGCCGCCACCATACCTTGGTTCTAATCTTTCTTCACACTGCACTCGTTTTAGAATATTAGAAATTCTTCTCTTCGTGGCTGAAAACATTTCCGCGAGTTCTTTAATGCTTTTACCTAATTCGTGATTGTAATAAATCAATTTAACCACATCAAACGATAACGTTTTTCCAGACATTTTTTTTCAAACAAAATATTTTTATTTTTGATGTGTACATACGAAAAATTATTCATAAAATTCATAGACTACAAAATTGTAGCCATCTATGACGCATACCATTACATTCGTTTTAAATGCTAATGTGAAAAGAGTTGTTTGACACTCACAAATTGGAGTAGTTTTTGTTTCTGTTATGTCTTTTGTATGTTGTGCACTCAACTGATTTTTTTTCTTCAAGAATCCGTTGTAAATAATGTAACCAACTGTACTTGATAACCAAATATTTGAAAAAGTAAATAAAAGGAAGTAAATGTGTAATTGAAGTTCAAAAAGTGTGTTTATTTTCAGTGTGAAAACTCATTCTTGAAAGACTGTATATTTATATTGATTAAATAGATAAAATTAAAATAAAACATTTGCACGTTTTGAACCGAATACGAGAATGGCTGTATGTTTATATTTATAGTATTTGTCCACTTCCCGGGGAGAAGAATAGTTTTCCAGTTCATCTAAGCAAAAAGCCGCTTCGTAACCAAACTACTCTTCAAATTGCTCGATGCCGAAAGCACCTCTCGGAGCGAAGAGTAATTTTCTTAATAATCTAAGCGAAATAGCAGCCATGCATCGAACATAAAGCAAATCGTACCAAGAATACGTTTGTTCCAAATAGTCAGTACCTGTCCATTTTCTTCTTAATCTTGGTGAAAAGCCACCTATTAATTTTAAAAATTACGATTTTTCTGAATAAGCCAGTCCCTGGTCAAGTTACCAGAGATATGAGTAGACTTCCTGTTAATATAAACAAAAAGTCACCTACATACCAAAACTATAAACACAATATCTTCCAATAGTTCAGTTACAGGTCTATTTTTAGTCTTTCTGTTAGTTTAGCCGAAAAGCCACCTATGTACCGAATTTAAAGTAACTTAAACACTTTCCGGAGGTACGAGCAATCTCCCTGGTCATCTAAGCAAAACTCACTATGTATCTAATATTAATTAAATGGGACGACAAATAAGGTTTTTTCGAAAAAGGCCAGTGCCTGGTTCAGTTCCCGTGGAGAAGAGTAGTCTTTTCAGTAGTTTTAGGGAAAATACACCTATGTAACGACCTTCATGTAAATCGAACCAAATATACGCTTTCTCAAAAGAGGTCAATCTTTGGTCCACTTTCCAGCGTGAATAGTATTCTTCCTGTTAATATAATATAAGCAAAAAGCAACCGCCACCGAACTTCAAATAAATTGAACGACAAACATAATAGCTTCAAATAGGCCTGTCCACGTTCACTTTTTCTTAACCTACGCAAACTTCAAGTAAACCGAACCCAAACAATTTGTTTAATAGGTCAGTCCCTGGTCCACTTGCCGGATAAAAGAGCAGTCGTCCAGTGTACCAAATTTCAAATAAATTGAACAGTATATAATATTAAACTTTTTCGAAAACGTCAGTTCTCTGCCCATTTCCCGGAGAGAAGCAAATTCTTTTTCTTAACTTACGCGAAAAGACACCTATGTACCAAATTTCAATTAAAACGAACGACATTTAAGATTTGGTCGAAAAGGTCAGTCCCCGTTCCACTTCCGAGAGGGAAGAAAAGACTTCCTGTTAATCTAAGGAAAAAACCACCGATGTACCGAATTTCAAGCACATCGACCCAAAAACTTTGATTTCCCGGAGAGACCAGCATTCTTCTTGGTAATTTAAACGAAAATCCACTTATGTACCGAAATTCAAGTATATTGAACGATACACACAAAAGTTTTGAATAAATCGGAACCTGACCTATTTCCCGGAGAGAAGAGTAGCCTTCCTGATAACGTAGCCGAAATTCGCTACTTCAAGTAAATTGAATGATGAACATAATGTTTTCGAATAGTTCAGTTCCTGATCCAGTTTCCGGAGAGCAGATTAGTCTTTCTGTCAAAAAGCCAACTATAAAATTTATCACAACCTGGTCCAGTTCCCGAGGAGTAGAATAGTCTTACTTTTAAGTAAAATTTAAACTTTGTACCGAGTTCAAAGTAAAATGAAGTATTAACACAATATCTTTGACTAGTTGTTCACCCTTGTTCACTTTCTGGAGCAACGAGAACTCTTTCTGTTAATCTAAGCGAAAAGCCACCCTTTTACAAAACTTTAAGCACATCGAACAAAAAATGCGATATTCCCGATGTTCAAATATGTTTGAACAAGTTTAGTTTATTCATATGTAAGCCGTTAAGGAAGCATATAATTTTAATAAGAACATTCATACATATATATGGTACATACAAACAAACTTACATACCTATGTACATACATACACACTATACAAATGTTCTTCTGTTGTTATGAACTTAGGAGTAAAAGAAAACTATTTATATCGTTTTGTCCGTATACAAACATACACTACTATCTTCATTTAGTTTTCAGAAAACACATTATATTTAAGTGTTCAAGGACATTGGTAATTACCACCACTATTTATTTTCAAGGACACAACTGTTAGCAATAGGCAATACAATTATGTTTACATAGGCCTTCAAAAACGGAATGATGGTTCACCAACACACTCACCGATTTCAGGCAGCACTAACACATAAGCAAGTTTTTTTGTTTACACGTATCTTTCTTTTCTGAGCGCATAAAAATTATTTTATGTTCTTGTTTAGGAGTAGGACGCCATGTTAGTGAAATGTGGTGAAAAATGTGGATGAGGGTCAAGTACAAGCTGTGGTAATAATATATTGTCGATTAATTAACTACTTCATTTTTTATTGCTCTTTACATTTTTTTTTATTTAAGGGTACCTCATATCGTACGGAAAATTCAGCTAATGGAGCAGATTGACTGGAAAGGACGCTTCTCAGCGTGCAGTATCAGCAGATCAGCAAAACTATGCGAGGTGCAAAAAATTATGATCGAAACATTCAAGACTTCTGCATATACGGTTTTGCTTACAATATTTTGCATATTTTTGAAAACGAATTTATTGCTGTATTATTATTTCTTTGTATGCTATATAAACCATGTAGATGATCTATGTAAAATATTGAAATAAAGAGTGAATCTTAATAATGTTTGTATGTATGTACATATACGAGTATATGTAGGGAAAATTTTTGTCAAAGCTGATTTACATCGGCATGAATGCTGTCGCTCATCTGTGTTCGGCTTGTACGGCACTGCTGCGTTTTTTACGTCAATATTGTTTTCTTTTGGTATCAATGCTGTTGTTCAGCTGTGTTCTGTTTGTCCGACAAGAATGACGAAAATGCATAAGGAAACGGAGAGAGAATGACGTACAGGTATACAAATGTAAACATCACATTTGTCATTTCGGCCTTAAGAAAATGATGGGAAAATCGTTCTACAAGCTGACGGGATATGACATCATGCATTCCTGACATATGTATGTTGTCTCAAATGATCGGAAGCCTTCTTGGAGGGAGGTTAATAACTTACAAATTAATACACACACACACATATGTAACTAGTTAAGTAAGATAGCCTTTTAAAATAGTTAGAACGAAACAACTCTCACTCATTGAAAGTATATCATTTCCCCCACCAGCGGTAAGAATTTCAAGAAACTAAATAGAGTTCAACATTTGATCCTTCGAGCCAAGAAAGAATTCAGCTAAATTTAAATTTAATTTTAAAATTTGGAACGACGAATTAGATAGAGCTGATAGACTGTCTCCTCAACAACTCTACCGAAACGATCTCCTCTTCGGCTTCTTCGCTGCCGACTACCTCTTGTAGTTCGACGAGATGGAGCAACAACTTGCTCTTCCGCTCCATCTACTGAGTCACCTCGCCGTCGCTTCCTGGTCGCGCCCGTCCGATTCGCGAAAGAAACCATTAAATTTTCGCCATCGCTTTTGCACCATGGGATGGCTTGCCTCCACCCGAAACCGACGCAATTCAATATTCCACCTCCTCCAGTTTCGATTCGTCGAACCTGAAGGGGTAATCTTGGAAGAGATTTACCGAACCTCTTCGTTCTATCAACCGCGATGCCCTTAGCGACTTACGCAAGGCTTCTACCGTACCGACTGGAAGACCGCGCGCCTCCATCTCATATGCGAGCTCATTCTGCGCTAAGCGATTCATTTCCATAATAAAATAAAAAGAAAACATTAACTAGATAAAAAAAAGCAAAATAGAAACGAAGAAAAACAAAAAAAACTTAAAAAAAATCTATAACCCTAGCGTGGTAAGCGCGTTACCCTATACTGGCACAACAAAAGATCCTATCAAGTATACAACAATAGAGCCTAACCACAAAAAACAGAATAATTTAAAAAAATAGAAAAACAAAATTGAAACACAAACTACTTTAATGTAACAGCACAATCATAAACAAAAAAATGTTTAACCATGACAAAAATTCGAATTCAAGTAAAATAGGGAAATTAAAAACAAAAATCTTTAATTTAACAATCACAAACTAAATTTGGTGGGACTACTACTGTTTACTTTAGGCCCAGTCTCTACCCAGTTGACGAACTATTTTCACTACCTGGATAACACACACAAATGCTCCGGTAATGTGAGAAACAAAATAGAAAATTGTTAATTTATAAAACGGAACGGACTCACCAAATTCCTTTGTAATATGCATGTTGATAATTTGTGGATGTTGTCCTGGGTTCGGCCACCAACAAATTTCTTCCTTGAAATATCTCTACTAATAAAAACAAAGAAAAATATTAAAAAACTGCCAACATCAAACAACCATACGAAAGACCCAAAAATTTTCAAAACACAACCTCTTTTCAAAAATATATTTATTTTTAAATATTGGGGCCAACGTTAGGCGTCAACCCACCTGTATGACTGGGCTCTGGGTGCAGGATGCTATAGGGATGGGTGGGGACGTAACGAAGGAAGGAACACTTTCGGCACGCCAAAACGTTTAAAAACAATAAGGTGATACTTATGGTCTCTCGGTCGGGTGCGGGTACCCAATTTCGGTTGCTCCTGTGATGCCGTCCAACTTCGGCTATGCCATTGAAACACAACACAGCTGTACAAATTAGTTTTCCTGGGCTTCAACTGCCCCTTCTGCTCACTAACGTCTCTATTTTGCCCCTACTGACAATCAAACCTTTCTAAACTAGGCCTCGACTGCATTTTTATAAATATTTGCCTCAACCGGAAAATCACTACTAATGGTTATTCTCTTCTTTTTCAAACCTACACACACGTCTGCAAAAAGATGTGTTTGCCTTCAAAGAGTACAAGAATCTGATCCGGCACGCACTTACGAGCCAGGCCGCAAGTAACGCGACGCCCCCTTTACCCAAAGGGACCGAGAAATGGAAAAGGGACCCAACTATTCGAAGCTTTTCCGTTTATCGTTCATGCTACTTGAAATTTGATACATAGTTTCCTTTTCGCCTAGATAAACAGGACCAGGGACTGGCCTTTTCGACCAAATCTTAAATGTCGTTCGGTTTAATTGAAATTTGGTACATAGGTGTTGTATAATAATGAGTGGGGGTAAAAAATAGGCCGTTTCAAATGAAATGAAGAAGTCTAGGTCTTTTGTGTTTATAAACGGTATCAATTCAAGTTTATTCAAATTCTTAAGTTATAAGATGGATTATTGAAAAAATAAGAATAATGTAGATTTAAAATTCGTTGTACAAGTTTTTAGACACAAATCGTCTTAGTGTCTTTGAGACCATTTAATTATTACAAGACTAGTTCTTTGAAAATTATTTGAAATTACAATTAAAGATATACGTAAATATAAGATTGAAATGCAAATGACGAAGAGCGGTCCGTGGTCGCGATGTCGATTCGTTAGGGGTTGAAAAGCGATTAAAGCTGAATGTGTCGGAAGCAGGTCCATGTCCTCAACATGGCGCCCCCCTGGCGTTAGTGCCTGTATCTCCCTTTCCAGCTTGCCAATCAGACTCCGGACTTCCTTCAACAATTGTTCCAACTTCTTCCGCTGCTCGGCAGACCTTCTGGATAAAGCTGGCCTGGAATTGGCTGCATTCGCTGCACCGCTTACCCTTCTTAACTTCGCCCGATGGAGCAGAGTATGTTGCCCGAGAGTGCACCGATGGCAACTAAACCTTGAGTCGCATTCGCCGGTCGTATGGGAGGTTGCCAGGCAGTTGATGCAGTACCGGTGCACCCTTGCGCACTCATACCTGTCCTCCGGTGCCATGGCGAGGAAAGCAGGGCAATGGCGCAGCGAACCCAACCGGCCGCATAAACGGCACTTCCGCGATATCGCCTTTCGTCGTGACCTAGGAGAGAAGAGTGAAAATATACGACTTTAGTATGGTTGCCAAAGGGGTATATGAAGAGATTTCATGAGATGCTTTTATATGAGTTGTATGTTGGTATATGTTAATGTAAAATGTTGGGATTAAGTCATAGGGTTCGAGGTTCTTACAGCGGGCAGCACACACAATTTGGCTATATTTCGGGTTATCATTCCGTTCTGCGTGATTATGTCGACCGCACGGATCTTTTCGTTTGCACCAGAGAGAGGTCTTCGGCATTGGGTTCGGTTATCGCGAAGGTGAGTGCTAGTAGGTCTTGCGGGTCTTGCAACATGGCTGAGAGCGGTCGGGAATTGAGATCCGCTTCTATTCTTACCATCAGGGTTGTGAGTTCCTCGAAGCTAAATTTGTGATTTCCGGCGACTTTAGTGAAGTGCAGCTTAAAACTCTTCACTGCTGCTTCCCATAGTCCACCCATATGAGGGGCGTACGGTGGAATAAACTCCCAATAGAAGCCGAGTGGGGCGTATTTAGCGGTGGCGTCAGCTGCTACTTCCTTCAAGAACACGCCGAACTAGCGGTGGAAGATGCGTTGAGCTCCGACAAATGTTTTCCCATTGTCGGACATAATCTTATAGGGGAGACCGCGACGTCCAACAAATCTAGCGAAGGCTGCTCGGAAAGCCTCCGTAGTCAAGTCAGAGCAGACTTCGAGGTGTATTGCTTTCGTGGAGAAGCACACAAACACACAAACGTATGCCTTTGAATATGAAGCTCGCCGATGGGTAGATACTTTTACAAGGAACGGGCCGGCGAAGTCCACCCCAGTCATATGAAACGGTAGGGTAGTGCTGCCATGATCTGCGATCTCATCTGCTGCTTGTGGATGGTGCATGTTTTGCAGTAAAAGATGCACTTTTTATTTTGGGTTTGAGTCGGGGAATGTAGTACTCTTGTTGTACCATTCGCATCATTAACTGGTTTCCAGCATGCAGCATGGTGATGTGCAGAAATTCCAACAGCAGAGAGCAGAATATCGAGTTTCCTGGGATGATTATGGGATGACGTTCGTTGTAACTAAAAGCTGCGTATTTAAGCCGTCCGTTTACGCGCAGTACGCCTTTGCTGTCGAGTATAGGATTTAATGTCAGCAACGTGTCCTTCTTGCTGATCGGTTTTGAGGCTTCGAGCTGAGCTATGGTTTCACCATAATGCCTTCGTTGAGTTATGGTTATGAGTCGCGTTTTTGCTTCGTTCATCTCTTCGTGGATTAGAGTCATGCTCATCCGAGATGGCAATTTTCGTGACCTGTGAATAAAACGATATATATATGCAATTACTCTAAGGGCTCGGGAGAAGGAAGAAAATCTCTCATATATATCTTCGGATGGCGAGGTATGGAATGCGGCGATGTGCCTTTGCTCCGGAGGCGATGGGTGTTGGGGGCGAGAGCTAGGCCATTCATTGGCGGGTTTGGCGAGCCATTCAGGACCTTTCCACCAGATGGTGTCTTCAACGAGGTCCTGAGGTCGACATCCACGGGTGCCTAGGTCAGCTGAGTTGTCGCTCCTGCATACGTGCCGCCACGTAGCATTGCTTATCAGTTGCAGGATCTGGGATATCCTGTTTGCTACAAATGTTTTCCAAGAGTGGGGTGGTTTCTCTAGCCATGCTAAGACGATGGTCGAGTCTGTCCACAGAACAAGTTCGTGAGGCGGTAAACTTAATTCTGTTTGTATTTGGCTTACCAACCTTGCCAGTAGAACTGCTCCGCAGAACTCTAGACGGGGGAGACTTATCGTTTGGAGAGGAGCTACCTTTGTTTTTGCAGCTAGTAAATGTGAGGTGAAGGAGTTTTCGCCGTGTTATACCCTCATGTACACACAAGCGCAGAATGCCTTCTCTGAGGCATCTGAGAATCCATGGAGTTGAATCGGTTTTGCCGTTATTTTCTTAAGAGGGTCTGAGTGCAATATGTTTACTGTTTGTGAGCGCGTTTGAGTGGGAAACAAATATGTGTGCTGCGCTGTAACGGGATTGAGATTTTGCATATACGTATACAGATATGCTATATAGTACGAGTATATAGTTTGAATTGTATATAATTTTCTCGATGGGTATATGTCAACCGTGTTAGAGAGAAACGGTACTGAGATGTATGATATGTATTCTTTAGCTACTGCAAATTTGAGGGAGTGGCTAACGGAATTTTTTGGTGTAATGCAAGCTTGTACAGTTGACACCAATAATTATAAAATTTTTGAGGGCTTTAGAAAAATTATTGTATGCGAGTATATATGTATGTATGCATTGGGTGAAAATTAGGTTGTACTGACTCCGCCATGGGTTGTACTTAGCCTTGATGGTTGTTGTTGTGGTTGTGGTTAACTGTATGTATGTATTGGTGAGGTGATTTATTTATTTTGTTTCTTTAAAATTGAATTTATTTTTATACGTTCAACTGTATATTTAACTAACTGTTTTTATTGCTGGTATATGTATGTCGGTGATGGGGCCATGTGCAGAAGTTCACGCAAGTGAGGAAAGTTTTTGACTGCCATTTACCTGGGAGTGGCCAGAAACGATTCTTGTGCATATGGTTCAAGCAGCTCACGACGTCCGGTCTTAGACCACGTATCACCTGGGTAGCCAACGAACATCTGTTTGGAGGCGAGCTAAAGTGAAAGTGAAAGCCACTGCCCAGCTGGTTGATGTCCTCATAAAGTTAAAGGATGACATCACTGCCGTCCGAGAATTGCGATGGACGGGACAAGGACGGAAGAAGGTTGGTCCTTGTGAAATTTACTACAGCGGCCATATAAAGGAGCGCAAATTTGGTGTCGGATTCGTGGTGGGAGAGAGACTCCGTCGCCGAGTACTGGCATTCACTCCGGTGGATGAACGTCTAACCACGATTCGCATTAAGCCAAAATTTTTCAACACCACCCTAATTTGCGCCCACGCCCCGACGGAAGAGAAGGATGACTTGACCAAAGATGCCGTTTACGAGCGCCTCGAACACACTTATGAGCGCTGCCCCCGCCACGACGTCAAAATTGTGCTTGGCGACTTCAACGCTAGGGTGGGCAAAGAAGATATCATTGGTAAGGCTGTCGGAAAATTCAGTCTCCACGACGAAACATCTCCAAATGGGCTGACGCTGATCGACTTCGCCGGGGCCCGAATAATGGTTGTCTGTAGCACGAGATTCCAGCACAAAAAAATTCACCAAGCTACTTGGCTGTCTCCAGATCGGAAAACTTCCAACCAGATCGATCATGTTGTGATAGACGGAAGACACGTATCCAGTGTTTTAGATGTGCGTACGTTCCGAGGTCCCAACATTGACTCGGATTACTATCTTGTCGCAGCGAAGATACGCACGCGCCTCTGTGTATCGAAGAACGCCCATCAACAAACACAAGGAAGGTTCGACGTTGAAAAGCTGCAATCACAACAGACTGCCGAGCGGTTTTCCACTCGACTTGCACACCTGCTCTCTGAGAGCACTCATCAGCAACCCGGTATAATTGAACTGTGGGACGGCATCGCAAACTCCCTGCGTACAGCTGCGAACGAAACCATTGGATTTCGGAAAGGTCGCAAAAACAGCTGGTACGATGAGGACTGCTGTCTCGCCGTGGAGAGAAAACAGACTGCCTACCTCGCAACCTTGCGATCGACCACAACACGTGCGGGGTGGGATAGATACCGAGAACTGAAGAGGGAAGCAAGGCGCGTCTGCAGACAAAAAAAGAAAGAGGACGAGATGCGCGAGTATGAGGAGCTTGAGAAGCTGACCGACAAGGGTAACGCTCGAAAATTCTATGAAAAGATACGGCGACTTACAGAAGGTTTCAAGACCGGAGAAAACTCTTGTAGGACCCAGGGAGGTGAGCTAGTGACAGATGCCCAGAGTATACTCGATTTACGGAGGGAGCACTTCTCCAGCCTGCTGAATGGCAGTGAACAGGAAACACGCGGAGATGGTGAACCCGAAACTCCAATTGATGACTGTGGAAAAGTTGTTCCATTACCCGACTATGAAGAAGTGCGAATAGCAATCGTCCGCTTAAAAAACAGCAAAGCGGCAAGGGCCGATGGTTTACCGGCCGAGCTATTCAAATGCGGCGGCGAAGAACTGATCAGGTGCATGCATCAGCTTCTTTGCAAAATATGGTCGGATGCAAGCATGCCCGACGATTGGAATTTAAGTGTGCTCTGCCCGATCCACAAAAAAGGCGATCCCACAGTCTGCGCCAATTACCGTGGAATAAGCCTTCTTAATATCGCATATAAGGTCCTATCAAGCGTATTGTGTGAAAGACTAAAGCCCACCGTCAACAAACTGATTGGACCTTATCAGTGTGGCTTTAGACCTGGTAAGTCAACCATTGACCAGATATTCACCATGCGCCAAATCTTGGAAAAGACCCGTGAAAAGAGAATCGACACCCACCACCTTTTCGTCGATTTTAAAGCCGCCTTCGACAGCACGAATAGGAGCTGCCTTTATGCCGCTATGTCTGAATTTGGAGTCCCCGCAAAACTTATACGGCTAAGTAAACTGACGTTAAGCAACACTAAAAGCTCCGTCAGGATCGGGAAGCACCTCTTCGAGCCGTTCGATACCAAACGAGGTTTCAGACAGGGTGATTCCTTATCGTGTGACTTTTTTAATTTAATGCTGGAGAAAATAATACGAGCTGCGGAGCTAAATAGAGAATCTTCTATAAGAGTGTACAGCTGCTGGCGTATGCCGATGATATCGACATTATTGGCCTCAACAACCGCGCCGTGAGTTCTGCTTTCTCCAGACTTGATAAAGAAGCGAAACGAATGGGTCTGGTAGTGAATGAGGGCAAGACGAAATATCTCCTGTCATCAAACAAACAGTCATCGCATTCGCGACTCAGCTCCCACGTCACTGTTGACAGTCATAACTTCGAGGTCGTAGATAATTTCGTCTATCTAGGAACCAGCATTAATACCAACAACAATGTCAGCCTTGAAATCCAACGCAGAATCACTCTTGCCAACAGGTGCTATTTTGGGCTGAGTAGGCAATTGAAAAGTAAAGTCCTCTCTCGACGAACGAAAACCAAGCTCTACAAGTCGCTCATTATACCGGTCCTACTATATGGCGCAGAAGCGTGGACGTTATCAATATCTGATGAGTCGGCTCTAGGAGTCTTCGAGAGGAAAGTTCTGCGAACGATTTATGGTCCTTTGTGCATTGGCAACGGCGAATACCGCAGACGATGGAACGATGAGCTGTACGAGCTATACGACGATATTGACATAGTTCAGCGAATGAAGAGACAGCGGCTACGCTGGCTAGGCCATGTCGTCCGAATGGATGAAAACACTCCAGCTTTGAAAGTATTTGATGCAGTACCCGCTGGTGGAAGCAGAGGAAGAGGAAGACCTCCACTCCGTTGGAAAGATCAAGTGCAGAGTGACCTGGGTGCACTTGGCATTTCCAACTGGCGCCAAACAGCGAAAAGAAGAGATGAATGGCGCGCTGTAATTGATTCGGCTATAATCGCGTAAGCGGTGCCAACGTCAATAAAGAAGAAGAAGATATGTATGTCGTTCTATTATTGTAATTTCCTTTTTTAAATCCTTTTAATATATGTATGTATTCAATGATGAGATTTTTATTTATTCTTTTTTGGTTCTTTTATGTTAAATTATATATATTTTATTAACAGTATAATTTTGTTTTTTTTTTTTTGTTTTTGTTTCACTGTACTTTTAAATGCAGACACTTTTCCCTCGCAAGCAGTTAACTGGAACTTGTTGCTGCTGTTGTTTTTGTTTTTGTCACCACAGGCTTTGAATTTTCACCTTTTCTTTTTTTTTTTTTGCGTATACTCGTATAAATTTGTCATCAGATATTTGTGGATTATTTTAAGTCGAAAATATGGGTCACTAATTAGAATGAAATTTTTATGCGCGTAGTACACACTTTAATTTTTATTTTAGTTTTTTCTCACGTACGTCTTTGTTTCTCACTTCTTTATTTTAATTTATTTTTGTAAAAATGAAAATTGTCAATATGTATGTATACATTTTGTTCACTTATTTAATTAAGTTTACTAATTCCGAATACCGACACGCACACCCGATCGCCTGTACTGTTGAATCCGTTTTTTTTTCTATTATGTTTGATGGCCGCTGTTGCCGTTGGATAGAGCAGTGGTGCCAATTCGTTTTAGCGGCACCGAAGGACTATGTATAATGTTGAGTGGGGTTAAAAATTTGCCCTTTCAAATGAAATGAAGAAGTCTAGGTCTTTTGGGTTTATAAACGGTATCAATTCAAGTTTATTCAATTTCTTAAGTTATAAGATGGATTATTGAAAAAATAAGAATAATGTAGATTTAAAATTCGTTTTAAAAGTTTTTAGAGACAAATCGTCTTAGTGTCTTTGAGACCATTTAATTATTACAAGGCTAGGTCTTTGAAAATTATTTGAAATTACAATTAAAGATATACGTAAATATAAGATTGAAATGCAAATGACGAAGAGCGGTCCGTGGTCGCGAAGTCGATTCGTTGGGGGTTGAAAAGCGATTAAAGCTGAATGTGTCGCTGGTGGCTACTTTAGCCGGTTAGTTAATTCAAACGGTGTTGCTGGTGCGGAACGTTAGCAACATTGGACGATATTGGGCAGCACAGCGCGGCGTTGCCACCTGAGGGGGATCACTCCGAAAACTGGACTGGGACTAGCTTATTCAGAAAAAATCGTATTTTTTAAATTAAATAGCTGACTTTTCACCTAGATTAAGAAGAAAATGGACCAGGTACTGACTATTCGGAACAAACGTATTCTTGGTACGATTTGCTTTATGTTCGATGCATGGCTGCTATTTCGCTTAGATTATTAAGAAAATTACTCTTCGCTCCGAGAGGTGCTTCAGGCATCGAGCAATTTGAAGAGTAGTTTGGTTAAGAAGCGGCTTTTTGCTTAGATGAACTGGAAAACTATTCTTCCCTCCGGGAAGTGGACAAATACTATAAATATAAAAATACAGCCATTCTCGTATGCGGTTCAAAACGTGCAATAATTTATTTAATCAATATAAATATACAGGCTGTCAAGAATGAGTTTTCACACTGAAAATAAACACACTTTTTGAACTTCAATTACACATTTACTTCCTTTTATTTACTTTTTCAAATATTTGGTTATCAAGTACAGCTGTTTACATTATTTACAACGGATTCATGAAGAAAAAAAATCAGTTGAGTGCAAAACATACGAAAGACATAACAAAAACAAAAACTACTCCAATTTGTGAGTGTCAAACAACTCTTTTCACATTTGCATTTAAAACGAATGTAATGGTATGCGTCATAGATGGCTACAATTTTATAGTCTATGAATTTTATGAATAATTTTTCGTATGTACATACACATCAAAAAAAAAATATATTGTTTGAAAAAATTGCCTGGAAAAACGTTATCGTTTGATGTGGTTCAATTGATTTATTACAATCACGAATTTGGTAAAAGTATCAAAAGTAACGCAGCGTTTAGGACGTGTTATAGTGAGAAAATTTAACCAAAAACCGGGAATTTCGATGAGCCTTCTTGCAGAGGAACTTAAGGAAGATAATGCTGTTGTTGTTTCCCACGAAACAGTACGTCAGGCTATACTTAAAAAACGCGTAAAAAACCGCTGTTTTCTCAGCAAAATATAGAAAAGCGTTTATCCTTCGCGACTATGCTGGTTGCTGAACCTATTGACTATTGGGATGACGTTATATTCTGTGATGAGACGAAAATTATGCCATATTACAATGACGGGCCCACTGGAGAGAAAACTGGAACATCATACCAACGGTCAAATTTGGAAAAGTGTGTGTTATGGTTTGGGGGTGTATTGCAGCCACAGGAGTAGGCGAATTGGCTTTCATAGAGAATATAATGGATGCAAAACAATAGCTGAATATTTTAAGAAGCCACTTGTTAAGCAGTGCAGATAAATTTGGAATTATTAGTAATATGAAACCGCATTTCAAATTATATCAAGATAACTGTATTTGATAACCAAATTTAAAAAAGGGCAAATAAAATGAATTAAACATGCAATTTAAGTTGAAAAAGTGTGTTTTTTGCAGTGTGAAAACTCGCTCTTGACAAACTGTATATGTAGTTTTGAATCTAAGCATTTATATTATGCACATAAATTTGACATATATGCCTTATCTAGTTTGTATATATGTATGAAGTTTGAGATAATATTGATTTAACTTAATTTTGATCTCGCCCCGTGCGCGCTTGCAGTTGGTTGGCTTAGAAATCTCGTCGATTGATTGGCAAGCATCGCTTATATAACTACATAAGCTGGAGAACGGCGCATTAGGGTGCGCACACAATATTAGGGTGGTGTCCTAGTAAGCGTACGCTTAAACATACTGGGTCACCCTGCCCGAAGAGCTGAATTACATCCTTTTTGTGGAAGCCGTGTTTGGTGCTGGCTTACTCTGTGGTTCCTTATATAACTTCCGCTGTTGCGTTCTTCTTCGGAACTTTGACAGGCTCTCTTGGTATGAGAAACATTGACCCGATTTTGCTGTCCGTTTCCTGGAAAGAAAAAGTCGGACGTATACTGTAGCGGAAAATGCTTTTTCTTAATTTATGATTTTTTTTAATTTTGATGATGCAGACATGAATGTGTGTCATGCTTCCGATAGGAGCCTGTTCTACGAGACTTGTAGAGTATACAATGAGCAGATCTTCTCATGATTTGAGCAGTGCAATTTTTCTGCTGATCTATTGGCAATTATGATCTGGGGTGATCTTCACGGTTTTCTGTACATTTCGACTCTGAGAGGTCAAAAGCGAATTTCTCTGTGTGTCTTGATTCGGGGTGGTCAAGACAAGCGTACTTGACGCGGGGAGGTCAGCGGCACATTTCTGTTATCTATTCGGTCAAATCATCAATGCAAGCACGTGTGTTGTGATGTACACCGTTTAAGGGTATGGTGAAACGCAAGACAATTTGTACAAATGCTATTATTTGTTACAAATTTATACCGTTAGGGTATCTGTAGTTTCTTGAACAGCACCATTTGCATGAGTGGTGGCTATTCTGTGGAAAAATAATAAGCTTATTTATGTTATGCGAAGTAGGGGATTTCGCGAGCTTGTGTTCAACGCATTCATTAATTTCGAATTGCCTGCATAGGAGTTCTTTCATTTGTTGCCCAGTTGGACACTGCCTTCGGGATGTAAGAGATTGTTCCCAGCTATCAGTGGGTGTGCCAAGAGTTTCGAACACTGATAAAGAATTTGTGATTGTGAAATACAAATCAATAAACTTTTCACTAGTTTCTTTTCTGTTTTAATAAGTATCAATGCTAAATTGATACTTTCTTTCCGCCAGCCCAAAAAAAATGTTTATGGAACTGTCTCAGACCATATATTTTTTGGAAATATTAAAAAAATTACAACAACAACTTTGGACGGTAGAAGTTATAGCTGCTATTACGGAAACCACCACATTTCCTCATCAGACTACTCCTTCCAGACACCTTTCTTCGATTTGGATTCGAACTTGGGATGCCCACAGCACGATCCAATGGTTATCCCATTAAGCTACATGTGTGCCGCTTTAACTTATTGTTGTTTTTCACTTTTTCCCTTTTACCTACATATCCACAATCAAGTGCTCAAATATTCAGTACATATTGAGCTTTTAGCCTAGATAAACAGGAAGACTACTTTCTACCCGATAACTGGACCAGAGACTTACATTTTCCAACATATCTTATCTGTCGTTCGATTTAATTGAAATTCAGAGTAAACCAGAGTAAACCAGCACTAAACACAGCCCCCACAAAACGGATTTAATTCAGCACTTTTTGCAGGGTGACTCAGTGTGTTTAAGCGTGCGCTTAACAGGACACCACCCTAATACCAACAGCAAGCGCGCACGGGGCGATATCAAAATTGAGTTAAACCAATATCATTTCAAACTTCATACATATATACAAAATCTAGTCCTCCAAAAAAAGTGATTAATGCTAAGAAGTATAATACCGTTGGCTATACTATCGACGCTGATGGTAATGCACTAAAAGGGAACAGATTTGCCCCGTTTAATGAGGAAGAGCCTCATACCCCAAAGGATATTTCCACAGTCGTCAGTACTAAACCTCCACCAATTTACTTGCGGGAGCGCAGCTCTAATTTACTCTTTACGAACATAGCCCAGATAACAGGTACCAACAATTTTCACATTGTACCTCTTAAAAAAGTAAACATAGACAAAACTAAAATACAAGTACACCGCGAAAAAGACTTTCGTGAAGTCGTTGTGTTTCTTTCTACAAACAACAGGAATTATTACTCTTATCAGTTGAAGAGTGCGAAAGGCTTGATTGTTGTAATTAAGGGAATCGAAGCCACTGTTGACTCAGGTGACAAAAAAGAAGCTCTAGAGGAGCAAGGGTTTGAAATTAGGGCGGTCGTTAACATAAATAACAGAAATATATTGCCACAGCCTATGTTTAAAGTGTTCTTATCGCCAAGCTCAGCTCAACTTAAGAAGAATGAAACGCATCCAATTTACAGTTTAAAATACCTTTTACACCGAAGAATCACGGTGGAAAAAGCGCTCAAGCGTAATTGTCCCGTGCAATGCACAAACTGTCAGGAATTTGCACAAAATGCTATTGTACTTTACGTACCGTCTGGGTAGCATGTGGTGATCTTCAACGGATGCAAGACAAAAAAAGGATAGCAACTGCGATGGCCATCACACTGCTAATTATAGAGGTTTAGATGTAAAATCTAAGCTTGCTCAAGGCTTACAAGCCAAGCGGAACCAGCTCCCATATACTACTTCCAATCCGAGCCCTTCCAACCTACCCAGTTAAAATATTGGTCAAATGACCCATGCCAACGTAGTAAAAGCCAATGAACAGTTATTATGCTAATGGTGTTAACCAGCATAAATTAGAACTACAATTATTTTAACAGATTCACGAAATTGATGTTATGGTTATATCTGAAACACATCTCACCCAGAAGTATTATTTTTATATCCCTGGTTTTAAGCTGTACAACACTAATCACCCAGATGGCAAAGCACATGGGGGCACAGCTATACTCATAAGGAACCGTTTCAAGCACAGCTTTCTTAATTCCTTTTCAACGAATTGGATGCAGTCAACTTCGATCACCCTTAAAAATAGAGGGGTTGACTTTACTTTCGCTGCGAGTTACTGTCCGCCACGTTTTGTAATAACAGAAAAACTTTTTAGCGACTTTTTCATGACTCTTGAGGATCGAGACTAATTGACCCGAAAGGTCGTCAGTTATATAACACGATCATAAGTATGAAAAATAGATTCGATTTTATCTTCCCAAGACAATCAACTTACTGGCCTACGGACTCAAGGAAATTACCTGACCTGATTGACTTTGCAGTCACTAAAAAAGTAAATATGTGTTTAGTATTTGCTAAAATCTGTGCTGACTTAGCTTCTGATCATTTCTCAATAATTATTAAATTGAACGAACAAGCAATTGAAAGTGAGCATGCTTTTCGACTTACTACATCAAGAACTAACTGGCTTAACACGTTCACGCCGGCATGTACCACCGGTGGCTCGCATATGATTGTACTACCAATCAGTGTGCATCACCAAACATAACAAATTCAATAGTACTTATAACAAAAACATAAGTAAATATTTCAATTATTTAACATAAACTTTATTATTTAAGTTTTATTAGACCGTTTTCCCGTGCGATAATCTTTCGTTGAAACATTTAGTTCGGCCCCGTCTGATAGAACAAAACGCTTTCAGCGCAACCGCCTATGGGCGCGAAACATGAATTGCAGCGCCGGCGTGAACGTGTTAAATATAAAAAATACATTAGCAGTCATATACAGACCAATGCGCAAATAGAGAAAGGAACTGATGTTGAAAACGAGTTACTTGTATTTAACAGTATACTAGCAACAGCAGCAACTACAGCCACACCAGAGCAGAAAACAAAAGAAAAAACATTGACAACTAATAGCGGAATATGAATACCCGATGCAAAAATTCGTCTTAAGGTGGCAGAAAGCAAACTAAAAAAGGCATTAAGATACGAAGAAGAAAGAAATCTCAAACATCTTATAACGTCTTTGTCTCCCAATGTTTCTACTAAAAAATCTCTATGGAAAGCTAGCGAAAACCTTAAGCCGCCAGCAAGCACTGAAGTACCGTTGATACTGGGTAATGGTTCACGGGCAATAATGGATGAAGAAAAGGCGTCTTGTTTTGCAGAGCACAGTATTTCAACCAAATACTGCTACATATAGTGCACCTTTGTCACCGAACCATGGTGTTCCTACGTGTAGATACACTGTTACTTGCGGAGCATCTGTGCCTGAACTAAAAACACTATTACCGCTTTAAATCGAAACAAATCTCCAGGAGACGATCATATTTCACCAAAAATGATAAAAGAATTGCCAAGCATTGCTCTCGTTTTTCTTGCAAAGCTTTTCAGTGCCATTTTGACGCTAGGATATTATCCACAAATCTGGAGAAAGTCGCAGATAATGATGATAGTTAAACCAGGTAAAGACGCAACCCTGCCGTCATCATATAGACCAATCAGCCTGCTGCCTTGCCTATCAAAACTTTTCGAAAAAGTGCTGCTTTCAAAAATTACTCCTTTACTCCATCAAAATGATATTATTCCTACACATCAATTTGGTTTTCGGGAAAAACAAGGCACAATTGAACAAGTGAATCGTATAACAAATGAAATAAGGAAAGGTTTCGAAATGAGAGAGTATTGCTCGGCCGTTTTTCTCAATGTGGCGCAAGCATTTGACAAAGTGTGGTATGATTCATAAAACTAAAATATCATTATCTCGACATAAATGCCCCATTACAGCCACAAAAATGTTAAGCAGCATCTTAAGCTAATTGAAGAATGGCTAGCGAAATGGCGCATAAAAGTTAATGAAAACAATTGCAAATACATAACTTGTACATTATCGATACCGCAAGCTAACGAAATTACATACCTTGGTATCCACTTGGACAGACGATGAACCTGGAGACAACACATTGCAGCTAAGAAGCTGGAGCTTAAACTCAAATCTGCCAGGTTACCTTGGCTTTTAAATAAGAAATCTGGACTTAGCCTTAGCAACAAAGTCCTCTTATATAAAGCAACAATGAAACCGATATGGATGTATGGAATCCAGTTATGGGGCACGACGAATATAGATATAATTCAAAGATTCCAATCGAAAACGTTAAGAGTAATAACGGGCGCACCATGGTACATGCGTAATGAAAATATTCATAGAGATCTAAATATATCTACCATCAAGGAAGAAATTGAAATCGCAGCAAAAAAATACTTAACAAAACTACGTAACCGTCCGAGCCCTTTGGCTAATACCTTGGCAACAAGTCAAACCCGCCTGCGGATAAGAGACAAAGCAGCCCTCTAAAGAGCTACGTCAAGCCAGCAGCCCATTCCTTCAAATGGGCTTTATGTTTTAATTTAGTTTAAGATTTTATTACTTATTGTTAGGCTTCCGAAGTCGAAGCAGATTTAATAAATAAATATTAATGTTTCAAACAAAAAAAAAAAAAAATACATATATACAAACTAAATAAGGCATATATGTCAAATTTAGGTGCATAATATAAATGCTTAGATTCAAAAAAAACATGTGTACATATATCTCATTGATTAAATAGATATAATTATAATAAAACATTTGCACGTTTTGAATCGAATACGAGAATGGCTGTATATATATATTTATAGTATTTGTCCACTTCCCGGAGAGAAGAATAGTTTTCGTGTTCATCTAAGCAAAAGGCGCGTCTTAACCGAATTTCTCTTCAAATTGATCGATGCCTGAAGCACTTCCCGGAGCGAAGAGTAATTTTCTAAATATTCTAGGCGAAATAGCAGCCATGTATCGAACTTAAAGCAAATTGTATCAAAAATACGTTTGTTCTGAATAGTCAGTTCATGGTCCACTTTCTTGTTAATCTAGGTGAAAAGCCACGCATTTACCCAACTTTAAGTAAATCGTACAATAAATACGATTTTTCTGAACAAGCCAGTCCCTGGTCAAGTTACCGGGGATATGAGTAGTCTTCCTGTTAATATAAACAACAAGTCACCTAGGTACCACAACAATAAACACAATATCTTCGATTAGTTCAGTTCCAGGTCCACTTCGGCGAGGAAAGAGAAGACTTTCTATTAATCTAAGCAAAAAACAACCTCTGTACCGAATTTTAAGCACATCGAACCAAAAACTCCGATTTTCCCGGAGAGACCATCACTCTTCTTATTAAAAAGCCACCTATGTACCGAATTTCAAGTAAATTGAATTATACACACAAAAGCTTTGAATAAATCGGAACCTGGTCCACTTTCCGTGGAGAAGAGTAGTCTTCATTTTAATATTATTTATAAAGATTTGATCGAATAGGTAAGACTTCCTGTTAATCTAAGCAGTACACGGGAAGAAGAGTAGTATATATGCTACTCTAAGCAAAAAGCCACCTATGTACCGAATTTCAAGAATATTGAACAGGCCAGTCCCTGGTCCTGTTTATCTAGGCGAAAAGGAAACTATCTATCAAATTTCAAGTAGCATGAACGATAAACGGAAAAGCTTCGAATAGTTGGGTCCCTTTTCCATTTCTCGGTCCCTTTGGGTAAAGGGGGCGTCGCAAACAATTGGGCACCAATACATACTCGCCTGAGAATTCTGAAGGCCGTCGCGTTACTTGCGGCCTGGCTCGTAAGTGCGTGCCGGATCAGATTCTTGTAATCTTTGAAAGCAAACACATCTTTTTACAGACGTGTGTGTAGTTTTGAAAAAGAAGAGAATAACCATTAGCAGTGATTTTCCAGTTGAGGCAAATATTTATAAAAATGCTGTCGAGGCCTAGTTTAGAAAGGTTTGATTGCCAGTAGGGGCAAAATAGAGACGTTAGTGAGCAGAAGGGGCAGTTGAAGCCCAGGAAAACTAATTTGTACAGCTGTGTTGTGTTTCAATGGCATAGCCGAAGTTGGACGGCATCACAGGAGCAACCGAAATTGGGTACCCACACCCGACCGAGAGACCATAAGTATCACCTTATTGTTTTTAAACGTTTTGGCGTGCCGTAAGTGTTCCTTCCTTCGTTACGTTCCCACCCATCCGTATAGCATCCTGCACCCAGAGCCCAGTCGTACAGGTGGGTTAAAGTTACCCCGACAGTACGAAGAAGTTTCTTAAGTTCGTAACCAGTTTGGTTTGACCACACCTCGGGTGCACCCCAAAAACATATTTTGTTTACTTCGTGTATATATGTACATTAAATTATTTTGTCACCTGTTCTTTGTGCTGTGATTCGTTTGGTCAGTGCGTAGTGTGGTTGTTGATAGGCTTTAACCATCAACCACTGCAGGTATAAGTACATATTGTATTAGGAGTGGAGGTGACAAATTGGCGCCTAACGTGGGCCCCAATATTTAAAGATAAATATATTTTTGAAAAGAGGTTGTGTTTTGAAAATTTTTGTGTCTTTCGTATGGTTGGTTGATGTTGGCAGTTTTTTAATATTTTTCTTTGTTTTTATTAGTAGAGATATTTCAAGGAAGAAAATAAATGGTGGCCAAACCCAGGACAACATCCACAAATTATCAACATGCATATTACAAAGGAATTTGTTGAGTTCGTTCCGTTTTATAAATTAACAATTTTCTATTTTGTTTCTCACATTACCGGAGCATTTGTGTGTGTTATCCAGGTAGTGAAAATAGTTCGTCAACTGGGTAGAGACTGGGCCTAAAGTAAACAGTAGTAGTCCTACCAAATTTAGTTTGTGATTGTTAAATTAAAGATTTTTGTTATTAATTTCCCTATTTTACTTGAATTCGAACTTTTGTCATGGTTAAACATTTTTTTGTTTATGATTGTGCTGTTACATTAAAGTAGTTTGTGTTTCAATTTTGTTTTTCTATTTTTTTAAATTATTCTGTTTTTTGTGGTTAGGCTCTATTATTGTATAGTTGATAGGATCTTTTGTTGTGCCAGTATAGGGTATCGCGCTTACCACGCTAGGGTTATAGATTTTTTTTAAGTTTTTTTTGTTTTTTCTTCGTTTCTATTTTGTTTTTTTTTATCTAGTTAACGTTTTCTTTTTATTTTATTATGGAGATTAATCGCTTAGCGCAGAATGAGCTCGCATATGAGATGGAGGCGCGCGGTCTTCCAGTCGGTACGGTAGAAGCCTTGCGTAAGACGCTAAGGGCATCGCGGTTGATAGAACGAAGAGGTTCGGTAAATCTCTTCCAAGATTACCCCTTCAGGTTCGACGAATCGAAACTGGAGGAGGTGGAATATTGAATTGCGTCGGATTCGGGTGGAGGCAAGCCATCGCATGGTGCGAAAGCGATGGCGAAAATTGAATGGTTTCTTTCGCGAATCGGACGGGCGTGACCAGGAAGCGACGGCGAGGTGACTCAGTAGATGGAGCTGAAGAGCAAGTTGTTGCTCCATCTCGTCGAACTACAAGAGATAGTCGGCAGCGAACAAGTGACTCAAGCTCAACTTTTGCGGCGCAGTAGATTTGTTTGTAGAGACAGCTCTACTATGGTTTAGATCTGTTATGAAAACACTAGGTAGTTGGAAGGAGTTAGTAAGAGAGTTGAAGTTGGAGTTTTTGCACTGTAACTACGACGATCTTTTACTAGAGGGGCTCAAGGAGCCAATGAGTCCATCGGAGTATATGTAGCGGCTATGAAGATAATGTTTGGTATACTTCAGGAGCCTTTAACTGACAAGAGGATATTAGGATTGATTAGGGCGAGTCTCCTACCATTCTACAAGACCCAGTTGGGTCTGGTGACAATAGGTTGCTTTAGGTTGGCAACTACAGTAAGGTCGTTGGTGGATACGTTTGTCCCTCCTCCGAGTCATAAGACCAAGGGGTTATTGGAGCCCGACCAGGCTTATGTCTCATATGGTGTAGAGGTCGCGGCTGTAGCGTTGTTGATAGTTTTTGGCCGGGGTCGAACAGCCGGGGCTTCAATTGTAGGCGGTTCGGCGGATTGTAGGAAGGGGGTTAAGTGCTTCGATTGCGGTATACTTGGAGTCATGAAGCTGGATTTCCCGGCGTGTGCAGCGAAGCCGAGTGGCTCCCCGGGTACCCAACGAAGTTCAGCTTTCGGTAGTGGGCGAAACCACAGCCCCTTCAAGTCAAGTCCAGTCAGAGAAGTAGGTCACGACGAACACCCTTACTTGGTTGTGAATAGCATACATGGTTTTACTTTTAGGGCTTTGTTGGATTCTGGTGCGATCAGGATAGTAATAGGCAGATTAGGTTGGCAGAAATTGAGCCCTTATGGTATTAGGGTGAGTTCGGTTTTGGGGAGTGACTCTCGCGGATGGAGGTCATATCTCGGTGTTAGGTTCGGTTTTGTTGCCAATCGAGGTGGAGGGGGATTCGGTTCTCCTGGAATGCCTCGTGGTTCCAGAGTTACCTCAGTGCGTAATCCTTCGCATTGATTTTTGGGCCAAGGCAGATATTATCCCGGATATATCGAGAATGAGGAGGTAGTTTTCTCGGCCGGAACCAGAACCGTTGGTGGCAATAGTAGACCATTCCGAGTTTTGTGATAGGGAATCTAGGGCATTAGGTCAACTAATAACTGGGGAGTTCTAGGCTATGCCGGAAGGACTAGGCCGGACCCACTTAGTTGAGCATAAGATCAGGGTAAAAGCAGGAGTTGATCCTGTAAAACAGAGGTATTACTCTGTGTCTCCCGTCATATAGTCGCGTCTGGACGAGGAGATTAAAGATATGCTCGATAAAGGGCGATAGAGAAATCACATAGACCTTGGGCGTCTTGAGTAGTTATGATCAGGAAAAAAGACGGTACATATAGGCAAATTCCGGTGGAGGAGCAGTCGAGGCCCTTCACCGCATTCACGGTACCAGTTAGAGGACTATTTCAGTTTAAGAGGATGCCATACGGCTTACATAATGCTTCGACAACGTCATAGGAGAGTTAGAACCTCATGTTTTTGTGTATTTCGACGATATTATTATCGTTACAAATAATTCTGAGAAGCATTTTGAGATTTTGAAGATTGTCTTAGATAGATTAGCTAGTGCACGGCTCAGATTAAATAGGGATAAATGTAATTTTTGTTGGTAAGAATTAAACTGTTTGGGTTACGTGGTGGACAAGAATGGTCCCCGAGAAGGTAGAGGCGATGCTTCGGATTGAGGTATCGAAGAACGTAAAGCAAGTGCGGTCATTTATAGGAACATTGTCCTGGTACCGCAGATTTATTAAAGACTTTGCAGAGTTAGTTAGGCCTCTCACCGATTTAACAAAGAAAACTGGACTGGAGATTTTGAAAGGAGTTTTAGAGAAGCGAAGGGACGCTTGGTGACAGCTCCGGTTCTGAGTTGCCCGGATTTTGATAGGCCTTTCACAATCCAGACAGACGCGTCTGATTTCGGTGTAGGTGCGGTGTTAACGCAGATGTTTGACGACGGTGAGAGGGTGATACCTTATTTGAGTAGGTCCTTGAACATAGGAGAGCGAAATTACTCGACGACCGAAAAAGAGTGTCTAGCGGTTCTGTGGGCGGTGGAGAAACTGTGGCCATATATTGAGGGTGCAAAGTTTACGGTCGTCGCTGATCATTATTCACTTATTTGGTTGAATAAGTTGAAGGATCTATGTGGTAGGTTAGCGAGATGGGCTTTGAAGCTCCAGCTAGACAATTTCGATATAGTGCATCGGAAAGGCAAGGAACTTGTGGTTCCGGATATGCTATCCCGTAGAGTGCCGGTTATTGCTGAAGTTAGTACTACCGATCCTTGGTTGGCAAGGATGGTGCTGTTAGTAGAGAAAAAGCCTTTGTCGTATCCAGCGTGGAGAGTTGAAGGTGGTAACCTCTACAAGTTTATTAGGTCAAGATTTCCTTCTGTTTATGGTGATTCGCCAGAGTGGAAAAGAGTAATAGGGTGTGATAGTAGAAATAAAATGTTAAAACAATGTCACGACAATCCATTAGCGGGCCACATGGGTATGAAAAAGACTTTTGCGCGTGTTTCCCAAAAGTTCGACTGGCCAAGGATGAAGTCGGACATTGCAAAGTATGTTAGGGCGTGTAAAACTTGTTAGCAGGTGAAACCTGAAAATTCCCAGCCAGCTGGGGGTATGATAGAGAGGACCAAGGCAGTCGAGCCTTGGGAGATGATTTGTGTGGATCTGGTTGGGCCTCTAGTGAAGTCGGCACAAGGCTACTAATAAGTTTTAACAGTAGTGGACTATTTTTCCAAATTTCCCCTCCTATTCTCTTTGCGTACTGCCACGGCAAAAAGCGTATGCAAACAATTGGACGACAATGTATTTCGTTTGTTGGCGTTCCGCGGTCCATGGTGGGTGATAATGGACGCCAGTTTAGGAGTAGAGAGCTTCGCGGCTTCTACGGTGACTATGGCGTCCAGCTCCGGTACACCGCACACTATCACCCACATGCTAACCCGGCCGAGAGCATTAATCAGATTATTAAGACAATACTTAGGGCTAATATATTAGAGAACCAGAGGACATGGGACCAACAGTTAGCGAAAGTAGCTTGCTGCATTCGGACAGCGCAGCACGAAGTGTTAAGAGTTACGCCATATTTTGTGAATTTGGTAGGGAAATGGCGGAAGAAGGTAGTACGGACTTCGTAGAGAGTTTAGGAGATCAGGAGCAATTAAATTGTCAGAAGTGAGCAAAGAGGCTCGATGAAATTAGGTTCAAAATAAGAACTATGTTAGACCGGGCGAGTGAGAAGCTTGCGAGACAGTACAATTTCAGATTTCGAGATGTACAGTACAGGAAAAATTTTATGCTGTCAGCTGCAGCGAAGTTAGCGCTAAGGTATTTAGGGCCGTTTATTGTTAGGAAGGGAGTGTAGCCGTGAACATACACACTCACAGATGAAAAATACAAATACAAAGGGAGTTGGAACGTTAAGGAGTTGAGGCCATATAGGGGTTAATAGGATACGGTAGGAGATTTCCGTTCCCTGACCAAAAGGAAGATTCCTTCCTTTTCGTTGAGGAAGGGGTGGAGTTATCTCGTACTGGCCGCAACAAAAACTTCTTTTGTGTTTGCTTGTTCATTTCCTTTGTTTTGCCTAATTTTCCTTTCACTCCAAGCATTGACAGTGGTATCTGTCGGCAAATAGTTGTGTAAATTAAAGTGAAACCGTTTTTGGCACGGTTTTACTCGGTGTGTGCCTACCCAGTGGTATAAGTCTCCAATAGGAGGTGTTCGTACAAAACGGTTCCTCCACTAAAATATATTAGGGAAACGGAATGCATTGCGCGGGTATTCCGTAAAAAGGGATGTCGCCTCTCTCTTTATACGGCGAGCGGAAAATTATTCCAGTGTACTTGGTGTGCCATGGTGGCATGCGCTATACAACTCTGTCCCTTTGGATAATGGAGGCGGCGCCAAATAATTGGGCACCAATACGCAGTCGCCTGAGAATTCCGAAGGCCGACGCGTAGCTTGCGACCTGGCTCGTAAGTCCGCGCCGGATCAGATTCTAACAATCTATGAAAGTGTGAACACCTTTTTTTTTTGTGCAGACTTATGTATTTTTTTTAAAGATAATAATATTTTCTATATTTATATAGAATAATATAGTGTTTTGCCAGACGGGCCAATTGTAAAAGGGCAGTTGAAGCCTGATTTTTGTGTGGCAGGAGTAACTGTCGGTATAGTTGTGTTGTGTTATGGTGGCGGAACCAAAGTTTGGCGACATCGTCCGGAGGAGCACCGAAGTTGGGTACCCTCACCCGACCGACTAACTGATAAGTATCATTTTGTCCACTTATTGTTGGGTAACTTTTTTGTCGTGTCGCTCCTTCCGTTTATCCCATACCCATCCTTATAGAATCCTGCACGCAGAGCCCAGCCAAAGTGGCGGGTTAAAGTTATCCCCGGCAGCACGGGAGTAGGGCGAGTGGGTTCGTAACCAGTTTGGTTGGACCACACCTTAGGAGCACCCCAAAAACATATTTTGTTTATTTTGTGTCTGTACATATACGTATAGTTGATCTGCTGTTTAATTATTGTTGTCGTGCGATTTGTTTACCGCGTCAGTAAAATTCACTTGGTTTGGTTTTGTTGTTGTACGTAGCTAACGACCCACGCCGCTTTGCTAGTTTTTGTCATTTCCTTTTTGTGCGGTAGTTTGTTTTGTTGACGTGTGTGGTTGTTGGTAGGCTGTGACCAACAGCCACATACGCACATACATATTGTTAATAAGAAAAGTTTGCTTAAATTAGCAGGAAGACTACTCTTCTGCCCGAGAAAGTGACCAGGTACCGAACCATTCAAAGCTATTGTGTTTGTGGTTCAATTTCGGTACATAAGTGAATTTTGCTTAGAATAACAGGAAGACTATTATTCTCTCCGAGAAAAGGACCAGACACTGCCTTTTTCAAACAAATCTTATTTGTCATTCGATTTAATTTTATTTCGGTATACAGGAAGCCTTTTTCTTAAATCAACAGGAAAACTCCTCTTCCCTACCGGAAGTGAACTAAGGACTAACCTATTCGAAGTTTTTGTGTATATCGATCAATTTGCCTGGAATTCGGTACATAGCTGGCTTTTCGCCTAGATTAATAGGAAGACTACTCTCCTCCCCGGTAACTGGACCTGAGACTGACCAGTTCGAACAAATCAGTAAAATAGTTGAATTTTTCTTGGGTTAAAAATAAGAGAGGTGGCCTCTCCGAGAATTGAACAAGGAACCGAACTACCCAACATATTTTGTGCACCCTTCACTTTACCGTACAAAGGTGAATTTTTTTTTTTATATTAACAGGAAGAATACTCTTCTCTCCGAGCAATGAACCAGGGACTGGCCTATTCGAAGCTACTTTGTTTAGTTTTCAATTTACTTAAAATTCGGTACATGGGGGACTTTTTGATTAGATTAACAGGAAGATTACTCTTCTCTCGGGTCCTCTGACGCCCCTGACTGCAACCCATTCAATGGGCACGGATACGGATTACACCCCGGGTTAGGGGGAAGGGTATGTTTGACACCCTCCCGGTCTATATACGTAGTGTTCAGTTGATCTAACGGGGCCACCTCTGTAAGGATTCGATTCCACATCCCGCACTAACGGTATTGGTATGAAAGAGAGGCTATTCGCCCCCTAATGGTGCTTGTATTCCGCTTCATCATACCCTGCACTCAGCTTAGCAGCATACAGGGTTGTATGTACAAAATAATATTTTAATGAAGCTTTTTTTATAATTCACAAACGTGAAATGCTGGCATAGCAGGTGTTGGTCCGGCCAGGATTATTTTTTTTTTCAGCGCGACCGAAAGTCGCTAATTTTCGAAGTTGCTTCGCTTAAAATACTGTGCAAGGATATGCCGGTGTTGGTTCATACAGTGTTATTTTTTTCAAGATCCCTTAAAACTGACTTTAACAATAAAGCATACTTATAAAGTTTTTACTTCGGTGTCTGAATGCGGTAGGTACCACCTCCTACAAATCATATTTACCCAAATTTGGTCCATTAAAATAAAATTTTCCCGTAATGCTTCTGTTGATAAATCGTAGACTTCTTCTGTTACACGATTTCTACCATGTATGGTTGTATGATGGGCATCTTTGATTATTTATGCCGTCAAATTTTTTTTGCTCAGATTATGGGATGCTTTGTATTATACGGTAGCCCTTAATTTGTCAACCTACCTCCCACTCTTAGTATGTAATTTTCATCTAAGAAGGAGTTGAAGTTTGTTATTTTGCTGGAACTATTGACTGGTTTTCCATTACACAGTTTGCTTATTTCTTCTTTATAGGTTTGCTGTCCGAAATTCCTTAACCGATAGATGCGAAAATTGTCGCGTTTCCTTCTTTTTACGAAAGGGTATAATGTATGCTACCCCTCTTTGTAGTTTTCGCCATCTTGAATATTTGGTTATTAAATTGTCCATAAAGGAATCTTTGTCTCTCACCGTCAATAAAATCGTTACTTTGTTGGATTTGTTTATCGTTGTTGACTCTTGTTCTTCTGTTGATGAAAGCCACTTGGGATCGTTCCACTAAACATCCATATTTAATAATTAGGAGATTCAATACCTCTTGATGCCATATCTGCTGAGTTATCTTTTGTATTCACGTGTCCCCAGGCTACTTGTGGTACAAGTTTTTGAGTTTCTTCCACTCGATGACTAATGAATTTGTCTTTGTTCTTCGAATTTGCAATCCAGCCCAGGGTTATTGTTGAATCACTCCGTGCATAAGCCATATGATCCCTTGCAATGATCACGCAAACTTTATTCATAAATTTTATTAGTAAATTAGCAGCACAGAGTTCCAGTTTGGGTAAAGTTTTCCGTTTTATAAGTGGATTAACTTTCGTTTTGGCAGTTAAAAGCTTTACGGAATCGCCTACTTATATATTACTGTAGCGTACGCTTTTTTGGAAGTATCACCAAATCCATGAATTTCTACTTCACATTACATGTGAGTTTCAATCCGCGTGGAATACATACATACTTCTTCCAATATACCAACAGTTTCAAAAAATAGCTTCCATTCGTTTTGTAAATCATCGGAAAGCTGTTCATCACATCCAGAATTTTCAATTCAAATTTTTTACATGTATAATTTTGCAACCACAGTAATTGGCGATAGCTAGCCCAACGGATCAAATATTTGGGCAAGTTGTGGCAAAATACTTCTTTTGGTATTTTTTCGGGATTCCCAAATTAAGTTTGAACTGAAACTGATCTTTCTTTGAATCCCAGTATAGTCCAAGTGTTTTCACTGCTTCATTTTCTTTTATTGTATTTGAATTATTTCATTTTCTCCCATGGTGGTAATATATTGGTCGCAATTCGATAGCCATTTCCTCTAATGAAATCCAAATAACTGAAGATGCTTGCTGATTTCTTTTTGCATCATAATAGATTGATTAACTGAATCTCCACCAGTCATGAGATCATCCATATAAAAATCTTCCTTTATAATTTTTTGTAGTAAATTGTATTCATTTGAGCACTTGTTGCCAATTTCAAATTTGTGTGCACTGCTAAATGTGGTGTTGAAGTGTACTATATGTCTCTGTTGTCAACTCGTATTCTTCTATTTTATTTGAAGGATGTTCGTGTCACAAAATTCGATGAAACGTCTGATATTTTTTCGAAATTTTAATTTGTCCGAAAATTTTTTCAACATCAGCTGTGATTACCATTTTCCATAGTCTCCACTTGAGTATGAGATCAAACATATCTCTTTCAAATTTGGGTCCTGTCAACATGAATTCGTTTAGGCACAACACGAAATTTTGTAGTTAATTTATCCTTGAATATAACAGCTTAGTGTGGTAAATAGTATATTTCATTTACCTTCACATTTGCCCAAGGTTCTGGTATTCGTGAATGAATTCCTTGTAACCATTGCAAAGCTTTTCACTTTTTCTGAACTTTGCTTCCATGGATAGCAGCCGAGCAACTGCCCGATTGCGAGAGTCACCCAGCTCCATTTCGTCTTTAAATGGAATTTCCACGATGAAACGCCCGTCTGCATCTTGCTTAGTGGTTTCTTCGAACTTTTTCAAACACATTTCGTCTTCCAATTTAGTTTTTTCATCTTGTTCTTCCTCTAGCTCCCAAAATCTCTCAAGGTTGGTTACTTCCGATGTAATTTTGCCTGATTTTCCTGCTTAATTATTCCAGATAAAATCCATCCAAATTTCATAGCTCGTGCAAGAACTCCATTGTGTTTTTTATGCCTTTTTCTATTATTCTACCAAATATATCACCACCAATCACTATGTCAATTCTATCAGCCTTGTTAAGCGGTTATGTACAGTTATGATTTTCAAAAAATCGATTTTTTTATTTTATTTTCTGTATCTGCATATATTTAAGAATACACACAAGAAATTTCAAATCGATCCGGCAAATATTTTCGAAGTTACACCCACATTTGTAAAGACGTTTCGGAGCGCTTGGAAGTACCATATATGGTAAGTATTGTACATTGAACTTTAAACGCGTTTTTCTCAGAATGGTGTTTTCAAAGTCGGTGACCACTATAACTCGAAAACGGCTAAACCGATTTGTCTAAAATTTTAACACAAGATTCTTGAATATATTTCTCAGTGATTAATCGAAGGTTTTATTGAAATTTGAATTGAGAATTCTGGATGTGATGAACAGCTTTCCGATGATTTACAAAACGAATGGAAGCTATTTTTTGAAACTGTTGGCATATTGGAAGAAGTATGTATGTATTCCACGCGGATTGAAACTCACATGTAATGTGAAGTAGAAATTCATGGATTTGGTGATACTTCCCAAAAAGCGTACGCTACAGTAATATATAAGTAGGCGATTCCGTAAAGCTTTTAACTGCCAAAACGAAAGTTAATCCACTTAAAAAACGGAAAACTTTACCCAAACTGGAACTCTGTGCTGCTAATTTACTAACAAAATTTATGAATAAAGTTTGCGTGATCATTGCAAGGGATCATATGGCTTATGCACGGAGTGATTCAACAATAACCCTGGGCTGGATTGCAAATTCGAAGAACAAAGACAAATTCATTAGTCATCGAGTGGAAGATATTCAAAAACTTATACCACAAGTAGCCTGGGGACACGTGAATACAAAAGATAACTCAGCAGATATGGCATCAAGAGGTATTGAATCTCCCAATTATTAAATATGGATGTTTGGTGGAACGATCCCAAGTGGCTTTCATCAACAGAAGAACAAGAGTCAACAGCGATAAACAAATTCAACAAAGTAACGATTTTATTGACGGTGGGAGACCAAGATTCCTTTATGGACAATTTAATAACCAAATATTCAAGTTGGCGAAAACTACAAAGAGGGGTAGCATACATTTACACTTTCGTAAAAAGAAGGAAACGCGACAATTTTCACATCTATCGGTTAAGGAATTTCGGACAGCTACTTCGACCATCATTCGCCAAACACAGAAGAAACCTATAAAGAAGAAATAAGCAAACTGTGTAATGGAAAACCAGTCAATAGTTCCAGCAAAATAACAAACTTTAACTCCTTATTAGATGAAAATGACATACTAAGAGTGGGAGGTAGGTTGACAAATTAAGGGCTACCGTATAATACAAAGCATCCCATAATCTGAGCAAAAAAAATTTGACGGCATAAATAATCAAAGATGCCCATCATACAACCATACATGGTAGAAATCGTGTAACAGAAGAAGTCTACGATTTATCAACAGAAGCATTACGGGAAAATTTTATTTTAATGGACCAAATTTGGGTAAATATGATTTGTAGGAGGTGGTACCTACCGCATTCAGACACCGAAGTAAAAACTTTATAAGTATGCTTTATTGTTAAAGTCAGTTTTAAGGGATCTTGAAAAAAATAACACTGTATGAACCAACACCGGCATATCCTTGCACAGTATTTTAAGCGAAGCAACTTCGAAAATTAGCGACTTTCGGTCGCGCTGAAAAAAAAAATAATCCTGGCCGGACCAACACCTGCTATGCCAGCATTTCACGTTTGTGAATTATAAAAAAAGCTTCATTAAAATATTATTTTGTACATACAACCCTGTATGCTGCTAAGCTGAGTGCAGGGTATGATGAAGCGGAATACAAGCACCATTAGGGGGCGAATAGCCTCTCTTTCATACCAATACCGTTAGTGCGGGATGTGGAATCGAATCCTTACAGAGGTGGCCCCGTTAGACCAACTGAACACTACGTATATAGACCGGGAGGGTGTCAAACATACCATTCCCCCTAACCCGGGGTGTAATCCGTATCCGTGCCCATTGAATGGGTTGCAGTCAGGGGCGTCAGAGGACCCGAGAGAAGAGTAATCTTCCTGTTAATCTAATCAAAAAGTCCCCCATGTACCGAATTTTAAGTAAATTGAAAACTAAACACAGTAGCTTCGAATAGGCCAGTCCCTGGTTCATTGCTCGGAGAGAAGAGTATTCTTCCTGTTAATATAAAAAAAAAATTCACCTTTGTACGGTAAAGTGAAGGGTGCACAAAATATGTTGTGTAGTTCGGTTCCCTGTTCAATTCTCGGAGAGGCCACCTCTCTTATTTTTAACCCAAGAAAAATTCAACTATTTTACTGATTTGTTCGAACTGGTCAGTCTCAGGTCCAGTTACCGGGGAGGAGAGTAGTCTTCCTATTAATCTAGGCGAAAAGCCAGCTATGTACCGAATTTCAGGCAAATTGAACGATATACACAAAAACTTCGAATAGGTTAGTCCTTAGTTCACTTCCGGTAGGGAAGAGGAGTTTTCCTGTTGATTTAAGAAAAAGGCTTCCTCTATACCGAAATAAAGTTAAATCGAATGACAAATAAGATTTGTTTGAAAAAGGCAGTCTCTGGTCCTTTTCTCGGAGAGAATAATAGTCTTCCTGTTATTCTAAGCAAAATTCACTTATGTACCGAAATTGAACCACAAACACAATAGCTTTGAATGGTTCGGTACCTGGTCACTTTCTCGGGCAGAAGAGTAGTCTTCCTGCTAATTTAAGCAAACAGCAACCTATTGTCACCTCCACTTTTCTTATTAACAATATGTATGTGCGTATGTGGCTGTTGGTCAAGCGCCTACCAACAACCACACACGTCAACAAAACAAACTACCGCACAAAAAGGAAATGACAAAAACTAGCAAAGCGGCGTGGGTCGTTAGCTACGTACAATAACAAAACTATGGGCAAAAACAAACCAAGTGAATTTTACTGACGCGGTAAACAAATCGCACGACAACAATAATTAAACAGCAGATCAACTATACGTATATGTACAGACACAAAATAAACAAAATATGTTTTTGGGGTGCTCCTAAGGTGTGGTCCAACCAAACTGGTTACGAACCCACTCGCCCTACTCCCGTGCTGCCGGGGATAACTTTAACCCGCCACTTTGGTTGGGCTCTGCGTGCGGGATTCTATAAGGATGGGTATGGGATAAACGGAAGGAGCGACACGACAAAAAAGTTACCCAACAATAAGTGGACAAAATGATACTTATCAGTTAGTCGGTCGGGTGAGGGTACCCAACTTCGGTGCTCCTCCGGACGATGTCGCCAAACTTTGGTTCCGCCACTATAACACAACACAACTATACCGATAGTTACTCCTGCCACACAAAAATCAGGCTTCAACTGCCTTTTTACTATTGGCCCGTCTGGCAAAACACTATAATCTTATACATAAAATTCTCGCGTCACAGTTTTCGTTCCCATACTCCTCCGAAACGGCTTGACCGATTCTCATGAAATTTCGTGAGCGTATTGAGTAGGTCTGAGAATCGGCCAACATCTATTTTTCATCCCCCTAAATGTAAGGGGTAGTCCACCCCTAAATTTTTTATTTTTTTTTTTATTTTTTAGACAAACTTTATAGTTTTTATTTTTTTATGATACAACATACAAAAATACATACACGTACAATCCTAAATGTTCACCCTCCTACGATAAACCCTTTTTAATAGCCACTTTGCTAATTTAATTATTTTTCATCGAAAACTGATCAATCGTCATTTAATTAGTTGTCCCCGCCAGATGTCTACAGGTGTCACTTCTGACCCAGTAAACAGCACGGAGTGGGGATGAGAACGAAGCCGGTCTCCTTTCTCTCTCACTCCCTGCAGAGTTGACGGCCATCATTATTGTTTATGCATCAAGTGTAGTAGTAACGTCGACAATTATTATTTTTCTATCTCAGTGTAACTCTCATATTAACTATTAATCATTTCTATTTTATCAATAATAATGAAATTATCAATTTTGAGTGTATTTTGCACGATTACTTAATCAAGTGATTTTTATAACCTCAAAAGTAATCAACACGTGGCACGAGCTTCCAATAACAACGGCTTTTGTGTTGTAAGTATACTTTTTTTATTTATATCGAAAATGTTGATGATCTTATAAAAATGTAATTTTAATCTAAATTTATTAAAAAAAATGTAATTGAACAATTAAGATTTTCTTAGTTTCTAAAAATTTGAATCAATCATTATGAATCTTTATTTTGAAATGTCGATGGAAATATTGGTTGTATGAAACAATTATAAGAGACAATGTTTTCGTAAAATTTATTTTTTTACTTTAGTTTGAAAAATTTTTCCATAAAACTTATATTTTTGTTATTGGATGTAAGCATTAATTCTTGCGGTTTTCTAAGAGAGGGCTTTACTAATATTATTTCGCGTCGTGTTCATCTGTGGATATATTCATTTCAAAGGTACTGTCATTTCGCGTCGTTTTCAGTAGATGTCATTTGTTTTAGCGTGAACAACAATTTGTTTCATTCATTTGTGAATAACTTGCCTTTTTTTCTATGCCAATCGGCCCGAGATCATTAAAAGAAAATGAGTTAGTTTGTGCACAAACACCAATTAATATGTTTTATTTGTTTTTTGGTTGCACACTTTCAACTTAAATGATCGCACAGAGAATTTTCTTTAGGTTTAAAAATGAGTTAGATTTTAGGTATATATTTTTTTTTATATAGCTTCACACTATGGTTCTTTTTTAACTTCTAGAGGTAGTTTTACACTTTAGTTGTTTTTGAACTTAGAGAGCTGCCGCGATAAAGTAAGCCGTGCGCGCGCGTAGGTAGTTGGATTATAAGTGATTTTTACATACCCTTCTTCGTTAGCTCGAACTACCGCGGCTAAACGATAGTTCGGCTAACGGAGTAGGGTATACACGGAAAGAAGGATAACCGCGTGAAAGGAGACATGGGAGAATAGGATACCGGAAGTTGGCGCGCACGGCATTTACAATTGGGTTTTATGTTGCGCGCTTAAACATTCTGCCCGCCCTGCAGCGATGTGCTGGCTAGCGCGTTCTGCAGCTTTTGGAGGGCGCGAATTGCTTCGCCTATAGCGCCCTTGGTGGTCCGATTTCGGAAAGCTTTGGTTTGCAGTCCGGTGGTCGTGCGCTTGATTGACCGCAATCTTTCACCGCTGCTTTTCTTTGTGTCCCGCTGGTTGGTGGCGCGCTGCTGCGTGGCACGTTGTTGGGTGGCACACTGTTGTATGGCACGTTGCTGTGTGGATTTTTGATGCGTTGTGGCCCGCTGTGATGTTGCGTGCTGCTTTGCGGCACGCTGTTGCGTCGCATGCTGTTTTGTGGCACGTTGCGGTGTTGCGCGCTGCTGGGATACGCGCTGCTGTGTTGCGCGCTGCTGGGTTACGCGCTGCTGGGTTACGCGCTGCTGTGGTACGCGCTGCTGTTGTACGTGCTGCTGTGGTACGCGCTTTTGTTGCCGCTTCTTCTTGATGGTTGCGGCGGGTGCTGGTGCTGGCTCGCTATGTTGCGGCTCTGATGGGTGCAGCATAGAGTGATGCGCCTTTTTGCATCGTCTGCCCTTTCCTCGGGAGTCGCACTCTTCCGTGACGTGGGTAAGCGCCAAGCAGTTGCTGCAATACCCTTGCGCGTTGGCCACCGCGATGCGCTGAGGAGGCCGCATTGCCCGGAAAGCGACGCAATTGCGTAAGGCGTGGTACCGGTGACACAGCCGACACTGTAGGCAGTTTCCGGTGCACAGTTTTACTAAGAGCTGCGTGATAATCCCGTTTTGCGTGCGGAGGTCCACGACCCGGATGTGATTATCAGGCCCACGATGAACGGTTTGGATTCGTCCAAGACGACACTCGGTCGGCGGTAGACCGTCGTCTCGGATTACGGCGCAGTCGCCAACTTGAGGCTCCTTCTGTGGAAATTTTCACTTGTACCTCTTTTGGAGATCTTTGAGGTACTCCTCTTTCCAGCGGCGACTGAATTGATGGTGAAGTGCTTTGACTTTCTCCCAACGGTTAATTAACGAGAGGGTCTCTGCATTTGGCTCGGGAATGGCTAGTAGCGGAGCGCCTCGAATGAAATGACCCGGGGTTAATGCTGTGAAGTCAGCTGGGTCCTGTGACAAAGCCGAAAGTGGCCGAGAGTTGAGTACAGCCTCAATTCAAGCTAAGAGTGTCGTGAAATCTTCAAATATAAATTTATGGGATGCAGCGGTTTTCTTGAAGTGAATTTTAAAACTCTTTACTGCGGATTCCCACAGGCCGCCCATATGTGGGGCGCTGGGTGGTATATATTGCCAATTGATGCCTTGGGGAGCATACTTCTGGGTGATGTCTGCTGAACATTCGTTAAAGAATTTAACGAATTCGCGTTCAGTTGCTCTCTGTGCTCCGATGAACGTTTTTCCATTATCGCTCATCATTGTGGCGGGATATCCTTGCCTGTCCACGAATAGGGCGAATACTGCTCTAAATGCCTCAGTGGTAAGATCAGAGCATAACTCAAGATGTACTGCCTTCGTCGCGAAACAAACGAATACGGCGACGTACCCTTTGATGAGTGTAGTGGATCTCAAAACTGAGGCCTTTATTAAAAACGGTCCTGCGAAGTCCACTCCAGTTACAGAAAATGGTAGGGACATTGTGCACCGCTCAGGGGGTAGAGCGGCCATTAGCTGGGAGCGCGTTTGTTGCTTGTATAGAGTGCAAGCTTTGCATTGAAAAATGCACCTTTTTATTAAAGGCTTTAGCTTCGGTATGAAGTATTCTTGTGTGACCATTTGAAGCATGAGGCGCGTTTCTGCATGGAGAAGCAGTGCGTGTAAGAAATTCAAATGTAATTGACAGAATCTTGAAGCATTTGGGATGATGATTGGGTGCCGCTCATTATAGCTGAGTGTGGCATGCGCTAGTCTGCCATTGACGCGGAGAAGTCCGTTTTTATCCAGAAATGGATTTAGGTTGAGGAGTGAACTTTTTTTGTCAATTGGCTTTTTGTTTTGTTACACATCTTTTTCGCCAGGAAAATAGCGGGATTGCGATACTTCGATTAGACGCTGTTTTGCGAATTGGCATTCAGCATGAGTCAGAGGTAGCATGGTAGTTGTTGGTTGCATTCTTGATTTATTCCGGACATTATTCACGAAACGGAACATGTACGCAGTCACGCGAATTGCTCGAGGGAGTGAAGAGAATCGATCAAGAAAATCGAGTTCTTCTTCGCGTGCATGAAAAGCCTCAATTTTCCGCTTTTCTGGCGGAGAGGTACTGCGTGCCTTTGAATTAGGCCAAGAGTCGATGTGGTGTATGAGCCACTTTGGTCCGTGCCACCAGAGAGAATTGGTGGCTAAGTCTTGGGGCTTGCAACCACGTGTGCCGAGACCAGCGGGGTTATCTCCGCTTGCTACATGACGCCATACTCCGCTTGGGACATATTCCCGAATTTGGGAGGTGCGATTAGACACGTATGTCTTCCATGTGCACGGTGGATTCTCGAGCCATGCCAGTACTATTTCAGAGTCTGACCATAAAAATGTGTTGCACGCTTCTAGGCCTAGCTGGTTTTGGACGGTTGCAGTCAGTTTTGCCAACAGTACTGCTCCGCACAGGTCTAAGCGAGGAAGACTTATCGTTTTCAAAGGTGCAACTTTGCTTTTTGCAACCAGTAGGGTGGATGTTGCATGAGTATTCGCTTATGTGCGTACATATATGGTTGCACAGAAGGCTTTTTCCGAGGCGTCACAGAACCCATGGATTTGGGTATTCTGCCCCGGAGTAAAATTGAGCCATCGAGGAATTTCGATGTCGGAAATGGCTGGCAAGTTTTGAGTAAACTGTTGCCATTTTACCATTGAAGTGGGTTTTGCGCATTCATCCTAATCAATGCCATCGAGCCAAAGTTCTTGAAGTAGAATCTTTGCTCGTATCATAACTGGCGATAGCCATTCTTCCGAGTCAAAAAGTTTTGCGACCGACGACAGAATTTGCCGTTTTGTTGCAGCTGTAGTTGCTGAAACTGGCAGGATGGTGTATGAAAACCTGTCCGTTAATGCGTTCCATCGGATACCGAGAGTTTTGGTTGTGGAAGCATCTACGAATTTCAAGAAATTGGAGTCGAGAAGGTCTTCTCTCGGGAATGTCTCCAATATGGCCGGGTTATTGGCCGTTAATTTCTTTAGAATAAAGCCGGCTGACTTTAGCGCTTTGATCACTTGGAATAGTGAATCGGTGGCATCGTCAATATCATGACTTCCGGACAGGACATCATCAACATACGTTTGGGTTTTGAGTATTGGTGTGGCCAGTGGAAACTTCGCTTTTGTATCTTCTGCCAATTGATGCAGAGTACGGATAGCGAGATATGGCGCACAATTAACCCCGAATGTTACTGTTTTAAGATTTTAATCAGAGATGGGGGAATCCTCTGACTCACGAAACAAAATTCTTTGATAATCTTTATCGTCCTCATGGATGAGAATTTGCCGATACATTTTTTCAATGTCTCCATTGAACACGTATCTGTACATGCGCCATTGTAAAATTAGCAACATGAGGTCCGGTTGGAGTGAAGGACCTGTATGTAAAACATCATTTAGGGAATTACCTGAACTTGATGTTTTAGATGCGTTGAAAACCACTCGCACTTTTGTCGTGATTTTATCTGGTTTTACAACCGCATGATGAGGCAAATAGAACGAATGGTAGTTGCCATTGGAAGTGATTTCACGGGGATTTGTGAGTTCCATATGGCCCAACGTTATGAATTCTTGCAACACATCGTTGTACATTGTCTTTAACTCCCCTTTCTTCTGAAGCGTGCGTTCCATGCTAAGGAATTGCTGGAATGCCGCAGACCGGGAATGGCCTAGGGTGAGTTTTTCTGGAAATACTTCTTTAAATGGAAGCCTGACAATGTAGCGTCCGCTTGAATTACGGGTCGTTGTTGCCACATAATAATCTTCGCACGCCTGATTTTCAGGCGTACTTTGAGGAGGTATATGGATTTCCTCCTGTTCCCAGAATTGCCTCAGTTGTGCACTAAGCGTTTCATTGGAAACTCGTTCTATTTGGGTGGAAAATGAGGATACTTTTTCGGTCACCGAACCACTAAGTATCCATCCAAATATGGTATTTTGCGCAAGAAGATTGTCGCAAACTTTTTGCAGCCCTTCCACTAGGATTTGTGGAATAAGATCGCTGCCGATAACCATATCGATTTGAGCTGGAATGTGACAATTTGGGTCAGCTAGCTCGAGACTACTCAGTTCATGCCATTTTTCACGACTCGTTGTAAAGGTTGGAAGAAGCTTTGTTAACTGAGGTAATACTATTGCATGGGCCTTAATTCTTTGCTTGGTTTTGGAAGAAACCAGCGTCAAAGAACAACGCTTAGAGGAATTTTGGACCACTCGGCCACCCATGCCTGAAATTTCGAACCTGGAATGTTCGAACGGTAATTTCAATTTTTTCTGGACTTTTGAGGAAATAAAAGTCCTTTGGGAACCTTGGTCAATCAAGGCCCGTAATTGAAATAATTCTCCTTCATGTTCAACTGCCACCATGTCTGTTGGAAGAAGAACTTTGTTTTCAATGTTTGAATGTAAAGACTGTATGTGTGTATGTTTTGAACAGCACGGTTGCTCGTCGGGATTGGAGCTGGTTTGCGGCTGTCGAGCGGGAATTGTCGACTTTGCCGTTGTATGTTGTACTGTAGCTTCATGGGGTCGGCTACTGGTACGTTGAGCTTGTGGTTTAACATCTATGTGCAGTAGAGTATGATGCCTTTGTTGGCATTTCGCACATGTAAACTTGCTCTGACAGTCTTTGACGTTATGGTTGTAAGCAAGGCAGTTTTTACATAGATTATTTTTCTGTACAATCTTAAAACGTTCTTGTTCGGACATTTTTCGGGATTTTTGGCAAAATTTTAGGGGGTGGCTGGAGTTGCACACCTGGCAGGAATATGCCTTCTTTGGTTCTACCATAAAATTTTGTGTCCTAATTAAAGGTTTTTACTGAGCGGCATATGGAGCACTTGGTTTAGGCTCATTAGGATGAAGCCTATTTAGTCTTTCTACAACTTCGTACCGAGAAGTTAGAAAGTCGTCTAATTGAGACCATTGGGGTAGATCTCGTCTTGATGAGAGCGATTGTTTCCAAAGTGACAGTGTTGTTTCTGGTAATTTTGTTGAACAAATGTATACCAGGATAGGATCCCAACTGTCTGTTGAAACGTCTTGAGCATGCAAGACATACAGACAGTTGTTAATGCTTGTTTGCAGCCTTTGTAAATGTTCGCTATTTTCGGATTGAATAGCAGGCAAAAAAATTTGACCTGATTATCTACTAAAATGCGTTTGTTTTCGTATCTAGACCGAAGCGCTTCCCAAGCGAGATCGAAATTATCATCACTCATAGGATATTGTTTGACAATAACTCCGGATTTTCATTCTGTTTTATACCTGAGGTGGTATAGTTTTTGAGCACGAGGGAGCTTCGGGTGGTTAATGTACACGGCTGTGAACATGTCACGGAAAGCCGGCCATTCTTCGTAACCCCCATAAAAAGTCTCTGTGTCGCATGGAGGAACTTGTAGGTATACATCGGAAGCACTTGATTGCTCTGAAGTGGGTTCCACACGGGATAGTGGACTCGGAGCATCGACTAGCTTGAGCATTTTTAGCTGGTCTGACATCTTGATTTGTGTCATCTCGTAGATTTCAAGGCATGCGTCGTACTTGCCTTGAGCTGACTCTTTGAACCTGTCAGGCAAGCCGTCATCCGTTTTGGAAAAAACGTTATCAAAGGCATCTAGCAATCGAACAAAATAGTCATTTAGACTTTTGTGTTTGAATTCAAGATACGATTCGGTATGATCTTCAATCGGTGAATTACCGAATTTTGCACAGTATCTCATTAGGCTGTCACTTTCTGTTATGAACTTTTGCGCACAGGGGTCGTACGCTTTACTTCTTGAGCGTGTTTGTGAGGATTCCTTCTTGGCACTTGCGGAATCTAGCGAAGTAGTCTTCGCTTTACCCTCAGTATCTGACATCTTGGCAAATTTCGTTTCTTGCTCTAGAGATTTTTTGGGACTGTGTCCAATTGGCATTGAGGGATTTTAGAAAAAAAAAAACCTTTTTAAGGCCGAAAAAAATTTAATAAAGCAAGAAACTTTGAGAAATACCCACCCAGCAAGTAGTGAAATTAATCTTTGCACTACTGCCCACAGAAAATTTTTAAATTCGGAAAATGAATTTAGTATATGTGCGAGTGTGTGTATGTTTTTCTTTTTGTCGGAAATGGGAGTTCAAAATAGGAATTATAGAAAATCGTTAAGCTATTGTTTTGAAACAAACAAGATATGAAAACGAAATTTGAAAATTATTATTTTTTTTTTTAATTTAAAATAAAAGGAAATCACACACACTTGCTCTTATGTATATATGTACATGTATTGAAATATACGTGTAAAAATATATAGTATAATTAATATATAATATATAATAATATATAATTAATAATAATATATGTAAATATGTAATATATTTTTAAGTCAATGGCAAGATATTAGGAAATCTATCTTTTATGTTATTTTATGCAAGCATTCGTTTATGTATGTATTTGTGCGCTAAATATGTAAACAAGATACACCAGCTGTTCTGGTACAGCTCATATTAGACTAAATATGTATATATGTATGTATGTTGGTGTATCAATGTTTTGATTTATTGTCTTTGCTGCCAAAGAGAATTGCAGCTGACCAATGCTGAGAAATAGCAATGGTAAAGAGTGTTAAACTATGAGCGTGGGAGTGTGCACAATGCTCTTGAATTAGTTTGATGCTGTAAAGTGCACTGCTCATCTATTGCAATAAGCGGATATCGCACAAAGGAGAAAGGTGGATAATGATTTAGTGAGAAGATCACTTGTTGTTATAACTCTCTTTTTTTTTATGCGCTCAGTGTATGTATGTAAATTCTTTGCCCTTGATGCGCTGTCGAGTTCGTTCAACTCGGTAACCGCTACCAAAGTTGTTGACAAGTCGCTCTTTTAAAGGTCTTTGAACTTTACATTTACTGTAGAATAAGTAGGTCAAGAAGGCAATGACCTTAGAGCCTGCAATAGGAAAATTGCTAAGAGCCGTAAGTAGGCAAATTAAAACAACTGCAATTAGATGTATGTATATAGTTAAGTTTGTACGGAATATGCATACATATGTACTGTATAAAAAAACAGATTTGATTTACCGGAATTAATAAATTTATTAGCGGCAATAAGAACCGCTTTCCGCTGGAATTAGCGGATTAAATTTTCTAATTTAATGTGTTTGGCAGGAAGAAGATCCGTCTAAAAAACCTCATTGCAGTTTAAAAAAATGGAAACAGGCCATATGTTTGGTGTCTTTTTAAAGAAAATTAAAAAGCATGCCTACTTACTACTTATTGGCTTCTTTACTTTCCTCTTTTTTTGTCTTTGTATGGCCGCTTCTTGTATGGGAGGGGCTCCTACAGTTTACTTCCTATAGCTGTTGTGTTTTCGTTGTGGTGCTGTGCTCCAGGTGTTTGTTGTTGCACCTCTCTTGTGGCAATTTGAGTCTGTTGCAGTTGTTTTATATGTATATGTGTGCTTTCACCACACTTTTTTTTCTAAAAACTTTTTTTTTGGTTTTTTCAAAACTTCTTTTTTTTCAGAAACTTTTTCTTTGTTTGTTTACTTCTATTGTATTGCCACACAACTTTGTTTTTTTTTTTTTCAAATTTAAAAACAAAAAAAATTTTTTTTTTTTCAACTATTGTATATTTGTATGTATGTGTTTGTTTGTACACTTTCTGTTTTTTTTTGTTTTTCAAATTATATTTGCATGTACATATATGTTTGTTTGTTCGATTTCGCACTTTATATGTATGCTTTATTATTTTCCAAATTTAAAAAAAAAAATTTTTTTTTTTCCAAATTTGGTACTTTTTATGTTTGTCACTTTAACTTTGTTTAATTTTTTTTGTATTAAAGCGACGGTTGAGGACTGTAGGTATTTTAGTTAGTTTTTTTTTCCAAAAAAATTTTTTTTTTTTTTTTTTTTTATGTATATAGGGCTGGTCAAGTTTGGCCTCGAAGGACCATGATTAACTTGCCTTTTTTTCTATGCCAATCGGCCCGAGATCATTAAAAGAAAATGAGTTAGTTTGTGCACAAACACCAATTAATATGTTTTATTTGTTTTTTGGTTGCACACTTTCAACTTAAATGATCGCACAGAGAATTTTCTTTAGGTTTAAAAATGAGTTAGATTTTAGGTATATATTTTTTTTTATATAGCTTCACACTATGGTTCTTTTTTAACTTCTAGAGGTAGTTTTACACTTTAGTTGTTTTTGAACTTAGAGAGCTGCCGCGATAAAGTAAGCCGTGCGCGCGCGTAGGTAGTTGGATTATAAGTGATTTTTACATACCCTTCTTCGTTAGCTCGAACTACCGCGGCTAAACGATAGTTCGGCTAACGGAGTAGGGTATACACGGAAAGAAGGATAACCGCGTGAAAGGAGACATGGGAGAATAGGATACCGGAAGTTGGCGCGCACGGCATTTACAATTGGGTTTTATGTTGCGCGCTTAAACATTTTGAAAGTGTCAAAATTTGTACCAGATACGAATAAAGTGCTTTTGCGGGGAGTTCTTCTTCATTACTTTAACATGAAGAAAAGTGCTAACGATGGTGACCATGCTTTAGCCGAATGAACGTGCCAAAAGTGGTTTGCACGGTTTAAAAGTGGCAATTTCGACTTAGACGACGGACAGGCAAAAAAATTTCAAGACGAAGAATTGGAGACATTGCTCGACGCAGATGCATGCCAGACGCAAGAAGAACTTGCAATTTTTTCACAATTTTTTTTTTTTTTTTTTTTAAACATTAATATTTATTTATTGAATCTACTTCGACTTCGGAAGCCTAACAATAAGTAATAAAATCTTAAACTAAATTAAAACATTATGCCCATTAGAAGGAATGGGCTGCTGGCTTGACGTTGCTCTTTAGAAGGCTGCTTTGTCTCTTCTCCGCAGGCGGGTTTGACTTGTTGCATGGGCCAAGGTGTTAGCCAAAGGGTTCGGATGGTTACGCAGTTTTATTAAGTATTTTTTTGCTGCGATTTCAATTTCTTCCTTGATAGTAGGTATATTTAGATCTCTATGAATATTTTCATTACGCATGTACCATGGTGCGCCCGTTATTACTCTTAGCGTTTTCGATTGGAATCTTTGAATTATATCTATATTCGTCGCGCAAGCTGTGCCCAATAACTGGATCCCATACATCCATATCGGTTTTATTATTGCATTATATAAGAGGACTTTGTTGCTAAGGCTTAGTCCAGACTTCTTGTTTAAAAGCCAATGTAAACTAGCAGATTTGAGTTTAAGCTGCAGTTTTTTAGCTGCAATGTGTCGTCTCCAGGTTAAGCGCCTGTCCAAGTGGATTCCGAGGTATGTAATTTCGTCAGCTTGCGGTATTGTTACATTGTTGAGCTTAACAGTAGGACACGTTTTTGGCCTTAATGTAAAAGTTATGTGTTTGCACTTGTTTTCATTAACTTTTATGCGCCATTTCGCCAGCCATTCTTCAATTTGTTTAAGATGCTGCTGTAAAACTTTTGTGGCTGCAATGGGGCATTTATGTCGACTTAGTATAGCAGTATCATCCGCAAATGTTGACGTAATTACTTCGTCACTTGTAGGGATATCTGCGGTAAACAGTATGTACAATATTGGTCCAAGAACACTGCCCTGCGGAACACCTGCCGTAATCGGACACTCTTCTGTTATGTAATCATTTACTTTTACTGTGAATCGCCTGTTGGATAAGTAGGATTCAACGATATTGTGGAACGTATTAGGTAATGATTTTTTAATTTTATGAATGAGGCCATCATACCACACTTTGTCAAATGCTTGCGCCACATCAAGAAAAGCAGCCGAGCAATACTCTCGCATTTCGAAATCTTTCCTTATTTCGTTTGTTATACGATTTACTTGTTCAATTGTGCCGTGTTTTTCCCGAAAACCAAATTGATGTGTAGGAATAATATCATTTTGATGGAGAAAAGGAGTGATTTTTGATAGCAGCACTTTTTCGAAAAGTTTTGATAGGCAAGGCAACAGGCTGATTGGTCTATATGATGACGGCAGGGTTGCGTCTTTACCTGGTTTAACTACCATAATTATCTGCGACTTCTTCCAGAGTTGTGGATAATATCCTAGCATCAAAATGGCACTGAAAAGCTTTGCAAGAAAAACGAGAGCAATGCTTGGCAATTCTTTTAGCATTTTTGGTGAGATATGATCGTCTCCTGGAGATTTTTTTGGATTTAAGGCGGCAATAGTGTTTTTTAGTTCAGACACAGATGCTCCGCAAGTAACAGTGTATCTAGGAGCAGTATGGGTCGGTGACAAAGGTGCACTATATGTAGCAGTATTTGGTTGAAATACTGTGCTGAGGTGCTCTGCGAAACAAGACGCCTTCTCTTCATCCGTTCTTGCCCATGAACCATTACGCATTCTCAACGGTACTTCAGTGCTTACTGGCGGCTTAAGGTTTTTGCTAGCTTTCCATAGAGATTTTTTATTAGAAACGTTGGGAGACAAAGACGTGATAAGATGTTTGATATTTCTTTCTTCTTCGTATCTTAATGCCTTTTTGAGTTTGTTTTCTGCCACCTTAAGACGAATTTTTGCATCGGGAGATCGGCAGGCTTGCCATTCGCGACGCAAACGTCGCTTATTTCGGACCAGTAATTCTATTCCACTATTAGTTGTCAATGCCTTTACTTTGGTATTCTGCTCTGGTCTTAATTTTCGAAAAAAAAACCGCATGAAATAATGCATACACCCAATATAATTTCATAAATTCAAACTAATCATTTCAAAACTGCGGAAAACATCCTGGCCCTAATTATACTTTTGGCGGCCGCGGTAGCCGAGTGGTTAGCATTGCGTACTGACATTCGGAAGGCTTGGGTTCAAATCCCGGTGCCACCATCATCCAAAAGTTATGGAAAATTAATTTAAATAAAAAATTAGGTTAATTTTTCTAATTGCGGTCGCCCCTCGGCAGGGAATGTCCACACCTCCGAGTGTATTTCGGACATGAAATAAAGGTTCCTCGGAATAAAACCATCAGCCGTTCGGAGGTGGCTTAGTATAAACTGTAGGTCCCTCCATTTGTTGGAAAAATATCAAGACGCAAAACCACAAATTGGAGGAGGAGCTCGGCCGAAAATCGCTTCAGCGGTTACAAAGCGCCAATTATATATATAATTATACTTTTAACATTTTTCATCATTAAGTAATTTCATTAATTCTATTTATGTGTGTTTTGTACAGTGAGCAATGTCAACAAAACGCAAAGGGGCTGATTTGAGCTGTAATACAAGTAATTCTCGAAACTTGCGAAATAGAAGATCCGAAAGAACCGAAGAACAAATCCAGCAATAAAATATTGATGCACGTGTCAGAATGGCGCAATTGCATCAAAAAGAGCCAGAAGATACCCGAGCTGAACGCAATGAAGTCAGAAGATTAGAACAACGACAATCATTCCTGCGTCTAGCATTCCAGTATGAGCTCGATATTGAATATTATGCTCATTCGAAAGTGGTAATTAGTGCTATAAACAAGGAATGTCCGCATTGTCATGCCCTGAAATTCAAAAATGAGCCAGCTGGGATGTGTTTCGCGTCAGGAAAAGTGCACCTACCTGAAATTTAAACATCACCTGAACCATTGAACGGCTTACTTATCGGCACGGATCCAGATTCTAACGCGTTCCTGAAGTCAATTCGAACATTCAATTCATGCTTTCAAATGACATCGTTCGGTGCAACAGAAATAGTTCGAAATACTATAGCAAATGGTCAACAATACAATTCTACATTCAAAATCAGAGGCCAAGTTTATCATAAAATGGGCTCACTGCTGCCAATGTGTAAACGAATCACACAAATTCTTACAAATCTACTATATGGGCGGCGATGATTCCGGAAGCGCACTCGCCAATCGCGTGAATGCACGTTGTGATTATAATAACCTTGATTCATTTTATGCCAGACGCATCGTCAGCTAGCTAGATGGTCTATTGAACGAGCACAACGAAGTGTTGAAAATATTCAAACCACATATGCACCAATTACAAAGCGATAATCACGCTATCGTCATTAATCCTGATAAAACAACAGCTGGAGAGCACATTCGTAGATTCAATGCACCCGTTGTTGATGATGTTGCTGGAATCATGGTTGGCGATTATACAGATGCACTAGAAATTGTGATTCGGAGCAGAAATAATAATCTTCAGTTCATTGCTGACACACATCGTTCATATGACGCTCTCCAATATCCGCTAATATTCTGGAAGGGACAAGACGGATATTGCATAAACATAAAACAACGAGATCCCGTATCAGGTACTTCATTGATTATGAATTTGATCATTAATCATTTAACAAAACAATTAAATTATTGAACGTAATAAATTTAAATTAATTTTTATGAACAAATATTACAGGAGCTGAAACAAACAAGAACGTTAGCTCAAAGGATTATTATGCGTACCGATTAATGATTAGACGTGGCCTGGACAACGTCATTCTACGATGTCGTGAGCTTTGTCAACAATTCATGGACGACATGTACGCGAAGATTGAGAGCGAACGACTACGCTACTTACGATATAATCAACTAAAGCTGCGCGCAGAAGAGTACATTCATTTGCGAGACGCTATCAACAACAACGCCGACGTCGCCGAAATTGGTAACCATGTCATTTTACCATCATCGTATGTAGGCAGTCCACGTCATATGCAAGAATATATAAAGGATGCTCTGACTTTCGTACGCGAATATGGACGACCATGTTTATTTATCACGTTCACATGCAATCCAAAATGGCCAGAGATTGCATCTTTGCTACTGCCTAGCCAAAATGCAATACAACGCCATGACATTGCAGCAAGAGTGTACAGCTGCTGGCGCACGCCGATGATATTGACATTTTTGGCCTCAGCAACCGCGCCGTGAGTTCTGCTTTCTCCAGACTGGATAAGAAGCGAAGGATATGGGTCTGGTAGTGAACGAGGGCAGGACGAAATATCTCTTGTCATCACACAAACAGTCATCGCATTCGCGACTCGGCTCCCACGTGACTGTTAACAGCCATAAATTTGAAGTCTTAGATAATTTCGTCTATCTAGGAACCAGCACAGAAACACTCTTTCCAACAGGTGCTACTTTGGACTGAGTAGGCAATTAAAAAGTAAAATCCTCTCACGACTAACGACAACCAAACTCTACAAGTCCCTCATCGTTTCCGTCCTGCTATATAGCGCGGAAGGATGGACGATAACAACATCTGATGAGTGGGGGTTAGGAATTTTCGAAAGACAGGTTTTGCGTAAGACTTTTGGTCCTTTACGCATTGGCAACGGCGAATACCGGAGACGAGCTGTTCGAGTTATACGGTGACATTGGCATAGTTCAGCGAAACAAGAAGCAGCGGCTGTGCTGGCTAGGTCATGTGGTCCGGATGAATACGAATACTCCTGCTTTAAAAGTTTTCGGTGCAGTACCTGTCGGTGGAAGCAGAGGAAGAGGAAGACCTTGGAAGGACCAGGTATAGAAGGACCTGGCTGTACTCGGTACTTCCAATTGGCGCCAAACAGCAATAAGAAGAAACGAATGACGCAATGTTGTTAACTTGGCTATAATCGCGTAAGCGGTGTTTACGCCAGTTAAGTAAGTAAGCTTATCGTTTAAATTAACATGCAAAAACTGGTTCTTAATAATCTTATTTACGGTTCAATTTGCTTGAAATTTTTTTATTTTCGTTCGTATAGGCTGCTTGAACTTTTCTTATCCGGAACCGCTTAGTTTAATTTAGGTAATTTTATGAGAATTGCCCATGACCGCGTGTTGACTACCCATCTTTGTTGTTTGTTCTTGCTTGCCTACTACCATATTGCTTTCTGCTGATCGAGTTCATTCAAATAAATCACATTCAGATTTGAACTGTCTACATATATTATATTATCACTCTTAATGTAATATAAAGGCAAGTAATTAAGGCGAGGCGAAGTTCGCTGGGTCTGCTAGTATATGTATATATTTGTACTGTGTTTATGTGTTTATTTTGTATGCCGGGTGGCTTAGCTTAGCTTATACGAGTATCTACATATGTATATTTAAGTACATATGAATCTTTTTTTCCCCCTTGCTATTGTAAATAGCGAAGGAGTGGAAATTTCGAGAATGCGAAAAAACCGCTTTATGTATATTTGTATATGTACGAGGTGTGACAATTAAGTAATGAGACTGATTCCATAAAAACCGTATATTTCAAAATTATTCTATAACTCTGCCATCCCCTTCAAAGTAGTCTCCTTGGGCAGCTATACAATGATTCCAGCGCGTTTTCTATGCTTCGTAACATTTCTGGAACGCTTCGACTGGGATGTCCACGAGTACCCTCGTCATGGCCTCCTGGATGTCCTCAATCGACTCAAAATTTTTTGACCCACGTTTACTTTCTAGGGAACAAAAACAAGTCACAGGGTGACATATCGTTCGAATAAGGCGGTTGTTGCAACACGGGGATCCCTTTAGAGGCCAAATACGTAGACACGCTGAGGGCGGTGTGGCATGGCGCGTTGTCGTAATGAAGGAATCAGTTACGAGCGATGTCTGGGCGCACGCTGTTCTCGTTTCCGCAATCTTTCAAGTACTGGGCAATAGTAGACTTGATTTACGGTTTGCCCCGATGGAAGCAATTCTCTGTGGACGATTTCACGGCTATCAAAAAGGATATAATCGCCGTTTTCATCCTCGACTTCCTCATGCGAGCTTTACTTAAACTTAAAGTCTTTATGCCATCGAAACACCTCGGCACGACTAAGAGCACAATCACCATGCACTTTTACAATTTTAGAGTACGTTTCCGACGCTGTTTCGCCCAATTTGGCCCAAAATTTTATCGCGACGCTTTGCTCTTGATTTCATTTTCCATTTTCGTGACGAGCAACACGAACACATGTTAACTCAACACGACACAGCAGGCGAACTAAACAAGCTGGAGCGATGGCAAATATATCAATGGAGGGGAGAAGGATGCTGGGAGAAGGGAAAGGGAATTTCAAAGTCGCAGGATTAACACAATCGCGGCAATAGAATCAGTCTCATTACTTAATTATCAAACCTCGTATGTACCCATATTTTCAGCGAATGGATATACCTATTAACTAAAATTAACATTATTATAATTACATTTTCTATGTATTGTTTAGTAACGGAAGTAGGGTTGCAGATGAGTATTTTTAGATTGGGAGTAAATTCGAGGTGAGTATTTAAGGGAAATGATTTAGTATGTATATATATTTATGTTTAATGAGAATAAGATTTTTCTCTAAAAATGTCAGTCCCTGGTCTAGTTACTGTCGAGAAGACTAGTCCTGTTAATCTAAGCAAAATTAACCTATATACTGAATATCAATTAAAACAAACAAAAAATTGTAGGAAGATTTATTTGTTCGAATAGGTCAGTCCCAACTCCACTGCCGTGAGAGAAGAGTAGTCTTCTTGTTAATCTAAGCAAAAAGCTACCTCTCTGCTGAACTTAAGGTAAATCGAACCATAATTAAGATCTCTTCAAATTGCTAGATCCCTGAAGCACTCCCCGAAGGGAAGAGTGGTCTTCTTGTTAATCTAGGCGAAAAGGCAGCCATGGATCGAAATTTAAGTAAATCGGACCAAAAAGTCGATTTTTCTGAAAAGGACAGTCTCTGGTCCAGTTCCTTTGGAAAAAAGTAGTCTTCCTGTTAATATAAGCAAAAAGCCACCTATATACCGATTTTCAAGTGAATTCAACGATAAGCGCAATAGCTTCGAAAAGGACAGTCTCTGGTCCAGTTCCCGGGGAGAAGAGTATACTTCCTGTTTATCTAAGCAAAAAGTCATTTATGTACCTAATTCAAATAAATTGGATGATAAGCATATTATCTTTGAATAGTTCGCTACCTGGTTCACTTACAGGGGGAAGGGTAGCTTTCTTGTTAATCTAGGCGTAGAGCCGCCATTGTACCGAATTTCAGGCAAATTGTACCATAAACACAATAGTTTCAAATAGGCAGGCCTCTGGTCCAGTTCCCGAGAGAAGAGTAGTATTCCTGATAGTCTGGCCGAAAAGCCACCTATGTAGCAAATTTCAAATAAATTGAATGACAAACACTATAGCGTCGAATATGTAAGTCCCTTGTCCATTTCCCGAGAGAAGCATAGTCTTCCTTTTAATCTACCACCTCTGCACCGAATTTAAAGTAAAGTGAACGATAAACACAATGTCTTTGAATATCTCGGCCCCTTGTTAAATTTCCGGGGAGGAGAGTAGTTTTTCTGTTAGTCTAAGCAAAATTCACTTATGTTCCGAATTTCAGTTAAATCAAGCGACAAACTAAAGAAAGATTTGTTCGAATGGGTCAGTCCCTGGCCCACGGCGTGAGTGAAGAGTATTCCTCCTGTTAGTCTAAGTTCAAAGTTAACTCTCTGTCAAACTTCAGGTAAATCAAATCATAATTAAGATACTAGAACCCTGATGCAATTTTTTTTATACACAATTCATTTATTTAGTGTACAAATCTTAAAAACTAAATTACAAACATGATAGCTCTAGTTATGTAACTCTGAGCCCTTTCAAACTACTGCGCTCTCCTTAGAAAGCGGGAACATCTCTTCGCTGCAGGCGGGAATTTCTTGTTGGGCTGGATAAAGCATAAGCTAGCGGATTTGGATGATTTCAGCTTTGTGAAGTACTTCGTCCTGCTTCTTTCAATTTCAGACTTAACCAGTAAAATACCAGGGTCTTTGTGAGTATTTACGTTACGAACGTACCATGGTGCGCCCGTTAGTGCTCTTAAAATTGTGGACTGGAACCTGTGTATTTTATCAATGTTATTTGCACAGGTCGTACCCCACAGCTGAATACCATACATCCAAACCGGTTTAAATACTGCGTTGTAAATAAGGACTGTGTAGTCTAGTTTTATACCGGAGTTTTTATTTAAAAGCCAATTTAAACTATCTGCTTTTAATTTCATGTGTAGTATTTTTGCCTCTATGTGTCTCTTCCAAGTGAGACGTCTATCTAAGTGTATACCACCGAGATATGTAACATCATTTACTTGGGGAATGTTTATACCATTTAAGCGAATTGCAGGACATGATTGCGGTCTTAAAGTAAATGTAACGTGTTTACACTTTTGTTCATTAACTTTGATTCTCCAGTTTTGTAGCCCTTCTTCGATGAGGAGTAAATGACACCAATCGGTTTGCTCTTTTAAGGCATTTTTCCCGGCATAAAACAGCTGTGTCATCCGCAAAGGTAGATGTCTGCACTTTTCGGTTTAATGGGATGTCTGCAGTGTATATATTATATAAAATAGGCCCAGGGACGCTACCCTGCGGAACACCAGCTTTTACCGGATACTCCTCACTGATAGATTGTTTAATTGTAAATTGCCTGTTAGTCAGATATGACTTAAGTATCATATGAAATTGAACAGGCAGAGCTTTATGTATTTTGTACAGTAAACCTTTATGCCTGACTTTGTCGAACGCTTGTGCTACGTCAAGAAGTATTGCACAGCAATACTCCCTGAGCTCGAATGCCTTCCTGATTTCATTAGTTATTCGGTTAACTTATTCAATAGTACTATGCTTTTCACGAAAGCCGAATTGGTGATCTGGTATCACATTGTTACGGTGGAGAAAAGGAAATATTTTTAATAGCAGAATTTTTTCAAATAATTTCGAAAGACTGGGTAGTAGGCTTATTCGTCTGTAAGAAGACGCCTGTGTATGGTCTTTGCCTGGTTTGGCTATCATTAATATCTGCTACTTTTTCCACGCGTTTGGAAAGTAAATTAGTTTTAGAATGGCATTAAAGAATTTAGAGAGCAATGTTTGTGCAACTCTTGGTAGCTCTATTAGCATTTTTGGTGTAATAAGGTCGTGGCCTGGAGATTTCTTTGGATTCAGTTTCTGTATCGCGTTTACCACTTCTAGGCTTGATATTTTAATTGAGACCTGATTTCCCTGACCGTTAACAACAACTTCCGGCAAAATAAAATTATTATTTGCGTCATTTGGCTGGAATACATTACTTAAATGCTTGGCAAAGCAATTTGCATTTTCTTCGTTACTACGTGTCCAGTTACCATTTGGGTCCCTGATTGGCATATTCACTTCTATTGGAGGTTTAAATTTCTTTTGTGCTTTCCAGAGTGAGTGTTTTTTGGCAGAATTCGGCGCTAGTTTTTCTATGTATGCCTTGGTATTGTGATCTTTTGCTTGTTTCAGTGCACTTTTCAGCTTCCTCTCTACTGCTTTCAACCGTAACTTTGCGGCTGAAGAGCGCCATTCTCTCTGCAAACGGCGCTTATTTTTTACTAATTTTTCTATTTCTGTATTTGTTAGGATTTTTGCGCACGTAATAGGCTTTATACTTTTTGGAGTTGCTATGGTTGCCGCAGAATCAAGGACATTATTTAGTTCATTAATGTTGTCATCAATATCGTTTTCACAATTCAATATTGGGTTGATGTTAATATGACTACTAGTATATTTTTTGTATTTTAGCCAGTTTGTTTCTCTGCTTGTTATTCTTGATTCTTGTGCAACTATCTTCGGGCGCTCATAAAATTTTATTAGAACTGGTGAGTGGTCTGAAGACAACTCAGCAACTGTCACAGCTGATACAAGTTGCCTATCGATTTTTCTTGAGACAGCAAAGTCTATTAAGTCAGGTATTTTCTTCCGATCGGTAGGCCAGTATGTTGGTTGACCTGGGAAATACAATCTAAATTGTTACGCTTGTTTATAATGGTATTGCATAGCTGACGGCCTTTGGGGTTTATTAGACGGGATCCCCAGTATACATGCTTTGCATTGTAGTCTCCTCCTGCTATAAATCTTTCACCAAGACTATCAAAAAATTCCTTAAATTGATTTTCTGTGATCTTAATATTTGGAGGGCAATAGATGGCTGAGAGATCTAGCTCTTTGCCATAATTATTCAAAGTTACAGAGGTAGCTTGTAGATAATTGGTGTCGTAAGGCTGTAAGACGCAGTGTTTAAGGCGGTTTCTTAGAAGTATTCCAGTGCCGCCGTGCCCAGGTAAATAAAAGTTATATTTATCCGTCAAGTGCGTTTCAGACGATATCATTACGTCTAAAGCATACTCGGTTAAAAATCGTGTCAACTCTAATTTATGTTGGTTCACACAGTTTGCATTCCAAAAACAAATGTTTAGCATGCTCATTTCTTTTTTGCATGAAGATGTCTAGCATTTTATTCTGGGCTTTAATCAAGTCTGGGATCATACTTTGCATAGTTGACATGAACTGTGTCATGCACTGCGTAAGGTTTAAAATCATCGATTCAATACCTCCATTAGATTGGTTCTGTGGAATACTATCTGAATCATTCTTCAGTACATTCGCATAAGATAATTTATTTAGATTCAAATTTTGCACGTTTGTAACAGTTTTATCTACAAATTGGATTTGAGGTGTATTTACCATTTGACTTCGGTGAGTCTGTATATTGTTTGCCAACCCAACTTTTATATCTTTTTATACTGGGCAGCCCCTATAATTAGCAGTGTGATTACATCCACAATTACTAAATTTTTTCTTGGTGGCGTCATCTTTCTTTGACGTGCATTCAGACGTGGGATGTAGGTCCCCACATGCTACGCAAACACTGCGCAATTTGCAGTAGGATTTAGTATGGCCGAATTCTTGGCAGTAGGTGCATTGTACTGGGCCGTTTCTTTTGCGTAGCTCTTCTACTGTTACCCTACGATGTAGTAAATATTTTAAATTGTATATGGGATGGGTTTCATTTTCTTTAACTGACTTGCATTGGGCTCTAGTTCTACCTTAAACATTGGCTGGGGTACTTTGTTTCTATTTAGTATATTTATGACCGATTTAGTACTGAAACCATTTTCTTCAAGAGCCTCTTTTATTTCGTCTCACTTGACTGATGATTCGATACCTTTAATTACAACTGTTAGGCCTTTCGAGCTCTTCAGTTGCAATGAGTAATAATTTTTATTATTCGACGATAGAAAGCATACTATTTGCATAAAGTTTTTTTCACTGTAAGTTTGGATTTTTGTTTCGTCGATGATACCTTTTTTTAAAGGCACAACGTAAAAGTTATTAGTTCCGACTATTTTAGTAATATTATTAACTAACGTGCTTGAGACATGTTCGCGCAAGTAAATTTGCGGTGGTTTGGCAGATATTGGGTTCACTGTCCGGGGAAAAGAATTTCAGTTCAATCAAATAATAACAAATAAGATTTGTTCGAAAAGGTCAGCCCCCTGGTCGACTTCCTGGAGAAGAGAAGTCTTCCTGATAATCTTAGCAAACCACCTCTGTACCGAATTCACAGTAAAATGAGCGATAAACATAATCGGCCTTATGCTGAATATCGTCTACGTCTTCGCTGACGATCGTCAATGTTCATCGTACCTTTCAACGCTTCGTCTTTGTTTAGGTATTCTGCACAAGCAATGCAGACGAAAAGGTGTGAATTGAGAAAACGCGAAAACCCTGTGCACGATAAATTTTCTGTTTTATGAATTATATTTGTGAAATGGTTTTTCAGTTTATTTGTATATTTTTGATACTCGAATTATATATTCAAGCTGTGAACTTTGTTTAAATCAATAAAATTTTTTTTTTAAATAAAAAGAAATGGAAAACGATTTGTTCTTTTCAAGCTCTAGCGATGAAGAAGAGATCAAAAGTTTAAATGTTCATCGTAGACTGTGGCAATCGTTGTTGAATTTGTGCTAGGCGAAGATTCGCAAATGACTGATGGAACATCTTCTCGAGCAGATACCTCGCTTGACACTAACAAGCCGGGAAAGTTACGTCTGGTCTTTGATGCCGCTGCCACCATCAACGCATGCTCATTGAACAGCCTTCTTCTGAAAGGTCCTCAACAGCATCAACCTATGCCGACCGTGTTGTTCAATTTTCGTGTGGGCGAAATCGCTGTCGCTGCTGACATCAAAGAGATGTTTCACCAATTGGTGAGACAGGAGGATAGGTGTGCACAGAGATTTCTCTGGCGAGACGGTAACGACAAAATTCGACCAGATGGTTACGAAATCCTGGTCATGACATTCGGAGCTGCATCTTCGCCTTGTGTAGCCCAATATGTCAAAAACATAAACGCACTGGAACACCGCGAATGCTATCCACGTGCGTATGAATCCATCACGCAACGTCATTATGTTGCCGATTTTGTGGACAGTTTTGGATCCGTAGAAGAAGCCATTCGGTTTGCCGATCAGGTTAGAAGTATTCATAAGAACGATGAGTTCGAACTACGTAACTTTTCGTCAAATTCATTAGAGGTCAAAATTGCGCTTAATGGATGCAAGTCGGAGCAATTATCAAACAGTCAAGTGTCATTGTCGATGGATCGTGTGCTTGGAATGTATTGGCAATCAAGTACCGACGAATTTAGCTACGCTCTCAAGTTTCACAATGTAAATGATGAAGTCATCGCCGGGCACAGACAACCAACGAAACGAGAACTCTTGAGTATAGTGATGTCCGTTTTCAATCCCCTTTGATTTCTATGCAAGTTTATGATTAACGCCAAGTTGTTGGTACGGGAATCGTGGCGTCACAATCTGCGATGGGATGAGCTTTTACCCGAGTTCATAGGTGAGAAGTGGAATAAATGGCGCTATCCACTTTAAAATGTTTTGGATTTCCGCGTTAAAAGTCACTATTTTCCCAGTGGACCACCCCCACAATAACAGCTTCACGTATTTGTAGATGCCAGTGAAGACGCCTTTGCAGCTGTTGGGTACTGGAGAGCAGTTTATTCAGATGGCAAAGTATGTGTCGCCCTTGTGTGCGCCAAGACAAGCACACAAGCAATTAAGCACTGCTCACAAAAATAAAATAAAATAAAAAAACATACAGTGAAAAAAGGAAAATATTAATAAGCTCCAAGCTAAATAAAAAAAAGCAACCCAGTGAGTACAAAAAACAAAAATGAGTGCGACACGGTCAAACCCTTCGGATCGAAGGTTCTCAAATGCTTATTTTTCCTATTTTGAGCAAACAACGCCAACACAATCAACGGCAACAGAAAGCAACATGCAAGCAGAAGTCTCTCAGCAGTACTCAACTAGCGCTAAACAGACGGCGAAGTCGGCAGAAAAACAAGAGAAAAAAGGTAACAGCAAGGAAACACCCAGTAGGAAATCGCCACCAATACAAATGAAAAAGAACAGACAAGCGGTAAGCCCAATGAAATAAAAAAGAACACAAAAATACAGACAGGACTAGATCGATATATAAATGTCAAGAGGAAACCGAGTCCTATTAATAAAACTAACAACAAAAAAGTGTAAATGAGAGGAACCAATGTAAAAATTCAAGAACCCTCAAATAACAACCGATTTACTCTATTAAGTGAGGGCAGCGTAAAGGGTACTACCACAGTTGCAAATGCCAAACCACCCCCAATTTACTTGCGCGAACGTGTCCCAAGCACGTTAGTTAATAATATTACTAAAATAGTCGGAACTAATAACTTCCACGTTGTGCCTTTGAAAAAAGGTACCATCGATGAAACAAACATCCAAATTTACAATGAAAAAAGCTTCGTGCAAATAGTAAGCTTTCTATCGTCGAATAATAAAAATTATTACTCATATCAACTGAAGAGCTCGAAAGGCCTAACAGTTGTAATCAAAGGTTAAGTTAATGCACAAGTGTACGGACGTGTTCTTTTGATCGGCTCCGTAACTTCACTTAAAGTCTAAGAAAACTTAAATATTAAATCGCTTAACCTTATAAATCGACTGTAGTGGGTGTATAGCCACTTAAGTTGGCAATAAACAAATAAAATAATAAATAAAATTAAAAAAAACACAATAAATAATAATAAAAAAATAAACAGAGAAACGAAAACGATAAGTAAAAAGTGAACCGGCGATGTAATGAGTGATCAACGCTCAAATCAGAAAGAGCGTCGGCATTCAGTCGCGACGACAGAGAGAGTTATGCTTATATCTGAAACACATCTCACCCAGAAGTATAGTTTTTACATCCCTGGGTTTAAGCTGTACAACACTAATCACCCAGATGGCAAAGCACATGGTGGCACAGCTCTACTCATAAGGAACCGTTTAAAGCATAACTTTCTTAAGTCCTTTTCAACAAATTGGTTGCAGTCAACCTCGATCACCCTTAAAAATAGGGGGGTTGACCTTACTTTAGCTGCAATTTACTGTCCGCCACGTTTCGTAATAACAGAAAAACAATTTAGCTAGGAGATAGGTTCCTAGCTGGAGGTGATTACAATGCGAAGCATACTCATTGGGGATCGAGGCTAATTAACCCGAAAGGTCGTCAGTTATATAACACGATCATAAGTACAAAAAATAGTTACGATTTTATCTCCCCAAGACAACCAACTTACTGGCCTACGGACTCAAGGAAATTACCTGACCTGATTGACTTTGCAGTCACTAGAAAAGTAGATAGAAGTTTCGTATTTGCTGAAACCTGTGCTGACTTATCTTCTGATCATTCCTCAATAATCATTAAGTTAAACGAACAACCAATTGAAAGTGAGCATGCTTTTCGACTTACTACGTCAAGAACTAACTGGCTTAAATATAAAAAATGCATTAGCAGTCATATACAGACCAATCCGCAAATAGAGAGAGGAACTGACGTTGAAAATGAGTTACTTGTATTTAACAGTATACTAGCAACAGTAGCAACTATAGCCACACCAGAGCAGAATACAAAAGCAAAGGCATTGATAACTAATAGTGGAATAGAATTACTGGTCCGAAATAAGCGACGTTTGCGTCGCGAATGGCAAGCCTGCCGAACTCCCGATGCAAAAATTCGTCTTAAGGTGCCAGAAAACAAACTAAAAAAGGCATGAGAATACGAAGAAGAAAGAAATATCAAACATCTTATAACGTCTTTGTCTCCCAACGTTTCTACTAAAAAATCTCTATGGAAAGCAAGCAAAAATCTTAAGCCGCCAGTAAGCACTGAAGTACCGTTGAGAATGCGTAATGGTTCATGGGCAAGAAGGGATAAAGAAAAGGCGTCTTGTTTCGCAGAGCACCTCAGCACAGTATTTCAACCAAATACTGCTACATATAGTGCACCTCTGTCACCGAACCATACTGCTCCTACATACACTGTTACTTGCGGAACATCTGTGTTTGAACTAAAAAACACTATTGCCGCCTTAAATCCAAAAAAATCTCCAGGAGACGATCATATCTCACCTAAAATGATAAAGGAATTGCCAAGCATTGCTCTCGTTTTTCTTGCAAAGCTTTTCAGTGCCATTTTGACGCTAGGATATTATCCACAACTCCAGTTAGGGGGCACAGCTTGCGCGACGAATACAGATAGCATTCAAAGATTCCAATCGAAAACGTTAAGAGTAATAACGGGCGCACCATGGTACATGCGTAATGAAAATATTCATAGAGATCTAAATATATGTACCTACCATCAAAGAAGAAATTGAAATCGCAGCAAAAAAATACTTAACAAAACTGCGTAACCATCCGAACCCTTTGGCTAACACCTTGGCCCATGCAACAAGTCAAACCCGCCTGCGGAGAAGAGATAAAGCAGCCTTCTAAAGAGCAACGTCAAGCCAGCAGCCCATTCCTACTAATGGGCTTTATGTTTTAATTTAGTTTAAGATTTTATTACTTATTGTTAGGCTTCCGAAGTCGAAGTAGATTCAATAAATAAATAATATTGTTTCAAAAAAAAAAAAGGTATCGAATCCTCAGTCAAGTCAGACGAACTAAAAGAGGCTCTCGAAGAAAATGGTTTCAGTGCTAAATCGATCACAAATATACTAAATAGAAACAAAGTACCCCAGCCAATGTTTAAGGTAGAACTAGAGCCCAATGCAAGTCAGTTAAAGAAAATGAAATCCATCCCATATACAATTTAAAATATTTGCTACATCGTAGGATAACAGTAGAAGAGCCACACAAAAGAAACGGCCCAGTACAATGCACCAACTGCCAAGAATTCGGCCATACTAAATCCTACTGCAAACTGCGCAGTGTTTGCGTAGCATGTGGGGACCTACATCCCACGTCTGAATGCACGTCAAAGAAAGATGACGCCACCATAAAAAAATGTAGTAATTGTGGAGGTAATCACACTGCTAATTATAGGGGCTGCCCTGTATATAAAGATCTAAAAGTTAGATTGGCAAACAATATACAGACTCACCGAAGTCAAATGGTAAATACACCTCAAATTCAATTTGTAGAAAAAGCTACGGATAAAACTGTTCCAAACATGCAAAATTTGAATCCAAATAAATTATCTTATGCGAATGTACTGAAGAATGATTCAGATAATATTCCACAGAACCAATCTAATGGAGGTATTGAATCGATGATTTTAAACCTTACGCAGTGCATGACACAGTTCATGTCAACTATGCAAAGTATGATCCCAGACTTGATTAAAGCCCAGAATAAAATGCTAGACATCTTCATGCAAAAAAAAAAATGAGCGTGCTAAACATTTGTTTTTGGAATGTAAACGGTGTGAACCAACATAAATTAGAATTGGCATGAGTTTTATCAGAGTATGCTATAGACGTAATGCTATTGTCTGAAACGCACTTGACGGATAAATATAACTTTTATATACCTGGGTTCATATTCTACTCCACTAACCAAATGGTGATGGCAAAGCGCACGGCGGCACTGGAATACTTCTAAGAAACCGCCTTAAACACTGCGTCTTACAGCCTTACGCCACCAATTATCTATTGTACAAGCTACCTCTGGAACTTTGAATAATTATGGCAAAGAGCTAAATCTCTCAGCCATTTATTGCCCTCCAAAATTTGAGATCACAGAAAATCAATTCAAGGAATTTTTTGATAATCTTGGTGATAGATTTATAGCAGGAGGAGACTACAATGCAAAGCATGTGTACTGGGGATCCCGTCAGCTATACAATACCATCATAAACAAACGAAGCAATTTAGATTGTATTTACCCAGGTCAACCAACATACTGGCCTACCGATCGGTAGAAAATACCTGACTTAATAGACTTTACTGTCTCAAGAAAAATCGACAGGCAACTTGTATCAGCTGTGACAGTTGCTGAGCTGTCTTCAGACCACTCACCAGTTCTATTAAAAATTTATGAGCGCCCGAAGATAGTTGCACAAGAATCAAGACTAACAAACAGAGAAACACACTGGCTAAAATACTTAAAACATATTAGCATCAACCCAATATTGAATTGTGAAAACGATATTGATGACTACATTAATGAGCTCAATAATGTCCTTGTTTCTGCGGCAACCATAGCAACTCAAAACAATAAAAAGGCTATTACGTGCCCAAAAATCCTAACAAATACGGAAATAGAAAAATTAGTAAAAAAATAAGCGCCGTTTGCGGAGCAAATGGCAAAAATATCACTCTCCAGCCGCAAAGTTACGGTTGAAAGCAGCAGAGAGGAAGCTGAAAAGTGCACTGAAACAAGCAAAAGATCACAATACCAAGGCATACATAGAAAAACTAGCGCCGAATTCTGCCAAAAAACACTCACTCTGGAAAGCACAAAAGAAATTTAAACCTCCAATAGAAGTGAATATGCCAATCAGGGACCCAAATGGTAACTGGACACGTAGTAACGAAGAAAATGCAAATTGCTTTGCCAAGCATTTAAGTAATGTATTCCAGCCAAATGACGCAAATAATAATTTTATTTTGCCGGAAGTTGTTGTTAACGGTCAGGAAAATCAGGTCTCAATTAAAATATCAAGCCTAGAAGTGGTAAACGCGATACAGAAACTAAATCCAAAGAAATCTCCAGGCCACGACCTTATTACACAAAAAATGCTAATAGAGCTACCAAGAGTTGCACAAGAATTGCTCTCTGAACTCTCTAATGCCACTCTAAAACTAAATTGCTTTCCAAACGCATGGAAAAAGTCGCAGATCTTAATGATAGCCAAACCAGACAAAGACCAAGCACAGGCGTCTTCTTACAGACCAATAAGCCTACCAAGTCTTTCCATATTGTTTGAAAAAATTCTGCTATCAAAAATATCTCCTTTTCTCCACCGTAAAAATGTGATACCAGATCACCAATTCGGCTTTCGTGAAAAGCATAGTACTCTTGAACAAGTTAACCGAATAACTAATGAAATCAGGAAGGCATTCGAGCACAAGGAGTATTGCTGTGCAATCTTTCTTGACGTAGCACAAGCGTTCGACAAAGTCTGGCATAATAGTTTACTGTACAAAATACATAAAGCTCTGCCTGTTCAATTTTATATGATACTTAAATCATATCTGACTAACAGACAATTTACAATTAAACAATCTGAATTTATCAGTGAAGAGTATCCGGTAAAAGCGGGTGTTCCGCAGGGTAGCGTCCTTGGGCCTATTTTATACATTATATACACTGCAGGTATCCCATTAAACCGAAAAGTGCAGACATCTACCTTTGTGGATGACACAGCTGTTTTATGCCGGGATAAATGCCTTAAAAGAGCAGCAAAAACGATTTGTGATCATTTACTCCTCATCGAAGAATGGCTAGAAAACTGGAGAATCAAAGTTAATGAGCAAAAGTGTAAACACGTTACATTTACTTTAAGACCACAATCATGTCCTGCAATTCGCTTAAATGGTATAAATATTTCCCAAGTAAATGATGTTACAAATCTCGGTATACACTTAGATAGACGGCTCACTTGGAAGAGACACATAGAGGTAAAAATACTACACATGAAATTAAAAGCAGCAGGTTTAAATTGGCTTTTAAATAAATACTCCGGTCTAAAACTAGACTACAAAGTCCTTAAGTTTATTCAGATGGCAAAGTATGTGTCGCCCTGGTGTGCGCCAATGACGATTCCCCGCCTTGAGTTGCAAACAGCAGTCCTGGGTACACGACTCCTAGACACCATCATCAAAGAGCAAACAATAGTAGTTCACAGGCGCGTTTTGTGGAGTGATTCCAAGGCGGTTTTGAGTTGGATTAGATCCGGAGCACGTCGGTACAAACCATTCGTTGCGCATCGCGTGGCTGAAATTCTTGTCACTACCAAAGTAAACGACTGGCGTTGGGTGTCCTCACAAAACAACGTAGCTGATGAAGCAACCAGGCAGAATACATCATTTGACATTTGTCCATCATCACGGTGCTTAAATGGACCATCTTTTTTACTTCAAACTGAGGAGATATGGCCAGTAGCTAAAGGTATTGATGAACTTGTAGAAGAGGGTGAAGAACTTCGACCAAAATTCACAATGTTAGCCGAAATATCTTGCGTCATAAATATGGACAGATTCTCGAATTTGACAAAGTTAAAAAGGACAGTTGCTTGGATTGCCCGTTTTATTGTCAATTGCCGCTTCTAAAAAAGTACAGACGGATGTCTTACCGTGGAAGAATTATGGTAAACATCGCGGAAATATATTTATGCCGCCTTGCTCAATCTGCCTCATATTGATTTGAGCTTAACCAGCTAAGCGAAGGTGTATGTCTAACGAAAGGAAGCGGCTTATATAAGCTTTCGCCATTCATCGATTCGGAAGGTCTCATGCGCGTGAGTGGACGTATTAATGCCGCCACCTATTATTTTAGCTCAAACGTACAATCTAACGAGTTTAATTTTAATGGACTGTCGATATGTGAAATTCGTAGAAGGTATTGGATACCGAACATCAGACGTACACTGAAGAAAATCATATCGACTTGTCTTGTTTGTAAGATTTCGAAGAGCATGCCTTCACAACCAATGATGGGCCAATTTCCGAAGGATCGGTTAACACCGTTTATAAAACCTTTTTCTTACACAGGTATTGACAAATTTGGTCCGATTAATCTATCGACTATACGGGCCATACATCTGGAAGTCGCTGCAGATCTGTCAACGGATGCATGCATCGTAGTGTTGCGAAACTTTATTAACCATCGTGGTTTGCCTGTGAGGGTTCGCAGCGACAATGGAAAAATTTTGTTGGTGCTAACAACTAGGGAATCCGGTTTCGTGAAGTATTTGATTGCGATCGTATTCAGAACGAGCTGACATCGAAAGGAATCGGGTGGATATTTAATTGTCCGAACAATCCAGCAGAAGGTGGCATATGGGAGCGCATGGTGAAATGTGTTAAGCATGTACTCAATGTAACTCTGAAGGAAGTTGCAACACGTGAGCACACTCTACAATGTTTGTTAATCGAAGCAGAGAATATCGTCAACTCTAGACCTCTCACCCACCTACCGTTGACACCAGATCAAGATGAGCCGCTCACGCCGAATCACTTTCTGCTTGGATCTGCCAATACAGCGCAAACGCCGGCTATCAACGACTCAGTTGAAAAAACTTGTGCACTTCGTAAACACTGGCGAATCGCCAGACAGTTATGAGACACATTTTGGCGTCGTTGGATTCTAGAATATTTGCCAATACTCACACGTCGTACAAAGTGGTGTGAAAGGTCAAAGCCGATTCAAGTGGATGATCTAGTGTTCGTGTGTGATGTCAACATGCCGCGTAAACAATGATGTCGGGGCCGCATAAAAGCAGTACACCGTGGAGTTGATGGAATCATCAGAAGGGCAGACGTGCGAACAAGCAGTGAAATCCTGAATCGTCCTGTATCGAAGTTAGCCGTAGAGTAAGTAAATCTGATCGATTCACGGAGAAGGGAGTGTAATAAAACGGCGAATATTTGTAAACAATCTGTATTCTTGTATATGTCAACAGTATTTAAGCCCACGTATATGTTATTGTGAATTATCGCAGTGTCCTTTGACACTCTTCTTTCTTTATTCGCCCCCCTTTATATGTCCCGTAATTTATTCGATAAGTTACTCAATTTCTGATTGTCAAAGAGAGTGGTTGAAACACTGCGGTAAGCATATCTATTTACTCAATTTCATGAAAGATATTAATTTTCATCTTTATAGAAATAAATGTGCGCGTGTGTATATATGTATGTTTATTTAAGAAACGCGTGTGTTTTTGGTATTCGCACTTGACAAATGGCTTTAATTTACACAACTATTTGCCGACAGTTGCCTCTCCCAACGCAAAACAAAGAAAATGAACAAACAAACACAAAAGAAGTTTTCGTTGCGGCCAGTACGCGACAACTCCACCCCTTCCTCAACGAAAAGGAAGGAATCTTCCTTTTGGTCAGGGAACGGAAATCTCCTACCGTATCCTATCCATCCCTATATGGCTTCAACTCCTTAACGTTCCAAGTCCCTTTGTTTTTACCTAAGTCATCTGTCAGTGTGTATGTCCACGGCGACACTCTCTTCCTAACAATATACGGCCCTACGTACTTTGGCGCTAACTTCGCTGCCTCTGACAGTATAAAACTCTTCCTCCAAACTAGCTCTCCAGGCATGTACTGTACATCTCGACGTCTGAGATTGTACTGCCTCGCAAGCTTCTCACTCGTCTGTTCTGACCTAGTTCTAATTTTGGCCCTAATTTCATCGAGCCTCTTTGCTCGCTTCTGACAATTTAATTTCTCCTGATCTCCTAAGCTGTCTATGAAGTCCCTACTGCCTTCTTCCGTTCTTCCGCCATTTCCCTACCAAATTCACAAAATATGGTGTAGCTCCTAACACTTCGTGCTGCGCTGTCCTAATACAGCACGCTACCTTCGCTAACTGTTGGTCCGCTGTCCTCTGGTTCTCTGACACCTAAGCTCTAAGTGTCCTTTTAATAATCTGATTATTCCTCTCGGCCGGGTTAGCATGTGGGTGATAGTGTGTGATGTACCGGAGTTGGACGCCATAGTCACCTCAGAGCCCCCGCAGCTTTCGACTCCTAAATTGGGGTCCATTGACACACATAACCAACCGAGGAACTCCAAACAAAAGAAATACATTGACCTCCAATTGTTTGCAGACGCTTTTTGCCGTGGCAGTACGCAACGGAAATAGGAGGAGAAATTTGGAAAAATAGTCTACTACTGTCAAAATATACTGGTAGCCTTGTGACGACTTCACTAAAGGCCCTACCAGATCCACACAAATCATCTCTCAAGGTTGGACTGACTTAGATCTCTCTATCATACTCCCAGCTGGCTGGGAGTTCTCAGGTTTCACCTCCTAACAAGCTTTACATGCCCTAACATATTTCGCAATGTCCGACTTCATCCTTGGCCAGTAGAACTTTTCTGAAACAAGTGCAAAAGTCTTCTTCACACCCAATTGGTCCGCTAACGGATTGTCGTGAAATTGTTTTAAAATCTCACTACCATCACGCCCTATTACTCTTTTCCACTCTGTTGAATCGGCGTAAACAGAAGGTAATCTCGACCTAATAAAATTGTAGAGGCTGCCACCTTCAACTCTCCACGCTGGATACGACAAAGCCTTTTTCTCTACTAACCGCACCATCCTTGCCAACCAAGGGTCGGTAGTACTAACTTCAGCAATAACCGGCACACTACGGGATAGCATATCCGGAACCACATGTTCCTTGCCTTTCCGATGCACTATATCAAAATCGTACTGCTGGAGTTTCAAAGCCCATCTAGCTAACCTACCACACGGATCCTTCAACTTATTCAACCAAATAAGCGAATAATGGTCCCTAACAACCGTAAACTTAGCGCCCTCAACATATGGTCGCAGTTTCTCAACCGCCCACAGAACCACTAGACACTCCTTTTCGGTCGTCGAGTTATTTCGCTCTCCTTTGTTCAAGGACCTACTCAAATAAGCTATCACCCTCTCACCGTCATCAAACATTTCCGTTAACACCGCACATATACCGAAATAAGACGCGTCTGTCTGGATTGTGAAAGGCCTATCAACATCCGAGCAACTCAAAACCGGAGCTGTCACCAAGCGTTGCTTCGCTTCTCTAAAACTCCTTTCACAATCGTCAGTCCAATTGAACTTTCGGGTTTTCTTTATTAAATCGGTGAGAGGCCTAACTAACTCTGTAAAATCTTTAATAAATCTGCGGTACCAGGACAATGTTCCTATAAATGACCGCACTTGCTTTACGTTTTTCGGTACCCCGATCCGAAGCATCGCCTCTACCTTCTTGGGTTCTTGTCCACCACGTAGCCTAAATACTTTAACTCAGACCTTCACAAATTACATGTATCTCTATTTATTCTGCGCCCTGCACTAGCTAATCTATCTAAGACAATCTTCAAAATCTCTAAATGCCTACCTAAGGCAACTAGTTCGGTAATCGACCATATTGTCACCAGTCCTAACTGGTTCTAATAGAATGGTAGAAGATTCGACCTAATCAATCCTAACATACCAAACATAACCTTCATAGCCGCAACATAAACCCGATGGATTCATTCGCTCCCTGAGTCCTTCTCCTAATCTCGTCTAGTAAGAGATCGTCGTAGTTGTGGTGCAAAAACTCGAACTTCAACTCTTTCCTCCCAGCTACCTAAAGACTTCCTGACCGACCTAAACCATAACAAAGCCTTTCCACTAAACAAGTCTACCGCGCCTTTGAAAAGTTGAGCTTGGGTCACACGGCGTGCCTCATTCAACTCCTCAACCCGTTCTAAGAATGCAAAAAGCAAGAAAAAAAAACAAACAAAGAATATTTATTTTTAAAAAATAATAATTTAATAATAATCAAAATTAAAAAAAAAAAGCTATGACCCTAATATAATTTCTTCGTATCCCTATACTGGCTTAACAAACGACCCTAACACGTAAACAACAAAAGAGTTTAACCACAAAAAAACAAAAAAAAATTAATAAAATAAAAAACAAATATCGTCTACTCTGACAACACAACTATTAACAAAACAATATTTTTTTAATAAAAAAAATATTTAATAAAAAAAATAAAAAAGGGAACAAAAATCCTTAATTAGCAAAAAACTAAAAATCACAACCTAATTTTTGGCAGGTCTACTACTGGTTACTTCTGGACCAGTCTCTACCCACTTGACGTACAATTTCCATACCTGGATAACACTCCGATACAATATAACGCAACGAAAAAACAAAGAAAAATTGCAAATTTACAAAACGGAACGGACCAACCAAATTCATTTGTAATAAGTAAATACTAATTGATCTCCTTATGGGTCTGGGTTCGACTCCCAATCTTTCCTTACTCCTTCCTGGAATACCCTACTAATACTAAATAAATAAAATAAAGATATAACAAATTGTTAATAATTATATAAAAAAAACCCAACGACACAAAAAATCAATAAAAATTCGCTGAAACAAAATAGCAAAAATTTATTAAAATAAATATGCTTTTAAATATCGGGCCCCACGGTGAGCGCCAATTTGTCACCTCCACGCCGAAAATCGCTTTCGCGGTTACAAAGTGCCAATTATATATATATGTACATACATATGTAAACATACAGTGGCTGTTGGTCAAGCGCCTACCAACAACCACACACGTCAACAAAACAAATTAACGCACAAAAAGGAGATGACAAAACTAACAAGCGACCGGCCAGCTTAGTGAAAACGGCGTAGGTCAACAGCTAAGTGCAAGAACAACAACTACCAGCAAGAACAAAACCAAGTAAAATTTTACTGACGCAATAAACAAATCGCAACGATATACGACCACCTGAGGTGTGGTCCAACCAAACTGGTTACGAACCCACTCGCACTACTCCCGTGGTGCCGGGAGTAACTTTAACCCGCCTGTATGACTGGGCTCTGGGTGCGCGATGCTATAATGATGGGTATGGGGAAAACAACACTTTCGGCTCGACAAAAAGTGGACAAACAATAAATCAACGAAATGATACTTAGGGTTTCTCAGTCAGGTGTGAGTACCCAACTTCGGTGCTCCTCCGGTGGTGCCGCCAAACTTCTGTTCCGCCACTAAGCAAAGAAAAAAAAGAAATAACGATTCCGTTTTACTACACAAAAAAACTCTCGCTAGGCTTCAACTGCCTTTACTCTAACACTCTCTCTAATACTTAATTATTTTTTTTTCCTGCAAAAATAAACGCACGTCCACATGAAAAAGATGTTCGCACTTTCGTAGATTGATTGAATCTGATCCGGCACGCACTTACGAGCCAGGCTGTAAGCTACGCGTCGGCCTTCAGAATTCTCAGGCGAGGGTGTATTGGTGCCCAATCACTTGGCGCCGCCCCCATTACTCAAAGGGACAGAGTTGTATAGCGCAAGCCAACATGGCACACCAAGTACACTGGGATAATTTTCCCCTCGCCGTATAAAGAGAAAGGCGACACCCCTTTTTACGGAATACCCGCGCAAAGCATTTTGTTTCTCTAATATTTGTTGGTGAAGAAACCGTTTTGTCGAACACCTCCTTTTGGAGACTTATACCACTGGGTGGGCACACAACCGTGTCGCTCAAAACGATAGATCCACTACAAAAGCGGATGGCGATCCTGCTCTTGTGTTTACGTCGCGCACCCTGACACTGACACTGAAACATCTCCAAATAGGTTAAGGCTGATCGACTTCGCTTTGGCCCGAGATATGGTTGTCTAGTGCTTTGTTGTCTCCATAAACGACCACGTTGTGATGGACGCAGACGGTTGTAGATGTGCGTACTTTCCGAGATTCTAGCATCGACTCGGATCACTATCTTGTCGCAGTGAAGATACGAACGCGCCTGTGTGTGTCAAAAAATGCTCGTAAGCAAATACAAGGAAAGTTCGTCGTCGAAATACTGCAATCACAACAAACTCCCGAGCAGTTTTCTGCTCGACTTATACCCCTGCTCTCTGAGAGCACTCATCAGCAACTCGGTATGAAGGAACTGTACCAACCTAGAGCTGTAAAGGAAGCTATTGGATTTAGAAACGGTCACAAAAAAAGCTAGTATGATGAGAACTGCCGTGTCGCAGATGCGAGAGTATGAAGAGCTTGAGAAGCCGACCGACAAGGATAATGCACGAAAATTATATGAAAAGATACGACGGCTTGCAGAAGATTTCAAGACCGGAGCAGACTCTTGTAAGATACAAAGAGGTGTTCTTCAAACCGAGGGTATATTGAATTTATGGAATGCTGTACGGTACTAAACGAGGTTACAGACAGGGTGATTCTTTATCCCGTGATTTCTTTAATTTGATTCGGGCGAAAATAATAAGATCTGCAAAGCTGAATAGAGAAGGTACAATCTTCTATGCGAGTGCCCCAACAACCGCCCCGTGAGTACTATTTTCTCCAGACTGGATGGGGAAGCGAAAGATATGGGTCTGGCAGTGAACAAGGGCAAGACAAAATCTCCTGTCATCAAACAAACAGTCATCGCATCCGCGTCTCGGCTCTCACGCCACTTTTGGCTGTTATAACTTTGTAGTCGTAAATAACTTCGTCTATCTTAGAACCAATTTTAACACCAACAATAATGTCAGCCTGAAAATGAAACGCAGGATCCCCCTTGCCAACAGGTGCTACTTTTGACTGAGTAGGTAATTAAAAAGTAAAGTCCTCTCTCGACGAACGAAAACCAAACTCCTCAAGTCGCTTATGGTTCCCGAGACATGGACGTTGATAATATCTGGTGAGTTTTCATTTGAAGTTTTCGAGAGAAAGTGTTTGCATAAGATTTATGGTCCTCTACAGGTTAGGAAAGGCGAATAGCAAGGTCGATGGAATAATGACCTGTATGAGATATACGACATTTACATAGTTCAGCGAATAAACAAACAGGGGCAGCGCTGGCTAGGTTATGTGGTCCGGATGGATAAGAATACTCCAGCTTTGAAAGTTTTCGATGCAGTACCTTCCCGTGGAAGCAGAGAGTGGGGGAGACCTCCACTCCGTTGAAAAGACCACTTGCAGTAATAAGTATCTTCAATTGGCGCAAATTGGTTTGACCTTCGGGTGTATTGCGGGTATTTATATTTCATTATTTCATAATCACCATTTTTCAACACACTCTAGATTTACAAATTACAAACAATGTCATTTATACTAATCTTCAGTAGCAAAACGTCATAAGCAATATAAGTACTATATCAATTTAAATAATTTCGCTGTCTAAGCGGATGAGGGAAAATGTGAAATGTATTCAAGTTGAGCACTAGTCTCGTTGCAAGAAGTTGTGGTCTTTACCCAATGCCATAGGAGGCACTCGACGCTGCGCAGACACCAATCGGTTACTCAAGGGTATGGATGGGAAGATGCAAACAGATCAGATAACAAGATATCTGACCTGGACCATTAGAAGGTAAATTCCATTGCAAACAATGAACACTTTAGCCGTATCACTTCGCTGATCATTTGGGAATTACATTCTTGAATATATCCATGAATGCAAAATTATTCATACATATATGCCAGAAAGCAAAAACTCTGGTAACAGGAAGCAATCAGCCAGCGCCCAAAGTTATGCAAGTATTTACGATCCTCGCGTAAACATTCGCCTTAAAACAAAATAGAAATTAAAAATCTTGCAAAAATAATTCTAGGGCCCTCTTTGGAAAAATATGTTTACCTAACGCCGAAATCAAAATTTCATAATTAAATTTTCAATAAAATACAATAATTTATAAAAGGGACTCCGGTATTGAAGATTTCTACGGAAATTTCTACCCTGGTATGATTTTTTACTATCACCCTAAGCTAGTACAGTAATTTTTAAATTTTATCCCTGGTCGCAAATTATAGTTTTCTATGTTTCATTAATTTATGTTATAAATCTTTTATATAATAATGTGAGTAATATAATAATGTTGAGTTGAAAAATGTTTCGCGGCACTATTTCTTCATGTGGCTCAAGCAATCGCTAAAGTATGTCATGAAGATCTCATAAACAAAATTAAAATGATTTTGTCAAAAACCTTCCATCAGATATTTATATTACACCTTACTTACTGGTGGTTTACAGTCAAACTAAAGGAACTTTTCTCAAATATATTAAATTATGGCTGGTGTTTCTCAAAGCAGTATCCTGCGACTAATAAGTACTGACCTCTACATTCGCTGATCACACCGTTATTCAAAGCCTTAAATACAACAGAAAATCACTAATACTCTGTTTAATTTGGTTGTCAAACTGGCGCATAACAGTGAATGAGCAAAAGTAAAGCCTGCTACTGCGAGCCTTAATTGGTTATCGGGGAAAAAATTTAAGTCTATGCTTTGCTCATAAAACTCTTCTATTCAATTCGGTTATAAAGCCAATTTGTGCTTGGAATACAATGATTGCAGTCGCAGTTAATATCCATAAAATCCATTCGGAAGCTGCGGCCTGTTATAAATATATAGTACTCCCAGCAAGCACGCAACCCGATATACCTATGTATGTATAATTCTTTAAACTCTCCGTAGTGCTAAAAAAAATATGGGTGAAAAAATCAAATACTTACCGTGAGTTTGTACAGACCGAGTGACAAAAATTTGCAGAAACAAACGTGGACAAAAGTATTTTGACAACGCAATGCAGGACCAAAAACCGGTTCTAACTTTGAACTGTCTTAAATAACCACGCATTTAGTTCTGGTTACCGGCTCATTGGACAATCATCACGCAGCTCAGATCCATCAAGAATGCGAGAAGAGACGATTACTGAGGTTCAAGGACTTCGGCGGGATATCTCATTGGAAACATTACAAAATTTGGTAAAATCTATTCATTGATGTCAAAGGAGGGTTTGTTTTTTATTAATAAGTTTGTAAGTATCACCAATTTATACTTTTTCTACACTTTTTTTAAGAAACTTTGAATTGTCAAAATACTTTTGTCCAGCCAAAAAATCAAAGGCTGGCGTAAAAATAATAATAGAAAATAAATATGTTCCGTTATCAATGCAAGCTTTTGCCCTCTTAATGCCTTTGTTGTTGTCTCCCTCCTAAAATTAAATTGGTTACCGTTACTCCTCTCAGTTTAAAGTTAGAACCGGTTTTTGATCTTGCATTGCGTTGTCAAAATACTTTTGTCCACGTTTGTACTTTTCTATATCTGTGAGCAGACATCTCCTCCTTATAGATTTACTATTACATTCTCATATATTTCACTCTTTTCAATCCGTTATTAATATGCGATATATAACATGATATATTCGAAAATGTACGCCATATAACAATACAATTCTGCTGTGGTATATATTTAAGTTATCTTATATGGAAATAAATACACGCTTAATCTTTATATTGATTTTGTTTATTTAACTACCCTGCAGGAAAGCTTCCGATCATTTGAGCCAACATATGTCAGGAATGCATGATGTCATATCCCGTCAGCTCGTAGAATGATTTTCCCATCATTTTCGTAAAGCCGAAATGATGTTTACATTTGTATACGTGTATGTCATTCTCTCTCCGTTTCCTTGTGCATTTTCGTCTTTCTTTTCGGCCAAACAGAACACAGCTGAGCAACAGCATTGATACCAAAAGAAAACAATATTGACGTAAAGAAAACGCAGCAGTGCCGAACAAGCCGAACACAGATGAGCGACAGCATTGACGCCGAGGGAAATCAACTTTGACAAAAATTTTTCCTAATACACATTTATTTTATACATACATACAGAATTTATTAAGATTCAGTCTTTATTCCAATATTTTTACACAGATCAGGTACATGGCATAGTGATAAAATAGCAATACAACAATAAATTCGTTTTCAAAAATCAGCAAAATATTATAAGCAAAACCGCATATACAGAAGTGTATAATAGTGTAATACGTTGGTGACGCACTCAGATCCATCCGTCATAATCGCGGCTTCTTTGAAGTATAAAGACGTCTAAGCAAAATAAAAAAATAATGTTCCAATCATAATGTTATTAATGTCTGAATGCAGTTGTAACTCGCAAAGTTTTGTTGAATTTTTTTGCTGCTGCAAGGTGAGAAGCATCCATTCCAATCAATCTGCTCCATTAGCTGAATTTTCTGTAAAATATGGGGTGCCCTTAAATAAAAACAATGTAAAGAGTAATGAAAAATGAAGTAGTCAATTAATCGACAGTATATTATATTATTATCCACAGCTTGTATAGGATCACTTTTTTGCATTATCTGCGGCGGAGAAAACGATAAAAAGGCGCTCTACTAAAAAATAAGAACATAAAATAAAACAGATCATCCGTTCAACTGCATTCTCCTTCAATTTGTAAGTACTTAGAGGAGAAAGATAAACAAAAAAATTTGCTTATGTGTTAGTGCTGCCCGAAATCGTGTGAATGTATTGGTGAGCCCATCAGCCCGTTCCTGCAGGGTATTTTATATAAACATATGATAATAAAGTTGTGTAACATACATACATACCTATGTATTGATCAGTGCATAAGTTCGTGCCCGATTTCAAGTGCAAACTAAAATTGAAATTTTTTGAAGAAAGCGCTTTTATTAATCAATTATGTATTCCCCATCATGTTCGGCAATCCACTCCCAACGTTCAACCAATTTACGGATGCCTGATTCATAGAAATCGCGCGGTTTCTCGTTGAAAAAGGTGTCAAGGTGGTTTTTGACGTCTTCCACATTTTTAAATTTTTTTCCATTCAAATTGTTCTGCAGCGATCGAAACAAATGATAATCAGAAGGTGCAATGTCGGGTGAATATGGGGGATGCGGCATGATTTCCCAATTCATCTCCTTCAGTTTGGCCAGGGTCGGTTTTGCAACATGTGGCCTGGCGTTGTCATGATGGAAAAGAACTCCTTTGCGATTGGCCAAAATCGGACGTTTTTCATCAATTGCTTTCTTCAATTCGACCAATTGCTGACAATACTTGTTGGCAGTGATCGTTTTTCCAGCTGGCAAGAGCTCAAAATAGATCACGCCTCGGATATCCCACCAAATACACAGCAGTACCTTCATCGGATGCAATCCACCTTTTGACATCGGTTCCGCCCCTTCGTGTGCCTGTTTCCATGTCCTTTTGCGTTGAACATTGTTGTACAGGACCCATTTTTCATCACCAGTCACGAGCCGATCCAAAAAAGGTTCGTTTTTGATCCGTCGAAGCAAAGAAATTGCTGTTGACATACGGTCCACTTTGTTCTTTTCACTCAACTGATGTGGCACCCATGTACCGAGCTTCAAAGTGTACCCAACCTTTTTTAAACGACGAAACGCAGTTGATTTGTTGACGTTCAATTCACTGGCAACCTCTTCCGTCGAAATACGTGAGTTATTCGCAACTAAAGTCCTTAGAACATCGTCATCAAGCTCAGAAGGCCGTCCACTTCGAGGTTAAAATCTCCAGAACGAAATTTCGCGAACCATTTCTTTACTGTGCGGAGTGCTGGAGCACGGTCCAAATAAACTTCGCGAATATCTTTAGTTGCAGCGCCCACTGTTTTTCCTTTGCGGAATTCGTATAACATAATATGACGCATATGATCTTTTTCGTTGTTCATCTTCCATGCGTCTTTTCACTAAGCAACTCAAATCAAAATGAAGTTATTTTATGCTTGATTTACAGTTCGGACTGTCACCTTTCCTACGATATATAATATGTATATATTTCTTTCACGAGCGCCACTCTCAAACGATTCGTACGGCATCCAGCGGAATCGGACACGAACTTATGCACTCATCCAATACATGAATTAACGGTTAAGTACAAAAAAGATAGAAAAATTAATCGATGATTTGTCGTAATGTCTTTGTTGTAATTGTTGATGTTGCAACTGAAAAGAATTGTACAGTCCTACAAGTAGAAAAACTATCATCTGGTCAAAAAACCGCTGAGATCACCTGATCGAAATACTTCACTTTTTCACCCAGTGATGTAATAAATATAGCCAATATGCATCGTACTAAAGGAATAAATAAAAACACACATATCAAATATTTTTACTTTGTTATGCTTTATTTGTACTGCGTTTCCACAACACCGTTGAGGTCGCAATAACGGCGCGTGACCGATGTTTTTGGGTACTTTGTTCCCATGTAGGCTTATTTTCACCCATATATACACATTAAAACTTGGCGTTTTCTTTATTGCAGTGTTGTAAGCTATAAAAAATTCTTTAAAAGTTGGGATTTAATACATGCTTCAAATTTTACAAATATTAAATTTAAACTCTTTATTATGTTTACATTATATTATTTATCATCCATAAACTGGGATATCCACCATTCTTTTTTTTAATCTTAGCCATCTTCAAGTCAGCTTAGAAAAAAATTTAAAACTTTCACCAAAGACATTATTAGCACGGCAATACACCCAACTAAATACTAACGGTTTTGCTCGAAAGTCAGAGAAACGTAGCAAAAAATCTACCTAGGCAACCCACGGTTCGTGCCTGTGGTTAGTGCCTATCATCGAAATCGCTTTATCATTCCATTCTATTCTTATTGCAATTTCTTTCCATCACACTGCATTCAATTAATTATGTGTGCGTGATAAAGTTAACTTGTGTGTGTGAAAAATATGAGTTTTGTTACTTGTAGGTTTCTACAATGCTGAAGAGTCTTTGTTTGTTGTTGGTAGACCAGAGTTAGTGCATGTGCTGGATTTTAGCTTGCATATGGTGGTGCGCAGTAACAGTTAGGTCTACTGGGAAATAGGTAATTGATCTGTAATTCCTTGACGACGAGTAATTCGGCGGTCTGCAATTAATAAATAACGAAAATTGGATGAAGCTAACTTGCAATTTCTAACATACCTATACATACATACGTCCCTACCTGGTACATTAACTCAATGATTGAGGTGAAACCTTGGAATGGGAAAATTATAACCTGATGGTGATCAAGAATATCGCGAAATAACAGGACATCAACGCTTTGTTGTCTTCAATTTTTCGAACATCAAAACACAAACTCTCGTCAGCAAAATCATCGTTGTTCCGGTGATTGTACAAAACATGTCTAGTAATAATTCAAACTAAATTGTTTTTGACATTATTTGTTTATAAACAAAGTTTATAAAAAAGGAGCCTTTAGGTTTAAAAATCACAATAATAATAAGATGTAACATTTTTTCTTAAATGTACATAGTGAAGGAATACTTAAGGAGTAACCGGATGTGTACTAAATAGTTTTCGACGGAATATAGTATATTTGTAGTTCATTTCAAGTAAAGATGCCCAAAAAGAAAGTGTCTTTAATAAACATAAATGAAACTTAAGAAATGATTTTTTGTTTCATGACAATGTTATCAAAATGAAATGAAGTATTTAACACTGAAACGGAACAGAACAATCGTTATCGTCAATAAGAATATTGTAACGACTTTTCGAAATATGTCTCGATAATTTCCCAAATCTCTCGAGCTCCATCATTGGATTGTTAAATAGAAGTCCCAAGATTTGTGTTACAATCTCTTAGTTGTTCAGAATTCAATGAACGTTTATTTAGTATTCAAAAATCTACATTTCCTTTACTTTACACAACGACTGATGTTGATTACCGCAGATAAAGATTAATAAAAAAGAACACGTATTGTTTGTTGTTGAAGTGGATAGAGAAGAGAAGGAAACAATTTATTCTACATTGTGAAGGATGCTTTCACTGCGTTGACATATGACATTACAAAATAGTACGTTCAATACAACATCCTCGTACTAATTCATCATAAAATTATAACTAATAACATCTTATTTCTAATTGGAAGAATGCCAAAATCGTAATTCAAGTATAGTAAAAAAAAGAAAAAATAAAACAATAACTTTTATGAACATGTTGGCAGTTTTTCAGTTGGCACCTGTTTAATATTTACATGGTTTTCTTTAGCATTCTGAACAATAAACTTAACTTTAACATTTTTATGTTTTGTTCTTCCAGAGTAGTTATTATTTAAAGCTAAAACTATCGCACCGATTATCATAATGTCCCGATATCAGCCGTGGTGCATTTGGTATTAATTCCGGTCTGAAATATTTCAGCCATGTAGCTTATTTAATAATCTCAGTCATGGCCATGAATTCAACTTCTGTCGCTAATAGCGAAACTGTCTGCTGCCCTGTACGCCATTATATCGCTCCACCTTGCATTATAAACATGAAACCAGTCGTCGAACTACGCTTGTCAAGATCATTGGCCCAACCGAAGTCTCCAAACCCCATCAGATCATCAGATGACAAATGATATTCATTTGTGCGAGTACCTTTCAGGTATCGAAGTGCGCGCTTCAACGCTAATGACCTTTACCAGGATTTTCGTTATACCTGAGCAGTAAACTGCAAGCTTCCAATCGCTTCTCTGTATGGAATGTGTCGCATGTCATAGCGATCTTCATCGGTTTTTGGACACATTTCTTCGCTAATCTTTTGGTTCAAGTCCAAAGAAGTTGATACCAGATCGGCGCTGCCCATTCCAAAGCGTTCAATTAGTTCGCTAATGTATTGCGATATATCGATGGTGATAGATAGATAGATAGAGATGGAAACTAACCTTAATTTTAGTTAGTCTCACTCACTTGAAATGCTTCTTCAGTTCGTCCTTCACTGCACTTCACGCTTGAAGTCGCTCGATAAAATAAGAATGTCATCGACCCATATGGCAGCAATAAGGATTTTCTATCCTCGATTAAATAGAATGTGCATTGATCAACTTGTGAATGCATAAGGCCAAAATTCAACAGGATTTTCGTTTAGGGGATGTTCCACAGACGACTGGATTGTTTCAGTCCCTAGCTAGATTTGATCAGTCGGCAATATCGATCAGAACCGTCATCGAACAGTTCCGGCTATTGCATGTATATATCTGTATCTAATTTTTCATGCAGAAATGCAGTCACTACATCCATATGTGTGACTCGTAGATCAAACTGCACCTCCATGGCTAATAAAAATCTTACTGAAGTGTACCGCACTACAGGTGAAAAAGTTTCGTAGTAGGCGACGCCAGCCACTTGTGTAAACCCCTTCGCGACGAGTCTGGCCTTGTACCGCACGATTCTTCCATCGGAATTTCGTTTGGTTGTGAACACCCATTTACATATTACAGGGTTTTCCCCCTTTTGGCAAATTATCAAGTGCCCATGTTTCATTGTCCGCAAGCGAATCCATTTCTTCACACATTGACCTTTTCCAAAGCTCACTTGCTTCGCTCGACAAAGTTTGTTTGACCGTCATTGGATCACTCTCAGTAGAAACAGCAAAAGCATATTTCGGTTTTTGCTTGTTGTTCTTTTTCACTTTCAATTGCTACTTTTTCAATATGGGACGTCTGCTCATTTTTCGAATGAAATTGGGCTGTATTCTCTTCATTTTCACATGAGTCATCCAATTCAGTGTACTCTATTTGTTTGAAGTCATTTGAGGTTACATTTGGTCGCCCACGAGGCTGCAAGGCAAGTAGGACGAAATTTAAGCAGAAATAAAACTTCATTGCCAAATCTTCATATTAGAAATGCAAAGAAATTCACTTTGTTAATCATCTTTATTATTGGCCGCTTAAGGAAATTCATGCGGTACCAATTACTTGTGGTAGTACAAAATGCTAACCTGGTAGTGCCACCTGCCGAGAACTTGACAATTTTTTCATAAAGGCAATATAGCAACCTACCAATGAGTGGATACGCATACAATATATTAAGTGAACATATTTTCAATAATGGTATATCACTTTCTTCTTCTGACACAATATAAAAAATAAATTTAATATATAATGTATGCTTATTCCAAATAAAATGCAGACATTTGGATGTTTAACAAAATTTTAAATTGAAACTCTATTTTTTTTTTTTAATATTATATTTTTCCAGCAACAACAGAAAGCCAAAACAGAGTGATAGTTAAGATGATGGCGGATCACAAAGTGCACCTCCAAACAATTAATAACAGCCCCTTAAATGTATCAGACATAACAACGTTTCTCCCAATAAAGGCGGAAGAAGACTTGAAAATTATGGACGCTGATACAAATTCAACGGTTGAATCAAAATATGTAAATATTGAAGCTAATTTCATATTGCAAATCACTTGTTCCCTTTAGATATCAGTAGTGAGGTATTTACTTGATGGATGCACCCATAAAAATTTGCAGAGGACATTTTCAAGGGAGTTATGCGTAGCATAAAACGCAAACTGAAACTTTGGGAAAAAAGACCTAAGAACTTACACAAATGTATATAAAGTTCTCCTGTGCAAGCATATTACTTTTCTGAGCAAAATTAAACATTTATAATTTTACTTACGAGAATTACACTACAAGAATTTCAGTACACTTGACAATTGAAAATAATGATGGAATTGATTATTTGATAATAAATAAATTTGTAATTACAGTAATTCAAATTTTCACATTTCTTAAATATTGATCTAATAAAATATAAACATTTTAATTTCAGCTGCAATAGGGTACAGCTCTCCAAATGCAGAAAAAGAATTACGAGCCGGACTGCAAGCAGTAAGAGGCGTTTCATAAGTAATAGTAAAAAAAAGATAATTGAGCAAATATAATATAATTTTTGTAAATACACATGTATGTATAGCAATAGCATTTAAGATGAGGATGGAGTAGTTTTGAGTTATGAAAATGAAATTTAATTTGAAATTTTTGAAGTTAATGTGATATATTTTTATTTTGTCTTAAATATATTATATTTATGTACAAATATTTATAAATATACTTATAAGTAAAGGATTTTTTAGTTTTTAAATGAATTGAAGTATGTAATACTTTTATTATTATTTCATTCTTTAAACATAATAAAAAATATACGCTTTTTAAGCAATTTTTTTTAATATATATATATATATGTATATATGAAAAAAGTAGTACCCGGTAAGTACTCCATGGAGTAATTTTGTGGAGTAGTGTCTAAACTAATCCCATCTATGTACTCCGTGGAGTAGATTTTGGATTAGTTTCAAAACTAATCACATGTAGGTATTCCGTGGAGTAATTTTTGAATTAGTTTCAAAACTAATCCCATGTAGGCATTCCGTGGAGTAATTTTTCGCCAACGATTTTCATAATTTATAAGTTCGAACATAAACAGCATTCAAATAAACATGATCTGTTGTATATGGGAATAAATAATTAATTACGATTTCAGTTTTCACTTCATTTGACAAAACTACTGTTCTTAGTTTGTTTAATATTCGTTTAAAATAGTCAATACTAATAACCTTACTTAACTTTACTAATAACGGAGAAAATCAAATCGCCGTTGGTTTCTGCGTTACAGTAGCGGCATCCGCGGTAAGTGACAACTTTTCATTTACATGGCACTCTCATAAGATAGGTTGCTATGACTAGGAGGTATGTAAGATGGCTAGTTGCAGCATAACGCTCCACTAATACCTACATACCTATATATTAAATCACTCAATTGTCGTCTTACTTGTTTACTTAGTTACTTACCTGCTCATACTCATACTATTGTACATATTCACATAATTACACTCGCATACATTTTATATTAACTACCGTTAAAATTACCTAAAGTAAGCGAGAGAAATTAGAGAATCAGATTTTTATGTCATGCTAAAGTGAATTAATAAAAAAGAGTTCAGTTCAAATTTAAACCCCGAAAAAGGCGTTTAATTTGAAGAACGTTACCGGCGGCGAGGAAAAAAGAAAAAAATGTAGTAATAGACGTGAAGTCAAATATTTTTAAATAAAACAAATTAACTAAAATTAGAAATTGAAAAAGTAGAAGTAACTTATATTTTTCGAGAAATTTGTTAAATTATCAATTTCGGCCAACCGAAATTTCCGAATAAAATCTAATATAAGCTCACGGAACACTTAAATATGTAGGCGATCTGATGATGACCAAAAACGTTTACCACCATTTCATTTAATTAATTTTGTCAAAATATTAATGTTGAATCGGGATACACACTAAATAAGAACTTTTCTTTGACTAGGTTTAAGTATAACTGACTCCACAATCTGTGGAGCGTTTATTTATATAAATTTGTATATGAAAATTTACATGCATGCATATGTGTACATAAGTATGTTAAATATTTTACATTAGAAGATTACCCACGAATAGATAATCTTATCTTATGTTTTAGTTTTATTGCTTTACATATTCATGATAAGAACATCAGTATACATAGATGCATATGCAACAACCCTTATGTTGTTGTGAAGGCATCAAGTATCAATATTCATATCATGAATATGTGTATATGGACATCTGTTTGTACTTTAATTTCTATTGCCTTGTGCCTATAAATGTCATAAAGCATATGAATTTATGGCCATACATTTTAATTGCTGGCTTATCGTTTCGGAAAACTAAACATATTACCCGCGTTAAAAAGCTTAGTCTTTTAAAGATGTATCTGATTATATATAATTTTAAACCGTTAGATTTAAATTATTTTTGTTTGTTTTTTTTTTTTTTTTTTTAATAATTGATATCTATATATGTACATTTTGTGCCCTTTTTTAATCTTATACATTATTTAGTTACTGACACATAAATACCATAATGTTATTATTTCTAAGCTAAACGCGGAAGAACAATCATATTAGGTATATGTGTTAACGATATTCTCCACATTTTCCTTGCTATGATGACTATGATGGTTATGATGATTATTGCCCAGGATCCGGCGTTTGATGTGTAGTGCATTAGATGATGAAATTCGAAATCGATCGGAAACCCCATTAGACCTCGCGACCTTGGAATGTTTCCTATTTTAAACGTCTGCATTTCCTCTTTTATTTGTAGTTTCTCAAAACCTGATAATTGTTGGGTCAAATTCACTTTTGGTATTCGGTAGTCTGCAATTGTTGTGTACGTATTGTAAGCCCATATATTGACATGCTCCGCTTTCAAATGGCAATTCGGTTTTAAACGTAAAATACCTTGCTCATGTAAGTTTACGCTTGATGTTTGGTTGTCGCAAATGATGTCAGCCGAAACTTTATCAGCAATTGAAAATAACCATGTATTTTCCGAATGCATCTGACTATTGGTTCGAGGTAAGATGGTTAGTGCGTAATCTGTAGATAATTCTTTTTTGTTTATGAATAGCTGTATTTCACACTCCACATCTTTTCCGATGTTGTACAGTGGATGTATTTGTGAACATAAAATTAATTTTTTCATTTTTTCGCAATGGTCGAATTTGTTATCAGCAAGACCATAGTACATTGATTTCTTGTCGTCGATTATAATGTGCTTGAACGTAGTTTGGATTTTTACAAAATATTCTGAATGACTAATTGAGTATGTCAATACAGAGTATAATTGCAAGTTATTTTTGTTCATTAACGGAATTTTTATTTCAAATATTAACATCTCTTCCGTTGTACGAGTTGTTATTTTTGCTATTTTGGCCAGTTCGATTGGGTCGATATCTGGAAGCATTAAATGCTGATTGAGGTGAGTTTTAATTAACTTAATCTGCTCTTGAAATTTATGTAGCGGTAATAAATTTTCTAGGAATTTTCCTTTTGAATTCCAAATCATTCCTATAATATCTTGTTGCAGCTCTTCATATGATGACATAGCCACTAAGGCCGATGTTACCACATTTGTCATTATATTTTGATCTATGTTCTTATTAATTGCAACTTTGAACATATAAATGGAATTTTTCAATAATTTGAAATTGTTCCAAATAATTTCATTTTGATGCCTCATTACATCTACAGTCATATCTTCAATCGAAGACTGGTTTTTAAAAAGTTCAGCCAAGTATTTTTCATTTTGGTAGCTTCTTTCAACCTTTTCTGATAGTTCCTCAGCATGTTCTTCATCCATTACTCCATACAGGGCATGCATCAGGCTTCCCATAAATGATAACGGAGCTGATCTTCTCAGTTTTTTAAACGTCACTGATTTATTTAGTAGGATAATTTTATCCCTTCTTTCTATCCTTATAAACTTCGCTTCTAATTGTCTAATGGTGTCCGAATAGTAGAATTCATCTGCGGGGCGCTTCACTTTCTGCAACGCTGCCTTAGCTTCATCAACGGTGTTTTTGTAGTGCCAATAGTCATTCAAATTTACGTGGACTATTATATCCCACTATGTTTTGGTTAATCCGATTGTTCCCCGCGACTCAAATAAAATTCCTGACTTATCTTTAAATTTTTCTACAAAAATATTTTGTGTGCTAATACTGGGCAAAATTAACAAAAAAGAGAGAATTGTTAACAAACAGTTTTTATTTTTTATTCTATGTGATTGTCTATTTTTATTTTGTACATCTTTTTCCTTTAATTTTACGGTTTCTTCTTTAATAATTTTTTCTTCTGTAGGAAACGGACAAACATTGTGTATCGCTCTGGTCGATATGCCATTGCTGGTACGTACGTCTACTACTCTACATTTTCCGTATTTACCGAGAATCGCCTTCTCTATTCTTCCCCTCCTCCAATTCATTGGAGAAACGTTTTCTTCTTTTAGAAGTACAAGTGTGTCTTTTTTAATTCTTTCTGCTTGGTTTTTCCCCTTAAACCTTTTTTGCAATTCACATAAATACTCATTGGACCATATTTTCCAAAATTCTAGAGTATTCCTTTCTACTGCCTTCCAGTGGTCACGAAACCCGTGATAGCATTTATTGTCATTATTATTAATAATTGTTACCATTGGTTCGCCTATAATGAAATGACCAGGAGTTATTATATTTAAATCGTTCGGATCATTGGAACAGGGTATTAGGGGTCGTGAATTTAAAATTGCTTCGATTTGTGCCATTAAGGTACTGATTTCTTCAAAGGTCATTGTTCCTTCAGTTACTCTGAAGAAGTGTTTTTTGACACTTTTTACTGCTGCCTCCCATAATCCTCCCATGTGTGGCGATTTTGCTGCTATGTTGATCCAGTTAATTTGTCTTTCTGCGCAAAATTTTTCTAAACTATCATTGTGGGTTTTATTTTGAAACAACTTATAAATTTCGTTCAAGCTATTCGCTGCTCCTATGAAATTGGTTCCGTTATCGGAATAAATCTTTATTGGACAACTGCGTCTAGCTACAAACCTTTTTAGGGATCCTATAAATGCTGCTGAGGTGAGGTCCGATACAACTTCTAAATGTACAGCTTTTGTTGCAAAACACACAAAAACGCACACATACGCTTTATCAATTCTTTTCCCTTTTATTTTATGGTGAATATTTATCGGACCTAAAAAGTCAATACCTACATTTAAGAATGGCCTAGTCTTTGTGACTCTATCTTCTGGCAGGTTACCCATCAGTTGATGTAATGGTCGTTGATTTACTTTAAAACACCTATAGCATTGCTTTACGATTTTTGTTGTTAATTGTTTACCCCGCAATGGCCAGAATTTTTGCCTCACAATTGCAAGTAGTCCTTGAGGTCCTACATGTAGATGTTTACTGTGAAGACATTTTATCATCAATTCTGTGTGCTCATCTCCGTATGGAAGTAAAATAGGATGCTTTGCTTCAAAAGGAAGCAAACTGTTTTCTATTCTACCTCCAACTCGAATTAAACCATCATTGTCCAAGAAGGGAGACAATGTAGCTATCTTGGAATTCGAGGGTACTACTTTATTTTTTTGTAGGTTTTTAATTTCTTCTTTAAAGTGTTTGCTTTGTATGTTTTTTACAATTATATCTAGAGCTTTTTTTCTGTACTCTACCCAAGGTTTCGATTCCTTTTTCTTGCAAATTTGAGTAAATTTATATATTTGGGCAATTATATTTTGAAGGTGGTTAAAATTATTTTTGTGGTTTATTCTTTCCCACATTGAATTTTTATTTATTACTACCCCGACCTTTTTAATGTTTTTTATGTCTGGGATTTCATCGTCAAACATAATTTCTTTTATTTTAAAGTTATTTTCTTCTAAAAATTTCGGACCTGTAAACCAAAATTTATTTTCAGACAATTCCTTACCCATTATTCCTCTGGAAAGTATGTCTGCAGGGTTCTCCTCTGATTTTATATGATTCCAATCCTTGACCTTGCTGTTGGACTGAATATGGCTGACTCTGTTGGCTACAAATATTTTGAGAGTAGCTGGCTCTAAACGTAGCCAGCTTAATACTATGGTGGAATCTGTGTAATAAAAAACTTGGTTAAACTTAACTTTTAGACTTTTTAAAACTTGCTTCACCAGATCAGTAAGTAACACTGCTGCACATAATTCTAATCTGGGCAATGTAACTATCTTGATTGGCGCAACTCTAGATTTAGCTGTTGCTAACCGTGATATTACTGTTCCGTCTGTGTTAATTGATCTTATGTATACTACAGCACCAAAAGCTTTCATAGAAGCGTCACAAATCCGTGAATTTCTATTTTCTCAGCTTTGTCACTCATTAAATATCTTGGGATTTTTATATTATTTAATGAATTTAAGTCAGATCTTATTTCATTCCATTTTTACTGGATCTCAGTTGGTAACATTTCATCCCAGTCAATTTTTAATTTCCACAGTTGTTGGAGTAATATTTTTGCGGATACAATGATTGGATTAATTAGGCCTAATGGGTCAAAGTATTTAGAAATTTCAGAAAGTGAATTTCTCTTAGTAGGTTTTATGTCTTTGATTCCATGGCATTTAATAATTAAATTATCAGTTGTAGGAATCCAAGTTAAACCTAACGCTTTTACCTTGCATTGCTCTTCTTCTTCAAAATCTAACTTTACTTCCTGATTTTCAGGTGGAATCCCTTCAAGTAAATCTTTTATATTTGAACACCATTTGCGTAACGGAAACCCATACTTTTCCAAAATCTTAATTATGTGATCTTGGAAAAGTTTTAATTCTTCAATGTCGTTACTACCTGTCATTAAATCATCCATATAGAAATCTTCCTTTATAATTCTTGCAACTTCAGGGTAACTATTCTTTTCTCTTTCTGCAATAATTTCTAAACATTTTGTTGCCAAATATGGAGCCGATGATGTACCATAAGTTACTGTTTTAAGAGCATATGTATGTATTAGTTGATATTTACGATTTTCTTCATTTATCCAAATTTGGCGAAACATTTTTTCAATATCTGCAGATATTACATATTTATGTTTCCTAATCTGAGCAATATGTTAAAAATATCGTCTTGTAGTCTTGGACCTGTATATAATAATTCATTGAGAGAATTATTATTTGTTGTTTTGCATGACGCATCGAAAACCACACGTAATTTGGTTGAGCTACTTTCTGGCCGAAACACACAATGATGTGGTAGAAAATATTTATGTTTCAATTGATTGGCGTTATTTATTAATTCCATGTGGCCCAAGCTTAAATATTGGTCCATAAACTCCTTGTATTGTACTTTTAATTGTGTATCTTTATCTAATTTCCTTTCTAAAGCAAAAAATCGCCGTTTTGCTATTAACTCCGAATTACCTAGTTGAAGTGGATTAATTTTAAATGGCAATGCTACGGAAAACTTGTTATCTTTTGAAATTTTGAAATTTTTGTTAAAATGATATTCACAATTTTTCTCATCCTCTGTTAAATATCTTTTCTGTGTATCTATTTCTTCAAGTTCCCAAAATATCTTTAATTGATTATCCAAGCTTTCGCTATGGTAGGCTAATACTACACAATGATTTGAGTATAATTTAATATCTGCTCTACCTCCGGCTAGCCATCCTAGCACACTATTTTGAAGATTGTATTCTTGATTTTTTATTTTTATTTGACCACTCTTCAATAAAGAGTGATAAATTTCTGCTCCAAGTAATATATCAATTTTGCTTGGTATATCAAATTCTGGATCAGCTAATTTTATTTTTGTAGGAATTTCTCCACGTTCTATTTTAATAGATGGTAATGGTGAAATAATTTTTTCCACTACTAATGCTTCAATGTATGTTTCATATTCGGATACTTTCGACTTTATTTCAATTATTATCCGCTCCTGTGCTTTAGATATGTTTTGCCCAATACCTTCTATAATGCTTTTTTTATTTTCTCCTTTTATTTTTAGTCTATTTTTTAATTGCTTTGTTACTAAATTTACTTGCGATCCATTATCTATTAATGCTCTTGCATTAATGAATTTCCCTTCAAAATCCTTTATTTTAATTACGGCTGTTGATAAGAGGACATATTTGTTTTCTTTTAAATTTACACTGCTCACTGTGCTAGCCACTGCATTTATATCTTTATGGAGTAACCAATGATGCTCCAAATTGCAAAACCGACAGTTTATGTAGCTGCAGTTTTTAAACATGCCCACCGTTTAGACATTTTTTACAAATATTTTTGTTTTTTATTATATACCATCTTTCTTTTATGGATAAACCTTGAAATTTCTTACAATGATTTAAATAGTGCTGCATTCCGCAGTTCATAATACAATTTGGTATTACTGAAATATTACCTTTTTTTTTGAATATTTACAGCTTTTTGTATTCTGTATTCACTTTGTTTTGCTTCTAATGCAAAAAATTCTTTTCCGAGAAATTGTGTTAATGAATCTAGCCTCGGTAATTCTTTGGAGTCTTTTAAAGAAGATTTATATTTTGTTCTGAGAGAGTCGTCAAGTTTTCTCACAAGCAGAAAATTCAGTAACGCTTGAAGTATTTCTTCTAACGATAAATTTGTCGCCTTTAGAGCTTGAATACTTTCTTCAATAACTTCTTTTAATTTTTTCACACTAGCAGCTGTGGAATTTGTAAAGGGAGCATCTACTAAATTTTTGAAATAAATGTTTGTTAAAGCTCGCTTATTATCAAAGTTGATTTTTAGCAAATTCCATGCGACTGAGTAATTTTCTTCCGAAGATGGAAGATTTTCAATTAATGTGGACGCATATCCTTTTAATTTTGATTTTAAAATGCACATTTTTTGCACTGTGGATATATTTTCAGAATCCACTAATTCATGAAATAGTTCCTTGAACATATTCCATTTAGTATAGTCCCCTTCGAAACAAGGAATATCAATTTGTGGAAGGTTGAGGGGTCTTCCTCTTATTTTTTCTTCCACTTTATATTCATTTTTACTTTTATTTGGCATTGAGTTTAAGTTTTTCCTCAATTGCCTAAATTTACTTGTTAGTTCATCTTCTGCATGAACTTCAATATATTTTAAAAACAATTCTTTCGCCAGATCTGAACACTTATTTACTTCTTCTAGATTCCCTGTTCCAGCAAGAAGAGCTTCAAAGTTTTCTTCCAAATCACTTACGGCGAATTCGAATTTTATTTGGAGAACAGAATTCTTATTTTCACTATCCTTCATAGTTAAATTTTCAATATTTTTTATTTGCAGGGATTTTAACATCTCCTGACTCAATTTGATTAGCTCCCTAACTTTTGGAGCATATTTTTCCGTATAATACGGGTTCCGTGACATTGTTGCCGACGGTTGCCCTAATTCCCGATCATTATTTTCCAGCTGGTGGGACAGGTGAGTTATACGTTTTCCCCAGTCGTTAACCTGTTCCCTGGTCACTGGAGTTGCTTTGAGGCTTACTAACGCGTTATGTAAGCTCTCAATTTCACTTCCAATGGCCTGCTGTTCGAAAATTACTTTTTCCATTTTTAGAAAATTTTGTTTTTTTTTTTTTTAATTTTTAGCAATAATTATTATTATTTTACTTTTTTTTTTTATTTTAAGTTAATAACAATAAGTATTAAAAATATTTTTATTGTTATTTTTTAAATTTTTATTTTCAAAATATTAAAAATATTTTTGAAAGCGTACTCTTACCAGGGGTCACCAAATGTTGAATCGGGATACTCACTAAATAAGAACTTTTCTTTGACTAGGTTTAAGTATAACTGACTCCACAATCTGTGGAGCGTTTATTTATATAAATTTGTATATGAAAATTTACATGCATGCATATGTGTACATAAGTATGTTAAATATTTTACATTAGAAGATTACCCACGAATAGATAATCTTATCTTATGTTTTAGTTTTATTGCTTTACATATTCATGATAAGAACATCAGTATACATAGATGCATATGCAACAACCCTTATGTTGTTGTGAAGGCATCAAGTATCAATATTCATATCATGAATATGTGTATATGGACATCTGTTTGTACTTTAATTTCTATTGCCTTGTGCCTATAAATGTCCTACAGCATATGAATTTATGGCCATATATTTTAATTGCTGGCTTATCGTTTCGGAAAACTAAACAATTAATATTTTTCATAATTTTTACACATAAAATGCGATCTCACGTTTGTTTACTTTAGTAAGTAAAATGAAGTATGCATGTCCGTTAGAATCTGAAAAAGCTGTGCTGCCACTCCTTTGAAGAGTAAGTATATTACTTTATTATCCCGTTCCAAATTATAAAGGTATCTCACATAAAAATGCTGTCCAGCTCAGTGTTATTTTTTTAAATGCCACCGAAGGCCGGCTACTTACACAGTCGTTTCACTTAAGAATACTGTGCAAGGCGAATCCGGCGTTGGTCCGACTCAGTATTACTTTTTTAAATGCGGAAAAGGCCTCCAACTTACAAATACGTGTATGTTTCACTTAAGAATACTGTGGAAGGCTAAGCCGGTGTTGGTCCGACTCAGCATTACTTTTTTAAATGCGGCCAAAGGCCGCCAACCTTCAAATGTGTTTCACTTCAGAATACTGTGCAAGGCGAAGTCGGTGTTGGTATTTATTATTCATCTTTTTCTTGTTTATTCTGATCTTACTACATCTAAATTGATTTTATCTCTCTACATATGCATACGTGTATATACAAAAATTTAACACTTTACCGTGGAAGCATTGGAAATAAATAGATTTGACTTAATTTTAACTTGTATTAAAGATATTGAATGTTTTGATGGTAATGATCCGAATCAGTTATCAGGTTGAAAACATTCTTCCATCAGTTTTAGAGATTAACAACGGTAATACAAATGTACTTTTTGGGTGTATAAAAACAAATGTGTTGGCAAAACTAAGGAAGCGATTCACAGACACACTAATGCAACAACGTGGAATTTTTTAAAAGACATACACTAGTATCAAACTAATGCATAATTTAAAAACATGTAAATTGCAGGGGACTATAGAAAACTATTATTTCAAACTATATAAAGATGCTAATAAAATTCACAACAGAAATTTTACTCACAGAGATAATACTTATACTACTCAAATTTTTATTTTTTTTAAACATTTATATTTATTTATTGAATCTGCTTCGTCTTCGGGAGCATAACAATGAGTAATCCAATCTCAAACTGAACTAAAACCTAAAGCCCATTAGTAGGAATTGGATGCTGGCTTGACGTTGCTCTTTAGAAGGCTGCTTTGTCTCTTCTCCGCGGGTTTGACTTGTTGGGCCAAGGTGTTAGCCAAAGGATTCGGATGGTTACGCAGTTTTGTTAAGTGTTTATCGGCTGCGATTTCAATCTCTTCCTTGATGGTAGGGATATTTAGATCTCTATGGATAGTTTCATTACGCATGTACCATGGTGCTTCCGTTACTACTCTTAACGTTTTCGATTGGAAACTTTGAATATTATCTATATTCGTCGCTCAAGCTGCGCCTCATAAATGGATTTCATAACTCCTTATTGTTGGCGGTCTTGAAGCAAGAGGCTCGCTATATATTCCGTATTTTAAATTAAAACACATGAGAATATTTTTCAATTTTTTATTATTATTTCTTTAAAAAGCGTACAATTTATAATTTTTCCGTATATACAAACTCGCACGAGCACTTAACTTTATTTTGAATTTTAAAGTGTACAATTTATAATTTATCTGTATATATATAAACTCGCACGAGCACTTAACTTTATTTTATTAATTTTAAAGTGTACAATTTATAATTTGTTCACGAGCACTTAACTTGTTAAATTTTCCAATTTTTTATTAATTTCAAATGGCGTACATTTTATAATTTTTCTGCGTATACGAACTCGAACGAGTAGTTAACTTTTATTTTCTTAACTTCGTAATTTCTCCCGTTCTTTATTTATACTAATTTTAGCTTATACTTATATTGGAAAGAATAACGGAACGGAGTAGGGTTGCAGGTAAGTGCGTTTAGAGTGGGAGTAAATTCAGGGATGTTATTTTTCAGGTAAGTATTCGGGTAGGTATTCAGGTAGGGATTCGGGTAAGTATTCAGGATTTATTTATATGTTATAATTAATTTAATATATTGTTTCATTCATTCCTTTTTTTTTTTTTTATTATAATGTTTATTATTTATAGGATGATGAGGTCGTCCTCATCCATTTCTTCAACATGCCGGCGGGCCTGCGGCGACGATACCTCGACAAGGTTTTCAAGTTGATTTAGCGTTTCGCGAGCTTTCTTCACCAGCCCGCGGATTCTTCGCTGCACAGCAGGAGCATTGCGGGAAACAGCTCTTTGGTGGCGTCATGTTGACGTTTGCTCTTTGGCGCTTCGTATTTGTTTCATTATCCTTGCTGATTGATTGGTGCGCCGAGTGCCAGCCGGTTGGAAAGTTACTTTTCGCGTGGTCGGTTTGCCCTCGGGAAGGTCACGTATTGGCCGATGGAGAATAGTGTGATGAGCTAGGCCGTCGGGGCTATCACAGGATTCCGTGGGATGCGAGGTCGCCAAGCAATTTATACAATAGCGAAGTACCTTGGCCGATTCATATCGCTCTTCGGGAGTCATCGCCATGAAGGCTCGGCAAAAGCGCAGCGAATGGGTGCGGCAACAGAGTCGACACTTTCGGAAACCTTGAGATCTGTAAATATAGGGTTGCAGTATTTGTTAATAAGAATACGTGGCATGTGGAATCGTGTGGGGAACGAGATGAATGAATTGAAAACACACAAGCCAAGCGGGTAGTAATACACAAAGTTTAGTGATATTGCGAGTAACGACTCCGTTTTGAGTTCGGGATGTCGGGATGAAGTTGTGTAACGCGTCCTAAACGCCATTCGTTGGGGGGTAGGAGGTCGTCTTTAATGACAACGAGATCTCCTTCAGTGAGGTTGAGCTCTTGGCCTTTCCATTTATGCCGTTTGTGGAGCTCTTGGAGATAATCCGACTTCCAACGCGTACTGAATTGGTGGTGGAGCACTTTCAATTTTTCCCATTTATTCATTAGAGTTAGCTCTTCCGAGTTCGGTTCCGGGATGGAGAGTAGGGGAGCTCCACGCAGAAAGTGGCCTGGTGTCAGAGCTTTTAAGTCGTCGGGATCTTGAGACATTAGGGAGAGCGGTCTGGAGTTAAGAACCGCATCTATACGAATAAGGAGCGTAGTGAACTCCTCAAACGTAAATTTTTGGCTGCCGGCTACCTGTGAGGGACGTATGGCGGGATGAATTGCCATGTGAATCCTTGAATGGTGTATATTTTTGCTATATCCTCAGAGGCTTCTGCGAGGAAGGAGGATAATTCACGCGAGAAACTACGTTGTACTCCTACAAACGTCTTACCGTTGTCGGACATGACTTTATATGGGATGCCTCTGCGTCACATACATACATAGGCTTTTGAGTGAGATGCTTGACAAGAAATGAACCTGCAAAGTCAATTCCTGTGGTGTGAAAGTGGAGCGAGTACGTTGAGCGTTCAGGAGGGAGCGCCGACATGATTTGGGATTTCATTTTTTGTTTGTAAATTGTACAAACTTTGCAGTTTAATATACACGTCTTGATCTTCTGCGTCATTCGTGGGATGTAATATTCCTGCTGAATCATCCGTGACATAAGCTGTTTTTCAGCGTACAAAAGGGTAGTGTGGAGAAATGCGAGGAGAAGAGTGCAAAATCTAGAGTTATCTGAGAGCCGCGTTGCTTAGTCGTCCATTCGCGCGTTGAATGCCAGACGTATCTATGAATGGGTTAAGGGTAAGCAGTGGGTCCTTTATACCGACCGGGGATTTTGCTTCTAACGCTGTAATAGTTTTCGAAAAATATCTCCTTTGCGTACATAAAATGAGACGAGTTTTTGCTTGATTTATTTCCGCTTGTGTGACGCTAAAATTATTGGGAGCAGGCAGTTTTCGTGCCTTTTGTGAGAATCTTAATATGAACGCCGTCACTCTAAGAGCTCTTGAGAAGGAGGAGAAGCGGTCTAGAAAATCAGGAGATTCTAAAGCGTGGAATGCTTCAATTTGTCGTTGATCGGGAGGGGACAAGTGAGTTGGTGAGCTTTTCGGCCAAAGAGGGGATGGCCTAGTTAACCACTCGGGGCCTTTCCAACAGAGTGAACAGTTGACGAGCTCTTGGGGCTTAGCTCCGCGCGTACCTAGATCAGCTGGGTTGTCAGCGCTGGAGACATGTCGCCACGTAGCATTGTTCACGAGTTCGAGGATCTGAGATGTCCTGTTCGCTACGTATGTTTTTCATGTCCATGGGGGTTTTTCCAGTCATGATAAAACAACTGAGGAGTCTGTCCACAAAATTAGTTCGTGAGATGGCAGATTTAGAGAGGATCGGATCTGCTTTACTAAATTTGCGCCGCAAAGTTCCAGCCCAGGGAGAGAGACGGTTTGTAAGGGGGCTACTTTACTCTTGGCTGCGAGTAAGTGGGATGTAGCAGCTTCACTTTGCTGGACTCGTAAATATACGCAAGCGCAGAATGCCTTCTCGGAAGCATCTGAGAATCAGTGTAGCTGAATGGAACTGTTTGGGCTGAATTGCACCCATCGAGGTATTCTTATCTCTTCGATTGCGGCGAGATTTTTCCTGAATGTGTTCCATTTGTGAAGTGAGCTCGGCTTCACGGTTTCGTCCCAGTCTGTTCCTTCCATCCATAGTTGTCGAAGAAGAGTTTTCGCTGCTATCATTATGGGCGATAGCCATCCTGCCGGGTCGAAAAGTTTCGCGACAGATGAGAGGATCTGTCGTTTCGTGGCAGTGCCTGCGGATAACGGGGGTCAACTTGAACTCTTGAAATTGGAGAAATTCTTCATCTAAAAGATAAGACGGGGGGATGTCTTTCAGCAGTGACTTGTGGTTTGCTGTGATCTTTTCTAACGGGAATCCGGCTGACTTGAGTACTTCGATAACTTGATGTATCGATTCGCCGGCTGAGTCGAGATTATGTCCGCCTGAGAGGATGTCATCTACGTATGTCTCTCCTCTTAATATTTTTGAGACATGGGGGTATGTCTCCTTAGAGTCCTCGGATAATTGGTGGAGTGTCCTTATTGCCAAGTATGGAGCGCAGTTGACACCGAATGTCACCGTTTTTAGTTTAAAGTCTTCTATCGGACTATTGGGGGTTCTGCGGACGTGTAGTTGGCGGTACATTTTTTCAATGTCGCCGTTAAATACATACTTATATAATCTCCATTTTAAAATAATGAGCATTAAGTCATTTTGGAGAACGGGGCCAGTATGTAATACGTCATTGAATGAGACACCGGAGTGCGAGGTTTTTGAGGCATTGAAAACTACACGGACTTTAGTAGTTTTACTTCCAGGTTTAATCACCGCGTGATGGGGTAGGTAAAAGAAGAAATATTTACCGTCGCGTATGATTTCTCGTGAATGGGTTGGTTCCATGTGGTCTAACGTTAGGTATTCCTCTAGGACTTCTGAATAGGTGTTCCGAAGCTCATCTTTCTTTTCGTTAGTTCGTTCCACGCTGAGGTATTGCTGCTGTGCTGTAGGTCTGGAGTGCCCGAGTGCGATGGATTCCGGGAATGCTGATTTGAATGGCAGCTTTACTACATACTGACCATCTTCTCGGCGATGAGTGGTTTATTTGTAGAGCGCTTCACAGTATTCATCATCGTCTGTGTATGTGGGGGCCGGTGGTACTTCTTCTTGTTCCCAGAATTTCCTGAGTAAATCTCCTAGTGATTCTGAAGGGGTTTCAATCACCTGAGTAGAGAATGAGGAAATTTCTTCCACAACTGGTCCACTTAATATCCACCCAAATATTGTGTTTTGGGCTATTAAGCTGCCGCCTACATTATTTTTGAGGCCTGGGGTGGGTATTTTTGGGATTATATCGCTACCAATGACCATGTCTATTCTAGCTGGTGTAAAGCAGTTGGGGTCTGCTAATGGTATTGAGAGATATTCTGTTACATCTACTTCTTTTATTTTGAAGGATGGGAGAGTGTGCGTCAATTGAGGCAGTATTATCGCTTGAGCCGCGATTTTTACTGTTTAATTAGCTGAGTATATCGTAATAGAGCATATTCTATTCGAGTTTCGGACTGTGTTACCGCCCATGCCAAGAATTTGGTAGTTGGCTTTTGTGGTGGGGAGCCCAAGTAACTTTTGTATACGGGAAGTTACAAAAGTTTTTTGAGAGCCTTGGTCAATAAGAGCTCTGATGTGAGTTACTTCTCCTTTGTGGAGAATGGGAAGATTTGCTGTGGGAAACAATGTCCGTTCTTTGTTACTCGAATAGTGGGATAGAGTTTTTGTTCTACCGCTTTTATTTGCCTTTGAGTTTTTTGATGCCTGCTTAGAGGTGCAGGGCTGTTCTTCCTCGACTGTCACTTGAGAAGTAGTGATGTTTCTTTGAGGCTTCCGGGGTAAGGCGTGTGGTTGCTCGCAGTGTAATGGAGGAGGGAGTGGTGATGTCGTTGACAGTAAACGCACCAAAATGCGAGTACGCCAGGCATGTGCTGAGTCGCTCCACGACCTCGTACCGAGCTGTCAGAAATTGGTCCATTTCCGACCATCGTGGTAACTCTTTCCGTGAGTTTAGGGACTGCTCCCATAGAGCGAGGGTTTCTTCTGGGAGCTTTGAAGAGCAGAGATAAGTTAACATAGAGTCCCAACTTTCGGTTGATACCCCGTTTGCTTTCAGTGTTGAGAGGCAGTTGTTGATAGTCGTCTTTATATGTTGAATCCTCTCGCTGTTTTCCGTGTTTGCCGGTTGGATATTGAATAGAGTTTTTATTTGACTATCAACAACGATTCTACGATTTTCGTATGCAGATTTGAGCGCGTCCCAGGCTAGCGTGAAGTTGAGATCATTGAGCGCATAATTTTTTATGAGAAGAGCAGCTTTCCCTCGAGTCTTCTGTCTTAAATGGTACAACTTTGGCACCTGGGATAATTTAGGGTGATTTATGTGTACTGCCGTGAACATATCTCTAAAAGAGGGCCAGTCTTCATATCCCCCATAAGAGATTTCGGTGTCTCAAGCAGGGACCTTGAGGTAGCTGTGTGTGTCTAGCTGGGTGAGCGTGTGCTGGTGACGGGTGTGTTGTTTCGGCTTGTTTCCGTGGTTGCCCTGAACTGCCTGAGTAGCTCTCTTATCCGGATCTTCGTTAGCATAGCGTTATCGAAGGTGGTTTCATACGCTTCTGCTCTCATCCGGAATTTGTTTTCATCCACGTTGCTCAACTGTAAATTTTGATTGGCTGTGTCCACCAGAGTCATGTGTTTGTCCAGTTCCTATTTGTATATTTGAAGTGCGTCTTCCGAGTGAGAAGATTCATTGACGTCCCACCATTTTGACCAAATTTTTTCAAGTTTGGATAACTCGAACACGAATTTTTTATGAAGACAAGCGAATTCGTCTTCTTCTCCTGGGATCTGGATCGGGTTCGGGGCCCCGACGGAACTTGAAGAGAATGAGGCTTTTCTTGTTTTTCTTCAGCCATTATTTGAGATTAAGTTTATTTATTGATTGTAAACTTTATTACTGATAATACGCACCCTGTACTGGCTTAGCTTATGTTCGGATATATTGCTATATTTTATAGCGAGATAGTGTGAAAGAGGGCGAATGCAAAGCAGTGATGTTGTGAACTGCGAGAATGCACCGCCAATGGGAACCGGTGGCTTTGAAAATGGGTGTGAGAATAATTCGTGCAAAGAGGTTTGCTTAAGTTCGTTCTGAATGAGAATGGATTCCTAACTAGTTTAATGTTTATTGAGCCATATATTGTATGGTCTTATATATATGAGTGGTGTTTTACTGGTCCTGTGTGATGGGTTGCGGACCAGTTGAGATACTATTGGTTGCTATGTGGGGTGTAGTCTTTTACCCGAGAGGGTGTGTAGATGAATCTACGCTTAGCGACTTATATATATGAGTGGTGTTTTACTGGTCCTGTGGGAATGGGTTGCGGCCCAATTGAGATGCTATGGATTGCTATGTGGGGTATAGTCTTTCAAGTATGAAGAGTGTAAAAATATATATATATACATATATTTTTACATTCTTGATACTTGAAAGACTATACCCCACATAGCAATCCATAGCATCTCAATTGGGCCGCAACCCCTTCCCACAGGACCAGTAAAACACCACTCATATATATAAGTCGCTAAGCGTAGATTCATCTACACACCCTCTCGGGTGTGTATTAGTATTTAAATACTTGTATATACATATTTTGTGAGGGGAGATTGAGAGACAAACCGCAAAGTTTATATATTTATATATTTACACATATGTTTATATAAATATGTAAGAGTGTATTTAGTTTAGCGGATGTTGTATAACTAACTAATATCAATATGTTAGAGAATCGGGTGACTTACTTGGACATCCTGGATTTGATATTTTACCAACTTCCTGACTCCTTTTATTATTTATTCCCTGGGGGGAGGGGGTTCTGCTTCACTCGGTGTATTGCTGTACGAGGGTTGCTATATATATGTCTGGCCAAATAATGAAAACACGAATATTTATCAACGAAAATGGTTTTATTGTTTTTCAAAATATTCTCCATCAAGATTTATACACTTTTGCATGCGCTCAAACCAATTTTCGAAGCACTTTTTCTACTCCGATTGAGACACCTCTAAAACATGGTTTTTGAATGCTTCAACAGCATCTTCTGGCGACGAAAATCGTTGACCACGCATTATTTTCTTGATGTGTGGGAATAAAAAGAAGTCATTGGGTGCCAAGTCAGGGCTGTACGGCGGATGATCCATCAATTCGACGTTTTGGCCGGTCAAAAAGGTGCTGGTTTGAGCCGATGTGTGAGAGCTCGCATTGTCATGGTGCACAATGATTCGTCTTGTCTTGTTCGTTTTTCGAATTTCTCCGAAGACTTCAGGCAAACAAATGGTGGTGTACCACTCAGAATTGACCGTCCTACGTTGCTCAAGCGGAACAGTCGCCACATGGCCAGTTTTGCCGAAGAAACAGGCGACCATTTGCTTCGAAGTGCTTCTTCCACGAACAACTTTCGTTGGATTTGGTTCGTCTTAGAAGACCCACACGGTCGATTGCTGTTTTGTTTCGGGCTCATACGTATAGATCCATTATTCGTCACCTTTGACGATCTTATAAACGTCTTTTGAAGCACCGCGAACGTATTTTTTCAGCATTTCTTTACACCAATCCACACGAGCCTTTTTTTGAGCGATTGTCAAATTGTGCGGGATCCAACAAGAACAAACCTTTTTTACGGCCAGGTGTTCATGCAATATCGAATGTATGCTGGTGGGAGAAATGCATAGGCATGCCTCTATCTGAAGGTACGTTACATGACGGTCTTGCATTATCAGTTCACGTACGGCATCGATGTCTTCTGGCACAACGGCTGTTTTTGGACGACCTTCCCAGAATTCGTCTTTGAGCAAGCGTCGGCCGCGATTGAATGCGTTGTACCAGTTTTTCACAGTGCTATAGGATGGTGCTTCATAGCCATACAAAGATTTTAGTTCATCGATGCACTCTTGTCGTGATAATCCACGTCGAAAGTGGGAAAAATGATCGCACGAATATGTTCACGAGTCAATTCCATTTTTTGGCCGAGATGAATTTTTTAATTCCCTGTAAATAAAACAATTCACGATTAAATGACAAAACGTTCGGAGTGATGTTATGCTAAAAAATGTCAAACTTTCCAATGTAAATGTCAGATTGCACCTGGCAACACTTAGTGTTGCCTAGGCCAGACCTATATATAGCAGCCTACGTATGTATACTGTATGCACTTTCAGCGTTAGTTTTTTTAAATTTTTTTTTTTAATTTTTCAACTATTTTACTTATTTTTGTTTTTTTTTAGCAATAAGTCACCTTAATTGCCGTTGTTGTAACAATTAACCGGTTTTGCCAGTTTTCACTTTGTAAATGCTTCTTTTATATTTTATTAAAATCTCTGCTTATTTGCACACTTTGCACAATGAGCATGTTATATTTATATTTTTTCAAGCTCAATTATTTTCATATACAATATAGATTTCTGCTTATACAATAGCTCAGGGCGCGTCATGCATTTAAATATATATATATATTTTTAATTTCCATATATGCATTTAAATTTTTCTTTGCAAAGGAAATATTTGAAATTTCAGCATTACAATATGTTCGAGATCTCACAGTCACGATTTTTAAATTCACTTTATTTCTTTTTTTTTTTTAATTTAAAACTTAAAATTTTTATATCTTAGAGACAGATATATGTTTTGTCTTTGATTGTGTGCACCTTTAAATATTTGCTTCAATTTTTTTTTTTATTTTTTATTTTCTTTTTCACACGTATATGTAGATAGGTAGGTATGTAGCTAGTTTGGTTTTAACCTTTTGCTATATTCATAGGTAAATATTTTTTTTTATTTGATTTTTAGTATGTTTGTGTCACTTGTTTAATTTTTGTTTGGTTATTTAGAATTTTATGTACAAGTTTTTCACTTTATAATTTTCATTTTAACATGTGTATTTTTGTATGTATATTTATAACATCACCTTTTTATTTTTTTTTTTAACTTTGTTCTACCGCGGTATTTGTTTTCCGTTTTGCCACGTTATAATTTTATTCTAACATGTGTGTGTTTGTATGTATAAATTTTTATGCATACATTTTTTTATGTATAAATTTTTTTATGTATAAATTTTAATTTTAATTTTGAGGTGTATACCGCGCGAGAAAAATTTTCGCGATTTTGTTCGCTCAACACAATATTTTCGTTTTTTTTTTATATATCTGAATAGCTCAGTTTTCTAGTTTTGTTCGTTTTAATTGGGTTTGAGCACCATGTAAATATTCCGTCTTTTAAATTAAAACACATGTCAATATTTTTCAATTTTTTATTATTATTTCTTTAAAAAGCGTACAATTTATAATTTATCCGTATATACAAACTCGCACGAGCAATTAACTTTATTTTCAATTTTAAAGTGTACAATTTATAATTTATCTGTATATATATAAACTCGCACGAGCACTTAACTTTATTTTATTAATTTTAAAGTGTACAATTTATAATTTGTTCACGAGCACTTAACTTGCTAAATTTTCCAATTTTTTATTAATTTCAAATGGCGTACAATTTATAATTTTTCTGCGTATACAAACTCGAACGAGCAGTTAACTTTTATTTTCTTAACTTCATAATTTCTCCCGTTCTTTATTTATACTAATTTTTGCTTATACTTATATTGGAAAGAATAACGGAACCGAGCAGGGTTGCAGGTAAGTGCGTTTAGAGTGGGAGTAAATTCAGGGAGGTTATTTTTTAGGTAAGTATTCGGGTAGGTATTCAGGTAGGGGTTCGGGTAAGTATTCAGGATTTATTTATATTTTTTATATTTAATATATTTTTTCCTAATTCATTTTTGCTTATTTATTTTTATTATAACATTTATTATTTAGAGGATGATGAGGTCGTCCTCATCCATGTCTTCAACAAATGTGTAAAAACTTTAGACTAACTCGCCTAGCGAAATTGTGCGCTGGGTTTGGGACACGCCACGTAGAAACCAGCTCCTATGAAAAAGTTAACAACGCCTCGGATGAGATACCCCCTTTTTGTTGACGACCCCCGCAAACGAAATAAGGATCACGATTTAAGGGCATGCACCCGGAATTTCCGGTCCCTTAATTGGGAAGATGCCGCAGCCCAGCTGGTTGATGTTCTCGTAAGAATAAAGGCTGACATCACCGCCGTCCAAGAAGTGCGATGGACGGGACAAGGACGAAAGTGAGTAGAATCTTGTGACATTTACTACAGCGGCCATACAAAGGAGCACAAATTTGGTATCGGATTTGTGGTGGGAGAGAGACTCCGTCGTCGAGTACTGGCATTCGCCCCGGAGGATGAGCGTCTCGCCTCAATCCGCATCAGAGCGAAATTTTTCAATATATCGTTGATTTGCGCCCACGCCCCGACGGAAGAGAAGGACGATTTGGCAAAAGATGCCTTTTAGGAGCGCCTAGATTACACCTATGAGCGCTGCACCCGACGCGATGTGGAAATCGTGCTTGGCGATTTTAATGCCAGAGTGGGCAAAGAAGGTTTCTTTGGTGCGAATGTCGGAAAACAGCCTCCACAACGAAACATCCCCTAATGGGTTGAGGCTGATCAACTTCGCCGTGGCCCGAAATATGGTTGTCTGTAGTGTTAGATTCCACAACAAAAAAATACATCAAGCCACTTGGCTGTCCCCTGATCGAAAAACACAAAACCAGATCGATCATGTTATGATAGATGGAAGACACGTCTCCAGTGTTCTTGACGTGCGTACACTTCGAGGACCCAACATCGACTCGGACCACTATCTGGTTGTAGCGAAGATACGCATGCGCCTCTATGAATAGAAGAACGCTCGTCAACAAAAACAAGGAAAGCTGCAATCACAACAGATTGCCGAACGATTTTCTACTCGACTTGCAATCCTGCTCTCTGAGAGCACTCATCAGCAACTCGGTATAAGGGACCCGCGGGATGACATTTCAAGCTCTCTGCGTAAAGCAGCAAACGAAATTATTGGATTGCGCAAATGTCGCAAAAACAGCTGGTACGACGAGGACTAAAGTGTCGCAGTGGAGAGAAAAGGACTGCCTACCTCGCAATATTGCGATCGACCACAACACGTGCAGGGTGGGATAGATACCGAGAGCTGAAGAGGGAAGCAAGACGCATCTGCTGACAAAAAAAGAAAGAGGTCGAGATGCGCGAGTATAAAGGGCTGGAGAAGGTGACCAATAAGGGTAATACTCGAAAATTCTATGAGCAGATTTGACGACATACAGAAGGTTTCAAGACCGGAGCAGACTCCTGTAGGACACAAAGACGTGATCTAGCCACCGATGCCCAGAGCATATTAAATTTATGGAGGTAACACTTCTCCAGCTTGCTGAATAGCAGTGAAAACGAAGTAAGAGGAGATAGTGAACCCGAAACCCCAATCGACGACGATGGAAAAGACGTTCCATTACCTGACCACGAAGAAGTTCGAATAGCAATCGCTCGCTTAAAAAAAAACAAAGCGGCTGAAGCTGGCGGCCTGCCGGCAGAACTATTCAAGCATGGCGGTGAAAAGCTGACAAGGTGTATGCATCAGCTACTTTGCAGAATATGGTTGGACGAAAGCATGCCCGACGATTGCAATTTAAGTCTGCCCAATTCATAAAAAAGGGGAGCCCACAGTCTGCGCCATTTATCGTGGAATAAGCCTCCTTAATATCGCCTATAAGGTCCTGTCGAGCGTATTGTGCGAAAGACTAAAGACCACCGTCAACAAACTGATTGCACCTACCAACCATTGACCAGATATTCACCATGCGCCAAATCTTGGAAAAGACCGATGAAAAGAGAAATCGACACCCACCACCTCTTCGTCGATTTTAAAGCCGCCTTCGACAGCACGAATAGGAGCTGCCTTTACGCCGCTATGTCTGAATTTGGTATCCCCGCAAAACTTATACGTCTATGCGAACTGACCTAAAGCAACACTAAAAGCTCCGTCAGGATCGGGAAGGACCTCTCCGAGGCGTTCGATACCAAACGCAGTTTCAGACAAGGTGATTCTTTATCGTGTGACTTTTTTAATTTAATGCTGGAGAAAATAATACGAACTGCAGAACTGAATAAAGAAGGTACAATCTTCCATAAGAGTGTACAGCTGCTGGCGTACACCGATGATATTGATATTATTGGCCTCAACAACCGCGCCGTGAGTTCTGCTTCCTCCAGACAGGATAAGGAAGCAGAGGACATGGGTCTAGTAGTGAACGAGGGCAAGCCGAAACATCTCCTGTCATCACACAAACAGTTATCGCATTCGCGACTTGGCTCCCATGTTACTGTTGACAGTCATAACTTCGAGGTCGTAGATAATTTCGTCTATCTAGGAACCAGCATCAACACCAATAATAATGTCAGCCTTGAAATCCAGCACAGAATCACTCTTGCCAACAGCTGCTGCTTTGGACTAAGTAGGCAATTGGAAAGTAAAGTCCTCTCCCGACGAACAAAAGCCGAACTCTACAAGTCTCTCATCGTTTTGCGTAAGATTTATGGTTCTGTTCGAGTTGGCAACGCCAAATATCGCAGAGGATGGAACGGTGAGCTGTACGAGTTATACGACGACATTGACATAGTTCAGCGAATCAAAAAGCAGCGGCTACGCTGGCTAGGTCATGTGGTCCGGATGGATATGAATACTCCAGCTTTGAAAGTTTTCGATGCAGAGCCTGCCGGTGGAAGCAGAAGAAGAGGAACACCTCCTCTCTGTTTGAAAGACCAGGTAGAGAAGGACCTGGTTGTAATTGGCATTTCTAATTGGCGCAACACAGCAAAAAGAAGAAACAAATGGCGCAATGCTGTTAACTGGGCTATAATCGCGTAAGCGGTGTCTACGCCAGTAAAGTAAGTAAGTAAGGTCGCCCTTCCGCAGGGAATGTCCACCCCTTCGAGTGTATTTCGGACATGAAATAATAGCTCCTCTTAAAAAAACCATCAGCCGTTAGGAGGTGGCTTAGTATAAACTGTAGGTCCCTCCATTTGTTGAAAAAAACTTTAAGACGGAAAACCACAAATTGGAGGAGGAGCTCGGCCCAAAAACGTTTCAGCTTTTACAAAGCGCCAATTATATATATATACATATAAGAGGACGTTTTTGCTGAGGCTAAGTACAGACTTCTTGTTTTAAAATCTATGTAAACTGGTAGATTTGAGTATAAGCAGCAGCTTTTTAGCAGCAATGTGTCGTCTCCAGGTTAAGCCCCTGTCCATGTGGGATCCGAGGTATGTAACTTCGTCAGCTTGCGGAATCGATATACTGTTGAGCTCAACAGTAGGACATATTTTTGGTTTTAATGTAAATGTTATGTGTTGGGACTTGTTTTCATCAACTTTTATGCGCCATTTTGCTAGCCATTCTTCAATTAGTTTAAAATGCTATTGTACCACTTTTGTGGCTGTAATGCGGCATTAGTGTCGACTTAGTATAGCAGTATCATCCGCGAAGGTTGATGTAAATACTTTGTCACTTGCAGGGATAACTAAGGTGAATAGCCTGTACAATATTGGTCCAAGAACACTACCTCGCAGAAGACCTGCCGCGATAGGATAGGAGAAAGCTTTCCTTATTTCATTTTTTATACGATTAACTTCTTCAATTGTACCATGTTTTTCCCGAAAAACTGATGAGTAGGAATAATATCACTTTGCTGGAAAAAGGGAGTAGTTTTTGATAGCAGTACTTTTTCGAAAAGTTTGGATAGAGAAGACAACAATCTGATTTGTCTATATGATGACGGCAGGGTTTCGTCTTTACCTGGTTTAGCTATCGTAATTATCTGCGACTTTTTCAATATTTGTAGACAATATCTTAGCTTTAAAATGACCCTGAATAGCTTTTTAGCATTTTTGGTGAGATGTGATCGTCTCCTGGAGATTTTTTTGGAATTTTAGTACAGACACAGATGCTCCGCAAGTACCAGTGTATTTTGAAGCAGTATGGTTCGGTGGCAAAGGTGTACTATTTGTAGCAGTATTTGGTTGAAATACTGTACTGAGGTGCTCTGCAAAACAGTTCGCCTTTTCGTCATCAGTTCTGGCCCATGAAACATTTTGTAGTCTCAACGGTATTTCAGTGCTTTTCAGCGGCTCAAGGTTTTTACTAGCTCGCCATAAAGATTTTTTAAGTAAAAACATTGGGAGGCGAAGACGTTATACGATTTTTAATATTTTCTTAATGCCTTTTTTAGCTTGTTTTCTGCCATCTTAAGTCGGATTGTTGCAGCGGAAGATCAGTAGGCTCTCCATTCGCGACGCGAACGTTGCTTATTTCGGACCAGTAATTCTATTCCGCTATTTGTTGTCAATGCTTTTGATATTGTTTTCTGCTCTGGTGTGGCTGTAGTTGCTTCTGTTTCTAGTATACAGATAAATATAAGTAACTCGTTTTCAGTACTTGCAGATAGGTCTTAATATAACTGCTTATGTATTTTTTATATTATATTTAAACCAGTTAGTTCTGGGTGTAGTAAGTCGAAAAGCATGCTTACTTTCAATTGCTGAGGAATGATCAGTCAGCACAGGTTTCAGCCAATACTAAACTCCTTTCTACGTTTTTAGTGACTGTAAAGTCAATCAGGTCAGGAATTTAATTACCTTGAGTCCGTAGGCCAGTAAGTCGGTTATCTTGCGGGGATTTGTTTTTGGTAATTATGATCGTATTATATAGCTGACGACCTTTTGGGTTGATAATCCTCGATCACCAATGAGTATGCTTTGCAATGTAATCACCTCCAGCTGAAAAATTATCTCCCAGTGTCATGAAAAATTTACAATATTGTTTTTCTATTATTATGAAACGTGGCGAAACAGCTTAATATAAAATGTATACTTCTGCGCGAGATGTGTTTCAAATAAAAGCATAATATCAATTTTGTGTGACTGTAAAAGCAATTTAAGTGCTGTTTTATGCTGGTTTACACCATTAGCGTGTCATAAGCTAATCCCGAGTTCACGAATTTTTTAATCAAGAGGGTTTGGAGCATTTGGTTTTTCTCCTTTATTAGGTCTTGAACCATACTTTGCATGGTTGACATAAATTGTGTCATACCTTAGCTTATATTAAGGATTGTGGCCTCAATTCCAGTACTGTATGGAGTGACTGGTGGAGTCTGTTCACTGACTTTAACTACGTTTGCATAGGTCATTTGACCAGTATTTGAGTTGGGTAGGTTGGAGAGGGTCGGAATGGATGTAGTATGTGGAAATTTGTTCTGTTTGGCTTGTATACATTGAGCAAGTTTAGATTTTAAATCTTTGTAAACCGGAAAACCTATGTAATTTACAGTGTGATTGCCACCGCACTTGCTACACCTTTTTGCGTTACTTCCGTTTTTTTTAGTGCATTGTACGGGGCCATTTCGTTTGAGTGCTTCTTTCACCGTGATTCTTCGGTGTAAAAGTTATTTGGAACCGTAAATTGGATGCGTTTCATTCTTCTTAAGTTGAGCTTGGCGACAAGAACACTTTAAACAGAGGCTGCGGCATTTTATTTATATTAATTATATTAACTTCCCCCTTATTTCAAACCCTTGCTCCTCTAGAGCTTCTTTTATGTCACCCTTAGAAGATTTGCAATATGGGACACACTAAAATATTAACTCTTTCAGAAGTCCCAAAGGAACTGGACTACACCAGTTCCAGTATGTGCTTCGACAATCTTCTCCACGAGAATCCCAAACAGAAGTGAGTGGGAAAACACCAATGCCCTCGATCAGAGAGACATAGCCATCTTTACGACTCAAAGCTCGCTGGAAACCAAATATAAATCTAATTAACTCTACACGAGTTTGGACAAGGGAAGATCAGAACGAACCGAATAATCCCAACAATTTTCATAAACAAATAGACCGATTTAAGTTAAGTTATTCGAGCGAGGAAATAAGGATTTAAAGAGAATTTTGATGATTTTCGAAATGCTGTCCTGAAATACGTCGAAGGCTTACAAATTCCATTACCGGAGTTAAAACTCGTTGAAATCTTTCAGAGAAATTTGCGTCCTCGAATCCGCCAGCAGCTTCTTCACGTATCCGTTTTATCGCTTGCGGAGTTAAGTAAACTGTGTTTAAAGGCGAAAGTTTTTTGAATGAAATTGTAAGGACCCCAAAATCCGAGGCTTTTGGAGACCTCACAACAATACATTTTTATATATATATTTTTCATATTTATATATATACATAAATAATAATAATTATTGAATTATTATACATGAAATAATTAAATATTACATATATATATATATATATTTACATACTTAAATTATTGAAGCGCTGAAGCCTATGAGCATGTTCGAACATGAATGCACATACACACATACACATAGAATAAGTGAGAAACTGTACGCAACAATAAATTGTTATTATAAAATAACATTCTGCCTGCGTGCAGAAGAGTATAAAAGGCGAGGAAAACGCAAAGGAAATTAAGTAGCCTTTGTGTTGTCGTTAGGTATACTTGCCCGTGGGATCAATACCACCGGCAAACGTAGTGCACCTGAGGGTCTATATACCTCACGAGCATTTATTTATATTCTACTGAGGGTTTATACCTCACTGGAACGAGGGCTGTTAGAGGGTTTATACCTCCACAGCGCCATACGAAAGAAGTACTATTTGTGTTATTATTAAGCATACTTGCTCGTGGGTTCAACACCACCAGCAAACGTAGTGTACCTGAGGGTTTATACCTCACGAACACTTACTTACTTGTCATAGAAATAGCGAGTAACGTATTAGAAACCGTGTAGATAGAGATTGTTAAACTAATAAATTTGTTGTAACGTACCCAGCGCATTTTACTTTAGCAAACCCTTGGCAAGGCTGAGCTTACCCCAGCCAAGAGGAAAACTCCGTTACAACTGGCGCCCGAGCAGGGACTCTAAAGTAAGAAGAACGAGATAACGAGGTAAGCCATGGTCAAAGTGACATGGGTGTACTACCTCAATCGAGAGGAACTATTGAGATACGCAGACGAATTTGGGTTCGAGAACTACGGAACAGTGGAGGAGCTGCGCAAACGCTTTGCGAGCTTCATCCAGAATCAGGGTGAAGGAGAAGGCGTGCAAAGACGCTTGACTGAGTTGGCCCTCCGACATACTCGGCCATATATCACCATAAATCCAGCGACACCAAGAGAAGGCGTCCCATCATCAGACGTGTTTTATGAGGGAGCTCACGGCATGCTTCACGAAGAAGAGCAAGCGTACGTACCTGCGACACCATCTTATGCGAGCATTATGGACAGGGTGCGGAAATGGGGATTCCGCTACGACGGCGGTAAAGATCCCTTAGGATTTATTGAACGGGTAGAGGAATTAGCGGACGGTTACGGCTTAAACCGTAACTCAATCCCACGAGCGTTACCAGAGCTACTGAAGGAGAAAGCTCTAGTGTGGTTCCGGAATAACAATCGGCACTGGCAGGAATGGGACGAGTTTAAAAAAGATTTCCTGAAGTTCTTTCTGAGCTCGCGGTACTTTGAACAACTGGACGACGAGATACGCCGACGCGTCCAACGACCGGGTGAGCAGTTTAAAGATTACGTCCTGGTACTACAAGGGCTTATGCGGCACGCGAACTACACAGCCGAAGAGAAACTAAGCCGTATCTATCGAAATTCGCGCAGAGAGTATCAACTTTACGTTAAACGGAGTGAGTTCAAGAGTCTGGAAGAGTTAGTGGACTTGGTAGAAGACTTCGAAAACCTTCCCCCCGAGAGAGAGCCATTAAGAGCCGCAGCGCGACCATTTGTACCTCGACGACCGGAAGAGCGGTACCGGTCTATGCACGTGAACGAAGAGAGCTATAGGTACCCACACAGCAGCGAAAGGCGGGAACAACCAAGGAGGTTTGAGGGCGCTACAAGACCAGATCGAGCAGACAGAGCAGAGCGCTACCAGCAATTGCGTGAAGACCGGAATTCCAACACACCAAGGAGAGGAGAAAGTCAACCAAATCAGCAAGGGAGGTACGTAGACCCCCGAAACGCATGCAGACGATGCGGTGGAGTCGGACATTTCGCCCACGGCTGTCGTAGTCCAAAAATCGAGTTTTGTTGGAAGTGTGGACGTTGTGGAATACACACCCGAAATTGCTGCCCAGATCTACAGGGAAACGACCAGGGGCCTCATCAGTATCGAGGGGTGGGGTCCACAACACTCCCTCGAGAACAGCAGCAGCACTAAACCAGACACAAGGCCGGATCCTGGCCAATGTGACCATGAACGGCGAAAACATAGTAGCGGCAATAGATACCGGAGCAACGAGGAGTTTCGTGAGTGAAGAAGTGGTGAAGAGATTGGGTACGGAAAGAACGAAACCCGTAAAGACACGAGTGGTAATGGGAGATGGAAGGCGCAAGGACGTCGAGGAAGCAGTAGAAGCAGAAGTGAAGTTGGGGAACGAAGTACATCACAGCGAGTTACTTGTTCTACCAGGCCTGGTCGATGAAATGGTACTCGGGACGGACTACCTGGCGAAGGCCAACACAGAGTTGAGATGCGGCGGAGAGTCATTAAGATTAAGAGTAGACAAGAGAGAAGATGAGATAATCACGTGCACCGCCATAGTTGAGAAGAGAGCGAAGGAGTACACGGCCTCAGAAGGCCCAAACCAAACCACACCACAAGCAGGCAACCCAGCGGATAAGAAAGTGAGTGAGTTCCTGCAAAGTGAGTTGAAACAATTTGAGGAGATGTCAGGACCGTCCAATGCCGCCACACATAAAACAATCATGCGAGACGATCGACCAATAAAGAAGCTGAACGTCGTAGCAGACGCGCTATCAAGGCAACCACAAGAGGAACAGTTGGGCACAGTATTAGAGGAAGACGAAAACGAAGACGGCGCATGGCTAAAAGAAAAGAAGGCGAAGGTGGAAGAAGCTCCAGAAAAGTACCCGGACTACGTGATCGAAGAAGGCAGTTTATATAGGCGAATGACGACCCAAGTCGATGGTGAAGATACTACTCCGTGGAAGCTATGTGTACCAATGTCTCAAAAACTACGAGTGTTAAAAGAAGTACATGACGCCCCGAGTGCAGGCCATATGGGCATTCGTAAATCCATAGCCCGGGCGATGGCACGATACTACTGGCCAGGAATGTTTCGCGACGTGAGGAAGTATGCACAACAGTGTCACGAGTGCCAAATATATAAGCCCGGCCAACAACAAGCTGCAGGCAAAATGCTCACCCAAATAGCGGAAGAACCATGGGCAACAGTGTGTGCAGATTTCGTCGGCCCGTTACCCCGATCAAAGCCTGGCAATACAATGGCTCTCGTCTTTCTGGACCGATTCTCTAAATGGGTAGAGATCGTTGCAGTCCGCAAAGCCACAACCGAAGGTCTCGTGCGAGCATTCCGAGAAAGGATCTTAGCGCGTTTTGGTATCCCAAAAGTACTAATCACCGACAACGGAGCACAATTCACCAGTAAGCATTTCAAAAACTTCTTACGCGAGCACGGAGTGAAACACCAGCTAACCGCACCTTACACACCACAAGAGAACCCGACCGAAAGAGCAAACAGGAACATTAAAAGAATGATAGCGCAATTCACCGGAAGAGAACAACGTGATTGGGACGAACTACTCCCAGAAATAACACTCGCACTCAATACCTGCGTAGGCGAATCCACAGGATACAGTCCGGCATACATAGTCCAGGGAAGAGACCCAAGAATGCCGAATAATCTCTACGACGAACACACCTTCGGAACAGCGCAGAAGACCCCGACACCAGCAGAGAAAGCAACAATGATGGCAGAAGTCTACAGAATAGTTCGATGTAACCAACAACGCGCAGCAACCGATCAAGCGCGTCATTACAACCTGCGAAGGCGAAATTGGCAACCAGCTATAGGCGACTTAGTACTAGTAAAGGAACACCACCTCTCAAAGGCGATAGAAAACTTTGCGGCCAAACTAGCTCCCAGGTACAGCGGCCCGCATCGAATAACCAACTACATATCTCCAGTAATAGTGGAACTGGACAAAATACACAAGGGAAAAAGTAGAACGGCACATCTGAGTGAGCTGAAGCCCTACCACGGCGATGGGAAAAACATTTCAAAAAAAAAAAAATTATCGTGAAAAAAAAGGAAACAAAATAAAAAAAAAAAAAAAAAAAAAAAATTTTGAAGTAAAAGGATAATAGAGCAAAAAAAAAAAAAAAAAAAAAAAAAAAAAAGTTATCGTGAAAAAAAAAAGGAAAAAAAAAAAAATTTGAAGTAAAAGGATAATAGAGCAAAAAAAAATTATCGAAAAAAAAGAAACTTGAAGTAGACACAAAAACACAAAACAACAAAAAAAAAAAAAAAAAAAAAAAAAAAAAATATTAGTGAAAAAAAATTTAGTGAAAAAAAAAAGACATCATAGTGAGAAGAAACAAAAACAAAAACAAAACAAAAAAAAAAAATTAAGAGTGAAAAAAAAGTTTGATATGGACGCACCCTAACATGGACATAAAAGGGAGCCGTAGTGTTAAGAAACAAAAAACAAAAAAAAAAAAAAAAAAAAAAAAAATTAAGAGTGAAAAAAAAGTTTGATATGGACGCACCCTAAAATGGACATCAAAGGGAGTCGTAGTGTTAAGAAACAAACACAAAAACAAAAAAAAAAAAAAAAAAAATTCAAGCGGAAAAAAGTTTGATATGGACGCACCTTAAGTCACATACTGTATGAAGGTGGCAGCACCCACCAATAGCAGAGCCAGCGGTAAACAAATGAACATACATATATACAAATATACATATGTACATATACCTAAGTGAGAGAAAAAAATAGATAATATACATACATACATACATGCAATGAAGTGAATATATATATGTACATACAAGTGGAAAAACAAAAATATACATAATATACATACATACATAAAGTAAAATATATGCAAAGTGAAAATATACAAGCAAAAACACATAGACGCAAAAAAAAATAATAATAATAATTATAAAAACAACGCACAGAAAAAAAAAATAAATATATACACACAAAATAATAATAATAACCGAAATACTCCTGCAAAAATTCGAAGGAGAAATTTGTATCAAAGCATATACAGGAAAAGCACAGTTGGTCAAGCAATGACAAATCAAAATAAAAGCCGCCGCCGCGACCAAACTCACATGAAGTGTGTTAACAACTGAAGCGAGCGATAAACAAATTATGCTAGCAAGGTATGCGAGCGCTAAGCCAAACGCGAAAAACGAAGTAAGGAGTAAAAGCAAGCAGCAGAGATGGCATCAACAATCTTGTCAGAGAGTCAGGATGAGCAGCCAGCGAAGCGACGAGGAGAACTCGATATATCAAGCGGCACGTCGAAGGCAATTACTACCGCGTGAGGATCACACAGACTGGCCTGGTGACCATAAGTCTCGCAGCGGGAAGTGAGGGGAGGGTGTAAGGACCCCAAAATCCGAGGCTTTTGGAGACCTCACAACAATACATTTTTATATATATATTTTTCATATTTATATATATACATAAATAATAATAATTATTGAATTATTATACATGAAATAATTAAATATTACATATATATATATATATATTTACATACTTAAATTATTGAAGCGCTGAAGCCTATGAGCATGTTCGAACATGAATGCACATACACACATACACATAGAATAAGTGAGAAACTGTACGCAACAATAAATTGTTATTATAAAATAACATTCTGCCTGCGTGCAGAAGAGTATAAAAGGCGAGGAAAACGCAAAGGAAATTAAGTAGCCTTTGTGTTGTCGTTAGGTATACTTGCCCGTGGGATCAATACCACCGGCAAACGTAGTGCACCTGAGGGTCTATATACCTCACGAGCATTTATTTATATTCTACTGAGGGTTTATACCTCACTGGAACGAGGGCTGTTAGAGGGTTTATACCTCCACAGCGCCATACGAAAGAAGTACTATTTGTGTTATTATGAAGCATACTTGCTCGTGGGTTCAACACCACCAGCAAACGTAGTGTACCTGAGGGTTTATACCTCACGAACACTTACTTACTTGTCATAGAAATAGCGAGTAACGTATTAGAAACCGTGTAGATAGAGATTGTTAAACTAATAAATTTGTTGTAACGTACCCAGCGCATTTTACTTTAGCAAACCCTTGGCAAGGCTGAGCTTACCCCAGCCAAGAGGAAAACTCCGTTACAACTGGCGCCCGAGCAGGGACTCTAAAGTAAGAAGAACGAGATAACGAGGTAAGCCATGGTCAAAGTGACATGGGTGTACTACCTCAATCGAGAGGAACTATTGAGATACGCAGACGAATTTGGGTTCGAGAACTACGGAACAGTGGAGGAGCTGCGCAAACGCTTTGCGAGCTTCATCCAGAATCAGGGTGAAGGAGAAGGCGTGCAAAGACGCTTGACTGAGTTGGCCCTCCGACATACTCGGCCATATATCACCATAAATCCAGCGACACCAAGAGAAGGCGTCCCATCATCAGACGTGTTTTATGAGGGAGCTCACGGCATGCTTCACGAAGAAGAGCAAGCGTACGTACCTGCGACACCATCTTATGCGAGCATTATGGACAGGGTGCGGAAATGGGGATTCCGCTACGACGGCGGTAAAGATCCCTTAGGATTTATTGAACGGGTAGAGGAATTAGCGGACGGTTACGGCTTAAACCGTAACTCAATCCCACGAGCGTTACCAGAGCTACTGAAGGAGAAAGCTCTAGTGTGGTTCCGGAATAACAATCGGCACTGGCAGGAATGGGACGAGTTTAAAAAAGATTTCCTGAAGTTCTTTCTGAGCTCGCGGTACTTTGAACAACTGGACGACGAGATACGCCGACGCGTCCAACGACCGGGTGAGCAGTTTAAAGATTACGTCCTGGTACTACAAGGGCTTATGCGGCACGCGAACTACACAGCCGAAGAGAAACTAAGCCGTATCTATCGAAATTCGCGCAGAGAGTATCAACTTTACGTTAAACGGAGTGAGTTCAAGAGTCTGGAAGAGTTAGTGGACTTGGTAGAAGACTTCGAAAACCTTCCCCCCGAGAGAGAGCCATTAAGAGCCGCAGCGCGACCATTTGTACCTCGACGACCGGAAGAGCGGTACCGGTCTATGCACGTGAACGAAGAGAGCTATAGGTACCCACACAGCAGCGAAAGGCGGGAACAACCAAGGAGGTTTGAGGGCGCTACAAGACCAGATCGAGCAGACAGAGCAGAGCGCTACCAGCAATTGCGTGAAGACCGGAATTCCAACACACCAAGGAGAGGAGAAAGTCAACCAAATCAGCAAGGGAGGTACGTAGACCCCCGAAACGCATGCAGACGATGCGGTGGAGTCGGACATTTCGCCCACGGCTGTCGTAGTCCAAAAATCGAGTTTTGTTGGAAGTGTGGACGTTGTGGAATACACACCCGAAATTGCTGCCCAGATCTACAGGGAAACGACCAGGGGCCTCATCAGTATCGAGGGGTGGGGTCCACAACACTCCCTCGAGAACAGCAGCAGCACTAAACCAGACACAAGGCCGGATCCTGGCCAATGTGACCATGAACGGCGAAAACATAGTAGCGGCAATAGATACCGGAGCAACGAGGAGTTTCGTGAGTGAAGAAGTGGTGAAGAGATTGGGTACGGAAAGAACGAAACCCGTAAAGACACGAGTGGTAATGGGAGATGGAAGGCGCAAGGACGTCGAGGAAGCAGTAGAAGCAGAAGTGAAGTTGGGGAACGAAGTACATCACAGCGAGTTACTTGTTCTACCAGGCCTGGTCGATGAAATGGTACTCGGGACGGACTACCTGGCGAAGGCCAACACAGAGTTGAGATGCGGCGGAGAGTCATTAAGATTAAGAGTAGACAAGAGAGAAGATGAGATAATCACGTGCACCGCCATAGTTGAGAAGAGAGCGAAGGAGTACACGGCCTCAGAAGGCCCAAACCAAACCACACCACAAGCAGGCAACCCAGCGGATAAGAAAGTGAGTGAGTTCCTGCAAAGTGAGTTGAAACAATTTGAGGAGATGTCAGGACCGTCCAATGCCGCCACACATAAAACAATCATGCGAGACGATCGACCAATAAAGAAGCTGAACGTCGTAGCAGACGCGCTATCAAGGCAACCACAAGAGGAACAGTTGGGCACAGTATTAGAGGAAGACGAAAACGAAGACGGCGCATGGCTAAAAGAAAAGAAGGCGAAGGTGGAAGAAGCTCCAGAAAAGTACCCGGACTACGTGATCGAAGAAGGCAGTTTATATAGGCGAATGACGACCCAAGTCGATGGTGAAGATACTACTCCGTGGAAGCTATGTGTACCAATGTCTCAAAAACTACGAGTGTTAAAAGAAGTACATGACGCCCCGAGTGCAGGCCATATGGGCATTCGTAAATCCATAGCCCGGGCGATGGCACGATACTACTGGCCAGGAATGTTTCGCGACGTGAGGAAGTATGCACAACAGTGTCACGAGTGCCAAATATATAAGCCCGGCCAACAACAAGCTGCAGGCAAAATGCTCACCCAAATAGCGGAAGAACCATGGGCAACAGTGTGTGCAGATTTCGTCGGCCCGTTACCCCGATCAAAGCCTGGCAATACAATGGCTCTCGTCTTTCTGGACCGATTCTCTAAATGGGTAGAGATCGTTGCAGTCCGCAAAGCCACAACCGAAGGTCTCGTGCGAGCATTCCGAGAAAGGATCTTAGCGCGTTTTGGTATCCCAAAAGTACTAATCACCGACAACGGAGCACAATTCACCAGTAAGCATTTCAAAAACTTCTTACGCGAGCACGGAGTGAAACACCAGCTAACCGCACCTTACACACCACAAGAGAACCCGACCGAAAGAGCAAACAGGAACATTAAAAGAATGATAGCGCAATTCACCGGAAGAGAACAACGTGATTGGGACGAACTACTCCCAGAAATAACACTCGCACTCAATACCTGCGTAGGCGAATCCACAGGATACAGTCCGGCATACATAGTCCAGGGAAGAGACCCAAGAATGCCGAATAATCTCTACGACGAACACACCTTCGGAACAGCGCAGAAGACCCCGACACCAGCAGAGAAAGCAACAATGATGGCAGAAGTCTACAGAATAGTTCGATGTAACCAACAACGCGCAGCAACCGATCAAGCGCGTCATTACAACCTGCGAAGGCGAAATTGGCAACCAGCTATAGGCGACTTAGTACTAGTAAAGGAACACCACCTCTCAAAGGCGATAGAAAACTTTGCGGCCAAACTAGCTCCCAGGTACAGCGGCCCGCATCGAATAACCAACTACATATCTCCAGTAATAGTGGAACTGGACAAAATACACAAGGGAAAAAGTAGAACGGCACATCTGAGTGAGCTGAAGCCCTACCACGGCGATGGGAAAAACATTTCAAAAAAAAAAAAATTATCGTGAAAAAAAAGGAAACAAAATAAAAAAAAAAAAAAAAAAAAAAAATTTTGAAGTAAAAGGATAATAGAGCAAAAAAAAAAAAAAAAAAAAAAAAAAAAAAGTTATCGTGAAAAAAAAAAGGAAAAAAAAAAAAATTTGAAGTAAAAGGATAATAGAGCAAAAAAAAATTATCGAAAAAAAAGAAACTTGAAGTAGACACAAAAACACAAAACAACAAAAAAAAAAAAAAAAAAAAAAAAAAAAAATATTAGTGAAAAAAAATTTAGTGAAAAAAAAAAGACATCATAGTGAGAAGAAACAAAAACAAAAACAAAACAAAAAAAAAAAATTAAGAGTGAAAAAAAAGTTTGATATGGACGCACCCTAACATGGACATAAAAGGGAGCCGTAGTGTTAAGAAACAAAAAACAAAAAAAAAAAAAAAAAAAAAAAAAATTAAGAGTGAAAAAAAAGTTTGATATGGACGCACCCTAAAATGGACATCAAAGGGAGTCGTAGTGTTAAGAAACAAACACAAAAACAAAAAAAAAAAAAAAAAAAATTCAAGCGGAAAAAAGTTTGATATGGACGCACCTTAAGTCACATACTGTATGAAGGTGGCAGCACCCACCAATAGCAGAGCCAGCGGTAAACAAATGAACATACATATATACAAATATACATATGTACATATACCTAAGTGAGAGAAAAAAATAGATAATATACATACATACATACATGCAATGAAGTGAATATATATATGTACATACAAGTGGAAAAACAAAAATATACATAATATACATACATACATAAAGTAAAATATATGCAAAGTGAAAATATACAAGCAAAAACACATAGACGCAAAAAAAAATAATAATAATAATTATAAAAACAACGCACAGAAAAAAAAAATAAATATATACACACAAAATAATAATAATAACCGAAATACTCCTGCAAAAATTCGAAGGAGAAATTTGTATCAAAGCATATACAGGAAAAGCACAGTTGGTCAAGCAATGACAAATCAAAATAAAAGCCGCCGCCGCGACCAAACTCACATGAAGTGTGTTAACAACTGAAGCGAGCGATAAACAAATTATGCTAGCAAGGTATGCGAGCGCTAAGCCAAACGCGAAAAACGAAGTAAGGAGTAAAAGCAAGCAGCAGAGATGGCATCAACAATCTTGTCAGAGAGTCAGGATGAGCAGCCAGCGAAGCGACGAGGAGAACTCGATATATCAAGCGGCACGTCGAAGGCAATTACTACCGCGTGAGGATCACACAGACTGGCCTGGTGACCATAAGTCTCGCAGCGGGAAGTGAGGGGAGGGTGTAAGGACCCCAAAATCCGAGGCTTTTGGAGACCTCACAACAATACATTTTTATATATATATTTTTCATATTTATATATATACATAAATAATAATAATTATTGAATTATTATACATGAAATAATTAAATATTACATATATATATATATATATTTACATACTTAAATTATTGAAGCGCTGAAGCCTATGAGCATGTTCGAACATGAATGCACATACACACATACACATAGAATAAGTGAGAAACTGTACGCAACAATAAATTGTTATTATAAAATAACATTCTGCCTGCGTGCAGAAGAGTATAAAAGGCGAGGAAAACGCAAAGGAAATTAAGTAGCCTTTGTGTTGTCGTTAGGTATACTTGCCCGTGGGATCAATACCACCGGCAAACGTAGTGCACCTGAGGGTCTATATACCTCACGAGCATTTATTTATATTCTACTGAGGGTTTATACCTCACTGGAACGAGGGCTGTTAGAGGGTTTATACCTCCACAGCGCCATACGAAAGAAGTACTATTTGTGTTATTATGAAGCATACTTGCTCGTGGGTTCAACACCACCAGCAAACGTAGTGTACCTGAGGGTTTATACCTCACGAACACTTACTTACTTGTCATAGAAATAGCGAGTAACGTATTAGAAACCGTGTAGATAGAGATTGTTAAACTAATAAATTTGTTGTAACGTACCCAGCGCATTTTACTTTAGCAAACCCTTGGCAAGGCTGAGCTTACCCCAGCCAAGAGGAAAACTCCGTTACAAAATCTCAAAGGTAAACATGCCGCCAGTAACATAACCGAGCCATCGTCAATTACCTCGACGTAATATTCACGAAATATGCGATTATAACTATCCCATTGGTAAGAAGGAACTCGAGCCAGATGCAATTCCAATCAAGCAAAGATATTTTCATATACCTAGATGTTGAAGTTAGCTCCAAAGAAGCACCAGTCGGTGGTATTAGTAAAAATGGGTAGCAAAGTACGCCTTTACTTGGGCTCGCGGAAAGTTAATAGCCTTACTATCAAAGACGCCTATCTGCTTCCGCACATTGATGTATTACATTAGCTCCCTAGATATTCGTACGGCGTTTTGGCAAACTCCATTAGCTGAAAACTCGAGGGATTATACGTGTTCTACCGTACCGAATCGTCCTTTATATCGTTACTGTGTTATGCCATTTACCCTTTGTAATGTGCCAGAAGCTCTATGTCGATTAATAGACAGAATTACTATATAACAGCGAGTCTGCGAGAACAAGTTTTCGTATATTTAGACGTTCTTTGGTCGTATCTCCAAATTTTGAAACATACGTGAAGGTTTTATTTGATATTGCTGATCGCGTGAGGAGAGCGGGTCTCACGATAAACGTGCAAAAAAGTAAATTTTGCATTCGTGAAGTCAAGAATTTAGGATATGTTGGCGGAAATGGAACTTTAAGCACAGATCCAGAAAAAATATCAGTGGTGGTTAATAAACCACAACCAACAAATGTTAAACAACTACGGAGATTCCTTTGAATGGCTTGATGGTGCCGCCGTTTCGTCGACAATTTTGCTACCATCAAAACTTCGCTGACAAATATACTCAAGAAATGTAATAAATTTGAATTTAATTAGGAAGCAAAAGAAGCATTTAATAACTTGAAATAGAGGTTATGTTCAACTTCTGCACAGGCTAATCCAGATTACCGGAAACCATTTATCATTCAATGCGATACCAGTAAGCTTGGCGTTGGTGCGGTCCTAGCGCAAATTAACGAGGAAAATATACTCGTAGGGATTCCCATAGCGTATTTATCGCAAAAATTAAACAAAGCGTAAAGCAATTAAAGCGTAACTAAATTGGAATATTTGGTAGAAATTTAAAGTTTAAAGTAATTCAGAGCATACGTTGAGGGACAGGGCTTTACTATAGTGACTGACCACACAACTATACAAATAGTTAATACGATAGAGAGACTTGTGTGGATGTTTAGCACGCTGGCCGTTTAAGTTTCAAGGATGTCGATTTAAAATTGAGCATAGAAAAGGTTTTCAAATTGTTGCACCCGTCTACCGGATATTCAGATTGTTGATAACCATATATATAAACGCACGGAATTTCCAGATGGTAACTTCGAGAGAGAAGCTTTAAATTGGAAATTATGAGTTCCAAATACACTAGTAAACGCCATAATTAAAAAATACACACTGTCCGCCCAACATATGTCATGATGGAGTTGCAAAAACCTTGGAACGCTTACTTAAAAATTTCTATTGGCCTAACCTGACAGTCGACGTAAAGAACTTCATTGCTAGATGTGACATTGGTAAAACAAGTAAAACACCAAATACAATCCTACATCCAGTAATGAAAACTCAATATTGGCCTTTTCAGAAACTATGTATGGACTTGGTGGCTATCTGCGATCCAAGCAACGCACGGAATTTCCAGATGGTAACTTCGAGAGAGAAGCTTTAAATTGGAAATTATGAGTTCCAAATACACTAGTAAACGCCATAATTAAAAAATACACACTGTCCGCCCAACATATGTCATGATTGAGTTGCAAAAACCTTGGAACGCTTACTTAAAAATTTCTATTGGCCTAACCTGACAGTCGACGTAAAGAACTTCATTGCTAGATGTGACATTGGTAAAACAAGTAAAACACCAAATACAATCCTACATCCAATATTGGTACAGTACAGTGGCCTTTTCAGAAACTATGTATGGACTTGGTGGCTATCTGCGATCCAAGCAAGGTATGATAGGAATCCTTATTGTGTTAGATAACTTAACAAAGTTTGTTCTAATAAAGCCTATAAAGAAAGTTAATACAGATCCCATATGCATTTTTCTCAATGAATGTGTATTCAGTATATTTGGCACGCCAGTGATTGTGATGTCCGACAATGGTAAACAGTTTAAATTAGCCCAGTTCAAAAAGCTTATAGGTATATAGGTATATATAAAATTAATTAAAATCCGTATGAATTAAATGGTTTAGCACAATTGGATTAAATTCGTTAGGGTGACCATTTTCTAAAATCTAAAAGGTTTTTTAAAGCACCAGTTTTTTATACATTATTTTATTTTATTTTTTTGCGGCTATGCATTTTTTGTTTGTAATTCATTCCGTCGAAAAAGAAAAGTTAGGAGAAAAAAACTTAAATTTTATAATTCAGAAACATAGAATTAATTAAAATCCATATGAATTAAATGGTTATCATATATATACCTATATATATATATATAATAGGCGCTTTGTAACCGCTGACGCGATTTTCGGCCGAGCTCCTCCTCCAATTTGTGGTTTTGCATCTTGATGTTTTTCCAACAAATGGAAGGACCTACAGTTTATACTAAGCCGCCTTCGAACGGCTGATGGTTTTTTTTACGAGAGGCCTTTATTTCATGTCCAAAAAACACTCGGAGGAGTGGACATTCCCTGCCGAGGGTCGACCGCAAATAGAAAATTTAACCTAATTTTTTATTTAAATTGATTTTCCATAACTATTGGATGCTGTTGGCATCGGGACTTAAACCCGAGCTTTCCGAATGTCAGTACGCAATGCTAACCACTCGGCTACCGCGGCCGCCATTAATTATGGTATATAGTATAATAATATAACATGTTTTAAGTTTTATGAATGAAATTACATTTAAACTAGCAGTAAACAAAAAAGCAAGAAAATGTAAAAAAAGGAAAATGTGTAGGACTTTAAGTTAAGAGCATCAGGATTATTATAGGAAGTAGGGGTCACGAGCGTGAGTAATTATAATCTAGGAGGATACAAACAGAAAATTAATTTTATCTTGTAGAGAAAAAAAGATAATCAATTATTTCATTTTTCAATTTCAATTTCAGTTTATTTATCCCTACAGTAGGACACAGAGTCTTTTCATTGTATTCATATTAACATATAATGAATTACAATTTGATTATTTTAACCTTAGGAATAGCTAAGAATAATATTATATATTTTAATGAAATTGATAATGAGCACCAAATTCTGACAGGACCAACAAAAAACAATCTAAAGGTCGTCAAAGTTTTGTATTTGGGGATAACAATATTGTGAGTACGAGAAGATTACACAAACTTTATTTTGCGGTAGACCAAAAACCGTTTAAATAAATAAAAATATTAAATTACGAACTTTGATGATACGAGATTGTTTTTGGTAAACAAAGAGATGTGTTCAAACTTTTTTTTGCAGTAAAGGAACCTAGCTACGTTATTTAAAGCTAAATTTAATTTGCTTCTGGAATCGTAGCTTAGAGTATCATATACGACTTCAAAATAATAAATTGGGGGAATAATAAGGGACTGAACTAGTTTAAGTTTTATTCTAGTCGGTAAACAATCACATGTATGCCATAAATTTCGTAATCTCGAATATATTTTTATTACGCAATTGTTTATGTGACCTTCACATTTTAGACGGACATTAATTTTGAAGCCAATATTTTTTATAACTGGGATTCGCTCAATAAATCATGTAGACGCAGGTGTGACACTATTTGAGCGGTAATCAATTTATCAAATACTTTTGATAATGTTGGTAAGATACTAATAGGCCTGAAGTCTTGGGGAATGACATTGGCAATTTTCCACTGATTTGGAAACGTAGACGAGGTTATCGCATGATCAAAAATGTGTGTAAGCGTGGGAAGCACATAAGGCAGTATAAAATAAATATAGTTTAAAAAAACTAAAAAAACACGCTTTTAAAGAATATTGTACGAAAAAGTTGAAAATAATTTTGAAAATAAACTTAAGACAATAGTATATAAAAAATACTTGTATAATTAAGAGAAAAGCGTGGGGCGCTCGATATATGGAAATTATGGTACAAAGCGCCCCACGCTTTTCTCTTAATTATACAAGTATTTTTTATATACTATTGTCTTAAGTTTATTTTCAAAATTATTTTCAACTTTTTAGTACAATATTCTTTAAAAGCGTGTTTTTTTAAACTATATTTATTTTTAACTTTTTAGTTTAATATTCTTTAAAAGCGTGTTTTTTTAGTTTTTTTAAACTATATTTATGATTTTATTTATTTTTTGATTTTCTCTAAATTAATTTTGTTAATTGGCTCGCCATGATGTATGCAACGATTCGCATTTTAAATTAGGATCGCGTCACCGCTAAAAAGTTACAAACTGACGGACAGACATACTGACATACTGACTGACATACAAGTGAAGCTAATAAAAGCGTATTAAAAAAGAACAAACAAAAACCCAACAACATCACCAGTGATGCACCAGTGACGTTTCAGAGACTTCTAAGCGGATCAAGAAAATTCGGGAAGTGGACCGGGAACTGACCTATTCGAAAAAAAAACTGTTATGTCGCCGCGGGACGGGTGTTCTCCAAAAGTTACCAACCATATGACTTGAAATTTCGTCAAATTATTTCTATGACTCCTGAGATGGTTTTTTCCAAAAAAAAAATTCGGGAAGTGGACCGGGGACTGATCTATTAAAAAAAATTCTTATTTCAATTTGTAACGGATGTCGCTTAACTTGAAATTACGTCAGATTGCTTCTATGATACCTGGGAAGGGTTTTACAAAAAAAACCCGTACTTACGAGTTATGGTACGTTCAAATCAATGAATCACCTCCCCTTAACCCCCCTTCCTCACGGATGAAGTTTCTTCCAGATCTATATAAGACCAAAGAATACTCTTCCAACATAAGAATATGAATTTTTTCCAGCATCCAACTTGTATATCCATTCCAACCAAAGAAGCATACTTCGCAACAACAGTGTTCATTTCCATTGCTGTATTTTTGCATTTGGTGAAGATATGGGTGTCGATTTCATCGAACTCTGAGAAAGGAATTTTTAATTAAATATGCTAATATATATCTATCTATATATACCTATAGAAAACTGGAAGCAAAAATATATAGTCGCTTGCTATACTCCAAACCGGGCATATGAGCAACTAAATCAATTCCTATTTAAAAAAGAAAGCGCGGAATTTTTGATTATTTGAGATCTTAAAACGAATCAAAATAGAAATTATTCAAGCGTAAACTTTAATATGGTGCCAAATACCCGTTAACGGAGTGGACCTATTAAAAAAAAAAAAAACACATATATGTATATGCACACATACATACCTGCCACTGAAAAAAAAAATCAAAAACATATTTGTATATGCAGATATGTACATACGTACCGGCAAACAAAAAAATAAGGTGAAGTAGTGAAGTTAAATAAAAAAAACTGAAAAGTACATAAAAAAGAAAAAACTTACCGTTCGCTAAAGTAAAAAATACATAAAAACAAACAAAATTAAATAAATACCACTGAAAAAACACATAAAGTTGAAGAAATAAATAAAAAAAAAGCATTTATACATAGTACGTTGCGGTCAAAATCTTAGTAGTTAAGGCGCCGACATGACGAAATGCATTGGTTTTTTAAACTACAAACAACAACTAGAATTATTGTTGTTATTGCAATCGGTTCAGTTTTGGGGAAAAATGTATTTTGATCAGTCAAATTCTTAGTAGCGCAATCAAGAATAGTTCAAAATAATTAAATTATTTTTGTTTTTGGGGAAATGTGAAAGTCAGCCTTGAAACTCTTCGCCGACGCCTACGGGAAAACAATCTGTCAGCTCAGATCCCCAGAAAATTGCCTTTGCTGACTAAACAACATGTGGTCAAACGATTACGTTTCGCCAAAGACCATTTGACTTGGCCTTTGACCAAATGGCGTAACATTTTATGGTTTGACGAGTCAAAAATTGTTCGCTATGGTGGAAAAGGTTCAAGGCAATTTGTACGACGTCCACCCAACAGCGCACTAATCCAAAATATACCACTAAAACGGTAAAACATGGTGGATCCAGCATTATGGTTTGCGCATGCTTTACGAGGTATGGAGTTGGACCCATTCATTGGATCAAGGAGACCACGAATGCTGCCCAATACGCCCAAATCATGCAGGAGGTCATGCTCCCATATGCTAGCGAGGAAATACCACTGATTTGGACCTTTCAACAGGACAACGATCCGGAGCATACTAGCAAGTTTGCAAAGAAGTGGTTTAAAATATACCTTATAACGTGTAACACTTCTATGATTTTGACCACTTAAAAGCTTAGATTTTCGTAAAAAGTGTTATTATTTTTGTTTTTTGCACATATATACATGCCGGGAAACAAAAAATAAAAAAAAATACTTACCGTTCGCTAAAGTGAAAAATACATAAAGTTAAAAAAAGTCCAAAAAGCACATATGTACATCCCGGCCACTGAAACAAATATATAAAGTTGAAAAAAAAACATATTTTTTTAAAACGGCACAACAACTCAACGAGACAACAACACCAACGAACGAAGACGAAACAAGGAGCCACGATTCACAGCAAACACCATCAACGAAGCTAAATACCACATTTTCGCACCACGTAAGGGTTTTTACGAAAAAAAAGAAATGCCAAAGGGAGCACAGCCTTTTATTAGCTCATTTATATACATACATACATATATACATCTCGCCGCATATACATTCTAACTTGCCCATTCTGACCAGAACTGGACTAGTGTGATTATATACCACTCCCCACAGTCACCCATACCACAACTCCAATAGCGAAGTGTCCGCTAGCCAACAGCCCAGAAAACATACATACATCCAACATACACGTACATACATATTATACATGTACACGTATGTAGTGCGCATTTTGCATTCCGGCTATACTCACTCCATACAGACAGTGCATTCCCATATTATTATTCCTCGCAAAATAAAGTGCGCTCCATAAAAAATTTGGACAGAGTACATATTAATAAATAAAATAAAATATAAATAAATAAAAAGTATTTTTAACAATAATAAATAATTTAAAAAAAAAACAAAAAAAAAATAATAATAATATTACAATATAAAATTAGAATAAAATAATATTACAACAAATTTTTATTTTGAAACAAATTTCCTGATTCCACGACTCCAATTTTAAATACGATGCCAGAGGATAATCCGGATAAGCCAAACCCTTCAACCCCTAACAGGACCTCGCACACGGTCCAAATCTCAAGCGGAGGAGGAAATATCATAATTACATAGAAGGTTTCTTCATGAACTCTCAGCAATGGAGAAATTCTGCCAGAAGTGGTGGAGCGACTGCAGCAGACACTACAGGATCACGAGACTGAAGAGGAGCACATTTTTGTATGCGTTCCGAAATATTGCTGATACAGGAGATATATTTACTGAATGTGGCCGAATTCGTGGCCCGAACTACTATATAATCCTCATCTTCTAGTATTTTTTGGCATTTCTCATATGCCGCTTTTGTTTTCACCTGTTGCTCAGTGATTTCCTCTTTTAGTATTTCGAGAGCAATTTTTGAATATTCCCTGAGGTCAAAATTAGAGTTAAATTCGAATATTTGATCCGAACAAATATTAAAGCAATTCAAGGCCGATATGTTTGCACTTTAGCAAACGAAAGAATTCAAATAAATTTTTAAATATATTATCCGCGTTAATGTCCCGAACATTTTAAGAAATAATGTTTCTCTTGAATGAAACGAATATACCTATATACTTTGACATATCTAAAAGAAAATTTCCTACTGGGTTGGTTGTTTTTTAACAGCTTGGTATATGTACGAGTATGTATGCATATACGCTATGCTGCTATCATAAGCAGCTGATGTAAAAAAATGCAAGAGAACAAAAAAATAAGTAAATTGATAAATAGCTTTTAAGTATAAGTATGTAAATTATGTTTTTGCGTCAAGCAAAACAATTTTTGAAAATTTCGAAGTTTTTAGTTCGCTTCGACCGAACGTGTCTTTATTCCAGTAATTCTCAAAAGACTGACTTAAATATAAATCCAAGCTTATTTATAGGCTTACAAAATTGTTTACTTATTTTTAGTTTCCCAGAATTGTGAAATAGTTTAATCTTGAAATGAAGATAAAATAAGAACATTTTATTGTAGCTGCAAAGATGCAGAAGGCTTGTTAATGTCAACAATAGCCACTTGTGTAAACAAAGTGTGTTGTTTTAAAGAATGACTTCCAATATAATTTATGAGAAGAATCAATTATGATTTTGTTTACAATTACGGTAAAGAAGCTGTGTGGAGGCTGCCGTTAACTCCCCCCTCTCTAAGATGAATCGTCCCCGATTCAATTTTATTTTTTGTTAAAATATGAATTTGATCCAAAATTACATTATATGAAATTTGTTGAAATTCGGAATTTTCATTCTGTTTTTTAGTTTTGTTTGATTTGATCAACTTTTTGCAAAAATAAATTGTCAAAATTATGCAAAAAGCTATAAAAAGTATAGAAATAGATTAAATGTCTTTTAATATCTTCATTTGTCTTACTTAGAAAATTTATATTTTCTAATTTTAAATGTTCATTTGTAGTTTCCATATATTCTAGTATTTCAAAATTATTTACATGATTTTGCGTTAGATAGTTCCAAATCTTAGTTTCAATATTCACATAAGTTATATTATTTATTATTGTTTGATTTTCAAATGTAACTAAATATGTTCCTGTTAAGTTTTGTTTTTCTACTTTATTTTCCCCTGAAATTAATATAACACCTTCTTTAATTATTTCAATATTATTGTTTCCTTCTTTAATCTTTTTACATTTTGCAGGTTTTTTATTCAAAAGTTCTGAAAAACATGTTTTTTCTTTATTCAATTTGCAGTAAGTGCTTGTTATTTCAGTTTTACAATTTTTTACATTAAGAAATTCATTGTTGTAATTTATTACATTTTGGTCAATTATCAACTTACCATCTAGTTGCGTTATACTTCTAGTTTCATAATACTTACAAGTAAATAGAATTATTGGATATTTAATATAAATTATGATTACATTATTTTTCTGAGCAATTTTAAATTCTGATATGTCCATTAAATCTGTAATTGACATTAAGCCATTTTGATGGTCGGTTATATTTTTCAATTCATCCAAATGTAAGATTACTGGGTTTAGTGTTCCCACTTTCCCAAGAGTGATTGTATTTATTAAATTTTGAAGCTCGTGCTTTATATACTGATTTCTTTTCTTCTTTAACGTTTTAACAAACGAATCTCCTTTAATTGTATTTACTGTATTGGTTATTTCAGTAATAACCTTAAAAATTTCTGAATTCGTTGTAAGCTGTTTATTATTATTCTCAACCAATTCATCTAATTTGTCATTAATTTTTATAAAATCATCGTGATCAGGGGTCCCTGCTATCCATTTCCAAAGTGTTCCCAATTCATTTATTCCTCTCCTTTGCCTGAAAGGGGTTTGTTTTAGTTGCCCTAATAGAACTTCGATTAACACAATATCAGATTCGTCATCTAAACTTTTTATGCTCAATTTATCATAATTATTTTTCGTAACTAAAAATGGAATATTATAGAAGTTTGTTTTTTCTTCCTCTACTAAATTTTCTAAATATGTTAAATTTGTAATATGAAAAATATCTCCATAATCCTCGTATATAGAGGCGTATCCATTTTCGATTAATACATAATTTTGTCTGGTGTAATCCACGATGTCAGCAGTTATTGAGCCGAACAGGGATGTAATTATTAAAAATATCATTTTAGAAATCTGTGAAAAGTTAAGATTTAACGTTATCCTTATGTATGATTCTATCTCTATTATTTATTATTATTTTATATTCTAAATTTTCCTTAATTTGTTGTTTTTTATACCTAGGTCTGAGCTTATTCCTCTCTCCTATGACCTTTTCATAAACGATTTGGCCGGGACAATATTGTTTTTCTATCCTATTTTTGTTATGTGTTATAAGCATTTTTTCTTGTGCTTTTCTAAGCATTATTGGTAAAGTCTCATGATTTACCTTATTGTAAAGTACTTCGTTAGGTTTCAAATTCGTTACTGAATGAATGGTCACATTATATTGTTGAGCTGCTCTAAGGATTGTTTCAAGGTCGCTATCTATGTTATATTCTTCTTTTATGCATCTAGCAATTTCAATTATAGTTGAATGGACTCTTTCTATTTATCCATTTGTTATGCTATGCCTCGGATCGCAAAAATAAATTTCGATATTTAGTCTTTGCATTAAAGATTTAAAAGTTGGTGTTGTAAAGCTTGGTTCATTGTCCAAAGTTATTTGCTTTACATCAGTGAAGGTTTGAAGTAGTTTCAGAACTTTTTCTTCGATATTAGATTTATCTTCTATATGTTTTATTACCAAAAACTTTGAATAAGCATCTACACATGTAATAAATTTTAATTTTTGCGCGTAAAAAATATCTAAGTGAAGCTGTTCCCCTTCTTTTTCTGGAATTGGAGCTTTACCTATTGGAATTCTTTTGGGATGTCGATCATATTTATTTTTGTTGCAAATAATGCAATTACGAATATATTCTTTCATTCTTTTCCTCATTTCCAGCCAATAGTACATTTTCTCTATTTGTTTAATATTTTCATTAAAGCTACGATGAGCTCTATTATGAGTTTGTTCAATAATTCCGGATTGATCCTCTCTATTAATAATATCCATTGGAAAAAGATTTGTATACACAAATTTATTTTGAAAAGTTTGTTTCAGAGGTCCTTGAATTTCATATAAATCCTCTATTGTACAATGAATTGCCGTTACCAATTTTGGTTGAATAAATTCTTTTAAAATAGTTAACAGATTTTCTACCGTATCATATTCTATTAAATGCCTTTTATTCCCGAAACTTTCAATCAACTCGTGAATTGTGAATCCATTTTTAAATATAATTATTTGTTGTTTAAATTGGTTTACAGGTTTCTGTGTTTCCTGTATTCGAATACTTTCACTACTTTGTGCTGAATGCTGTGAATTGTTATTTTCTGAATCTTCTGGATCATCAGACATATTATTTAATTCGAGGCGTGACAGCGCATCTGCCACAACATTGGTTTTATCAGGCTGATATATAAATTTTGGAGCAAACTCCTCTATAAAAGCATGCCATCTTTTCATTTTCGGATTAGGGTTACGGGGTGACAAAGCAAATGTCAAAGGTTGGTGATCAGTATGTATTTCTAGATTTGTAACACCATATAAATAATTTCTAAGAGTTTTCAATGCCCATACAATGGCAAATAATTCCTTTTCATTAGTTGCATAATTTCTTTCTGTTTTATTAAGAGTTTTTGAAATAAAGGTAATTGGTTTACCTTCCTGTGAAAGCACAGCACCAACTGCTACATTTGATGCATCGGTAGTTAAAACAAATGTTTTTGAATAATTTGGTTGCGTCAATTCCATTTCGGACGCTAAATGTTTTTTCAATTTATTGAATGCAGAAATTCCATTTTGGTCCAATTCAATTTTTAATTTTTTTGACATATTTTTGGAAACTCTTCCATTTTCGTCTGAAAGGTATCTATTTAATGGTTTTGCTATTGTAGCATAGTCCTTAACGAACTTTCGATAATATCCTGCAATTCCTAAAAATCCTCTCAATTCTCGTAGACTTACGGGTATTGGGTAATTTAAAATCAATTTTATTTTGTTGGGATCTGTTTTGATCACATTTTGGGCTATTATGTACCCTAAAAATTCTATTTCTCTTTCAAAAAATTTTGATTTCTCTACTGAAATTTTCATATTAGCTTCCTTCAATATTTCTGTAATTGTTTCCAAATCCTGCAAATGCTGGGTTAGGTTTTCTGAGAAAATAATTATATCATCCATATAAACATGGCAAATTTTACCTATATGTTCACGTAAGATATCATCCATTGCCCTTTGAAAAATTCTGGGCGCATTCTTCAAACCGAATGGCATTCGTAAAAATTCGTACTTACCGTTATTAACGGAAAAAGCCGTTTTTTCTATATCATTTTCTGACAATAAAATTTGATGAAAACCTGATTCTAAGTCAATACTTGAAAAATATTTTGATTTGCCTAAATTCGACAAAATTATATTGGTATCCGGAATGGGATATCTATCAGAAATGGTATGTTCATTTATTTTTTTATAATCGATGACCATTCTAAGTTTTGGTGAGTCATCTTCATTTAATCCTTTCTTTGGTACCACCCAAATTGGTGAGTTATAAGGACTCTTACTGGGTCTTATTATTGTATATTTTCATTCAACATTTTGTCAATTTCTCTATTTATGAAGGTATTTACGGATAAAGGATCTGGGTACTGCCTACTCCAGACAGGTTCAATACTCTTCATTCTAATCTCTGCTTTTACATTTGTCATAAACGGAAAACTGGTATTTATATTTGAATGTGTATTTAAAATTTTTCCTTTAATATGTTTTTTAAATTCTAAGAGTTTTTCGTCGAAAAAATCATGACGAGATTCTTTAAAAAAAAATTCTGAATTTTCATCTTCGTTATTATTATTAATTTTATTCATAACATATTTTTATAATTCGACAATTCTCCATTGCCGCTATTCCAGTCACTATTCTCACGTATATCCGAACCATTCTCGTTTAGCATCGAAAAACTTTCAGTTATATTCGCATTACACTCATTGTGCTGCGACAAAAAATATTTATTTAATATAATATTGCCGGAAAAATCTTCGGCTGGCTTTGTGAAAACTTTTTGTTCCACAATATTTTCTAATTTTTTATTAACTTTGCTTTCATTACTGCCGGTATTACCATCGGCGGGCGCCTTAGAACTTTTGTGTTCCAAGGGGTTTACATTTTCTTGACTTTCATCATGAAAGTTTATTTTTATATTTTTTTCCACTAATTTCTGACCTTGTTGTATTTTATAAAATATTTTTTCACTGCTCAAATCAATGTGCGCTTCTATTTCTTTCAAAAAATTATATCCTAGGAGCAAATCTGATCCCAAGTTGTCTATTTCATAGAAAACTTGTTTTACCCCAAACAAAGATATTATATGATAATATTTTATTATTGAGTAACCATTTATGGTTTTACTCTTTTATAAATTGCCAATTCATTTTTGTTTTCATAAATTCCCTGCTTCATGTAGCAAGAAGTTGCTCCTGTATCGACAAGAGTTTTAAATTTTTTATTTAATTTATAATCGCAGACTGTGATGTAGGGGAGGGTATCCCCTCTTTTTATAAAAAATGATCTTCCCGTATGTTATTAATCCTTTGAGCTTTTCGCTTTCTCTAGCGCGTTTTACTCCATGGTAGTTTTGGGTTTGAGGACTATTTGCATTAGGATTTGAATTATTCCATGCGGGCCTCGTATTTTTATTAGTAGTATTTGCGTTTTGGTGTACTCGGGCATTATAGTTTCCATTATAGATCCTGGAAACAGATGGATCTACGTCCATCGGTTCAAGTTTTGAGTAACTACTCTGTTGATTTTTAACAAAATTATTTGCTTGAGTTTTGGGAAAAGCATTCTGTTGCTCCCCTGAATAATTATTTCGCCGGGGAAATCTTAAGTTGGTGCTTGGGTAATTTTGTCGCACCCTTAATTGTTCGTTCGCAAAATTTTGTGCAAAACGCGCTCTTTGGTTATTTGACTCAAGCTCTTGAGCCTTTGTTAAAGCATCAGGGAGGTCCTGAGGATTCAAGGAGAAAATTATATCTCTTAAGGGTTCATTTAACCCAGTTATAAATATTCTAAGGGCATGATCCCTATTTCTTTTATTTAATTCTTTGGTAATTTCCGCTGAATTACCATGAGTCATTATAGTTTTATTAATTAGAAGAGTCAACTTCTTGTTGACTAAATTATAATATTCGATCACTGTCATTGTGCCCTGTCGTAGGACACTCAACTCTTGTTCAATTATATGAATTGGACGTTTGTCCGAGTATGCGAAATCTAAACGTGCGATTATCGCATCAAAATTTAAAACTGTTCCATGATTAGTTAGAACATCATTGGCCTCATTAGTCACTTTATTTCTTAAAATTGTTAAAGCAGCAAAATATTTCCTGCTCTTCCTAACATATAAGCTCATCGCGTTATGCGCTGCTTCACGCCAGCTTACATACGCATTCAAATTTCCACTGAATTCTAATAAGGATTTAATAACGTCCAATGATTCTTGACATTGGACAGAATCATCAATTGTTTCAACCTCATATTCAGTAGCCCTACTATTATTATTTCCGAGTTGTAATTTTAACCTTTGAACTTCCTGTCTCAATTCCAAATTGCTATCCGCGATTAATCTAGTGATCAAGTCTACGGTCAATGCTTCACCGTGAGCCATTTTTATAATTTACTTTATTTTCCTTTATTAAATTAGTTCTTAATTAATTTCTTCGTTGTGTAACGCTTCTAAAATTGCATCTAATTCATCAGGATCTTGAAGAGAGTCCTGGTCCAAAGAAGAAGGATTATTTCCTTGAAAGTCTAAAGTTTCTAAAATTTTATTTATTTCATTTTCTATCTTTTCTTCTTCAAAATTTAATATTTTGGAGCGATTTGGAGAATCTGTCATTTTTATTTAGGTATAAACTTCAGATTTAATTTTCATTTCTTAATAAAGGACATTTTAGTATCTCGTGGTCTCCTCCACAATAATCACAATAATACAACCTAATGTATTTAGGTTTATTTAGGTCATTACCCATTTTTTTCTTTTTAATTTAATTTTTTTCAAAATCACGGAATTTAATATTTATAAAACTATTTAAAGCTAACTTAACTTGTCGGCGAATTCTTACTTAATCCTGTGGTTCCCAGTTACGCTCTCTGCTGCTGGTCCTTGTTCCAATTGCTCCTTTTCCAGATGATTTTACAGATGATTTCTTTTTTCACTTTCTTCCTTCGTAAGGGTGGTTAAAAAATTTTTAGTGTTTTCTTACTTTTTAACACTTTTATTTATTTTTATTTTTTTGTAAAACGAACTAGGGTACTTGTACTTTTCCCCTTTCGCGTTTACTTTAAAAAAAATTTCAAGGATCGGGGTACTTGATTTTTTCTCCCACGTTGATCCTTGATATTCGTGCCGTAATGTTGGGCGCCAATTATGTTTTTGCGTCAAGCAAAACAATTTTTAAAAATTTCGAAGTTTTTAGTTCGCTTCGACCGAACGTGTCTTTATTCCAGTAATTCTCAAAAGTCTGACTTAAATATTAATCCAAGCTTATTTATAGGCTTACAAAATTGTTTACTTATTTTTAGTTTCCCAGAATTGTGAAATAGTTTAATCTTGAAATGAAGATAAAATAAGAACATTTTATTGTAGCTGCAAAGATGCAGAAGGCTTGTTAATGTCAACAATAGCCACTTGTGTAAACAAAGTGTGTTGTTTTAAAGAATGACTTCCAATATAATTTATGAGAAGAATCAATTATGATTTTGTTTGCAATTACGGTAAAATAGCTGTGTGGAGGCTGCCGTTAACTTGTATGTATTATCAAATGTATATTAGTGTTATTCGACAGTTTTCCATATTTTGTAATACCAACTTCATTAAAAGTTAGTACTTCCACTAAGACCCCTATTTTTTACATATTTCGTTTCTTTTTATTTGATTGGGTCGCAGGTTCGTGCCGGCGTTCTATTATTGGGTCTCAACAGCTAGTTTATACCTAGTTACATATTAATACAAAGCATACATACAAACATATGTACAATATATACATTTATAGTTTGAGTTATAGTTAGTGTTTAGATTTGAGTTACCAGAAAACAAAATTTAAAGATTTATAAAATTGTAAATTACTATTGCGTAATAGTTAATTGATTTTGTAAGTTAAATTTAATAATGAAAAAAAAAGAGAAATACAGAATATTGAAATATAGTTGTTTCATATCTTTAATAATCTAATAGAAACCATTATAATGAACTGCTAAATTTTCTTCGTGTACGTTGTTTGAAACTTAAGTGGATGTATTTGGCCGGATTCAACCCATATCTTAAATAAAGTTTGGGGACTTCAGTGTCATCTATGGAGTCATGGTAGGGTGGGGAAAAGCAAAAGCGTCAGACATGTTTTAATTTAGGACTTTGGTTCGCTAGGTTCCGTTCCGGTAATTTCGATGTCAAAGATGCACCACGCGTCGGGAGCCATGTCGTCAAAAATTGCGATGAAGTCATGGAGATAGGGGAAACAGACCGTCGAGCGAGCACTTATTTAATTGCTGAGGAACTAAAGATAAGCCAGAAAGCCGTTTGGAACCATTTGCATAACTTTGGATTCGAAAAGAAGCTCGATGTTTGGGTGCCACACGAACTAACGCAAAAAAACATGATGGGCCGAATTTCCATCTCCGAATCGCTGCTGAATCGCAACAAAATCGACCCATTTCTGAAGCGTTTGGTGACTGGCGATAAAAAGTGGATCACTTACGACAACGTCAACGGAAACGGTAGCCAAGCCATGATTGACGGCCAGGAAGGTTTTGCTGCGTGTTTGGTGGGATTGGCAAGGAATCATCTACTACGAGCTGCTCTCCTATGGCCAAACGCTCAATTTGGCTCTCTAATGCCAACAACTGGACCGCTTGAAGGCAGCAATCATCCAGAAGAGGCCATTTTTGATCAAAAAAGACCGAATTGTGTTCCACCAGGACAACACCAGGCCACACACGTCTTTGGTGACACGCCAGAAGCTCAAGGAGCTCGGATGCGAGGTCCTAATACACCCACCTTATAGTCCAGACCTGGCGAACGCGCTTAATGGTGAGAAGTTGGCCTCAAGGGAAGCCTGTGAAAACTGGCTCTCCGAGTTTTTTGCCAATAGGGACGCAACTTTCTACGAGAGGGGTATAATGAAGTTGGCATCTGGTTGGCAACAAGCTTACGAACAAAACGGCGTATACTTGACTTAAATCGGACAAATGTACACAAAGTTATCAATAAAAAACCGAACGAAGTTTTTACTTGACCTAATATTATGGTTCATACTTCTCGCTTATTGTTTTGGTGACCTTAATTAGTGTGCAAGTTCTTCATTATTTCGTTTTGTTCTTCAGCCCCATTTCCACCTCAAATACTACTTTATTTGTGAACCGACGCAACTTAAGCGCGGGTCAGTGCCAGTGCACTGCAGTAGACTTTGAGGTATCTCCATGAAAACCTTCGAAAATGACGACTAGATCAATAATAATGTTGAAGATCATAACATAATGTAAATAAATGAAATAAATACTAAATTACTTACTCATCTCTGTAGTTGTAAAAATTTGGATGTTTATGTACGTACATAAAAGTGATATTACAATCGATTGATATAGGTTTGAAGTTGTAGACTTTTGTTTAAGCAAATGATTCAGGTAAGACGTAAATTTAATACATTCAAAAATCAGTTCTTTGGAAATGTTTAGTGTAATGACCAACTTTTGTTTATTTAATTCCCAGTTATGGTCTAAAAGCCCTTTAAGAAAATTTATCGTAAGTAATCGATAAGCTAATTATTGTGAAGTGCTTCTGCGCATCTCTAGCAAATATCACTACGAGTATCAGCTGATCGCCGGAATTCAGTTTTCCGGCAATTTTTTTTATACTTTCCTTACCGAATTGCATAAACCCCTAGTATCTATTAAATTTTGATATTAGTGTCTGTATCAAGTTACTGAAACCCAGCGTAAAAGTATGTAGGCCCACTAACAGCTGGCAAATTTTTACCGCTGCGAGCAACGTGAATAACATGTGATAGCCCTCTTCCAGTCGGGTGGTAAGGCTGGGAGGCATGTAACATGGCTAGTTGGGCTATAAGCCCAATTATTTTTTTTATCCTTAATATAATTTTATGTCCGGACTTAATAAAACCACGACGGGCACCTGCGCCTTGATTGGGGTGGCCGACGGAACGTATCGAGTCCCCGAAGACGAGATGTATCGAGTCTAGCTCATTCTTGCACGCGTAGCGTGCGCAGGAGATGTCGCATCGTGCGTTCTGGAGCTGCAGAATTTTATAAAGGTGATCAGTAGGGATGGGCGAGCGAGTAACCACTTGAGTGTGGTCCTTTGTTGCTGTTAGCGCTGTGCCTTCCTGGAGTTCTGCCATTCGTAGTTCTTCTTCTTCCATGAGCTCGATGACGCCATTGTCCGACTTCTCGTATATCCGCGCTTCTTACAGCGAACGAAACTAGAGCACTCGCTTGCCTTGTGGATAGGAAGAAAAAAGAAAAAACTATGAAAACTTATAACAAAAAATAATATCATGGCCGCAAAAACAATTAAAAATTTTATTAGTTTTCTCGCGGTAATACAACCAATTTGACTACTGGTCTACTGATAATTCCACGTTGGGTTTTAAAGTCAACTATGCGGACTTTATGGTCAGTGGCTGGATAGACCTTTTCTACCCTACCCTCATTTGGAGGAGTTTCTGTGCGGATGTTTTCATTTTCATCGTGAAGCTGCAATATCAACTCCTGAATGTTGAGCTCTAAGTGTTGGTGAAACGACATAACGACCTTCGTGATTGCGAAAGGTTTTTTCTTCATACAGTCGTTCACATTGCTCTTCTTCAACTGTCATGAGTCATGTGTCAAGAATTTCTTCTGATTCCCAAAACTTGGTGAGTTGCTTGGCTAACGAGATCCCACTAAAGTAAGTGCAAACAGTTGTACGACTTTGTGGCTTCTCATGTGGAACCAAGCCGAATACTTTACTCAGATACCGTCCCAAGCATTTGAAAACGTTTTGTATGAAAGTTATCCAAGTGGACTTACTTTGGACTCAAAAGTCCGTTCCCAAAGAGCTAAAGTTTGTTCTGGAAGCTTTGTCGAACACAAATATACGAAACTGACAACATAGCTTCGAATATCGATGCCTTGAATCTGAAAAGCAGTAATACTGCTGTTGATGTCCCGCTGCAGTTTTTTCAGTGCTGTTCGTAACTCGCTAGTGATGTACGAAAGGTTGAACAGAACCTTTGACTGCGAATTTATTAAAACTCGTTTATTCTCACATCGGTCTGTCAAAGAAGGGCCACTGCAGATAATCACCGTAAAATACTTCGATGTCGCATGGAGGCAAATTAATGCTGGGCATTAGGGGCACTTCAGCTATCCGTACAGGATGAATGACAGTAGAGTTAGAGTTTTGTTGGAATGCGGTGAGGTTTTAAAAAAGGCGAGAGGCACAAATGAGTGTATGCCAATGACCGTACGTACATACACAATCCTATGTACAATATGTAATCAAGTCTCTAAGGATTTGGGGAAGTAATGGGACGCCGGCTGTCGAGCAGGTCCAATGGTTTCAACAAAAATCATCTTTTTCCTGTTTAAATTACTTCCCAAGGTTTAATTATTAAATATTATTAATGTGAATTTAATTAGGCACAGGGTAAATGTTAGGCACAGTTTGTATAATAAATTAAATGACACTGTTCGCGGTCTAAAGGCTGCCGTACGCAAGCGAGAGCTGTAGGTTTTAGATAGATTTTTCGTTAGCTCGAACTGCCGCCGCTAAGCAGTCGATCGGCTAACGAAATTTAAGCCAAAAAAGGTAAAGGAATTGGCGAGTGATGGGGCACATGGAAATAGTGCGAGAAGATGGGGAACTCCACGCGCACGGCAGTTGCATAAGGTTTAAGTTGAATTAAGTGGGCGCGTGATAACCCCGTTTTGGGTACGTACATCCAAAACTCTAATGTATATTTTCGGTCCACGGCCAACACTTTCAATTCGACCGAGTCGCCACTCGGTGGGTGGTAGTGGGTCTTCTTTGATTACTACCAAGTCGCCTAGTTGAGGATCTCGCTGTGGATTCTTCCACTTATATCTCTCGCCTGAATTCGTGGTGGAGGACTTTGATCTTCTTCCATCGATTGGTCAATGAAAGGTCTATTGCGTTTGGCTCGGGGATGGCCATAAGCGGTGCGCCTCGGATAAAATGACCAGGAGTAAGTGCCGTGAAGTCAGCAGTGTCTTGCGAAATAGCTGACAGAGGTCTCGAATTGAGAACTGCTTCGATTAGCACTAATAGTGTTGTAAATTCCTCAAACGCAAACTTATGGGTTGCAGCGGATTTTTTGTAGATGGATTTTACAGCTTTTAACCGCTGATTAAGGAATTTAACGAAGTCGCGTTGAATATCGCTTTGGTCGCCGATAAACGTTTTGCCGTTGTCGCTCATAATTTTGGACGGAAATCCTCGTCGGCCCACGAAACGTGCAAACGCTGCAAAATGCAAGCGGCAAATGCCTGAGTTGTCAAATCTGAACATATCTCAAGATGCACGGCCTTCGTTGCAAAGCAGACGAAGACTGCAACATAGCCTTTGAAATAGGTATTCGGCCTTAAGACTGAAGTTTTTATTAGAAATGACCCTGCAAAATCTCCTCCCGTCAAGCGTGTTTCTGCGAGAAGAAGCAGTTTGTGGAAAAACTTCAAATATAGTTGACAAAGCCTCGATTTAGTTGGGATGATGATTAGGTGTATTTCAGTGTAACTAGCGGGGAATATGCCAATATCCCATTCACACGAAGAAGCCCATTTTTGTCCAAGAATGAATTCCGAACGAATAGTGAACTCTTTTTGTTGATAGCTGTTTTAGCTCGCAAGACATCTTTTTCACTAGGAAAATATCGCTTCTGGGAAATGTTGTTGATACCCTTCTTTGCGGCTTGGTATTCACCATGTTTCAGAGGTCGCAAAGTGAGTAATTGTTACCCCTTGGACTAATTTCGGACGTTGTCCACGAAACGGAACTTATATGCAGTCCCGCGTATCGCTCTAGAGTAAAAGGAAACCCGATCTAGGTAGTCGGGCTTATCTTCAAGCGCGTGATATTTCTCTACCTCACGCCTTTCTGTCGGAGAAGCGCTGCGCACCTTTGAATTTGGCCAGGAATCGGTGTGGCAGGAGAGCCACTTCGGTCCCTGCCACCAAAGTGAATTGGCAGCTAAGGTGGGTTTGATACATAGTTTTTCCATGTGCATTGTGGCTTCTCGACCCATGCCAATACGATAAGGTGAGCCATTTTGACAAAACTGTGGGCCTGGCACATTCATCCCAGTCAGTGTCGTCTAGCCAAAGTTCTTGCAACAGAATTTTTGCTTGAATCATAACTGGCGACATCCATCATGCCGGGTCAAAAAGTTTTGCAACCGACGGTAGAATTTGTCGCTTAGTGACCGCATTTGCTGAAGTAGCTAGCAGAATTGTATATAAACTTGTCTGTTAGAGCATTCCATTGGATGCCCAGAGTTTGGGTTTAGAAGCACTCTCGAATTTCAGAAAGTTTGAATCGAGCAGATCCTCTTTGGGATATTGTTGCAGTATAGTGGCGTTATTTGCCGTTAATTTTTTAAGTACGAAACCAGCAGATTTCAGAGCGTTGACTATTTGAAAAGGTGATTCAGAAGCACTGTCTATTTCATGACTACCGGATAGAATGTCATCGACATATGTTTGGTCTCGTATTATTGGTGCAGCCAGTGGATATATTGCCTCGGTATCCGTTGCAAGTTGCTGCAACGTACGGATGGCAAGGTATGGTGCACAATTGACCCCAAATGTAACAGTTTTCAGGCAGTAATCGGTGACAGAAGATTCCGCCGATTTACGAAATATGATTCGCTGAAACTGTTTATCATCGTCGTGAATCCATATCTGACGATACATTTTTTCGATATCTCCGTTGAATACAAACTTGTACATGCGCCGTTGAAGAATGAGCAGCATGAGGTCTGGTTGGAGAGTAGGACCAGTTTACAAAACGTCGTTGAGTGAGTTGCCTGAGCCCGATTTTCTCGAGGCGTTTAACACCACTCGAAGTTTAGTGGACAATTTATTCGGTTTTACTACTGCATGATGTGACAAGTCAGATCGAAAAACTCTCAAGCAAATCGATCGTCCCGAGATTGACGGAAGACATGTATCCAGTGTTTTAGACGTGCGTGCGTTCCGAGGTGTATCGAAAAATGCCCGTCAACAAACTCAGGAAGGATCTACGTTGAAAAGCTGCAATCACCACAGACTGCCGAGCGGTTTTCTACTCGACTTGCACACCTGCTCTCTGAGAACACTCATCAGCAGCCCGGTATAAGGGATCTGCGGAACGGCATTCCAAACTCCCTACGTACAGCTGCAAAAGAAACTATTGGATTTCGGAAAGGTCTCAAAAACAGCTGAAACGATGAGGACTTCCGTGTTGCAATTGAGAGAAAACAGATTGCCTACCTCGCAATCTTGCGATCGGCCACAACACAAAAGGGAAGCAGGACGCATCTGCAGACAAAAAAACAAAGAGGCCTTGATGCGTGAATACCAGGAGCTCGAGAAGCTGGCCGACAAGGGTAACGCTCGAAACTTCTACGAAAGGATACGACGACTTACACAAGGTTTCAAAACCGAAGCAAACTTTTGTAGGATCCAGGGAGGTGAGCTAGTGACAGATGCCCAGAGTTTACTGGATTTATGGAGGGAGCACTTCTCCAGTCTGCTGGATGCCAGTGAAAAGGAAACACCCGGATATGGTGAATCCGAAACTCCAATTGATGCAGATGGAAAAGTAGTTCCATTACCTGTTTATGAAAAAGTCCGATTAGCAATCGTCCGCTTAAAAAACAACAAAGCGGCATGTACCGATGGACTACCGACCGAGATATTCAAATACGGTGGGAGAGAACTGGTCAGGTGCATGCATCAGCTTCTTTGCAAAATATGGTCGGATGAAAGCATGCCCGACGATTGGAACCTAAATGTGCTCTGCCCAACCCACAACAAAGGCGATCTCACAGTCTGCGCCATTTATCGTGGAATAAGCCTTCTTAACATCACATATATGGTCCTATCGAGCGTATTGTGTGAAATACTAAAACTTACTGTCAACAAACCGATTGGACCTTATCAGTGTGGCTTTAGAAATGGTAAGTCAAGCATTGACCAGATATTCACCATGCGCCAAATCTTGGAAACTACCCCTGGAAAGAGAATCGACACACACCACCTTTTCGTCGATATTAAAGAAGCTTTCCACAGCACGAAAAGAAGCTGCCTCTATACCGCTATGTCTGAATTTGGTATCCCCGCAAAACTTATACGGCTATGTAAACTGACCCTAAGCAGCAACTGATCTTCAGACAGGTGACTCTTTATGGTGTGACTTTTTAACTTATTTTTGGAGAAAATAATACGAGCTGAAGAGTTGAATAGAGAAGGTATAATCTGCTATAAGAGTGTACAACTGCTGGCGTACGCCGATGATATTGACATTATTGGACTCAACAAGCGCACTCACGGCGCTCTGCTTCCTCCAGAGTGGATAAGAAAGCGAAGGATAGGGGTCTGGTAGTGAATGAGGGCAAGACGAAATATCTCCTCTCATCAAACAAACAGTCATCGCATTTGCGCCTCGGCTCCCACGTCACTGTTGACAGTCATAACTTCGAGGTCGTAGATAATTTCGTCCATCTAGGGACCAGCATTAACACCAACAACAATGTCAGCATGAAAATCCAACGCAGAATCACTCTTGCCAACAGGTGCTACTTTGGACTGAGTAGGCAATTGAAAAGTAAAGTCCTCTCTCGGCGAACGAAAACCAAACTCTACAAGTCGCTCAACATACCGGTCCTATTATATATGGCACAGAAGCGTGGACACTGTCAACATCTGATGAGTCGGCTCTAGGAGTCTTCGAGAGAAAAGTTTTGCGAACAATTTATGGTCCTTTGCGCATTGACAGCGGTGAATACCGCAGACGATGGAACGATGAGCTGTACGAGCTATATGATGGATTGCATTGACATAGTTCAACGAATGAAGAGACAGTGGCTACGCTGGCTAGGTCATATCGTGCGAATGGATGAAAGCACTCCAGCTTTGAAAGTATTCGATGCAGTACCCGCTGGTGGAAGCAGAGGAATATGAAGACCTCCAATACGTTGGAAGGATCAAGTGGAGAGCGACCTGGTTTCACTTGGTATTTCCAACTGGCGCCAAACAGCGGAAAGAAGAGATGAACGGCGCGCTGTAATTGGTTCGGCTATAATCACGTTAGCAGTGCAAACGCCAATAAAGAATAGAAGAAGAAGATATGGCAAGTAGAATGAATGATAGTAGCCACTGGAGATTATTTCACGCGGGTAGGAGAACTACAAGTGGAGCGCTGCAGACCGGGAATGGCCTAAAAAGAGTTTTGCGGGAAAATAGTCCTCGAATGGGAGCTGCACAATGTACCAACCGTTTGGGCACGAGTCGTGGTTTGCTTGTATATTTTTTTTGGCAAGCTTGGTCCTCATTTGAAATTTGTGGGATTGGAGGAATTTTTTCCTCTTCCCAGAATTTTCTCAATTGTACATATTCCACAAGAATTTGTGGAAGTATGTCACTGCCTATTACCATGTCGGTTTGAGCTGGTATATGGCAATTCGGTTCAGCAAGTTCAAGGATTTTGAACTGTGCCAGGTATCATGGCTTAAGGTAAAAGTTGGCAAATGCATCGTTAGCTTTTGTGGTACGATTGCATGGACATTGCTTGGTTTTGGATCATTCCAGAGTCAAGGAACAAAATTTGGTAGAGCTTTGGACGATGTGTCCACCCATTGCGGAAATTTCGAACTTGGAATGTTCGTCTGGAAGTCGCAACCTTTCTGAACTTTCGAGGAAATGAAAGTTGTTTTTGAGCCTTGGTCAATTAGGGCTCTGAGTTGGAACAATTCTCCTCGGTATTTCACTGCGACAATGACAGTTGAAAGGAGAGTTCTGCTATCGTGTCCAGCATGTTATGATTGTATGTGTGCTTGCTTAGAGCAGCACGGTGGCTCGCTTGGGTTGGAGCTGTGAAATTGTGGCATCGTGAATTTGGGTGTCGGGATTTGCAACACGGACATCCTTTCTATCCCTTTTTTGTTTCGCCACAAATGATTGTGTCCTGTTAAAGGATCTTTTATGAGCGGCGTTTTGAGTGGCGACTGGTTTTGGGTTGTTTTGGCTTGGATGAAGTTGATTAAGACGATCTACCACTTCGTATCTAGAAATGAGGAAATCGTTCATTTGCGACCATGCTGGCAGCTCTTTTCGAAATGCAAGAGATTATTCCCACAAGGATAATGTGGTTTCGGGCAGTTTCGAAGAGCATATGTAGACTAATATTGGGTCCCAAATATCTGTCGATATGCCTTGGGAGCGTAAAGCGGACAGACAGTCTTTTATTGTTGTCTGTAGTCTTTGTAATTGCTCGCTATTTTCGGTCTGTACGTTGGACAGCGAGAGTAGGACTTTTACTTGGTTGTCCACTAGAATACGTTTGTTTTCGTATTTTGCCCGTAATGCCTCCCATGCTAGCTCGAAATTATCATCGCTCAATGGATATTGTTTGACGATTGAGCCAGCTTTGCCTTCAGTTTTGTATCGGAGATGATACAATTTTTGCGCACGGAAGAGCTTAGGGTGGTTTATGTAGACAGCTGTGAACATATCACGAAAAGCTGGCCATTCTTCATAACCCCCATAAAATGTCTCTGTGTCACAGGCTGGGACTTTAAGTCACATATTTGATGAGGATGCTTCTTCTGAAATTCGTTCCACATCTGAAGGTGGACTCGTCCGAGTAGCTGCTCGAATTAACTCGAGCTGTTCGAGCAGACATTCGTCGGGCTTTGAACAAACCTCCTTATAGGCAGTTTGAATTCTGCCCAACACTCCTCTAGTGATTTGTCTTTAATTTAATGAATAGGGGAATCACTGATCACGTTATCACTTAATGAAACTAAAAGTTGCGCGGAAGGATCCATCTGTTTATATCTGCGCGTTTGTGACGACTCCCTTTTAGTGCTTAGGGCTTCGAGTGAAGTTCCCTTTCTTGTCTCGGAATCGGACGTTTTGGGTTCCTTAGTACCTTTAGTAGGACTACGATCAATTGATATTTAAAAAAAAAAAATTATTTAATAGTCCCAAAAAGTAACCGTGAAACTCGAATAGAGCTTATACGAGCATCGAATGTTCGTTCTTCGTGCTTAATTGTAAAAAAAACAATGCACTTTATGCCACAGAAAAATTTAAAAAAATATGAGGCTGTGTTTGTTTTTTTTTTAATCACAACTTGTTGTTACGTTTATTTAATGTATTTGAAAAACTAAATCACAGAAAAAAATTATTCCGAAAAGTAATAATAAAAGAAACACAAACACTTTCACTTTTATTAACGTGGGTTATATACGTGTGTAATAAAAGTATAAGTAATAAATAATTTATATACAATTAGTAAAGTAATTAAATTATTTAATTATTAGTCATTTAATTATTATAACGAAATGATATATTGTCACCCCCACTTTTTATTATTAACAATATGTATGTGCGTATGTACATACACGTACGTACATACATATGTATTTATACCTACAGTGGCTGTTGGTCAAGCACCTACCAACAACCACACACGTCAACCAAACAAACTACCGCACAAAAAAGAGATGACAAAACTAACAAAGCGACCGGCCAGCTTAGTGGAGACGGCGTGGGTCAACAGCTTAGTGCAAGAACAACAACTAAAGGGTGGTTAAATTTTCAAGGGCCGATGTTGATTTTGAATAAAACGCAAACTATTTAGGAAATAATTGAAATTTTATTTTATTATGATATATTGGTATTACCCAATTATGTATGTAACAAAATATCGGCCAAATGAGCGCCGCGACCTCGGCGGCACACCTCCATACGATGGTCCAAATTTTCGATGACGCTGAGGCATAATGGAGTTTCTATGCCGTTAATGTGCCGAATTATCTCATCCTTTAGCTCTTGAATTGTTGCTGGCTTATCGACGTACACCTTTTCTTTCAAATAACCCCAGAGAAAAAAGTCCAACGGTGTAAAATCACATGATCTTGGGGGCCAATTGACATCGCCATTACGCGAGATAACACGGCCATTGAATTTGTTGCGCAAAAGAGCCATTGTTTCGTTAGCTGTGTGGCAAGTGGCACCGTCCTGCTGAAACCACATATCGTCCACATCCATATCTTCCAATTGTGGCCATAAAAAATTCGTTATCATCTCACGATAGCGAACACCATTCACAGTAACTGCCTGACCGGCCTCATTTTGGAAAAAATACGGCCCGATGATGCCGCCAGCCCATAAACCGCACCAAACAGTCACTCTTTGTGGGTGCATTGGTTTTTCGACAATCTCTCTTGGATTCTCATTCGCCCAAATGCGGCAATTCTGTTTATTGACGAATCCACTGAGGTGAAAATGTGCCTCATCACTGAAGATGATTTTCTTCGAAAATTTTCATAATAAGTCTGGATAACTTTAACACGTTGTTGGATTGTGTATCTCTCCACGGTTCAAATTGAGTAAGTCTGAAATAGAGAAATGTCAAATTAAATTCGGAAAAAAACTTGGCGTTTAGGTGTGGTTCACATTCAACATCGGTCCTTACAATTTAACCACCCTTTATTACTAGCAAGAGCAAAACCAAGTGAAATGATCGACGCTGACTTATAGCCTATTTCCACCGGACGTTCACTGCATTTTAGCTTAAATGCATTTAAACATCGCATTTAAATGCTAAATTCCTATGTGTTTGTTGTTGTATAAAGTTTCGGTAATTTAACAGAAAATGTTATGTTAACAGTCGATGCTCTCACCACTAATGTAAACATTTCGGACGTTTCGGTATACTTGTTGCCAGAGTCGTGTATTTTCGGATTTAATGAGGGGACAGACTTTTATTTTGCATGCTGAAATTTTTTCTGCAAAAGTTACTTTTTTGCATTAATATTGACATAAAAAAATATATTAAGTAATTGGCGAAGAGAATGCTTCTCCTCTTTAAAAAATAAAATAAAATAAAAATAAAAAACAAACAAAAAGCAATTATGGAATAGAAAACGATCCCCTCAACATAAAAATATACGCGACTCTGGTAACTAACAACTGAATGCGCAAAACAAATAATTATGTATGTATATATAATTGGCGCAAAACAAATATTTATGTATATATAATGTGCGCTTTGTAACCGGTTAAGGGATTTTTCGGCCGAGCTACTCCTCGCATTGTGGTTTTCTAGAAAAACAAAATAAATATTTACTTAAAAAAATAAACTATGGTAAATTGAAAATGGAAACAAAACGACGGAAGTGGAACCTTACGAAGGAGCAAAGTTTCGTGGATTGCTGGCAAGGAAGAGCTCAGGAATTGAGAGGTAGCCGAAAAAACTCTCATGTATACAAAGAAATGGTATTGTTGGCAAAGTTGTAAGCATGCAAAAAAGCATTTTCCTTTCAGCAGCGTCTGTCCGTGCAGCAATAATCGGCACTTGCAAATCATAATATTGTATAAATAGCAAAATAAAATGGATGCGGTCTCTTGAATTCATGAGTTTAATACTTGTGACAAATTTTGCAAATTGCAAATGGCTATTAGATAAACGAAAATCGCACAACAATAGTTAAACACCAGAGCAAAACTAAACGTATATGTACACACATAAAATAAACAAAATATGTTTTTGGGGTGCACCCGAGGTGTGGTCCAACCAACTGCCCTATCACTATTGCCCCGTCTGGCAAAACACTATACTATTCTATATATTTATAGGAAATATTATTATTTTTTCACTAATTTATCGTCTGCGCAAAAAAAGTTGTTAACGCTTTCAAAGACTACGAGAATCTGATCCGACACGCACTTACGAGCCAGGCCGCAAGCTACGCGTGGCCTTCAGAATTCTCAGCCGAGTGTGTATTGGTGCCCAATCATTTGGCGCCGCCCCTATTACCCAAAGGGACAGAGTTGTATAGCGCACGCCACCATAGCACACCAAGTACACTGGGATAATTTTCCCCTCCCGTATAAAAAGGAAGGCGATACCCCTTTTTACGGAATACCCGCGCAAAGCATTCCGTTTCCCTAATATTTGTTAGTGGAGGAACCGTTTTGACGAACATCTCCTTTTGGAGACTTATACCACTGGGTAGGCACACACCGAGTGCAACAGTGCCAACAATTCATGGCTTTGAATTATACAATTATTTGCCGACAGATGCCACTGCCAACGCTTGGAGTGAAAGGAATATTAGGCAAAACAAAGGAAATGAACAAACAAACACAAATGAAGTTTTCGTTGCGGCCAGTACGCGACAACTCCACCCCTTCCTCAACGAAAAGGAAGGAATCTTCCTTTTGGTCAGGGAACGGAAATCTCCTACCGTATCCTATCCATCCCTATATGGCTTCAACTCCTTAACGTTCCAAGTCCCTTTGTTTTTACCTAAGTCATCTGTCAGTGTGTATGTCCACGGCGACACTCTCTTCCTAACAATATACGGCCCTACGTACTTTGGCGCTAACTTCGCTGCCTCTGACAGTATAAAACTCTTCCTCCAAACTAGCTCTCCAGGCATGTACTGTACATCTCATCGTCTGAGATTGTACTGCCTCGCAAGCTTCACACTCGCCTGCTCTAACCTAGTTCTAATGTTGGCCCTAATCTCTTCGAGCCTCTTTGCCCGCTCCTTAGAATTTAATTGCTCCTGATCTCCTAAACTGTCTATGAAGTCCCTATTGCCTTCTTCCGTTCTTCCGCCATTTCCCTACCAAATTCACAAAATATGGCGTAGCTCCAAACACTTCGTGCTGCGCTGTCCTAATACAGCATGCTACCTTCGCTCACTGTTGGTCCCATGTCCTCTGGTTCTCTGATATATAAGCCGTAAGTGTTGTTTTAATTATTTGGTTTATCCTCTCGGCCGGGTCAGCCTGTGGGTGATAGTGTGCGGAGTACCGGAGTTGGACGCCATAGTCACCGCAGAGGCCCCGAAGCTCTCGACTACTAAATTGGGTTCCATTGTCACACACAACCGACCGACCTTGTGACGACTTCACTAAAGGCCCTACCAGATCCACACAAATCATTTCCCAAGGCTCGACTGCCTTGGTTCTCTCCATCATACCCCCAGCTGGCTGTGAATTCTCAGGTTTCACCTGCTGACAAATTTTACACGCCCTAACATATTTTGCAATGTCCGACTTCATCCTTGGTCAGTGGAACTTTTGTGAAACAAGTGCAAAAGTCTTTTTCCACTCTGGTGGATCACCGTAAACAGAAGGAAATCTCGACCTAATGAACATGTAGAGGTTGCCACCTTCAACTCTCCACGCTGGATACGGCAAAGGCTTTTTCTCTACTAACCGAATCATCCTTACCAACCAAGGATCGGCAGTAGTCACCTCAGCAATAACTGGCACACTTCTGGATAGCATATCTGGAACCACATGTTCCTTGCCTTTCCGATGCACTATATCAAAATCGTACTGCTGGAGTTTTAAAGCCCATCTCGCTAACCTACCACACGGATCCTTCAACTTATTCATCCAAATAAGCGAATAATGGTCCGTAACAATCGTAAACTTAGCGCCCTCAACATATGGTCGCAGTTTCTCAACCGCCCACAGAACCGCTAGAAACTCCTTTTCGGTCGTCGAGTAATTTCGATCTCCTTTGTTCAAGGACCTACTCAAATAAGCTATCACCCTCCCACCGTCATCAAACATCTGCGTTAACACCGTACCTACACCGAAATCAGACGCGTCTGTCTGGATTGTGAAAGGCCGCCTGTCCTGCTGTCCCAGGGGTCTATCTCCCGTTTCCCGATCTGTTGTCCGACCTGACAACCATATCGCTTGACCTTGAATCCCCTATTCTTTCGTCCGACCTACTCTCTCTTATAACTGCAGTTAGCCTAAGATCTGTTAGGTATGTACATACGTACATAAGCGAAATGTGTACAGAAGGGATGCTGTATTCCCGTTTATGTAGGAAGCGGTCAAGAAGATTGATCGCCTTCCCCTCTGTTGAAGACATGAGCGAAGACCTCATCGAGTTTTAAGCTTAAGATATATAGGTATAGAAGAAAATTATACTCATCCTGAATTGCTATGAAAGATTGAATTGTACTTACCCTATTACTTTCCAATACATACCCAAATACTCACAATACTGAATCTACTCCCATTCCAAAATACTTACCAGCGACCCTACTTCCGCTACTACTCTAAAGGAGAAACCAAAACAAAATGTATATAAATATGTATGTATTGGTAATTCTAAGTTAATAGTCAAAATAATTTTTCGCTCGCTCGAACTACAAAACGGTTGTGACTTAATAATCTGTTAAAAAAATTTAAATAAAAAAAAATAATAAATACATATATACATAAATATATATCTATATTAAAATAAACCAGTTGTGTCATAAATACATTATAGAGGGTGGTTAAATTTTCAAGGGCCGATGTTGATTTTGAATAAAACACAAACTATTTAGGAAATTATTGAAATTTTATTTTATTATGATATATTGGTATTACTCAATTATGCATGTAACAAAATATCGGCCAAATGAGCGCCGCGACCTCGGCGGCACACCTCCATACGATGGTCCAAATTTTCGATGACGCTGAGGCATAATGGAGTTTCTATGCGGTTAATGTGCCGAATTATCTCATCCTTTAGCTCTTGAATTGTTGCTGGCTTATCGACGTACACCTTTTCTTTCAAATAACCCCAGAGAAAAAAGTCCAACGGTGACAAATTACATGATCTTGGGGGCCAATTGACATCGCCATTACGTGAGATAACACGGCCATTGAATTTGTTGCGCAAAAGAGCCATTGTTTCGTTAGCTGTGTGGCAAGTGGCATCGTCCTGCTGAAACCACATATCGTCCACATCCATATCTTCCAATTGTGGCCATAAAAAATTCGTTATCATCTCACGATAGCGAACACCATTCACAGTAACTGCCTGACCGGCCTCATTTTGGAAAAAATACGGCCCGATGATGCCGCCAGCCCATAAACCGCACCAAACAGTCACTCTTTGTGGGTGCATTGGTTTTTCGACAATCACTCTTGGATTCTCATTCGCCCAAATGCGGCAATTCTGTTTATTGACGAATCCACTGAGGTGAAAATGTGCCTCATCACTGAAGATGATTTTCTTCGAAAATTTTCATAATAAGTCTGGATAACTTTAACACGTTGTTGGATGTGATTGGGAAATCATGCCGCATCCCCCATATTCACCCGACATTGCACCTTCTGATTATCATTTGTTTCGATCGCTGCATAACAATTTGAATGGAAAAAAATTTAAAAATGTGGAAGACGTCAAAAACCACCTTGACACCTTTTTCAACGAGAAACCGCGCGATTTCTATGAATCAGGCATCCGTAAATTGGTTGAACGTTGGGAGTGGATTGCCGAACATGATGGCGAATACATAATTGATTAATAAAAGCGCTTTCTTCAAAAAATTTCAATTTTAGTTTGCACTTGAAATCGGGCACGAACTTATGCACTCAACAATTATGCATTAAACAACTATTTATCAACTATTGAGGATTATTTGATGCGTTTTATTGTGTTGAAACAACATCCTACTGAAAAACACGCTGAAGTGCTAAAAATTAAGTTCCCTACTATAAAAGGCTTAACAAAATGGATAACAAAGGAGCTATTGTTGAAGAATTATATAAACAAGCTAAAAAAAGGTTTAAACGAACACGTGCTATTATTAAAAGGATCGATGATTTATGGCCAGCTGACTTGATTTTTAGAGATTATTACAAACAAAAACTATCAATCATTATTCAACTTTTTTCCTCATTAAAAGCATTTATAAAACGACAAAACGATTCAATAGAACATTAAAAGGAATGATGTGGAAAGAGTTTAGTTTTCGGGGAACTTATAAATGGATTGATATCTATAAAAATTTAGTCAATGGTTATAATAACACTATTCACAGGACCATCAGAATGACTCCAAATGAGGTCAATTACTCGAATGAACAACATTTATTGGACACCGCATACAACAATTTAAAAGTTTTTCATAGACCAAAAATTAAAATAAATGATGGAATAAGTAAATATAAACAAGTATTTGAAAAAGGGTATACACCGAGTTAGACAAAGGAAGTTTTTAAAATAAAATCAATTAAAAACACAAATCCTACAACATATATATTATACCTATAATACTTGAAGACTATCAAGGTAATACTATAAAGGGGGGATTCTATGAATATGAACTGATGAAAACTAAACTCTCTCATGCATATTTAGTTGAAAAAGCTTTGAGACGCAAAACAATAGTGTTTATGTTAAATGGTTAGGATTCTCTTCTAAACACAATTCCTGGGTGAATGTTTATGACTTAAATTAAAAAATAAATAAAAAATATGTATGTGTTATAAATAAAAACGTGTTTTGATAATTATTTCAGTCAAGTTTTTAATGATAACCGATCAACATGTCGATTACATTAACAATAAATAGTAATTCATCTATACTGGTTGCACACCATTTCCCTCCCATAGAACTCAAACAAGATTATGTTTGTGGGTTAATTAGTTTTGACTCATGTTGGAGCATGTGAACTGGATGACATAGTTGAGAAAATTACCAACATATATGAACCTTTAAATCGAGGTTTTATTGCTATAAAAGCTAACCCTAATACATTTCATTACATTATGAGCAATAAAAAAGGAGTGAATTGGTTCATTACTAGGTTTCAGTAAAAGAATATTATAGCCAGGGATTGTTCATTACTCTGACAATCCAGTGGATATAACAAAAATAAACACAATATCCGATGAGTGTAATATCATCAATGGCTCATATATACACGAAATATCTATGCATACAATACATGAGTTTTCTCTTATGGTAGAGTTAGGCCAGGATATAAAATCTCAGAAATACCTCTTAATGTTATATATATACTAGTTAATACTCACCAAATAATCACTCTAGTTCTTAAAGCCGTTGACCAAACGGGTTTAGTTAGAGTAAACGTGTGTTTGTGGTGCTCGTCACGAAAATAGAAAATCGAAATCTAGGGCCACGCGTTGCGATAAAATTTTGCGCCAAATTGGGCGAAACAGCTTCGGAAGCGTACGTTAAAATTGTAAAAGTGCATGCTGATAGTGCTATTAGTCGTGCCCAGGTGTTTCGATGGCATAAAGAGTTTCAGTTTAAGCAAAGCTCGCATGAACAAGTCGAAGGTGAAAGCGATGATTATTGTCTTTTTTAATAGTCGTGGAATCGTCCACACAGAGTTTCTTCCACCGGGGAAATCCGTAAATCAAGTCTACTATCGCCAAGTACTCGAAAGATTGCGGAAACGAGTCAACAGGGTGCGCCCAGACATCGGTCGTAACTGGATCCTTCATCACGACAACGCGCCCTGCCACACCGCCCTCAGCGTGTCCCAGTATTTGGCCTCTAAAGTTATCGCGGTGTTGCAACAACTCTCTTATTCACCCGATATGTCACTCTGTGACTTTTTTTGTTTCCTAGAACAAAATCGGTGGTCAAAGGAATCCATTTTGTGTCGATTAAGGGCATCTAGACGGCCGTGACGAGGGTACTCGCGGACATCCTAGTCGAAGCGTTTCAAAATAGTGAACAAAAATAAATAAAACCGAAATTTATAAGGTGTCTGTGCACAAATAAAAATTTCCTCTTTTTATTTATCCGGGCCGATTGGCAAAATCGGCATTACTAATTTCACAAGCTCAGAGGAAAGTTATTTATGGCCCTTCGAGGCCAAACTTGACCAGACCTAGAAAAAAAAAAATTTTTTTTATTATAAAATACAGCCCACAACCGCTCCCCCGTTTTTTCATTTCAATAAAAAATAATTACAAAATAGAAATATAAAAAATTATTAAGTTTATAAAACACAAAATAACAAGCAAATTTAAAAACAAAAGTGTGAAACATACATACGTACATACAAATACTTAAGTGCACTCACATACATACACGAAAAAAAAGAAAAACAGTTTATACAAAATCAGGTGGTAAACACATACAAAATATAACTTAATACAAAAAAAAGTGAAATTTACCTACATTCCAAAGTGCACCTACATACGTACATATGTACAAAAAAAAATTTACTATATATACATAAATCTTTTTTTACGTGGTCTTTTTTACACGATTTTGAAACAACATGACTCGTCAAGAAGAAATTATTAATTTTTTACACCTTTTTTGATTCAAAACGAATTCCAAAAAAAAATTATTTTTTATATGATTTTCTGCTAGATATCATCCGAATAGCAACTCTACTTAACGGCTTGCAAAAAATACTTGTAAATATATAATTTTTAAGATAATTACATTAAAATAATAATGCATGCCAATTTTTTCCATGGCGAAAACTTGACGTCAAGAACACTGGAGACATGTCTGCCGTCTATCACAACATGATCGATCTGGTTTTGTACTTTTCGAACAGGGGCAGCCAAGTAGCTTGATGTATTTTTTTGTGCTGGAATCTAGACAACTATCTTTCAGGCCCCGGGGAAGTTGATCAGCTTCAACCCATTAAGGGATGATTCCTTGTGGAGGCTGAATTTTCCAACAGTCGCACCAAAGATACCTTCTTTGCCCACCCTGGCATTAAAATCGCCAATTATGATTTTCACTTCGGGTCGGGGGCACCGCTCATAAATATGCTCTAGGCGCTCATGAAAAGTATTTTTGGCCAAATCGTCCTTATCTTCCGTCGGGGCGTGGGCGCAAATCAACGATATGTTCATAAAATTCGTCCAACGCCCGCTCGCAGCCACACCTCTGGTGAACAGACGCTGCAGTTAGATTTCTGCGGACCCTTAAGCCGAATAAGTCTGAGTGGCTCCTTTGAAGCTTCCTCTCTCATTAACCGTGACACAAGCTTTGGTTACCGTATCTTGCACAAGAGTTGCCCAAGTTTCCAGGGTGCGCGACGTGGAGGCAAGAATAGGAATTGGAGATAGTCTCGCAACTGTAACAGCATTCCCAGAAGCTTGACTACACCCCATTACAACCTAATATAAGTCTCTCAAAAAATATAGGTGGCGATGGGTTTGACATCATCCTACAACGGCTAATCTAATTTGTGAGGGCTTGATAATCGCTACATGTTTGGATCAACATTTTCTTGCTCAATATCCTGACATTGAGCGTGGGTTACAATTCCAATGTAAGCATAAATCTTGTGTTGCTGGGTATCAAGAATTATATAAACATCTGGAGAAACCGAAAACCAACTTCCTATAACAAATCTTATAACAAAAAAAACCTATACAGTTGTATTAGACATATCTTCTGAAGACATTGATATTTTTAGGCCAATCCATAATAATATCATATCATATAATATCACGGTTTTAAAAAAAAAATATTTTTTTTTTTAAGGTTGTGGTTCAGATCCCCAAATTTATATATGAATCGTGTATGGTATCTTTTACACGATTTCGATTTACACGGTTTTCTTAGGAACGAACCTGCCGTGTAAAAAAGATTTTACCGTGTTTAAAGAAAAAGTGTCAAAAAACAAAATCACAAAAACAAAAAAAATCAAGACTATAACAACAACAACGAACTCAATGTTGAAAGAACACCAATCAACTTGCCACAAGAGAAGTACAACAACAAAAAACTGAAGGACAGATCCACCAAGAAACAACAAGCAGGTACCACACCAAAATCACCAGGACGCAAGCAACAGCAAAAAAGAGACGTAAGATTTGCCACTACCAGTAAGTAGGCAAACTTTTAATATTCTTTAAAAGATACCTTTTGTTGAGGACATGGACCTCCATTGCATAAAAGTTAAACCTAAAATTATACATGGTCCTTCGGTGCCGAAAAAACGAAGTAGCACCACTACTCTACCCAACGGCAACAGCGGCCATCACACAGAATACACAAAATCAAACGGAATCTTAAACCGAGCGGTCGTGTGTGAACAAAAAAAAAAAATATAAAAAACTGTGCTTAAAACTAATATAAAGTGAATAAAAATTGGTGGAAAATAATGCGAAAAGCGCAAAACACCAATTAAAATTAAATATTGTGTGTGCTGCCCGCTGTATGAAAAAAAAAAAATTTAATTGGAAACAAAAAATTTGATACAAAAAAAAAACCATACAGACGTACAAAAAAAAAAAAAACAAACGGTACAAAGTTAATAGGAAATCTAACGGAATATTAAATCGAGCGTGAAATAAGAGGGAAAATATGTTATGAGCGAAACGTGATTTATAGTTATTTAATAATATAAATTGAACAAAACACGGTAAAAAAGTTCAAAAAGAAAACATACTGCAAGAAATCGAAAAAAATACTCAAAATAAAACTCGAGCGGTCATACAAAAAAAAACAAAAAAAAATCGAGCGGTCACATTCAAAACAACGAAAATCGGAGTGCAGAACAAAATGTAATAAAAGTGAATCCCAGAAAAGTTAAATAATTAAAAACAGATATAAATACAAATTATAAAGACAAACAAATAAATAATTATAACAAAATATATGTAAAACATTCTTAAATGCATATTCAGTAAAATAAAGGGTGGTTAAATTGTAAGGGCCGATGTTGAATGTGAACCACACCTAAACGCCAAGTTTTTCTCCGAATTTAATTTGACATTTCTCTATTTCAGACTTACTCAATTTGAACCATGGAGAGATACACAATCCAACAACGTGTTAAAGTTATCCAGACTTATTATGAAAATTTTCGAAGAAAATCATCTTCAGTGATGAGGCACATTTTCACCTCAGTGGATTCGTCAATAAACAGAATTGCCGCATTTGGGCGAATGAAAATCCAAGAGTGATTGTCGAAAAACCAATGCACCCACAAAGAGTGACTGTTTGGTGCGGTTTATGGGCTGGTGGCATCATCGGGCCGTATTTTTTCCAAAATGAGGCCGGTCAGGCAGTTACTGTGAATGGTGTTCGCTATCGTGAGATGATAACGAATTTTTTATGGCCACAATTGGAAGATATGGATGTGGACGATATGTGGTTTCAGCAGGACGGTGCCACTTGCCACACAGCTAACGAAACAATGGCTCTTTTGCGCAACAAATTCAATGGCCGTGTTATCTCGCGTAATGGCGATGTCAATTGGCCCCCAAGATCATGTGATTTGTCACCGTTGGACTTTTTTCTCTGGGGTTATTTGAAAGAAAAGGTGTACGTCGATAAGCCAGCAACAATTCAAGAGCTAAAGGATGAGATAATTCGGCACATTAACGGCATAGAAACTCCATTATGCCTCAGCGTCATCGAAAATTTGGACCATCGTATGGAGGTGTGCCGCCGAGGTCGCGGCGCTCATTTGGCCGTTATTTTGTTACATACATAATTGAGTAATACCAATATATCATAATAAAATAAAATTTCAATAATTTCCTAAATAGTTTGTGTTTTATTCAAAATCAACATCGGCCCTTGAAAATTTAACCACCCTTTATTAACGAAAACTCGCATACACTTACGTAACACACAGTGCTCGTTGCGGTAAAAGTTTTTTCAAGAAAATAAAAAAATTAATATATGCATTGTTACAAACTTTGGAAATTCGATTTAAAAAATAATATTAAACAAAAAAAAGTCAAATATAATTGAGAAAAACTAGTACAAAAAAAAAAAAAATTTTGTCTCAAATTATTTTATACCACAAATACAGAAACTAAACAAATTATAAAATCATTTATGATCCCCAAATATATTACAAAGTTTAAAAATTATACTAGAGCAAATGTGTGATTATATTCCCATTATGGTGTATGCGTAGTTATTATCGGGAAAGTGAAAAGAATATTAATTCTCCTGTTTACATAAAGCACACATTCAATAAAGAGCCAAGTGCGTTTTGATAAGTTTTTTACGATCACTTTTTTGAAGAAGAGTATAAAAGCATTTAAGAATTTCAAAGGTGTCACTGACTGCACGCAATACAAAAATACGCGGAAAAGTTTTTAAGTTAAAAAAAAATTTAAAAGTGTATAAAAATACAGTCTTAAAATCTGCATGTACAGAATTATTTAAACAAAAGTACTACTGCAGTCATATATACATATCATTAAGTGGTTTTGAAATAAGTTTTTTAAGTTTTCAAAGCCACGCAGCAGGAAAATTGTATATTGGAGTGGAAGAGGTTTTAGCTACATATTTTTTGCCTCGATCACCAACAACAACAACAACCAAGTCCCATCAGCTACAAAACCTAAGGCTAAGTAAAACCCATGGCGGAGTAAGTACAACCTAATCTTCACTCAGACATACATACATATATAGTCGCATATAATTTTTCAAGACCTCATAAATTACATAATTATTGGTGTCAACTGTACAAGCTTGTACAAAAAAAAAAAAACCCCGTTAGCCACTCCCTCAAATTTGCAGTAGCGAAATAACATATACATATCAGTACCGTTTTTCTGAAAAACGATTGAAATATACACATCAAAAAAAATTATATACAAATTAAACTGTTCAAGCTTGTACAACACAAAAAAATCCCGTTGGCCACTCCATCAAATTTGCAGCGGTTAAAAAATATATTTAGTATACATCTCAGCACCGTCTCTCTCTAAAACGGTTGGCAAATAGCATATCGCGCACACAAACATTAAACGCATTGCACTCAGACGAGCTGAGGAAAAATAAACAAAAGGAGTCGCAGCACAGACCCAGTGGGCCGCGATCAAGCAATTATTACACTTTTGTACAGTCGAACAAAAGTGAAGAGTTTTTAATAGGAATTCACCACTAAAAACCCAATTATTCCAAATAAATTTATTTGGAATAAATAATAAATACACCCAAAAAAAAAAAAAATTTTTTTTAATTTGCATACCCACCCAAATATTTGCACTCAGACGCGCTGAGGCAAATAGACACATTAAATTTTTGCTTCTGGTTAATATATACCAAATAAAAGCAGTTCGAAAAAAACCCCAATTTTTTTTATTACAAACTCACCCAATTTTTTTAAAAAACCCACTAAATATATATTTAATTTTTATAAAAACATCATTAAATCAAATCCCAAAAAGTTCCACAAATGCCAGAAGATAAGGCAGAAAAAGCATCAACCAAGATGAACAGGTACTTACAGAAGTTCATCTTTGAATCCAACAGGCTGGAGGTCTTCTGCGCAAAATGGTCAACGGACTTGGCGAGTGACCAGACGGAAACCCTACTCAGCGTAAAAATACAGCAGCTGGACAAAAATTGGGATAGCCTCCTAGAAGCATACGAGGCTATTTTCATGGCAGACGCATACCCGGAAGTCAGCGAGTCAGTGGAGCAGAAATACGCAAAATGTTCCGAAAGCTTCCAGAACTGTAAAGCGCAAATGCTAGAAGCATTGCAGCTTTTCACAGTTACAACACCCACCCAAACAACCCAACAATCAACAAATACACACACAAGCTCAGTTTCCAATGGGGTATGTCTCAAAGTACCAGCATGCGATACTGAAGCATATTACGGAGGATACGAAGACTGGCCGACATTCCGAGACATGTTTACGGCATCTATGCAGAGAACTGGGAGCAGCTGCAAACATTGCAGACCACAATAAATAACTGCCTCTCCAATCTCTCATCACAAAAGATTTCGACTAAGGATTGGGACCCCATCCTCATTTATATATGCTCCTCGAAACTCCCGAGCGAAACGCTCGCGCTTTGGGAACAATCACTCAGTTCGAGGAAAGAACTACCACTCTGGTCCGAAATGAACGCATTCCTGACCAGTAGATACGAGGTAGTAGAACGACTGGGAACCTATCGCCCAAGTAAACCCAAACCCCAATACATTCACACCCAGAGCTGGCAATCAAAGCTTCGCATTTGCGAATAAAAGTCACATGCAAACCTATCACACAGAGCTCCAAAAACCCGTTTCCTGCAAGTTATGCAAATCTAGTCACGGGATGAAAATGTTCATCCGATTTAGGAACCTTCCCAGATCGACAAAAATTCGTTCGAGAAAACAATTAATGCGAAAATTGTCTTTCCTGTTCACACCAGCGAAGTCAATGTCAAAGCAAATTCACCTGCGTTTACTGCCAAAGGCGTCATCACTCACTACTCTATTATCAAAATACAACCCCATACTCAAAACCCTTCTCATCGACAGCACAGGCAGCGACCGCAGTGGAAATAGCAGACGATAGACCATCAACCTCAACAGGAATCAGCCACACCCCCAGGCTCAGAAGAAGACAGTCAAGGTAACAACACACCATGCAAGCAGCAATGAAACCACACTCTTGCCCACGGCTATAGTCCCGATATATCTAGCAGAAGAACACCACAAAATCAGAGCAATGATAGACCAAGGTTCGCAAAAAACCTTTGTCACATCTCGGATTCAAAAAACACTCAATCTACCCACGCACATTGGGCCAGAGAGCCGATTTTTCGACGAAAATTAAAGTTTTAAAGCTAGGTTCTTGAAATTTCGTACATATGATAGTGTCGATGCATATAAAAACATATCCAAGTTGCAGACCGATCTGACCACGCCATCCCTAGCCGCCCATATGAGATAGGTTTCCTCTTATTCTTAATTGTACGGTAATTAATAATGCTAGCACTCGTTAAATTCAGCAAATGTTTTTAATTAATTTCTTTTAACACATAACCTTAATAATAATTAAACGGATTTTCAGAGTCAGAATCTGAATCACTATCACTATTGTTAGCATCAAAATCGGGAACATTGTTATTATTGTTCATGTTAACAAAATTTAGCAAGTTTGGTAATTTCAAAAGTTCGATTACGTCTGCTGGTAGGGGTAGTTTATTTTGCTGGCCCAATCTTTTTGTTAGATAGATGCTCGACACAAGAGGATCTGAGGAATCCATTGCTCTGTGGAAAATGTCTGCCATGTTGTTCTGCCGTGTACTCTTTCGAGCATGTAAACTCCTGTCCTGTCACTCTTATAGTATTTGTTGCGAGCCTCTGAGGCGTTTTCGCCAAGAACACCTATTATTTGGTAGCCTTGCATTAACACTTTATGGACCGTTGCCGACATTGGAAACCATGGATACAAGGACATATATCGAGTTATGGTTTTCTGGCAATATTTTTTAAATTGTGTTGGATCAATTGGTAGGTCACAAGAAATAGCAATTAAAATATTGCTAAAATATGCAATGAGGAATTCATCAAGACCTAAAATTTCAGCTAGTAGCTTAGGTTGTGCAAACGCCCTCCTTGCTGTATTACCGTCGTTGGTATTACCATTGCCATTCTGCTTAGGCTTATCCACATGTAGAGCCATAGCATTCCACATCTGCTTCTGAATCGTCTTTTTTTGTTTCGCCATTTCTTCTTTTCCATTTTCATCTCTCACTTGCCATTTTTTAAGATTCAGTCTGTATGCAATTTTAAGAATGAATTCAAAAAATCGAATCCAGACATGTAGAGGACTTATGCCATATTTTAATGCTTCATGTCTTGGCTTAAATTTTGGTGAGTCCATTTTAGCATTATCCAAGAAGTCTTTTGGACTCGCTCCACATATCGGACACAATTGGCAAGATTTAGTTTCAGTCAAAATGTTTAAAACTTTTCCATCCAAAAGTGTCATTTGAAGATCATATTCAACTGAAATTGATTTTCTATTTACAACGGTGCAGACATATGAAGACAAACCTTTTATTTGATTATCCAATTTTTTTTTCTCAGTAAGAATATGATCTTTTGTCTCTTTAACAAACTCAAGCTTGACTGGTCTACAAAATCTAATCGACTGAGGAGTACGATTCATCCAAAATACATTTCCAATATGGTCCATTAATTTTAGGGGGATTATTGTTGTCGCAAAAAGCGAGTCGTCAGAAAGTAATGAATCACATCCAAAAAAGTGTTGCTTATAGCTGCTTTGTCCGGTTGTTCCGTCAAATCCATAGCTTACAATAAGGGTCAGACTTAAAGTATTGCCAAGCTGCTCAAATAAATCTTCTTGCATTTGAATTATACGGCAACTAGCGTGGTCTAAAAGACTTTGCAGCGGGACTTCAGCAGCTGACTCGGTTACATTAATATCAAAAGGTCTACATTTTAACTTCTCTTCTCTCACTTTGTTGTAAGCAGGTAAAAGTTCACAAGATCGAGAAATGCTAAGCTCGCGAAAGTTGATGTATTGACTTTTACTCAACGAATTTTCAAGCAGATGTTAAAGCCTCATCCTCCGTTAGTCGAACCGAGTCATTTTTCTGAGTAAAAAGATTTTTTCTAGCCTTATTGGAGTCACTCGGAATAAAAAATGTATTTTTTAACACAAGGGCTGTATCTTTATCGTTCGATTTTTTGGCCGAAACTGCAGCGGCATGCACAAGAAGAGGTGTGTTGTGACCCTGATTTACAGCTAAATCGGTTGCCAATTTTCTCTTCTGACGGGGACCAGCGTTAATATATTCAATGGGTGGGCGTCCAACTCGTCTTGATGTAGACGGCTTTGGATTTGAAGACAACAATGAACTTACTGTTATAACCATGTTGGACGAAAGCCATTTGGTATGCTTTGTCTTAAATCTGGCCATATTTCTATTACAATTTGCCAAATTCTTTTGTATGTAAAGGTGAAAGCTTCCCACTTTGGTGTTGATTTCATCCTTTTTCTCCGTGCTTAAGTCGAATTCTTTCAGTTCATCATAAATCCAACTCGAAACGGAAGATGCGCTACGATTGTTTTGTATGTAGATATCAAGCAGTTGCTCATAGGCGAACTCAACCACAGCTGTAATATTAAGGATTATACACATCGGAGCAAAAAGGAGCAAAAAAGATTTTTTAAAGTAGTTTATATACACTTTGCACTATAATGACACATAATTACTTTTTGGCACAAATTGGCACAAAATTAGTTATACTCCACAAAAGACGGGTTAGCAGGTTAGCTTTTTTCTACTTTTGGACAACACGAATAAACGCACACAAAAAACACACTAACAAACATGAACGAAATTTTTTTTAATACAAATATTCTACATACCTTGGTCATTCTTTTCCATAATTTTTGTGAAAATTGGTTAAACCACAAAAATTTTGGCACACTCGCAAGTCAACAAAATTTTTCCTGCGCTTTTTAGTTTCGCACGCATGCAATCAAACAGCTGACTTAGAAGGGCTGCCAAAATTTCAGGGATGCATCAAAACAACTAAAATCTTTTGATTCATTTTAGTCGAAGTATATACTATTCAAATTTTATTATTAAAACAGGTTTACTTTCTATGAAAAATTTGAATTTTCGTCGAAAGATCGGCTCGCTGGCCCAATGTGCCACTGAGGAAACCCATTACGAAATCTCAGGAATGGGAGGAACTTTCATCCAGAACTCAACTAAAGTCTGCGAACTAACTCTATGTTCGTCAGACTTATCACACCATGTAAAGCCTAGAGCAATAATATTACCCAAGCTCACACACCTACTACCCACAACCCAGGTGTCAACCATTGACATCAACCAAATAACACATTTAGCGTTAGCCGACCCAAAATGTCTCACCCCATCTCGAATTGACATGGTAATCGGCAGCGACTTGGCACCCCAAATCCTCAAACAAGGAGTGCAACACCTCCACAATGGAACCCTGTTGGCACAGCAGACAACATTTGGATGGATAATCAGCGGACCGACAACTCAAAAGGTAGAGTCCTTTTCAACACAGTTCCATCCAGCCCAAAATGACCCGATCAGCATCCAACTAAGGAAATTCTGGGAGCAAGAAGAAGTCCCGGCTCCTCCAACTCACTCAGAAGCGGACAAATTTTGCGAAAATTTGTATCGCAAAACAACAACGCGTCAAAAGAATGGTAAATACACAGTCAAATTACCATTCAAAAAGGAGTTTCCCAGGGACGCAGCCCTAGGCCACTCCAGACTAGCAGCACAGCAACAGTACATCAGCAACGAGCGGACCCTAGAACGAAAACCAGTGCTGCAGCAAAAATATCAGGAGGTCTTGGAAGAATACTTGACCTTGGACCACATGGAACCCACTTCACCTCTCGAAGTAATCCACGAAGGGAAGTACTTCTCCTTCTATCTACCCCATCACGCTGTCATAAAACCCGACAGTAAATCCACAAAGGTCCGAGTGGTATTCAACGCGTCCAGATTATCACAATCAGGGAACTCGTTAAACGACGCCCTACACACAGGCCCAACACTATAAAACGATTTAATGCTAATAATCCTCAATTGGCGACTCTATAAGTACGTATTTAACGGCGACATTGAGAAAATGTACCGGCAAATACTCGTTAACTAGGAAGATCAAGACTTCCAGCAAATACTCTTTTGCAGAACCCCCGACTCTCCAATAGAAGATTTCAAGCTAAAGACAGTTACGTTTGGCGTTAACTGTGCCCCATATTTAGCTATTCGAACCCTACATCAATTAGCCGAAGATTGCAAAAGCGAATACCCTCTCGCAAACAATATCCTACTCAATGAAATTTATGTAGATGACATTCTTTCAGGCAGTAATGAAATACTGTCCACTATCAACTCTCGCACCCAAGTTATCGAAGCGTTAAATTCAGCAGTATTCCCTCTTAAGAAAATTACGGCAAACCACCCGAAAATACTCGAAAAAATTCCAGAGTCTCATTTGCTGGATGCCGACTTTCTTAAATTCAGCGACACAAGCTCAACAAAAACTCTAGGAATACGCTGGAACGCGCTTACGGACACCTTCTCTTACTCATACGACCCTCAACCCGCAGCAAAGTGTAGTACAAAACGCCAGATTTTATCGGCTGTGGCGAAATTATTCGACCCGGCAGGATGGTTATCACCAATTATGATAGTAGCCAAGGTACTACTCCAAACACTTTGGCTAGAAGGAACGGATTGGGACGAAAACGTAAAATCCGGATCCCTACATAAATGGAACTCATTTCATGAGAATCTCCCGGCAATCAAAGACATCCAAATACCCCGATTGGTGCAATACTCCCCTGACAAACCGATTCAACTCCATGGATTCTCAGATGCCTCAGAGAAGGCATTCTGCGCTTGTGTGTATATGAGGGTACAACACGGCGCAAACTCCTTCACCTCCCATTTACTAGCTGCGAAAACAAAGGTAGCTCCTCTCCAAACAATAAGTCTCCCCCGTCTAGAGCTCTGTGGAGCAGTTCTACTGGCAAGGTTGGTAAACCAAATACAAACCGAATTAAGTTTACCGCCTCACGAACTTGTTCTGTGGACAGACTCGACCATCGTCTTAGCATGGCTAGATAAACCACCACACTCTTGGAAAACATATGTAGCAAACAGGATATCCCAGATCCTGCAACTGATAAGCAATGCTACGTGGCGGCACGTATGCAGCAGCGGCAACCCAGCTGACCTAGGCACCCGTGGATGTCGACCTCAGGATCTCGTTGAAGACACCATCTGGTGGAAAGGTCCTGAATAGCTCGCCAAACCCGCCAATGAATGGTCTAGCTCTCGCCCCCAACACCCATCGCCTCCGGAGTAAAGGCACATCGCCGCATTCCATACCTCGCCATCCGAAGATATCTTGGAGAGATTTTCTTCCTTCCCCCGAGCCCTTAGAGTAATTGCATATATATAACGTTTTATTCACAGGTCACGAAAATTGCCATCTCGGATGAGCATGACTCTAAGCCACGAAGAGATGAACGAAGCAAAAACGCGACTCACAACCCTAACTCAACGAAGGCATTATGGTGAAACCATAGCTCAACTCGAAGCCTCAAACCCGCTGCTCGACAGCAAAGGCGTACTGCGCGTAAACGGACGGCTTAAATACGCAGCCCTTAGTTATAACGAACGTCATCCCATAACTATCCCAGGAAACTCGATATTCTGCACTCTGCTGTTAAAATTTCTACACACCACCATGCTGCATGCTGGAAACCAGTTAATGATGCGAATGGTACAACTGTTGTACTACATTCCCCGACTCAAACCCAATATAAAAAAGTGCATCTTTCACTGCAAAACATGCACCATCCACAAGCAGCAGATGAGATCGCAGATCATGGCAGCACTACCCTCCGAGCGAACCACATATACCCTACCGTTTCACACGACTGGAGTGGACTTCGCCGGCCCGTTCCTAGTAAAAGTATCTACCCATCGGCGAGCTTCATAATCAAAGGCATACGTTAAATACGCCCCACTCGGCTTCTATTGGGAGTTTATTCCACCGTATGCCTCTCATATGGGTGGACTATGGGAAGCAGCAGTGAAGAGTTTTAAGCTGCACTTCACTAACGTCGCCGGAAATCATAAATTTAGTTTCGAGGAACTCACCACCCTGATGGTAAGAATAGAAGCGGTTCTCAATTCCCGACCACTCTCAGCCATGTCGCAAGACCCGCAAGACTTACTGGCACTCACCCCTGGACATTTCCTCCGCGGTGCTCCATTGTTATCGATACCCGAACCTAATGGTGAAGACCTCTCTCTGGTTCCCAAATGGTAGAAACTCAAGGTGCTTCATCATCAATTTAGTACCAGATGGAAGAACGAGTAGTAGAGAATTACACAAAAGGTACAAATGGAAAAGGGCGGAAAGCCCCGTAAAGGAAGGAGACCTAGTCGTCCTCAAGGATGAGTGAGTTGATACACCATTGAATATTCGGGAGTGTGGTATCCCATTTTTTTTAGCTTCCGTCATTGAACATCGTATTGCGGACAGAATTGTTGTGTTAACCCGATCGAGGTGTTCGAACTGCAGTTTTAACATGTTGTATTCCGAATCGTGACATATAGACGTAAAGGAGGTTCCACGATCGGTGGTAATATGTAGTGGCTGCCCAAATATAGTGGCTGACCAAATGAAGCATTGATAATACCGGCGCTGTCTTGATGCTTCGTACAGCTTTAAACAATGTGTATTTCGAGAATCCACAGACCAAAACAATAATGTGCTGATTGCTTCATTTGCTTTTTATAAATGTACCAAGATGATTCATGTACATCGCTCTAAATGGAATAGGCTGAATGTCGTTAAGATGCATCTTTCGGACTTACTCCATTTTATTTTATTCAAACAACATTCGGGACAAGCTGCGATACATGCTTTTACGTAGCGCCTCATACGCCTAAACCAAAAATATTTCTGCATTCGTTGTATTATCTTCTCCACTCCAAAGTGGCCTGCGTCATCGTGAGATGCTCGGGTTACACGCCATCGAACTGCGAGGAGGTATGACGAGCTTTTTGTCGTCTGATATCTTCTTGTACAACCGACCGTTGCATAATTCGAAATCTGTCTTAGCTTGGGTTGCTTCTTGTCCATCACTCTTCATCGATGAGATAATACTCTGAAAAAGTGGATCCTGTAATTGTATGGCGTGAACCCAATCGTTCAACGTATCCTCTGCAACGGCTAGAACTCGTTCAGCTACCATATCAGTCTTCTGAGGCGGTAGACTCGGTGATCGGCTTCAGCAGTCAACGTGCTGCTGTAATTGCTTTCTTTAATAAACCGAATGCATTCCATGTTCTTCATTCCAAGTATAAGATGCGTTTTTCTTTAACAGCTTCATAAGTGGTGCTACAATTTGGCTATGCTTATCCATGAACTTTCGGAAGAATCACGTTAGTCCTAGAAATTTATATACTTCGCCCGCATTTGTTGACTCCCGAAACTCGTTGATGCACTGCGTCTTCTCATTGCCTGGAGTTATACCCATCTTGTTAACGTTGTGTCCAAGGAACCTAACGCTTTCTACTAAGAAACTACATTTTGACGGTCTCAGTGTAAACCCAGCTCGACGTATTACACCCAAAACTTCTTTCAATACTAGTTGACCTTCTTCCACTCTTGGACCAGCTATAATTATTTCATCAACGTAACTAACAACCTTGTCGCGATGCTGTAGACTAGATGTCAATTTAATTACCATTTCCTGAAAATACACCGGCGCATTTACCAGTCAAAAAGGCTTGCCGTGTACTGCTTACTATCCTCTGCTATCGGAATTTGGTAGTACCCTGACATAGTATGTCCCTACCCAAAAGTAAATCATAACCTAGGACATTGGCTGATATGACAAAGAGATAGGCTTTGATAATTGCATTGTAAATATTTAGTTCGATTTGCACCTTCCATTTGGATGCGATTATTGAATCTCCAAACCCTTGCAGACGTTTGTGTACTGGTACGGCAGTCTCACAAATCAATGAGTAGTCGCTGCCTATGTCTACCAATGTCCATGATGGATTTTATTCGCGATGATAACCTCTTGCATTATCGGAGGAACGATGTAGTTTACTTTAGGCTCTCCGTTTTCGGATCATTTAAATTGTTGATTGTGTAGGAATTAATAGAAGCATCGTCCAAACTCGCCCGTCTTCCAAGAGATAGCATCGCATAGTAAAACTCAACCAAAGTCCCACCAAATTTTCGTTTACGCCGTCCGATTTCTCTGTGAATTTCCGCAGAATTTACCGCACAAGGAAAATCTTTTTCAGGCATACTTACAAAACTTGCCCATGACTGAAACACTGGTTGGGCATTTATCCAGTCCTTCGCATCGCCTTTAAGTTTCTGCTGTGCTGCAAAAATAGACCTTGATAAATCAGCTATCATTTCCCTTAAATCACAAATATGTTTTTCCCATGGCTCTTTCTGCTCTAAATCACTGGCCTCGACTTGATCGCTACCGAATGCTTCCATTAATGTTGCAATAACTCTCAAGACAGCCGGTTCTACGTACCGGAGTTGACCCGGATTTTATTCGGCCAAGGCCTGTCACCCTTTCGGCGACCTATCCCCGTTAAGGTCAACAGGTAAAATTAGTTTAAGTTCGCCATCGGAGCAACACCTTGCAGCTGGGTTGCTTCAAATCCTTCTAATCAGGGCTGGCGTCGAAACCAACCCTGGTCCGACGGATTACTTCTGCTGCGTGTGCACTAAAAGTCTCCAACACTCCTCCACCTCGGTTAGGTGCAACCAGTGCAATGGTTGGAGTCATCTTAAGGTCTGCTCAGGCCTTAAGACACATAGGGAGTGGACCACACGTTATGTGGCCCCATGCCGCCAACGCCCAAGTGCGCCCCCAGCCTCCACGGCAGTGCCTTCAGCACTCTTACCCACTTTGGGTAACCCGCAGACCTCCACGGTCTTCCGGAGCTCCCCGCAGCATGACTCCCGCCAACCCTCACCCCCTTCCCCTCCCACAACCAGCTCCTCATCCTTCTCTCGTGCGAGGGCTACCCAGCAGCTCCTAGTCCCCCGCATAGTCTGTTCCGTGTGTCAGACCTTAGTACGTCGGAATGTGACCTCAGCCAGATGCAATTCTTGCTCCGGCTGGTGTCATTTTCGGACGTGCTCGGGCCTGCGCACCACCTGTGAGTGGAGTGATGCGTACGTTGCCCCTTGATGTAGCAGTCTGCCCCCGCCTGTTAACACGACAACACCGCCAATCAACACCAACGTGCGAAACCAACCTCAGCGGGTATTACAGCAGCAACACACGTCATCCACGCACCACTCCCTCACCCCCCGTATCACGAACGTTCCCCCGAGACGGACTCGACTCCTTCAATTCAACTGCAACGGACTCCAGGGGAAGATCGACGAGAGAGATCGACTATATGAGCCGAGAGCATCTGTCAATTGCTGCGATCCAGGAAACTAAGCTGACCGCCCGCTCGGATCTTCTGAGTCGGGTCGGATACAACATAATCCGCAAGCACCGCGAGCGAGAACATGGAGGGGGTCTGGCGTTCATCTTGCACAACACCCTGCAGTATCGTCTCATCGACGGCGACATCGACCGCAGGGATACTACCCTAGAATGTCAGGGCATAGCTATCCGGTCAGGCGATGCCGAGCTCGAAATATTTAATATATATATTCCTCCCGTTACAAGTTGCCCAGTTGGATACAGCCCTGGTATAGGTGCGCTACTCAGAGGCGAAAACCGTTTGGTTTTGGGCGACTTTAATGCGTACCATGATCTTTGGCATTCTAGTCTGTCAAATGACCGTAGAGGAATGGAGCTGGCGGAACAGATAGACGATCCGACATTCTGCACAATGAACGACAACACCCCCACCAGAGTTGTGGGTAATTGCTAAAGCTCGCCCGATATAACAATTGCGAGTGCTGGTCTGATAAATAGTATAGTCTGGCGACCTATACTGACACTAGCATCGGACCACTTATCCATACACATCTCGATTGACAGACCTCCCGACTTTGTTTCCGCGGACCACCGGACCTTCGTTAACTTCAAAAAAGCTAACTGGACCGGCTTCACGGAATTCACCGAGAACGCCTTCAGTGCTCTCTCCACTCCAATTGACGTCACTTCTGGTGAACGTTCTTTCCGCAGGATAACGTAACTCCGATCCCGGGAATCCCTTAATCAGGGATTTAAATGCGGAGATGCGGACACAAGCGGAAAAAGTGGGAGGAGCACTTAAGGTCCTGCAATCTCTCCTCTGGGGCAACCAAGCTCTGGGCTACAGTCACGTCGCTGTCTAGCCCGACGAGACGTGATGACCGGGTGGAAATTTCATTCGGTGATCGCGCCTCGTCGGACCCGAAGAGATGCGCGAGCTATTTTGGCCGGTTTTTTACACTGCATCCTTCGGTAGACAAAGTGAAAAGACGTGTAACCCGCCGTATGCGCAAACTGCCAAACACAAGCGCGGTGCTTGATTTCTCCAGAGAGGAGGCTCAGGGGGTTATCGGGAAGGCGAAAGTCTCCAAATCCATCGGCCCTGACGGAATAAGCATGCTGATGCTAAAACATCTCGGACCAGCGGGAGCAGAATATCTCACCAAGGTCCTCAATTTGTCTCTGACCACCCTAATCATACCAGATGTGTGGAAAACCGGTAGGGTAATCCCGCTACTTAAACCGGAGATACCAGCCAACAAAGGAGTCTTATCGGCCGATAACTCTCCTATCCCCAGTAGCGAAGACGCTTGAGGCCTTACTGCTCCCGATTTTCACTCACCATCTGCGTCCAGCAGCACATCAGCATGGCTTCCAAAAAGTGCACAGCACCACAACAGCACTTAACGCCATAAACACCCAGGTGGTCAATGGCCTGAACCAAAACCGACCCTGCGCGAGAACTGTCCTGGTAGCACTGGATTTGTCAAAAGCTTTTGACACTGTCAACCACTCAGTGCTACTCAGTGACATTGAGGGATCCTCATTACCGCCGGGGTTGCAGAGGTGGGCCATGGGCTACCTGAGTGGTCGACAATCATCGGTTATATTCCGAGGAGAAACATCTAAATTGAGAAAAATTAAACAGGGGGTTCCGCAGGGTGGTGTCCTCTCCTCGCTATTGTTTAATTTTTATATCTCGAAGCTCCCTCCTCCACCGGAAGGAGTTTCACTAACCTCGTGTGCCGATGATTGCTCGATATTGGCGTCTGGCCAGGATATTGTTAGCCTATGTTCGAAAGTGAACGGTTACCTCGCCGATCTCTCCCATTTCTTCACTGCACGACATTTAAAAATACAGCCGACGAAATCCTCGGCTACCCTTTTCACCAGCTGGACGAAGGAGTACCGGCTAGAACTCAATGTGAAAGTTGATGATCAAAAAATTCCAACTATAAACAACCCTAAGATTTTAGGGGTCACATTCGACAGCCTGCACTCCTTCACTCCGCACACGACCGCAATTGCCGCAAAACTCCAGGGCCGCAACAAAATACTCAAAGCGCTAGCCGGCAGCACATGGGGTAAAGATAAAGAAACCTTGCTGGCAACCTACAAAGCAATTGGCCGGCCGGTCGTAAATTACGCTGCACCGATTTGGGCGCCGGGGACGAACGAGACGCAGTGGAGAAAGTTACAGACCTGTCAAAACACCGCCCTTAGGACTGCGACAGGAAACCTCCTGATGTCACCGGAGCACCACTTGCACAGCGAAGCATCTATGCTACGAGTTAAGGAGCATAATGTTTTGCTGTGCAAGCAGTTCCTGTTGGGATGCCACCGCGCGGAGCACCCCAGCAGGCACCTCCTAGAAGCCGAGCCTCCGCCTAGGCACATCAGGAAGGGAGTACTTGACTACAACAGCACCATACAGCACCACGTACAACAACCGCTGGACAGGACGGCATACAGACAGGCGCTGAACGCCATTCACCAGGAGTCAGTCAACACCTTCCTAGACTCCCTTCCAGTGAATGGCGTACTCGGAACCAAACCACCACCTATCGCAGACAGTGAGCTCGAGCTGCCTCGAGAGACCCGTGCTATTGTACATTGGCACAATTAAGATCTGGATACTGTAGCAGGTTAAACTCCTACATATCCAGACTCGACCCCAGCATACCCAACGTATGCCCTGCATGTGGAGAGTCCCCGCACGACACTAACCACTTCTTCACATGCCCCCTTAAACCTACCCATCTAACCCCCCTCTCCCTTTGGTCCAACCCAGTCGAAACAGCACGTTTCCTGGACCTTCCGTTAGATGACCTCGGCGACTTAGACAGATTATGCCTGCCCTAAGCGGGGTTAGCGAACCGCTACAACAACAACAACAACAACATTAATGTTGCAACTTTATGAGTCTTGTTGCCCGTTACTGATATTTTTGCGTTCCGTAGCAGTTTGTTTAACTGAGTAACATTCAAACTGTCTGGCTTTGATGACATTTTCTGAACTACCAAACTTTTCTACAACTATTTTAAGTATTCTTTCATACAACTTTCCACTTTCTTGATCACTTTTTTTTCCGCAAAGTAAAATTGATTGCCCAAAAACTTATTTACTTTCCCTAACTTCTGCGCCACTTACTTTTCTCTGAAGTAATCTTTGCTTCGCCGTCGCTGCTACCAAATTCAACTTAACCGCTGCTTGCAAGCTATCGCTGTCAGGTATTTCCTGTATATTTCCCCTTTCCAACGCATAAACGTTGTACACAAGCGGTGTAGAATTCAGCGAATTATTTCCGTTGAGCTAAACATTGCTTCCTTTTCGTAGAAGTGTAATGCTTGCTAACCAAGCGTTGTTAGCGTAGTTGACTGTTTTGTGGAAAGTTTTAGCGTTGTACGTTGCTCGTTACTTTCTACTTCGTTGTGCGATGCATTGCTCCGTTAAAAATTTGGATTCCACTTTTTCCGTTGTGAAATACTTACTATTTTTAATTTATTAAATTAACATGTAGACCTACACGTATGTGAATGAATCCTCCTTCTGAACTATTAAGACTGGTCCACGAGTGGTTTAACATTACCAAAATAAGTATATATTATTTAAATAGTACAAAGTAAATGTTTTCATAACAAGCAAATAATCTCGTCCGACCTTCTCTCTCGACTGCTCGCTCCATACTGACTCTCCTTGATTTGTCGTTGACACATATGTGATAAAAAAAGTAATATAAATATATACATATATGTGTACCAATACACATATTCTAATCATATTTAATATAAGCTAGTTGTGTAGATGATCAGCCTTTATAAACTAAAATTTTTAAATGTTAATGAAAGTAATTAAACAGGTGTACGAATTGTCTATGCTTTCCAAAGCATTTATTGTTTCTCTAGCAAAATCAGAGATGAAATTAAAGTTGTTACAAATGATTATAGCTTACATGATTCTGTGTTGAAAATCTTATATAAATTTATATGCAATTTTTATTTTATATATTGCATGTTAATACACACATACAATTTTGAAAAACCCAGATTTTGACAAACCCTTCGTACTCACGACGGACGCATCCGATTTTTTCCTTGGATCAATTTTATCACAAGGTGAAATAGGACATGACTTACCAATTGCATATGCAAGTAAAGCTTTGCAAAAACATGATATAAATAAGCCAATAGTAGAAAAGGAATTATTAGCAATTAAGAACATACTTATTAGGGTGTCCCTTAAAATTCAACTTCAATATATTTTTATGCATACCTTCTAAAAAGTTTCGTATGGACCTAATATAGTCTAGAAATAAATATTAGCCCGATTTATAAACGATAACCCGTGCCGACTTGAGTTTTTAACTTGTCCATACAAGTTGCGCGGGAGCAGCGCGGCGACCTGTTACTGCGAGTTTCAATTGTGATTTCATAAGTGATTTCTAACATTTTTAGTGCGTTGTTGTTTATTTTGTGAAAATGTCTGTGGAATTACGAAGTGATAAACAAAATATTTTCCTTATCGGACTGCCAAGCCACCAGATAAATGGTGCAAAATTACCATCTAATCGACAAGTTCTCACCGCTTTATTTTACAATATTCGTGAAGTCAAGCTGACTGTTAGTGAAAGTTTGAATCTTGTTATAAGAGAGTGCATTATATTTTGGGAAAAAGCCAGAATTCCTACGAAGGCAATCCCTAACTGCGTGCAGAAACTTATTCATTTATATCATGTTTGGAGGGAGCTGCAAAAAAAACTGTAAGAAAACTCAGTTGACTTTCAAGAATCGTGAAAATAATTTTGTAAAAGACCTTGATAACTTATTTGATATTGCACATGCAGATGTCTTTGACAGAATGAAGATAGAGGAAGACAAAGATTTCTTAAGGAAACAGAGAGAGCCAGGTCGACCGAGATGCTTAGGTGGAATCGACAAAAAATTGGCGGAGAAAGAAGAACGAGTTAGGCAGAGACGATTGGAAGAAGGGCAAAGAAAGGTAAAACAAAGAGAGAGCTGTTGCATCTACTTCTTCGATAGATAACTTGGAATGTCTTGAGAATTCGGATGAGGAACAGATTTCGAACTCTGAACTTAGTACTCAGATTCCTTGCCCTGAAAAAAGTTTTAAAAGAGGCACGAAAAGTTTAATAACTCCTAAACTGGTAGCAGCTTTAGATCGATGCCAATTAAGCATAAGGGACTCAGTTTACATTCTCCATGCGGTTGTAGAAGCGCTTGGTCTGAACAGCGATGATTTCCCTATAAACAAATACTCGATTCAGCGAGTTCGTACCTGACGTAGTCACAGTTCATTGGGATGGAAAACTATTACCTGGATTGGATGTACGAAGTTCAAAAGAAGAACGCTTGCCAATTATTGCTTCATTTGACGATAGAGAACAGCTTCTTGCAGTACCGAAATTAGAGAGTTCTTCTGGAAAACATCAAGCTAAAGCCATTTCAACTGCTCTCTTTGACTGGACCCTCCATGACAAAGTACAGATAATGTGCTGCGATACAACAGCTTCCAATACTGGCCGTTTCAGTGGAGCTTGTGCTATTTTGGAGCAGACTTTAGAAAGGGAATTGCTGCTTTTTGCTTGTCGTCATCATGTTTATGAGTTGGTCCTTAAAGCTGTTTTTGAAACCAAGGTAAAACATATTACAAGTAGCCCAGATATTCCAATTTTCAAAAAGTTAAGAGATAATTGGAAAAATATTAACACTGATAACATTGAGTCACCTCTAAATTTCGTTAAAGCACATCTTGCTGAGACAAACATTACATCTTTGTTAAGTTTTTATAAGACTGAACTGGAAAAATCTTTTGTTAGAGACGATTACCGCGAATTGGTTGAACTATGCGTTGTGTTCGTAGGAGGAGACACAGAGAATAAACTAAAACTCAGGCCCCCCGGAGCTTTGCATCAAGCGCGATGGATGGCGAGAGCAATCTATTCTATAAAAATATGTTTGCTTCAATCGCAACTTGAAATTACTGCAAAGGACAAAAATGCTCTACAAGATGTTTGTTTATTCATCGTCACCTTGTATACCAAACCTTGGCTCGAATGTACAATGGCAGTTAAAGCACCTACCCAAGACTTGTCCTTTTTGAAAGCTCTAAAAGAATATGAAAAAGTAGACGCGACAAGTTCCAAGGCATTCATAAGCAAGTTTATTCATCATTTATGGTATTTGTGTGAAGAAACAGTCATATTATCACTCTTTGATGAAGAAGTTGATACCAAAACCAAGACAAAAATGATTAATAGTTTAATCAGAGACGAAAGTTCAGATTCTTCTAAACGCTTTGTCCCATCGAAGGAAGAAATTACGCAAAATTTGTTTGGTAAGTACTTAATGTTTTCTTGTTTCTTTTTCAAAGTTTTGTGGTTTAGTTTTTGCTTATTTTGATGGTTTTTTCTTTATTTCAGATATGACGCTGGATGATTTTGTGACTCAAAGAAGCAAACGATTTCTATCTCGACTACAGATCGACGACAGTTTTCTTCGGGAAGACGTATCTTCGTGGGGTGACAATCCTGCTTTTTTGAAAGCTAGAAGACGATTAAGTCGTTTGAAGGTCTTAAATGACACTGCTGAAAGAGCTGTTAAATTAATGCAAGATTTTAATGGTCTTATCACGGCTGAAGAAGAGCAAAAACAGTTTTTGTTGTGATGTGTTCAGGAACACAGAAATCTGTATCCAGACTGTAAAAAAACTACACTGAAGAGAAGTTACCCTAATTCATTATTATTATAATTTGTATTTAAATAAAAGTTTATATTGATATTTTTTTACTTTTACTCATATTTACTTTATTTGTTGCATTTTAATTAGTTTTGGATCAAACCAAAATGGCAGACCAAAACACCATTTTTTATTAAACTTTAGAGCTCGGTCGGCACGGGTTGCAATCATGCTACAGATATGAAATTTCATATTTAAGTACATTTTAGCATTTATAAAAAAATTGAAAGGTATGCGTTTCGAAATCCTAAAATTTTTTTTTTGCCATATAAGGGACAGCCTAATACTTATACGGTAGAAAATTCATAGTTATGACTAACCATAGACCATTAGTGTCACTATCTTCACATAGAAATCCGTCATCAAAAATGAAAAGAATAAGAATGGATTTAGCAGATTAAGACTTTGAAATTATATATAAGCAAGGAAATAAATACAAATGCAGATGCACTGTCACGCATCAAATTGGACAGCGACATTTTGAAAGCTATGATACCCACGATATTAAAAGAAATAAGAGATGAAAATAATGATATAATTAAAGAAAAACATATTAACATTTTAACAAGGAGCAAGGCCGCACAAATTAGTAATGAAAGAACGCATGCAATTGATAGAAATGAATATAAGGCGCAAACAAGATAAGTTTTGTCGCAAGAAAATATATTAACCAAGGAACGCATTAAAAAACCTACATCTCCTAAGAGCCTGATCAACTTCACATTTGGTAATGTACATCTTTTAATAACGTTAGCAATTTAAAAAGATTGAAACTTAAAATTGAAAATGAAAGTAGTACTACAGTTAATATAAATGTAAATGAAACGACATTTGTTATTTGAATTGTTACTTTTGTTCTAGCCGTGGGAAAAATATTACAAATTTCCCCGCTCTATTTCACGTACGTGTGATTCTCTTTTTCACTCACTCGCATTGCATTTATCGGTATGCGACATATATTCGCCTTTTCTAATTCTGAGATATTTTTGCTACCGTATTTGTAATACATCTGTTGTTCAAAACAAGCACGTATATTACTCGATCTCCCAGAAACTGGTTGTTGAAAACAAATGTATTTGATATCGTATCTGCTACCCATGTGTGTTTGGAAACATAATCATGTGTTAACAAATCTATGGACGGTGAGTTATTCAAAACAAATAATTTGTTACCAGCCTGTTACCAGGGAGTTATTAAAAACTAATGTATTTCTTACCCGACGTGTTCCTCATTAGTTATTGAAAAAAGTGTCTGTGTTACCCGATATTTTACCCATTGGCTATTCACCTTTTACTTATATTTCCTTTAAATTAAAACCAGCAATTTCAAGTTTATTTTTGTTTATTAATAATAAAATTAATAAAAATTTACATATTTACATTTTTTATTTGAAAAGTTACAGTTTTCTTTTATAAAAGAATTAAATGAAGATTGTTAACATAAATTATTTTGACATATATGCTCAACAAAATTCATTGCACATTCATTTGTTATACTTAATAGACAAAGGTACTAGAATTTTGACTAACTAAAAATAAGTTGTAGAGTAATTAAAATATCAAAACAGCTGCTTCGGTTGAAAACCACCACACACGCATATACCAGGGATGTTAGTTGAAGTTTGCCGGTTTTACTAGTAGTTGTTGCTAGCAATATGTATAAATTTCTATGATTTGGCATGTATGTAATTTATTTCTATTGACATTAACCTACAAAAATACGCAAGTCACATTCCGCCAAAATAATAGCGTCATATTTGTTTACCTCAGTGAATATGTCGAGTTTCGTTCCAAGTAAATCGTATTTGCGGCATTCGTTGCTTTTCTTATGTCATCAAAAGAAAAAATCAGCTGAAGCTCACCGGTTGCTGGTAGAAACTTATGGTGAACATGATCCAGTGATTAGAACATGTGAGACATGGTTTTGTCAATTTGAAAGTGGAGATTTCTATTTGACAGACAATGAACATCCTGGTGCAGCGAAACAGTTCCAATACGAGGAATTGCATGTTGATCCAACCCAATCGCAACAAAAATTGGCAGAAACACTACATGTGACTCGAGGAGCAATTTGCCAACGTTTAGAAGCCATGGGAAAGATGGAAAATGGGTGCCACACCAGCTGAACGATAGACAAATGGAAAATCGAAAAACCGTTTGTGAAATGCTGCTTCAACGATTCGAAAGGAAATCTTTTCTGCATCGAATTGTCACGGGGGACGAAAAATGGATTTATTTTGAGAACCCGAAGGGAAAAAAATCATGGCTTTCCCCTGGTGAAGCTGGCCCATCGACTGCAAGGCCAAATCGCTTTGGCCGTAAGACAATGCTCTGTGTTTGGTGGGACCAGTGTGGTGTGGTGTACTACGAGTTGTTAAAACCTGGTGAAACGGTGAACACGGATCACTACCGACAACAAATGATCAATTTGAATCATGCGTTGATCGAAAAATGGTGGGAATGGGCCCGAAGACATGGCAAAGTTATCTTACAACATGACAACGCGCCCTGTCCAACTATCACCTTTTCGCATCGATGGGACACTCCCTTGCAGAGCAAGGCTTCGCTAATTTTGAAAAAATCGAAAAATAGCTCGTCGAATGGTTTGCCTCGAAAGAGAAAAAGTTTTTTTGGAATGGTATCCATAATTTGCCTGAGAGATGGGCGAAATGTGTAGAAACCAATGGTCAATACTTTGAATAAAAAAACTTTTAGATTCCTCTGAAAATTAAGTGTTTTCCAACACACCTGGTATGTATGCCTGGCACATGCAATACAAAAATGCAAAACTTTCACGAAAAAATTAAATTTTTTCAAAATATATTTCATATAATAAAAGATAATTAAATAAACTCTCTTCCAAAATTCATTTAAACTAAATTAAATTAAATTTTCAAACAAGAAACGAATTTTCGTTAACGCCATTGCTTTTCTACACACGCATACGTGTATGTGTATGCCGTGCACATACAATACAAAAATGCAAATTTTCACAAAAAAATTAAACTTTTTTCAAATTAATTTTATCAAACTAAGTAATTGTCTTTCTTTAAAATTCATTTTAACATATTTAAGTTAAATTTTCAAACAAACAAAGAACTTTTTATACAATATTGCCTTTTGCTACATCCGCACATATGTATGTATGACTGACACTTGCACAACAAAAAGCTAAAAATTTCACAAAAAAACCAAAAGAACCAGTTTTTTTTAAATAAGTTTTACTAAACTAAGAGACATTTAAAAAACCTTTATTTAAAAAATTCATTTTAACTAAAATAAATTTAATTTTTAAACAAAAAAAGAAGTTTTCATTCAATATTGCTTTTTGCTAGATCTGCATAAACATATGTATGACTGACAGATGCACAACAAAAAGCTAAAATTTTCACAAAAAAACCAAAAGAACCAATATTTTTTAAATAAGTTTGAGTACACTAAAAGACAATTAAATAAACTTTCTTTTAAATTTCATTTTAACAAATTTAAGTCAAATGCTCAAACAAAAATAGAATTTTTTATACAGTATCGCTTTTTGCTAGTTCCGCATATATGTGTGTATGACTGACACATGCACAAAAAAAAGCTAAAATTTTTGCAAAAAAAAGCAACATTTCTTCAAATATGTTTGATTAAAATAAAACACAATTAAATAAGCTTTCTTTTAAATTTCATTTTAACAAATTTAAGTCAAATGTTCAAACAAAAATAGAACTTTTCACACAGTATTGCTCTTTGCTAGATCCGCATATATGGTACGTATGACTGACACATGGACAACAAAAAGCTAAAATTTTCACGAAAAAAAGCTATTTCTTTTAAAATAAGTTTGAATAAACTAAAAGACAATTAGATAAACTTTCTTTAGATTTCATTTTAATAAATTTACGTTAAACAATTCCTCACAATAAAAGATTTTCAAAGACCATTGTTATTTGCAAATTTCTTTTAAAATAAGTTAAATTAAACTAAAAGAAAATTAAATAAGCTTTCTTTTAAATATGATTTTAATAAATTTAAGTCAAATGTTCAAACAAAAAAAGAATTTTTCATACCTTTAATACTGACACATGCACAACAAAAAGCTAAAACTTTCACAAAAAAAAAAACAATTTTTTTTAATTAAGTTTAACTTTCTTTAGATTTCATTTTATGAAACTTACTTTAAACAATTCAAAGACCATTGCTATTTGCAGATACGTTTAGTACAAGTATACATGTACATCTGAGGGACTGACACATAAACATCAATGTAGAATTTACACAACACATGCACAACAAAAAGCTAAAATATTCACAAAAACCAAAAGCACCAATATTTTTCAAATAAGTTTGATTAATATAAAATACAATTAAATAAACTTTCTTTTAAATTTCATTTTAACAAATTTAAGTCAAATGCTCAAACAAAAAAAGAACTTTTTATACAATATTTGCTTTATGCTACATCCGCATATATGGTATATGCCTGACACATGCACAAAAAAAAAATAATATATTCACAAAAAACCAAAAGAACCAATATTTTTTAAATAAGTTTGATTAAACTAAAATTCAATTAAATAAACTTTCTTTCAAATTTCATTTTACAAATTTAAGTCAAATGCTCAAACCAATAAAGAACTTTTCATACAATTTTGCTTTTTGCTAGACCCGCATATATATGGTATATGACTGACACATGCACAACAAAAAGCTAAAATATTCACAAAAAACCAAAAGAACCAACATTTTTTAAATAAGTTTGATTAAACTAAAATACAATTAAATAAACTTTCTTTTAAATTTCATTTTAACAAATTTAAGTCAAATGCTCAAACAAAAATAGAACTTTTCATGCAGTATTGCTTTTTGCTAGATCCGTATATATGTATGACTGACACATGCACAACAAAATACTGACATTTTCGCAAAAAAAGCTATTTCTTTTAAAATAAGTTTGATTAAACTAATAGACAATTAAATAAACTTTCTTTAGATTTCATTTTAATAAATTTACGTTAAACAATTCATCACAATAAAAGATTTTCAAAGACCATTGCTATTTGCATATACGTTTGGTACAAGCGTACATCTACATAAACAACAAATGTAGAATTTACGCAAAACAATTTCTTTACACTGCAACTACGGCCAAATGGAAAGTTATAGTTTTCTTTTATAAAAAGAATTAAATGAAAATTGTCAATTTAAATTATTTTGACACATATGCTCAACAAGATTCATTGCACATTCATTTGTTATACTTAAGTCCTAAAATTTTGACTAACTAAAAATAAGTTGTAGAGTAATTAAATTATCAAGACAGCTGCTGCGGCTGAAAACCACCACTCCGTTGGAAATATTATGTGGAGTAGGACCTGGCTAAACCGACTGTGTGTTAACTCAGTTTTAATCGTGACAGCAATCTTCGCCAGTAAAAAAGTATACAAATGGAATCTGACATATACAAACAAATAAGTAATATGATGTATTTTATTGAATTTGTATCTTTATTGCTAGTTTAACACAATTAATCGCAATAAACGCCTTACAAAGAACATCGCTATGTATATACATTATTTGTGTATACTTGGCACATACGTAACAAAAATTTAAAATTTCCTCGAAAAAATTAAATTTTTTCAAAATATATTTCATAAAATAAAACATAATTGAATAAACAATTTCAAACTCATTTAAAGAAATTTAAGTTAAATTTTTAAGCAAAAAAGAACTTTTGTTACACCATTGCTTTTCTACACACGCATATGTGTATGCCTGGCACATACAATACAAAAATGCAAAATTTTCATTAAAATATTAAATTTTTTCAAAATATATTTCATGAAATAAAAGATAATTAAATAAACTATCTTCTTTTTGCTCCATCCGCTTATATGTACATATGTATGACTGACAGATGCACAACAGAAAACTAGAATTTTCACAAAAAACCAAAAAAACCAAATTTTTTTTAAATAAGTTTAATTAAACTAAGAGACAATTAAATAAACTTTATTTTAAAATTCCTTTTAACAAATTTAAATCAAATTTTCAAACAAAAAAAGAACTTTTCATTCAATATTGCTTTATGCTAAATCTGCATATATGTATGATTGACACATGCACAACAAAAAGCTGAAATTTTCCCACAAAATTAATGGAACCAATATTTTTTAAATAAGTTTGATTACACTAAAAGACAATTAAATAAACTTTCCTTTAAATCTCATTTTAACAAATTTAAGTCAAATGCTCAAACAAAAAAGGAACTTTTCATACAGTGTTGCCATGCCATGCTGATGTGTCTTTGACAGTCTATTGAATATAAAGACCTGAAGAAGAAAAACGGTTTTTTGCTAGATCCGCATATATGTATGACTGACATATGCACAACAAAAAGCTAAAATTTTCGCAGAAAAAAGCAATTTCTTTTAAAGTAGGTTTAATTAAACTAAAAGACAATTAAATGGACTATCTTTTAAATTTCATTTTAAAAAATTTAAGTCAAATGTTCAAAAAAAAAGGACTTTTCATACATTTCATACTAACACATGCACATCAAAAAGCTAAAATTTTCACAAAAAAAAAACAATTTTTTTTAAATAAGTTTGATTAAACTAAAAGACAAATAGATAAACTTTCTTTAGATTTCATTTTAATAAATTTATGATAAACAATTCATCACAATAAAAAGTTTTCAAAGACCATTGCTATTTGCATATACGTTTGGTACAAGCATACATGTTCATATAAGGGACTGGCACATAAACAACAAATGTAGTATTTACACAAAACAATTTCTTTACACTGCAACTACGGCCAAATGGAAAGTTATGGTTTTCTTTTATAAAAGAATTAAATGAAAATTGTTAATTTAAATTATTTTGACATATATGCTCAATAAAATTCATTGCACTTTCATTTGTTGTACTTGGGTAATAGACAAAAGTACCAGAATTTTGACTAACTAAAAAAATGAAAGATAATTAAATAAACTATCTTCCAAAATTCGTTTTAACTAAATTATAATAAATTTTTAAATAAAAAACGAACTTTTGTTACACCATTGCTTTTCTACACACGCATATATGTATGCCTGGCACATACAATACAAAAATGCAAAATTTTCACAAAAAAATTAAATTTTTTCAAAATATATTTGATGAAATAAAAGATAATTAAATAAACTATCTTCCAAAATTCATTTTATCTAAAGTAAGTTAAACTTTCAAACAAGAAACGAACTTTCGTTACACCATTGATTTTCTACACACGCATACATACATTTTCACAAAAAAAAATTAATTTTTTTCAAATTATTTTCATCAAACTAAATAATTGTCTTTATTTTAAAATTCATTTTAACAAATTTATGTCAAATATTCAAACAAAAAAAGAACATTGGATATAATATTTGCTTTTTGCTACATCCGCATATAATAATAGGTTTTTACAATGTAGTAGATTTCTACACTGCAAATTCTATTCAAAAACTCCCGTTTGATTAAAATAAAAAGATTTGGTTTTCTTTTACAAATCGTGGTTTATTAAAGAGCTGCAAAGGAAAGAAATAAACTTTTATGTCAAAAAGAGGATACTTAAATGGGTGTTAAGAAGTTAGGCAGGATCCTTATTCTCTTCTGTAGAATTGTCCTTTAATCCAGAGCGTTGTCCTTTTAAGCGTACTTAACTGTTCAGTAGCAACTCATGTTCAGAACTCCCTTTCTGAATATCGAACAATCTCTTTTATACTTTCTTTGATCAATCATAATTTGATCACTTTAGAATTTCATTCATTGTTTACAAAACATTATTAAATTTATAGTTATTTAGTGTCTGATTTCTTTGATGACACTTGGTGTCCAATAAATTTAGATTCAGTACTGTTTATGTTCGTTGACCACACTTTAGGTGTCAAATTCTATTGTACGTAAGTATGTAGTTTGTACTATCAGTTCAATGCCAAATTATGTTATACGTAAGTATGTATGCCGAATTATTGTATACGTAAATATTTTATTATTATTGGTTGGGTGTCGAATTATTGTATACGTAAATATTGTATTTCATTATTATTGGTTGGGTGTCGAATTATTGTATACGTAAATATTTTATTATTATTGGTTGGGTGTCGAATTATTGTATCCGATATCTGTTGTCTTGAATATTGGATTAATTACATTTGTTGTTGTTGGTGATGGAATTGGATTCATCGTTGGTATGGCTGATGATGTGGTAGCTAAATGTGTAACTACCCCCTCCTTAAGTTTGAACTGCTCCTGAAGTTCAATGTTTGGAAGTTCAATACTAGGGTTCGACGTTTCTTTCCTTAACAGTCTTTTACATAATTTCTTATATTTTATACAATATTTTGTTAGTAAAAATATTAAAATAATTGTAATTGTAATTGTTAGTGAAATTGAATAATTTTCATTTGTTGTATGCTTATATTTTAATTCTTTAATTTGTTTTGTATTATCTATATTTTTCAAGTGAACTTCTTCTAAACTATTTATATTTGAAGTGACATTCATTTCTTCGTAAAATGGCAAAATTACTAAATTATAAAATATATTATCAATGTTTTCAAAGTTGTTTTCATTAATACTTATTGAACAATTTTTAAATTCTATTATATTATTTCATTGTATTTCATATTGTATTTTGTTACAATCATGTTTAATTTTGGTTTTTTCTAAACTTTTGGTGAATACAATTCCTTTCTCGATTTCTTTAATTTCTGTTTCATTGTTTGTTCTGCTTGTACAAAATTTGAATTTACTTTTAAATATACTTTGAATCCATTTATTACTTAAGGTTAATCTTTCTTTAAAAATTATTTCATCTATATAATCATAAACTTTTTCTGTATCTGTAATATAACGTTGTTTATCAATATTTATTTCTTTATTAAATTTGTTTGGAACTGGTAAAATTTCAATTTCAAAATAATCTTCTTTACAAAATTGTGGTATCATTATTATTATTATTAAATTTTTATTTATTTCTAATACATTGCTTTTTATATATTTCAACTTTTTATTATTAATTTCAAACTTCTTAATTTCCTTATTTGTTAATATATTTCTGCCTAGTATTCCTATTCTTGAAAATGCCATTAAATCTTGAATTTTTTCTATTTCATTAATTAAGTAATTTATATCAAATTGTAAATGTATTAGTTCTATTGCTTCTAAATCTTTTTTCTGTGTTATATTCACATTATTTAGTATTGAATTATAAGCTTTTATATTTTCATTAATTTTTTCCGATAATAAGTCAATATTTTGTTGTAATTCTAAATTAATATTTATTTGTTTGTTATGAGCATCTATTAATTTGTGGTCGATTTCTTCTATTATTTTTATGTTCGTTTAATTCTTGTCTATCGTCATCGTCCATTGTACCAAATAAAACATTTAAACCTTTTCCTACAAAATTTGCTAATGCTCTTTTCTGTCTAATTCTCAAAGGTTTAATTGATATTAATTTACTTTGTGCTATTTTTAATGTGAAAAGTAAATTTGTTGTTGATTTGTTATTTTGAAAAGTATTATTAAAATTTTCTATTGCAGTATTTAGATTTGTTATAATATTCTCATAGTCTGTTAAATCTATAATATGATATACCTTGCTAAAATCCTGTATTACGTCCAGTTTTTCTTTCTTTAAAATTGTATAGCCAGATTCGTAATTAAGTTGAGTTATTCTTATTTCATTGCTCAAAACTGAAGTTGATAAAAGTAAAATTAAAACTGAAAGTAAAAGATAAGAAGAATTTATTTATTAGTTTGAATATTTATGTATTCTTTTAACTCTTTGTGGGTGTATGTGTCTATTTCTTTTATCAAATATTTTACTGTCTTTTAATTGTACTTTTATTTTTTTATATTTTGGATCACTTTTTCGTATTTTATCAACTTTTACGAATATATCTTCTTTATTTATCTCTGGTAAACCTTTTCTTTTCATATTTTGATTGTTTATTGATATACTTTGTTTCTTTTCTGTTTGTTCTTTTATCTTAATAAAATCTGTGTTTAATATTTTATTTGAGATAAAATCAATTGGCTTATAATATTGTACCGATTTTATTATTCTTTTGGTAATTGTTTCTTTATTATTTTGAGATTTTAATAGTCTTAAATGTTCGTTTATAGTGCCATGTACTCTCTCTATATCACTATTAACCGTTTTTATTAATGGTGATGTAAAGTGTACATTTATTTCTTCATTATTAAAATATTCTCGCATGTATGAGTTGTTGAATTCGTTATCAAAAACATATTTTTGTGGTTTTCCAAAAATTGAATGTCTGTAATTTAAAGTTTCAATAAAAGTTTGACTGTTTCTATCAGTTACTGGTACTACAAACAAGTGTTTGCTAAATTTATCAATGAATGTAAAAAATATTTGTCTTTCAGCTATGTATAAATCTCCGTGTATTATTTCATTAGTTGAATTTGGTATTTCTGTTTTTTCAAATTTAATTTTTTCTTCATGTCTATCATGTTTTGCTGATTGACATATTTCGCAATTATTTATAAATCTTGTAATTAATTGTTTTAACTTTGGAATGTAAATTTTATCTTTTAATTCTTTAAAATTTTCGTCTATACCGCGATGGTTAAGCCTTAAATGTTCCTTTTCTATGATCTCGAAGGCTTGTTCTTCATCCTCGATATCATCTAAAAGTATATTGCTCTTAAGTGCTTTTATATTCGAGTTTCCGAATTCTTTTATAAAATGTCTTTGAAATTGTATATATTTCTCTTCATTTGGACAATACACTGTAAAGTTTTTTAAATTTAGATTTTTTAAAATTTCTCCAAAATTTTCATTTATCATATTTTCATAAATAAAAATTCGTCGATTTTTAAGAATTGATGTTTCAAAAATATCTTTTCCTTTTATTTTATTTTCTGTAATAATTATTTGAGTTTTAAATAAATTTATTGGTTTTTCTGATATCCAAATGTGGTCATTTGTATCTTCATCTGCACTATGAATAGTTGCACAAGTTGATTCGACATTATTTTGTGCTTCATCTATTTCCATTTCTTCTAATTCATTTATTTGTAATCTACTTAAAAAATCTGCAACGTTATTTTCTTTACCTTTAATATACTCAATATCAAATACATACTCGTTAAGAGCTAGTTTCCATCTAGTAAATTTACTATTTTCTTGTTTTAGATTGGCTAACCAAATTAATGGTTTATGATCTGTTTGTAATTTGAAACGTTTGCCATACAAATATGGTCGAAAATATTTACACGCCCATACTACTGCTAGTAATTCTTTTTCTATGGTTGAATAGTTTTTTTCACTGTCACAAAGTGTTCTACTTGCATAACAAATAGGATGCCCGTCTTGTGATAGTACAGCACCATTTGCGAATGTACTTGCATCAGTCGTTAAGACAAATTGTTTTTCAAAATTCGGGTATTTTAAAATTGGGTAATCGATTAATAGTTGCTTTAATTTTTCAAAAGCATTAATATAATTGATATCATTTTTATCAATTTTCCTGTCTTTCTTCTTCCAAAAGGCATTCGTACATATTCATAATGTCCGTATTCCGTTGAAAATGCCGTTTTGTGTCTATCTTTTGGGTTTACTAAAATTTGATGAAATCCTTTCGCCAAATCTAGTGTTGTGAAATATTGAGCTTTTCCCAGTTTATCGAAAATACTTTCTATATTAGGTATAGGAAATTTATCTTCAATTGTAATTTCATTTAATCGACGATAATCAATAACTATTCTCCATTTTTGCTTTCCTGAATTATCCATTTTCTTTGGAACTATCCATAATGGTACATTATATGGTGAACAACTTTTTTGTATTATTCCATTTTTTTCCATTTCCGTAATTTGATTCCTAATTTCATTTTTATGTATATAATTTCGTATATATTGGTCTATCTGTTGTTGTATCGATATTGTGTTGTATTTCGTTTACACTCGTTAACTCATCTCCTTCCTTAAAAAATAAATCTTTGTTTTTATTAATTAAATTTTCTAAGGACCTATTTTCTTCTAAATTCATTTCTTTATTTTTCAATTTATTAAAAATATCTTTGTTTTCTATTGCTTTTAATTCTCCTTTTTCTAATATTTCATTAATATATTCGTTAGATTCTTTTACGTAAAAATCTTTAATATTTTCTTCATTAAATAAATCTTTAATATTTTCGTAATGATTTTCCATTTTTACTTTTTTATTTTCACTATTAAATTTTTTTTTTTATTCTCCTCTAGATTTTTAAATTTTATTTTCTGTCCATTTACATTCAAAGTATTTGTTTTGTACGAAATTTCTATTCCTAACGGAATCATAACGTCATTCCCTAGTATCCCGTCGTATTTTCTATTGTTAAAAACGTTCGTTACTAAAAATGTTATTGTTTGTTTTTTATTGTCGTTAAATTCACTAGGTAACCAAGTCGAAATGTATCTGTCTACTATTTCCTGTTGTCTTCCGGTTATAACATTCTTTGGTGTTCTAAATCTTCTTTCTAACACTCTTGGAAAAATTCCTGGTTTTATAACTGAAACTTCCGCGCCTGAATCTATTAGTAATTTCACTTTCACTCCTCCTATTGTTACTTCCATCATGGGTATATTTCGTCCTCCGAGGCTGTTTTCGGAAAATTTTCTATTAACACATTATCCACTCCCATAGATTCAATTGGTTGTCTTCTTGATTGTCTGGTATTATTATTTGCCCTTGAAAATTGTGTTCGCGTTTGGAAATTCTGTTGATAATCATTATGTTGAAAATTATCACGTTGCACGTTATGTTGAAAATTATCACGTTGCACGTTATGTTGAAAATTATTATTAGGATTTGTATTTTGTTGTGTATTATTTCTTTGCACATTATACTGAAAATTTTGCCTCTCATTTCCTGCATAGTCATTAAATTGTTGACCACTTCCTTTTGTTTGAACATAATTCACTTTGTTAAAACTTGTATTATTATTTTTAAAGTTTTTATATTTGTTATCGAATCTGGTCCAGTTGTTTTGTTCCAACAACCGATATGCTTCAAATAATGTTTTTATGTTCCGTGATATTATAATGCTCGCTGCATTAATTGGTATTTTTTCTCTAAATAAATTTAAAATTGATTCTTCGTTACTTTCCGGAGTCCTATCTATCGATCTTTCCGTTGATAAATGATACTTATTATTCATCCGCGTTAATATATTCGATAATTCGTTATAAGTTTGTGTGATATTTTTATGAATTACTTTTTCCGCTTTTTCGTGTAATTGTAAGAACGTATTTCTTTCGCTAAAATTTTCTATTAAAACTCTTTTGATTTCATTCCAATTCGTTGTATCTATGCTATGTCTTAATAGTGTAGTATTTGCTTTACCCACTATTTTATCCCGAATTTGTAGCACGATAAACTTTTGCGATTGTATAGAATAGTTATTCATGCTATGTAATAACAACTCCACTTTGTTCACAAATTGTACTAATTCTGCAGTACTTTCACCGTTATACTCACCCATTCTATTAATGAATCTTAGCGGGTCAAATTTGATCTCCATGTTTCCTACTGGTCCTTGTTGTACACACTGCTCTGATGTCGCCATGTCTTCTATCGTATCCTTTTGTTGTTTCCTTTTTGGTATGTGATAAGGTTTCATAAAAATTTCTCGATATATACAAGTAAACTCTATTTTACTTGTTTCACTGAAATAAGAACTTCCTTGCTTTATGTGGTTTACCGACTGCGCCAATCTATTATTGTAGTAGATTTCTACACTGCAAATTCTATTCAAAAACTCCCGTTTGATTAAAATAAAAAGATTTGGTTTTCTTTTACAAATCGTGGTTTATTAAAGAGCTGCAAAGGAAAGAAATAATCTTTTATGTCAAAAAGAGGATACTTAAATGGGTGTTTAGAAGTTAGGCAGGATCCTTAGGATCTTCTGTAGAATTGTCCTTTAATCCAGAGCGTTGTCCTTTTAAACGTACTTAACTGTTCAGTAGCAACTCATGTTCAGAACTCCCTTTCTGAATATCGAACAATCTCTTTTATACTTTCTTTGATCAATCATAATTTGATCACTTTAGAATTTCATTCATTGTTTACAAAACATTATTAAATTTATAGTTATTTAGTGTCTGATTTCTTTGATGACACTTGGTGTCCAATAAATTTAGATTCAGTACTGTTTATGTTCGTTGACCACACTTTAGGTGTCAAATTCTATTGTACGTAAGTATGTAGTTTGTACTATCAGTTCAATGCCAAATTATGTTATACGTAAGTATGTATGCCGAATTATTGTATACGTAAATATTTTATTATTATTGGTTGGGTGTCGAATTATTGTATACGTAAATATTGTATTTCATTATTATTGGTTGGGTGTCGAATTATTGTATACGTAAATATTTTATTATTATTGGTTGGGTGTCGAATTATTGTATCCGATATCTGTTGTCTTGAATATTGGATTAATTACATTTGTTGTTGTTGGTGATGGAATTGGATTCATCGTTGGTATAGCTGATGATGTGGTAGCTAAATGTGTAACTATATACATATATGGTATATGACTGACACATGCACAACAAAAAGCTAAAATATTCACAAAAAACCAAAAGAACCAATATTTTTTTTAAGTTTGACCTAACTACAAGACAATTAAATAAACTTTCTTTTAAATTTCATTTTACAAAATTCAGTCAAATGCTCAAACAAACAAAGAAATTTTTATACAATATTTGCTTTTTGCTACATCTGCATATATGTGGTATATGACTGACACATGCACAACAAAAAGCTAAAATATTCAAAATCAATCAAAAGAACCAATATTTTTTAAATAAGCTCGATTACACTAAAAGACAATTAAATAAACTTTCTTTTAAATTTCATTTCAACAAATTTAAGTCAAATGCTCAAACAATAATAGAACTTTTCATACAGTATTGCTTTTTGCTAGTTCCGCATATATGTATGACTGACACATGCACAACAAAAAGCTAAAATTTTTGCAAAAAAAAGCAATTTATTTTTGTTGAAGACATGAGTGAAGACCTCATCGAATTTTAAAATTAAGATATATATACATAAGAAAATCATATTCATCCTGAATTGCTTAACCTAATAATGAAAGATTGAATTGTACTTACCTTTATACTTACCCACCATGAATTTATTCCTAATTAAAATACTTACCAGCAACCCTACTTCCGTTACTACTCTGAAGGAGAAGCCAAAACAAAAATGTATAAATATGTATGTACTGGTAATTTTTAAGTATCAGTAATCCAGTATTCGCTTGCTTGAAAAATATAGTGTGTTTGTACGTATGTGCGTTAATAAAAATAATCTTATTCGCTCGCTAGTGTATTAAATTAATTAAAGATAATATATAAATAAAATTATAATTTGTGCTAAACGATTTAATAAAATTGTCAAAAAAAATATAAACCTGTATTTTCAATTCAAGTGGAAAATACATAATAATTAAAAGATTAATTCCAAATAATTCGGAATTAATTGATTAATTAATTGGTGCCGAAACCAAATTACAGAGTGAAAAAAAATAATAAGTAAAAATACATAAAGAAATAAATACAGCACTAGCTCAAATAGAAAAAAATAGAAAGTCAAAAAAAAAAAATTATCACCTACATACGTGGACATACATACATACGCATAGAAAAGTGTCGTGGAAACATACATAAAACATATTTACAAAAACTATAAAAGAAATATAATAAATAAACGCGATCCTAAAAGTTAAATCATAGCGAGCGAAAATTCGTGTTCGCCTAACTCGGGCGTGTAATATATAAAAAACAAAAAAAGAAGTTCGTGAGTGCAGTGACCAGTGCGATACATATACATATATAAATACATAAAAACTAAAACAAAAAAAAAGAAAACCCCAAAATAAAATTTTATATACATATAAATATGAAAATATATGCATATAAATATACAAAAAAACCATAAAACGCGGTGACACAAAACATAAAAAAAGAAAGTAGTGAAAAAATACATACATAGCTACATACACAAAAAAAGAGAAAAAGAAAAAAAAATAATTAAATAAAATTTGAAAAAAATATATATACATATATAATAATAATAAACATAATATTCAAAAGTGTTGAATATTATACAAAGTGTCGAACATATGTACATGGAGTGACATAAAACATAACAAAAAAAACGGTGAACTTAACAAGCAGTGAAGAAAACAAAATATAAACGGAAAATATATTATATATATACTCGTATACAAAATATAAACGGAAAATATATTATATATATACTCGTATACATGCGTACATACATACACAAATTAAAAAAAAAAGTGAATAAATAGAAAACAGTGCACATACATATTTACATAAATAAAAAGGTGTAAAAATTAAATAAAATTGAAAATTTTTTATATTAAAACAAAACAGCAAAAACGAGCACGGAACATACGAGTATACATACAGCAGACCAAGGTGGACAATAGAAACCTCCAGGAACAGCAGCATTACTTAGAAGTCAGCACGTCACCCCCCTTTCAAAAAAAAAGTGGTTTGTAAAAACTCCGGATGTCAAAGTAAGTCCCACTCTCGATAAATATTAAATTTAGTTTTGCGGATTTTGCCAAACGGTGTATGATACCTCCTCATCATACATAATAACACAGATCTCAAAAAAACAATAATTATAAAATAAAAAGTTTCATGTTTTTTTTACGTTTGAGCAAAATTACAAGATCCGCTAAACTATTCTCACAATATATAATAATACATAGCGGGTCCCCAAAGTCGGTAAATGAAAATCCTCTAATTTTCATTTACCGAATATAACAGCGCTCATATATAATATATTTACACGTATATATGAAAAACGCGCGCTGTCCCCATAAAAAGTAGGTATATATTTAATACAAAAAACCGCTTATTATATATCCCCTCACGTATATAAACTCCCCTTTTTATATACGCCAACTGGTCCAAAAGCACCTTCTCATATATCCTCCCAAGTATATACATACTCTCAGTATATACACTCCAATAGGGCCGAAACTCATTACAACGGGCCCAGAACCGGATCAGTGTAAGCACATTACACTCCCCAAAGTCACCACCGCATAGCAAGTCACCGCTACCCAACCTTGGTACATGTATATACAATACATACACATAGGTATATACATAAAGTGGGTTTTTCAAATTTCGGCAATTTCCACTTCTTGGCTATTTACAATAGCAAGCGGGCAAAGACACGTATGTACATAAGTATACATACGTACATACTCGCGTATGCTAAGCTAAGCACCCAGCATACAAACAAGGTATAATAAAAACCCAGTATATATTTATACATTGCTGTGCTCAGACGCGCTGAGACAGTACAGGACACCACATAAAAGCTACCCACTAAATAAATTAATTAAAAATAATATATACATACTTATAAATATAAATAAATATTTTATAATAAAATTTTATAAAGTCAATATCTCACAATGGAGGACAAAATGGAGAAACCCCAATCCCTCCATCCCATTACAGGACCCCGAACTCGCTCGAAATCCCAGGCGGAAGAAGAGGAATTCTCCCAGCTGCACAAAAAATTTTTATATGAGCTATCCAGGATGGAAAAATTCTGCGGTAAATGGGGGAACACCAATGAAGAGACTCACTCCGAAGCAGCCCCTAAAATTTTCAAGGACCATCTGGAAAGGCACATGGAACTAGTGGAGGCAGCCAACCAAAACCTACAGATGAGCAACGTGGAGGACGAAAAGACACGCTCAGCATGTGCAGAGGCCTACGAGACAACAAATGACAACGCAATGCTCACGAAAATCAGGATAAGTGAGTTACTTGGCCAAATCCAACAAAGTATGGATTCCTTCCATTTAAACACCCCCATTACAAAGATGCCGCCCCTAACACATGCTGACTCACTCAGCTTTCTCAAGGTACCTGCATGTGACACAGAAATCTTCTTTGGAGGATATGAAGATTGGCCCTCATTTAGGGACATGTTCACAGCAGTGTACATCAACCACCCCCAATTATCCGAAGTGCAGAAACTATACCACTTGAGACAGAAAACAAGAGGTAAAGCTGCAGTCCTCATTAAAAATTACCTTCTCAGTGGTCACAATTTCTCGTTAGCATGGGATGCACTAAAGGCACGCTACGAAAATAGAAGAATCGTGTGGATGGCCAAATAAAGACGTTATTCAACATCCAACCTGCCCACACAGAGAACGGAGAAAGGATCAACAGATCCAGACAACAATAAATAATTGTCTTTCTACCCTACAGGCAAATGGCGTATCAACAGAAAGCTGGGACCCAATGTTTGTCTACCTCTGCTCGTCAAAACTCCCGGATGAAACACTAGCTCTCTGGGAGCAATCACTCAACCCAAGGATGAACCAATTTCTGACAGCTCGGTACGTGGTCGTGGAGCGACTCAGCACATACAGACCCAATAAGTCGAAGGTCAATCAGCCCAGCTATCCCCAACGGACACCAGCGGTCCCTCCCCCAACATTCAATTATCGGAACAAAACCCAATCGTTCCATACTCAAAACAAAAGGCAAGTTTCATGTAAACTATGCCAGTCAAACCACTCGATGACAACGTGCGTCAAATTTCGAGAACTATCCGTCTCAGACCGGAACAAGTTTATTAAAGACAACAGCTACTGCAAAAATTGCCTGGCGTACTCGCATTTGGAGAAAGATTGCAAAAGCAACTTTACGTGCGTTTATTGTCAAAGACGTCACCACTCCCTCCTCCATTACACTGCGAGCAACCCCACGCCTTACCCCCCAAAACCTCAAAGAAACTTCACTCCTTCTCAAGTGACAGTCGAGGAAGAACAGCACTGCACCTCTAAGCAGGCATCAAAAAACTCAAAGGCAAATGAAAGCGGTAGAACAAAAACTCTATCCCACTATTCGAGTAACAAAGAACGGGCATTGCTTCCCACAGCAAATATTCCCATTCTCCACAAAGGAGAAGTAGCTCACATCAGAGCTCTCATTGACCAAGGCTCTCAAAAAACTTTTGTAACATCCCGTATACAAAAGTTACTTGGTCTCCCCACCACAAAAGCCAACTACCAAATTCTTGGCATGGGCGGTAACACAGTCCAAAACTCGAATAGAATATGCTCTATTACGATATGCTCAGCTAATCAATCAATAAAAATCGCAGCTCAAGCGATAATACTGTCTCAATTGATGCACACTCTCCCATCCTTCAAAATAAAAGAAGTAGATTTAACAGAATATCTCTCATTACCATTAGCAGACCCCAATTGCTTTACACTAGCTAGAATAGACATGGTCATTGGTAGCGATATAATCCCCAAAATACTCACCCCAGGCCTCAAAATTAATGTAGGCGGCAGCTTAATAGCCCAAAACACAATATTTGGGTGGATATTAAGTGGACCAGTTGTGGAAGAAATCTCCTCATTCTCTACTCAGGTGATTGAAACCCCTTCAGAATCACTAGAAGATTTACTCAGGAAATTCTGGGAATAAGAAGAGGTACCACCGGCCCCCACATACACAGACGATGATGCATATTGTGAAGATTTCTACAAAAAAACCACTCATCACGAGAAGATGGTCGGTATGTAGTAAAGCTGCCGTTCAAGTCAGCATTTCCGGACTCCATCGCACTCGGGCACTCCAGCCTTGCAGCACAGCAGCAATACCTCAGCGTGGAAAGAACTAACGAAAAGAAAGATGAGCTCCGGAACACCTATTCAGAAGTCCTAGAGGAATACCTAACGCTAGACCACATGGAACCAACCCATTCACCAGAAATCTTACGCGACGGTAAATATTTCTCCTTTTACCTACCCCATCACGCGGTGATTAAACCTGGAAGTAAAACTACTAAAGTCCGTGTAGTTTTCAATTCCTCAAAAACCTCGCATTTCGGTCTCTCATTCAACGACGTATTACTTACTGGCCCCGTTCTCCAAAATGACTTAATGCTCATTATTTTAAAATGGAGATTATATAAGTATGTATTTAACGGCGACATTGAAAAAATGTACCGCCAAATATACGTCCATAAGGAAGACCAAGACTTCCAACGCGTTCTATTCCGCAGAACCCCCAATAGTCCGATAGAAGACTTTAAACTAAAAACGGTGACATTCGGTGTCAACTGCGCTCCATACTTGGCAATGAGGACACTCCACTAATTAGCCGAGGACTCTAAAGAGATATACCCCCACGTATCAAAAATATTAAGAGGGGAGACATACGTAGATGACATCCTCTCAGGCGGACATAATCTCGACTCAGCCGGCGAATCGATACATCAAGTTATCGAAGTTATCACGTCTGCCGGATTCCCGTTAAAAAAGATCACAGCACACCACAAGTCACTGCTGAAAGACATCCCCCCTTCAGATCTTTTAGATGAAAAATTTCTCAAATTCCAAGAGGCAAGTTCTACAAAAACCCTCGGAATAAAATGAAATGCTCTCACTGATACATTTTCGTACTCAGTTGACGTTGGCAGGATGGCTATCGCCCATAATGATAGCAGCGAAAACTCTTCTTCAACAACTATGGATGGAAGGAACAGACTGGGACGAAACCGTGAAGTCGATATCACTCCACAAATGGGACACATTCAGAAAAAATCTCGCCGCAATAAAAGAGATAAGGATACCTCGATGGGTGCAATTCAGCCCAAACAGTTCCATTCAGCTACACGGATTCTCAGATGCTTCCGAGAAGGCATTCTGCGCTTGCGTATATTTACGAGTCCAGCAAGGTGAAGCTGCTACATCCCACTTACTCGCAGCCAAGAGTAAAGTAGCCCCCTTAGAAACCGTCTCTCTCCCTAGGCTGGAACTTTGCGGCGCAGTTTTACTAGCAAATTAGTAAAGCAGATCCGATCATCTCTAAATCTGCCATCTCATGAACTAATTTTGTGGACAGACTCCTCAATTGTATTGGCATGGCTGGAAAACCCCCATGGACGTGGAAAACATACGTAGCGAACAGGACATCTCAGATCCTCGAACTCGTGAATAATGCTACGTGGCGACATGTCTCCAGCGCTGACAACCCAGCTGATCTAGGTACGCGTGGAGCTAAACCCCAAGGGCTCGTCAACTGTTAACTCTGGTGGAAAGGCCCCGAGCGGTTAACTAGGCCATCCCCTCTTTGGCCGAAAAGTTCACCAACTCATTCGTCACCTCCCGAGCAACGACAAATTGAAGCATTCCACGCTTTAGAATCTCTTGATTTTCTAGACCGTTTCTCCTCCTTTTCCACCACTCTCAGAGTAACAGCTTACATACTTCGTTTCGCGCAAAAGGCTAGGAAACTGCCAAATCCGCCCTCTACCACTCTCACTCAAAGCGACATAAAGTTCGCAAAAACTCGTCTCATAGCTGTCACCCAGCGAAAATACTTCGGAAAAACCATCACAGCCCTGGAGTCGAAATTTCCGATAGAAAAAATAGATCCCCTCCGTACTCTCAACCCCTTCTTGGATAAATCAGGACTGCTGCGTGCAAATGGACGTCTCACTCATGCCGCCCTCAGCTACGATGAGCGCCATCCAATTATCATCCCCGATAATTCCCGATATTGCTCCCTCCTCCTCGAGTTCCTCCACTCAACTCTACTGCACGCGAAAAAGCAGCTGATGATTCGCGTGGTCCAACAGGAATACCATATTCCCCGAATCCGCCAGAAGGTAAAATCTTGCATTTTTCGGTGTAAGACATGCGCGATATACAAACAGAAGATGAGCACGCAATTGATGGCAGCATTGCCCCCTGAACGGTCCACATATACACTCCCATTCCATACTACCGGTGTTGATTTTGCCGGCCCATTCCTCGTCAAAACCTCGTCTCTCCGCCGAGCATCCCACTCTAAAGCATACGTGTGTGTATTCGTATGTTTCTCGACAAGGCCATTCATCTGGAAGTATGCTCCGACCTAACAACAGAAGCGTTTAAGGTAGCATTCCCACGATTTGTAGGACGAAGAGGCATTCCCCACAAGATAATGTCCGACAACGGCAAAACCTTCGTAGGAGCACAGCGAAGCCTCCAAAGAGAGCTAGGCGCCTTCCTTGAAGAAGTTTCTGACAAAACCACAACGGAATATGCCATTCACGGACTTACATGGCAATTTATATCGCCTTACGCTCCACATATGGGAGGACTTTGGGAAAGCGGCAGTGAAGAGCTTCAAAACTCACTTCTCTAAAGTCGCTGGAAATCAAAAGTTCACCTTCGAAGAATTTACCATTCTCCTAATACGCATCGAAGCGGTACTCAACTCCAGACCACTCTCTCCTATGTCTCAAGATCCCGAAGACTTGAAGGTACTAACCCCAGGCCACTTCTTACGAGGCGCGCCCTTACTCTCGATCCCTGAGCCAAACTCAGAAAATCTCTCACTCATAAATAAATGGCAAAAATTAAGAGTACTCCATCATCAGTTCAGCAAGCGCTGGAAAACTGAATATCTCCACCATCTTCAAAAACGCTATAAATGGAAAGGATCCCAGCGAAATATGAAGGAAGGTGATCTCGTCGTCATCAAAGACGACCTCCTACCCCCAAACGAATGGCGACTAGGTCGCATAACCAAACTGCATCCCGGACCCGACCAAAACGTTCGCGTGGTAGACATCCGCATTCAAAGCGGAACGGTCACCCGCAACATCTCCAAACTTTGCGTACTACCACCCGCGTAACACGCCTCTGTTCACAAATATTCTCGCCTCCAATAAAGTTATATGTCTCCATCCATCCCCCTAACATTAACTCATAACGGTTCTCGGTCATATCATTTCAGATCACAGAACTTCGGCAAATGTCGGCTGTGCTGCCGCACCCACTCATTGCGCCACTGCCGTGCATTCCTGGCAATGACTCCAGACGAGCGATACGAGTCTGCGAATGTGCACAAATATTGTATCAACTGTTTGGCGACCTCGCACACCATGGGAAGCTGCAATTCTCGAGACAGCTGCCATCGCTGTGGACTGGCACACCACACTCTGCTGCACAGCTCCGCACGCATGCCATCGATATGAGTCACGCCCAGCAGTTCGAAGAGAGCCCCCAAACGACCACGCGGTAAACCTGTTGCCAGTGGACGAGTCTCAAAAAGAGCAGGACACCGAAAGGTTGACGCCCCCAAAACCCGAAACATTCTACATCCAATGTCGAATCACTAGTGCCAAGAAGGCACTACAAAGACTCGAGGACTTGATGAATGTTAAAACCCCGCAGGCCCCCGGCATGTTGAAGACATGAGTTAAGACCTCATCGAATTTTAAAATTAAGATATATATACATAAGAAAATCATATTCATCCTGAACTGCTTAACCTAATAATGAAAGATTGAATTGTACTTACCCTATTACTTTCCAATACTTACCCTTATATTTACTTACCCACCATGAATTTTCTCCTAAATAAAATACTTACCAGCAACCCTACTTCCGTTACTACTCTGAAGGAGAAACCAAAACAAAAATATATAAATATGTATGTACTGGTAATTTTTAAGTATCAGTAATCCAGTATTCGCTTGCTTGAAAAATATAGTGCGTTTGTACGTATGTGCGTTAATAAAAATAATCTTATTCGCTCGCTAGTGTATTAAATAAATTAAAGATAATATATAAAAAAAATTATAATTTGTGCTAAACGATTTAATAAAATTGTCAAAAAAATATGTAAACCTGTATTTTCAATTCAAGTGGAAAATACATAATAATTAAAAGATTAATTCCAAATAATTCGGAATTAAACACTTTTAAAACAAGTTTGATTAAACTAAAAGACAATTAAATAGACTTGATTAAAAATTTCATTTTAACAAATTTAAGTCAAATGTTCAAACAAAAAAGAACTTTTGATATCTTTCATACTGACACATGCACATCAAAAAGCTAAAATTTTCGCAAAAAAAACATTTTTTTAAATAAGTTCTATTAAACTAAAAGACAAATAGATAAACTTTCTTTAGATTTCATTTTTTTAAATTTATAGGACCAATATTTTTTTAATAAGTTTGATTAAACTAAAAGACAAATAAAAAAACTTTCTTTCAAATTTCAATTCCGTGTATACCCTACTCCGTTAGCCGAACTATCGTTTCAGCGAGCTAACGAAGAATGGTATGCAAAAATCGCTTATCATCCAACTACCTACGCGCGCGCACGGCATATTTTATCGGGCAGCTCTAGAAGTTAAAAAACAAGTTAAAAGTGTAAAACTATATAAAAAATATACATAAAATCATAATCATAGAAAACGAAATTGTGAAAATAAAACAAAGATAAAACTCAAGAAAATAAAAAATATTGATTAGTGTTTGTGCACAAACTAACATATTTTCTTAATTATCTCGGGCCGATTGGCACCGGAATTCAAAGCAAGTTAAACATGGTCCTTCGAGGCCAAACCTGACCAGCCCTATACATATAAAAAAAGTATTTGAAAAAAAAATTTTTATTAACTAACATACGGTCCACAACCGTCGCTCCCCCGTGCGTTCGCTTAAAAAAAAGAAAAAAAATGTTTTTAAAAAAACAAACAAAGAAAAAAGTTTTTGAAAAAAAAGTTTTTGAACAAAAAAAAAAAGTTTTTGAAAAACAAACAAAGAAAAAGTTTTTGGAAAAAAAGAAGTTTTTGAAAAAACAAAAAATGTTTTTGAAAAACAAACAAAAAAAAGTTTTTGAAAAAAAGGTTTTGAAGAAAAAAAAAAGTTTTTAGAAAAAAAAGTGTGGTGAAAGCACACATATACATATAAAACAACTACAACACACTCAACTTGCCGCAAGAGAGGTCCAACAACAAACACCTGGAGCACAGCACCATAACGAAAACACACCAGCTACAAGAAGTCAACTGTAGAAGCCCCCTCCCATACAAGAAGCGGCCATACAAAACACATATGTTTATTGGCCTGTTTCCATTTTTTGTTAAGAGCAATGGGGTTTTTTTAGACGGATTTTCATTCCCGCCAAAAACATTAAATTAGAAAATTTAATCCGCTAATTCCAGCGGTTCTTCTTGCCGCTAATAAATTTATTTAATTCCGGTAAATCAAATCTGTTTTTCATATACTGTATATATGTATGCATATTCGGTACAAACTTAACTATATACATACATCAAATTGCAGTTCTTTTAATTTGCCTACTTGCGGCTCTTAGCAATTTTCCTATTGCAGGCTCTAAGGCCGAATAGAGCGACTTGTCAACAACTTTGGTAGCGGTTACCGAGTTGAACGAACTCGACAGCGCATCAAAAGCAAAGAATTTACATACATACACTGAGCGCATAAAAAAAGAGTGTTATAATAACAAGTGATCTTCTCACTAAACCATTCTCCACCATTCTCCGTTGTGCGATATCCGCTTATTGCAATAGAGGAGCAGTGCACTTTACATCATCAAACTAGTTCAAGAGAATTGTGCACACTCCCACGCTCATAGTTTAACACTCTTTACCATTGCTATTTCTCAGCATTGGTCAGCTGCAATTCTCTTTATTCTAATATGACATGTACCAGAACAGCTGGTGTATCTTGTTTACATATTTAGCACACAAATACATACATAAACGAATGCGTGCATGAAATAACATAAAAGATATATTTCTTAATATCTTGTCATCGACTTAAAAATATATTACATATTTACATAAATATTATTAATTATATATTATTATATATTATATATTAATTATACTATATACTTTTACACGTATATTTCAATACGTGTATATACATAAAAACACACACACACACTCGCACATACGTGTATAATAAATTCATTTTCCGAATTTAAAAGTTTTCTGTGGGCAGTAGTGCAAATATTAATTTCACTACCTCCTGGGTGGGTATTTCTCAAAGTTTCTTGCTTTATTAAATTTTTTCGGCCTTAAAAAGGTGTTTTTTCCTAAAATCCCTCAATGCCAATTGGACACAGTCCCAAAAAATCTCTAGAGTAAGAAACGAAATTTGCCAATTGTGCGCCATATCTCGCTATCCGTACTCTGCATCAATTGGCAGAAGATACAAAAGCGAAGTTTCCACTGGCCACACCAATACTCAAAACCCAAACGTATGTTGATGATGTCCTGTCCGGAAGTCATGATATTGACGATGCCACCGATCCACTATTCCAAGTGATCAAAGCGCTAAAGTCAGCCGGCTTTATTCTAAAGAAATTAACGGCCAATAACCCGGCCATATTGGAGACATTCCCGAGAGAAGACCTTCTCGACACCAATTTCTTGAAATTCGAAGATGCTTCCACAACCAAAACTCTCGGTATCCGATGGAATGCATTAACGGACAGGTTCACATACACCATCCTGCCAGTTTCAGCATCTACAGCTGCAACAAAACGGCAAATTCTGTCGTCGGTCGCAAAACTTTTTGACCCGGCAGGATGGCTATCGCCAGTTATGATACGAGCAAAGATTCTACTTCAAGAACTTTGGCTCGATGGCATTGATTGGGATGAATGCGCAAAACCCACTTCAATGGTAAAATGGCAACAGTTTACTCAAAACTTGCCAGCCATTTCCGACATCGAAATTCCTCGATGGCTCAAATTTACTCCGGGGCAGAAAGCAAAGTTGTACCTTTGAAAACGATAAGTCTTCCTCGCTTAGAGCTGTGCGGAGCAGTACTGTTGGCAAAACTGACTGCAACTGTCCAAAACCAGCTAGGCCTAGAAGCGTGCAACACATTTTTATGGTCAGACTCTGAAATAGTACCGGCATGGCTCGAGAAACCATCGTGCACATGGAAGACATACGTGTCTAATTGCACCTCCCAAATTCGGGAATATGTCTCAAGCGGAGTATGGCGTCATGTAGCAAGCGGAGATAACCCCGCTGATCTCGGTACACGTGGTTGCAAACCCCAAGACTTAGCCACCAATTCTCTCTGGTGGCACGGACCAAAGTGGCTCATACACCCCATCGACTCTTGGCCTAATTCAAAGGCACGCAGTACCTCTCCTCCAGAAAAGCGGAAAATTGAGGCTTTTCATGCACTGGAAGAAGAACTCGATTTTCCTGATCGATTCTCTTCACTCCCTCGAGCAATTCGCGTGACTGCGTACATGTTCCAGACTAGCGCATGCCACACTCAGCCAGAATGAGCGGTACCCAATCATCATCCCAAATGCTTCAAGATTTTGTCAATTGCATTTGAAGTTCTTACACGCACTGCTTCTCCATGCAGAAACGCGCCTCATGCTTCGAATGGTCAGGCAAGAATACTTCATACCGAAGCTAAAGCCTTCAATAAAAATTTGCATTTTTCAATGCAAAGCTTGCACTCTATACAAGCAACAAACGCGCTCCCAGCTAATGGCCGCTCTACCTCCTGAGCGGTGCAAAATGTCCCTACCAATTTCTGTACCTGGAGTGGACTTCGCAGGACTGTTTTTAATAAAGGCCTCAGTTTTAAGATCCACTACACTCATCAAAGGGTACGTCGCCGTATTTCTTTGTTTCGCGACGAGGGCAGTACATCTTGAGTTATGCTCTGATCTTACCACTGAGGCATTTAGAGCAGCATTCGCCCTATTCGTGGGCAGGCGAGGATATCCCGCCACAATGATGAGCGATAATGGAAAAACATTCATCGGAGCACAGAGAGCAACTGAACGCGAATTCGTTAAATTCCTTAACGAATGTTCAGCAGGCATCACCCAGAAGTATGCTCCCCAAGGCATCAATTGGCAATATATACCACCTAGCGCCCCACATATGGGCGGCCTGTGGGAATCCGCAGTAAAGAGTTTTAAAATTCACTTCAAGAAAACCGCTGCATCCCATAAATTTACATTTGAAGATTTCACGACACTCTTAGTTCGAATTGAGGCTGTACTCAACTCTCGGCCACTTTCGGCTTTGTCACAGGACCCAGCTGACTTCACAGCATTAACTCCGGGTCATTTCATTCGAGGCGCTCCGCTATTAGCCATTCCCGAGCCAAATGCAGAGACCCTCTCGTTAATTAACCGATGGGAGAAAGTCAAAGCACTTCACCATCAATTCAGTCGCCGCTGGAAAGAGGAGTACCTCAAAGATCTCCAAAAGAGGTACAAGTGAAAATTTCCACAGAAGGAGCCTCAAGTTGGCGACTGCACCGTAATCCGAGACGACGGTCCACCGCCGACCGAGTGTCGTCTTGGACGAATCCAAACCGTTCATCGTGGGTCTGATAATCACATCCGGAGCGTGGACCTCCGCACGCAAAACGGGATTATCACGCGGCTCTTAGTAAAACTGTGCTTCATTCCGAATGAGCAACCTTCGCTTGAAGCACAGCAATAAAGAGAAATTCCCCTCTTAATACAATTGCTTACGACATATGAAAACTACCGATTGTTCCGTTTCTTTCCATTTCCAGACGAAGGACACCAATGGCAACGCGCAGTTCAGCGCCCCTCGCGCCGACAGCAGACACCAGAAACTGCCTACAGTGTCGGCTGTGTCATCGCTACCACGCCTTACGCAATTGCGCCGCTTTCCGGGCAATGCGGCCTCCTCAGCGCATCGCGGTGGCCAACGCGAAAGGGTATTGCAGCAACTGCTTGGCGCTCACCCACGTCACGGAAGAGTGTGACTCCTGAGGAAAGTGCAGACGATACAAAAAGGCGCATCACACTATGCTGCACCCATCAGAGCCGCAACATAGCGAGCCAGCACCAGCACCAGCCGCAACCAATAAGAAGAAGCGGCAACAATAGCGCGTAGCCCAGCAGCGCGAAATACCGCAGTGTGCCACTAAACAGCACGCGACGCAACAGCGTGCCACAAAGCAGCACGCAACATCACAGCGGGCCACAACGCATCAAAAATCCATGCAGCAACGTGCCATCCAGCAGTGTGCCACCCATCAACGTGCCACGCAGCAGCGCGCCACCAACCAGCGGGACACAAGGAAAAGCAGCGGTGAAAGGTTGCGGTCAATCAAGCACACGACCACCGGGCTGCAAACCAAAGCATTCCGAAATCGGACCACTAAGGGCGCTATAGGCGAAGCAATACGCGCCCTGCAAAAGCTGCAGAACGCGCTAGCCAGCGCATCCCTGCAGGGCGGGCAGGATGTTTAAGCGCGCAACCTAAAATACAATTTTAAATGCCGTGCGCGCCAACTTCCGGTATCCCATTCTCCCATGTCTCCTTTCACGCGGTTATCCTTCTTTCCGTGTATACACTACTCCGTTAGCCGAACTATCGTTTAGCCGCGGTAGTTCGAGCTAACGAAGAAGGGTATGCAAAAATCACTTATCATCCAACTACCTACGCGCGCGCACGGCATATTTTATCGCGGCAGCCCTAGAAGTTAAAAAACAAGTTAAAAGTGTAAAACTATATAAAAAATACACATAAAATCATAATCATAGAAAACGAAATTGTGAAAATAAAACAAAGATAAAACTAAAGAAAATAAACCATATTGATTAGTGTTTGTGCACAAACATTAATTTTCAAGGACCATTGCTATTGGCATATACGTTTGGTACAACAATACACATTATATTATCTTTGAAAGTTATTATTTATTCAGAATAGGTTCCATTTGACTCAACACAACGTTTGGAACGATCAACCAGCGCATGCATAGATTTTTTTATGTCATTTATAGAAATGTTCTTCAGTACCTCGGTTACGGCTGCTTCATTTTTTTCAATTTTTTTTTAATTTTTTAAACTTCAATTTCAATTTTTTTTTTCAAGTTTGACACAAAATTTTATATTTGCTCTTTTTTTTTGGAACCATTAGCACACTTTTGGTTTTATTGAAATGGCTGTCACTTTCACATCTGTCATCCGACTTACATGAAGTCAGGTGCGTTTGAAAGAGGATGAATGTAACTTTCTAATGTTGCAAATTTTCAATAGATGGCACCGTATGTTGTATGATTTAAATATAAAGTTCGGTTATTTTTGGGACACACCGTGTACATATACATACACGTATGAGGGACTGGCACATAAACAACATACGTAGAATTTACACAAAACAATTTCTTTACACTGCAACTAAGGCCAAATGGAAAGTTATAGTTTTCTTTTATAAAAGAATTAAATGAAAATTGTTAATTTAAATTATTTGACATATATGCTCAACAAAATTCATTGCACATTCATTTCTTATACTTAATAGACAAAAGTACTAAAATTTTGACTAACTAAAAATAAGTTGTAGAGTAATTAAAATATCAAGACAGCTGCTTCGGCTGTGGAGTAGGACCTGGCTAAACCGACGGTGTGTTAACTCAGTTTTAATCGTGACAGCAATCTACGCCAGTTAAGAAGTATACAAATGGAATCTGAAATATACAAACAAATAATTAGTATGATGTATTTTATTGAATTTTAATCTTTATTGCTAATATAAACAATAAATCGCAATAAACGCCTTACAAAGAACATCGCTATCATACCTAACAAAAATGTAAAATTTTCACCAAAAAATTAAATTTTTTTCAAATTAATTTCATCAAACTAAAAGACAATTAAATAAACTTTCTTTGAAAATTCATTTCAACAAATTTAAGTTAAATTTTCGAACAAAAAAAGAACTTTTTATACAATATTTCTTTTTGCTACATCCGCTCATATGTACGTGTATGTATGACTGACACATGCACAACAAAAAGCTAAAAAACTCACAAAAAACCAAAAGAACTAATATTTTTTTAATAAGTTTGATTAAACTAAAAGACAATTAAATAAACTTTCTTTTAAATTTCATTTGAACAAATTTAAGTCAAATGCTCAAACAAAAAAAGAACTTTTCATACAGTATTGCTGTTTGCTAGATCGTAATATATGTATGTGTGACTGCCACATGTACAAAAAAAAAGTTAAAAAACAAGTTAAAAGTGTAAAACTATATAAAAAAAATATACATAAAATCATAATCATAGAAAACGAAATTGTGAAAATAAAACAAAGATAAAACTCAAGAAAATAAAAAATATTGATTAGTGTTTGTGCACAAACTAACATATTTTCTTAATTATCTCGGGCCGATTGGCACCGGAATTCAAGGCAAGTTAAACATGGTTCTTCGAGGCCAAACTTGACCAGCCCTATACATATAACAAAAGTATTTGAAAAAAAAAAATTTTATTAACTAACATACGGTCCACAACCGTCGCTCCCCCGTGCGTTCGCTTAAAAAAAAGAAAAAAAATGTTTTTAAAAAAACAAACAAAGAAAAAAGTTTTTGAAAAAAGTTTTTGAACAAAAAAAAAAGTTTTTGAACAAAAAAAAAAGTTTTTGAAAAACAAACAAAGAAAAAGTTTTTGGAAAAAAAGAAGTTTTTGAAAAAACAAAAAAAGTTTTTGAAAAACAAACAAAAAAAAGTTTTTGAAAAAAAGGTTTTGAAGAAAAAAAAAGTTTTTAGAAAAAAAAGTGTGGTGAAAGCACACATATACATATAAAACAACTACACACACTCAACTTGCCGCAAGAGAGGTGCAACAACAAACACCTGGAGCACAGCACCATAACGAAAACACACCAGCTACAAGAAGTCAACTGTAGAAGCCCCCTCCCATAAAAGAAGCGGCCATACAAACAAAAAAAAAAGGAAAGTAAAGAAGCCAATAAGTAGTAAGTAGGCAAACTTTTTAATTTTCTTTAAAAAGATGCAAAACACATATGTTTATTGGCCTGTTTCCATTTTTTTTAAGAGCAATGAGGTTTTTTTAGACGGATCTTCATTCCCGCCAAAAACATTAAATTAGAAAATTTAATCCGCTAATTCCAGCGGTTCTTCTTGCCGCTAATAAATTTATTTAATTCCGGTAAATCAAATCTGTTTTTCATATACTGTATATATGTATGCATATTCGGTACAAACTTAACTATATACATACATCAAATTGCAGTTCTTTTAATTCGCCTACTTGCGGCTCTTAGCAATTTTCCTATTGCAGGCTCTAAGGCCGAATAGAGCGACTTGTCAACAACTTTGGTAGCGGTTACCGAGTTGAACGAACTCGACAATGCATCAAAAGCAAAGAATTTACATACATACACTGAGCGCATAAAAAAAGAGTGTTATAATAACAAGTGATCTTCTCACTAAACCATTCTCCACCATTCTCCGTTGTGCGATATCCGCTTATTGCAATAGAGGAGCAGTGCACTTTACATCATCAAACTAGTTCAAGAGAATTGTGCACACTCCCACGCTCATAGTTTAACACTCTTTACCATTGCTATTTCTCAGCATTGGTCAGCTGCAATTCTCTTTGGCAGCAAAGACAATAAATCAAAACATTGATACACCAACATACATAGTATATACATATTTATTCTAATATGACCTGTACCAGAACAGCTGGTGTATCTTGTTTACATATTTAGCACACAAATACATAAACGAATGCGTGCATGAAATAACATAAAAGATATATTTCTTAATATCTTGTCATCGACTTAAAAATATATTACATATTTACATAAATATTATTAATTATATATTATTATATATTATATATTAATTATACTATATACTTTTACACGTATATTTCAATACGTGTATATACATAAAAACACACACACACACTCGCACATACGTGTATAATAAATTCATTTTCCGAATTTAACAATTTTCTGTGGGCAGTAGTGCAAATATTAATTTCACTACCTCCTGGGTGGGTATTTCTCAAAGTTTCTTGCTTTATTAAATTTTTTCGGCCTTAAAAAGGTGTTTTTTCCTAAAATCCCTCAATGCCAATTGGACACAGTCCCAAAAAATCTCTAGAGTAAGAAACGAAATTTGCCAAGATGTCAGATACTGAGGGTAAAACGAAAACTACTTCGCTAGATTCCGCAAGTGCGAAGAAGGAATCCTCACATACACGCTCAAGAAGTTAAGCGTACGACCCCTCTGCGGAAAAGTTCATAACAGAAAGTGACAGCCTAATGAGATACTGTGCAAAATTCGGTAATTCACCGATTGAAGATCATACCGAATCGTATCTTGAAGTCAAACACAAAAGTCTAAATGACTATTTTGTACGATTGCGTCAGCTCAAGGCAAGTACGACGCATGCCTTGACATCTACGAGATTACTCAAATCAAGATGTCAGACCAGCTAAAAATGCTCCGAGTCCACCATCCCGTGTGGAACCCACTACAGAGCAATCAAGTGCTTCCGATGTTTACCTACAAGTTCCTCCATGCGACACGGAGACTTTTTATGGGGGTTACGAAGAATGGCCGGCTTTCCGTGACATGTTCACAGCCGTGTACATTAACCACCCGAAGCTCCCTCGTGCTCAAAAACTATACCACCTCAGGTATAAAACAGAATGAAAATCCGGAGTTATTGTCAAACAATATCCTATGAGTGATGATAATTTCGATCTCGCTTGGGAAGCGCTTCGGTCTAGATACGAAAACAAACGCATTTTAGTAGATAATCAGGTCAAATTTTTTTGCCTGCTATTCAATCCGAAAATAGCGAACATTTACAAAGGCTGCAAACAAGCATTAACAACTGTCTGTATGTCTTGCATGCTGAAGACGTTTCAACAGACAGTTAGGATCCTATCCTGGTATACATTTGTTCAACAAAATTACCAGAAACAACACTGTCACTTTGGGAACAATCGCTCTCATCAAGACGAGATCTACCCCAATGGTCTCAATTAAACGACTTTTTAACTTCTCGGTACGAAGTTGTAGAAAGACTAAATAGGCTTCATCCTAATAAGCCTAAACCCAGTGCTGCATATGCCGCTCAGCAAAAACCTTTAACAAAACTTTATGGTAGAACCAAAAAAGGCATATTCCTGCCAGGTGTGCAACTCCAGCCACCCCCTAAAATTCTGCCAAAAATTCCGAAAAATGTCAGAACAATAACGTTTTAAGGTTGTATAGAAAAACAATCTATGTAAAAACTGCCTTACTTACAACCATAACGTCAAAGACTGTCAGAGCAAGTTTACATGTGCGAAGTGCCAACAAAGGCATCATACTCTACTGCACATAGATGTTAAACCACAAGCTCAACGTACCAGTAGCCGACCCCATGAAGCTACAGTACAACATACAACGGCAAAGTCGACAATTCCCGCTCGACAGCCGCAAACCAGCTCCAATCCCGACGAGCAACCGTGCTGTTCAAAACATACACACATACAGTCTTTACATTCAAACATTGAAAACAAAGTTCTTCTTCCAGCAGCCATGGTGGCAGTTGAACATGAAGGAGAGTTATTTCAATTACCGGCCTTGATTGACCAAGGTTCCCAAAGGACCTTTATTTCCTCAAAAGTCCAGAAAAAATTGAAATAACCGTTCGAACATTCAAGGTTCGAAATTTCAGGCATGGGTGGCCGAGTGGTCCAAAATTCTTTTAAGCTTTGTTCTTTGACGCTGGTTTCTTCCAAAACCAAGCAAAGAATTAAGGCCCATGCATTAGTATTACCTCAGTTAACAAAGCTTCTTCCAACCTTTACAACGAGTCGTGAAAAATGGCATGAACTGAGTAGTCTCGAGCTAGCTGACCCAAATTGTCACATTCCAGCTCAAATCGATATGGTTATCGGCAGCGATCTTATTCCACAAATCCTAGTGGAAGGGCTGTAAAAAGTTTGCGACAATCTTCTTGCGCAAAATATTGTACCATATTTAGATGGATACTTAGTGGTTCGGTGACCGAAAGGGTATCCTCATTTTCCACCCAAATAGAACGAGTTTCCAATGAAACGCTCAGTGCACAACTGAGGCAATTCTGGGAATAGGAGGAAATCCATATACCTCCACAAAGTACGCCTGAAAATCAGGCGAGTGAAGATTATCATGTGGCAACAACAACCCGTAATTCAAGCGGACGCTACATTGTCAGGCTTCCATTTAAAGAAGCATTTCCAGAAAAACTCACCTTAGGCCATTCCCGGTCTGCGGCATTCCAGCAATTCCTTAGCATGGAACGAAGAAAGGGGAGTTAAAGACAATGTACAACGATGTGTTGCAAGAATACACAACGTTGGACCATATGGAACTCACAAACCCCCTTGAAATCACTTCCAATGGCAACTACCATTCATTCTATTTGCCTCATCATGTTCAGGTAATTCCCTAAATGATGTTTTACATACAGGTCCTTCACTCCAACCGGACCTCATGCTAATTTTACAATGGCGCATGTACAGATACGTAGTCAATGAAAAAATCTATCGGCAAATCTTCATCCATGAGGACGATGAGGATTCCCCCATCTCTGATTATAATCTTAAAACAGTAACATTCGGGGTTAATTGTGCGCCATATCTCGCTATCCGTACTCTGCATCAATTGGCAGAAGATACAAAAGCGAAGTTTCCACTGGCCACACCAATACTCAAAACCCAAACGTATGTTGATGATGTCCTGTCCGGAAGTCATGATATTGACGATGCCACCGATCCACTATTCCAAGTGATCAAAGCGCTAAAGTCAGCCGGCTTTATTCTAAAGAAATTAACGGCCAATAACCCGGCCATATTGGAGACATTCCCGAGAGAAGACCTTCTCGACACCAATTTCTTGAAATTCGAAGATGCTTCCACAACCAAAACTCTCGGTATCCGATGGAATGCATTAACGGACAGGTTCACATACACCATCCTGCCAGTTTCAGCATCTACAGCTGCAACAAAACGGCAAATTCTGTCGTCGGTCGCAAAACTTTTTGACCCGGCAGGATGGCTATCGCCAGTTATGATACGAGCAAAGATTCTACTTCAAGAACTTTGGCTCGATGGCATTGATTGGGATGAATGCGCAAAACCCACTTCAATGGTAAAATGGCAACAGTTTACTCAAAACTTGCCAGCCATTTCCGACATCGAAATTCCTCGATGGCTCAAATTTACTCCGGGGCAGAAAGCAAAGTTGTACCTTTGAAAACGATAAGTCTTCCTCGCTTAGAGCTGTGCGGAGCAGTACTGTTGGCAAAACTGACTGCAACTGTCCAAAACCAGCTAGGCCTAGAAGCGTGCAACACATTTTTATGGTCAGACTCTGAAATAGTACCGGCATGGCTCGAGAAACCATCGTGCACATGGAAGACATACGTGTCTAATTGCACCTCCCAAATTCGGGAATATGTCTCAAGCGGAGTATGGCGTCATGTAGCAAGCGGAGATAACCCCGCTGATCTCGGTACACGTGGTTGCAAACCCCAAGACTTAGCCACCAATTCTCTCTGGTGGCACGGACCAAAGTGGCTCATACACCCCATCGACTCTTGGCCTAATTCAAAGGCACGCAGTACCTCTCCTCCAGAAAAGCGGAAAATTGAGGCTTTTCATGCACTGGAAGAAGAACTCGATTTTCCTGATCGATTCTCTTCACTCCCTCGAGCAATTCGCGTGACTGCGTACATGTTCCAGACTAGCGCATGCCACACTCAGCCAGAATGAGCGGTACCCAATCATCATCCCAAATGCTTCAAGATTTTGTCAATTGCATTTGAAGTTCTTACACGCACTGCTTCTCCATGCAGAAACGCGCCTCATGCTTCGAATGGTCAGGCAAGAATACTTCATACCGAAGCTAAAGCCTTCAATAAAAATTTGCATTTTTCAATGCAAAGCTTGCACTCTATACAAGCAACAAACGCGCTCCCAGCTAATGGCCGCTCTACCTCCTGAGCGGTGCAAAATGTCCCTACCAATTTCTGTACCTGGAGTGGACTTCGCAGGACTGTTTTTAATAAAGGCCTCAGTTTTAAGATCCACTACACTCATCAAAGGGTACGTCGCCGTATTTCTTTGTTTCGCGACGAGGGCAGTACATCTTGAGTTATGCTCTGATCTTACCACTGAGGCATTTAGAGCAGCATTCGCCCTATTCGTGGGCAGGCGAGGATATCCCGCCACAATGATGAGCGATAATGGAAAAACATTCATCGGAGCACAGAGAGCAACTGAACGCGAATTCGTTAAATTCCTTAACGAATGTTCAGCAGACATCACCCAGAAGTATGCTCCCCAAGGCATCAATTGGCAATATATACCACCTAGCGCCCCACATATGGGCGGCCTGTGGGAATCCGCAGTAAAGAGTTTTAAAATTCACTTCAAGAAAACCGCTGCATCCCATAAATTTACATTTGAAGATTTCACGACACTCTTAGTTCGAATTGAGGCTGTACTCAACTCTCGGCCACTTTCGGCTTTGTCACAGGACCCAGCTGACTTCACAGCATTAACTCCGGGTCATTTCATTCGAGGCGCTCCGCTATTAGCCATTCCCGAGCCAAATGCAGAGACCCTCTCGTTAATTAACCGATGGGAGAAAGTCAAAGCACTTCACCATCAATTCAGTCGCCGCTGGAAAGAGGAGTACCTCAAAGATCTCCAAAAGAGGTACAAGTGAAAATTTCCACAGAAGGAGCCTCAAGTTGGCGACTGCACCGTAATCCGAGACGACGGTCCACCGCCGACCGAGTGTCGTCTTGGACGAATCCAAACCGTTCATCGTGGGTCTGATAATCACATCCGGAGCGTGGACCTCCGCACGCAAAACGGGATTATCACGCGGCTCTTAGTAAAACTGTGCTTCATTCCGAATGAGCAACCTTCGCTTGAAGCACAGCAATAAAGAGAAATTCCCCTCTTAATACAATTGCTTACGACATATGAAAACTACCGATTGTTCCGTTTCTTTCCATTTCCAGACGAAGGACACCAATGGCAACGCGCAGTTCAGCGCCCCTCGCGCCGACAGCAGACACCAGAAACTGCCTACAGTGTCGGCTGTGTCATCGCTACCACGCCTTACGCAATTGCGCCGCTTTCCGGGCAATGCGGCCTCCTCAGCGCATCGCGGTGGCCAACGCGAAAGGGTATTGCAGCAACTGCTTGGCGCTCACCCACGTCACGGAAGAGTGTGACTCCTGAGGAAAGTGCAGACGATACAAAAAGGCGCATCACACTATGCTGCACCCATCAGAGCCGCAACATAGCGAGCCAGCACCAGCACCAGCCGCAACCAATAAGAAGAAGCGGCAACAATAGCGCGTAGCCCAGCAGCGCGAAATACCGCAGTGTGCCACTAAACAGCACGCGACGCAACAGCGTGCCACAAAGCAGCACGCAACATCACAGCGGGCCACAACGCATCAAAAATCCATGCAGCAACGTGCCATCCAGCAGTGTGCCACCCATCAACGTGCCACGCAGCAGCGCGCCACCAACCAGCGGGACACAAGGAAAAGCAGCGGTGAAAGGTTGCGGTCAATCAAGCACACGACCACCGGGCTGCAAACCAAAGCATTCCGAAATCGGACCACTAAGGGCGCTATAGGCGAAGCAATACGCGCCCTGCAAAAGCTGCAGAACGCGCTAGCCAGCGCATCCCTGCAGGGCGGGCAGGATGTTTAAGCGCGCAACCTAAAATACAATTTTAAATGCCGTGCGCGCCAACTTCCGCTATCCCATTCTCCCATGTCTCCTTTCACGCGGTTATCCTTCTTTCCGTGTATACACTACTCCGTTAGCCGAACTATCGTTTAGCCGCGGTAGTTCGAGCTAACGAAGAAGGGTATGCAAAAATCACTTATCATCCAACTACCTACGCGCGCGCACGGCATATTTTATCGCGGCAGCCCTAGAAGTTAAAAAACAAGTTAAAAGTGTAAAACTATATAAAAAATACACATAAAATCATAATCATAGAAAACGAAATTGTGAAAATAAAACAAAGATAAAACTAAAGAAAATAAACCATATTGATTAGTGTTTGTGCACAAACATTAATTTTCAAGGACCATTGCTATTGGCATATACGTTTGGTACAACAATACACATTATATTATCTTTGAAAGTTATTATTTATTCAGAATAGGTTCCATTTGACTCAACACAACGTTTGGAACGATCAACCAGCGCATGCATAGAATTTTTTATGTCATTTATAGAAATGTTCTTCAGTACCTCGGTTACGGCTGCTTCATTTTTTTCAATTTTTTTTTAATTTTTTAAACTTCAATTTCAATTTTTTTTTCAAGTTTGACACAAAATTTTATATTTGCTCTTTTTTTTTGGAACCATTAGCACACTTTTGGTTTTATTGAAATGGCTGTCACTTTCACATCTGTCATCCGACTTACATGAAGTCAGGTGCGTTTGAAAGAGGATGAATGTAACTTTCTAATGTTGCAAATTTTCAATAGATGGCACCGTATGTTGTATGATTTAAATATAAAGTTCGGTTATTTTTGGGACACACCGTGTACATATACATACACGTATGAGGGACTGGCACATAAACAACATACGTAGAATTTACACAAAACAATTTCTTTACACTGCAACTAAGGCCAAATGGAAAGTTATAGTTTTCTTTTATAAAAGAATTAAATGAAAATTGTTAATTTAAATTATTTGACATATATGCTCAACAAAATTCATTGCACATTCATTTCTTATACTTAATAGACAAAAGTACTAAAATTTTGACTAACTAAAAATAAGTTGTAGAGTAATTAAAATATCAAGACAGCTGCTTCGGCTGTGGAGTAGGACCTGGCTAAACCGACGGTGTGTTAACTCAGTTTTAATCGTGACAGCAATCTACGCCAGTTAAGAAGTATACAAATGGAATCTGAAATATACAAACAAATAATTAGTATGATGTATTTTATTGAATTTTAATCTTTATTGCTAATATAAACAATAAATCGCAATAAACGCCTTACAAAGAACATCGCTATCATACCTAACAAAAATGTAAAATTTTCACCAAAAAATTAAATTTTTTTCAAATTAATTTCATCAAACTAAAAGACAATTAAATAAACTTTCTTTGAAAATTCATTTCAACAAATTTAAGTTAAATTTTCGAACAAAAAAAGAACTTTTTATACAATATTTCTTTTTGCTACATCCGCTCATATGTACGTGTATGTATGACTGACACATGCACAACAAAAAGCTAAAAAACTCACAAAAAACCAAAAGAACCAATATTTTTTTAATAAGTTTGATTAAACTAAAAGACAATTAAATAAACTTTCTTTTAAATTTCATTTGAACAAATTTAAGTCAAATGCTCAAACAAAAAAAGAACTTTTCATACAGTATTGCTGTTTGCTAGATCGTAATATATGTATGTATGACTGCCACATGCACAAAAAAAAGTTAAAAAACAAGTTAAAAGTGTAAAACTATATAAAAAAAAATATACATAAAATCATAATCATAGAAAACGAAATTGTGAAAATAAAACAAAGATAAAACTCAAGAAAATAAAAAATATTGATTAGTGTTTGTGCACAAACTAACATATTTTCTTAATTATCTCGGGCCGATTGGCACCGGAATTCAAGGCAAGTTCAACATGGTCCTTCGAGGCCAAACTTGAGCAGCCCTATACATATAAAAAAAGTATTTGAAAAAAAAAATTTTTATTAACTAACATACGGTCCACAACCGTCGCTCCCCCGTGCGTTCGCTTAAAAAAAAGAAAAAAAATGTTTTTAAAAAAACAAACAAAGAAAAAAGTTTTTGAAAAAAAGTTTTTGAACAAAAAAAAAAGTTTTTGAAAAACAAACAAAGAAAAAGTTTTTGGAAAAAAAGAAGTTTTTGAAAAAACAAAAAAAGTTTTTGAAAAACAAACAAAAAAAAGTTTTTGAAAAAAAGGTTTTGAAGAAAAAAAAAGTTTTTAGAAAAAAAAGTGTGGTGAAAGCACACATATACATACAACTTGCCGCAAGAGAGGTCCAACAACAAACACCTGGAGCACAGCACCATAACGAAAACACACCAGCTACAAGAAGTCAACTGTAGAAGCCCCCTCCCATACAAGAAGCGGCCATACAAACAAAAAAAAAGGAAAGTAAAGAAGCCAATAAGTAGTAAGTAGGCAAACTTTTTAATTTTCTTTAAAAAGATGCTAAACACATATGTTTATTGGCCTGTTTCCATTTTTTTTAAGAGCAATGAGGTTTTTTTAGACGGATCTTCATTCCCGCCAAAAACATTAAATTAGAAAATTTAATCCGCTAATTCCAGCGGTTCTTCTTGCCGCTAATAAATTTATTTAATTCCGGTAAATCAAATCTGTTTTTCATATACTGTATATATGTATGCATATTCGGTACAAACTTAACTATATACATACATCAAATTGCAGTTCTTTTAATTTGCCTACTTGCGGCTCTTAGCAATTTTCCTATTGCAGGCTCTAAGGCCGAATAGAGCGACTTGTCAACAACTTTGGTAGCGGTTACCGAGTTGAACGAACTCGACAGCGCATCAAAAGCAAAGAATTTACATACATACACTGAGCGCATAAAAAAAGAGTGTTATAATAACAAGTGATCTTCTCACTAAACCATTCTCCACCATTCTCCGTTGTGCGATATCCGCTTATTGCAATAGAGGAGCAGTGCACTTTACATCATCAAACTAGTTCAAGAGAATTGTGCACACTCCCACGCTCATAGTTCAACACTCTTTACCATTGCTATTTCTCAGCATTGGTCAGCTGCAATTCTCTTTGGCAGCAAAGACAATAAATCAAAACATTGATACACCAACATACATAGTATATACATATTTATTCTAATATGACCTGTACCAGAACAGCTGGTGTATCTTGTTTACATATTTAGCACACAAATACATACATAAACGAATGCGTGCATGAAATAACATAAAAGATATATTTCTTAATATCTTGTCATCGACTTAAAAATATATTACATATTTACATAAATATTATTAATTATATATTATTATATATTATATATTAATTATACTATATACTTTTACACGTATATTTCAATACGTGTATATACATAAAAACACACACACACACTCGCACATACGTGTATAATAAATTCATTTTCCGAATTTAACAATTTTCTGTGGGCAGTAGTGCAAATATTAATTTCACTACCTCCTGGGTGGGTATTTCTCAAAGTTTCTTGCTTTATTAAATTTTTTCGGCCTTAAAAAGGTGTTTTTTCCTAAAATCCCTCAATGCCAATTGGACACAGTCCCAAAAAATCTCTAGAGTAAGAAACGAAATTTGCCAAGATGTCAGATACTGAGGGTAAAACGAAAACTACTTCGCTAGATTCCGCAAGTGCGAAGAAGGAATCCTCACAAACACGCTCAAGAAGTTAAGCGTACGACCCCTCTGCGCAAAAGTTCATAACAGAAAGTGACAGCCTAATGAGATACTGTGCAAAATTCGGTAATTCACCGATTGAAGATCATACCGAATCGTATCTTGAAGTCAAACACAAAAGTCTAAATGACTATTTTGTACGATTGCGTCAGCTCAAGGCAAGTACGACGCATGCCTTGACATCTACGAGATTACTCAAATCAAGATGTCAGACCAGCTAAAAATGCTCCGAGTCCACCATCCCGTGTGGAACCCACTACAGAGCAATCAAGTGCTTCCGATGTTTACCTACAAGTTCCTCCATGCGACACGGAGACTTTTTATGGGGGTTACGAAGAATGGCCGGCTTTCCGTGACATGTTCACAGCCGTGTACATTAACCACCCGAAGCTCCCTCGTGCTCAAAAACTATACCACCTCAGGTATAAAACAGAATGAAAATCCGGAGTTATTGTCAAACAATATCCTATGAGTGATGATAATTTCGATCTCGCTTGGGAAGCGCTTCGGTCTAGATACGAAAACAAACGCATTTTAGTAGATAATCAGGTCAAATTTTTTTGCCTGCTATTCAATCCGAAAATAGCGAACATTTACAAAGGCTGCAAACAAGCATTAACAACTGTCTGTATGTCTTGCATGCTGAAGACGTTTCAACAGACAGTTAGGATCCTATCCTGGTATACATTTGTTCAACAAAATTACCAGAAACAACACTGTCACTTTGGGAACAATCGCTCTCATCAAGACGAGATCTACCCCAATGGTCTCAATTAAACGACTTTTTAACTTCTCGGTACGAAGTTGTAGAAAGACTAAATAGGCTTCATCCTAATAAGCCTAAACCCAGTGCTGCATATGCCGCTCAGCAAAAACCTTTAACAAAACTTTATGGTAGAACCAAAAAAGGCATATTCCTGCCAGGTGTGCAACTCCAGCCACCCCCTAAAATTCTGCCAAAAATTCCGAAAAATGTCAGAACAATAACGTTTTAAGGTTGTATAGAAAAACAATCTATGTAAAAACTGCCTTACTTACAACCATAACGTCAAAGACTGTCAGAGCAAGTTTACATGTGCGAAGTGCCAACAAAGGCATCATACTCTACTGCACATAGATGTTAAACCACAAGCTCAACGTACCAGTAGCCGACCCCATGAAGCTACAGTACCACATACAACGGCAAAGTCGGCAATTCCCGCTCGACAGCCGCAAACCAGCTCCAATCCCGACGAGCAACCGTGCTGTTCAAAACATACACACATACAGTCTTTACATTCAAACATTGAAAACAAAGTTCTTCTTCCAGCAGCCATGGTGGCAGTTGCACATGAAGGAGAGTTATTTCAATTACCGGCCTTGATTGACCAAGGTTCCCAAAGGACCTTTATTTCCTCAAAAGTCCAGAAAAAATTGAAATAACCGTTCGAACATTCAGGCATGGGTGGCCGAGTGGTCCAAAATTCCTCTAAGCTTTGTTCTTTGACGCTGGTTTCTTCCAAAACCAAGCAAAGAATTAAGGCCCATGCAATAGTATTACCTCAGTTAACAAAGCTTCTTCCAACCTTTACAACGAGTCGTGAAAAATGGCATGAACTGAGTAGTCTCGAGCTAGCTGACCCAAATTGTCACATTCCAGCTCAAATCGATATGGTTATCGGCAGCGATCTTATTCCACAAATCCTAGTGGAAGGGCTGTAAAAAGTTTGCGACAATCTTCTTGCGCAAAATATTGTACCATATTTAGATGGATACTTAGTGGTTCGGTGACCGAAAGGGTATCCTCATTTTCCACCCAAATAGAACGAGTTTCCAATGAAACGCTCAGTGCACAACTGAGGCAATTCTGGGAATAGGAGGAAATCCATATACCTCCACAAAGTACGCCTGAAAATCAGGCGAGTGAAGATTATCATGTGGCAACAACAACCCGTAATTCAAGCGGACGCTACATTGTCAGGCTTCCATTTAAAGAAGCATTTCCAGAAAAACTCACCTTAGGCCATTCCCGGTCTGCGGCATTCCAGCAATTCCTTAGCATGGAACGAAGAAAGGGGAGTTAAAGACAATGTACAACGATGTGTTGCAAGAATACACAACGTTGGACCATATGGAACTCACAAACCCCCTTGAAATCACTTCCAATGGCAACTACCATTCATTCTATTTGCCTCATCATGTTCAGGTAATTCCCTAAATGATGTTTTACATACAGGTCCTTCACTCCAACCGGACCTCATGTTGCTAATTTTACAATGGCGCATGTACAGATACGTAGTCAATGAAAAAATCTATCGGCAAATCTTCATCCATGAGGACGATGAGGATTCCCCCATCTCTGATTATAATCTTAAAACAGTAACATTCGGGGTTAATTGTGCGCCATATCTCGCTATCCGTACTCTGCATCAATTGGCAGAAGATACAAAAGCGAAGTTTCCACTGGCCACACCAATACTCAAAACCCAAACGTATGTTGATGATGTCCTGTCCGGAAGTCATGATATTGACGATGCCACCGATCCACTATTCCAAGTGATCAAAGCGCTAAAGTCAGCCGGCTTTATTCAAAAGAAATTAACGGCCAATAACCCGGCCATATTGGAGACATTCCCGAGAGAAGACCTTCTCGACACCAATTTCTTGAAATTCGAAGATGCTTCCACAACCAAAACTCTCGGTATCCGATGGAATGCATTAACGGACAGGTTCACATACACCATCCTGCCAGTTTCAGCATCTACAGCTGCAACAAAACGGCAAATTCTGTCGTCGGTCGCAAAACTTTTTGACCCGGCAGGATGGCTATCGCCAGTTATGATACGAGCAAAGATTCTACTTCAAGAACTTTGGCTCGATGGCATTGATTGGGATGAATGCGCAAAACCCACTTCAATGGTAAAATGGCAACAGTTTACTCAAAACTTGCCAGCCATTTCCGACATCGAAATTCCTCGATGGCTCAAATTTACTCCGGGGCAGAAAGCAAAGTTGTACCTTTGAAAACGATAAGTCTTCCTCGCTTAGAGCTGTGCGGAGCAGTACTGTTGGCAAAACTGACTGCAACTGTCCAAAACCAGCTAGGCCTAGAAGCGTGCAACACATTTTTATGGTCAGACTCTGAAATAGTACCGGCATGGCTCGAGAAACCATCGTGCACATGGAAGACATACGTGTCTAATTGCACCTCCCAAATTCGGGAATATGTCCCAAGCGGAGTATGGCGTCATGTAGCAAGCGGAGATAACCCCGCTGATCTCGGCACAAGTGGTTGCAAACCCCAAGACTTAGCCACCAATTCTCTCTGGTGACACGGACCAAAGTGGCTCATACACCCCATCGGCTCTTGGCCTAATTCAAAGGCACGTAGTACCTCTCCTCCAGAAAAGCGGAAAATTCATGCACTGGAAGAAGAACTCGATTTTCCTGATCGATTCTCTTCACTCCCTCGAGCAATTCGCGTGACTGCGTACATGTTCCAGACTAGCGCATGCCACACTCAGCTAGAATGAGCGGTACCCAATCATCATCCCAAATGCTTCAAGATTTTGTCAATTGCATTTGAAGTTCTTACACGCACTGCTTCTCCATGCAGAAACGCGCCTCATGCTTCGAATGGTCAGGCAAGAATACTTCATACCGAAGCTAAAGCCTTCAATCAAAAGGTGCATTTTTCAATGCAAAGCTTGCACTCTATACAAGCAACAAACGCGCTCCCAGCTAATGGCCGCTCAACCTCCTGAGCGGTGCAAAATGTCCCTACCAATTTCTGTACCTGGAGTGGACTTCGCAGGACCGTTTTTAATAAAGGCCTCAGTTTTAAGATCCACTACACTCATCAAAGGGTACGTCGCCGTATTTCTTTGTTTCGCGACGAGGGCAGTACATCTTGAGTTATGCTCTGATCTTACCACTGAGGCATTTAGAGCAGCATTCGCCCTATTCGTGGGCAGGCGAGGATATCCCGCCACAATGATGAGCGATAATGGAAAAACATTCATCGGAGCACAGAGAGCAACTGAACGCGAATTCGTTAAATTCCTTAACGACTGTTCAGCAGACATCACCCAGAAGTATGCTCCCCAAGGCATCAATTGGCAATATATACCACCTAGCGCCCCACATATGGGCGGCCTGTGGGAATCCGCAGTAAAGAGTTTTAAAATTCACTTCAAGAAAACCGCTGCATCCCATAAATTTACATTTGAAGATTTCACGACACTCTTAGTTCGAATTGAGGCTGTACTCAACTCTCGGCCACTTTCGGCTTTGTCACAGGACCCAGCTGACTTCACAGCATTAACTCCGGGTCATTTCATTCGAGGCGCTCCGCTATTAGCCATTCCCGAGCCAAATGCAGAGACCCTCTCGTTAATTAACCGATGGGAGAAAGTCTCCCAGCTAATGGCCGCTCTACCTCCTGAGCGGTGCAAAATGTACCTACCAATTTCTGTACCTGGAGTGGACTTCGCAGGACTGTTTTTAATAAAGGCCTCAGTTTTAAGATCCACTACACTCATCAAAGGGTACGTCGCCGTATTTCTTTGTTTCGCGACGAGGGCAGTACATCTTGAGTTATGCTCTGATCTTACCACTGAGGCATTTAGAGCAGCATTCGCCCTATTCGTGGGCAGGCGAGGATATCCCGCCACAATGATGAGCGATAATGGAAAAACATTCATCGGAGCACAGAGAGCAACTGAACGCGAATTCGTTAAATTCCTTAACGAATGTTCAGCAGACATCACCCAGAAGTATGCTCCCCAAGGCATCAATTGGCAATATATACCACCTAGCGCCCCACATATGGGCGGCCTGTGGGAATCCGCAGTAAAGAGTTTTAAAATTCACTTCAAGAAAACCGCTGCATCCCATAAATTTACATTTGAAGATTTCACGACACTCTTAGTTCGAATTGAGGCTGTACTCAACTCTCGGCCACTTTCGGCTTTGTGACAGGACCCAGCTGACTTCACAGCATTAACTCCGGGTCATTTCATTCGAGGCGCTCCGCTATTAGCCATTCCCGAGCCAAATGCAGAGACCCTCTCGTTAATTAACCGATGGGAGAAAGTCTCCCAGCTAATGGCCGCTTTACCTCCTGAGCGGTGCAAAATGTACCTACCAATTTCTGTACCTGGAGTGGACTTCGCAGGACTGTTTTTAATAAAGGCCTCAGTTTTAAGATCCACTACACTCATCAAAGGGTACGTCGCCGTATTTCTTTGTTTCGCGACGAGGGCAGTACATCTTGAGTTATGCTCTGATCTTACCACTGAGGCATTTAGAGCAGCATTCGCCCTATTCGTGGGCAGGCGAGGATATCCCGCCACAATGATGAGCGATAATGGAAAAACATTCATCGGAGCACAGAGAGCAACTGAACGCGAATTCGTTAAATTCCTTAACGAATGTTCAGCAGACATCACCCAGAAGTATGCTCCCCAAGGCATCAATTGGCAATATATACCACCTAGCGCCCCACATATGGGCGGCCTGTGGGAATCCGCAGTAAAGAGTTTTAAAATTCACTTCAAGAAAACCGCTGCATCCCATAAATTTACATTTGAAGATTTCACGACACTCTTAGTTCGAATTGAGGCTGTACTCAACTCTCGGCCACTTTCGGCTTTGTCACAGGACCCAGCTGACTTCACAGCATTAACTCCGGGTCATTTCATTCGAGGCGCTCCGCTATTAGCCATTCCCGAGCCAAATGCAGAGACCCTCTCGTTAATTAACCGATGGGAGAAAGTCAAAGCACTTCACCATCAATTCAGTCGCCGCTGGAAAGAGGAGTACCTCAAAGATCTCCAAAAGAGGTACAAGTGAAAATTTCCACAGAAGGAGCCTCAAGTTGGCGACTGCACCGTAATCCGAGACGACGGTCTACCGCCGACCGAGTGTCGTCTTGGACGAATCCAAACCGTTCATCGTGGGCCTGATAATCACATCCGGGGCGTGGACCTCCGCACGCAAAACGGGATTATCACGCGGCTCTTAGTAAAACTGTGCTTCATTCCGAATGAGCAACCTTCGCTTGAAGCACAGCAATAAAGAGAAATTCCCCTCTTAATACAATTGCTTACGACATATGAAAACTACCGATTGTTCCGTTTCTTTCCATTTCCAGACGAAGGACACCAATGGCAACGCGCAGTTCAGCGCCCCTCGCGCCGACAGCAGACACCAGAAACTGCCTACAGTATCGGCTGTGTCATCGCTACCACACCTTGCGCAATTGCGCCGCTTTCCGGGCAATGCGGCCTCCTCAGCGCAACGCGGTGGCCAACGCGAAAGGGTATTGCAGCAACTGTTTGGCGCTCACCCACGTTACGGAAGACTGTGACTCCAGAGGAAAGTGCAGACGATGCAAAAAGGCGCATCACACTATGCTGCACCCATCACAGCCGCAACATAGCGAGCCAGCACCAGCACCAGCCGCAACCAATAAGAAGAAGCGGCAACAATAGCGCGTACACCAGCAGCGCGTAGCCCAGCAGCGCGAAATACCGCAGTGTGCCACTAAACAGCACGCGACGCAACAGCGTGCCACAAAGCAGCACGCAACATCTCAGCGGGCCACAACGCATCAAAAATCCACGCAGCAAAGTGCCATCCAGCAGTGTGCCACCCATCAACGTGCCACGCAGCAGCGCGCCACCAACCAGCGGGACACAAGGAAAAGCAGCGGTGAAAGGTTGCGGTCAATCAAGCACACGACCACCGGGCTGCAAACCAAAGCATTCCGAAATCGGACCACTAAGGGCGCTATAGGCGAAGCAATACGCGCCCTGCAAAAGCTGCAGAACGCGCTAGCCAGCGCATCCCTGCAGGGCGGGCAGGATGTTTAAGCGCGCAACCTAAAATACAATTTTAAATGCCGTGCGCGCCAACTTCCGGTATCCCATTCTCCCATGTCTCCTTTCACGCGGTTATCCTTCTTTCCGTGTATACCCTACTCCGTTAGCCGAACTATCGTTTAGCCGCGGTAGTTCGAGCTAACGAAGAAGGGTATGCAAAAATCACTTATCATCCAACTACCTACGCGCGCGCACGGCATATTTTATCGCGGCAGCCCTAGAAGTTAAAAAACAAGTTAAAAGTGTAAAACTATATAAAAAATACACATAAAATCATAATCATAGAAAACGAAATTGTGAAAATAAAACAAAGATAAAACTAAAGAAAATAAACCATATTGATTAGTGTTTGTGCACAAACATTAATTTTCAAGGACCATTGCTATTGGCATATACGTTTGGTACAACAATACACATTATATTATCTTTGAAAGTTATTATTTATTCAGAATAGGTTCCATTTGACTCAACACAACGTTTGGAACGATCAACCAGCGCATGTATAGATTTTTTTATGTCATTTATAGAAATGTTCTTCAGTACCTCGGTTACGGCTGCTTCATTTTTTTCAATTTTTTTTTAATTTTTTAAACTTCAATTTCAATTTTTTTTTCAAGTTTGACACAAAATTTTATATTTGCTCTTTTTTTTTTTTTGGAACCATTAGCACACTTTTGGTTTTATTGAAATGGCTGTCACTTTCACATCTGTCATCCGACTTACATGAAGTCAGGTGCGTTTGAAAGAGGATGAGTGTAACTTTCTAATGTTGCAAATTTTCAATAGATGGCACCGTATGTTGTATGATTTAAATATAAAGTTCGGTTATTTTTGGGACACACCGTGTACATATACATACACGTATGAGGGACTGGCACATAAACAACAAACGTAGAATTTACACAAACCAATTTCTTAACACTGCAACTACGGCCAAATGGAAAGTTATACTTTTCTTTTATAAAAGAATTAAATGCAAATTGTTAATTTAAATTATTTTGACATATATGCTCAACAAAATTCATTGCACATTCATTTGTTATACTTAGGTAAACAGAGAAACGAAAACGTTAAGTAAAAAGTGAACCGGCGATGTAATGAGTGATCAACGCTCAAATCAGAAAGAGCGTCGGCATTCAGTCGCGACGACAGAGAGAAATGCTTATTTCACTGTTGTTGCGAGTAAATCACCACCTAACAGCTGTGCAAAGGCAAGCAGTTCAACTCTAAAGGCGCCAACGCAGACCTTAGCAACAACAGAAAAAGCAAAGAGTGAAAAAACTCTCTTCCCAACAGAATAACAAACAGTCAGGCAGCGCAGCAGCAGCAGCAACTCCAGTGCGGGCGACTAATACTGAGCAAGGTGAGACAGCCAAAATGAAAAAAGGGTCTTCAGTGCAGACAGGCATTGATCGGTACATAAATGTGGTAAACAAAAAGAGGAAATCTAGTCCTCCCAAAAAAATGATTAATGCTAAGAAGTATAATACCGTTGGCTCCACTATCGCTGCTGATGGTAATGCACTAAAAGGGAACAGATTTGCCCGTTAAATGAGGAATAGTCTATAACAGACCCGAAGGGTATTTCCACAGTCGTCAGTACTAAATCTCCACCAATCTATTTGCGGGAGCGCAGCTCCAATTCGTTAGTTACGAACATAGCTAAGATAATAGGTACCAACAATTTTCACATTGTACCTCTTAAAAAAGGAAACATAGGCGAGACAAAAATACAAGTACATAGTGAAGAAGACTTTCGTGAAGTCGTTGTGTTTCTCTCTGCAAACAACAAGAATTATTCCTTTTACCAGTTGAAGAGTGCGAAAGACCTGATTGTTGTAATTAAGGGAATTGAAGCGACTGTTGACTCATGTGACATAAAAGAAGCTCTAGAGGAGCAAGGGTTTGAAATTAGGGCGGTCGTTAACATAATTAAAAGAAATAAAGTGCCGCAGCCTATGTTTAAAGTGTTCTTATCGCCAAGCTTAGCTCAACTTAAGAAAAACGAAACGCATCCAATTTATGGTTTAAAATACCTTTTATACCGAAGAATAACGGTGGAAGAAGCGCTTAGGCGTAATGGTCCCGTGCAATGCACAAACTGTCAGGAATTTGGTCACACAAAATCCTATTGTACTTTACGTACCGTTTGCGTAGCATGTGGTGATCTTCACCATTCTACCAAATGCCCCTTGAATAAAACGGATGCAACACAAAAGAAGTGTATCAACTGCGGTGGTAATCACACCACTAATTATAGAGGTTGTCCAGTTTACAAAGATTTAAAATCTAAACTTTCACAGGGTATACAAGCCAAACGGAACCAACTCCCATATACTACTACCATTCCGAGCCTTTCCAACATACCCAGCTCAAATATTGGTCAAATGTCCTATGCCAACGTAGTAAAAGCCAATGTACAGGCCCCACCAGTCACCCCGTTCAGTACTGGAGTTGAGACCATGATTCTTAATCTAACCCAGTGCATGACACAATTTATGTCAACCATGCAAAGTATGGTTCAAGACCTAATAAAGGCGCAAAACCAAATGCTCCAAATCCTGTTGACCAAAAAATGAGTGAACTCAGGATTTGCTTATGGAATGCTAATGGTGTAAACCAGCATAAATTAGCACTCAAATTATTTTTACAGACCCACGAGATTGATGTTATGCTTATATCTGAAACACATCTCACCCAGAAGTATAATTTTTACAACCCTGGGTTTAAGCTGTACAACACTAATCACCCAGATGGCAAAGCACATGGTGGCACAGCTATACTCATAAGGAACCGTTTAAAGCATAACTTTCTTAATTCCTTTTCAACAAATTGACCTTACTTTAGCTGCAATTTACTGTCCGCCACGTTTCGTAAAAACAGAAAAACAATTTAGCGACTTTTTTATGACTCTAGGAGATAGGTTCCTAGCTGGAGGTGATTACAATGCGAAGCATACTCATTGGGGATCGAGGCTAATTAACCCGAAAGGTCGTCAGTTGTATAACACGATCATAAGTACAAAAAATAGTTACGATTTTATCTCCCCAAGAAAAACCAACTTACTTGCCTACGGACTCAAGGAAATTACCTAACCTGATTGACTTTGCAGTCACTAAAAACGTAGATAGAAGTTTCGTATTTGCTGAAACCTGTGCTGACTTATCTTCTGATCATTCCTCAATAATCATTAAGTTGAACGAACAACCAATTGATAGTGAGGATGCTTTTTGACTTACTACGTCAAGAACTAACTGGCTTAAATATAAAAAATGCATTAGCAGTCATATACAGACCAATCCGCAAATAGAGAGAGGAACTAACGTTGAAAATGAGTTACTTGTATTTAACAGTATACTAGCAACAGCAGCAGCTATAGCCACACCAGAGCAGAATACAAAAGCAAAGGCATTGATAACTAATAGTGGAATAGAATTACTGGTCCGAAATAAGCGACGTTTGCGTCGCGAATAGCAAGCCTGCCGATCTCCCGATGCAAAAATTCGTCTTAAGGCGGCAGAAAACAAACTAAAAAAGGCATTAGTATACGAAGAAGAAAGAAATATCAAACATCTTATAACGTCTTTGTCTCCCAACGTTTCTACTAAAAAATCTCTATGGAAAGCTAGGAAAAACCTTAAGCCGCCAGTAAGCACTGAGGTACCATTGAGAATGCGTAATGGTTCATGGGCAAGAAAGGATGAAGAAAAGGCGTTTTGTTTCGCAGAGCACCTCAGCACAGTATTTCAACCAAATACTGCTACATATAGTACACATTTGTCACCGAACCATACTGCTCCTAGATACACTGTTACTTGCGGAGCATCTGTGTCTGAACTAAAAAACACTATTGCCGCCTTAAATCCAAAAAAATCTCCAGGAGACGATCATATCTCACCTAAAATGATAAAGGAATTGCCAAGCATTGCTCTCGTTTTTCTTGCAAAGCTTTTCAGTGTCATTTTGACGCTAGGATATTATCCACAACTCTGGAAAAAGTCGCAGATAATTATGATAGCTAAACCAGGTAAAGACGCAATCCTGCCGTCATCATATAGACCAATCAGCCTGTTGCCTTGCCCATCAAAACTTTTCGAAAAAGTGGTGCTATCAAAAATTACTCCTTTTTTCCATCAAAATGATATTATTCTTACACATCAATTTGGTTTTCGGGAAAAACACGGCACAATTGAACAAGTAAATCGTATAACAAACGAAATAAGGAAAGCTTTCGAAGTGCGAGAGTATTGCTCGGCTGTTTTTCTTGATGTGGCACAAGCATTTGACAAAGTGTGGTATGATGGCCTCATTCATAAAATTAAAAAATCATTACCTAACACGTTCCACAATATCCTTGAATCCTACTTAACCAACAGGCGATTCACAGTAAAAGTAAACGATTACATAACAGAAGAGTGTCCGATTACGGCAGGTGTTCCGCAGGGTAGTGTTCTTGGACCAATATTGTACATACTGTTTACCGCAGATATCCCTACAGGTGACGAAGTATTTACGTCAACATTTGCGGATGATACTGCTGTACTAAGTCGACATAAATGTCCCATTACAGCCACAAAAGTGCTACAGCAGCATCTTAAACAAATTGAAGAATGGCTAGCGAAATGGCGCATAAAAGTTAATGAAATCAAGTGCAAACACATAACTTTTACATTAAGGCCAAAAACGTGTCCTATTGTTAAGCTCAACAATGTATCAATACCGCAAGCTGATGAAATTACATACCTCGGAATCCACTTGGACAGGCGCTTAACCTGGAGACGTTACATTGCAGCTAAAAAGCTGCAGCTTAAACTCAAATCTGCCAGTTTACATTGGCTTTTAAACAAGAACTCTGGACTAAGCCTTAACAACAAAGTCCTTTTATATAATGCAACAATAAAACCGATATGGATGTATGGGATCCAGATATGGGGCACAGCTTGCGCGACGAATATAGATATAATTCAAAGATTCCAATCGAAAACGTTAAGAGTAATAACGGGCGCACCATGGTACATGCGTAATGAAAATATTCATAAAGATCTAAATATACCTACCGTCAAGGAAGAAATTAAAATCGCAGCGAAAAAATACTTAACAAAATTGCGTAACCATCCGAACCCTTTGGCTAACACCTTGGCCCATGCAACAAGTCAAACCCGCCTGCGGAGAAGAGACAAAGCAGCCTTCTAAAGAGCAACGTCAAGCCAGCAGCCCATTTCTACTAATGGGCTTTATGTTTTAATTTAGTTTAAGATTTTATTACTTATTGTTAGGCTTCCGAAGTCGAAGTATATTCAATAAATAAATGTTAATGTTTCAAAAAAAAAAAAGGTAATAGACAAAAGTACTAGAATTTTGACTAACTAAAAATAAGTTGTAGAGTAATTAAAATATCAAGACAGCTGCTTCGGCTGAAAACCACCACTCCGTTGGAAAAATCATGTGGAGTAGGACCTGGCTAAACCGACGGTGTGTTAACTCAATTTTAATCGTGACAGCAATCTACGCCAGTAAAGAAGTATGCAAATGGAATCTGAAATATACAAACAAATAATTATGATGTATTTTATTGAATTTGTATCTTTATTGCTAATATAATACAATTAATCGCAATAAACGCTGTATGATACAATTATTATTTAAGACTGATTAAAAAAGAACACAACCATCTTGTTCGAGTTTCAACAAAAGAAAAAAGAAATACTTTATTCCGCAATTTGGCGTTACCGATTTTAAAACTATGTATGCCTGCATATGCGAAGGTGTAAAGAAATATAAAATAAAGTAGCAACTATTTGCATGCATACGGTACAATGGTGTGATAAATTAACGCTCCAGCCAAGTGAATATACATATTTACATATACATATCGGCGGCCGCGATAGCCGAGTGGTTAGCATTGCGTACTGACAATCGGAAGTCTCGGGTTCATATCCCAGTGCCAGCAACATCCAAAAGTTATGGAAAATTAATTTAAATAAAAAATTAAATTAAATTTTCTAATTGCGGTCGCCCCTCGGCAGGGAATGTCCACCCCTCCAAGTGTATTACGGACATGAAATAAAAGCTCCTCGTATAAAACCATCAGCCGTTCGGAGGCGGCTTAGTATAAACTGTAGGTCCCTCCATTTGTTGTGAAAACATCAAGACGCAAAACCACAAATTGGAGGAGGAGCTCGGCCGAAAATCGCTTCAGCGGTTACAAAGTGCAAATTATATATATATATATATATATATATATATATGCACAATCAGCTGATGCTGGCCCAACGTTTAAGGTGACCAGGTGAGCATTAGCAGAGCGACTCGAACTTGTGGAAATAAGTTGGCCCACCTTTGGTTTAATTTCGTACATCCTCCCCGGCTGAGTCCTGCGGACTTAGAATGCCTTCATCGGATTCAAAGATGCGGCATATTCGCTGAACGGGGCGCAGGCACCGATGTTTACGCACACTACCTCCTGCGGTCGTTGCATATTCGATGGTGACCACACGTACCAGCTCGTCGCTGCCCGGATGAACGGCGATGATGCATCCCACCTTCCATTTGGTAGGAGGTAGATTCTCGTTTTGAATGGCTACTACGTCACCGATGCGTAGATTTGGTACCGGTCGTGCCCATTTGCTTCGGGCCTGTACCTGTTTCAAGTACTCCTCCTTGCAGCGGCGCCAGAAATCCTACAACATGCATTGTAAGCGTTGATGGTATTTTAATCGGTTGTCGGGTATATCCAGCATTGGCGCTTCTGGCCTAGCATTCAATGGTCGGCCAATGAGGAAATCACCGAGAGAAAGAGCAACTCCTCCCTCTGGATCATCGTGAAGGGCAATAATGGGCCCCGAATTAAGGCAAGTCTCGATGCGTATCAAGAGGGTGCTGAGCTCAGTAAACGTGAGAACTCTATCACCTACAACTCGATTCAAGTGTTTTTTCGCTGATCGAACTGCCGCCTCTCATAGGCCTCCTTGATGTGGAGCGCTTGGAGTAATAAAGTGCCAAGAAACTCCCGAATCACATAATTTTTGTTGAGCATAAGAATTATTCCAATCAGTTAAGTCCTTCTGAAGTTGGCGGTTTGCACCAACAAATTGTGTACCATTGTCACTGTAGAGGTTGGAGCAATAGCCTCGGCGACTCACAAATCGATCGAAAACATCAAGAAATGCTCTGGTGCTTAGGTCCTCGGCGAGCTCGATATGCACCGCCTTTGTGCACATGCAAATAAAGATAGCAGCGTATTTTTTGGTAGTGGTGATTGAACGTTTACCCAATCTGGCGTTGGAGAAAGGGGGTGCCACTAACACCCGAGAGCGGGGTAAATTAGCCATTTGTTGCTGTTGCATGACTCGTTGATGTAATTTGCATATCTTACATTGATGTAGACAGCTCTTGACTAAAACTCGAGCGCGGATAATCCATAGGTTGCGTCGTACATATTGAAACATTCCTCTGATACCCCCATGTAATGTAACCTTGTGAGCGTGTCTAACCAGTAACGTCGCTAGTACACTCTTTAGGAAGGATGATCGGATGACGTTGCTCATAGGGAAGATCCGAATTTCTCAGTCGTCCACCAACCCTAAGCACACCCAAGTCATCCAGCACGGGATGCAGAGGAAGTAATTTGCTCGATGTAGTAATACTGGAAGAAGCACGTAAATTATTAATTTCAGTGTTAAAAAAGTTACCTTGTGCCATGCGAACGTCAATGATGAATGCCTGATGAATCTCCGTTGTTGTTATAACGGGTGTGCGCCAATATGACCTACCTGCCGGCCGAAATCGAAGTATATAGGCTGTGGTATGTAAAAGAAACTGTAAGGTTCTAAATCGTTCTACCAGGGAAATGACTGTCGTACAAGAATCTGAGCCGATTCGAACTTGTAGTTTGGGAACCGTAGTAGTACAAAGATGAGTGTGAATCGGTCGCAATTCGGAGTCATGTATCTGCAGTTGCTCGTCGTCCAAAGGCGGCACGTCGGGGTAAATCGTATGATATCCGGTCCTTTCCACCACAATTGAAATCCACGAAGCGCCGCTGGTGTCATCCCTCGACTGGCACAATCAGCAGGATTGTCCTTGGTTCGGATGTGATACCAATTCCTAGTATCTGAATTCCTTCAAATATAAGTCACCCGATTTGAGAAATACTGCATGGAAATGCTTGGTGACTTGCGAATCCAGGTAAGAGCTATGCTGGAGTCTCCCCAGTATATGCAACGGTTGGGGTTTATTTCAAGCGCCTCTCTCACACTTACCATAGTGGTCACAAGCAAGTGGGCAGCACATAGCTCCAGCATTGGTATAGTTATTGGTTTAAGTGGACTAACTTTCGGGCCGTCACCAGCTCTACTGCTACTTGCCAAGAAGAGTCGATACTGCGCGCATAAATTACAGCTGCGTATGCCTTTTCGCTTGCGTCGCAAAACCCATGTAGAGTGGTGATTGCGGACCTGGTCATTCCAATCCATCGAGGTATGCTGATCCCAGTAATGACTGGTAGGGTGCTTCGAAATTTCAACCACTTCTCGCGTAGCTCTGGTGGCAAGGCAGTATACCAATCGATCTTGGCTGCCCACGTCATCTGCATTAACATCTTGGCGGCTACAGATACCGGAGCCAACAATCCTAAAGGGTCGAAGATTTTGGCGATTTCACTCAATACTTGACGTTTTGTAGGGATGAGATTGCTCTTGCTCAAGGTCACTCGGAAAAAGAGCTTATCCTCCGCTGATCCCCAACGTAGACCTAAAACTTTGGTATCAGAGTCTCCTAAGTCGAGCTCGCAACTTGGTGACTCGGATCCCGATGCTGCTAAGAGTACGTCTAAGTTGTTGGAGTTCCATTTGCATAGTCGCAAACAAGCCTGGTTTAGAATTTCGGTAACGTCTCGTGCCAATGTTTTGGCTTCGATAGGTGTATCCGCACTATCAAGTAAGTCGTCCATATAGAAGTTACGTAGAATACTGTTCTGTGCCATATCTGGTATGACTGCCTGATTTAAAACGCGTGCCGCAATGTAGGGACTACATGCCATCCCATAAGAGATTGTCTTCAATTGACAAATACCGAGCGTAAGATTTGCTGCCAACATCTATGCCGCGGATCAATTTCGATTTGGCGGAACATTTTCTCGATGTCCCCTGTAATAGCTACCCGGAACCGACGGAACCGATGTAAGATGACGATGAGTGGGTCCTGAACTGGAGGTCCGACTAGCTGGGTATCATTTAAAGAAATGCCATTGGTGGTCTTTACCGACGCATTAAATACCATCCGGAACTTCGACGTAACGGCATGGTGAGGTATAAAATAAACTCCAGGTGGATCTCTTCGATAGGATGTTATCAACTCCATATGGCCAAGCGCTTCATATTCGCGCATGAACTGAATATATTTGTTGCGCAATGTCTCATCCTTGCTCAGTCATCGTTCCAGATTGAGGAAATGGCACAATGCCTTGGGATAGGAATCTTCAATGGCTGGTGCATTCGGTGCGAAGAGAATCTGTACAGAGTATCGTCCATCGGGTTGACGAGACAGGCTTTGCTGGAAGATTCTTTCACATATGTTATCGGTAGCTATTACTTCTGGAACTTCTTCCAGTTCCCAAAAGCGTTGAAGTACTTCATCAAGCCGGTCTTCTTCGGCAGCTTCAATGAGCGGAGTGCGCAAAGCCAGAAGCGAGGTATAGCGTGGCGATGTGGGTCCACAAATTACCCAACCGAGTCGGGTATACAGAGCACATGGTTGCTTAGGCCCACCGCTGATGGTTTCTCCGAGGAGGACGGTTCCCAATATATCAGCTCCAATGAGCACATCTATGCTTCCAGGGATGCTCGCAAGTTCCGTCGTAATAGGACCGCATTAGCAGAGTCGCCTGTCCTCGGGACGCAGTCGTACACTGAGAGCCTATGCCTTCCACAGTTAAGGTGTGACGTCTTCTAAAGAGACCCAATCGTTTAAAAAATGACTCGGTTATGAAACTTATCTGTGAACTCATATCACATTATAAGCGGCACGCTACTTCTTCTCCAGCGTAATCTACTATAGGTGCATTGGCAGTGGCCAAAAGAACGATTCCCTCGGATTGAGCTAGAAACGACGGGACCGCATCAATTCGAGGAAAAACATGCGGGGTATCGGCCCCAGCTGCTAACAACGATGACTCCGGAAGGGCCCGCTGCCTTGCTGCGGCAGTCGTGCTTGTAGATACCCTCTCACTGTGGGTTGGTGCCTTGCAAAGTAAGGTGTTGTGCTTTTGTTTGCAATTGTTACAATTTTCCGAACTAGAGTCGCGGGCGGAATGCCCCGTTCCCAAGCAGTTGTAGTATAACGACATTTGGCGAACCAGGGATAAACGTTTTTCTAAACTCGATGTTCTGAATTCAGGGCACCTTGAGAGACGATGTGGCTCAGCACGCCTCGGACAAGCCGGCGAAGGTTTGTTGGGAAACCTTAGAGTCACCACATGTGAGTTTTCTAAACAATGACCGGTTTGATGTCGCTGAAGAGCCATGACGTCACTCCTCAGGGTGTCTGCGTACACCTCGAGGTCTTCTAACATTTGATGCAAATTAGGTAATTTGTCGGAATGATTTGAAACCGTCCAGTGTGCGACCGCAGGCGATGGTAATTTGCGATAAATCGGATAAATGATAGCGTCCCATCGATCCGTTGACAGACCCATCACGTTGAGTGCACATAAGGTACAGCGCACCACATCAATTACATTGCGAACACTTTGTTGGGATAGTGATGGGTGCTCGGGCAAATCCAATAATCGATTAACGTGTGACTCAATCAAACGCCTAGGGTTATCATAACGCCTTTTTAACTCCGCCCACAATTGGTCGTAGCCTCCAGTATAAACACCACCTACCATTGGCACCGCTTGGGTATCCACGCATTGCCTTAACCGACTGTGCTTATATATGCTGTCGAAGCCAGTGCGGTTATGTACCATGGACTCGAAGATATCTTTACACATCAACCAATTTTCCGGCTTACCATCAAACGTTGGTAACTTCACTGGGTCCAACCGATGCTCCGTTAAACATTGCTCTGGTAGGGATTGAGCCGGTGTAGCTGCCGCGGCACGTAAGCGCTGCAGCTTTATGACGACGCTATCATAAGTGGCTTCCACCATCGCCAATAAGGGATCATGCGCTTCCAATTCATCCTGGCTTGCTTCACCCACTAACGCCAAGTGGTTTTCTAGGAAACGATTGTAACGGTTGGACAGGGTGTTTATGGTGTGATCAACCTGTATCTCATCAGGGGTGAAGTCTTCAGCATCCACCTCTGCCTTGATACGCAGGTTTCAGCTGTTCTCAAATTAATTGCCGCCATGGTCGTAAAAATTATCACTTTCAAAATCAAAATTATTAGCTTTAAATCCTTAACGTTCCTCACAGGAGGCACCAAAAAATGTATGATACAATTATTATTTAAGACTGATTAAAAGAGAACACAACCGTCTTGTTCGAGTTTCAACAAAAGAAGAAAGAAATACTTTATTCTGCAATTTGGAGTTACCGATTTTAAAGCTAGGTATGCCTGCATATGCGAAGGTGTACATAAAGAAATATAGAATAAAGTAGCAACTATTTGCATGCATACGGTAGTGAATATACATATTTAAAAATATGCACAATCAGCTGATGCTGGCCCAACGTTTAAGGTGACCAGGTGAGCATTAGCAGAGCGACTCGAACTTGTGGAAGTAAGTTGGCCTACCTTTGGTTTAATTTCGTACAAACGCCTTACAAAGAACATCGCTATTTATATGCATTAGTTGTGTATGCTTGGTACATCCGTAACCAAAACGTAAAATTTCCATGACAAAATTAAATTTATTCGAAATATATTTCATGGAATAAAAGATAACTAAATAAGCTAACTTCTAAAAAAAAAAACAAGAACTTTTGCTACACCATTGCTTTTCTACACACGCATATACCTATGTATGCCTGGCACATATAATACAAAAATGCAAAACTTTCATGAAAAAATTAAATTTTTTCAAAAAATATTTCATTAAATAAAAGATAATTAAATAAACTAGCTTTCAAAATTCATTTTAACTAAATTAATTGAAAATTTTAAACAAAAAAAGAACTTGTGTTACACCATTGCTTTTCTACACACGCATATGTATGCCTGGCACATGCAATACAAAAATGCAAAATTTTCAAAAAAAAATCAAATTTTTTCAAATTAATTTCATCAAACAAATAAGTTTCTTTATTTCAAAATTCATTTTAACATACTTCAGTCAAATTTTCAAACAAAAAAAGAACTTTTTATACAATATTGCTTTTTGCTACATCCGCATATATGTATGTATGACTGACACATGTACAACAAAAAGCTAAAATTTTCACAAAAAACCAAAAGAATCAATATTTTTAAAATAAGTTTGATTAAACTAATAGACAATTAAATAAACTTTCTTTTAAATTTCATTGTAGCAAATTTAAGTCAAATGTTCAAACAAAACAAAAACTTTTCATACCTTTCATACTGACACATGCACAACAAAAAGCTAAAATTAAAAAAAAAGACAATTTTTTTTAAATAAGTTTGATTAAACTTAGAGATAATTAGATAAATTTTCTTTAGATTTCTTTTTAATAAATTTACGTTAAACAATTCATCACAATAAAAGATTTTCAAAGACCATTGCTGTTTGTACATACATGTGAGGGACTGGCACATAAACAACAAATGTAGAATTTACACAAAACAATTTCTTTACACTGCAACTACGGCCAAATGGAAAGTTATAGTTTTCTTTTTTAAAAGAATTAAATGAAAATTGTTAATTTAAATTATTTTGGCATATATGCTCAACAAAACTCATTGTACATTTATTTGTTATACTTAATAGACAAAAGTACTAGAATTTTGACTAACTAAAAATAAGTTGTAGAGTAATTAAAATATCAAGACAGCTCCTTCGGCTGAAAACCACCACTCCGTTGGAAATATCATTTGGAGTAGGACCTGGCTAAACCGACGGTGTGTTAACTCAGTTTTAATCGTGACAGCAATCTACGCCAGTAAAGAAGTAATTATTATGATGTACCTATGATATCGAATTTGTATCTTTGTTGCTAATATAATACAATTAATCGCAATAAACGCCTTACAAAGAACATCGCTATTTTCACTTATATACAATATTTGTGTATGCTTGGTACATACGTAACAAAAATGTAAAATTTTCACGATTAAATTAAATTTATTCAAAATATATTTCATAAAATAAAAGATAATTAAATAAACTATTTTAAACTCATTTAAACAAATTAAAGTTAAATTTTTAAACAAAAAAGAACTTTTGTGACACCATTGCTTTTTGCTACATCCGCTTATATGTATGTATGACTGACACATGCACAACAAAAAGCTAAAATTTTCACAAAAAAACCAATTTTTTTTAAATAAGTTTGATTAAAATAAAAGACATTTAAATAAACTTAATTTTAAAATTCATTTTAACTAAATTAAGTCAAATTTTTAACAAAAAAAAACTTTTGTTACACCATTGCTTTTCTACACACGCATATATGTATGCCTTTCACATACAATACAAAAATGCAAAATTTACACAAAAAATTTAATGTTTTTAAAATATATTTCATGAAATGAAAGATAATTAAATAAACTATATTCCAAAATTGTTTTTAACTAAATTATAATAAATTTTCAAAAAAAAACGAACTTTTTTACACCATTGCTTTTCTATACACGCATATATGTATGCCTGGCACATGCAATACAAAATTGCAACATTTTCACAAAAAAAAAATCAATTTTTTTCAATTTAATTTCATCAAACTTATAAATTGTCTTTATTTTAAAATTCTTTTTAACAAATTTAAGTGAAATTTTCAAACAAAAAAAACTTTTGCTACAGAATTGCTTTTCTACACACGCATACGTGTATATGTGTCTGGCACATACAAGACAAAAATTTGAAATTTTCACAAAAAAATTAAATTTTTTTCAAATAAATTTCTTCAAACTAAATAATTGTCTTTATTTAAAAGTTTACTTGAACTAAAATAAGTTAAATTTTTAAACAAGAAACGAACTTTTGTTACACCATTGCTTTTCTACACACGCATACATGTATGATTAAAATTTTCACAAAACACCAAAAGAACTAATATTTTTTAAATAAGTTTGATTAAACTAAAAGGCAATAAATAAACTTTCCTTTGAATTTCCTTTTAACAAATTTAAGTCAAATGCCAAACGAAAAAAGAACTTTTCATACAGTATTGCTTTTTGCTAGATCCGCATATATGTATGACTGACACATGCACAACAAAAAGCAAAAATTTCACAATGAAACCAATTTCCAATAAAAGACAATTAAATAAAATTTTTTTTAAATTTCATTTCAACAAATTTAAGTCAAATGTTCCAACAAAAAAAGAACTTTTCATACCTTTCATACTGACACATGCACAAAAAAAAGCTAAAATTTTCCCAAAAAAAAAATCAATTTTTTTTATATAAGTTTGATTAAACTTAAAGACAATTAGATAAACTTTTTTTAGATTTCATTTTAATAAATTTACGTTAAGGGGTTATGTAGCGACAACCTGTGTAAGCCCCCCCATACAACATCAAACAACTCCAAACCTAAGCAAACATTGTCAAACCATGTCAAACCACTAGTTGCATACACATGTACATTTGAATCGTAAGATAGTTGTAGTGTTGCATACGTATGTTGGATGATCAAAAGTAGTGTGCATGTTTGTGAAAATTTAAGATGTGTGGGTATGCTCGAGTGAAAGTAATTTGAGAAAATTTCTTCACCTCGGGTTTGATCAACTAGAACACAGATAATAAAAATCAGAAGAAAAAAGGCAGTGATTAGAAGTGAAAGTGGAAAACTAAATAGTGAAAAAAGGAAGAAATCCGTTTGAACAGGGAGAAATCATTTACCGGGACCTCAAGGAAAGAAAATTAGGAAAACTCCTGTTAAAGAGGTAATAAATTAGAATTTAGAATTTTTACAAAAAAATTAGAAGGTCCACTAAATTAAAGTAAGGAAGAAAAAATAAATAAACGAATAAATAAAATAAAATACCAATAGAAATAAAAGACTAAATTTTAATATATAAAAAAACAAAAGCTGAAATGAGTCACAAACAAAAAAAAAAATATATATATATATAAGTCAAATCAATAAAATATAATAAAAATGAATTTATTTTGAATTACATAGAAAAAATAAAATAACACGGGGAAAATAATCCAAAAAAAAATAAAAAAGGCAAGCTGAAATAAAATTAAGGTGAAGCAGTGAAATTGAAATAAATTATAAAAACTAAAAATTAAATTAAAACTAAGTGCGGTACAATATATGTGTGTACATGTATGCCCAAATACCGACATACACAACTACATAAACATACAAAAAAAAATAATAGTAAAAATAAAATAAAATAAAATGAAATAAAACAAAATAAAAATAGAAACATTTTTAAGATTAGGAAATTAAGTAGTATGGCCCCAGCTAGTTTTCACACACGCCCCAAAATTTTCAGGTCCAACTGGGTCGGGCTACTACAAATCAGAACGCAAAAGGTAAAATAAAAGAGGAAGAGTCGCTCAGGCAAGTAAGCAACTGCACGGCGGACCGCAGTAGCATCAGCAAAGCATCCACGTCGACATCAAGAAACCAGCATAGCATCCACATCGACCGCAGCAGTATCAGTGAAGCAGCCACGTCGACAGCAGAAGTGGCAGCGAAGCAAAGGCGTCGACAGCAGAAGCGCCGGCGCAACAACCGCATCCACCGTAGCGACGCCCTCGTCGCAGCAACGTCCGATCAGCAGCTAAAACGCCACGTGCTGCATACACATATATAGCTGAACTGGCCAACACAAAAACTCACGACGTTTTTATCAAGCCCCAGAAAATCGCTTCTGGCTTAAAAGATACGCATGCATGGGACCACCTGTAACTAACGCACTAATGCACACAAGTAATTACCTGAAGGCGTCAAACGAAATCGGTCCTTCCATCCTTCCCCGTCGTACTCCTCCTTTGCCTCGTTGCCGAATTCAGTTTATTCAAAAAAATGCATTATTATAACTAAATTTGAATAGAACTAACTAGAAATAACAAAAAAAAGGGGGAATTGATATATGTACAGAGTAGAGCTCTGTAATGACCGCGGCACTGTCATTAACTAAAGTCCAAAAATAAGTATGAGATAAAAGCCGCGTATAAATGCCGATTGAGTTCTAAGCATGCTTTGCCAGTCTCTCTTATACATGCCATGTTTCTTTTCTTTTGTTGCTAGTTACAATTCCAGCTCACCCATCTCACTGGATGCAGGCGCCTACATCGGATAAGAGATAGGTAAGTGGTAGCGAGTAGCATTGGTTCTCCTAGCATTATTATTGACTGATTTGCATTGCACTGCTGGGAAAAGAGTGTCAAACACAATGTTTGGGACTCAGTCACGGCTGCAAGCATCAAATTTTTTTTTGTGAAATCGATATTCAGGCGTTCTTGTTTTGTTTTTAAGTTAAAGTAGAAATTTGTATAGTACAGGGACATATACAAGTATATGTATAGATGTATAGATATATATATATAAATAGAATAAATCATAATTAAATTGGAGTTGTAAACAAACAAAAATAAAATTATGATAATAACGTAAAATTAATTATATGAATTATGAAATGTCGTATGAATTTTACTATCCTCTCGTATTGGGTGATGCTCATTGGAGAAATGTTCTGCTAGGAACACACGTTGGTGTGGGTGTTGCGTTGGTGCAACATAAGGGAAATGTGTGTGACGATACGATGACAGACTGAATTAGGAATGGACGTACTGTAGACAGACGAACCGATGTCAGGTAAAGGGGACCTTGTGGAAACTTGGCAGCCGTAACGAGGTCCATGGCTACTCAAGGAATACGAGTAGAGCGGGTGGGCCGGCTTCGACTGACAGGAAGGTTACCCTACTTTCCTTTCCCATCTCCCTCTTCGTAAACCAGTGCATCACAACTGGCGCCCAACGACATGCCCGATGATAAACCCTTTTTTATTAATGTTATAACAAACTACATTCTTCTGTTAATGTTTTTATTACCTTTTTCCATTAAATATCCTTCAGACTGTAGGTTCCGTTTTCGTAGTACGTAAAAAAAATATAACACTAGGCGTAGAACCGAAGTACGTACAAGTGTAGAGAATTTTATTGGGAACATACTCATATAAACACACATGTATATAATTATGTATTTTTTTTAATTATGAGGTAGAATTCCATTTTTTTGAATTATGAACACCAAGTATCTGAAATAATTGAATTTCAATATAAATCCTTTTTTTACATAAACGTACGTACATTTCAAGTTGAAATACTGCGTACCTAGTTATTTAAATAGCCTAAATTGAATGCTGAATTAGTATAACTTTTTTGCATATAATTGGAAAAGTTCTCCCAATTTAAAGATTTATATAATTAATTTAAAATTTTTTGAAATTTCAAATTAGAATTTGGAATCCGAAAAATACTAGTTTGAAGTTAGAACTGCCTGGCAAAATAATTGTGAAGAAATTTTGCCAATTGTATGAGTGAGAGTGTGAATGAAAGGTGAAGAATCAGAAGAAAGAATTGTTAGGGGACTTGGCTTATTGAGCACGAACAGGAGGATCACCCGCAGCGTTTCACGGGCATTGGAGAATCAAATTGCTGGATCTTTGTTCAATCAGATCGATACCGGTAGACAACATATTGTAGACTTTGTACCTTGTGATTTATTTAACAGGTGTACGTCGCGAGTCTTTGGCACGACTGGCCAACCCACTGTATCCATAACATACGAAACAACATTCAACAACTCGGACAATAGTATCAAAAAAGCTTGAAGAACTACTTGAGATGTCTGAGCGGGAGCAAGAAGGTGCTAGCGGTAACGATGACCCATTGGTGAATACGCATCTAAAGGAATCGGGCGCTACATTCGCCAAGGCTCAAGGCAACGATTCAGACCAGCCTACACAAGTCGAGCAGCTGAGCCGGTTGATGGCTATGATGGCGCAACAACGAGCCTTAATGGCACTTCATTGGAATGAAGTCCGTAGCGTAAGAGCCGAGGTAGCAAGTCTGAGTACCCGAGTTGCGGATATACTAACATCACCAACACATCGTTCCACTGATGCCTCAACCCCCGAAATTAGAATCCTCAACAAAACAATGCCGAACCGTAGGGCTGACGAGCAATCCAGACAGGAGAATGATGAACCTACTGAAAGAAACGAGCCAGATAAACGAAAATGGAAGAATGTCTATTTCATGAAAAACAGAGGTTTCAGACCTAGAAATAATTGGAGAAATAGTTGAACGGAAATAGATGCCGACAGAGAGCTGCGATGAATATTATGACGAAATCCATAACTTGTCTTTCCGTCTGCGTGAGAAATTGGCTGAAAAAGACTTCGTAGATATCTTTAAGCGAAATCTTAAACCACAATTAGCCACCATCACCTTTGCATCGAAAACAACCACACTGACGGAATTAAAAGCCGAGTGCAAGCGTGCAGAGAGGCTGATTAGGGAGAATAGAAGTCGATACAGACAAAAAAATGAAGTCGTGTATCTACAAGAGCAAGTGGATGAAGAAATAAACACTATTGAGTCAATTAAATATACATCTAAACCACAGTATAACCAGCCGTCAACTAGTAACAAAGTGCTTAAATCCACGTCGTCCTCATCTCAACTGAGATCTATCGATAATCTAGTGTCTTCGATTAAATCCTTTTGCCCTTCCCCATTTCATTTAATGTTGTGCTTTACGTGTGGAATGCCAGTTGATTATTTCATTAAAATTCCCACCGAAGCAAAGAAAGAGACAAGGTGTAAGTCCACATTCCACAATATGGTCTATTTTTCGTGTGGTGGTGATATATCCTTTTGCGTTTTTAAACCTGAAAAGGGAAACTCCGGTCTGGCGGAGAGTACCGGGAGATCTGGCCAGTAAATGACACACCCAGAGACCACTCACAATACAAAATGCTGATGCGACAAAATGAATGTTTTAAAGAAAATACAAATCCGAAACCGAAAAGTGTAGTTAAGAGCTTACATGAAAGAAAATTGGCATATGAAGAAGCACGGAGAAGAATCTTCTGTGAATCTGTAACTGAAAAGAAGAAAAACAGAAACTATACAAAAATCCAGAAAATGAAAAATAAAAGAAGTTTTTTTAAGAGAATTCACAAAAAAATTATATCCACTATAGTTACCTTGAAAAACGATAATAGGTTTTTTGTACAAACAAAGATAGATGGTAAGGAAGTGTTGGCACTGTTAGATTCCGGAGCAGGAGCAAGTTGTCTGGGAAGAGATGCGAAAAAGTTCTTAGAAGGCAATGAGCATAAAATTATTCCCATCAAATGCCAAAACGTCAAAACTGCTAATGGTGGCGAAACACCAGTGACAGGAACAATCGTCCTACCAGTATTATGGGATAATGAAGTAAGAGACCTCGAGTTTTTGATAGTTCCAGAATTACAACAAGACGTCTATTTAGGTATTGATTTTTGGAGAGCCTTCAACTTAGATGTCGTTAATAAGAGATCGAGTACAAGCCCAGCAAGTGCCGGAGTTTCAGAGCTCCTAGCCGCCGAAGGCGACCTGCATTTCGAAGCAGTGCAGCATGAGCTCACTCTGGAGCAAAACGCGGCGTTAGCCACCGTCAAAAAGCTGTTTCCTTCCTTTGCCGATTTAGGATTAGGTCGGACGGACAAAGAAGAACATACCATAGAAGTAACTGACGAAAATCTACCAGTAAAACAAAGACACTACCCCATATCTCCGGCAATACAAAAGCTTATATACCAAGAATTGGACAGAATGCTCAGTATGGGCGTTATCGAAGAAAGCAACAGTGCGTGGAACTCACCGGTATCCTTAGTGGTGAAAGGAACCAAAAATCGACTGTGTCTTGACGCTCGAAAAATTAATGAAAGAACCGTGAAAGACGCATATCCTCTGCCACACTTTGACGGAATCCTCAGCAGACTGCAAGACACCCATTATATATCATCAATCGACCTCAAAGACGCTTTTTGGCAGATTCCTCTAGAAAGAAAATCCCGTGAGAAGACAGCCTTTACAGTGCCAGGTGGACCGTTGTACCAATTTACTGTAATGCCATTTGGATTGTGCAATGCCGCACAACGAATGTGTCGTCTCATGGACAAAGTTATTCCAGCGTCGTATCGGAAAAATGTATTCGTGTATCTGGATGACCTGTTAGTTTGTTCAGTAGATTTTGAGTCCCATTTGTGTTTATTAGAAAAAGTAGCGCAGTGTTTACGAGAAGCCAAATTGACCATTAACATAGAAAAAAGTAAATTTTGTTATAAGGAGGTTCGTTATCTTGGTTACGTTGTAGGAGGCGGTTGTATTAGAACCGATGAAAATAAAATAGTGGCCGTAAGGGATTTCCCAGAGCTAAAAACACCAAAGCAGTTAAGACAATTCCTGGATATGATAGGATGGTACCGCCGATTCATCCAAGACTACCCAACAATAGCAGGACCACTGCATGACTGTCTTACGAAGGAGAAGATCAAAAAATTCACCTTAACTGATGTTGCAAAAAAATCACTAGAGAAACTCAAGCAAAGCCTCATCTCAGCACCCGTACTGACAAACCCTGACTTCAACAGAAGATTTTACATCCAATGTGATGCCTCGACTAACGGGGTGGGGGGAGTATTATTCCAACTAGACGATGAGAATAACGAACGTCCCATAGCGTATATTTCTGCAAAATTGAACAAAGCACAAAAAAATTACAGTATTACCGAACTTGAGTGCTACGCAGCCGTACTAAGTGTGAAAAGATTCAGACCATATGTTGAAGGATTACCTTTCACAATCATAACGGATCACGCCAGCTTGAAGTGGCTAATGAACCAAAAGGATCTTTCAGACAGACTCGTCAGGTAGAGTCTAAAACTTCAGGCTTTCGACTTCAACATTGAACATCGGAAAGGGTGCCAGAACGTAGTGCCCGACACTTTGTCGAGGGTAAATATAGAAGAAATCCACGTAAATGATAGAGCGATGGACGTTTATTTAGACTCACCAGCTTTTGAATCGCCTGAATATATGAAGCTGAAGGAGACCGTGACAGACCACAAGGACAGACTGCCGGATGTATGCATATCGGATGGGTATGTATACAAACGCACACAATTTGATAAGGAGGGAACAGTTTCTACAGGACCATACCTGGAAACTTTGGATCCCGTCAGAACTACGACAGGGCTTAGTGGAATCCACGCACAACTCACCATCTGCTGGTCACGGAGGTATTCATAAACCCCTGGCTCGTATCCGAGATAAGTACTACTGGCCAGGAATGGTAACCGATGTACAAACCTATATAAAAACCTATATGCAAAAGCAATAAAACACAAAATTACTTTCGTAAACCATTAATGGGAAATCAGCATATTACCGAACGACCTTTTCAACGATTATATATCGACTTCATGGGCCCATACCCTCGCACTTGTGATGGTAATGTTTTCGTATTTGTGTGTCTCGACCATTTGTCTAAGTTTGTGTTTTTAGAACCCATGAAAAGAGCCACCTCAGCCGAGTAATTAAATATCTAGAGAAAGATATCTTCCATGTATTCGGCGTGCCTGAATATATACACTCAGATAATGGGAAGCAATTCGTGTCCGAACTATTCAAGAGTTTTCTCGAAAAATATGGTACAACACATATTAAAACAGCATTTTATTCGCCGCAGGGCAACGCCGCTGAGAGAGTTAATCGATGAGTGTTGCAAATAGTGCGTTCGTATATAGGTGAAAATCAAAAGACATGGGACAGACACATCAGCGATGCAGCCTTCGCGCTTCGAAGTGTAGAGCATAGCGCAATTACTTGTTCACCATACTATGCTATATTTGGCATACCCATGATTCAACATGGCGCGGCATACAAGATATATCGGAAACTGTGTGAAGTAAAGGACGCAGACTTTCAGATTGATCTAAACACGGACAGAATGCAATTGATTAGAAAAGAGATAATGAAGCAATTGAAACTAGTTCTCATAAAGTCGCAAAAAGTATATAATACAAGAAGTAAAGACATACAATTCAAAACCGGGCAATTAATGTATAGACGAAACTTCAAACAGAGCTCTAAAATTTACAATTTTAATGCCAAACTCGCGCCAAAGCAAATAAAATGTATAATACTGAAGGTAATAGGAAATTCGATGTACGAACTAGGCGACGTTAGCGGGAAGAAAATCGGTATCTACCATGCGAAAGACATCTTTGTCAGTTGAGACTTGGGTTTATACGTACATATACTATGTGATATTAAATTTGTTCACCCCGCTATTCAAGTATTAATAGTTAATATTAGTAAGACCTTACGCACGATAAAGAATTATTACAAAGTCTTGTTTAATATGCACCAACCGACAATATACACACACATATGTACATATCTAGACTTTAAATAACTACTTGTCGATCCAACACAACACAAACACCTGAATTTTGACAGGAGAATGAACATCTACAGATAAATAAGCCCGGCTTTAGGTCGTGGGTCGAGGCCACACGTTGAACAACAATAATGAAGACATTAAGGAAAACTGCAGGCAGTGCTTGAAATTTCTTTACGCCCACGCTCCATGCTGCAGGCAACATCGGCGGATGCGAGCCTGTAGCGACAGCCTGTGTAAGCCCGCCCCATACAACATCAAACAACTCCAACCCTAAGCAAACATCGTCAAACCATGTCAAACCACAAGTTTCATACACATGTACGTTTGAATCGTAAGATAGAAATAAAGAATAAAAGTAGTGTGCATGTGTGTGAAAATTTAAGATGTGTGGGTATGCTCGAGTGAAAGTAATTTGAGAAAATTTCTTCACCTCGGGTTTGATCAACTAGAACACAGATAATAAAAATCAGAAGAAAAAAGGCAGTGATTAGAAGTGAAAGTGGAAAACTAAATAGTGAAAAAAGGAAGAAATCCGTTTGAACAGGTAGAAATCATTTACCGGGACCTCAAGGAAAGAAAATTAGGAAAACTCCTGTTAAAGAGGTAATAAATTAGAATTTAGAATTTTTACAAAAAAATTAGAAGGTCCACTAAATTAAAGTAAGGAAGAAAAAATAAATAAACGAATAAATAAAATAAAATACCAATAGAAATAAAAGAACAAATTTTAATAAATAAAAAAAACAAAGGCTGAAATGAGTCACAAACAAAAAAAAAAAACAAAAAAAAATATATATATAAGTCAAATCAATAAAATAAAATTAATTTGTTTTGAATTACATAGAAAAAATAAAATAACACGGGGAAAATAATCCAAAAAAAAAATAAAAAAGGCAAGCTGAAATGAAATTAAGGTGAAGCAGTGAAATTGAAATAAATTATAAAAACTAAAAATTAAATTAAAACTAAGTGCGGTACAGTATATGTGTGTACATGTATGCACAAATACCGACATACCCAACTACATAAACATACAAAAAAAATAATAATAAAAATAAAATAAAATAAAATGAAATAAAACAAAATAAAAATAGAAACATTTTTAAGATTAGGCAATTGAGTAATTACATAATTAGTATGGCCCCAGCTAGTTTTCACACACGCCCCAAAATTTTCAGGTCCAACTGGGTCGGGCTACTACAAATCAGAACGCAAAAGGTAAAATAGAAGAGAAAGAGTCGCTCAGGCAGTTAAGCAACTGCACCGCGGACCGCAGCAGCATCAGCAAAGCATCCACGTCGACATCAAGAAACCACCATAGCACCCGCATCAACCGCAGCATTATAAGTGAAGCAGCCGCGTCGACAGCAGAAGTGACAGCGAAGCATAGGCGTCGGCAGCAGAAGCGCCGGCGCAACAACCGCATCCACCGTAGCGACGCCCTCGTCGCAGCAACGTCCGATCAGCAGCTAAAACGCCACGTGCTGCATACAAATATATAGCTAAACTGGCCAACACAAAAACTCACGACGTTTTTATCAAGCCCTAGAAAATCGCTTCTGGCTTAAAAGATTTTTTTGAAAAAAAAAAATACGCATGCATGGTCGTCAAACGAAATCTGTCCTTCCATCCTTCCCCGGCGTACTCCTCCTTTGCCTCGTTGCCGAATCCAGCTTATCCAAAAAAATGCATTATTATAACTAAATTTGAAAAGAACTAACTAGAAATAACAAAAAAAGGGGGATTTGACCGCGGCACTGCCATTAACTAAAGTCCAAAAATAAGTATGAGATAAAAGCCGCGTATAAATGCCGATTGAGTTCTAAGCATGCTTTGCCAGTCTCTCTTATACATGCCATGTTTCTTTTCTTTTGTTGCTAGTTACAATTCCAGCTCACCCATCTCACTGGATGCAGGCGCCTACATCGGATAAGAGATAGGTAAGTGGTAGCGAGTAGCATTGGTTCTCCTAGCATTATTATTGACTGATTTGCATTGCACTGCTGGGAAAAGAGTGTCAAACACAATGTTTGGGACTCAGTCACGGCTGCAAGCATCAAATTTTTTTTGTGAAATCGATATTCAGGCGTTCTTGTTTTGTTTTTAAGTTAAAGTAGAAATTTGTATAGTACAGGGACATATACAAGTATATGTATAGATGTATAGATATATATATATAAATAGAATAAATCATAATTAAATTGGAGTTGTAAACAAACAAAAATAAAATTATGATAATAAAGTAAAATTAATTATATGAATTATGAAATGTCGTATGAATTTTACTAGCCTCTCGTATTGGGTGATGCTCATTGGAGAACTGTTCTGCTAGGAACACACGTTGGTGTGGGTGTTGCGTTGGTGCAACATAAGGGAAATGTGTGTGACGATACGATGACAGACTGAATTAGGAATGGACGTACTGTAGACAGACGAACCGATGTCAGGTAAAGGGGACCTTGTGGAAACTTGGCAGCCGTAACGAGGTCCATGGCTACTCAAGGAATACGAGTAGAGCGGGTGGGCCGGCTTCGACTGACAGGAAGGTTACCCTACTTTCCTCTCCCATCTCCCTCTTCGTAAACCAGTGTATCACAACTCCTTCCCCAGATCAAACGGCATGATGTACAAATTATGGTTATAGTGGCTGAAGGTAAGGCGGAAGTGGCAAGAACCTCTCCAGACGACGAGCTAGCTTGGGATCGCAAGCATGCCATACCACCGCGGAGACTTACCCCAACAGGCAGCCACGTAACAGTTATACCTTCTGATTAAATATAAACGAGACTGCTCAATAAAACAAAAACGGTTAATTATTCTTCAATATTTATTTTATCCCCTTCAAAATAGTCACCATTAGAGGCGATACACATATGCCACCTTTTTTCCAATCTTCATAACACTCTGGTAGGCCGCTTTAGGTATGGCTTTCAGTTCCTTCTTCGAATTCTCTTTTATGACTTCAATCGACTGAAAATGCTTTCCACGACGCGGAAATTTGAGTTTAGGGAAAAGAAAAAAGTCACACAGTGCCATGTCGGGTGAATACGGTGCTTGCGGAACAATATTTACGTTGTTTTTGGTCAAATAATCGCATAAAAGACGAGACGTATGAGCTGGGGCATTATCATGATGTAGAAACCATGACTTGTTGTCCCACAAATCCTTCCTTTTGAGACGAATATTCTCACGCAAACGCTTCAAAACGGATAAATAATATTCAGCATTAAAGAATTGACCTTCTGGAAGGAATTCCGAGTGCACAACACCTTGGCTATCAAAGAAAACAGTGAGCATAACTTTGATTTTCGATCAACTTTGACGTGGTTTTTTGGGTTTCGGCTCATTTGGAAGGCGCCATTCAGATGATTGCTGGGCTGTTTCAACGTCGTATTCATAGACCCAAGTCTCGTCACCAGTTATGATGTGCTGGATGTCCGTATCACTCATTGTGAGCATTTCCTTGGCGACAGTTTTGCGTTCCTCTTTTTGAAGAAAATTCAACAATTTTGGAACAAGTCGAGCAGACACACGTCTCATGCCCAAAACATCGTGAATAATGCTATGAGCGGATCCATTTGATATGTTGAGCTCACTAACTATCTCTCTTTCAGTCACAAGACGATTTTTCAACACAATTTTCTTTACTTTTTCGACGTTTTTTTCGTTTATTGACGTTGCTGGACGACGATCATGGGGCAAGTTCTCCAGCGATGTACGGCCGTTATACTTCCAAGCGCTCCGAAACGTCTTTACAAATGTGTGTGTAACATCGAAAATATTTGCCGGATCTATTTGAAATTTCTTGTGTGTATTCTTAAGTTTATGTAGATACAGAAAATAAATTTTTTGAAAATCATAACTGTATATAACCCCTTAAACAATTCATTTTCCAAGACCATTGCTATTTGCATATACGTTTGGTACAAGCATATGAGGGACTGGCACATAAACAACAAATGTATAATTTACCCAAAACAATTTCTTTACACTGCAACTACGGCTACGGATATACACTATCGCTCTAAGGTTCAAACAATAACAAATGAAAAACTTACGTTTTGATTATTTATTATTAATCTTTCTGGAAGAGCGTTTAGCGATGATAATCCAATCGAGCCTGTATAAGTTGATGAGATGAATTTGCGTGAAGCTTTTGATGATAATCCAATTAAAATGCTGTGATGTGGGGGCTATTGAATCGATGAATAACGCTGAAATAAACAATATTGTTATTCTCATGATAAAACCAAAAATAAAACATAAATATCATATGTACATACATATGTACATGAATGCACATTCGTCGTTATGCACATACGTATGTACATACATATGTACATACACATACGCATATGTTGTTATCTTATTTCTTGATTTAATGTTGCTCCCACTCTGCTACAACTAATAAAGAAATTATTAAGAAACATATAATTAATTATTAGAAATTTTATCAAATAACACATCAAATATGACTAGCATCCGTATGAACTTCGTGCGCTCTTGAGGGACCGTACAGGGCTAGAATCGGTTTGCTTGAAATTTCTTTCTCTAATAAACCGAATGCATTCTCATGTTCTTCATTCCAAGTAAAAGATGCGTCTCTCTTTAACAGCTTCGTGAGTGGGGCTGCGATGTGGCTATGCTTATCCACGAACTTTCGGATGCTATAGACTAGATGTCAATTTTGTTCCCATTTCCTGAAAATACATCGGCGTATTTACCAGACCAAAAGGCATAACGATATCGATATTGATATCGGAATTTGGTAGTACCCTGACGTCATATCGAGAGTGGTGAAAAATATACCACCTGTTCCTCCACAACTGGCATATATGGGACCCAGTTTTGTCACTTTGATCTCCATTGTCGAAATATTGCATTAACCCAATTGTGACACGTCTTCGGCCAAACAATCGGAGAAGTCGTCGAGTAAAAGGTTAAGGTCGATACGTTGGGCTTCGGGAATGTTATCGTTGACTTTGATCTCTTTGCTTTTAACGTGCAACTGAAGAGCTCCGTTGTCGATGATTAACCGTTTATCCTTGTGACATATTATGTCCCTACCCAAAAGTAAATCACAACATCGGACATTGGCTGATATGACAAAGAGATATGCTTTGATAATTGCATTGTTAATATTTAGTCCGACTTGCACCTTCCATTTGGATTCGATTATTGAATCTCCAAACCCTTGCAGACGTTTGTATACTGGTACGGCTGAGACATCAGGCGGTTTTGCAGTCTCACAAATCAATGAGTAGTCGCTGCCTGTGTCTACCTAGGTATGATGGATTTTAACCGCGATGATAACCTCTTGCATTATCGGAGGAACGATGTTGTTTACTTTAGGCTCTCCGATTTCGGCAACTGTTACCTTAGTGTTAGCTGGGCAAGTCTTTCCATCATGGCCTACTTTGGAACATCTGCTGCAGCGTTGCTTCTTTTGTGGATGTGGACACTTAACAGCGATGCGTCCATTCTCATTGCAAATATAGTACTTAACTTTTGACGATGATGAGTGATGATCGGCACATGTGCCCGTTGCAGTCTGTGCAGTTGCTTGTTGCGTAAAACTCGAATGTTGCGTGGATTTTAAATTCTCCAGCGAATGCAGTAAATCATTGCAATTGCTCACACCGTGCGAGTCATTGCTGGATCATTTAAATTGTTGATCGTGTAGGAATTAATCGAAGCATCGTCCAAGAGATAGCATCGCATAGTAGAACTCAACCAAAGTCCCACCAGATTTTCGTTTACGCCGTCCGATTTTCCTGTGAATTTCCGCTGAATTTACCGCACAAGGAAAAACTTTTTCAAGCATACTTACAAAACTTGCCCGTGACTGAAACATTGGTTGGGCATTTATCCAGTCCTTCGCAACGCCTTTAAGTTTCTGCTGTGCTGCAAAAATAGACCTTGCTAAATCAGCTATCATTTCCCTTAAATCGCAAATATGTTTTTCCCATGGCTTTTCCTGCTCTAAATGACTGGCCTCGACTTGATCGCTACCGAATGCTTCCATTAATGTTGCAACTTTATGAGTCTTGTTGCCCGTTACTGATATTTTTGCGTTCCGTAGCAGTTTATTTAACTGAGTAACATATAAACTGTCTGGCTTTATTGACATATTCTTAACTCCCAAACTTTTCTACAGCTATTTTAAGTATTCTTTCATACAACTTTCCACTTTCTTGATCACTTCTTTTTCCGCAAAGCAAAATTGATTGCCCAAAAATTTACTTCTTCTATCTTACTTCTGCGCCACTTACTTTTCTCTGAAGTAATCTTTGCTTCACCGTCGCAGCTACCAAATTGAACTTAAATTATCTAAATTTATATGCAATTTTTATTTTATATATTGCATGTTAATACATACATACAATTTTGAAATACCCAGATTTTGACAAACCCTTTGCACTCACGACGGAGGCATCCGATTTTGCCCTTTGAGCAATTTTATCCCAAGGTGAAATAGGACATGACTTACCAATTGCATATGCAAGTAACGCTTTGCAAAAACATGATATAAATAAGCCAATAGTAGAAAAGGAATTATTAGCATTTAATTGGGGAATTAACCAGTATAGAACGTACTTAAACGGTAGAAAATTCATAGTTATGACTGACCATAGATCAAAAGTGTCACTATTTTCACATAGAAATCCGTCATCAAAATTGACAAGAATTAGAATAGATTTAGCAGATTACTACTTATATATTATTATATATAAGCAAGGAAATAAATGCAATTACAGATGCACTGTCACGCATTAAATTAGATAGCGACATTTTGAAAGCTATGATACCCACGAGATTAAAAGAAATAAGAGAAGAAAATAATGATATAATAAAAGAAAAGCATATTAACATTTTAACAAGGAGCAAGGCCGCGCATATTAGTAATGAAAGAACGCTTGCAATTAAAAGAAATGAAAATAAGGCGCAAACAAGATAAGTTTTGTCGCAAGAAAATATATTAACCCGGGAACGGAATAAAAAACCTACATCTCCTAAGAAGCCTGATCAACTTCACACATGAACATCTTTTAATAACGTTAGCAAATTAAAAAGATTGAAATTTAAAATTGAAAATGAAAGTAGTACTACAGTAAATATAAATGTAAATGAAGTGCAAGTAACGTGCAGCGATGACCCTTCCCTGCAAGACGGGTAGCTGTTGTCTAACATGTTATCTGCCTGTTACATTACATACGTGTACGTGCATTTGTTAGTTGAATTGTTACTTTTATTCTAGCTGTGGAAAAAAATTACGAATTTCCCCGCTCTATTTCACGTACGTGTGATTCTCTTTTTCACTCACTCGCATTGCATTTATCGGTATGCGACATATATTCGCCTTTTCTAATTTTGAGATATTTTTGTTACCGTAAATGTAATACATCTGTTATTCAAAACAAGAACGTATATTACTCGATCTCCCAGCAACTGCTTGTTGAAAACAAATGTATTTGATATCGTATCTGCTACCCATGTGTGTTTGGAAACATAATCATGTGTTAACAAATCTATGGACGGTGAGTTATTCAAAACAAATAATTTGTTATCAGACCTATTACCGGTGATTAAAAACTTATGTCTTTGTTATCGACTTGTTACTCATTAGTTATTGAAAGCAAGTGTCTTTGTTACCCGATTTGCTACCCGATTTCTTTCCGATTGGCTATTTACCTTTTACTTATATTTCCTTTAAAATTAAAAACAGCAATTTCAAGTTTATTTTTGTTTATTAAAAATAAAATTAATAAAAATTTACATAAATAATAATTTAAATTATTTTGACAATATGCTCAACAAAATTCATTGCACATTCATTTGTTATACTTAATAGACAAAAGTACTAGATATTTGACTAACTAAAAATAAGTTGTAGAGTAATTAAAATATCAAGACAACTGCTTCGGCTAAAAACCACCACTCCGTTGGAAATATCATGTGGAGTAGGACCTGGCTAAACCGACGGTGTGTTAACTCAGTTTTAATCGTGACAGCAATCTACACCAGTAAAGAAGTATACAAATGGAGTCTGAAATATACAAACAATCAATTATATATTTTATTGAATTTGTATCTTTATTGCTAATATAATACAGTTAATCGCAATAAACGCTTTACAAAGAACATGGCTATTTATATGTATATACATTATTTGTTTATGCTTGGTATATACGTAACAAAAATGTAAAATTTTCACGAAAAAATTAAATTTTTTCAAAATATATTTCATAAAATAAAAGATAATTAAATAAACTATCTTAAACTCATTTAAACAAATTTATGTTAAATATTCAAACAAAAAAAGAACTTTTGTTACACTGTGGCGGTTAAGTTCGTGAATGCCACTAACGGCGAATACATTAACTGGGCAGCACCGTCCAAGCATACTTGTTTTGTCAATTCAGTCATTATAACTCTTTCTCTTTTCCTTTGTACTCCCGACGAATAAAGATGTGTTCTTATAAAACTTTAAAATTCCAAATAAAAAAGTTAAACTTCCAGATTTCGTCGAAGAACATACTGACTTATGGTTCTGGCAAGTCGAAGTAGCCTTCGAAGCAGCAGGAATAATCTCCGACAAAAAACGGTACTACAACATAATCGGACAACTACCCACATGTGTCATGTACAAGCTAGCAGATTTTCGCATTAATTCACCAGCACGAAACGAAGTGTACGAAAGTCTAAAGGCCCGGATTATAAACGAATTTGCCGACAGTACACAAACTAAACTTACAAAATTACTTGGTGATCTCTCACTCGGCGACCGTAAGCCGTCACAATCGTTGGCCGAGATGCGTACAAGAGCGGCAGCCACACCAGTAACAGATGAGCTTTTGAAGCAGTTGTGGCTACGAAACCTTCTGGAACAAATACGAGCGATATTATCTGCAGACGAGCACATAACCTTAATTAATGCAGCAACAATGGCTGACCGTATTATGGAAGCTACCAGAATCAGCAATACATATTTACATACAATACATCAAAACTCACAGCTGACTGCAACCGCACGATCAACCAACGATATCGAAACAAGTCAAATGGAAGAAATCAAATCATCCGTGAGATGAAACAACCTTATCGTGAGAGCCGTCGTCGACAAACACCAACACGATGAAATTCTAGAAACCGCGAAAAATACGACATTTGTTGGTATCACTACAAATATGGGCCAAGCGCTCGCAAATGCAGCGAGCCGATACAGAACTTAAGTCCATCATTGAAGGGAATAACAAATTTGGTATAACGCTGGTTGAAATACCTTTAATTAACTCGGACCAACAAATTTATTGTCAAGTAATAAACAACAAATCCAAGCCTTTTATTCTGATATCATACCGTAAGGATATTTTCAATGCTGTCCACAACATTTCACATCCCGGCATTCGTGCTACATCGAGGCTCATCAAGGAAAGATTTGTCTGGCCAAATATACATCACGACGTTGCAGCTTGGACAAGAGAGTGCATTCCTTGCCAAAAACCGAAAATTCAGCGACACAATAGAACCACGACTGAAAAATACGACACAACAGAATCGCGTTTCGACCACATAAACGTCGACATTGTCGGTCCATTACCACCCTCGAAAGATTACCGGTATTTGTTAACACTCGTTGACAGATTCACTCGATGGCCAGAAGCAGTCTCGATAAGGAATATAACAGCCGGAACCATTGCCACTACACCAATTGGAACGTGGATATCCCGATTCGGCGTACCTTCTAAAATCACAACAGACCAAGGGCGACAATTTGAAAGTCAAATCTTTAACCAACTCAGGAGCAGATTAGGCATACGTCATCTACGCACCACGGCATATCACGCGCAGTCCAATGGATTGGTGGAACGATTTCATCGAATGCTTAAAGCCGCATTGAAATGTAAAGACACACGAAACTGGTAAGTCGAATTACCACTAATCATGCTTGGGCTTCGATCAACGTTCAAGGAAGACATTGCGACTCCAGTGCAAATGGTTTACGGCAAGAGTTTACGACTATCGGCAAAATTCTTCTTCCAGCTGAAACCAAATCCAAACGAATTCGAATTTATTCGAAAACTCAGATGTGTGATGAATGCGATCCGTCCGACGGCAACAGCACATCATACAAAATCAAAACCATTCGTACAAAAGGAACTGCATACATGCAATCAAGTGTTTATAAGAAACGACGCAGTAGGACCACCTCTTCAACAACCATACGAGGGCCCATATCCATTAATACAACGTCATCCCAAGTACTCATTAAACTAAAAGACAATTAAATAAACTTTATTTAAAAATTCATTTTAGCTAAATTAAGTTAAAATCTTTAAGCAAAAAAATAACTTTTGTTACACCACTGCTTTTCTGCACACGCATGTATGTATGTCAAATTTTTTCAAACTAAAAGACTTTATTTTATAATTCATTTTAACAAAATTAAGCTAAATTTTCAGACAAAAAAAGAACTTTTTATGCAATATTGCTTTTAGCTACATCCGCATATATATATGACTGACACATGCACAACAAAAAGCTATTCACAAAAAACCGAAAGAACCAATATTTTTTAAATAAGTTTGATTAAACTAAAATACAATTAAATAAACTTTCTTTTAAATTTCATTTTACAAATTTAAGTCAAATGCTCAAACAAAAACAGAACTTTTTATACAATATGGCTTTTTGCTAGATCCGCATGTATGTATGACTGACACATGCACAACAGAAAGCTAAAATTTTCACCAAATTGATTGCCCAACAAATTTACTTCTTCTCCTTTATTTCTGCGCCACTTACTTTTCTCTGAAGTAATCTTTGCTTCGCCGTCGCTGCTACCAAATTCAACTTAACCGCTGCTTGCAAGCTGTCGTTGTCATGTATTTCTTGTGTATTTCCCCTTTCCAGCGCATAAACGTTATACACAAGCATTGTAGAATTCAGCGAATTATTTCCGTTGAGCTAAACGTTGCTTCCTTTTCGTAGAAGTGTGATGCTTTCTACCCAAGCGTTGTTAGCGTCGTTGAGTGTTTCATGGAATGTTTTAGCGTTGTACGTTGCTCGTTCCTTTCCCCTTCGTTGTGCGATGCGTTGCTCCGTTGAAAATTTGAATTTCACTTTTTAAGTTGTGAAATACTTACTTTTTTAATTTATTTAATTAACATGTAGGCTTATGTGAACGAATCCTTCTTCTGAACTATTGAAGAATGGCCCACGAGTGGTTAAACAGTATATATTATTTAAATAGTACAAAGCAAATGTTTTCATAACAAGCAAATAGTCTCGTCCGACCTTCTCTCTCGACTGCTCGCTCAATACTGACTCTCCTTGATGACGTTCACTTATTTGTCGTTGACAAATATGTGATAAAAAAAAGTAATATAAATATATACATATATATGTGTACCAATACACATATTCTAATCATATTTTATATAAGCTAGTTGTGTAGATTAGCAGCCTTTATAAACTAAAATTTTTAAATGTTAATAAAAATAATTAAACAGGTGTACGAATTGTCTGTGCTATCCAAAGCATTTATTGTTTCTCTAGCACAATCAGAGATAAAATTAAAATTGTTACAAATGATTATAGCTTACATGATTCTGTTTTGAAAATTACCTAAATTTATATGCAATTTTCCTTTTATATATTGCATGTTAATACATACTCACGACGGACGCATTCGATTTTTCCCTTGGAGCAATTATATCACAAGGTGCATATGCAAGTAAAGCTTTGCAAAAACATGATATAAATAAGCCAATAGTAGAAAAGGAATTAATAGTATTTCATTGGGGAATTAACCAATTTAGAACATACTTATACGGTAGAAAATTCATAGTTATGAATGACCATAGACCATTAGAGTCACTATTTTCACATAGAAATCCGTCATCAAGAATGACAAGAATAAGATTAGATTTAGCAAATTACTACTTATATATTATTATATATAAGCAAGGAAATAAATACAAATGCAGATGCACTGTCACGCATCAAATTGGACAGAGACATTTTGAAAGCTATGACACCCACGAGATTAACAGAAATAAGGGAAGAAAATAATGATATAATAAAAGAAAAGCATAGCAAGGAGCAAGGCCGCACATATTAGTAACGAAAGAACGTTTGCAATTAAAAGAAATGAAAATAAGGCGCAAACAAGATAAGTTTTGTCGCAAAAAAATATATTAACCCGGGAACGGAATAAATAACCTACATCTCCTAAGAAGCCTGATCAACTTCACATTTGGGAATGTACATCTTTTAATAACGTTAGCAATTTAAAAAGATTGAAACTTAAAATTGAAAATGAAAGTAGTACTACAGTTAATATAAATGAAAATGAAGTGCAAGTAACGTGCAGCGATGACCCTTCCCTGTAAGACGGGTAGCTGTTGCCTAACATGTTATCCGCCTGTTACATTACATACGTGCATTTGTTATTTGAATTGTTACTTTTGTTCTAGCTGTGGAAAAAAATTACAAATTTCCCCGCTCTATTTCACGTACGTGTGATTCTCTTTTTCACTCACTCGCATTGCATTTATCGGTATGCGACATATATTCGCCTTTTCTAATTTTGAGATATTTTTGTTACCGTATTCGTAATACATCTGTTATTCAAAACAAGAACGTATATTACTCGATCTCCCAGCAACTGGTTGTTGAAAACAAATGTATTTGATATCGTATCTGATAACCATGTGTGTTTAGAAACATAATTATGTGTTAATAAACCTATGGACGGTGTGTTATTCAAAACAAATCATTTGTTTCCAGACCTATTACCGGTGAGTTATTAAAAACCTTTGTCTTTGTTATCGGTGGAGTTACTGAATAGTTGTTAAAACAAATACCTATGCTAGCCGACGTGTTACTCATTAGTTATTGAAAACAATTGTCCTTGTTACCCGATTTGTTACCCATTGGCAATTTACCTTTTACTAATATTTCCTTTAAAATTTAAAACAGCAATTTCAAGCTTATTTTTGTTTATTAAAAATAAAATTAATAAAAATTTACATAATTAATAATTTAAATTATTTTGACAATATGCCCAACAAAATTCATTGCACATTCATTTGTTATACTTAATAGACAAACGTACTAGAATTTTGACTAACTAAAAATAAGTTGTAGAGTAATTAAAATATCAAGACAGCTGCTTCGGCTGAAAACCACCACTCCGTGGGAAATATCATGTGGAGTAGGACCTGGCTAAGCCGACGGTGTGTTAACTCAGTTTTAATCGTGACAGCAATCTACACCAGTAAAGAAGTATACAAATGGAGTCTGAAATATACAAGCAATCAATTATGTATTTTATTGAATTTGTATCTTTATTGCTAATATAATACAATTAATCACAATAAACGCCTTACAAAGAACATCGCTATTTATATACATTATTTGTGTATGCTTGGTATATACGTAACAAAAATGTAAAATTTTCACTAAAGATTAAATTTTTTCAAAATAAATTTCATAAAATAAAAGATAATTAACTAAACTATCTTAAACTCATTTAAACAAATTTAAGTTAAATATTTAAACAAAGAAAGAACTTTTAATACAATGTTGCTGTCTACACACGCATATACCTATATATGCCTGGCACATATAATACAAAAATGCAAAATTTTCACAAAAAAACTAAATTTTTTAAAATAAAGTTCATCAAACTAAATAAATTGTCTTCATTTTAAAATTCATTTTAACAAAATTAAGTCAAATTTTCAAACCAAAAAATAGCTTTTTATACTATATTACTTTGTGCTACATCCGCATATATGTATGACTGACACATGTGCAACAAAAAGCTAAAATTTTCACAAAAAAGCCAATTTTTTTAAAGAAGTTTGATTAAACTAAAAGGCAATTAGATAAACTTTTTTTTAAATTTCATTTTAATAAATTTACGTTGAACAAATTATCACACTAAAGGGTTTTCAAAGACCATTGCTATTTGCATATACGTTTGATACATGCATACCTACATGTACATATGAGTGCCTGGCACATAAACAAAAAATGTAGAATTTACACAAAACAATTTCTTTACACTGCAACTACGGCCAAAAGGATATACACTTTCGCACTAAGTTTTGTAGGTTTTTGGCCGTAGGTTCAAACAATAACAAATGAAAATCTTAAGTTTTGATTATTTATTTTTATTCTTTCTGGAAGAGCGTATAGCGATGATAATCCAATCGTGCATGTATAAGTTGATGATATTAATTTACTTGAAGCTTTCGATGATAACCCAACTAAAATGCTGTAATGTGGTTATTGAATCGATGAATAACGCTGAAATAAACAATATTGTTATTCTCATGATAAAACTAAAAATAAAACTTAAATATCATATGTACATACATATGTACATGAATGCACATTCGTCGTTATGCACATAAGTATGTACATACACATGTATACCTAACACATATGCATATGTTGTTATCTTACTTTATTTCTTGATTTAATGTTGCTCCCACTAATTAGTTTATTTAGAAAATTTATAAAATAACACATCTTACCTCTCAGCGTCTTCAGTTGAAAAAGTAAATGGAGAAAAATTTTCAAAAGCCATATTTGAATAATTGTACATGCACATCTCTTTCTAATTACTCGTCTTGCTACAGAAACAGCCTATAGGAACGAAAAAATAGTTTTATGGATGTAGTGGTAGAGGAGCAAAATTTTACGATATTAGTTGCGAAATGGTTACCTCCGTCTTGCAGGGTATGAAACTAGATTCAGTATTGGAGAAACTACATAATTCTATGCACAGTTCACAGATAATGGAGCTAGCCCTTTGTGAACAAGAATATATACTAAAGAATATAGAAATGAAGATAGTTATAGAATAATATATTGAACCCGAGAAAAACAAAAGGATGCTAATAAAAATATTAATATATAAAGCTCTAGTACAAATAAAAAGTACTATAATACATTAATTGACGAATTTCAATCAACTAACACAGCAGGACATTTAGGAATTAGAATGACAATTTTATAGTAAAAACAAAGATACATTTGGAAAAACATGACACAAATGGTCAAAGAAATTATAAATAATTGCAAAGCATGTAAATGAGATAACAAAACATATAAAAGATCCACTTGTACTGACAGATACACCAACAAACACATTTGAGACTATGAGCATAGACACAGTATGTCCATTACGCATTTCGAACGGGTACAGATACATATTAACAATGCAATGTGATTTCTCTAAATATGTTATTGCACATCCCATGAGATGCAAAAACTGCCAAATTTTGGGTCATACACAAAAATGGTGCAAAAATAATCCATCTTGCCCCGTTTGTAACCTACCACCATATAGTGATACAATGTGCAACCGTTTATCATGTGCAAATTGTTACGGCGAACACCCCTCATCAGACAAATCATGTCCAAAGTACAAACAAATTAAAGAAATTTTAACAATAAAAACATTAGAGAACATTAGCATGGGCGAAGCGCGTCGAATATATAAACAACGACATCCCACACAAGTCTTGCCCACAACTGTACCTTTTTCGCAAAAAATAATATGCTACTCTTCTGATAAACAAACAAGTCAAACAGAAATTGAAAACATACCTTCAGTAAATACACAAAATCCTGCTATACAAAAACAAATTCAACAGCTTCTGCATACCATCAAAAAAACAAATCCAACAACGAAAAACCAAATTCCAATAATGAACAAAATAACAATCAACAGATCAATGATGTACAAAAAACACAAATATCGCATAACAACAAAACCACCAATGAATCTTTTCAAGATCAAATACTCTCACTCATTGCACGTTACACATCTCAGCACAACTCCCAGTACGACCTCTCAGGTCATACAAATGATTCTACTGAAATACCAACAACTTCAACAATCGCTGATAACAACTTCGTTAATCACAACAACACAGACTTGTCAAACCAGTTCGAAGACATTTCTGACCACTTGTAACATATAAGATATCATACTTAAAATTTAATATGTACTCTTTATTGATATGTGTCTCAATTTACTACAATGGAATTGTAAAGGATATTATAATAACTACACAGAAATAGAAATTCTACTAAAAACTTATTCTCCTCAAATTCTCTGCCTTCAAGAAACGCATTTGACAAATAGCGCCAAACCTTATTGCCCAAAACAATACGATGGATACTTTTTTAACTTACCACAAAATACTACTTCCAAACAAGGCTGTGCTATATTAGTTCATAAGTCTATTCAACATAAACTTATCAGCATTCAGTCAAGTCTTATTGTTACAGCTGTAGAAATCAATTTTCCCTGCCCAATAACAATTTTCTGTATTTATATTCCCCCGCAACAATCAGTTACCACAGCTGACCTTCATAACTTAACCAATAACATAAATACTCCTATTATAATGTTAGGCGACTTCAATGGTTTGAGTCCTTTGTGGGGTTCCCAGAATTGTAACGCCAGCGGACAAATAATTGAAAATTTTATACTGAGCTCCAATCTAGTAATTCTAAACGAAAATATACCAACCCACTTTTCAACACATGGCACATTCAGCAACGTAGACTTATCTCTATGCTCGCCCCAGTATTTTCCTCTTTCCTACTGGAATGTAATTGATGACCTCCACAGCAGTAACCATTTTCCTATACAATGTGCTTTTGACTTACTACCCCGTTCCAATCAGATACCTTCTTCAATTTCTCAATTCAATTGTGATGGTGCCGACTGGAGAAAATTTCAAGACATTGCAGAGACAAATGACTATGTAATTTCCCCCAATAATAACAAAGAAGCCGCACAAATACAAAAAATACTAAGAAATGCTGCTAATGAATCTATCCCAAAAACCATCTGTAAAAAGACCAGCCAAAACGTTCCGTGGTGGAATCCTCACCTTAACTCTTGCAGGCAAAGCAAGACGCATGGAAAACATATCGTCGAGTGAAAAACGTAGAAAGTCTTATAGACTATAAAAAAATGCTCAGTTCATCAGACAAAAGAAAATATCCAAAGCAAAATCCTTTGAAGATCTCACAAAAACCATTAAACTCTTCTCTCCAATAACCTACATTTGGAAAAAGATTCACCTCCTCTCAAATACTTACAAGCCCTTTGGAACCAAAAATATCTTAGTAAACAACAACAATACATCAAATCCAGAAAACATCGCCCTCGCATTCGCCGACTTTTACTCTTCTAACTCTGACTCATCAAACTTTCCTGTTGAATTCCAAATAGAAAAAACTAGAACCCTTAACACTGAAATTAATTATTCCCCAAATAAATACGCACATTTTTTAGAAACAAACTTTACAATGAACGAACTCGAAGCAGCTCTGAGGAACTCCAAAGGTTCAACACCAGGGCATGATTACTTATAAAATGATATCCAATTCACCTATGGGCATTAAAAAGCGAATACTGGCGTTATCTAACCAGTCCTATGAAAGGAAGATTATTCCACAAAACTTCAAAATAGCCACAGTTGTATCCATTCTGAAACCAAACAAAAACGATAATTCTATACAAAGCTATAGACCTATATCTTTACTACCGTGCTTAGGAAAACTACAAGAAAAAGTGATAGCAAATAGACTAACATGGTACTTCGATTGTACTAAACTACTTTCGGAGCAGCAAGTCGGTTTCAAAAAAGGATCTAGCACAACAAATGCCCTTTTATACATTGACCATCTGATAAGTAAAAACCTATCAGTAAAAAACCACCTGTCTATACTAGCAATTGACTTCCAAATCGCATTTGACAACATAGGAGTCCATGTTGTTCTAAACAAACTCCTATAATGGAAAATAGGTGAAAAGATGTACAGCTACATAAAAGGCTTTTTAACGAATAGGAAACTTCGAATTAGAGTAAATAACGTTTTTTCTCCAGTATTCCCTCTGTCAAACTCTTTTTAATAGCTTTTGAAGACATTGTTGAAGTCTTAAAAAAACAAGGAAACGTAGATTTCTGCCTTTATGCATATGATCTATATATAATGTGTAATGAAAAAGACCCCAATGACATTAAATCTATCTTTGAGCAGACACTAAAAAGTATCCATACCTGGTCAAAAAGGTCTGGCGCTAAACTTTCTTTACCGAAATGTAAGCATTTTCATGCCTGTAGAAAATTCAAGTGCAGCAGAGTAAATATTAAATTTAATAACACAACAATTGAAAATACTGACACCATAAAAATTCTAGGTTTACTTTTTGATAAAAGAAATACATTTAACCAACATTGTACATATATTAAGCAAGATCTCGCCTCCAGGCTCAATGTAATAAAATACCTTTCTTCAAACAAAAGTCATATCCACACTAACACACTCTTAACCTTTACTAAACTTACCATTCTCGCAAAAATTGACTACGGATTGCAAATTTATGGCAAGACCTCCAAGTCCTCACTCAGTAAAATTACGGGGCTTTATCATGCAGCGATCCGATTAAGCCTGAGAGCTTTCCGGACAACTCCTATAAAAAATCTTTTAGCCGAAGGTGGTTTTCTCCCATTAGAAGAACGTGCTGTCTATATTAGAGCACGTTCAGTTAACATTCTATGCTCTAACAAAATCTCCATTTTAGAAAAAGAAATAAGGCTGCTCAAATCCCGAAAAAGCACCATGAACATGAAATCCGGACTTATGGAGATGTTCAATATGTTAAAACAAACACATAAATGGGTTTACAAAAATTATAGAGAACAGACTGCTCCACCTTGGCTTCTTTCTTCGGACTCAATTATTAACACACTTTCCATATATCACAAGGACTCTACTAATCCAGTTATCTACAAAAAAGTATTTCAAGAAACTGTCTCTCCTTTAAAAACTAATCACTGGAATTTTCTATATACAGATGGGTCAAAAAGCAGTAATGGAACATCTTTTGCTGTGGTCCATGAAAATGGTGAACTAATTTAAACGGTATTTTGTTAGAACAAGCATCATCCTATGAAGCTGAAGTTCAAGCTGTCCTAAACGCGTGCCAATTCGCCACCAAACAAAACCGTAAATTTGTTATCTGTACAGATAACAAAGGAATTTTACATAGAGTTCATAACCTTAATAATAACTCAGAAGAGATCAGTACCATTAGGTCTCTTCTAATAAATTTTCAAAAAAAAGGTTAAACTCATGTGGATACCAGGCCATGTCGGCATTACAGGAAACGAATTAGCAGATAAAGCAGCAAAAACTGCATCATCATCTCCTCTCAAGCTTTTCATTCCATTTATGAAAAAACGAATGAGAAGTGAGATATTGCAGGAATTCTTCAAAACTACACAAACTAAATGGAACAGTGAGACCAGTCAGTACAAAAATATTAATCCAAACAAAGTCACATTAGTACTACCAACAACAACTACCACTGCAATGAACAAATGTTTTATAAGGCTACGCCTTGGGCACACCCGTCTTACACATCTTCACTTGATGAAGAAAGAGTCACAGCCAAGGTGCCATTTTTGCAATTCATCCCTATTAACAATTACCCACATCTTTAAAGAATGCCCATCCCTAAATCGTTACCGACCAACCTTCTTCCTTCAAGATCCTATATCCATGTTATCCACACCAAATAAAGATAATATTAAAAATATTTTCAACTTTTTAAAGCTACTGAATATTCATAATTTAATGTAAGATATTTATTATATATACCGAAATTAACCGATAGCTCTAGTAGCTAGTGCTTCCAATTTATTGTAATTTTTAATTATAATAAATAATAAATAATAAATAATAATAATAATAACATTAATATTTAGTAGGTCCACCCTTCGATTTAATAACGGCAGCAATTCTCTTAGGCATGCTGCGTACAAACCTTGCACATTCGTCCGCACTTACATAAAGCGTACCACTCGTTAATTAAGGCAGTTTTTGATGTTATACTGTGTTCCTTAATCTTGCGTTTTCAAATAGCCCAATGTGCTCAATGGGATTATCATCTGGAGACTGTGCAGGCCAACCTAACAAAACAATGTTGTTATCTCTAAACCAACGCATCGTAGTCGCTGATTTGTGACAAGGAGCATTGTCTTGCTGAAATTGAACCCCGTCTAAATTAGTATCGCCGAAAATGCGCGTTAACGAAGGCAGAAGAAAAACAGCTTCTAATACATTTATGTACAATACTTTTGACTGTCTATGCGACCCTCGCAAACGAACATTTCGTCGACACCATCAGCAGCCATGCAGCCCCAGATCATAATGCTGCCTTCTTCATACTTAAGAGTGGGTACCACGCAACCTGGATGATATTCTTACCCAACCCGTCGCCCCACGAACGTCACACCAGGTGTTCCAAATATCTGTACAAAGGAAAAAATAATGTTTTCATAAGATTTGTATTATGTCTTCAAAAGTGCTCTAGGGTAAGAAGCTATGGCTGTTAATACTTTAAGACGATCTTAACTAAGCTTACCTCGAAGTTTGATCCATCAGACCACAGAACATTCGACCAATCTTCTTCCGTGAAATGCTGGTATCGGCGAGCCCATTCCAACCAATTTTTCCTATTCTTTTCAGAGAGCCACGGCTTCTTTCGGGCTTTACATCCCTTTAAACCTGCTTCCAGAAGTCTTCTTCTAGCTGTTCAAATGCTAGGTGCTTCACTAAATTCATCCGAAAGGGCAGCTGTAGGGGCAGAAGAAATTTTTTTGCAATCCTTGAGAAACTCGCGTATAAGTAATCAGTCTTCTCGATTACTGGTTAGACACTTTCTTCCACTTTTTGATTTATTATTGTGGGATTTCGTCTCCACAAATCGCCTGATAGCACATTGGACCGCGCACCGCGAACATCCCACCAAATTGGCAATCTCAACCCGAGACTTACTTTCTTCACTTAGAACTTGAATTCTAACTCTATCATCGTAACTAATTTCACTTTTTTAGGCATTTCGGTAAATATGAACTGTTTTTATAAGATTTGTAACTTTTCGCTAAATGTACTTTACACTTTCACTTTCAAATTTTAAATACGAAAATATTTTATGAATTTCTTAACAATGACAATTTTTAGGTTTATCTTACCCAGAGTGCTGTGACTTTTAATATTACACAATTTAATCAACAGTTAAACACCCATGTAAGATATTTACAAAAAGAAGTGGTAACTTTGATAGCCACATTTGAGAATACTTGGGGTGCCTAATACTTTTGGCCAAGGCTGTATAAAAAATTTAAAATCAGACAGAGGTACAGAATTTGTAAATGAGCTAATGCTTAACATGTTTGAAATTCTTAACACGAAACAAATATTAGGTCAAAAGTTCGTTCGGTTTTTTATTGATTTTTCAAAATATGATAACTTTGTGTACATTATAATAACAAATATGCGCCGTTTTGTTCATAAACTAGTTTCCAACGAGATGCCTCTCGTAGAAGGCTGCGTTCCTATTGGCAAAAAACTCAGAGAGCCAATTTTCACAGGCCTCTCTTGAGGCCAACTTCTCACCATTAAGCGCGTTCACCATGGACAGGAAAAGATGGTAATCACTTAGTGCCAGGTCCGGACTATAAGGTGGGTGCATTAGGACCTCCCATCCGATCTCCTGGAGCTTCTAGCGTGTCACCAAAGACGTGTGTGGCCTGGCGTTGTTCTGATGGAACACAATTCGGCCACTGTTGCTCAAAGATGACCTCTTCTGGATGACTGCTGCCTTCAAGCGGTCCAGTTGTGGGCAGTAGAGGGCCGAGTTGAGCGTTTGGCTAAAGGGGAGCAGCTCGTAGTAGATGATTCCATGTCAATCCCACCAAACACGCAGCAAACCCTTCCTGGCCGTCAATCCTGGCTTGGCCACCGTTTCCGCCGGCTCACCGCGTTTCGACCACGACCGATTCCGCTTGACGTTGTCGTAAGTGACCCACATTTCATCGCCAGTCACCAAACGCTTCAAAAATTGGTCGATTTTGTTGCAATTCAGCAGCGATTCGCAGATGGACATTCGGTCTATAATGTTTTTTGCGTTAGTTCGTGTGGCAGGCAAACATAGAGCTTCTTGTTGAATCCAAGGTTATGCAAATGGTTCCAAAGGATTTTCTGGCTTATCTTTAAGTGCTCACGTGACGGTATGTTTCCACTATTTCCATAATTTTATCGGAATTTTCGACGACAGGCCTCCCGACGCGTGGTGCATCTTTGACAGAAATTACCGGAACGGGCCCATAAACTAAATTAATTTTTTTCGGCCGCTTTGGCTGCTTTTTCGCCTTGATCGAAGAAAAATTGTAAAATACAGCGAATTTTCTCTTTGCTGATGTCCATCTTTGACGAGCGTTCACAACTTACTGAGTCAATCAATCGAAAAACTGTCAAATACAAACTTTTAGCGCAAATAAACACGTTTTCAGTATAGTATGACATTATGCGACACGTGACACTAGTACTATGGACAAGAACGCCATCTCTTAGATAAAAATCGAAAGAACTGTGTACTGGACCTAAAATAGCCTATCGAAAATCATATTATTAGTTAATAAGTATACAAAATATATATAAAAAAACCAAACCGTATTATAAACACGCAAATATGTAGTCGCTGAGCGGAACCGCGGAAATGAATTGTGTCAAACTTTTTGTATAAATAGAACATAAAAATCAGAACTCGCTGTTGTGTGTATTGATTCAACTTTCGGCTAACTGAATAGTAAGCCTAATGATTAGCAGAGTTGCAAACTGTTGAAATATTAATTGCAACAGGGTTCAACATTAGGCCTCCCGATGAGGAGAAGGAAAACTTATTCATATTATCATTAAATCCCTTACATTAGTGAGTATTTGGGTTCTGGAAGCGGACTTTCCTTTCCTGCCAAAACTTTATAAAAGAAAGAAAAAAAATTATGCAACTATTCCGCTAAGTCGAAGCGGTAAGCGGACAATTTTCTTTGCCGTTATTAAATAAAAACGACTGCTCAGTTCAAGAGTTCAACACGAAAAAGGAAGAGTTAGCTTTTATTCTTATTACCTAAGTATACAAAATTAAAGCACAAAGAAGAATGAACGGTAATGTGGAGTTGCATTTTGATCGTAGCTTCGGCGAAAAATGCTGGCTTTAAACGGTCAAGTGAGATCTTTACTGTTTTAACACTTAGACTCAAGAGAATTAAAAATAACTCGACTAACCCGTTCGCTTGCGGGTGATATGCCGTAGTTCGGAGATATTTAATGCCGAGACACTGGAGCAACTCCTGGAACAATGAGCTCACGAATTGACGACCCAAATCGGAAGTGATGTCAATAGGGATACCAAATCGAGATATCCATACCCTTACTAAGGTTGTAGCAACTGTTGGTGCAGTGCTGTCTGGGATTGGAAGGGCATCAGGCCATCGTGTAAAGCAGTCAATAACTGTAAGGCAATATTGGCAACCATCGGAAAGCCGAAACGATCCAACGATGTCAATGTGTAAATGTGCGAAACGTTGACTTGGACATATTCATCGTTGTAGCGGGGAAGTGGTATGGCGGGTTACCTTATTGCGTTGGCACTGGATGCATTGTTTTACAAATTGGCGGCTGTCGCGCTGTATGCCAGGACACACGAAACGTTCCGTCATGAGCTTGGATGTAGCAAGCATGCCTGGATGAGACATCTTGTGAATAGCTGAGAGGACTGTCTGTCGGAAGCGATTGGTGATGAATGGAGACCCGATGAACTTACACTTTCTTTGCAATGAAAGGAAGAATGAAAGCAGTTAGTTTAAGCGAATGATTAACTTGGTTATCTAGAAAGGAGCGCAATTAGTCATCGTTGGCTTGGTCCGTTGCAAGATTTTCGTAGTTAATTGGCTCGGACGTAATTGTTTGTACACGAGAGAGCAAATTAGCAGTTAGTTCTTGCCTACTACGTGTCGAATATCCGTGGTGATCTGTGCAATGAAATCAGGCTGGCGGGCTTGGCGGTCGGATGCTTTTTCAGGGCGTTGACGGAAGGAAAATGTCAACGGCTTGTGATCTGTATAAACATGACATTGCCCTCCTTCGAGTATAAAACGGAAATGGCGTACCGCAAGGAACATTGCTGTAAGTTTCCTGTCGTAAGTGCTATATCTTTGTTCGGTATTTGGAAAGCGGCGTTGGAAGAAATCCAATGGCTGGAGCTTGTTGTTAACCATCAGGTGTAGAGCAGCACCTAATGCATAGTCGGAAGCATGGTTCCATAATGATAGTTGGGCGTCTGTAACTGGAAGGGCGAGTAATGTACAGTTTGTCAAACTTTGTTTGCATGCATCAAAATGTTTTACGTTATCCTCGGATCAGTCCAAGACCGTATTGTCATTACGCTTATAACCACGAATCATATTGAATAGAGGTGCTTGGTGTTGCAGTGGGTTAAGCATAAATGACCTGTAGAAATTTAGCACCTCGAGAAATCGTTTGAGGTCTTTGGCTACTGTAGGCTGCTTAATTTCCGTTATAGTTTTAACGCGGTTTGAAAGCGGACGAATGCCATCTGTGGTTATTAAGTGGCCCAGAAATTCGAGTTCCGCCTCGCCAAGGACTGACTTTGCGGACTCCACGGTAGTCTCCACATGGTCTCCATGAGCCATCTGCTTTACGAATCATATGGAGCGGGCTTGCCCACGGCTTTGCCAGTGTCTTCGTGGTCTCGCGTAAACGGGTTGACTGGACGTAATAATGCGGTGAATAACTGTAGAGGGTGTTGATGCTTCTGCCGGAGCAGGCCGCGTTATGTCGTTGAACTCCTTCAGCAGATTAGGAAAATCCACTTTTGCCTTTATGGTTGAAATGCTACTTGTGTTGAGTAGCGCTACTGTACAATTTGACCTTAGCGCTGTCTTCTGGTCAAGTAAGCGACGTCCGTTTAGATTTCGTTAAGGCCGAAGTGCGATAAAAAATCGAATGGGTTCCGTCCGCTATGATAAACTTCCATACAAAATCTCTGCGTAGGTTGAGGTTAAGTTTTAGCAAAACTTTGCCGAACACTTGGATAGGCGTACCATTAGCGGCAAACAGCTAAGTATCCGATGTTGATGGTTAGACCAACATTGAACTTCTAGGTATTATTGACACATCTGCATTGGATTCGATCAGGGTATTCATTTTAGTTGATGTACCAAAAATATGTAACCGATGGTTCGATGACATTCATCGTTTGCCAAAATCCGGAATGTACCTAGATTTGCATTGCTATTGGTTGTTGTTTGTCAAAATCCGGAATGTAGCTAGATTTGCATTGCTATTGGTAGATGTTTGTTGTTGTCGTCGTTGGCTCTGTTTCCGGCATCTCGAGCTGGAGTTCTGGATCGAGGGCGATGCGTCTTCCTGTCTGATGATGTCGTCGAAGCGTTGTTTAATCGCAGCTACCTCGGCGTGCAAATCTGCGTCTGGGGTGTCAGGTGATCTGCATACGCCGTGCAGGTGGCTTTCGCGTAACTGGAATGACTTACATATAGATTCTGCAATCTTCAATTTGTCTATCATCGGGACACTGGTGGCGATGATAGCTGCTTGTGCGTAGGGTGGCAGGCGACTGAACTACAAGTCATGTAGAATGCTGCCACTAAAGGTGGAACCGATGGCTCGTTTCATATCATTGAAAAGGTCACTTAGGCGGCGGTCACCCAAGGGCATGTCGCGGCGTTGTTGACTCTCGACGAAGTTTTCTGATAATTTTGTCCGCATATATGGGTATTTATGCCAAGGCGTGCAGCGTCGATGATGGTACGTAGTTCCATTAGTTTGGATGGTGAGATGCTAGCCAGCACGATGTTGAACTTGGTGGTGTCGGTGGTGATGTTCGATGCCTCGAACCAAAAATGGAGAGAATAAAAATAAGCCTCGATGTTATCGCCAGACATCGCAGGCATCGTGGTCACCAATGTAGCGTTTAAGATGCGAGGTAGGTTATTAAATATAAACGGCTGCTTAGTTCAAGAGTTCAACACAAAAAAGGAAGAGTTAGCTTTTATTCTTATTACCTAAGCATACAAAGTTAAAGCACAAAGAAGAATGTACGATAATGTAGAGTAGCATTTTGATCGTATTATTTGAAGATTATTTTGGTGATGCCACATATATAGTATGTATATATATAGTACATACATATATTTAAATAAATACATATATGAATGTGCATATAAAAATAAAGTAGTCCAACTGTATATAAAAAATTCAGAACCTTTAAACCAAAAAAAACTATATGCACTTAAAATACTATGTCTACTTACCCTTCTGTAAATGTAAATGTGAAATCCCTTATTTGTTAACAATTTTGGTAGCGGTTCTAGAGTTGGACGATTTCAACAGGGCATCAAAGCAAACACTTTACATATGTATATAAGCTCAAAGTATTCACCACAAATTGCTTGCATTACTGAGCGCATAAATATAAGAGTATAATTTAACTATTGATCTTCTCACCAAAGCATTAAATTATTTCAAGAGCATTGTGCACACTCCCACGCTCACGTACTCTTTAGTTACTGCGTAATTGTTTTTTGTTGCGCTCTTCTTTGCGCGAGCAACTTCAAAAAAAAAATTTAAGCAAAAGTATGTCAATATACACATATACATATATACATTCTTGTACACAAGTGGTGTATCTTGTAAACAATCAAAACATTGATACACCAACATGCATATATACATATTTATACTCATATGAGCTGTACAAAAACAGCTGATGTATCTTGTTTCCGCAATTAGCGGAATATGTATACGAGCGCGTGAATAAAGACCACTAACGATTATGCTGCAACTACCCATCTTACATACCTTCCATCCGTAGCAACCCATCTTATGAGGGCTCCATGTAAATAAAAAGTTGTTACCGCTTATCGTTACTGACGGTTGTCCCGCGGAAAATACTCGTGTTTGTATGACCGTGGGGTATGTTAGATGGGTAGTTGCAGCATTCGATAGATTTCGTCGAACTATCTTGTCAGCTCGACATAAAAAATATATTACATATTTATATATATTTAATAAATAATAATTTACTTTACATTATTTAATTTCAATTATAAATTTGTCATAAGTATATTTCGAAACGTATGTTTCAATACATGTACTTACATACATAAGTGCAACTGTGTGTGAATTCTTTTTTTTTTAATTTTAATTTATTAAAACTTTTTACTTTTGTTTTCATATCTTTTTTATTTCAAAACAATACCTTTACTATTTCCTATAAGTTAATATTGGAATTATATCCAATTAGTCATTTCCGACAATAAAAACAAAAGAAGAATCACACACTCGCATATATACTCGTTCATTATTCGAATTTACAAATTTTCTGTGGGCAGTAGTGCAAATATTGATTTCACTGTCGCTGGGTGGGTATTGAATTCACTATCTTAAAGTTTCTGGCTTTATTAAAATTTTTTCCCAAAATCCCTCAACGCCAATTGCACACACTCGCAAGAAACAAAAGTTGCCAAGATGTCAGATACTGAGGGTAGAGCGTAAACTACTTCGCTAGATTCCGCAAGTGCGAAAAGGGAATCCTCACAAACGCGCTCAAGAACTAAAGGGTGTGACCCCTGTGCGCAAAAGCTCACAACAGAAAGTGATATCCGAATGAGATACTGTGCAAGACTTGGTAATTCTCCAATTGAAGACCACATCGAATCGTATCTCGAAGTCAAACTCAAAAGTCTAAATGACTGTTTTGTACGACTACAAGCTTCTCTTGATAATGTTTTTTCTAAAACGGATGACAGCTTGCCTGACAAGTTCAAAGAGTCAGCTCAAGGCAAGTAGGATGCTTGACTTGACATCTACGAAATTACACAAATCAAGATGTCAGGCCAGCTAAAAATGCTCAGAATAATCGATGCTCCGAGTCTACCATCCCGTGTGGAACCCACTTCAGAGCAATCAAGTGCTTCCAATGTTTTCCTACAAGTTCCTCCTTGGGTCACAGAGACTTTTTATGGGAGTAAGGAAGAATAGCCGGCTTTTCGTGACATGTTCACAGCCGTGTACATTAACCACCCGAAGCTCTGCCATGCTCAGGTACTTTAGTTATAAAACGAAAGGAAAAACCGGAGCCGTTGTCAAACAAAATCGTTTGAGTGACGATAATTTCGCTATCTAGAAAGGAGCGCAATTGGTCATCGTTGGCTTGGTCTGATTCAAGATCTTCGTAGTTAATTGGCTCGGACGTAATTGTTTGTACACGAGAGAGCAAATTAGCAGTTAGTTCTTGCCTACTACGTGTCGAATATCCGTGGTGATCTGTGCAATGAAATCAGGCTGGCGGGCTTGGCGGTCGGATGCTTTTTCAGGGCGTTGACGGAAGGAAAATGTCAACAGCTTGTGATCTGTATAAACATGACATTGCCCTCCTTCGAGTATAAAACGGAAATGGCGTACCGCAAGGAACATTGCTGTAAGTTTCCTGTCGTAAGTGCTATATCTTTGTTCGGTATTTGGAAAGCGGCGTTGGAAGAAATCCAATGGCTGGAGCTTGTTGTTAACCATCAGGTGTAGAGCAGCACCTAATGCATAGTCGTAAGCATGGTTCCATAATGATAGTTGGGCGTCTGTAACTGGAAGGGCGAGTAATGTACAGTTTGCCAAACTTTGTTTGCATGCATCAAAATGTTTTACGTTTTCCTCGGATCAGTCCAAGACCATATTGTCATTACGCTTATAACCACGAATCATATTGAATAGAGGTGCTTGGTGTTGCAGTGGGTTAGGCATAAATGACCTGTAGAAATTTAGCACCTCGAGAAATCGTTTGAGGTCTTTGGCTACTGTAGGCTGCTTAATTTCCGTTATAGTTTTAACGCGGTTTGAAAGCGGGCGAATGCCATCTGCGGTTATTAAGTGGCCCAGAAATTCGAGTTCCGCCTCGCCAAGGACTGACTTTGCGGAGTTAATCGCTAAGTTATTTTTATGTAGGCGCTGAAAAACTGTACGAAGGTGTACCTGATGCTTTTCCGTTAATGGTGATGCGACACAGATATCGTCGAGGTAAATGAAAATGTTTTCCACTCCACGAAAAACTTCGTTTATTACTCTTTTAAAGTTTTGTGGTGCGTTGCGCAATCCAAAGGTCATGTGTGTAAACTCGTACAGCCCGAACGGAGTAGTAATGGCCGTCTTGCATACGTCGTCCTGATGAATCGGCATTGGATGTAACGCTTTCCTCAAATCGATTTTTGAAAATACAAATTTACCAGCTAGAATGTTAGTGAAGTCATGTAGAAATAGTAGAGGGTACCGATCCGGAACTGTAATGGAGTTGAGTCCACGGTAGTCTTCACATGGTCTCCATGAGCCATCTGCTTTACGAATCATATGGAGCGGGCTTGCCCACGGCTTTGCCAGTGTCTTCGTGGTCTCGCGTAAACGGGTTGACTGGACGTAATAATGCGGTGAATAACTGTAGAGGGTGTTGATGCTTCTGCCGGAGCAGGCCGCGTTATGTCGTTGAACTCCTTCAGCAGATTAGGAAAATCCACTTTTGCCTTTATGGTTGAAATGCTACTTGTGTTGAGTAGCGCTACTGTACAATTTGACCTTAGCGCTGTCTTCTGGTCAAGTAAGCGACGTCCGTTTAGATTTCGTTAAGGCCGAAGTGCGATAAAAAATCGAATGGGTTCCGTCCGCTATGATAAACTTCCATACAAAATCTCTGCGTAGGTTGAGGTTAAGTTTTAGCAAAACTTTGCCGAACACTTGGATAGGCGTACCATTAGCGGCAAACAGCTAAGTATCCGATGTTGATGGTTAGACCAACATTGAACTTCTAGGTATTATTGACACATCTGCATTGGATTCGATCAGGGTATTCATTTTAGTTGATGTACCAAAAATATGTAATCGATGGTTCGATGACATTCATCGTTTGCCAAAATCCGGAATGTACCTAGATTTGCATTGCTATTGGTTGTTGTTTGTCAAAATCCGGAATGTAGCTAGATTTGCATTGCTATTGGTAGATGTTTGTTGTTGGTTGTGCATACTTGCACGGTTCTCTGCATTTGCGAGCATTTTGACCGAATTTGGAATGATGCTAACAATTGTCGTCGTTGGCTCTGTTTCCGGCATCTCGAGCTGGAGTTTTGGTTCGAGGGCGATGCGTCTTCCTGTCTGATGATGTCGTCGAGGCGTTGTTTAATCGCAGCTACCTCGGCGTGCAAATCTGCGTCTGGGGTTGTCACCTCCGCTTTTTCCTATAAACAATATGTATGTGCGTATGTACATACGTACGTACATATGTATACCTACAGTGGCTGTTGGTCAAGCGCCTACCAACAACCACACACGTCAACAAAACAAACTACCGCACAAAAAGGAGATGACAAAACTAACAAAGCGACCGGCCAGCTTAGTGAAGACGGCGTGGGTCGCTAGCTATGTACACTAACAGAACTATTCGCAAGGAAGGAAAACAGCAATAAGTGAATTTTACTAACGCTGGCATAAACAAATGTACGACAACAATTAAGCAACGATCTAAACCAAAATAAACAAAATATATTTTTGGGGTGCACCCGAGGTGTGGTCTAACCAAACTGGTTACGAACCTACTCGCACTACTCCCGTGCTGCCGGGGGTAACTTTAACCCGCCTGTGTGACTGGGCTCTGGGTGCGGGATGCTAAAAGGATGGGTATGGGGAAAACGAAAGGAACGACACTGTCGGCACAAAAAAAACGTAAAACAACAATGAGTGATACTTATGGTTTCTCAGTCGGGTGTGAGTACCCAACTTCGGTGCTCCTCCGGTGATGCCGCCAAACTCCGGTTCCGCCACTAGAACGCGAAACCAATAAAAAAATCACTATGGGCTTCGACTGCCCTAACTTGTCCTGACACAACAAAAAAAAAAACTAGGCTTCAACTGCCTCTCGTCTGGCCAAACACTACACAACTCGAATTTGAATATTTATAACAAAAATCTTTTTCAAAAAAAAATACGCACGTCTGCATAAAAAAAGATGTTCGCACTTTTGTAGATTGTTAGAATCTGATCCGGCACGCACTTACGAGCCAGGCCGCAAGCTACGCGTCGGCCGTCAGAATTCTCAGGCGAGTGTGTATTGGTGTCCAATCATTTGGCGCCGCCCCCATTACCCAAAGGGACAGAATTATATAGCGCACGCCACCATGGCACACCAAGTACACTGGGATAATTTTCCCCTCGCCATATAAAAAGAAAAGCGACACCCCTATTTACGGAATACCCGCGCAAAGCATTCCGTTTCCCTAATATTTGTTAGTGGAGGAACCGTTTTGGCGAACATCCCCTTTTGGAGACTTATACCACTGGGTAGGCACACACCGAGTGCAACCGTGCCAACAATTCATGGCTTTGAATTATGCAATTAATTGCCGACAGATGCCACTGCCAACGTTTGGAGTGAAAGGAATATTAGGCAAAACAAAGGAAATGAACAAACAAACACAAAAGAAGTTTTTGTTGCGGCCAGTACGCGACAACTCCACCCCTTCCTCAACGAAAAGGAAGGACTCTTCCTTTTGGTCAGGGAACGGAAATCTCCAACAGTATCCTATTAATCCCTATATGGCCTCAACTCTTTAACGTTCCAAGTCCCTTTGTCTTTGTCTAAGTCATCTGTCAGTGTGTATGTCCACGGTGACACTCTCTTCCTAACAATAAACGGCCCTACATACTTTGGCGCTAACTTCGCTGCATAAAAATTCGCTGCATCCGACAGCATAAAATTCTTCCTCCACACTAACTCTCCAGGCATGTACTGTACATCTCGACGCCTGAGATTGTACTGCCTCGCGAGCTTCTCACTCGCCTGCTCTAACCTAGTTCTAATGTTGGTCCTAATCTCTTCGAGCCTCTTTGCCCGCTCCTGACAATTTAATTTCTCCTGATCTCCTAAACTGTCTATGAAGTCCCTACTGCCTTCTACCGCCATTTCCCTACCGAAATTCACAAAATATGGCGTAGCTCCTAACACTTCGTGTTGCGCTGTCCTAATACAGCATGCTACCTTCGCTAACTGTTGGTCCCATGTCCTCTGGTTCTCGGATATATAAGCCCTAAGTGTCGTTTTAATAATTTGGTTTATCCTCTCGGCCGGATTAGCCTCTGGGTGATAGTGTGCGGTGTACCGGAGTTGGACGCCATAGTCACCGCAGAGGCCCCGAAGCTCTCGACTCCTAAATTGGGGTCCATTGTCACACACAACCGACCGAGGAACTCCAAACAAAAAAAATACGTTATCCTCCAATTGTTTGCATACGCTTTTTGCCGTGGCAGTACGCAAAGGGAATAGGAGGGGAAATTTGGAAAAATAGTCCACTACTGTTAAAATATACTGGTAGCCTTGTGACGACTTCACTAAAGGCCCTACCAGATCTACACAAATCATTTCCCAAGGCTCGACTGCCTTGGTCCTCTCTATCATACCCCAGCTGGCTGTGAATTCTCAGGTTTCACCTGTTGACAAGTTTTACACGCCCTAACATATTTCGCAATGTCCAACTTCATCCTTGGCCAGTAGAACTTTTGTGAAATACGCGCAAAAGTCTTTTTCACACCCAAATGGCCTGCGAACGGATTGTCGTGACATTGTTTTAAAATCTCACCTCTACCATCACGCCCTATTACTTTTTTCCACTCTGGTGAATCGCCGTAAACAGAAGGAAATCTCGACCTAACAAATTTGTAGAGGTTGCCACCTTCAACTCTCCACGCTGGATACGACAAAGGCTTTTTCTCTACTAACCGAATCATTCTTACCAACCAAGGATCGGCAGTAGTCACCTCAGCAATAACTGGCACACTTCGGGATAGCATATCTGGAACCACATGTTCCTTACCTTTCCGATGCACTATATCAAAATCGTACTGCTGGAGTTTCAAAGCCCATCTAGCTAACCTACCACACGGATCCTTCAACTTATTCAACCAAATAAGGGAATAATGGTCCGTAACAACCGTAAACTTAGCGCTCTCAACATATGGTCGCAGTTTCTCAACCGCCCACAGAACCACTAGACACTCCTTTTCGGTCGTCGAGTAATTTCGCTCTCCTTTGTTCAAGGACCTACTCAAATAAGCTATCACCCTCTCACCGTCATCAAACATTTGCGTTAACTCCGCACCTACACCGAAATCAGACGCGTCTGTCTGGATTGTGAAAGGTCTATCAAAATCCGGGCAACTCAAAACCGGAGCTGTCACCAAGCGTTCCTTCGCTTCTCTAAAACTCCTTTCACAATCTTCAGTCCAATTGAACTTTCGATTCTTCTGTGTTAAATCGGTGAGAGGCCTAACTAACTCTGCAAAATCTTTAATAAATCTGCGGTACCAGGACACTGTTCCTATAAATGACCTCACTTGCTTTACGTTTTAATTCAGGCCTACAAAAATTACATTTATCCCTATTTAATCGGAGCCCTGCACTAGCTAATCTATCTAAGACAACCTTCAAAATCTCTAAATGCTTCTCAAAATTATTTGTAACGATGATAATATCGTCCAAATACACAAAAACATGAGGTTCTAACTCTGGTCCTATGACCGAATGTATAAATCTCTGCCAAGTTGCCGGTGCATTATGCAAACCGTATGGCATTCTCTTAAACTGAAATAGTCCTCTACCTGGTACCATGAATGCGGTGAAGGGCCTCGACTGCTCTTCCACCGGAATTTGCCAATACGCGGACTTAATATCCAGACTGGACAGAAACTTGGCATCCCTTAGCTTATCTAAGGTCGCCGACACATATGGAAGGGGGTAACTATCCTTCTCGGTACATTTGTTCAAAACCATATAATCTACACAAAACCTATATGTACCGTCTTTTTTTCTGATCATTACAACTGGAGACGCCCAAGGACTATGTGATTTCTCTATCACCCCTCTGTCGAACATATCTTTAATCTCCTCGTCCATACGCGACTGTATGACGGGAGACACAGGGTAATAACGCTGTTTCACAGGTTCAACTCCTGCTTTTAACCTGATCTTATGCTCGACCAAAGGGGTCCGGCATAGCCCTTCCGGCATAGCCTGGAATGCCCCAGCTATTAGTTGACCTAATGCCCTAGATTCCCTATCACCTAACTCGGAGTGGTCCACTATTGCCACCAACGGTTCTGGTTCCGGCCGAGAAAACGACCACCTCATTCTCGATATATCCGGGATAATACCCGCCTTGGCCCAAAAATCGATGCCAAGGATTACGCCCTGAGGTAACTCTGGAACCACGAGGCATTCCAGGAGAACCGACTTGCCCTCCACCTTGATTGGCAACAAAACCGAGCCTAAAACCGAGATATGACCTACATCCGCGAGAGTCACTCTCAAAAAATTCGAAACTGAACTCACCCTAATACCAAACGAACTCAATTTCTGCCAACCTAGCCGACCTATTACTGTTCTGGTCGCACCAGAATCCAACAAAGCCCTAAAAGTAAAACCATGGATCCTAATATCCAAATACCGGCGTTCGTCGTGACCGTCCGTCACCAACGAAAACGCCAACCTAACCTCTTCAAAATCGACTGCTACCTTTGCCAGGTGGGAGTTAGCAGGTTCACTAACTCGCCCTACTAGACCGCCTGTCCTGCTGTCCCAGGGGTCTATCTCCCGTTCCCCGTTCTGTTGTCCGACCTGACAACCCCATCGCTCGACCGAAAATTTGCAGCGCCGTCATCCGGCCTATTATCCCTAACGCGCCTTGACCTGAAGGGGTTGTGGTTTCGCCCACCACCGGAATCTGAGCTTCGTTGGGTCCGCGGGGAGCCACTCGGCTTTGCTGCACACGCCGGGCAGTCCCGCTTCATGACTCCAAGTCTACCGCACCCGAAGCACTTTATCCCCTTCCTACAATCCGCCGAAATATGACCGAACCTCGTACAGTTGAAGCATCGGGTATTCGACCCCGGCTTAAAGCTATCTGAATGGTCAGGCTGCGCTACCGCCGCGACCTCTACACCAGCCGAGACATAAGCCAGGTCAGGTTCCAACAACCCCTTGGCCTTATGACTCGGAGGAGGGACAAAAGCATCCACCGATGACCTAACCGCCTCTAGTTGCCTACCCAAAGCAACTAGTTCGGAAACCGACCCTATTGTCACCAGACCCAACTGGGTCTGGTAGAATGGTAGGAGATTCGACCTAATCAATCCTAACATCCTCTTCTCAGATAAAGGCTCCTGAAGCCTACCAAACATTATCTTCATGCCCGCAACATAAACACCGATGGACTCATTCGCTCCCTGAGTCCTTCGCCTAATCTCGTCTAGTAAGAGATCGTCGTAGTTGGGGTGCAAAAACTCCAACTTTAACTCTCTTACTAGCTCTTCCCAGCTACCTAGAGTCCTCCTAACAGACCTAAACCACAGAAGAGCTTTCCCTACGAATAAATCGACCGCGCCTCGGAAGAGTTGAGCTTGGGTCACACCGCGTGCCTCGCTCAACTCCTCAATCCGTTCTAAAAATGCGAAAAGCGACATACCCGCTTTTTCGCCGTCGAAGTGGACGTCCCACTTCGACAAGTTCACCGGCTTCTGAGACTCGGCTGTCTCCTCAACGACGCGTCGTACCTCCACGGGCGGCGGTGCTATCGGATCCGCACGAGTGGCACCCGAGCGCTCTACCGAGCCGATTTCCTTCTCATCGGCTTCTTCGCTACCGACTACCTCCTGTAGTTCGGCGAGATGGAGCAACAACTTGCTCTTCAGCTCCATCTGCTGAGTCATCTCGCCGTCGCTTCCCGATCGCACCCGTCCGATTCGCGAAAGGCACCATTCGATCTTTGCCATCGCTTTCGCTCCATGCGATGGCTTGCCTCCACCCGAAACCGATAAAATTAAATTTTCTACCTCCTCCAGTTTCGACTCGACCGCCGTCTTATCCTCGTCGAAACTAAAGGGGTAGTCCTGAAAGAGGTTTACCGACCCTCTTTTCTCTATTAGCCGTGATGCCCTAAGCGACTTACGCATGGCTTCTACCGTACCGACTGGAAGGCCGCGTGCCTCCATCTCGTACGCGAGCTCATCCTGCGCTAAACGATTAATCTCCATTTTAAAAAAAAACGTTAACTCAAAAAAAAAAACAGGAAAAAACCAAAAAAGAAAAATATTTATTTGAAAAAAAAAGATAATAATAATTTAATAAAAATCAAAATTTAAAAAAAAGCTATTATCCTAATACTTTTCGGGTTGCCCTATACTGGCACAACAAAAGACCCTAACACGAAAACAACAAAAGAGCCTAACCACAAGAAACACAAAAAAAAATTAATAAAAAAACAAATATATTGTCTACGTTGACAACACAATAATTATGAAAACAATTTTTTTTTATTATTAAAAACAAAAAAAAAGTTTTAAATAAAAAACACGAAAAAAAAAAACACAAAAATCCTTAATTAACAAAAAAAAAAACAAAAAAAAACACAACCTAATTTTTAACGGCCACTACTGGTCACTTTCGGACCAGTCTCAAAACACTCGACATACAATTTTTCCTACTGGTATAAACAAATTTCTTTGTACTAAGTATATTATCGTCAATCTGCCGATGACCTGGGTTCGACCCCCAATCTCTTCTTTACTTCCACTAGTGGAATGCCTAACTAACAAAAAGAAAAAAAATAGAAAATTGTTAAATATTATTTAAAACAAAAACTAGACAACAAAAAGCCACTCAAAATCAACTGAAATAAAAACCGCAAAAAATTATCAAAATATTGTAAATATCTTTAAATCTCGTGCCCCACGTTGGGCGCCAATTTGTCACCTCCGCTTTTTCCTATAAACAATATGTATGTGCGTATGTACATACGTACGCACATATGTATACCTACAGTGGCTGTTGGTCAAGCGTCTACCAACAACCACACACGTCAACAAAACAAACTACCGCACACAAAGGATGACAAAACTAACAAAGCGACCGGCCAGCTTAGTGAAGACGGCGTGGGTCGCTAGCTATGTACACTAACAGAACTATTCGCAAGGAAGGAAAACAGCAATAAGTGAATTTTACTAACGCTGGTATAAACAAATGCACGACAACAATTAAGCAACGATATAAACCAAAATAAACAAAATATATTTTTGGGGTGCACCCGAGGTGTGGTCCAACCAAACTGGTTACGAACCTACTCGCACTACTCCCGTGCTGCCGGGGGTAACTTTAACCCGCCTGTGTGACTGGGCTCTGGGTGCGGGATGCTAAAAGGATGGCTATGGGGAAAACGAAAGGAACGACACTGTCGGCACGACAAAAAAAACGTAAAACAACAATGAGTGATACTTATGGTTTCTCAGTCGGGTGTGAGTACCCAACTTCGGTGCTCCTCCGGTGATGCCGCCAAACTCCGGTTCCGCCACTAGAACGCGAAACCAATAAAAAAATCACTATGGGCTTCGACTGCCCTAATTTGTCCTGACACAACAAAAAAAAAACTAGGCTTCAACTGCCTCTTCTATTCACGCCTCGTCTGGCCAAACACTACACAACTCGAATTTGAATATTTATAACAAAAATCTTTTTCAAAAAAAAATACGCACGTCTGCATAAAAAAAGATGTTCGCACTTTTGTAGATTGTTAGAATCTGATCCGGCACGCACTTACGAGCCAGGCCGCAAGCTACGCGTCGGCCGTCAGAATTCTCAGGCGAGTGTGTATTGGTGCCCAATCATTTGGCGCCGCCCCCATGACCCAAAGGGACAGAGTTATATAGCGCACGCCACCATGGCACACCAAGTACACTGGGATAATTTTCCCCTCGCCATATAAAAAGAAAAGCGACACCCCTATTTACGGAATACCCGCGCAAAGCATTCCGTTTCCCTAATATTTGTTAGTGGAGGAACCGTTTTGGCGAACATCCCCTTTTGGAGACTTATACCACTGGGTAGGCACACACCGAGTGCAACCGTGCCAACAATTCATGGCTTTGAATTATGCAATTATTTGCCGACAGATGCCACTGCCAACGTTTGGAGTGAAAGGAATATTAGGCAAAACAAAGGAAATGAACAAACAAACACAAAAGAAGTTTTTGTTGCGGCCAGTACGCGACAGGGTGTCAGGTGATCTGCATACGCCGTGCTGGTGGCTTTCGCGTAACTGGAATGACTCACATATGGATTCTGCAATCTTCAATTTGTCTATCATCGGGACACTGGTGGCGATGATAGCTGCTTGTGCGTAGGGTGGCAGGCGACTGAACTACAAGTCATGTAGAATGCTGCCACTAAAGGTGGAACCGATGGCTCGTTTCATATCATTGAAAAGGTCACTTAGGCGGCGGTCACCCAAGGGCATGTCGCGGCGTTGTTGACTCTCGACGAAGTTTTCTAATAATTTTGTCCGCATATATGGGTATTTATGCCAAGGCGTGCAGCGTCGATGATGGTACGTAGTTCCATTAGTTTGGATGGTGAGATGCTAGCCAGCACGATGTTGAACTTGGTGGTGTCGGTGGTGATGTTCGATGCCTCGAACCAAAAATGGAGAGAATAAAAATAAGCCTCGATGTTATCGCCAGACATCGCAGGCATCGTGGTCACCAATGTAGCGTTTAAGATGCGAGGTAGGTTATTAAATATAAACGGCTGCTTAGTTCAAGAGTTCAACACAAAAAAGGAAGAGTTAGCTTTTATTCTTATTACCTAAGCATACAAAGTTAAAGCACAAAGAAGAATGTACGATAATGTAGAGTAGCATTTTGATCGTATTATTTGAAGATTATTTTGGTGATGCCACATATATAGTATGTATATATATAGTACATACATATATTTAAATAAATACATATATGAATGTGCATATAAAAATAAAGTAATCCAACTGTATATAAAAAATTCAGAACCTTTAAACCAAAAAAAACTATATGCACTTAAAATACTATGTCTACTTACCCTTCTGTAAATGTAAATGTGAAATCCCTTATTTGTTAACAATTTTGGTAGCGGTTCTAGAGTTGGACGATTTCAACAGGGCATCAAAGCAAACACAAATTGTTTGCATTACTGAGCGCATAAATGTAAAGAGTATAATTTAACTATTGATCTTCTCACCAAAGCATTAAATTATTTCAAGAGCATTGTGCACACTCCCACGCTCACGTACTCTTTAGTCACTGCGTAATTGTTTTTTGTTGCGCTCTTCTTTGCGCGAGCAACTTCAAAAAAAAAAACATTTAAGCAAAAGTGGTGGATCTTGTAAACAATCAAAACATTGATACACCAACATACATATATACATATTTATACTCATATGAGCTGTACAAAAACAGCTGAAGTATCTTGTTTCCGCAATTAGCGGAATATGTATACGAGCGCATGAATAAAGACCACTAACGATTATGCTGCAACTACCCATCTTACATACCTTCCATCCGTAGCAACCCATCTTATGAGGGCTCCATGTAAATAAAAAGTTGTTACCGCTTATCGTTACTGACGGTTGTCCCGCGGAAAATACTCGTGTTTGTATTGTCACCTCCACTTTTTAAATTAACAATATGTATGTGCGTATGTACATACGTACATACATATGTATACCTACAGTGGCTGTTGGTCAAGCGCCTACCAACAACCACACACGTCAACAAAACAAACTACCGCACAAAAAGGAGATGACAAAAACTAACAAGGCGACCGGCCAGCTTAGTGAAGACGGCGTGGGTCGCTATCTACGCACAATAACAAAACTATGGGCAAAAACAAACCGAGTGAAATGATCAACGCTATTACCAACAGAAGATCACACGACGACAGTAATGAAACAATAGTTCAACTATATGTATATGCGCGTACACAAAATAAACAAAATATGTTTTTGGGGTGCACCCGAGGTGTGGTCCAACCAAACTGGTTACGAACCCACTCGCACTACTCCCGTGCTGCCGGGGGTAACTTTAACCCGCCTGTATGACTGGGCTCTGGGTGCGGGATGCTAAAAGGATGGGTATGGGAAAGACGAAGGAACGACACTGTCGGCACGACAAAACAAAACGTATGAAGACAATAAATTAACAAAATGATACTCAAGTTTCTCAGTCGGGTGTGAGTACCCAACTTCGGTGCTCCTCCGGTGATGCCGCCAAACTTCGGTTCCGCCACTGGAAACCACCAAAAAAAAAAACCTATAAATAAACACTATGGGCTTCGACTGCCCTTGGCTTCAACTGCCAATAAATATATGCCTCGACTGGCACTAAACTAACACAAAAATTTGATTTTAACTTTTATTTTTATTTTTTTTTGCTAATATCTATCGCACGTCCGCGCAAAAAGGTGTGCACACTTTAGTAGATTATTAGAATCTGATCCGGCACGCACTTACGAGCCAGGCCGCAAGCTACGCGTCGGCCGTCAGAATTCTCAGGCGAGTGTGTATTGGTGCCCAATCATTTGGCGCCGCCCCCATTACCCAAAGGGACAGAGTTGTGTAGCGCACGCCACCATGGCACACCAAGTACACTGGGATAATTTTCCCCTCGCCGTATAAAAAGAAAACCGACACCCCTATTTACGGAATACCCGCGCAAAGCATTCCGTTTCCCTAATATTTGTTAGTGGAGGAACCGTTTTGGCGAACATCTCCTTTTGGAGACTTATACCACTGGGTAGGCACACACCGAGTACAACCGTGCCAACAATTCATGGCTTTGAATTATACAATTATTTTCCGACAGATGCCACTGCCAACGCTTGGAGTGAAAGGAATATTAGGCAAAACAAAGGAAATGAACAAACAAACACAAAAGAAGTTTTTGTTGCGGCCAGTACGCGACAACTCCACCCCTTCCTCAACGAAAAGGAAGGAATCTTCCTTTTGGTCAGGGAACGGAAATCTCCTACAGTATCCTATTAATCCCTATATGGCCTCAACTCTTTAACGTTCCAAGTCCCTTTGTCTTTGCCTAAGTCATCTGTCAGTGTGTATGTCCACGGTGACACTCTTTTCCTAATAATAAACGGCCCTACATTCTTTGGCGCTAACTTCGCTGCATAAAAATTCGCTGCATCCGACAGCATAAAATTCTTCCTCCACACTAACTCTCCAGGCATATACTGTACATCTCGACGTCTGAGATTGTACTGCCTCGCAAGCTTCTCACTCGCCTGCTCTAACCTAGTTCTAATGTTGGCCCTAATCTCTTCGAGCCTCTTTGCCCGCTCCTGACAATTGAATTTCTCCTGATCTCCTAAACTGTCTATGAAGTCCCTACTGCCTTCTACCGCCATTTCCCTACCGAAATTCACAAAATATGGCGTAGCTCCTAACACTTCGTGCTGCGCTGTCCTAATACAGCATGCTACCTTCGCTAACTGTTGGTCCCATGTCCTCTGGTTCTCTGATACATAAGCCCTAAGTGTTGTTTTAATAATCTGGTTTATCCTCTCGGCCGGGTTAGCCTGTGGGTGATAGTGTGCGGTGTACCGGAGTTGGACGCCATAGTCACCGCAGAGGCCCCGAAGCTCTCGACTCCTAAATTGGGGTCCATTGTCACACACAACCGACCGAGGAACTCCAAACAAAAGAAATACATTATCCTCCAATTGTTTGCATACGCTTTTGGCCGTGGCAGTACGCAAAGGAAATAGGAGGGGAAATTTGGAAAAATAGTCCACTACTGTTAAAATATACTGGTAGCCTTGTGACGACTTCACTAAAGGCCCTACCAGATCTACACAAATCATTTCCCAAGGCTTGACTGCCTTGGTCCTCTCTATCATACCCCCAGCTGGCTGTGAATTCTCAGGTTTCACCTGTTGACAAATTTTACATGCCCTAACATATTTCGCAATGTCCGACTTCATCCTTGGCCAGTAGAACTTTTGTGAAATACGCGCAAAAGTCTTTTTTACGCCCATATGGCCCGCTAATGGATTGTCGTGACATTGTTTCAAAATCTCACCTCTACCATCACGCCCAATTACTCTTTTCCACTCTGGTGAATCGCCGTAAACAGAAGGAAATCTCGACCTAACAAACTTGTAGAGGTTGCCACCTTCAACTCTCCATGCTGGATACGACAAAGGCTTTTTCTCTACTAACCGAATCATCCTTACTAACCAAGGATCGGCAGTAGTCACCTCCGCAATAACTGGCACACTTCGGGATAGTATATCTGGAACCACATGTTCCTTGCCTTTCCGATGCACTATATCGAAATCGTATTGCTGGAGTTTCAAAGCCCACCTAGCTAACCTACCACACGGATCCTTCAACTTATTCAACCAAATAAGTGAATAATGATCTGTGACGACCGTAAACTTAGCGCCCTCAACATATGGTCGCAGTTTCTCAACCGCCCACAGAACCGCTAGACACTCCTTTTCGGTCGTCGAGTAATTTCGCTCTCCTTTGTTCAAGGACCTACTCAAATAAGCTATCACCCTCTCACCGTCATCAAACATCTGCGTTAACTCCGCACCTACACCGAAATCAGACGCGTCTGTCTGGATTGTGAAAGGTCTATCAAAATCCGGGCAACTCAAAACCGGAGCTGTCACCAAGCGTTCCTTCGCTTCTCTAAAACTCCTTTCACAATCTTCAGTCCAATTGAACTTTCGGTTCTTCTTTGTTAGCTCGGTGAGAGGCCTAACCAACTCTGCAAAATCTTTAATAAATCTGCGGTACCAGGACACTGTTCCTATAAATGACCTCACTTGCTTTACGTTCTTCGGTACCTCAATCCGAAGCATCGCCTCTACCTTCTCGGGGTCTACGTGTAGACCGTTCTTGTCCACCACGTAGCCCAAATATTTTAATTCAGACCTACAAAAATTACATTTGTCCCTATTTAATCTAAGTCCTGCACTAGCTAATCTATCTAAGACAACCTTCAAAATCTCTAAATGCTTCTCAAAATTATTTGTAACGATGATAATATCGTCTAAATACACAAAAACATGAGGTTCTAACTCTGGTCCTATGACTGAATCTATAAATCTCTGCCAAGTTGCCGGTGCATTATGCAAACCGTATGGCATCCTCTTAAACTGAAATAGTCCTCTACCTGGTACCGTGAATGCGGTGAAGGGCCTCGACTGCTCTTCCACCGGAATTTGCCAATAAGCAGACTTAATGTCCAGACTGGACAGAAACTTGGCATCCCTTAGCTTATCTAAGGTCGCCGACACATATGGAAGGGGGTAACTATCCTTCTCGGTACATTTGTTCAAAACCCTATAATCTACACAAAACCTATATGTACCGTCTTTTTTCCTGATCATTACAACTGGAGACGCCCAAGGACTATGTGATTTCTCTATCACCCCTTTGTCAAGCATATCCTTAATCTCCTCGTCCATACGCGACTGTATGACGGGAGACACAGGGTAATAACGCTGTTTCACAGGTTCAACTCCTGCTTTTACCCTGATCTTATGCTCGACCAAATGGGTCCGGCCTAGCCCTTCCGGCATAGCCTGGAACGCCCCAGCTATTAGTTGACCTAATGCCCTAGATTCCCTATCACCTAACTCGGAGTGGTCCACTATTGCCACCAACGGTTCTGGTTCCGGCCGAGAAAACGACCACCTCATTTTTGATATATCCGGGATAATACCCGCCTTGGCCCAAAAATCGATGCCAAGGATTACGCCCTGAGGTAACTCTGGAACCACGAGGCATTCCAGGAGAACCGACTTGCCCTCCACCTCGATTGGCAACAAAACCAAACCTAACACCGAGATATGACCTCCATCCGCGAGAGTCACTCTCAAAAAATTCGAAACTGAACTCACCCTAATACCAAACGAACTCAATTTCTGCCAACCTAGCCGACCTATTACTGTTCTGGTCGCACCAGAATCCAACAAAGCCCTAAAAGTAAAACCATGGATCCTAATATCCAAATACGGGCGTTCGTCGTGACCGTCCGTCACCAACGAAAACGCCAACCTAACCTCTTCAATCTCGACACCTACATTTGCCAGCTGGGAGTTAGCAGGATCACTAACTCGCCCTACTAGACCGCCCGTCCTGCTGTCCCAGGGGTCTATCTCCCGTTTCCCGATCTGTTGTCCGACCTGACAACCCTATCGCTTGACCGTGAATTCCCTATTCTTTCGTCCGACCTACTCTCTCTCACAGGCCCTGACCTGAAGGGGTTGTGGTTTCGCCCACTACCGGAAGTTGAACTTCGTTGGGTACGCGGGGAGCCACTCGGCTTCGCTGCACACGCCGGGCAGTCCCGCTTCATGACTCCAAGTCTACCGCACCCGAAGCACTTTATTCCCTTCCTACAATCTGCTGAAATGTGGCCGAACCGCCTACAATTAAAGCAACGGGTATTTGACCCCGGCCTAAAGCTATCAACTAGGTCTGGCTCCGCTACAGCCGCGACCTCTACACCAGCCGAGACATAAGCCAAGTCAGGTTCCAACAAACCTTTGGCCTTATGACTCGGAGGAGGGACAAAAGCATCCACCGATGACCTAACTGCCTCTAGTTGCCTACCCAAAGCAACTAGTTCGGAAACCGACCCTATTGTCACCAGACCCAACTGGGTCTGGTAGAATGGTAGGAGATTCGACCTAATCAATCCTAACATCCTCTTCTCAGATAAAGGCTCCTGAAGCCTACCAAACATTATCTTCATACCCGCTACATAAACACCGATGGACTCATTCGCGCCCTGAGTCCTTCGCCTAATCTCGTCTAGTAAGAGATCGTCGTAGTTGGGGTGCAAAAACTCCAACTTCAACTCTCTTTCTAGCTCCTCCCAGCTACCTAAAGTCTTCCTAATCGACCTAAACCACAAAAGAGCTTTTCCCGCAAACAAATCTACCGCGCCTTTGAAAAGTTGAGCTTGTGTCACGCCGCGTGCCTCGCTCAACTCCTCAACCCGTTCTAAGAATGCGAAAAGCGACATACCCGCTTTTTCGCCGTCGAAGTGGACGTCCCACTTCGACAAGTTCACCGGCTTCTGAGACTCGGCTGTCTCCTCAACGACGGGTCGTACCTCCACGGGCGGGGGTGCTATCGGGTCCGCACGAGTGGCACCCGAGCGCTCTACCGAGCCGATTTCCTTCTCATCGGCTCCTTCGCTACCGATTACCTCCTGTAGTTCGGCGAGATGGAGCAACAACTTGCTCTTCAGCTCCATCTGCTGAGTCATCTCGCCGTCGCTTCCCGGTCGCGCCCGTCCGATTCGCGAGAGGCACCATTCAATCTTCGCCATCGCTTTCGCTCCATGCGATGGCTTTCCTCCACCCGAAACCGACGCGATTAACTTTTCTACCTCCTCCAGTTTCGATTCGACCGCCGTCTTATCTTCGTCGAAACTGAAGGGGTAGTCTTGAAAGAGGTTTACCGAACCTCGTTTCTCCAACAACCGTGATGCCCTAAGCGACTTACGCATGGCTTCGACCGTACCGACTGGAAGGCCGCGTGCCTCCATCTCGTACGCGAGCTCATCCTGCGCTAAACGATTAATCTCCATTTTTAAAAAAACGTTAAATCAAAAAAAAAAACAAGAAAAAACCAAAAAAGAAAAATATTTATTTGAAAAAAAAAGATAATAATAATTTAATAAAAATCAAAATTTAAGAAAAACTATTATCCTACTATGATTTCTTCGTTGCCCTCTACTGGCACAACAAAAGACCCTATCACGTAAACAACAGAAGAGCCTAACCACAAGAAACAAAAAAATTAATAAAATAAAAAACAAATATTGTCTACTCCGACAACACAACAATAATCAAAACAATTTTTATTTTTTATTATTAAAAAAGTTTTTAATCAAAAACAATAAAAGAAAACAACAAAAATCCTTAATTAACAAAAAAAACAAAAAATCTCAACCTAACTTTGGGCAGGACTACTACTGGTTACTTCTGGACCAGTCTCTACCCACTCGACAAACAATTTTTCCTACTGGTATAAAACACGCCAATACAATGTACCGCAACGCACACACAAAATTTGCAAATTTACAAAACGGAACGAACTCACCAAATTCCTTTGTACTAAATATATTTCAATCAATCTGCCGACGGGCCTGGGTTCGACCCCCAATCTCTTCTTTACTTCCACTAGTGGAATGCCTAACTAACAAAAGAAAAAAGTAGAAAATTGTTATATATTATTTAACACAAAGACTAGACAACAAAAAGCCACTCAAAATCAGCTGAAATAAAAACGCAAAAATTTATCAAAATAAATATCTTTATATATTGGGCCCCACGTTGGGCGCCAATTTGTCACCTCCACTTTTTAAATTAACAATATGTATGTGCGTATGTACATACGTACATACATATGTATACCTACAGTGGCTGTTGGTCAAGCGCCTACCAACAACCACACACGTCAACAAAACAAACTACCGCACAAAAAGGAGATGACAAAAACTAACAAGGCGACCGGCCAGCTTAGTGAAGACGGCGTGGGTCGCTATCTACGCACAATAACAAAACTATGGGCAAAAACAAACCGAGTGAAATGATCAACGCTATTACCAACAGAAGATCACACGACGACAGTAATGAAACAATAGTTCAACTATATGTATATGCGCGTACACAAAATAAACAAAATATGTTTTTGGGGTGCACCCGAGGTGTGGTCCAACCAAACTGGTTACGAACCCACTCGCACTACTCCCGTGCTGCCGGGGGTAACTTTAACCCGCCTGTATGACTGGGCTCTGGGTGCGGGATGCTAAAAGGATGGGTATGGGAAAGACGAAGGAACGACACTGTCGGCACGACAAAACAAAACGTATGAAGACAATAAATTAACAAAATGATACTCAAGTTTCTCAGTCGGGTGTGAGTACCCAACTTCGGTGCTCCTCCGGTGATGCCGCCAAACTTCGGTTCCGCCACTGGAAACCACCAAAAAAAAAAAACCTATAAATAAACACTATGGGCTTCGACTGCCCTTGGCTTCAACTGCCAATAAATATATGCCTCGACTGGCACTAAACTAACACAAAAATTTGATTTTAACTTTTATTTTTATTTTTTTTTGCTAATATCTATCGCACGTCCGCGCAAAAAGGTGTGCACACTTTAGTAGATTATTAGAATCTGATCCGGCACGCACTTACGAGCCAGGCCGCAAGCTACGCGTCGGCCGTCAGAATTCTCAGGCGAGTGTGTATTGGTGCCCAATCATTTGGCGCCGCCCCCATTACCCAAAGGGACAGAGTTGTGTAGCGCACGCCACCATGGCACACCAAGTACACTGGGATAATTTTCCCCTCGCCGTATAAAAAGAAAACCGACACCCCTATTTACGGAATACCCGCGCAAAGCATTCCGTTTCCCTAATATTTGTTAGTGGAGGAACCGTTTTGGCGAACATCTCCTTTTGGAGACTTATACCACTGGGTAGGCACACACCGAGTACAACCGTGCCAACAATTCATGGCTTTGAATTATACAATTATTTTCCGACAGATGCCACTGCCAACGCTTGGAGTGAAAGGAATATTAGGCAAAACAAAGGAAATGAACAAACAAACACAAAAGAAGTTTTTGTTGCGGCCAGTACGCGACAACTCCACCCCTTCCTCAACGAAAAGGAAGGAATCTTCCTTTTGGTCAGGGAACGGAAATCTCCTACAGTATCCTATTAATCCCTATATGGCCTCAACTCTTTAACGTTCCAAGTCCCTTTGTCTTTGCCTAAGTCATCTGTCAGTGTGTATGTCCACGGTGACACTCTTTTCCTAATAATAAACGGCCCTACATTCTTTGGCGCTAACTTCGCTGCATAAAAATTCGCTGCATCCGACAGCATAAAATTCTTCCTCCACACTAACTCTCCAGGCATATACTGTACATCTCGACGTCTGAGATTGTACTGCCTCGCAAGCTTCTCACTCGCCTGCTCTAACCTAGTTCTAATGTTGGCCCTAATCTCTTCGAGCCTCTTTGCCCGCTCCTGACAATTGAATTTCTCCTGATCTCCTAAACTGTCTATGAAGTCCCTACTGCCTTCTACCGCCATTTCCCTACCGAAATTCACAAAATATGGCGTAGCTCCTAACACTTCGTGCTGCGCTGTCCTAATACAGCATGCTACCTTCGCTAACTGTTGGTCCCATGTCCTCTGGTTCTCTGATACATAAGCCCTAAGTGTTGTTTTAATAATCTGGTTTATCCTCTCGGCCGGGTTAGCCTGTGGGTGATAGTGTGCGGTGTACCGGAGTTGGACGCCATAGTCACCGCAGAGGCCCCGAAGCTCTCGACTCCTAAATTGGGGTCCATTGTCACACACAACCGACCGAGGAACTCCAAACAAAAGAAATACATTATCCTCCAATTGTTTGCATACGCTTTTGGCCGTGGCAGTACGCAAAGGAAATAGGAGGGGAAATTTGGAAAAATAGTCCACTACTGTTAAAATATACTGGTAGCCTTGTGACGACTTCACTAAAGGCCCTACCAGATCTACACAAATCATTTCCCAAGGCTTGACTGCCTTGGTCCTCTCTATCATACCCCCAGCTGGCTGTGAATTCTCAGGTTTCACCTGTTGACAAATTTTACATGCCCTAACATATTTCGCAATGTCCGACTTCATCCTTGGCCAGTAGAACTTTTGTGAAATACGCGCAAAAGTCTTTTTTACGCCCATATGGCCCGCTAATGGATTGTCGTGACATTGTTTCAAAATCTCACCTCTACCATCACGCCCAATTACTCTTTTCCACTCTGGTGAATCGCCGTAAACAGAAGGAAATCTCGACCTAACAAACTTGTAGAGGTTGCCACCTTCAACTCTCCATGCTGGATACGACAAAGGCTTTTTCTCTACTAACCGAATCATCCTTACTAACCAAGGATCGGCAGTAGTCACCTCCGCAATAACTGGCACACTTCGGGATAGTATATCTGGAACCACATGTTCCTTGCCTTTCCGATGCACTATATCGAAATCGTATTGCTGGAGTTTCAAAGCCCACCTAGCTAACCTACCACACGGATCCTTCAACTTATTCAACCAAATAAGTGAATAATGATCTGTGACGACCGTAAACTTAGCGCCCTCAACATATGGTCGCAGTTTCTCAACCGCCCACAGAACCGCTAGACACTCCTTTTCGGTCGTCGAGTAATTTCGCTCTCCTTTGTTCAAGGACCTACTCAAATAAGCTATCACCCTCTCACCGTCATCAAACATCTGCGTTAACTCCGCACCTACACCGAAATCAGACGCGTCTGTCTGGATTGTGAAAGGTCTATCAAAATCCGGGCAACTCAAAACCGGAGCTGTCACCAAGCGTTCCTTCGCTTCTCTAAAACTCCTTTCACAATCTTCAGTCCAATTGAACTTTCGGTTCTTCTTTGTTAGCTCGGTGAGAGGCCTAACCAACTCTGCAAAATCTTTAATAAATCTGCGGTACCAGGACACTGTTCCTATAAATGACCTCACTTGCTTTACGTTCTTCGGTACCTCAATCCGAAGCATCGCCTCTACCTTCTCGGGGTCTACGTGTAGACCGTTCTTGTCCACCACGTAGCCCAAATATTTTAATTCAGACCTACAAAAATTACATTTGTCCCTATTTAATCTAAGTCCTGCACTAGCTAATCTATCTAAGACAACCTTCAAAATCTCTAAATGCTTCTCAAAATTATTTGTAACGATGATAATATCGTCTAAATACACAAAAACATGAGGTTCTAACTCTGGTCCTATGACTGAATCTATAAATCTCTGCCAAGTTGCCGGTGCATTATGCAAACCGTATGGCATCCTCTTAAACTGAAATAGTCCTCTACCTGGTACCGTGAATGCGGTGAAGGGCCTCGACTGCTCTTCCACCGGAATTTGCCAATAAGCAGACTTAATGTCCAGACTGGACAGAAACTTGGCATCCCTTAGCTTATCTAAGGTCGCCGACACATATGGAAGGGGGTAACTATCCTTCTCGGTACATTTGTTCAAAACCCTATAATCTACACAAAACCTATATGTACCGTCTTTTTTCCTGATCATTACAACTGGAGACGCCCAAGGACTATGTGATTTCTCTATCACCCCTTTGTCAAGCATATCCTTAATCTCCTCGTCCATACGCGACTGTATGACGGGAGACACAGGGTAATAACGCTGTTTCACAGGTTCAACTCCTGCTTTTACCCTGATCTTATGCTCGACCAAATGGGTCCGGCCTAGCCCTTCCGGCATAGCCTGGAACGCCCCAGCTATTAGTTGACCTAATGCCCTAGATTCCCTATCACCTAACTCGGAGTGGTCCACTATTGCCACCAACGGTTCTGGTTCCGGCCGAGAAAACGACCACCTCATTTTTGATATATCCGGGATAATACCCGCCTTGGCCCAAAAATCGATGCCAAGGATTACGCCCTGAGGTAACTCTGGAACCACGAGGCATTCCAGGAGAACCGACTTGCCCTCCACCTCGATTGGCAACAAAACCAAACCTAACACCGAGATATGACCTCCATCCGCGAGAGTCACTCTCAAAAAATTCGAAACTGAACTCACCCTAATACCAAACGAACTCAATTTCTGCCAACCTAGCCGACCTATTACTGTTCTGGTCGCACCAGAATCCAACAAAGCCCTAAAAGTAAAACCATGGATCCTAATATCCAAATACGGGCGTTCGTCGTGACCGTCCGTCACCAACGAAAACGCCAACCTAACCTCTTCAATCTCGACACCTACATTTGCCAGCTGGGAGTTAGCAGGATCACTAACTCGCCCTACTAGACCGCCCGTCCTGCTGTCCCAGGGGTCTATCTCCCGTTTCCCGATCTGTTGTCCGACCTGACAACCCTATCGCTTGACCGTGAATTCCCTATTCTTTCGTCCGACCTACTCTCTCTCACAGGCCCTGACCTGAAGGGGTTGTGGTTTCGCCCACTACCGGAAGTTGAACTTCGTTGGGTACGCGGGGAGCCACTCGGCTTCGCTGCACACGCCGGGCAGTCCCGCTTCATGACTCCAAGTCTACCGCACCCGAAGCACTTTATTCCCTTCCTACAATCTGCTGAAATGTGGCCGAACCGCCTACAATTAAAGCAACGGGTATTTGACCCCGGCCTAAAGCTATCAACTAGGTCTGGCTCCGCTACAGCCGCGACCTCTACACCAGCCGAGACATAAGCCAAGTCAGGTTCCAACAAACCTTTGGCCTTATGACTCGGAGGAGGGACAAAAGCATCCACCGATGACCTAACTGCCTCTAGTTGCCTACCCAAAGCAACTAGTTCGGAAACCGACCCTATTGTCACCAGACCCAACTGGGTCTGGTAGAATGGTAGGAGATTCGACCTAATCAATCCTAACATCCTCTTCTCAGATAAAGGCTCCTGAAGCCTACCAAACATTATCTTCATACCCGCTACATAAACACCGATGGACTCATTCGCGCCCTGAGTCCTTCGCCTAATCTCGTCTAGTAAGAGATCGTCGTAGTTGGGGTGCAAAAACTCCAACTTCAACTCTCTTTCTAGCTCCTCCCAGCTACCTAAAGTCTTCCTAATCGACCTAAACCACAAAAGAGCTTTTCCCGCAAACAAATCTACCGCGCCTTTGAAAAGTTGAGCTTGTGTCACGCCGCGTGCCTCGCTCAACTCCTCAACCCGTTCTAAGAATGCGAAAAGCGACATACCCGCTTTTTCGCCGTCGAAGTGGACGTCCCACTTCGACAAGTTCACCGGCTTCTGAGACTCGGCTGTCTCCTCAACGACGGGTCGTACCTCCACGGGCGGGGGTGCTATCGGGTCCGCACGAGTGGCACCCGAGCGCTCTACCGAGCCGATTTCCTTCTCATCGGCTCCTTCGCTACCGATTACCTCCTGTAGTTCGGCGAGATGGAGCAACAACTTGCTCTTCAGCTCCATCTGCTGAGTCATCTCGCCGTCGCTTCCCGGTCGCGCCCGTCCGATTCGCGAGAGGCACCATTCAATCTTCGCCATCGCTTTCGCTCCATGCGATGGCTTTCCTCCACCCGAAACCGACGCGATTAACTTTTCTACCTCCTCCAGTTTCGATTCGACCGCCGTCTTATCTTCGTCGAAACTGAAGGGGTAGTCTTGAAAGAGGTTTACCGAACCTCGTTTCTCCAACAACCGTGATGCCCTAAGCGACTTACGCATGGCTTCGACCGTACCGACTGGAAGGCCGCGTGCCTCCATCTCGTACGCGAGCTCATCCTGCGCTAAACGATTAATCTCCATTTTTAAAAAAACGTTAAATCAAAAAAAAAAACAAGAAAAAACCAAAAAAGAAAAATATTTATTTGAAAAAAAAAGATAATAATAATTTAATAAAAATCAAAATTTAAGAAAAACTATTATCCTACTATGATTTCTTCGTTGCCCTCTACTGGCACAACAAAAGACCCTATCACGTAAACAACAGAAGAGCCTAACCACAAGAAACAAAAAAATTAATAAAATAAAAAACAAATATTGTCTACTCCGACAACACAACAATAATCAAAACAATTTTTATTTTTTATTATTAAAAAAGTTTTTAATCAAAAACAATAAAAGAAAACAACAAAAATCCTTAATTAACAAAAAAAACAAAAAATCCCAACCTAACTTTGGGCAGGACTACTACTGGTTACTTCTGGACCAGTCTCTACCCACTCGACAAACAATTTTTCCTACTGGTATAAAACACGCCAATACAATGTACCGCAACGCACACACAAAATTTGCAAATTTACAAAACGGAACGAACTCACCAAATTCCTTTGTACTAAATATATTTCAATCAATCTGCCGACGGGCCTGGGTTCGACCCCCAATCTCTTCTTTACTTCCACTAGTGGAATGCCTAACTAACAAAAGAAAAAAGTAGAAAATTGTTATATATTATTTAACACAAAGACTAGACAACAAAAAGCCACTCAAAATCAGCTGAAATAAAAACGCAAAAATTTATCAAAATAAATATCTTTATATATTGGGCCCCACGTTGGGCGCCAATTTGTCACCTCCACTTTTTAAATTAACAATATGTATGTGCGTATGTACATACGTACATACATATGTATACCTACAGTGGCTGTTGGTCAAGCGCCTACCAACAACCACACACGTCAACAAAACAAACTACCGCACAAAAAGGAGATGACAAAAACTAACAAGGCGACCGGCCAGCTTAGTGAAGACGGCGTGGGTCGCTATCTACGCACAATAACAAAACTATGGGCAAAAACAAACCGAGTGAAATGATCAACGCTATTACCAACAGAAGATCACACGACGACAGTAATGAAACAATAGTTCAACTATATGTATATGCGCGTACACAAAATAAACAAAATATGTTTTTGGGGTGCACCCGAGGTGTGGTCCAACCAAACTGGTTACGAACCCACTCGCACTACTCCCGTGCTGCCGGGGGTAACTTTAACCCGCCTGTATGACTGGGCTCTGGGTGCGGGATGCTAAAAGGATGGGTATGGGAAAGACGAAGGAACGACACTGTCGGCACGACAAAACAAAACGTATGAAGACAATAAATTAACAAAATGATACTCAAGTTTCTCAGTCGGGTGTGAGTACCCAACTTCGGTGCTCCTCCGGTGATGCCGCCAAACTTCGGTTCCGCCACTGGAAACCACCAAAAAAAAAAACCTATAAATAAACACTATGGGCTTCGACTGCCCTTGGCTTCAACTGCCAATAAATATATGCCTCGACTGGCACTAAACTAACACAAAAATTTGATTTTAACTTTTATTTTTATTTTTTTTTGCTAATATCTATCGCACGTCCGCGCAAAAAGGTGTGCACACTTTAGTAGATTATTAGAATCTGATCCGGCACGCACTTACGAGCCAGGCCGCAAGCTACGCGTCGGCCGTCAGAATTCTCAGGCGAGTGTGTATTGGTGCCCAATCATTTGGCGCCGCCCCCATTACCCAAAGGGACAGAGTTGTGTAGCGCACGCCACCATGGCACACCAAGTACACTGGGATAATTTTCCCCTCGCCGTATAAAAAGAAAACCGACACCCCTATTTACGGAATACCCGCGCAAAGCATTCCGTTTCCCTAATATTTGTTAGTGGAGGAACCGTTTTGGCGAACATCTCCTTTTGGAGACTTATACCACTGGGTAGGCACACACCGAGTACAACCGTGCCAACAATTCATGGCTTTGAATTATACAATTATTTTCCGACAGATGCCACTGCCAACGCTTGGAGTGAAAGGAATATTAGGCAAAACAAAGGAAATGAACAAACAAACACAAAAGAAGTTTTTGTTGCGGCCAGTACGCGACAACTCCACCCCTTCCTCAACGAAAAGGAAGGAATCTTCCTTTTGGTCAGGGAACGGAAATCTCCTACAGTATCCTATTAATCCCTATATGGCCTCAACTCTTTAACGTTCCAAGTCCCTTTGTCTTTGCCTAAGTCATCTGTCAGTGTGTATGTCCACGGTGACACTCTTTTCCTAATAATAAACGGCCCTACATTCTTTGGCGCTAACTTCGCTGCATAAAAATTCGCTGCATCCGACAGCATAAAATTCTTCCTCCACACTAACTCTCCAGGCATATACTGTACATCTCGACGTCTGAGATTGTACTGCCTCGCAAGCTTCTCACTCGCCTGCTCTAACCTAGTTCTAATGTTGGCCCTAATCTCTTCGAGCCTCTTTGCCCGCTCCTGACAATTGAATTTCTCCTGATCTCCTAAACTGTCTATGAAGTCCCTACTGCCTTCTACCGCCATTTCCCTACCGAAATTCACAAAATATGGCGTAGCTCCTAACACTTCGTGCTGCGCTGTCCTAATACAGCATGCTACCTTCGCTAACTGTTGGTCCCATGTCCTCTGGTTCTCTGATACATAAGCCCTAAGTGTTGTTTTAATAATCTGGTTTATCCTCTCGGCCGGGTTAGCCTGTGGGTGATAGTGTGCGGTGTACCGGAGTTGGACGCCATAGTCACCGCAGAGGCCCCGAAGCTCTCGACTCCTAAATTGGGGTCCATTGTCACACACAACCGACCGAGGAACTCCAAACAAAAGAAATACATTATCCTCCAATTGTTTGCATACGCTTTTGGCCGTGGCAGTACGCAAAGGAAATAGGAGGGGAAATTTGGAAAAATAGTCCACTACTGTTAAAATATACTGGTAGCCTTGTGACGACTTCACTAAAGGCCCTACCAGATCTACACAAATCATTTCCCAAGGCTTGACTGCCTTGGTCCTCTCTATCATACCCCCAGCTGGCTGTGAATTCTCAGGTTTCACCTGTTGACAAATTTTACATGCCCTAACATATTTCGCAATGTCCGACTTCATCCTTGGCCAGTAGAACTTTTGTGAAATACGCGCAAAAGTCTTTTTTACGCCCATATGGCCCGCTAATGGATTGTCGTGACATTGTTTCAAAATCTCACCTCTACCATCACGCCCAATTACTCTTTTCCACTCTGGTGAATCGCCGTAAACAGAAGGAAATCTCGACCTAACAAACTTGTAGAGGTTGCCACCTTCAACTCTCCATGCTGGATACGACAAAGGCTTTTTCTCTACTAACCGAATCATCCTTACTAACCAAGGATCGGCAGTAGTCACCTCCGCAATAACTGGCACACTTCGGGATAGTATATCTGGAACCACATGTTCCTTGCCTTTCCGATGCACTATATCGAAATCGTATTGCTGGAGTTTCAAAGCCCACCTAGCTAACCTACCACACGGATCCTTCAACTTATTCAACCAAATAAGTGAATAATGATCTGTGACGACCGTAAACTTAGCGCCCTCAACATATGGTCGCAGTTTCTCAACCGCCCACAGAACCGCTAGACACTCCTTTTCGGTCGTCGAGTAATTTCGCTCTCCTTTGTTCAAGGACCTACTCAAATAAGCTATCACCCTCTCACCGTCATCAAACATCTGCGTTAACTCCGCACCTACACCGAAATCAGACGCGTCTGTCTGGATTGTGAAAGGTCTATCAAAATCCGGGCAACTCAAAACCGGAGCTGTCACCAAGCGTTCCTTCGCTTCTCTAAAACTCCTTTCACAATCTTCAGTCCAATTGAACTTTCGGTTCTTCTTTGTTAGCTCGGTGAGAGGCCTAACCAACTCTGCAAAATCTTTAATAAATCTGCGGTACCAGGACACTGTTCCTATAAATGACCTCACTTGCTTTACGTTCTTCGGTACCTCAATCCGAAGCATCGCCTCTACCTTCTCGGGGTCTACGTGTAGACCGTTCTTGTCCACCACGTAGCCCAAATATTTTAATTCAGACCTACAAAAATTACATTTGTCCCTATTTAATCTAAGTCCTGCACTAGCTAATCTATCTAAGACAACCTTCAAAATCTCTAAATGCTTCTCAAAATTATTTGTAACGATGATAATATCGTCTAAATACACAAAAACATGAGGTTCTAACTCTGGTCCTATGACTGAATCTATAAATCTCTGCCAAGTTGCCGGTGCATTATGCAAACCGTATGGCATCCTCTTAAACTGAAATAGTCCTCTACCTGGTACCGTGAATGCGGTGAAGGGCCTCGACTGCTCTTCCACCGGAATTTGCCAATAAGCAGACTTAATGTCCAGACTGGACAGAAACTTGGCATCCCTTAGCTTATCTAAGGTCGCCGACACATATGGAAGGGGGTAACTATCCTTCTCGGTACATTTGTTCAAAACCCTATAATCTACACAAAACCTATATGTACCGTCTTTTTTCCTGATCATTACAACTGGAGACGCCCAAGGACTATGTGATTTCTCTATCACCCCTTTGTCAAGCATATCCTTAATCTCCTCGTCCATACGCGACTGTATGACGGGAGACACAGGGTAATAACGCTGTTTCACAGGTTCAACTCCTGCTTTTACCCTGATCTTATGCTCGACCAAATGGGTCCGGCCTAGCCCTTCCGGCATAGCCTGGAACGCCCCAGCTATTAGTTGACCTAATGCCCTAGATTCCCTATCACCTAACTCGGAGTGGTCCACTATTGCCACCAACGGTTCTGGTTCCGGCCGAGAAAACGACCACCTCATTTTTGATATATCCGGGATAATACCCGCCTTGGCCCAAAAATCGATGCCAAGGATTACGCCCTGAGGTAACTCTGGAACCACGAGGCATTCCAGGAGAACCGACTTGCCCTCCACCTCGATTGGCAACAAAACCAAACCTAACACCGAGATATGACCTCCATCCGCGAGAGTCACTCTCAAAAAATTCGAAACTGAACTCACCCTAATACCAAACGAACTCAATTTCTGCCAACCTAGCCGACCTATTACTGTTCTGGTCGCACCAGAATCCAACAAAGCCCTAAAAGTAAAACCATGGATCCTAATATCCAAATACGGGCGTTCGTCGTGACCGTCCGTCACCAACGAAAACGCCAACCTAACCTCTTCAATCTCGACACCTACATTTGCCAGCTGGGAGTTAGCAGGATCACTAACTCGCCCTACTAGACCGCCCGTCCTGCTGTCCCAGGGGTCTATCTCCCGTTTCCCGATCTGTTGTCCGACCTGACAACCCTATCGCTTGACCGTGAATTCCCTATTCTTTCGTCCGACCTACTCTCTCTCACAGGCCCTGACCTGAAGGGGTTGTGGTTTCGCCCACTACCGGAAGTTGAACTTCGTTGGGTACGCGGGGAGCCACTCGGCTTCGCTGCACACGCCGGGCAGTCCCGCTTCATGACTCCAAGTCTACCGCACCCGAAGCACTTTATTCCCTTCCTACAATCTGCTGAAATGTGGCCGAACCGCCTACAATTAAAGCAACGGGTATTTGACCCCGGCCTAAAGCTATCAACTAGGTCTGGCTCCGCTACAGCCGCGACCTCTACACCAGCCGAGACATAAGCCAAGTCAGGTTCCAACAAACCTTTGGCCTTATGACTCGGAGGAGGGACAAAAGCATCCACCGATGACCTAACTGCCTCTAGTTGCCTACCCAAAGCAACTAGTTCGGAAACCGACCCTATTGTCACCAGACCCAACTGGGTCTGGTAGAATGGTAGGAGATTCGACCTAATCAATCCTAACATCCTCTTCTCAGATAAAGGCTCCTGAAGCCTACCAAACATTATCTTCATACCCGCTACATAAACACCGATGGACTCATTCGCGCCCTGAGTCCTTCGCCTAATCTCGTCTAGTAAGAGATCGTCGTAGTTGGGGTGCAAAAACTCCAACTTCAACTCTCTTTCTAGCTCCTCCCAGCTACCTAAAGTCTTCCTAATCGACCTAAACCACAAAAGAGCTTTTCCCGCAAACAAATCTACCGCGCCTTTGAAAAGTTGAGCTTGTGTCACGCCGCGTGCCTCGCTCAACTCCTCAACCCGTTCTAAGAATGCGAAAAGCGACATACCCGCTTTTTCGCCGTCGAAGTGGACGTCCCACTTCGACAAGTTCACCGGCTTCTGAGACTCGGCTGTCTCCTCAACGACGGGTCGTACCTCCACGGGCGGGGGTGCTATCGGGTCCGCACGAGTGGCACCCGAGCGCTCTACCGAGCCGATTTCCTTCTCATCGGCTCCTTCGCTACCGATTACCTCCTGTAGTTCGGCGAGATGGAGCAACAACTTGCTCTTCAGCTCCATCTGCTGAGTCATCTCGCCGTCGCTTCCCGGTCGCGCCCGTCCGATTCGCGAGAGGCACCATTCAATCTTCGCAATCGCTTTCGCTCCATGCGATGGCTTTCCTCCACCCGAAACCGACGCGATTAACTTTTCTACCTCCTCCAGTTTCGATTCGACCGCCGTCTTATCTTCGTCGAAACTGAAGGGGTAGTCTTGAAAGAGGTTTACCGAACCTCGTTTCTCCAACAACCGTGATGCCCTAAGCGACTTACGCATGGCTTCGACCGTACCGACTGGAAGGCCGCGTGCCTCCATCTCGTACGCGAGCTCATCCTGCGCTAAACGATTAATCTCCATTTTTAAAAAAACGTTAAATCAAAAAAAAAAACAAGAAAAAACCAAAAAAGAAAAATATTTATTTGAAAAAAAAAGATAATAATAATTTAATAAAAATCAAAATTTAAGAAAAACTATTATCCTACTATGATTTCTTCGTTGCCCTCTACTGGCACAACAAAAGACCCTATCACGTAAACAACAGAAGAGCCTAACCACAAGAAACAAAAAAATTAATAAAATAAAAAACAAATATTGTCTACTCCGACAACACAACAATAATCAAAACAATTTTTATTTTTTATTATTAAAAAAGTTTTTAATCAAAAACAATAAAAGAAAACAACAAAAATCCTTAATTAACAAAAAAAACAAAAAATCTCAACCTAACTTTGGGCAGGACTACTACTGGTTACTTCTGGACCAGTCTCTACCCACTCGACAAACAATTTTTCCTACTGGTATAAAACACGCCAATACAATGTACCGCAACGCACACACAAAATTTGCAAATTTACAAAACGGAACGAACTCACCAAATTCCTTTGTACTAAATATATTTCAATCAATCTGCCGACGGGCCTGGGTTCGACCCCCAATCTCTTCTTTACTTCCACTAGTGGAATGCCTAACTAACAAAAGAAAAAAGTAGAAAATTGTTATATATTATTTAACACAAAGACTAGACAACAAAAAGCCACTCAAAATCAGCTGAAATAAAAACGCAAAAATTTATCAAAATAAATATCTTTATATATTGGGCCCCACGTTGGGCGCCAATTTGTCACCTCCACTTTTTAAATTAACAATATGTATGTGCGTATGTACATACGTACATACATATGTATACCTACAGTGGCTGTTGGTCAAGCGCCTACCAACAACCACACACGTCAACAAAACAAACTACCGCACAAAAAGGAGATGACAAAAACTAACAAGGCGACCGGCCAGCTTAGTGAAGACGGCGTGGGTCGCTATCTACGCACAATAACAAAACTATGGGCAAAAACAAACCGAGTGAAATGATCAACGCTATTACCAACAGAAGATCACACGACGACAGTAATGAAACAATAGTTCAACTATATGTATATGCGCGTACACAAAATAAACAAAATATGTTTTTGGGGTGCACCCGAGGTGTGGTCCAACCAAACAGGTTACGAACCCACTCGCACTACTCCCGTGCTGCCGGGGGTAACTTTAACCCGCCTGTATGACTGGGCTCTGGGTGCGGGATGCTAAAAGGATGGGTATGGGAAAGACGAAGGAACGACACTGTCGGCACGACAAAACAAAACGTATGAAGACAATAAATTAACAAAATGATACTCAAGTTTCTCAGTCGGGTGTGAGTACCCAACTTCGGTGCTCCTCCGGTGATGCCGCCAAACTTCGGTTCCGCCACTGGAAACCACCAAAAAAAAAAAAACCTATAAATAAACACTATGGGCTTCGACTGCCCTTGGCTTCAACTGCCAATAAATATATGCCTCGACTGGCACTAAACTAACACAAAAATTTGATTTTAACTTTTATTTTTATTTTTTTTTGCTAATATCTATCGCACGTCCGCGCAAAAAGGTGTGCACACTTTAGTAGATTATTAGAATCTGATCCGGCACGCACTTACGAGCCAGGCCGCAAGCTACGCGTCGGCCGTCAGAATTCTCAGGCGAGTGTGTATTGGTGCCCAATCATTTGGCGCCGCCCCCATTACCCAAAGGGACAGAGTTGTGTAGCGCACGCCACCATGGCACACCAAGTACACTGGGATAATTTTCCCCTCGCCGTATAAAAAGAAAGCCGACACCCCTTTTTACGGAATACCCGCGCAAAGCATTCCGTTTCCCTAATATTTGTTAGTGGAGGAACCGTTTTGGCGAACATCTCCTTTTGGAGACTTATACCACTGGGTAGGCACACATCGAGTACAACCGTGCCAACAATTCATGGCTTTGAATTATACAATTATTTTCCGACAGATGCCACTGCCAACGCTTGGAGTGAAAGGAATATTAGGCAAAACAAAGGAAATGAACAAACAAACACAAAAGAAGTTTTTGTTGCGGCCAGTACGCGACAGTATGACCGTGGGGTATGTTAGATGGGTAGTTGCAGCATTCGATAGATTTCGTCGAACTATCTTGTCAGCTCGACATAAAAAATATATTACATATTTATATATATTTAATAAATAATAATTTACTTTACATTATTTTTTTTCAATTATAAATTTTTCATAAGTATATTTCGAAACGTATGTTTCAATACATGTACTTACATACATAAGTGCAACTGTGTGTGAATTCTTTTTTTTTTAATTTTAATTTATTAAAACTTTTTACTTTTGTTTTTATATCTTTTTTATTTCAAAACAATACCTTTACTATTTCCTATAAGTTAATATTGGAATTATATCCAATCAGTCATTTCCGACAATAAAAACAAAAGAAGAATCACACACTCGCATATATACTCGTTCATTATTCGAATTTACAAATTTTCTGTGGGCAGTAGTGCAAATATTGATTTCACTGTCGCTGGGTGGGTATTGAATTCACTATCTTAAAGTTTCTGGCTTTATTAAAATCTTTTCCCAAAATCCCTCAACGCCAATTGCACACACTCGCAAGAAACAAAAGTTGCCAAGATGTCAGATACTGAGGGTAGAGCGTAAACTACTTCGCTAGATTCCGCAAGTGCGAAAAGGGAATCCTCACAAACGCGCTCAAGAACTAAAGGGTGTGACCCCTTTGCGCAAAAGCTCACAATAGAAAGTGATATCTGAATGAGATACTGTGCAAGACTTGGTAACTCTCCAATTGAAGACCACGTCGAATCGTATCTCGAAGTCAAACACAAAAGTCTAAATGACTGTTTTGTACGACTACAAGCTTCTCTTGATAATGTTTTTTCTAAAACGGATGACAGCTTGCCTGACAAGTTTAAAGAGTCAGCTCAAGGCAAGTAGGATGCTTGACTTGACATCTACGAAATTACACAAATCAAGATGTCAGGCCAGCTAAAAATGCTCAGAATAATCGATGCTCCGAGTCTACCATCCCGTGTGGAACCCACTTCAGAGCAATCAAGTGCTTCCAATGTTTTCCTACAAGTTCCTCCTTGGGTCACAGAGACTTTTTATGGGAGTAAGGAAGAATAGCCGGCTTTTCGTGACATGTTCACAGCCGTGTACATTAACCACCCGAAGCTCTGCCATGCTCAGGTACTTTAGTTATAAAACGAAAGGAAAAACCGGAGCCGTTGTCAAACAAAATCGTTTGAGTGACGATAATTTCGCTATCTAGAAAGGAGCGCAATTGGTCATCGTTGGCTTGGTCCGATGCAAGATCTTCGTAGTTAATTGGCTCGGACGTAATTGTTTGTACACGAGAGAGCAAATTAGCAGTTAGTTTTTGCCTACTACGTGTCGAATATCCGTGGTGATCTGTGCAATGAAATCAGGCTGGCAGGCTTGGCGGTCGGATGCTTTTTCAGGGCGTTGACGGAAGGAAAATGTCACCAGCTTGTGATCTGTATAAACACGATATTGCCCTCCTTCGAGTATAAAACGGAAATGGCGTACCGCAAGGAACATTGCTGTAAGTTTCCTGTCGTAAGTGCTATATCTTTGTTCGGTATTTGGAAAGCGGCGTTGGAAGAAATCCAATGGCTGGAGCTTGTTGTTAACCATCAGGTGTAGAGCAGCACCTAATGCATAGTCTGAAGCATGGTTCCATAATGATAGTTGGGCGTCTGTAACTGGAAGGGCGAGTAATGTACAGTTTGCCAAACTTTGTTTGCATGCATCAAAATGTTTTACGTTTTCCTCGGATCAGTCCAAGACCGTATTGTCATTACCCTTATAACCACGAATCATATTGAATAGAGGTGCTGTGGGTTAGGCATAAATGACCTGTAGAAATTTAGCACCTCGAGAAATCGTTTGAGGTCTTTGGCTACTGTAGGCTGCTTAATTTCCGTTATAGTTTTAACGCGGTTTGAAAGCGGACGAATGCCATCTGTGGTTATTAAGTGGCCCAGAAATTCGAGTTCCGCCTCGCCAAGGACTGACTTTGTGGAGTTAATCGCTAAGTTATTTTTATGTAGGCGCTGAAAAACTGTACGAAGGTGTACCTGATGCTTTTCCGTTAATGGTGATTAGACACAGATATCGTCGAGGTAAATGAAAATGTTTTCCACTCCACGAAAAACTTCGTTTATTACTCTTTTAAAGTTTTGTGGTGCGTTGCGCAATCCAAAGGTCATGTGTGTAAACTCGTACAGCCCGAACGGAGTAGTAATGGCCGTCTTGCATACGTCGTCCTGATGAATCGGCATTGGATGTAACGCTTTCCTCAAATCGATTTTTGAAAATACAATTTTACCAGCTAGAATGTTAGTGAAGTCATGTAGAAATAGTAGAGGGTACCGATCCGGAACTGTAATGGAGTTGAGTCCACGGTAGTCTCCACATGGTCTCCATGAGCCATCTGCTTTACGAATCATATGGAGCGGGCTTGCCCACGGCTTTGCCAGTGTCTTCGTGGTCTCGCGTAAACGGGTTGACTGGACGTAATAATGCGGTGAATAACTGTAGAGGGTGTTGATGCTTCTGCCGGAGCAGGCCGCGTTATGTCGTTGAACTCCTTCAGCAGATTAGGAAAATCCACTTTTGCCTTTATGGTTGAAATGCTACTTGTGTTGAGTAGCGCTACTGTACAATTTGACCTTAGCGCTGTCTTCTGGTCAAGTAAGCGACGTCCTGGGTTCCGTCCGCTATGATAAACTTCCATACAAAATCTCTGCGTAGGTTGAGGTTAAGTTTTAGCAAAACTTCGCCGAACACTTGGATAGGCGTACCATTAGCGGCAAACAGCTAAGTATCCGATGTTGATGTTTAGACCAACATTGAACTTCTAGGTATTATTGACACATCTGCATTGGATTCGATCAGGGTATTCATTTTAGTTGATGTACCAAAAATATGTAACCGATGGTTCGATGACATTCATCGTTTGCCAAAATCCGGAATGTACCTAGATTTGCATTGCTATTGGTTGTTGTTTGTCAGAATCCGGAATGTAGCTAGATTTGCATTGCTATTGGTAGATGTTTGTTTTTGGTTGTGCATACTTGCACGGTTCTCTGCATTTGCGAGCATTTTGACCGAATTTGGAATGATGCTAACAATTGTCGTCGTTGGCTCTGTTTCCGGCATCTCGAGCTGGAGTTCTGGATCGAGGGCGATGCGTCTTCCTGTCTGATGATGTCGTCGAAGCGTTGTTTAATCGCAGCTACCTCGGCGTGCAAATCTGCGTCTGGGGTGTCAGGTGATCTGCATACGACGTGCTGGTGGCTTTCGCGTAACTGGAATGACTCACATATGGATTCTGCAATCTTCAATTTGTCTATCATCGGGACACTGGTGGCGATGATAGCTGCTTGTGCGTAGGGTGGCAGGCGACTGAACTACAAGTCATGTAGAATGCTGCCACTAAAGGTGGAACCGATGGCTCGTTTCATATCATTGAAAAGGTCACTTAGGCGGCGGTCACCCAAGGGCATGTCGCGGCGTTGTTGACTCTCGACGAAGTTTTCTGATAATTTTGTCCGCATATATGGGTATTTATGCCAAGGCGTGCAGCGTCGATGATGGTACGTAGTTCCAGTAGTTTGGATGGTGAGATGCTAGCCAGCACGATGTTGAACTTGGTGGTGACGGTGGTGATGTTCGATGCCTCGAACCAAAAATGGAGAGAATAAAAATAAGCCTCGATGTTATCGCCAGACATCGCAGGCATCGTGGTCACCAATGTAGCGTTTAAGATGCGAGGTAGGTTATTAAATATAAACGGCTGCTTAGTTCAAGAGTTCAACACAAAAAAGGAAGAGTTAGCTTTTATTCTTATTACCTAAGCATACAAAGTTAAAGCACAAAGAAGAATGTACGATAATGTAGAGTTGCATTTTGATCGTATTATTTGAAGATTATTTTGGTGATGCCACATATATAGTATGTATATATATAGTACATACATATATTTAAATAAATACATATATGAATGTGCATATAAAAATAAAGTAATCCAACTGTATATAAAAAATTCAGAACCTTTAAACCAAAAAAAACTATATGCACTTAAAATACTATGTCTACTTACCCTTCTGTAAATGTAAATGTGAAATCCCTTATTTGTTAACAATTTTGGTAGCGGTTCTAGAGTTGGACGATTTCAACAGGGCATCAAAGCAAACACTTTACATATGTATATAAGCTCAAAGTATTCACCACAAATTGCTTGCATTACTGAGCGCATAAATATAAGAGTATAATTTAACTATTGATCTTCTCACCAAAGCATTAAATTATTTCAAGAGCATTATGCACACTCTCACGCTCACGTACTCTTTAGTTACTGCGTAATTGTTTTTTGTTGCGCTCTTCTTTGCGCGAGCAACTTCAAAAAAAAAATTTAAGCAAAAGTATGTCAATATACACATATACATATATACATTCTTGTACACAAGTGGTGTATCTTGTAAACAATCAAAACATTGATACACCAACATGCATATATACATATTTATACTCATATGAGCTGTACAAAAACAGCTGATGTATCTTGTTTCCGCAATTAGCGGAATATGTATACGAGCGCGTGAATAAAGACCACTAACGATTATGCTGCAACTACCCATCTTACATACCTTCCATCCGTAGCAACCCATCTTATGAGGGCTCCATGTAAATAAAAAGTTGTTACCGCTTATCGTTACTGACGGTTGTCCCGCGGAAAATACTCGTGTTTGTATGACCGTGGGGTATGTTAGATGGGTAGTTGCAGCATTCGGTAGATTTCGTCGAACTATCTTGTCAGCTCGACATAAAAAATATATTACATATTTGTATATATTTAATAAATAATAATTTACTTTACATTATTTTTTTTCAATTATAAATTTTTCATAAGTATATTTCGTAACGTATGTTTCAATACATGTACTTACATACATAAGTGCAACTGTGTGTGAATTCTTTTTTTTTAATTTTAATTTATTAAAACTTTTTACTTTTGTTTTTATATATTTTTTATTTCAAAACAATAGCTTAACTATTTCCTATAAGTTAATATTGGAATTATATCCAATCAGTCATTTCCGACAATAAAAACAAAAGAAGAATCACACACTCGCTTATATACTCGTTCATTATTCGAATTTACAAATGAGATACTGTGCAAGACTTGGTAATTCTCCAATTGAAGACCACATCGAATCGTATCTCGAAGTCAAACACAAAAGTCTAAATGACTGTTTTGTACGACTACAAGCTTCTCTTGATAATGTTTTTTCTAAAACGGATGACAGCTTGCCTGACAAGTTTAAAGAGTCAGCTCAAGGCAAGTAGGATGCTTGACTTGACATCTACGAAATTACACAAATCAAGATGTCAGGCCAGCTAAAAATGCTCAGAATAATCGATGCTCCGAGTCTACCATCCCGTGTGGAACCCACTTCAGAGCAATCAAGTGCTTCTAATGTTTTCCTACAAGTTTCTCCTTGGGTCACAGATACTTTTTATGGGAGTAAGGAAGAATAGCCGGCTTTTCGTGACATGTTCACAGCCGTGTACATTAACCACCCGAAGCTCTGCCATGCTAAGGTACTTTAGTTATAAAACGAAAGGAAAAACCGGAGCCGTTGTCAAACAAAATCGTTTGAGTGACGATAATTTCGATCTGGCTTGGGAAGCACTTCGGTCAACAAACGCATTTTAGTAGATAATCAGGTAAAAATTTTAATGAACTTGCCTCCTATTCAATCCGAGAATAGCGAACAAATGCAAAGCGTTTCAACAAACAATTGGAATCCTGTTCTGGTACATATTTGTTCAACAAACCACCAGAAACAACGCTGTCACTTTGGGAACAATCGCTCTTATCAAGACGAGACCTACCAAAATGGTATCAGTTAGACGACTTTCTAACTTCTCGGTACGAAGTTGTAGAAAGACTAAATAGGCTTCATCCTAATAAGTTTAAAGCCAGTTCTCTCTCAGCAAAAACCTTTAATTAGGACACAAAATTTTATGGTAGAACCAAAGAAGGCAAGTCAGTCTTTACATTCCATCATCAAAAGCACGGTTCTCCTTCCAACAGCCATGGTGGCAGTTGAACATGAAGGAGAGTTATTTCAATTACCGGCCTTGATTGATCAAGGTTCCCAAAGGACCTTTATTTCCTCAAAAGTCCAGAAAAAATTTAAACTACCTTTCGAACATTCCAGGTTCGAAATTTCAGGCATGGGTGGCCGCGTGGCTCGAAATTCCTATAAGCTATGTTCTTTGATGTTGGTTTCTTTCAAAACCAAGCAAAGAATTAGGTCCCATGCAATAGTGTTACCTCAGTTTATAAAGCTTCTTCCGACCCTTGCAATGAGTCGTGAAACTGGCATGAACTGAGTAATCTCGAGCTATCTGACCCAAATTATCATATTCCAGCTCAAATCGATATGGTTTTCGGCAGCGATCTTATTCCACAAATTCTAGTGGAAGGGCTGCAAAAAGTTGGCGACAATCTTCTTCCGCAAAATACCATATTTGGATGGATACTTCGTGGTTCGGTGAACGAAAAGTTATCCTCATTTTCCACCCAAATAGAACTAGTTTCCAATGAAACGCTCAGTGCACAACTGAGGCAATTCTGGGAACAGGAGGAAATCCATATACCTCCACAAAGTACGCCTAAAAATGAGGCGAGTGAAGATCATTATGTTGCAACAACGACCCGTAATTCAAGCGGCTGCTACTTTGTCAGGCTTCCATTTAAGGAAACATTTCCAGAAAAACTCACCCTAGGTCATTTTCGGTCTCCGGACTTCCAGCAATTCCTTAACATGGAACGCACGTTTCAGAAGAAAGGGGAATTAAAGGCAATGTATAACGATGTGTTGCAAGAATATATAACATTGGAACTAATGGAATCAACGCATCATAAACATCAAGTTCGGGTAATTTCTAAATGATGTGTTATATAAAGGTCCCTCACTCCAACCGGACCTCATGTTGCTAATTTTACAATGGCGCATGTACAGATACGTAGTCAATGAAAAAATTTATCGGCAAATCCTTATCCATGAGGACGATAAAGATTATCATCGAATTCTGTTTCGCGAGTCAGAAGATTCTCCCATCTCAAGGCTATAATTTTAACACAGTGACATTCGGGGTTAATTTTCTTTCCTTTTCGCTTTGGATGCCTTACAAGGAGCACTCAAAATTTGCTGACTGAATAAAAATCCAACTTAATCCCTTAAAATACTAAAGGAGGAAATATTTAAAATATCTGCAAATACTTGAAACTGATTTGTGTAATGTTGAGTGGGGGTAAAAGATGGGCCGTTTCAAATGAAATGAAGAAGTCTAGGTCTTTTCGGTTTATAAACGGTATCAATTCAAGTTTATTCAATTTCTTAAGTTATAAGATGGATTATTGAAAAAATAAGAATAATTTAGATTTATAATTCGTTGTGCTGGTTTTTAGACACAAATTGTCTTAGTGTCTTTGAGCCCATTTAATTATTACAAGACTAGGTCTTTGAAATTATTTGAAATTACAATTAAAAAGATTTAAGTAAATATAAGATTGAGATGCAAATGACGAAGAGCGGTCCGTGGTCGCGATGTCGATTCGTTGGGGGTTGAAAAGCGATTAAAACTGAATGTGTCGCTGTTGGCTACTTTAGCCGGTTAGTTAATTCAAACGTTGTTGCTGGTGCGGAACGTTAGCAACAATGGGCAGCACATCGCGGCGTTGCCACCTGAGGGGGATCACTCCGAAAACGAAAGGAGGTCCATGTCCCCAACATAATTAATTGAATAAAAACAACAGATATTTCAAACATTTCCCAATAAAATCGAGTGTTCTGAAATTTTGGACGTGGGATATCTAACTACAGTAACAAATTTGAAATATTTTTTTTTCGTAAATCGCAAAATACAGAATGCTGGCACAACAGGAGGATACAGCTGTAAGTTTTGTTCAAATGCGGACGATTCGCAAATGGTTTGCTGTGATGTATGCGATCGATGTTACCATTTTCATTGTGTTGGCGTTACAGCATCCATTGAAAACATAGACTGGCGCTGTTTTGACTGCTCAACACTGACGGATAAAAGACAAAATGGCGCAACTGTAACCGTGATAAACCAGGCAGCTGAAAACAAGATTAGGCAACGAAATACACCAAGTTACCAGGCGCTGCTCAGTCACCACAGCAGACTAGTCATCTACTGCCTACAGCCGCATGCGGGCAAGATGGAACGTCGATTCCAAGAAGTCGTGGTAGCAAATCGGCATGAACACGACGACTCTGCGTAGAAGCATCACTGATTGAGGAAGAGGGGCGGCTTCTTCGCCAAATACAAGCCTTGTTGGATTGGCGAAAGATACTTTTGCAACAAGTCCAAAAATGATTAAAAGGTACTGGGCCTACCACCTTGCCCACGCCAGCACCAGCGACCATCTTTAAAGGCAATCGCAACCACGAACATGATAGTATCTTCGCCACCCCCTTGCAACCACCAGCTGAAAATACAAGGCAACATCAATTAAATAATTTGCAGAAAGAGGAAAAGCCTTACACAGCAGGTCCAAGCTGAATCTGGTACCCTAACCGGTAAGACGTGACTGCCAAAACTGGTGCTCGAATGCATAGCAGGGCCAACTCAACCCCTATTGAAGTTTGGAAGGGGCGAACAGTGTTCTCGTACCAGGCGTCGGACCCAGAGCTTTCATTAAGCGCGGATATTTACATGCACATGCAGATAGAATCAGAGAAGAGAGGGCCACATGTATCGTTTGCTGTAGCGAGCGCAGCGCAATTGAACCTTGTCTTAAATTTAGGAGCGCGGACAGAAGAATTGGTGCACCTACATAAGTTATTCCGTTGTTGCCTAAAGCTTCATGGTGTGCGTAGCTGCAGATCAACAACTACTTGCGGTATTGGCGGTTGCACCTCAATACACCCCCAATTGCTTCGCAAGAATCCGGATTACAGGGTTAACCTACTACCCACCAACTAAATATTAAACGCTCACAGCAGCGACGTCGATTCCATCTAATTTCGAGTGTTGCCAGTAAGTCTCCACGGGCATAACACCAAGTTAAAAACTTACGCCTTTTTTGACGAAGGCGAACATCCATCGTTATGAAGATAACTCCCAAATCCTCGAGCTGGAGGAACGCTTCATATTGAAGGACGTGAAAACAGTAAAACAGCTTGAACTGTCGTTACAGATACTAGATGTCAAAGGACTTCAAACCAAATTTTCGCATCTCAGAGACCTTCCATTGTCCTCCTACGTTGACGCCAAGCCCAAACTGCTGATCGGCTTGAACAACAGTCGTCTAGACCTAAGTTTACGTTCCCACGAGGGTTTCGACAGAGAAGACGCCGCTTTTCACACGTTCCAAACCAGCTACTGTGATACCGCCGCCAACGTGAAATTGCTGCAGACCGTAGGTGAGTACATATGTAATGATAACATCGACATTAGCTGCAGAATGTAAAAACATTTGAATAAAGAAGATGAACACGCCGTCGCTAAACTTAAGGCAACGGCAAAAAGAATAGGCGACCGTTTCGAAACCGGTCTAATTTGGAGGTGTACTAATACCTACCTACCCAAAAGCTTAATGACTATTTTACGAAGGGCCCAATGCTTACAAGCCAAACTTAAGCGGTGCCCAGACCTCTACGAGATCCTATCATCCAAGCTTGAAGCATATGTAACTAAAGATTATGCCAAACCCTTGCTAGACGAATCGCTACAAGACAAAAGGTGCTGGTATTCACCATCGATCGATAGCAGTGAGCGGCGACATAGAAGAGATGTATCATCAAGTTCGGATCCGACCCGAGGACCAAAACTACCAACGCTTTGTGTGGCTTAACCCAGGCGATAGCGGACCGTCAGTATTAGTAATAACAGTCATTACTTTCGGTGCCAACTGTTCACCCAGTAGCGCCCAATACGACAAAAACCTAAACGCGGAAGAATTCTACAGTTAGTATCCGAGAGCCGGGTGTATCGTCAAGAACCACTACGTTGATAATATGTTCGATAGCGCAGATACGATAAGACGCTGTTCAGCTTACGACTTACGTCAGCTACATTCACAGTAAGGGTGTCTTTCACATCAGAAATTGGCGGTCAAACTCTTAGGAAGTACTAAACGTTTTGAAGGTCAAGGCCATTGATTCCGAAATAAGCCTCGATTCCCCTCATGAAATCGTGATTGAAAAGGTATTGGGACGTTGGTGGCTTGCCGAGGAAGATTGTTTTACGTTCCGGCTCGCTAAGTATCACAAAAACGGGAATCTACTGCTCGCCTCCCCCCATGTGGCGGCGCCAAGAATATTATAGTCACGTCGTCCCTCTGAAGCATTGCTGCGTGGCGCCTTAATAGAAATTGAGGCGGTGATTAATTCTAGATCGCTCACCTACATACCAATCAACTATTGCGAAGACGAGGCTCTCACTCATAATTAAATGTTCTAATTTTCATTTCAGAATAGTAATTTTGCATTCTTATCAGATTTCCATTTTTTATTTGTACAATCTGGTATCAGATTCATAATCAGCGACCCCAAGTCGTTTAAGTGCGCCATATTGGATCCACCATTTTGAGTTTTGAAAATCTGACATCAGATTCGTAATCAGCGACCCCAAAAGGCCCTGCATACTAAGTTTTTTTTGGTCCTAGTTTCCGAAAATGTTTGATTTTTTCGTGGGTCAAAAAGCGTGTCGGACGGTGTTATATGACATGTATTTGAAATTTTAACAGAGTTATTATGGACGCACTCCGCAACCACTTTTATCTCCTGATCAATTTGTTGTTGAAAATGCTCCAATAATTGCTCTAGATGTAACACATCAAAATGAAACTATAAAAAGCGGTGCCATCGATATTCGGATTGAGCTGAAATTTCATAAATCCGTCCCTGCTAACACACAATAAGCATACTTATCCATGATAAAATGTATGAATATATTCCATTTACAAATGTTGTTAAAAATATTATTTAAAAATTAGTGAGAATTTTATGGAATCACATTTACCACATTATTAGTTATGGAGGGTGAACTAACTTCTCTTTAGTTTATTGAAATAAAAAAATACAAATTATATATTAAAAATTATTTTTATTTAAAGAGGTGTTTTTTGTTTACAAAAGAAAAGTATTCACAGATGGGATTTATTTACGCTGTTTACAGTGAAATTGGTTATAAATTTTAGTATAAGTGCTCAAAATGTTGTAGGCTTCCTTATCCAGCCGCTTTAGGTATGAGCAATTGCAAGTGTCTGGACCATCTTTGCAATTAGAATTCGACCAACCGCAGTCTTCGTAATGTTCACCGAAATGATTCTTTATTTTACTTAATTTATCTCTATACTCGACTTTTGAATGAATATAGAAAAGTGTTTTCTTCTGCTCTGAAAGCAAAATATGTTGAATTTTTTTAGAAAATTAAATACTTTGATAACGATCAACATGAGTTGTTGTTGGGTTTATATCGTGTGAAGCGCGTTCATTTAATGCTTCTCGTTCGTATCATTTCTCCGTATTGTTTTCTGAAAATTCAAATTAACAGATATTTAGAGTACACTTTACATAAATGTTTTATAAAAAGTGCATTTAATTCGAATTTCGCAATTATCGTAAAGTAAATTGTTGAAATGTCGATAAATTACCGCTGGACTTTCAGGAATACCTTCAGTTCTCTTTCCTTTTCTAAGCTTAAAATTTCTAATTATATTTCATTTCATTATAATTTAAATTACTATCCAAAATATACTTGAACAAAATATATGCTGTTTTTAAAGCGCAACGAATTTGTAGTCGGTTGATTTTCACATTACAATCATTGTGAAAATGATACTAACAATGCCCAATATCTGGGTGTAAATTAAATTCTGTACTCTCCTCTTCAATGCCACAATCTTGTCTTTACAAAAACTTTTAAGTTTTTCAATGCTGATATCTAATAGTTTCTTACAACTTTAAAACTATCACTTCCATAGGACCATAATAAATTATGATGGTGTACTATTAACCAATTAGCTTGTCGTTGATTATCCTTACTCAGGTCTGAAAATTCTAGCGAAGCTTTGATGTGGAAACAATGAAATTCTTCATTGTTGAAGACCACTGCTATTTCCTTTACAATAAATTTATTATTATATTCTTTGAAGCCTTGACCATCTACTGTCACATCCATTATGAAAATTAAATAAGAAATATATTTATAATGGTAGGTTTTTTATACCTTCGTTATGTTATAAAATATAAACCGCTCACTTTTCTCTTACAAAAAAGCGCCCAGGCGCACCAGATTACTCCGCTGTCGCTTCATTCGTTGAACTATGTCGGTATCATCATATAGTTCGTACAGCTCATCATTCCATCGTCTGCGGTATTCGTCGTTGCCAATGCGAAAAGGACCATAATTAGTTCGCAAAACTTTTCTCTCGAAGACTCCCAGGGCCGACTCATCAGATGTTGACATCGTCCACGCTTCTGAACCACATAGTAGGACGCGTGTGAACCCTCCCCTGCGGGTTAGAATTTACCCGATGTAAGGCAAGCCTGCCATAAGATGCGACTAAAGTCCAATAGTTCCAGCGTCAGTCGGGTCTTTGGTTTTCTTTCGCCGAGAGAGAACTTCACTTCTCAATTGTCTACTCAGTCCGAAGTAGCACCTGATGGCAAAAGTAATTCTGCGTTGAATTTCAAGGCTAACATTATCATTGGTCTTGATGCAGGTTCCTAGTTTTTTTTTTTCGAAACATTAACATTAATTTATTGAATCAGCTTCGACCTCGGAAGCCTAAGAATAAGTAATAAAATCTTAAACTAAATTAAAACATAAAGTCCATTTTTAGGAATGGGCTGCTGGCTTGACGTTGCTCTCTAGAAGGCTCTTTTGTATCTTCTCCGTATGCGGGTTTGACTTGTTGCATGGGTCAAAGTGTTAGCCAAAGGGTTCGGATGGTTACGCAGTTTTGTTAAGTATTTTTCGGTAGCGATTTCAATCTCTTCCTTGATGGCAGGTATATATCCCTATGAATATTTTCATTACGCATGCGCCATGGTGCGCCCGTTATTACTTGTAAAGGATTACTGGTAAAGCTTTGGCATGATAATTGGGTCCTAACTGGGGTCCCTACGATGAGTGCCTACTGTAATTAATGTTTCAACAGTAGTTTGCAGCTCTGCTAATCAATAGGCTTAGTATTTTGTACGACTGTACATATATCTAAATAAACAAAAAAAATAAAAATAAAATAAAAAAAATTCTCAGGACATCAGTATAAATTTCTTTTAATTTTCTTTTCACATCATTATTCCTTCTTCATTATTAGCAAGGATTACCACCTAGTTATTTATTACCAAGTAGACCTCTCTATCGACTTGTGCTTACTGAACACAGCAAATGACCATATGATAATGACATTCGTAAATGACTTGACAAGCCCCAACTTCCAGTCTTCTTCATGATCCAAGCGTGATCTGCAATTCCACGTCCTTTTCTGAATAGCCTTCGTGGAGTCAACATCGTCAAGTCTTCATTTGAAGAACTTAACCAAAGTGTTAATAGTAGTATTGCCCGAAATATTAGCAATTGAATAATTGAAATCTATCTGTTTTTGATAAAGTGGAAGTATTATAATGGTGATTTTTTTGGTTGATCATACAAAGTGTTTATTGTACGTCATCCAAGCGCCATAAGACGTAAGGTTACTCACGCCGTTCGACTCAAGGGTGACGCTGCAAAACGGGTTTTTGGGGTACTAAAGTGGTTACAATCAGCATCGGATGAGAAGCCAACCTAAAATACTCGAATATAAAATCATTGATACGTGTTGAGCCATAGTAACTAGCGTACATATAAAAGCTCAAACCATGGAAAATAAATTCAACTAACAAAGATAATAGACTAGACTAGCTACGATAAAAGTGCTGACGAAATTAAATTAAAAAGAATACCTTAGAAGTGGATTAGTAAAAGCTACAAAATAAATGAATTTTCCATAATGTTCTAAAATAGTTTAAACTTAACCTTAGTTAGCATCAAATTCATGCATCAGCAGGACACATACGAAAATAACCAAAACTTAATAATTAACTGGATAATAAGCATTAGAACCATGTGGTAAAACCACATGGGCCAATGATATTACCCTTTACTGTCTCTGCCTCTCATCCTCAACAGGTTATCAGCAGTGTAGACATATAAACATACATATTTGCACGTTTTTTTTTTTTGTCTCTCCTCCGCATTGAGATGCTAAAAATGCACTAGCTGAGAGCAGCACATGTTATTACCAATGCGTATGAAGCTAGTGCACAAATTATTATGACCACTGCGGTCGCTCAATATTTTGTATTTGCATTTTTGTAATTTTAAAACCTCCTTTAAAAATAATGTGAATATTCGTGTTATTTCCATTCCAATGTAAGATCACTCTCACAAGTTTATTTTTATTTTTAATTTCATTCATAAATTTGAATAGTTTGTATTCTCGTCTTTTTTTCCACATACATACATACCTATATATATCTAATTATTTATATATATATATCTGATATATATATATATTTGGAGTAAATAGTAGTATTTAGCGTAAGTCAATGACCACATGAAATGTTGAGGTAGGTCGTGTAGTAGAAACATAAGGTATACAGCATAGAAATTATGTCGCGTTATCTTAATTGACTTTTTTTTTACACGTAAGAATTAATAATAATGTATGTTAATGAACGTTATTGCATTTTGAAATGAATAAGAAAATATATTCGATACTACTCATGTATGTTTAGCCTGAAATTGTGGTCTGGTTAGTAAGGGCGTGAAGATGGATCAATGGGGCTTTTACAACAAAAATAAAGCCAAGGTATGGTGGGTAAAGACGCAGCCATTAAAATATACATATGCGCTGCAGGGCACGTTAGACTTTGGGCTGGAATAATTGGGGTTTTTGGTTAAGTTATAAGCTGTTTTGTTGCTTTTTCTCAGTGTGCAGAAACACTTACGTGTTGTATCATTTGGCTTATGGGGGTAACTGTGAGCGTGTTGACTTTGTATTGAACCCACGAGCTAGCTGATGCTACGGGCCTATATGCCAGTGCACACGACCTAGTCGCAGGATCGTCCAAAAGCAGTCACATACCCATGAATTTCTCTTTCAGTGGCCTTAGTGGTCATCTAGCCAATGGAAAATCATAACAGATAAAAATGGCGCCCAACGTGGGGCCTGCTCGACAGGAAGAAATGATCGAAGTATTGCAGAATACAACTTAGTTATCGCAAGTTATGGCCTCCGTATATGATTCGTTCATTGAATCGTTTTGTCCTTCTGAAGTGATATAATTAGTAAATTTAACTTATGTAACAGAAGCTACAATTTTGGAATTTTTGACAGAACAAGCTATCATTAGCATATGTCATTACCAGATCTAGATATAGATATTAGAATTTTTTTTTGCTATATTTACAAAGCTTGTAACCAAAGCGATTAGATATTTAAAAGCCCAGACAGAGATAACTCATCTAACTTTGTACCCAAAGTTTATTTTGCCATTTAAGATGCCATCTCACTAACCCTTAAATAGTCAGACCAAATATTTTGATTTTTTTTTGATTTTGATTTTGATAATTTTTGCTGATGTTTTTGCTGCTGCTGAATATTTTTTTGAATTTTGTAATTGATTATTTGATTGATATTTATATACAGGGTCCGCCACGTAACTTTTTTTTTTTAAAACAGTGCGCACAAGATCGATCGTAACGTTGGCTGTGTGGCACGGAGCGCCGTCTTGCTGGAACCAAATGTTGTCCAAGTCCTCTTCTTCGATTTCCGTGAAGAACCAATCCGTTAACATGGCGCGGTAGCGTTCGCCATTGACCGTAACGGCGGCTCCTGCCGCATTTTCGAAGAAAAATGGGCCAATGATGCCGCCGGCCCAAAATCCGCACCAGGATCTCTGAGGATGCATTGGCTTCTCTTCGATCACGTGCGGGTTTTCCGTCCCCCAAAAACGACAATTTTGTTTATTGACGTAGCCGCCAAGATGGAAATGAGCTTCGTCGGAAAAGATGATTTTTTGGTAAAATTCCGGGTCTTCGGCCAAGCGCTCATCTGCCCATTCCTCAATCGTATACAAAACCATTTTCGTTCAGCGGAAGGATAAAACTAACTTTCTGTCAAATCAGATGTAACATCAGTGTTACCATACTCAAAATAACCACTAGTTCAAAAAAAAAATGTTAGATGGCGGACCCTGTATAGTATATAATTAATTGGAGATGTTGGAAAGAAAAGATATATTTTAACTTTACTACTAAATTTTTGTTTTTTTCGGGTTTTATAAACCATTTTGCAGTCATTATTGTTTTAGGAATTTTCTTTGAGTTTTTGAAGTTTTGAATGTACATGTACATTTAATCGCATAAAATTAAGAATATAGGGACTAATTTTTTTGTATATTTTTGCTTAACTTTTATTTGTGAATTGTAGTAAACGATGCCGTTGCAGCACAGTATCGAATCTCTTTCTACTCAGGCATATACCTGCATTATATGTTCGGAAACTTTGTCTAAAAGAAATGATGTTCTAACTACTGCTTGCTCTCATCGCTTCCATAGAAGTTGCCTCTTATCCTACCTGAAAAGTAATTCGACTTATCCTCAATGTAGAGCCACTTGTCATAGTAGAGAATTTCACCAATATACTGGAGCTAGAACACGTTCGCACACAACTTTCCAAGAAAGTCAAGCTAATTCCAGTAACTTAGGGATCCAAAATACGCATACCAATGCTGCTGAACAACGCCAGGAACGTGCGGCTAGCATGCCAGGTAGTAGCCTACAGTCGACCAGTATTAACAATGCATCACAAGACGAAGATGAGTCTCGAGTTAGAAAAAATGTTTCTACCATTATTTCAGCTAAGCAAGCTACAATGGTAGAGAATCTTGAAAATAGGATTACTCAGATATTAGAACAGAAGTTAGAAAACAATCTCGTGGCTTTATTGGATCGATTGAATGTAAGCCGAACATCTCAAGCACTTCCGACAGCTAACAGTAGGAATGTCGCCAATACGCCACCTGTAAACAATCCACCTAATCGTTTTACCCAATTAGAGCCTAGGGATATGACACCTTTACCAAATCAGAGCAATAATAATTTCCATGAACAAATTGACCATTTCCGCTTCAGTAACAGTCCTAGCGTTCTAAGTCCGGGACGAGCAGCGCATTTGATTTCCAGCTGGGATATTAAATTTGATGGTACTCAGCGTTTGTCAGTATATAGTTTAATTTACCATATAGAATCACAAGTGACTGATACGTTAGGTGGAAATTTCGATTTGTTATGTGAACATGTGCAAAGCCTCTTTGCTGACGAGGCCAAAAATTGGTATTGGAGATATCGTCGGTCAGTCCAAAGAGTAACTTGGCCATCACTTTGTGAAGCCATGAGAACAAATTTTCAAGAATACCGTAGTGACTTTGAAATTAAAAAGATGATTCGTGCTCGAAAACAAGGTTATAGTGAAAGTTTTGACGACTTTAGAAATGTCATACTTAGACTAGCTGAACCCTTAAAAGTGCCTTTGGTGGAAAGCGAGTTGATATAGATCATGCAACATAATTTGTGTCCACGAATTCGGCAACAGCTTTGGTTTGTATCCATTCCTTCATAAGCGGAATTACGCAAACTTTGTTTACGAGGCGAAAGTCTGGCTAACGAAATAGCCAAAACAACATCTGACCTAGCAAATGCGAAGCTGCGACCTTTTACTCGACGCCAAATCAATGACATTCAAGCTAACACCGAACTAATATATAATTTTTCTCCCATTGATCAAGAATCAATCCAAATTGACGAAATTTCTAAGCAGAAAAATAGAGGAATACTAGTTTGTTGGAATTGTAAGCAAGACGGACACAGATATTTTGACTGTCTTGAAGATAGAACAGTTTTCTGCTATGGGTGTGGTACTCCCAACGTTTATCGTCCAAAATGCCAGATTTGCCAGTCGAAAAACTTGAGAACGAGCGAGGATTCACCGCAGAACCCTCGCAAAGACCAAATTTAGTAAAAACCAGTAGTAAATAAGAATATCGATGTTGATGATCCAAATAGTAATTTAGTACGTATACGCCACGGGTTGCAAACGAAGATTAAACCGTTTTTGAAGCATATAATTCCTTACCAAGAACGTTTGGATACCTACAATGAAGTTAGAAAGAGAATTTTTATTGAAGAAGCTTCACAAAATGAGGACCCAAACAGTTCATCGCTGAGAATAAGAAATTTTTGGAAGAATGTTAAAAGAACCCAACGCACTTTGAAAAAACTTGTCTGTTCATGACAGAAGAAGCGTTTTGATTTAAGACCTTATGTCGAAATAGAAATACTCAATTCAAAACATTTAGGATTGCTAGACAGCGGCGCACAAGTGTCATGTCTAGGAGGCCTCTTGGCCAAGAATGTAGTTGAAACGGAAAAATTGAGACAAAGAGAAATATCTATTTGTACAGCTGATGGACAGAAACAAATAGTGTTTGGTAGCATTGATTTAATAGTTAAATTTAAAGATATGCCAAATACGATAACATTTTTTGTTATACCGACTATGAGCCAAAATTTAATTTTAGGCGTGGATTTCTGGGTTAAATTCCAAATCGCACCCCATTTAATATCAGATATTTCCCTTAACGAAGAGTGTTTAGTTGAAAACTCAGTTCCTTTGAATGCTGAGCAACAGCGTCAGTTAAGTTTTGTAAAGAATAAGTTTCCTAATTGTGAAAAAGAAGGGTTAGGAAAAACAACTCTTTTGGATTATCAGATTGAGTTAGAACCAAATGTTCGTCCGATTAAGCAGCGACACTTTCCGATTTCACCAGCAGTCGAAAAGCTCGTTCATGCTGAAATCGACGAGATGCTAAAACTTGGGGTAATAGAAGAAGCTCCGAATAGTCCATGGTCCAGTCCGGTATTCCTAGTTAGAAAGCCAAATAAAGTTCGCCTATGTCTTGACTCTCGCAAAGTAAACAGCGTAACAATTAAAGATGCATATCCACTTCCACATATTGACGGGATTCTAAGTAGAATACCCAAAGCCGAATATATAAGTTCAATAGATCTACGATGTGCTTTTTGGCAAATTCCTTTAGCTACCGACAGTAGAGATTATACATGTTTTACAGTCCCGAACCATCCGCTTTATCGATACCGAGTTATGCCTCTCGGTCTTTGTAATGCTCCTCAAGCTCTTTCTCGCTTGATGGACCGAGTAATACCACCTACACTCAAAAATCAAGTGTTTGTATACTTGGACGATCTTTTGATTGTGTCAAAGGATTTCGATACGCATATGTCCGTTTTAACTGAGGTTGCAGAACGGTTAAGAAAAGCCGGTTTAACGATTAATATAGCAAAAAGTAAATTCTGTATTAGAGAAGTCCGATACCTAGGATACATTGTTAGAAACGGAATAATAAAAACAGATCCTGATAAAATATCCGCGGTTACAAATTACCCAACCTCTACTAAGGTCAAGCAAGTAAGACGATTTTTAGGAATGGCTGGATGGTACCGTAGGTTTGTCCACAATTATGCCTCGTTGACAACACCATTAACTAATTTGTTAAAGAAAGGTAGAAGTTTTGATTGGAATGATGAATCTCAGAAAGCATTTGAAGCCCTCAAAACAAAACTTTGTACCGCCCCAGTCTTGTCAAGCCCTAACTACTCAAAACCTTTCGTGATACAATGTGACGCCAGCAAATTAGGTGTTGGTGCGGTGTTATCACAGAAAAATGATGAAGGCATCGAAGTCCCAATAGCATATTTTTCACACAAGCTGAACAAAGCTCAAAGCAATTACAGTGTCACAGAGTTAGAATGCCTTGCCGTAATATTAAGTCTGAAGAAATTTAGAGCATATGTTGAGGGACAAGATTTTACGATAGTAACAGATCACGCCAGTTTGCAATGACTGATGCGACAAGCAGATTTGTCTAGCCGCGTAGCCCGATGGTCATTGAAATTACAAAGATTTAGGTTTGGAATAGAGCATAGAAAAGGCCAGCTAAATATTGTGCCTGACTGTTTATCTCGCCAAAATTTTGAAGAACTCGCTGAAGTCTTAGATTTAGAAGTTCGTCCACTAGTGGATCTTGAATCCTCCGAATTTCTGTCCGGAGATTATAAAAATCTGATAAATGAAATCCAAGACAACAAAAGTTTATTGCCAGATATACAGGTCATAAACAATCAGGTCTATAAGAGAACCGAACACCTAAATGGCAATCCGGAAAGGGAGTCATTTAATTGGAAGCTATGGATTCCTAAATCTTTAGTGTCCAATGCTATCGAGAATGCTCATTGTCTTCCTAACAAATGTCACGGAGGTATCGCAAAAACCCTAGAACTGTTACGGAATAACTTATATTGGCCAAATATGACAGTAGATGTTAAAAACTATATTGCTCGCTGCGAAATATGTCGCCAAAGCAAATCGCCTAATGTTACTTTGAGACCGCCAATGACATCCCAATACAAGGTACAACGACCATTCCAAAAACTTTACGTAGACTTCTTAGGTCCATATCCCCGATCTAAGCAGGGCCACATCGGAATTTTTATCGTCCTTGACCACCTAACGAAGTTTCCTATACTTAAACTTGTTAAAAATTTTAATACAAATGTTGTTTGCGATTTTCTTCATCATCAAGTTTTCAATATTTTCGGAACCCCAGAAATTGTGATGAGTGACAACGGAAAACAATTTAAATCGATACAATTTAATAGCCTCTTATCATCACGCGGCATCAAACATATAGGTATACACATCGCTGTACAGCCCACAAGCAAACGCCAGCGAGCGTGTAAATAGATCAATAATAACAGGAATTAGAGCTTACTTGAAAAACGACCAAAGCCGTTGGGATAGTCATCTTCCAGACATTGCTGAAGCTCTTCGAAGCTCTCATCATCAATCGATAGGTTGTTCACCTTATTTCGCGCTCATTTGTCAATAAATAATTTCGCACGGCAAAGAATATGACTTATTACGTAAACTTTAGACCCTTGATGATATTATCTAAGACAGAACAGACAGATTGAAACTAATACGACAATCACTTTCTGACAATATTCAAAAGGCCTTCGAAAATTCGACTGTACATATATCTAAATAAACAAAAAAAAATTAAATAAAATAAAAAAAATTCTCAGGACATCAGTATAAATTTCTTTTAATTTTCTTTTCACATCATTATTCCTTCATCATTATTAGCAAGGATTACCACCTAGTTATTTATTACCAAGTAGACCTCTCTATCGACTTGTGCTTACTGAACACAGCAAATGACCATATGATAATGACATTCGTAAATGACTTGACAAGCCCCAACTTCCGGTCTTCTTCATGATCCAAGCGTGATCTGCAATTTCACGTCCTTTTCTGAATAGCCTTCGTGGAGTCAACATCGTCAAGTCTTTATTTGAAGAACTTAACCAAAGTGTTAATAGTAGTATTGCCCGAAATATTAGCAATTGAATAATTGAAATCTATCTGTTTTTGATAAAGTGGAAGTATTACAATGGTGATTTTTTTGGTAGATCATACAAAGTGTTTATTGTACGTCATCCAAGCGCCATAAGACGTAAGGTTACTCACGCCGTTCGACCCAAGGGTGACGCTGCAAAACGGGTTTTTGGGGTACTAAAGTGGTTACAATCAGCATCGGATGAGAAGCCAACCTAAAATACTCGAATATAAAATCATTGATACGTGTTGAGCCATAGTAACTAGCGTACATATAAAAGCTCAAACCATGGAAAATAAATTCAACTAACAAAGATAATAGACTAGACTAGCTACGATAAAAGTGCTGACGAAATTAAATTAAAAAGAATACCTTAGAAGTGGATTAGTAAAAGCTACAAAATAAATGAATTTTCCATAATGTTCTAAAATAGTTTAAACTTAACCTTAGTTAGCATCAAATTCATACATCAGCAAGACACATACGAAAATAACCAAAACTTAATAATTAACTGGATAATAAGCATTAGAACCATGTGGTAAAACCCCATGGGCCAATGATATTACCCTTTACTGTCTCTGCCTCTCATCCTCAACAGGTTATCAGCAGTGTAGACATATAAACATACATATTTGCACGTTTTTTTTTTGTCTCTCCTCCGCATTGAGATGCTAAAAATGCACTAGCTGAGAGCAGCACATGTTATTACCAATGCGTATGAAGCTAGTGCACAAATTATTATGACCACTGCGGTCGCTCAGTATTTTGTATTTGCATTTTTGTAATTTTAAAACCTCCTTTAAAAATAATGTGAATATTCGTGTTATTTCCATTCCAATGTAAGATCACTCTCACAAGTTTATTTTTATTTTTAATGCATTCATAAATTTGAATAGTTTGTATCCTCGTCTTTTTTCCACATACATACATACCTATATATATCTAATTATTTATATATATATATCTGATATATATATATATATTTGGAGTAAATAGTAGTATTTAGTGTAAGTCAATGACCACATGAAATGTTGAGGAAGGTCGTGTAGTAGAAACATAAGGTATACAGCATAGAAATTATGTCGCGTTATCTTAATTGACTTTTTTTTTACACGTAAGAATTAAATCGCGGCCGCGATAGAAGAGTGGTTAGCATTGCGTACTGACATTCGGAAGGCTCGGGTTCATATCCCAGTGCCAGCAACATCCAAAAGTTATGGAAAATTAATTTAAATAAAAATTAAGTTAAATTTTCTAATTGCGGTCGCCACTCGGCAGGGAATTTCCACCCCTCCAAGTGTATTTCGGACTTGAAATAAAAGCTCCTCATAAAAAACCATCAGCCGTTCGGAGGCGGCTTAGTATAAACTGTAGGTCCCTCCATTTGTTGGAAAAAACATCAAGACGCAAAACCACAAATTGGAGGAGGAGCTAGGCTGAAAATCGCTTCAGTGGTTACAAAGCGCCAATTATATAAGAATTAATAATAATGTATGTTAATGAACGTTATTGCATTTTGAAATGAATAAGTAAATATATTCGATACTACTCATGTATGTTTAGCCTGAAATTGTGGTCGGTCTGGTTAGTAATGGCGTGAAGATGGATCAATGGGGCTTTTACAACAAAAATAAAGCCAAGGTAGGGTGGGTAAAGACGCAGCCATTAAAATATACATATGCGCTGCAGGGCACGTTAGACTTTGGGCTGGAATAATTGGGGTTTTTGGTTAAGTTATAAGCTGTTTTCTTGCTTTTTCTCAGTGTGCAGAAACACTTACCTGTTGTATCATTTGGCTTGTTGGGGTAACTGTGACCCTGTTGACTTTGTATTGAACCCACGAGCTAGCTGATGCTACGGGCCTATATGCCAGTGCACACGACCTAGTCGCAGGATCGTCCAAAAGCAGTCACATACCCATGAATTTCTCTTTCAGTGGCCTTAGTGGTCATCTAGCCAATGGAAAATCATAACAACTTCAGTTAGCCGAAATTTAAATCAATACACACAACAATGAGTTCTGAGCATTGATTGCCTTTATTCAATATCTTAGGGTCTATTTATACTAAATTTTTGTCCCAATTCATTTCCGCGATTCCGCTCAGCAACCATATGTTTGCTGACATTGCATTTGAAGTGGACGTTGAAGTGGTGTAATGTGACTCTTTCTTTTATTGCTTAGCTCTGTTTGTGTGATAGCAGCAGCGCAGAGCTATTGGCCTGATTCTTTGTTTATGTCATTATGTCATTTCATTTCTTTGTTTACATAGTATTTTTATACTTTGTATGTATGTACATATGGTATATGACTAAGGCCACTACACCCTTGCCCTTAAGAAAAATATTTATTTCTTTTTCAACAAAAGGAATAACATTTTTTTTTTTGTTTTTGATATACCAGGTGCGTTTTGGCCTTGCAGTCGATGGACTAGCTTCACAAGGGGAAAGCCATGATTTTTTTCGATTCAGGTTCTCAAAATAAATCCATTTTTCGTCCCCCGTGACAATTCGATGCAGAAAAGATTTCCTTTCGAATCGTTGAAGCAGCATTTCACAAACGGTTTTTCGATTTTCCATTTGTCTATCGTTCAGCTGGTGTGGCACCCATTTTCCATCTTTCCCATGGCTTCTAAACGTTGGCAAATTGCTCCTCGAGTCACATGTAGTGTTTCTGCCAATTTTTGTTGCGATTGGGTTGGATCAACATGCAATTCCTCGTATTGGAACTGTTTCGCTGCACCAGGATGTTCATTGTCTGTCAAATAGAAATCTCCACTTTCAAATTGACAAAACCATGTCTCACATGTTCTAATCACTGGATCATGTTCACCATAAGTTTCTACCAGCAACCGGTGAGCTTCAGCTGATTTTTTCTTTTGATGACATAAGAAAAGCAACGAATGCCGCAAATACGATTTACTTGGAACGAAACTCGACATATTCACTGAGGTAAACAAATATGACGCTATTATTTTAGCGGATTGTGACTTTCGTATTTTTGTAGGTTAATGTCAATAGAAATAAATTACATACATGCCAAATCATAGAAATTTATACATATTGCTAGCGACATCTACTAGTAAAACTGGCACACTTCAGCAAACACACCTGGTATATGAAGGTAACGTGGAAATGTCTTGTGTGTTTATTATACGGTTTTGTCTGTGTTGCCGCCGCCACTGTCTTCTTTACTTTACTTTACACACCTATCTCGCTCTTGTACCGTTTAGGCTTAAGCATAAGTATTGGATGAGTGCATAAGCTCGTGCCCGATTCCGCTGGATGCCGTACGAATCGTTTGAGAGTGGCGCTCGTGAAAGAAATATATACATATTATATATCTTTGGAAAGGTGACAGTCCGAACTGTAAATCAAGCATAAAATAACTTCATTTTGATTTGAGTTGCTTAGTGAAAAGACGCATGGAAGATGAACAACGAAAAAGATCATATGCGTCATATTATGTTATACGAATTCCGCAAAGGAAAAACAGTGGGCGCTGCAACTAAAGATATTCGCGAAGTTTATTTGGACCGTGCTCCAGCACTCCGCACAGTAAAGAAATGGTTCGCGAAATTTCATTCTGGAGATTTTAACCTCGAAGATCAACCTCGCAGTGGACGGCCTTCTGAGCTTGATGACGATGTTCTAAGGACTTTAGTTGCGAATAACTCACGTATTTCGACGGAAGAGGTTGCCAGTGAATTGAACGTCAACAAATCAACTGCGTTTCGTCGTTTAAAAAAGGTTGGGTACACTTTGAAGCTCGATACATGGGTGCCACATCAGTTGAGTGAAAAGAACAAAGTGGACCGTATGTCAACAGCAATTTCTTTGCTTCGACGGATCAAAAACGAACCTTTTTTGGATCGGCTCGTGACTGGTGATGAAAAATGGGTCCTGTACAACAATGTTCAACGCAAAAGAACATGGAAACCGGCACACGAAGGGGCGGAACCGATGTCGAAAGGTGGATTGCATCCGATGAAGGTACTGCTGTGCATTTGGTGGGATATTCGAGGCGTGATCTATTTTGAGCTCTTGCCAGCTGGAGAAACGATCACTGCCAACAAGTATTGTCAGAAATTGGTCGAATTGAAGAAAGCAATTGATGAAAAACGTCCGATTTTGGCCAATCGCAAAGGAGTTCTTTTCCATCATGACAACGTCAGGTCACATGTTGCAAAACCGACCCTGGCCAAACTGAAGGAGATGAATTGGGAAATCATGCCGCATCCCCCATATTCACCCGACATTGCACCTTCTGATTATCATTTGTTTCGATCGCTGCAGAACAATTTGAATGGAAAAAAATTTAAAAGTGTGGAAGACGTGAAAAACCACCTTGACACCTTTTTCAACGAGAAACCGCGCGATTTCTATGAATCAGGCATCCGTAAATTGGTTGAACGTTGGGAGTGGATTGCCGAACATGATGGCAAATACATAATTGATTAATAAAAGCGCTTTCTTCAAAAAATTTCAATTTTAGTTTGCACTTGAAATCGGGCACGAACTTATGCACTAATCCAATATATAAGTACATATATAAGTACATACCAACAGGTACAGAATTTATTTTGTTTAATAGCGGTAAAGTCATACGATTAGCTACTACTTAAAAATGCACTGTAAAATAGAATAGAGTCAATATTGTATCATCAAGCGGTAAAGAAACATATTGTTTTAGAGCTTCGCTGTTATCGAATAAACGTGTATACGAACGCTAGTAAAAGTGTTTTATTTAGCTTGATGAAACTACGATTCTCTAAAACAATATTCAAGATATTTTCGCGGTGTTAAATCTTTGTTGATCGCATTTAAGAAGTATAATTAATCGCGCTTCAAATCTAGGCGAAATAATGCCAGAAACAGAATTTAATTGCAACAAATGTGAATCAAAAGACACTGACCGCATGGTGCAGTGTGATTCTTGCGATAAGTGGTATCATTTTGAGTGTGTTGCGGTCGATTCTAACGTCGCTAACGTAAGCTGGAATTGTTTTAATTGTCACCAATCACCTGTGGCTCCAGAGAACGTCTTAAAATCGACGCACCGAGTACTATCCGCGTACGCAGCCACCGACCCACATGTGGGTGCGCAAGTTACATCACCGCCACCAGTAACGAACCAAATCGACGCAGATCGGGATAAGGGTGCATATACAAAAGCACAACAACTAAATTTAAATAATCCCTGCATCATCGAAGCAGGAAGCGTGGCAACTTATCCAGTAAATGTAGCACTACCGAAAAAAAATTTAACAACCAACATGCACGGTGACGAGCACATGCAGTCCACATTTTATAAGACGGCCACATCGAGCTCGACTGAGGTTAACGCTTCTTCGCACATAGATTTGCAGTTGCAGATGCTGGAGGAAGAAAAAGAGCTCCAACGCCAATACTTTGAAAAGAAGTATAGGATACTTTCTCAAGGCGACTCAACTCAATTCTCGGGTTTCACCGCATATAAATTTTCACCGCGTCGTCCGACATCAGAACAAATTGCTGCTAGACAGGTAATACCCAAAGAACTCCCGACATTTGACGGCAACCCTGAAGACTGGCCACTATTCATCAGTAGCTACAAGAATAGCACAGAGTTGGCCGGCTACTCTGATGGCGAAAATCTAATGCGTCTCCAGTCGTGTCTTCGAGGGCGCACCAAAGAACTCGTTAAAAGCAAACTACTAATCCCATCGATGGTGGGCGAAATAATTCAAACTCTAGAAATGTGTTTCGGCCGCCCAGAATACATACTCGACAGCATGATAGAGAAAGCGACTAAGATTCCTCCTTTAAAAGATAAGTTGGAGGGCATCATCGAATACGCGTTGACTATCAGAAATATGTGTTCTACGATGGAGGCGTGCCACATGATGGCTTACTTAAATAACCCGCTGCTCGTGAAAATATTAGTTGATAAGCTGCCAAGCAACCATAAACTTAATTGGGCCATGCACCCCAAAAATGAGCAAACTCCTATCGTGAAAGTGTTCAGTGACTGGATATATGCCATAGCTGATGTTGCCAGCCGAGTCGTGAATCCTGTTGGGTTCAAGAAAAACGCATCTGTGAACACTCATCAGCAAAGTTGCGCAGCGAAACCAACTTGTTTTGCATGCAAGAGTGACGCGCATAAAATCCAAATTTGCACTGAATTTCAATCAATGAGTTTAGACGCTAAATGGAATTTGGTGAAAGATAATAAATTATGCCGACAATGTCTATATTTACATCGACGCAAATGTTTTTCCAGTAAACAGTGCGGTATCAATGATTGTACAGCGAAACATCACCCATTGTTACATAAACACACAAATACAAGTTCGTTATGTGAACGAAGTGAAAACGTGAACGCTCATAGCGGAGTAGAAAGATCGCATTTCAGAATCCTGCCAATCCGAGTATATTGTAATGGCGGCTCCGTCGTCACATATGCGTTTTTAGACGAAGGTTCGTCAGTATCACTAATTGAGCGGAAGTTTTTCAATAAATTGAGATTAAAAGGTGAGCATGAACCTCTAGAACTGCGATGGACTGGCGATACTACTCGCTCTGAGAATAATTCGATGAAAATCAATATAGACGTATCCAACGTTCAAACTGTGTCGAGATACACCCTGTACGACGTCCATATAGTCAATAATCTTGGTTTACCCACACAGACCCTTAATTTTGATGAAATCTCAAAGACCAATTCACACCTGAGAGGATTACCGGTGAAATCATATTCAGACGTTAAACCAATGATTTTAATCGGACTCAACAATTGGAGAGTAGCAGTACCACTAAAAATACGAGAAGGCGTTTTTGGACAGCCCATTGCGACTAAAACGCGCCAAGGCTGGACTTTACAGGGCGGCGGGAAAATCTGTGAGTCGGCTGGAACATTGAACATACCTACGTGAGAATGCGAAAGACGATATAAAACGCTACACGATGAAGTAAAAGAGTACTTCGCCTTAGAACCACCTAAAGAAAATAAAATATTATTAGCTGACAACGAGAAGGCTATGACTATTCTTGAAAGCACAGCCGTAAAGATAGGTCAGCGATTTGAAGCCGGTTTACTCTGGAAAGATGAAGTCGTGCGATTGCCCGAAAGTTACGGAGCCGCTTGCCACCGTCTAAAGTGCCTTCGAAAGAAATTTCTTAAGGACCATCATCTACAGAGAACAATGTGTATAATTTTGAGTGGGGGTAAAATGGGCCGTTTCCAATAAATGAGGAAGTCTAGGTCCTTTTGGGTTTAAATATAACAATTCAGATTTATTAAATTACGAATTTTATACGAATTGTTAATATAGATTATTGGAAAAAAATAATAATAATCTTGAGTTATAATTTGGTTTTTAGACACAAATTGTCTTAATATCTTTGAGACCATTACAATTATTATAAATTTAGGTCTTTAAAGATTCTTTGAAAGTATAATGAAAAAATGATATAAGCAAAATATAATTTAAATTAGGAAGAGCGGTCCGTGTCGTGATGTCGATTGGTTGGCGGTTTACAAGCGATTGATTGCTGTCTTTTGCTGTTGACTATTTTTGGCCGGTTGATTATTCAAACGGTGCGGAGTGTTGGCAACATTGGGCAGCACATCGCGGCGTTGCCACCTGAGGGGGATCACTCCGAAAACATAAGGAGGTCCATGTCCTCAACATGGCGCCCCCCCGGCGTTGGTCCCCGTATCTCCTTCTCCAGTTTTTCAATCAAGCTCCGGACGTCTTTTACCAGTTGTTGCAGCTTCTTCCGCTGCTGGGCAGACCGGCTGGATAAAACTGGCCTGGAATTGGCTGCATTCGCTGTACCGCTTACCCTCCTTAACCTCGCCCGGTGGAGCAGAGTATGATGCCCGAGAGTGCACCGATGGCAACTAGACCTTGAGTCGCATTCGCCGGTCGTATGGGAGGTTGCCAGGCAGTTGACGCAGTATCGGTGCACCCTTGCGCACTCATACCTGTCCTCCGGTGCCATGGCGAGGAAAGCAGGGCAATGGCGCAGCGAATGCAATCGGCCGCATAAACGGCACTTCCCCGATGGCGCGTCTCGTCGATACCTAGGGGAGAAGAGTGAAAATATACGACTTTAGTATATGGTTGAAGTGTATATGAAGAGATTTCATGAGATGTTTGTATATGAGTTAATGTAAAATGTTGGGATTAAGTCATAGGGTTCGAGGTTCCTACAGCGGGCAGCACACACAATTTGGCTATATTTCGGGTTATCTTTCCATTCTGCGTGATTATGTCGACCACCCGGACCTTTTCGTTTGCACCTTGATACACTTTGGTTATACGTCCTAGGCGCCATTCATTCGGGGGGAGGAGGTCATCCTTGACGACGACGAGATCTCCTTCTTTTACGGGGCATTCCGCCCTTTTCCATTTGTACCTCTTGTGTAATTCTCTGAGATACTCGTTCTTCCATCTGGTACTAAATTGATGATGAAGCACCTTGAGTTTCTGCCATTTGGGAACCAGAGAGAGGTCTTCAGCATTGGGTTCGGGTATGGATAACAGTGGGGCACCGCGGAGGAAATGTCCAGGGGTGAGTGCCAGTAGGTCTTGCGGGTCTTGCGACATGGCTGAGAGCGGTCGGGAATTGAGAACCGCTTCTATTCTTACCATCAGGGTTGTGAGTTCCTCGAAGATAAATTTATGATTTCCGGCGACCTTGGTGAAGTGCAGCTTAAAACTCTTCACTGCTGCTTCCCATAGTCCACCCATATGAGGGGCATACGGGGGAATAAACTCCCAACAGAAGCCGAGTGGGGCGTATTTAGCGGAGACGTCGGCTGCTGCTTCCTTCAGGAACACGCCAAACTCGCGGTGGAAGGTGCGTTGAGCTCCGACAAATGTCTTCCCATTGTCGGACATAATCTTATAGGGGAGACCGCGACGTCCAACAAATCTAGCAAAGGCTGCTCGGAAAGCCTCCGTAGTCAAGTCCGAGCAGACTTCGAGGTGTATTGCTTTCGTGGAAAAGCATACAAACACACAAGCGTATGCCTTTGAATATGAAGCTCGCCGATGGGTAGATACTTTTACTAGGAACGGGCCGGCGAAATCCACCCCAGTCGTGTGAAACGGTAGGGTATATGTGGTTCGCTCGGAGGGTAGTGCTGCCATGATCTGCGATCTCATCTGCTGCTTGTGGATGGTGCATGTTTTGCAGTGGAAGATGCACTTTTTTTATTTTGGGTTTGAGTCGGGGAATGTAGTACTCTTGTTGTACCATTCGCATCATTAACTGATTTCCAGCATGCAGTAGCATTAACAGCAGGGTGCAGAATATTGAGTTTCCTGGGATGATTACGGGATGACGCTCGTTGTAACTAAGGGCTGCGTATTTAAGCCGTCCGTTTACACGCAGTACGCCTTTGCTGTCGAGTATAGGATTTAATGTCAGCAGCGGGTCCTTCTTGCTGATCGGTTTTGAGACTTCGAGTTGCGCTATGGTTTCACCATAATGCCTTCGTTGAGTTAGGATTATGAGTCGTGTTTTTGCTTCGTTCATCTCTTCGTCGGGCTCATTTGAGATGGCAATTTTCGTGACCTGTGAATAAAACGATATACATATGCAAGTACTCTAAGGGCTCGGGGGAAGGAAGAAAATCTCTCCAAGATATCTTCGGATGGCGAGGTATGGAATGCGGCGATGTGCCTTTGCTCCGGAGGCGATGGGTGTTGGGGGCGAGAGCTAGGCCATTCATTGGCGGGTTTGGCGAGCCATTTAGGACCTTTCCACCAGATGGTGTCTTCAACGAGGTCCTGAGGTCGACATCCACGGGTGCCTAGGTCAGCTGGGTTGTCGCTGCTGCATACGTGCCGCCACGTAGCGTTACTTATCAGTTGCAGGATTTGGGATATCCTGTTTGCTACATATGTTTTTCAAGAGTGGGGTGGTTTCTCTAGCCATGCTAAGACGATGGTCGAGTCTGTCCACAGAACAAGTTCGTGAGGCGGTAAACTTAATTCCGTTTGTATTTGGTTTACCAACTTTGCCAGTAGAACTGCTCCACAGAGCTCTAGACGAGGGAGACTTATTGTTTGGAGAGGAGCTACCTTTGTTTTTGCAGCTAATAAATGTGAGGTGAAGCAGTTGTCGCCATGTTGTACCCTCATGTACACACAAGCGCAGAATGCCTTCTCTGAGGCATCTGAGAAACCGTGAAGTTGTATCGGTTTGTCGGGGGAGTACTGCACCCATCGGGGTATTTGGATGTCTTTGATTGCCGGGAGATTCTCATGAAACGAGTTCCATTTATGTAGGGATCCGGATTTTACGTTTTCGTCCCAATCCGTTCCTTCTAGCCAAAGTGTTTGGAGTAGTACCTTGCTACTATCATAATTGGTGATAACCATCCTGCCGGGTCGAATAATTTCGCCACAGCCGATAAAATCTGGCGTTTTGTACTACACTTTGCTGCGGGTTGAGGTTCGTATGAGTATGAGAAGGTGTCCGTAAGCGCGTTCCAGCGTATTCCTAGAGTTTTTGTTGAGCTTGTGTCGCTGAATTTAAGAAAGTCGGCATCTAACAAATGAGACTCTGGGATTTTCTCGAGTATTTTCGGGTGGTTTGCCGTAATTTTCTTAAGAGGGAATCCTGCTGAATTTAACGCTTCGATAACTTGGGTGAGAGAGTTGATAGTGGACTGTATTTCGTTACTGCCTGAGAGAATGTCATCTACATAAATTTCATTGAGTAGGATACTGTTTGCGAGAGGGTATTCGCTTTTGCAATCTTCGGCTAATTGATGTAGGGTTCGAATAGCTAAATATGGGGCACAGTTAACGCCAAACGTAACTGCCTTTAGCTTGAAATCTTCTATTTGAGAGTCGGGGGTTCTGCGAAAGAATATTCGCTGGAAGTCTTGATCTTCCTGGTTAACTAGTATTTGCCGGTACATTTTCTCAATGTCGCCGTTAAATACGTACTTATAGAGTCGCCAATTGAGGATTATTAACATTAAATCGTTTTGTAGTGTTGGGCCTGTGTGTAGGACGTCGTTTAGCGAGTTTCCTGATTGTGATAATCTGGATGCGTTGAAAACGACTCGGACCTTTGTGGATTTACTGTCGGGTTTTATGACAGCGTGATGGGGTAGATAGAAGGAGAAGTACTTCCCTTCGTGGATTACTTCGAGAGGTGAAGTGAGTTCCATGTGGTCCAAGGTCAAGTATTCCTCCAAGACTTCCTGATATTTTTGCTGCAGCACTGGTTTTCGTTCTAGGGTCTGCTCGTTGCTGATGTACTGTTGCTGTGCTGCTAGTCTGGAGTGGCCTAGGGCTGCGTCCCTGGGAAATTCCTTTTTGAATGGTAATTTTACTGTGTATTTACCATTCTTTTGACGAGTTGTTGTTTTGCGATACAAATTTTCGCAAAATTCGTCCGCTTCTGAGTGAGTTTGGGGAGCTGGGACTTCTTCTTGCTCCCAGAATTTCCTTAGTTGGATGCTGATCGGGTCATTTTGGGTTGGATGGACCTGTGTTGAAAAGGACTCTATCTTTTGAGTTGTCGGTCCGCTGATTATCCATCCGAATATTGTTTGTTGTGCCAATAGGGTTCCATTGTGGAGGTGTTGCACTCCTTGTCTGAGGATTTGGGGTGCTAAGTCGCTGCCGATTACCATGTCAATTCGAGATGGGGTGAGACATTTTGGGTCGGCTAACGCTAAGTGTGTTATTTGATTGATGTCAATGGTTGACACCTGGGTTGTGGGTAGTAGGTGTGTGAGCTTGGGTAATATTATTGCTCTTGCTTTCACATGGTGTGATAAGTCCGACGAACATAGAGTTAGTTCGCAGACTTTAGTTGAGTTCTGGATGAAAGTTCCTCCCATTCCTGAGATTTCGTAATGGGTTTCTTCCGTGGGTAAATTGAGTATTTTTTGAATCCGAGATGTGACAAAGGTTTTTTGCAAACCTTGGTCTATCATTGCTCGGATTTTGTGGTGTTCTCCTGCTAGATATATCGGGACTATAGCCGTGGGCAAGAGTGTGGTTTCGTTGCTGCTTGCATGGTGTGTTGTTACCTTGACTGTTTTCTTCTGAGCCTGGGGGGTGCGGCTGATTCCTGTTGAGGTTGATGGTCTGTCGTCTGCTATTTCCACTGCGGTCGCTGCCTGTGCTGTCGATGAGAGGGGTTTTGAGTATGGGTTTGTATTTTGATGATGGAGTAGTGAGTGATGACGCCTTTGGCAGTAAACGCAGGTGAATTTGCTTTGACATTGACTTCGTTGGTGTGAACAGGAAAGACAATTTTCGCAGTAATTGTTTTCTCGAACGAATTTTTGTCGATCTAAGACGGAAAGGTTCCTAAATCGGATGCACATTTTCATCCCGTGACTAGAGTTGCATAACTTGCAGGAAACGGGTTTTTGGAACTCTGTGTGATAGGTTTGCATGCGACTTTTATTCGCAAATGGGGAGCTTTGATTGCCAGCTCTGGGTGTGAAAGTATTGATGTGGGGTTTGGGTTTACCTGGGCGATATGTTCCCAGTCGTTCTACTACCTCGTATCTACTGATCAGGAATGCGTTCATTTCGGACCAGAGTGGTAGTTCTTTCCTCGAACTGAGTGATTGTTCCCAAAGCGCGAGTGTTTCGCTCGGGAGTTTCGAGGAGCATATATAAATGAGGATGGGGTCCCAATCCTTAGTCGAAATCTTTTGTGATGAGAGATTGGAGAGGCAGTTATTTATTGTGGTCTGCAGTTTTTGCAGCTGCTCCCCGTTCTCTGCATAAATGGGTTGTAGATTAAGGAGGGTTTTGAGCTGGTTATCTACCAGAATTCTTGGGTTCTCATAACGAGATTTTAATGCTTCCCAAGCAAGCGGAAAGCTTTCATCTGTGAGTGGGTATTGTTTCACAATGAGGCCTGCTGGACCTTTCGCCTTGTGGCGCAGGTGAAATAATTTTTGGGCGGGTGTTAGTTGAGGGTGATTTATATAGACTGCCGTAAACATGTCTCGGAATGTCGGCCAGTCTTCGTATCCTCCGTAATATGCTTCAGTATCGCATGCTGGTACTTTGAGACATACCCCATTGGAAACTGAGCTTGTGTGAGGATTTGTTGATTATTGGGTTGTTTGGGTGGGTGTGGTAACTGTGAACAGCTGCAATGCTTCTAGCATTTGCGCTTTACAGTTCTGGAAGCTTTCGGAACATTTCGAGTATTTCTGCTCCACTGACTCGCTGACTTCCGGGTATGCGTCTGCCATGAAGATAGCCTCGTATGCTTCTAGGAGGCTATCCCAGTTTTTGTCCAGCTGCTGTATTTTTACGCTGAGTAGGGTTTCCGTCTGGTCACTCGCCAAGTCCGTTGACCATTTTGCGCAGAAGACCTCCAGCCTGTTGGATTCAAAGATGAACTTCTGTAAGTACCTGTTCATCTTGGTTGATGCTTTTTCTGCCTTATCTTCTGGCATTTGTGGAACTTTTTGGGATTTGATTTAATGATGTTTTTATAAAAATTAAATATATATTTAGTGGGTTTTTTAAAAAAATTGGGTGAGTTTGTAATAAAAAAAATTGGGGTTTTTTTCGAACTGCTTTTATTTGGTATATATTGACCAGCAGCAAAAATTTAATGTGTTTATTTGCCTCAGCGCGTCTGAGTGCAAATATTTGGGTGGGTATGCAAATAAAAATTTTTTTTTTTTTTTTGGTGTATTTATTATTTATTCCAAATGAATAAATAAATTTATTTGGAATAATTGGGGTTTTAGTGGTTGTTTCTATTAAAACTCTTCACTTTTGTCCCACTGTACAAAAGTGTAATGATTGCTTGCTCGCGGCCCACTGTGTCTTATGCTGCGACTCCTTTAGTTCATTTGTCCTCAGCTATGCAATGTGTTTGATGTTTGAGAGTGCGTTTGAGTGGGAACAAATGTGTGTGCTGCGCTGTACCGGTATTGAAATTTTTCATATGCATATACAGATATGCTATATGCCTACCGTTTTAGAGAGAGATGTATACTAAGTTTTTTATAACAGCTGCAAATTGAGGGAGTGGCCAACGGGATTTGCTCAGTTTAGCTTGTATTCAATTTTTTTTTTTTGATGGGTATTTCAACCGTTTTTCAAAGAAAACGGTACTGCTATGCTGCAAATGTGAGGGAGTGGCTAACGGGGGTTTTTTGGTGCTGTACAAACTTGTACAGTTGCCACCAATAATTTATGCAATTTATTATATTGTTAATAATGTGTATGTATAATGAGTGTGTACATGAGTGTGTACTTACTCCGACATGGCTCTTTTACTTAGCCTTTGGGTAGCTTAGCCTGGGTAGCGGACTTGATTGTTGTTGGTGTGCTTTCCTTGTACTGGCGGACTTGATTGTTGTTGTTGTTGGTGGTGGTAGTCAGCGTACGCTTTTATTTATATTATATTTCTCGAAAGTTCACGATATTTATATGGATGTATGTTATGTTGCGAACACAAAAATCCGAAAATATATATATTAATTTATATTAATTTTTGCTTGTAGCGGAAAATATCTTTGATAAAAAAAAATTTTTTTTTTTTTTCGAAAATATATATTGTATATATTAATTTATATTAATTAATGCTTGTAGCGGAGGATATCTTTGATTAAAATTTTTTTTCTTGTTATGTTGCGAAAACAAAAACCGAAAATATATATATTAATTTATATTAATTTTTGCTTGTAGCGGAGGATATCTTTGATTAAAATTTTTTTTCTTGTTATGTTGCGAACACAATAACCGAAAATATATATATTAATTTATATTAATTTTTGCTTGTAGCGGAAAATATCTTTGATTAAAAATGTTTATTGTGGAACTTTTTGTAAATTATTGTTTCACGTTTTCTTTTTTTCTTATAAATTTATTTTATATTTTTATCGCTTGCACTCTTCTTCTTTGTATATAATCAATATTATAAAATATTTAAATTACCTTCAAAATTTTTACTTAAGTATTTACTTTATGCATTTATATAATTTTTATTTAATGTATGTATGCACTACAAGTATATCAATATTTTGAAACACCTTCACGTTTTTATAATTATTCGTAAAATATTATTTATTTATTTATAACTCATATTTACTGAAACAAATTAGACTTATTTTTTTCAATTTTTTCAACAATTTTTTTTTTTGCTTTTATCACACACGACCGCTCGATTAAAGGTTCCGTTTTATTTTTCTTTTTTAATCACACACGACCGATCGTTTTAAGGTTCCGTTTGGTTTTTCTCTTTTTGACGAAAATTATTTTGTACTGAGCGCAAATGTCTTTTAATTTTATCAACAATTTTTTCTTTATATCACACACTACCGCTCGTTTAAAGTTTCCGTTTGGTTTTTTTTTCTTTTTACTGAACACAATTGTCTTTTTAATTTTTTCTCTTTTCAATCACACACGACCGCTCGTTTTAATGTTCCGTTTGGTTATGTCTATATGTATGATGGCCGCTGTTGCCGTTGGGTAGAGCAGTGGTGCCAATTCGTTTTTTCGGCACCGAAGGACCATGTATAATTTTGAGTGGGGGTAAAATGGGCCGTTTCCAATAAATGAGGAAGTCTAGGTCCTTTTGGGTTTAAATATAACAATTCAGATTTATTAAATTACGAATTTTATACGAATTGTATAATATAGATTATTGGAAAAAAATAATAATAATCTTGAGTTATAATTTGGTTTTTAGACACAAATTGTCTTAATGTCTTTGAGACCATTACAATTATTATAAATTTAGGTCTTTAAAGATTCTTTGAAAGTATAATGAAAAAATGATATAAGCAAAATATAATTTAAATTAGGAAGAGCGGTCCGTGTCGTGATGTCGATTGGTTGGCGGTTTACAAGCGATTGATTGCTGTCTTTTGCTGTTGACTATTTTTGGCCGGTTGATTATTCAAACGGTGCGGAGTGTTGGCAACATTGGGCGACATTGGGCAGCACATCGCGGCGTTGCCACCTGAGGGGGATCACTCCGAAAACATAAGGAGGTCCATGTCCTCAACACAATGCAAGCAGAAATCGACAAATTAGTTTCTAAAGGCTACGCTCGAAAAGTAACCAGCTCAGAAATGTTCGCGTACAATGGGAGAACATGGTATCAACCAATCTTTGTTACTACTAATCCAAACAAACCTGGGAAGATCCGTCTGGTGTGGGATGCAGCGGCAAGGTCTCTAAATAAATCCTTAAATGACTTTCTAATGAGCGGTCCCGATTTACTGACACCACTTTTCAATATTTTGATCGAGTTTCGTGTGGGACTAATAGCTATTTCCGGTGGCATAGCTGAAATGTTTCATCGCATAAATGTTAGAGATGAAGACATGCATGCTCAACGTTTTTTATGGTTTGAAGATGACGGCGGTGAATACAAGCCGTGCGTGTACGTGATGAAGGCCCTAACCTTTGGTCTCCACTGCGCGCCTTGCATAGCCCATTTCGTTCGAAATAAAAATGCTGAAGAATTTCGAAATGTTCTTCCTCGTGCCGTTAAAGCAGTGGAAAGTTATCATTATATGGACGACTTCATAGATAGCGTGGATTGTGAGGAAGAAGCGATAGAGTTAGCGAAAGCAGTCAAAAAAATTCATGCGTCCGCCGGCTTTCACATGAGGAACTGGGCCACCAACTCTCCCCTTGTAAGAAAGCAGTTATCTGATGATGATTCGGCAAAAGATAATTCCTTTGGGGCTACCGAAAAAATTTTGGGTATGTATTGGGAATCCAATAATGACGTTTTCCAGTACCATTTCAGGTTCTCCAGGCTCCGCAGAGACGTTTTCCAAGCAAATGCGGTTCCCACCAAACGAGAGATCCTACAAGTGCTTATGCCCATATTTGACCCGCTAGGCTTCGTGTTACCCTATACGATCGGGTTGAAAATTTTATTACAAGAAATTTGGCGTTCAGGCCTAAAGTGGGATGACGAACTAAATAACGAGCTGCGCGTAAAATGGTAGACGTGGTTATCAAATCTTGGTAAAATATCTTCAACGTTGATTCCTAGATGTTATTAGAGGCTGTTGAAAATATCGACGAGCATACAGCTGCACACATTTGTCGATGCGGGTGAAAATGCGTACGCCACGGATTGCTATTTGCGCATCCAGCATAATGATGACGTTGATGTATCCAGTGTAGCAGCCAAAACAAAGGTCACTCCACTGAGGCCGATATCAATACCCCGGTTGGAGTTGCAAGCGGCCTTAATCGGCTCACGTTTAGCTGCAAAAGTTCAACTTGCGTCCCGCCTTCGATGCGAGGAATGCTTATTCTGGTCAGATTCTAAGACAGTTTTGAAATGGTTATCGATGGATCCAAAAAACTTCAAAGCGTTCGTTATGTATAGAGTTGGCGAAATATTGGAAACGGTAATTATCGCCCAATGGAATTGGGTCCCATCCAGATCAAACCCAGCAGATTATGCAACGAAGATACATGCAACGGATTGTGGTATAAGGACCAAAGGATCTGAGTTTCTGAAGCATCAACCACCTGATTGGCCAAAATGTAGAGACTTGGGAAATACCAGTAGTGAAGTTACGAAATCGCGTTTTGCATATCACCAAGCTAGAGGGTTTATCATTGAACGTCGAATACTTTTCGTGTTGGAGACGACTGTACAGAGCACTGGCGCAATTTCTAATATACTTAGCAAAATTGAAAGCCACGGTACGGGCGTAAGACGTACAGTTTGAAAGCATCCAGAAATCCAAAACCGTCCTATTCAAATATGCTCAAATGAGCGCGTTTGCTGAGGAGATATGGTGCCTTAGTAATAATAAACCTATTGACAGAAGCAGTAAACTGAGGCCACTAAACGTTTTCCTAGATGAAAAGGGGTTAATACGAGCATGTGGCAGATCGAATACATTGAGTTGCAACCAAGCAATTATTTTACCGCACAGCCATTATATTACCTTCCTTCTAGTTCGATATTACCACGAAACCTTTCACCATCGGATGCACGAGGCAACAATCTGTAAGATTAAATCAGAATTTTACATATCGAGATTAAGAGTTTTATACAAAAGTGTACGAAGCAAGTGCCAAAACTGCAATAATGAAGCGGCAGCACCTAAACCACCACACATGGCTGCTCTGCCAGCAGCAAGACTATCGATTTTCGAGCGCCCCTTTACGTACGTAGGTATAGATTTCTTTGGTCCCCTTTATGTAACTGCTGGCCGACGCAGTGAAAAGAGATGGGGTGTTCTGTTTACGTGTCTTACCGTACGAGCATTTCATATAGAAGTTGCCCACAGTCTCGACACCGACTCATGCATAATGTGCATTCAAAACTTCATCAGTCGACGCGGATCTCCGAGAGAAATTTACACCGACAATGGTACCAACTTTAAGTCCGTGAATAAGATTCTCCGTGACGGAAATCTTATTCTACAGCGAATATCTTCCAAGTACGACGATATCAAATGGTGGTTTAATCCTCCATCAGCTCCACACATGGGCGGTGCATGGGAGCGATAAATACGAACAGTAAAAAATATCCTACACGCTAAGTGTCCGGCATTTAAGTTCAATGATGAAACTTTAAGATGCGCTCTATGGGAAGTTGAATTTATTATTAATTCTCGCCCGCTAACTTTTGTGGCTTTAGAATCTTCCGAAGATGATCCTCTAACACCGAATCATCTATTGCTTGGCACTGCTGCCGGAAATAAGCCCTTGTTAGGACACGACTACGACCTAAGGCACAGGTGGCATCAAACTCAAAAGTTTGCTAATCATTTCTGGCGCAGGTGGGTACGTGAATATGGGCCTACTTTGGTTCGACGTAACAAGTGGTTTGATAAAGTCAACCCGCCATCCGTTGGAGCTGTAGTTATAGTAGTTGATGATTCACTACCTCGTAACATCTGGCCGAAAGGAGTCATAACTGAGACAATTACTGCTAAAGGCGGCCAGGTTCGTCGCGTTAAAGTTAAACTCAGCACTGGTGAGCTAGAAAGACCAGTCACAAAGATAGCTGCACTAGACGTCGGCATAGTTCGGGACGGCTAGCTCACGGATTCTTAGTTCGCCTGCAAGGGGGGGAATGTTGCCGCCGCCACTGTCTTATTTACTTTACTTTACACACCTATCTCGCTCTTGTACCGTTTAGGCTTAAGCATAAGTATATAAGTACATATGTATGTATATATCAACCGGTACAGAATTTAATATTTTGTTTAATAGCGGTAAAATCATGCGATTAGCTACTACTTAAAAATGCACTGTAAAATAGAATAGAGTCAATATTGTATCATCAAGCGGTAAAGAAACATATTGTTTTAGAGCTTCGCTGTTATCGAATAAACGTGTATACGAACGCTAGCAAAAGTGTTTTATGGTATTTAGCTTGATGAAACTACTGTCTGTTTACATATAGTTTTGTATGCTTATTAGCTAATGTTATTATAATCGATATGTTACATGTTAAAAATATATATACTTATTTATAGTGTTTACGTTACTAAATTCCTAAATATTTCTTTAATTGATTATTATGCATTACTTTTAGCTTATTTTTTTATCTATGTGTGGAGTTGTGTTACATGCAAAAGTGTAATATGGAATCCATTTGTCCCATTCATAATCTTCTGTGAAGGAAAGTAAATATTCATTTAATGTCCTATGATTTTTTTCAAGAGCTCCTATTGTTTGGTGATGGTATGGGGTTGAAAATATTTGTTTCGTGTTTACAAGTTCACATATGTTGTGCATTAGCTCATTTACAAATTCTGTACCTCTGTCTGATTTTAAATATTTTATACATCCGTATTTTAAAATTAACCGTTCGACTAATGTAGTCGCTATTGTTTTTGCTTCTTTATTTTCAATGGGATGTGCAATAACATATTTAGAGAAGTCGCATTGCATTGTTAATATATATCTGTACCCGTTCGAAATGCGTAATGGACCTACCGTGTCTATGCTTACAGTTTCAAATGTTTTTGTTGGTGTATCTGTCACTAAAAGTGGTTCTTTTATATGTTTTGTTATTTTATTTCGCGTACATGCTCCACAATTATTTATAAATTTTTTAACCATTTGTCTCATATTTTTCCAAATGTATCGTTGTTTTAGCTTTAAAACAGTCTTTCTAATTCCTAAATGTCCTGCTGTGTTAGTTGAGTGAAATTCATCAATTAATTTATATTGTATTATAATACTTTTTATTTGTACTGGAGCTTTATATATTAATATTTTTATTGGTACGCTTTTAATTTTCCTGAGCTCAGTATATTTTTCTTTAGATTTCTTCATTTCTATATTCCTTAGTATATTCTCTTGTTCACAAAGGGCTAGCTCCTTTATCTGTGAACTGTGCATAGAACTATGTAGTTTCTCCAACATTGAATCTAGGTTCAAAGGGTCATCGCTACACGTTACTTGCACTTCATTTTCATTTATATTAACTGTAGCGCTACTTTTATTTTCAATTTTAAATTTCAATCTTTTTGGATTTCTAACGTCATTAAAAGATGTACATTCCCAAATATGAAGTTGATCAGGCTTCATATGAGATGTAGGTTTTTTAATGCGTTCCCGGGTTAATATATTTTCTTGCGACAACACTTCTGTTTGCTCCTTATTTTCATTTCTTTTAATTGCATGCGTTCTTTCATTATTAATTTGTGCGGCCTTGCTCCTTGTTGAAATGTTAATATTTTTTTTCTTATATTATATTATTATTTTCTTCTTTTATTTCTTTTTCACTCGTGGGTATCATAGCTTTTAAAATGTCACTATCTAATTTGATGCGTGACAGGGCATCTGCATTTGTATGTAATTTAAATGTCATATCTGCTAAATCTACTCTTATTCTTGTCATTTTTGATAACGGATTTCTGTGTGAAATTAATGATACTAACGGTCTGTCTTCTGTCACAACTATAAAATTTCTACCGTATGAGTATGTCCTAAATTGGTTAATTCCCCAATAATTTGCTAGTAGTTCTTTTTCTATTATTGGTTAATGTATATCAGGTTTTTGCAAAGCTTTACTTGCATATGCAATTGGTAAGTCATGTCCTATTTCACCTTGTGATAAAATTGCTCCATTTGGGCATTGCGAAATTGTATATACAATATCTATTAACACGCAATATATTTATAAAATAAAAATCGTATATAAATTTATATAAAATTTTCAAAACATGAATCATGTAGACTATAATCATTTCTAACAAATTTAATTATATCTCTGATTTGCTAGAGAAATAATTAACATTAAAAAATTTTAGTTTGTAAAGGCTGATTATCTACACAACTAGCTTATATAATATATGATTAGAATATGCGCATTGGTATACGTATTTATATACTTAAAATACTTGTTTTTTTTTGTTTATCAGAAAATTGGTGTGCATTCGTATGCGCAGTGAGGTTAAGTGCATCTCACATACGTGTATGTATGTATGTATGCTGTATCAAGAACTTTTTTGTATTAAAATCTTATTATTATTATTTTTTTTGTTTTTCTGTAAATTTTCTATAGCTCTCTTAAACTTATGGTATTCTGAATATAATTATATGGTACTAGCTTTTACCCACGGCTTCGCTCGCATTATATCCATCCAATAAGAGATCATTATAGTACAAACGGATCAATATAAAGAATATATTTTATTGCTTGTCTGAGATTATCTATTTGAAAAAATTACTACATGCAATGAAGTTTCAAATTTCAAAGTATACTTTATTGAATCAATACAACAAATATTAAAATATATATGTCACTATAAAGAAAATAAATAATTCGGAATGGTAACAATTGAAAATATAAAATGCAGATTATTAGTCAAGGATATTTCTATAAACTATATTGTACGTTTTTCCGTTGGGTGTAAATATTTGTAAATTCCAGGCATTAGACACACGCGAACAGGCTACATATAGTTGACCATGAGAAAAGCATGACTTTTCTAAATGCACTCGTGCTACCTGTAATGTCTGTCCTTGTGCTTTGTTTATACAATAGTTACGGCAAAGCTAAGTTTGACGGGAAACTGAACTCTTTTAAATTGGAATGTAAGGTCAGTGGGAATAATTGGAATCCGAGGTATGATTACACTTTTTCCTTTACCGACACCTGTTAAAATAGTAGCACCAAGTATATTTTGTCCCAATTTCGTTATCCGAAGTCGTGTTCCATTACATAGCAGAGGAGTATTTAAATTTCGCATAAGCATTACTGGTACATTTAGTTTCAACTGAAGCTTATGTGATGGTACACCCGACAATTCAAGTGAATTTAAAAACTCTACAGGATATAAGGTACTTAATTCTGCATCCATAATTGTATCCATTGATAAATATTCCACCATTTCCCCTTCCACCTCTTTTAAAATGTCATTGTTGATTCTATTAACTACTTCATTTTTTGGTGCTAATATTGCTCTTGCGCACAGCCACTGATCACAACCCAAATTCTGTTGCAATTCGGGAAAAACATGAGCAATGAGATCCACATCATTTTTTACTAAATTACAAAATTCTCTTGAAAGTGATACGCAACCTTCAGCATCAACATCTAAACGACCATCACCAATTTTCAATAACATTTCAGCATAAAGTCCTGAATCCACGTCATTATGAAGATGCACTCTCATATTTGTTTTTAGGCTCAGCTTTTCAACTCTCGACCATAAGTTCGATGATTTTAAGCATGCTTGAATTTCATCTGCTGGTGTTCCCCTCTGAATAACTGGAAGGGTTTGACGAAAATCACCAGCCAGTAAAACTACCATTCCTCCCATTATATCTGTACTATCCCGCAGGTCCTGAAGAGTCCGGTTTAAAGCTTCTATAGCCTTTTTGTGAGACATTGTACATTCATCCCACACTAAAAGCTTACATTCTCGCAGCATCCTACCTCGAGAACTATTTTTACTGAAATTACAGATGGGCGAATCTTCATGTGCAAGGTTCAATGGTAATTTCAAAACGGAATGTGCCGTACGGCCGCCGTTTAAAAGCGTCGCGGCAATACCCGACGAAGCTACTGCAACTGCTACTTTTCTGTTTTTTCTGATGTACATTAATAATAAGTTGAGCAAAAACGTCTTTCCGGTTCCACCTGGTGCATCGAGAAAGAAGAGTCCACCTTTACCGTATTCTATTCTACGTAAAACTTGATGGAGAACATGAGCCTGCTCTGGAAGTAACAAAGGGATTAATTCTTCTACTTGTCGCTGCAGTGCTATGAAATCATAATCTAACTCTCGAGCAATTTCATTGTTGAAATCATCCTCATTATCTCTTTGAGGGCTTTGCATCCCAAAATCATCTAATTTTTTTCCAACCATTGTGAAAACCTTGTTTTCAATTAGAATTAGCGTTTGGTTGTAAATATGTTCATTGAAAGTCATACCTGTATGTACTTGCTGAAGTCGATGTAAAATATCTTCAGCTTTTACCCGCTAGATGGCGTTAACGTAGCTCCATAAGGAGGCTATTGGACAAAAAAGTTTCTTTATTTTATTTAAAAAATAATTTTTTTATTAAATAAAAAGTAGCCTATGTTCATTCTGATACCTCCAAGAGTATGTGTACAAAGTTTCATGATGATCGGTTAAGTAGCTTTTGCGTGAAAGCGCAGCAAACGAAACGACTTTCGCATTTATAATATTAGTATAGATTGTAATAAGCATTGCTTTCACGTTCCATATCACGTATTTGCAAAATATGTCGTTGTTTTAATATCTCACGGAAAATTGCCTCACGATTACCACTATGACTTATGTCCATCCTTTCATGCTTCGAAAAAAGCTTCAGATATTACGGGTATTCGCCACAGTATAGCATGTTAAATTTCCTCACATATGCTACGAACCAGAGAAATACTGACATTGGTCGAGCAGTTTTCACGCGCGGCCGACTGCTTTAGACTGTTTCCTCAACCATAGCATAAATAAGCCGCCTCAGTTATGAAGTATCGACGTTGTTAATAGTATATTATTTGAGGAGTTTTAAGTGTTTTATAGTTATTAAAGATATTTTGCTTGCATTTTGCTTCGCCAACTTAATTTCAGGAAATTAAAATTTTTTGATATTTGGTTCGGTGGTCGCAAGATCGCCATGTAAAGGATTAATGGTAAAGATGAGTGCCTACTGCAATTAATGTTTCAACAGCAGTTTGCAGTTCTGCTAATCAATAGGCTTACTATTTCAGTTAGCCGAAATTTGAATCAATACACACAACAATGAGTTCTGAGCATTGATTGACTTTATTCAATATCTTTGGGTCTATTTATACTAAATTTTTGTCCCAATTCATTTCCGCGATTCCGCTCAGCAACCATATGTTTGCTGACATTGCATTTGAAGTGGACGTTGAAGTGGTGTAATATGACTCTTTCTTTTATTGCTTAGCTCTGTTTGTGTGATAGCAGCAGCGCAGAGCTATTGGCCTGATTCTTTGTTTATGTCATTATGTCATTTCATTGCTAATGTTTACATAGTATTTTGATACTTTGTATGTATGTACATATATGACTAAGGCCACTACATTCTCTTAACGTTTTTATTGGAATCTTTGAATTATATATAATATATATTCGTCGTGCAAGCTGTGCCCCATAAGTGGATACCATACATGCATATCGGTTTTATTGCTTCATTATATAAAAAGACTTTGTAGCTAAGGCTTAGTCCAGACTTCTTGTTTAAAAGCCAATGTAAGCTGGCAGATTTGAGTTTAAGTTGCAGCTTTTTAACTGCAATGTGTCGTCTCCAGGCCTAAATGTAAAATTAATGTGTTTGCACTTGCTTTCATTAACTTTTATGCGCCATTTCGCTAGCCGTTCTTCAATTAGTTTAAGATGTTGCTGTAACACTTTTGTGGCTGTAATGGGACATACACGTATATGTCGACTTAGTATAGCAGTATCATCCGCAAATGTTGACGTAATTACTTTGTCACTTGTAGTTTTATCTGCGGTAAACAGTATGTACAATACTGGTCCAAGAACACTACCCTGCGGAACACCTGCCGTAATTGGACACTCTTCTGTTATATATTAATTTACTTTTACAGTGAATCGCCTGTTGGATCAGTAGGATTCAAGGATATTGTGGAACGTGTTAGGTAATGATTTTTTAATTTTATGAATGAGGCCATCATACTACACTCAAATGCTTGCGCCACAAGAAAAACGGCCGAGCAATACTCTCGCATTTCGAAAGCTTTCCTTATTTTATTTGTTATACGATTTACTTGTTCAATTGTGCCGTGTTTTTCCCGAAAACCAAATTGATGTGTCGGAATAATATCATTTTGATGGAAGGAGCAATATTTGATAACAGCACTTTTTCGAAAAGTTTTGATAGGCAAGGCAGCAGGCTGATTGGTCTATATGATGACGGCAGGGTTGCGTCTTTACCTGGTGTAGAGATTTTTTTGGACTTAAGGCGGTAATAGTGTTTTTTAAATCAGACGCAGATGCTCCGCATGTAACAATGTATCTAGGAGCAGTATGGTTCGGTGACAAAGGTGCACTATATGTAGCAGTGTTTGTTGAAATACTGTGCTGAGGTGCTCTGCAATACTAGATGCCTTTTCTTTATCTGTTCTTGCCCATGAACCATTACGCAGTCTCAACGGTACTTCAGTGCTTACTGGCGGCTTAAGGTCTTTGCTAGCTTTCCATAGAAATTTTTTAGTAGAAATATTGGGAGACAAAGACGTTATAAGATGTTTGATATATCTTTCTTCTTCTTATCTTAATGCCTTTTTATTTTGTTTTCTGCTACCTGCATCGGGAGATCGATAGGCTTGCCATTTGCGACGCAAACGTCGCTTATTTCAGACAAGCAATTCTATTCCGCTACTAGTTATCAATGTTTTTGCTTTTGTTTTCTGCTCTGGTGTGGCTTTAGTTGCTAGTATACTGTTAAATACAAGTAAATCGTTTTCAACATCAGTTCCTCTCTCTATTTGCGGATTGGTCTGTACATGACTGCTAATGTTTTTTTATGTTTAAGCCAGTTAATTCTTGATGTAGTAAGTCGAAAAGCATGCTCACTTTCAATTGGTTGTTCGTTCAATTTAATGATTATTGAGGAATGATCAGAAGATAAGTCAGCACAGGTTTCAGCAAATACTAAACTCCTATCTACGTTTTTAGTGACTGCAAAGTCAATCACGTCAGGTAATTTCCTTGAGTCCGTAGGCCAGTAAGTTGGTAGTCCTGGGGAGATAAAATCGTATCTGTTTTTAGTACTTATGATCGTGTTATATAACTGACGACCTTTCGGGTTAATTAGCCTCGATCCCCAATGAGTTGTAATCACCTCCAGCTAAGAACCTATCTCCTAGAGTCATGAAAAAGTCGCTAAATTATTGTTCTTTCATTAAGAAACGTGGAGGACAGTAAATCGCAGCCAAAGTAAGGTTTTTAAGGGTGATCGAAGTTGACCGCAACCGATTTGTTGAAAAGGAATTAAGAAAGTTGTGCTTTTATGGATATAAAAATTATACTTCTAGGTGAGATGTGTTTCAGATATAAGCATAACATCAATTTTGTAGGTCTGTAAAAATAATTTGAGTGCTAATTTATGCTGGTTTATACCATTAGCATTCCATAAGCAAATCCTGAGTTCACTCATTTTTTGGTCAACAGGATTTGGAGCATTTGGTTTTGCGCCTTTATCAGGTCTTGAACCATACTTTGCATGGTTGACATAAATTGTGTCATGCACTGGGTTAGATTGAGAATCATGGTCTCAACTCCAGTACTGGATGGAGTGACTAGTGGGGCCTGTTCATTGGCTTTTACAACGTTGGCATAGGTCATTTGACCAATATTTGAGCTGGGTAGGTTGGAAGGGCTCGGCTTCTATACCCTGAGCAAGTTTAAATTTTAAATCTTTGTAAAATATAATTAGCGATGTGATTGCCACCAAATTTGCAACACTCACCACATGCTACGCTGACGGTACGTAAAGTACAATAGGATTTTGTGTGACCATATTCTTGACAGTTTGTGCATTGCACGGGACCATTACGCTTGATCGCTTTTTTCGTCGTGATTCTTCGGTGTAAAAGGTATTTCAAACCATTAACTGAATGCGTTTCATTCTTCTTAAGTTGAGCTGTGCTTGGCGATAAGAGTACTTTAAACATATGCTGCGGCACTTTATTTCTGTTAATTATGTCAATGACCGCCCTAATTTCAAACCCTGGCTCCTCTAGAGCTTCTTTTGTGCCACCTGAGTCAACAGTGACTTCGACTTAATTGTGATTTGATTACAACAATCAGGCCTTTCGCACACTTTAACTGGTAAAAGAAATAATTCTTGTTGTTTGCAGAAAGAAACACAACGACATCACGAAAGTCTTATTCATTGTGTACTTGTATTTTTTTCTCGTCTATGTTTCCTTGGCGTCCGCGATAGCCGAGTGGTTAGCATTGCGTACTGACATTCGGAAGGCTCGGGTTCATATCCCAGTACCAGCAGCATCCAAAAGTTATGGAAAATTAATTTAAATAAAAAATTAAGTTAAATTTTCTAATTGCGGTCGTCCCTCGGCAGGGAATGTTCACCCCTACGAGTGTATTTCGGACATGAAATAAAGGCTCCTCGTAAAAAAACCATCAGCCGTTCGGAGGCGGCTTAGTATAAACTGTAGGTCTCTCCATTTGTTGGAAAAACATCAAGACGCAAAACCACAAATTGGAGGAGGAGCTTGGCCGAAAATCGCTTCAGCGGTCACAAAGTGCCAATTTTATATAGGTATATATATGTTTCCTTTTTTAGAGGTACAATATGAAAATTGTTGCTACCTATTATCTTGGCTATGTTCGTAATGAGTAAATTAGAGCTGCGCTCCCGCAAGTAGATTGGTGGAGGTTTTGTATTGACGACTGTGGGAATACCCTTTGGGTCTGTTAAAAGCTCTTCCTCATTTAACGGGGCAAATCTGTTCCCTTTTAGTGCATTACCATCAGCATCGATAGTGCCGCCAACGGTACTATACTTCCCAGCATTAATCACTTTTTTGGGAAGACTAGATTTCCTCTTTTTGTTTACCACTTTTATGTAGCGATCATTGCATGTCTGCACTGCCGACACTTTTTTTTGTTTGGCTGTCTCACCTTGTTCAGTATTAGTCGCCCGCACTGGAGTTGCTGCTGCTGATGCTGCTGCGCTGCTTGACTGCATAGCTGTTGGTTTTTCTGCTTTTGCTGGGGAACTTACACATGTTGGGAACAGAGTGTTTTTACTCTTTGGTTTCTCTGTTGTTGCTAAGGTCTGCGTTGGCGTCTTTAGAGCTGAACTGCTTGCCTTTGCACTGCTGTTAGGTGGTGATTTACTCGCAAAAACAGTGAAATAGACATTTCTCTCTGCCGTCGCGACTGAATATCAGCGCTCTTTCTGATTTGAGCGTTGATCATCGGCAGTTCACTTTTCCTTCTCGTTTTCGTTTCTCTGTTTACTTGGAAATGATTTTGTTTTTTGTTATATATTCTGTGTTTTTTTTTTTTGTTTATTGTCAACTTAAGTGGCTATGCACCCACTACAGTGGATGTACAAACTTAAACGATTTAATATTCTCGTTTTTCTTAAACTTTAAGTGAAGCTACGGAGCCGATCAAAAAAACACGTCCGTACACTAAAGCAGTTGTATGTATGACGAAATTATCTACGACCTCGAAGTAATTACTGTCAACAGTGACATGGGACCCGAGTCGCGAATGCGATGACTGTTTGTGTGATGACAGGAGATATTTCACCTTGCCATCGTTCACTACCATACCCATATCCTTCGTTTCTTTATCAAGTCTGGAGAAAGCAGAACTAGCGGTACGGCTGTTGAGGCATATAATGTATATATCATCGGCGTACGCCAGCAGCTATACAGCGGCCATATAAAGGATCGCAAATTCGGTGTCGGATTCGTTGTGGGAGAAAGACGCCGTCGCCGAGTACTGGCATTAACTCCGGTGGATGAACGTCTCGCCACAATCCGCATCAAAACCAAACTTTTTAAAACCACGCTGATTTGCGCCCACGCATCGATGGAAGAGAAGGACGATATGACCAAGGATAGCTTTTACGAGCACCTCGAAAGCACTTATGAGCGCTGTCCCCGCCACTACGTCAAAATTGTGCTTGGAGACTTCAACGCTATGGTGGAAAAAACAGCCTCTACGTCGAAACATCCCCAAATGGGCCGATGCCTGAAAGTCCAGCAGAAAAAAATTCATCAAGCTATTTGGCGGTCCCCAGATCGAAAAACTCGCAACCAAATCGATCAGGTTATGATTGACGGAAGACATGTATCCAGCGTTTGTAAGTTCCGTGGTCCTAATATCGACGCGGATCACTATCTTATCGAAGGGAAGTTCCATGTTGAAATGCTGAAACCACAGCAGACTGTAGAGCGGTTGTCTACTTGACTTCCACACCTGCTCTCTGATAGCGCTCATCAGCAACCCGGCATAAGGGAACTGTGTGACGGCATTTCAAACTTTCTACGTACAACTGTAAACGAAACTATTAGATTTCGGAAAGGTCGCAGAAACAGTTGGTACGATGAGGAATGCCGTGTTGCGGTGGAGAGAAAACAGACTACCTACTTCGCAACCTTGCGATTGACCACAACACGTGAGGGGTGGGATAGATACCGAGATCTGAATAGGGAAGCAAAACGCATTTGCAGGGAAAAAAAATAGGCCGAAATGCGTGAGTACGAGGAGCTTGAGAAGCTGTTCGACAAGGGTAACGCTAGAAAATTCTACGAAAAGCTATAACGCCTTGCGGAAGGCTTCAAGACTGGAGCCAGGACCCAGAGAGGTGAGCTAGTGACGGAGGCCAAGGGTATACTGATTCTATGGAGGGAACACTTCTCCAGCCTGTTGAATGGCAGTGAAAATGATGACGATGGAAAAGTTGTTTCATTACCCGAATATGGAGAAGTCAGTATAGCAATCACCCGCTTAAAAAACAACAAAACGGCAGGGACCGATGGATTATCAGCCGAGCTATTCAAATACGGCGATGAAGAGCTGATCAGGTGCTTCTCTGCAAAATATGGTTGGATGAAAGCATGCCCGACGATTGGAACCTAAGTGTGCTCTGCCCAATCCATAAAAAAGGCGATCCCACAGTCTGCGCCAATTACCATGGAATAAGCCTTCTTGAAATCGCATGTAAGGTTCTATCAAGCGTACTGTGTGAAAGAATGAAGCCTACCGTCAACAAACTGATTGGACTTTTTCAGTGTGGCTTTAGACCTGGTAAGTCAACCATTGACCAGAAATTCACCATGAGCCAAATCTTGGAAAAGACCCCTGAAAAGAATATTGACACACACCACTGAGAATGACACTTCGTCGATTTTAAAGCAGCCTTTGACAGCACGAGAGGGAGCTGCCTTTACGCCGCATTGTCTGAATTTGGTATCCCCACCAAACTTATACGGCTATGTAAATTGACGTTAAGCAGCACTAAAAGCTCTGTGAGGATCGGGAAGGACCTCTCCGAGCCGTTCAATACCAAACGAGGTTTCAGACAGAGTAATTCCTTATCGTATAACTTCTTTAACTTATTGCTGGAGCAAATAATACGAGCTGCAGAGCTGAATAGAGAAGGTACAATCTTTTATAAGGGTATACGTCTGCTGGCGTACATCCTCTTCGAGTTGGCAATGGCGAATATCGCAGACGATGGGACGATGAGCTGTGCGAGTTATTCGACGACATTGGCATAGTTCAGCGAATCGAGAAGTGGCGGCTACGCTGGCTAGGCCATGTGGTCCGGATGGTCACGAATACTCCAGCTTTGAAAATTTTCGATGGCTGTACTCGGTATTTCCAATTGGCTCCACACAGCAAAAAGAAGAAATGAATAGCGCAATGCTGTTAACTCGGCTGAAATCGCGTAAGCGGTGTCTACGCCAGTAAAGTAAGTAGGTATGGCAAGCCGGTGATCCAGCCATGATGTTGAGAAAAAAGCGACATTCGTGGCTGGAAAGTCGGGCAGAGCACACACAAAAGTGTAAGTAGTCGTAAATTTTATTGTTATTACATACATTTTTATATATATTAATCTAATTGTTATAATTGAATTCAATAAGAAATAAAACATCCACACAACATTCTAATATGATCATCACAGTTTGGATAGTTTAATTTTCGGCGGCTCCCGCCAAGGATCAGGAAAATTCATATGTAGAATTTTCTTACCAACCGTTCTTTTATTTCACATTTTGTGAATTTTTTATTTCACTGTTCGTGAAAGTGAGCAGCGAGAGGATGCTGCATCTTTTTGAAGTTTTATCATCAGCGCCACGGGAAGTTTATTTTTTGGTCCTTCTATGGAGTTGGGCACATCGAAAAAGGCGCAAACGACAGCAAGCTCTTAGCGAAGCGGACTTCGAGTATAGAGCGCCATAAGCGGAAATTTCGAGCAGTGATACGGGGCCTTTTCAACATAAAGTGAAGCAGAAGCATAGGCATCTATTGGGTGAGTGTACCTTGAGAAGTGTGAAGTGGTTTTGTTTGTGTGTCAATGGTAAAAACCTAGTTAACAGTCAGCGAGTTAAGTCACCGCTGGTATTAAACGTTCGATTACAACAATTTTTGGGTTTCCGTTTTCCAATAACTTAGGTCAGCAGTATTAGAATACATTTTAATAAATAGAAATTTGCAATTAGGCAAAAAATAAATTGAATTTTTGACTTTTTTATAAAAATATATTTTTGGTTTACACGTCCACTGGGTGGCGAAGGTAGTAGTGGCTCATTACATCTACACATATTTGATTTGAACTTCGAAGGTAAGTAAGGATGCGGAACGCACGTTCCGGGAGTAAGAGTTGTGCAACAGGCGGCGAAGTCGAATGGCCAGATGACTTGAACACAACCATTCAACATCAACCAGTAGAGGTGGTGGAGCAGCTGTGATTGGAGGTGAAATTTAACCTGATGATGCAGCAGATGAAGGAGTTGCAAGCGGAGTTGCGGCAAAGTCAACAACAACAACATGAGATGTTAGCAGCAACCTCTACAACACCTAGCAACGTCGGGGTGGAAAGCGTGAACGGGTCGTTGGCAGGAGTATTGAGTGATAGTGATAGGACGTTGGTAGACAGCAAAGTAGGTCAAGGGCGTAAATTGTAGGATCTCCCTGAATTCGATGGGCGTCCTGAAGACTCGCCCATGTTTAAGGAGGGGTTTGCGACAAAACATGATGCGGTTGCAGAAGGCTGTTAAGGGCAAAGCTAGAGAGGTGGTTGGAATTTTATTAATCCACAGTAGCAACATATCACGAGTCATCGGCACCTTAGAAGATCGTTTCGGTAGACCAGAAAAGCTGGTGAAAAGCCAAATAGCGAGAATACAAGGTGTAGCCAATACATAAAAACCGAATCGAACAGGTTGTACCATTCGCAACCAAGGTTCAAAATTTAACATCGTTTTTGGAGTCTACCAATTGTGATCATCATTTAGCCAATCCGACACTTATGGAAAAGTTGCACGCCGGGACAATAGTACCACGACCGAACATTCGCCACTTAAGCGATTGGTTGCAAGGATTTTCGGAGCAAGTAGCTAGCGCTTGTGTCAATGTGGGCACGAAACCTAGACAACATGGAAGAGTGGACGGTCGAAGACGTTTTTTCATACACGGGATTTCAACAGTGGTGTTCGCAGTGCAAGCGCCTGTGCGGCGTGTGATGGTGACCATGTCTTAAGTAGTGGTAAAAGTTTGTTGGACATGCAGTGGGGTCAACAATGGCGTTTGGTACGCCAAAAGAAATTGTGTTTCAACAGCCTGAAAGAAAGTCATGATAGTAATAACTTCAACGAGTGTCACAATTGCAACATCAACGGCTGCGTAAAGAAACAACAATAACTGTTACAACCTAGGCGAGAAGAAACGACAAATGGCCAGGATTCTACGGAAGCTGCAAGAAGGCGGCAAGTTCTCACCAGGGCTATAATCTCAAACCCTAATTTGAAGTTGCTGTATAAAATATTGCCAAAGGACAGAAGGAGAAATTGACGCTGCAATGGTTTGGCGACACTTCGATAACAGAACAGTTCAGCAGGGTCGATCTACATTTATCTGGCATCGTTTTTATTGCGGAATGTCAGGACAGTGACCAATCTTCAACTCCCGGCACAGGCTCTGCAGCAGTCAGAGGTGCCCTATAAGTATCGTCACTTGCCGATCAACGATGGAGCTGTCCCGGAATTGTTGATTGGGTTAGATAATGCACACTTAACAATTTGAAGGAAGATTGTCGACAATGGAGTTAATGGATATTCGGTAACACTCACAGAGCCTGGCTGGATCGTTTACGGTGGCAGGGATAGAGGCATAGGGGAAAGGTATCACCACATACATTTCGCCCAGGTCGACGATAGTATGGAGAAGCTCGAATACGTCATAAACAAAGATCTTGGTGTACGGGAACGCGTACAGGATCGCGAAGTAGTAGATATACAGAGGGCTAAATACCTACTTGAAAATTCAACCGTAAGAAAGGGTGCTCACTTCGAGGCAGGTTTACTATGGAGAGAAGATAATGTGGAATTACCGAATAGCCGACAAATGGCAGTTGCCTGGGATGTCGCTGTGTCCAGTTACTCAGACCACGGCAGTAATATACTTTGTTGAGAGTTTGTTAAGAGTGTTCCTACAGTTTATGGCCACTTTTGACGTGGTACCGTTACATTGAAGAGATCTGATTGCAGCCTGACTATCGGAGTAAATTATAACCGATTGTCCTGCTGCCGTAGATTTGTGCCTCCATGATTGCGAAGAGTTCAGCCTGGAAAACGATGCAGTTATCCGGGATTCTCATGCTCAGGCTTACTGAGAGCACGGGAGAATAAATTCCGCAACCCACCCTCCCATCAAGCTTTGAGCCATCTGTGAAGATGGCTATTGCTCCCTGGTCAGGAGCGTTAGTGATTTCCCACTCGCATCTGTTTGGGAATCTCGTGGAGAAAAGGTTATCGAAGCATACACTGGAGGTGGTGCAGTCTAACTCCTTCGGCACTTCTGTAAGAGATAATATTTTTGTATGTCCTATACTACAATACTTCCAAGGTTGAGCTGCATTCAATCTTATTGCGTTGCAACCCGCTTGTAGTTTCCCGTACAGGTTCAGTGGAAGGAGGTTGAGAAGAGTTAGCAGTTCTTTCGAGGGAGTAGATGGCAATGCTCCCGTTATCAGGATGGACGCCGATCGTTGAACTCTCTCTAATTTGTGATTTTATCGAGTGCTAGCCAACAGACGGTGACCCCTTAGAATAGGATTTATCTAACTACCGATGTGTATATCCAGTGCACGATACTCGGTCAAAGACCTCATATCTTTCCTAACGCCGTTTTTCAGGCGTAGAGCGCAGTTACAGCTTTCCTTGCTCTTTCTGCCGTCTTCAGCTTAGTTTGCTTTCTAATATTATCTCAAGGTATTTGACTTCGAGAGAGAGGGTAATCTCCACACCTTTTAGTTTAAGTGGTTTGAAGGCATGCGGCTTATACCTCCTCGTAAATAACACCATTTCGGTTTTATCAGGATTCACGTCCAGCCCGCTATCTCTGCACCATCTCTCAACTATACCAAGAGCATTTTGGAGTAAATCGCTTTATGTTTGTATGTGCTTGCCTGTTACTGTCAGAGCAAAGTCGTCGGCGTATGCCACAATGGCACAACCTGTATTATTGAACGTCCTCTTGATATCGAGGAATATACCAAGTGTATAACTTTGTATAACTTTTTCACGGCAAGTCCTTTGTCGATGCTCTCGACAATATCATGCAGAGCTGTATCAACAGACTTACCCTTGGGGTAAGATTTTTAAGAAGAAAGACGTAAGACTGATAGGTCGAAAATTTTTGGGATTAACATGGTTGACTCTTCCTCCTTTTGGGATAAAAATTACTTTGGCCTTTGTCCATGCTTGCGGGATGTACCCTTCACGTAGAAGGACTTTGTAAATTTTATATAGAAATGGGGATAGGATGTCCTCCGCCCCTTGTAGTTCAGCGGGAAAGATTCCATCTAGTCCTGGAGATTTGTACGGTTGGAAAGACCTTATCGCCCATTCCACACTTTTGCGACAAATAATGCTGCTGATATCGAAGAACCGCTCACTTCCTTCCCGTGTGGTTTGGTCGTGTCCTGTGAAACATCCCGGAAAGTGGGTACTCATGAAGATATCCAACATTTCTTCACAAGATGTCGTCCATTCCCCATTTCGTTTCTTGATGTATTTTGGGATTGCAGAGCTCTTGAGGAGGACTTTCCTAATTCTATTGCCTTCCGCATTTCCTTCAATTTCACTGCAGAAGGCTTTCCAAGATTCTCGCTTTGCCCTCCTTATACAGGTTTTAAAAGACTTTAAACAAGCTTTATAAGATTGCCAGGAGCCCGTCCTTTTGGCTTCATTAAAGAGTTTTCTGATTCTGTTGGTCAGAGAAGGAAGGCTCATTGACTATGTGCTAATTGACCGTGTTTGCCTAGCTATATTGTGAGAGAAAAAAATAAGAAAAGTTTTTCTTAACCAGAATACAAGCCCTGGGCCTACCTTTTCCTGATGCGGATACCATTTGGTAGGTATCAGAATTTAGTCCACATATTCTGTCACCCACTATCCAGGGTTCCTGAACCAGATGAAAGTCCTCCGCTTTCTCGCTGAAGTGCAGACTGAGGGCAGCTAGCGCTGCCTTAAAATGAGGTCCGTGGAACTGACCTCCTCTGCCTCGTGGAGGCTTATGACAGTAGTGTCGTTATCTTCTCCTTCGGTGCCGGATTCCAGAGATGGTCCTCCTCCATATTTTCCCAGCGGGTGAAAGCTGTCCCGACGAACTTGGATATTGAGAGCCTTTCGCTTTCCGCCTCTCGCCCATTTCAGGCTGGCTTTCTGCACCTTCGTCAGTTTATCGGCCGGGATGGCGCTAAGCTTCTCCACTGTCTTTAGAGCCGCTTTTCTGCCCTGATGTGCCCAGACGGAGAGCTTGAAGGTGCTGGAGCAGCAAGGGCGTTGGTCTGCTCAGTTGGCAGCTGTATTCCGCTTCAACGTACCCTGCACTTAGGTTGGCCCCTCCGACCAGACAACGGGACGAACTTTATTGGAGCTGAAACGCCAAAGAACGGAGTTCGAGAATGGAAAGATATTCATCGAATTAGCGAACAGAAACATCGAATGGTTATTTAACTGTCCTATGACTGCTGGGAGCGACTCGTCAGGAGTGTAAAGGGAGCTATGGGGCATGCGCTGAACGACCACAATGTTCAGGAGCACTGTCTGTACAGTCTCATGTGTGAAGCGGAGAACACTGTAAATTCCCGACCGTTGACGAATATACCATTTGATGAACACACTAATGAACCATTAACTCTTAATCATTTTCTATTAGGTACCTCGAACTCAGAGCAAACACCACATCCTCAAGAAGATAAGATGGTTCCCCCCAGAAAGTAGTGGTACAAGATACAGCAAATGTATGTATGGAGAAAGTGGATGGATGAGTACCTGCCAGAACTAACCAGGCGAACGAAGTGGTATGCAACGAACAAACACCTAGCAGTGGACGACGTTGTCCTCATCTGTGACAGCCAGATGCATCGTGGCAAGTGGCCGGTGGGTCGAGTTGTTCAAGTGTTCCCAGGCATCGATGGGCAAGTAAGAGCCGCGCGAGTGCAGACTAAGGACGGCTTGTTGAAGCGTCCGGCGTATATCTTGGTGAAATTGGACGTTGGTGGGTGGCTTAGTATTAAGTTAAGTTAAGATCTAAGTTAAATACGGTAACGCCACGCCGTGAAGTTGGTGGCGCTTATAATTAAATTATGTATGGAAATGCCAATGATCCAGCCATGATGATGAGAATAAAGCGACATTCGTGGTTGGAAAATTGGGCATTAATTACATACATTTATGTATACATATATTAATATAATTGTTTTAATTGTATTCAATAGGAACTAAAACGTCCCCACACTTATCCACACAACATCCTAATATCATCATCACAGTTTGGATAGTTTTATTTTCGGCCGCTTCAGCAGCGGATCAAAAACATCATATGTAGAATTTTCTTAGCAAACAATCTGATTACATTGAATTGCTATATTGGTTGGTAGGTTGCTTATTTATTGGAATGGTGTACGTTTAGATTTGTTAGTTAGTTTGTTTTTTTTTTTTGTTTAGGAGGGAGTAGGGTCTGGTTGTTCGTTGCAGGGCGGAAGCATGACCAATTTCGCGATTGGTCTCATTGTTGGGGCCTTTGACGTATCGACGTTAACTTTGCGATCCTTCCCAATCGCCATTCATTTGGAAGGATATTTTCCTGCTTAATTACAACTAGGTCTCCTTATTTAAGGTTGTATTGAAGGTATTTCCATTTGTTGCGCTTCTGCAATCCGTTGAGATATTCTGATTTCCATCTTTTGCAGAAAATTTTATGTAGCGCCTTCAATTTTTCGCATCGATTGACACGCAGATTTCGTGAACGTTAATTTCAGGTGGCGCTAGTAGTACACCACCAATTAGGAAGTGACCTGGAGTAAGCGGATCTGTAGGTATGTTTGAAGAGGGACTTAATGGTCTTGAGTTGAGAGATGGCTCAACCCGGCATAAAAAAGTGCTGAACTCTTGTGAATGTGAATTAATGGGTAGTTGCGACCTTCGTAAGATGAATTTTAAAACTTTCCACCCCTGCTTCTCACAATCCACCTTTGTGAGGAGCTGCAGCGGGTACGAAATGCCAATTTAAAACCAGCTATGAAGGCTTTAAATTCGGTCTTTAATGATCTAGAAGTTCCGATAAAGTTGGTTCCATTGTCCGAATAAACATTCGGACATACACTGGCAAAGGCTGCTATCCATGAGGCAGTGCTAAAGTCACTGGTGGCTTCAAGATGGATAGCTTTTGTCGAAAAGCAAACAAATAAGCCTCTGCTTAGTCGATTTGTAAATTCGATATCCTCGCCCGCGGTAGGACTTAATATCGAAAGGTCCAGCAAAATCCACTCCAGTGTTTGTATACATTCTTGAAAAAGTAGTGCGTTCCTCTGGAAGGATTCCCATAAGTTAAGAACTTTTTTGGTGGATCGTGCAAACTTTGCAGTTGTGTATGATGGAACGGACCTTATTTTTTACTCTGGGTATCCAATACTGAGATCGGATGAGCCGCAACTTTAGCTGATTTTCCCTAGTACTGGTGAACAAACAGGACATAAAGACGGGGCAACCTGGAGCTATAAGGATAGGACGGAAGATACGCTGTGACGTCCACCAACTGTCATAATGCCATCTTTGTCGATGAATGGATTTCACTTTTTCGCCCAATGGATTCTCCGGATTTCACTCGATCATATTCTTAGCTATAATACCCTTTTTGACAACTATTTATTAGACACTGAGTAGTTTACTCTTAATATTGTGAGAGTATGCACTCTTTTTTCCTCTATTGTTGTTTGTTATTCGAATTCGTTTAAAGGGCATCTAGTGTCGTCTACTTGTAACCAAGAAGATTCCTGCCATCACGCAAGGTTTTCGATTAATTCACTGACTGGTAATCTTTTGCTAGCCAGGTCTGCTGGGTTCGACTCTGAATCTACATGGCGCCAGCTCTTGTTCCCAACTTTTTCTACAGTTTCTCCATAGGCTGCAAAAGTTGTCCAGTAACACGGTGGGTTTTGTATCCACGCTAATACGATGGTTGCATCCGTCTAGAGGTGGGTCGTTTACTGACCGATGTTAAGATTTTTAATGACGGATTCCATCATCTCTGCAAGGAGAACAGCGCCGCACAAGTCCAATCGAAGTAAAGGTATGGTTTTAACTGCATTAAACTTTTGGTAACGATTATGATTGGGGTAAGTCACCCAGTGGATCGAATAGCTTGGCGATCGTTGATAGGATTGCTCTCTACGTAGAAATGCTCTTACTGTCCATTGATTTCGCAACAAAGTAAAAATAGTCGGAACGGGCATTCCACCTGAATCCCAGAGCCATCACCGTACTGGTGTCCTCGAATTCCAAAAAGTCTGCACTTAGCAGGTTAGACTTTGTTATGCCATCTGTGCAAGGGAAAGCCAGATGATGTCAGCACCTTTGATAATTCCTCTCGAGCTCGTTGTGGAGTCAAGGCTATGTCCTCCAGAGTGTAAGTCATCTACGCACATACTGTTACGGATAATGTTTGTAGCTAATGGGTAGTATTTCTCGACGTAGTCTGCTAATTAATGAAGAGTTCTTATGGCTAAATAAGGTGCGCAGTAAATTCTAAAGGTAACCGTCTTCAGCTCGTACAAGCTGATAGGTTCCTTAAGGTTTTTACGAAAAAGTATTCGCTGATATTTCCTGTGATTTATTAGAACTTGTCGATACATATTTTCAATATGGCTGTTGAAAACGTATTTATAAAACCTTCGGCGAAGTATTAGGATCGGTTGATCGGCCTGCGAAATTGGGCCGGGATATAGTATGTCATTTAAGCTTATGCCATTAGAAATGAGGCACAATGCGTTAAATACCCCTCTGACTTTAGTGGTGACCTTTCTTCTCTCAACACAGCGTGATGAGGCAAAAAGTAGCAGTCGGTGGAGTCTGCTGGTACGAAAGTTTTGACATATGGCCCAATGCCTCGTACACGCATTAGACTCTGCTATACTCCATCTGGATTTTTCGCCAAACGTGTTTCGCTCCGATAAAGCACGTTACTTTTAGCGATGGCCGCAAGGACATATCATGGGACTACTCCTATTTGACAGGTACGGAGACAACGTTTTCTCATTAACATTCCTTTTAGTAGTTGCCTTAAATAGATCCTCGACTAGTGCAATTGCCTGTAAGTTTATTAGAGGATCAACGAGTGATCGTAATAGTACTGCACACGCCACGCTTCTTTGTTGATGCCCGAGACTTCGGCATGCAAACGTTAAGTTGGCAGATTATTTCCGCGTTTTAATCTTTCTGTGATGAATGTGCACTCAGATCCAGAGTCAATCAATGCTCTAGCAGAGAAATTAATGCCATTGAAATGAATTTGTACGCGAGCTGTCCCTAGTAAAACTATTTTGTTTGTATTTACAAATCACGACCTGGCTCATCTATTGCTGGAGGAGTTCTCCTAGAGACTGTTGCTTTTGGCTGACTTGCTTGCGGTAGGTGGAGCAAAGTATGATGTCTTGATCGAAATATGCTGCAGTTATACGAACTTTTGCATCTTGAGGCAGACAGCAGCCAAGAAGTTCAAGCAACGTTGATTCCTCTTAATGTATTCAACGCGCTCTGCCGGAGTGTGTTTGAGGATTTCTTCACAATTTTGTAATTTGTGCTCCCCACGTTGGCAAATTTTACACCAGTTGTTATTCAACCAGCTTGAAAGGCGCCAATTCTTTTGGTTGTGTTTCTACAAGTTGCTACGTGGTCTGCTACTTTGACGACCTGCTGGGTTTGTTGTCTTAAGACCCGAAACGGTTTCCAGTGTTTGAAACCGGTTGGATAAAAATCTATCCATATTCCTCCACTTTAAAATCTCTGTTTTGTTTTCTATTGCTCTGAACGACGGCCATGAAAGGTGATTACTTTTGAAAATTTCAATGTCGCAAGGAGGCAAATGTATATTATGCTCCCGAGCGGCTACATTCTCAATTTTTTTTTGTAGATTTTTCTAACTTTACTACTTCAGCCGCTAAAGCAGTAATGCACTTCATATAGCAGGAAAAATCATCTCATCTTTTGAAAGGTCTATGCTATTGGGGTTGTCTTGGGCTGTTTTGACTTTTTGCCTCATAGCCGTCAACACATCTTGCAGTATAGCTAGAGTGAGCTTGTTCTGATCTTCGAAAGGTCTCTCTTGATAGTCCGATTCAAACTCAGTGATGGCATCGGCCAATATAACAAAAGTTTCTATTGTTAAAAAGAGAAATTTAGAACCACTGATATAGTGTATGTATCACAAGCTATTTGTTTGCAGATATAAAAACTAATCGCTTTTTTAGTAGTAAATTTGCGATTTGAGCGAAATCGCATAAAATGAGTTGGAAGCACTACACCAAGAGTACTCCTTTGACAATAATTTTTTAGCTAGTCAAGAAAAGATGAAAATAACCCAATGCTAAGTGGGTGTACGAATATATACGTATGGTGCATGTGTATATTCAATATAAAACGCAGCGACAAAGAGTTCAAAACTTATACCATATTGAGCGTTGAATGTTTACATATTTGTTGATCACTACCCACGAAAAAATATGAGTGTTTGTGTTTATACGGAAAACGGAAGACAAGCTGTGCTATTTTGACTCAAAATAAAATGTTAAATGTCACTATGTGAAACAAAACCCATTAAAAACTTATTAAGTGAAGAAAAAACTTTCGTTTTCGTATACAGAAAAATATAAAGAGAATTATTGCAGTGATAATTGTTATATATATGGAAAGAAAAAAATGTTCCGCTATAGTGAATTCAAAAGAAAAAACGAAATGAAAGGTTTTCGGAGTTAATTTTCTATAATTAAGTGACAATTTTATCGAAAAATTCACTCGCGTTTGCACGGATGTATTCCTCTCTTATTTTCGCTTAATAAACGCGTAATCGAAGAGTATGCAAAAATACTCCTTCACTTCGGTTTTTTTAATTTAAATACGAACTTTTTTTATAAATTCATAAAGTTCATTGAAATAAACACGTACCTTGCAATTGGTTGTTGGAGATATAAAGTTAATGTGACAGGAAGTGTTTTATCGTGTGGCACGTTGACTGATGAGTGATGTGTTGGTGTATTCTCAGTTGAGGTTGGTGAAATTAGTGGTAAGTGAAGTGCCAACTTATATTTGGTTTAATACCGCTGATGTTTTTTGTTGTTGGCTTAAAGCTGACTGTGTTGTATCCTGGAGATAAATGTTCAAAGTTGAAGTATTCGGCTGGAATATTTTCGTACGGGCGTCTTGTGATATTGGAGCTCACACGTAAAACAATTAAAGAAAAAAGATTTAATAAGTAGATGTACATCGGAAGTATATTTTAAAAAATATTTTGTGGATTTAATTTTCATACATTAACCAGTGGATACGTACTCGTATGTGATGAATGGACGTGAAATGTAAAGAGAAACTTCTAAGCTCGCGTACGATAGTTTTGGATAACTTTTCTTTTGTATAAGACTCTAACGTAAAAGTTGCTTATGTGTAAATGGAAAAAACTCCCCACCCATTAGTGTGATACGTTCTATTTAGGCCAAACGAAGTTTCAGACAGGGTGAATCCTTATCGTGTGTCTTTTTCAATTTAATGCTGGAGTTCTGTTTTCTCCAGACTTGATAAGGAAGTGAAGGATATGGGTCTGGTAGTGAACGAGGGCAAGACGAAATATTTTCTGTCATCACACAAACAGTTATCGCTTTCTTTACTTTGCTCCGATGTCACTGTTGACAGTTATATCTTCTCTCGACGAACGAAAACCAAATTCTACAAGTCTCTCATCGTTCCCGTCCTGCTATATGGTGCGGAAGCATGGACGATGGCGACATCTGATGAGTCGGCGTTAGGAGTTTTCGAGAGAAAGGTTTTGCGTAAGATTTGTGATCTTCTATGAGGTGGCAACGGCGAATATTGCATACGATGGAACGATGGGCTGTACGAGTTATACGACGACATTGACATAGTTCAGCGAATCAAGAAGCAGGGGCTACGCTGGCTGGGTCATGTGATCCGGATGGCTACGAATACTCCAGCTTTGAAAGCAGTACCCGCCGGTGGAAGCAGAGGAAGAGGAAGAACTCCATTCCGTTGGAAGGACCAGGTAGAGAAGGACCTGGTTGTACTTGGTATTTCCAATTGGCGCCAAATAGCAAAAAGAAGAAACGAGTGGCGCAATGTTGTAAACTCGGCTATAATAAATAAATATTATTTTTTTCTGATTCTCTTTTTTATTTAGACAAATACTTCTATTCTTCGTGATCAGTTTCTTGCAAAATTAAAAGAATGGATGCGGAAGTTGCATTGGTGCATTGTTTGTTTTGATTTTTGTGACCTACTAAAGGGCTGATCTAAAATTCGATATTTTTTTTGTGTGACTAGTGCTCTATGGGTAATAAATAATTAAGAACGAATTCAGTTTTCTTCTCTCTTGAAAAAATATGCGTTATCTTACAGCGGCATTCCGTAATTTGATACAGTCACTAATTCACAAATTGATTGATACTACAATATTTGTGTGACCATAGTATCAATTGCAATTCTGTACGGAGAGTATCAAAAAATTCGCCTGAAAAAATGGCTTCGTAATAACCACGGCCAATGGCAAGACTGGGAGACCTTTAAACGGGACATCCTAAATTTTTTCCTAAATTCTCGTTATTTTGAACGACTAGATGACGAAATCAGGCAACGTGTGCAACGACCAAAAGAAGATTTCAAAGATTATGTACTCGCTCTCCAAGGGCTAATGAGACATTCGGAGTACACACCAACACAAAAACTCCCCCATTCACTGCATCGCAACCTCGCATCCGAAGCAATCATGCTTGAAGCAAACCGGAGGACGCGTAGTCGCCACAGCAGCTAGCGACAATCGATACTGAAGCAACTTGAAGCTTCATCAGCATGAAGGTGGCAGAATCGTTAAAAGTGGGACTGACAAGAAGAGTGTTCGAGAAGGTGGTGATGGGAGATGGTAGACCGACAGCGGTCACCGAAGCATTGGAGGCAGTCATACAAATAGGCGACGAAGAATACACGAACGAGCTACTTGTCCTGCCAGGTCTAGTCGACGACGTTGTCCTTGGGACAGACTACCTGGCAAAAGCCAACATAACCATTAGGTTATGGTTAGGTTAGGTTAAGTTAGGAGGGCAGACAATGAGGTTAAAGACAGAATGTGAGACTCGAAAGAAAGTTGCATGCACGTCAATGAACCTGTACGAGGTAAAGCAACTCGAGAAGGCGGAGATAGTACCCGAACCGCACATAAGCACCACGAAGAAGGAATTACTAGCATTCGACAAAATTACAGGTACGACAAATCTCTCGTCACACAAGATCATCATGAAAAACGTTCGACCCATAAAGCAACGATACTTTCCGAAGAACCCGAAGATGCAAGACATAATAAACAAGGAGATAGACGAACTTATTGAAAAGGGGTGTATAGAGCCGTACCGTAGTCCACACAGCGCACCAATCATACTAGTGAAGAAGAAGAACGGGAAATGGAGATTATGCGTTGACTACCGCCAGCTCAACGCGCGTTCAGACACCTACCCCCTCACCTGAATACACCATATATTAGATCGCTTAAGGAGTGCGAGACTCATTAGCAGTCTTGACTTAAAGAATGACTACTGGCAAATCCCGATGGAGGAAGAGAGTAAGCAGTATACAGCATTTACCGTACCGGGTCGGGGACTATTCCAATGACGAGTTATGCCATTCGGACTACATTCAGCTCCAGCTACCTTCCAAAGGATCTTGGAAAGAGTCATTGGACCAGAACTAGAGCCGCACACATTCGCCTACTTGGATGACATCATCATCACGAGCTCAACGTTATAGCAACACATGGAACACCTCAGAAAGGTATTCCGAAGATTACGATTGGTGAACCTGAAAATCAACCCAGAGAAATGCGAATTCTTCATAAAGAGCCTGAAATATGTAGGGCAGGTAGTTAGCGAAGAAGGAATTCATACGGATCCCGACAAGATTGCGGCGATTAAGGAGCTGACACCGCCAACGAATACACGAGAATCGAAACGTTTCCTAGGCATAGCGTCATGGTACCGACGATTTGTGGCAGATTTCTCACGCACTGCCCTCTCGCTGACAGTATTGCTCAAGAAGGATTGTCGATGGAAATGGCACGAGGAACAACAAACTGCATTCGAAAAGTTAAAGAAGGCACTGACGGAGGCATCAGCATTAGCCTGTTCAGAGTTCTCGCAGAGATTCACCCTACAAACAGATGCCAGCGATTGTGGACTAGGTGCGGCCCTAACGCAAGAATTAGAAGGAGGCGAACGAGTGATCGCATACGCAAGTATACGACTGAATAAAGCCGAACAGTACTACTCGGCAACCGAGAAGGAATGTCTGGCCATCGTGTGGGCCGTTCGCAAAATGCTCCCGTATCTAGAAGGTTACTCGTTCACAGTAATCACCGACCATCTTTCCTTAAAAGGGCTGAACGCTATCGAGAGCCCCTCAGGTCATATCGCAAGATGGGCAATAGAATTGCTGCAACACACATTTGACATCAAATACCGTAAGGACCGGCTAAACGTCGTCGCAGGCGCACTATCTCGCCAGCCACAGGAAGAGCGGTTGAGCATACTGGTCGAAGGAAAGGAAACAACCGACTGTAAATGGCTAAAGGCTAAAATAGAAGAGGTGAAGAGTTCCCAGACTTTACACTGCAAGAAGGGGAATTATACAGGCACATAGCCGTACAAATAGTTGAGGAAGACGCGATCCCGTGGAAACTTTGCGTCGCATCACCACTACGTCAGAGAGTCCTGAAAGAAGTTCACGACAGTCCCAGCGCTGGCCACATGGGCTTCAGGAAAACTATCGCGAAAGCAACAGCACGGTATTACTGGCCGGGGATGTTCAGGGACATCAAGGTATGTCCAGCAGTGCCCTAAGTGCCAAATATATAAACCAAACCAACAGCACGTCGCGGGTTATATGTTAACCCAAATTGCCGAGGAACCCCGGGCAACAGTATGCGCAAAATTGTAGGCCCACTCCCACGGTCAAAACATGGAAATACGACGATACTGGTGTTCATCGATAAATTCTCGAAGTGGGTAGAGATTGTACCATTGAGGAAAGCGACGGCTGAGGTTCTCATCAAGGCGTTTAAAAAACGCATACCCGAACGATTCGGGGCCCCGAAGATTATGACCACCGACAACGGAACCCAGCTTACGAGCAAAGAGTTCAAAAGGTTACTCCAAGGATAAGGAGTAAAAAATCAATTAACAGCACCGTACACACCGCAGGAAAATCCGACGGAGGGCAAACAGAAATATCAAATGAATGCTAGCACAGTATAAGGGAAAATACCAAAAGTATTGGGATGAAAGTTTACCAGAAATAACACTAGCGCTAAATACGAGCACATGTGAGGCCACTAAATTCAGGTCTGCATTTTTAATACGAGGCCGGGAACCACGGATACCGAAAGCACTATACGACGAATCCACATTTGACACAGGCGAGATAACCACAACCTCGGCGGACAAGGCAGTAAAGATGCAAGAAATATTCAAAATGGTGCGAAGAAACCAACAAAACGCATCAATTGAACAGGCTCCATATTACAATTTACGTCGACGAAGGTGGCACCCGAAGATAGAGGACCGAGTCCTCGTAAAGGAGCATCATTTATCGAAGGCGAACGATAACTTCGCAGCTAAGTTGGCACCGAGATACGGCGGACCATTCAGAGTATCGAATTTCGTTTCACCAGTAATCGTCGAATTAGACAGGATGCATAACGGAAAAAGGAGAACTGCGCATCTAGGTGAACTCAAGCCGTACCACGCTGGAGACGAGGACGGAAACAAAAAACCACAGAAGAAGAAGAAGAAACCGAATAATCAAATACCAGAGAAGAAGAAGCCGAAGAAAACAAAAGACGGCGAAGAAACAAAGAAATAAGCCGAAAAGAATAAAGAACGAGAAAGAAGATAAAGAAGAAAAAAAACACACACAGAAAAAGAAGATGCAAAAGAAGAAAAAAACACACAAGCCATCGAAGTTTGAAGGGACGACACGAATAATAACATTAAGGAATAATAACAATAATAAAATAATAAAAATAATAGTAACAATAATTATGGCAATATCAACGAAAAAAATAATACAATAATAATAATAATTATATAATAATAATAATTATATAATTATCATTATTATTATTATTACTATAACATAAAATACAAAGGAAAATAATCCGCAGAACAAAAATCCCTGTCGTTGAACATGTGTACAACATTGCCCCACAGTTAAAGAATTTAAAACAATAACAAAGCCATAGGACCGTAAACTTAATTTTGGAAAACACAGCAACAAAATGCAAGAAGGGAAAAATACAGTTTGTTATATTAGAAAATCACAGAGAAGCGAGCCTATTATAAAAGGACACAGCACACAAGTAAAATAAACATTTAAGAGTGATCAGCGACCAAGGAAAATGTTCCAGGCAACAAGCACCTGCGGTTCCCTGAAAGTGCGCATACGCCGACTAACCGAGGCGGAATAAAGCCCAGGAAACAGGCAGAGAAGCGAGTATGATTGAGTTCGTCGTCAACGACGAAACAACAATAGTAAGCGACAGCGATACGGAAGAGGCATATGAGATAGTACGGGCTAAGTAAGGGATAGTAAGAAGAGGCGAAATCGATATATCCGAAGAAGACAGCCAGCGACTGGGCGATGGGTATACAGAATGCACTCGTCGTGTCACGATGGCGATGGAAATCTTCAACGACCGGGCCGTGCACACACGACCTCAACAACAACGTGCGAATGAAGGTACGCCAGTGGTACACGAAGAGGATTACAGCATCGAGGAGGAGGATATATATATCAATGAACATACGAGGGCTGCTATATATATTTCTGGCCTAATAATGAAAATACGAATATTTATCAACGAAAATGGTTTTATTGTTTTTCCAAATATTCTCCATCAAGATTTATACATTTTTGCATGCGCTCAAACCAATTTTCGAAGCACTTTTTCCACTCCGATTGAGACACCTCCAAAACATGGTTTTTGAATGCTTCAACAGCATCTTCTGGCGACGAAAATCGTTGAAACCGTATTATTTTCTTGATGTGTGGGAATAAAAAGAAGTCATTGGGTGCGAAGTCAGGGCTGTACGGCGGATGACCCATCAATTCGACGTTTTGGCCGGTCAAAAAGGTGCTGGTTTGAGCCGATGTGTGAGAGCTCGCATTGTCATGGTGCACAATGATTCGTCTTTTCTTGTTTGTTTTTCGAATTTCTCTGAAGACTTCAGACAAACAAATGGTGGGGTACCACTCAGAATTGACCGTCCTACGTTGCCCAAACGGAACAGTCGCCACGTGACCAGATTTGCCGAAGAGACAGGCGACCATTTGCCTCGAAGTGCTTCTTCCACGAACAACTTTCGTTGGATTTGGCTCGTCTTGGAAGATCCACACGGTCGATTGATGTTTTGTTTCGGGCTCATACGCATAGATACGTACATATAACATACATTGAAGAACACATATAGATATACTTATAGAATTAATTAAATATGTATAGATATATAAATATTAATATAAATATACATATATATAGATATAGATATAAACGTATTAAATTAAAAGATGAATTTTAAATATTTAATCATTTATGTTAGGAAAACAACAAGCACTAGAATAGCAAGCCGTCGCTGTTAAGTAGGGCTAAGAAGAATACTCGACGTGAAAACGCTGTCAATAGAAGTATACGGTGTGTCGTGAAAACGCTGCCAGTACGAAAACGATTAAGGTATATGGTGTGACGTGTAAACGCTACCAATACGACAACGATTAAGATATATGGTGTGTCGTGAAAACGCTACCAGTAGAAGATTAGAAAATAAAGATAAGTGTGTAAAAGTAGAACTACTCGTGTTGTCCTTTACTTTTCTCTTTTGGAATCAACATTATAGGAGAGACCCATAATCCGGCTGAGTGATAGCCCAACTATAGACCGGGGAACAGGGTTCATTACAAGGTCCCAGCTAATGTTTAGTATAATTAGTAGTTTTTGTTTATTTTAATGAATAATTATTATTCTAAAACCTGTTTAAGAAAATTTATCGCATGCAATCGAAAATCTAATTTTTGTTGATGTTGTTGCCGCTATCAGCTGATCTCTGGAATTCATTTTTTGCCCATTTTTCAGGCGAACTTTTTGATACTCTCGGTACTGAATTGCAAATGATACTATGGTCACAAAAATAGTATCAACCAATTTGCGAGTTAATGACTGCATCAAATTACTGCACGTCGCTGTAAGAATGCATTTTAACAGAGATGTTCAACTAATGAGACGACGTTATTTCTCTTGTTAATATTGTAACGATTTCGATTTCCAAAATCCTTCGATTTCAATTCATGTATAGTTAAAAAAAAGTCACCAAATGATGTTCAGTTTCATAAAGAATTTAGTCAAGGTTTATTTGTTACTCAATAAATCACTTTTTACTTTACCATACACCACTATTTATTTTACAACTTTCACAATTTACTATTTTCCCTTTGTTCCGATGTTGTCACGATCGAGTTTCATTTGTCAATGCCTCCCCACTGCGTTGGCCGCTATTTCATATACCTCAGTAATTGCTTGTAATTAGTTCTAGTATTTTCTTGACTGCTCTTACGATAAACAGAATATTCGATTCTCTCGTTCTAGTATGTGCTTTGGTTACCGATATTTCTTCATCTTTCATTTGTAAAAACAGCCTTTATTTTAGTACGTTGGCTGCTATATATGGATCTGGCCTAGGCAACACTAAGTGTTGCCAGGTGCAATCTAACATTTCCATTGGAAAGTTTGACATTTTTTAGCATAACATCACTCAGAACGTTTTGTCATTTAATCGTGAATTGTTTTATTTACAGGGAATTAAAAAATTCATCTCGGTCAAAAAATTTAATTGACTCGTGAACATTTTCGTGCGATCATTTTTCACAACTTTCGACGTGGATTATCACGACAAGAGTGCATCGATGAACTAAAATCTATGGCTATGAAGCACCATCCTATAGCACAGTGAAAAACTGGTACAACGAATTCAATCGTAGCCGACGCTCGCTCAAAGACGAATTCCGTGAAGGTCGTCCAAAAACAGCTGTTGTGCCAGAAAACATCGATGCCGTACGTGAACTGATAATGCCAGACCGTCATGTAACATACCTTCAGATAGAGACACGCCTATGCATTTCTCCCACCGGCATACATTCGATATTGCATGAACACCTGTCCGTAAAAAAGGTTTGTTCTCGTTGGATCTCGCACAATTTGACAATCGCTCAAAAAAAGGCTCGTGTGGATTGGTGTAAAGAAATGCTGAAAAAATACGATCGCGGTGCTTCAAAAGACGTTTATAAGATCGTCACAGGTGACGAATCATGGATCTATGCGTATGAGCCCGAAACAAAACAGCAGCGCTCCAGCGATTCCGACAAGCCGGATGGAAAACGGCAGAGAGGCTACGACAAGCCTGGGATGCTCTCAGAACGTGACGAGGAAAGGCCCCCAATACCAAGAACAGCAAACATTGCTGCGCCTTTCTCATCTGCAGCACAGTTAAGCGAAGTGGCTAAACAACATCCGATTGTCGCTTTGCTAGATAGCAGTAACCCTTTTGAACAGATGAGTACCGAAAGATGGAAATCAGTGAGAATGATCTGCTAAGCCTGATTCAGCGAATGCGGGAAGCACCAGGCGAACCAATACCGCAATTCGATTACACAGGGTGGTAAGTGTAACGGCATCGCTAGAGTGGCTGAAGGGAGTAGCGACAAAACTTCAAAGGCAAAGCGGACCCAAATTGGTGGTGGTGGATAAGGCCTTCATCCCTGCGTTCTTGAATGCTGAGGTATGGATCCCGCGAATGGTTAAGTTGGAGATTGGCAATTGTTGCAGGCATAGAATCCGTGGAAACTTTGCGAGGGTGTGCCAGGCTTTGAAAAAAATGTCCTCTTGGGAGGGTTAGAGAAGGTCATACACATCATAAAAATATATGCCGTTCCCCGAGGTAACTTATAGTTTTCGAGAAATTTGTTGTTAAAGTTGATTTCTTGACCTACCGAAATCTCCGAATAAAAGCTAATATAATCACCCGGAACACTTAAATACCGCTTATAACAATGCCTAATAACGTTTACAAAGATTTTATTAAATTAATTTCATCAAAATATTAACATTTTCCATAATTTTTATACATAAAATATGCATTCTCATGTTTGTTTACTTTAATAAGAAAAATGAAATATACCTACCGTCCGTTAGAATCAGAAAAACTGTGCTGCCACAACTTTGAAGAATAAGTATATTAGAAAGGAATGAACAAATAACGTATTCACGATGCGTTATATTTAAAGTTCAACACCTTTGTAAGTTGGCTGCCTTTGGCCGTATTTAAAAAAATAACCCTGGGCCGGACCAACACCTGCTTCGTCTTGCACAGAATTTTCAAGTGAAACACATTTGTAAATTGGAGGCCTTCGGCCGCCTTTAAAAAAATAACCCTGGGCCGGGGCAACACCGGCTTCGCCTTGTACAGTATTCTTACGTGAAACACCTTTGTAAGTTGGCGGCCTTCGGTCGCACTTAAAAAAAATAACCCTGGGCCGGACCAACACCGGCTTCGCCTTGCACAGAACTTTTAAGTGAAACACATTTGTAAATTGGGGGCCTTCGGCCATATTTAAAAAAATAACCTTGGACCGGAGCAACACCGGCTTCGCCTTGTACAGTATTCTTACGTGAAACACCTTTGTAAGTGGGGGCCTTCGGCAGCATTTAAAAAATTACCCTGGGCCGGACCAACACCGACCTCGCCTTGCACAGTATTCTTAAGTAAAACACCTTTGTAGGTTCGAGCGGGATATTAAAGTAATATACTTACTCTTCAAAGGCGTGACAGCACAGTTTTTTCTTGTTCTAACGGACATGTAGGTATACTTCATTTTTCTTACTAAAGTAAACAAACGTGAGAATGCATATTTTATGTGTAAAAATTATGGAAAATGTTAATATTTTGATGAAATTAATTAAGTAAAATTTTTGTAAACGTTATTATGCATTATTATAAGCGATATTTAAGTGTTCCGGTTGATTGCATTAGCTTTTATTCGGAGATTTCGGTGGGTCAAAAAATCAACTTTAACAACAAATTTCTCGAAAACTATAAGTTACCTCGGGGAACGGCATATATTTTAGTGATGTCTATGACCTTCTCTAAAACCCCCCCCCCCCCCCCCCCCCAAGAGGATTTTTTTTCAAAGCCTGGCGCACCCTCGCAAAGCTGACCCCAGAATGCTAGTACACCTACGCGGGATTGGAAAGTGCTTCACGTATCTACGCCAACGGAGGAGGGTCAGAGTTATATCCTCCAGATTAACAAAGAGGCAAACGACTTGCTTTACCCAAAGTATAGCATGATGTCGTGGGGTGTGGATAGCAAAAGATAGAGAACGCTAGAAGCAAGAGAAATCGAGATAGACCTTGTTCTTGTTCTGACTGATCTGAGAAGGAGCAGGAGCTTAAAAATGCTGAAGGTCCCCCAGATAAATCTATAGCATAATATGGCTGGCAGGCAGCAGGAAAGTTTCAAGACTGAAGACTGCAAGTACTGATGATTTCCATATGGGGCAGTGAGGCCATAGATGATAGAGCTAAGTCTCTCTTTTGTTATTTACTACAAAGTAACTTACTTATATTGGACCAACGTCAAAGACCGTTTTAGATATAGCACTTACCTCTGACAAAAGAGTTTTAGTTGCGGATTGGAAGGTACTTAATAGACCAACCTTTTCCGATCATGGTATATAGGGTTTTCTACCATAACAAACAAAATCGCAAGGTTTACTAATTTTAGAAACCCAAGGTTAACTGATTATTCCAAATTTAAGGAAATTTGCGAATTGTGAAGTCCTTGAGGAAGCTAATACGCATCTCACCACCACTTAAGTTGATGCCTTTACGGCCTCTTGTCCAATACACAAGCTCAAGGGCAAGAGCAAACCGATCTGGTGGAATCCTGAAGTGGGCTCTCTCAAAAAGAAGGTAAGGGAGAGTTTGGAGTTAGCGCGAATGACTGAATCCACCTCAAACTGGGATCAATACTAGGTCCTAAGTCTATATAAAAAAGCTATACTCAAGCCAGGAAAAGTTTTGACAAAATTTCTGCACTGACTTAAAAAACACAACCCAGTCTGCAAGACTAAGGAAAGTTTTGTCCAAGGAAACCACGGTTCAAGGTCTTATAAAATCGGAGAGCTGTCGTAAGGTCGATAATAGCAAGCAATCACTGGAAGTGCTACTTGACACAATTTCTCGGATTACAAATAACCTTACTTAGATGGAATGTTAACGACTATGTTTCGAAGAGCCGGTGACAGGGTAGCAAAGTTCTTAAGCAAACTCTTCGAAGCTTGCACTAGAGAAAGCTACGTCCCGGCCCCGTGGCGAACGGCAAGAGCAGAATTTCTACTAAAGTAGGCAAAACAGGGCACCTGCATACTAAGAACTATCGCCCGACCAGCTTGACTTCGTTTCTTTTAAAAACATTGGAGTAAACAGTAACAAACGATTGATGTTCATATCTATCAAACGATTGAAGTTCACATCTATCAAACGATTGATGTTCACATCTATCAAACGATTGATGTTCACATCTATCAAACGATTGATGTTCACATCTATCAAACGATTGATGTTCACATCAAACAAAATGAGGATGAGGATCTACTCTCAAAAGCACAACATGCCTTCACAAAGGGCAAAGCCGTAGCTTTCCCTAATGTTGTTATGGAAGATAGAATCGGATCTTGAAAATGGAGAATATTCCAAAATATTGAATAATTTGAAAACAACTTTATTTTATTCAATAACAAAATGTTTATTACAAAAACTAATTGATTATTAAGCAAGCAAAATCCAACCGCACACCGTGAGTAAAAAAAGGACGAAGACTAAATACTTACGCGAGGAGCGTAAATCCTTGCAAAACTTTGGGCGCTGGCTAATGTTCTTGTTGTTTTAGCGGTTCGCTAACCCCGTTTAGGGCAGGCATAATCAGTCTAAGTCGCCGAGGTCATCTAACGGAAGGTCCAGGAAACGTGCTGTTTCGACAGGGTTAGACCAAAGGGAGAGGGGGGTTAGATGGGTAGGTTTAAGGGGGCATGTGAAGAGGTGGTTAGTGTCGTGCGGGGACTCTCCACATGCAGGGCACACGTTGGGTATGCTGGGGTCGAGTCTGGATATGTAGGAGTTTAACCTTCTACAATATCCAGATCTAAGTTGTGCTAGTGTAACACGGGTCTCTCGAGGCAGCTCGAGCTCACTGTCTGCGATAGGTGGTGGTTTGATTCCGAGTACACCATTCACTGGAAGGGAGTCTAGGAAGGTGTTGACTGACTCCTGGTGAATGGCGTTCAGCGCCTGTCTGTACGCCGTCCTGTCCAGCGGTTGTTTTACATGGTGCTGTATGGTGCTATTGTAGTCAAGTACTCCCTTCCTGATGTGCCTAGGTGGAGGCTCGGCTTCTAAGAGGTGCCTGCTGGGGTGCTCCGCGCGGTGGCATCCCAACAGGTGTTCCGGTGACATCAGGAGGTTTCCTGTCGCAGTCCTAAGAGCGGTGTTTTGACAGGCTTGTAACTTTCTCCACTGCGTCTCGTTCGTCCCCGGCGCCCAAATCGGTGCAGCGTAGTTTACGACCGGCCGGCCAATTGCTTTGTAGGTTGCCAGCAAGGTTTCTTTATCTTTACCCCATGTGCTGCCGGCTAGCGCTTTGAGTATTTTGTTGCGGCCCTGGAGTTTTGCGGCAATTGCGGTCGTGTGCGGAGTGAAGGAGTGCAGGCTGTCGAATGTGACCCCTAAAATCTTAGGGTTGTTTTTAGTTGGAATTTTTTCGTCATCAACTTTCACATCGAGTTCTAGCCGGTACTCCTTCGTCCAGCTGGTGAAAAGGGTAGCCGAGGATTTCGTCGGTTGTATAATCAAATGTCGTGCAGTGAAGAAACGGGAGAGATCGGCGAGATAGCCGAACATAGGCTATCAATATTCTGGCCAGACGCCAATATCGAGCAGTCATCGACATACGAGGTTAGTGAGACTCCTACCGGTGGAGGAGGGAGCTTCGAGATGTAAAAATTAAACAGTAGCGGGGAGAGTACACCACCCTGCGGAACCCCCTGTTTAATTTTCCTCAATTTAGATGTTTCACCTCGGAATATGACCGATGATTGACGACCACTCAGGTAGCCCATTACCCACCTCTGCAACCCCGGCGGTAATGAGGATTCCTCAATGTCACTGAGTAGCACTGAATGATTGACAATGTCAAAAGCTTTTGACAAATCCAGTGCTACCAGGACAGTTTTCGCACAGGGTTGGTTTTGGTTCAGGCCATTGACCAGCTGGGTGTTTATGGCGTTAAGTGCTGTTGTGGTGCTGTACACTTTTCGGAAGCCATGCTGATGTGCTGCTGGACGCAGATGGTGAGTGAAAGTCGGGAGCAGTAAGGCCTCAAGCGTCTTCGCTACTGGGGAGAGGAGAGTTATCGGCCGATAAGACTCTTCTTTGTTGGCTGGTTTCCCCGGTTTAAGTAGCGGGACCACCCTACCGGTTTGCCACACATCTGGTATGATTAGGGTGGTCAGAGACAAATTGAGGACCTTGGTGAGGTATTCTGCTCCCGCTGGTCCGAGATGTTTTAGCATCAGCATGCTTATTCCGTCAGGGCCGATGGATTTGGAGGCTTTCGCCTTCCCGATAACCCCCTGAACCTCCTCTCTGGAGAAATCAAGCACCGCGCTTGTGTTTGGCAGTTTGCACATACGGCGGGTTACACGTCTTTTCACTTTGTCTACCGAAGGATGCAGTGTTAAAAGCCGGCTAAAATAGCTCGCGCATCTCTTCGGGTCCGACGAGGCACGATCACCGAATGAAATTTCCGCCCGGTCATCGCGTCTCGCCGGGTTAGACAGCGACTTGACTGTAGCCCAGAGCTTGGTTGCCCCAGAGGAGAGATTGCAGGACCTTAAGTGCTCCTCCCACTTTTTCCGCGTGTGTTTGTTTACAACGGTCCGAATCTCCGCATTTAAATCCCGGATTAAGGGATTCCCGGGATCGGAGTTACGGAGGATGTCGCGCCTTGCTGCTAAAGCAGCCGCTTCGGACGTGAAGTTAGGGCGGATTTCCGCAATTCGGCCTGCCGGGATGAAGCGGGCGGCAGCGGTCACAACTATCCTGCGGAATGAACGTTCACCAGAGGTGACGTCAGTTGGAGTGGAGAGAGCACTGAAGGCGTTCTCGGTGAATTCCGTGAAGCCGGTCCAGTTAGCTTTTTTGAAGTTAACGAAGGTCCGGTGGTCCGCGGAAACATAGTCGGGAGGTCTGTCAATCGAGATGTGTATGGGTAAGTGGTCCGATGCTAGTGTCAGTATAGGTCGCCAGACTATACTGTTTATCAGACTAGCACTCGCAATTGTTATGTCGGGCGAGCTTTGGCAATTACCCACAACTCTGGTGGGGGTGTTGTCGTTCATTGTGCAAAATGTCGAATCGTCTATCTGTTCCGCCAGCTCCATTCCTCTACGGTCATTTGACAGGCTAGAATGCTAAAGATCGTGGTGCGCGTTAAGGTCGTCCAAAACCAAACGGTTTTCGCCTCTGAGTAGCGCACCTATATCAGGGCTATATCCAGCTGGGCAACTTGTAACGGGAGGAACATATATATTAAATATTTCGAGCTCGACATCGCCTGACCGGATAGCTATGCCCTGACATTCTAGGGTAGTATCCCTGCGGTCGATGCCGCCATCGATGAGACGATACTGCACGGTGTTGTGCAAGATGAACGCCAGACCCCCTCCATGGTCTCGCTCGCGGTCCTTGCGGATTATGTTGTATCCGGCCCGACTCAGAAGATCCGAGCGGGCGGTCAGCTTAGTTTCCTGGATCGCAGCAATTGACAGATGCTCTCGGCTCATATAGTCGATCTCTCTCGTCGATCTTCCCCTGGAGTCCGTTGCAGTTAAATTGAAGGAGTCGGGTCCGTCTCGGGGGAACGTTCGTGATACGGGGGGTGAGGGAGGGGTGCGTGGATGACGTGTGATGACGCTGAGGTTGGTTCCGCACGTTGGTGTTGGTTGGCGGTGTTGTCGGATTAACAGGCGGGGCAGACTCCTACAGCAAGGGGCAACGTACGCATCACTCCACTCACGTATGGTGCGCAGGCCCGAGCACGTCCGAAAATGACAACAGCCGGAGCAAGAATTGCATCTGACTGAGGTCACATTCCGACGTACTAAGGTCTGACACACGGAACAGACTGTGCGGTGGACTAGGAGCTGCTGGGTAGCCCTCGCACGGGAGGAGGAAGAGGAGCTGGTTGTGGGAGGGGAAAGGGGTGAGGGTTGGCGGGAGTCATGCTGCGGGGAGCTCCGGGAGACCGTGGAGGTCTGCTGGTTACCCAAAGTGGGTAAGGGTGCTGAAGGCACTGCCGTGGTGGCTGGGGGCGCACTTGGGCGCTGGCAACATGGGGCCACATAACGTGTGGTCCACTCCCTATGTATCTTAAGGCCTGAACAGATCTTAAGATGACTCCAATCATTGCACTGGTTGCACCTAACCGAGGTGGAGGAGTGGTGGAGTCTTCTGGTGCACACGCAGCAGAAGTAATCCGTCGGACCAGGGTTGGTTTCGACGCCAGCCCTTATGAGAAGGATTTGAAGCAACCCAGCTGCGAGGTATTGCTCCGATGGCGAACTTAAACTAATTTTACCTGTTGACCTAAACGGGGTTAGGTCGCCGAAAGGGTGACAGCCCTTGGCCGGATAAAATCCGGGTCAACTCCGGTACGTAGAACCGGCTGTCTGGCTGTTGTTAGAGTTTTTGTTTTCTGGTTCATATATGTATGAATGATTTTGTTTTAATACATATATGCAATATTGCAATTCTCAAATGAGCAGTGAAGTAAACCATAACTTTTTGCAACGAGCCTAGTACTCAACTTGAATAGATTTCACATCACTCCCCCACCCGCTTAGACACAAAATATAGAACGAAATATCAAAACAATCAGTAAATGCCAAGTCACCAGTCGATAAATTGGATCTAGTGTGACACCACTTACTTCGAGTTTGTAGTTCGCACACATATTCACAGCTCCATCTACTCCAAAAATGTTGATACATTTGGTATAGCTGTTTCCATCTTTTGAGAAGGTTTGTGTTTAGATCAAGTAATGTCGGTTCGGGACTGCTGTTAACGGACCGCCCGCCAGAAAGAGACCCGAGGTGAGCGGCAAAGTCAGTTGCATCATCTGCCTATGCAGATATAGGTCTCGAATTAAGCACTGCTTCAACTTGCTTAAGCACGATATAAAATTCCTCGAATGTAAGCGTTGCGTTGCCAATAATGCGGTTCAAGTGGTGCTTCATGCTTTTGATACCCACCTTCCAGATCCCCCTAAATTTTTGCAGATCCTGGCGGTATAAAATGCCACAATACTCCATGAGGTGTCTCATATTGTGCCGCTGCGTCAAGTTCTGCGTGGGCTCCGACAAACGTTGTGACACAATTTCTATAAATGTCTCAACTATAACCTCTGCAAAAACTCTGCGGAGTGCTGCGAGGAAAGTTGCGGTGCTCAAGTCGCTGATTAACTCCAAATTAATGGCTCGGGTGTTGAAGCATATGAGCAGGGCAACATACCCCTTGTACCTATGATGGCCTCAGCCTTTCGCAGTGCGAATTTGCTAGGGCCCACCATAATCTAGGCCACAGTGGCTAAACGCCTTAGCAGCATTGCAGGGTTAAGTGGGAAAGTTCCCCATAATTTGAAATGCTGTAACTCCTCTGTGACGAAAACATTTCAAACAACGATGAATAAAGCGTTTGATCGCTGAACGTGCATCAATCATCCAGTGTCGCCTTCTAAAAAAGTTTAGTGTTGCTTGAACACCACCATCAAATGAGCCTGAGTGATGAATAAATGCACAGAGGATCAGTTTTTGGCAAAAGGCATGAAAATTGCTTGAACGCATTAATGCGTTCTTCAAGCGACCGTCCCGTCTTCGTACAAAACTATGTTAAGTCCTAGCAGTTTGCAGTTTTGAGCTAATCAGCTTGCTTTTGCGGAGACAAGAGATCTCATTAGCAAAATGTGTATGTTGTACATATCTTATCCAGAATTTCAAAGCCATGGCTCTTTCGGATGCTGTGCACCATGGAGTTGTATCATGGGGTCGCTTCAGTTGTATGACAATGAATCGCTGACACCAGGCCTTTACGGCTAATGTTGATATTTGAATACTTCTTAAGCAGGGTTGCAGCTAACGTTAGTAAAGGATCCGCTAGGATTGCCACAAGCAAGGCTATGGTTTCTTCACTTAGGGATGATGAGACGTCCCATTGGTCAGGCCATTCATTGTGTGGAGAATATAACCGTGAAGATCTCTCTCACTACAATGGTAAGTCTGTGAGCTGAGATGAGAGAACTCCCCGGGACACAACGTCAGCTGGATTGGTTGCGTAGGTACATACTTCCAATTACGACGATTACTAATAAACTGCTTGTGCTTGCCAGGGTTTGACCGAATCCAGCTGAGTTCGGTTTTAGAATCTGATTAACAGTAGGTTTGCACTGCTGGTAGCTTTAATGTTGAGAGGACGTTAGATGCTACCTTCGCCGCGAGAAGCGAACCATTGAGCTCAAAACAAGGTACTATAATGTTTTTAAGTGGTGCAAACTTTATCTTAGCGTGCTCAAAATAGATATTTTTTTTATCGTTTTGTGATATCTACGCGAAGATACGCAACAGCAGCACAGGCGATGGTCGAAACGACGGAGAAAATGTGTAGTTGGTAACTGCGAATGCTTGGTGGTGCCAACAACTTTTTCAAACATTCATTAATAGTTTGCTTAGATCAACAGCCGCCAATTTTGTCCTTAGGGGCTGAAGATCCAAGCACAAACGGGATTAGATGTCGTTACGAGAGATGTGTGTAGGGGAACTCCACATTGCTGTTGTTAAGCCAAAACTTTTCTACGGAGTTTTAATATGGTGGAAAGCCATGGACAAAATATCTGGATAGGCAGGAAAGAGTATTCAGACTCTCAATGATCAGCATCATTAAGGCACTCAAAGCAACACCGTCTGCAGAGCTGCATACGCTTTTGAGTATTCCTCCAGCAAACCTGGTAGCATAAAAAAGAGCATTCCTACCTGCTGTGAGGCTATTTGCATCCCGGAAGCTCAAAGTCAGGACTTACGGAAACAGTAGTATAGCGTTACCCCTGAGTGTACAAATAGACTACGTAACCACACGCCTGGATTTCGGGAAGCAGTTTCCAGTTACAATAGAGGTAAATGGCTGGAGCAAAGGTCTGAAATATGCTACAAAGCCGCTTATGTTTTTACAGATGGTTCTAAATGATCAAAAGAGTGGGTGCTTCAGTTTACTGCGCCCAACTTGAGATAAGGAAGTTACATGAGCTACCAAGCTATTTGCAATATTTTCCGAGCTGAAATATTTGCTTTAAAATTTGCAGTAGAGTTACTGCAATGTGCTAGTTTTCGAAGGAAAAGAATACACATTTATGTGAATAGCCAAGCGGCCATAACGGTCTTAATTTCATACAAGAGGACTTCAGCTGTTTTCGCATTATGTAAAGAAGCGATTCAAGTACTGGCTATAAACATAAGAGTGTACATTTACTGGGTGCAAGGCAACACGGGGATGGGGCCATATGCAGAAGTTCATGCAAGTGAGGAAAGTTTTTGACTGTAATTCACCTGAGAGTGGCCAGAAACTATTCTTTTGCATATGGTTCAAGCAGCTCACGCCTTCCGGTCTTAGGCCAAGTATCCCTTGGGATTGCCACCACACGAAACAGGAAAAATTCAGTGAAATATCAAAATAAGCCTCGGATGAGAGACTCCCCTTTTGATGACGACCACATATGTTTTAAGAATAAGGCTTTGAGAGGATAAACCTAGAATGTCCGGTCCCTTAATTGGGAAGGTGCTGCTGCCAGGCTGGTTGATGTAGGACGGAAAAAGGTGGGTCCTTGTGAAATTTACTACAGCTACATATAAAAGAGCGCAAATTTGGCGTTGGATTCGTGGGAGAGAAAGACTCCGTCGCCGAGTACTGTCATTCACTCCGGTAGATGAACGTCTAGTCACAATTCGCATCAAGACAAAATTTTTCAACACCACCCTAATTTGCGCCCACGCGAAGGCCGATGTTATCAAGGATGCTTTTAACGAGCGCCTCGGACGCACTTACGAGCGCTGTCCCCGCCAAAACGTCAAAATGCACTTGGCGACTTCAACGATAGGGTGGACAAAGAAGGTATTTTTGGAACAACAGTTGGAAAATTCAGCCCCCCGACGAAAATCCCAAACAGGCTGAGGTGGATCGACTTCGCCGGGGCCCAAAATATGGTTGTCTGTAGCACTAGATTCCAGCTCAAAAAAATTTATCAAGTTAATTGGCTGTCTCCAGATCAAAATTTTCGCAACCAAATCGATCATGTTCGTTCGATCATGACGTGCGTGCGTTCCGAGGTCCAAATATCGACTCGGATCGCTATCTTGTCGCACCCGCCTCTGTGTATCGAAGAACGCCCGTCAACAAACACAAGGAAAGTTTCACGTCGACTTGCACACCTGCTCTCCGAGTGCACTCATCAGCAACCCGGTATAAGGGAACTTTGGGACGGTATTTCAAACTCCTTACGTACAGCTTCAAATGAAATTATTGGATTTTGGAAGGGCGCAAAAACAGCTAGTACCACGAGGACTGCCGTGTTGCAGGGAAAAAAAGATACGGCGCCTTGCGGAAGGCTTCAAGACTGGAGCAAACCCTTGTAGTACCCTGAGGGGTGAGCGAATGACAAATGTCCAGAGTATACTGAATTTATGGAGAGAACATTTCTACAGCCTGTTGAATGGCAGTGAAAAGGAAACACCCGGAAATGGTGAACCCGAACCTCCAATTGATGACGATGGAAAAGTCGTTCCGTTACCCGACTATGAAGAAGTCCGAATAGCAATCGTCCGCTTAAAGAACAACAAAGCGGCAGGGACCGATGGATTACCGACCGAGCTATTCAAATACGGCATTGAAGAACTGATCAGGTGCATGCATCAGCTTCTTTGCAAAATATGGTCGGATGAAAGCATGCCCGACGATTGGAACCTAAGAGTGCTCTGCCCAATCCATAAAAAAGGCGAGCCCACAGTCGGCGCCAATTACCGTGGAATAAGCCTTCTTAAAATCGCATATAAATTCTATCAAGCGTACTGCGTGAAACACTGAAGCCCACCGTCAATAAACTGATTGGACCTTATCAGCGGGGTTTTAGACCTGGTAAGCCAACCATCGGCCAGATATACATCATGCGCCAAATCTTGGAAAAGAGAATCGACACACACCACCACTTCGTCGATTTTAAAGAAGCTTTCGACGTCACGAGAACGAGCTGCCTTTACGCCGCTATGTCTGAATTTGGTATCCCTGCAAAACTTATACGGCTATGTAAGCTGATCCTAAGCATCACTGAAAGCTCTGTGAGGATCGAGAAGGACCTCTCCGAGCCGTTCCATACCAAACGAGGTTTCAGACAAGGTGATTCCTTATCGTGCGGCTTCCTTAATTTATTGCTGGTGAAATAATACGAACTGCAGAGCTGAATAGAGAAGGTCCAATCTTCTATAAGAGTGCATTGTTGGCGTACGCCAATGATATTGACACTATTGGCCTCAACAACCGCGCCGTAAGTTCTCCTTTCTCCAGACTTGATAAAAAAAGGGAAGAAAAAGGGTCTGGTAGTCTTGCCCTTATTCACTACCAGACCCATTTGTTTCGCTTCTTTATCGAGTCTGGAGAAAGCAGAACTTACGGCGAGATTGTTGAAGCCAATAATGTCAACATCGGCGTACGCAAGCAGTTGTACACTCTTATAGAATATTGCACCTTCTCAATTTATCTCTGCAGCTTGTATTATTTTCTACAGCATTAAATTAAAAAAGTCACACGATAAGGAATCACCCTGTCTGAAACCTCGTTTGGTATCGAACGGCTCAGAGAGGTCCTCCCCGATCCTGACGGAGCTTTCAGTGTTGCTTAAGGTCCAAATTCAGACATAGCGGCGTAAAGGCAGCTCCTTCTCGTGCTGTCGAAAGCTTCTTTTATACCGACGAAGAGGTGGTGCGTGTCACTACTCTTTTCACGGGTATTTTCGAAGATTTGGCGCATGGTGCATATCTGGCCGATGGTTGGCTTACCAGGTCTAAAGCCATACTGATAAGGTCCAATCAGTTTGTTGAAAGTGGGCTTCAGTATTTCACTCAATACGCTTGATAGGACCTTATATGTGATTTTAAGATGGCTTATACCACTGCAATTGGCGCAGACTGAGGGATCGCCTTTTTTGTGGATTGGGCAGAGCACACTTAGGTTCCAATCATCGGGCATGCTTTCATCCAACCATATTTCACAAAAAAGCTGATGTATGCACCTGATCAGTTCTTCATCGCCGTATTTGAATAGCTCGGCTGGTAATCCATTAGTCCCTGCCGTTTTGTTGTTTTTTAAGCGGGTGATTGCTATATGGACTTCTCCCTATTCAGGTAATGTTACAACTATTCCATCGTCATCATTTTCACTGCCATTCAACAGGCTGGAGAAGTGTTCCCTCCATAGATTCAGTATACCCTTAGCCTCCGTCACTCTCTGGGTCCTACAAGGGTTTGCTCCGGTCTTGAAACCTTCCGCAAGGCACCATAGCTTTTCGTAGAATTTTCTAGCGTTACCCTTGTCGAACAGCCTCTCAAGCTCCTCGTACTCACGCATTTCGGCCTATTTTTTCCCCCTGCAAATGCGTTTGATTCCCTCTTCAGATCTCGGTATCTATCCCACCCCGCACGTGTTGTGGTCGATCGCTAGGTTGCGAGGTAGGTAGTCTGTTTTCTGTCCACCGCGACACGGCAGTTCTCATCGTAGCAGCTGTTTTTGCGACTTATTCGAAGTCCAACAGTTTCGTTTGGAGCTGTACATTGGGAGTTTGAAACGCCGTCCCACAGTTCCCTTATACCGGGTTGCTGATGAGTGCTCTCAAAGAACAGGAGTGCAAGTCGAGTGGAAAACCGCTTGGCAGTCTGTTGTGATTGTAACTTTTGGACGTGGACGGGCGTTCTTCGATACACAGAGGCACATGCGTATCTTCGCTGCAACAAGATCATGGTTCGAATCAAGGTTGAGTCCGCGGAGTGTGCGCACGTTAACAACACTGGAGGCATGTCTTCCGGCGAAGTCGATCAGCCTCAATTCATTAGGGGATGTTTCGTAGTGGAGGCCGAATTTTCCAACAATTGTACCAAAGATACCTTCTTTGCCCATCCTGGCAATAAAAACGATTTTCACATCAAGACAGGGTAGCGCTCCTTTATATTGATGTCAACCTTCCCAATTAAGGGATCCGACATTCCAGGTGCATACCCTCAGATCATGAACCTTTAAACGTTTGTGGGGGTCGCCATCAGAAGGGCGGATCACTCATCTGAGGCATGAATAAATTTTTCATTAAACGTTTGTGGGGGTCGCCATCAGAAAGGGGGATCACTCATCTGAGGCATGAATAAATTTTTCGTTAGGGCTGGTTTCTATGTGGCGGGTCACAAACCCAGCGCCCATCCTAAGTTTTTACACATTTATCTAGCGTGCCGCTTGCTACAAGACCGACGGCCGCTCGTAGCCGCACCTCTTGTGAACAGACTTCAGTGGACCCTTTAACCGAATAAGTCGGAGTGGCTCCACTGAAGCTTCCTCTCTTATTAGCCGTGACCCAAGGCTCCCCACGGGTTGGTTACCGCATGTTGCACAAAGGTGGGTTGCTAACATTCCCAGGGTGCGCGACGTGGATGCAAGAGTAGGAATTGAGTATAGCCTCGCAACTGTAACAGCATACCCAGAAGCTTGACTACACCCCATTACACACTCTATATGTACTCGTACACATACGATTTTAGGGCGAGGTGCTACATTTTGGCGAGAGAGGAGACTTGAGAGCGGGAACCTTTACTAGACGGACAAGACCAAAAGACATATGAGATACAGACATAATTAGTCGGGATTAGGGGGCGCTGCAATAGTATCAGGAGTCAGCGCCGCACCATGGTTGCGTTCGTCAAACACGCAGGAAGGGTGGTGACTTTTCTTTCTTCCCGAATTTCTTTTTCCTTCTTTTATCCCCTCCTATTCAGTTCCTCTTCTGCATGTCTGAGCCCAGGCTCACTAGGTGAGGCTAGTGAAAAGAACTCTTCTTCCGGCGAGCTCGCGCGTGCTAACACCACTATGCCTGATAATCACTAAAGCTTTATCCGTCCGACACCATTATCTACAACAATGGTGCCCAACGTTTATGCTAACTTCGTCCTTTTTATTTTTTCCTTTAACTACTTAACTTTCTCCTACTTTCACTTTTCCTTTCTATTTCTTTTCTAGCTTTCGTTCTCTTTTACTTATCTATGTATTTATCTTTCTATTGGACGAGTTAGGGTCGCGATGGCAACGCACTTCTGGTGTCCGGAAGTCGCTTGTGAATGAGTTACAAAACTAAGAGAGTGAACGCCACAACTTTGAAGTGCCTTCAAGATCACTTCAATGCGTCGACGTCGTGAAATTCAAAGTGGTGACGTCTATTACTATTGTATTTGTTTAGATCTGTTTTTTGTTGATGTGAATACCGGTTGGAGCTACCCAGCGCACGACTTAGCGTTGCAACCATCGCTAGAATTGCGATTCAAATGATTAAAGTATGGCACTAACGCTGGAACTGAGGGATTAGTTGACGTTGACTCCGAACCGAAGACCTACTGACATACCGAAAGCTCTCATTGTGCCTTACCTCAGTGTAACACCAAACACCAAAAAAAGATGTATTCTTTATTTTTAAAATATTTTTAAGCCGCTATTTAAATCTAGTTTGAATATTCGTAATATTTGAGAACCTTTTGTTGTTGTCTAATGTATACGTATAATATACAATTCTCGTGACATATTCATTATATATATATATATAATTGGCGCTTTGTAACCGCTGAAGCGATTTTCGGCCGAGCTCCTCCTCCAATTTGTGGTTTTGCGTCTTGATGTTTTTCCAACAAATGGAGGGACCTACAGTTTATACGAAGCCGCCTCCGAGTGGCTGATGGATTTTTTATGAGGAGCCTTTTATTTCATGTCCGAAATACACTCGGAGGGGTGGACATTCCCTGCCGAGGGGCGACCGCAATTAGAAAATTTTACTTAATTTTTTATTTAAATTAATTTTCCATAATTTTTTTTTTTTTTTTTGATGTTGGAGGCACCGGGATATGAATCCGAGCTTTCCGAATGGCAGTACGCAACGCTAACCACTCGGCTACCGCGGCCACATATTTATTAGGTCATAATAATTAGGTCGGAGAATAACATAACATCTATTTTTCGCACTAGGGAGAGGACCTAGGACTGATCTTTTCGAAAAATTTGAATTTTCAGTTCGATTTGCTTGAAAGTTGAATACATAGGAGCCTTTTGCTTAGCTTAGCAGGAACGTTACTTTTGTTTCCAGGAATAGTACCTAGCACCGATCTCTTCGAAAAAATCTTTTGTATGGTTTGAATTAATATACAACAATTTTCGGAAGTAGACCAAGGGTCACGAGCAGATATTTGATTGGCTTGATATATTCCATGTCCCGATAGATGTCATCATTCGTTGACTTAAGCAGAAGCTTTATTGGAAGACAATATGACAATTATCATTTCAATGAATTATGCAGAATAGATATATTGCATCCAAGTGAAATAAAAGAAAACTCTCAGAACGAGGCATGTGATTAATATTTAGTACAATTGAAAACAATTGAAAACAATTTATAGTTTTCCTTAATTGATAACGGCTGGACCCAAATAAAATTCAAATTTATCGGGACCGATTTATAAGAGATAATCTTAGTTACGATTCGATTCACTTGAATTTTAATTTGCTGTTAGCTTATCGTTTAGATTAATATGCAAAAACTGGATCTTAATAATTTTATTTATAGTTCAATTTGCTTGAATTTTCTTTTTCGTTCGTACGGGCGGCTTGAACTTTTCTTATCTTAAACCGCTTGTTTTAATGCCCATGTTCTCGTGTTGACAAACCATTTTTGTTGTTTATTCTTACTTGTCTACTACCATATTGCTTTCTACTGATCGAGTTCTTTGAAATAATTCACTTTCAGATTTGAACTATCTACATACGAGTATATTTCATTATCACTCTTACAGGCCTGTTCTGTCGTCATAAAATTTACTTTGGTATTAAAATTTACCATTCAGTAAATTTTGTTACTATTTCGTATTCTGAGGTCACTGTTACCTTGTAAATTGTATTACCTGCGAAATAGGAGGTAACATACAATCTGCTGTTTGATTTCATGTTGTTAGTTTGAAAAAAAAAACCAAAATATATGGGCATATTTTACGTCTGGAATACATTGAAGATGAAGAAAAAAATGTAAAAAGGCGCATGTTAAGAAGTTTGCGGGAAAAAAATTACACTTTTTATTTGGAAGATAGCCTTTTCATTTTCATTTTTTTTGTCGTCCTGGCATATTTCCCATAAATGGCGGTCGCGGTAGCCAAGTGTTTAGCATTGCGTACTGCCATTCCGAAGGTCAGGGTTTAAATCCTGGTACTTCCAAAATCCAATCTAATCCAATTTTATAAAAAAAAAAAATTAAATAAAATTTTCTAATTGCGGTCGCCCTTCGGCAGGGAATGTCAACCCCACTCGGACATGAAATAAAGGCTCCACATAAAAAACCATCAGCCATTCGGAGGCTTAGTATAAACTGTTTGTTGGAAAAACATCAAGACGCAAAACCACAAATTGGAGGAGGAGGAGTTCGGCCGAAAATCGCTTCAGGGGTTACAAAGCGCCAATTATATATATAAACAAATAAATAACTTATTTATTTTGTTGCGCTCCGTTAGTTCGCTGGGTCTGCTAATTATAGGTATATATAATTGTTGTATTGGATGAGTGCATAAGTTCGTGCCCGATTCCGCTGGATGCCGTACGAATCGTTTGAGAGAGGCGCTCGTGAAAGAAATATATACATATTATATATCTTTGGAAAGGTGACAGTCCGAACTGTAAATCAAGCATAAAATAACTTCATTTTGATTTGAGTTGCTTAGTGAAAAGACGCATGGAAGATGAACAACGAAAAAGATCATATGCGTCATATTATGTTATGCGAATTCCGCAAAGGAAAAACAGTGGGCGCTGCAACTAAAAATATTCGCGAAGTTTATTTGGACCGTGCTCCAGCACTCCGCACAGTAAAGAAATGGTTCGCGAAATTGCGTTCTGGAGATTTTAACCTCGAAGATCAACCTCGCAGTGGACGGCCTTCTGAGCTTGATTACGATGTTCTAAGGACTTTAGTTGCGAATAACTCACGTATTTCGACGGAAGAGGTTGCCAGTGAATTGAACGTCAACAAATCAACTGCGTTTCGTCGTTTAAAAAAGGTTGGGTACACTTTGAAGCTCGATACATGGGTGCCACATCAGTTGAGTGAAAAGAACAAAGTGGACTTATGTCAACAGCAATTTCTTTGCTTCGACGGATCAAAAACGAACATTTTTTGGATCGGCTCGTGACTGGTGATGAAAAATGGGTCCTGTACAACAATGTTCAACGCAAAAGAACATGGAAACAGGCACACGAAGGGGCGGAACCGATGTCGAAAGGTGGATTGCATCCGATGAAGGTACTGCTGTGCATTTGGTGGGATATCCGAGGTGTGATCTATTTTGAGCTCTTGCCAGCTGGAGAAACGATCACTGCCAACAAGTATTGTCAGCAATTAGTCGAATTGAAGAAAGCAATTGATGAAAAACGTCCGATTTTGGCCAATCGCAAAGGAGTTCTTTTCCATCATGACAACGCCAGGCCACATGTTGCAAAACCGACCCTGGCCAAACTGAAGGAGATGAATTGGGAAATCATGCCGCATCCCCCATATTCACCCGACATTGCACCTTCTGATTATCATTTGTTTCGATCGCTGCAGAACAATTTGAATGGAAAAAAATTTAAAAATGTGGAAGACGTCAAAAACCACCTTGACACCTTTTTCAACGAGAAACCGCGCGATTTCTATGAATCAGGCATCCGTAAATTGGTTGAACGTTGGGAGTGGATTGCCGAACATGATGGCGAATACATAATTGATTACTAAAAGCGCTTTCTTCAAAAAATTTCAATTTTAGTTTGCACTTGAAATCGGGCACGAACTTATGCACTCATCCAATATTTATATTAATATCCTATATTTTAACTTTAACATTTCTTTACTTTTTATCGTATATATTTACCCATATAAATATATAAACTAGAATTTTGAATAATATATGAAATTTAGTCTTCCTTTCTTTACTGTTAATTTTAATTAATCACTAAAACATTTTACTTACATTTCCTAATGCCAAAATTTGAATTAGTCGCGAATTTTAATATTTTGAGTTGAAAATAAAGCTTTCGGTTGAAAAAAAAAAATGCAAAATAAATAAAAATATAAAAGTAAAATAAAGGTTAGTAATAATAATTTCAAAATAAATTAATTTTAATTTAATTTGCACTTACTAAAATACTCTTAATTAAGATTTAATTTAAGTTTTTCAAGAAATTTATTGAGCTGAATTCATCTGAACTTTAGTTCTAATATTATTCGGTCAAACTTAATAACATTAGTATGCTGAATTAAATTTAATTTCACTTAATCTTAGTTTTATTTTAATAAATTTTCATTTAATCCATTGTAAGAATTGTCTTAATTTGAAAATTGAGTTTGGAGTTTTGTGTAAAGAGAGCTATGTGAATTTAATACAGAGATCCTGAGGATAAAGTGTTTGAAAATAGAGTGTGTGTTGGGGTGTGAATCTATGTGACTCGAATCGCAGGATGACACGAAGTGTAACCAGAGCTTTGGACAACCAAGTGGTTGGGTCAATTTTATTCACAAATTTATACCGGCATTCCCCACCCGGTAGACTTTCTCCCTACGGATTATTTGAATTTTTGGAGTTACCGACCAGGAGTCGCACCTTCCAGCTTATAGGGCCACTGACGAGCTATCGGTGAGCGAAGGTAACAATAATCTCACCTGTTCAAGAAAAATCGAAGAGCTCGTCAACATGAGCGTTGAGGGATTGCGAGGGAACATTCGCATTCATATCGGCATTTTCGCCACAATATGAAATAAATATAAACTTAAAGAAATTATTTTATTTCGTTTCGGAGCCGTACACGCCAAGTACAACAGTTACTTTATATGTTAACAATTTAATATTAATGACAGCATTTCGTTTTAGACAAAAACGAACCTTTTCATTTAACGGATACCGTAACTATTTAAAAAAAATGTTCATATATCTCTAAAACTATTTATACAATTATACTTCCTTAGATCTTTTGTTAATACGTCATTCATATATTAGTTTTAATATTAGTTTATTTTAAGCAATTCATATGTTTTTTCTTTTTCCTAATCCTTTTGGCTGAAACTTTCCTGCACGAATTTGTAACTTCCCTGTTTATGCCGAAAGCATAAATTTCCCATTAATTAGTACCGAACTAATATTGTATATCCCGTAAAATTTCTTTCCTTAAAATTTCATAACTGAACTACGGTTTTAAATCATAACGGCTCGATCAGTATTCATAGATGCTTTTTACTGCATTGTATATTTACCAATTCAAGCGATCACAAGCAGAGAACTGATAATAACGAGAAGGTGCAATTGACTTTTGGTTCGACGCTCGATTGAAGTTTCTACAGAGCTAGAAAATCTCGGGAAAGGGATTCACCACTCTGTTAAATTTTGGCTGTAAACTAACAGATTGGTTTGACATAAGGAGAAACTGTTATTCACTACAAATTAAATAAAACCAATGGAAATAGAATAGAAATATAATGAAAACCAATGATTCATTAATTTTTTAATTGTATTTCCACCCGCATTTTGTTTCTATTTAATAAAAAAATGTAAAAAAATAGTTAATATTTTAGAATTTTTCTAACCATCTATTTTATATATGATATTTTTTTATTTTTATATTCATTATTTACAAATCTACAAGAGATTGATTTATTATATAAATATTTATTTATAACTAATTATAATTAGAAATAACAAAAATAAAAATGAGAAACAAAACACGAAAAATACAGTATGTATATGTATGTACAATATGTATACGCACGCGCTAATAAATACGCCACAGCATCACATAAAAATAAATTTTATAAATGAAATTTTTTTTATTTTAAAATATATAAAAAATAAAAATAAAAAAAAATAAATTATTTTGAATAAGTGATATTGGCTACTGCGAAAGTAATTTGAACTTGCACCAGAAGCAAAAATACCAAAATTGCATGTAGCACTTGCGCGCTACCAGCTGTGCCACAGCACTACATGAAGAAGATGTGGCATATGCTGCACTTAAAGCGAATCAAAGAAATAGAACATTGGTTTTTCTTCTTCTTATTCAGTTAAATGTACGAAAGAATATGTTCTCCCCGCGCGCACTTCGTCCACAATCGACTTCGCTGAATTGCACAGTGCGCGCGCGTGTAGGCGAACAATGCGTACATGATTTCAATAAGAAATGCTCATTATTTATGTTAATTAAAGGTGCAGTTTTGCCAAATTTTACTACATTTTGAATTTATTTGACATTACTAAACCCTTTTAGAATTAAATTCAAGTTATATTTATGAAAATCTTATGGTTTAAGGACACTTAGGGAATATTCATTTTTGAATTGTAATGCATTTGTTCGCGTTATCGGCAGCATGTTTATGCGCAGCGAATACAGAAATTTCTTCATCTTGTGATTTTTGTGACTGTGGCTTGTGGAAGAGCTGTGAGCGGGGAAGGGGTATTGCTTGCGGTATACGCTTTGTTGACGATGCGAAGAATATTTTTTGCAAGTTCAACTAGGCGGCATATATGAATGTATGTATGTACATATGAATGTTGTCATGGTGATGATGAAGACATAATATGTACATACAAACATATGTATGTATGCATGTTTGCCGGTGGATAAAATATGCTTAATTTTTTGATTGAATAATTCTTAATAGTTATAAATAAATATAACATTTAAACCAAGTCATAAAATAAATTGGAAAATACGATGAAATCAAATTTGAAAATTAAATAGATATTTAATATTAAATATTTTTATAAATTTTTATTTTAATATTAATTAAATATTTTATATATATTATACATATGTACATATGTATTTATGCCTGAAAATATGTTAATTTATATGTATAGCATGCATAAAGTCATTTAAAAGCAAATATCTTCAAATATGTCCATTCATTCATAACCACTAGCCATTCATTCATACTATCAATCACAAAAACAACTCCATACGCGCAGCTCGTTTTACTCCTCTGCGCACATCTCTATTCAAAAAGCTATTTGCTATAAGAAGAAGCATAAATGCAACAAAAACAACTACCGCATACAAACCCTCTTCCCTTCTACTCTTCATCAACAAACAATGTCCTCAAGCGAAGTCAAATATTGCTAAAAATCAAAAATTGATTTTCAACTCAGGCCAAAGTGAAAACGCATACATTCAAGCATTTTAATATGTATACGACAAACGCATACAATCTTAATAATGCGCCTGCCCTTTCCTCTTTCAACCCGCCATCCACAAACGATTTCTTCGCGACGATGACAAAATTTAAAAAAATCAGAATTCTTGTTGGTCTGAAGTTGAAGACACATACCTACATTCAAAGCGACCGATGTGTATACGAAAATCACACACATGCACAAAAACTTGCCTATTCCCTTCCCCTAAGCCCGCCGTCAACAAGCAGTCTCATTCCGACGATAGCAAAATTTGCAAAAATCAGAAATTCTAGTTGAGCTGAAGTCAAATACAAACACATTCAAAGGTCCCTGCATGTATATGAAAGACCCATACATACACAAAAGTATGCCAACTTCTTTTCTCTCGTACCCCGAATGAACAAGCAATTCCTTGGCGACGATTTAAGATTTACCAATTTCAAAAAATAAAACGCGAAAAAGAAGCGAGAGAAGGATTTGAACCCGCGCAGCTTGGACAAAAGTCAATCGACGCAAACCATTGCGCCACTGATCACTTTGAAGTTTCGTTGGCATAATTGGTATTTATTTAGATCGCTGACAACAGTATTGACAAAATCTCAAATAATATTCAAAACAAAATACTTGTGTATATATGACCATATTTATATTGACATATGAACTATGATGAGGAACAAATGCAATTGTAATTTCAGTCCATAAATAAAGACAACTTCAAAATTTTTTATTGAAATAAACATTTTTGCAACTAATTTCTTTATGTCGGATTTTCTAAATCAATTTAATATCTATATATTAATTGTTGTTAAAAATATTATTTTTTTAATACTTAATATAATTTTTTTAAATTTAATTTTAATATTTCTAATATTAAAAATATTAGTTATTTAAATTTTCATTCAGCACATTTGAAATTGCCAAACCAAAGGAATACTTAGCAGAAAATCACTTGTTTATCTCTGCTAACTTTTACAGTGGCTGTTAAATAAAGTGTGGTGAATCCCTTTCAAGAAATTTTTCAGAAAATGTTCGAAGGTGGTTCGATGTTGCAACGAATCTGCACCTTCTCGTTATTTTAAGTTCTCTGCACAAGTTCCCAAAAGATTTTTTCTCTACACGTACATATGTACGATACTAGCAATCTGGAGCTAGATATCACATCCATCAACCCGCATAATAATTGTAAAAGGTACAATCATCAATTATTTAATAAAGAATTATTTAATTAACCAGAACTTTTATCGTTTTTCGATTTTCTTTATTTTCCTTTCATTGTACACACCGCCGCGCTCTATTCACATGACGCGCCTCTGTATTTATTGGTCCTTCGACCAATTTTTCAATTAAAAGCACCAGCAAGTCCACCGTATATCAACCATCTATATTCAGAAAAATTCAAATTTCTGTGCCACACGCGCCAACCACACGTACACATTTATACATCCAAACACTTTGTGTAAAAATGTTTTACAAATTTAAAGGTACGTAGTGAAATTTCAGTGCATCTCAACAAATTATAAATCTCAAAATTATATAAAAATTATTAAAATATAATTATATGAGTGTGGTGCTTTTGTAAATATTAACAAGTCAGTGAACACATATCACAGAAAACTGCTTTTGCTTCAACTATTCAAAAAGTGCCTCAGCATTGGCCTCCAATTTTGTTAAGAATTTTGTGCATTTATTTGATTACTGTTCACTGAAGTTTGTAATTCACAAATTTTTTTTTTTGATATTTGTTTTTCACTGCAGTTCACTGTTTTAATTGCTTTTTGCTTTTACTTGTGGCATATTTTCACTTTGGATTGATGCATTTTATATAAATGCAACTCAATTTTTTGTTAAACACCACTACATTTTGAAAAATATAACCTCAGCAATTTCATTGATATTGCACGTTTGTTCAAATTATTCACAAAATCACCTTAATCCTCAAATTATTCTCAGCGAAATAAAGAAAAATGCCTCTTGCACGTTGCTATCTCAAGATACCATCTTTGGATGGATAATGAGAGGCAATACTGATACACCTCATCCAACAACAACTATACTATCTTTTTTCAATGAAGTTACCTTAGACAGACAACTTTCATCATATTGGGAATAGAAGAACGTCCCGAGAAAAAGATGCAGGACTGAATAAGAGAAGTTTTGCGAAGAGTTAAAACAAAGAACTAAAGTGTGATTTTCCAGGAATCGTTCAGCTTGGTCCATCGTAGTTCTTCAGGATTGAGAACCGATGATAAAATAGAGTTTTATCAGAATATGGTGCTCTTGGGCCCATGGCAAACTCACCTGCAACATATCTGATGACTCTACCGACAACTACTTCCTGCTTCTTTCATACAGTGATAAAGGAGATGAGCATCTCTACGAAGGTCCGCGTAATGTTTAACACACCCAGTGCTAAGGCTAATGGGGGCAGCTTAAACGACGAGCTTCACTCCGGACCTGTCTTACAGTCTGACTTGGCGATATTAACCCTACGCTGGCGATTTCTCAAATATGTTTTTAACACCGACATTTAGAAAATGTATCGCCATGTCCATGATGACCACACTAAATTCCAGAGAATAGTGTATCGTGACAGCGCTAACAAACATTATACCTTAGTCTGTATGAGCTGAAGACAGTAAGAGACAGTGGACTTCGAAGACCGTGAAAGCTTTAGGTATCCGTTGGAACGCACGCTCTGGCTATTCCTTTTTCCCAGTTAAACCAATAGAAACTACAACAAAGCGAGCGATACTTTCAGCTATCGCAAAACTTTTTGACTCGCGCTTATAATTATTGTGGGAAACATTCTTATGCAGGGCGTATGGTTAGAAGGCACTGATTGGGATGAACCGGTATCCCCAACTATATTGGATCAATGGCAAAACTTTCAAAAGGATTACCCTGAAATCAACCATACAAGGTAGGTACACTACTCCCCGAAGGATAATATGGAGATCTATGGATTCTGTGACGCCTCAGAAAAGGCCTATGTAACGACATTATATCTGCGAGTTCAAAACCAAGATAGCATATCTGTAAGTCTGCTCTTAGCAAAGCCCAGAGCAGCGCCGTTTAAGACTATCTACCTTAGTAGTAGTAGTCTTACTAGCAGAACTTGTGGAATCAGTAACAGACAACTTTGACTTAAGGCAAATAAAAATGAGTATCTGGACTGACTCAACAATAGTCCTAGCCTGGATCCGGAAGCTATCGTGCTAATGATCAACCTTCGTTACACACCGGATAACGAAAGGGGGACTTAGCTAGCAGAGCATTGTATGTGAAGGAATTTGGCAACAATTCCTTGTGGTTGAAGAAAAAAGGGTGCGTGTTCACGCAACAAGTGTTTATAGTTTATTACCATACTAGACAGATTTTTAAATTCAAAATAGCTCTCGAAGAATAACAATTTATCAGAAGGATTTAGAATTAGTAGATCAATTAATCTTAACATCACTAATATGGAAAACAACGTGTGCAAGTCTTTTAATTGAAAATACATAATAATTAATTTGCGCTTGTAACCGCTGAAGCGATTTTCGGCCGAGCTCCTCCTCCAATTTGTGGTTTTGCGTCTTGATGTTTTTCCAACAAATGGAGGGACCTACAGTTTATACTAAGCCGCCTCCGAACGGCTGATGATTTGTTTTATGAGGAGCCTCTATTTCATGTCCGAAATACACTCGGAGGGGTGGACATTCCCTGCCGAGGGGCGACCGCAATTAGAAAATTTTACTTAATTTTTTATTTAAATTAATTTTCCATAATTTTTTTTTTTTGGATGTTGGTGGCACCAGGATATGAACCCGAGCCTTCCGAATGGCAGTACGCAATGCTAACCACTCGGCAACCGCGGCCGCCGCATACATAATAATTAGCAACGAGAAAAATCAAAAATAATAATATCAAAAGTGAAAAAAAGTAATTCTAAATGTGTAAATCAGAAGTCGCTAATAGTCCGCAAGTTAATCCAGTTGTAATAAAACAACAACATCGATTGGCCACATGGGTCTCCACGTGATGGGAAACGATTTTGCAGAGTACGAAATGAGGCTCCAACAGGTTTTTATTATAAATGATGTAATGACAAAAAAAGGTCACATTTTACATTACGTATATCGGAGAAGACTATTTTCTTCAAAACACCCAAGTAATAAAACGTATGCTGAGCTCGCGGAAGCCTTAGAATTATAATTGGAGTCATCAGTAAATGAGATAGCGAAAACATACAAGTTTTATAAGCAGAACAAGGGTCAAAGTCGATTAGAGAATTCAAAGTGGAGTTTAAACACATGGTAGAGAAATGTAAGTTTGAATCCTATCTCAACAGAGCACTACATAATGAATTCGTATGCGGCGTAAGAGATAATCAACATCGTTCGAAATTTTTAACTAACTAACATTTAAAAAATCCCATGCTTTTTTGCTCTTAATTGGGAAATGGCAGAAGGTGAGATAAAACAAATTGTCGCTAAAGAGGAGGCGTATAACATGTGTGCAGTGCGTCAAGGTCATAGTAAGTCAAGAAGTCACAACGAAGGTTGTACAGTAAAAACGAATGTATCAAGTAAACCATGTTTTCGATGCGGAGCGACCGGTCGCAGAGCAGAACAATGCATTTGCAAAAATTGAGTGTGTTACAAATGCAATAAAAAAGGACACAAAGCAAATCACTGCATACCTAAAAGGAAAAGTAGAAGCAGCAAGTATCATAAGTATTTCAACCGATGAGTGTATTGAAATAAAGGATGTTTCTACAAACAATTCAGAATGCGTGAAACTAATAGTAGGCGGAAAGAGTATGGAATTAGATGTCGATACTAGAGCTTGTGTTACAATTATATCTGAAGATAAGTATTAGAATATTATAATAATTTTTAATTAAATATATTGCGAAGAAAATTTGTTTCTGTAATTGGCATATATCTTAATTGTGCTAGAAAAATTGATATTATTTTAAGCAAGCTGCATTGTAGTGAAAACTATTTATTGGAGTTAATTGTAATCAAATCCGAAAGAGATTTCAAATCGCTACTTGGTAGAAATTGGCTAAGTATTTTATACCCAAATTGTAGGCAAAGCTTTAGCTCGATTAACGCTATAGATAAAAATAAAAATGTATTGATTGTAATGTTACCATCAATAGGTTTGTAGAAACTCACTACCGAGAATTGACGACATTTTTGCCAAATTAGCTAACTGTAAATATTTTTGTGTTATTGATTTATCAGGAGCATACCAGCAGTTAAAGATATCAGAAACTTCAAAGAAATATGTTACTATAAATACACATAAAGGATTGTACCAGTATGCAAGATTATCTTTCGGTGTGGAGAGTGCGCCATCAGTTTTTCAATCTGTTATGGATGAAGTTCATTTAGGTATATCGTGTTATTTAGATGATATCCAAATATGTGGGTCTTCTTTAGAAGAATGTAAGATACGACTTTTGCATGTGTATAAAAATTCCAACAATGTTGAAAATTATGTATTTTTTTTTAATATATATACATATGTATATATTTATTTATTTTCTTTAAATTTAAAAACTAAACGCACTGATTTATTTTAGAAATGTATATGAATTTATTTTATTTAGAACCTTAAATTTCACAGTTTCGGGGTTTTATTATTTACACGTATATATAATTTTTTATAACACACCGGTTTGCACATTCGAGCGAGCGAAAATATTATTTAACTAAAAATTACTAATACATACATATTTATACATTTTTGTTTTGATTTCCCCTTTCTGTAGTAACGGAAGTAGGGTTGCTGGTAAGTATTTTAATTATTAGTACATGCATGGTGAGTAAGTAATTCAGTATTTCATTTTTGGTTTTTCTATATATATATTAAGTTTAAAGCTAGATGAGGTCCTTGCTCATGTCTTCAACATGCCGGCGGGCCTGCGGTGACGTGACCTGAACCAGGTCTTCGAGCTGTTGTAGTGCCTTCTTAGCTTCGCTGACTAGGCCAGTGAGTCGACGTTGGAGGGCCGAGGTGGAATGCCTTCGGGAGTTTGGGGCGTCAACCTTTCGACGTCCTGCTCTTTTTTGAACTCGTCCACTGGCAACAGGTTTACCTGGTGGTGGTTTGGGGGCTCTCTTCGAGCTGCTGGGCGTGGCTCGAGTTGATGTCGTGCGTGCGGAGCTGTGCAGCAGAGTATGGTGTGCCAGTCCGCAGCGGTGACAGCTGTCTCGCGAGTTGCAGCTTCCCGTCGAATGTGCCAAAAAATTTTTGCAATATTTGTGCACCTTCACAGACTGAGTGGGTGCGGCAGCACAGCCGACAATTGCCGAAGTTCTGTGATCTGAAATGATATGACCGAGAACCGTTATGAGTTAATGTTAGGGGGATCGATGGAGACATATAACTTTATTGGAGGCGAGAATATTTGTGAACAGAGGCGTGTTACGCGGGTGGTAGTACGCAAAGTTTGGAGATGTTGCGGGTGACCGTTCCGCTTTGAATGCGGATGTCTACCACGCGAACGTTTTGGTCGGGTCCGGGATGCAGTTTGGTTATGCGACCTAGTCGCCATTCGTTTGGGGGTAGGAGGTCGTCTTTGATGACGACGAGATCACCTTCCTTCATATTTCGCTGAGATCCTTTCCATTTATAGCGTTTTTGAAGATGGTGGAGATATTCAGTTTTCCAGCGCTTGCTGGACTGATGATGGAGTACTCTTAATTTTTGCCATTTATTAATGAGTGAGAGATTTTCTGAGTTTGGCTCAGGGATCGAGAGTAAGGGCGCGCCTCGTAAGAAGGGGCCTGGGGTTAGTACCTTCAAGTCTTCGGGATCTTGAGACATAGGAGAGAGTGGTCTGGAGTTGAGTACCGCTTCGATGCGTATTAGGAGAGTGGTAAATTCTTCGAAGGTGAACTTTTGATTTCCAGCGACTTTAGAGAAGTGAGTTTTGAAGCTCTTCACTGCCGCTTCCCAAAGTTCTCCCATATGTGGAGCGTAAGGCGGTATAAATTGCCATGTAAGTCCGTGAATGGCATATTCCGTTGTGGTTTTGTCAGAAACTTCTTCAAGGAAGGCGCCTAGCTCTCTTTGGAGGCTTCGCTGTGCTCCTACGAAGGTTTTGCCGTTGTCGGACATTATCTTGTGGGGAATGCCTCTTCGTCCTACAAATCGTGGGAATGCTACCTTAAACGCTTCTGTTGTTAGGTCGGAGCATACTTCCAGATGAATGGCCTTGTCGAGAAACATACGAATACCCTCACTTTTGCTTTAGAGTAGGATGCTCGGCGGAGAGACGAGGTTTTGACGAGGAATGGGCCGGCAAAATCAACACCGGTAGTATGGAATGGGAGTGTATATGTGGACCGTTCAGGGGGCAATGCTGCCATCAATTGCGTGCTCATCTTCTGGTTTGTATATCGCGCATGTCTTACACCGAAAAATGCAAGATTTTACCTTCTGGCGGATTCGGGGAATATGGTATTCCTGTTGGACCACGCGAATCATCAGCTGCTTTTTCGCGTGCAGTAGAGTTGAGTGGAGGAACTCGAGGAGGAGGGAGCAATATCGGGAATTATCGGGGATGATAATTGGATGGCGCTCATCGTAGCTGAGGGCGGCATGAGTGAGACGTCCATTTGCACGCAGCAGTCCTGATTTATACAAGAAGGGGTTGAGAGTACGGAGGGGATCCCTTTTTTCTATCGGAAATTTCGACTCCAGTGCTGTGATGGTTTTTCCGAAGTATTTTCGCTGGGTGACAGCTATGAGACGAGTTTTTGCGAACTTTATGTCGCTTTGAGTAAGAGTGGTAGAGGGCGGATTTGGCAGGTTCCTAGCCTTTTGCGCGAAGCGAAATATGTACGCTGTTACTCTGAGAGCGGTGGAAAAGGAGGAGAATCGGTCTAGAAAATCAGGAGATTCTAAAGCGTGGAATGCTTCAATTTGTCGTTGCTCGGGAGGTGACGAATGAGTTGGTGAACTTTTCGGCCAAAGAGGGGATGGCCTAGTTAACCACTCGGGGCCTTTCCACCATAGTGAACAGTTGACGAGCTCTTGGGGTTTAGCTCCACGCGTACCTAGATCAGCTGGGTTGTCAGCGCTGGAGACATGTCGCCACGTAGCATTATTCACGAGTTCGAGGATCTGAGATGTCCTGTTCGCTACGTATGTTTTCCACGTACATGGGGGTTTTTCCAGCCATGCTAATACAATGGAGGAGTCTGTCCACAAAATTAGTTCATGAGATGGCAGATTTATGGAGGATCGGATTTGCTTTACTAATTTTGAGAGTAAAACTGCGCCGCAAAGTTCCAGCCTAGCGAGAGAGACGGTTTGTAAGGGGGCTAGTTTACTCTTGGCTGCGAGTAAGTGGGATGTAGCAGATTCACCTTGCTGGACTCGTAAGTATACGCAAGCGCAAAATGCCTTCTCGGAAGCATCTGAGAATCCGTGTAGCTGAATGGAACTGTTTGGGCTGAATTGCACCCATCGAGGTATCCTTATTTCTTCGATTGCGGCGAGATTTCTCCTGAAGGTGTTCCATTTGTGGAGTGAGATCGGCTTCACGGTTTCGTCACAGTCTGTTCCTTCCATCCATAGTTGTTGAAGAAGAGTTTTCGCTGCTATCATTATGGGCGATAGCCATCCTGCGGGGTCGAAAAGTTTCGCGACAGATGAGAGGATCTTTCGTTTCGTTGCAGTGTCTGAGGTTGAGGGGGGGTCAACTGAGTTCGAAAATGTATCAGTGAGAGCATTTCATTTTATTCCGAGGGTTTTTGTAGAACTTGCCTCTTGGAATTTGAGAAATTTTTCATCTAAAAGATCTGAAGGGGGGATGTCTTTCAGCAGTGACTTGTGGTGTGCTGTGATCTTTTTAATGGGAATCCGGCTGACTTGAGTACTTCGATAACTTGATGTATCGATTCGCCGGCTGAGTCGAGATTGTGTCCGCCTGAGAGGATGTCATCTACGTATGTCTCTCCTCTTAATATTTTTGAGACATGGGGGTATGTCTCCTTAGAGTCCTCGGCTAATTGGTGGAGTGTCCTTATTGCCAAGTATGGAGCGCAGTTGACACCGAATGTCACCGTTTTTAGTTTAAAGTCTTCTATCGGACTATTGGGGGTTCTGCGGAATAGAACGCGTTGGAAGTCTTGGTCTTCCTTATGGACGTATATTTGAAGGTACATTTTTTCAATGTCGCCGTTAAATACATACTTTTATAATCTCCATTTTAGAATAATGAGCATTAAGTCATTTTGGAGAACGGGGCCAGTATGTAATACGTCATTGAATGAGAGACCGGAATGCGAGGTTTTTGAGGCATTGAAAACTACACGGACTTTAGTAGTTTTGCTTCCAGGTTTAATCACCGCGTGATGGAGTAGGTAAAAGGAGAAATATTTACCGTCGCGTATGATTTCTGGTGAATGGGTTGGTTCCATGTGGTCTAGCGTTAGGTATTCCTCTAGGACTTCTGAATAGGTGTTCCGGAGCTCATCTTTCTTTTCGTTGGTTCGTTCCACGCTGAGGTATTGCTGCTGTGCTGAAGGTCTGGAGTGTCCGAGTGCGATGGAGTCCGGGAAAGCTGACTTGAATGGCAGCTTTACTACATATCGGCCATCTTCTCGTCGATGAGTGGTTGTTTTGTAGAGCGCTTCACAGTATTCATCATCGTCTGTGTATGTGGGGGCCGGTGGTACCTCTTCTTGTTCCCAGAATTTCTTGAGTAATTCTCCTAGTGATTCTGAAGGGGTTTCAATCACCTGAGTAAAGAAGGATGAGATTTCTTCCACAACTGGTCCGCTTAATATCCACCCAAATATTGTGTTTTGGGCTATTAAGCTGCCGCCTACATTAATTTTGAGACCTGGGATGAGTATTTTGGGGATTATGTCGCTACCAATGACCATGTCTATTCTAGCTGGTGTAAAGCAGTCGGGGTCTGCTAAGGGTAGCGAGAGATATTCTGTTAAATCTACTTCTTTTATTTTGAAGGATGGGAGAGTGAGCGTCAATTGAGGCAGTATTATCGCTTGAGCCGCGATTTTTACTGTTTGATTAGCTGAGCATATCGTAATAGAGCATAATCTATTCGAGTTTTGGACTGTGTTACCGCCCATGCCAAGAATTTTGTAGTTGGCTTTTGTGGTGGGGAGACCAAGTAACTTTCGTATACGGGATGGTCAATGAGAGCTCTGATGTGAGTTAACTCTCCTTTGTGGAGAATGTGAATATTTGCTGTGGGAAGCAATGCTCTTTCTTTGTTACTCGAATAGTGAGATAGAGTTTTTGTTCTACCGCTTTCATTTGCCTTTGAGTTTTTGTATGCCTGCTTAGAGGTGCAGGGCTGTTCTTCCTCGACTGTCACTTGAGAGGTAGTGAAGTTTCTTTGAGGTTTTGGAGGGTAAGGCGTGGGGTTGCTCGCTGTGTAATGGAGGAGGGAGTGGTGACGTCTTTGACAATAAACGCACGTAAAGTTGCTTTTGCAATCTTTCTCCAAATGCGAGTACGCCAGGCAATTTTCGCAGTAGCTGTTGTCTTTAATAAACTTGTTCCGGTCTGAGACGGATAGTTCTCGAAATTTGACGCACGTTGTCATCGAGTGGTTTAATTGGCATAGTTTACATGAAACTTGCCTTTTGTTTTGAGTATGGAACGATTGGGTTTTGTTCAGATAATTGAATGTTGGGGGAGGGACCGCTGGTGTCCGTTGGGGGTAGCTGGGCTGACTGATCTTCGGCTTATTGGGTCTGTATGTGCTGAGTCGCTCCACGACCTCGTACCGAGCTGTCAGAAATTGGTCTATTTCTGACCATCGAGGTAACTCCTTCCTTGAGTTGAGTGATTTCTCCCAGAGAGCTAGTGTCTCATCCGGCAATTTTGACGAGCAGAGGTAGACAAGCATTGGGTACCAGCTTTCTGTTGATACTCCATTTGTCTGTAGGGTAGAAAGACAATTATTTATTGTTGTCTGGATCTGTTGAATCCTTTCTCCGTTCTCTGTGTGGGCAGGTTGGATGTTGAATAACGTCTTTATTTGGCCATCCACTACGAATCTTCTATTTTCGTAGCGTGCCTTGAGTGCATCCCATGCTAATGAGAAAGTGTGGCCACTGAGAGGGTAATTTTTTATGAGGAGTGCAGCTTTACCTCTTGTTTTCTGTCTCAAGTGGTATAGTTTCTGCACTTCGGATAATTGGGGGTGGTTGATGTACACTGCTGTGAACATGTCCCTAAATGAGGGCCAATTTTCATATCCTCCATAGAAGATTTCTGTGTCACATGCAGGTACCTTGAGAAAGCTGAGTGAGTCAGCTTGTGTTGGTGGGGGAATCTTTGTAATGGGGGTGTTTAAATGGGAGGAATCCATACTTTGTTGGATTTGGCCAAGTAACTCACTTATCCTGATTTTCGTGAGCATTGCGTTGTCATTTGTTGTCTCGTAGGCCTCTGCGCATGTTAAGCGTGTCTTTTCATCCTTCACGTTGCTCATCTGTAGGTTTTTGTTGGCTGCCTCCACTAGTTCCATGTGTCTTTCCAGATGGTCCTTGAAAATTTTGAGGGCTGCTTCGGAATGAGTTTCTTCACTGGTGTCCCAACATTTTCCGCAGAATTTTTCCATCCTGGAGAGCTCATATAAAAATTTTTTGTGTAGCTGGGAGAATTCCTCTTCTTCCGCCTGGGATTTCGAGCGAGTTCGGGGTCCTGTAAGGGGGTGGAGTGATTGTGGCTTCTCCATTTTATCCTCCATTGTGAGATATTTATTTTATTTAATTTTAATATAGAATATTTATTTATATTTATATATATATATATATATTTAAGTATATATATATATTATTTACAATTAATTTATTTAGGGGGTAGCTTTTATGTTTGTATTGTACTGTCTCAGCGCGTCTGAGCACAGCAATGTATAAATGTATACTGGGTTTTTGTTATACCCCGTTTGTATGCTGGGTGCTTTGCTTAGCTTACACGTGTATGTACGTATGTATATTTATGTACATACGTGCCTTTGTCCGCTTGCTATTGTAAATAGCGAAGAAGTGGAAATTGCCGGAATTGAAAAAACCACTGTATGTATATATGTGTATGTATACACATGTACCACAGTTGAGTAGCGGTGACTTGCTATGCGGTGGTGGCTTTGGGCAGTGTAATGTGCTTACACTGGTCCGGTTATTGGCCCGTGGGAATGAGTTTCGGTCCAGTTGGGGTGTATATACAGAGAGTATATATATAATTGGGAGGATGTATGAGAGGGGCAACTGGTCCGATCTGGTTCTTTTCGAAGGTGTTATTGGACCAGTTGGCGTGTATAAAAAGGGGAGTTTATATACGTAAGGGGATATATAATAAGAAGCGGTTTTTTGTATTGAATATATACTTTTTTGGGGAAAGCGCGAGTTTTTCATATATAAATGGTAATATATTATATATGAGCGCTGTTATATTCGGTAAATGAAAAGTAGGGGATTTTCATTTACCGATTTTGGGGACCCGCTACATAAAGGGTGGTTAAATTGTAAGGGCCGATGTTGAATGTGAACCACACCTAAACGCCAAGTTTTTTTCCGAATTTAATTTGACATTTCTCGATTTCAGACTTACTCAATTTGAACCATGGAGAGATACACAATCCAACAACGTGTTAAAGTTATCCAGACTTATTATGAAAATTTTCGAAGAAAATCATCTTCAGTGATGAGGCACATTTTCACCTCAGTGGATTCGTCAATAAACAGAATTGCCGCATTTGGGCGAATGAGAATCCAAGAGTGATTGTCGAAAAACCAATGCACCCACAAAGAGTGACTGTTTGGTGCGGTTTATGGGCTGGCGGCATCATCGGGCCGTATTTTTTCCAAAATGAGGCCGGTCAGGCAGTTAGGCAGTGAATGGTGTTCGCTATCGTGAGATGATAACGAATTTTTTATGGCCACAATTGGAAGATATGGATGTGGACGATATGTGGTTTCAGCAGGACGGTGCCACTTGCCACACAGCTAACGAAACAATGGCTCTTTTGCGCAACAAATTCAATGGCCGTGTTATCTCACGTAATGGCGATGTCAATTGGCCCCCAAGATCATGTGATTTGACACCGTTGGACTTTTTTTCTGGGGTTATTTGAAAGAAAATGTGTACGTCGATAAGCCAGCAACAATTCAAGAGCTAAAGGATGAGATAATTCGGCACATTAACGGCATAGAAACTCCATTATGCCACAGTGTCATCGAAAATTTGGACCATCGTATGGAGGTGTGCCGCCGAGGTCGCGGCTCTCATTTGGCCGATATTTTGTTACATACAATACCAATATATCATAATAAAATAAAATTTCAATAATTTCCTAAATAGTTTGTGTTTTATTCAAAATCAACATCGGCCCTTGAAAATTTAACCACCCTTTATTATTATATAATGTGATTAATTTTTTGTTTAGCGGATTTTGAGATTTTGCTCGAACTTTCCATAAGAATTATAATTTAATTTTTGAGATTATGTATGTGTATGGCAAAAGAGTTTCATACACAGCACGACCAAAATCCGCTAAACAAATATGAGTAAGAATGGGTGGGACTTACTTTGACATCCGGAGTTTTTTACAAACCATGTTTTCTTTTAGGGGGGGGTTACGTGTTGACTTCTATGTAGTGCTGGTGTTCCTGTGGTGATGAGGTATTGATTGTGGCTTGGACTGCTGCTGTATGTACGTGTATGTGCTGTGCTCGTTTTTGCTTTTTTTGTTTTAATATAAAAAAAAAAATTTTAATCTGATTTAATTTTTACACCTTTTTTTATGTAAATATGTATGTGCACTGTTTGTTAATTTTTGTATATATATTTTTTTCCAAATCTTATTTAATTCTTTTTCCTTATTTATGTATGTTGCTATGTATGTATTTTTTTTCACTGCTTTTTATGTTTTTTTTTGTATATTTGTATGTATATATTTTCATTTATATGTATATGTATATAAAATTTTTATTTAGGTATGTACTTGCGTACGTGTTTATGCACACGTATATATGTAAATATATATATATATATATATATATATATATAATATATTTTCTTTGTTTATATTATTAATTATTAAAACTAATTACTAAGTATTTATATATGTATTTTTTTTTATTTGTATGCTTTAAAATTTTTTTTATTTAATTATCTATTTAATTGCTTATATACGTTTTTTCATTTTGTTATTTTGCCGCACAGCACTTTCAATATCTGTATGTATGTGTTTTTATTTTCATCCGGCACTTTCAATATATATATAGTGTATGTATTAGGGTGATTCAAAAAAACAACAAATATTTTTTTCTTCTTTCCAACATGCTTAAGAGTTCAATATAGATGTAAAAAGATCCCAGTTAAAATTTGAGCGCTTCATATTAATATTAAGGACGTCCGCATCGCACTTTTCTATTTCCCATAAGAATAACATAGGCAAATATTTGTTTGCGCCTTCTGATTTTTATTGCTTATCCATCGTAAGTCATACAAAAAATCCCTGCACATATTTTTGTAGAGAATTGAACGCTCTACAAAAAAGGTCTCATATAATTTTTCCGAAAACCTAACCAGCTGAAAGTTATTCGAGGTCAAAGTTCAATACAGAATAACTTTCAACTGGTTAGGTTTTCGGAAAAATCATACGAGACCATTTTTGTAGAGCGTTCAATTTTCTACAAAAATATGTGCAGGGATTTTTTGTGTGACTTACGATGGATAAGCAATAAAAATCAGAAGGCGCAAACAAATATTTGCCTATGTTATTCCTATGGGAAATAGAAAAGTGCGATGCGGACGTCCTTAATATTAATATGAAGCGCTCAAATTTTAACTGGGATCTTTTTACATCTATATTGAACTCTTAAGCATGTTGGAAAGAAGAAAAAAATATTTGTTGTTTTTTTGAATCACCCTAGTATGTATATATAAATTTTTTGGGGATCCACTTTTTTATTTCACTTAGTTTTCTGTTTTATCACTTGAGCGGTTAATTTTAATTTTATGTATGTATATAAGGTATTGTTGTTTATTTTCTACGGCACATTACTCTCTTTTTTTTTGTTTTTACAGCACCAGCAACGTTTATTTTGTGGTTTCTAAATTGTATAGCACTATACTTTTTTTTTATTATTTAGCACTAAACTTTTTAATTTTTAATTATTATTTTTTTTTTTTTTAAACCGCCCGAGTTACGAGTATGCAACTTTTCGCTCGCTATGTTTTGCTACGGTGCTCGCGTTTAATTTTTTTTTTAATTTTATTAATTTGCACTATTTTATTGAGTTTTGGTGTTCGCGGTTCTTTTCCGACAAACGGGTTTCGGCACCATGTATAAAAATTCCAACAATGTTGAAAATTATGTATTTTTTTTTAATATATATACATATGTATATATTTATTTATTTTCTTTAAATTTAAAAACTAAACGCACTGATTTATTTTAGAAATGTATATGAATTTATTTTATTTAGAACCTTAAATTTCACAGTTTCGGGGTTTTATTATTTACACGTATATATAATTTTTTATAACACACCGGTTTGCACATTCGAGCGAGCGAAAATATTATTTAACTAAAAACTACTAATACATACATATTTATATATTTTTGTTTTGATTTCCCCTTTCTGTAGTAACGGAAGTAGGGTTGCTGGTAAGTATTTTAATTATTAGTACATTCATGGTGAGTAAGTAATTCAGTATTTCATTTTTGGTTTTTCTATATATATATTAAGTTTAAAGCTCGATGAGGTCCTTGCTCATGTCTTCAACAGCAAGTATTTGAAAAACTTAATGAGTTCCATATTAAGATAAATTTAAATAAATGATCATTTTTAAAGAGGAAGATAAATTATCTTGTTTAATATAATCTCGTAAAGTGGGCTAAAACTTATAGTGAAAAAATTAAAGCTATTGTAAATGCGTCAAGTCCAAAAAATTTAGCTCAGCTGCAATCATAATATTGGGAATTACTACAGCGGTTTCATTCCAAGTAAATTTGTCAAGCAAATCGAAAGAATTGTATAGTCTGCTAGGTAAAGACTCAAGGTTTATTTGGACAACAAATGTAGAACATTGTTTTTAAAGTCATAAAAAAGAATGTTAAATAATAAAGTTTTAGAGCTGTATGATCCAAAATAGTCAATTATAGTAACGTGTGCTGCCAGTTCATATAGAGTAGGAGCAGTTTTAGCTCAGGTAGTGAATGGTGTCGAAAAACCAGTTTTATTTGCATCTACCACCTTAAGTCCTTCAGAGCGTAATTATGCTCAAATACACAGAAAAGCACTTGCCGTTATGTTCGGCTTAAAAAAATTTCAAAAGTATATTTATGTTCATAGAGTTACATTGTGTAGTGGCAATGAAGCATTAAAACAAATATTTAATCCTAATAAGGACACGTCCAGTATCACAGCATCTAGACTTCAGCGATATATGATTATGAGTATAAATATCGACCAGCTAAACATAACGCACCAGCTGATGATATGTCACGTTTGCCATTACCAAATGAGACTCATAGGAATCGATACATAATTTTGTTTGTTTACGGATGTTATTAATTTAAAAAATTTGAGTAAACATATTTTGTTTTAATTCTAACTAACTAGTAAACTTTTTGTATTCTCTATGATTATTAAGTAAATGTTCATTTTCATTAATTGTTAATATTTCATTTTCGTCTGAAATTTCTTTTAGATTAATATTTGATATATATAAAGTTAAGTTGCTGTTTTGTAAAAAATATACATAAACGTCTTAAATTTCTTTTAATAGATTATTATTTTCACTATATACACAAATTATTCCTTTATTATTAACACCCTTTCTAAAACTTCTTTTAAATTAGATTTTCCTGTTACCGTGATATGTGTTTGACACTTTTTGTTAGCAATTTTTATAAATGATTTTTTCTGTTGGCAATAATTAATGTAAATTAGGTTTTTGTAGTAATTAATAGGTTTTTCAGTAATAAAAATATAATTCACCGTATGTGTCGAAAAATTTTCTATATTTTGTTCTTGATTAAATTCATTATCATTAATTTCGCCATTAGTGTATACGTCTGAATATTCATAATTTCTAATATCTTATTGGAAATATCTGCTAAAAGCATCTGCAACTCTGTTGTCTTTACCTTTTATATACGTTATTTCAAAATCATATTCATTGAGTAATATTTTCCATCTCTGTAATTTCATATTTGGTTCTTTGATTTTATGTAACTAAAAATTTTGTTTGCATCAAAAACTTTCTGAAAATGTTTAACTGACCAGACCATAGCAAGAGCTTCTTTTTCAATAGTTGAATACCGAATTCAATGGTCAGACAACGTACGAGATGCTTAAGATATTGGATGCCCATTTTTACTTAAAACAGAACCAAAGCTAATTGAGACGCATCTATTGTAAGAACAAATTTCTTATTGAAATCTGGTGAATGCAGAACTGGTTCACTAATAATTAATTTTTTTAAACTTACTTTTAAAGTCTAAATTTGAATTTTGCTTTAAAAGCTTAACCATGGGGTAAGCTACTTTCGCACAATCACGAATAAATTTTCGGTAATATTGTACTAGAGAATGTTAATACAATGAGAAGGTGCAAATGTTAAGTGACATCGGATCGCTTAGCACTTACAAGACTAGTCGAAATCGAAGACGCGACCCAGCAGGGAACTGGCAAAAAACTTTGCAAAAGGGAAATGCTCAACTTGCATAGAGTGCCGTATTTAGCCTTTCTGCATGTTCTTTTATGTACGTATATAATGTATGTACAGATGACCTAACAATGTTATTCATCCAAATTTATTAAAAAAAAAAATTGTAAATAAATAAAAAATGAATAAAATAGAAAAAAGTTGTGAAAAAAATTTGAGGTGAGGTGGTGGGTATCGAACTCGGGCCAACCATTATTTTCTTCAAACATACCATATTCCATATATGATCATGTTTTAAATGCCGCGAAAGCTCGCTTTCTTGTGGTGGAGTTGGTATTGGCGCAGGCATAGCTCGGAATAATTTGCCATTGAAGATAGAGGTATTCCTATGGCTCGAGTTCAAGTCCAACTCGAAGGGTGAAAATTTTTTTTAGTAAAAAACTTCTTTTTTTAATTGTTCTTATTTATAAATAATTAATTTAGTTTTGGTATATTCTTTAGGGTTTTATCTCAAATTTTAAAACTTTCCTGAAATCCTGTTATCGCAGGTGATCAAAATTACAAAAATAATAACAACAATATGTTGAATGGTTGGTCTAAGTTCGATTCCCACCACCTCACCTCAAATTTTTTTCACAATTTTTATTTTTTTTTATATTTTATTAATTTTTTATTTATTTAAGTTTTTTTTAATAATCGTACAGAATGTTGATGAATCACATTGTTAGGTCATCTATACATGCATTATATATATGTACATACAAACATAAAGGCTATACACGGCACTCTATGCAAGTTGAGTATTTCCCTCTTGCAAATTGAGTGCGATGTTGCCTTTTTGCCAGTTCCCTGTTGGGTGGCGTCTTCAATTTCGACTAGTTCCCCATTGGGTCTTGTATGTGCCAAGCGATCCGATGTCACTTAACATTTGCACTTTCTCATTGTATTAACATTCTCTGACGATACGTAACTATATGTATTATTGAAGTTAAAGATAAAAAGGGGAAAATGTTATGTATTTAGAGTTAGTATATCAATTAATCTTAACATCACTAATATGGAAAACAAGTACAAATACCCGAAGTAAATATTGTACATAACTAAGAAATCGATTGCTATGTAATATTCCGCTGCTTGTATTCTATATCCTTTTGATATTCACTTTTAATAAAGCTACTAAAGTATTCAGACATAAAAACGCGTGTAAGTCTTTCAATTGAAAATACACAATACTTTCATAAAGATGAATTTGAAAACTGGAAAGCCAGTTAATAATAAAAGTGAAATTGGTGCAACGTTAAACTTATCATACAGCGAACGCCATCCAATTATCCTTGTTTATGACTGCAAACTTTCCCGTCTTATCGTCAAATTCGTTCACGATATATCCTTGCAATAAGAAAACTAACTTATGTTGCGTCTGATTCGTACACAATACTGGATTCCCAGAGTGAAAAACATGATCGGGTCTATCATCCACAATTGTAAAATCTGTACAGTCTACAAGAAGCAGGTCCTATCCCAGCTAGTGGACAACCTTCCTCAGGAACGCGTTTCTTTCTCACGCACTTTCACGATCACCGGCGTGGACTTCGCGGGTTCTTTTCGAGATTAGAACTTTTCGCGGCAGAGATGTCGCATTTCTAAAGGCTATGTATGCTACGTTTGTTTTTCAACAAAGGCGATTCATTTAGAAGCAACCAATGATCTGAGTACCCCATCCTTTCTAGCAACCTTCTATAGATTCGTAGCGGGGCGCGGATGCCCAAGAAATATCTACTCAGACAATGGCAATAACTTTGGCAGAGATCCACGATCTTTGCGATCAGAATTCAAAAATTTCTTGAAAGATCCTCGCAAAAGCACATTAAACAAGTACACCCATCAGATGCTCTCATGGCATTTTATTCCCACTGGAGCTCCCCCCTTGAGTGTATTGTGAGAAGCAGGGGCAAGAAGTTTTAAAAAACACTTCAAAAAGATTGCTTCGGGCAATAAGTACACATTCGTAGAGTTCTCTGCCATCTCTGCATCAAAGCTTATGCTAGCGATGGCAAAATGAATATCTGACTTGTTAAAATTAGTCCTACTTCATTTCGTCAATAACGAAAACGAAAGACTAAACAACTTCGAAAATGAACCAAAATCAGATAACTAACTTAATATTACACCCCTACCTAAAGCCTAATCCTCTATTTCATCAACTGAAGGATTTACGCTATAGGCATTACTTATGTACATAAACATTATCGTAATAATAAACATAATAACCATGAATACATATACCTATATTGTATATATATACACGGCCGCGGTAGCCGAGTGGATAGCATTGCGTCCTGCCATTCGGAAGACTCGGGTTCATATCCCGGTGCCACCAACATCCAAAAGTTATGGAAAATTAATTTAAATAAAAAATTAAATTAAATTTTCTAATTGTGGTCGCCCCTCGGCAGGGAATGTCCATCCCGCCGAGTGTATTTCGGACATGAAATAAAGCTCCTCGTAAAAAAACCGTCAGCCGTTCGGAGGCGGCTTAGTATAAACTGTAGGTCCCTCCATTTGTTGGAAAAACATCAAGACGCAAAATCACAAATTGGGGGAGGAGCTCGGCCGAAAATCGCTTCAGCGGTTACAATTATAATAATAATAAAATATACACAAAAAGAAATTTTCAAATATAACTCACCCAAACGATCCACATGTCGAAACATATTAAAGGTTTTTTGTGTTGTGCTCGGGTATCATTCAACTTATGGTGATGGTGTCCCTTCAGATGCGAACCTAAAGTGATACAAACCGTATTAGTCATATAGGCTCCAGCTACACATGCATAATAAATATAAAAGTGTGTCATAAATGTCAAGTGAAACTTGAAACTTGAAGAACCTTTGTATTATTGCTGCATATGTTTATAGATATACCTATACCTATATTTCATTTAGTTCCAATATTATAAATGCTTATATTCATTGTCATATATTATTCAAACAAAAAAAAATGTAGCTTTCTATCACCCATGAAAAATTTAATTAAAGGCCATTTTACCCACGCCGCAGTAGACGAGTGGTAAGCATTGCGTACTAACCGTCGAAAGGCCAAGTTTCGAGCCCAGGTTCGACCAACATCCACAAGCAAACTTCCAACTGCGGTCGCTCCTTGGCGAGGAATATCATACCGTACGGGTGTGTTTCTGACTAGAATTAAAAATATACATAGTTCGCAGTTCTACAGTGCCTATCTATTATTGTAGAACAACAGCACCAGCTCCTAAGGTCATTCACCTGTTTCTTGGTCGGTTGTTACAACAGCAGTCAAACCAACACACTAGACCTGAGTCTGCAACATGGAGACCAGCCTCCTCAATTTCCTTGATTCTTATAAACGCATTCATTCTTTTTCGCACTTCCCTTTTGTTACTGCAAGCTACTTGCCTTTATTTAATATCGCTTAAAGTTCGTAGCTGCATCATCGCCCCAAGTCCCAAGTCCGCATTCTCTTCTTAATTTTTAAGTAATCGTACATAATAACACAAATTTAAACAATCACACCTTCAAGCAGTGCATGATATGTAGTCGGCTCGATATAATTAAATAATTTTGCATTCTTTATCTTTATAATCTCTAGTTTGACAGTATACTGTGGGGAAGCAATATCGCCATGTTTGGATGTTATAAAGTCTAAAATATTGTTTTGTCTTTATGATTCCATGAAGGATACCTAATGCCGTTTTCTAACAGTGATTGTACCTTTTGCAATTACTATTTGAACAGCAGTTGCAATCCTGCTAATCCATAGACTTACGGTTAAGTTAGCCGAAATCCGAATCAATACAAACAGCAATAGCTCTCGGTATTGATTAACTTTATTAAAATTTCTGGGTTCTATTTATACTACAATACATTTTTGACACAATTCATTTCTGCGGTTCCGTTCAGCAACCAAATGTTTGCTGACATAGCATTAAAGTGGACGATATGACCCTTGCATTTATTATGCTTTGCTCTGCTTATATATTAGCGGCAGCGCAGAGTCATTGGCCTGATTCAACTGAATAGTAAAAAATTCTGAAACAAATTCATTCCAAAATCGTTGAAAACAATTTTAAATTAGTAGCTAAATAGCTTTTTAATATATTTAAAAATACAAAATAGGCTTTATTTGTGCAATAAATGTTTAATATCCAATAACCTTTAGTTAAAACTAAAGCAGAAACAATATACACGTATATTTTGCCGCAATGACCATACAGCTTTTTCGATGGTACATTAACTTATTGTGTTCAAAGATTGGGGGTGAAATATTTTTGAAAATAGTTACATAAGATTTAGAGGGAGTATTCAATTCCCTTCATTTGGAAACATACTTCAATATTCGATATTCGATTATACCTACATACATACATATGTATGCTATGTTAGTTACTGCTTCGAGAGCATCATTAAGCTACCATTTAGATTCGTCTGGAATATTTCATATAGTTTTGCAGTAAAAATAATTTTGTTTAATTGACTATACTGTAGCTTACTACAAAAATAAACTGCATAATGCATAAACCTTTTGTGCATCAACTGTAATCATATCAAACTAATGATTTTAAACATTATAAATGTGTGTATTGAAAATCTCCATACGTAAAAATGCATTACTGGAGTCCCTTTCTCAACGTTTACCTTTCGAGCCTTTCTTCCGTTTATTGTTGTTGCTGTTAGTTGTAGTTGAGTTGCTGTTGATAACTGAGTGTTGCAGTGATTCTCAACTTCTGTCCGGCTTGATGTGATGATATATTATATTTTATATGATGCATTTGTTGTTGCTGTCCCCCGATGCACTGCTATGTGCCACCTGGCTACGATGTAACAACATCTCATTGTTGCTGCTGAGTGTGTACTTGTTGCTGATGGTGAGTCTGTGGCTGTTTACCACGTTTAAAGAGACCATATAGTGAGCTGTACGGAAGGTTGTAATGAATATATAATAATTAAATTGTACGGCTCATATTTTGATTTTTTAATGCATCTGAAGCTGAATTTATATCATCTTGAATTTAAGTTTTAGGACCACTTTGTTGTTGGTCCAAATGGGAATAATGTGTCTGGTAAACAGGCATTTTGGTAGTTGGTGAGCTATCAGCTATCATCATGGAATCTTCCGGTTCGTGCTTAAGGGGGTCTCCTATCAGTCAGTTTCAAAAAATCGATTTTTTTTTTTTTTGCTTCAGTCGTTAGAATTATTATTAAAGAATATTCTTGCAAATTTTGAGAGTCCAACTCAAACTCGTTTAGGATTTACAAATCTGAGTAGAGTCTCGCGTGGGGCAAGCGCGAGCTAAACTAAAAACTTTAAAGCCTATTTCCCGAAAACCGTATTTTTTAAAATTCCGTGCACGATTAAAAATGAACCATTAAAGCTATGTATACAAGTAAGACACCGTTTTTTAGATAATTTTATTGTCCATAGATTGAACTAAAAATATTTATTAAAAAATTTTTATTTTACAATGTTATCAACTCAATTATTCTTAGAAAAAGCACTAAAAATCGAGTACTTTTTTAAAAAAATGACAAAAATGTTAAAATTTCAACTTTCAATCACCATAATAGTCTATGATCTGCAAAAAAGCCTTCTGAACAAGGAAGTATTTCCATTTTTTGTTTCAGATAAAAATTACGGGCTGAATCATGCACGGAGTTTGAGTTGTTAATCGCGAGCTGCTGCGCAAGATTTTTCATAAATCAGCCATTTTTAATTATTTTGACATACAATAAACTTTTTTTTGTTGAATAAATATATGTTCAAAAATATGCAAAAGATCATTTGTTTCTCTTGTTGTTTTCATGTTCAAAAAAAATCCTGAAAAACCTCTTTTTTTGTAAGCTACTGATGAGGAGACCCCCTTAATTTCGCTAGTATCGATTTCCACGACAGTTGCCGATGTTGTATATTGGGCGAGAATTGACTGGCTGCTAATGGGGCATTGACAATAGTTGTGTTCGTTGAGAAATGTCAGTAAAATCAGCAAGTAACGACATTGAGAGAGTAAGATCTTTTACTTTCCGAAAGAAAGAAATTTACTGAGTTTTCAACGAAGAGGATCCAGTAAAAATTAGCTTTAAGTATTTTCCTAAATGTTTTAATAAAATTGCCACTGTTTTCTGGTAAGTTATAGAAATCCAAAATCAACCGTTGTACTAGAAATAATAATATACACGGTGTGTCCCAAAAATAACCGAACTTTATATTTAAATCATATAACATACAGCGCCATGTATTGAAAATTTGCAACATTAAAAAGATACATTCATCCTCTTTCAAACGCACCTAACTTCATGTAAGTCGGATGACAGATGTAAAAGTGACAGCCATTTCCATAAAACCAAAAGTGTGCTAATGGTTCCAAAAAAAAATGGAACAAAGAGCAAATATAAAATTTTGTGTCAAACTTGGAAAAAAATTGAAATTGAAGTCTAAAAAATTAAAAAAAATTGAAAAAAATGAAGCAGCCGTAACCGAGGTACTGAAAAACATTTCTATAAATGACATAAAAAAATCTATGCATGCGCTGGTTGATCGATCCAAACGTTGTGTTGAGTCGAATGGAACCTATTTTGAATAAATAATAACTTTCAAAGATAATATAATGTGTATTTTACTATTTTATATCCAAAAAGTTCGGTTATTTTTGGGACACACCGTGTATTCTTATTATATGCCTTCCTAACTTCAAATTTCTCAACGGAAACTGGGTTTCGTTTAACGAGTGCCTTTACTATTGCTGGAATCATTGATATTGTTCAATTAAATTAAACAACATTACATTTAACCACTTATTTCATTAACATATAATTCATACTAAAGAATTAGAATTATTTTAATTTCAAATCAATTTGGTTTTGTTGATTAAAATTCCATCATATGATCACAAATCAGCCGTTTTTCATACTTGCTAGTTTTTACTATATCAAAATTTCCCAGCATGAATTTGCAACTTTCTCTTTCGTCACCTATTTTTACAAGGTTTTTGGCTCAACGAACACGATCCAGTAAAGTTTGGTAAAAATTATTACTGCCCTAGTCATGGAAAAAAAACTAATATTGCTGACCACTATCTGTGGTATATTCTCCGATACTGATTGTGCCAGTTGCCGCGTACGGCATAAGCCTCTGGGCAGGCGTATTACGAATACTATTTTCTATAGTAAAATATACATGAAAAGATTAAATTTCCTAAAAGTTAATTCATAACCAACTTATCCATAGTGCTGCTACCTCGTGTATTTTCCAAATGACATTTCATTCAAGGAAATTGGAGAAAGTATGGGCAGCACATAAAACGACGAAAAATGCCACTTAATTGACTACAGGCGTCACCGGCGGGGTGACCCGAAGGAAAAAATTTTTTTCAAATTATACTCCATGTAATAATATATCAGTCAATAAATCTGGCAATAATGAATACGAATATAAGTATAGATGTGTACATATTAGGTAAAGGAAAAATATCGATCGGTTTTTATCTAAGAGATGGCGTTATTGTCCATAGTACTAGTGTTACGTGTCGCATTATGTCATACTATACGGCGCTGAAAACGTGTTTCTTCGCGCTAAAAGTTTGTCTTTGGCAGGTCGATTGATTGACTCAGTACTTTGTGAGCACTCATCAAAGATGGACACCAGCAAAGAGAAAATTCGCTATACTTTACAATTTTTCTTCGATCAAGGTGAAAAAGCGGCTGAAAAAAGTAATTTAGTTTATGGGCCCGGTACTGTAAACGAACGTGTAGTACAAAAGTGGTTTGCTAGGTTCCGCTCCGGTAATTTCGATGTCAAAGATGCACTACGCGTCGGGAGCCCTGTCTTCGAAAATTGCGATAAAATCATGGAAATAGTGGAAACAGACCGTCACGTGAGCACCTATTTAATTGCTGAGAACTAAAGATAAGCCAGAAAACCGTTTGGAACCTTTTGCATAAAAAATATATAAATAAAATATATAAAAAAGATAATAAATAAAGTTAGCTTATTTTGCCTTTTTTCTTGTGCGGAGGATTGAAAACCACATTTTTTGAAACTTAAATATGTAAGGAATAATCAACCAGGACGACTAAATTAAAAATTAATGTCTAAATGTATTATCACTGCCGAGTCCCCTATACTCATTGAACCAATACTCGAAAGTTCCGCTTACCTGTAAAATGCGAAATTACATAAGTAAAAATTTGTCCAATTAATCTGCCTAATTATAAAAACATATGAAATATTTATAATAATATAATTAGATAAGATACTTGCCACCCAACCTAAATAACAAGTATCACCGAGCGGGAACATCAGTGGTTTGCAGTGCCGTGCCACCTATGCAACCAAAAGCACCCAATACAAGTCTGCCCAGTTTACCGCGCAATCCCTCCCGAGGAGAGGCTGCGAGAAGCGCTGTTAGGCCGTTTCTGCGCGAATTGCCTAACAATTTTGCACAAGGCCAGTGAATGCCGAAGTGAGGGTAGATGTTGACGGTGCGGAGAGAAGCACCGTACCATGTTACATATGGATGAAGAACCAAGATCGTGGAGCCAGCAGGTGGACGGCGAAGAAGAAGACATTTTGTCTATAGACGCCTCTAATACTGGGACTCGTAGACTAGGCCTCTTCAACCGAAAATGGGCACATGTAATGGGTCCGGAGCGTAAACTCGGACTTACCGCCCAGCAACACCGAGAGGATTAGTAACACGAACTTTCCGACCTCTTCTAGCGCGTGAACGAAGGAAGCAAGGTGGATTGGAAACCCGGCCTTTCCAACCACGTCCACTTAGTCGACAACGGCGTGGAGCAGAAACTCGGATTTTCCGCCCACAACACAATATGCGGACAATAAGGCACAGAGGCAGACGGGGTGTTCGACCAAGGCAATTGCCAAATACTTTCCGAAGCGGGCTCCTCCACCAAGAAGTCGCGATCAGCAACTGACGTCCGTGTAGTACGCCCCAACCGCGGTCGTCAAGGTGGAAGCTCAGGGATGGCTCCATATTGTCAGGGCATTAATAGTCGCCTGCGCTCCCATCTCAATAACCTCTGCCCTCTTAGCCTTGGACTGGAGGAAACATTTATTGGGGGACAATGAAACTGCCTACTGCGTTTACGAGGCAAACATGGGCATACAGGTCTCAATTAGAGCAGCCGTCGTGCCAAATTATCGACGCATCAGCCCCGCAGTTAACAAAAACCCTAAGACAGCCGCAAAGTGCAAGCACATCGTCTTGCGTTTGGTACTGGGGGGTTGATGCGTATCCGAAGACTATTCTTGGCCCAAATCACGGTCTTAGGGCACGTGCTGTCCGGATAATGCAGAGCATGAGGTTGCAGGTTGCATGATACAATTGTTTAAGGCTAATTAAAAAGGAACACAACCGTCTTGTCCGAGATTCAACAAAAGAAGAGACATTACTTTATTCTATAATTTGGCGATACCTATTTTACATGTATGCATGCCTGCGTATGCGAAGGTGTACATAAAGAAACACAATATAAAAATAAAGTAGCAACTATTTGCATGCATACGATAAAATGGTGTGCTAAATTAACGCTACCATTTCAGCAAAGTGAATATACATATTTACATGTATACACAATCAGCTGATGTGATGGCCTACCGTTTAAGATAACTATGTAATCATTAGCAGAGCGACTCGAACTTCTACAAGCTGCCCACCTATTAGTTTAAATTCGTACATCCTCCCCGGCTGAGTCCTGAAAACTTAGAATGTCTCCCATAGGTCTTCTTGATGTGGAGCCCTTGGAGTAATAAAGTGCCAACATAATTTTTGTGGAGAATAAGAATTAATCCAATCAGTTAAGACTTCCTGAAGTTGGCAGTTTGCACCAACAAATTGTGTACCATTGTCACTGTAGAGGTTGGAGCAATAGCCTCGGCGACTAACGAATCGATCGAAAACATCAAAAAATTCTCTGGTGCTTAGGTATTCGGCGAGCTCGATATTCACCGCCTTTGTGCACATGCAAATAAAGATAGCAGCTTTGGTTTTGGTAGTGGTGATTGAACGTTTACCACCGTATCGCACATAGTCCAATCCGGCGTTGGAGAAAGGGGGTGCCACTAACACCCGAGAGCGTGGTAAATTAGACATTTGTTGCTGTTGCATGACTCGTTGATGTAATTTGCATATCTTATATTGATGTAGGCAACTCTTGACTAAAACTGCGGATAATCCGTAGGTAGCGTCGTGGATTTTGTAACATTTCTCTGATACCTCCATGTAATGTAACCTTGTGGGCATTTCTAACCAGTAACGTCGCTAGGGTACACTCTTTAGGAAGAATGATCGGATGACGTCGCTCATAGGGAAGATCCGAATTTCTCAGTCTTCCACCAACCCTAAGCACACCCAAGTCATCCAGCCCGGGATGCAGAGGAAGTAATTTGCTCGATGTAGTAATACTGGAAGAAGCACGTAAATTATTAGTTTCAGTGTTAAAAAAGTTACCTTGCGGGTGTGCACCAATATGGCCTACATGCCGGCCGAAATCGAAGTATATAGGCTGTGGCATGCAAAAGAAGTTTAAAGTACTAACTCGTTCTACAAGGGAACTGAATGTCGTCGTAGAATGTGAGCCGATTCGAACTTGTAGTTTGGGAACCGTAGGTATACAGAGATGTGTGCGAATCGGTCGCAATTCGGAGTGATGTATCTGCAGTTGCTCGTCGTCCAAAGGTGGCACGTCGGGGTATATCGTATCGTAAATGATATCCGGTGCTTTCCACCATAACTGAAATCCACGGAGCGCCGTTGGTGTCATCCCTCAACTGGCGCAATCAGCAGGATTGTCCTTGGTTCGGATGTGATACCAATTCCTAGTTTCTGAATTCCTTTGAATATAAGTCACCCGATTTGAGACATACTGCATGAAAATGCTTTGTGACTTGCGAATCCAGGAAAGAACTATGCTAGAGTCGCCCCAGTATATGCAATGGTTGGGGTTTATTTCAAGCGCATCTCTAATACTTACAATAGTGGTCACAAGCAAGTGTGCAGCACATAGCTACTGCCTTGGTGCGGACGGTCACCAGCTCTACTACTACTTGCCCATCAGAGCCGATACTGCGCGCATAAATTATAGCTGCGTATGCCTTTTCGCTTGCGTCGCAAAACCAATGTAGAGTGGTGTTTGCGGACTTGGTCATTCCAATCCATCGAGGTCCAAAGGCGTGGTGAATGCGGACTTGGTCATTCCAATCCATCCAGGTATGCTGATCCCAGTGATGGCTGGTAGGGTGCTTCGAAACTTCAACGAAACTTCGCGTAGCTCTGGCGGCAAGGGTGTGTCCGGCTACAGGTACCGGAGCCACCAATCCTATAGGGTCGAAGATTTTGACGATTTCACTCAATGCTTGACGTTTTGTTGGGATGAAATTACTCTTGCTCAAGGTCACTCGGAAGAAGAGCTTTTTTTCCGCTGAACCCCAATGTAGACCCAAACATTGGTATCAAAGTATCCTAAGTTGAGCTCGCAACTTGGTGACTCGGATCCCGATGCAGCTAAGAGTATGTCTAAGTTGTTGGAATTCCATTTGCATAGTCGCAAACGAGCCTGTTTTAGTATTTCGGTAACGTCTCGTGACAATATTTTGGCTCCGATAGGTGTATCTGCACTATCAAGTAAGTCGTCTATATAGAAGTTACGTAGAATACTGTTTTGTGTTGTAGCTGCTCGAGCCATTTCTGGTTTGACTGCTTGATTGTCAATAGCGTACTGCTTCAAAACGCGTGCCGCATTTTAAGGACTGCATGCCATACTATAAGTGATTGTCTTCAATTGATAACTACCGAGCGTATCCTTCGGTCTTTTCCTCCATAAAATTTACTACCAGCATCTATGCCGCTGATCAACTTCGATTTGGCGAAACATATTGAATTGGAAGCGCATGATCCCCTATTGACGTTCGTGGAAGCCACTTATGGTAACGTCGTCATAAAGCTGCAGCGTTTACGTGCCGCGACAGCCACACCGGCTCAATCCTTACCAGAGCAATGTTTAACGGAGCATCGGTTGGACGCAGTAAAGTTACCAACGTTTGATGGTAAGCCGGAAAATTGGTTGATGTTTAAAGATATCTTCGAGTCCATGGTACATAACCGCACTGACTTCGACAACACATATAAGCACAGTCGATTAAGGCAATGCGTGGATGCCCAAGCGGTGCAAATAGTAGGTGGTGTTTATACTGTAGGCTACGACCAATTGTGGGTGGAGTTAAAAAGGCGTTATGATAATCCTAGGCGTTTGGTTGAGTCACACGTTAATCGATTAGTGGATTTGCCTGAGCACCTATTACTATCCCAACAAAGTGTTCACAATGTAATAGATGCGGTGCGCTGTACCTTACGTGCACTCAACGTGATGGGTCTGTCAACGGATCGATGAGACGCTATCATTTATCCGATTTATCGCAAATTACCATCGCCTGCGGTCGCACACTGGACGGTTTCAAATCATTCCGACAAATTACCTAATTTGCATCAAATGTTAGAAGACCTCGAGGTGTACGCAGACACCCTGAGGAGTGACGTCATGGCTCTTCAGCGACATCAAACCGGTCATTGTTTAGAAAACTCACATGTGGTGACTCTAAGGTTTCCCAACAAACCTTCGCCGGCTTGTCCGAGGCGTGCTGAGCCACATCGTCTCTCAAGGTGCCCTGAATTCAGAACATCGAGTTTAGAAAAACGTTTATCCCTGGTTCGCCAAATGTCGTTATACTACAACTGCTTGGGAACGGGGCATTCCGCCCGCGACTCTAGTTCGGAAAATTGTAACAATTGCAAACAAAAGCACAACACCTTACTTTGCAAGGCACCAACCCACAGTGAGAGGGTATCTACAAGCACGACTGCCGCAGCAAGGCAGCGGGCCCTTCCGGAGTCATCGTTGTTAGCAGCTGGGGCCGATACCCCGCATGTTTTTCCTCGAATTGATGCGGTCCCGTCGTTTCTAGCTCAATCCGAGGGAATCGTTCTTTTGGCCACTGCCAATGCACCTATAGTAGATTACGCTGGAGAAGAAGTAGCGTGCCGCTTATAATGTGATATGAGTTCACAGATAAGTTTCATAACCGAGTCATTTTTTAAACGATTGGGTCTCTTTAGAAGACGTCACACCTTAACTGTGGAAGGCATAGGCTCTCAGTGTACGACTGCGTCCCGAGGACAGGCGACTCTGCTAATGCGGTCCTATTACGACGGAACTTGCGAGCATCCCTGGAAGCATAGATGTGCTCATTGGAGCTGATATATTGGGAACCGTCCTCCTCGGAGAAACCATCAGCGGTGGGCCTAAGCAACCATGTGCTCTGTATACCCGACTCGGTTGGGTAATTTGTGGACCCACATCGCCACGCTATACCTCGCTTCTGGCTTTGCGCACTCCGCTCATTGAAGCTGCCGAAGAAGACCGGCTTGATGAAGTACTTCAACGCTTTTGGGAACTGGAAGAAGTTCCAGAAGTAATAGCTACCGATAACATATGTGAAAGAATCTTCCAGCAAAGCCTGTCTCGTCAACCCGATGGACGATACTCTGTACAGATTCTCTTCGCACCGAATGCACCAGCCATTGAAGATTCCTATCCCAAGGCATTGTGCCATTTCCTCAATCTGGAACGATGACTGAGCAAGGATGAGACATTGCGCAACAAATATATTCAGTTCATGCGCGAATATGAAGCGCTTGGCCATATGGAGTTGATAACATCCTATCGAAGAGATCCACCTGGAGTTTATTTTATACCTCACCATGCCGTTACGTCGAAGTTCCGGATGGTATTTAATGCGTCGGTAAAGACCACCAATGGCATTTCTTTAAATGATACCCAGCTAGTCGGACCTCCAGTTCAGGACCCACTCATCGTCATCTTACATCGGTTCCGTCGGTTCCGGGTAGCTATTACAGGGGACATCGAGAAAATGTTCCGCCAAATCGAAGTTGATCCGCAGCATAGATGTTGGTAGTAAATTTTATGGAGGAAAAGCCCGAAGGATACGCTCGGTAGTTATCAATTGAAGACAATCACTTATGGTATGACGTGCAGTCTTTAAAATGCGGCACGTGTTTTAAAGCAGTACGCTATTGACAATCAGGCAGTCATACCAGATATGGCTCGAGCAGCTACAACACAAAACAGTATTCTACGTAACTTCTATATAGACGACTTACTTGATAGTGCAGATACACCTATCGGAGCCAAAATATTGTCACGAGACGTTACCGAAATACTAAAACAGGCTCGTTTGCGACTATGCAAATGGAACTCCAACAACTTAGACATACTCTTAGCTGCATCGGGATCCGAGTCACCAAGTTGCGAGCTCAACTTAGGATACTTTGATACCAATGTTTGGGTCTACATTGGGGTTCAGCGGAAAAAAAGCTCTTCTTCCGAGTGACCTTGAGCAAGAGTAATTTCATCCCAACAAAACGTCAAGTATTGAGTGAAATCGTCAAAATCTTCGACCCTATAGGATTGGTGGCTCCGGTACCTGTAGCCGGACACACCCTTGCCGCCAGAGCTACGCGAAGTTTCGTTGAAGTTTCGAAGCACCCTACCAGCCATCACTGGGATCAGCATACCTGGATGGATTGGAATGACCAAGTCCGCATTCACCACGCCTTTGGACCTCGATGGATTGGAATGACCAAGTCCGCAAACACCACTCTACATTGGTTTTGCGACGCAAGCGAAAAGGCATACGCAGCTATAATTTATGCGCGCAGTATCGGCTCTGATGGGCAAGTAGTAGTAGAGCTGGTGACCGTCCGCACCAAGGCTGGAGCTATGTGCTGCACACTTGCTTGTGACCACTATTGTAAGTATTAGAGATGCGCTTGAAATAAACCCCAACCATTGCATATACTGGGGCGACTCTAGCATAGTTCTTTCCTGGATTCGCAAGTCACAAAGCATTTTCATGCAGTATGTCTCAAATCGGGTGACTTATATTCAAAGGAATTCAGAAACTAGGAATTGGTATCACATCCGAACCAAGGACAATCCTGCTGATTGTGCCAGTTGAGGGATGACACCAACGGCGCTCCGTGGATTTCAGTTATGGTGGAAAGGACCGGATATCATTTACGATACGATATACCCCGACGTGCCACCTTTGGACGACGAGCAACTGCAGATACATCACTCCGAATTGCGACCGATTCGCACACATCTCTGTATACCTACGGTTCCCAAACTACAAGTTCGAATCGGCTCACATTCTACGACGACATTCAGTTCCCTTGTAGAACGAGTTAGTACTTTACAACGTCTTTTGCATGCCACAGCCTATATACTTCGATTTCGGCCGGCATGTAGGCCATATTGGTGCACACCCGTTGTAACCACAATAGATTCATCAGGAATTCGTCATTCACGTTCGCATGGCGCAAGGTAACTTTTTTAACACTGAAACTAATAATTTACGTGCTTCTTCCAGTATTACTACATCGAGCAAATTACTTCCTCTGCATCCCGTGCTGGATGACTTGGGTGTGCTTAGGGTTGGTGGAAGACTGAGAAATTCGGATCTTCCCTATGAGCGACGTCATCCGATCATTCTTCCTAAAGAGTGTACCCTAGCGACGTTACTGGTTAGAAATGCCCACAAGGTTACATTACATGGAGGTATCAGAGAAATGTTACAAAATCCACGACGCTACCTACGGATTATCCGCAGTTTTAGTCAAGAGTTGCCTACATCAATATAAGATATGCAAATTACATCAACGAGTCATGCAACAGCAACAAATGTCTAATTTACCACGCTCTCGGGTGTTAGTGGCACCCCCTTTCTCCAACGCCGGATTGGACTATGTCGGACCCTTCCATGTGCGACACGGTGGTAAACGTTCAATCACCACTACCAACACCGAAGCTGCTATCTTTATTTGCATGTGCACAAAGGCGGTGAATATCGAGCTCGCCGAGGACCTAAGCACCAGAGAATTTTTTGATGTTTTCGATCGATTCGTTAGTCGCCGAGGCTATTGCTCCAACCTCTACAGTGGCAATGGTACCCAATTTGTTGGTGCAAACCGCCAACTTCAGGAAGACTTAACTGATTGGATTAATTCTTATTCTCAACAAAAATTATGTTTGCTCTTTATTACTCCAAGGGCTCCACATCAAGAAGACCTATGGGAGACGGCAGTTCGATCAGCGAAGAAACACTTGAATCGAGCTGTAGGTGATAGAGTTCTCACGTTTGCTGAGCACAACACCCTGTTAATACGCATCGAAGGCCATTGCCCTTCACGTTGATCTCGAAGGAGGAGTTACTCTTTCTTCCGGTGATTTCCTCATTGGCCGACCTTTAAATGCCAGTCCAGATATATCCGACAACCGATTAGAATACCATCAACGCTTTCGACGAAGCAAATGGAAGGTGGGACGCATCATCGCCGTTCATCTGGGGAGCGACGAGCTAGTACGCGTGGTCAAACATCAGTCCCTGCGCCCCCTTCAGCGAATATGACGCATTTTTGAATCCGATGAAGGCATTCTAAGTCCGCAGGACTCAGCCGGGGAGGATGTACGAAATTAAACCAAAAGGTGGGCCAACTAACTTCCACAAGTTGGAGTCGCTCTGCTAATGATCCCCTGGTCACCTTAAACGTTGGGCCAGCATCAGCTGATTGTGCATATATGTAAATATTTATATTCAATTGGCTGGAATGGTAGCGTTAATTTATTACACCATTGTACCGCATGCATGCAAATAATTGCTACTTTATTTTATATTTCGTTATGTACACCTTCGCATATGCAGGCATACCTACCTGTAAAATAGGTAACGCCTAATTACAGAATAAAGTATTTCCTTCTTCTTTTGTGGAATCTCGAACAAGACAATTGTGTTCCTTTTTAATCAGTCTTAAATAATAATTGTATCATACAATTATATTGTACATAGTGTGACGCAAGTGCAAAATGGGAATGTAAGGTGAGAATTATCGAGAATAATCAGAGAAGAAAATTCTAAATATTCTAGCAAGCAATCTTTAGGTATAGGTATATTAATGACAGCCATCTTAATAGCATGTTCAGTTGAGTTTGGTGGTAAAAGATATAGAAAAAATCATCTACCACCGGAACACATCGACTTGAGCCAGCACCAATTTTGTCGCGAGGACGAGGAGACATCCATCAGTGATCTAAAGAAGGAAGAGGCAAAGGGTTTACAACAATAATCAACAAGAATTGGCAAAAGCTCTCGGTTTATCTACGGGCATAGACATCAACACTCACGTGATTACGATTTCATCTCAACTCGATACAAATTGCTTCACAACTGCAAGATCTGAAAAAGAGTATTTCATCCCAACTCGGACTGTATCAAGAGAATTTGATCAAAGACAGCGCAGAACTCTAAAACGAAAGGATTAATCGAGGAGGGGCAACATAAAATAGATAAACTAATTAAAACCAAAGTAAACCACTTGGAAAATTGTATCGGAGACTTGTAGTTGAATCGTCCAATCATGTCGATGAACTCTGTCAGGGTAAAAACACCATACTTTGATGACACAACTTCTTACCTTCAAGCTTCAATGAACATACGGAGTATGGAGGACAAAACTTTTGCCTATTCCTAGCCTTTACTGGACCTGCAAATAGTTTCCGAAAAGGATCGAGCTCGAACGTTGTGGGGATTCAAGTCGCGAATGCGATGACTGTTTGTGTGATGACAGGAGATATTTCGTCTTGCCCTCGTGCACTACCAGACCCGTATCCTTCGTTTCCTTATCCAGTCTGAAGAGACAGAACAAACGGCGCGGTTGTTGAGGCCAATAATGTCGATATCATCGGCGTACGCCAGCAGCTGTACACTCTTATAGAAGATTGTACCTCCTCTATTCAGTTCTGTTGCTCGTATTGTATTATTTTTTACAGCATTCAATTAAAAAAGTCACACGATAAGGAATCACCCTGTCTGAAACCTCGTTTGGTATCGTAAGTCTCGGAGAGGTTCTTTCCGATCCTGACGTAGCTTTTAGTGTTGCTTAACGTCTGTTTACATAGACGTATAAGTTTTGCGGGGATACCAAATTCAGACATAGCGGCGTAAAGGCAGCTCCAACTCGTGCTGCCGAAGGCGGCTTTAAAATCGACGAAGAGATGGTGGGTATCGATCCTCTTTTCACAGGTCTTTTCCAAGATTTGGCGCACGGTGAATATCTGGTCAATGGTTGACTTACCAGGTCTAAAGCCACACTGATAAGGTTAAATCAGTTTGTTGACGGTGGGCTTTAATCTTTCACACAAAACGCTCGACAGGACCTTATATGTGATATTAAGGAGGCTTATCCCTCGTTATTTGGCGCAGACTGTGGGGTCCCCTTTTGCATTGGATTGGGCAGAGCACACTTAGGTTCTAATCATCGGGCATGCTTTCGTCCGACCATATTCTGCAAAGTAGCTGATGCATGCACCTTGTCAACTCTTCATCGCCATGTTTAAATAGTTTTGCCGATAGGCCGTCAGCTCCCGCCGCTTTCTTGTTTTTTAAGCGAGCGATTGCTATTCTAACTTCTTCATGGTCAGGTAACGTCTTTTCTATCGTCCTCGATTGGGGTTTCGGGTTCCCTATCTCCGGTTACTCCGTTTTCACTGCTATTCAGCAGGCTGGAGAAGTGTTCCCTCCATAAATTTAATATGCTCTGGGCATCGGTGGCTAGATCACATCTTTGTGTCCTATAGGAGTCTGCTCCGGTCTTGAAACCTTCTGTAAGTCATCGTATCTTCTCATAGAATATATATTATATATACCACAATCAAAAATTATTGCAGATAAAATACCATGTATTAATATTGTTAATAATGATTTATATTGCTTTAAGTGGGCCATAATTTCATCTCTTTGCCACCCCTCATGAGACAGAGAAAGTTTTTCTTCATATAACCTTAGAAATATCAAAAAATCCATTATAACTTTAAATAATGGTAAAGAAGTAAATTTTGAAAATTAAATTTCCCATTACAAATAAAAGATATTGTAATATGTGTATATACGTGTATGTCAAGTGTAAATGTGTTTGATAGTAGGCCCGTTTATTTAACAAAAGAAGAAAAATCGCATCACGTTAATCTCATTTCTTTATACAGCAATAAGTTCAATGAAAGCCATTATGTTTGGATAAAAAATTTAATGCCTAATACATTTTTATAAGGAAGAAGAATTATTTATCCATAAAATGCATCGATGCATTCAAAAAGCCAAAAGATATTCAAACATTTATGATACTAGGACTCAATATGTACAAGAACATATTCATTATGCCTATTGTTATTTTATTAAGTGTTCATATAATAACCAACTGAATCGTTTTAAAATATATAACAGAGTTGATGCTCCAAAACATTTTTTAGAAAGTATTTTCAATGATGTTGTAAAACTACTATTTACTACCTATATTTGAGTAATACATCCATTAACTGTCAACCAACTTAGACGCCAAAAAGAAGATTTAGTTTGTCATATTTGTGGAATGGAACTTTTACTATGATAGGGTAGCAGACCGTTGTCATTTAACTGGTGAATATAGAGGTCCGTCACATAAAAAATGTAATTTGGAATATCAGATAGCAAATTTTATTCCAATAATTTTTCATAATTTATCGAAATATGATTGTCATCTATTTATTAAAGAGTTTTCGCCTGTTAGGGGAGATAAAAATATTATTCCCTTTGTTTCGTGCCGGGGTTGATTAGGGGCCGGAATTCCTCGTGAATTCCGGCAACGGGGATCGGGGGAGGTGCCGGTCCTTCAGAAAGCTGTAAAAAGCTGAAGGACCGGCACCTCCCCCGATCCCCGTTGCCGGAATTCACGAGGAATTCCGGCCCCTAATTAACCCCGGCACGAAACATTGGTCCTTCGAGCCGGATCCAACAGAAAGGCTCAAAGATAATAAAGTATTTAAAAAAGAAATCTATATTTTGATTATACCTTTGTGAAAATACCATCTTCACAAAGGAATAATAAAATATAGAATTATCAGCACTACCAAGTCGCGCGCTCATTTGGATAAAATAATTTCGTTTAAATTCTGGCCAAGAGGCGCGATCTGCTACCTGGAAAAAACACCTCTGCTCGCCATCCAATGGAAGAGGAATGGAACGCGACCATTTCCGCCAACATAATTTATTGTAGAAGAAAAAAGTAAGTAAAGTAAGTAAGTAAAAACGTGGAAAAAAAGAAGGTAAATTGAACGAAAAAATATTTAAAAGGAAAAATTAAGTAAAATAAAAAAGGCTTAGAAAAGAAAAATAAATTGAGAAAAAAATCTCAAAGAAGAAAAATTATGTGAAAAAAAGGAAGGTTAATTAAAAAAGAGGCTTAAAAAACGAAAAACAAAAGTGTAAATTGAAAAAAAAAAGAAAATAAATTGAGAAAAAAATCTCAAAGAAGAAAAATTATGTGAAAAAAAAGGAAGGTTAATTAAAAAAGAGGCTTAAAAAACGAAAAACAAAAGTGTAAATTGAAAAAAAAAAAAAGAAAGTAAACTGAGAAAAAAGCCTTGAAAAGAAAAATAAAGTGTGAAAAAAAAGCCTTAAAAAGACAAATTAATTGAAAATAAGAAGGTAAATTGAAAAAAAAAAAGGCTTTGAAAAGAATAATAAAGTGAGACGAAAAGTGAAAAAAAGGGTAATTAGAAAAAAAAAAAACCTTAAAAAGAAAAATTAAGTGAAAAAAGGAAGGTTAATTAAAAAAAAAAAAAAAAAAAAAGGCTTAAAAAACGAAAAACAAAAGTGTGAAAAAATTGAAAATAAGAAGCTAAACAGAAAAAAGGCCTTAAGAAGATGAATTAAATGAAAAAAAAGGCTTAAGAATAAAAATAAAAGTGAGTGAAAAAAAAAGCCTAAAAAATAGCAAAATTAAGTGAAAAAAAAAGAAGGTTAAGTGAAAAACAAAAAAGCCTTAAAAAGAAAAAATTAAAGAAAAAAAAAGGCTTAAAAAAGAAAAAATTAAATGATAAAAAAGGCTTAAAAAAGAAAATAAAAACTGTGAAAAAATTGAAAAAAAGAAGGTAAAGTGGAAAAAGAGCCTCAATAAGAAAAATTAAGTGAAAAAAAAGAAGGTTAAGTGAAAAACAAAAAAGCCTTAAAAAGAAAAAATTAAAGAAAAAAAAGGCTTAAAAAAGAAAATAAAAATTGTGAAAAAATTGAAAAAAAGAAGGTAAAGTGGAAAAAGAGCCTCAAAAAGAAAATTTAAGTGAAAAAAAAAGAAGGTTAAGTGAAAAACAAAAAAGCCTTAAAAAGAAAAAATTAAAGAAAAAAAGGCTTAAAAAAGAAAAAGTTAAATGATAAAAAAGGCTTAAAAAAGAAAATAAAAATTGTGAAAAAATTGAAAAAAAGAAGGTAAAGTGGAAAAAGAGCCTCAAAAAGAAAAATTAAGTGAAAAAAAAGAAGGTTAAGTGAAAAACAAAAAAGCCTTAAAAAGAAAAAATTAAAGAAAAAAAAAAGGCTTAAAAAAGAAAAAATTAAATGATAAAAAAGGCTTAAAAAATAAAATAAAAATTGTGAAAAAATTGAAAAAAAAGAAGGTAAAGTGGAAAAAGAGCCTTAAAAATAAAAATTAAGTGAGAAAATAAGCCTTAAGAAAGAAAAATAAAGTGAAAAAAAAAAAAAAAAAATAAGGTAAATTGTAAAAGAAAAAAAGGCCTAAGAAAGAAAAATAAAGTGAAAAAAAAAAATAAGGTAAATTGTAACTGAAAAAAAAGCCTTAAGAATAAAAATAAAAGTGAGTGAAAAAAGAAGCGAAATTGAAAAAAAGGCCTAAGAAAGAAAAATAAAGTGAAAAAAGGTAAATTAACAGAAAAAACGGCCTTAAGAAGAAAAATTGAAGGTAAATTGAAAAAAGGCTTACAAAAGCAAAAAAAAGTGAAAAAAATAAAATAAAAAAATCAAAGTGTGTAAGTGGCAAGCGCGGCAAGCGCGCGGTGAACGCGGCAGCGCGCAGTGTTAGTGCCAAGCGCGGAGAAAACGCGGCAAGCGCGCATTGCAAGTGGCAAGCGCGCAGTGTAACGCGGCAAGCGCACAGTGAACGCGGCAAGCGCGCAGTGAACGTGGCAAGCGCGCAGTGAACGCGGCAAGCGCGCATTGCAAGAGGCAAGCGCGCAGTGTATGTGGCAAGCGCAACAGTGAACGCGGCAAGCGCGCATTGCAAGAGGCAAGCGCGCAGTGTATGTGGCAAGCGCATAGTGTAACGCGGCAAGCGCGCATTGCAAGTGGCAAGCGCGCAGTGTAACGCGGCAAGCGCGCAGTGAACGCGGCAAGTGCGCAGTGTGCAGGCCCATCAATAAGCAGCAAGGCCACTACCAAAGGCCCAACTGTGCAACAAGGTCTCCAGATACTGCTTATGAAGCAGTGAGGCCCAACTAAGGGTAAGTCATCTGGTTTCCCATTACTATTTAAATTGATTTTTCGAAAGTTTGAGAGTTCTGAAAATTTCCCTGGGGATTTATACGTGAACTCTCAGACATTATAACATTTTACCGGAAAAAATATATATACGCGATATATCGGTGCTATTCGAGCACTTACGATCGGTCGATTCCTCGCAAATTTTTAGATTTCGAAAAATCTCCTTTTGGAACTATCGGGCTTTATAACGGTTTGGTCGAAAATATATATACGCGATATATCTGTGCTATACGAGCACATACGATACAGCTAGAATTTTAAATATTTTCTTTTTACGGCTGATACAAAGCAGTATCAGAATTCCAACTTCGGCAATATCTAAATTTTTCATTTAATTCATAATTACTGAAAATGACTCACGCTAATGACTTTTCTCGCGCCTGTGATGCACTGCTAGAGTTCGAAGAGTTGTATAACAACACTCCAAGTGCGAATCACTCAGTTTTTTCTCTGGACATTCAGAAGGAAGAATTGAAAGCGCTGTGGTTGAAAGTCAAGGAGTCATTCGATGGCTATTCGCGGAATTTGTCTGCTGACGAAGCAGGTAGTATAGCCATGCGTTCGGCTAAGACCAGGTATCAGGATTGCTACGCAGCATACCTGACATGTGCGGCACTGATGGGTGAAACAATGCACAACCTGACCTTTGTACAACAAAGCTCCTCAACGGTGAATCCTGCAGCGCGGGAACCTGAAGCCATCCCACGCTCGAGTATTAATCTCCCCCCATGTGACACCGAAATTTTTTATGGTGACTACATGGCATGGTCATCTTTCCGCGATTTGTTTACAGCAATATACGTAAATAATTCTCGACTAACTCCGGTTGAGAAATTATACCACTTAAACCACAAGACTCGTGGGGAAGCAAAGGACATCGTCAAGAAATCCCCATTGACCAATGATGGGTTCATAACCGCGTGGCAGAACTTATCGGAGCGCTACGAAAACAAAAGGGTGATGGTAAACAGTCAGTTGAAAACGTTGTTCAACTTACCAACTGTCACTCTCGAACGCGGCGCGGAAATAAAAAATTTACAACGAGCAGTAAATAATTGCATCTCAGTGCTTCAGATGTATGGCATTGAGATAAGCAACTGGGATGCAATTTTTGTCTTTCTAGTCTCTAGCAGGTTGCCGGACACAACATTAGCCCTGTGGGAGCAAGGAATCGTCCACAAGACTGAAATTCCGAGGTGGGAGGAACTTGATAACTTTTTAACAAACAGATTTCAGACGCTGGAAACGGTTTCAGACATTCAAAGCACAAGAGTGTCTAGGACATTGCAGAATCGCGGTCCAGTCCCATCATATGGAAAGAAGGTAGCTGCTCATCATTCTCAATTTCCACAGCCTACATGCAGACTCTGCCCACAGGAAGTGCATGTGCTAAAAGCGTGCCCGAAATTTCTAGCCATGAAAGTAGACGATCGCGTCAAAGTGGCTAGAAAATACAATTTATGTATGAATTGTTTAGCACATTCCCACTTAGCAAGAGACTGTAAGAGCACCTTTAGCTGTTTAAATTGCCATCAACGGCATCATTCCCTGCTGCACCGGAATCCAACTGGGAATAACCCGTCGACGTCAACTAATCGGCAGGCATCAGGAAGTACGGAGGCCAGGCCGGCTCAACCCCCAACCACATCTAGGAACGTCAACGCACTTTTTGCAAGAAACGCAAAAAACGTTGTATTAGGTACTGCAATGGTACACATCTGCTACTCAGGAGTGAAATACGAGGCAAGGGCCCTTCTTGATTCGGGATCAGAAGGTACATTCATAACAAAGCGGTTGCAACGACGTATTAAATTGCCTACACAGCCTGCTGACATGCAGATTTGCGGTATTAATGCGTCGACATCGGCTAAGGTGCGAGAAGTCGCACAGTTCGTTCTAGGTTCCCCTGTCAACCCCCAGATTAGAATTGAGGCAAGAGGCCTGATTCTCCCCCAACTGACAGGAAACCTCCCCCAGTTTACAGTGGACCAAGTGGATTTTGGTCTACTGCCCCCAATTAAGTTAGCCGATGTCAACTTTAATAAAAGTCAGTAGGTGGATGTGGTAATTGGTGCGGATTTGTATCCGCAAATAATGATAGGAAACGTTAAGAAGAACGTTTTAGGCTCTCTCCTGGCGCAGGAGACAGTTTTTGGTTGGATCTTAACAGGTCCAATCCCTCAAACCCCCAATATGATTACAAAATCATACATCTCGATGCACACCGAAATCTAGAGGCTGACTTCGTAATTGTCAAAGAGGACAACTTACCCCCGAATGAGTGGCGACTTGGTAGAGTTATTAGGGGTTTTTTAGGTCCAGATAGTCGAGTTAGAGTTGTAGAGATACGTACGACGCGAGGCATAATTACACGTCCAATTGTGAAATTGATTATGCTTCCCGTCGGAAAATGCACTAACGATTTATCTAATTTCAGAGAAATTCGAAATGGTACGTGCCAACAACAACAACAAACAAGTGAGGGAACACCGGTGCCCTGTGTGCAACCACAACCACCGGCTGCTCTTCTGTCGACAACTGCGTCGACTAGAACCGACGGAGAGACTGAGGGCAGTCCTCCTTCATCGGCATTGTGCCAACTGCCTGTCGCCGCGTCACATGGCCAGCAGTTGCCCATCGACGAGACACTGCGATCGGTGTCAGGAGCGGCATCACAGTCTCCTACACCTGTGGGAAACCGACAGGGGCGAGGAAGACGTGCCACAGGCCTTAGACGCGGTAGACAGTAGGCCTGCCAGAAAACATGACCCATACCGAGCTGAAGCCTTGTTGGACGACTCCAGCGACGAGGAGGTGCTGGAAATTGATGCCAGCGACGAAGAGGTTCCCGCAGAATCAGGCCAAACATCAAACCCCCCGGTACTCAGACCACCTCTGTCGGGTATTCGGTCAGTGGTCCAGCGGCCACCCCCACCGAGAGAAGGAAGAATCGCCTCACCAAGAAGGCGTAACAACAGGCCACAGAAGCGGCCTCAGGCAGTGAGAGACGCCCGAGAACGGATCAAGGGACCCGCTCGAAACAATACGGGTATGTCTGTCCTCACGCCAACAGTGATGGTGAGAGTGGTAGCAAGCGGCCGAATGCATGCTGTCCGTGCCCTAATCGACCCAGGGCAGCCACAATCCACGATAGCACGCACCCTGGCGAGACGTATGAACCTACTGCGACGTGATTCAGTGGATCAGATCAATGTGACGGTGAAAGGTTGGCGTGACAGGATCAGCCTACAAGCGAGAGTGGTGGCGAGCTTAATGAAGACCACACCAGCACGCACATTGGACGCAAGGGTAGTCGACGAGTTCGACAATTTGCGGTTGGCAGACCCCACTTTCTACAGGTCCAGTGCGGTATCACTGATTCTCGGGGCCGATGTGTACGGCATGATATTGCGGCCAGGACTGATGCCAGCAACCCCGACTCGACCGGCTGCCCAGAACACCATATTTGGATGGGTGATCTCTGGCTGTTCACCATATTAGACGGCAGCGATGGAGGGCAGAAATTTAGTCTTAAGTAAACAAAATGAATTGTAAACCAAAAAATTTTAAAAATGTAAATAGAACACTTTGAAATGGAAATAGAAAATTTTGAAATGTAAATTTGAAATTAAAATTGTATTTAGATTAAGGTTTTAAACTTTAATAACAATGAACTGTAAATTTTTAGAAGTTTTAGTATTATTTTTTGCAGTGTTGCTGCAAGGCGCGCGGCATGTTTGCGTGTGCAACCCTGAGCAGCAGCCAAAGCTTCTACCTGGAGATGTCGCTGCTGTATTTTGTTCCTATCTAAGTGACTCTTCAAATTTATGGGAAGAGTCCAGTTAGGCCCGTTAGTCCCGTTTAGGATTTCCACCTTATGTGGAAATCTTTAAAAGGCCAAGGTTGCCGGCCTTGGCCCCTTCTTCTGAAAATAGCAGCCACAGCAGCAACATCTCAGGTGAGTTTGACGATTTTCTTCATTTTTTTATAACCATTTTCCACACCATTTTTCATTAAATAAATGATAATATTTTATTAAATACAATAATAAACACTTCTTTAATTGAGAGAGGAAGTAGGTAGTTCTTTTTACAGCTTTCTGAAGGACCGGCACCTCCCCCGATCCCCGTTGCCGGAATTCACGAGGAATTCCGGCCCCTAATTAGCCATCGAATGACTCCTTGACTTTCAACCACAGCGCTTTCAATTCTTCCTTCTGAATGTCCAGAGAAAAAACTGAGTGATTCGCACTTGGAGTGTTGTTATACAACTCTTCGAACTCTAGCAGTGCATCACAGGCGCGAGAAAAGTCATTGCCGAAGTTGGAATTCTGATACTGCTTTGTATCAGCCGTAAAAAGAAAATATTTAAAATTCTAGCTGTATCGTATGTGCTCGTATAGCACAGATATATCGCGTATATATATTTTCGACCAAACCGTTATAAAGCCCGATAGTTCCAAAAGGAGATTTTTCGAAATCTTAAAACTTGCGAGGAATCGACCGATCGTAAGTGCTCGAATAGCACCGATATATCGCGTATATATATTTTTTCCGATAAAATGTTATAATGTCTGAGAGTTCACGTATAAATCCTCAGGGAAATTTTCAGAACTCTCAAACTTTCGAAAATCAATTTAAACAGTAATGGGAAACCAGATGACTTACCCTTAGTTGGGCCTCACTGCTTCATAAGCAGTATCTGGAGACCTTGTTGCACAGTTGGGCCTTTGGTAGTGGCCCTACTGTGAAATGTTGGACCGTTAGTGGCGGCCTTACCGCTTACCGTTGGGCCTTTTGTGGTGGCCTTGCCGCGTACTGATGGGCCTTTGGTGGTGGCCTTGCCGCGTACTGATGGGCCTTTGGTGGTGGCCTTGCTGCTTACTGTTGGGCCTTTGGTGGTGGCCTTGCTGCTTATTGTTGGGCCTTTGGTGGTGGCCTTGCTGCTTATTGCGCCTGCACACTGCGCACTTGCCGCGTTCACTGCGTGCTTGCCGCGTTACACTGCGCGCTTGCCACTTGCAATGCGCGCTTGCCGCGTTACACTATGCGCTTGCCACATACACTGCACGCTCGCCTCTTGCAATGCGCGCTTGCCGCGTTCACTGTTGCGCTTGCCACATACACTGCGCGCTTGCCTCTTGCAATGCGCGCTTGGCACTAACACTCACACCCTTTCATTTTTTTTTTTTTTTTTTTCAAAACTTTTTTTTGCTTCTTGTTTTTTCACTTTATTTTTCTTAAGGCTTTTTTCTTTTGATTTACCTTTTTTTTCAAATAGCCTTCTTTTTATTCACTTTATTTTTCTTAAGGCTTTGTTTTTTTTTTTTTTTTTTTTTCAATTAGCCTTCTTTTTCATTTAATTTACCTTCTTTTTTTCAACTTTTTCTATTTAAGGCTTTTTTTCACAATTTACCTTTTTTTTTGAACTTTTTCTATTTAAGGCTTTTTTCACAATTTACCTTATTTTTTCAACTTTTATTTTTCTTCTTAAGGCTTTTTTTTTTTTATTTACAATTTACCTTATTTTTTTCACTTTAATTTCCTTTCTTTCAACTTGCCTTCTTTTTTCCACTTTATTTTGCTTTTTTAAGGCTTTTTTTTTCTCACTTCCTTTTATTTTTCTTCTTAAGGCTTTTTTTTTTCATATACAATTTACCTTATTTTTTTTTCACTTTATTTTTCTTTCTTTCAACTTGCCTTCTTTTTTCCCACTTTATTTTGCTTTTTTAAGGCTTTTTTTTCACTTTATTTTTCTTTCTTTCAACTTGCCTTCTTTTTTCCCACTTTATTTTGCTTTTTTAAGGCTTTTTTTTCACTCACTTTTATTTTTATTCTTAAGCCTTTTTTTTCATTTAATTTTTCTTTTAAGGTTTTTTTTCTAATTACCTTCTTTTTTTTTTACTTTTCGTTTCACTTTATTTTTCTTTTCAAGGCCTTTTTTTCCTTTAATTTACCTTTTTTTTCAACTTTTTCTTTTTAAGGCTTTTTTCCACAATTTACCTTATTTTTCAATTTTTTCACACTTTTTTTTCTATTTGAAGCCTTTTTTCACTTAATTTTTCTTTTAAGTTTTTTTTTCTATTTACTCTCCACTGCTAATAGAAAATAAATTATGTTGGCGGAAATGGTCGCGTTCCATTCCTTTTCCAGTGGATGGTGACCAGAGTTGTTTTCTCCAGGTAGCAGATCGCGCCTCTTGGCCAGAATTTGTACGAAATTATTTTATCCAAATGAGCGCGCGACTTGGTAGTGCTGATAATTCTATATTTTATTATTCCTTTGTGAAGATGGTATTTTCACAAAGGTATAATCAAAATATAGATTTCTTTTTTAAATACTTTATTATCTTTGAGCCTTTCTGTTGGATCCGGCTCGAAGGACCAATGTTTCGTGCCGGGGTTAATTAGGGGCCGGAATTCCTCGTGAATTCCGGCAACGGGGATCGGGGGAGGTGCCGGTCCTTCAGAAAGCTGTAAAAAGAACTACCTACTTCCTCTCTCAATAAAAGAAGTGTTCATTAGTATTTTTAATAAAATATTATCATTTTATTAAATGAAAAATATGTATATATATAAAATAAGTATGCGAAACTTAAAAACGAATAAAATACCAGACTCACCTGAGATGTTGCTGCTGTGGCTGCTGTATCAAAAAAGAAGGGGCCAAGGCCGGCAACCTTGGCCTTTTAAAGATTTCCACATAAGGTGGAAATCCTAAACGGGACTAACGGGCCTAACTGGACTCTTCCCATAAATTTGAAGAGTCACTTAGATAGGAACAAAATACAGCAGCGACATCTCCAGGTAGAAGCTTTGGCTGCTGCTCAGGGTTGCACACGCAAACATGCCGCCCGCCTTGCAGCAACACTGCAAAAAATAACACTAAAACTTCTAAAAATTTACAGTTCATTGTTATTAAAGTTTAAAACCTTAATCTAAATACAATTTCAATTTCAAATTTACATTTCAAAATTTTCTATTTCCATTTCAAAGTGTTCTATTTACATTTTTAAAATTTTTTGGTTTACAATTCATTTTGTTTACTTAAGACTAAATTTCCGCCCTCCATCGCTGCCGTCTAATATGGTGAACAGCCAGAGATCACCCATCCAAATATGGTGTTCTGGGCAGCCGGTCGAGTCGGGGTTGCTGGCATCAGTCCTGGCCGCAATATCATGCCGTACACATCGGCCCCGAGAATCAGCGATACCGCACTGGACCTGTAGAAAGTGGGGTCTGCCAACCGCAAATTGTCGAACTCGTCGACTACCCTTGCGTCCAATGTGCGTGCTGGTGTGGTCTTCATTAAGCTCGCCACCACTCTCGCTTGTAGGCTGATCCTGTCACGCCAACCTTTCACCGTCACATTGATCTGATCCACTGAATCACGTCGCAGTAGGTTCATACGTCTCGCCAGGCTGCGTGCTATTGTGGATTGTGGCTGCCCTGGGTCGATTAGGGCACGGACAGCATGCATTCGGCCGCTTGCTACCACTCTCACCATCACTGTTGGCGTGAGGACAGACATACCCGTATTGTTTCGAGCGGGTCCCTTGATCCGTTCTCGGGCGTCTCTCACTGCCTGAGGCCGCTTCTGTGGCCTGTTGTTACGCCTTCTTGGTGAGGCGATTCTTCCTTCTCTCGGTGGGGGTGGCCGCTGAACCACTGACCGAATACCCGACAGAGGTGGTCTGAGTACCGGGGGGTTTGATGTTTGGCCTGATTCTGCGGGAACCTCTTCGTCGCTGGCATCAATTTCCAGCACATCCTCGTCGCTGGAGTCGCCCAACAAGGCTTCAGCTCGGTATGGGTCATGTCTTCTGGTAGGCCTACTGTCTACCGCGTCTAAGGCCTGCGGCACGTCTTCCTCGCCCCTGTCGGTTTCCCACAGGTGTAGGAGACTGTGATGCTGCTCTTGACACCGATCGCAGTGTCTGGTCGATGGGCAACTGCTGGCCATGTGACGCGGCGACAGGCAGTTGGCACAATGCCGATGAAGGAGGACAGCCCTCAGTCTCTCCGTCGGTTCTAGTCGTCGCAGTTGTCGACAGAAGAGCAGCCGGTGGTTGTGGTTGCACACAGGGCACCGGTGTTCCCTCACTTGTTTGTTGTTGTTGTTGGCACGTACCATTTCGAATTTCTCTGAAATTAGATAAATCATTAGTGCATTTTCCGACGGGAAGTATAATCAATTTCACAATTGGACGTGTAATTATGCCTCGCGTCGTACGTATCTCTACAACTCTAACTCGACTATCTGGACCTAAAAAAAATCTAATAACTCTACCAAGTCGCCACTCATTCGGGGGTAAGTTGTCCTCTTTGCCAATTACGAAGTCATCAACCTCTAGATTTCGGTGTGGGAACTGCCACTTGGTTCTCTTGTGCAGTTCCTTCAGGTACTCCACCTTCCATCGCTGACAGAATCCTTGGTGAAGCGCCTTTAGCTTTTGCCAACGGTTGATTATTGACATCGGGTTTGCGCTGATTTCTGGTTCAGCGATCGTGAGCAGCGGACTTCCAATTAGAAAATGTCCCGGGGTTAGGGATTCAAGGGATTCAGGATTATCTGAAAGTGGACTTATCGGACGTGAGTTAAGGCATGCTTCTATTTTGGCCAGCAACGTCGAGAATTCTTCCATCGTAAACCGCATCGCATTGGCTACCTTTCGAAAATGGGTTTTGAAGCTCTTCACTCCTGCTTCCCATAGTCCTCCCATGTGAGGTGCTCCTGGTGGTATGAAGTGCCAGCTAACTTCTTGATGAAGATATGATTGCATTGTTAGGTGTGAGGCTTCAGTCATGAATTTTTTAAAATCATGTCTCAAGGCTTTGTTGGCTCCGACAAAGTTCGTGCCGTTGTCCGAATACACATTATGCGGACAGCCCCGTCTTGCCACAAACCTGGCAAATGCACCCAAGAATGTTGAGGTCGATAGATCGCTAGTTGCCTCTAGGTGTATTGCTTTTGTAGCAAAACATACAAATACGCAGACGTATCCTTTAGTGATTAGACATGCTCGGCCAGTGTAATTTTTAATCTCAAACGGGCCCGTAAAATCCACGCCAGTGTTGGTGAATGGTCTGGATACGTCCGTTCTTTCCGGTGGGAGCGCAGCCATGAGTTGTTCCCGTGTTCTTTTTCTGTAAATTATACAAACTTTGCAATTATTAATTTCGGTTTTGATTAAATTTTTTAACCGTACTATCCAATATTCTGACCTCATAAGTCTCAACATGAGTTGATTTCCTCCATGTAATGAAATCAAGTGTGAGAACCTTACGAGAAGTCGCGAAAATTGGCAATTATACGGCAGAATGGTCGGATATCGTTCATTGTACGACAATGACGCTAGCGCTAGTCTTCCGCCGACTCTCATAACTCCATTCTTGTCCAGAAATGGATTGAGAGTACGGATGGAGCTCTTAGCGCTTACTGGGTTAGCAGAGGATAATTCATCGTATTCGTCTGAAAAACAACGCTTTTGGGTTAAGAGGATAAGTCGAGTTTTTACCTCTCGAATTTCCTTTGCTGTAAGTTCCGTAGATTCACTTCGATTTGTTAATTTGTGCACCGGGTGTATTTTCCAATAGAATTGAAAAATTCGTGCAACTACCCTCAGTGCGCGAGAAAAATCGGAGAACCGTTCCATGATGTCTTCATTGTCTAAAATTCGTGCTGCGTGAGTTCTTCCCATAAATTTGAAGAGTCACTTAGATAGGAACAAAATACAGCAGCGACATCTCCAGGTAGAAGCTTTGGCTGCTGCTCAGGGTTGCACACGCAAACATGCCGCCCGCCTTGCAGCAACACTGCAAAAAATAACACTAAAACTTCTAAAAATTTACAGTTCATTGTTATTAAAGTTTAAAACCTTAATCTAAATAAAATTTCAATTTCAAATTTACATTTCAAAATTTTCTATTTCCATTTCAAAGTGTTCTATTTACATTTTTAAAATTTTTTGGTTTACAATTCATTTTGTTTACTTAAGACTAAATTTCCGCCCTCCATCGCTGCCGTCTAATATGGTGAACAGCCAGAGATCACCCATCCAAATATGGTGTTCTGGGCAGCCGGTCGAGTCGGGGTTGCTGGCATCAGTCCTGGCCGCAATATCATGCCGTACACATCGGCCCCGAGAATCAGCGATACCGCACTGGACCTGTAGAAAGTGGGGTCTGCCAACCGCAAATTGTCGAACTCGTCGACTACCCTTGCGTCCAATGTGCGTGCTGGTGTGGTCTTCATTAAGCTCGCCACCACTCTCGCTTGTAGGCTGATCCTGTCACGCCAACCTTTCACCGTCACATTGATCTGATCCACTGAATCACGTCGCAGTAGGTTCATACGTCTCGCCAGGCTGCGTGCTATTGTGGATTGTGGCTGCCCTGGGTCGATTAGGGCACGGACAGCATGCATTCGGCCGCTTGCTACCACTCTCACCATCACTGTTGGCGTGAGGACAGACATACCCGTATTGTTTCGAGCGGGTCCCTTGATCCGTTCTCGGGCGTCTCTCACTGCCTGAGGCCGCTTCTGTGGCCTGTTGTTACGCCTTCTTGGTGAGGCGATTCTTCCTTCTCTCGGTGGGGGTGGCCGCTGAACCACTGACCGAATACCCGACAGAGGTGGTCTGAGTACCGGGGGGTTTGATGTTTGGCCTGATTCTGCGGGAACCTCTTCGTCGCTGGCATCAATTTCCAGCACCTCCTCGTCGCTGGAGTCGTCCAACAAGGCTTCAGCTCGGTATGGGTCATGTCTTCTGGTAGGCCTACTGTCTACCGCGTCTAAGGCCTGCGGCACGTCTTCCTCGCCCCTGTCGGTTTCCCACAGGTGTAGGAGACTGTGATGCCGCTCTTGACACCGATCGCAGTGTCTGGTCGATGGGCAACTGCTGGCCATGTGACGCGGCGACAGGCAGTTGGCACAATGCCGATGAAGGAGGACAGCCCTCAGTCTCTCCGTCGGTTCTAGTCGTCGCAGTTGTCGACAGAAGAGCAGCCGGTGGTTGTGGTTGCACACAGGGCACCGGTGTTCCCTCACTTGTTTGTTGTTGTTGTTGGCACGTACCATTTCGAATTTCTCTGAAATTAGATAAATCATTAGTGCATTTTCCGACGGGAAGCATAATCAATTTCACAATTGGACGTGTAATTATGCCTCGCGTCGTACGTATCTCTACAACTCTAACTCGACTATCTGGACCTAAAAAAAACCTAATAACTCTACCAAGTCGCCACTCATTCGGGGGTAAGTTGTCCTCTTTGCCAATTACGAAGTCATCAACCTCTAGATTTCGGTGTGGGAACTGCCACTTGGTTCTCTTGTGCAGTTCCTTCAGGTACTCCACCTTCCATCGCTGACAGAATCCTTGGTGAAGCGCCTTTAGCTTTTGCCAACGGTTGATTATTGACATCGGGTTTGCGCTGATTTCTGGTTCAGCGGTCGTGAGCAGCGGACTTCCAATTAGAAAATGTCCCGGGGTTAGGGATTCAAGGGATTCAGGATTATCTGAAAGTGGACTTATCGGACGTGAGTTAAGGCATGCTTCTATTTTGGCCAGCAACGTCGAGAATTCTTCCATCGTAAACCGCATCGCATTGGCTACCTTTCGAAAATGGGTTTTGAAGCTCTTCACTCCTGCTTCCCATAGTCCTCCCATGTGAGGTGCTCCTGGTGGTATGAAGTGCCAGCTGACTTCTTGATGAAGATATGATTGCATTGTTAGGTGTGAGGCTTCAGTCATGAATTTTTTAAAATCATGTCTCAAGGCTTTGTTGGCTCCGACAAAGTTCGTGCCGTTGTCCGAATACACATTATGCGGACAGCCCCGTCTTGCCACAAACCTGGCAAATGCACCCAAGAATGTTGAGGTCGATAGATCGCTAGTTGCCTCTAGGTGTATTGCTTTTGTAGCAAAACATACAAATACGCAGACGTATCCTTTAGTGATTAGACATGCTCGGCCAGTGTAATTTTTAATCTCAAACGGGCCCGTAAAATCCACGCCAGTGTTGGTGAATGGTCTGGATACGTCCGTTCTCTCCGGTGGGAGCGCAGCCATGAGTTGTTCCCGTGTTCTTTTTCTGTAAATTATACAAACTTTGCAATTATTAATTTCGGTTTTGATTAAATTTTTTAACCGTACTATCCAATATTCTGACCTCATAAGTCTCAACATGAGTTGATTTCCTCCATGTAATGAAATCAAGTGTGAGAACCTTACGAGAAGTCGCGAAAATTGGCAATTATACGGCAGAATGGTCGGATATCGTTCATTGTACGACAATGACGCTAGCGCTAGTCTTCCGCCGACTCTCATAACTCCATTCTTGTCCAGAAATGGATTGAGAGTACGGATGGAGCTCTTAGCGCTTACTGGGTTAGCAGAGGATAATTCATCGTATTCGTCTGAAAAACAACGCTTTTGGGTTAAGAGGATAAGTCGAGTTTTTACCTCTCGAATTTCCTTTGCTGTAAGTTCCGTAGATTCACTTCGATTTGTTAATTTGTGCACCGGGTGTATTTTCCAATAGAATTGAAAAATTCGTGCAACTACCCTCAGTGCGCGAGAAAAATCGGAGAACCGTTCCATGATGTCTTCATTGTCTAAAATTCGTGCTGCGTGAGTTCTAACTGCCTTTTGTTCCAATACGGTTTCCTGTGGCTCCGTCTGTCTCTGAGGCCACTCAGAAGGCTGCTTCTTCAACCAGCTTGGACCCTGCCACCAAAGAGTGCTCTCCGCGAGTTCTTGGGGGGAAACGCCGCGGCTGCCAAGATCTGCCGGATTGTCCTTGGAATCCACGTGATTCCAGCCACTCGATCCGACGAGTTCCTCAATCTTCGAGACTCTATTCGCCACGAAGGTAGTCCAGCAGCAGGGGGCTTCTGCAGCCATGAGAGCACGATGGTGGAGTCTGTCCATTTGTAGACTACTGGTTGAGAAACATCGAACTGTGGAAGTAAAGCGTTAATTAGTTCTGCTAAAAGTAGTGCCCCACATAATTCTAATCGTGGTAAAGATATTGTTTTTACTGGCGCTACTTTGGTATTACTCACCAGCAGATTTACGCTTGGAACGATGCTTAAGTTTCGTTCCCGTACCTTTACATACAACGCAGCAGCATAGGCCTTCTCTGAGGCATCACAAAACCCATGAAATTCAACTTCGTTCCATGGGGTATACCTGATCCATCTTGGAATTCCGATTTTTGAAATGTTGATGTAATTTTTGAGAAAATTTTCCCATCTCAAATAAATACCTCTGGGTATGTTGTCATCCCAGTCAATCTTCGTTAACCAAATATCTTGCATAAGGATTTTCGCCTCGATGACGATTGGGCTTAGCCAACCTGCAGGATCGAACAATTTAGCCACACACGATAATACTTCTCTCTTGGTGTAGCTTGGACTTATGTGCATCTCCTGGACGTTGAAATGGAATCTATCTTGAACAGCATTCCATCTGATTCCTAACATCCTTGCCTCGCTTAAGTCATCAATCTGCAGGAAATCCTTCTTGAGAAGATGCTCTTTTGGTAAATCGGCTAAAATTTCTTTGGAGTTCGAGGTCCACTTACGTAGTGGAAATCCTGCATCTTTAAGAGCTTCGACCAGTTCATTCCGAGTGTGAATGGCGGTCTCGCTATCATGTGCACCAGCAAGGACGTCATCAACATACATATGTTGCTTTAAAACCTTGGATGCAAGCGGGTACTTCAGGCTGATATCTTCTGCCAGCTGAAGTAGTGTTCTTATCGCTAGATATGGGGCACAGTTAACTCCGAAAGTCACTGTTTGGAGCTCATAATCCATTACATCCTCTTCCGCTGATTACCTAAATAATATCCTGTGAAACCTAGTGTCCTTTGGATGCAGCAAGATTTGCCGATACATCTTTTCAATATCAGCGTTGAATACATATTTAAAGAATCTCCATTTTAATATCAACGCGATAAGGTCGGCTTGGAGAACTGGACCAGGATGAAGTACATCATTTAAGCTTACCCCATTGGATGTTGGGTTTGATGCATTAAACACTACGCGGACCTTTGTCGTAGTGCTCTCCGGTTTTACCACTGCATGATGCGGCAGGTAATAAGATCCTGGGCCTTTGTTTCCACGTGTGCTGTCCACTAGTTTCATATGACCGAGAGTTATATATTCTCGGAGTACCCGATGGTATTCTGCCTTTAGTTCCGGCTTTCGCACCATAGCTGCTTCATTCCTCAAGAATTGCTGCATTGCACCGGTCCTCGAATATCCAATATTTATGTCCACTGGGAATTCCTGCCGAAATGGGAGGGTAACCATATATTTTCCTTGTTCAGTTCTCGTCGTTGTGCTTACATACTGCCGCTCGCAGAATGATTCTTCAGGAGTGATTTGTTTTTTACTTGGGACTTGTTCTAGCTCCCAAAACCGAGTGAGCTCAGAGCTCGAAATTTCGGTGTACATCGAGATGTATGATTTTGTAATCATATTGGGGGTTTGAGGGATTGGACCTGTTAAGATCCAACCAAAAACTGTCTCCTGCGCCAGGAGAGAGCCAAAAACGTTCTTCTTAACGTTTCCTATCATTATTTGCGGATACAAATCCGCACCAATTACCACATCCACCTGCTGACTTTTATTAAAGTTGACATCGGCTAACTTAATTGGGGGCAGTAGACCAAAATCCACTTGGTCCACTGTAAACTGGGGGAGGTTTCCTGTCAGTTGGGGGAGAATTAGGCCTCTTGCCTCAATTCTAATCTGGGGGTTGACAGGGGAACCTAGAACGAACTGTGCGACTTCTCGCACCTTAGCCGATGTCGACGCATTAATACCGCAAATCTGCATGTCAGCAGGCTGTGTAGGCAATTTAATACGTCGTTGCAACCGCTTTGTTATGAATGTACCTTCTGATCCCGAATCAAGAAGGGCCCTTGCCTCGTATTTCACTCCTGAGTAGCAGATGTGTACCATTGCAGTACCTAATACAACGTTTTTTGCGTTTCTTGCGAAAAGTGCGTTGACGTTCCTAGATGTGGTTGGGGGTTGAGCCGGCCTGGCCTCCGTACTTCCTGATGCCTGCCGATTAGTTGACGTCGACGGGTTATTCCCAGTTGGATTCCGGTGCAGCAGGGAATGATGCCGTTGATGGCAATTTAAACAGCTAAAGGTGCTCTTACAGTCTCTTGCTAAGTGGGAATGTGCTAAACAATTCATACATAAATTGTATTTTCTAGCCACTTTGACGCGATCGTCTACTTTCATGGCTAGAAACTTCGGGCACGCTTTTAGCACATGCACTTCCTGTGGGCAGAGTCTGCATGTAGGCTGTGGAAATGCAGTATGATGAGCAGCTACCTTCTTTCCATATGATGGGACTGGACCGCGATTCTGCAATGTCCTAGACACTCTTGTGCTTTGAATGTCTGAAACCGTTTCCAGCGTCTGAAATCTGTTTGTTAAAAAGTTATCAAGTTCCTCCCACCTCGGAATTTCAGTCTTGTGGACGATTCCTTGCTCCCACAGGGCTAATGTTGTGTCCGGCAACCTGCTAGAGACTAGAAAGACAAAAATTGCATCCCAGTTGCTTATCTCAATGCCATACATCTGAAGCACTGAGATGCAATTATTTACTGCTCGTTGTAAATTTTTTATTTCCGCGCCGCGTTCGAGAGTGACAGTTGGTAAGTTGAACAACGTTTTCAACTGACTGTTTACCATCACCCTTTTGTTTTCGTAGCGCTCCGATAAGTTCTGCCACGCGGTTATGAACCCATCATTGGTCAATGGGGATTTCTTGACGATGTCCTTTGCTTCCCCACGAGTCTTGTGGTTTAAATGGTATAATTTCTCAACCGGAGTAAGTCGAGAATTATTTACGTATATTGCTGTAAACAAATCGCGGAAATATTGCCATGCCATGTAGTCACCATAAAAAATTTCGGTGTCACATGGGGGGAGATTAATACTCGAGCGTGGGATGGCTTCAGGTTCCCGCGCTGCAGGATTCACCGTTGAGGAGCTTTGTTGTACAAAGGTCAGGTTGTGCATTGTTTCACCCATCAGTGCCGCACATGTCAGGTATGCTGCGTAGCAATCCTGATACCTGGTCTTAGCCGAACGCATGGCTATACTACCTGCTTCGTCAGCAGACAAATTCCGCGAATAGCCATCGAATGACTCCTTGACTTTCAACCACAGCGCTTTCAATTCTTCCTTCTGAATGTCCAGAGAAAAAACTGAGTGATTCGCACTTGGAGTGTTGTTATACAACTCTTCGAACTCTAGCAGTGCATCACAGGCGCGAGAAAAGTCATTAGCGTGAGTCATTTTCAGTAATTATGAATTAAATGAAAAATTTAGATATTGCCGAAGTTGGAATTCTGATACTGCTTTGTATCAGCCGTAAAAAGAAAATATTTAAAATTCTAGCTGTATCGTATGTGCTCGTATAGCACAGATATATCGCGTATATATATTTTCGACCAAACCGTTATAAAGCCCGATAGTTCCAAAAGGAGATTTTTCGAAATCTAAAAATTTGCGAGGAATCGACCGATCGTAAGTGCTCGAATAGCACCGATATATCGCGTATATATATTTTTTCCGGTAAAATGTTATAATGTCTGAGAGTTCACGTATAAATCCCCAGGGAAATTTTCAGAACTCTCAAACTTTCGAAAAATCAATTTAAATAGTAGTGGGAAACCAGATGACTTACCCTTAGTTGGGCCTCACTGCTTCATAAGCAGTATCTGGAGACCTTGTTGCACAGTTGGGCCTTTGGTAGTGGCCCTACTGCGAAATGTTGGACCGTTAGTGGCGGCCTTACCGCTTACCGTTGGGCCTTTTGTGGTGGCCTTGCCGCGTACTGATGGGCCTTTGGTGGTGGCCTTGCTGCTTACTGATGGGCCTTTGGTGGTGGCCTTGCTGCTTACTGCGCCTGCACACTGCGCGCTTGCCGCGTTACACTGCGCGCTTGCCACTTGCAATGCGCGCTTGCCGCGTTACACTATGCGCTTGCCTCTTGCAATGCGCGCTTGCCGCGTTCACTGCGCGCTTGCCGCGTTACACTGCGCGCTTGCCGCGTTCATTGTTGCGCTTGCCACATACACTGCGCGCTTGCCTCTTGCAATGCGCGCTTGCCGCGTTCACTGCGCGCTTGCCGCGTTCACTGTGCGCTTGCCGCGTTACACTGCGCGCTTGCCACTTGCAATGCGCGCTTGCCGCGTTTCCTCCGCGCTTGACACTAACACTGCGCGCTGCCGCGTTCACCGCGCTTGCCACTTACACTTACTCACTTTGATTTTTTTTTTTTTTTTTTTTTTTTCAAAACTTTTTTTGCTTCTTGTTTTTTCACTTTATTTTTCTTAAGGCTTTTTTCTTTTGATTTACCTTTTTTTTCAAATAGCCTTCTTTTTTTTCACTTTATTTTTCTTAAGGCTTTGTTTTTTTTTTTTTTTTCAATTAGCCTTCTTTTTCATTTAATTTATCTTTCTTAGGCCTTTTTTTTCACTTTAGCTTTTTTTTCACTCACTTTTATTTTTCTTCTTAAGGCTTTTTTTTCTGTTTAGCTTCTTTTTTCACTCACTTTTATTTTTCTTCTTAAGCCTTTTTTTTTCATTTAATTTACCTTCTTTTTTTTAACTTTTTCTATTTAAGGCTTTTTTTCACAATTTACCTTATTTTTTCAACTTTTATTTTTCTTCTTAAGGCTTTTTTTTTCATATACAATTTACCTTATTTTTTTTTTCACTTTATTTTTCTTTCTTTTAACTTGCTTTCTTTTTTCCCACTTTATTTTGCTTTTTTAAGGCTTTTTTTTTCACTCACTTTTATTTTTATTCTTAAGCCTTTTTTTCATTTAATTTATCTTCTTTTTTTTCAACTTTTTCTATTTAAGGCTTTTTTTCACGATTTACCTTATTTTTTTTTTCAACTTTTATTTTTCTTCTTAAGGCTTTTTTTATTTACAATTTACCTTATTTTTTCAGTTTTTTCACACTTTTTTTCTATTTTAAGCCTTTTTTTCACTTAATTTTTCTTTTTAAGTTTTTTTTTTCTAATTACCCTTTTTTCACTTTTCGTCTCACTTTATTTTTCTTTTCAAGGCCTTTTTTCTCAGTTTACCTTCTTTTTTTTCAATTTTTTCACACTTTTTTTCTCTATTTTAAGCCTTTTTTCACTTAATTTTTCTTTTTAAGGTTTTTTTTTTTTCTAATTACCTTCTTTTTTTCACTTTTCGTCTCACTTTATTTTTCTTTTCAAGGCCTTTTTTTCAATTTACCTTCTTATTTTCAATTAATTTGTCTTTTTAAGGCTTTTTTTTTTTACACTTTATTTTTCTTTTCAAGGCTTTTTTTCTCAGTTTACTTTTCTTTTTTTTCAATTTTTTTTTTACACTTTTGTTTTTCGTTTTTTAAGCCTCTTTTTTAATTAACCTTCCTTTTTTCACATAATTTTTCTTCTTTGAGATTTTTTTTTTCTCAATTTATTTTTCTTTTCTAAGCCTTTTTTATTTTACTTAATTTTTCCTTTTAAATATTTTTTCTAATTACCTTCTTTTTTTTTCCACGTTTTTACCTTTTACTTACTTTTTTTTTTCTATTCACTCTCCACTGCTAATAGAAAATAAATTATGTTGGCGGAAATGGTCGCGTTCACGAGGAATTCCGGCCCCTAATCAACCCCGGCACGAAACACCCTTAAACAAAGAATTGTATATTTCGATATCGAAGAAAATATATGTTAATGAAAAAGATATCATTGAACTTTGGTTTTTAGATTAATTTCGATTCATGCCTTCTAGTTAAGACAGTTTAGCTAAGAATTTAAAAAATAAATAATTTAAATAAAAATAAGAAAGGCTTTTTCCCCTAACGATCATCACTTTGCTTTAATGAAACGTAAAGGTATTTTCCTATATGACTACTTAGATTCAGAAGAACGTCTCACCGAAACACAATTACCTGTTCGTTCTTTAATAAATTATCAAATAAGTCGTGTAGTATCGATGATTATTAGCATGCTCAAAATGTTTGGACAACATTTATTATGTTATTTACACGTATTATTATATTTAAAAGTAGATGTTCTACTCCTCAGTGACATTTTGTAAAATTTTAGAAGATTATGTAAAGGAATTTGTCAATTGCTAACAATAAGTATTTAAGTGATTACGATGTGACTAAGCTTTCAAATTACATAATTTATTTAGATGTTAACAATTTATATGGTTATGCTATGTCCCAATATATCCCTCAGAATAATTTTGAATGGGTTAAAAACGTAGAGCAGTTAAACGTTTTTAGTATACCACAAGATTCTTTCGTTGGTTACATATTAGAAGTAGATTTAGATTATCCCATAGCCATTCACAATATTCATAATGACTTACCATTTTGTTTTGAAAATAAAAAAGTTGGTTCAATGAAACACTCAAAGTTGACTGGTAATTTGGGGCCCAAAATAAAATATATTATTCATTATAAAAATTTACAACAATGTATTAAACATGGGCTTATATTAAAAAAAAATCATAGAATTCTACAATTTAATCAATGGGATTGGTTAAAAAAATATATTGATTTAAATATATATCATAGAACATTAGCTTCAAATAAGTTTGAAGAAAATTTCTTTAAATTATTAAATAATGCAGTGTATGGGAAAACTATGGAGAATGTAGATAAAAGAGTAGATGTTAAATTAGCACAAGGTTGGAAAAATACTAATATTGGGATAAGAAAAAATTAGGTGTTAGAGCCTTAATAGCAAAACCAAATTTCCTTTGTCTAATAAAATTTTCTGATAATTTAATAGCGATTCAAATGAAACAAGTGTCAATTCTGTACAATAAACCAATATATATTGGTTTTACCCTTATAGAACTTTCTAAATTTAAAATATATATTTTTCATTATGATTATAGCAAAGAGAAATACAGAAATAATAATGTTTTGAATTATAAGGCTACTGATTCATTCATATATGATGTTCAAACTGACGACTTTTATAATGATATTCGTGTTGACATTATAAAATTTTTCGATACTTCTTCATATCCAATATAAAATATTTTTCATTTTCCTCAATTGAATAAGAAGGTTCTAGGTATGATGAAGGATGAATGTAATGGAAAGTTAATAAAGAATTTATTGGTTTAAGAGCGAAAATGTATTCATTTCAAATTGATAATGATATAAATGAAACTAAGAAAATTAAGGGAATAAAAAAGCGTGTTACTTCTACATTGAGTTTAATTGATTTTAGAAAATGCCTGTTGGAAAGTAAAATGTATACTGCTTCTTTGTATACATTTAGATCTAAATTGCATACAGTTTATACTCAAAATATTTATAAAGTAGCTCTAAGCAATCTAGATGATAAGCGAATTGTACGAGAAAACCATGTTTATACATACACGTATGCTTATGGTCATTTTGAAACATTATATTAGTACACGTACTTAGCTGTTGTAATATAAAAAAATTGAAAATAATCAAACAATTTATATGTTACATTAATTATTTTTGTTATATAAAAATTTTAAGCATAAAATATTACTGTGTTATATTTTGGTTTCTGTTTATAATTATAATATATTGGTAGCTTCAGGTAATTAATCAGTTCTACTGGTGGCTGTAAATTTCCAAAACTATCAAAATATTTTTTATAATTTTTGTTTTTATAGTATGCTACCCAATGAGTACCAGGACCATCAGCATCATCTAAATTAAGAATTCCACATTCATGAGATTTCGGTTTATTCGGTAAAGAATTTCACATAAAAATTCCCCTGAAATTTTTAAGATGTTTACAATATTTCATTAAATCTACATCTGTTAATGGTATTTTGTGTAGCATTTTAATTAGTTTTTTGGATAGGGGCGTATGTATAAACCATATCCCTTTTTATATAGCTTGAGGAATAAACCCCTCACCGTAGCGATTGATTCCATATATCTATTATGGCGGCTAGCCTCAGCCAATTGCTCCTTTCCATTCCTAACATCATTCAAAACTTTTGCTATAGCTGATTCACCAGATGCTATACCACCAAGTGAACCTAACGCAGTTAAAATAGGAAATAGTGGGAAAATTCCACCAATTTTTGGAACTGGAATTATTCTTGGGATGTAAGTTTTTTATTTTTAATGATGATACTTTTCCGTTTTACATCTGTTTACGCTTTTTACATTTAGATGTATTTCTTTTCTTATTTTTAATGCCCATTTCCAATTTGAGTTTTGCTTTCATAGCATATGTAACGAGCGAAGCGTTTGCTCGTGTCCTTAGATGTAGCACGCTGCCAGGCTTTCTCAGATAAAACTTTATCAGCTTGGTATCTGATATTTATATATTTTGCTTGAGAATATGCAATATCATGTTCTCTGCAAGCCGTGTCTAAAGAATTTATACCCTTATCTCCTCTTTCTAACCGTTGTCGGAGTTTTGTTCCAAGACCAAAAAATTGTTATCCGGGTAAATGAAGCTCGATAGGTAAAGAATTAATTAAATTATTTACAAAACCCTCTCCAATCTTTTTATGCATTAGTCCCATTACGTGATTTTTGATTAAATGATGTCTTTATTATAAAAGTGATGGTTTATATTGCTATAAATCTAGTAAGCAAAATGAAAATAGTTAAGCAACGTCTCCAACTTAAGGTTAATAATACTGACAATTATATAAATGTTAAAAATTTTGTTAGACATAGTCCACTTTTATCGAATTCCATACGAACGCTGATTGTGGGACCATCAAATTGTGGAAAAACTAAAGTTATGCTCAGTTTAATTGAAAACCCAAACGGGCTTAATTTCCGAAATATGTACATTTATTCAAATTCATTATATCAGCCGATTTACATCTATCCAAAAAGGCTTATTGATCCAATAAAAGGATTTAATCTTTTTTCATTTAGTGAAAACGTTGATGTTATCAAGCCCACCGAAGCCAAACCGGACTCAATTTTTATATTCGATGATGTAATATGTGGAAAACAAAGTACAATACGAGATTTTGTATGGGTCGTCATAAAAATATTGATTCTTTTTATTTATGTCAAACTTATATAAAAATTCCTAAACAATTAACTCGTGATCAAGCAAGATGAAATGAATCTTAAGCATATCTGCATATACCTAATGATCATGTTATTGGAGATGTGTTATATAAAACATTTATAAAAATTTGTGCTGAATCTTGGAAAAATAAATACGGCTTTGTTGTTATAAGTAAAGATGATCCTATAAACAATGGTCGATATCGATAGGGTTTTGATAATTTCATACAATGATAAAACATCCATACAAACATATACCAGACCAGACTCTTATCAGATATACAACTGATAGGTAGCAGATTTTCAATCACTCGTTAAAGATGATGGTAAATAAACAGATGACTGTTTTAGCAAATATTGCTAAGACCAGAAAAGTATTAAAAAAAATTAAAAGATTAAAATTGGGAGAATTGGATAGAATAAACTTGTTGGAGGGTACATTTAAACCCAATTCAAAACCATTAAATGAATTAGTTGATAATTTTAAAAACTCTAATAAATATAATGTTACTAATTTTATTGGTAATGATGAAATTTGGCCGGCGGACAGTATAAAAGAAAGTGAAGACATGAAACTTGATACATTACCAACCGTTGAAAATTATATGAATGTTAATGATCTTGATTTAGAATATTATCCAGGTGAATCTCGGAAACAAAATGTTAAGAAGCGAAATCTTGTTAATATCATTAATGAACAATGCTTTGATAAAAAACCAAAATTAGAATTAGCGTTAAACAAAATATAAATTTTATGAATGACCCCGAAAGGCCAGCATCGTTTATTCCAAGGAAACCTCATGATGATGAATTACTGAAAACAGCTGCCCGAAGCAATGCAATGAAAATTAAATCAAATATTGATAATAAACCAGAAAAGCGAGAAGCTATTTATTTCATTAATGAACAATGTTTTGAAAAAAAACCAAAATTAGATAAGGTTGTTAGCGTTAAACAAAAAATAAATTTTATAAATGACCCCGAAAGGCCAGAACCATATATTCCTATTAAACCAAACGATAAACAGTTGCTAAAAAAGGCTATAGAAAACCTAAGACAAGCTGAAACGTATAATGATAATACTTTTCCAACTGAGAATGATATTTTAAGAAGAATCGAAGAAAATCCTGATCTATGGGAAAGATAAAAATTTTGTAAAACGTCTGCCTGAAAATCAATTATGAAGACTTTAAGCGGGTTAAGCTTACTCACCCCCATTCCCCATAACAAAACATGAAATTGCTTAAAGATCTTAAAATGCTTGGTACATTGTGTCGCGTACTGGCCGCAACAAAAACTTCTTTTGTGTTTGTTTGTTCATTTCCTTTGTTTTTCCTAATATTCCTTTCACTCCAAACGTTGGCAGTGGCATCTGTCGGCAAATAATTGCATAATCCAAAGCCATGAATTGTTGGCACGGTTGCACTCGGTGTGTGCCTACCCAGTGGTATAAGTCTCCAAAAGGGGATGTTCGCCAAAACGGTTCCTCCACTAACAAATATTAGGGAAACGGAATGCTTTGCGCGGGTATTCCGTAAAAAGGGGTGTCGCTTTTCTTTTTGTACGGCGAGGGGAAAATTATCCCAGTGTACTTGGTGTGCCATGGTGGCGTGCGCTACACAACTCTGTCCCTTTGGGTAATGGGGGCGGCGCCAAATGATTGGGCACCAATACACACTCGCCTGAGAATTCTGACGGCCGACGCGTAGCTTGCGGCCTGGCTCGTAAGTGCGTGCCGGATCAGATTCTAATAATCTACTAAAGTGTGCACACCTTTTTTGCGATCGTGCGTTGTAAATTTTGATCAGTTTTGTTTAAGCAAATTTTGATTGCCAGTCGAGGCAGAGTAAAAGTAAGGCCAGTCGAGGCTAAGAGCGGGGCGGTATAGTGATTTTAGAAAAATTCGTGCTAGTGAGCAGGGGGCAGTTGAAGCCCCGTAAATATTCCCGGCATAGTGGTTTTGTGCTTAGTGGCGGAACCGAAGTTTGACGACATCACCGGAGGAGCACCGACGTTGGGTACCCACACCCGACTGAGAAACCATAAGTATCATTTATTGTTTTCGTACGTTTTTTTGTCGTTCCTTTCGTTTTCCCCATACCCATCCTTTTAGCATCCCGCACCCAGAGCCCAGTCATACAGGCGGGTTAAAGTTACCTCCGGCAGCACGGAAGTAGTGCGAGTGGGTTCGTAACCAGTTTGGTTGGACCACACCTCGGGTGCACCCCAAAAACATATTTTGTTTATTTTGTGTACGCGCATATACATATAGTTGAACTATTGTTTAATTACTGTCGTCGTGTGATCTTCTGTTGGTAATAGCGTTGATCATTTCACTCGGTTTGTTTTTGCCCATAGTTTTGTTATTGTGCGTAGATAGCGACCCACGCCGTCTTCACTAAGCTGGCCGGTCGCTTTGTTAGTTTTGTCATCTCCTTTTTGTGCGGTAGTTTGTTTTGTTGACGTGTGTGGTTGTTGGTAGGCGCTTGACCAACAGCCACTGTAGGTATACATATGTATGTACGTATGTACATACGCACATACATATTGTTAATTATAAAAAGTGGAGGTGACAAATTGGCGCCCAACGTGGGGCCCGAATATTTAAAGATTAAAAAAATATTTTGCAGAATAGGTTGCGTTTTGAAAAACCGTTTCGAGTGGCGTTTTGTACTGTTGGTTTTTGTTGTAAATAATATTAACAATTTTCTAATTTTCTTGGTCATTATTAGTAGGGCATTGCAAGCAGGAGTAAAGAAAGATTGGGAGCCGAACCCAGGCCCAGAGGAACATTAATTAGTGTTGCGTTATTTCAAAGGAATTTGGTGAGTCCGTTCCGTTTTAGTAAATTTACAATTTGTTTGTTCGTTGCGGTTTATTGTATTGGAGTGTTTTATACTAGTGGAAAAAATTGTACGTCAAGTGGGTAGTGACTGGTCCAGAAGTAACCAGTAGTAGTCCTGCCCAAAATTAGGTTATGTTTTTTGTTTTTTTTTGTTAATTAAGGATTTTTGTTGTTTTTTTTAATTGTTTTAGATTGAAAACTTTTTTTTTTAATAAAAAAAAAAATTTTTGTTTTTTTTTTTGTTAATAGTTGTGTTGTCGGAGTAGACAATATTTGTTTTTTATTTTATTAATTTTTTTGTTTCATGTGGTTAGGCTCTTCTGTTGTTTACGTGATAGGGTCTTTTGTTGTGCCAGTATAGGGCAACGAAGAAATCATAGTAGGATAATAGTTTTTTAATTTTGATTTTTATTAAATTATTATTAATTTTTTTTTTTAAATAAATAATTTTTTCTTTCATTTTGGTTTATTTCTTGTTTTTTTTTTGATTTTCGAGTTTATTGTTATTTTTATTTTTTTTTTATTTATTTAAAATGGAAATAAATCGGTTGTCCCAAGATGAGCTCGCGTACGAGATGGAGGCACGCGGCCTTCCAATCGGTACGGTCGAAGCCATGAGGAAATCGATTAGGGCGTCGCGTTTGTTAGAGAAAAGAGGGTCGGTAAACCTCTTTCAGGACTACCCCTTCAGTTTCGACGAGGATAAGACGGCGGTCGAGTCGAAACTGGAGGAGGTAGAAAAGTTAATCGCGTCGGTTTCGGGTGGAGGAAAGCCATCGCAGGGAGCGAAAGCGATGGCGAAGATTGAATGGTGCCTCTCGCGAATCGGACGGGCGCGACCGGGAAGCGACGGCGAGATGACTCAGCAGATGGAGCTGAAGAGCAAGTTGTTGCTCCATCTCGCCGAATTACAAGAGGTGATCGGCAACGAAGAAGCCGAGGAGAAGGAAACCGGTTCGGTAGAGCGCTCGGGTGCAATTCGTGCGGACCCGATAGCACCCCCGCCCGTGGAGGTACGACGCGTCGTTGAAGAGACAGCCGAGTCTCAGAAGCCGGTGAACTTGTCGAAGTGGGACGTCCACTTCGACGGCGAAAAGGCGGGTATGTTAGGTTCGGTTTTGTTGCCAATCGAGGTGGAGGGCAAGTCGGTTCTCCTGGAATGCCTCGTGGTTCCAGAGTTACCTCAGGGCGTAATCCTTGGCATCGATTTTTGGGCCAAGGCGGGTATTATCCCGGATATATCAAAAATGAGGTGGTCGTTTTCTCGGCCGGAACCAGAACAGTTGGTGGCAATAGTGGACCACTCCGAGTTAGGTGATAGGGAATCTAGGGCATTAGGTCAACTAATAGCTGGGGCGTTCCAGGCTATGCCGGAAGGGCTAGGCCGGACCCATTTGGTCGAGCATAAGATCAGGGTAAAAGCAGGAGTTGAACCTGTGAAACAGCGTTATTACCCTGTATCTCCCGTCATACAGTCGCGTATGGACGAGGAGATTAAGGATATGCTTGACAAAGGGGTGATAGAGAAATCACATAGTCCTTGGGCGTCTCCAGTTGTAATGATCAGGAAAAAAGACGGTACATATAGGTTTTGTGTAGATTATAGGGTTTTGAACAAATGTACCGAGAAGGATAGTTACCCCCTTCCATATGTGTCGGCGACCTTAGATAAGCTAAGGGATGCCAAGTTTCTGTCCAGTCTGGATATTAAGTCCGCGTATTGGCAAATTCCGGTGGAAGAGCAGTCGAGGCCCTTCACCGCATTCACGGTACCAGGTAGAGGACTATTTCAGTTTAAGAGGATGCCATACGGTTTGCATAATGCACCGGCAACTTGGCAGAGATTTATAGATTCAGTCATAGGACCAGAGTTAGAACCTCATGTTTTTGTTTATTTAGACGATATTATCATCGTTACAAATAATTTTGAGAAGCATTTAGAGATTTTGAAGATTGTTTTAGATAGATTAGCTAGTGCAGGACTTAGATTAAATAGGGACAAATGTAATTTTTGTAGGTCTGAATTAAAATATTTGGGCTACGTGGTGGACAAGAACGGTCTACACGTAGACCCCGAGAAGGTAGAGGCGATGCTTCGGATTGAGGTATCGAAGAACGTAAAGCAAGTGAGGTCATTTATAGGAACAGTGTCCTGGTACCGCAGATTTATTAAAGATTTTGCAGAGTTAGTTAGGCCTCTCACCGATTTAACAAAGAAAAATCGAAAGTTCAATTGGACTGAAGATTGTGAAAGGAGTTTTAGAGAAGCGAAGGAACGCTTGGTGACAGCTCCGGTTTTGAGTTGCCCGGATTTTGATAGACCTTTCACAATCCAGACAGACGCGTCTGATTTCGGTGTAGGTGCGGTGTTAACGCAGAAGTTTGATGACGGTGAGAGGGTGATAGCTTATTTGAGTAGGTCCTTGAACAAAGGAGAGCGAAATTACTCGACGACCGAAAAGGAGTGTCTAGCGGTTCTGTGGGCGGTTGAGAAACTGCGGCCATATGTTGAGGGCGCAAAGTTTACCGTCGTCACCGATCATTATTCACTTATTTGGTTGAATAAGTTGAAGGATCCGTGTGGTAGGTTAGCTAGGTGGGCTTTGAAACTCCAGCAATACGATTTCGATATAGTGCATCGGAAAGGTAAGGAACATGTGGTTCCAGATATACTATCCCGAAGTGTGCCAGTTATTGCGGAGGTGACTACTGCCGATCCTTGGTTAGTAAGGATGATTCGGTTAGTAGAGAAAAAGCCTTTGTCGTATCCAGCATGGAGAGTTGAAGGTGGCAACCTCTACAAGTTTGTTAGGTCGAGATTTCCTTCTGTTTACGGCGATTCACCAGAGTGGAAAAGAGTAATTGGGCGTGATGGTAGAGGTGAGATTTTGAAACAATGTCACGACAATCCATTAGCGGGCCATATGGGCGTAAAAAAGACTTTTGCGCGTATTTCACAAAAGTTCTACTGGCCAAGGATGAAGTCGGACATTGCGAAATATGTTAGGGCATGTAAAATTTGTCAACAGGTGAAACCTGAGAATTCACAGCCAGCTGGGGGTATGATAGAGAGGACCAAGGCAGTCAAGCCTTGGGAAATGATTTGTGTAGATCTGGTAGGGCCTTTAGTGAAGTCGTCACAAGGCTACCAGTATATTTTAACAGTAGTGGACTATTTTTCCAAATTTCCCCTCCTATTTCCTTTGCGTACTGCCACGGCCAAAAGCGTATGCAAACAATTGGAGGATAATGTATTTCTTTTGTTTGGAGTTCCTCGGTCGGTTGTGTGTGACAATGGACCCCAATTTAGGAGTCGAGAGCTTCGGGGCCTCTGCGGTGACTATGGCGTCCAACTCCGGTACACCGCACACTATCACCCACAGGCTAACCCGGCCGAGAGGATAAACCAGATTATTAAAACAACACTTAGGGCTTATGTATCAGAGAACCAGAGGACATGGGACCAACAGTTAGCGAAGGTAGCATGCTGTGTTAGGACAGCGCAACACGAAGTGTTAGGAGCTACGCCATATTTTGTGAATTTCGGTAGGGAAATGGCGGTAGAAGGCAGTAGGGACTTCATAGACAGTTTAGGAGATCAGGAGAAATTAAATTGTCAGGAGCGAGCAAAGAGGCTCGAAGAGATTAGGACCAACATTAGAACTAGGTTGGAGCAGGCGAGTGAGAAGCTCGCGAGGCAGTACAATCTCAGGCGTCGAGATGTACAGTATATGCCTGGAGAGTTAGTGTGGAGGAAGAACTTTATGCTGTCGGATGCAGCGAATTTTTATGCAGCGAAGTTAGCGCCAAAGTATGTAGGGCCGTTTATTATTAGGAAGAGAATGTCACCGTGGACATACACACTGACAGATGACTTAGGCAAAGACAAAGGGACTTGGAACGTTAAAGAGTTGAGGCCATATAGGGATTGATAGGATACTGTAGGAGATTTACGTTCCCTGACCAAAAGGAAGAGTCCTTCCTTTTCGTTGAGGAAGGGGTGGAGTTGTCGCGTATTGGCCGCAACAAAAACTTCTTTTGTGTTTGTTTGTTCATTTCCTTTGTTTTGCCTAATATTCCTTTCACTCCAAACGTTGGCAGTGGCATCTGTCGGCAAATAATTGCATAATCCAAAGCCATGAATTGTTGGCACGGTTGCACTCGGTGTGTGCCTACCCAGTGGTATAAGTCTCCAAAAGGGGATGTTCGCCAAAACGGTTCCTCCACTAACAAATATTAGGGAAACGGAATGCTTTGCGCGGGTATCCCGTAAAAAGGGGTGTCGCTTTTCTTTTTATACGGCGAGGGGAAAATTATCACAGTGTACTTGGTGTGCCATGGTGGCGTGCGCTACACAACTCTGTCCCTTTGGGTAATGGGGGCGGCGCCAAATGATTGGGCACCAATACACACTCGCCTGAGAATTCTGACGGCCGACGCGTAGCTTGCGGCCTGGCTCGTAAGTGCGTGCCGGATCAGATTCTAATAATCTACTAAAGTGTGCACACCTTTTTTGCGATCGTGCGTTGTAAATTTTGATCAGTTTTGTTTAAGCAAATTTTGATTGCCAGTCGAGGCAGAGTAAAAGTAAGGCCAGTCGAGGCTAAGAGCGGGGCGGTATAGTGATTTTAGAAAAATTCGTGCTAGTGAGCAGGGGGCAGTTGAAGCCCCGTAAATATTCCCGGCATAGTGGTTTTGTGCTTAGTGGCGGAACCGAAGTTTGACGACATCACCGGAGGAGCACCGACGTTGGGTACCCACACCCGACTGAGAAACCATAAGTATCATTTATTGTTTTCGTACGTTTTTTTGTCGTTCCTTTCGTTTTCCCCATACCCATCCTTTTAGCATCCCGCACCCAGAGCCCAGTCATACAGGCGGGTTAAAGTTACCTCCGGCAGCACGGAAGTAGTGCGAGTGGGTTCGTAACCAGTTTGGTTGGACCACACCTCGGGTGCACCCCAAAAACATATTTTGTTTATTTTGTGTACGCGCATATACATATAGTTGAACTATTGTTTAATTACTGTCGTCGTGTGATCTTCTGTTGGTAATAGCGTTGATCATTTCACTCGGTTTGTTTTTGCCCATAGTTTTGTTATTGTGCGTAGATAGCGACCCACGCCGTCTTCACTAAGCTGGCCGGTCGCTTTGTTAGTTTTGTCATCTCCTTTTTGTGCGGTAGTTAGTTTTGTTGACGTGTGTGGTTGTTGGTAGGCGCTTGACCAACAGCCACTGTAGGTATACATATGTATGTACGTATGTACATACGCACATACATATTGTTAATTATAAAAAGTGGAGGTGACAATTGTATGGTCCGAATATAGATTCAAATGGTCGATGGCGATTCGAACTCAAACCATTAAAAATTAATTCTAAAGATGTTATACAGATCGGAAAGGATAAATGGAAAATGACACCAGGTCTGTTTGAATTAATATTTCATAAAAACCCACAACATTATAAAAAGTGTGATTTGAAGACCTATTGACAGATTTTATTAGATACATGTGCAAACGTAATAATAATAGTTATCTATTACCAAGGAAACCTCTCTATCGACTTGTGCTTACTGAACACAGCAAATGACCATATGATAATGACATTCGCAAATGACTTGACAAGCCCCAACTTCCGGTCTTCTTCATGATCCAAGCGTGATCTGCAATTTCACGTCCTTTTTCTGAATAGCCTTCGTGGAGTCAACATCGTCAAGTCTTTATTTCAAGAACTTAATCAAAGTGTTAATATTAGTATTGCCCGAAATATTAGCAATTAAATATATATATAACCATTAAAAATTAAGAATAATTGAAGCCTATCTGTTTTTGATAAAGTGGAATTATTACAATGGTGATTTTTTTTTTTTGGTAGATCATACAAAGTGTCTATAGTACGTCATCCAAGCGCCATAAGACGTAAGGTTACCCACGCCGTTCGACCCAAGTGGTGACGCTGCAAAACGGTTTTTGGGGTCCCCAAGTGGTTACAATCAGCATCGGATGAGAAGCCAACCTAAAATACGCGAACATAAAATCATTGATACGTGTTGAGCCATAGTAACTAGCGTACATAGAAAAGCTCAAACCATGGAAAATATATTCAACTAACAAAGATCATAAACTCGACTAGCTACGATAAAAGTGCTTACGAAATTAAATTAAAAAGAATACCTTAGAAGTGGATTAGTAAATGCTACAAAATACCTGAATTTTTCATAATGTTCTAAAACAGTTTAAACTTAACCTTAATAAGCATCAAATTCATACATCAGCAAGACATATACGATAATAACCAAAACTTAATAATTAACTAGATAATGATCATTAGAACCATGTGGTAAAATCACATGGGCCAATGATATTACCCTTTACTGTCTCTGCCTCTCATCCTCAACAGGTTATCAGCAGTGTAGACATATAAACATACATATTTGCACGTTTTTATGGTCTCTCCTCTGCATTGAGATGCTAAAAATGCACTAACTGAGAGCAGCACATGTTATTACCAATGCGTGTACAGCTAGTGCACAAATTATTATGACCACTGCGGGCGCTCAATATCTTGTATTTTCATTTTTGTAATTTTAAAACCTTCTTTAAAAATAATGTGAATAGATATTAAAGTTTATTAAGTGAATAATTATGAATATAAACTATTAGGAATAACATAGCCTTAATTCATATTCTATAGGTAAAAGAGTTCGAATGGCAATAACAATTTTTATTTCAAACAATCAAGTAGACCCATTCCAGCGGTGGAGGCCTTCAACGCAGAGTGGGAGTATGTAAACATGCACTCAGAGTAAGTTGTTGTTTTTATATGCACGTACATATATATATGTAATATTCTTGTTATTACCATTCAAATGTAAGATCACTCTCACAAGTTTATTTTTATTTTTAATTTCATTCATAAATTTGAATAGTTTGTACTATCGTTTCTTTTCACATACATACATACCTATATATATATCTAATTATTTATGTATATCTGAGATATATATATGGAATACATAGTAGTAATTAGCGTAAGTCAATGACCACATGAAATGTTGAGGTAGGTCGTGTATTAAAAACATAAGGTGGTGTATAGCATATAAATTATGTCGCATTATCTTAATTGACTTTTTTTTAAGAATTAATAATAATGTATGAAGCTAATGAACGTTATTGCATTTTGAAGTGAATAAGTAAATAAATTCGATACGACTCATGTATGTTTAACCTGAAATTGTGGTCTGGTTGGTAAGGGCGTGAAGATGGATCAATGCGGCTTTTACAACAACAATAAAAGACGCAGCCATTAAAATGTACAAATGTGCTGCAGGGCACGTTAGACTTTGGGCTGGAATAATTGGGGTTTTTGATTAAGTTATAAGCTGTTTTGTTGCTTTTTCTCAGTGTGCAGAAACACTTCCCTGTTGTACCATTTGGCTTGTGGGGGTAACTGTGATCCTGTTGACTTTGTATTGAACCCACGAGCTAGCTGATGTAACGGGCCTATATGCCAGTGCACACGACCTAGTCGCAGGATCGTCCAAAAGCAGTCACATACCCATGAATTTATCTTTCAGTGGCCGTAGTGGTCATCTAGCCAATGGAAAATCATAACAGATAATAATGGCGCCCAACGTGGGGCCCGCAGGAAGAAATGATCGAAGTATTGCAGAACACAACTTAGTTATCGCAAGTTATGGCCTCCGTATATGATTCGTTCTTTGAATCGTTTTGTCCTTCTGAAGTAATATAATTAGTAAATTCAACTTATGTAACAGAAGCTAAAATTTTGGAATTTTTGACAGAAGAAGCTATTATTAGCCTATGTTATTACCAAATTTAGATACAGATGTTAAAAATTAATATATAAGTTTTGTTATTTTGATTGTTTGTGTTTTTTGAGTATATGACTTAGCTGGAACTACGGTGGTTTAGATTATATATCTTGATTCCGTACCGCGAGGAATATGGAATTGTATCAAACATATTGTTTACTTTGTTATGGATTTTGTAACCCAGAACTTACTTCTCGGAATGTGGTAGCAATTATGCTAAATGCAAATTGGCCAAACCAGAGTTTGTATCGAAATACAAAATACGTAATCTTTCTCAGTTTTCCTTCATGAGACTCTCTCTTTTTGTGAATAATTTAAGATTTTTTTTTGCTATATTTACAAAGCTTGTAACCAAAGCCATTAGATATTTAAAAGCCCAGACAGAGATAACTCATCTAACTTTGTACCCAAAGTTTATTTTGCCATTTAAGATGCCATCTCACTAACCCTTAAATAGTCAGACCAAATATTTTGATTTTTTTTTGATTTTGATTTTGATAATTTTTGCTGATGTTTTTGCTGCTGCTGAATATTTTTTTGAATTTTGTAATTGATTATTTGATTGATATTTATATACAGGGTCCGCCACGTAACTTTTTTTTTTTAAAACAGTGCGCACAAGATCGATCGTAACGTTGGCTGTGTGGCACGGAGCGCCGTCTTGCTGGAACCAAATGTTGTCCAAGTCCTCTTCTTCGATTTCCGTGAAGAACCAATCCGTTAACATGGCGCGGTAGCGTTCGCCATTGACCGTAACGGCGGCTCCTGCCGCATTTTCGAAGAAAAATGGGCCAATGATGCCGCCGGCCCAAAATCCGCACCAGGATCTCTGAGGATGCATTGGCTTCTCTTCGATCACGTGCGGGTTTTCCGTCCCCCAAAAACGACAATTTTGTTTATTGACGTAGCCGCCAAGATGGAAATGAGCTTCGTCGGAAAAGATGATTTTTTGGTAAAATTCCGGGTCTTCGGCCAAGCGCTCATCTGCCCATTCCTCAATCGTATACAAAACCATTTTCGTTCAGCGGAAGGATAAAACTAACTTTCTGTCAAATCAGATGTAACATCAGTGTTACCATACTCAAAATAACCACTAGTTCAAAAAAAAAATGTTAGATGGCGGACCCTGTATAGTATATAATTAATTGGAGATGTTGGAAAGAAAAGATATATTTTAACTTTACTACTAAATTTTTGTTTTTTTCGGGTTTTATAAACCATTTTGCAGTCATTATTGTTTTAGGAATTTTCTTTGAGTTTTTGAAGTTTTGAATGTACATGTACATTTAATCGCATAAAATTAAGAATATAGGGACTAATTTTTTTGTATATTTTTGCTTAACTTTTATTTGTGAATTGTAGTAAACGATGCCGTTGCAGCACAGTATCGAATCTCTTTCTACTCAGGCATATACCTGCATTATATGTTCGGAAACTTTGTCTAAAAGAAATGATGTTCTAACTACTGCTTGCTCTCATCGCTTCCATAGAAGTTGCCTCTTATCCTACCTGAAAAGTAATTCGACTTGTCCTCAATGTAGAGCCACTTGTCATAGTAGAGAATTTCACCAATATACTGGAGCTCGAACACGTTCGCACACAACTTTCCAAGAAAGTCAAGCTAATTCCAGTAACTTAGGGATCCAAAATACGCATACCAATGCTGCTGAACAACGCCAGGAACGTGCGGCTAGCATGCCAGGTAGTAGCCTACAGTCGACCAGTATTAACAATGCATCACAAGACGAAGATGAGTCTCGAGTTAGAAAAAATGTTTCTACCATTATTTCAGCTAAGCAAGCTACAATGGTAGAGAATCTTGAAAATAGGATTACTCAGATATTAGAACAGAAGTTAGAAAACAATCTCGTGGCTTTATTGGATCGATTGAATGTAAGCCGAACATCTCAAGCACTTCCGACAGCTAACAGTAGGAATGTCGCCAATACGCCACCTGTAAACAATCCACCTAATCGTTTTACCCAATTAGAGCCTAGGGATATGACACCTTTACCAAATCAGAGCAATAATAATTTCCATGAACAAATTGACCATTTCCGCTTCAGTAACAGTCCTAGCGTTCTAAGTCCGGGACGAGCAGCGCATTTGATTTCCAGCTGGGATATTAAATTTGATGGTACTCAGCGTTTGTCAGTATATAGTTTAATTTACCATATAGAATCACAAGTGACTGATACGTTAGGTGGAAATTTCGATTTGTTATGTGAACATGTGCAAAGCCTCTTTGCTGACGAGGCCAAAAATTGGTATTGGAGATATCGTCGGTCAGTCCAAAGAGTAACTTGGCCATCACTTTGTGAAGCCATGAGAACAAATTTTCAAGAATACCGTAGTGACTTTGAAATTAAAAAGATGATTCGTGCTCGAAAACAAGATTATAGTGAAAGTTTTGACGACTTTAGAAATGTCATACTTAGACTAGCTGAACCCTTAAAAGTGCCTTTGGTGGAAAGCGAGTTGATAGAGATCATGCAACATAATTTGTGTCCACGACAGCAACAGCTTTTGTTTGTATCCATTCCTTCATAAGCGGAATTACGCAAACTTTGTTTACGAGGCGAAAGTCTGGCTAACGAAATAGTGTAACGGAGTTTTCCACTTGGCTGGGGTAAGCTCAGCCTTGCCAAGGGTTTGCTAAAGTAAAACACGCTGTATTAATAGTACTTAATAGTACTTCTTTCGTATGGTGCTGTGGAGGTGTAAACCCTCTAACAGCCCTCGTTCCAGTGAGGTGTAAACCCTCAGTAGAATATAGATAAATGCTCGTGAGGTGTAAACCCTCAGGTGCACTACGTTTGCCGGTGGTATTGATCCCACGGGCAAGTATACCTATCGACAACACAAAGGCTACTTAATTTCCTTTGCGTTTTCGTCGCCTTTTATACTATTCTGCACGCAGGCAGAATGTTATTTTATAATAACAATTGATTGCTGCGTACAGTTTCTCACTTATTCTATGTGTATGTGTGTATGTGCATTCATGTTCGAACATGCTTATAGGCTTCAGCGCTTCAATAATTTAAGTATGTAAATATATATGTAATATTTTATTATTTCATGTATAATAATTCAATGTATATATATAAATTCAGTGTATGAATATAAAAAATGTATATAAAAAGTATTGTTGTGAGGTCTCCAAAAGCCTCGGATTTTGAGGTCCTTACACCCTCCCCTCACTTCCCGCTGCGAGACTTATGGTCACCAGACCAGTTCGTGAAATTCTCACGCGGTAGGAGTTGCCTTCGACGAGCCGCTTATAAGATCGCCTCACCCGTCGCTGCTGTGACTGCTGCATGTGCGCCTCGATGTCGTCAATCAGAGCCTTGGGCAGTGGTTCGACCCCTGTCCGATTATTCCACGTATTCGCTGTTGTAGCCTCAGTGTCCTGTAGCCACCGCTCTACGTCACCTGCCATGTTGGCGTATTCACTCCAATCGCCGACATCTAGCATACCGCCGCTTGCTGTTAAGCTTATTTCGTCATCTTTTTCCTCTGCATCGTGTATGTAGAGCTTAGCCGGTTGTGGTTGTGGCTCCTCGCTCGCTGCTGCTCCTTCGCTATATATGCGTAAGCGCATGTTGATGCGCTTGTTGTATTCGATGAAGCCCCGGCCACGCACTTCACCATCCTCCTCGGATATATCGAGTTCTCCTCGTCGCTTCGCTGGCTGCTCATCCTCACTCTCTGACGAGATTGTGATTGGTGTGGATGTGCGCACTAAGCATTCTCCTTCATCAGCACTGCCGCTATCTCCATCTTCACTCCGTACGAAAACCACTGTAGCTTCGCTGGTACATGTACTTTCTGCTCTGCCTCGTTTACTGCTTGTTTCGTGTAGGTGAGAACGTATCTCCTCCTCTGTCAGCCTTTGTAAACGTACTCGCGGCCAGTCATTTGTTGGAGCCATCTCTGCTGCTTGCTTATATTATTTATTTTTTTTTTCGCGTTTGGCTTAGCGCTCGTATACTTCGTTGGCACAATTAGTTTATCGCTCGCTTCAGTTGCTAGCACACTTGATGTGAGTTTGGTCGTGGCGCCGGCTTTTATTTTGATTTTTCATCGCTCGACCAACTGTGCTTTTCCTGCATATGTTTTGATACAAATTTCTCCTTCGAATTTTCGCAGGAGTATTTCAGTTATTATTATTATTTTGTGTGTATATATTTATTTTTTTTCTGTGCGTTGTGTATATATAATTATTATTATTTTTTTTTTTTTCGTCTATGTGGTTTTGCTTGTATAGTTTCACTTTGCATATATTTTACTTTATGTATGTATGTATATTATGTATATTTTTGTTTTTCCACTTGTATGTACACATATATATCCACTTCATTGCATGTATGTATGTATGTATATTATATATTTTTTTTTTCTCTCACTTAGTTATATGTATGTACATTTGTATATATGTATGTTCATTTGTTTACCGCTGGCTCTGCTGTTGATGGGTGCTGCCACCTTCATACAGTATGTGACTTAGGGTGCGTCCATATCAAACTTTTTTTTCACTTGAATTTTTTTTTTTTTTGTTTTTTTTTTTTTTTTTTTGTTTCTTAACACTACGACTCCCTTTTATGTCCTTTTTAGGGTGCGTCCATATCAAACTTTTTTTCACTCGGATTTTTTTTTTTTGTTTTTGTTTCTTAAAACTACGATGTCTTTTTTTTTCACTAAATTTTTTTTTTTTTTTTTATAAATTTTTTTTTTTTTTTTTTTTCTGTTTCTTGATACTCTGATGTCCTTTACTTCATTACTTTTTTTTTTTTTTTTCTGTTTCTTGATACTATGATGTCCTTTACTTCATTACTTTTTTTTTCACAAATTTTTTTTTTTTTTTTTTTTTTGTTGCCTTTATGGAATGTTTTTCCCATCACCGTGGTAGGGCTTCAATTCACTCAGATGTGCCGTTCTCCTTTTTCCTTTGTGTTTTTTGTCCAGTTCCACTATTACTGGAGATACGTAGTTGGTTATTCGATGCGGGCCGCTGTACCTGGGAGCTAGTTTGGCCGCAAAGTTTTCTATCGCCTTTGAGAGGTGGTGTTCCTTCACTAGTACCAAGTCGCCTATAGCGGGTTGCCAATTTCGCCTTCGCAGGTTGTAATGACGCGCTTGATCGGTTGCTGCGCGTTGTTGGTTACCTCGAACTATTCTATAAACTTCTGCCATCACTGTTGCTTTCTCTGCTGGTGTCGGGATCTTCTGCGCGGTTCCGAAGGTGTGTTCGTCGAAGAGATTATTCGGCATTCGTGGGTCTCTTCCCTGGACTATGTATGCCGGACTGTATCCTGTGGATTCGCCTACGCAGGTATTGAGTGCGAGTGTTATTTCTGGGAGTAGTTCGTCCCAATCACGTTGTTCTCTTCCGGTGAATTGCGCTATCATTCTTTTAATGTTCCTGTTTGCTCTTTCGGTCGGGTTCTCTTGCGGTGTGTAAGGTGCGATTAGCTGGTGTTTCACTCCGTGCTCGCGTAAGAAGTTCTTGAAATACTTACTGGTGAATTGTGCTCCGTTGTCGGTGATTAGTACTTTTGGGACGCCAAAACGCGTTAAGATCCTTTCTCGGAATGCTCGCACGAGACCTTCGGTTGTGGCTTTGCGAACTGCAACGATCTCTATCCATTTAGAGAATCGGTCCAGAAAGACGAGAGCCATTGTATTGCCATGCTTTGATCGGGGTAACGAGCCGACGAAATCTGCACACACTGTTGCCCATGGTTCTTCCGCTATTTGGGTGAGCAATTTGCCTGCAGCTTGTTGTTGGCCGGGCTTATATATTTGGCACTCGTGACACTGTTGTACATACTTCCTCACGTCGCGAAACATTCCTGGCCAGTAGTATCGTGCCATCGCCCGGGCTATGGATTTACGAATGCCCATATGGCCAGCACTCGGGGCGTCATGTACTTCTTTTAACACTCGTAGTTTTTGAGACATTGGTACACATAGCTTCCACGGAGTAGTATCTTCACCATCGACTTGGGTCGTCATTCGCCTATATAAATTGCCTTCTTCGATCACGTAGTCCGGGTACTTTTCTGGAGTTTCTTCCACCTTCGCCTTCTTTTCTTTTAGCCATGCGCCGTCTTCGTTTTCGTCTTCCTCTAATACTGTGCCCAACTGTTCCTCTTGTGGTTGCCTTGATAGCGCGTCTGCTACGACGTTCAGCTTCCCCTTCCTGTACTGCACTTCGAACGAATATTGTTGGAGCTCTAGCGCCCATCTCTCTATCCGACCTGTTGGACACTCGATCGCGTTGAGCCACTTCAACGCCAGGTGGTCGGTAATCACTGTGAAGTTGTACCCTTCAAGATACGGTCTCATTTTCCTTATTGCCCAGACTATCGCTAAACACTCCTTCTCCGTTGGTGAGTAGTTCATTTCGGCTTTATTCAGCCGGCGACTCGCATATGCTATTACTCGCTCGCTACCCTCTAACTCTTGTGTCAGAACTGCTCCGAGCCCGAAATCACTCGCGTCGGTCTGCAACGTAAATCTCTTTGTGAAGTCCGGGCACGCCAATACCGGTGCTTGTGTGAGGGCGTCTTTCAGGGCTTCGAATGCTGACTGTTGTTTTTCGGACCACTCCCACTTTTTTTCTTTCTTCAACATTGATGTGAGCGGATGCGAAACTTGTGAAAAGTCTGGGACGAATCTTCGGTACCATGATGCCACTCCCAGGAATCGTCTGAGCTCTCGTAGATTTGTTGGAGGTGTGAGCTCTCTTATGGCCGCTACCTTATCTGGGTCTGTATAGATGCCCTTCTCGCTGACTACGTGGCCTAAATACTTCAGCTTCTTCTTAAAAAGCTCGCACTTCTCGGGGTTGATGCGGAGGTTGGCTTTTCTTAGCCGCTGGAATACCTCTTTGAGATGCTTCACGTGCTCTTCTAGCGTTGTACTCGTGACTATGATGTCGTCTAGGTAGGCAAATGCGTGCGGTTCTAGTTCTGGGCCGATAACTCTATCAAGTGCCCTCTGGAACGTCGCTGGTGCGGAGTGTAGGCCGAAAGGCATTACCTTCCAGTGGAACAAGCCACGTCCGGGTACTGTTAATGCCTTGTACTGTTTGCTGTCCTCCTCCATGGGGATCTGCCAATAACCATTCTTCAAGTCCAGACTGCTGATGAATCTAGCGCTTCTGAGCCGATCGAGTATATGCTGGATGCGCGGCAACGGGTATGCGTCTGGAACGGATTTGGCATTCAATTGGCGGTAGTCGACGCAGAGTCTCCACTTTCCGTTTTTCTTTTTTGCTAATACTATTGGTGCACTGTGCGGACTATGGGATGGTTCAACGTAACTCTTCTCAAGTAGTTCGTCGATTTCTTTGTTGATGACCTCTTGCATCTTTGGGTTCTTGGGGAAGTACCTCTGCTTTATTGGTCGATCGTCTCGCATGATTATTTTATGTGTGGCGATATTGGACGGTCCTGACATCTCCTCAAATTGTTTCAACTCACGTTGCAGGAACTCACTCACTTTCTTATCCGCTGGGTTGCCTGCTTGTGGTGTGGTTTGGTTTGGGCCTTCTGAGGCCGTGTACTCCTTCGCTCCCTTCTCAACTATGGCGTGATTATCTCGTCTTCTCTCTTGTCTACCCTTAATCTTAGTGACTCTCCGCCGCATCTCAACTCTGTGTTGGCCTTCGCGAGGTAGTCCGTTCCGAGTACCATTTCATCGACCAGGCCTGGTAGAACAAGTTACTCGCCGTGATGTACTTCGTTCCCCAACTTCACTTCTGCTTCTACTGCTTCCTCGACGTCCTTGCGCCTTCCATCTCCCATTACCACTCGTGTCTTTATGGGCTTCGTTCTTTCCGTACCCAATCTCCTCACCACTTCTTCGCTCACGAAACTCCTCGTTGCTCCGGTATCTATTGCCGCTACTATGTTTTCGCCGTTCATGGTCACATTGGCCAGGATCCGGCCTTGTATCTGGTTTAGTGCTGCTGCTGTTCTCGAGGGAGTATTGTGGACCCCACCCCTCGATACTAATGAGGCCCCTGGTCGTTTCCCTGTAGATCTGGGCAGCAATTTCGGGTGTGTATTCCACAACGTCCACACTTCCAACAAAACTCGATTTTTGGACTGCGACAGCCGCGGGCGAAATGTCCGGCTCCACCGCATCGTCTGCATGCGTTTCGGGGGTCTACGTACCTCCCTTGCTGATTTGGTTGGCTCTCTGCTCTCCTTGGTGTGTTGGGATTCCGGTCTTCACGCAATTGCTGGTAGCGCTCTGCTCTGTCTGCTCGATCTGGTCTTGTAGCGCCCTCAAACCTCCTTGGTTGTTCCCGCCTTTCGCTGCTGTGTGGGTACCTGTAGCTCTCTTCGTTCACGTGTATAGACTGGTACCGCTCTTCCGGTCGTCGAGGTACAAATGGTCGCGCTGCGGCTCTTAATGGCTCTCTCTCGGGGGGAAGGTTTTCGAAGTCTTCTACCAAGTCCACTAACTCTTCCAGACTCTTGAACTCACTCCGTTTAACGTAAAGTTGATACTCTCTGCGCGAATTTCGATAAATACGGCTTAGTTTCTCTTCGGCTGTGTAGTTCGCGTGCCGCATAAGCCCTTGTAGTACCAGGACGTAATCTTTAAACCGCTCACCCGGTCGTTGGACGCGTCGGCGTATCTCGTCGTCCAGTTGTTCAAAGTACCGCGAGCTCAGAAAGAACTTCAGGAAATCTTTTTTAAACTCGTCCCATTCCTGCCAGTGCCGATTGTTATTCCGGAACCACACTAGAGCTTTCTCCTTCAGTAGCTCTGGTAACGCTCGTGGGATTGAGTTACGGTTTAAGCCGTAACCGTCCGCTAATTCCTCTACCCGTTCGTTAAATCCTAAGGGATCTTTACCGCCGTCGTATCGGAAACCCCATTTCCGCACCCTGTCCATAATATTCGCGTGAGAGGGTGTCGCAGGTACGTACGCTTGCTCTTCTTCGTGAAGCATGCCGTGAGCTCCCTCATAAAACACGTCTGATGATGGGACGCCTTCTCTTGGTGTCGCTGGATTTATGGTGATATTTGGCCGAGTATGTCGGAGGGCCAACTCCGTCAAGCGTCTTTGTACGCCTTCTCCTTCACCCTGATTCTGGATGAAGCTCGCAAAGCGTTTGCGCAGCTCCTCCACTGTTCCGTAGTTCTCGAACCCAAATTCGTCTGCGTATCTCAATAGTTCCTCTCGATTGAGGTAGTACACCCATGTCACCTTGACCATGGCTTACCTCGTTATCTCGTTCTTCTTACTTTAGAGTCCCTGCTCGGGCGCCAGTTGTAACGGAGTTTTCCACTTGGCTGGGGTAAGCTCAGCCTTGCCAAGGGTTTGCTAAAGTAAAACACGCTGTGTACGTTACAACAAATTTATTAGTTTAACAATCTCTATCTACACGGTTTCTAATAAGTTACTCGCTATTTCTATGACAAGTAAATAAGTGTTCGTGAGGTGAAAACCCTCAGGTACACTACATTTGCCGGTGGTGTTGAACCCACGGGCAAGTATGCTTAATAATAACACAGATAGTACTTCTTTCGTATGGTGCTGTGGAGGTGTAAACCCTCTAACAGCCCTCGTTCCAGTGAGGTGTAAACCCTCAGTAGAATATAGATAAATGCTCGTGAGGTGTAAACCCTCAGGTGCACTACGTTTGCCGGTGGTATTGATCCCACGGGCAAGTATACCTATCGACAACACAAAGGCTACTTAATTTCCTTTGCGTTTTCGTCGCCTTTTATACTATTCTGCACGCAGGCAGAATGTTATTTTATAATAACAATTGATTGCTGCGTACAGTTTCTCACTTATTCTATGTGTATGTGTGTATGTGCATTCATGTTCGAACATGCTTATAGGCTTCAGCGCTTCAATAATTTAAGTATGTAAATATATATGTAATATTTAATTATTTCATGTATAATAATTCAATGTATATATATAAATTCAGTGTATGAATATAAAAAATGTATATAAAAAGTATTGTTGTGAGGTCTCCAAAAGCCTCGGATTTTGGGGTCCTTACAATAGCCAAAACAACATCTGACCTAGCAAATGCGAAGCTGCGACCTTTTACTCGACGCCAAATCAATGACATTCAAGCTAACACCGAACTAATAGATAATTTTTCTCCCATTGATCAAGAATCAATCCAAATTGACGAAATTTCTAAGCAGAAAAATAGAGGAATACTAGTTTGTTGGAATTGTAAGCAAGACGGACACAGATATTTTGACTGTCTTGAAGATAGAACAGTTTTCTGCTATGGGTGTGGTACTCCCAACGTTTATCGTCCAAAATGCCAGATTTGCCAGTCGAAAAACTTGAGAACGAGCGAGGATTCACCGCAGAACCCTCGCAAAGACCAAATTTAGTAAAAACCAGTAGTAAATAAGAATATCGATGTTGATGATCCAAATAGTAATTTAGTACGTATACGCCACGGGTTGCAAACGAAGATTAAACCGTTTTTGAAGCATATAATTCCTTACCAAGAACGTTTGGATACCTACAATAAAGTTAGAAAGAGAATTTTTATTGAAGAAGCTTCACAAAATGAGGACCCAAACAGTTCATCGCTGAGAATAAGAAATTTTTGGAAGAATGTTAAAAGAACCCAACGCACTTTGAAAAAACTTGTCTGTTCATGACAGAAGAAGCGTTTTGATTTAAGACCTTATGCCGAAATAGAAATACTCAATTCAAAACATTTAGGATTGCTAGACAGCGGCGCACAAGTGTCATGTCTAGGAGGCCTCTTGGCCAAGAATGTAGTTGAAACGGAAAAATTGAGACAAAGAGAAATATCTATTTGTACAGCTGATGGACAGAAACAAATAGTGTTTGGTAGCATTGATTTAATAGTTAAATTTAAAGATATGCCAAATACGATAACATTTTTTGTTATACCGACTATGAGCCAAAATTTAATTTTAGGCGTGGATTTCTGGGTTAAATTCCAAATCGCACCCCATTTAATATCAGATATTTCCCTTAACGAAGAGTGTTTAGTTGAAAACTCAGTTCCTTTGAATGCTGAGCAACAGCGTCAGTTAAGTTTTGTAAAGAATAAGTTTCCTAATTGTGAAAAAGAAGGGTTAGGAAAAACAACTCTTTTGGATTATCAGATTGAGTTAGAACCAAATGTTCGTCCGATTAAGCAGCGACACTTTCCGATTTCACCAGCAGTCGAAAAGCTCGTTCATGCTGAAATCGACGAGATGCTAAAGCTTGGGGTAATAGAAGAAGCTCCGAATAGTCCATGGTCCAGTCCGGTATTCCTAGTTAGAAAGCCAAATAAAGTTCGCCTATGTCTTGACTCTCGCAAAGTAAACAGCGTAACAATTAAAGATGCATATCCACTTCCACATATTGACGGGATTCTAAGTAGAATACCCAAAGCCGAATATATAAGTTCAATAGATCTACGATGTGCTTTTTGGCAAATTCCTTTAGCTACCGACAGTAGAGATTATACATGTTTTACAGTCCCGAACCATCCGCTTTATCGATACCGAGTTATGCCTCTCGGTCTTTGTAATGCTCCTCAAGCTCTTTCTCGCTTGATGGACCGAGTAATACCACCTACACTCAAAAATCAAGTGTTTGTATACTTGGACGATCTTTTGATTGTGTCAAAGGATTTCGATACGCATATGTCCGTTTTAACTGAGGTTGCAGAACGGTTAAGAAAAGCCGGTTTAACGATTAATATAGCAAAAAGTAAATTCTGTATTAGAGAAGTCCGATACCTAGGATACATTGTTGGAAACGGAATAATAAAAACAGATCCTGATAAAATATCCGCGGTTACAAATTACCCAACCTCTACTAAGGTCAAGCAAGTAAGACGTTTTTTAGGAATGGCTGGATGGTACCGTAGGTTTTTCCACAATTATGCCTCGTTGACAACACCATTAACTAATTTGTTAAAGAAAGGTAGAAGTTTTGATTGGAATGATGAATCTCAGAAAGCATTTGAAGCCCTCAAAACAAAACTTTGTACCGCCCCAGTCTTGTCAAGCCCTAACTACTCAAAACCTTTCGTGATACAATGTGACGCCAGCAAATTAGGTGTTGGTGCGGTGTTATCACAGAAAAATGATGAAGGCATCGAAGTCCCAATAGCATATTTTTCACACAAGCTGAACAAAGCTCAAAGCAATTACAGTGTCACAGAGTTAGAATGCCTTACCGTAATATTAAGTCTGAAGAAATTTAGAGCATATGTTGAGGGACAAGATTTTACGATAGTAACAGACCACGCCAGTTTGGAATGGCTGATGCGACAAGCAGATTTGTCTAGCCGTCTAGCCCGATGGTCATTGAAATAACAAAGATTTAGGTTTGGAATAGAGCATAGAAAAGGCCAGCTAAATATTGTGCCTGACTGTTTATCTCGCCAAAATTTTGAAGAACTCGCTGAAGTCTTAGATTTAGAAGTTCGTCCACTAGTGGATCTTGAATCCTCCGAATTTCTGTCCGGAGATTATAAAAATCTGATAAATGAAATCCAAGACAACAAAAGTCTATTGCCAGATATACAGGTCATAAACAATCAGGTCTATAAGAGAACCGAACACCTAAATGGCAATCCGGAAAGGGAGTCATTTAATTGGAAGCTATGGATTCCTAAATCTTTAGTGTCCAATGCTATCGAGAATGCTCATTGTCTTCCTAACAAATGTCACGGAGGTATCGCAAAAACCCTAGAACTGTTACGGAATAACTTATATTGGCCAAATATGACAGTAGATGTTAAAAACTATATTGCTCGCTGCGAAATATGTCGCCAAAGCAAATCGCCTAATGTTACTTTGAGACCGCCAATGACATCCCAATACAAGGTACAACGACCATTCCAAAAACTTTACGTAGACTTCTTAGGTCCATATCCCCGATCTAAGCAGGGCCACATCGGAATTTTTATCGTCCTTGAACACCTAACGAAGTTTCCTATACTTAAACTTGTTAAAAATTTTAATACAAATGTTGTTTGCGATTTTCTTCATCATCAAGTTTTCAATATTTTCGGAACCCCAGAAATTGTGATGAGTGACAACGGAAAACAATTTAAATCGATACAATTTAATAGCCTCTTATCATCACGCGGCATCAAACATATAGGTATACACATCGCTGTACAGCCCACAAGCAAACGCCAGCGAGCGTGTAAATAGATCAATAATAACAGGAATTAGAGCTTACTTGAAAAACGACCAAAGCCGTTGGGATAGTCATCTTCCAGACATTGCTGAAGCTCTTCGAAGCTCTCATCATCAATCGATAGGTTGTTCACCTTATTTCGCGCTCATTTGTCAATAAATAATTTCGCACGGCAAAGAATATGACTTATTACGTAAACTTCAGACCCTTGATGATATTATCTAAGACAGAACAGACAGATTGAAACTAATACGACAATCACTTTCTGACAATATTCAAAAGGCCTTCGAAAATTCTGCCAAATGCTATAACTTGCGCAGCACTGACAAGATATTCAATGTAGGTGACACGGTATTTCGAAGAAACTTTGTATTAAGTGACTCATCAAAGAAGTTTTGCGCTAAATTCGCACCGAAGTTTGTAAAATCAAAAATTGTTGCTATGAAAGGTAATTGTATGTACGAATTAGAAGATAGTGACACAGGAAATATACCATATACCATAGAAAAGACATACAAGGATACACTAACAAGCTGCGCACCGCACCAACACTTTAGGTGGGGGGGTGTGTACGACTGTACATATATCTAAATAAACAAAAAAACAATAAAAATAAAATAAAATAAAATTCTCAGGACATCAGTATAAATTTCTTTTAATTTTCTTTTCACATCATTATTCCTTCATCATTATTAGCAAGGATTACCACCTAGTTATTTATTACCAAGTAAACCTCTATCGACTTGTGCTTACTGAACACAGCAAATGACCATATGATAATGACATTCGCAAATGACTTGACAAGCCCCAACTTCCGGTCTTCTTCATGATCCAAGCGTGATCTGCAATTTCACGTCCTTTTTCTGAATAGCCTTCGTGGAGTCAACATCGTCAAGTCTTTATTTCAAGAACTTAATCAAAGTGTTAATATTAGTATTGCCCGAAATATTAGCAATTAAATATATATATAACCATTAAAAATTAAGAATAATTGAAGCCTATCTGTTTTTGATAAAGTGGAATTATTACAATGGTGATTTTTTTTTTTGGTAGATCATACAAAGTGTCTATAGTACGTCATCCAAGCGCCATTAGACGTAAGGTTACCCACGCCGTTCGACCCAAGTGGTGACGCTGCAAAACGGTTTTTGGGGTCCCCAAGTGGTTACAATCAGCATCGGATGAGAAGCCAACCTAAAATACGCGAACATAAAATCATTGATACGTGTTGAGCCATAGTAACTAGCGTACATAGAAAAGCTCAAACCATGGAAAATATATTCAACTAACAAAGATCATAAACTCGACTAGCTACGATAAAAGTGCTTACGAAATTAAATTAAAAAGAATACCTTAGAAGTGGATTAGTAAATGCTACAAAATACCTGAATTTTTCATAATGTTCTAAAACAGTTTAAACTTAACCTTAATAAGCATCAAATTCATACATCAGCAAGACATATACGATAATAACCAAAACTTAATAATTAACTAGATAATGATCATTAGAACCATGTGGTAAAATCACATGGGCCAATGATATTACCCTTTACTGTCTCTGCCTCTCATCCTCAACAGGTTATCAGCAGTGTAGACATATAAACATACATATTTGCACGTTTTTATGGTCTCTCCTCTGCATTGAGATGCTAAAAATGCACTAACTGAGAGCAGCACATGTTATTACCAATGCGTGTACAGCTAGTGCACAAATTATTATGACCACTGCGGGCGCTCAATATCTTGTATTTTCATTTTTGTAATTTTAAAACCTTCTTTAAAAATAATGTGAATAGATATTAAAGTTTATTAAGTGAATAATTATGAATATAAACTATTAGGAATAACATAGCCTTCAACGCAGAGTGGGAGTATGTAAACATGCACTCAGAGTAAGTTGTTGTTTTTATATGCACGTACATATATATATGTAATATTCTTGTTATTACCATTCAAATGTAAGATCACTCTCACAAGTTTATTTTTATTTTTAATTTCATTCAAAAATTTGAATAGTTTGTACTCTCGTTTCTTTTCACATACATACATACCTATATATATATCTAATTATTTATGTATATCTGAGATATATATATGGAGTACATAGTAGTAATTAGCGTAAGTCAATGACCACATGAAATGTTGAGGTAGGTCGTGTATTAGAAACATAAGGTGTATAGCATATAAATTATGTCGCATTATCTTAATTGACTTTTTTTTAAGAATTAATAATAATGTATGAAGCTAATGAACGTTATTGCATTTTGAAGTGAATAAGTAAATAAATTCGATACGACTCATGTATGTTTAACCTGAAATTGTGGTCTGGTTGGTAAGGGCGTGAAGATGGATCAATGCGGCTTTTACAGCAACAATAAAGCCAAGGTAGGGTGGGTAAAGACGCAGCCATTAAAATGTACAAATGTGCTGCAGGGCACGCTAGACTTTGGGCTGGAATAATTGGGGTTTTTGATTAAGTTATAAGCTGTTTTGTTGCTTTTTCTCAGTGTGCAGAAACACTTACCTGTTGTATCATTTGGCTTGTGGGGGTAACTGTGATCCTGTTGACTTTGTATTGAACCCACGAGCTAGCTGATGCTACGGGCCTATATGCCAGTGCACACGACCTAGTCGCAGGATCGTCCAAAAGCAGTCACATACCCATGAATTTCTCTTCCAGTGGCCTTAGTGGTCATCTAGCCAATGGAAAATCATAACAGATAATAATGGCGCCCAACGTGGGGCCCGCAGGAAGAAATGATCGAAGTATTTCAGAACACAACTTAGTTATCGCAAGTTATGGCCTCCGTATATGATTCGTTCATTGAATCGTTTTGTCCTTCTGAAGTAATATAATTAGTAAATTCAACTTATGTAACAGAAGCTAAAATTTTGGAATTTTTGACAGAAGAAGCTATTATTAGCCTATGTTATTACCAAATTTAGATACAGATGTTAAAAATTAATATATAAGTTTAAGAATAAGTAAATAAATTCGATACGACTCATGTATGTTTAACCTGAAATTGTGGTCTGGTTGGTAAGGGCGTGAATATGGATCAATGCGGCTTTTACAACAACAATAAAGCCAAGGTAGGGTGGGTAAAGACGCAGCCATTAAAATGTACAAATGTGCTGCAGGGCACGTTAGACTTTGGGCTGGAATAATTGGGGTTTTTGATTAAGTTATAAGCTGTTTTGTTGCTTTTTCTCAGTGTGCAGAAACACTTACCTGTTGTATCATTTGGCTTGTGGGGGTAACTGTGATCCTGTTGACTTTGTATTGAACCCACGAGCTAGCTGATGCTACGGGCCTATATGCCAGTGCACACGACCTAGTCGCAGGATCGTCCAAAAGCAGTCACATACCCATGAATTACTCTTTCAGTGGCCTTAGTGGTCATCTAGCCAATGGAAAATCATAACAATCTATATATTATCAGGAAAATGTTCAATTATAATCCACTCTCATTCATAAGTGGTAGGGGTTTATTGAAATCAATCGATTGCCGTTAAAATATTTATCAATATTGGGATAACCCTAATAAGTTGGTGGATAGATTGAGATTGCTTATATCTTCAACATGGGGCCATGTGCAGAAGTTCCCGCAAGTGAGGAAAGTTTTTGACTGCCATTCACCTGGGAGAAACGATTCTTGTGCATATGGTTCAAGCAGCTCACGACGTCCGGTCTTAGACCACGTATTCCCTGGGTTGCCAACGAACATCTGTTTGGAGGCGAGCTTAAGTGAGAAAACGAATCCCATGCCGTTGTGCGTAGGGTTTGGAACCCACCACATGAAAAAACAACCCAATGAAAAGCAATTTAAGCCTCGGATGCGAGACCCCCCTTTTGATGACGACCCCGACGACGACGATGTTTTAAGGATTATGATTTTAGGGCATGCACCTGGAATGTCCGGTCCCTTAATTGGGAAGGTGCCGCTGCCCAGCTGGTTGATGTCCTCATAAAGTTAAATGCTGACATCACTGCCGTCCAAGAATTGCGATGGACGGGACATAGACGGAAGAAGGTGGGTCCTTGCGAAATTTACTACAGCGGCCATATAAAGGAGCGCAAATTTGGTGTCGGATTCGTGGTGGGAGAGAGTCTCCGTCGCCGAGTACTGGCATTCACTCCGGTGGATGAACGTCTAGCATTAATTCGCATCAAGACAAAATTTTTCAACACCACCCTAATTTGCGCCCACGCCCCGACGGAAGAGAAGGATGACTTGACCAAAGATGCCGTTTACGAGTGCCTCGAACATACTTATGAGCGCTGCTCCCGCCCCGACGTCAAAATTGTGCTTGGCGACTTCAACGCTAGGGTGAGCAGAGAAGGTATCTTTGGTACGACTATCGGAAAATTCAGTCTCCACGACGAAACATCTCCAAGTGGGCTGAGACTGATCGACTTCGCAGGGGCCCGAAATATGGTTGTCTGTAGCACTAGATTCCACAAAAAAATTCACCAAGCTATTTGGCTGTCTCCAGATCGAAAAACACAAAACCAGATCGATCATGTTGTGATAGACGGAAGACATGTATCCAGTATTTTAGATGTGAGTACGTTCCGAGGTCCCAACATTGACTCGGATCACTATCTTGTCGCAGCGAAGATACGCGCGCGCCTCTATGTATCGAAGAACGCCAGTCAACAAACACAAGGAAGGTTCGACGTTGAAAAGCTGCAATCACCACAGACTGCCGAGCGGTTTTCTACTCGACTTGCGCACCTGCTCTCTGAGAACACTCATCAGCAGCCCGGTATAAGGGATCTGTGGAACGGCATTTCAAATTCCCTACGTACAGCTGCAAAAGAAACTATTGGATTTCGGAAAGGTCTCAAAAACAGCTGAAACGATGAGGACTTCCGTGTTGCAATTGAGAGAAAACAGATTGCCTACCTCGCAATCTTGCGATCGGCCACAACACAAAAGGGAAGCAGGACGCATCTGCAGACAAAAAAACAAAGAGGCCGAGATGCGTTAATACCAGGAGCTCGAGAAGCTGGCCGACAAGGGTAACGCTCGAAACTTCTACGAAAGGATACGACGACTTACACAAGGTTTCAAAACCGAAGCAAACTTTTGTAGGATCCAGGAAGGTGAGCTAGTGACAGATGCCCAGAGTATACTCGATTTATGGAGGGAGCACTTCTCCAGCCTGCTGAATGGCAGTGAACAGGAAACACGCGGAGATGGTGAACCCGAAACTCCAATTGATGACGATGGAAAAGTTGTTCCATTACCCGACTATGATGAATTGCGAATAGCAATCGTCCGCTTAAAAACAACAAAGCGGCAGGGGCCGATAGATTACCGGCCGAGCTATTCAAATACGGCGGCGAAGAACTGATCAGGTGCATGCATCAAAAAAATATGGTCGGTTGAAAACATGCCCAACGATTAGAATTTAAGTGTGCTCTGCCCGATCCACAAAAAAGGCGATCCCACATTCTGCGCCAAATACCGCGGAATAAGCCTTCTTAATTTCGCATATAAGGTCTTATCAAGCGTATTGTGTGAAAGACTAAAGCCCACCGTCAACAAACTGATTGGACCTTATCAGTGTGGTTTTAGACCTGGTAAGTCAACCATTGACCAGATATTAACCATGCGCCAAATCTTGGAAAGACCTGTGAAAAGAGAATCGACACCCACCACCTTTTGGTCGATTTTAAAGCCGCCTTTGACAACACGAATAGGAGCTGTCTTTATGCCGCTATGTCTGAATTTGGAATCCCCTCAAAACTTATACGGCTAAGTAAACTGACGTTAAGCAATACTAAAAGCTACGTTAGGATCGGGAAGGACCTCTCCGAGCCGTTCGATACCAAACGAGGTTTCAGACAGGGTGATTCCTTATCGTGTGACTGTTTTACTTTGATGCTGTAGAAAATAATACGAGCTGCAGAGCTAAAATGAGAAGGTACAATCTTCTATAAGAGTGTACATCTGCTGGCGTGCGATGATGACATCGACATTATTGGCCTCAACAACCGCGCCGTGAGTTCTGCTTTCTCCAGACTTGATAAAGAAGCGAAACGCGTGGGTCTGGTAGTGAATGAGGGCAAGACGAAATATCTCCTGTCATCAAACAAACAGTCATCGCATTCGGGACTCGGCTCCCACGTCACTGTTGACAGTCATAACTTCGAGGTCGTAGATAATTTCGTCTATCTAGGAACCAGCATTAATACCAACAACAATGTCAGCCTTGAAATCCAACGCATAATCACCCTTGCCAACAGGTGCTACTTTGGGCTGAGTAGGCAATTGAAAAGTAAAGTCCTCTCTCGATCATTGTACCGGTCCTACTATATAGCGCAGAAGCGTGGATACTGTCAACATCTGATGAGTCGACTCTAGGAGACTTCGAGAGGAAAGTTCTGTGAACGATTTATGGTCCTTTACGCATTTGCAACGGCGAATACCGCAGACGATGGAACGTTGAGCTGTACGAGCTATACGACGATATTGACATAGTTCAGCGAATGAAGAGACAGCGGCTACGCTGGCTAGGCCATGTCGTCCGAATGGATGAAAACACACCAGCTTTGAAAGTATTTGATGCAATACCCGCTGGTGGAAGCAGAGGAAGAGGAAGACCAAGTGGAGAGTGACCTGGGTGCACTTGGCATTTCCAACTGGCGCCAAACAGCGAAAAGAAGAAATGTATGGCGCGCTATAATTGATTCGGCTATAATCGCGTAAGCGGTGCCAACGCCAATAAAGAAGAAGAAGATATCTTCAACAAGTGCCGGTCATAATAACCATCAAAACGAGATTATACCAATTATTGAAAAGTTCTAGTCCGAAACAAAAATCTTAATTTAAACTAGAAAAGAATAATTAACCTAGCTGCTCCTATAGAAGACGATGATCTATTTCGGAAGTATTCCTTTTAGAAACGGTAAATAAGACGAAAAGCAAATTAGAATGTCAAATCAAAGAAATAAAAGTAATCCTCAATAATAGTAGGAGAAATGATGTGTCAATTCTAGAGTATCTAATAAACCAACAAGGGTGCATATGGGGAAGAATTACATAATATAAACAACTATTTTTCAACTATTGAGGATTATTTGATGCGTTTCATTGTGTTGAAACAACATCCTACTGAAAAAGACGTTGAAGTGCTAAAAATAAAGTTCCCTACTATAAAAGGCTTAACAAAATGGATAACAAAGGAGCTATTGTTGAAGAATTACATAAACAAGCTAAAAAAAAGTTTTAAACGAAGACGGGCTATTATTAAAGGAATTGATAATTTATGGCAAGCTGACTTGATGGTAATGACTCAGCATTCAAATAGCAGTAATCGGTATCAATATCTTTTAACTGTAATCGATACATTTTCCAAAAAAGCTTGGGTCGAAGCAGTTAAAAATAAAACTAAAGAAAATGTAACAAATGCAATGGCTAAGATTTTAAACTCAAATAACCGAATACCGAAAAACCTGCAAACAGATGATGGAAAAGAATTTTATAACACTAATTTTAAGAGATTATTACAAACAAAAACTATCAATCTTTATTCAACTTTTTTCTTCATTAAAAGCATCTATAAAACGATAAAACGATTTAGTCAATGGTTATAATAACACTATTCACAGGACCATCAGAATGACTCCAAATGAGGTCAAATCCTCGAATGACCAACATTTATTGGACACCGCATACAACAATTTAAAAGTTTTTCATAGACCAAAAATTAAAATAAATGATGAGGTTTGAATAATGTATTTGAAAAGGGGTATACACATTTTTTAGCATAACATCACTTAGAACGTTTTGTCATTTGATCGTGAATTGTTTTATTTACAGGGAATTAAAAAATTCATCTCGGCCAAAAAATGGAATTAACTCGTGAACATTTTCGTGCGATCATTTTTCACAACTTTCGACGTGGATTATCACGACAAGAGTGTATCGATGAACTAAAATCTTTGTATGGCTATGAAGCACCATCCTATAGCACTGTGAAAATTTGGTACAACGAATTCAATCGTAGCCGACGCTTGCTCAAAAACGAATTCCGGGAAGGTCGTCCAAAACAGCCGTTGTGCCAGAAAACATTGATGTCGTACGTGAACTGATAATGCAAGACCGTCATGTAACATACCTTCAGATGGAGGCATGCCTATGCATTTCTCCCACCAGCATACATTCGATATTGCATGAACACCTGGCCGTAAAAAAGATTTGTTCTCGTTGGATCCCGCACAATTTGACAATCGCTCAAAAAAAGGCTCGTGTGGATTGGTGTAAAGAAATGCTGAAAAAATATGATCACGGTGCTTCAAAAGACGTTTATAAGATCGTCACAGGTGACGAATCATGGATCTATACGTATGAGCCCGAAACAAAACAGTAATCAACCGTCTGGGTCTTCCACGACGAGCCAAATCCAAAGAAAAAAAAAAACCATTTTCGTTGATAAATATTTGTATTTTCATTATTAGGCCAGAAATATATATAGCAGCCTACGTAATACTTGAAGACTATCAAGGTAATACTATAAAGGGAGGATTCCATGAATATGAACTAATGAAAACTAAACTCCGTCATGTATATTTAGTTGAAAAAGTTTTGAAACAATAGTGTTTATGTTAAATGGTTAAGATTCTCTTCTAAACACAATTCCTGGGTGAATGTTAATGACTTAAGTTAAAAAATAAATAAAATATATGTATGTATTATAAATATAGAAGTGTTTTGGTAATTATTTCAGTCAAGTTTAACGATAACCGATCAATATGTCGATAATAATAAATGGTAATTCATCTATACTGGTTGCAAACTGTTTCCCTCCCATAGAACTTAAACAAGATTATGTTTGTGGGTTAATTCGTTTTGAATCATATCATACAATTCCAAATGTAGACGAAGAAAACAATTTGTTTCACATTGGATCGGGTGTTTTTGAGATACCTGTTGGAGCGTATAAACTGGATGGCATAGTTGAGAGAATTATCAACATTTATGATATTGACATAAAAGTTAATCCTAATACATTTCAAACTGAAATTATGAGTAATAATGAAGAGGTGAATTTAACTAAAAAATACTCAATTGGTTCATTACTGGGTTTCAGTAAAAGAATATTGGAGCCAAGGATTGTTCATTACTCTGACAACCCAGTGGATATTACAAAAATAAACACAAGATCCGTTGAATGTAATATCATCAGTGGATCATATATAAACGAAACACCTATGCTTACACGTACATTACATCAGTTTTCTGTTAGAATTAGGCCAGGATATTAAATCTCAGAAATACCTCTTAATGTTATATATTTATCAGTTAATACTCATCAAATAAGCACTCTAGTTCTTAAAGTCTTTCAAAACAATGACGAAATTCGGATCCTCAGACCTATATTTGCTACCAAATGAAAGTATTTATACATTGTAGGGTTCGTAACAAATGGTGATTCAATAGTTTCAAAAACTGTACAGCTGCTAAATAATTGTGTGTCCTATTTATTCGAGGAGATACGATGTGATATAGGTAAATGGAATCGAAATTGATCGCACAAGAAAGTTGGGTATTACAACAGAAATGAAAAATAATGTATCACTTAACGAATTTGAGAGTACAAATCAAAAATGCCGGGGGTGCCCTTTTGAAAATATTCCTCTAAACATTTTAATTTTTGTATACCATTGAAAAACATGCTTGGATTTGCTGAAGATCTTGATGAAATTATTGTTAATTGTAAACATGAATTAGTTTTAATATGAGCTAAAGAAGATGATGCTGTTATGAAGACAACTACAGAAAAAGAAAAGCTTACATTAAAACTTTTAAATATTACATGGAAAGTTTCACATATTCAACATTCAGTCTCGTATCGGATAACTATGTTGAGAACAATTAATAAAAAACAACCACTAAACATTTCGTTTAGAAGATGGGAAGTTTACCACAACCCCTCTCTAGATAAAAGCACGAATGTCTTATGGAATATTAAAATCGTTTGTAAAAATGGAAGACCCCGCTATATTCTTTTAGGATTTCAAAATGAAATGAATTTTAAACATTGTGACTTATTAGATGGTAAAGTTTACCTTAACTCCACTGCATATCCATATGATGATCTTAATATTAAATTTAAAAGAAATCGGTATGGTCTATTATATGACATGTTTTTGAAGTTTCAACAGAATTATTATGGACGCACTCCGCAACCACTTTTATCTCCTGATCAATTTGTTGAAAATGCTCCAATAATTGTTCTAGATGTAACACATCAAAATGAAGCTATAAAAAGCGATCCCATCGATATTCGGATTGAGCTAAAATTTCATAAATCCGTCCCTGCTAACACACAATAAGCATACTCCATTATAAAATGTATGAATAAATTCCATTTACAAATGTTTGTTAAAAAGATTATTTAAAAATGAGTGAGAAATTTATGATACCACATATACCACATTGTTATTTATGTTTATTAAAATAAGAAAATTATAAAATTAAATTTAAAAATTATTATTATTTAAAAAGGTGTTTTTTGTTTAAAAAAGAAAGTATTTGCAGATGGGATTTATTTACAATGTTTACAGCGAAATTGATTATACATTTTAGTATAAGTGTCCAAAATGTTGTCTCCTGATCCAGGCGCTCTAGGTAAGAGCAACTGCAAGTGTCCAATTACAATTCGACCAATCGCAGTCTTCGTAATGTTCGCCGAAATGATTCTTTATTTTACTTAATTTATCTCTATACTCGATTTTTGAATGAATATGTAAAAGTATTTTTTTCTGCTCTGCAGGCAAAATATTTTCAAAATATTTTAGAAAATTAAATATATTTACAGCTCACGACGACATGTCTTTGATTACTGAACCTTCATATGCAATGTTTGATAATAACGATCAATTTGAATTATTGTAGGGTTTACATCGTATGAAGCGCGCTCATTTAATGCTTCTCGTTCATGTAATTTAACCGTATTGTTTTCCGATATTTCAAAGCACTAGATATTTAGAGTACGCTTTACATAATTGTTATAATAAGAGCATTTAATTCGAATTTCACAATTACCGTAAACTAAATTGAAATGTGGATGGAAAACCCCTAGACTCTCAAGAATACCTCCAATTCTATTTTCCTTTTCAACTAAATCTTTTTTAAAAGCGTCAATAGCATCGAGTATGGTGCATGTACTTCTTTTCACCCTATACGATTCATTCCTTTGATCGGAGTAAGCTGGTCTAAGATATCCCCAAGGGCTCTGCGTTGTTGATGTTTTTAATAATGGTGTATTCAGTTCAGGAAATTTTCAATCAATCAATTGAATCGTTACATTTATTTTTAAAAGTAAAGAAGTGTCTGGAATATTGTATTCAAAACTAGCCTGTTTACTATCTTCTAAATTTCTAAAGCTGCTTATATTTTGATTGCTTGTTCCATAACTTAAATACAACAGGTGTAGAAGTAGAATTTTTATTATCGTCTTTTTTCTTTATACCTCTAACATACGTTATACAGTGACCATATTATCTGTTTGGCTATAGTTTTTAACATCAATTATTTCTACATTAGGTCTTTTATATAAATTATCCTGAACTAGATCCTTTTCAATGTCACGATTACTTAGAACTCGTTCAGTTTCAATTTCACGATATTCAAAGCACTTGATGCTCAACAGTTTGTCAATATATCTACTATCATAAGTACAACGAATCGGTATATAAAAATTATCATATTACAATTTGAAATGTCGATAAAATGCTTGCTTTGCCTCAATGATTCCTCCAATATAAGATTCCTTTGCAATAATCTTTCTACGAAATGCCTCTATAGCTTCATCTATAGTAAAAATTTTCAATCCAAATATAGATGATGGCGTGATTGTAGTAGATGGTTGTGTTATCGCTACAATGGGGGTCGATGACGACGACGACGACGACGATGATATCGTTGTTGACAACACTTCAATTTCTTCGTTATAACGCGTTAAAAGAGGCTCTTTTACTTTGTTTAAGTAATAATAGTGAAATATTTATTTGTAAAATATCATTACTATTGGGTAATGTTGAATTAAATTGAATACTTTTCGAGTTTGGATTTATTTCAAGCCCTTTATTATCTAGTTCTTCCCAAAATGGTGCCCTATAGGCAGCTTTGAAAACAAGTAATAATGAAATATAAAATTTAAATACCATTGTCGCATATCTCTTTGTCAACGACAATTTGAAATGAGGGTGATTTGGAAAAATACAATACAAAAATAAAAACACACAAACTTAAAATTTCTAGTTCTATTTTATTTCATTATAATTTAAATTACTATCCAGTATGTACTTGTACAAAATATATGCTGTTTTTAAAGCACAACGAAATTGTACTCGTTACAATCGTTGTGAAAATGATACTCGCAACGCACAACATCTGGGTGTAAATTGTATAATCTAGAAAGATTCATTCCATAACATTCTGTACTCTCCTCTTCAATGTTAAACACTGGCTTTTGAAGGAACTCCGCTATCCACAATTTCTTTTCTTCTCCCTTTATAAACACTTTTAAGTTTTTCAAGGCTGATATTAAATAGTTTCTTACAACTTTAAAATTATAACTTCCATAGGACCATAATAAATTATGATGGTGTAAAATTAACCAATTAGCTTGTCGTTGATTATGCTTACTCAGGTCGGAAAATTTAAATGGAGCTTTAATGTGAAAACAATGAAATTCTTCATTGTTGAAGACCACAGCTATTTCCTTTACAATAAATCTATTGTTATATGCTTTGAAGCCTTGAACGTCTACTGTCATATATATATATTTTTTTCATGGTAGACTTTTTATACATTCATGAAAAATACTAATTTTTCTCATCATCTTCATATGTTTGTGGTTTCATAAATTAATCACGCACGCACACACACACACTTTTAGTTGAAACAGGAGCGCTCACTTTTCCCTTTCGAAAAAGAGCCCAGGGCCCCCAGACCACCAGCACCTATCCCCCCATTGCAATTAATGATTTGTTGTTAATTCAGAGTTTTAGGCAACCGGGTAGTCGCCAGGTAATACTTGTATCAAAATAATTATTTCCGGTGATGAAGGAAAAATTCGGACATATTTAACAATTTCTTCCAGCACGTCCCCAAAATTGTCCAATTAATTCCCACAAATTAAATTTTGCTTATTACATTGGATGGCATGTGGCTGCATTCATTTGTTGTTGTAATTGTTATTTTTCAATATTGGCTGTCAAATTTTACAATTTTCTCGCACAGCCTAAGTATAAAATAAAATTCTACACAAATCATAAAATCTTTACCACCCAACTGGAAGAGGGATATGTAATTACAAGTTATTAACGTTGCTCGAGGGATATGTAATTACTAGTTATTAACGTTGTTGTCAGCTGCCAATGTGCTTACAGAGTTTGAGAGTTTTTGGATATTACTGAATTTGTAGATTGAATTTGAGGAAAGGATACGGAGCACTTCAAATGTTTCGCTGTGTTGATTGTGTATGGTTTCTATGAGTTGTTTTTGATGATTGTAGTATGTGATTTTATCGATATTTGTTGATTCATTAAAATGTATCAACTTAGGACCTGATATATGCATGTTGTTCCAAGTATGCTGGTAGTCAGAATATATCCATTCTCTGGGATTTGGAGTGGAACGTTGTTTTCATTGATTGTCTCCAATTGGGCTGATTTGTCTTCTAATATTTTTATAGTACAATTGTCAGAGGGTTCTGATTTACAAATAAAGTTATACATTTATTATTTACATTTAGATATTTTTTGATAATTGTTACATTTTGCGATCTTAGGGTCTAAATTAATTTTACCATGATTATGTGCTAGGCTGCATTTAGTTTCGACGATCGGATATTTGTATATAATATATGTTATAATTGCTTCTTGTAGGTAGGCTTTATTAAATCATATACTTCTTTTAAGTTTAGTGTGCCAGAGTAAAAATTATTAGTTTTTGCAAAATTTATAGTGTTTGTTATTGATTGGAGTTCATTATAAACTTCAGATATAACAATTCTTTCGAACTGTGAATTAATTGTTCTTTGCCTATTATTATTTTCTATTAGCATATTAAGTGAAGTTTTGAATTCTACAAGATCATCGTTGTCTGGTGTGCCTGTGATGAATTTTAACATTGATCCAAGAAAGTTAAGTGAAATTTTGGGTCTATAAATATTTGGAAGGAATTGATTTTTCAGAGATTCTATTTTGTTCACTAATATTTGAGTTTCTGGTTGGGTTTCTAGATTGTATGATGATTTCATTATACTTTCGTAAGTAAGTTTAGATATGTGATACAAAAAAGCTGTGTCCTGATATGTGTAAACAGGATTTTCTACAAGTACATATTTCCTATTGGTTAAATCTATTATACTATTGCAAATTACGATAGAGAATAGTGAGATAAATATTATTCCGTACAAGCATTTACTCTGATTTTATCCTTATGTATAATAACTCTTTTATTGGTCGTTACTGTTTTTCCGTTATCTACTTTTACTATGTGTTTTGCGTATTTTTTTACGTTTTTGTTCCTTCTGTGCGTCTTGGAATATATTACGTCTCCTTCTTTATAGGTCAGTTGTTTGTGATAGCGGTTATGGGATCGCAAATCACTCTCTTGGTTTTTCTGAAGACACTCTTTGATACTCCCTTTGATTGAAAAATATGTCCTCGGGTTTCTCGTTGGTTACCGAATGGATTTTCTTGTTGTATTGTCGGACTGCTTCGAATATCTGTTAATCAGGTGCCGAACTGTGTTGATGTGCCAAAACTTTCGCGAGTACAATTATCGTGCTATGCGTGCGTTCAACTTGACCGTTTGTCGTGGAAAGATGGGCTGGAGTTTTGGTATGCGTTATTTGTAGTCGCCTGTATATTTGTTGTGCACATATGCCAGTAAATGTTGACCCGTTATCAGTCATTACAAACTTTGCGTTTGGGTATATTTGATATAGTATCTCGTCAACGTACTTGTATGTGTCCTTCATTGATGGTATTTGTCTCAAATGGCAGAATTTTGAGTATTTGTCGGTTGAACTAATGTACATATTATTGCTCATAAAAAATAAGTCTGTGTGTATGTATTCGCCTACTTTGTTCGGTATTGGTGCTGAACCAATTGGTTGTTTATTTGGCCGGCGTTCGTACTTGTTGGAGAGACATATTTCACAGTCTTATACTTCTTTTTTTACAAGCGTCACGTATGATCGGCCAGTAATATATAAGCGAAATTTCCTGAGCATTATTTTTGCAGTTTCTATGAGCACATCTGTGTGTCTTGTATGATTTGTTGTTGTTGATCCTTATTGGTGACATCGTCCACAATTTTTTGAGCTAGAACAATTGATACAGTCGGAAATGTGTTGCTAATGTCGTTTTCGATGTAAAATAATATTTGTTCGTCTTTATGAAGTGCGTTATTGACCTTTGGTCGAATTATATTTTTTAGTCTGTCTAGAAATTCAGGTTTGGTGTTGAAAAAAAACGTATGTCGGCAATTAGAAAATAAATTTTGTGAGGATATTTCAACGAGGTTCTCATCTGATTTTTTATAATAATTTGATTCCTAAAGCAGTTTAGTGGCAGCTTTACTCGTTTGAGTTTTTGTATTGGGGAGCTTTGAGCCGAATGTTGGTAGTTGATCAGCGACAACATTCTGATGTCCTGGTTTGTAAACAAGTTTTGCGCCTTATTCTTCAATGAAATTTTTCCATGTTTTTAGTTTTGTATTGGGGTTTTTTTCTGATATGGAGAAGATTAAAGATAAATTGTTAAATCTGCTATACCATAAAGTAACTGCGCAGTTTCTGCAGTGATCATACAATCGCGAGTAACTCTTTCTCATTCGTGAAGTAATTCTGTTCTGTTTCGCTGAGTGTTCGTGAAATAAATGTTATGGGCTTTTGGTTTTGAGCTAATACAGCTCCTATAGCGTAATTGCTAGCATCTGTGGTTAATTCGAAGGGTTTGGTAAAATTTGGGTGGAAGAGTTCAACCTTGGCATGTAGTTCTTCTTTTTTTTTGTTTGTTCAATGCTTCTTGTGCATGTTCGTCTAAGCTGATTTTTGATTTCGTTATATTTAATTATATGACCTAAATATTCTACAGAGTCTTGGAAAAAGTGATACTTCTCGTTGGAGATCTTCATGGTAGCCTGGTGAAGCGCGTTTATTATTATGCGGATGTGTTCGATATGTTCTTCGGGAGAGGAAGAATAAATGAGAACGTCGTCTATATAAATGTATGCGAACTTGACGATATATGTCTCAAAATATCATCTACACATCTTTGAAAAATTGATGGAGCATTTTTCAGGCCGAACGGCATACGGAGGAATTCGTATTTAGCTCCATTTACACTAAAGGCGGGTTTTTCCCTGTCAGATTCTTTAATAAGGATCTGATGGAAGCCAGACTCTAAATCTAAAGTTGTAAATACCTTTGCATTACCTAAATTCTGTGATAGTTTGAGCGTTTAGCTTGTGAAAGTCTACGATCATTCTGCGCTTGGGTTTCTCTTTTTCATCGGTACCTTTTTAGCGCCTGTCCAAATGGGTGAGTTGTATAGAATTTTTCTGGGCTGAATTATCTCATTTTCTAAAAGTTTATTAATTTCTTTATTAATAAAGTCGTTATCTGACATAGAGTACGGATATTGCTTGATCCATAGGATTTCCGGAGTCTGTCACAATGGTAGCTTGTATCGCGGTAGTACATATAAGGTAGCACTTCGTTTGTGCTTTCATTATTTTGTATAATTTCTTCGATTTCTGCCCTATATTTTTCACTATATACACATACAGAGGTCTCTGGTCCGCATAGGTGTAATCAAGACGGTTTTTTATCGAATAAAAATTGAATTTGGTGTCATGGCTTATTAAAATATCGACCGCCTCTCCTTGAATTTTCGAATGTACAATTGAGAGTGCCGTGTAATATGTGGATGTAGTAGCGTAATTCTTGATGTTCTCCTTGTGCGTCCAGGCAGGTTTTCTCCATGACCTATAATGGTTCAGGTCACCTGTAAATATTGGTAACGTTTTTAATACTTCCACGTTGATTTGTGATGCATCACCTATTTGGCGTACAGTGAACGTTGTGGTCAGAGCAGCGATTTGTGCTCTCACGCTTGCGATCTCCTGTGTTGTCATATGGGAGTTTATGTGATGAATTGAATGCCGCTTGCCGTTTGCTTCGCAATTCCAGTATGATGTTATTCCGATTTTTCAGGAAATTTGTTGTTTTCTTTTGTTGAATTTTAAGCACTTTTTCAAAGATCTAGTGCTGGAATTCCATCTTCCCGTGGAATTTTTCCTATCCTTTTCTTCAATGGATAGTGATGACTAAAAGGTTTGGTTGAGCCCCCAGTTAATATCGTTTTCACGATATGAGTTTAAAGAAAAAAATATATTTTCACTACGCCAAAGTGCGTGGTCGTTATTTATAATCTTCAGACTTTTACATAAATCTGATTGCTACTTATACTAGTGAGCTGTATAGGCAGTTATCTGTTTACTAACAGATAAAACTATTCGTTATATTTGGGTTGTTATTGCTAGTGTATTTCTGTTGTTATATTTGTTTTGCTATTGATAGTGCATTTCTACTGTTATATTTGTTTTGCTATTGATCGTACATTTCTACTGTTATATTTGGGTTATATATGATAAAGCATGTCCAAACAAGTTCTATTGTTTTGATGTTATTTACATGTAAACGCTTATCATAATGTACGAGACCTGAAACGAGAGTAGGTCGTTAACTCGATCAGTTAATAGCGCCCTTTCCTAGAGATGCGCACAAACACTAAAAAATAATTAGCTTATCGCTTACATAGGTACAATAAACTTTCTTAAAAGGCTTAGAGCGCATAATTGTTAATTAAAATGAACAAAAGCTGCTTATTATACCAAACATTAGCAAAGAACAGATTTTTGAAGGTGTTTAATTTACGTTTTACCTGAATCATTTGTCTAAAAAAAGTTTACAATTTCAAAACTATATCAATCGATTGTCGTGTCATTTTTATGTACGTACATAAACATTCGAATTTTTGAAGTTGAATGCTATCTTATCATCATAAAATTAATTTTTCATTTTACCATTGGTTTATAACCAACAATTAATTGCGATTGGACTGTTTCAATAAAATATTCAATTGGATTGAATTGACGGGCTTTAATTTATTTACATGTATTGAAACTGTTGAGTTTATTTACATTTATTCAAGTTGTTAAGTTTATATAGGTACATACATTTATTTAAGTTGATGAATTTATTTATATTTACGTAAGTATTTACAAAAAAAAAATTGCATTGCAACAATGAAAAAAATGGCTTTAAGTTTTTAATTTATATTTGTAACGATTGCCTAGGGTAGTTAAGTGAAATATGATAATATAAAAATAGTTCTTAATTGATTTTTGCGGCCATGCTATTAGTTTTTTGTTATACGTTTTTTAGTGAGCTAAAGGCCTGGTTTGTTTGTTTGAATTGAATATTTTTTGTTATACAACAAAGAAAAATGGTAGAAGTGACAGCTGTTTCGGGGATCATAGACTTCTTATGGCAGGGATCGAACCAACGGATCCTGAATTAACAGGTGAGTGCTCTACCACTGCGCCAACATCAGCCATGTAATCTGTTGTTGTGGTAATTTAGTCGCTATTTTCTTAATAGCATGGTTAGTGAGATGCTTTTGAATCCTGTATAGGAACTTTCAGGTGTCAATTGCATGAAAAATGTATAAGCAGAATTAAGTGTCGGCCTCAACTTATATATTCAAAATTGATTTTTGCGGTCATACTATTCATTTTTTGTTGTAAGTATTTGTGTGAGCTAAAAGCCTGGTTTATTTGTGTGAATTGAATATTTCTTTGATATTGTAAAGACCCCAAAATCCTAGATGCTGGAGCCCTTACAAAGACACAAGAAAATATATGTATGCACATATAAAAGTAATTTGAAGTTGTAAATATGTACAAATGTACATATATGCAAATCTAACATGCAATTATATATACCATATACGTACACGAATTCTGCTTTATGCTTTTTCGCTCTGCTTTCAGAAGGAGAAACATGTTTAAACATGATTTTATATGAATATACAATACATACACACCTGAGGGTTTTCCCCTCATGAACACTTAGCTATTGTCCACTGAAGGTTTCCACCTCACTGGAAAGGATTTTACCAGCCCATACGAGAAGTAGTAATTGTTCTAGTAAAATATTATTATTATATATACGTATATATATATTTATATTTACGCACTCCTTTTTAATTTTTTCATTTGCTACAACAGATTAATAATATTAGCAATTATTGCAAATAAACATATGTATATTAACAATTATTTAAACAAGTTGAATTTATTTTGAAAAATTAAGAAATAAAATTTAAAAATTTAAGGAACAAATAATAATATTTACGCTTATTAATAACATTTGCATCGAATTTATTCCATATGAACTAATTTAGGATCAAATATACTACATATAATGCTTAAGAATTTCTTTTGAATACTCCTTAAGATATTGTAGATGCTATTGTCAGGCATCTAAATACTCGTACTTACCAGTTAAGGCAACGAAATTTCTGAGTTATCTGTGGCACAATGGTTTGCGTCGATTGACACGGGTTCAAATCCTTCTCTCGAAATAGGGTTTGCATGCGGTAGTTGTTTTTGTTGCATTTATGCTTCTTCTTCTTATAGTAAGCTATTGAATAGAGAGGACTAAAACGAGCTGCGCGTATGGATTTGTTTTTGTGATTAATAGTATGAACGAAGGAATGAAAATATTTGAAGTTATTTGCTTTTAAATGACTTTATGCATGCTTTAGGTATTACATATAAATGCCCATATTTGCATGCATACATACATATGCATAATATAAATAAAATATTTAATTAATATTAAAATAAAAATATATAAAAATATTTAATATAAAATAGCTATTTAATGTTGTAATTTCTTTTCGTAGTATTTTCCAATTTATTTTATGGCTTGGTTTAAATGTTATATTTATTTATTAACTTTTATGAATTATTCAACCCAAAAATCAAGCATATTTTATCCACCGCCAAACATGCATACATATGCACAGATATGTTTGTATGCACATATTATGTCTTCATTTGTAAACACACATCATGACTATGACAACATACATACATATGCCTCGTTGAACTTGCGAAAAAAATTTCTTCGCATCGTCAACAAAGCGTATGCCGCAAGCAATACGTCTACCCGCACCCAGCTCTGCGACAAGCCACAGCTCACAAAAATCATAAGTTAAAGAAATTTCTCTACACGCTCCGCATAAACATACTGTCGATAACGCGAACAAATGCATTACAATTCAAAAATGACTATTCCCTAAATATCCTTAAACCATACGATTTTAATAAATATAACTCAAATTTAGATCATAAAGAGTTTGGTAATGTCAAAATGTAGTAAAATTTGGCAAAACTACACCTTCAGTTATATAACCTAATGAGCATACTTTTCATGCACTCAGAAACACCACCGCGAGATGTCGCTGATAAGGAATTCATAAAAATGTTTATTCACTTGCGGAATATTTCCAGATGGTACCGTTTCTTAAAATTTCCATTTGTTTTTACATGTCTATAAAATACCAGGGTTACCGTTCTAATGTTCTCTCTTCGCGTTTATCAGCCATATCAGCGACATCCCCGGTGAGTGCATTTGGTGTTTTTGTACTTTTCTCCTTTTTTTGGAAATATATCTGCGTCCAAATTGGCAAAAAACTCGCAGAGCCAATTTTCACAGACCTCTCTTGATTCCAATTTCTCACCATTAAGCGCGGTGGCCACGGGCAGGAAAATATTGTAATCACTTGGTGACAGGTCCGGACTATAAGATGGGTTCATTAGGACCTCGCATTCGAGCTCCTGGAGCTTCTGGCGCGTCATCAAAGACGTGTGTGGCCTGGCTTTGTCCTGATGGAACACAATTCGGCCTCTGTTGATTAAAGATGGCCTCGTCTGGATGAGTGCTGCCTTCAAGCGGTCCAGTTGTTGGCAGTAGAGGGCCGAATTGAGCGTTTAGCCATAGGGGAGCAGCTCGTAGTAGATGATACCTTGCCAATCCCACCAAACACGCAGCAAAACCTTCCTGGCCGTCAATCCTGGCTTGGCCATCGTTTCCGCTGGCTCAACGCGTTTCAACCATGACCGATTTCGCTTGACGTTGTCGTAAGTGATCCACTTTTCATCGCCAGGCATGAAACGCTTCCGAAAGGTGTCGATTTCGTTGCGATTCAGCAGCGATTCGCAGATGGAAATTCGGTCCATCATATTTTTTTGCGTTAGTTCGTGTAGCACCCAAACATTGAGCTTCTTTTTGAATCCAAGGTTATGCAAATGGTTCCAAAGGATTTTCTGGCTTATCTTTAGTTCCTCAACAATTAAATAAGTGCTCTCGTGACGGTCTGTTTCCACTACTTCCATGATTTTATCGCAATTTTCGACGACAGGCGTGGTGCATCTTTGACATCGAAATTACCGGAACGGAACCACTTTTGTGTTACAAGTTCGTTTACAGTATCAGGCCCATAAACTAAATTATTTTTTTCAGCCGCTGTGGCTGCTTTTTCGCCTTGATAGAAGAAAAATTGTGAAATATAGCGAATTTACTCTTTGCTGGAATCGATCTTTGACCAGCGCTCACAAAGTACTAAGTCAATCAATCGAAATACTGTCAAAGACAAACTTTCAGCGCGAATAAACACGTTTTCAGCGCCGTATAGTATGACATGATGCGACACGTAACACTAGTACTATGGACAATAACGCCATCTCTTAGATAAAAACCGAAAGAACTGTTTACTTTACCTAATATTTATATTTAATTTCTTGTGCGAATAAACAACTCAATTGGTCATAAGTAAACCTTTTAAAAAAATAAGGAAGACTTTCATTTTCATTTTTCAGCGAAGATCGGTACCTTCCACCATCCCCGCCACCGGAATTCAGGAGGAGTTCCGGCCCCTTAAGCCTCGCAAGAACATAATCCTTCGAGCCGGATCTTGCTAGAAGACTGCGAAAGTTATTTCTTTTATTAATTGTTTTTTATTTTTTTCCTTCCACTTTTTTTCGTTTTTTTTTTTTAAATTAATTAATATTTAAACTCTTTCCCATGAGTTTAAGGAAACATCCCTGCAAGTATGCACTGTGGAAGAGTTGTTTCACTTCGTACTGTACATTGACAGTACAAGCGAGAGTTTCCGGTTTGCTATTTTTTTGCTGCAGAAATCTGGAACAGATCAGCAGGATTGGGAGCCGTCGTTAGAGCAGTCATCGGTGGGAATCTCACGTCGTCGGCCCGGTGAACTTTGAGCAAAGGCATCAAACGAGGTAAGTAGAATTATATTTGCAGCATTCCCCACGCATTTAAAAAAATAATAATATATAATGTGTGGGGGAGCCCCAAGAAAACGCAAAAAAGGGGTGTTAAAAAATTACAAAAAGTGCGCGAAAGTTGGATAAACGTGAAAATATGGAAATTCCCAAAAAAAACTATCGAAATAAGAAGCAATATAATTACATAAAAAGTGCGCGAAATAATACATATACATATGTATTTACGTGTGTGATGTGTGTAAACCCAAAGAAAACGAAAAAGGGGTGTTAACAAATTACAAAAAGTGCGCGAAAATTGTATAGATGTTGTTGAAGACATGGATGAGGATGACCTCATCATCCTGTAAATAATAAGTTGTACCTATAATAAAATATAAGAAAAAAAAAAATGAATGTAGAAACTAATTATAACTTATAATTAAATTTATGATTACTTACCTGAATACTTACCTGAATACCTACCCGAATACTTACCCGAAAAATAACCTCCCTGCTTTTACTCAAACGCACTTACCTGCAACCCCACTCAGTTCCGTTACTCCTTCCAATGTATGTATATACAAATAGTATAAATAAAGAAAAAAATTAGCGAGTTAAGCAAGCGCGTTTGTATATGCAATGAAATTATACGGTGTTCTTAAATTCGTAAAGAATTATACGGTTCTTAAAATAATATAAAATTATACGGTGTTCTTAAAATCATAAAAAGTTATACGGTTTCATAACATTATAGAATTATACGGTTGATAAAATTATAAAATTATACGATTTCGTAACATTATAAAATTATACGTTCCCTTTTCAAAATAATAAAGAGTGGGATTATATCCGAATTTGAAGTTAAAAATTTACGTGCGTTTTCTTTTAAATTAAACACGGAATTTAAACATGGTGCCGAAACTCGGTTAAAACGAACAAAAACTAGCTATTTCGATATATAAAAAAAACGGAAAACGAAAATATTGTGTTGTGCGAAAAACTAACATAAGTGGAAAAACGAATTTATAACATAAGTGGAAAAACGGAAAACAAATACCGTAACTGCGAAATTCCTATTTTATTTGAAATATATATTATATGTGCATAGTATATATAAAAACTTATAAATATTTGAATATTTAAATAAATACAGTGCCAAAAAAAAAGTGTAAATTATAATAAAATATATTAAAGTATTTTAAAGTAATAAATTATTTTTGAACGTGTGCCTCTTTTCATTCCAAGTGGGTGTGCACTTTTAGTTTCCAAATTAAAACTCCATAAAGTGTGCGCTTTGATCATGTGACATCCATCAAGTACCACTCCAGCTGTGCACCCAAAAACACACAGTAAACGTCGAAATAAGTGCATTGCTCTCGCACCACCCCGCTCTCGTGCTCTCATTGCAACTCGCTGGCAACACGCCCACGCACAAGCAAACAAACCAACGAAAAAAAAAAAACTAAAACAAAATTAAAATATAAAAATTAAAAAAAAAAAATGTGAAAATGAAATAACTAAAACAATCAGCTAAAAAGTGAAAAAAAAATTAAAAAAAAAGGATAATCAAATAAACTTAAAAAAAAAAAAATTAGCTAAAAAAGCGAAAAAAAAAGTTAAAAGTAAAAAAAAGTAAAAATAAATTATCTAAAAAAAAAACAAACAGCTAAAAAAAAAAAAAAATTAAATAAATTTAAAAAATTAAATTAAAAATAAACAAACTAAAAATCGCTAAAAAGCCGGTTGTGATTATATGCTTACATACATACACATGCATATCAAAATAATAAGAAAATTGTAAAATATATAAAAAAAAAATAATTAAAATTAAATAGATTGAAAAGAAAAAATAGTAAACCAAAATCAGAATAAATATTATTTTTGCATGAAAAAATTTTTTTCACAACACAAATTAAATAAAGAGGTGTAAAAATTAAATAAAATTTTAAATTATAAAAAAAAAAAAACAAAGAGCACACGTAACACATACAGCAGCAGTCCACGCAACAATCAATACCACAACACACAGAAGACAACACTCCCCCGTCCCGTCCCCAGAAAACAAAAATTTTGGTTTGTAATAAGTCCGGATGTCTATGTAAGTCCCACTCTCTCACTCAATTGCATATTAAATTTAAGTTTAGCGGATTTTGCCAAACAGTGTATGATACCGCCTCATCATATACATATATACATACAAATCTCTCAAAAAATAATTATAAAATTAAGTTTTATGTTTTTTAACGTTTGCGCAAAATTACAAAATCCGCTAAACTATTCTCAAAATATAATATACATAGCGGGTCCCCAAATTCGGTAAATGAAAATCCTCTAATTTTCATATACCGAATAAAACAGCGCTCATATATAATATATTACCATTTATATATGAAAAACTCGCGCTTTCCCCATAAAAAGTATATATTCAATACGAAAAACCGCTTATTATTATATATCCCCTTACGTATATAAACTCCCCTTTTATATACGCCAACTGGTCCAAAAACACCTTCGAAAAGGACCAGATCGGACCAGTTGCCCCTCTAATATATCCTCTAAAGTATATACATACTCTCAGTATATACACCCCAACAGGGCCGAAACTCATTCCCACGGGCCCAGAATCGGACCAGTGTGAGCACATTACACTGCCCAAAGCCACCACCGCATAGCAAGTCACCGCTACTCAACTGTGGTACATGTGTATACATACACATATATACATAAAGTGTTTTTTTTTCAATTCCGGCAATTTCCACTTCTTCGCTATTTACAATAGCAAGCGGACAAAGGCACGTATGCACATAAGTATACATACGTACATACTCGGGTAAGCTAAGCACCCAGCATACAAACGGGGTATAATAAAAACCCAGTAAACATTTATACATTGCTGTGCTCAGACGCGCTGAGACAATATAGTACACAACTTAAAAGCTTTACACTAAATAAATCAATTATAAATAATATATATATAATTAAATATATATATATAAATATAAATAAATATTTTATATTAAAATTAAATAAAATATCTCACAATGGAGGATAAAATGGAGAAACCCCAATCACTCCACCCCCTTACAGGACCCCGAACTCACTCGAAATCCCAGGCAGAAGAAGAGGAATTCTCCCAGCTACACAAAAAATTTCTATATGAGCTCTCCAGGATGGAAAAATTCTGCGGAAAATGGTGGGACACCAGTGAAGAAACTCATTCCGAAGCAGCCCTCAAAATTTTCAAGGACCATCTGGAAAGGCATATGGAACTAGTGGAGGCAGCCAACCAAAACCTACAGATGAGCAACGTGGAGGATGAAAGGACACGCTCAGCATGTGCAGAGGCCTACGAGACAACAAATGACAACGCAATGCTCACGAAAATCAGGATAAGTGAGTTACTTGGCCAAATCCAACAAAGTATGGATTCCTCCCGGTCAATTACCCCCATCACAAAGATGCCCCCCCCCCCAACACAAACTGACTCACTCAGCTTTCTCAAGGTACCTGCGTGTGACACAGAAATCTTCTATGGAGGATATGAAGATTGGCCCTCATTTAGGGACATGTTCACAGCAGTGTACATCAACCACCCCCAATTATCCGAAGTGCAGATACTATACCACTTGAGACAAAAAACAAGAGGTAAAGCTGCACTCCTCATAAAAAATTACCCTCTCAGTGGCCACACTTTCTCATTAGCATGGGATGCACTCAAGGCACGCTACGAAAATAGAAGAATCGTAGTGGATGGCCAAATGAAGACTTTATTCAACATCCAACCTGCCCACACAGAGAACGGAGAGAAGATCCAACAGATCCAGACGACAATAAATAATTGTCTTTCTACCCTACAGGCAAATGGAGTATCAACAGACAGCTGGGACCCAATGCTTGTCTACCTCTGCTCGTCAAAACTGCCGGACGAGACACTAGCTCTCTGGGAGCAATCACTCAACTCAAGGAAGGAGTTACCTCGATGGTCAGAAATGGACCAATTTTTGACAGCGCGGTACGAGGTCGTGGAGCGACTCAGCACCTACAGACCCAATAAGCCGAACATGAATCAGCCCAGCTACCCCCAACGGACACCAGCGGTCCCTCCCCCAACATTTAATTATCGGAACAAAACCCAATCGTTCCATACTCAAAACAAAAGGCAAGTTTCATGTAAACTATGCCAATCAAACCACTCGATGACAACGTGCGTCAAATTTCGAGAACTGTCCGTCTCAGACCGGAACAAGTTTATTAAAGACAACAACTACTGCAAAAATTGCCTGGCGTACTCGCATTTGGAGAAAGATTGCAAAAGCAACTTTACGTGCGTGTATTGTCAAAGACGTCACCACTCCCTCCTCCATTATACTGCGAGCAACCCCACGCCTTACCCCCCAAAACCTCAAAGAAACTTCACTACCTCTCAAGTGACAGTCGAGGAAGAACAGCCCTGCACCTCTAAGCAGGCATACAAAAACTCAAAGGCAAATGAAAGCGGTAGAACAAAAACTCTATCTCACTATTCGAGTAACAAAGAAAGAACATTGCTTCCCACAGCAAATATTCACATTCTCCACAAAGGAGAGTTAACTCACATCAGAGCTCTCATTGACCATCCCGTATACGAAAGTTACTTGGTCTCCCCACCACAAAAGCCAACTACAAAATTCTTGGCATGGGCGGTAACACAGTCCAAAACTCGAATAGATTATGCTCTATTACGATATGCTCAGCTAATCAAACAGTAAAAATCGCGGCTCAAGCGATAATACTGCCTCAATTGACGCTCACTCTCCCATCCTTCAAAATAAAAGAAGTAGATTTAACAGAATATCTCTCGCTACCCTTAGCAGACCCCGACTGCTTTACACCAGCTAGAATAGACATGGTCATTGGTAGCGACATAATCCCCAAAATACTCATCCCAGGTCTCAAAATTAATGTAGGCGGCAGCTTAATAGCCCAAAACACAATATTTGGGTGGATATTAAGTGGACCAGTTGTGGAAGAAATCTCATCCTTCTCTACTCAGGTGATTGAAACCCCTTCAGAATCACTAGGAGAATTACTCAAGAAATTCTGGGAACAAGAAGAGGTACCACCGGCCCCCACATACACAGACGATGATGAATACTGTGAAGCGCTCTACAAAAAAACCACTCATCGACGAGAAGACGGCCGATATGTAGTAAAGCTGCCATTCAAGTCAGCTTTCCCGGACTCCATTGCACTCGGGCACTCAAGACCCGCAGCACAGCAGCAATACCTCAGCGTGGAACGAAGTAACGGAAAGAAAGATGAACTTCAGAGCACCTATTCAGAAGTCCTAGAGGAATACCTCACGTTAGACCACATGGAACCAACCCATTCACGAGAAATCATACGCGACGGTAAATATTTCTCATGTTACCTACCCCATCACGCGGTGATTAAACCAGGAAGTAAAACTACTAAAGTCCGTGTAGTTTTCAATGCCTCAAAAACCTCGCATTCCGGTCTCTCACTCAATGACGTATTACATACTGGCCCCGTTCTCCAAAATGACTTAATGCTCATTATTCTAAAATGGAGATTATATAAGTATGTATTTAACGGCGACATTGAAAAAATGTACCTTCAAATATACGTCCATAAGGAAGACCAAGACTTCCAACGCGTTCTATTCCGCAGAACCCCCCATAGTCCGATAGAAGACTTTAAACTAAAAACGGTGACATTCGGTGTCAACTGCGCTCCATACTTGGCAATAAGGACACTCCACCAATTAGCCGAGGACTCAAAGGAGACATACCCCCATGTCTCAAAAATATTAAAAGGAGAAACATACGTAGATGACATCCTCTCAGGCGGACATAATCTCGACTCAGCCGGCGAATCGATACATCAAGTTATCGAAGTACTCAAGTCTGCCGGATTCCCGTTAAAAAAGATCACAGCAAACCACAAGTCACTGCTGAAAGACATCCCCCCGTCTGATCTTTTAGATGAAGAATTTCTTGAATTCCAAGAGGCAAGTTCTACAAAAACCCTCGGAATAAAATGGAATGCTCTCACTGATACATTCTCGTACCCAGTTGACCCCCCCTTATCCTCAGACACTGCCACGAAACGACAGATCCTCTCATCTGTCGCGAAACTTTTCGACCCGGCAGGATGGCTATCGCCTATAATGATAGCAGCGAAAACTCTTCTTCAGCAACTATGGATGGTAGGAACAGAATGGGACGAAACCGTGAAGCCGATCTCACTCCACAAATGGAACACCTTCAGGAGAAATCTCGCCGCAATCGAAGAAATAAGGATACCGCGATGGGTGCAATTCAGCCCAAACAGTTCCATTCAGCTACACGGATTCTCAGATGCTTCCGAGAAGGCATACTGCGCTTGCGTATACTTACGAGTCCAGCAAGGTGAATCTGCTACATCCCACTTACTCGCAGCCAAGAGTAAAGTAACCCCCTTACAAACCGTCTCTCTCCCTAGGCTGGAACTTTGCGGCGCAGTTTTACTCGCAAAATTAGTAAAGCAGATCCGCTCCTCCCTAAATCTGCCATCTCATGAACTAAATTTGTGGACAGACTCCTCAATTGTATTAGCATGGCTGGAAAAACCCCCATGGACGTGGAAAACATACGTAGCGAACAGGACATCTCAGATCCTCGAACTCGTAAACAATGCTACGTGGCGACATGTCTCCAGCGCTGACAACCCAGCTGATCTAGGTACGCGTGGAGTCAAACCCCAAGAGCTCGTCAACTGTTCACTCTGGTGGAAAGGCCCCGAGTGGTTGACTAGGCCATCCCCACTTTGGCCGAAAAGTTCACCAACTCATTCGTCCCCCCCCCCGAACAGAGACACATAGAAGTACTCCATGCTTTAGAAGATACAGACTTCTTAGACCGTTTCTCCTCCTTCTCAAGAGCCCTTAGAGTGACGGCTTTCATATTAAGATTCTCACAAAAGGCACGGAAACTGCCTCCTCCCAATACTTCTAGCCTCACACAAGCGGAAGTAAATCAAGCAAAAACTCATCTCATTTTATGTACGCAAAGAAGATATTTTGCAAAAACTATTACGGCGTTAGAAGCAAAATCCCCGGTCGGTAAAAAGGACCCACTGCTTTCCCTCAACCCATTCATAGATTCGTCTGGCATTCTACGCGCGAATGGACGACTAAGCTATGCGGCTCTCAGTTATAGTGAGCGCCATCCAATTATCATCCCAGATAACTCTAGATTTTGCACTCTTCTCCTCGCATTTCTCCACGCTACCCTTTTGCACGCTGAAAAACAGCTTATGACACGAATGATTCAGCAGGAATATTACATCCCACGAATGAGGCAGAAGATCAAGACGTGTATATTCAACTGCAAAGTTTGTACAATTTACAAACAAAAAATGAAATCCCAAATCATGTCGGCGCTCCCTCCTGAACGCTCAACGTACCCGCTCCCCTTTCACACCACAGGAATTGACTTTGCAGGTCCATTTCTTGTGAAAACTTCTATACTCGGTCGTGCATCTCACTCAAAAGCCTATGTATGCGTTTTCATATGCTTCTCCACAAAGGCTATTCATCTCGAAGTGTGCTCCGACTTGACCACCGAATCTTTCAAAGCCGCGTTTGCACGTTTCGTCGGACGCAGAGGCATCCCACATAAAGTCATGGCCGACAACGGTAAGACGTTTGTAGGAGCACAACGTAGTTTCTCACGTGAATTATCCTCCTTCCTTGCAGAAGCCTCCGAGGATATAGCAAAAAAATACGCCATTCACGTATTCACATGGCAATTCATCCCGCCATACGCCCCTCACATGGGCGGACTTTTGGAGGCTGCAGTGAAAAGTTTCAAAACTCACTTTACGAAGGTAGCCGGCAGCCAAAAATTTACGTTAGAGGAGTTCACTACGCTCCTTATTCGTATCGAAGCGGTTCTTAACTCCAGACCGCTCTCCCCAATGTCTCAAGATCCCGACGACTTAAAAGCTCTGACCCCAGGCCACTTTCTGCGTGGAGCTCCCCTACTCTCCATCCCGGAACCGAACTCGGAAGAGCTAACTCTAATGAATAAATGGAAAAAATTTAAAGTGCTCCACCACCAATTCAGTAAACGCTGGAAGTCGGAATATCTCCAAGAGCTCCACAAACGGCATAAATGGAAAGGCCAAGAGCTCAATCTCACTGAAGGAGATCTCGTTGTCATTAAAGACGACCTCCTGCCCCCCAACAAATGGCGTTTAGGACGCGTCATACAACTTCATCCCGCTCCCGACCAAAATATCCGAGTGGTAGATATCCGAACTCAAAACGGAGTCGTTACTCGCAATATCACAAAACTCTGTGTATTACCACCCGCTTAGCTTATACGTTTTCAATTTATTCATCTCGTTTCCCACACGATCCCACATGCTTCTTAACAAATACTGCAACTCTATATTTACAGATCTCAAGGTTTCCGAAAGTGTCGCCTCTGTTGCCGCACCCATTCGCTGCGCTTTTGCCGAGCCTTCATAGCGATGACACCCGAAGAGCGATATGAATCGGCCAAGGTCCATCGCTATTGTTTAAATTGCTTGGCGACCTCGCATACCACGGGATCCTGTGATAGCCCCGACAGTTGCCGCCGCTGCGGCCTAGCTCATCACACAATGCTCCATCGGCCAATACGCGACCTCCCCGAGGGTAAACCCACTACGAAAAAGGTAACTTTTCAACCGGCTGACACTCGGCGCACCAATCCACCTTCAAGGAAAATGAGGAAAGAGCAAACATCAACCCGGCGAAATCAAAGAGCTGTTTCCCGCAATGCTCCTACTGTAAAAAGAGCTGTTTCCCGCAATGCTCCTGCTGTAAAAAGAAAAATACGCGGGTTGGTGCAGAAAGCGAGAGAAACGCTAAATCAGCTCGAAAACCTCGTCGAAGCATCGTCGCCGCTGGCCCGCCGGCATGTTGAAGACATGGATGAGGATGACCTCATCATCCTGTAATTAATAAGTTGTACCTATAATAAAATATAAGAAAAAAAAATGATTGTAGAAACTAATTATAACTTATAATTAAATTTATGATTACTTACCTGAATACTTACCCGAATACCTACCTGAATACCTACCCGAATACTTACCCGAAAAATAACCTCCCTGCTTTTACTCAAACGCACTTACCTGCAACCCTACTCAGTTCCGTTACTCCTTCCAATGTATGTATATACAAATAGTATAAATAAAGAAAAAAATTAGCGAGTTAAGCAAGCGCGTTTGTATATGCAATAAAATTATACGGTGTTCTTAAATTCGTAAAGAATTATACGGTTCTTAAAATAATATAAAATTATACGGTGTTCTTAAAATCATAAAAAATTATACGGTTTCATAACATTATAGAATTATACGGTTGATAAAATTATAAAATTATACGATTTCCTAACATTATAAAATTATACGTTCCCTTTTCAAAATAATAAAGAGTGGGATTATATCCGAATTTGAAGTTAAACATTTGCGTGCGTTTTCTTTTAAATTAAACACGGAATTTAAACAAATGTGAAAATGGAGAAATTCCCATGAAAACATCGAAATAAGAAGCAATATAAATTGCATAAAAGTGCGCGAAAATCGAAATAATTATATGTATACAAGTGCAAATCGGGAAAATTCCCAGAAAATATAGAAAAAAGGCAATATAATTGCATAAAAGTGCGCGAAAATCGAAATAATTATATGTATACAAGTGCAAATCGGGAAAATTCCCAGAAAATATAGAAAAAAGGCAATATAATTGCATAAAAGTGCGCGAAAATCGAAATAATTATATGTATACAAGTGCAAATCGGTGAAATTCCCAGAAAATATTGGAAACCGGCTAAGTTTGCTAAAAGTGCGCGAAAATCGAAATATATACCTAAATATACATGTGAAAATCGGGAAAATTCCCAGAAAATATTGAAGAACGGCTAAATTTACTTTTATTTTAATTTATTTAATTTAATTTACTACACTAGGGTAGTGTCATTTAGCAAAGCGCAATCCCAAATAATAAGTTGGAGCGCCAGCAGCAAGGCCCACACCGAAGGCCCACCGTACAACAAGGCCTATACCAAGGCTCGTAGAAGGCTGCGTCCATATTGGCAAAAAACTCGCAGAGCCAATTTTCACAGGCCTCTCTTGAGGCCAATTTCTCACCATTAAGCGCGTTCGCCACGGGCAGGAAAATATTGTAATCACTTGGTGACAGGTCCGGACTATAAGGTGGGTTCATTAGGACCTCGCATTCGAGCTCCTGGAGCTTCTGGCGCGTCATCAAAGACGTGTGTGGCCTGGCTTTGTCCTGATGGAACACAATTCGGCCTCTGTTGATTAAAGATGGCCTCGTCTGGATTAGTGCTGCCTTCAAGCGGTCCAGTTGTTGGCAGTAGAGGGCCGAATTGAGCGTTTAGCCATAGGGGAGCAGCTCGTAGTAGATGATTCCTTGCCAATCCCACCAAACACGCAGCAAAACCTTCCTGGCCGTCATCCCTGGCTTGGCCACCGTTTCCGCTGGCTCAACGCGTTTCAACCATGACCGATTTCGCTTGACGTTGTCGTAAGTGATCCACTTTTCATCGCCAGGCATGAAACGCTTCCGAAAGGCGTCGATTTTGTTGCGATTCAGCAGCGATTCGCAGATGGAAATTCGGTCCATCATATTTTTTTGCGTTAGTTCGTGTGGCACCCAAACATTGAGCTTCTTTTTGAATCCAAGGTTATGCAAATGGTTCCAAAGGATTTTCTGGGTTATCTTTAGTTCCTCAACAATTATGGTAAATAAGTGCTCTCGTGACGGTCTGTTTCCACTACTTCCATGATTTTATCGCAATTTTCGACGACAGGCGTGGTGCATCTTTGACATCGAAATTACCGGAACGGAACCACTTTTGTGTTACAAGTTCGTTTACAGTATCAGGCCCATAAACTAAATTAATTTTTTCAGCCGCTGTGGCTGCTTTTTCGCCTTGATAGAAGAAAAATTGTGAAATATAGCGAATTTACTCTTTGCTGGAATCCATCTTTGACGAGCACTCACAAAGTACTAAGTCAATCAATCGAAATACTGTCAAAGACAAACTTTCAGCGCGAATAAACACGTTTTCAGCGCCGTATAGTATGACATGATGCGACACGTAACACTAGTACTATGGACAATAACGCCATCTCTTAGATAAAAACCGAAAGAACTGTTTACTTTACCTAATATTTATATTTAATTTCTTGTGCGAATAAACAACTCAATTGGTCATAAGTAAACCTTTTAAAAAAATAAGGAAGACTTTCATTTTCATTTTTCAGCGAAGACCGGTACCTTCCACGATCCCCGCCACCGGAATTCAGGAGGAGTTCCGGCCCCTTAAGCCTCGCAAGAACATGATCCTTCGAGCCGGATCTTGCTAGAAGACTGCGAAAGTTATTTCTTTTATTAATTGTTTTTTATTTTTTTCCTTCCACTTTTTTTCGTTTTTTTTTTAATTAATTAATATTTAAACTCTTTCCCATGTCGCTCGCTGGCGAACAAAAAAAAAAAAAAAAAGGGTTTAAGGAAACATCCCTGCAAGTATGCACTGTGGAAGAGTTGTTTCACTTCGTACTGTACATTGACAGTACAAGCGAGAGTTTCCGGTTTGCTATTTTTTGCTGCAGAAATCTGGAACAGATCAGCAGGGTTGGGAGCCGTCGTTGGAGCAGTCATCGGTGGGAATCTCACGTCGTCGGCCCGGTGAACTTTGAGCAAAGGCATCAAACGAGGTAAGTAGAATTATATTTGCAGCATTCCCCCCACGCATTTATAAAAAAAAATAATAATATATAATGTGTGGGCGAACCCCAAGAAAACGCAAAAAAGGGGTGTTAAAAAATTACAAAAAGTGCGCGAAAGTTGGATAAACGTGAAAATGGGGAAATTCCCAAATAAGAAGCAATATAATTACATAAAAAGTGCGCGAAATAATACATATACATATGTATTTACGTGTGTGATGTGTGTAAACTCAAAGAAAACGAAAAAGGGGTGTTAAAAAATTACAAAAAGTGCGCGAAAATTGTATAAATGTGAAAATGGAGAAAAAATCCCATGAAAAGATCGAAATAAGAAGCAATATGAATTGCATAAAAGTGCGCGAAAATCGAAATAATTATATGTATACAAGTGCAAATCGGGAAAATTCCCAGAAAATATAGAAAAAAGGCAATATAATTGCATAAAAGTGCGCGAAAATCGAAATATATATATGTATGCAAGTGCAAATCGGTGAAATTCCCAGAAAATATTGAAAAACGGCTAAGTTTGCTAAAAGTGCGCGAAAATCGAAATATATACCTATATATACATGTGAAAATCGGGAAAATTCCCAGAAAATATTGAAGAACGGCTAAATTTACTTTTATTTTAATTTATTTAATTTAATTTACTAAAAGTACGCGAAAATCGAAATACATATATGCATATAGGTACATGTGCAAGTCGGGAAAATTCCCAGAAAATATCGAAAAAAGGCAATATAAATTTGCTAAAAGTGCGCGAAAATATCTGTTTCATGTTCCCGTTAGAAGTGGAAAAATTCTTATAATAGGGAAACGGTAAAGGTGAGCGACGTAACGAAGCGCGGTCGTAAGGTGCTAGTGAAGTGAAGTGACCAAGTGGAAGCGCAGGCAGTGACGGAGCCGAAGCGTAAAGCGCCCCACTAGTGAAGTGAAGTTGACCCAGGGATTGTAGCGACACTAGGGTAGTGTCATTTAGCAAAGCGCAATCCCAAATAATAAGTTGGAGCGCCAGCAGCAAGGCCCACACCGAAGGCCCACCGTACAACAAGGCCTATACCAAGGCTCGTAGAAGGCTGCGTACATATTGGCAAAAAACTCGCAGAGCCAATTTTCACAGGCCTCTCTTGAGGCCAATTTCTCACCATTAAGCGCGTTCGCCACGGGCAGGAAAATATTGTAATCACTTGGTGACAGGTCCGGACTATAAGGTGGGTTCATTAGGACCTCGCATTCGAGCTCCTGGAGCTTCTGGCGCGTCATCAAAGACGTGTGTGGCCTGGCTTTGTCCTGATGGAACACAATTCGGCCTCTGTTGATTAAAGATGGCCTCGTCTGGATGAGTGCTGCCTTCAAGCGGTCCAGTTGTTGGCAGTAGAGGGCCGAATTGAGCGTTTAGCCATAGGGGAGCAGCTCGTAGTAGATGATTCCTTGCCAATCCCACCAAACACGCAGCAAAACCTTCCTGGCCGTCATCCCTGGCTTGGCCACCGTTTCCGCTGGCTCAACGCGTTTCAACCATGACCGATTTCGCTTGACGTTGTCGTAAGTGATCCACTTTTCATCGCCAGGCATGAAACGCTTCCGAAAGGCGTCGATTTTGTTGCAATTCAGCAGCGATTCGCAGATGGAAATTCGGTCCATCATATTTTTTTGCGTTAGTTCGTGTGGCACCCAAACATTGAGCTTCTTTTTGAATCCAAGGTTATGCAAATGGTTCCAAAGGATTTTCTGGGTTATCTTTAGTTCCTCAACAATTAAATAAGTGCTCTCGTGACGGTCTGTTTCCACTACTTCCATGATTTTATCGCAATTTTCGACGACAGGCGTGGTGCATCTTTGACATCGAAATTACCGGAACGGAACCACTTTTGTGTTACAAGTTCGTTTACAGTATCAGGCCCATAAACTAAATTAATTTTTTCAGCCGCTGTGGCTGCTTTTTCGCCTTGATAGAAGAAAAATTGTGAAATATAGCGAATTTACTCTTTGCTGGAATCCATCTTTGACGAGCGCTCACAAAGTACTAAGTCAATCAATCGAAATACTGTCAAAGACAAACTTTCAGCGTGAATAAACACGTTTTCAGCGCCGTATATGGTAGTATGACATGATGCGACACGTAACACTAGTACTATGGACAATAACGCCATCTCTTAGATAAAAACCGAAAGAACTGTTTACTTTACCTAACATTTATATTTAATTTCTTGTGCGAATAAACAACTCAATTTGTCATAAGTAAACCTTTTAAAAAAATAAGGAAGACTTTCATTTTCATTTTTCAGCGAAGACCGGTACCTTCCACGATCCCCGCCACCGGAATTCAGGAGGAGTTCCGGCCCCTTAAGCCTCGCAAGAACATGATCCTTCGAGCCGGATCTTGCTAGAAGACTGCGAAAGTTATTTCTTTTATTAATTGTTTTTTATTTTTTTCCTTCCACTTTTTTTCGTTTTTTTTTAAATTAATTAATATTTAAACTCTTTCCCATGTCGCTCGCTGGCGAACACAAAAACAAAAAAAAAAAAAAAAAAAAGGGTTTAAGGAAACATCCCTGCAAGTATGCACTGTGGAAGAGTTGTTTCACTTCGTACTGTACATTGACAGTACAAGCGAGAGTTTCCGGTTTGCTATTTTTTGCTGCAGAAATCTGGAACAGATCAGCATGGTTGGGAGCCGTCGTTGGAGCAGTCATCGGTGGGAATCTCACGTCGTCGGCCCGGTGAACTTTGAGCTTGATGCCTTTGCTCAAAGTTCACGAGGTAAGTAGAATTATATTTGCAGCATTCCCCACGCATTTATAAAAAAAAATAATAATATATAATGTGTGGGCGAACCCCAAGAAAACGCAAAAAAGGGGTGTTAAAAAATTACAAAAAGTGCGCGAAAGTTGGATAAACGTGAAAATGGGGAAATTCCCAAAAAAACTATCGAAATAAGAAGCAATATAATTACATAAAAAGTGCGCGAAATAATACATATACATATGTACGTGTGTGATGTGTGTAAACCCAAAGAAAACGAAAAAGGGGTGTTAAAAAATTACAAAAAGTGCGCGAAAATTGTATAAATGTGAAAATGGAGAAATTCCCATGAAAACATCGAAATAAGAAGCAATATAAATTGCATAAAAGTGCGCGAAAATCGAAATAATTATATGTATACAAGTGCAAATCGGGAAAATTCCCAGAAAATATTGAAAAAAGGCAATATAATTGCATAAAAGTGCGCGAAAATCGAAATATATATATGTATGCAAGTGCAAATCGGTGAAATTCCCAGAAAATATTGAAAAACGGCTAAGTTTGCTAAAAGTGCGCGAAAATCGAAATATATACCTATATATACATGTGAAAATCGGGAAAATTCCCAGAAAATATTGAAGAACGGCTAAATTTACTTTTATTTTAATTTATTTAATTTAATTTACTAAAAGTACGCGAAAATCGAAATATATATATGTATATACATGTGCAAGTCGGGAAAATTCCCAGAAAATATCGAAAAAAGGCAATATAAATTTGCTAAAAGTGCGCGAAAATATCTGTTTCATGTTCCCGTTAGAAGTGGAAAAATTCTTATAATAGGGAAACGGTAAAGGTGAGCGACGTAACGAAGCGCGGTCGTAAGGTGCTAGTGAAGTGAAGTGACCAAGTGGAAGCGCAGGCAGTGACGGAGCCGAAGCGTAAAGCGCCCCACTAGTGAAGTGAAGTTGACCCAGGGATTGTAGCGACACTAGGGTAGTGTCATTTAGCAAAGCGCAATCCCAAATAATAAGTTGGAGCGCCAGCAGCAAGGCCCACACCGAAGGCCCACCGTACAACAAGGCCTATACCAAGGCTCGTAGAAGGCTGCGTACATATTGGCAAAAAACTCGCAGAGCCAATTTTCACAGGCCTCTCTTGAGGCCAATTTCTCACCATTAAGCGCGTTCGCCACGGGCAGGAAAATATTGTAATCACTTGGTGACAGGTCCGGACTATAAGGTGGGTTCATTAGGACCTCGCATTCGAGCTCCTGGAGCTTCTGGCGCGTCATCAAAGACGTGTGTGGCCTGGCTTTGTCCTGATGGAACACAATTCGGCCTCTGTTGATTAAAGATGGCCTCGTCTGGATGAGTGCTGCCTTCAAGCGGTCCAGTTGTTGGCAGTAGAGGGCCGAATTGAGCGTTTAGCCATAGGGGAGCAGCTCGTAGTAGATGATTCCTTGCCAATCCCACCAAACACGCAGCAAAACCTTCCTGGCCGTCATCCCTGGCTTGGCCACCGTTTCCGCTGGCTCAACGCGTTTCAACCATGACCGATTTCGCTTGACGTTGTCGTAAGTGATCCACTTTTCATCGCCAGGCATGAAACGCTTCCGAAAGGCGTCGATTTTGTTGCGATTCAGCAGCGATTCGCAGATGGAAATTCGGTCCATCATATTTTTTTGCGTTAGTTCGTGTGGCACCCAAACATTGAGCTTCTTTTTGAATCCAAGGTTATGCAAATGGTTCCAAAGGATTTTCTGGGTTATCTTTAGTTCCTCAACAATTAAATAAGTGCTCTCGTGACGGTCTGTTTCCACTACTTCCATGATTTTATCGCAATTTTCGACGACAGGCGTGGTGCATCTTTGACATCGAAATTACCGGAACGGAACCACTTTTGTGTTACAAGTTCGTTTACAGTATCAGGCCCATAAACTAAATTAATTTTTTCAGCCGCTGTGGCTGCTTTTTCGCCTTGATAGAAGAAAAATTGTGAAATATAGCGAATTTACTCTTTGCTGGAATCCATCTTTGACGAGCGCTCACAAAGTACTAAGTCAATCAATCGAAATACTGTCAAAGACAAACTTTCAGCGTGAATAAACACGTTTTCAGCGCCGTATATGGTAGTATGACATGATGCGACACGTAACACTAGTACTATGGACAATAACGCCATCTCTTAGATAAAAACCGAAAGAACTGTTTACTTTACCTAACATTTATATTTAATTTCTTGTGCGAATAAACAACTCAATTTGTCATAAGTAAACCTTTTAAAAAAATAAGGAAGACTTTCATTTTCATTTTTCAGCGAAGACCGGTACCTTCCACGATCCCCGCCACCGGAATTCAGGAGGAGTTCCGGCCCCTTAAGCCTCGCAAGAACATGATCCTTCGAGCCGGATCTTGCTAGAAGACTGCGAAAGTTATTTCTTTTATTAATTGTTTTTTATTTTTTTCCTTCCACTTTTTTTCGTTTTTTTTTAAATTAATTAATATTTAAACTCTTTCCCATGTCGCTCGCTGGCGAACACAAAAACAAAAAAAAAAAAAAAAAGGGTTTAAGGAAACATCCCTGCAAGTATGCACTGTGGAAGAGTTGTTTCACTTCGTACTGTACATTGACAGTACAAGCGAGAGTTTCCGGTTTGCTATTTTTTGCTGCAGAAATCTGGAACAGATCAGCATGGTTGGGAGCCGTCGTTGGAGCAGTCATCGGTGGGAATCTCACGTCGTCGGCCCGGTGAACTTTGAGCTTGATGCCTTTGCTCAAAGTTCACGAGGTAAGTAGAATTATATTTGCAGCATTCCCCACGCATTTATAAAAAAAAATAATAATATATAATGTGTGGGCGAACCCCAAGAAAACGCAAAAAAGGGGTGTTAAAAAATTACAAAAAGTGCGCGAAAGTTGGATAAACGTGAAAATGGGGAAATTCCCAAAAAAACTATCGAAATAAGAAGCAATATAATTACATAAAAAGTGCGCGAAATAATACATATACATATGTACGTGTGTGATGTGTGTAAACCCAAAGAAAACGAAAAAGGGGTGTTAAAAAATTACAAAAAGTGCGCGAAAATTGTATAAATGTGAAAATGGAGAAATTCCCATGAAAACATCGAAATAAGAAGCAATATAAATTGCATAAAAGTGCGCGAAAATCGAAATAATTATATGTATACAAGTGCAAATCGGGAAAATTCCCAGAAAATATTGAAAAAAGGCAATATAATTGCATAAAAGTGCGCGAAAATCGAAATATATATATGTATGCAAGTGCAAATCGGTGAAATTCCCAGAAAATATTGAAAAACGGCTAAGTTTGCTAAAAGTGCGCGAAAATCGAAATATATACCTATATATACATGTGAAAATCGGGAAAATTCCCAGAAAATATTGAAGAACGGCTAAATTTACTTTTATTTTAATTTATTTAATTTAATTTACTAAAAGTACGCGAAAATCGAAATATATATATGTATATACATGTGCAAGTCGGGAAAATTCCCAGAAAATATCGAAAAAAGGCAATATAAATTTGCTAAAAGTGCGCGAAAATATCTGTTTCATGTTCCCGTTAGAAGTGGAAAAATTCTTATAATAGGGAAACGGTAAAGGTGAGCGACGTAACGAAGCGCGGTCGTAAGGTGCTAGTGAAGTGAAGTGACCAAGTGGAAGCGCAGGCAGTGACGGAGCCGAAGCGTAAAGCGCCCCACTAGTGAAGTGAAGTTGACCCAGGGATTGTAGCGACACTAGGGTAGTGTCATTTAGCAAAGCGCAATCCCAAATAATAAGTTGGAGCGCCAGCAGCAAGGCCCACACCGAAGGCCCACCGTACAACAAGGCCTATACCAAGGCTCGTAGAAGGCTGCGTACATATTGGCAAAAAACTCGCAGAGCCAATTTTCACAGGCCTCTCTTGAGGCCAATTTCTCACCATTAAGCGCGTTCGCCACGGGCAGGAAAATATTGTAATCACTTGGTGACAGGTCCGGACTATAAGGTGGGTTCATTAGGACCTCGCATTCGAGCTCCTGGAGCTTCTGGCGCGTCATCAAAGACGTGTGTGGCCTGGCTTTGTCCTGATGGAACACAATTCGGCCTCTGTTGATTAAAGATGGCCTCGTCTGGATGAGTGCTGCCTTCAAGCGGTCCAGTTGTTGGCAGTAGAGGGCCGAATTGAGCGTTTAGCCATAGGGGAGCAGCTCGTAGTAGATGATTCCTTGCCAATCCCACCAAACACGCAGCAAAACCTTCCTGGCCGTCAATCCTGGCTTGGCCACCGTTTCCGCTGGCTCAACGCGTTTCAACCATGACCGATTTCGCTTGACGTTGTCGTAAGTGATCCACTTTTCATCGCCAGGCATGAAACGCTTCCGAAAGGCGTCGATTTTGTTGCGATTCAGCAGCGATTCGCAGATGGAAATTCGGTCCATCATATTTTTTTGCGTTAGTTCGTGTGGCACCCAAACATTGAGCTTCTTTTTGAATCCAAGGTTATGCAAATGGTTCCAAAGGATTTTCTGGGTTATCTTTAGTTCCTCAACAATTATGGTAAATAAGTGCTCTCGTGACGGTCTGTTTCCACTACTTCCATGATTTTATCGCAATTTTCGACGACAGGCGTGGTGCATCTTTGACATCGAAATTACCGGAACGGAACCACTTTTGTGTTACAAGTTCGTTTACAGTATCAGGCCCATAAACTAAATTAATTTTTTCAGCCGCTGTGGCTGCTTTTTCGCCTTGATAGAAGAAAAATTGGGAAATATAGCGAATTTACTCTTTGCTGGAATCCATCTTTGACGAGCGCTCACAAAATACTAAGTCAATCAATCGAAATACTGTCAAAGACAAACTTTCAGCGTGAATAAACACGTTTTCAGCGCCGTATATGGTAGTATGACATGATGCGACACGTAACACTAGTACTATGGACAATAACGCCATCTCTTAGATAAAAACCGAAAGAACTGTTTACTTTACCTAACATTTATATTTAATTTCTTGTGCGAATAAACAACTCAATTTGTCATAAGTAAACCTTTTAAAAAAATAAGGAAGACTTTCATTTTCATTTTTCAGCGAAGACCGGTACCTTCCACGATCCCCGCCACCGGAATTCAGGACGAGTTCCGGCCCCTTAAGCCTCGCAAGAACATGATCCTTCGAGCCGGATCTTGCTAGAAGACTGCGAAAGTTATTTCTTTTATTAATTGTTTTTTATTTTTTTCCTTCCACTTTTTTTCGTTTTTTTTTAAATTAATTAATATTTAAACTCTTTCCCATGTCGCTCGCTGGCGAACACAAAAACAAAAAAAAAAAAAAAAAAAAAGGGTTTAAGGAAACATCCCTGCAAGTATGCACTGTGGAAGAGTTGTTTCACTTCGTACTGTACATTGACAGTACAAGCGAGAGTTTCCGGTTTGCTATTTTTTGCTGCAGAAATCTGGAACAGATCAGCATGGTTGGGAGCCGTCGTTGGAGCAGTCATCGGTGGGAATCTCACGTCGTCGGCCCGGTGAACTTTGAGCTTGATGCCTTTGCTCAAAGTTCACGAGGTAAGTAGAATTATATTTGCAGCATTCCCCACGCATTTATAAAAAAAAATAATAATATATAATGTGTGGGCGAACCCCAAGAAAACGCAAAAAAGGGGTGTTAAAAAATTACAAAAAGTGCGCGAAAGTTGGATAAACGTGAAAATGGGGAAATTCCCAAAAAAACTATCGAAATAAGAAGCAATATAATTACATAAAAAGTGCGCGAAATAATACATATACATATGTACGTGTGTGATGTGTGTAAACCCAAAGAAAACGAAAAAGGGGTGTTAAAAAATTACAAAAAGTGCGCGAAAATTGTATAAATGTGAAAATGGAGAAATTCCCATGAAAACATCGAAATAAGAAGCAATATAAATTGCATAAAAGTGCGCGAAAATCGAAATAATTATATGTATACAAGTGCAAATCGGGAAAATTCCCAGAAAATATTGAAAAAAGGCAATATAATTGCATAAAAGTGCGCGAAAATCGAAATATATATATGTATGCAAGTGCAAATCGGTGAAATTCCCAGAAAATATTGAAAAACGGCTAAGTTTGCTAAAAGTGCGCGAAAATCGAAATATATACCTATATATACATGTGAAAATCGGGAAAATTCCCAGAAAATATTGAAGAACGGCTAAATTTACTTTTATTTTAATTTATTTAATTTAATTTACTGAAAGTACGCGAAAATCGAAATATATATATGTATATACATGTGCAAGTCGGGAAAATTCCCAGAAAATATCGAAAAAAGGCAATATAAATTTGCTAAAAGTGCGCGAAAATATCTGTTTCATGTTCCCGTTAGAAGTGGAAAAATTCTTATAATAGGGAAACGGTAAAGGTGAGCGACGTAACGAAGCGCGGTCGTAAGGTGCTAGTGAAGTGAAGTGACCAAGTGGAAGCGCAGGCAGTGACGGAGCCGAAGCGTAAAGCGCCCCACTAGTGAAGTGAAGTTGACCCAGGGATTGTAGCGACACTAGGGTAGTGTCATTTAGCAAAGCGCAATCCCAAATAATAAGTTGGAGCGCCAGCAGCAAGGCCCACACCGAAGGCCCACCGTACAACAAGGCCTATACCAAGGCTCGAAGAAGGCTGCGTACATATTGGCAAAAAACTCGCAGAGCCAATTTTCACAGGCCTCTCTTGAGGCCAATTTCTCACCATTAAGCGCGTTCGCCACGGGCAGGAAAATATTGTAATCACTTGGTGACAGGTCCGGACTATAAGGTGGGTTCATTAGGACCTCGCATTCGAGCTCCTGGAGCTTCTGGCGCGTCATCAAAGACGTGTGTGGCCTGGCTTTGTCCTGATGGAACACAATTCGGCCTCTGTTGATTAAAGATGGCCTCGTCTGGATGAGTGCTGCCTTCAAGCGGTCCAGTTGTTGGCAGTAGAGGGCCGAATTGAGCGTTTAGCCATAGGGGAGCAGCTCGTAGTAGATGATTCCTTGCCAATCCCACCAAACACGCAGCAAAACCTTCCTGGCCGTCAATCCTGGCTTGGCCACCGTTTCCGCTGGCTCAACGCGTTTCAACCATGACCGATTTCGCTTGACGTTGTCGTAAGTGATCCACTTTTCATCGCCAGGCATGAAACGCTTCCGAAAGGCGTCGATTTTGTTGCGATTCAGCAGCGATTCGCAGATGGAAATTCGGTCCATCATATTTTTTTGCGTTAGTTCGTGTGGCACCCAAACATTGAGCTTCTTTTTGAATCCAAGGTTATGCAAATGGTTCCAAAGGATTTTCTGGGTTATCTTTAGTTCCTCAACAATTATGGTAAATAGGTGCTCTCGTGACGGTCTGTTTCCACTACTTCCATGATTTTATCGCAATTTTCGACGACAGGCGTGGTGCATCTTTGACATCGAAATTACCGGAACGGAACCACTTTTGTGTTACAAGTTCGTTTACAGTATCAGGCCCATAAACTAAATTAATTTTTTCAGCCGCTGTGGCTGCTTTTTCGCCTTGATAGAAGAAAAATTGTGAAATATAGCGAATTTACTCTTTGCTGGAATCCATCTTTGACGAGCGCTCACAAAGTACTAAGTCAATCAATCGAAATACTGTCAAAGACAAACTTTCAGCGCGAATAAACACGTTTTCAGCGCCGTATAGTATGACATGATGCGACACGTAACACTAGTACTATGGACAATAACGCCATCTCTTAGATAAAAACCGAAAGAACTGTTTACTTTACCTAACATTTATATTTAATTTCTTGTGCGAATAAACAACTCAATTTGTCATAAGTAAACCTTTTAAAAAAATAAGGAAGACTTTCATTTTCATTTTTCAGCGAAGACCGGTACCTTCCACGATCCCCGCCACCGGAATTCAGGAGGAGTTCCGGCCCCTTAAGCCTCGCAAGAACATGATCCTTCGAGCCGGATCTTGCTAGAAGACTGCGAAAGTTATTTCTTTTATTAATTGTTTTTTATTTTTTTCCTTCCACTTTTTTTCGTTTTTTTTAAATTAATTAATATTTAAACTCTTTCCCATGTCGCTCGCTGGCGAACACAAAAAAAAAAAAAAAAAAAAAAGGGTTTAAGGAAACATCCCTGCAAGTATGCACTGTGGAAGAGTTGTTTCACTTCGTACTGTACATTGACAGTACAAGCGAGAGTTTCCGGTTTGCTATTTTTTGCTGCAGAAATCTGGAACAGATCAGCAGGGTTGGGAGCCGTCGTTGGAGCAGTCATCGGTGGGAATCTCACGTCGTCGGCCCGGTGAACTTTGAGCTTAATGCCTTTGCTCAAAGTTCACGAGGTAAGTAGAATTATATTTGCAGCATTTATAAAAAAAAATAATAATATATAATGTGTGGGCGAACCCCAAGAAAACGCAAAAAAGGGGTGTTAAAAAATTACAAAAAGTGCGCGAAAGTTGGATAAACGTGAAAATGGGGAAATTCCCAAAAAAAAACTTTCGAAATAAGAAGCAATATAATTACATAAAAAGTGCGCGAAATAATACATATACATATGTATTTACGTGTGTGATGTGTGTACACCCAAAGAAAACGAAAAAGGGGTGTTAAAAAATTACAAAAAGTGCGCGAAAATTGTATAAATGTGAAAATGGAGAAAAAATCCCATGAAAAGATCGAAATAAGAAGCAATATAAATTGCATAAAAGTGCGCGAAAATCGAAATAATTATATGTATACAAGTGCAAATCGGGAAAATTCCCAGAAAATATAGAAAAAAGGCAATATAATTGCATAAAAGTGCGCGAAAATCGAAATATATATATGTATGCAAGTGCAAATCGGTGAAATTCCCAGAAAATATTGAAAAACGGCTAAGTTTGCTAAAAGTGCGCGAAAATCGAAATATATACCTATATATACATGTGAAAATCGGGAAAATTCCCAGAAAATATTGAAGAACGGCTAAATTTACTTTTATTTTAATTTATTTAATTTAATTTACTAAAAGTACGCGAAAATCGAAATACATATATGCATATAGGTACATGTGCAAGTCGGGAAAATTCCCAGAAAATATCGAAAAAAGGCAATATAAATTTGCTAAAAGTGCGCGAAAATATCTGTTTCATGTTCCCGTTAGAAGTGGAAAAATTCTTATAATAGGGAAACGGTAAAGGTGAGCGACGTAACGAAGCGCGGTCGTAAGGTGCTAGTGAAGTGAAGTGACCAAGTGGAAGCGCAGGCAGTGACGGAGCCGAAGCGTAAAGCGCCCCACTAGTGAAGTGAAGTTGACCCAGGGATTGTAGCGACACTAGGGTAGTGTCATTTAGCAAAGCGCAATCCCAAATAATAAGTTGGAGCGCCAGCAGCAAGGCCCACACCGAAGGCCCACCGTACAACAAGGCCTATACCAAGGCTCGTAGAAGGCTGCGTCCATATTGGCAAAAAACTCGCAGAGCCAATTTTCACAGGCCTCTCTTGAGGCCAATTTCTCACCATTAAGCGCGTTCGCCACGGGCAGGAAAATATTGTAATCACTTGGTGACAGGTCCGGACTATAAGGTGGGTTCATTAGGACCTCGCATTCGAGCTCCTGGAGCTTCTGGCGCGTCATCAAAGACGTGTGTGGCCTGGCTTTGTCCTGATGGAACACAATTCGGCCTCTGTTGATTAAAGATGGCCTCGTCTGGATGAGTGCTGCCTTCAAGCGGTCCAGTTGTTGGCAGTAGAGGGCCGAATTGAGCGTTTAGCCATAGGGGAGCAGCTCGTAGTAGATGATTCCTTGCCAATCCCACCAAACACGCAGCAAAACCTTCCTGGCCGTCATCCCTGGCTTGGCCACCGTTTCCGCTGGCTCAACGCGTTTCAACCATGACCGATTTCGCTTGACGTTGTCGTAAGTGATCCACTTTTCATCGCCAGGCATGACACGCTTCCGAAAGGCGTCGATTTTGTTGCGATTCAGCAGCGATTCGCAGATGGAAATTCGGTCCATCATATTTTTTTGCGTTAGTTCGTGTGGCACCCAAACATTGAGCTTCTTTTTGAATCCAAGGTTATGCAAATGGTTCCAAAGGATTTTCTGGGTTATCTTTAGTTCCTCAACAATTATGGTAAATAAGTGCTCTCGTGACGGTCTGTTTCCACTACTTCCATGATTTTATCGCAATTTTCGACGACAGGCGTGGTGCATCTTTGACATCGAAATTACCGGAACGGAACCACTTTTGTGTTACAAGTTCGTTTACAGTATCAGGCCCATAAACTAAATTAATTTTTTCAGCCGCTGTGGCTGCTTTTTCGCCTTGATAGAAGAAAAATTGTGAAATATAGCGAATTTACTCTTTGCTGGAATCCATCTTTGACGAGCGCTCACAAAGTACTAAGTCAATCAATCGAAATACTGTCAAAGACAAACTTTCAGCGTGAATAAACACGTTTTCAGCGCCGTATATGGTAGTATGACATGATGCGACACGTAACACTAGTACTATGGACAATAACGCCATCTCTTAGATAAAAACCGAAAGAACTGTTTACTTTACCTAACATTTATATTTAATTTCTTGTGCGAATAAACAACTCAATTTGTCATAAGTAAACCTTTTAAAAAAATAAGGAAGACTTTCATTTTCATTTTTCAGCGAAGACCGGTACCTTCCACGATCCCCGCCACCGGAATTCAGGAGGAGTTCCGGCCCCTTAAGCCTCGCAAGAACATGATCCTTCGAGCCGGATCTTGCTAGAAGACTGCGAAAGTTATTTCTTTTATTAATTGTTTTTTATTTTTTTCCTTCCACTTTTTTTCGTTTTTTTTTAAATTAATTAATATTTAAACTCTTTCCCATGTCGCTCGCTGGCGAACACAAAAAAAAAAAAAAAAAAAAAGGGTTTAAGGAAACATCCCTGCAAGTATGCACTGTGGAAGAGTTGTTTCACTTCGTACTGTACATTGACAGTACAAGCGAGAGTTTCCGGTTTGCTATTTTTTGCTGCAGAAATCTGGAACAGATCAGCAGGGTTGGGAGCCGTCGTTGGAGCAGTCATCGGTGGGAATCTCACGTCGTCGGCCCGGTGAACTTTGAGCTTAATGCCTTTGCTCAAAGTTCACGAGGTAAGTAGAATTATATTTGCAGCATTCCCCACGCATTTATAAAAAAAAATAATAATATATAATGTGTGGGCGAACCCCAAGAAAACGCAAAAAAGGGGTGTTAAAAAATTACAAAAAGTGCGCGAAAGTTGGATAAACGTGAAAATGGGGAAATTCCCAAAAAAAAACTTTCGAAATAAGAAGCAATATAATTACATAAAAAGTGCGCGAAATAATACATATACATATGTATTTACGTGTGTGATGTGTGTACACCCAAAGAAAACGAAAAAGGGGTGTTAAAAAATTACAAAAAGTGCGCGAAAATTGTATAAATGTGAAAATGGAGAAAAAATCCCATGAAAAGATCGAAATAAGAAGCAATATAAATTGCATAAAAGTGCGCGAAAATCGAAATAATTATATGTATACAAGTGCAAATCGGGAAAATTCCCAGAAAATATAGAAAAAAAGGCAATATAATTGCATAAAAGTGCGCGAAAATCGAAATATATATATGTATGCAAGTGCAAATCGGTGAAATTCCCAGAAAATATTGAAAAACGGCTAAGTTTGCTAAAAGTGCGCGAAAATCGAAATATATACCTATATATACATGTGAAAATCGGGAAAATTCCCAGAAAATATTGAAGAACGGCTAAATTTACTTTTATTTTAATTTATTTAATTTAATTTACTAAAAGTACGCGAAAATCGAAATACATATATGCATATAGGTACATGTGCAAGTCGGGAAAATTCCCAGAAAATATCGAAAAAAGGCAATATAAATTTGCTAAAAGTGCGCGAAAATATCTGTTTCATGTTCCCGTTAGAAGTGGAAAAATTCTTATAATAGGGAAACGGTAAAGGTGAGCGACGTAACGAAGCGCGGTCGTAAGGTGCTAGTGAAGTGAAGTGACCAAGTGGAAGCGCAGGCAGTGACGGAGCCGAAGCGTAAAGCGCCCCACTAGTGAAGTGAAGTTGACCCAGGGATTGTAGCGACACTAGGGTAGTGTCATTTAGCAAAGCGCAATCCCAAATAATAAGTTGGAGCGCCAGCAGCAAGGCCCACACCGAAGGCCCACCGTACAACAAGGCCTATACCAAGGCTCGTAGAAGGCTGCGTCCATATTGGCAAAAAACTCGCAGAGTCAATTTTCACAGGCCTCTCTTGAGGCCAATTTCTCACCATTAAGCGCGTTCGCCACGGGCAGGAAAATATTGTAATCACTTGGTGACAGGTCCGGACTATAAGGTGGGTTCATTAGGACCTCGCATTCGAGCTCCTGGAGCTTCTGGCGCGTCATCAAAGACGTGTGTGGCCTGGCTTTGTCCTGATGGAACACAATTCAGCCTCTGTTGATTAAAGATGGCCTCGTCTGGATGAGTGCTGCCTTCAAGCGGTCCAGTTGTTGGCAGTAGAGGGCCGAATTGAGCGTTTAGCCATAGGGGAGCAGCTCGTAGTAGATGATTCCTTGCCAATCCCACCAAACACGCAGCAAAACCTTCCTGACCGTCATCCCTGGCTTGGCCACCGTTTCCGCTGGCTCAACGCGTTTCAACCATGACCGATTTCGCTTGACGTTGTCGTAAGTGATCCACTTTTCATCGCCAGGCATGAAACGCTTCCGAAAGGCGTCGATTTTGTTGCGATTCAGCAGCGATTCGCAGATGGAAATTCGGTCCATCATATTTTTTTGCGTTAGTTCGTGTGGCACCCAAGCATTGAGCTTCTTTTTGAATCCAAGGTTATGCAAATGGTTCCAAAGGATTTTCTGGGTTATCTTTAGTTCCTCAACAATTATGGTAAATAAGTGCTCTCGTGACGGTCTGTTTCCACTACTTCCATGATTTTATCGCAATTTTCGACGACAGGCGTGGTGCATCTTTGACATCGAAATTACCGGAACGGAACCACTTTTGTGTTACAAGTTCGTTTACAGTATCAGGCCCATAAACTAAATTAATTTTTTCAGCCGCTGTGGCTGCTTTTTCGCCTTGATAGAAGAAAAATTGTGAAATATAGCGAATTTACTATTTGCTGGAATCCATCTTTGACGAGCGCTCACAAAGTACTAAGTCAATCAATCGAAATACTGTCAAAGACAAACTTTCAGCGTGAATAAACACGTTTTCAGCGCCGTATATGGTAGTATGACATGATGCGACACGTAACACTAGTACTATGGACAATAACGCCATCTCTTAGATAAAAACCGAAAGAACTGTTTACTTTACCTAACATTTATATATAATTTCTTGTGCGAATAAACAAATCAATTTGTCATAAGTAAACCTTTTAAAAAAATAAGGAAGACTTTCATTTTCATTTTTCAGCGAAGACCGGTACCTTCCACGATCCCCGCCACCGGAATTCAGGAGGAGTTCCGGCCCCTTAAGCCTCGCAAGAACATGATCCTTCGAGCCGGATCTTGCTAGAAGACTGCGAAAGTTATTTCTTTTATTAATTGTTTTTTATTTTTTTCCTTCCACTTTTTTTCGTTTTTTTTTAAATTAATTAATATTTAAACTCTTTCCCATGTCGCTCGCTGGCGAACACAAAAACAAAAAAAAAAAAAAAAGGGTTTAAGGAAACATCCCTGCAAGTATGCACTGTGGAAGAGTTGTTTCACTTCGTACTGTACATTGACAGTACAAGCGAGAGTTTCCGGTTTGCTATTTTTTGCTGCAGAAATCTGGAACAGATCAGCATGGTTGGGAGCCGTCGTTGGAGCAGTCATCGGTGGGAATCTCACGTCGTCGGCCCGGTGAACTTTGAGCTTGATGCCTTTGCCCAAAGTTCACGAGGTAAGTAGAATTATATTTGCAGCATTTATAAAAAAAAATAATAATATATAATGTGTGGGCGAACCCCAAGAAAACGCAAAAAAGGGGTGTTAAAAAATTACAAAAAGTGCGCGAAAGTTGGATAAACGTGAAAATGGGGAAATTCCCAAAAAAACTATCGAAATAAGAAGCAATATAATTACATAAAAAGTGCGCGAAATAATACATATACATATGTACGTGTGTGATGTGTGTAAACCCAAAGAAAACGAAAAAGGGGTGTTAAAAAATTACAAAAAGTGCGCGAAAATTGTATAAATGTGAAAATGGAGAAATTCCCATGAAAACATCGAAATAAGAAGCAATATAAATTGCATAAAAGTGCGCGAAAATCGAAATAATTATATGTATACAAGTGCAAATCGGGAAAATTCCCAGAAAATATTGAAAAAAGGCAATATAATTGCATAAAAGTGCGCGAAAATCGAAATATATATATGTATGCAAGTGCAAATCGGTGAAATTCCCAGAAAATATTGAAAAACGGCTAAGTTTGCTAAAAGTGCGCGAAAATCGAAATATATACCTATATATACATGTGAAAATCGGGAAAATTCCCAGAAAATATTGAAGAACGGCTAAATTTACTTTTATTTTAATTTATTTAATTTAATTTACTAAAAGTACGCGAAAATCGAAATATATATATGTATATACATGTGCAAGTCGGGAAAATTCCCAGAAAATATCGAAAAAAGGCAATATAAATTTGCTAAAAGTGCGCGAAAATATCTGTTTCATGTTCCCGTTAGAAGTGGAAAAATTCTTATAATAGGGAAACGGTAAAGGTGAGCGACGTAACGAAGCGCGGTCGTAAGGTGCTAGTGAAGTGAAGTGACCAAGTGGAAGCGCAGGCAGTGACGGAGCCGAAGCGTAAAGCGCCCCACTAGTGAAGTGAAGTTGACCCAGGGATTGTAGCGACACTAGGGTAGTGTCATTTAGCAAAGCGCAATCCCAAATAATAAGTTGGAGCGCCAGCAGCAAGGCCCACACCGAAGGCCCACCGTACAACAAGGCCTATACCAAGGCTCGTAGAAGGCTGCGTACATATTGGCAAAAAACTCGCAGAGCCAATTTTCACAGGCCTCTCTTGAGGCCAATTTCTCACCATTAAGCGCGTTCGCCACGGGCAGGAAAATATTGTAATCACTTGGTGACAGGTCCGGACTATAAGGTGGGTTCATTAGGACCTCGCATTCGAGCTCCTGGAGCTTCTGGCGCGTCATCAAAGACGTGTGTGGCCTGGCTTTGTCCTGATGGAACACAATTCGGCCTCTGTTGATTAAAGATGGCCTCGTCTGGATGAGTGCTGCCTTCAAGCGGTCCAGTTGTTGGCAGTAGAGGGCCGAATTGAGCGTTTAGCCATAGGGGAGCAGCTCGTAGTAGATGATTCCTTGCCAATCCCACCAAACACGCAGCAAAACCTTCCTGGCCGTCAATCCTGGCTTGGCCACCGTTTCCGCTGGCTCAACGCGTTTCAACCATGACCGATTTCGCTTGACGTTGTCGTAAGTGATCCACTTTTCATCGCCAGGCATGAAACGCTTCCGAAAGGCGTCGATTTTGTTGCGATTCAGCAGCGATTCGCAGATGGAAATTCGGTCCATCATATTTTTTTGCGTTAGTTCGTGTGGCACCCAAACATTGAGCTTCTTTTTGAATCCAAGGTTATGCAAATGGTTCCAAAGGATTTTCTGGGTTATCTTTAGTTCCTCAACAATTATGGTAAATAAGTGCTCTCGTGACGGTCTGTTTCCACTACTTCCATGATTTTATCGCAATTTTCGACGACAGGCGTGGTGCATCTTTGACATCGAAATTACCGGAACGGAACCACTTTTGTGTTACAAGTTCGTTTACAGTATCAGGCCCATAAACTAAATTAATTTTTTCAGCCGCTGTGGCTGCTTTTTCGCCTTGATAGAAGAAAAATTGTGAAATATAGCGAATTTACTATTTGCTGGAATCCATCTTTGACGAGCGCTCACAAAGTACTAAGTCAATCAATCGAAATACTGTCAAAGACAAACTTTCAGCGCGAATAAACACGTTTTCAGCGCCGTATAGTATGACATGATGCGACACGTAACACTAGTACTATGGACAATAACGCCATCTCTTAGATAAAAACCGAAAGAACTGTTTACTTTACCTAACATTTATATTTAATTTCTTGTGCGAATAAACAACTCAATTTGTCATAAGTAAACATTTTAAAAAAATAAGGAAGACTTTCATTTTCATTTTTCAGCGAAGACCGGTACCTTCCACGATCCCCGCCACCGGAATTCAGGAGGAGTTCCGGCCCCTTAAGCCTCGCAAGAACATGATCCTTCGAGCCGGATCTTGCTAGAAGACTGCGAAAGTTATTTCTTTTATTAATTGTTTTTTATTTTTTTCCTTCCACTTTTTTTCGTTTTTTTTTTAATTAATTAATATTTAAACTCTTTCCCATGTCGCTCGCTGGCGAACACAAAAAAAAAAACAAAAAAAAGGATTTAAGGAAACATCCCTGCAAGTATGCACTGTGGAAGAGTTGTTTCACTTCGTACTGTACATTGACAGTACAAGCGAGAGTTTCCGGTTTGCTATTTTTTGCTGCAGAAATCTGGAACAGATCAGCAGGGTTGGGAGCCGTCGTTGGAGCAGTCATCGGTGGGAATCTCACGTCGTCGGCCCGGTGAACTTTGAGCTTGATGCCTTTGCTCAAAGTTCACGAGGTAAATAGAATTATATTTGCAGCATTCCCCACGCATTTATAAAGAAAAATAATAATATATAATGTGTGGGCGAACCCCAAGAAAACGCAAAAAAGGGGTGTTAAAAAATTACAAAAAGTGCGCGAAAGTTGGATAAACGTGAAAATGGGGAAATTCCCAAAAAAAACTATCGAAATAAGAAGCAATATAATTACATAAAAAGTGCGCGAAATAATACATATACATATGTACGTGTGTGATGTGTGTAAACCCAAAGAAAACGAAAAAGGGGTGTTAAAAAATTACAAAAAGTGCGCGAAAATTGTATAAATGTGAAAATGGAGAAATTCCCATGAAAACATCGAAATAAGAAGCAATATAAATTGCATAAAAGTGCGCGAAAATCGAAATAATTATATGTATACAAGTGCAAATCGGGAAAATTCCCAGAAAATATTGAAAAAAGGCAATATAATTGCATAAAAGTGCGCGAAAATCGAAATATATATATGTATGCAAGTGCAAATCGGTGAAATTCCCAGAAAATATTGAAAAACGGCTAAGTTTGCTAAAAGTGCGCGAAAATCGAAATATATACCTATATATACATGTGAAAATCGGGAAAATTCCCAGAAAATATTGAAGAACGGCTAAATTTACTTTTATTTTAATTTATTTAATTTAATTTACTAAAAGTACGCGAAAATCGAAATATATATATGTATATACATGTGCAAGTCGGGAAAATTCCCAGAAAATATCGAAAAAAGGCAATATAAATTTGCTAAAAGTGCGCGAAAATATCTGTTTCATGTTCCCGTTAGAAGTGGAAAAATTCTTATAATAGGGAAACGGTAAAGGTGAGCGACGTAACGAAGCGCGGTCGTAAGGTGCTAGTGAAGTGAAGTGACCAAGTGGAAGCGCAGGCAGTGACGGAGCCGAAGCGTAAAGCGCCCCACTAGTGAAGTGAAGTTGACCCAGGGATTGTAGCGACACTAGGGTAGTGTCATTTAGCAAAGCGCAATCCCAAATAATAAGTTGGAGCGCCAGCAGCAAGGCCCACACCGAAGGCCCACCGTACAACAAGGCCTATACCAAGGCTCGTAGAAGGCTGCGTACATATTGGCAAAAAACTCGCAGAGCCAATTTTCACAGGCCTCTCTTGAGGCCAATTTCTCACCATTAAGCGCGTTCGCCACGGGCAGGAAAATATTGTAATCACTTGGTGACAGGTCCGGACTATAAGGTGGGTTCATTAGGACCTCGCATTCGAGCTCCTGGAGCTTCTGGCGCGTCATCAAAGACGTGTGTGGCCTGGCTTTGTCCTGATGGAACACAATTCGGCCTCTGTTGATTAAAGATGGCCTCGTCTGGATGAGTGCTGCCTTCAAGCGGTCCAGTTGTTGGCAGTAGAGGGCCGAATTGAGCGTTTAGCCATAGGGGAGCAGCTCGTAGTAGATGATTCCTTGCCAATCCCACCAAACACGCAGCAAAACCTTCCTGGCCGTCATCCCTGGCTTGGCCACCGTTTCCGCTGGCTCAACGCGTTTCAACCATGACCGATTTCGCTTGACGTTGTCGTAAGTGATCCACTTTTCATCGCCAGGCATGAAACGCTTCCGAAAGGCGTCGATTTTGTTGCGATTCAGCAGCGATTCGCAGATGGAAATTCGGTCCATCATATCTTTTTGCGTTAGTTCGTGTGGCACCCAAACATTGAGCTTCTTTTTGAATCCAAGGTTATGCAAATGGTTCCAAAGGATTTTCTGGGTTATCTTTAGTTCCTCAACAATTATGGTAAATAAGTGCTCTCGTGACGGTCTGTTTCCACTACTTCCATGATTTTATCGCAATTTTCGACGACAGGCGTGGTGCATCTTTGACATCGAAATTACCGGATCGGAACCACTTTTGCGTTACAAGTTCGTTTACAGTATCAGGCCCATAAACTAAATTAATTTTTTCAGCCGCTGTGGCTGCTTTTTCGCCTTGATAGAAGAAAAATTGTGAAATATAGCGAATTTACTCTTTGCTGGAATCCATCTTTGACGAGCGCTCACAAAGTACTAAGTCAATCAATCGAAATACTGTCAAAGACAAACTTTCAGCGCGAATAAACACGTTTTCAGCGCCGTATAGTATGACATGATGCGACACGTAACACTAGTACTATGGACAATAACGCCATCTCTTAGATAAAAACCGAAAGAACTGTTTACTTTACCTAATATTTATATTTAATTTCTTGTGCGAATAAACAACTCAATTGGTCATAAGTAAACCTTTTAAAAAAATAAGGAAGACTTTCATTTTCATTTTTCAGCGAAGACCGGTACCTTCCACGATCCCCGCCACCGGAATTCAGGAGGAGTTCCGGCCCCTTAAGCCTCGCAAGAACATGATCCTTCGAGCCGGATCTTGCTAGAAGACTGCGAAAGTTATTTCTTTTATTAATTGTTTTTTATTTTTTTCCTTTCACTTTTTTTCGTTTTTTTTTAATTAATTAATATTTAAACTCTTTCCCATGTCGCTCGCTGGCGAACACAAAAAAAAACAAAAAAAAGGATTTAAGGAAACATCCCTGCAAGTATGCACTGTGGAAGAGTTGTTTCACTTCGTACTGTACATTGACAGTACAAGCGAGAGTTTCCGGTTTGCTATTTTTTGCTGCAGAAATCTGGAACAGATCAGCAGGGTTGGGAGCCGTCGTTGGAGCAGTCATCGGTGGGAATCTCACGTCGTCGGCCCGGTGAACTTTGAGCTTGATGCCTTTGCTCAAAGTTCACGAGGTAAGTAGAATTATATTTGCAGCATTCCCCACGCATTTATAAAAAAAAATAATAATATATAATGTGTGGGCGAGCCCCAAGAAAACGCAAAAAAGGGGTGTTAAAAAATTACAAAAAGTGCGCGAAAGTTGGATAAACGTGAAAATGGGGAAATTCCCAAAAAAACTATCGAAATAAGAAGCAATATAATTACATAAAAAGTGCGCGAAATAATACATATACATATGTACGTGTGTGATGTGTGTAAACCCAAAGAAAACGAAAAAGGGGTGTTAAAAAATTACAAAAAGTGCGCGAAAATTGTATAAATGTGAAAATGGAGAAATTCCCATGAAAACATCGAAATAAGAAGCAATATAAATTGCATAAAAGTGCGCGAAAATCGAAATAATTATATGTATACAAGTGCAAATCGGGAAAATTCCCAGAAAATATTGAAAAAAGGCAATATAATTGCATAAAAGTGCGCGAAAATCGAAATATATATATGTATGCAAGTGCAAATCGGTGAAATTCCCAGAAAATATTGAAAAACGGCTAAGTTTGCTAAAAGTGCGCGAAAATCGAAATATATACCTATATATACATGTGAAAATCGGGAAAATTCCCAGAAAATATTGAAGAACGGCTAAATTTACTTTTATTTTAATTTATTTAATTTAATTTACTAAAAGTACGCGAAAATCGAAATATATATATGTATATACATGTGCAAGTCGGGAAAATTCCCAGAAAATATCGAAAAAAGGCAATATAAATTTGCTAAAAGTGCGCGAAAATATCTGTTTCATGTTCCCGTTAGAAGTGGAAAAATTCTTATAATAGGGAAACGGTAAAGGTGAGCGACGTAACGAAGCGCGGTCGTAAGGTGCTAGTGAAGTGAAGTGACCAAGTGGAAGCGCAGGCAGTGACGGAGCCGAAGCGTAAAGCGCCCCACTAGTGAAGTGAAGTTGACCCAGGGATTGTAGCGACACTAGGGTAGTGTCATTTAGCAAAGCGCAATCCCAAATAATAAGTTGGAGCGCCAGCAGCAAGGCCCACACCGAAGGCCCACCGTACAACAAGGCCTATACCAAGGCTCGTAGAAGGCTGCGTACATATTGGCAAAAAACTCGCAGAGCCAATTTTCACAGGCCTCTCTTGAGGCCAATTTCTCACCATTAAGCGCGTTCGCCACGGGCAGGAAAATATTGTAATCACTTGGTGACAGGTCCGGACTATAAGGTGGGTTCATTAGGACCTCGCATTCGAGCTCCTGGAGCTTCTGGCGCGTCATCAAAGACGTGTGTGGCCTGGCTTGGTCCTGATGGAACACAATTCGGCCTCTGTTGATTAAAGATGGCCTCGTCTGGATGAGTGCTGCCTTCAAGCGGTCCAGTTGTTGGCAGTAGAGGGCCGAATTGAGCGTTTAGCTCAATCCCACCAAACACGCAGCAAAACCTTCCTGGCCGTCAATCCTGGCTTGGCCACCGTTTCCGCTGGCTCAACGCGTTTCAACCATGACCGATTTCGCTTGACGTTGTCGTAAGTGATCCACTTTTCATCGCCAGGCATGAAACGCTTCCGAAAGGCGTCGATTTTGTTGCGATTCAGCAGCGATTCGCAGATGGAAATTCGGTCCATCATATTTTTTTGCGTTAGTTCGTGTGGCACCCAAACATTGAGCTTCTTTTTGAATCCAAGGTTATGCAAATGGTTCCAAAGGATTTTCTGGGTTATCTTTAGTTCCTCAACAATTAAATAAGTGCTCTTGTGACGGTCTGTTTCCACTACTTCCATGATTTTATCGCAATTTTCGACGACAGGCGTGGTGCATCTTTGACATCGAAATTACCGGAACGGAACCACTTTTGTGTTACAAGTTCGTTTACAGTATCAGGCCCATAAACTAAATTAATTTTTTCAGCCGCTGTGGCTGCTTTTTCGCCTTGATAGAAGAAAAATTGTGAAATATAGCGAATTTACTCTTTGCTGGAATCCATCTTTGACGAGCGCTCACAAAGTACTAAGTCAATCAATCGAAATACTGTCAAAGACAAACTTTCAGCGCGAATAAACACGTTTTCAGCGCCGTATAGTATGACATGATGCGACACGTAACACTAGTACTATGGACAATAACGCCATCTCTTAGATAAAAACCGAAAGAACTGTTTACTTTACCTAATATTTATATTTATTTTCTTGTGCGAATAAACAACTCAATTGGTCATAAATAAACCTTTTAAAAAAATAAGGAAGACTTTCATTTTCATTTTTCAGCGAAGACCGGTACCTTCCACGATCCCCGCCACCGGAATTCAGGACGAGTTCCGGCCCCTTAAGCCTCGCAAGAACATGATCCTTCGAGCCGGATCTTGCTAGAAGACTGCGAAAGTTATTTCTTTTATTAATTGTTTTTTATTTTTTTCCTTTCACTTTTTTTCGTTTTTTTTTAATTAATTAATATTTAAACTCTTTCCCATGTCGCTCGCTGGCGAACACAAAAAAAAAAACAAAAAAAAGGATTTAAGGAAACATCCCTGCAAGTATGCACTGTGGAAGAGTTGTTTCACTTCGTACTGTACATTGACAGTACAAGCGAGAGTTTCCGGTTTGCTATTTTTTGCTGCAGAAATCTGGAACAGATCAGCAGGGTTGGGAGCCGTCGTTGGAGCAGTCATCGGTGGGAATCTCACGTCGTCGGCCCGGTGAACTTTGAGCAAAGGCATCAAACGAGGTAAGTAGAATTATATTTGCATCATTCCCCACGCATTTATAAAAAAAAATAATAGAATATAATGTGTGGGCGAGCCCCAAGAAAACGCAAAAAAGGGGTGTTAAAAAATTACAAAAAGTGCGCGAAAGTTGGATAAACGTGAAAATGGGGAAATTCCCAAAAAAACTATCGAAATAAGAAGCAATATAATTACACAAAAAGTGCGCGAAATAATACATATACATATGTACGTGTGTGATGTGTGTAAACCCAAAGAAAACGAAAAAGGGGTGTTAAAAAATTACAAAAAGTGCGCGAAAATTGTATAAATGTGAAAATGGAGAAATTCCCATGAAAACATCGAAAAAAGAAGCAATATAAATTGCATAAAAGTGCGCGAAAATCGAAATAACTATATGTATACAAGTGCAAATCGGGAAAATTCCCAGAAAATATTGAAAAAGGCAATATAATTGCATAAAAGTGCGCGAAAATCGAAATATATATATGTATGCAAGTGCAAATCGGTGAAATTCCCAGAAAATATTGAAAAACGGCTAAGTTTGCTAAAAGTGCGCGAAAATCGAAATATATACCTATATATACATGTGAAAATCGGGAAAATTCCCAGAAAATATTGAAGAACGGCTAAATTTACTTTTATTTTAATTTATTTAATTTAATTTACTAAAAGTACGCGAAAATCGAAATATATATATGTATATACATGTGCAAGTCGGGAAAATTCCCAGAAAGTATCGAAAAAAGGCAATATAAATTTGCTAAAAGTGCGCGAAAATATCTGTTTCATGTTCCCGTTAGAAGTGGAAAAATTCTTATAATAGGGAAACGGTAAAGGTGAGCGACGTAACGAAGCGCGGTCGTAAGGTGCTAGTGAAGTGAAGTGACCAAGTGGAAGCGCAGGCAGTGACGGAGCCGAAGCGTAAAGCGCCCCACTAGTGAAGTGAAGTTGACCCAGGGATTGTAGCGACACTAGGGTAGTGTCATTTAGCAAAGCGCAATCCCAAATAATAAGTTGGAGCGCCAGCAGCAAGGCCCACACCGAAGGCCCACCGTACAAGAAGGCCTATACCAAGGCTCGTAGAAGGCTGCGTACATATTGGCAAAAAACTCGCAGAGCCAATTTTCACAGGCCTCTCTTGAGGCCAATTTCTCACCATTAAGCGCGTTCGCCACGGGCAGGAAAATATTGTAATCACTTGGTGACAGGTCCGGACTATAAGGTGGGTTCATTAGGACCTCGCATTCGAGCTCCTGGAGCTTCTGGCGCGTCATCAAAGACGTGTGTGGCCTGGCTTGGTCCTGATGGAACACAATTCGGCCTCTGTTGATTAAAGATGGCCTCGTCTGGATGAGTGCTGCCTTCAAGCGGTCCAGTTGTTGGCAGTAGAGGGCCGAATTGAGCGTTTAGCCATAGGGGAGCAGCTCGTAGTAGATGATTCCTTGCCAATCCCACCAAACACGCAGCAAAACCTTCCTGGCCGTCAATCCTGGCTTGGCCACCGTTTCCGCTGGCTCAACGCGTTTCAACCATGACCGATTTCGCTTGACGTTGTCGTAAGTGATCCACTTTTCATCGCCAGGCATGAAACGCTTCCGAAAGGCGTCGATTTTGTTGCGATTCAGCAGCGATTCGCAGATGGAAATTCGGTCCATCATATTTTTTTGCGTTAGTTCGTGTGGCACCCAAACATTGAGCTTCTTTTTGAATCCAAGGTTATGCAAATGGTTCCAAAGGATTTTCTGGGTTATCTTTAGTTCCTCAACAATTAAATAAGTGCTCTTGTGACGGTCTGTTTCCACTACTTCCATGATTTTATCGCAATTTTCGACGACAGGCGTGGTGCATCTTTGACATCGAAATTACCGGAACGGAACCACTTTTGTGTTACAAGTTCGTTTACAGTATCAGGCCCATAAACTAAATTAATTTTTTCAGCCGCTGTGGCTGCTTTTTCGCCTTGATAGAAGAAAAATTGTGAAATATAGCGAATTTACTCTTTGCTGGAATCCATCTTTGACGAGCGCTCACAAAGTACTAAGTCAATCAATCGAAATACTGTCAAAGACAAACTTTCAGCGCGAATAAACACGTTTTCAGCGCCGTATAGTATGACATGATGCGACACGTAACACTAGTACTATGGACAATAACGCCATCTCTTAGATAAAAACCGAAAGAACTGTTTACTTTACCTAACATTTATATTTAATTTCTTGTGCGAATAAACAACTCAATTTGTCATAAGTAAACCTTTTAAAAAAATAAGGAAGACTTTCATTTTCATTTTTCAGCGAAGACCGGTACCTTCCACGATCCCCGCCACCGGAATTCAGGAGGAGTTCCGGCCCCTTAAGCCTCGCAAGAACATGATCCTTCGAGCCGGATCTTGCTAGAAGACTGCGAAAGTTATTTCTTTTATTAATTGTTTTTTATTTTTTTCCTTCCACTTTTTTTCGTTTTTTTTTAAATTAATTAATATTTAAACTCTTTCCCATGTCGCTCGCTGGCGAACACAAAAAAAAAAAAAAAAAAAAAAAAGGGTTTAAGGAAACATCCCTGCAAGTATGCACTGTGGAAGAGTTGTTTCACTTCGTACTGTACATTGACAGTACAAGCGAGAGTTTCCGGTTTGCTATTTTTTGCTGCAGAAATCTGGAACAGATCAGCAGGGTTGGGAGCCGTCGTTGGAGCAGTCATCGGTGGGAATCTCACGTCGTCGGCCCGGTGAACTTTGAGCAAAGGCATCAAACGAGGTAAGTAGAATTATATTTGCATCATTCCCCACGCATTTATAAAAAAAAATAATAGAATATAATGTGTGGGCGAGCCCCAAGAAAACGCAAAAAAGGGGTGTTAAAAAATTACAAAAAGTGCGCGAAAGTTGGATAAACGTGAAAATGGGGAAATTCCCAAAAAAACTATCGAAATAAGAAGCAATATAATTACACAAAAAGTGCGCGAAATAATACATATACATATGTACGTGTGTGATGTGTGTAAACCCAAAGAAAACGAAAAAGGGGTGTTAAAAAATTACAAAAAGTGCGCGAAAATTGTATAAATGTGAAAATGGAGAAATTCCCATGAAAACATCGAAAAAAGAAGCAATATAAATTGCATAAAAGTGCGCGAAAATCGAAATAACTATATGTATACAAGTGCAAATCGGGAAAATTCCCAGAAAATATTGAAAAAGGCAATATAATTGCATAAAAGTGCGCGAAAATCGAAATATATATATGTATGCAAGTGCAAATCGGTGAAATTCCCAGAAAATATTGAAAAACGGCTAAGTTTGCTAAAAGTGCGCGAAAATCGAAATATATACCTATATATACATGTGAAAATCGGGAAAATTCCCAGAAAATATTGAAGAACGGCTAAATTTACTTTTATTTTAATTTATTTAATTTAATTTACTAAAAGTACGCGAAAATCGAAATATATATATGTATATACATGTGCAAGTCGGGAAAATTCCCAGAAAGTATCGAAAAAAGGCAATATAAATTTGCTAAAAGTGCGCGAAAATATCTGTTTCATGTTCCCGTTAGAAGTGGAAAAATTCTTATAATAGGGAAACGGTAAAGGTGAGCGACGTAACGAAGCGCGGTCGTAAGGTGCTAGTGAAGTGAAGTGACCAAGTGGAAGCGCAGGCAGTGACGGAGCCGAAGCGTAAAGCGCCCCACTAGTGAAGTGAAGTTGACCCAGGGATTGTAGCGACACTAGGGTAGTGTCATTTAGCAAAGCGCAATCCCAAATAATAAGTTGGAGCGCCAGCAGCAAGGCCCACACCGAAGGCCCACCGTACAACAAGGCCTATACCAAGGCCCAACGTGCAACAAGGCCCAACGTCTAGCAAGTATAAGTCGAAGTGAAGGGTAAGTGCACTGTCTTCCAATTTTCCTGGCATTGTTTGTTTTTAATTTTTTTAACTAAAACAAAAAAACAAATTGTGACATTTGCATGTTAAAATGTTTTGAAAAGTTTTTTTTCTTTTTTCCTGATTTAAAAAAAAAATTTATAAATATTTGCATTTTAACACGTTTTTGAAAATTTTTTCTTTATTCGTGATTAAAAAAAAAAAAAACAAAAAAAAAGTAAGTTTTTTTCGCAAGATTTTTTTCGTATATTTTTTTTTTTCTTCTGTTCTAAATTTTTTTTTCGGGTTGTGTTTTTCGATTTTTATTTTTGACTTGAAGCTTCGGAAGCACCCCGCCTACACTTGAAAAAATTATTTTGTGTTGGTTTTTTTCCGATTTTTATATCGGGTGTATGCATTAATTCGTGTGGTTTTTTTCGAAAATTAAGACTTTATTGTGATCAACTCCTAATACTTTTGCAAGTTCTTCTTGCGTCTGGCATGTATCTGCGTCGAGCAATGTATCCAATTCTTCGTCTTGAACTTTTTTTGCCTGTCCGTCGTCTAAGTCGAAATTGCCTCTTTTGAACCATGCAAACCACTTTTGACACGTTCGCTCGGCTAAAGCATGGTCACCATAAACGTCCAGTAAAATATGATATGATACTTTATCTGGTACGAATCTCGACATTTTCAAATGAATGAAACAAATTGTTGTTCACGCTAAAACGAATGAAATCTACTGAAAACGACGCGAACTGTCAGTACCTTTGAAAAGATATAGCCACAGATGAACACGACGCGAAATAATACTAGTAGAGCCCTCTCTTAGAAAACCGCACGAATTAATGCATACACCCAATATTTTTTTTTTTACTTGAAGCTTCAAAAGCATCAAGTACCCCGCCTTCACTTGAAAAATTTTTTCGTGTTTTTTTCCTGAATTTCATATTTTGACTTGAAGCTTCGAAAGCAACAAGTCCCGCGTACAAACGGTAAAACATTTTTCTTTGAAAAGTTTGTTTTTTGCGATTTTAATTTTTAAAGCTTATAAGCCCCAGTATTAAATTTAAAGATTTTTTTTATCACTCATAAGGGCGTCGGCCCGAAATTAATTGGGATGGAAAAATGGCTAATTCAAATGATTTCTTGCGCATTACTGGAGTTCGAAGACTTGTATGACAACACTCCCAATGCTGGAAATTCAGAGGGAGGAATTGAAGGCGCTCTGGATAAAGGTCAAAGAATTGTTTGACACTTACTCAAGGAGTCTTCCTCAAGATGAGACAGGAGCATCAGAAATGTGGCCAGCAAAATGTAGGTACCAGGATTGCTACACAGCATACCTAACGTGCGCTGCATTAATGGGAGAAACAATCTACAATCTTACGTTTATTCGTCGACATTAAATCCTGTCGTACGAGAGATGGATACGGCACCGCGCCCGAGTATGAATCTACCCCCGTGTGACACCGAAGTTTTCTATGGAGATTAAATGGCATGGCCATCTTTCCGCGATTTATTTACCGCCATCTATATTAATAATTCGGGTATACGTCCGGTGAAACAGTTGTACTACCTAATATAAAAAACCCGTGGGGAGGCAAGAGATATTGTTAAAAAATCCCCACTGACCAATGAAGGATTTGCTGCCGCGTGGCAAAACCTGCCCGATCGTTAAGAAAATAAACGAATAATGGCCAACAACCAATTAAAAATGCCTTTCAATTTACCGTCCGTAATGAATGAACGTGGTACGGAAATAAAAAATCTGCAACATGCAGTGAACAATTGTATCAACGTTTTGCAAGTGTACGAAATTAATGTCGATAACTGTGATGCAATATTCATTTTCTTGGTATCAAGCATTAGATTCCAAACTTTAGAGACCGTATCTGACATACAAAGTTCACGTTCTGCCAGGTCATTATCAAATAAAGTTTCCCAGACACAATTCAACAAGAAAGTTTCAGCCCATGTTGGCCAATTCACTCAATTGGCATGTAGGTTGTGTTCGGATAAAACACATGTTCTGAAGAGTAGTCCGAAATTTTTGGCAATGAAGGTCCATGATTGTGTGAAAGCGGTGCGAAAATATAATTTGTGCAAGAATTGCCTAGCACATTCTCCCATCGCAAGAGACTGTAAGAGCCCATTCAATTGTTTAAGCTGTCATCAAAAACGCCACTCTCTACTACATCGTTATCCCACTGGGAACCGAATCGCGATACAGCCATCACGACCAACTATAGACAACAATCGATCTCTACAACCATCGGGTAGTAGTGCGAATGTTCAAGCATTATTTGCAACTAAAATCAGGATCGGAAGCAACGTTCATCACTGAGCGGTTGCAAAAACGCATCAGTTTGCGAACTCAAAGCGTTGACACCCAAGTAAGTGGATTCAGCACTACAGTATTAGTTAAGGTGCGTAAAGTCGCACATTTCGTTATAGGTTCTCTTATATACCCCCCGTTTAGAATCGGAGCAATAGGCCTGGTTCTACCCCAATTTATAGTAGATCAATCACAGATTGAATCTGTGCCCCCACTTAAGCTAGCTGATACCCACTTCTTTAGGAGCCAACAAATTGATGTGATAATCGGCGCTGACTTATACTCTTCAGTGATTAAGAACAAAATAAAGAAATATGTTCTAGGTTCACTCTTAGCACAGGAAACAGTCTTCGGATGGATTCTCACTGGGACTCTAAGTCAACGACCTTCAAGACAAGAATCGCTCTGCCCGACTTATTTCACGGAAGTAGCTGGGGAACATCTAACCCGATTTTGGGAGTTAGAGGAAGTCCCCAACAGGAAAAAGCAGATGAATCTAGAGGAATCATTATGCGAAGAACAATTCAGACGGACTACCGTGAGTGATGAAGAAGGACGATATGTGGTGTTGCTGCCATTCCGACAAGAATTTCCAAGTGATATCAACTTGGGAAAGTCGAAAAGCAGCGCGATTAAACAGTTCTTGCGGAGCGAAGCAGCAATGCTGAGAAGGCCTGAACTCAAAACCGAATATGACATAGTGCTGCAGGAATACATTCAGCTGGGTCATATGGTACGAAGCCAAGATGTTATACGGGACCAGTCCCAGGATACATACTACCTCCCTCAGCATGCAGTGATAAAGCCGGACAGCACTACTACCAAAGTACGAGTGGTTTTCAACGCCTCTGCGCTATCATCTAACGGAATCAGCCTAAATGAATTCCGCTCAGGATGCCTTCTACTTTAATGTGCAGTATATTCAGGTAAGACAGATGTTCGATCCCGCAGGCTGATTGGACCCTATAGTCGTGGTAGCAAAAATTCTTATGCAAGACTGGGAAGAATGCCTACCCCGAAATCTTTATTTACATTGGGAACAGTTCCTAAATAATTACATATATATTACGGACATATGCATTCCAAGATATATTCATTTTACCCCTTGGGCCGAGACAGAGTTTCACGGTTTTTGTGATGCCTCCGAGAAGGCATAAGCGGCTGCTATATGTAAAAGTTAAGGAACGTAATGCAGATAAGACGTATATTCACTTATTTGTAAGTGAGACCAAGGTAGCACCCGTAAAAACAATATCGCTTCCACGATTAGAGTTATGCGGAGCGCTGCTACTATCCGAATTGATTAACACTTTGCTCCCATAATTTGAAATCGCTCAACCGGGCTCTCGTGGCTGAAGAAACCACCATGCTCCTGGACAACATACGTAGCGAACAGAGTAGCAAAAATTGAGGGACTAGTTGGTACGTCAGGCTGGCTGCACGTAGATTTTTCCAACAACCCAGCAGATCTTGGCAACCGAAGAGTGTCACCTCAAGAGTTAGCCAAAAGTAGGCTATGGTGGCATGGACCAAGCTGGTTAGAAAAACCACAAGACGAATGACCGTATCACGAAAAGGAGCTGTTTCTGAACACCGAACTGGAGCAAAAAGGTACCAGAGTACCAGGTATAGTCGCCATAATTTTCAGGTTCTATAAGCGGAGTCACCAAAAACAGCGCCAACTACTGGAAGAAAATCATCTGGAGATCACCTCAGAAGAGATTCAAGCAACCAAGAATCGATTGATTCTGCTCGCATAGAAGCGAGGCTATCAGGCACTGAACACTTCGAAGCAGATCAGCGCAAGGAGCTCCATTAAAACCCTCAACCCATTTCTCGATGGAAATGGAGTAATGAGAGTCGGTGGAAGACTTGCGTTGGTAAACTTGCCGTACAATGAGCGTTTTCCAGTGATCCTACCTTACGATTGCCAATTCTCTAGATTACTCGTAAAGTTCGCCCATTTGATTTTGCTCTACGGAGGAAATCAATTAATGGTGAGATTGCTGAGATCAGAATTTTGGATCGTACGGATGAAAAATCTTGTAAAAAATACTGCTAATAATTGTTGTTTGTGTCATTTATTGAAAAAAACGCGAGAACAAATCATGGCAGCTTTACCCCCAGAGCGTACTGAGCTGACAAGGCCATTCACAAACACAGGCATCGATTTCACCGGGCCGTTTGACATATGAAACTTCACCGAACGAGCCTGCCTAATTACCAAAGGTTACGTCTGCGTCTTCGTATGCTTTGCAACAAAGGCTATTCACTTAGAACCCACCAGCGATTTGTCTACCTCCACCTTCATAGCCGCCTTCAATCGATTTGTAGCTCGACGCGGATGCCCACGCAACTTATATTCCGATAATGGCACGAATTTCGTAGGTACTAACAAACCAATGAAGCAGGACTTCGAAAACTTCGTCAAAGCGGCATCACAACTGACTATCCAATATTTTAGCCATCAAGAGTTGAGCTGGCACTCTATACCTCCCGGGGCGCCACATATGGGAGGATTATGGGAAGCCGGAGTAAAAAGTTTTAAAACGCATTTCAGGAAGGTGGCAGAATCAATGCGCTTCACGATGGAAGAGTTTTCGACGTTGCTAGCCAGAATCGAAGCATCTTTTCAGGTCACGACACGCGAGTTAGAGTAGTGGAGATCACGACAGCGAAAGGAATAGTCACGGGGCCAATGAAATTATTCTATCTACCAATCCCTAAAGCATAACTAACGTTCCGATCTCTAATTTCAGGATTACTTCTCCAAATACAAAATAATTGGTCTGTGCACAGAGTGGCAAAAGCACCCCTTTAAGCAAAACTCACCATAATTGCCCTGTCTGCCGCAACAATCACCGTCTAGTGCTTTGCCGTAAACTACGAAGGATGGAGCCCGTCGAGAGACTACGTGCCGTCCTCGTACACCGGCGCTGCCCGAATTGCCTATCTCCGCAGCATATGTCAAAAAACTGCAGTTCTGCCAGGAATTACGACCGATGTGAACAGCGGCACCATAGTCTCTTACACCTGGGTGAGCAGCATCACAGACAGGAAGACGAAAAAACTTTTTATTGTCTTATATATCATATATTGCAGTGTCGCTGCAAGGCGGGCGGCATGTTCGTGCATGCAGCCTTACTTAGCACTCAGAAACACCACCGCGAGATGTTGCTGATAAGGAACTCATAAAAATATCCATTCACTTGCGGAATATTTCCAGATGGTGCCGTTTCTTAAAATTTCCATTTGTTTTACATGTCTATAAAATACCAAGGTCATTCGGAAGGCGCTGGTTCATATTCCGGTGCCATCATCATCAAAAAGTTGCAGAAAATTAATTTAAATAAAAAATTAAGTTAAATTTTCTAATTGTGGTCGCCCCTTCGGAGTGTATTTCGGACATAAAAAGGCTCCTCGTAAAAAAACCATCAGCCGTTCGGAGGCGGCTTAGTATAAACTGTAGGTCCCTCCATTTGTTGGAAAAACATCAAGACGCAAAACCACAAATTGGAGGAGGAGCTCGGCCGAAAATCGCTTGAGCGGTTACATGGCGCCAATTATATATATATATATATATATATATATATATTTATATTTAATTTCTTGTGCGAATAAATAACTCAATTGGCCAAAAGTGAACCTTTCAAAAAAAGAAGGAAGACTTTCATTTTCATTTTTCAGCGAAGACCGGTACCTTCCACGATCCCCGCCACCGGAATTCAGGAGAAATTCCGGCCCCTTAAGCCTCGCAAGAACACATACCTTATTGAAACCATGTACGCATTATTCGCCTTCGTCTACTTTCGACTTCGCTGATTTGCACAGTGCGCGCGTGGTGAACATATTGTTTTGTATACTCAATTGAATAAGAAGAAGAAAACTAATGTTATATTTTGTTCTTTCGGTATAAGTGCAGAATATGCCATAGATTTTTCATGTGGTGCTGTAGCTTAGTTGATAGCGCGAGTTAACAAGTATATAATTTGTTTCAAATAAAAAATATTTTATTTTGTTGAGTACTGACCATTATCAGAGTTAGCATCAAACTTAGAAACAGACTAAAATCAGACAATTTTATTTCATATTTTTTGGTACTACTTATACTACATTTGTTTCTCCTAAGCTAATTACATTTCTTACAGCTAATGATATTTTTGTTACGTAGAGATAAGGATGTTTTGGGTTATGTTTACTTAATACAATGATATTTTTGTTACTTAGAGATAAGGTTGTTGTGGGTTATGTTTACTTAATATAATAATATGTTTACCTATTCGATAAACATGTTTTGGTCACTTTATTATTTGTTTTTTATAATGATTAAATTATTTTGAAAAATAATTTCTTGTTGCGATAAGGAATACGTTCCCTAACTCTCCGCTGTGTTAAAATGAAATTTCTTAATTTCCAGACAACTATGACTGAAGTCGGCGTAATTCCGTTTGGAAATTTCTTTTACGTTGGTTATTTGTTTGTACTTGCCGATAGGTACATATTTTTACACATGAATACATGATTAAAACCAGGGACCGCAACAGTTATGAGGAAATGGGCAAAAAGTTAAGTTTAATAATTATTTTTCAATTTATATTTTTTCCTCACAAAACAATCGTTATACGGCCTTGGCCAAAAGTATTAGGCACCCCACCTATTACCGAATTTTTTGTTTTAAAAAGTGAAGTAATGAAGTTTTATTAGTAAAACAGTGAAAATACAATAAATTAGTGATAATAACATTAAGGTCCACCCTTCGATTTAATAACGACAGCAATTCTCTTAGGCGTGCTGCGTACAGGCACTTATAGCCTACCACTCGTTAATTAAGGCATTCTTTAAGGCAGTTTTTGATGTTATACTGTATTCCTTAATCTAGCGTTTTAAAATAGCCCACATGTGCTCAATGGGATTAAGATCTGGAGACTGTTGAGCTGCGACCCTCGCAAACGAACATTTCGCCGACACCATCAGCAACCATGCAGCCCCAGATAATAATGGATGATAATCTTCCCCAACCCGTCGCCCCACGAACGTCACACCAGGTGTTCCAAATATCTGTACAAAAGAAAAAATAATGTTTTCATAAGATTTGTATTATGTCTTCAAAAGTGTTCTAGGGTAAGAAGCTATGGCTGTTAATACTTTAAGACGATCTTAACTAAGCTTACCTCGAAGTTTGATTCATCAGACCACAGCACATTCGACCAATCTTCTTCCGAGAAATGTTGGTATCGGCGATTTTAAACGATTTTTCCTATTCTTTTCTGAGAGCCACGGCTTCTTTCGGGCTTTACATCTTTTTAAACCTGCTTCCGGAAGTCTTCTTCTAGCTGTTCGAATGCTAACTGCTTCACCTAATTCACCCCAAAGGGCAGCTGCAAGGACAAAAGGAAATTTTTGCGATTCTTGAGAGACTCGCGTTTAAGTATTCGGTCTTCTCGTTCACTGGTTAGACGCTTTCTTCTACTTTTTTATTTATTATTGTGGGATTTCGTGTCCACAAATCGCCTGATAGCACACCGCGAACATCCCACCAAATTGGCAATCTCAACCCGAGACTTACCTTCTTCACTTAGAACTTGAATTCTAACTCTATCATCGTAACTAATTTCACTTTTTTTGGCATTTCGGTAAGTAAGATTGGTAACTTTTCGCTAAATGTAATTTACACTTTCACTCTCAAATTTTAAATGCGAAAATATTTTATGAATTTCTTAAAAATTACAATTTTTAGGTTTAGCTTAGAGTGCTATGACTTTTAATATTACACAATATATTCGTTTTATCAACAGTTTAACACGTTCACGCCGGCGCTGCAAATCATGTTTCGCGCCCATAGGCGGCTGCGCTGAAAGCTTTTTGTTCTATCAGACGGCGCCATACCAAATGTTTCAACGAAAGATTATCGTACGGGAAAACGGTCTAATAAAACATAAATAATAATGTTTATGTTATATCATTGAAATTTACTTATGTTTTTGTTATTAGTACCATTGAATTAGTTATGTTTGGTGATGCACACTGATTGATAGTACAATCATATGCGAGCCACCGGTGGTACGCGCCGCCCGATGAGACAATTCTGTGCGAGCCACCGGTGGTACGCGCCGCCCGATCAGGCAGACATGAGCGAGCCACCGGTGGTACACGCCGGCGTGAACGTGTTAACACCCATGTAAGACATTTACAAAAAGAAGTGGTAACTTTGATAGCCACATTTGAGAATACTTGTATTTTAGTGGGGTGTCTAATACTTTTGGCCAAGGCTGTATTTTGATCTTAATTTACCGCTTACAAATAAGAGTTATTTGATAAAAACTATTATTCTGTGAGCAATAAATAACTGCTATCAAAAAACTTTTACTTATAAGTGATAAATTAGAATCAAAATATAACGATTATTTTGCGAAGAAAAAATATAATTCAAATTTTAAAAGTTTTTGACATGTTTGTTTAGTCTTCAAAAAAATAAAAAATTGTATTTCTACATCGTATGCATTTTTTTAGTCAAAAATTATGCAATACCGGTTATTTTCTGTCCCTGAATAAAACTAATATTATACTAATACTTAGAGATGAGGATGTTTTGGGTTATGTTTACCTATCGATAAACATGTTTTGGTCACTTTATTATTTGTTTTTTTTGTAATGATTAAATTGTTTTGAAAAATAATTGGTTTGTTACGATAAATAATACGTTCCTTAACTCGAGGAAGTGCTACATATATTTTTGGTATTTTTGCTTCTGACGCAAGTTCAAATTACTTTCGCAGGAGCCAATATCATTTATTCAAAATAATAAAATTTTTAATTTTTATTTATATTATTTAATATTTTTTTATATTAATAAACAATTCATAATGTAATTAACATAAAAATAAAATACATCAATTATAAAATTTGTTTTTATGTGGTGATGCGGCTTGGTTAGTGTGTGCATATACACACATTTTTTGTTTTTTTTTTTACGCGAGTTCATGTTCCTTTCGCAGAAATATATTATTTCGTAATTTCTTTTATTTTTTATTTTAATATAAGCTTGACAGTAAGTAAGTGTACAAATTTTAAAAACTAAATTACAAACATGATAGCTCGTGTTATGTAACTCTGAGCCCTTTTCAAACTACGGCGCTCTCCTTAGAAGGCGGGAACATCTCTTCGCTGCAGGCGGGGATTTCTTGTTGGGCTGCATAAAGCATTAGCTAGCGGATTTGGATGATTTCTCAGCTTTGTGAAGTACTTCGTCCTGCTTCTTTCAATTTCAGGCTTAACCAGTAAAATATCAATATGAATATTTACGTTACGAACGTACCATGGTGCGCCCGTTAGTGCTCTTAAAATTGTGGACTGGAACCTGTGTATTTTATCAATGTTAGTTGCACAGGTCGTACACCACAGTTGAATATCATATATCCAAATTGGTTTTAATACTGCGTTGTAAATAATGACTTTGTAGTCTAGTCTTAGACCGGAGTTTTTATTTAAAAGTCAATTTAAACTAGCTGCTTTTAATTTCATGTGTAGTAATTTTGCCTCTATGTGTCTCTTTCAAGTGAGACGTCTATCTAAGTGTATACTGAGATATGTAACATCATTTACTTGGGCAATGTTTATACCATTTAAGCGAATTGCAGGACATGATTGCGGTCTTAAAGTAAATGTAAGGTGTTTACACTTTTGTTCATTAACTTTACTTCTCCAGTTTTCTTTTAGGGCATAAAACAGCTGTGTCATCCGCAAGGGTAGATGCAGAGAACGTACAATATAGAGAAGGTTCAATTGCGGACCAGCATGGAAACTGTCAAAAACGAAGTCGAGTCATGAAAGCGTATTTCACCACCAGCACAGAAATTAACAGAATTCGTCTATAGTGCTTAACATTTTGAGCACAGCAATAAAATTTATGCTCTGAAATTTAATTCTCTGTACTAAGTAAATAGAAATTTTTGTTCATGCAAATTTTATGATGATTTGCCTACGGCATTTCGGTACAATTATTTTTGACTTATTCGCGATTTTATATGCTAAATTTTAATAATTATTGGATTAATGATAATATATTTATGTACATATATGAAATTGTATACAAATGTGAAAAAAATTCTTTAAATTCGTTATTTATTATAAATATTACTAATATTATATATTATTTTCATACGTATCAACAAATGTACATACATATATGCAAAGAACATATGTTTTTGCCAGTTTCTACGTACTTACAAGCGTATATTCATAAATATGTAATTATTGAAATACTAACCTACATCAACCATATTTATGTATATTTTTGCCCAACATTTCCAATCCTTTTTATAGACACACAAATAATATAATATGTAGGCTCGTAGCATATAATTCCCAATTTACTTATTCATACATACATATATGTATATGTATATATACGCATAAAAAGCACAAACCTTTCACGGTTGCTCAAAAGAATCATCTAATCACAATGGCCGCGATGTGGGAAGCAATAACAACAGCCAATTGAATACTATTTCCCCTTCATTTACGAACCGTTTGCTAATCTTCTTCATGATTTAGAAAGAAGTCAAATATCAACCATACAAAATTTGCCATCGTGCTACTACAATATATTTGCTGTTCGGTTTGAAGCAAACAACGCACGCGCAGAGAAATTTTTTTACATTCTCTGGCACGCGCTTTTTTTTCTTTTGAGGTAGGCTACTTAATTCTATTAAATTTAATAATCATTGACAATCAATTTGTGCACATTAACAGACAATTAGTTCAGCTATATCAGGATCTAGTGTAGGTAGGCAAAAATATAATCGTTGTTGTCGCCGTTGTACACTTGGGAATATTTGTGTACACACACTCATATACACACATGCATATGTACGTACGCATAATCTTATTTGCACAATAGGGGTTACTTTTACAAACGAGCAAGCAAAATATATGGTACTTTGCTTTCAATGAGTTCGTTGATCTTTTGGCATACTTACTTATTTCTGAAAAAAATTTTATCCAAATAATAAGGATATGAAGTTTGTTGTTTTGTATTTGATTTTTTATTTGATATTTTTTTACAAATATAAAAATTGCGTTTAAAAGCATAACGAAATTGTCAAAAATTTATTAACAATTTCTCACACGACTTAGTGCATATATTATACAATTTATATACAATATATATGCAAAGTCAATTTATTTCACCTGTTTTTTTTTTTTCAAACTCAATATGCGTATTTATAGTTGGAATACAGTCAACTGCATTTCAACTACAATATGCCCAACTAAGCAGCTAAACTAAGTTTTGGTTTAAAAAAAAACTAGGCTCAAACGGATATGCTATGTACCTGAAAAGAAAGAAAAAAAGAAGAAAAAAACCTGAAAAGAAAAAACCTGAAAATAAATTAAAAAAGAAAAGGAATAACTACAAACAATTAAAAAAAAAATAAATTTATATTCATACATATATTATGTTAAGTGATCACTTACCACAAGCGAAAAGACTACAATACCTTGTGGGCTAAGAACTTGCTACATAATTTTTTCAATTTATTCATTTTACTAGCGCTTTTGAGACTTTTTTGGTTATTAATCTCACTTGCCAACAACCACCTAGCGTTTTTAAATAAAAGAACTGTAATTAAAAATTCCATCAGCTTTATTATGTGATCCAGGCAATCTTCGGCTTCAGAGAACCATTGTGGAAACAACTCATTAGTTTTTTCTTTAATAACGGGTAAAATCTTAGTTCGAACACCAGAATAATGAGCGTATTTCGAGAAGTGCTGCCCGTACCACATCATCTGAGAGCGACACACTTCGAAGATTGGATTCAGAAGCCTCAAATCTCTTTCATTATTATAATTCTTTGCCTTAATCAGGGCTTCGGTATGGGAACTAAGATCGCTCTGTGTCCTCGTCATTAGAGTGGTGCATGTCAACTTACACGCGATTTTTTGGTATATACCATAACCGGTGAAGTATCGCTGCACTTGTACGGTAGCTTCGTTAGAGCCTTCTTCGAAATTCTCGTCTGGGATATCAATATCCTCCAAGGCGAGTTACTCGTACTGCTGAGTCCCTATTACTACGTCCTCGAGATGATGATCTTCGGGGCCCTAGTTCCAGTCAAGATTAACGTCATCATCATCTTCGCAATTTCCTAAACTTTTTTCAAACCTATTCCTCAAAAACTTCATGGAGATCAGACGGGCTACAATATATTGAATTTCGTGAGCGAACCGATGGGTATTAATACCTTGGCTAGCACGGGCCCTATAAAAGAAATTCCCCAACGCATCCTGATTGAGTTTACCTATAAAAACAAAATCTAATTCCCTATCTTGCGAAAACAGCTGTTCGCATAACCTTAGTATTGAAGCAATTGTACAATAGTAACAAACCCTTCAATGCAATGAACCCTCGCATTATTAGGCAACCTCAAACTTTTAATAAACTCCATATGATCCCTAAGGCGTTGGATTTTGTCGGGGTGATTTTTTTTCAACGGACATTTGAGGGGATTTTTCGAAAAGAGGGACTTACAGTCAATTTCGTCGAAAAGGACACTCATTCTTTTAATAAATTTCCAAGTAGGCTCAGCGTACTTGGGCAATTCTTGCGAAAACTTATTCTGGCTGTGATCTATTTTCATTCCAGCCGCGACCGAATTGCTAAATACTTGGGTAGCGCGTGAAACAGACATTTTTTCAAACAGACTGGGACTAACTTGACTTTGCGTCAATTTGGGGCAGATTCAAAAATTAACACTACTTTAATCTATGTTGTATAGCTCCCTAACAATATCAAATTTAGCTATACCATCGAGCGTCAAAATATAATATTTCATCAATGTATTTCGAACGGACTTAATAAGATGGCAGTAATCATACATGCCATAAATATTACTACCATCGTGCGTAAATAGAGATTTGGTTCTGATATCAAATAGTGTTTGAAAATGCTCATATTTGTGGAGCCCTGATCACAAACAATGCCTCTGACGTTCAGTCCTATACTCTTTAGTGCAGTAATGTTTGTGTTCAAAATTCCTTGCATTGCATTAGAGGTAACACCGCCTTTGGAAACATAGTATGAAAACACATATTTCCATTTTGAACACAAACCTTTGGCCATGAAAAAACAACATTTATTCCCTATCTAATACTCATGTTGGCCTTGCCCAAAGTCTACTAATCCATCAATTAAATTAGTAACCCTATAATAACAAAGATCGGACTTAATAATTATTTCATCAAACAAAAGGACGCAAATACGCTCTCTTTCTGACATATTTTGGACTAGTTTTGACAAATTAAACATGACATTGGCATCCAAACCCGGGACTACATACCTAATGGGGCGCCAACGCAAGAGAGAAGATTTGCTCGGTAGAGCGAAGCCTAGTTCGTCACGCATAAAACTATAAAATTTAGTGGACATATAATTTATATTCTTTGCCAAAGCCTTCTCGTTGTCACTGTAGAAAGTGCGTTTCGTGACGATCATCCTAGCGAATGTGATGGCAGCACTGCTCAAAGATTCATTCGCAACTATAGCTCGATATTTTATATCGTTGTATTTTTCCCTTAGCTGCCTATTCTCCTGCTCTAGCTCCTCGATCATTTTATTAAGTTCCCTAATATTGCCCTGGTAATACTTAGTAGATTTAAAAATCGCTCGCGGCTGTTAACATCGTCTGAGTCTACTTCGGAAATTTCTGCACAGAACCCTGGCCTAACATCTAGCATTTTCGCTATTCTATTAAAATCGTAAAGTTCTTCAATTTCTTCGTCCTCATTGATATTTCCCTCTACTTTGTTATTCCTATATTGTTTAACTACCGGAATACAATTCCAATCAGAGCCAGCACTGTGAACAATACTAGGTGAGCGTACCCTAGCTGCTGGCTTTAATTTGAAACAAGGGAATGCCCCCGGAAGGAGTTTGTATTTAGTCACAAACTGTGGCCTAAAATGGCAAATGTATTTTGTCTCATTGGCGGTAATATTTATCCCGCAAGCCAGAGCCCACTGTTGCCGGATATCTTCTTCTCTCGGAATGCTGTATAAAATGCATTTAGTATCTGAAATGCATCCTTCTATACAGCACTTCCGACTGCTCAGAATCCTTCTCCAGGTGTGTGGGGGTGGCTCGTCATAACCTAGTAAAAAAAATTTTATATACAAAAGTTGGCAAACACATACACAAACAGCTCTGTGTGCATGCCGGTATAAATTTGGTATTAGTACATATACGTACTAGTATATAGTTATATAGGCATATATACACGTATGTACACATAAAATTTTACTTTTATTGTAATTTAATTGAAATAAAAAAAAATTTAATATTTTTTATTGAAAAATATATGTATGTAAGAATATGAAGTAAAATTGTACATTACAATGAATCCAGTTGTACGAACAAAATTATTATAATACTCATGCATACATGTGTATATAGTATATACTATATACTGTATACACATGTATATACTATATACTATATGCACGCATAGATAGTATCGGCAGAAGCAAAAACGAAATATACTCATAAGAACACATCACTCATACGTCGTGTATACCTTACGTTTTACGTACTGATACACAAAATTGAAATTTTCAAGTATTTTTATTTCTTAAATTTTGCTTTTATAATAGTTATTTTTCCTAAAAAAGAAATAATTTTCACCGAATACATGCACAAATATTCGTATATGTATACAGAATCATATTGTGTCATAACCTTATGCGTGTACAAACATACATACAAGTGCAGAAGCCAATATTAATTTGTAATGTAATCATCTAAAACTTTTTCATATCTTATTTATGCTCTTTTTAAGAAAAACAAATTAAAATATACCCTAGTATAGTAATGTATACACATTATACACATATGTACATATGTATGCGAACATATCATTTTATAACCGTGATTTCTCTAAATTAAAGCAAAATTTCAAAAAACTTTATTTAATATTTTATTCTTTAAACGTAATGCGCCATGCATTCCAATAAAAAAAACACAATTAACACATTTACTAAATTTCAAATATGTATATATTGTACTTCTGTATGCACGCGCACAATCGACACATAAATATACAAACGTATTTGATTAAAAACACTCACCAAGGTAAAGGGTGGGAACTGCATCTTCCCTTAGTCTTTTCCCACCCACTGCACTATCCTCAAAATGTTTCCTACACATGAATGCATTCCGGGAAATCCTTGGGTTCTCCCTCCAATTTTTCGCCTTCAAAGTATTCCTTGGAAAAGCATAAAAACGGATTTTAGCACTTGTGCTTACATACGTTAAAGCACCCTAGAACACGACATTTGCGCGGATTTGGCATATTTAAATCCACTTTGAAAATATAATAAAATAGTTTTTATAAAAACTTATAATTCACGAAATTCGCGTCTTTGCTTCTAAAAATTTTTTACGGAACTAATTGGCCGTTGACGATTCCTCCTTCTCCTCTCTCTTCTCATAATACTCATTAGATAATTGCGCCAAATTGCTACATATAATAGAAATTTACATACCTATATTAATACAAGGATTTAGATCCTATGTAAATCCACCTGCTAGCTAACATAACATTTTGTCGGTATGTTATCTTAACAGAATGTCTGCATAGTTTGGCTTTTCTAAGAGACAAAAATTCTTCTGTTTATGCTCATTCACTGTTAGCGTGCGGTGAAATACGCTTTCAGATTTGCGTGTTGAAATACGCTTTCATAAAATGAGCCAGCGGACCAATTTGATAATCGGCACGCCCTCTCGTTATTCTAAGTTATCTGAATGTCTGCACTTTTCGGTTTAATGGGATGTCTGCAGTGTATATAATATATAAAATAGGCCCAGGGACGCTACCCTGCGGAACACCAGCTTGTTTATGGTAAATTGTCTGTTAGTCAGATATGACTTAAGTATCATATAAAATTCAACAGGCAGAGCTTTATGTATTTTGTACAGTAAACCTTTATGCCAGACTTTGTTGAACGCTTGTGCTACGTCAAGAAATATTGCACAGCAATCTTCCTTGAGCTCGAATGCCTTCCTGATTTCATTAGTTATTCGGTTAACTTGTTCAATAGTACTATGCTTTTCACGGAAACCGAATTGGTGATCTGGTATCACATTGTTACGGTGGAGAAAAGGAGATATTTTAGATAGCAGAGCTTTTCAAATAATTTGGAAAGACTGGGTAGTGGGCTTATTGGTCTGTAAGACGACACCTGTGTATGGTCTTTGCCTGGTTTGGCTATCATTAATATCTGCAACTTTTTCCATGCGATTGGAAAGTAATTTAGTTTTAGAATTGCATTAAAGAGTTCAGAGAGCAATGTTTGTGCAACTCTTGGTAGTTCAATTAGCATTTTTGGTGTAATAAGGTCGTGGCCTGGAGTTTTCTTTGGATTCAGTTTATCGCGTTTACTACTTCTAGACTTGATATTTTAACTGCCACCTAATTTTCCTGGCCTTTAACAACAACTTCCGGCAAAATAAAATTATTAGTTGCGTCATTTGGCTGGAGTACATTACTTAAATGCTTTGCAAAGCAATTTGCCTTTTCTTCGTTACTACGTGTCCAGTTACCATTTGGGTCCTTGATTGGCATATTCATTAGTTTTTCTATGTATGCCTTGGCATTGTGATCTTTTGCTTGTTTCAGTGCACTTTTCAGCTTCCTCTCTGCTGCTTTCAACCGTAACTTTGCAGCTGGAGAGCGATATTCTTGCCATTCTCTCCGCAAACGGCGCTTATTCTTTACTAATTCTTCTATTTCTGTATTTGTTAAGAATTTTGGGCACCTAATAGGCTTTTTACTTTTTGAGTTGCTATGGACAAGGACAATATTGAGCTCATTAATGTAGTCTTCAATATCGTTTTCACAATTCAATATTGGGTTGATGTTAATATCACTACTAGTATTGTATAAATTTTGTATTTTAGCCAGTTTGTTTCTCTGTTTGTTAGTCTTGATTCTTGTGCAACTATCTTCGTGCGCTCGTAAATTTTTATTAGAACTGGTGAGTGGTCTGAAGACAACTCAGCAACTGTCATAGCTTATACAAGTTGCCAGTCGATTTTTCTTGAGACAACAAAGTCTATTAAGTCAGGTATTTTCTTCTGATCGGTAGGCCAGTATGTTGGTTGCCCTGGGGAAACACGATCTAAATTGTTACGCTGTTTATAATGGTATTCTATAGCTGACGGCCTTTGGGGTTTATTATGCTCGTTTGGAACAGTTTTATCCGTAGCCCTTTCTACAAATTGGATTTGAGGTGTATTTACCATTTGAATTCGGGGAGTCTGTATATTGTTTGCCAACCTAATTTTTAGATATTTATATACAAGGCAGCCCCTATAATTAGCAGTGTGATTACCTCCACAATTACTACATTTTTTCATGGTGGCATCATTTTTCTTTGAAGTGCATTCAGACGTGGGATGTAGGTCCCCACATGCTACGCAAACACTGCGCAGTGTGCGGTAGGATTTAGTATGGCCGAATTCTTGGCAGTTGGTGCATTGCACTGGGCCGTTTCTTTTGTGTGGCTCTTCTACTGTTACCCTACGATGTAGCAAATATTTTAAATTGTATAGGGGATGGGTCTCGTTTTTCTTTAACTGACTTACATTGGGCTCTAGTTCTACCTTAAACATTGGCTGGGTACTTTGTTTCTATTAAGTATATTTATAACCGATTTAGTACTGAAACCATTTTCTTCAAGAGCCTCTTTTATTTCGTCTGACTTGACTGAGAATTCGATACCTTTAATTACAACTGTTAGGCCTTTCGAGCTCTTCAGTTGATATCAGTAATAATTTTTATTATTCGACGATAGAAAAGCTTAATATTTGCATGAAGCTTTTTTCACTGTATGTCTTTTATTATGTTTTTATAATTATTTATTTTACATTTACTAATAATTTTTGTATATTTATAAAAAAATAATAATTAAAGTAAAAACAACAAAATATATCATTTCAAATAGGTGTAATGTTGGTTAAATTTATGTAATTTTTTTTTTTCTTTAAATGCCTTTTCCTTAAAAAAAGGAGAAATAAATTATGGAAAAGAAATAAAAATTAATGAATCACTTGATTTTAGGTTTTAGGTTTTGTTCTTGTAACTGTAAAGTCTATAAGATGAGGTATTTTACTTGGATCAGTTGGCCAATAAGAAGGCTGCTGGTAGAAACAGTATCAAGATAATTTTGGTTATTTGTAATAGTGTTATATAATTGTCGACAATAAATCGATGACCTAGATTACTAAATAAATCATTAAATTTCTTGTCTGTTGTAGAAAGCCGCGGTGGACAATAAATGCCAGAGATTGCTAGATTCTTTTCTCGATTTTTGAGGCAGACTTAAGTTGCTTGCATATAAACCTTTTGTAAGATTCTAGGAATCACTTCCTTTAGTCTATTCGCTTTAGTTTTAGTCTATTTCGATTGAGAATATTTGTATCATCATGTGCCTGACTATAACGACTTTACTTTTTGAGTGTTTTACAGCGAGTGCAGTTTATTGAAGTTTAAGAACAAAAGTTACATTGTGGTAAAAATAAAACGTAGAACAGGGTACACAGCATGATCTACATGCATGTTTATAATACTTATTTCAAGAGGAGTAATTCAAGTGAGATAGCTTATGCATAATAAGGATTGTAAAAATAATTAAATCTATTGGCTTAGCAAATGTGTTACAATATATATGATATTTAAAAATGAACCTAAATTAAATAGATATGACTCTTAATTATTTATGTTCATTGACATTTATAAGTTTGTCTTTTTTAAGAAGCCGCAATTATCTCTTCGATTGAAAAATCATCGGATCACTACTCGACCTCTCCGGACTATCCGTGTGATATTCAGTTTCCTGTTCTTTTGTGGGTGAGTGGACATTAGGAGAACTATTTCTTGTTTCGCCGTTATCCTCATGCACTTCTTCAAGACTTCGTTCTATTGTATGTAATTCTTGTTGACTATCAATAATCTTTTCTTTTGTTAGAGGTGGTTTGAGTAAACTAATTTCAAAAATGTGGGGTCCCGTCTTGTCTCCTTAGCAATCATTATGTAACTATTTTCTTTATGCTTTATGTTGTGCTCAAGTTGTGGCATACTGTCCGCAGCATTTAAATTTCCTTTTACATATTCTATTGAGTTGAATCCCGAAAAAATAAATGACCAACCTTGAATACGAGCTGCTGACATAATGGGCAAACCCTTATCGACGAATATAGTTAACAGTGGTTTATGATCAGTTTGTAATTGGAAATGTTGGTACAGAAAAGTTATTGCCAAAGACTCTTTTTCTAGAGTGCTATAGTTTTTCTCACTCCTCGATGAAGCTCTTGAAACAAAAACAATCGGCTTAGTTTCATTTCTCGGAAATTAATGAGACAAAACTCCGACAACTGCATTGCTACATGCGTCTGTTGTTAAAATAATGGCAGACTCGGATTAAAATGTGTATTGAGGACATGGATCTCCTTTTGTTTTCGGAGTCATCCCCCTCAGGCGGCAACGCCGCAATGTGCTGCCCAATGTCGCCGTATGTTGCTAACCAGCAACACCTTTTTGTATGAACAAACCGGCTGAAGTAGCCATCAGCGACACATTCATGGTTTTTTTTATTTATATCCTGTCACTTCAAATAAAATTTATAATAATTGTAACAATTAAATGCTCTCAAAGACACTAAGACAATTTGTGTCTTAAAACCTGTTCAACAAATTTTAACTCTAAATAATATCCTTTCCCTTTTCAATCAGACATACTGTAACGTAACCAATTGTTACCGTTTATAAACAAAAGGACCTAGACTTGTTCTATTCATTGGAAACGGCCGATATTCTACCCACAGATTAAACCCATTACGAAATCTCAGGAATGGGAGGAACTTTCGTCCAGAACTCAACCAAAGCTTGCGAACTAACTCTATGTTCGTCAGACTTATTGATTGGAGGTAATATCTTTCTTTTTAATGTCATAAACTTTCTGGTATTTACAAAACCAAAAGCATCTTACGTTTTTTTGCAACAATTCATATAAGGATATCTTACCAGGAAAATTTTAAATTAATTTAGCATAATAATTTACCACTCCGAGGAAAGCTGTAAGTTCGGAAATGTTACTAGGAATGGACTTGAAATATGTTTAAGCGCGCAACCTAAAATATCATTGTAAATGCCGTGCGCGCCAACTTCCGGTTTTCCATTCTCCCGTGTGTCCTTTCACGCGGTTATCCTTCTTTCCGTGTATACCCTACTCCGTTAGCCGAACTATCGTTTAGCCGCGGTAGTTCGAACAAACGAAATAGGGTATGCTAAAAACACTTAGAATCCAACTACCTACGCGCGCGCACGGCATATTTTATCGCGGCAGTTCAAGGCTTTAGAGAAGTTAAAAAACCAAAGTGTAAAACTCTGTCATTTAAAGTGAAATTGTGCAAATAAAACAAAAATAAAACGAAAGTGAATCAAAACCTAGATTATGGTTTGTGCACAAAACAACTCACTTCTTTTTATTTTCTCGGGCCGATTAGCACCGGAACTCAAGGCAAGTTAATCACGGTCCTTCGAGGCCAAACTTGACCATATACGTGTATATAAAAAAAAATATAAGCAAACTAACATACAGTCCACAACCGTCGCTCCCCTGTGCGTTCCCTTTAATACAAAAAAAGCAAAGTTGAAGTGACAAACATAAAAAGTACTCAAGTACAAAAAAAAAATTTTAATTTTGAAAATAATAAAGTGGTGAACGCATACACAGAAAGTGCGAAACAAACAAACATGTACATACAAATATAATTAGAAAAAAAGAGTGCACACCAACACATACATGCGAAAAAAAAATTTAGAAAGTGTACAAACACACACACAAGCCATTTAATTAAAAAATTTTAAAAGTTCGGTGAAAACGCAAATCTTAACACATAAAATACATAAAAAAAAAATACTATATATGCATATAGAAAGTGCACCAACGTAAATCAAAAATAATTTTTTTTTAACACAAATACGTAGACACACATAATATAAGTAAACGAAAAATTGCCAGGAAAAAGTGGCAAAAACAAAGACAGTCACAAAATCAATCACATCAATCAACAGCAAGCCAGGAGGAAACGGAAACCACATCACCACCAGAAAATCCACTTCAGAGGCCCCCTCCCATACAAGGACATACATAAACAAAAAAGGAAAGTAAAGAAGCCACTAAGTAGTAAGTAGGCAATCTTTTTAAATTCCGTTAAAAAAACAAAAAAAAGGATATACAACATATATTTTTATATGGCCGGTTTCCACTTTTTTTAACTGCAACATTAAATATGAAATTTAATCCGCTAATTGGAGCGGAAAGCGGTTCTTCTTGCCGCTAATACATTTATTTAAATCCCGTTAATTAAATCTGTATTTTTCATATACAGTACATATGTATGCATAGTAGGTACATATCGGTACAAACTTAACTATATACATACATCTAATTGCAGTTTGTTTTAATTCGTCTACTTACGGCTCTTAGCAATTTCCCTATTGCAGGTTCTAAGGTCATTGCCTTATTAACCTACTTACTCTACAGCAAATGTAAAGTTCAAAGACCTTTAAAAGAGCGACTTGTCAACAATTTTGGTAGCGGTTCCCGAGTTGAACGAACTCAACAGCGCATCAAAAGCAAATAATTTACATACATACACTGAGCGCATAAAAAACAAAGAGTGTTATAATAAATAACAAGTGATCTTCTCACTAAACCATTATCCACCATTCTCCTTTGTGCGATATCCGCTTATTGCAATAGATGAGCAGTGCACTTTACAGCATCAAACTAATTCAAGAGCATTGTGCACACTCCCACGCTCATAGTTTAACACTCTTTACCATTGCTATTTCTCAGCATTGGTCAGCTGCAATTCTCTATGGCAGTAAAGGCAATAAATCAAAACATTGATACACCAACATACATACACGTGTATGGTAAACATATTTGTTCTAATATGAGCTGTACCAGAACAGCTGGTATATCTTGTTAACATATTTAGCACACAAATACATACATAAACGAATGTGTGCATAAAATAACATATTTACAATATAGATTTCTTAATACCTTGCCATCAAATTAAAACATATATTATATACTCACATACCCATTATTAGTAAATAATAATTTACGTTATATAATTTTAATTAACCTATATATTTTTACACGTATATTTCAGTATATGTATATACATAAGTGCAAGTGTGTGTGATTTTCTTTAATTTTAAATTAAAAAAAAAAAAGAATTTTTCAAATTTCGTTTTCATATCTTTTTTTTTCAAAACAATAGCTTAACGATTTTCTATAAGTCAAATTTGGAATTACCATTTCCAACAAAAACAACACACACACACTCGCACATATACTAAATTCATTTTCCGAATTTAAAAATTTTCTGTGGGCAGTAGTGCAAATATTAATTTCACTACCTGCTGGGGGGGTATTTCTCAAAGTTTCTTGCTTTATTAAATTTTTTCGGCCTTAAAAAGGTTTTTTCCCAAAAAATTTCTAGAGCAAGAAACGAATTTTGCCAAGATGTCAGATACTGAGGGTAAAGCGAAAACTACTTCGCTAGATTCCGCAAGTGCGAAGAGGGAATCCTCAAAAGCACGCTCAAGAAGTAAAGCGTACGACCCCAGTGCCCAATAGTTCATAACAGAAAGTGACAACCTAATGAGATACTGTGCAAAACTCGGGAATTCACCGATTGAAGATCATACCGAATCGTATCTTGAAGTCAAACACAAAAGTCTAAATGACTATTTTGTACGATTGCAAGCTGCCTTTGATAATGTTTTTTCCAAAACGGATGACTGCTTGCCTGACAGGTTCAAAGAGTCAGCTCAAGGCAAGTACGACGCATGGCTTGACATCTACGAGATTACACAAATGAAGATGTCATACCAGCTAAAAATGCTCCGAGTCCACCATCCCGTGTGGAACCCACTTCAGAGCAATCAAGTGCTTCCAATGTTTTCTTATAAGTTCCTCCATGCGACACAGAGACTTTTTATGAGGGTTACGAAGAATGGCCGGCTGTCCGTGACATGTTCACAGCCGTGCACATTAACCACCCGAAGCTCTTTCGTGCTCAAAAACTATACCACCTCAGGTATAAAACAGAATGAAAAGCCGGTGCTATTGTCAAACAATATCCTTAGAGTGATGATAATTTCGATCTGGCTTGGGAAGCGCTTCGGTCTAGTAGATAATCAGGTCAAAATTTTAATGAACTTGCCTGCTATTCAATCCGAAAATAGCGAACATTTACAAAGGCTGCAAACAAGCATTAACAACTGTCTGTCTGTCTTACATGCTCAAGACGTTTCAACAGACAGTTGGGATGCTATCCTGGTATATATTTGTTCAACAAAACTACCAGAAACAACACTGTCACTTTGGAAACAATTGCTCTCATGAAGACGAGATCCACCCCAATTGTCTCAATTAAACGACGAAGTTGTAGAAAGACTAAATAGGCTTCATCCTAAAAAACCTAAGCCTAGTGCTCCATATGCCGCTTAGCAAAAACCTTTAATTAGGACACAAAATTTTATGGTGGAACCAAAGAAGGCATATTCCTGCCAGGTGTGCAACTCCAGCCACCCCCTAAAATTCTGCCAAAAATTCCGAAAAATGTCAGAACAATAACGTTTTAAGGTTGTATAGAAAAACAATCTATGTAAAAACTGCCTTACTTACAACCATAACGTCAAAGACTGTCAGAGCAAGTTTACATGTGCGAAGTGCCAACAAAGGCATCATACTCTACTGCACATAGATGAAGCTACAGTACAACATACAATGGCAAAGTCGACAATTCCCGCTCGACAGCCGCAAACCAGCTCCAATCCCGACGAGCAACCGTGCTGTTGAAAACATACACACATACAGTCTTTACATTCAAACATTGAAAACAAAGTTCTTCTTCCAACAGCCATGGTGGCAGTTGAACATGAAGGGGAATTATTTCAATTACGGGCCTTGATTGACCAAGGTTCCCAAAGGACTTTTATTTCCTCAAAAGTCCAGAAAAAATTGAAATTACCGTTCGAACATTCCAGGTTCGAAATTTCAGGCATGGGTGGCCGAGTGGTCCAAAATTCCTCTAAGCTTTGTTCTTTGACGCTGGTTTCTTCCAAAACCAAGCAAAGAATTAAGGCCCATGCAATGGTGTTACCTCAGTTAACAAAGCTTCTTCCGACCTTTACAACGAGTCGTGAAAAATGGCATGAACTGAGTAGTCTCGAGCTATCTGACCCAAATTGTCACATTCCAGCTCAAATCGATATAGTTATCGGCAGCGAACTTATTCCACAAATTCTAGTGGAAGGGCTGCAAAAAGTTTGCCACAATCTTTTTGCGCAAAATACCATATTTGGATGGATACTTCGAGGTTCGGTGACCGATAGGGTATCCTCATTTTCCACCCAATCGGAACGTGTTTCCAATGACACGCTCAGTGCACAATTGAGGCAATTCTGGGAACAGGAGGAAATACATATACCTCCACAAAGTACGCCAGAAAATCAGGCGTGTGAAGATTATTATGTTGCAACAACGAACCGTAATTCAAGGGGGGGCTACATTGTCGGGCTTCCATTTAAAGAAGCATTTTTAGAAAAACTCACCCTAGGCCATTTCCGGTCAGGCTTCAGAAGAAAGGAGAGTTAAAGACAATGTACAACGATGTGTTGCAAGAATACATAACGTTGGACCATATGGAACAGACAAATCCCCTTGAAATCACTTCCAGTGGCAACTACCATTCGTTCTATTTGCCTCATCATGCGGTTGTAAAACCAGATAAAATCACGACAAAGTGGGAGTGGTCTTCAACGCATCGAAAACATCAAGTTCAGGTAATTCCCTAAATGATGTTTTACATGCAAGGGGTTAATTGTGCGCCATATCTCGCTACCCGTACTCTGCATGAATTGGCAGAAGATACAAAAGCGAAGTTTCCACTGGCCACACCAATACTCAAAACCCAAACGTATGTTGATGATGTCTTGTCCGGAAGTCATGATATTGACGATGCCACCGATTCACTATTCCAAGTGATCAAAGCGCTTAAGTCAACCGGCTTTATTCTAAAGAAATTAACGGCCAATAACCCGGCCATATTGGAGACATTCCCGAGAGAAGACCTTCTCGACACCAATTTGTTGAAATTCGAAGATGCTTCCACAACCAAAACTTTCGGTATCCGATGGAACGCATTAACGGACAGGTTCACATACACCATCCTGCCAGTTTCAGCAACTACAGCTGCAACAAAACGGCAAATTCTGTCGTCGGTCGCAAAACTTTTTGACCCGGCAGGATGGCTATCGCCAGTTATGATGCGAGCAAAGATTATACTTCAAGAACTTTGGCTCGATGACATTGATTGGGGTGAATGCGCAAAACCAACTTCAATGGTAAAATGGCAACAGTTTACTTCAAACTTGTCAGCCATTTCCGACATCGAAATCCCTCGATGGCTTAATTTTACTCCTTCTGTGCAACAATATATGTTCGAATAACCATGCAGCATCCACCCTACTTGTTGAAAAAGCAAACTTGCGCCGCTGAAAGCAATAAGTCTTCCTCGCCTCGATCAATTCTCTTTATTCCCTCGAGCAAATTGCGTGACTGCGTACATGTTCCGTTTCGTGAATAAGGTCCAGAATAAATTAAAAATGCAACCAATAACTACCATGCCACATCTGACTCATGCTGAATGCCAATTCGCAAAGCAGCGTCTAATCGAAGTATCGCAATCTCGCTATTTTCCTGGCGAAAAAGATGCGTTACAAAACAAAAAGTCAGTTGACAACAAAAGTTCCCTCCTCAACCTGAATCCATTTCTGTATAAAAACGGACTTCTCCGCGTCAATGGCAGACTAGCGCATGCCACCATCAGCAATAATGAGCGGCACCCAATCATCATCCCAAATGCTTCAAGATTTTGTCAGTTACATTTGAAGTTCTTACACCCACTGCTTCTACATGCAGAAACACGCCTCATGCTTCAAATGGTCAGGCAAGAATACTTCAGACCGAAGCTAAAGCCTTTAATAAAAAGGTGCATTTTTCAATGCAAAGCCTGCACCCTGTACAAGCAACAAACGCGCTCCCAGCTAATGGCCGCTCTACCCCCTGAGTGGTGCACAAGGTCCCTACCATTTTCTGTAACTGGAGTGGACTTCGCAGGACCGCTTTTAATAAAGGCCTCAGTTTTAAGATCCACTACACTCATCAAAGGGTACGTTGCCGTATTCGTTTGTTTCGCGAAGAAGGCAGTACATCTTGAGTTATGCTCTGATATTACCACTGAGGCATTTAGAGCAGCATTCGCCCGATTCGTGGGCAGGCGAGGATATCCCGCCACAATGACGAGCAATAATGGAAAAACGTTCATCGGAGCACAGAGAGCCACTGAACGCGAATTCGTTAAATTCAGTGTCAGCAGACATCACCCAGAAGTATGCTCCCCAAGGCATCAATTGGCAATATATACCACCCAGCGCCCCACATATAAAGAGTTTTAAAATTCACTTCAAGAAAATCGCTGCATCCCACAAATTTACATTTGAAGAGTTCACGGCATTCTTAGTTCGAGTTGAGGCTGTACACACTCTCGGCCACTTTCGGCTTTGTCACAGGACCCATCTGACTTAGCAGCATTAACTCCGAGTCATTTCATTCGAGGCGCTCCGCTATTAGCCATTCCCGAGCCAAATGCAGAAACCCTCTCGTTAATTAACCGTTGGGAGAAAGTCAAAGCACTTCACCATCAATTCAACCTCCGCTGGAAAGAGGAGAACCTCAAAGGTCTCCAAAAGAGGTATAAGTGGAAATTACCACAGAAGGAGCCTCAAGTTGGCGACTGCGCCGTAATCCGAGACGACGGTCTACCGCCGACCGAGTGGCGTCTCGGACGAATCAAAAACGTTCATCGTGGGCCTGATAATCACAATAGAGAGAAATTCCCCTCTTAATACAACTGCTTACATTTGACAACTACCGATTGTTCCATTTTTCTTCCATTTCCAGACGAAGGACACCAATGGCAAAGCGCTGTGCAGTGCCTCTCGCGCCGACGGCAGATACCAGAAACTGCCTACAGTGTCGGCTGTGTCACCGCTACCACACCTTGCGCAATTGCGCCGCTTTCCGGGCAATGCGGCCTCCTCAGCGCATCGCGGTGGCCAACGCGCAAGGGTATTGTGGCAACTGCTTGGCGCTCACCCACGTCACGAAAGAGTGTGACTCCAGAGGAAAGTGCAGACGATGCAAAAAGGCGCATCATACTATGCTGCATCCATCAGAGCCACAACATAGCGAGCCAGCACCAGAACCCGCCGCAACCAACAAAAACAATAAGAAGAAGCGGCAACAAAAGCGCGTAACACAGCAGCGCGCAACACCGCAGTGTGCCACTAAGCAGTACGCGACCAAACAGCGTGCCACAAAACAGCACGCAACATCACAGCGGGCCACAACGCATCAAAAATCCACACATTAACGTGCCATCCCACAGTATGCCACCCAACAACGTGCCACGCAGCAGCGCGCCACCAATCAGCGTGCCATAAGAAAAAGCAGCGGTGAAAGGTTGCGGTCAATAAAGCACACGACCACCGGGCTGCAAACCAAGGTATTCCCAAAACGGACCACAAAGGGTGCTATAGGTGAAGCAATACGCGCCCTGCAAAAGCTGCAGAACGCGCTAGCCAGCGCATCCCTGCAGGGCGGGCAGGATGTTTAAGCGCGCAACCTAAAATATCATTGTAAATGCCGTGCGCGCCAACTTCCGGTTTTCCATTCTCCCGTGTCTCCTTTCACGCGGTTATCCTTCTTTCCGTGTATACCCTACTTCGTTAGCCAAACTATCGGTTAACCGCGGTAATTCGAACTAACGAAGTAGGGTATGCTAAAAACACTTAGAATCCAACTACCTACGCGCGAGTTACATAAAAGAATTATAGCAACTCCAGCAATTGGTGACATCGACCAATTTATTAAGAATATTGCAAATAAGTAATGTAAATCAAAACCAACTTCCGGTCTATTTTAAATTTGTCGAAAAAGAGTATAAAATAAAATTAAAGAACTAACTAAATTCTTAGAACCAGAAAATATATAAACTGCTAAATATGCATTAATGTATTAATTAAGTATTGTAAGATAGCCAAGTCAACGATATATATATAATTGTAAAAGTAGACTGCTAAGCATATTGTATAATTGTAATAACTTTCGTTATGGTTGATTGAATAAAATAAAGACAGTCTTAATTTTGCACCTTAGCTGATTGATTGGCCTTTGCCATAAACTTATTATTTTTTAAAAACTCCCCTGACGGGCTCGATAATTAAAGTGGCGCAGTCGGTAATCCTCTTTATCAACAAAAAAAAAGGATAGTGATACGAACGCGAAATAAGAAACGTGAACGTATATATATAAAAATAAAAATATAAAACCCTTACTAATCCTGCGATTCCGTAGCCAACTCAGGAGTTGACCGGACCCTCTAGGATATAACAATATATATATAAATCAAACATACAGTGTGGCAGTGCAGTGACTTTTCAAGGAAACCACCCACATAAAATTAAAGTGGCAGTGCAGTGACTTTTAAAGAAACCACCCACATACAAAAATAAAGTGAGAAATGCAGCGGACCAAAGATCTTGCGAAGCCACTATCACAATTAACAAAAAAAAAAACAAAAAGAGTTTGACAAAGTGCATAAGTGATAGGTAGCAACAACCAAAGCGCTACCTTAACTTCAGCAAAACACATAGTACAACCGGATCGATCAGCTAAAGCGTGGTCAGTGAGCCACAAACGCAAAAATTAGGACCAAAAGACAGGAAGCTTTTGACAGACGAAGAATGGAACAAGCAGAAGCCACAACCATCGACATAATGGAGCAGCTAGCGAGGCGAGAACAACAACTAGAACAACTTCGCAATGCATACATAGAACTGCAAAGAAGCCAAACAAATCAACAAGAGAAGGACAGGATCATAAAAAATATTAGCCATCTACCCATATTCACCGACACAGGGAGTAACACAATAAACTCCTTCTTCAGCAGTGTGGAGTATGTGCTATCAACTTTGACGAATGAGGAAACAATGAAAGAAGCAGTAAGGACGGTTTTCTACAGAGTTATCCAAGGCGAGGCAAAGGAAGTGGTGATTAACATTCAGGAAACGCATAACTGGCAAAAGATAAAGGGGGCATTAAAAAGAAGATACAGGCCAGACACGGAACCTCGCGAAATATACAGGAAGATAAGTAATCTGAAAGTAAACTCGGTAAGTGAGTTAGCCGTTGAATTACAAAATATAAAGTATAAAGCGGACGTGCTAATTGTATATTATCAAGGTGACCATAGCATAGATTTGACTAACATCGACAGCCTTTTAGTAAATATAACCAAAGAAATGACCCAAGGAACATTACTAGACAGAATTTATGACGAAAGAAATTTAGACACAATAATAGAAACAATGAATAAAAGAAGATACGAAGATAGTTGTGTTAGATGGGAATTCAAGAAATCTAGGAAGTTTGAAGGACAAAATAAACCACAACAACAAATTAAATACAAAGAAAAATTTTCGCAAACAGATATAATCAGAATTCGGACCAAGTAAAACAAAATCAAGGACCCAACTTTTATAGAGAAAATTATAATAATAGAGGAAATTTTCACAAAAATTCAGGACAATTTCGAAGGTACCAACAGGTAGGAAACCCTAGGCCAAATTCGAACAGAAGTCGTTGGAATCAAACTAGGCAAGACCCGTCAATAAAGGGTGGTTAAATTTTCAAGGGCCGATGTTGATTTTAATAAAACTATTTAGGAAATTATTGAAATTTTATTTTATTATGATATTTGGTATTACTCAATTATGTATGTAACAAAATATCGGCCAAATGAGCGCCGCGACCTTGGCGGCACACCTCCATACGATGGCCCAAATTTTCGATGACGCTGAGGCATAATGGAGTTTCTATGCCGTTAATGTGCCGAATTATCTCATCCTTTAGCTCTTGAATTGTTGCTGGCTTATCGACGTACACCTTTTCTTTCAAATAACCCCAGAGAAAAAAGTCCAACGGTGTCAAATCACATGATCTTGGGGGCCAATTGACATCGCCATTACGTGAGATAACACGGCCATTGAATTTGTTGCGCAAAAGAGCCATTGTTTCGTTAGCTGTGTGGCAAGTGGCACCGTCCTGCTGAAACCACATATCGTCCACATCCATATCTTCCAATTGTGGCCATAAAAAATTCGTTATCATCTCACGATAGCGAACACCATTCACAGTAACTGCCTGACCGGCCTCATTTTGGAAAAAATACGGCCCGATGATGCCGCCAGCCCATAAACCGCACCAAACAGTCACTTTTTGTGGGTGCATTGGTTTTTCGACAATCACTCTTGGATTCTCATTCGCCCAAATGCGGCAATTCTGTTTATTGACGAATCCACTGAGGTGAAAATGTGTCTCATCACTGAAAATGATTTTCTTCGAAAATTTTCATAATAAGTCTGGATAACTTTAACACGTTGTTGGATTGTGTATCTCTCCATGGTTCAAATTGAAATAAAATTAAAGAACTAACTAAATTCTTAGAACCAGAAAATATATAAACTGCTAAATATTCATTAATGTATTAATTAAGTATTGTAAGATAGCCAAGTCAACGATATATATATAATTGTAAAAGTAGACTGCTAAGCATATTGTATAATTGTAATAACTTTCGTTATGGTTGATTGAATAAAATAAAGACAGTCTTAATTTTGCACCTTAGCTGATTGATTGGCCTTTGCCATAAACTTATTATTTTTAAAAACTCCCCTGACGGGCTCGATAATTAAAGTGGCGCAGTCGGTAATCCTCTTTATCAACAAAAAAAAGGATAGTGATACGAACGCGAAATAAGAAACGTGAACGTATATATATAAAAATAAAAATATAAAACCCTTACTAATCCTGCGATTCCGTAGCCAACTCAGGAGTTGACCGGACCCTCTAGGATATAACAATATATATATAAATCAAACATACAGTGTGGCAGTGCAGTGACTTTTCCAGGAAACCACCCACATAAAATTAAAGTGGCAGTGCAGTGACTTTTAAAGAAACCACCCACATACAAAAATAAAGTGAGAAATGCAGCGGACCAAAGATCTTGCGAAGCCACTATCACAATTAACAAAAAAAAAAAACAAAAAGAGTTTGACAAAGTGCATAAGTGATAGGTAGCAACAACCAAAGCGCTACCTTAACTTCAGCAAAACACATAGTACAACCGGATCGATCAGCTAAAGCGTGGTCAGTGAGCCACAAACGCAAAAATTAGGACCAAAAGACAGGAAGCTTTTGACAGACGAAGAATGGAACAAGCAGAAGCCACAACCATCGACATAATGGAGCAGCTAGCGAGGCGAGAACAACAACTAGAACAACTTCGCAATGCATACATAGAACTGCAAAGAAGCCAAACAAATCAACAAGAGAAGGACAGGATCATAAAAAATATTAGCCATCTACCCCTATTCACCGACACAGGGAGTAACACAATAAACTCCTTCTTCAGCAGTGTGGAGTATGTGCTATCAACTTTGACGAATGAGGAAACAATGAAAGAAGCAGTAAGGACGGTTTTCTACAGAGTTATCCAAGGCGAGGCAAAGGAAGTGGTGATTAACATTCAGGAAACGCATAACTGGCAAAAGATAAAGGGGGCATTAAAAAGAAGATACAGGCCAGACACGGAACCTCGCGAAATATACAGGAAGATAAGTAATCTGAAAGTAAACTCGGTAAGTGAGTTAGCCGTTGAATTACAAAATATAAAGTATAAAGCGGACGTGCTAATTGTATATTATCAAGGTGACCATAGCATAGATTTGACTAACATCGACAGCCTTTTAGTAAATATAACCAAAGAAATGACCCAAGGAACATTACTAGACAGAATTTATGACGAAAGAAATTTAGACACAATAATAGAAACAATGAATAAAAGAAGATACGAAGATAGTTGTGTTAGATGGGAATTCAAGAAATCTAGGAAGTTTGAAGGACAAAATAAACCACAACAACAAATTAAATACAAAGAAAAATTTTCGCAAACAGATATAATCAGAATTCGGACCAAGTAAAACAAAATCAAGGACCCAACTTTTATAGAGAAAATTATAATAATAGAGGAAATTTTCACAAAAATTCAGGACAATTTCGAAGGTACCAACAGGTAGGAAACCCTAGGCCAAATTCGAACAGAAGTCGTTGGAATCAAACTAGGCAAGACCCGTCAATAAAGGGTGGTTAAATTTTCAAGGGCCGATGTTGATTTTAATAAAACTATTTAGGAAATTATTGAAATTTTATTTTATTATGATATTTGGTATTACTCAATTATGTATGTAACAAAATATCGGCCAAATGAGCGCCGCGACCTTGGCGGCACACCTCCATACGATGGCCCAAATTTTCGATGACGCTGAGGCATAATGGAGTTTCTATGCCGTTAATGTGCCGAATTATCTCATCCTTTAGCTCTTGAATTGTTGCTGGCTTATCGACGTACACCTTTTCTTTCAAATAACCCCAGAGAAAAAAGTCCAACGGTGTCAAATCACATGATCTTGGGGGCCAATTGACATCGCCATTACGTGAGATAACACGGCCATTGAATTTGTTGCGCAAAAGAGCCATTGTTTCGTTAGCTGTGTGGCAAGTGGCACCGTCCTGCTGAAACCACATATCGTCCACATCCATATCTTCCAATTGTGGCCATAAAAAATTCGTTATCATCTCACGATAGCGAACACCATTCACAGTAACTGCCTGACCGGCCTCATTTTGGAAAAAATACGGCCCGATGATGCCGCCAGCCCATAAACCGCACCAAACAGTCACTTTTTGTGGGTGCATTGGTTTTTCGACAATCACTCTTGGATTCTCATTCGCCCAAATGCGGCAATTCTGTTTATTGACGAATCCACTGAGGTGAAAATGTGTCTCATCACTGAAAATGATTTTCTTCGAAAATTTTCATAATAAGTCTGGATAACTTTAACACGTTGTTGGATTGTGTATCTCTCCATGGTTCAAATTGAGTAAGTCTGAAATAGAGAAATGTCAAATTAAATTCGGAAAAAAACTTGGCGTTTAGGTGTGGTTCACATTCAACATCGGCCCTTACAATTTAACCACCCTTTATAATCAAAAAAGATAAGAATAAGAAAAAGAAAGTAAAAGTTTGAGTAGAGAAGACAAGGAATATAGTTCAAGGGAACCTCGATTGGCAGGACACCCTATATCGCAGTATAGCCAAAATCGCTTATACTCGAATAGGCAAAGCCAGACAGGATCGTCAAGTACTAGTTATAGAGAAGAAGGAAATGATAATACAATTTTTTTTACCAAGTAGCCTCGGAAAAACTACCAAAAATAGAGATTCATATTAGTGACAAAAAATACATTGCTTTAATAGACACTGGCGCAAGTTTGAGCCTAATGAATAGTGTAGTAAAAGATTTTCCGACTAATAAACTAAACCACTGACTATTAGTACAATTACAAACAAGGACATAATACCTACAATATGAAGCTATAAAAATTGCACCAAAAGAATTTAATCTACGGGAAAACGCAAGAGTTAGGTGGAAAATAGCAAAATTTGATGGCAGAAACTATGACTTTATAATAGGAACAGATATTTTAACTTACCTCAATGCGTTTATAAACATGGAAGAAAAAACGCTAACCTTAAATAAAGAAAACCGCAATACAATTAACCCATATAACATAAACGAAATTTGTACATTAGAAACTACAGGAGATGGAATTGAGGGTATAAAATTAGATCATTTGAATTTAGAAGAACACAAGGAGGTAATGAAAATTTTTAAACGATTTAAAACACTATTTTTTAAAGAAGGAGACCGTTTAACGAGTATAACAACAGTTCAGCACGAAATCAGGACTACGACAAATGAACAAATTAATTCCAAATTATATAGGTATCCACCCCAACATGAAGAAGAAGTACGAAGACAGATTAGAGAAATGGAAGCACAAAGAATAATTAGAAAAAGTCAATCACGTTATTCTAGCCCACTGATAGTAGTACCAAAGAAGAGGGACAATTCTGGAAAACAAAAGTATAGAATAGTAATAGATTACAGGAAGTTGAACGAAAAAACAATTGATGACAAATACCCTTTACCAAATATTAATTCTATTTTAGACAAGTTAGGAAAAGCACAATATTTTACCACAATTGATTTAGCAAAGGGTTATCATCAAATAATGGCTAGAGAACAAGATAAAGAAAAAACCGCTTTCGTTACTCCGAACGGACTTTACGAATTCATAAGAATGCCATTTGGACTCAAAAATGCTCCAGCAACGTTCCAAAGGCTCATGAATGAGACACTACGCGATTTTATTAATAAATGTGGTATGTTTAGATGATATCCTAATATTTAGCACATCTCTTCAGGAATATGTCAAATCAATAAGAGATATATTCAAAGTATTAGAAAAGGTTAATTTAAAAATTCAAGTGGATAAATGCAATTTTATGAAAAAGGAAATAGAATTTTTAGGACATAATCTAACGGAAAACGGTATGAAACCAAATCCTAATAAAATTAAAGTAATTGAAAATTTACAAATTCCAAAAACAGAAAAGCAAATTAAAAGTTTTTTGGGATTTACAGGCTATTACAGAAAATTTGTAGAGGATTATGCGAAAGTTGCACAACCAATAACTAAATATCTAAAAAAAGGTATAAAAATTAATACACTAGACCCAACATATATTGACGCCTTCGAAAAATTAAAAACCCTAATAAGTACACATCCCATTTTACGATTCCCAGACTTTGAAAAACAATTTACCCTAACAACTGATGCATCTAACTATGCGGTAGGGGCAGTGCTATCCCAAGAGGGCCACCCAGTATGTTATGCATCCAGGACATTAAACAACCACGAACGTAATTATTCCGCAGCAGATAAAGAATTTCTAGCAATAATGTGGAGCGTAAACTATTTTAGACCATACCTTTATGGTAGAAAATTTAAAATTTTAACAGATCACCAGCCAATAAAATTTTTACATTTGAAATACAGAGGTAAAGATATGTCGCCACGACACCAAAGATGGTTGTTAAAGCTAGGCGAATATCAGTTCGAAATTGATTATATAAAAGGAAAAGAGAACAGAGTAGCAGACTTTTGAGTAGATTAGAAAATAGTGAGGACACTATCTCAGAAAAGATGGGGAGTGAAATAATAGAAAACAAGATTTTATCTAATAATATTAACAACCTAGAAGACGAGGAAGACTCAATTGCAACAATGCACTCAGCTGAAGAAGAGTTAGGTGACCATTTTTATATTAGGGATGAAATAGTCAACAAATACAAGATTCAAATTATATTAACAAATAATAAGATAGAAGAAATGAAAATGCTACATGGAAAGAGAATCATTTTTGTATCAGAATATGATTTTAACACGATGGGTGATATATTTAGAAAATATATATCAAAAGGAAAAGTAGGAATATTCTCGGACATATCGGAAAGGAAATATAATATCGTTCAGGAAAAACTAATAGAGATGTTCTCCAATGATAATCAGATAGAATTTATAAAATGCACTATGAGAGCACAAGATATAGAAACGGAGGTTGAAGCAGTAAAACAAATTTCATTATATCATACCAGAGAAGCATGCATTCGGGAATACAAGAAACCTACAATCAATTAAAAACTAAAATTTATTATCCGAAGTTACTAGAAATGATACATTTAGTGATCAATCAATGCGAAATATGCCAAGAAGTCAAATATGATAGGAAGCCGATCAGAGCAAAATTTCTACAAACGGAGACGCCATCAAAAAGTAACGAAATTATTCACATTGATACCTACGTAATAAAGCGTTTCCATTTTCTTACCATTATAGATAAATTTTCAAAATATGATGTAGCATATCCATTAAATGATAGAAATCACATTACTATTATAGAACAATTAGAAGATTATTTTACAAAAATTGGTAAACCCAAAAAAATAATTGCTGACAACGAATTTAAGGCAATACGAATAAAAGAATTCCTAGCAAATGAAAATGTAGAATTACATCTGACCAAACCGAATAGTCACACAGGCAGCGCAGACATAGAAAGATTCCATAATACTATAGCAGAAAAGTTTAGAATTCTATACAAATTAGAGAAAGGTTTATCTATTAAACAATTAATTCAAAAATCTATTAGGAATTATAATCACAGATTTCATTCGACAATAAAGTGTACGCCGTATGAAGTACATAATAACAAAGTTAGTCAAGAGACAATAAAAAAGAATATAGAGTTAATGAAAAATAAAAGTATCACGAAACTTAATGAGAATAGAGAATATTATACTGAAAACAGAAAGGAAGGATTTATAAAAAATTATAAAGCAGCTAGGCATAAGGAAAAACCAAAATATAGGAAAGAAAAATTAAAAAATATACATCCTTGTAATATTAAAAAAGTATTAAAATTTACAGATGTTACTGACAATATTGATAATAATGGGAGGAATGAATTCGACGGTAGGAACCATGACGATAACTGAATTTACAGACACAAAAGGATTTGTAGATTTACAGACTAGAACTCAGGACATTGTAAAAGAAACGGACATCGTGATACATATAATCGATATTAAGAAAATAGAAAACATCATTGATATTATGACAGATAACGTAATACTAATGAAAACAAAAAACAAAAACTTATTGCAAACCGAACTGTTGGATGTTAGGAATAAACTTATAACATTGATACCCAGGAATAATAGATCAAAGAGAGGACTAGTAAATGCAATAGGTAGTATGTCAAAATGGTTATTTGGGACAATGGACGACTCAGACAGACAAGACATCCAGAACCATCTCTTAAATGTTAACGAAACAATTAATCAACAAATTATAATTAATAGTTATTTTAATACGGCTTTTGAACAAATAGAAAATATTGTAAAAAAAGATAGGAAAAGAATTGAAAATGCATTTAATTCAATAAATACAATAAAATGTTAGATGATGAATACGAAGAAAATATGTATTTGACAGAATTAACATAAGTTAATTTGTTAAAAAATAAAATAGAACATTTACAAGACAACATTGTATCTGCTAAATACGGGATAAGACACCCTAGTATCTTAACAAATAATGAAATAATAAAATACAATATTGATTTTAACAAATTAAAATATTTACAACTTGGAACAGCAACATTTAATAATACTTGTTTAATATTTGGTATCAAAATTCCTAAGTCTTTTATATCAGTAAAAATTAGATATGTAATACTTATACCTAATAAAAAGTACGAGGAAATAGATGATAAGATAGATCAAATATTTGAATATGAAAATAACATATATAAATACGAGGAAAGTAAATATTTAAAGGAATTGAAACCTAGTAAACATTGCATAATACAATAAAAAGAAATTGTAAACTTATTAAAAATAAGGAACTTGAAATAATACCCTTAGATACTAATGTTATAGTTATTAAAAATGCTTTGAATCTAACAATTAACCCAACCTGTAAAGAAGATCAAATTGTAATAAACGGAAATTATGTTATATCATACAATAACTGTACAATGAAAATTAACGACTATTATTTTTCTAATTTTATTGAAGAATATACACAAATTCATTAAAAAATTCACATTAGAAGATATTGTAGAAGAAAGTAAAAATCATAGTAGAAATATTTTCCATTTAAAACTCCACAGCAAACTGTCATATGCAAGTAACTTAATTAAATTGGTTCTAATAATAATACTAATTTGCATTATTTTTATTAAACACAAATCTATTAAAATTGATTTAAATAAAAGAATTCAGGAGAATTCCAATCTAAAGGAGGGGGTAGTTACATATAAGAATTATAGCAACTCAGCAATTGGCGACATCGACCAATTTATTAAGAATATTGCAAATAAGTAAAGTAAATCAAAACCAACTTCCGGTCTATTTTAAATTTGTCGAAAAAGAGTATAAAATAAAATTAAAGAACTAACTAAATTCTTAGAACCAGAAAATATATAAACTGCTAAATATGCATTAATGTATTAATTAAGTATTGTAAGATAGCCAAGTCAACAATATATATATAATTGTAAAAGTAGACTGCTAAGCATATTGTATAATTGTAATAACTTTCGTTATGGTTGATTGAATAAAATAAAGACAGTCTTAATTTTGCACCTTAGCTGATTGGTTGGCCTTTGCCATAAACTTATTATTTTTTAAAAACTCCCCTGACGGACTCGATAATTAAAGTCGCGCGCACGGCATATTTTATCGCGGCAGCTCAAGGCTGTAGAGAAGTTAAAAAACCAAAGTGTAGAACTCTGTCATTTAAAGTGAAATTGTGCAAATAAAACAAAAATAAAACGAAAGTGAATCAAAACCTAGATTAGTGTTTGTGCACAAAACAACTCACTTCTTTTTATTTTCTCAGGCCGATTGGCACCGGAACTCAAGGCAAGTTATTCAAACTAGGTTCTTCATTTTTGCGTAGCCTATACTCATCTATGGTAAATCCTAGCTAGTTAATCTGTCTTTGGAAAAAACTTTATTATCTTTTACTTTAAGTCCTGTATTTAATAATTTACTTACGACAAGTTTCAAATTTGCAATATGATGCTGAGAATGTCGTCTTGATATACGTCAACATCACAAACCATCACTAAAAATTTTTGAAAAATCACCTTTAATATGATTAGTGAACATTGAGAAATTTCGATTAATACTGACTGAATTTACTTGACACAAATCAAAGTTAAACGTTCTCAAAAATGTTCGACCAAGCAATGGTGGATTTTTCGTTTTTGTACAACAACTACAACCTTTTTTGTGGCACCTTTATATGTTTTTGAAGCATCGTATGTTAATCCTATCTCCACTAAAATTCACATAATGAGTATTACACGGTGTTAAGATTCTCCTACTACTGTAAACAGAGAAATTAAAATAATCGGTTCTGTTATTAGGCAGATCGACTTCGTCGGGGCCCGAAATATGGTTACTAGATTCCAGCACAAAAAAATACATCAAGTCCCCTGATCGAAAAGCACAACACCAGATCGATTATGTTGTGATAAACGAAAGAAATGTATCCAGAGTTCTGCGTGCGTACACTCCGAGGACCCAACATCGACTCGGCCCACTGTCTTGTTGCAGCGAAGATGCGCATGCGTCTCTGTGTATCGAAGAACGCCTATCAACAAACACAAGCAAAGTTCGACGTCGAAAAGCTGAAATCACAACAGACTGCCGAACGGATTTCTACTCGACTTGCACTCTTACTCTTTGAGAGCATTCATCAGCAACTCGGTATACGGGAACTGTGAGACTGCTGCAAACGAAGCTATTAGATTTCGTAAAGGTTTCAAAAACAATTGGTACGATGAGGACTGCGGTGTCGCAACATTGTGATCGACCACAACACATGTGGGATGGGATAGACACAGAGAGCTGAATAGGGAAGCAAGACGCATCTACAGAAAAAAAAGAAAGAGGCCGAGATGCGAGAGCACTTCTCCAGCCTGCTGAATGGCAGTGAAAATGGAGTATCCGAAGGTGATGAGCCCGAAACCCCAACCGATGACGATAGAAAAAACGTTCCATTACCTGACCATGAAGAAGTTCGAATAGCAATCTCTCGCTTAAAAAAACAACAAAGCGGCTGGAGCTGACAGCCAACCGGCAGCTGACAAGGTGCATGCATCCGCTACTTTGCAGAATATGGTCTGACGAAAGCATGCCCGACGATTGGAATTTAAATTTGCTCTGCCCAATCCAATCCAAAAGGGGACCCCACAGTCTGTGCCAATTATCGTGGGATAAGCCTCCTTAAAACCCACCTTCAACAAACTGCTTGGACCTTAACAGTGTGGCTTTATACATGGTAAGTCAACCACTGACCAGATATTTACCATGCGCCAAATCTTGGAAAAGACCCACGAAAAGGGGATCGACACCAACCATCTCGTCGTCAATTTTAGAGCCGCCTTCAACAGCACGAATAGGAACTGCCTCTACGCAGCCATGACGTTAAGTAGAACCAAAAGCTCCGTCAGGATCGGAAAGGACCTCTCCAAGCCGTTCGATACTAAGCGATTTTTCAGACAGGGTGATTCCTTATCGTGTGATTTTTCTTACATATTGCTGGAGAAAATAAACAAGGTTTTGGACAGGGTGATATCTCATCGTGTGACTTTTTAAACTTATTGCTGGAGAAAATAATACGAGCTGCAGAGCTGAATAGAGAAGGTGCAATCTTCTATAAGAGTGTACCGCTACTGGCGTTCGCCGATGAAATTGACATTATTGGTCACAAAACCGCGCTGTGAGTTCTGATTTCTCCAGACTGGATAAGGAAACGAAGGATATGGGTCTGGTAGTGAACAAGAGCAAGACGAAATATCTCCTGTCGTCACACAAACAGTCATGGCATTCGCGATTCGGCTCCCACGTCACAGTTGACAGGCATTACTCTGAAGTCGATGATAATTTCATCTATCTTGGAAGCAGCATCAACACCAACAACAATGTTAGCCTGGAAATTCAACGCACTCTTGCCAACTACTACTTTAGTTACTGTTATATGGTGCGGAAGCATGAATGATGACAACATCTGATGAGACGGCGTTAGGAGTTTGTGGGAGAAATGTTTTGCGTAAGATTTACGGTCCTCTACGAGTTTGGTAACGGCGAGTACCGCAGCCGATGGAATGATGAGCTGTATGAGATATACGAATCAAGAAACAGCGGCAGCGCTGGCTAGGTCATGTGGTCCGAATGGATAAGAATACTCCAGCTCTGAAATTTTTCAGTGCAGTACCTACCAGTCGAAGCAAAAGAAGAGGGAAACTTCCACTCCATTGGAAGGACCAGGTAGGAAGGAACCTGGTTCTACTTGGTATCTTAAATTGGCGCCAAGCAGCGAGAAAAAGGAATGAATGGCGCAATGTTATGAATTCGGCTAAAACCACATAACCGGTGTCTACGCCAGTAATGTAAGTAAGTTTTTTTTTTTTTTTTTAAACATTAATATTTATTTATTGGATCTACTTCGACTTCGGAAGCCTAACAATAAGTAATAAAATCTTAAACTAAATTAAAACATAAAGCCCATTAGTAGGAATGGGCTGCTGGCTTGACGTTGCTCTTTAGAAGGCTGCTTTGTCTCTTCTCCGCAGGCGGGTTTGACTTGTTGCATGGGCCAAGGTGTTAGCCAAAGGGTTCGGATGGTTACGCAGTTTTGTTAAGTATTTTTTTGCTGCGATTTCAATTTCTTCCTTGATGGTAGGTATATTTAGATCTCTATGAATATTTTCATTACGCATGTACCATGGTGCGCCCGTTATTACTCTTAGCGTTTTCGATTGGAATCTTTGAATTATATCTATATTCGTCGCGCAAGCTGTGCCCCATAACTGGATCCCATACATCCATATCGGTTTTATTATTGCATTATATAAGAGGACTTTGTTGCTAAGGCTTAGTCCAGACTTCTTGTTTAAAAGCCAATGTAAACTAGCAGATTTGAGTTTAAGCTGCAGCTTTTTAGCTGCAATGTGTCGTCTCCAGGTTAAGCGCCTGTCCAAGTGGATTCCGAGGTATGTAATTTCGTCAGCTTGCGGTATTGATACATTGTTGAGCTTAACAGTAGGACACGTTTTTGGTCTTAATGTAAAGGTTATGTGTTTGCACTTGTTTTCATTAACTTTTATGCGCCATTTCGCCAGCCATTTTTCAATTTGTTTAAGATGTTGCTGTAACACTTTTGTGGCTGTAATGGGGCATTTATGTCGACTTAGTATAGCAGTATCATCCGCAAATGTTGACGTAATTACTTCGTCACTTGTAGGGATATCTGCGGTAAACAGAATGTACAATACTGGCCCAAGAACACTGCCCTGCGGAACACCTGCCGTAATCGGATACTCTTCTGTTATGTAATCATTTACTTTTACTGTGAAACGCCTATTGGTTAAGTAGGATTCAAGGATATTGTGGAACGTGTTAGGTAATGATTTTTTAATTTTGTGAATGAGGCCATCATACCACACTTTGTCAAATGCTTGCACCACATCAAGAAAAACAGCCGAGCAATACTCTCGCATTTCGAAAGCTTTCCTTATTTCGTTTGTTATACGATTTACTTGTTCAATTGTGCCGTGTTTTTCCCGAAATCCAAATTGATGTGTAGGAATGATATCATTTTGATGGAGAAAAGGAGTAATTTTTGATAGCAGCACTTTTTCGAAAAGTTTTGATAGGCAAGGCAACAGGCTGATTGGTCTATATGATGACGGCAGGGTTGCGTCTTTACCTGGTTTAACTACCATAATTATCTGCGACTTTTTCCAGAGTTGTGGATAATATCCTAGCATCAAAATGGCATTGAAAAGCTTTGCAAGAAAAACGAGAGCAATGCTTGGCAATTCTTTTAGCATTTTTGGTGAGATATGATCGTCTCCTGGAGATTTTTTTGGATTTAAGGCGGCAATAGTGTTTTTTAGTTCAGACACAGATGCTCCGCAAGTAACAGTGTATCTAGGAGCAGTATGGGTCGGTGACAAAGGTGCACTATATGTAGCAGTATTTGGTTGAAATACTGTGCTGAGGTGCTCTGCGAAACTAGACGCCTTCTCTTCATCCGTTCTTGCCCATGAACCATTACGCATTCTCAAAGGTACTTCAGTGCTTACTGGCGGCTTAAGGTTTTTGCTAGCTTTCCATAGAGATTTTTTAGTAGAAACGTTGGGAGACAAAGACGTTATAAGATGTTTGATATTTCTTTCTTCCTCGTATCTTAATGCCTTTTTGAGTTTGTTTTCTGCCACCTTAAGGCGAATTTTTGCATCGGGAGATCGGCAGGCTTGCCATTCGCGACGCAAACGTCGCTTATTTCGGACCAGTAATTCTATTCCACTATTAGTTATCAATGCCTTTACTTTTGTATTCTGCTCTGGTGTGGCTATAGTTGCTGCTGTTGCTAGTATACTGTTAAATACAAGTAACTCATTTTCAACGTCAGTTCCTCCCTCTATTTGCGGATTGGTCTGTATATGACTGCTAATGTATTTTTTATATTTAAGCCAGTTAGTTCTTGATGTAGTAAGTCGAAAAGCATGCTCACTTTCAATTGGTTGTTCGTTCAATTTAATGATTATTGAGGAATGATCAGAAGATAAGTCAGCACAGGTTTCAGCAAGTACTAAACTCCTATCTACGTTTTTAGTGACTGCAAAGTCAATCAGGTCAGGTAATTTCCTTTAGTCCGTAGGCCAGTAAGTTGGTTGTCTTGGGGAGATAAAATCGTAACTATTTTTTGAACTTATGATCGTGTTATATAACGGGTTAATTAGCCTCGATCCCCAATGAGTATGCTTCGCATTGTAATCACCTCCAGCTAGGAACCTATCACCTAGAGTCATAAAAAAGTCGCTAAATTGTTTTTCTGTTATTACGAAACGTGGCGGACAGTAAATTGCAGCTAAAGTAAGGTCAACCCCCCTATTTTTAAGGGTGATCGAGGTTGACTGCAACCAATTCGTTGAAAAAGAATTAAGAAAGTTATGCTTTAAACGGTTCCTTATGAGTATAGCTGTGCCACCATGTATCTTGGAAGCAGCATCAACACCAACAACAATGTTAGCCTGGAAATTCAACGCACTCTTGCCAACTACTACTTTAGTTACTGTTATATGGTGCGGAAGCATGAATGATGACAACATCTGATGAGACGGCGTTAGGAGTTTGTGGGAGAAATGTTTTGCGTAAGATTTACGGTCCTCTACGAGTTTGGTAACGGCGAGTACCGCAGCCGATGGAATGATGAGCTGTATGAGATATACGAATCAAGAAACAGCGGCAGCGCTGGCTAGGTCATGTGGTCCGAATGGATAAGAATACTCCAGCTCTGAAATTTTTCAGTGCAGTACCTACCAGTCGAAGCAAAAGAAGAGGGAAACTTCCACTCCATTGGAAGGACCAGGTAGGAAGGAACCTGGTTCTACTTGGTATCTTAAATTGGCGCCAAGCAGCGAGAAAAAGGAATGAATGGCGCAATGTTATGAATTCGGCTAAAACCACATAACCGGTGTCTACGCCAGTAATGTAAGTAAGTTTTTTTTTTTTTTTTTAAACATTAATATTTATTTATTGGATCTACTTCGACTTCGGAAGCCTAACAATAAGTAATAAAATCTTAAACTAAATTAAAACATAAAGCCCATTAGTAGGAATGGGCTGCTGGCTTGACGTTGCTCTTTAGAAGGCTGCTTTGTCTCTTCTCCGCAGGCGGGTTTGACTTGTTGCATGGGCCAAGGTGTTAGCCAAAGGGTTCGGATGGTTACGCAGTTTTGTTAAGTATTTTTTTGCTGCGATTTCAATTTCTTCCTTGATGGTAGGTATATTTAGATCTCTATGAATATTTTCATTACGCATGTACCATGGTGCGCCCGTTATTACTCTTAGCGTTTTCGATTGGAATCTTTGAATTATATCTATATTCGTCGCGCAAGCTGTGCCCCATAACTGGATCCCATACATCCATATCGGTTTTATTATTGCATTATATAAGAGGACTTTGTTGCTAAGGCTTAGTCCAGACTTCTTGTTTAAAAGCCAATGTAAACTAGCAGATTTGAGTTTAAGCTGCAGCTTTTTAGCTGCAATGTGTCGTCTCCAGGTTAAGCGCCTGTCCAAGTGGATTCCGAGGTATGTAATTTCGTCAGCTTGCGGTATTGATACATTGTTGAGCTTAACAGTAGGACACGTTTTTGGTCTTAATGTAAAGGTTATGTGTTTGCACTTGTTTTCATTAACTTTTATGCGCCATTTCGCCAGCCATTCTTCAATTTGTTTAAGATGTTGCTGTAACACTTTTGTGGCTGTAATGGGGCATTTATGTCGACTTAGTATAGCAGTATCATCCGCAAATGTTGACGTAATTACTTCGTCACTTGTAGGGATATCTGCGGTAAACAGAATGTACAATACTGGCCCAAGAACACTGCCCTGCGGAACACCTGCCGTAATCGGATACTCTTCTGTTATGTAATCATTTACTTTTACTGTGAAACGCCTATTGGTTAAGTAGGATTCAAGGATATTGTGGAACGTGTTAGGTAATGATTTTTTAATTTTGTGAATGAGGCCATCATACCACACTTTGTCAAATGCTTGCACCACATCAAGAAAAACAGCCGAGCAATACTCTCGCATTTCGAAAGCTTTCCTTATTTCGTTTGTTATACGATTTACTTGTTCAATTGTGCCGTGTTTTTCCCGAAATCCAAATTGATGTGTAGGAATGATATCATTTTGATGGAGAAAAGGAGTAATTTTTGATAGCAGCACTTTTTCGAAAAGTTTTGATAGGCAAGGCAACAGGCTGATTGGTCTATATGATGACGGCAGGGTTGCGTCTTTACCTGGTTTAACTACCATAATTATCTGCGACTTTTTCCAGAGTTGTGGATAATATCCTAGCATCAAAATGGCATTGAAAAGCTTTGCAAGAAAAACGAGAGCAATGCTTGGCAATTCTTTTAGCATTTTTGGTGAGATATGATCGTCTCCTGGAGATTTTTTTGGATTTAAGGCGGCAATAGTGTTTTTTAGTTCAGACACAGATGCTCCGCAAGTAACAGTGTATCTAGGAGCAGAATGGGTCGGTGACAAAGGTGCACTATATGTAGCAGTATTTGGTTGAAATACTGTGCTGAGGTGCTCTGCGAAACTAGACGCCTTCTCTTCATCCGTTCTTGCCCATGAACCATTACGCATTCTCAAAGGTACTTCAGTGCTTACTGGCGGCTTAAGGTTTTTGCTAGCTTTCCATAGAGATTTTTTAGTAGAAACGTTGGGAGACAAAGACGTTATAAGATGTTTGATATTTCTTTCTTCCTCGTATCTTAATGCCTTTTTGAGTTTGTTTTCTGCCACCTTAAGGCGAATTTTTGCATCGGGAGATCGGCAGGCTTGCCATTCGCGACGCAAACGTCGCTTATTTCGGACCAGTAATTCTATTCCACTATTAGTTATCAATGCCTTTACTTTTGTATTCTGCTCTGGTGTGGCTATAGTTGCTGCTGTTGCTAGTATACTGTTAAATACAAGTAACTCATTTTCAACGTCAGTTCCTCCCTCTATTTGCGGATTGGTCTGTATATGACTGCTAATGTATTTTTTATATTTAAGCCAGTTAGTTCTTGATGTAGTAAGTCGAAAAGCATGCTCACTTTCAATTGGTTGTTCGTTCAATTTAATGATTATTGAGGAATGATCAGAAGATAAGTCAGCACAGGTTTCAGCAAGTACTAAACTCCTATCTACGTTTTTAGTGACTGCAAAGTCAATCAGGTCAGGTAATTTCCTTGAGTCCGTAGGCCAGTAAGTTGGTTGTCTTGGGGAGATAAAATCGTAACTATTTTTTGAACTTATGATCGTGTTATATAACGGGTTAATTAGCCTCGATCCCCAATGAGTATGCTTCGCATTGTAATCACCTCCAGCTAGGAACCTATCACCTAGAGTCATAAAAAAGTCGCTAAATTGTTTTTCTGTTATTACGAAACGTGGCGGACAGTAAATTGCAGCTAAAGTAAGGTCAACCCCCCTATTTTTAAGGGTGATCGAGGTTGACTGCAACCAATTCGTTGAAAAAGAATTAAGAAAGTTATGCTTTAAACGGTTCCTTATGAGTATAGCTGTGCCACCATGTATCTTGGAAGCAGCATCAACACCAACAACAATGTTAGCCTGGAAATTCAACGCACTCTTGCCAACTACTACTTTAGTTACTGTTATATGGTGCGGAAGCATGAATGATGACAACATCTGATGAGACGGCGTTAGGAGTTTGTGGGAGAAATGTTTTGCGTAAGATTTACGGTCCTCTACGAGTTTGGTAACGGCGAGTACCGCAGCCGATGGAATGATGAGCTGTATGAGATATACGAATCAAGAAACAGCGGCAGCGCTGGCTAGGTCATGTGGTCCGAATGGATAAGAATACTCCAGCTCTGAAATTTTTCAGTGCAGTACCTACCAGTCGAAGCAAAAGAAGAGGGAAACTTCCACTCCATTGGAAGGACCAGGTAGGAAGGAACCTGGTTCTACTTGGTATCTTAAATTGGCGCCAAGCAGCGAGAAAAAGGAATGAATGGCGCAATGTTATGAATTCGGCTAAAACCACATAACCGGTGTCTACGCCAGTAATGTAAGTAAGTGAGTAATATTTATTCAATTAGTTAAAAATAGCTTTCTCAATTATTCATATATTTAATTGTTTGTGGCGATCTGCTTTTTCAGTTTCGATTTTTCTGGTTTTATTTTTTCTCTAATTGCAATTTTAATTAATGATTGCGGCATTAAAAACATATGCTCAGTTTTCAGATCAGGTGTCCGAATTCAATGCGCTATTAGACGAAACAGTTCTTATTGAGCATTCAAAAATTTCTTTGAAAATTATTAAAGATGAACTTTTCGAAATGTGGGGTAAAATATGACAGCATATGACAAATGCGTAAGTGCCATTAGCTGTGGAAGTTAAGCAAGCCACCACCTTCAAGGATTATATTTCGCGTTGGACGCGTCTTACCGAACGCAGTTTAGTTGTACCATTATGCGACACGCCGATATTTAATAGGGATTACATTTCTTGTCCAATATTTCATGATCTCTTTATTGCGATATGTTGAAAAGATGTATCACTTGATTCATAAAACGAGTGGGGATTGTGATGGCATGGTCGAATTTGAGGTCCACTTACTAAAATAAACGCACAAAAGAACTTGCTCCGTATTATCATATGAAAGGATGCATTTATGCACGAGACATGTACAAGGTGGATGTTACAAATTGGGACTCTTTCCTTGTGTCGATTTTCTTAACTAGACTCCCAGCATCTACTTTTGATAAATGAGAAAGTTCACTTTCAGAAAAATAGCGATTAAAGTCATTGGAGTCCGTAATGGATGTCAGAAACCATTCATCGACAGTGGTTCATAAGAAATCAAGAAAATGTCGCAGTCGGTTTATCAAATTGACCAACGAAGACGTTATTTTGTGACAAGCGTTTCACAACCTAGTTGCATTTTGCGTAGGTATCCATATCCTTTACGATTGGGTGTAAGTTTTATGTCACTTTCAGTAAGCGACCTATGTATATGCTATAATCAAAAAACATAACTGTTGTTTAAATTGCCTAGCGAAAGGTCATTCTGTTAAAAAAAAGTGTGTTCTCTTATACCACGTGCCATAATAGACATCATAGTCCATTACAAGCAAAGTAGTGCCGAATCAGGGGACTTCAACTCAATGTTTTTTCTTCAAATCCTCTTGGACATGCAAATTCACTAAAATTGTTTTGGGGAGATACGCTGTTCTTCGTTGCATACTTATAGGCACATAATCATCTGCGTTTATAACCCTACAACAAAGGTTTTGTTTCTCTTCTCTCAATAAAATCCTCGCTGTTAAGACAAAACGGTCGATTTATCGTTCATGAGAAGGAAAAGTCAAAGGTTAAGCGTAGAATTAACCGAAGAAAAAATTTGCTAACGCAAATGTTAACTTAGAAGCTCCAAGGCAAACTGTTAACACCACTAAGCCCACAACGAATACCACCGCAAACGTAAGAGCGAGTGCCAGTGCTGGAGTACCCAAAGGCATAATAGAAACACCAATGTTAATACCAACGTTGGTCAGACGTCTAATTTAACATTAACATATTTTCCTTTTTGACAACTGTTAGGAAACTTTCACGTAAATCAAGATACGAAAATTGAAAAACAGAAATTCAATGAAAATACCGACTCATTTATATGCAAAAAACTACAGTTATTTGCACAACTTTCCGAAAAGATAAGTGAAAAAACTTTCCTCGCGGAAGTATAGAAACATTCAGTGAGCTCTTAGACAAAGGTCGCGAAGTAGAGTTGTTACTGGGTGAGAACAAAAGTGTGTTCCAAGTTATCACCTCAGCTGACAACACGACTAACAAAGTTCTCCTCAGATATTCCTATTGTCAGAAAAATCACTCCATCGCAAACGGTTACAAGAAAATAGAATCTGAAAAGAAATCTACAGAAAAAATGTAAGAAACCACTTTAACTATTATGATTGCGGTGCATATTGGTACTACAGATCGAATTGCCTAAATTGCAATCAGAAGAACCCGTTACGAAAGTCCAGAGAAGCATGACACGATGCAAACCACCGTTATTTGTCGAAATGCACCAACAGATCACATCAACTTTAATGGATTGAAAGGTGAAGCATATATAGATACAGCTGCAAGAACGAGTGTTGCATGTAGTCTATATGAACAACTTAAAGGAAGAGGTGTGGAATTTCAGAAGGTAATTTCTGAAATTAAACTAGCTGATGGTTTTTTCGCAAGGAGATGGTTTACTCTACTATTGTTGATATTTTGATTGGCAAACGATTCAAACGCACCAGGTGTGTATGGTATGTATGAAACCGCAGTTTTTGTACAGGAAAAATACGTTTATTGTAATGATTTGATACAAAATAGCTTATTCAAAGTATGGGGCAAGGTCCGGTGAGTTAGCCGCGTGCTGAAGAATCTCCCAACGGAACGACTCTATCGTTTCCTATCTATATATTTTTCTTATCTTTCAGGCAATTTGTAGATTCTGCGCCTAAAGGCAAACCATCGAGCCATTTTCGTACATCTTCGTAAGAAGTAAAGCGCTACTCAGCAAGTGCGTGTCCCATCGATGCAAACAAGTGGTAATCGAATGGGGCAAGGTCCGGTGAGTAAGCCGCGCGCTGAAGAATCTCCCAACAGAACGACTCTATCGTTTCTTATCTATACATTTTCCCCATCTTTCTGGCAATTTGTAGATTCTGCGTCTAAAGGCAAACCATCGAGCCATTTTCGTACATTTTCGTGCCGGATATCAATACAATAACAAGACACCGCTGACGTGATGACGTCATACTTACACATCTGGTATAAGATTTATCTGTTTGTCAAACGCTAAAGACAATCGGACATTGATAGGAATCGATTTCCTTAATCGGGATGGAATAATAATGAATCTTGCACAACGATCTTAGCATTTTAAGGACGACCCTAATACTATATTTGAGTTTGAAATGCAAGCAGCCTAAGCCAAGCATCCATTGTCGCCGTCTGAGGCAACCATACGAGCTCATACGGAGAATGATAACCAAATTACCGAATTTATGTTTTGGTTCGAAAACAAGAAGACTATGAGATACCGGAACAATCAAATTTATTTCCGCCGCTGATCAAAGTAAGAAGAATTAATGAAGCTGAAAAGAAAGTAAGCTGTTTTGTTGACATAAACTCAATAGAAATTTTTTTATGAATATTATCGGCGTTTGAATGTCATTACCACAACAGACACATACCCACTACAACGCATGAATGATCTGTTACATACTGCGAAAGCTCCACCTTACATGTCTACTATCGACTTAAAAGCCACTTACTAGCAAATTAAAATGTCGCCTGCCGATAAGTCTAAAACTGAATTTACAACACTTTTCGGAATATACGTGTTTAATCGAATGCCTTTTGGATTGAAGAACGCTCCGGCCACATTCCAGCGTCTTATTGATAAATATCGGTCCAAATCGCCAAATATTTTTATATTATCTTATGTAGATGGCATCATTAAATGCTCAAATGATTTGAACTCTCATATGCTAGACTTGAAAAAGACTCTTCTAAAAATTAAAGAATATGACGATTTATTCCAAATTTTGCTGATGTAGCAAAAGCTTTGTCAAGCCTAACGAATAAAAATGTGGTATGGAAATGGACTACAGAAGAACAAATGGCCTTCGATAGACTCAAAGTGCTTTTTTCTTCTCCACCAGTACTACAACAAGTTGACGAAACCAAGCCGTTTATTTTAAAAACACATTTTCTATTGCAGGGGGAGAATGAGGATGAACATCCGATAGAATATGCAAGTCGTCTCTTGCTTGCAGCAGAAAGAAATTACACTATAAAGGAGCGCGATGCACTCGCTATAGTTTGGGCCTTACAAAGGTTTCGTGGATACTTAGAAGGAGCAGAAATAACGGTTTTAACTGACCATAAACCATTAAAATGGCTTTTAGGTCTAAAAACACCGCTGGAATTGCGAAGTGTAGGTATGTAAAATCTTGTGTAGAATGCAAGAAATATAAAACTCGAGCTGCTAAGAAAGGATGAAGTTCTTATGTTATTGCATCAAACGAGAATCCAGGTAAGCCTTTTGGAACGCTACTGTTTTGACTCCATACAAGGGTCCGAATAATGGCCCAAAGTACCACACATACCAATAAATACGAATACACAAGAAAATACAATATACAACACAGCAACGGTGCAACTAATCCAAATAGTGTTAATGATGTAGCGACAAGAGTTCTGAGTCCACGAAAATAATAACGAAGTGCTGACTGCATCATCGAGGCGATTTCTGCGTCAGAGGGGGAGGCTGTCTGAACCCATATTATTATTAAACTAGTACATAGTGTACCATAAGTTAAAATCTGCAAATGTAATTTTTATATTATTTCTGTTAGCTCAACATTATTTTAAAATGGTCATGTTATTAGCTACATATGTAAACATAGGCTTATAATAGAGGAATACGTTCAAAGCTTATCTCAAGAGCTTTGTCAAAAGGCAAGCTTAACTCAATTTGAAATACTTATAACTGTTGTCCTTCTATGGTATATTACATTTTATCAATTTTACCTATATAAGACCATACTGAAATAAAAACTCAAGTATTCGTACACGCGACTAATAAAGACATGTAAGCGAAACATTGGCGAATTTTGAAATATGTCCATACCTACATAATTATTCGTAATTTCAATATTGGAGATTATCCACATACACATACTGCGTTGATGGTCATTGTGTCCCATTTTGCATTTGACAGTTGTGAAGACCACAAGTCCAAGGCCTTGAAGCCTCCACAGCAACAACAACACCAACACCAATAACAACAACAGGAGAAGTTGCACACACACATATATATATATATATATATAGGTATATACATTCATGAACATATATATAAAAACATACATTGAAGAAAACATATACCTATATATATATACCATACACTTATACAATTAATTAAATATATACATGGTATATACACATATTAATGTACTTATCATATATACGTATCATATATATATATATATACACCGGTGTCCCAAAAAACCGAACTTTTTGGATATAAAATAGTATAAAATAGTAAAATACACATTATATTATCTTTGAAAGTTATTATTTATTCAAAATAGGTTTCATTTGACTCAACACAACGTTTGGAACCATCAACCAGCGCATGCATAGATTTTTTTATGTCATTTATAGAAATGTTCTTCAGTACCTCGGTTACGGCTGCTTCATTTTTTTCAATTTTTTTTTAATTTTTTAAACTTCAATTTCAATTCTTTTTCAAGTTTGACACAAAATTTTATATTTGCTCTTTGTTCCATTTTTTTTGGAACCATTAGCACACTTTTGGTTTTATTGAAATGGCTGTCACTTTTATCTTCTGCTCAAATATAAACGAGACTGGCTTAATAAAACAACAACGGTTAATTATTCTTCAATATTTATTTTATCCCCTTCAAAATAGTCACCATTAGAGGCGATACACATATGCCACATTTTTTCCAATCTTCATAACACTTCTGGTAGGCCGCTTTAGGTATGGCTTTCAGTTCCTTCTTCTTCTTCGAATTTATGACTTCAATCGACTGAAAATGCTTTCCACGAAGCGGCAATTTGAGTTTAGGGAAAAAAAAGTCGTAAGAGCGAGTGCCAGTGCTGGAGTACCCAAAGGCATAATAGAAACACCAATGTTAATACCAACGTTGGTCAGACGTCCAATGTAACATTAACATATTTTCCTTTTTGACAACTGTTAGGAAACTTTCACGTAAATCAAGATACGAAAATTGAAAAACAGAAGTTCAATGAAAATACCGACTCATTTATATGCAAAAAACTACAGTTATTTGCACAACTTTCCGAAAAGATAAGTGAAAAAACTTTCCTCGCGGAAGTATAGAAACATTTAGTGAGCTCTTAGACAAAGGTCGCGAAGTAGAGTTGTTACTGGGTGAGAACAAAAGTGTGTTCCAAGTTATCACCTCAGCTGACAACACGACTAACAAAGTTCTCCTCAGATATTCCTATTGTCAGAAAAATCACTCCATCGCAAACGGTTACAAGAAAATAGAATCTGAAAAGAAATCTACAGAAAAAATGTAAGAAACCACTTTAACTATTATGATTGCGGTGCATATTGGTACTACAGATCGAATTGCCTAAATTGCAATCAGAAGAACCCGTTACGAAAGTCCAGAGAAGCTTGACTTTGATACGATGCAAACCACCGTTATTTGTCGAAATGCACCAACAGATCACATCAACTTTAATGGATTGAAAGGTGAAGCATATATAGATACAGCTGCAAGAACGAGTGTTGCATGTAGTCTATATGAACAACTTAAAGGAAGAGGTGTGGAATTTCAGAAGGTAATTTCTGAAATTAAACTAGCTGATGGTTTTTTCGCAAGGAGATGGTTTACTCTACTATTGTTGATATTTTGATTGGCAAACGATTCAAACGTACCAGGTGTGTATTGTATGTATGAAACCGCAGTTTTTGTACAGGAAAAATACGTTTATTGTAATGATTTGATACAAAATAGCTTATTCAAAGTATGGGGCAAAGTCCGGTGAGTTAGCCGCGTGCTGAAGAATCTCCCAACGGAACGACTCTATCGTTTCCTATCTATATATTTTTCTTATCTTTCAGGCAATTTGTAGATTCTGCGCCTAAAGGCAAACCATCGAGCCATTTTCGTACATCTTCGTAAGAAGTAAAGCGCTACTCAGCAAGTGCGTGTCCCATCGATGCAAACAAGTGGTAATCGAATGGGGCAAGGTCCGGTGAGTAAGCCGCGCGCTGAAGAATCTCCCAACAGAACGACTCTATCGTTTCTTATCTATACATTTTCCCATCTTTCTGGCAATTTGTAGATTCTGCGTCTAAAGGCAAACCATCGAGCCATTTTCGTACATTTTCGTGCCGGATATCAATACAATAACAAGACACCGCTGACGTGATGACGTCATACTTACACATCTGGTATAAGATTTATCTGTTTGTCAAACGCTAAAGACAATCGGACATTGATAGGAATCGATTTCCTTAATCGGGATGGAATAATAATGAATCTTGCACAACGATCTTAGCATTTTAAGGACGACCCTAATACTATATTTGAGTTTGAAATGCAAGCAGCCTAAGCCAAGCATCCATTGTCGCCGTCTGAGGCAACCATACGAGCTCATACGGAGAATGATAACCAAATTACCGAATTTATGTTTTGGTTCGAAAACAAGAAGACTATGAGATACCGGAACAATCAAATTTATTTCCGCCGCTGATCAAAGTAAGAAGAATTAATGAAGCTGAAAAGAAAGTAAGCTGTTTTGTTGACATAAACTCAATAGAAATTTTTTTATGAATATTATCGGCGTTTGAATGTCATTACCACAACAGACACATACCCACTACAACGCATGAATGATCTGTTACATACTGCGAAAGCTCCACCTTACATGTCTACTATCGACTTAAAAGCCAGTTACTAGCAAATTAAAATGTCGCCTGCCGATAAGTCTAAAACTGAATTTACAACACTTTTCGGAATATACGTGTTTAATCGAATGCCTTTTGGATTGAAGAACGCTCCGGCCACATTCCAGCGTCTTATTGATAAATATCGGTCCAAATCGCCAAATATTTTTATATTATCTTATGTAGATGGCATCATTAAATGCTCAAATGATTTGAACTCTCATATGCTAGACTTGAAAAAGACTCTTCTAAAAATTAAAGAATATGACGATTTATTCCAAATTTTGCTGATGTAGCAAAAGCTTTGTCAAGCCTAACGAATAAAAATGTGGTATGGAAATGGACTACAGAAGAACAAATGGCCTTCGATAGACTCAAAGTGCTTTTTTCTTCTCCACCAGTACTACAACAAGTTGACGAAACCAAGCCGTTTATTTTAAAAACACATTTTCTATTGCAGGGGGAGAATGAGGATGAACATCCGATAGAATATGCAAGTCGTCTCTTGCTTGCAGCAGAAAGAAATTACACTATAAAGGAGCGCGATGCACTCGCTATAGTTTGGGCCTTACAAAGGTTTCGTGGATACTTAGAAGGAGCAGAAATAACGGTTTTAACTGACCATAAACCATTAAAATGGCTTTTAGGTCTAAAAACACCGCTGGAATTGCGAAGTGTAGGTATGTAAAATCTTGTGTAGAATGCAAGAAATATAAAACTCGAGCTGCTAAGAAAGGATGAAGTTCTTATGTTATTGCATCAAACGAGAATCCAGGTAAGCCTTTTGGAACGCTACTGTTTTGACTCCATACAAGGGTCCGAATAATGGCCCAAAGTACCAGCATAGGAAGCGAGGTCGTCCAAAAGTGCCAGCTACACCTGCACACATACCAATAAATACGAATACACAAGAAAATACAATATACAACACAGCAACGGTGCAACTAATCCAAATAGTGTTAATGATGTAGCGACAAGAGTTCTGAGTCCACGAAAATAATAACGAAGTGCTGACTGCATCATCGAGGCGATTTCTGGGTCAGAGGGGGAGGCTGTCTGAACCCATATTATTATTAAACTAGTACATAGTGTACCATAAGTTAAAATCTGCAAATGTAATTTTTATATTATTTCTGTTAGCTCAACATTATTTTAAAATGGTCATGTTATTAGCTACATATGTAAACATAGGCTTATAATAGAGGAATACGTTCAAAGCTTATCTCAAGAGCTTTGTCAAAAGGCAAGCTTAACTCAATTTGAAATACTTATAACTGTTGTCCTTCTATGGTATATTACATTTTATCAATTTTACCTATATAAGACCATACTGAAATAAAAACTCAAGTATTCGTACACGCGACTAATAAAGACATGTAAGCGAAACATTGGTGAATTTTGAAATATGTCTATACCTACATAATTATTCGTAATTTCAATATTGGAGATTATCCACATACACATACTGCGTTGATGGTCATTGTGTCCCATTTTGCATTTGACAGTTGTGAAGACCACAAGTACAAGGCCTTGAAGCCTCCACAGCAACAACAACACCAACACCAATAACAACAACAGGAGAACATATATATATATATATATATATACACACACACATATATATATATATATATATAGGTATATACATTCATGAACATATATATAAAAACATACATTGAAGAACACATATACCTATATATATATAAATACCATACACTTATACAATTAATTAAATATATATATGGTATATACACATATTAATGTACTTATCATATATACGTATCATATATATATATATATATACACCGGTGTCCCAAAAAAACCGAACTTTTTGGATATAAAATAGTATAAAATACTAAAATACACATTACATTATCTTTGAAAGTTATTATTTATTCAAAATAGATTCCATTTGACTCAACACAACGTTTGGAACCATCAACCAGCGCATGCATAGATTTTTTTATGTCATTTATAGAAATGTTCTTCAGTACCTCGGTTACGGCTGCTTCATTTTTTTCAATTTTTTTTTAATTTTTTAAACTTCAATTTCAATTCTTTTTCAAGTTTGACACAAAATTTTATATTTGCTCTTTGTTCCATTTTTTTTGGAACCATTAGCACACTTTTGGTTTTATTGAAATGGCTGTCACTTTTATCACTATTTATCCGACTTACATGAAGTGAGGTGCGTTTGAAAAAGGATGAATGTATCTCTTTAATTTTCAATAGATGGCGCTGCATGTTGTATGATTTAAATATAAAGTTCGGTTATTTTTGGGACACACCGTGTATATATAGGTATATATATATATATACATTTATCGAAAAAAAAGAAAAATTAACGTAGCAAAAAAAATATATAATGGTTAAAGTAAGTTGGGTTTGCTTCCTCAACAAAGAGGAACTAATACAATATTCGACCTATTTCGGCTTATCGAATACAGGCACCGTCGACGAATTAAGAAAACACCTTGCTACATTCCTGCAGGAGGAGGGTGAGAATGAGAGTCTGCGTGATCGGGGCACAGACTTATCGTTGAGGCACGCGAGAGTATTAGTAGCCACAAGCACACCTATACCGAAACAGAAGGAATCGCTACAGTTGCCGCAGGTACAGCAACCTAACGACAACGGTACGGGAATGTCGCCTCGTATGATAGAGGCGTATACCCACAGTTGTCTAACTCATCAGTGATGGATCGTGTACGCAAGTGGGGTGTGAGATACGATGGCGGCAAGGACGCGCTGGGTTTCATCGAACGCGTCGAGGAATTAGCACATGGCTATAAAGTCGAGTTAAACGCGCTCCCGAGTGCTTTACCGGAGCTACTCAAGGACAGAGCAGAGACTGGGAGACCTTCAAAAGGATCTTCCTAAAGTTTTTCCTGAACTCTCGTTATTTTGAACGGCTGGATGACGTAATCAGACACTACGCCTATGAGTGTCAGAAACGCCATGCAACTGTTTTGCTGGACATGCGGACGAAGAGACGTACGCACGCAAGAGTGTTGCCGTTGGAGTCCGGGAAACGGCCATCGACCGTTGACTCAATTTCATACAAGACACCATCAGTTCTACGCCAGACAGAAAAGCGCATAATCAACATATAGCAACAACAACACCAACAACAACAAGAGAAGTTACACACACATATTATTTACACCGGCGTGTCGTGGGATTGAAGCGCACCGATGTATATTTAATGAATATGAAATAAACCAATAGAAAAATAAAAGATCAGTTTTTCGGTTGATAATGAATTTGCACTAAGTCTTTTATTGATTTAAATATGGGTTTTACCTGTACAATAGTATGTGGTTGATGAGGGTGATGGCTGGTGGTTCGCTGGTTAGGACACGTCCGTTCACTTGTACTAATAAAATCGCAGTACCGTATAAGAATAATAAGTTCTTACCGTTTGCCATAAATTCGGTAAACGGTTCATGTTAATATTTAAAGAAAGATTTTCATTGGAAGTATTAGGGTGGTACATAATGAGGCTTAGGCTTTTGGCCTAAATATACCGGCCCCCTTGCGGTAAGCAAGACCTGGCTATGAGGCGAACCCAACCATCACTCCCATTTACAATTTATAGGGTTTTCTAACAAAAGAAAATTGACTTAGGGGAGGATATTGAAATCCTCACAGAAAAATCCATTAGCCTGTAAGGAGATCAAGACGGTACCTGGAAATAAAAGGTTAATAAAACGTACGTGGCCTCTATTTCATTTGTGCTTTATTTAACAAAAATTTCATGTATGTATGTGTATGGTATGTATGTATGTTTGATTGACTTATTATAACTTATAGGTAAAAATCATGCCTTGCACGTTCCGGATAGGGCCCATCCGAATATGGTGCTTTGAGCCACAAGTGGCCCAAAGGACGTGGGCAAGGTCCCTGGTAGCATTATATCCGCGTACACATCTGCACCTAGTACAATCCGCACAGGCGCTGATCGGTCAAAATGTGGATCCGCCAACCTCATGTGTATATACGCGTTTGCCAATTCGGGATCCAAGTTATTGCTAGGGCGGACGCGGCGTAAATTATCTATCGCGACGGCATGTGTCGTCAGACGCTTACATGTACCATGTTTGCCACGGATGCATAACAAGCAACCCCTCCGATTCGCGACGTACACTTCAGGGAGCCTTAGTTCGCACATGAGGTCTTTGGCGATTAGTGTCGTAGGCACGCAGACTTCTATCAACGCCCTAATCAAGTGAAGGTGACCACCTGACTCCACCTTTATGATGACGGTTGGTGCTACTGCTATCATTGGCCGTAGAGCTTGCCCCAGAAGTGTGCGATCACTGACGCTCCCACTTCGAAATTGACTTGGTAGCTGACGAGGCCTGGTCTCCAGTCTACGGTCGTTGGTCGAGCGCGATGAAGGCCGCTGTCGGAAAGTCCGGGTTTCCGATCTGCGGCTTATATTTCAGGGTGGTCGGAAAGTCCTAGTTTCTGATCCTGTAGCCGGTTGCCTTTCGTGTTGCAGAGAGGGTCGGAAAGTCCGAGTTTCCACTCCTCTCTCTGAGGTTGGGCGGAAAGGCCTTGTTTCCGCTCCTACAGTTTCGCCTGCCTCTAATGATGGTTGATTCGTAGACCGCGAGTCATGGTCGGAATCACTCGCGTTTATGGAAATGGCGTCGGATATTTCCTCGTCGTCTACTTGCTCTGCCCATGATCTTGCAGACGGTCGCTTCTTCAATGTTGACTTCACCTCTTCGCCTATGTGGAGGGTGGTATGATGGCGCTCGTTACACCTTCGGCACCTAAACTGACTCGTGCAGTTAATTTCCCGATGAGACACGGAGAGGCAGTTTGCACAAAAGCCCCCCAGTAATGCCTCACGAAGTCTCTCTTCTGGGGTCTTGGATCGAAAAACAGGGCATAGTCGAATGGGGTGCTTTCCTTCGCACAGACGGCACGCATTTGTATAGCGATGTCCTTGTCGCTCAGCCTTTTTAAGCATTTGACTATAGCGAGTCATTTTCCTACTGAAATATGTGGAACAAATTGAAGTACATGGTTTTTTTTTTCAAATATAATGTTGGGTGGCGAGAATTACTACAAAAAAATATGCTTGTAATGTGGTAGAGGCTTCAGTGACGGATTGTTTGTGGTTCTTGCTTTAGATCAGTATGACCAGCTTAAAAAATCCGTCAGCTGACTTACATTCTACTTAAGAGATGCCACTTGCATAAGCATACATAGTCCGGACACAAACCATTCGAAGCAATGTAGGTTAATGCACACTCGATGATTGATATTATTATTATTATTGAATTTTTTATTTTTTGTTTTTGCTCCACTTTCGAGAGCTCGGCAGTGACTATATATTATTAATTATTATATCAAATACTTTTGACCCCCCGCCCCGTAGAAAAGACGAACGAAGTAGTTACTCCGTTGTCGAACAATATGTTAGACTTCATGTGTTGAAATTATGATTCAAATTCAAACTCAGTTTGTTTCAGTTATTGGAACTTATTTGTTAGATTTTGAAATTATTGCATATAGATAGATAAATGATCGTTTGTTAATGAGAGGAAGAAAAGAAAAAAATTATGGCATCACGCACCTTGATGTTTCATTATCTCGTGCGTGTGAGCGTAGTATTATAAAGTGGAAACTAAGTTGATCTGGCAACTTACATTTCCTTTCTAAGAATGGCCATCATCAATGAATGAAATGGCCATCTTCTTTTCTATGCTGCATGTGACGAGGGTAAGTACTCTAATCGTTTAGCCACTTTCTTATATATATAATATTCTTATTAAATATTTGATTTCTTTTTTCAGATTTTTTTTTGCACTAATGGATCTCGAATGAATTCGAAATGGCGCTCGAGCATTCTTATGGCGCTGGTTTGCGTGATATGTTTTTTTTTTCTTTTTAAAATCCCTAATACATCTGTGATCACCTGCTTCGGTTTGGCGCTTGCCATACCACGTGTCATCGCTCACTCCATTCGAGATTTCATGCATCGTCTATCCTGTATTCCTTGACATTGTCATGGTGATTGCGTATATATTTTTTGGAAATTAAAAAATTCAAAAAAAAATTATATGCCGAAGCGACTACTGCAGTTTCGTCAACCACAGGCAATGCAGCTGCCGATAAAGATGAGCCCGAAGAGGCGTCCATTAATGCAGCAAGCATATTGGGGCGTACCGGAGTGATTTGCTGTAATGTCAGCAACAGCTTCAGCAGGTACGTTGTTAAATTTTGTATTTCGTGGCTACAAATCTCTTCAATTGCATAAAACGTCGCGAACGTGAGGCAGGGGCAACGTAAATAGAACGCGCATCCAAGGAAAAGCTGGTGCTTGGAGGATATTATGTCGAATACATGCATACATACGTGTATATTTTCCCATAAACGTGTTGTGGGTGCGGTAAGTTTTAAGCAAATTCCCTATATGGTATTAAGAAAATATATTGAACTTAATAGAAAAGAGTCGCCGTTGTTGTAACAACGTTTTAACAAAATTTTTAATTTTAATAATTTGTAAATTTTCAAAAAAAATTAAGTAACCATCTATTGTGAACCGACCCAGCAATATGCAAGCAGCTGAGTTTGACATTTGACTGCATGTATTATTGTTTTGATTTTTTTTTTGTGGCACTAAGTCGGTGCCAAAAATTGCTCAACACATTTCTTGAAAAACAAAAGATCAGAAAATCGAAGAGCAAATAATAAAAAAACCTAAAAATGTTGGCGGAGAAATATCATGTGCGTGAACAACAGCTGGAAAAGTTGAACGAGCAGGTCCAATAGGAATCACAGTTGCATCAAGCCAAATTAAATAAAGTTCAAGTTGAGGCTGCAATGGGAAAAGAAGTCCTGCTGAAGGTCTCATTTGGTTCATTGTTCCCGTCTCGATGCTAGTTTGCAACGATGTAATGGCCTATATGTTTGGCTTCTTTTTGGTCGCACTCCACTAATTAAATTAAGTCCGAAAAAGACATGGGAGGGCTTTATTATTGTTCAACTCTTTATTAATTAATTTATTAGTTAATAGCAAAAAATCATTAACAAAACAGTGATCTCAACTATAAGTGCTTACTTTGTATAAGTGTTTGTATAAACACAATCATACATTGACAAGTTCTTTAATGGGAGCCTATTCATGACGATATATGTAGCTTCCTTTAGTCTAATAACAATTTAAATATAAAGTGGTTCATATTCGTAAATTGGCAATCATGCGTTACCACAAAGGAATACTATATTAAAGACTCAAAGGGTGATATTGCCTTTTCGTCATTTTTCAATGAATAGCCATTTGCAGTTAGTATACATATAGAACACTGATTCAATCAAATGTATACTTTTCCATTTGTTGAATAAAAAATGTTAATAAAAATAATTTATTAACAATTGTTGACTATTAGACCTAATTTAATTAGAATTTTATTGGGGTGAGTTGGATTGGGGTTAGTTTCTTATTGTTTAGTAATTTATTTTCAAAATGGGAAATCTTATAATGCTGGAATGTCAACTGTTTTATCAAATCGAATTGGAGATATTGCCTTTTTGTTGGCTATTGCTTGAATATTGAATTAGGGGGGATGAAATTATATTTTTTATTTAGAATCAATAAAAATATAATTGAAATACAAATTATTGGGGTATTAATTATATTGGCAGCTATCCAGTTTCCTTAAAATTTTACTAAATTATACGGGGGGAAAAAAACTAAATAACTTTAGAATTTTTATGAAATTATTAAGAACTTGCTGTTGCGCTTAACATTAAACAAAAGTTTTGCATTTAAAATGCTCCAAACTCCAGCTGTAAAATTTGTGAATCCACGTTACGGTCAACTGGTGATAGGACCACCGGGTTCTGGTAAAAACAACATATTGTCATAATGCATACAACTTCTACAAAGTGCTGGGACGTGATGTTGGCTTTAACAATCTCGACCCGGCTAATGAGAATATGGAATATACGCCAATAGTCCATGTAATGCAATTGATCACCGTTGAAGATGTTATGGAGCAATATCGTTTGGGACTAAATGGTTCGCTTATGATTGTGTGGAGTATCTGGAAGCACATATCGAAGATTGGTTTCTGCCAAAGCTGCGTAAAGCAAGTACAAATTGTAATTACTTTCTTTTCGATTGCCCTGGACAAGTAGAATTGTATACACGCTATGGCAAACATATTTGAACGTTTACAAAAGGAGGGCTATCATTTGGTTACAATAAATCTTATCGATTCACACTATTACTCAGAACCAACCAAATTTGTATCCAGTGCCAACTTGTTACTTGTAATATTCGGAGATTTATTGTTTTCCTTTACGGAGTAGGCGCTATTGCTAAACAAAGAGAGCTACGTCTCACAGCTGCGTTTGGAATAAGTGACCCGAATGAAACACCAACTTGATTGTTAGGTATACGTGGCGTAATATTGCCCGTTTGTGTAAAACGGTGGGTTTACTTGAAGCCGTTCCACCTTCTTTTCAGTTTATTAGACTCCCAACACGACTTTTAATTTTCTTTCCGATTATTTTGGGCTCTTGATTGGCTTCCATCAATGTTTGTGGCGAAGGCGTATTTAACACACTTACATTCGTTTGTCTATTACCACCACCGACAAATGAAGAATCCCCACAGGATGGGCTATGTATGGGTGTACACCAAAACTAGGTGTTGCTGGCGAGATTGCAGAAAAATATTTGAATTGTCTACGAAATGGTGTACCAGCAAAAGCCTCCATATTTTGCATAGCATGCAAACCAGTTTCGGTATTTCCAGTGGTGTAATCAATGGGGGTGTCTTCCAGCATCATCATGCCAGAGTTTTGTAAACTGCTACCAACATATATACCTGTTGTGTTGACTCCTCGTAACATTGACATAGAATTATTCAAATTGCTGACATTATTATTTGGTGTAATAAGATTCTGGAGTGTTATGACGTTTGGTTGTGGTTGTGATGGCAATTGTGTTTGGTTCCAATGCAGTGGTCATTGCTGTATGGTCTTCAACAAATTTGGATTTTCTTCGACTTTCAGTAAATAATGACACTTTACTCTGCGGATTATCAGTCGTTGTCGATATGTTGGAGGTCCGTTTTTGACGTAGTCCTTTTATACGTGGAGATGAACAACGTTTATCTGCGTTGGAGCCTCTGTTATTGTTATTGTTTTTTCGGTGTATTTTCTTACTTGTAGAATTAGTGGCACTTGCTATACTGATGTTGGGAATATTATTCTTTTCTGCGTTAGTTTCTATTGAAGCAGATATTGACGAATTGCAGGGTGATTCTGAGATGATGTATGAGCTTTCGGCTCTATTTATATGTACCTATGTCCAGGATTGCAAGGACTTCGTGTCAGTACACTGAGGAGTCACCAAATTAGTCCAACAGCTAAGGCAATCAAGATTAATGTCTTTATTTTCTCCAACGCAATTGTGTAGACTGGAAGAAGGAACGATTTCTAGTTTATATTCAGTTCTTGCTCTGTTTGAAGAGAGAGCAACATAATTGTTAGCGATGGAAGTAACGAAGTTATCATCATGAATATTTGCTAAACAAGTGTAATTTTGGTCTACTGTTGTATTATTATTTACAAAGTCTTCCACTTTATTTAAATTCCCTTCAACTTTCGATATGTTTTGGTGTTTGCTTCGACTTAGTGGTTTCGCTATTTTTATAACTATTTCCATTAAAATATCTCATATCAGGAGACTCGCTGGAATTGATACCTGCCATTCCTGGCTGAGTTATGTTCGAATGAGAATTTGGGGAACTTGCTTTTACAGCATTATTGTTTTTTCATATTCTTGCCATTTGATATATTTGTAAGGTTTACGATTTTCATGCTGCTTGTAACCTTTTCAGTCTTAATGCAAAGAAAGTTTTTTATTTAAACCTACTACTAGCTTAGTGTTGATATTGATATTTCCTGCTAAGCTCAAATAGGAGTAAGTGTTATACATTCAAAAACATTTTTGTATATTACGAATATTGCTTTGGTCTTTGAATAAAAAATCCCTATTTACTTTAAGTTATTTCGATACTTAAGTGTTTACGGCTTAGGACGTAGCTAAGTTTCCAAATACCTTTATTCAAAATAGGTATATTGCCAAAAGTTTTGCGTTCATGCGTTTTAAGTGACGAAGTTTATTTATTCTTTTATCGAGTTGAATTTATTTCAACATGTTGCCAGTTCTTAAGGGGGTCTCCTCATCAGTAGCTTACAAAAAAAGAGGTTTTTCAGGATTTTTTTTGAACATGAAAACAACAAGAGAAACAAATGATCTTTTGCATATTTTTGAACATATATTTATTCAACAAAAAAAAGTTTATTGTATGTCAAAATAATTAAAAATGGCTGATTTATGAAAAATCTTGCGCAGCAGCTCGCGATTAACAACTCAAACTCCGTGCATGATTCAGCCCGTAATTTTTATCTGAAACAAAAAATGGAAATACTTCCTTGTTCAGAAGGCTTTTTTGCAGATCATAGACTATTATGGTGATTGAAAGTTGAAATTTTAACATTTTTGTCATTTTTTTAAAAAAGTACTCGATTTTTAGTGCTTTTTCTAAGAATAATTGAGTTGATAACATTGTAAAATAAAAATTTTTTAATAAATATTTTTAGTTCAATCTATGGACAATAAAATTATCTAAAAAACGGTGTCTTACTTGTATACATAGCTTTAATGGTTCATTTTTAATCGTGCACGGAATTTTAAAAAATACGGTTTTCGGGAAATAGGCTTTAAAGTTTTTAGTTTAGCTCGCGCTTGCCCCACGCGAGACTCTACTCAGATTTGTAAATCCTAAACGAGTTTGAGTTGGACTCTCAAAATTTGCAAGAATATTCTTTAATAATAATTCTAACGATTGAAGCAAAAAAAAAAAAAATCGATTTTTTGAAACTGACTGATGAGGAGACCCCCTTAATGCCAACCTTTTCAACAATCTTTGTGATTCTATGTGCGACGAAGGTTGACCATGAACACGGAGGCTTCCGTATCCATGCCAGCACAATGGTTGAATCCGTCCATATATGTATTTTTGTATTAGCTAAGCTCAGGTTGTCCATTGGTGATTCTCTTAGCTCAGCTAGCAATACTGCCCCGCAAAGTTCAAGACGTGGTAAAGATATTGTCTTGACTGGTGCTACTCGGGTTTTCGCGAGAAGTAGATTCACTGTGACGGCATCCTTCCTCTGTACGCGCATGTAGATTGTTGCTGCGTAAGCCTTTTCAGAGGCGTCACAAAAACCGTGTATTTCGATGAGGTCTTTTGGAGCGTAGAATACCCATCTTGGTATTCGAATGTTGTCGATTTCGCGATAGTCTTCACGAAATGCATGCCAACGATCTAAAATGGGTGAAGATACTACTTCATCCCAGTTGGTGCCTTCTAACCAAATGCTTTGCATGATAACCTTGGCTACAATTATTATCGGTGCTAACCAACCAAGTGGATCAAAAAGCTTTGCGATTTCTGACAGTATCGCTCTTTTCGTTATCTGGTCATCACCTTTAATAGTTTTTATCGAGAAATAGAAATAATCAGAACGAGCGTTCCATCGAATACCCAACACCTTCACCGTGCTCGTATCCTCAAATTCCAAGAAATCTTTATTGAGGAGATGATTTTTGGGTATATCTCTTATTATTTGGTCATGGTTAGCAGTCCATTTCCTTAGTAGAAAACCAGCTGATTGGAGCACCTGCGAGATTTCGTGTTTGGCTTTCATTGCCTTTTCAATGCTATGTCCTCCTGCCAAAACATCGTCAACATACATATTTTTTCGGAGTAGGTTTGCTGCTAGAGGATAGGTTGCTTCAACGTCGTCAGCAAGTTGCAGTAATGTCCTTATTGCTAGATAAGGAGCACAATTTACCCCGAATGTTACCGTCTTTAATTCGTAAAGACTGATTGGGTTCTTAGGATCAGTTCGGTGTACTATACGTCGGTATTTAGTGTGGTTAGAATTAACTAATATTTGACGGTACATCTTTTCGATATCCGTGTTGAATAAATATTTAAATAACCTCCTACGTAGGATGAGTACGGTCAAATCCGACTGTAATACCGGGCCTGAATGAAACACGTCATTCAAACTAGTACCATTCACTGTCCGACTTGACGCGTTAAAAACTACCCGGACTTTTGTTGATGTACTGTCTTCTTTTATCACGGCATGATAAGGAAGGAAATAATTGTCAGAGGAGTCCGCAGATATGTTGGTTGTGATCCTAGACATATGTCCCAGAGGTTCGTAATCGAATAAAACTCTGTGGTATTCCGTTTGTAGAATTGGATTTTTCCTTAGACGTGTCTCATTCAGGAAGAACTGAGAGCAAGCAATCTTTAAGGATTGTCCCAATTGAATTTGACGAGGATATTCCATTTTGAATGGGAGGGAAACTATGTATTTGCCCTCGTTGTTTCGCGTTGTAGTACGTTGATAAAGCTCTTCGCATATTTTTTCCTCTTCATTTGGAGTTCTTCTTTTGTGGATGTTTTCTAGCTCCCAAAAAGCTATGGTATAAGTTGTTTATCCAAAGTAACTTCACTAAAAAATGAGACTTTATTGGTGGTAGACGCAGCAGTGCCGGGACTGCCAGTCAGTGTCCAGCCGAATATCGTCTCTTGTGCTAGGAGAGTGCTAAGTACATTTTTCCTAATGCCATTTAGCAGAATTTGGGGATAAAGGTCTCCACCCAGAACAAGATCGACTTGTTCGTTGGCAAAGAAGCGTTTATCCGCCAGAACTAAGTCTGGAAATGCTTGCACTGTCGTTGCGCTGATTTGGCAAGAAGGAAGATTTCCAGTTAGTCGCGGTAAAATTAAAAGATATGCGTTCATACTGAATAAAGGATAGATCGGCGAGCGAAGTTGAACAAAACAAGCTTCTTTTACTTGTGCCGAAATAGAATTATTTATGCCCGAAACTTGAGCACACATTTTGATCGATTTTAAATTAAGTTTGCGTTTAAGAGATTCTGTGATGAATGAGCATTCTGAGCCCGAATCAATTAAAGCACGTGCCGAAAAATTGGTGCCTTCTACATTTAAGAGAACTCGAGCTGTTCCCGACAGAATTCCTGAGTTGGTCTGTGCATGGCAGGATTGCACATTATTTGATTGTCGAGCGTTTAGGTTCTGACGTGCTTGTGCGGAGGTGGATGGCGTATCGTCACTGTTGGTTTGTGGTCTCCTGTCAATTATTTGCTTTTGCATAGGCTTTATATGCAGGAGTGTATGATGCCGTAAATTGCAAATAGAGCGTTTGTAAACACTAGGACATTTGGTAATGAGGTGTTTTTCGGACAGACAATTTATACATACTTGGTGGCGTTTGACTATCTCCAATCGTTCCTTTGGAGTTAATTTTCCAAAGTTTGAGCATAAACGAATTTTATGCTCGCTAGTGTTACACATCGGACAGAGTGGTTTGACGACACTCATTTGATATGAGCCAAGCCTTTTACGGGGTGTTTCCTGATTGTGCCAATATCGATTGGCATGCGGCTTAAACGGCTGTGCGTTCTTTGACTCATTTTTCCCTGTCACTGCTTCGAAGGCCTGAAAACGGTTCGTCAGGAAGTCATCAAGCTCTTCCCAGGTTGGAATCTCCGTTCTGATACGCAGTTATTTATTTTCCTCTGCAATTGCTTCAGAGAATTTTAAATTGTGCCTTAACTAATTGATACTTATTTTCGTATCTATTGCAGAGATTTTTCCAAGCGGTCTCGAAGCCTTCATTTGTTAATGAACAATTTTTCTTTGGCTTCCCCTTCAGTTTTTGCCAGAAGGTGAAATAATTTTTCCACCGGAGAAAGGCGCTTGTTGCGGATATATATAGCCGTAAAAAGATCACGGAATGTTGGGCAGGATGAATAGTCACCCCGGAATACCTCAGTATCGCAGGGAGGTAGTTGTATATTGCATTCCCGTGAGTGCATTTCTTCGATTTGTCTGTCTGCCTTTTCCAACTTATCAATTGAGTTGCTCGTCGATTCCATGCAACGATTGTAAATCTGATAACAACCCTTATATTTCTTTTTTATCTTGATAAATCTTTGGCCGAAAACTGGTCCGTCGACACTTGGTATTCATCATATGAATGTTTCACCTTGTCCCACAGTGCCCGAAATTCTTCTTGATGAATCTTCAACGAATATTTTGACATATCTGATGAAGATACCTATACTGTTGTAGATTCAAACCCTGATACTGCCTCAACTAGGCGAACAAAAATATCAATTTGTGACATTGCAAAAATTTTTTACATACCTATATGTATGTACTTATGTATATGTACTTGCAGCAGATGCCGATGAAAGTGAAAAAGTGGAGCAAAAATTGAAAAACAGAAAAACCAAAGTGATTTGAACGAATGTATATCGTGAGTTAGAACAAATATCACGCAGATAAATTTCAATAAACCAGTAAAACAACAAATAAAATACGCTGAGAAAAATAGTTTTGTGTAAATAATTTATTTTTGATATAAAAATTGCACACACCAAGTGGTTTTATGTACGTATGTGCGTGTGTATACATATATAAAAGCGACTCGCCACCCAACAATTAAATATGGAAATGTGATGTGATTTGCGTGTGTGTATGTGGGCGTATATGCCAATAACCAAACAAATATAAATGTGTAAATAATTATTATATTTTTTTTAAATAAGCTGAATTGGTTTAATATCCTCGAAAGTGACTTGTGAATAATTGAATAATTCCGGTTTATAGATAGATATAGAAAAATCAACTGGTGCCAATGAAGTGCGGTTAGAATCTCCGTTAACAAGAAGCGGTGTTAATATGGCGATAAGTTGCAACACAATGGTGATAAGAAATTGAAAGCTGGTATGTAGTCAAGCGAGACTTTGCAAGTGAAAAAAAGTAAAATTATAATAAAAATGTTGCAAGCAAAAGTTTTATTAAGACACCAAAAACTGAGTTAAATTCCGTAGACATAGATGTATATGTCTATGGCACACGAAAGAAAAAACACAAACCAAATCCGTTTGGTGTTCTATATTAATATATTGCGTTAAATATTCACGTTGTCACTTCGATTCACACGATATTTACGATTGGTTTTAAATATCACAATATAATTTACTTTTAGCACAAATGAAAAAAAAAAACCACGTACCTTGTGAATTCGTTGGTATAATTCAGTGACGACTTTGATGGTTGATGATAAAATATATTTTGTGGATGTGGTGTTTATTAAAACTCCTGTAGTGCTGTGGATGCTTACGAACCGCTTGTACTGTGGATGCTTACGAACCGCTTGATCGTTCGGGATGTAGACTCCGGTAGTGCTGTGGTTGATGAAGCTTACGAACAGCTTGATGTGATGTTTATGTAAACTCCTTTAGTGCTGGTTCTGTACAATAGTATAATACTTTAAATTGCCTTATCCGGCTCGAAGGACCAATATTTACACCGGCGTGTCGTGGGATTGGAGCGCACCGATGTATATTTAATGAATATGAAATAAACCAATAGAAAAATAAAAGATCAGTTTTTCGGTTGATAATGAGTTTGCACTAAGTCTTTTATTGATTTAAATACGGGTTTTACCTGTACAATAGTATGTGGTTGATGAGGGTGATGGCTGGTGGTTCGCTGGTTAGGACACGTCCGTTCACTTGTACCACGCTATTACACATGGAACGCATCATCGAAATCGTTTCAGCGTCGAAAACAAGGAACACCAGTTGAAGGACATCCAAATAACGATGAATGTTATTATTTGCGGTTGTTATTGGTGAATGTTCGTGGTCCGACATCGTTTAAACAACTGAGAACAGTTAATGGACAGCTGTGTGCGACTTACGGTGAGGCATGTCAACTATTACATTTACTTGAGAACGATTCGCACTGGGATGATACGCTCAAGGATTCCGTAATATCTTCATCGCCGCATCAAATTCGTACATTGTTTGCGATTATCGTATCGACATGTTTCTCTCGAATCCAAAAGATTTGTAGGTTAAGTATAGAGATGACATGTCTGAGATTGTTTTGCATCGTGTGCGCCGTCAAACTTTGAATCCTACGCTACAAATGACTGAAGAAATTTACAATGACACATTGATCATGATAGAAGATATGTGTTTATTGATGGCAAATAAAGTATTGTCGTGTTTGGGAATGACAGCACCCAATCGTCATATGCACGATGCATTAAACCACGAGTTGCAAAGAGAACATCAGTACGACATTGAAGCATTAGCCGAAACAGTTCGTACAAATGTTCCACAATTAAATCAACAACAAAGAATTGCGTACGACACTTTGATAGAAGCTGTGAACAGTGGATCTGGTGGAATTTATTTCCTTTTGGCGAGGATCAGATCGCGAAATGATGTTGCTCTAGCGTTGGCTTCATCTGGAATAGCTGCGACTCTGCTAGAAGGTGGGCGAACTGCACATTCTGCCTTGAAATTGCCACTAAACATGCAAATCACCGAAACACCAATTTGCAACATCGCCAAAAATAGCGCAATGACCAAGATATTACAGGTATGCAAACTGATTCTTTGGGATGAATGCACAATGGCCCATAAGAGGTCACTGGAGGCACTGGACAGAACGTTGAAAGATCTTCGTGACAACCAAAATATTTTTGGTGGGGGCTATGATTCTGTTGTCAGGTGATTTTCGTCAGACTCTTCCAGTTATTCCCCGATCAACTGTTGCTGACGAACTAAATGCATGTCTAAAATCATCAAATTTGTGGCAGTATGTAAAGACACTCCACTTAACAACTAACCTGCGAGTGTTTTTGCAACATGATGAAACTGCAAATGTGTTTGCGAAGCAGTTGTTAGACATTGGAAATAATAAAGTTGCAGTGGACACCTCGACCGGATTCATCACATTACCTACAGATTTCTGCCACATCACAGATTCAAAAGTGGAGCTTATTCAGCGAGTTTTCCCAGATATAGCGCAAAAGTTAACTAACCATAATTGGCTGGGTGAACGAGCAATATTAGCAGCGAAAAATAAAAATGTCGAGGATCGTAATGCGACCATGTAAAATTTTTTTCCAGGACAGTTGGTTTCCTTCAAATCAGTCGACACCGTAATGAACCAAGATGACGTAGTCAACTATCCCACTGAGTTTTTAAATTCACTGGAATTGCCTGGATTACCACCTCACAATTTGCAGTTAAAAGTAGGATCAGTTGTCATCATGCTGCGTAACATTAATCAACCTCGACTATGCAATGGAACAAGACTGGCTGTGAAAAGACTGATGAATAACTTCATTGAGGCGACAATCATAAAAGGAAAATACAAAGGAGAGGATGTCTTGATCCCGCGGATACCGATGATTCCAACGGACTTACCATTCGATTTTAAACGCTTACAATTTCCAGTACCTCTGGCCTTTGCGATGACCATAAATAAATCGCAAGGACAGTCGTTAGAAGTTTGTGGAATCAACTTAGAGTTTCCCTGTTTCGCGCATGGACAATTATACGTCGCGTGTTCGCGCGTCGGAAAACCGTCTTCTTTGTTTATTTACGCACCACAAAACAAAACAAAAAATATAGTTTATGAGAAAGCTTTAAATTAATTAACAGACTGCATTTTGTAAGTAAGCAACATGATGTATCGAAAATAATAAAAAAGCTTCATGCTTTATTCAATAAATGCTTTTTTATTAAATACGGATTCGATTTGTTTGTTTTAGTCATTTTATACAAAAGATTAGGTCTTTTATTTATCGATGAGGCAGTACGGAGTCTGCCGGGTCAGCTAGTATATATACATATATATATATATACATTTATGAACATTCATATATACACATACATTGAATAACGCATATAGTAGGTGAAGTAAAAGGTTCGTTCGGTTTTTTTTATGCAAATGGTTCCAAACGGTTTTGTGGCTTATCTTTAGTTCCTCAGCAACTAAAGAAGCGCTCACGTAACGGTCTGTTTCCACTATTTCCATGATTTTATCGCAATTTTCGACAACAGGCCTCCCGACGCGTGGTGCTTCTTTGACATAGAAATTACCGGACCGAAGCCTAGCAAACCACTTTTGTGCTGCACGTTCCTTTACATTATCGGGTCCATAAACTATTAATTTTTTCAGCCGCTTTGGCTGCTTTTTCGCCTTGATCGAAGAAAAATTGTAAAATACAGCGAACTTTCTCTTTGCTGGTGTCCACCTTTGACGAGGGCTCACAACGTTATGAGTCAATCAATCGAAAAACTGTCAAACACAAATTTTAGCGCGAATAAACACGTTTTCAGCGCCGTATAGTATGACAGAATGCGATACGTAACACTAGTACTATGGATAGTAACGCCATCTCTTAGCTAAAAGCCCAACGAAATTTTTACTTTGCATAATATATACATTTATACAATTAATTAACTATATTAATATATTGTACTTATCATATATATATTAGGGTGTCCGTTATTTCCCAAATTGATTTTTGACTCTGCAGCGTCCCTTAAATTTTTAGTAAATGCCCTAAAAAAAATTATGAAACTCATATGAGCTCTTAATATTGATAATAAACCGTGCCGCAAAGACGATTCATTTCCCGTGTAAATAACATGGAGTTTTCGTACTTTTTGCTATTAATTTTTTCTTTGCGAAGCCAGTTGATACAATGCAGAGGCATCGAATTATTTTTGTAGGAAATTGAACGTTCTACAAAAACGTTCTCTGAAGTTTTGCAAAAAAATCACTAGCGTCAAAGTTATTCAAGGTCAAAGTTCAACTAAAAATAATTTTTTTTTTTTTGAACAAAAAACTATTATTTTTTACATAAGAATTTATTGTTTTTCGCCAAAAATATCTTATTTCAACGATTTTTGGATCTGTGGGAATAGTTAAAAAAAGGACATTCAACACTTATTGAAATATATATTTAAATTTAATATTTTTTAATTTTTCCTTCGATGACTAAATGTTGCTCATACGACATGTCCACTGGTCGTACTGGGCATTTACTAAAAATTTAAGGGGCGCTGCAGAGTCAAAAATCAATTTGGGAAATAACGGACATCCTAATATATATATATATATATATATTAGCATTTAAGTTGGGAAAGCACCAAGCACTAGCGTAGCAAGCCGTCGTTGTTAAGTAGGGCAAAGGAGAATAGGCGATAGGCCTACCAACATTGCAACGCGTAACTGTCCACCTGCAAGCAGAATTTATTATAAAAAGAGCAGCACCAGCAGTGATCGATGATGTTTGTGCTGCCGTAGCTAGTGTATATAGAAATATATGGTTGACGTGAAAACGCTGCCAATAGAGTATATGGTGTGGCGTGAAAACGCTGCCAGTAGAGTATATGGTGTAACGTGAAAACGCTACCAATAGAAGTATACGGTGTGACGTGAAAACGCTGCCAATAGAAGTATACGGTGTGACGGGAAAACGATACCAATACGATTCGATTAAGGGATACGGTGTGTCGTGAAAGCGCTACCAGTAGAATATTAGAGAATAAAGATAATTGTGTAAAAGTAGAACCACTCGGGTTGTCTTTACTTTTCTCTTTTGGAATCAGCATTATAGGAGAGACCCATAATCCGGCTGAGTGATAGCCCAGCTATAGACCGGAGAACCGGGTTCGTTACACAGACAAATCGTATGTTTACATGTTTATTTTGGTATAGTTGCCATGTAGTTGGGCGAAGGTTGCTGGGTTAGCGATATACTAGAAGCTAATATGTGTAATAAATATGTTGCTCACTTTTTATTAAACAAAAATTGTCATTTACACTCAATTTGACTGCCCATTTCTTAACGAATTGCCTCCTCCCATTTTGTGTTTGAACCACTGTAAATTTAAGCCACTTTTTTGAAAGTATTAAAATATCTTGACCTTTTATTCTTTAATCAATATAGGTCCTTCGTAAACCACGAATTCATGTGTTTTATTTGAAGGCCAGGCTTAGTAGGTACACGTTTTTCAAAAAGAGAATAATGGTACTGTTAGAATGTAATGCACTTGACTCACTATTATTAGTACCTATATCTTGGCAAGGTAAAGTAAGGGGGCTGCTGATTCAGATTTAAAAAATTCGCTTTCGCATAGTTGAATAGAAAACTAGAGTTAAGCGTAGAGTTATCAACCACAAGTTTACTTCCGATATCAAATGTTATCTCCAAATCATAGTAATTCACTCAGGTCTCTGGTGGCATAAAACAATTTGTTTGTTCACTTACACTGATAAAATGCAATTGCCAAATGGTCTGGTAATAGGCATAAACAGCGTCTTTGCCAGAGCTATCTCCTGCTACAGAATCATGGTTTTGCAAAGAATATTTTACCCATTTTAATTAAACTTTCATAAAATTTATTTTACTCTTCCTCTTTAAAATCTCTTAATAAATTATACATTGCTTTTTCCCTTCTGACAATTCCTTCTACGTGCCGTTTCTCTTTTCTGGTTTAAAACACAATACGAAGTGTCCCCTTCGCTTGAGAATAACACCACGTTAGGGAAGGACGACGTACATCTACCTGCTTTTTGCGCTTCTAGCTGGTTTTTCGAAAAAAAATAACCGGCATCACAAATTTGAAACACAAAATCAAGTGGAATGGTGATGGACAATATGATTTATTAATGGGTGGCTCTATGGGCACGACTTTTTTCTTACTCAGGTAGTTGGTCTCCTTCCGCCACAAATACCGTATCGTGGTTTACAATCTCGTCAGCAGCTCTCGACCTAGTCTTAATATCTTTCATCATCTTCTCTGCCCGCCTACATTATATTTTTAACTTGGGTAGAGTGACAGTATATAATGCAATCGTTAAATTGACAAAGTATAGTTTGTGGTTTCCATTAATCATACTCACCAACTCTTTTTCAAGTATCTTCTTGCTTTACCGAAACGTTAGACTAAGTATTTCAGAGTAAAATTCTTCGATCGTCTCTTATAGCAATTGTTTGCCTTCCATAATTTCATGAATAATTTCGTAGCCTGACATGAACCTACGAAATTCTGTAAATAATTGGTAGTGAAAAATTCTTACGCTGTTCTCCCATCGATTTTTTTCCAAATCGATTTTTTTTAATTGACTCTCGGAATCTTATTGATGCTGTGGTTGAGCTGAGGTAAGCAATGTTAGCTCTCATATGCCTCACCCAACTTATGCCATAAAGTGGGTATTTTGGACTACCATATTCAGCACCTGGCTCAGTTGTTAGACACTAGTCGAAGTGCGAGTGGGTTCACTTCCTTGAGCCTTCGAACCATTAAAATCCGAGACCTGGTTGTTCGCGCTTCACAAGAGCATTGTTTCCTTCAGCACATAATTCCTCCCCCTGAAGTATTTTTAGTAATACGTCTAATTATCATGAAAAAGTGCTGCTGCCACGGTGATCGTTGTCTACAGACTTGTTTGTGTTAGTTGCACTGAATTATAGTTCGAAACTGCATCTGCCAATTATTCTCGGTGTACACATGTTTCTGGCTGGGTGAAAACTGGGCCAACCACCTGGTTCTCTAGTGCACGTGTGAGACTACGCGTGATTAGCCCATGTATATTTACAGTCCCCAATCGCGCCTTGAATGGTTTGTTTAACAAATGGTTGGTTTAACAAATGTGAATAAAGGTAAGGTTATAATTATTATTTTTGATTATTGGCATGTGTGAAAACAGGTGCTAAAAGGTTTTCAAAAGTTTTTTTAGGTATAAAATTTAAATGCTTTGATTTACTTATGTAGCGTTGCCAAGGTATATCTCCTGTCTAAAGACTCGTCTTCTCCGTTTGTGTAACTGAGTGTATAACTAAATGTAGCACTACTATGCTCTACCTATAGTTAAGTCTAGTTGCAGCATTTCCCCCACCCTTACGTACAACAACAACAGGTAACTTGAGTAGCCTTGTCACACGAAATGAATTTAATCCCCTACTGTAAGCCACAGTGCTTCCAGGTACCAATTACCCATCCTCTGGAGTCCGAATAAACAACCCTGAAGGTAACTGTGTGAGCTCGCCATCTGTCAATTTTGCTGTCACAACTAGCGCTAGCACTATCCGAAAACCTTCGAAAGAATAAATGTCAAACATGTAGAAATAAAGTAAGAAAATCGAAAAATAATGTTTTCACTGACAAATCTGAGTGTTACAAAAAAATAGCCATTCGGCATGCCAGTGGTTCCAGGCATGAGCTTAGCTGGGTTATATTGCGCCTGTCCACTTGACCACACAAACAAAAAAATTCAGACCGATCTGCTTTATTTGCTAAAAAAAAGGTAATGGAATTAAAAGGCATGCCCCGCCAATGGAGTCTGCCCATCCCCCCCTTCGTACGGAACCCGTGGATACGGTGCTGACCCCTCTGTTCTTATAGCGTCCCCTAGATTGCATAAAACCCGTCCTATCGTCGCATCGTTAAGTCAGGCCTGTCATTACTCCCACTTCAACTCATTTGCAGAAGGGCAGCACCGACAGCAATTAAAATTTACCAACACTCCATATTTTTTCCCTCAATATCAACACACGAATATTTCTTATCTTAATTTATAAAAGTAATGCTACAAATTCTATACTGAAAAATACACTAGGATAATAACGAAAAAGTCTAAAACTCGTATCTATCTACCATGATCGGAACTTCAATTCAAACATTATACGGAGAAACTTAGATAGACGTAGTTATATTTCTGAGAATCCCTCACGAAATTGAAATTCAATAATAAGGCTGATCCACGAAAGAATTGAGTATTGCCCGAATTTACAGGCATATGTAATATTATATCCACATGCCCATAAGATGCTGAGTACAAATAAATAAGCTGAGCTAAAGTTATCAACAAATTTGAATTAGAAATTTTTTGGGAAGCTCTAATATAAGACAACTCATATTTTTAAATACATCCCCACAAACATATGTGGGTACACATGGTAAAGGATGAGATGTGAGGCCTGAAACACTCACTGGAAGTTATACTCGAAGACGGAATAAAAATATTTATTAATTTAATGCCTAAAAAATAGCAGAATAATTTTTGCAATATATAAAAAAGTTATCCTTAACTCAAAATAAATTCTAGATCGTTAATAAATTGTTATTCCAAAGGCAAACGAAAGAAGCAAAGTTTAAGAAATGTGGGAGGAAGGATATTGGTAATTAAAATAAAGCTTATTTAAGGACAAATTTAATGTGACGAAAGACCGAATAAGAAACCTTACTAGGGGATACCATAAAACTATAAAAACGCAAATTTAAATAATAATGAAATAAATTCAATGCAAAATACTTCGCATTTATGCAAGTATAAAAATTTAGGTTAATTGCTAAAATTAATTGGAGAAGAAGTGAAAAACAAGCGTTAAAGAAACCAAACTTAAAATAAATGAAAACGGATTCTTTGGTTTCTCTTCCTCCGGTGATTTGGGACTGCTGGGCGCTAATGTGACGCTCCCTCGTTGTTGGCATTTCTTCTTTTTCAGATCTTTTTCAATTCGGTCTCTCCTGGTGTGCCATTAGTGTTCCCAGATAAGTACCCAATCGGCTACAAGTTTTTTTATATACCGGCTTACTTAGGTGGCCAATTACCCGCAGCCAAGCGCCGAATGCTCATCAGCTCTATTTCTGTAGTGGTCTGCTGCCAGAGGTTATCCGTCGATCAGCATCTCGGCCTGGTGCTAATATTGCCTAAGTGCTCAGGCTTCTTGATGAACGAATGAAGAGTAAATAGAAGTATGGATATTAGTAATTTGCTTCATCCCAAATAGAATGTAGATTATTTCACCATGTGTTTGCTTGAAACCTTCAAATCTTGTGCAAACCGAGATGAATTTTGATATTTGTTTTTATGTGTATGTAAGAACATGGGTATGCACACTAGTAAGTTTAATAATATTTTGAGCTTTTCGTAATAAATTTACTCTTCGCACTTTCACAACTTTTGAACTATTTGACAGAACCACTCAAAAACCCATTGGCTAAGGTTATACGGTTTTTATAAAGTGGTTAGGCCAAAAAACCACTCATCCACTATTGTAATCGCTCAACGGGTCCCACTCTCACACCGCACTACATAATGCCAATTGCTATAAAGTCACCATTGTGAGACAGTGTTGCTGGCGTCTTCGTGGATTCTATGAATACATGTATACATATCCCAGTTTCGTCAAAACAATGGCTGACACTATAAATCGATTGCTTCTGCTTCCTATCAGCCGAAACGATTCCTCTACAAACAAATATTTAGGAAACGGTCTGCATGTGCCTCCTGAGGGAAAGACTAAACCGCCAAGAGATACACATCTCAACTGTAATAGGCTGAAAATCGACAGGGAACCAGAGCTGGCGTAAAATCCGGGCTCTGCGCCAAGCCTAAAACCTGTGTGATTTGCCACAACATGTCTGGAAGGATTACGATGAGGACCAGATTCTGGACTCCGAAATCGGAGGGGACGATATAGATACCAAAGTCGTAACCGTTCCCGAGACAGAAGTAATTTGAGGAGTCATAGGTGATAGGATCCGTGGACTGTCCTCTAACGCCTACCAGGCAGTATCAGCTACAACTACAGGTAGGTCCAGAGCGTGTATATTAATATAAAAGAACATTTCTTATTTTCTATTCTATCAACACAGCGACACATACATGCAGTATGCAATGAAAAAAAATTTGGAAGAAAAACATATCTTAATCATCTCATCATACTTTACGCATAAAAGCCAGGCTATACATCCGAGACAGCTAGGGGAAGTAACCAACAAGGAGAACCGAGATAAGCTTCCCGTTATTGGGACCGATGCAAGCTCCCACCACACCATATGTGGCTCTAATAACGTCCCTGCTTGATTTTATTCACAATAATTATGTAGCCATATGAAAACCCACTTTCGTCATCTCTACCAGAGCGAAGGATATTGCATAAGCCTCGAACTCAATTTCTGACGAGATCAGGGATTGGCGTGTAATCAATGAAACCTCGTGCTTAGATCACCTCTACATATAGAAAAAAAAGATGAAGCGGTAGGTCTAATAACCAAAGCCTGTAACACTGCCATTGAGAGTTCATGCCTTCTAAGAATTCGCAAAGGGAACAAAAACACCAAATTGTGGAATACTGAAATCTCTGAACTGAACAGAAAACTTTTTACTAAGCCTTAAAACTTAAAAAAAAAGCTTCGATGGAAAATTAAAACAAAAATTGAGGTCTTTTCACCAACATCTTAGATCGAAATGCTGGATATTCTTTTGAACATTAATTTTCTAACACTAACGCAACTGTCTGCCGCAGAAAAGTGGAACGAACAATGAAATCATTTCCACCCTATAAATCTCCAAGATTGGGCGGGATCTAAATTACAGAGAACATCATTTAGTACCCACTTGCACAGCATATTCTAAGCCTCGTGCAATCCCTCCTGAAGAGCAGGATCATCTTTGCTGTGATGGGCGATGCCTACAAGGCGTCCCGCTCAAAGAAGATAGCATAGGTCATGACGTGGTAGCATACGCCGACGATATTGCCCTAACGGTTTCAGGGAAAAACACGCAAATCTAAAGTGATTTACTCCAACATGGCCTACATATAGAAGCAAACTGTGGCAAGATATATGGGCGATCCTGCGAAAACTGAAATAGTTCTTTTTAGAAGGAGATATAAACCACTTCCTTGAACCAACCAAACTTAAAGTCAAATATCTCGGAATAATGTTAGATAGTAAGCTCAACTGGAGCCGATATATGGCGGAAAGGTTGAGGAAAGCTATCACAGCACCCTAAAAATTTAAAGCAGCCATTGGTAATAGATGTAGTCACTGTCTGATTGCCAGCACTTGAACGGGTCCAAATTAGATAAAGTTCAGCGGTCGGGAGTTATTCTCATAACGGGAACTCTACCGTCAACTCCTTCTCCCGGGAAACATTTCTCTATTTTCTTCCTCTGGATATGTACGGCTAATTTCAAGCGATGTATCGCACAACAGTCAAAGCCCTGTTATTTTCTTTCGCATAATTCCCAACGAAGTTGAATTATGTCATCTTCATGGGGAAATTTAAATGCTCTGCATCAGAGTGACATAGACATCTTCACGGATGACTCGATTAAAGGGTAGGGTTTCAATCAGTTCAGTCACCAACGTTTTCAACCAATATTAATTTTTGCCAGAATTTATTGCAATCACGGTAGCTGCAAAATGGTTGCTAGAATCTCTGGTTACAAATCAATCAATTCTAACTATGTACTCGTATAGCCGAGCTGCAGATCTCTTTAATGTAATTACACCACATTAGAAGTGGAGTTAAAAAGTAGAAGTACTTAAAACAAGCTTTCGGCTAGATGCCACACAGCTGTGGATGCTCGGACATAGGGTCATCCCAGGCAACTATTTCGTGGATGAGCTAGCGAGATAAGGTACTATTTTAACTGCAATAAATTCAACGCACGTCGTGGCCATACCAAATCGCTTCACGAAAGAACTTGCAATGTGACAAGACAGCTAAGATCAGGGAATCTAATCCTCTTAGACCGGTTAATCAATCAATACAACAACTGGTATTTATAATAACTGGACTCCATTTAATGGGACTTCAAGTCAGGAGTATGGAATAATTTTCCAAGAATTTTTGTCGATGCTGCAAATACGAAGAAGAAGAAGAATCAGTAGATCACTATCTTTGTCTCTTTTTCACTTTTCAACCCTAGGTACTACACAACATAAGTCCCTGCGATATCATTTTTTTGGCTGACGTGCAAGGCAATGCAACGTTTCAAATTTTATAAGACATACGAAAATGCTCGTTCATCGCTGGTCGATCTGATCTGCAGCCAAATCAGATCGACTGTAAAAGTAGGAAAGAGCATTAAAAAGGCTCCATTGAATTCCAGTGGTGCAATAAGAGTATGGCTGTATAACCGGAGGAGTACCGAAATATTGACGCACACCCAACGTGCAACCGATAATGGACAGCAAGTCTCACCAACTTAATAATAGTGGTATGCATTGAACACTTATGCCAAAACTTAATACTAATTGTGCGTAAAAACTAGAGTTAAATACAAATTTCTTCGGTGTTAAGTAAAATAAAATAAAATAATAAAATAGACAATAAAGATCTGTGACATTTATTTGCATACAATTTCCGTTCATTGATCGGTAATTTTTTTAAATATTGAGTTTGAATCGCTGGATGTTACTTCATCACCAATATTTACTACAATATATTCCAAGAGATGATTAATAAACAAGTTGACTGCGCTTTGAATCGTTACTAAAATAATTTTGAAAAACATATATTATATACATACATTAACGTGTTTTTTATATTTACTAACCACAAAACGGTTAACTTTATGCCGGGGTCTGGTTGCTTCAGTGTTCTGCGAGGAATCTTTCATGTTTTCAAATCGTTCTCGTATGCTAAAAAAAAAAATAATAAATATAAGCTCATTAGTATTATTATTTCAACAACGGTTAAAACAAAGCGAAGGGTTGAATTGCGGTGAAAGTGTACCCAATAATCTTCAGACGGAAATCAAGTGGACCTATACCATATGCCATATATAGAATATTAAAACTTATATGCATTGTATCGAGTTAGGTTCTGAATTTTATCGATTCCTGTGTCTATTCTGTGTTTATTGCTTATATATTTATGTTATATACCTAGGTACATATATCGCTTCCCTTGAATAGAGGTTGTTTAAGCGCCCGCTTAAACCAACGTAAACATTTATTGTAACTGCCGTGCGCGTGGAATTACCCGTCCATTCCCACTATTTCCGGGTGTCCCATCACGCGCCAATTCCTTTATCCTTTGCCTTGAATTTCGTTAGCCGATCGACAGCTTAGCTGCGGCCGTTCGAGCTAACGAAAAATCAATCTAAAACCTACAGCCCTCGCTCGCGCACGCGCACGGCAGCATTAAACCGCGGATACTGTCATTTAATTTTAAAGCCTACCTTTTGTATTTAAATCAAATAAAATTAACTTTGTGCTTTTAGTTGAATCAACTTAAAATATTAATTATAATACTTACATTATATATATTGCATTATACAATGCAAATGTGGACAATTTAAAAGTGAAATAAAACCTTTGTGAAATTTAGTTTAACATTTTAATTAAAGTGATTTTTATTAAAACCTTTGGGCCCGCTCGACAGCCGGCACCCCCTTAATTTACCTCAAGTCCTTGACGGCTTGAACAGAGGTATTTATAAAAGAAAATTCTGATTAAAACTTCGGTATCAAATTTAACAAAAGAAAAATACCATGTAATTAAAACTTCAGATATATTGTACTTCATACGAAAATATAAAAGTAATGGCATATAATCTAGCTTATAGCCATAAAACTACCTGTTTCGGCAATTTGATGCTCAATTAATTCACTTGAATAGAGGCACTTTGTTTGTTTGCATTATTGATGTAGTAAAGATGTAAAAATTGTTAGAGCCACTAAAAATTGGAGAGCAAGAAAATATATGAAATTAATAGATAAAGCTATATTCTAAGTATATGTACAAAATGGTGGAAAAAACTTATCGCCAGAAACTAAGCATAGTTTTTACTTGCCGAAAGTCAAACGCCGAGTTACCTCCTCGCTTCTAAAAAAGTTTTACGTTTTTCCAAATTTGCTAGAGGATATACACAAACAACAGCACAGACATGCGGGCACAGTGGTGTCGCCGTCTGTCTAAGCAAAATTAATATTATATATTATATTATAGAATTGGCGTATTGTAACCGTTGAAGCGATTTTCGGCCCAACTCCTCCTCTTATTTGTGGTGTGGAAATGGAGGGACCTACAGTTTATACTAAGTCGCCTTCTAACGGCTGATGGTTTTTTTGCGAGGAGCCTTTAATTTATATCATAAAACTCAGCGTCCACGATGAAACATGTCGGTGATAGTCGAATGAAATGTCCCCAATGTTCTTGACGTGCGTACGCTCCGAAGACCCAACATCGACTCGAAGTACCATCTCGTACGTAGCAGGAAGGATACGTACCCGCGTCTGTGCTGCAAAGACCGCCCATCAACAAACACAAGGAAGGCTCGGCTTCGAAAATCTGTAATCACAACAGACAGAATGGTTTTCTACTCGACTTGCCCTCTTACTCTCTGAGAGGACTCATCAGTGACCCGATATAAAGGAGCTGTGCGATGGAATTTTACGCTTCCTACTATAGATACATATATAAATTATATAAATACGAATATATCTACATATTTATATTAATGAAAACTTTATTTTTATTTTTTAATCAAATTTATTTTACATCTGAATGTTTGAAAATCCAAATTATTATAATTCAAAAAATTAAAATATATAAGGTATAAAATGAAAGTAACTTAAAAACAATTTTAAACAATTAAAAAAGATTTCCGCACAACCTACAGCTGCAAACAAAACTATCGGTTTTCGAAAAGGTCAAAAAACAGTTGTTACGATGAGGATTGCCGCGCCGCTGTAGAAAGAAAGCAGGATGCTTACCTCGCAACATTACGATCGGCCACTACAGATGCGGTGGGTGTGATAGATACCGAGAGCTTAAGAGAAAAGCAGACGAAAAAAGGAGCCGAAACGCTTGATTATGAAGAACTTGAGAAGCTGACCAACACGGAAAATGACAGAAAATTCAAGACTGGAGCAAACTCTTGTAAGACCCAGTAAGATGATCTAGTGACTAAATTTATGGAGGGAATTCTTCTCCCCCCTGCTAAATGGCAATGTAAACGGAGCACCAGGAGATGGCGAACTCGACTGAAGAAGTTCGAATAGCAATCACCTGTTTGAAAAATAACAAAGTTGCAGGGCCTGATGGATTACCGGCCGAGCTATTCAAATTAATAAATTATATTTTCTTTACCGTCGTCGTTCGGCTGGTTTGGTTTACACCGCGTTCAATTAAAGTAATAAAAAATCTATAAATACATACAATATTTTTAGACCTTCAGTATTCCTAATTTCAGACACCATGAGCTTTACTTTCGGGGTAGGTTGTGGAATAGAATATGAATTCTGGAACTTAAAAATTATATTTATTTGTCAATATAACATCTATAATATAATCAGTTAGAACCGCGCTAATTCCAATTCATGTTGGTTGACACTATTCGCATTCCACAAACAGATATTAACATGTTGACAACATATTATGTTTTAAATGACAAGTACTGCAATTATATGAATTTGTGCATCTTGAAACTGTATATGCTGTAGAGAGACAATTCAAGCAATCCTTCTTGCTCTTGATGTATTCAAGTCTCTCGGCAGTGGTTAAATCCAGAAATCGGGGACACTATCATAACGTGTCCTCATTTGACTGACTTATTTTACATTTCGACTTGGCTACACTTACTTGGAAGGCGCCAAGTTTTTTACGAGGGGTTTTCGTGATGTCCTTGGCATTTTGCGGTTTTGACGTCTTCACCAGTTTCACATCCTTTAATCTGGAAATTGTTTCCAATGTTTGGAATCTATTAGAGAGGAATCGATACCTATCCTCCCACACAGAAATTTAGGTTTTATTCCCTGTGGTATGCTCCCATAGAGCTAAGGTGTACTCTGGTAATTTAGTAGAGTACAGATAGGTTATAATTGCGTCCCAGTTTGAGATGTCAATTTGAAAAGTTTTGAGGGATGACAAACAATTATTAATTTCCCTTTGAAATTTCTTTAAGGAACTACCACATTCAGTTTCGACGGAATTAGGGCCGAAAATAATTTTTAATTGTGTATTAACGAAAATACGTTTATTTTCGTATCTCTCACACATATTTTTCCATGCTGTTGAAAAGCCTTCATTTGTTAATGGACATTTGCTAACTATGTCCTTTGTTTCCTGTTGCGTTTTTATAATTTAGGTGGAATTCAGTATACAGATGGCAGTAAACATGTCTCTAAACGTCGGCCAGGAGAGATGATCTCGTTTAAAAGTATACGTATCACACGGTTGCAAATTGATATGATGAGTACGTGTGGAAATCTTTTCCTTTTCCCTTTTGGTTTATTTTTCGGCCATACCGGCCTCTGCTGAAACGAACCTGGCATAACTACTTTGTTCTTTTTGATTTCTGCCACTTTTTTTGGAGGGATGCCCTCGGTACTCACTATCCCTTTAAAGCTAGATTTAGTTTTCCTCCATAGCTCCTTGAGTTCCTTTTGTTCTACCGCTAACTATAGTTTGGAATGCTCTGAAATGGAGGCATTGTTGAAATCGATCCCGAATTCCAACACTGACTCAACTAAGCGGATAAAATTCTCCATGGTATATATTAAGTCAAGTAATTGGTTCGTTCGGATGGACACCAGCAAAGAGAAAATTCGCTATATTTTCAAAGATGCACCACGCGTCGGAAGGCCTGTTGTCGAAAATTGCGATAAAATCATGGAAATAGTGGAAACAGACCGTCACGTGAGCACTTATTTAATTGCGGAGGAACTAAAGATAAGCCAGAAAATCCTTTGGAACCATTTGCATAACCTTAGATGCAACAAGAAGCTCGACGTTTGGGTGCCACACGAACTAACGCAAAAAAACATGATGGGCCGAATTTCCATCTCCGAATCGCTGCTGAATCGCAACAAAATCGACCCATTTCTGAAGCGTTTGGTGACTGGCGATAAAAAGTGGATCACTTACGACAACAAATTTTGAATATTATATTTTCATATATATACTTATGTATATATATTTATTTATTTATTAGCTTAGGTTTTCATTTTTCAGCCGGAATGTCACCCTTTTTCGGCTTTGAGATGACGTGCGTTCCGACAATTCGCGCGAATGGCGACGAAGTAGTGTATGATGCGCTAATTCGCACCGACGACAGCTGTCTGGAGAGTCGCATGCCCCTGTGGTGTGAGAGGTCGCTAAGCAGTTTATGCAGTACCGATGGGCCTTTGCGGACTCATACCTCTCGTCTGGCGTCATTGCGAGAAAAGCGCGACAGTGGTGCAACGAGTGGGTGCGGCAGCACAGCCGACACTTGCCAAATGGGGTATCAACAGAAAGCTGGGACCCAATGCTTGTCTACCTCTGCTCGTCAAAACTGCCGGATGAGACACTAGCTCTCTGGGAGCAATCACTCAACTCAAGGAAGGAGTTACCTCGATGGTCCGAAATAAACCAATTTCTGACTGCTCGGTACGAGGTCGTGGAGGGACTCAGCACATACAGACCCAATAAGCCGAAGATCAGTCAGCTCAGCTACCCCCAACGGACACCAGCGGTCCCACCCCCAACATTCAATTATCGGAACAAAACCCAATCGTTCCATACTCAAAACAAAAGGCAAGTTTCATGTAAACTATGCCAATCAAATCACTCGATGACAAAGATTGAGAAAGATTGCAAAAGCAACTTTACGTGCGTTTATGGTCAAAGACGTCACCACTCCCTCCTTCATTACACAGCGAGCAACCCCACGTCTTACCCCCCAAAACCTCAAAGAAACTTCACTACTTCTCAAGTGACAGTCGAGGAAGAACAGCCCTGCACCTCTAAGCAGGCATCCAAAAACTCAAAGGCAAATGAAAGCGGTAGAACAAAAAATCTATTCCACTACTCGAGTAACAAAGAAAGGACATTGCTTCCCACAGCAAATATTCCCATTCTCCACAAAGGAGAAGTAACTCACATCAGAGCTCTCATTGACCAAGGCTCTCAAAAAACTTTTGTAACATCCCGTATACAAAAGTTACTTGGTCTCCCCACCACAAAAGCCAACTACTAAATTCTTGGCATGGGCGGTAACACAGTCCAAAACTCGAATAGAATATGCTCTATTACGATATGATCAGCTAATCAATCAATAAAAATCGCGGCTCAAGCGATAATACTGTCTCAATTGACGCACACTCTCCTATCCTTTAAAATAAAAGAAGTAGATTTAACAGAATATCTCTCACTACCATTGGCAGACCCCAACTGTTTTACACCAGCTAGAATAGACATGGTCATTGGTAGCGATATAATCCCAAAAATACTCACCCCAGGTCTCAAAATTAATGTAGGCGGCAGCTTAATAGTCCAAAACACAATATTTGGGTGGATATTAATTGGACCAGTTATGGAAGAAATCTCCTCATTCTCTACTCAGGTGATTGAAACCCCTTCAGAATCACTAGGAGAAATACTCAGGAAATTCTGGGAACAAGAAGAGGTACCACCGGCCCCCACATACACAGACGATGATGAATACTGTGAAGCGCTCTACAAAACAACCACTCATCGACGAGAAGATGGCCGATATGTAGTAAAGCTGCCATTCAAGTCAGCTTTCCCGGACTCCATCGCACTCGGGCACCCCAGACCTGCAGCACAGCAGCAACACCTCAGCGCGGAACGAGCCAACGAAAAGAAAGATGAGCTCCGGAACACCTATTCAGAAGTCCTAGAGGAATACCTAACGCTAGACCACATGGAACCAACCCATTCACCAGAAATCATACGCGACGGTAAATATTTCTCCTTTTACCTACCCCATCACGCGGTGATTAAACCTGGAAGCAAAACTACTAAAGTCCGTGTAGTTTTCAATGCCTCAGAAACCTCGCATTCCGGTCTCTCACTCACAAACGTATTACATACTGGCCCCGTTCTCCAAAATGACTTAATGCTCATTATTCTAAAATGGAGATTATATAAGTATGTATTTAACGGCGACATTGAAAAAATGTACTTTCAAATATACGTCCATAAGGAAGACCAAGACTTCCAACGCGTTCTATTCCGCAGAACCCCCCATAGTCCGATAGAAGACTTTAAACTAAAAACGGTGACATTCGGTGTCAACTGCGCTCCATACTTGGCAATAAGGACACTCCACCAATTAGCCGAGGACTCTAAGGAGACATACTCCCATGTCTCAAAAATATTAAGAGGAGAGACATAAGTAGATGACATCCTCTCATCTGTCGCGAAATTTTTCGACCCGGCAGGATGGCTATCGCCCATAATGATAGCAGCGAAAATTCTTCTTCAGAAACTATGGATGGAAGGAACAGACTGGGACGAAACCGTGAAGCCGATCTCACTCCACAAATGGAACACATTCAGGAAAAATCTCGCCGCAATCGAAGAAATAAGGATATCTCGATGGGTGCAATTCAGCGCAAACATTTCATTTCATTTATTTATTTATCCGTACAGTAAGACACAGAGTCTTTTCATTGTACACATATTAACATATAATGAATTACACTTTGATTTTTTAAATCTTAGGAATAACTAAAAATAATATTATATCTAAAAGGAGGGATTTCAACAGTATGTTGACATAGGTAAGGAGAATAGGGATGGGTATTATGCAAATAGGTTTGTAACTGCCGTTTTGAAGCATCTAATCGTTTTGATACATTTTATTGAAATTGGTAATGAGTTCCAAATTCTCACAGCACTAACAAAAAACAATCTAGAGGTCGTCAAAGTTTTGTATTTGAGGACAACAATATTGTGAGTACGAGAAGATTGCACAAACTTTATTTTCCGGAAAAGATATCCTGGTTGACGGTTTTTGATGATTTTAAATAAAAATATTAAATTACGAACCTTGAGGTAATTCTCAAAGGTGAAGCCGAGAATGTTTTTGGTGTACAAAGAGATGTGTTCAAACTTTTTTTTGCAGTAAATGAACCTAGCTACGTTATTTAAAGCTAAATTTAATTTGTTTCTGGAATCGCAGCTTAAAGTACCATATACGACTTCAAAATAAGAAATTTGGGGAATAATAAGGGACTGAACTAGTTTAAGTTTTATTCTAATCGGCAAACAATCACATGTATGCCATAAATTTCGTAATGTCGAATATATTTTTATTACGCAGTTGTTTATATGATCTTCACAATTTAGACGGACATTAATTTTGAAGCCAAGATTTTTTACAACATGTTCAAATTTTAGTTCAACCCCGTTCAAAACAATTGGTGACAGATTGCTGAGATCAAGATAATTACTTTTAATAGGAAGTACCTTCGTTTTCTTAGCATTTAGACAGAGACCATTTATGTTGGACCATTCCTCAATTCTTATTAGATCCTCATTCAATCTAGTTATTAAATCTTCACCAAGACCAATCGGACGTTAGAGGTAAATCTGAGTATCATCGGCATATAGATGTATAGAAGAATTTTCGCAACAGTGGACAATGTCATCAATAAATAAACTGAAAAGTATGGGCCCTAAAATAGAGCCCTGAGGAACTCCAGAGATGATTTCTCTGCGATTTGAAATTACGTCCCCACACTGAACTTGCTGATATCTGTCCGATAAGTAGCTTCTCATAAGCTTAATTGCTGATGTGTTGAAACCAAAATAAGTTTTCAGTTTTAACAGTAGAATATCATGGTTTACAGTGTCGAAAGCTTTAGAGAAATCTAAGAGCACTAAGATGGTAAGTAAGTTATCGTCGAAAGCAGGGCGGATGTCGTCCATGATTTTCATCACAGCTGTGGAACAACTATGATTGGATCTATACCCAGACTGAGATTCGCTCAATAAATCATGTAGACGCAGGTGTGACACTATTTGAGCGGTAATAAATTTTTCAAATACTTTTGACAATGTTGGTAAGATACTAATAGGTCTGAAGTCTTAGGGAGCATTACACGAGTTACCTTTAACCACCGGAATGACGTTGGCAATTTTCCACTGATTTGGAAACGTAGAGGAGGTTATAGCATGATTAAAAATGTGTGTAAGCATGGGAATCACATACGGCAGTATAAGTTTTAGAAAACGTAAACTCAGACCATCCACTCCAATTGCATTAGATTTTATATCAAAAACACATTTTATAACATCCTCTTCAGTAGCTGGGTTAAATGAGAATTCATGGGTGTGGTCAGTAACTAAGCTTTCATTGATGGTGAATGCAGATACATTTGCATGTGAATTTATATCGAGAAAGTATGAGTTCATCACACCAGCATCAATTCCACAAGTTTTTGCCTCTTTGGCACAAATACCAAGTGATTTTAGATTTGTCCACAATACTTTGGAAGGCAAATCAGTTTTAAATTTTGCACAAAGATAAGCTTTTTTACTTTTTCGCAATTCAGTTGTTACTTTATTCCTCAAGTTCTTATATGTGGTCCAACGTTCATTGGTAGGATTACGCTTCCAATATCTATAAGCCCTACATCGGTCTTTTATAAGGGATAGAATAGCCTTAGTGATCCAAGGTTTAGTATGGTTTATAGCTTTAATTCTACGAAGGGGAACATATTTTTCAAACAGGTAATTAATTAGCGTGGTAAAGTACTGTAACTTGTCATTAACATCTACAAGTAGCCAGCAGTAATTCCAGTTTAGGGTCACAGCTTCAGCAGATAGCGAAGCACTGTCTATATTCTTGAAATCTCTGAAAGTTAAATCTATTGATGGCTTAACTCTATTTAATTCAAAATTGAAAAATATTATAATTAGCTCATGGTCAGAAACTCCAGGCAACGAAAATTGGTCAACATGGCTTACACTACTCCCCACGCTTACACCAAAAAGGTCTAACATACTTGGCTTGCAGTGTGGTGCAAATCTAGTTGCATACTCATTTACTATTGTTATGCCAACGTTGCTAAAACAGCTTCGCAAGTGTCTAGACTTAGCATTATTCGACAACATATCAACATTAAAGTCACCACAAATGAGGACATGCACATAACTTAAGGACAGTTCCGATATTTTACTGAACAGTTGAGTGAGATCATTTGATTTATGAGGGTTGTATACACATACAACAACACACTTTTGTACATTATCACTACATTCAATAAACATACTTTCAACAGTTTCAGAAGAATGAGATTTATATATTATTTTATATTTAATATTAGCCTTTAAATAAATTGCTATGCCACCCCCTCCCTGACCAGTCGTTCTATCATTTCGTACAAGCAAATAGTCACATACAGAATATGCACAATCTGCAATAAAAGGTTTGAACCAGGTCTCAGTCACACAAATTATGCTACAGCTTAGGTCACGAAAGGTCAAGTTTATATAATCAAGTTTTTCACGAGTTAAACTCCTAGCATTAAAGTGGCAAACATTGAACCCTTTATGATATTGACATGTATATTTAAGAGCTAGCCTCAGATTGTCATTGTTATTGTGCTCACAAAGATTGCTGCTCTTAACAATTTGATATATATAAGAGATGCTTGAAAATGGTCAGTTACTATGAAGGAAACGGGAAACATAAGGTAAGGATGAAATGAGGGATTAATAAGGCATATCTTACAAATAACATAAATAAAGTATAAACTTAAAATAAACAGTGGCATTTGCATAGAGTTTATAAAGTTTTCAGCTAGCAGCTGCAATTTGATCGACGCTCGCTTGATTAAATATTTCCGTCGCTTCGCTGTGTTGATGCTTTCTAACATACACTTGTCCACGAATTGAGAACGCACTCGCCAATTGTTTTTGCCGTTTTAGCTGCGTCGCGTATTGCATTAGCCTACGATTTCTCTTTGTTAGGCATTCATGCACAAAAATGTCTCCATTAGAAACAAGCCCAATATCTTTAAGTGCTAATGACTTACGGCTTGCCTTAAGAGAGCAAGCAATCCCCTTAAACAGAACTGAGCGGTCATACGAAGAATTCAATTTGACTATAATAGGAGCGGGCCTGTTAGTTTTGTTCTTGTTTTGGCGCATGCGAAAAATTGAACGTACAGGCAATGAAGATATACTTAGTGAAGAGCACAGATTGGCAAACAACGACGGTAAATTCTCTTCGCTTGCAGGCGGAACGCCATAAATTATTGCGTCTGATGCCACTAACGCATTCTCCAAGTCATCAATTTGTTGAGACAAAGTTTCGACCTCTTTGTTTTGGTCAATACTTTCGCATCGCAAATATTCTAGCGCACTCACTCTCTCATCAATGCCTTTCACAGCTGATTTTAAATTGCTGAGTTCAGCAGAAACTTCACTTAATTTCTGCATCATACGCTCTTCACTCTCAGACATTTTTGTTATGATGCCCGCTATGGAAGCTTCTAATTTCAGTTCAAGCCTCTCAAACAAACTTAGTGTAGTTGGGCTGTTTACCGCTTTGCTGTCTCCCTTACTTTGTAACTTCTGAGCAGGAGTTTGTTGAGGGGAGAGAGCATTACGTGCACTTTTTCTTTGTGTTGACATATTATATTATTTATATGTACGATTATTAGCAAAATCAAAAATAAATTTGCTGAAAATTAGCTTGTTTGAAGATTTACCACTAACACAATAACGAGGAATGTTGATGCAAATTTTGACAATTTGTTACGACAAAAAAGTTTTTTATTTTAAAGCCGGTAATTACTTTTTAAAGCGTGATTGGTTGCAGAGATTGAAAAACACGTCTACTCACTTCTACACATTTGTCTGCGCTTGCGTATACTTACGAGTCCAGCAAGGTGAATCTGCTACATCCCACTTACTCGCAGCCAAGAGTAAAGTAGCCCCTTTACAAACCGTCTCTCTCCCTAGGCTGAAACTTTGCGGCGCAGTTTTACTCCCAAAATTAGTAAAGCAGATCCGACCCTCCATAAATCTGCCATCTCATGAACTAATTTTGTGGACAGACTCCTCCATTGTATTAGCATGGCTGGAAAAACCCCCATGGACGTGGAAAACATACGTAGCGAACAGGACATCTCAGATCCTCGAACTCGTGAATAATGCTACGTGGCGACATGTCTCCAGCGCTGACAACCCAGCTGATCTAGGTACACGTGGAGCTAAACCCCAAGAGCTCGTCAACTGTTCACTCTGGTGGAAAGGCCCCGAGTGGTTAACTAGGCCATCCCCTCTTTGGCCGAAAAGTTCCCCAACTCATTCGTCTCCTCCCGAACAACGACAAATTGAAGCATTCCACGCTTTAGAATCTCTTGATTTTCTAGACCGCTTCTCCTCCTTTTCCACCGCTCTAAGAGTAACAGCTTACATACTTCGTTTCGCGCAAAAGGCTAGGAAACTGCCAAATCCGCCCTCTACCACTCTTACTCAAAGCGACATAAAGTTCGCAAAAACTCGTCTCATAGCTGTCACCCAGCGAAAATACTTCGGAAAAACCATCACAGCACTGGAGTCGAAATTTCCGATAGAAAAAAGAGATCCCCTCCGTACTCTCAACCCCTTCTTGGATAAATCAGGACTGCTGCGTGCAAATGGACGTCTCACTCATGCCGCCCTCAGCTACGATGAGCGCCATCCAATCATCATCCCCGATAATTCGCGGTAGTGCTCCCCCCTCCTCGAATTCCTCCACTCAACTCTACTGCACGCGGAAAAGCAGCTGATGATTCGCGTGGTCCAACAGAAATATCATATTCCCCGAATCCGCCAGAAGGTAAAATCCTGCATATTTCGGTGCAAGACATGCGCGATATACAAACAGAAGATGAGCACGCAACTGATGGCAGCGTTACCCCCTGAACGGTCCACATATACACTCCCATTCCATACTACCGGTGTAGATTTTACCGGCCCATTCCTCGTCAAAACCTCGACTCTCCTCCGAGCATCCCATTCAAAGGCATACGTGTGTGTATTCGTATGTTTCTCGACAAAGGCCATTCATCTGGAAGTATGCTCCGACATAACGACAGAAGCATTTAAGGCAGCAATCGCACGATTTGTAGGACGAAGAGGCATTCCACACAAGATAATGTCCGACAACGGCAAAACCTTCGTAGGAGCACAGCGAAGCCTCCAAAGAGAGCTATCCGCCTTCCTTGAAGAAGTTTCTGACAAAACCACAACGGAATATGCCATTCACGGACTTACATGGCAATTTATACCACCTTACGCTTCACATATGGGAGGACTTTGGGAAGCGGCAGTGAAGAGCTTCAAAACTCACTTCACTAAAGTCGCTGGAAATCAAAAGTTCACCTTCGAAGAATTTACCACTCTCCTAATACGCATCGAAGCGGTACTCAACTCCAGACCACTCTCTCCTATGTCTCAAGATCCCGAAGACTTGAAGGTACTAACCCCAGGCCACTTCTTACGAGGCGCGCCCTTACTCTCGATCGCTGAGCCAAACTCAGAAAATCTCTCACTCATTAATAAATGGCAAAAATGAAGAGTACTCCATCATCAGTTCAGCAAGCGCTGGAAAACTGAATATCTCCACCATCTTCAAAAACGCTATAAGTGGAAAGGATCCCAGCGAAATATGAAGGAAGGTGATCTCGTCGTCATCAAAGACGACCTCCTACCCCTAAACGAATGGCGACTAGGTCGCATAACCAAACTGCATCCCGGGTTTCGGCACCATTTTTAAAATCAAAAATTTCTGAATATTATATTTTTATATATATACTTATGTATATATATTTATTTATTTATTAGCTTAGGACACACCGGTTTATTTTTACTATATAGTTCCTTAGGTTTTTGAAAAGAAACGCACAGTTTATTTGTACGGTTTATATGTATTTATTTTCTTATTAATTTTTTGTTACACGGTTTTTTTTTTAATTTTCTTTACACTTTTTACACAACCGAGCGGTTTGAGGATTAGCAAGCGATAACTAGTAACGAGTAACATACTTAATGCTATATATATTAATAGTTGTATCTTCTAACGGGTACGGAGGGGAAATTCAGGTTTTATTTATATTTATTTTCTTTACAGCTTTACAGGTAAGTATGCAAGGAATAGGAGGTGAGTAATTTCAGTTAAAGGTGAGTATTTCAAGGTACGGTAAGTATGTATTATATGTATATATGTATACGTATCTAAACATATTTAGCTAAATACATATTTTTCTTATAGTACTATTAGGTCGACACCCATGTCTTCGACACCTTTGTTTGAGACTTCAGTCCACGAAACAACAAACTTTGATAATAAGACAAAATTTTGTAAACCTCTTTTTGGAAAACTCTTGTTACAAAATTAAACAGATTAAAATTTTATTTTTTCCAAATAAGATATTCTCAAAAAAGCATTAAAAAGAATGCAAGTTAACGGACTACTACCTCCACGAGGGCAGGCACCCCGTTACCGGGGGGGGGAGTAACGTGGTGGCAAGCCCAGCCCTGCGCTACTCAACATGCAGTTAGGGCTGCAGGAGAACAGTGACCAAGGACTGCCACCCAACTAATCCAGGGTATTATGCGCGCCGTGCCCATTGAACAATTTGCAACCAGGGGGTCATATCGGCTGTATTTTAACGGAGCCTCCCTGACACCGGGTGTCTTGTCAGACAGGTGGTCGTATGAACAAAATGAGCACAAACAACAACACCACCAACAACAACAACAACGACAACAAAAAGGAAGAGAAAAAAGTCAGGAGGTCGTCCTCTTCCGTCGAAGGAAGAGAAACAGAGACAACAAAAAGGACCTGTCTTCACGTGAGAGAGGGCGTCTGAGTAGGACGCAGCTTGGGGACGAGCATTTTACACCAGTCAGAATTGAAACGGCAACGCTCCAGCGATACCGAAAAGTCGACTGGAAAGCGCCGGAGAGGCAACAACAAGCCTGGAAAGCTCATAGTGTAGAACGATGAAAGGCCCCCGACGTCTGCGACGAGGCTAAGCGAGGTGCCTAGGCAAAATTGAACAGTCGCTTGCAGCAACCCTTATAGACAGATGGGCACCGAAAGGTGAAAATTTGTAGAGAAGGAGCAGCCAAGCCTTATAATCAAACGCATGCGGGAGGCATCACGCAAACCCTTGCCGTCGTTCGATGGAGTAGGATGGTTCAGCGGTGTCAAGCTGATTAGGTGCAACGATGCGTCGAGGCTAGAGTGGCTAAAGGGAGTAGCTCTAATCATCCAAAGGTGATTCCAAATTGGGGGTGGTGGATAAGCCCTTGATCCCTCTGCTCCCGAAAGGCAAAAAAAAATTATAATAATAATCGTGAAAAAAGGAGAATTTTTAAGTGAAAAAAAAAATTAATTAAAGGACATAAAAGGAAGTCATAGTGTTAAGAAACAAAAAAAAAATTAAGGGACATAAAAGGAAGTCATAGTGTTAAGAAACAAAAACAAAAAAAAATAAATATATTTCCAAAAATGTAATAGTGAAAACCAAAAAAAGAAAAAAAAATATTCAAGTACATAAAAAAGTTTGATATGGACACACCTTAAGCATCATATACTGTGTGAAGGTGGCAGCACCCACCAATAGCGGAGCCATCGGTAAATAAATGAATATATGGTATATGCAAATATACATATGTACGTGTACATATAATTACGTTAAGTGAGAGAAAATACACATATACATACATACATAAACTAAAATATATGTTAAGAAGTGAATATATATACGTGTATGTACATACAAGTAAGTAAGAGAAAATATACATAATATACATACATACATAAACTAAAATATATGCATAGAAGTGAATATACCTATACAAACTAGAGGAAATACACATACACGTACATACAAAAACACATGGACACAAAAAAAAAACAAAATATATATATACACACAACACACAAAAAAAATGTATGTATATACACAAATCAAAAAAAATAACCAAAATACTCCTGCAATAATTCGGAGGAGAAATATGTATAAACCATATACAGGAAAAGCACAGTTGATCGTGCGATGAAAATCAAAATAAAAGCCGGTGCCGCGGCCAAACTCACATCAAGTGTTCTAGCGACTGAAGTTACCGAGAGACAAATTGTGCTAGTGAAGTGTACGGGCGCTAAACCAAACATACGCGATATATAACATAAACGAAATTACAAAAGCACGCGGCAGAGATGGCAGCAGCAAATGAGTGGCCGCGCGTACGCATGCAAGGCTGACAGAGGAGAAGATACTTGCTCACCTACACGACGCGAAACAAACAAAGCGAGGCAGAGCAGAAAGTACGTGTACCAGCGAGTCTGCGTCAACAATAATATTCGTACGTAGCGAAAAAGCTGCAGGTAGCAGCGGTAGTGATGACGAAGAATGCCTGGTGCGCGCATCCACACCAATCACAATCTCATCAGAGAGCGAAGAAGAACAGCCGGCGAAGCGACGAGGGGAACTCGTAATATCCGAGGAACATGTTGAAGTGCGTGGTAGAGGGTTCAACGAGTATAAAAGGAGCATCGATATGCGTTTGCGCATATACAACGAAACAACAGCGACGAACGACGAACCACAACAACAACCGGCTAAGCTCTAGATATGCGATGCAGGAGAGAACGACGAAGACGCAATAAGCCTAACAGCAAGCGGCGGGATACTGGAAGTCGGCGATTTGAACGAGTACGCCAACATAGCAAACGAAGTAGAGCGGTGGCTGCAGAACCAAAACAACACCAAACCTATGGAACAACCAGACAGGGATCGAACCACTGCCCGAGGCCCTGACTAACGACATTGAGGCGCACATGCAGCAACCACAGCATCGACGAATGAGGCGATCCTTCAAACGACACATTGAAAGTAACAACTACCGCGTGAGAATCACGCGAACTGGCCTGGTGACAATAAGTCTCGCAGCGGGAAGTGAGGGGAGGGTGTAAGGGCCCCAAAATCCGAGGCTCTTGGAGACCTCACAACATACATAAATTTTCATATACATACATTGAATTTATATACATACATGAAATCATTGAACTAGATAGTACATATATATATATTTGTTATACAAATAAACAAACATACTTAAATTATTGAAAGTTAAAACATAGAGATACGTTAGATACATATATACATACGCTGAAGTCTATAAGAATGTTCGAACATGAATTTATTCGCATGTACATACATACGTACACATAGTATAAGTGGAAAACTGTACGCAGCAATAAATTGTTATTATAAAATAACATTCTGCCTGCGTGCAGAATAGTATAACAGGCGAGGAAAATGCCAAAGGAAATTAAGTAGCCTTTGTGTTGTCGTGTCGATAGGTATACTTGCCCGTGACATCAACACCATCGGCAAACGTAGTGTACCTGAGGGTTTTCACTTCACTGGAACGAGGGCTAGTAGAGGGTTTTCACCTCCACAGCTCATACGAAAGAAGTAGTATTTGTGTTATCATTAGGTATACTTGCCCGTGGGATCAACACCACCGGCAAACGTAGTGTACCTGAGGGTTTTCACCTCACAAACACTTGTTTATACTCCACTGAGGGTTTCATTACCTGACTGGAGCGAGGGCTAGTAGAGGGTTTTCATCTCCACAGCTCGTACGAAAAAAGTAAATACTTGTCGTAGAAATATAATATAATATATTAGAAACCGTATATATATATTGTTTATATCTAATAAATTTGTTGTAACGAACACAGCGTGTTATTACTTTACGAAACCCTTGACAAGGCTGAGCTTACCCCAGCCAAGTGGAAAACTTCGTTACAACCTTAAGATTATAAGTAGAGGTACTGAACTTATGTATGTATATCGAACCAACGTCGAAGAAAGTGTAAGACATAATGCTTACAACTGACAAAGGAATTCTAGTTGGGGACTAGAAACTACTTGATAGACAATCTCTTTTCGCCCATGGATATATAGGGATTTCTAACATAGCAAAACAATATGTGAAGACCGTGGGAAAGCTGACACGCACCTCACCACTACTTTAGTTGACGCCTTGATGACCTCTTGCCCGTTACGAAAGTTCAGCTGCAAAGGCAAACCGATTTGATGGCTGGGTGGGATCTCTCAGAAATAAGGTAAAAGAGAGCTTTATAGAAAAGCTATACGCCAAACAAGAAAAGCCCTTGGCAAAATTTTTACAGCTGCATAGAAAGCTCAACCGAGTCCGCAAGACTAAGGAAAGTGTTGTCCACGGGATCCACGGTTCAAGGACTTATAAAATCGGAGATGCTACTTAACGCCCACTTTCCCACGGATTCGTCAGAGCTGGGTGCAGTGTTGTCGGAAACCTCTAGGACAGAGCACACAGAAGACATAGGCGGCATAGCGAACCCAGACAAGATCATATGGGCATTGCGCACGTTCTCGGACTACAAACCACAGGGCCTAGATGGAATCTTTCCTGCTATGCTTCGAAGAGCCGGTGACAATGTTGTAAAAGTCTTAAGCTACGTCCCGCACTCATGGCCTACGGCAAAAGTAGTATTCCTACCCAAAGTAGGCAAAACAAGCACCTGTATCCCAAAGACTGCTGCCCAATCAGCTTAATATCATTTCTTTTAAAGACATTGGGACTTTTGTTGGATGCTTACATCAAGAAAACTGTGGATGAGGGTCTACTCTCAAGAGATCAACGTGCTCACATAAAGTGTAAATCTGTAGACACTGTTTTGCTTTGCAAGAATCAATCCTGTCTTTAAGTATTGGATATATGTCTTGCTAAGCTGCAGGATGATCCAAGCGCATTGAGGATTAGACGTCGGATGTGTGTAGGGGAACTCCACAAGGTGGAGGGCTATCACCTCTGGACCCTTGCGGTTAATGAATTGCTCAAGAAGAGGGAAGGAAGAGCTGTTTACAGCCTATGCCAATGATATATCAGCCATATTGGGTGGTAAGTGTTTGGTAACCCTCGGATCTTTGGCGAATCAGGCACTTAGAACCATAAACAACTGAACCATTTCAGCAGGACTCAATGTTAATAGTGAGAAAATGGATTTGCTCCTATTTACAAGGAAATACAAGATTGCAGCTTGGATCAAGCCAAAGCTGGGAGAGGATACTTAACAGCTAAAGCCTAGCTCTAAGTATCTCGTAATTGTGTTGGACAGCAAGCTGTTGTGGAGACTCAATGTGGAGAAAATTGTGAAGAAAGCAACAACTGCCCTATACCTTCTACTCAAATTTAAACGAGCCTTTATCCATAACTCGACAAGGACAAGACATATGGCCATACTTTTTTTTGCTTAGGTTGCCAGGACTGTTATATGTTTACATGTCAAATTTGAGCGCGATCTGTACAATAGTTTTTTTTTACGGCACTATAAACAAGTCAACCTCGAGTGTGTTTTTCGAATTTTACTATGGAAATTAACGTTGAGCAAAGATGTTTGTTTGAAATTTTGTTATTCCAATGGAATAAGTGCGACGGACGCAATGAAAATGTTGCAGAGGGCATATGGGGAGTCTTGCCTATCACGTGCTCGTATTTTTGATTGGTATAAGTCGTTCAAGGACGGCCGTACATCGCTGGAGAACTTGCCCCATGATCGTCGTCCAGCAACGTCAATAAACGAAGAATACTTCGAAAAAGTAAAGAAAATTGTGTTGGAAAATCGTCGTGTGACTGAAAGAGAGATAGCTAGTGAGCTCAACATATCAAATGGATCCGCTCATAGCATTATTCACGATGTTTTGGGCATGAGACGTGTGTCTGCTCGACTTGTTCCAAAGTTGTTGCTCATACGTCTCGTCTTGTACGCGATTATTTGACCAAAAACAACGTAAATATTGTTCCGCAAGCACCGTATTCACCCGACATGGCACCGTGGAACTTTTTTCTATTCCCTAAACTCAAATTGCCGCTTCGTGGAAAGCATTTTCAGTCGATTGAAGTCATAAAAGAGAATTCGAAGAAGGAACTGAAAGCCATACCTAAAGCGGCCTACCAGAAGTGTTATGAAGATTGGAAAAAAAGGTGGCATATGTGTATCGCCTCTAATGGTGACTATTTTGAAGGGGATAAAATAAATATTGAAAAATAATTAACCGTTGTTGTTTTATTGAACCAGTCTCGTTTATATTTGAGCAGAAGGTATACATGCAAATGGATGTTGAGCTGCACTTGCGGTCTCTCCCCTGCTATCTGTCACTGAATTTTCATTGCTGTTGTTTAGCCAATACTTTGCTACGGTGCTTTGATATGGTGGAAGGCTCTGGACAAAATTACATATATGGACAGGCTGGAAATAGTATTCAGACTTTCAACGATTAACATCACTTTGACACTCAAAACAACTCCATCCGCAGCGCTACATGCAATTTTGAGCATTCCTCCAGTAAACCTGGTAGCTAAAAACAGAGCATTCTTATTTACTGCGAGGGAGTTGAAAGTCAGGATCTACGGTTGTAGTATAGCGTTACCCCTAAGTGTACAAATAGACTACGAAATCGAGAATACGAAGCTGTTTTCAACAACAATAGAAGCAAATAGCTGAAATAAAGGTCTAAAATATTCAGACAAAGCTCTTCACGTTCTCGCGGATGGTTCTAAAATGAACGAAGGAGTGGGGGCAGCAGTTAAGTGTGAAAATGGAGACAGAGCTATTGCAAAGTATCAGGCTTCAAACGATAAGAATGCACGTTTATATGGATAGTCAAGCGGCCATAAAGGCATACAGCTCGTACAGCACGAATTCAGCTGTGGTCGCATTATGCAAACAAGCAATTCAAGCCCTGACTGAAAACAGAAGAGTGTAAATTTACTGGGTGCAAGGCCACACGGGCATTGAAGGTAATGAGATAGCTGATGAGCTTGCTAAGGAGGGTGTTCACTTAGAACAGGACGCAGCTTCGGACCTTCCAGTTCCATTCAAGGAAGTGAAGAAGAAGCAAGAAGTAATACTACTTTGTCAGGCGAATGGACTCTGGGAATGAGCTAAGGGCTCCAGAATCGCGAAGACTATGTGTAAAACATACAATACTAAACTCACAAAGTTTGTACTATCTAGGCTGCTGATAGGATTATCAACAACAACAATTAGCGGGGCATTGCCTTCTGGGGACTCATGCACTTAAAATTGGCCTGGCTGCGGGCAACAAGTGCAGGAAATGCAAGGAATGTATGGAGACAGTGGAGCAGGAAATCTGTGAATGTACGGTTTTTGGGAAGACAAAGGCTATGTAAAATTTACGCAGAAAGGCTATAAGATCTACAATCTGCAATGACCAATGGGTCGGAGCAACTACTTAGGTTCGCGAAAAGAACAGCAATGTTCTTCACACTAGAGGCACAATAGGAGTGGAGCAGCACCAGTTTATCTATTTTATATTCGTTTTTTTTTTTAATTTGTTTAATTTGAGGATTCTACTTAATGTTTAATTTTGAAGTGTTCCTCGGAAGTCACATAAGGTTCTCTCCTAATTTATTAGGTGAAGAGAAAATGGGTATCATTTAAACATCAAAATGAGTAATTCACAATATTCTATTGATTCAAAACAAGTTGGTTTGGTTAATCAACAAAATTACGACAGATCAAATTGACCAAAATAATCGCAGCAAAAAACCAGATGGGGACAATGATCAAGACTTATTCGATGTCGCGTCCAAAACAATGATTCACGGCTCACGTGACGCATTCAACAACAACTCACCATGCATGTTTAATGAGGCTAAAACGAAACGATACCTAAATAACTTGGTTTCTGATACCATAACTGGCAATGACGGATCGTTGGGTTGTGCCATATTCTCCGTTGCTCTCAACGACCTTCAGAACACACACATAAAATTAGTGAAGTCGATCAAATACATTTTCAAAAGTGTTTGCAAAGGAAACGAAATGACAGTCTTCGGAGCAGGGAATGTGGCCGCACCGCTCGATGAAATCAACCGATATCAACTTGGACGCTACATTAGCAGCAAGAAGCAGAATGGCGCATCTTATCATTTTCAATTCTTGAACGACATCCAACAGTTATACACTTGGTTGTGCATCTCGAGAATAGACACGTGTACTTCACAGCGTATAATTTTTTTTTTTTGGATTTGCTTTAATATAAGCCTAACAGTAAGTGTACAAATCTTAAAAACTAAGTTACATGTAACTCTGAGGCCTTTTCAAACTACGGCACTCTCCTTAGAAGGCGGGAACATCTCTTCGCTGCAGGCGGGAATTTCTTGTTGGATTGCATAAAGCATTAGCTAGCGGATTTGGATGATTTCGCAGTTTTGTGAAGTACTTCGTCCTGCTTCTTTCAATTTCAGGGTTAACCAGTAAAATATCAAGGTCTTTATGAATATTTACGTTACGAACGTACCATGGTGTTCCCGTTAGTGGTCAAAAAATTTTGGACTGGAACCTTTATATTTTATCAATGTTAGCTGCACAGGTCGTACCCCACAGTTGAATACCATACATCCAAATTGGTTGTAAATAAGGACTTTGTAGTTTAGTTTTAGACCGGAGTTTTTATTTAAAAGTCAATTTAAACTAGCTGCTTTTAATTTCATGTGTATTATTTTTGCCTCTATGTGTCTCTTCCAAGTGAGACGTCTATCTAAGTGTATACCGAGATATGTAACATCATATACTTGGGGAATGTTTACACCATTTAAGTAAATTGAAGGACATGATTGCGGTCTTAAAGTAAATGTAACGTGTTTACACTTTTGTTCATTAACTTTTCTTCTCCAGTTTTCTAGCCATTCTTCGATGAGGAGTAAGTGATCACTAATCGTTTTTGCTGCTCTTTTAGGGCATTTATCCCGGCATAAAACAGCTGTGTCATCCGCAAAGGTAGATGTCTGCACTTTTCGGTTTCATGGGATGTCTGCAGTGTATATAATATATAAAATAGGCCCAAGGACGCTACCCTGCGGAACACCAACTTTTACCTTTATGCCAGACTTTGTTGAACGCTTGTGCTACGCCTTCCTGATTTCATTAGTTATTCGGTTTACTTGTTCAATATTACATGCTTTTCACGGAAGCCGAATTGGTGATCTGGTATCACATTGTTACGGTGGAGAAAAGGGGAAATTTTTGATAGCAGAATTTTTTCAAATAATTGGGAAAGATTGGGTAGTAGGCTTATTGGTCTGTAAGAAGACGCCTGTGTATGGTCTTTGCCTGGTTTGGCTATCATTAATATCTGCAACTTTTTCCATGCGATTGGAAAGTAATTTAGTTTTAGAATGGCATTAAAGAGTTCAGAGAGCAATGTTTGTGCAACTCTTGGTAGCTCAATTATCATTTTTGGTGTTGTTGTTGTTGTTGTTGTTGTTGTTGTTGTAGCGGTTCGCTAACCCCGCTTAGGGCAGGCATAATCAGTCTAAGTCGCCGAGGTCATCTAACGGAAGGTCCAGGAAACGTGCTGTTTCGACAGGGTTGGACCAAAAGGAGAGGAGGGTTAGATGGGTAGGTTTAAGGGGGCATGTGAAGAGGTGGTTAGTGTCGTGCGGGGACTCTCCGCATGCAGGGCATACGTTGGGTATGCTGGGGTCGAGTCTGTATATGTAGGAGTTTAACCTGCTACAGTATCCAGATCTTAATTGTGCCAATGTAACACGGAGCATTTTTGGTGTAATAAGTCGGGGCCTGGAGATTTCTTTGGATTCAGTTTCTGTTTCGCGTTGACTACATCTAGACTTGATATTTTAACTGCCACCTAATTTTCCTGGCCTTTAACAACAACTTCCGGCAAAATAAAATTATTAGTTGCGTCATTTGGCTAGAATACATTACTTAAATGCTTTGGGATTGGGATTGGGACCCGTCACTGTTGGACTGGACAATTGACGGAAACGAGTAAGCCCTAGGAAACGAGTAAATTTGATGTCTGATCCATGGCGTCGCTGAGTACCAGCATTCACCCCCGGGAATGAACGTCTCGCCACAATCTACCTAAAAGCGAAATTTTCTTATATATCGCTGATTTACGCCCACACCCCGACAGAAGGTAAATAAAACGAAATAAGATATGTCCAAGCCTGAATTTTGTTTTTCTGTAGTACTAGATTCCAGCACACGAAAATACATCAAGCTACTTGGCTGTCTCCTGATCGAAAAACACAAAACCGGATCGATCATATTGTGACAGACGGACAACACGTATCCACTGATCTTGATGTAGGCCACTATCTTGTTGTAGTGAAGATACACACCCACCTCTGTGTACCAAAGAACGACCGCCAACAAACACAAGGAAAGTTTGACATCGAAAAGCTGAAATCACAACAGACTGTCGAGCAGTTTTCTACTCGACTTGCACTCCTTCTCTCTGAGAGAACTTATCAGCAACTCGCTCTAAAGGAATTGTGAAAAGCAATTTAAATCGCCTTACGTGCAGCTATAAACAAAACTATTAGTCTTCCAAAAAGTAAAAAAAAACAGCTGGTACGATAAAGATTACCATGCTGCATGAAAAGCTTGAGAAGCTGGCTGACAAGGGTAATGATCGAAAATTCTATGAAAAGATACGGCGACTTTAAGAAGATTTCAGAACCGGAGCAGACTCTTGTATACTGACTTTACGGAGGTAACACTTCTCCAGCCTGCTGAGCGGCAGTGAAAAAGCAACACCCAGTGATGGCGAGCCTTAATCCCCAATCGATGCTGATGTAATAGACCTTCCGTTACTCGACGGCCAAATAGCATATTGCTCTCTTAAGGACAACAAAACTGCTAGAGCCAATGACTTACCGGCTGAGCTATTCAAACGCAAAGGTAAAGATCAGACAAGGTGTTCTCCAGTATGTGTGAATTACCGTGGAAATAGCCTCATAAATTTCACATATAAGGTCCTTTCGAGCGTTTTGTGTGAAAAACTAAAGCCAACAAACTTGTTGGACCTTATCAGTGCGGCTCTAGGCCTGGTAAGCTAACCATTGACCAGATATTCACCGTGTGTGGAACTTTGGAAAAGACAAGAGAAAAGGGGATCGACACACCCCACCTCTTTGTCGATTTTAAAGCTGCCTTTGACGGCATGAAAAATTGGTGCCAAGGAATTCGATATCCCTGCAAAACTTATACGACTGCGTAAACTGACGTTAAGCAACACCAAAAGCTCCGTAAGGATCGGGAAGAACCTCTTCAAATAGTTTGATACAAAACAAAGTTTCAGAAAAGGTGATTCTTTATCTTGTGATTTCTTTAATTTATTGCTGGAGAAAATAATAAGAGTTGCAGAACTGTATAGAGAAGTTACAATCTTCTATAAAAATGTACAGCTGCTGGCGTATGCCGATGATATAGACATCATTCCTTCAACAAGAAAAAGAAGATATAATAATTCTCTATATAGTGCATCACTGGCATACAAACTGGGAGGTCGTTCAACTGATTTACATTATGTGCGACGTTGAAAATTTTAAGCCGATGCGGTCCATGTGTAGAATTTCGGTAGCTCAGAACTGATTCGAGTCTTTGGTAATAGATCATTTTGGTATAATGAGTAATATGTAGTTTAAGTTTTTGCCCGGTGGAAGCAATGGCACGTAGACTTTCGGCTGCGAAGTACACGCGCTATCATTTCTCAAAGTGCGCGAAAAACAACTCGAAGTTGGAACAACCCCACAATTGTAGACGTCGATATCAACGTTTCATAATCGGCGACGATACATTGGGTATCCATCATTGCCAGCGATGGCATCAGAAACGAAGTCTCTTGGGTATCGTTTTGTGAATGTCCCATCAGAAATGCTGTTGTTAAAAGCGCCAGATGGAACGTGAATCATATTTTTGAAAACGATGTCGAATTAGTCTGGTTCTAAGTCCTTATCTAGTATTTCTGCTGAGATGAATTGGTCAATTTGATCTGGCATAATTTTGTTACTTAATGAAACAAAAATATAAGCATTTTGCAATGGTCTGTTCTGCCACTCACTGAAATATGTACATCTAGCATTGTGGCATTTCAAGCTCTTTACGTACAGCTGCAAACGAAGCTATTGGATTTCGTAAAGGTCGCAAAAGCAGCTGGTATGATGAGGACTTCCGTGTTGCAACACCCACAACACGTGCGGGATGGGATAGATACCGAGAATTGAAGAGGGAAGCAAGACGCACCTGCAGACAAAAAAGAAAGAGGCTGAGATGCGAGAGTACGAAGAGCATAAGAAGCTAACCAACAAGGACAATGTTCGAAACATCTATGAGAAGATACGACGGCTTACAGAAGGTTTCAAGACCGGAGCGGACTCTAGTAGGACCCAGAGGGGTGATTTAGAGACGGATGCCCAGAGTATACTGATTCTATGGAGGCAACACTTCTCCAGCCTGCTGAATGGCAGTGAAAATGGAGCATCCGGAGATGTTGAACTCGAAACCCTAATCGATGAGGATGATAAAACAGACGTTCCATTAACTGACCATGAAGAAGCGGCCGGAGCGGCCTTCGACAGCACGAGTAGGAGCTGCCTCTACGCCGATATGACTGGATTTGGTATCCCCGCAAAACTTATACGGCTATGTAAACTGATGCTAAGCAACACTAAAAGCTCCGGCAGGATCGGGAAGCACCTCTCCGAGCCGTTGATACTAACATTATTGACCTCAACAACCGCGTCGTTATTTCTGCTTTCTGTACAGTGGATACGGAAGCGAAGGAAATGGGTCTGGTAGTGAACAAGGGTAAGACGAAATATCTACTGCTCGGCTCTTTCAGAGAACAGGATTAGCATACTCTCAGAACGCAAATCAAAACGAAAAAAAGAAGCAAAAGTGATAAAAAATTCTTTCCTCCTCTTCCAACAATAATCAAAAGCAACACCCAAAATGATCCATGATTAAGTGATAAAATCCGCCTACGAAAGCAATAACCTCTCTAAATAAAGCGTCTTTGCTAAAAAGAAGGCAATTGATAGCATTAGTACTGAATATAACTCAGTCCGTCTTCTACTACGATGGTAGTTTACTAGTTCTTTCCAAAACCGAAAAAGTAGTAGGCGAATTTACAAAAAGTAAAAATTTCAGTGGCTTGTGCCCAGTCTCTCCACGAAAGCCTAAACAGCACAAAGGCTCAATATTTGACAAAAACCCAGCCGAAACCGACAATAAAGAGATTCTTGAAGGTCTAAAATCACATTGTGACGTTTGCGTCGCGAATGGCAAGCCTACCAATCTCCCGATGCAAAAATTCGTCTTAAGGTTGCAAAAAAAAACAAACTAAAAAAGGCATTAAGATACGAAGAAGAAAGATATATTAAAAATCTTATAACGTCTTTGCCTTCCAACGTTTCTACTAAAACAACTCTATGGAAAGCTAGCAAAAACCTTAAGCCACCAGTAAGCACTGAAGTACCGTTGAGACTGCGTAATGGTTCATGGGGAATAACGGATGAAGAAAAGGCGTAATGTTTTGCAGAGTACCTCAGCACAGTATTTCAACCAAATACTGCTAAAAATAGTGCACCTTTGTCACGGAACCATACTGCTCCTAGATACACTGTTACTTGCGCAGCATCTGTGTCTGAACTACAATACATTATTACTGCCTTATATCCAAAAAAAATTCCATGAGACGATCATATCTCACCAAAAATGCTAAAACAAATGCCAAGCATTAATCTCGTTTTTCTTGCGAAGCTTTTCAGTGCCCTGTTAAAGCTAGGATATTATCCACAAATGAAAAAAACGCAGATAATTATGATAACTGAACCAGAAAGACGCACCCCACAATTGAACAAGTAAATCGTATAACAAATGAAATAAGGAAAGTTTTCGAAATGCGAGAGTATTGCTCGGCCGTTTTTCTTGTGGCGCCAGCGTTTGACATAAAATTAAAAAATCATTACCTAACATCCTTTTACATTAAGGCCAAAAACGTGTCCTACTGTTAAAGGTTGACCTTGATGTGTCGATAGCGCTGCCAGTTTACATTGGCTTTTAAACAAAAAGTCTGAACTTAGCCTTAGCAACAAAGTCCTCTTATATAATGGAACAATAAAACCGATACGGATGCATGGAACCCAGTTATGGGGCACGATGAATTTAGATATAATTTAAAGATTCAAATAGAAAACGTTAAGAGTAATATTGGGCCATGGTACATGCGTAATGAAATCCATAGAGATCTAAATATGCCTACCATCAAGGAAGAAATTGGAATCGCAGCGAAAAAATACTTAACAAAACTGCGTAACTATCCGAACTCTTTGGCTAACGTCTTGGCCCATGCAACAATCAAAACAGCCTTCTAAAAAGCAATGTCAAGCTACCAGTCCATTCCTACTAATGGGCTTTATGTTTTAGTTTAGTTTAAGATTTGATTACATATAGTTAGGCTTCCGATGTCGAAGAAGGTTCAATAACACACTGTTAATATTAAAAAAAGGAGTTAGAATATCGAACATAAGGCAGACGCGAAGAATATATAGGGAACAACAGCGTTAGCCCAACACCTTGCCCAAAGCAAGCACGCAGCAGACTTCGAAGTTGCGCAAATAGTAGACATCGGTAAGGGAACTAAGAAAAGAATGACATTAGAACGACTTAGAATACAAGAACAAACACACTGTGCGTTGAATTACAAAGAAGACGTAGACAACATAAATTGCGCATAATCAGCGATCATAACAAATAACAAGACAAAAGCTGATATGTAGCGTTAATGGATATATTGCATTGAAAGTGGACGGTCGAATCTGTTGACCACAAACATAATGTATATCAAAATCAATTATGTGATATGATTATATTTGTGCGTTAAGGTATTGTTGAAAAAATGTTTGTAATGTATACTGTTTGTTAACCATGTGTTTTTGTTTTAAAATAAATTAGACTCCCTGAAGAAGATACGAATGGTATCGAAACGCGTAGGAGGCAGAAAAAGAAACAAATGTGTTTGCTTTTAATTCTACAGTCTTAAAGTAAAAATATATCACATAATGCTACGTGCCACAAAATAACACCCCAGCACGAACCGAGGAAGTCATCGGAATCAGTCGTCGCAAAATTTTGAGGAGCAGCGGTCGTTATTTTAATTAAATATTACATTTTATTAATGTTTACATGGGGGCTCAACCGAAGAGCGAAAAAATATAGCTTGAAATGATACATTCAAGCAAGAAGGAAAAGAAAGGCGCAACAAGAAAAGATTCGCAGAAAAACTTAGATGCCTCAACAGAACAACAAGCAGTGATCGCAGTAAGCAGACAAACACAGAAGTTGGAAGAAATCAGCTGCTAGAACTAAGCAGAAGTAAGCAGAACGAACAGAGAACGTCTAACATAGACAAGGTTCAATTGCGGACCAGCGTGGAAACTATCAAAAACGAAGTCGAGTCATGAAAGCGTATTTCACCACCGGCACAGAAATTAACAGAATTCGTCTATAGTGCTTAACATTTTGAGCCTAGCAATAAAAATTATGCTCTGAAATGTAATTCTCAGTTTTTAAATAACATTGTTATATGTATGTTAACTTCAGGGAACGAATTTTTATATGCTTGTTATCAAAATAAAGGAAAATATTATTTTAATTCTTTTTTTTTTAATATTGAGAAATAAATAATAATTAAATTATGTATACCTACACTATACAAAATACTGACCTTCAGAACCTCAGAACTGAAATCAAATGCAACAATAACATTTTCATTCATAGACGCCTGCGTCCTACAACAAGGCAAAGTGCGTTCATTCATAAACACCACCGCACACCATACCAACAATTTTCTTCATCGTGACGGTCGCACCATGGAAGAAAAACTAAATTCGAGTGGAACCGAACAACAGATAATCGGCTGATATTTTTAATTGTCATATATTTTTTCTTACGCGAGTTATCGTTTGTAGAGACGGAGGGACAGATATTCATAAATCGATTTATCTCACCATTTCATGAAGTTTTTTACATGATGTCTTTACCTGCCTCGATTATTATAGAGAGATCTAAATATGCCTACCATCAAGGAAGAAATTGGAATCGCAGCGAAAAAATACTTAACAAAACTGCGTAACTATCCGAACTCTTTGGCTAACGTCTTGGCCCATGCAACAATCAAAACAGCCTTCTAAAAAGCAATGTCAAGCTACCAGTCCATTCCTACTAATGGGCTTTATGTTTTAGTTTAGTTTAAGATTTGATTACATATAGTTAGGCTTCCGATGTCGAAGAAGGTTCAATAACACACTGTTAATATTAAAAAAAGGAGTTAGAATATCGAACATAAGGCAGACGCGAAGAATATATAGGGAACAACAGCGTTAGCCCAACACCTTGCCCAAAGCAAGCACGCAGCAGACTTCGAAGTTGCGCAAATAGTAGACATCGGTAAGGGAACTAAGAAAAGAATGACATTAGAACGACTTAGAATACAAGAACAAACACACTGTGCGTTGAATTACAAAGAAGACGTAGACAACATAAATTGCGCATAATCAGCGATCATAACAAATAACAAGACAAAAGCTGATATGTAGCGTTAATGGATATATTGCATTGAAAGTGGACGGTCGAATCTGTTGACCACAAACATAATGTATATCAAAATCAATTATGTGATATGATTATATTTGTGCGTTAAGGTATTGTTGAAAAAATGTTTGTAATGTATACTGTTTGTTAACCATGTGTTTTTGTTTTAAAATAAATTAGACTCCCTGAAGAAGATACGAATGGTATCGAAACGCGTAGGAGGCAGAAAAAGAAACAAATGTGTTTGCTTTTAATTCTACAGTCTTAAAGTAAAAATATATCACATAATGCTCCGTGCCACAAAATAACACCCCAGCACGAACCGAGGAAGTCATCGGAATCAGTCGTCGCAAAATTTTGAGGAGCAGCGGTCGTTATTTTAATTAAATATTACATTTTATTAATGTTTACATGGGGGCTCAACCGAAGAGCGAAAAAATATAGCTTGAAATGATACATTCAAGCAAGAAGGAAAAGAAAGGCGCAACAAGAAAAGATTCGCAGAAAAACTTAGATGCCTCAACAGAACAACAAGCAGTGATCGCAGTAAGCAGACAAACACAGAAGTTGGAAGAAATCAGCTGCTAGAACTAAGCAGAAGTAAGCAGAACGAACAGAGAACGTCTAACATAGACAAGGTTCAATTGCGGACCAGCGTGGAAACTATCAAAAACGAAGTCGAGTCATGAAAGCGTATTTCACCACCGGCACAGAAATTAACAGAATTCGTCTATAGTGCTTAACATTTTGAGCCTAGCAATAAAAATTATGCTCTGAAATGTAATTCTCAGTTTTTAAATAACATTGTTATATGTATGTTAACTTCAGGGAACGAATTTTTATATGCTTGTTATCAAAATAAAGGAAAATATTATTTTAATTCTTTTTTTTTTAATATTGAGAAATAAATAATAATTAAATTATGTATACCTACACTATACAAAATACTGACCTTCAGAACCTCAGAACTGAAATCAAATGCAACAATAACATTTTCATTCATAGACGCCTGCGTCCTACAACAAGGCAAAGTGCGTTCATTCATAAACACCACCGCACACCATACCAACAATTTTCTTCATCGTGACGGTCGCACCATGGAAGAAAAACTAAATTCGAGTGGAACCGAACAACAGATAATCGGCTGATATTTTTAATTGTCATATATTTTTTCTTACGCGAGTTATCGTTTGTAGAGACGGAGGGACAGATATTCATAAATCGATTTATCTCACCATTTCATGAAGTTTTTTACATGATGTCTTTACCTGCCTCGATTATTTTAAAACCGTTAGCAGAACAAACCTAATGTATTGTACTCTGTTCAAATAGTACAGTCGGGTATAAACAATTCCCGTATTCCCGCTGCACAGTGGTCGAAAAGGCTCATTTAGCAGCGTTTAATTCATATCTTTTGAGCAGATTTTTTTTTAACTTGTTTGAATTTTTTTAAAGTAGTTTATATATGTACCTTTAAATAAAATTAAATAAAACATTTTTTTAAACTCAAATATATATATATTTTTTAATTTCAAAAATTGGTTTAAATCACAATTTTTTTTTTTTTAATGATTTATATATTAAGTACATGATTGAGAAAATATGACAATTTACTAATTTCATTTTCATTTTCCGCCCAGTTAAACGTTAAGATCTTACAAAGTAAAAAATAAAAGTATTTAGCAATTTTTTTCAAATTAAATTTTTATCTAACACAAGTTTGCAAAAGTCTTCATCAACATTATTTTCTCTATTTTCTTGGCTCGAACTATTTTGAATAGAACGCAGGGATGCTATTTATGGATCGGAGGAACATAACAATCCATGAATTAAGTCTTCCATTGTATTTTTCCTTGATGTCTTGCGTGTATGGTGCTCACGAATGTTGCGTAGATCCTTATTTCTAGCTTCTAGCGCTTCTTCTGACATTTGGCCGATTGGCAGTGGAGAAATTTTAATTATGTCGGCTCCATGTATTAGGATTTTATGCACTGAGCACGGCATATAAAACCAGGGATATTTCTTGACAAATAGCTCTGCTGTTATTGAAGCATATTGCTTAAACGCTGGAATATTTATTTCCGACCCGCAACTGATCGATCTCAGAATAACATTAAATCTATGAATTAATTCTTGACAGACTCCAGTGATTTTGGACGCCAACTGTGGCTGCTGGAAAAAACGTCTTGCTGTGTTGCCATTATTGGTGTTTCCAGATGTAGCTATTGGTATATCCACTAACAAAGACATTTTTTGTTTAAGTTCATTTTGGATTCTGGTCTTATGTTCTTTTACAATAATTTTATCTGCATCGCGAATTTGCCATTTCTTCAATGGTAGCCCGTACGCTATATGTAAAATACAGCCAAAGCTTCGAATCCAAGCATTTAGAGTCGAAAGACCAAATTCAAACAAATGTGTCCTGGGTATAAATGTTTGAACTAAATTGATATTATTCATTTGTTTAGGAGATGCCTTGCAGATACCACACACTTGTGACGATCAGTTAACCAGTGCACTAAAAACTTTTCCATCGATCATCGTCAAATGGAATTGGTGGTGTATTTCAAAATGTTCAAGCTTTGTGGGATGAATTTTCGTAATTTCATTATTAATATATTCCACTTCCAATCGAACTAGGTCTGCGGATTCCTTTTGAAATAGTATTTTTAGTGGTCTACAGTAACGAGTTGACGATGGCCGCTGATTTTTCCACAGTGTGCAAGTTCCTCTCAGTATTTGCAATGGCACAATGCAAACGGCAAACAAACTATCATCGCTAATATTATTGTTTTCATTCACAAAGCCTTGCCGATATGTTGAATGCCCGCTACTGCCATCGCAACCCCATTTGTAAATGGCAGTGATTTTCTGATCCTGCTCAGCAGTGAAATCAAACTGAAACTCTCGGGAGCAACTCTCAATAATCCGTGTAACAATATGATTTACCATATTTTGCAAAGGTATATGAGCTGAAAAATCTGAAAATCCATTCGGATAACATAATTTTTTGACATTTAGTAAGGCATCGTATGTTGGATATATGTTGGCGTTACGACTCTTTGCACCCGCTTGCATCAACTTGTAAGAATGCTTTGTATAGCCACCATCTAAATATAAAGCTAAAGCTTCTTCTGGAGTATATGGAATCACAGATTTTATAGTTGATTCCCCGCAGGACTTTAGTTTTTTTGCAACGTCTTCATTTGAAAGTAAACCAACAAGTGCTGAAGCATTTCGTTTACCAGCTTTATACAAGTTACTTTTTGTTGCCACTATGAGCTCTTCACATGATGTTTGGTCCATAATGTCCGAAACTTTAACTAATTTTGTTTTAGTGGAACATTCTGTAAAGGGTTTTTCAGGCCTCCCAGGAGTCGATGGCGTATCAACAAGTGAAAGCGCTTCATTCAACCAGTTCATATTTTTGGTTTCAAATTTTTTCAAAATACTTCGGCTCTGCTTCCATTTTTGAACTAATTTTGCTACAAAATTGCTGATTTTTTTTCGTATGGCAATCACCTGTACTTCATTGTATAATTTGACATCAATAATATTGTCAAAAACATAACTTACAACGGCCTTGGATTTTTTAATAGGCAAGTGCTCACTATGCCATATATGAAAGAGTACCCGCTTCTGTACAGACATGGTACCTGGAAAGCATACTATTGTTAAAAGTTGACGAAAGTAGACAAAAACAATTGCTATTTCACGATCACAAAACATCATTCTAATTTTGAAAAATTATTTTGGACCGAATACCGGCGAATATTAGAAGTTCTGATCTATGAAAGTTGTAGGTTATGCTAATTTAGGAGGTTAGAGTAGAGTAAACATTAACAAAGGTTTTAATCTACAACATATAAACAGAGGCAACAAAGAAAAAGTTTTTTCGTCACAACAAACCTTAATATTTATTAAAAACCAGTTTTTAAAATTTTTGTTTGCAAAATAAAATTTTGGTGCAATTTTTACGACACGCTGCAAAAAGGCGGGAGAGCTCAGTGAGCTGCACGCTGAAACATATGTTGACTTTGTAAGCTCACAGCTGATTGAATCGATAATATTAAAAAAAAAAAGACTATCGATATACTCATTGAGATGTAAGCACCCGATAAGGAAAAAATTTTACACATTTGAACGATTTGAAATTTCAATTAAACGACGCTAAATGGGCCATTTCGACCACTGTGTGTCGTGTACATTTTATAAAATGTGTATTTTCTTTTTAACTACTGACAAATATTATAAGGCATGGATTTATTATTGTAAAGTAATAATATTAACAAAATCAAGAGAATTTGCTATTATGAAAATTTGTAAGCAAATAAAAACAAAAAATATAATATCCTGGTTTACCGGTTGTCGGAAGTCGACGCTTGAATTCTTTGTTTTTTTTTTCACATATATATGTATTGGATTGCCCTAAAAAACCGGCGATTTTTCAAAAGAAAGTAAATACATTTTTTTAAATTTTATAACGAACTTTAATCAATTATGTAATTTTAATTTTGTTGGATGACCGTTCGCCATCTTTGCGGCAACATCCTTATTCCACACTCATGGAAATTCTGTGTTTTATCTGTTAAAAACTGAACAAAGTGCTTCGTCATTTCCGAAAGTTTTATCAGTTCTGCAAAGTTCGTAACAAAGAGTAGTCTGGCGGTGCAAGTTCAGGGCTATATGGTAGATGCTTCAACAGATTCCAGCCAAGCACTCTCAGTTTTGCCGAGTGAGCAAAGATGTGTTCGATCTAGCATTGTCCTGGTGGAATATAACACCTTTACGGTTGACCGATTCTGGCAGCTTCTCGTTGATGGATGTATTCAATTTGTCCAGTTGCTCACAGTAGACATCCGAATTAATCGTTGGTTCCTTGGAAGCAGTTCAAAATACACCATGCCCTTCGAATCCCACCAAACTGACAGCATAATCTGCTTTTGTGAATATCAACCTTTGAAATGGTTTATGGCGCTTCATTGTCGTTATTGATTGACGTTATTGTAAACAATCCATTTTTCATCTCCAGTTATGATTTGCTTCAAAAACGGATCATATTCATTGCGTTTAAGATGCATACCACAAGTGTTGAAGCGGCTTGTTAAATGAATTTCTTTCAATTCATGTGGTACCCAAATATCACGCCGTATAAAATTGTTACCACTCCTACGCAGGAAATGTCATCTCCTTGTGTATATACATATGACATGAAATTAAAGTTCCCCGATTGCGATTTTTCTCATTGGTCTCTAGTTGGCCAAACAATCCGGGAAGTGGATCAGAGACCAAACTATTGCAAAACATCATATATATGATATTTTTAATTGTACTTAAAAAAAGGAATCATCTTCCCTTCCCTTCTCTTCTGTTTGAATTCTACACTACTTTCAGAAGAGAAGGACTGCATCACTTCTATTTTCTGCTTGAAAAAAATCCATATCCATCGTTACTGACGGTTCAAACTCTGTAACAGGGAGGGCTACGGAGTGCACTTGGAACCCTTATGTTATCGACCCGAGCAAGAGACTTCCCAACAACTGCAGTCTTTTAAGCTGAACTAACTGGAATAATGAAGGCATATTCTTGGTTGCTTAACTCTAATACAGTATCTCAACCTATAACTATTGTATATATTCTGACAGTCAAGTTGCCATATATTTGTGAGAGAGCTGTAAGAGCACACAAGCAATTAAGCATTGCTCATAAAAATAAAATAAAATAAAACAAAACATACAGTGAAAATTTCAAAATAAGTAAGCGAGTGTCTTTAGTGTAATCTGAAGAACACTTTAAAAAAGGAAAAACATTAATAAACTCCAAATAAAATAATAGAACATAATATTAATAAACAATAAGTGCAAACAGAAAAATAAACAAAAAGTTATCCAGTGAGTACAAAAACAAAAATGAGAGCGTCGCGGTCAAACCCGCCGGATCGAAGGCTCTCAAATTTTTATTTTTCTTATTTCGAGCAAACAACGCCAACACAAACAACGGCAAAAGAAAGCAACATGCAAGCAGAAGACTCTCAGCAGTACTCAGCTAGCGCTAACCAGACGGCGAAGTCGGCAGAAAAACAAGAGAACAAAGGTAACAGCAAGCAAACACCCAGCAAGAAATCGCCCACCAATACAAATGAAAAGGAACAGGCAAGTGGTAAGCCCAATGAAATAAAAAAGAACACAAAAATACATACAGGACTAGATCGATTTATAAATGTCAAGAGGAAATCAAGTCCTATTAATAACACCAACAACAAAAAAGTGCAAATGTGTGGAACCAACATGAAAATCCAAGAACCCTCCAGTAGCAACCGATATGCTTTATTAAGTGAGGACAGCGAAAAGGGTACTACCACAGTTGCAAATGCCAAACCACCGCCAATATACTTGCGCGAACGTGTCTCAAGCACGTTAGTTAAGGGGGGACATCTGAGTAACTCAAAAAAAATAAGCGGATTTTCTGGAATTTTTTTTGACCAAACGAAAGAGCCAATCGAAATTTTGTAAAGTAGGTTTTATAATATGCGATCCGATGTACAAAATATGATTTTTTGAAAGAAATCGAAAACAAAATGGCGGCTGTGCAGCATTTCTTCGTAGGCCCTATTTTTGGGAAGGGGGTCCATGGCCGGAAAGCTAACGTCCTTAATTTTTGATCTGGAACAAAAAATAAAGTTTTGTTAGTTTCTATACATCAACAGCTATCGACACACGTAGGATTTTTTCGATATATTGATTTTTCGCAAAATGGTGCGTGATCGAAAAAAAAGTTCAAATTTTCACGAGGAAAAAAATTCCAAAAATTGTTTATAAAAAAAAAAGTAAGCAATATAAAAAAATATTATACGTGTGTCGATAGAGGAAGGAATTTTGAATATACTGTCAAAATTTCAGATCGATCGGTTAAGATTTGCTCGAGTTATGTTTCCGGCCGTCTAAAAAAAAGTGGTTTCGAGAAAAACGCGTTTAAAGTTATAAGTACTGAAAAATCGTATAATATGTTCATGTACCTTTAATCTGCGATGCCTGCACCATACAATTGGCCTTCTACATCGATGTCCTCCCGTTGCTTCTTCTTCCAAGCAGCTTTTAATTCGAGGCGGGCCTTTTTTGCTCCATCGCTCAAAGATTCTTCCGCTTTCTTGATGCGACGCTTGTCCGCTTCCTGGCAAAACTCGAAACTTCTCGAGCCGATTGTCAAGCCCATGACATCATATGTAGTCAAAATTGATAAGAGGCCATCGTTAAAAACGCATGTAGCAATATTGGTAGCAATATCAATTATATTTTTTCCGGAATTCATCGTTTTTGGAGCCATCGCCCACACAGTCGAGTTGAAACTCTCGTTGTTATTTTGTGTGTATCCTCCAATGCAGCGTGTGAGAAGATCGTACGTGACTAGTTTTTCATATACTGGCTTTATGGCTTCGTAAACGTCTTCGCGCATAGGTGTTTTGTGCTCATAGTCATCCAAGGTGTTTGTAGATTTTGCCCTTCGCCACGAGCACCACGAAAATTTGGTACAACGAATTCAATCGTAGTCGACGCTCGCTCAAAGACGAATTCCGGGAAGGTCGTTCAAAAACAGCCGTTGTGCCAGAAAACATCGATGCCGTACGTGAACTGATAATGCAAGACCGTCATGTAACATACCTTCAGATAGAGGCATGCCTATGCATTTCTCCCACCAGTTTGAATCCCAATCCTCGTTTACTGCTCTCTGTGAATTTCACTTCGAAATGGCACACTTTGCACACAAGGACGTTTGAAAGGGCAGCAAAAACGGTTACAAAATTGATGAAATGATAACCGAACGTAGAGTCCACTTCAATGTCTTCAAAAGCACGTTGTTTCAATTTCCTCGCCGATGCGCTGACATTTAAATCTTCGGGCTTTTCAATTTCATGTCGATTCAACGGTCGTTTTGCTTTCGGTCTTCTCTCGTACGAACTATCTTTTTTTGTTCCTTTTCGTTCACGACCCACATTTTTGTCACTCATATTAAAAAAAGAAACAGAATTCCACAACTAAATTTAACAATTATTCGTCGAGTATTTTGTTAAATTATACGCAAATGCAGAGTATCGTGAAAAATGCGTTATTTTCAACCGTCTACCGTTGGTTTACTGACGCAACACGTGTTTTCATCACATGTATATTACTAGTGATGACCTCTGTAGACATTCTTAACATACTATATTTTCGGAAGAAAGTCCCTTCTTTACTACCGTTATACCTGCTCCCATACCCATAAATCACAGTGCGCGCCGGTAACATAAAAGGCGGTCGGAATATGCCTATGAGGCATTGCCGCAGAATGGAAAATTTGGACATTTAGACACTTTTGCCGGATTCTATCTTGTGGTATATTATTTTTAAGATCCTAAAGCATCTTTTAAACGAAAAAAAAAATTTTTGATTTTTTCAAAATTTTACTCAGATGTCCCCCCTTAATAATATTACCAAAATAGTCGGAACTAATAACTTTCACGTTATGCCTTAAAAAAAAGGTACCATCGATGAAACAAAAATCCAAACTTACAGCTTCATGCAAATTGTAAGCTTTCTATCGACGAGTAATTAAAATTATTACTCATATCAACTCAAGAGCTCAAAAAGCCTAACAGTTGTAATTAAAGGCATCGAATTCTCAGTCAAGTCAGACGAATTAAAGGAGGCTCTTGAGGAAAATGGGTGCAGTACAAAATCGGTCATAAATATACTTAATAGAAACAAAGTACCCCAGCCAATGTTTAAGGTAGAACTAGAGCCCAATGCAAGTCAGTCAAAGAAAAACGAAACCCATCCCATATACAATTTAAAATATTTGCTACATCGTAGGGTAACAGTAGAAGAGCCACACAAAAGAAACGGCCCAGTGCAATGCACCAACTGCCAAGAATTCGGCCATACTAAATCCTACTGCACGTTGCGCAGTGTTTGCGTAGCATGTAGAGACCTACATCCCACCTCTGAATGCACGTCAAAGAAAGATGATGCTACCATGAACAAATTTAGTAATTGTGGAGGTAATCACACTGCTAATTATAGGGGCTGCCCTGTATATAGAGATCTAAAAGCTAGATTGGCAAACAATATACAAACTCAACAAAGTCAAATGGTAAATACACCTCAAATCCAATTTGTAGAAAAAGCTACGGATAAAACTGTTCCAAACTTGCATAATACGAATCCAAATAAATTATCTTACGCGAATGTACTGAAGAAAGATTCAGATAATATTCCACAGAACCAATCTAATGGGGGTATAGAATCGATGATTTTAAACCTTACGCAGTGCATGACACAGTTCATGTCAACTATGCAAAGCATGATCCAAGACTTGATTAAAGCCCAGAATAATATGCTACAAATCTTCATGCAAAAAAAATAAGCGTACTAAACATTTCTTTTTGGAATGCAAACGGTGTGAACACACATAAATTAGAATTGGCACGATTTCTAACAGAGTATGCTATAGAAGTGATGCTATTGTCTGAAACTCACTTGACGGATAAGTATAACTATTCTGCCCCACTAACCATCCTGATGGCAAAGCGCACGGCGGCACTGGAATACTTATAAGAAACCGCCTTAAACACTGCGTCTTACAGCCTTACGACACCAATTATCTACAAGCTATCTCTGTAACTTTGAATAATTATGGCTAAGAGCTAAATCTCTCAGCCACTTATTGCCCTCCAAAATTTAAGATCACAGAAAATCAATTCAAGGAATTTTTTGATAATCTTGGTGATAGAGTTATAGCAGGAGGAGACTACAATGCAAAGCATGTATACTGGGGATCCCGTCTTATATATCCCAAAGGCCGTCAGCTATACAATACCATTATAAACAAGCGTAACAATTTAGATTGTATTTCCCCAGGTCAACCAACATACTGGCCTACCGATCGGAAGAAAATACCTGACTTAATAGACTTTGCTGTCTCAAGAAAAATCGACAGGCAACTTGTATCAGCTGTGGCAGTTGCTGAGTTGTCTTAAGACCACTCACCAGTTCTAATAAAAATTTATGAGCACCCGAAGTTAGTTGCACAAGAATCAAGACTAACAAACAGAGAAACAAACTGGCTAAAATACAAAAAATATACTAGTAGTCATATTAACATCAACCCAATATTGAATTGTGAAAACGATATTGATGACTACATTAATGAGCTCAATAATGTCCTTGTTTCTGCGGCAACCATAGCAACTCCAAAAAGTAAAAAGCCTATTTCGTGACCAAAAATCCGAACAAATACAGAAATAGAAAAATTAGTAAAGAATAAGCGCCGTTTGCGAAGAAAATGGCAAGAATATCGTTCTCCAGCCGCAAAGTAACGGTTGAAAGCAGCAGAGAGGAAGTTGAAAAGTGCACTGAAACAAGCAGAAGATCACAATGCCAAGGCATACATTGAAAAACTAGCGCCAAATTCTGCCAAATACTACCCACTCTGGAAAGCACAAAAGAAATTTAAGCCTCCAATAGAAGTGAATATGCCAATCAGGAACCCAAATGGTAATTGGACACGTAGTAACGAAGAAAAGGCAAATTGCTTTGCAAAGCATTTAAGTAATGTATTCCAGCCAAATGACGCAACTAATAATTTTATTTTGCCGAAATTTGTTGTAAACGGCCAGGAAAATCAGGTGGCAATTAATATATCAAGCCTAGAAGTGGTAAACGCGATAAAGAAACTGAATCCAAAGAAATCTCCAGGCCACGACCTTATTACACCAAAAATGCTAATAGAGCTACCAAGAGTTGCACAACATTGCTCTCTGAACTCTTTAATGCCATTCTAAAACTAAGTTTCTTTCCAAACGCGTGGAAAAAGTCGCAGATATTAATGATAGCCAAACCAGGCAAAGACCATACACAGGCGTCTTCATACAGACCAATAAGCCTACAACCCAATCTTTCCCAATTTTTTGAAAAAATTCTGCTATCAAAAATTTCTCATTTTCTCCACCGTAACAATGTGATACCAGATCACCAAATCGGCTTTCGTGAAAAGCATAGTACTATTGAACAAGTTAACCGAATAACTAATGAAATCAGGAAGGCATTCGAGCTCAAGGAGTATTGCTGTGCAATCTTTCTTGACGTAGCACAAGCGTTCGACAAAGTCTGGCATAAAGGTTTACTGTACAAAATACATAAAGCTCTGCCTGCTCAATTTTATATGATACTAAAGTCATACCTGACTAACAGACAATTTACAATTAAACAATCTGAATTTATCAGTGATGAGTATCCGGTAAACGCTGGTGTTCCGCAGGGTAGCGTCCTTGGACCTATTTTATATATTATATACACTGCAGACATCCCATGAAACCGAAAAGTGCAGACATCTACCTTTGCGGATGACACAGCTGTTTTATGCCGGGATAAATGCCCTAAAAGAGCAGCAAAAACGATTAGTGATCATTTACTCCTCATCGAAGAATGGCTAGAAAACTGGAGAATTAAAGTTAATGAACAAAAGTGTAAACACGTTACATTTACTTTAAGACCGCAATCATGTCCTGCAATTCGCTTAAATGGTATAAACATTCCCCAAGTATATGATGTTACATATCTCGGTATACACTTAGATAGACGTCTCACTTGAAAGAGACACATAGAGGCAAAAATACTACACATGAAATTAAAAGCAGCTAGTTTAAATTGACTTTTAAATAAAAACTCCGGTCTAAAACTAGACAACAAAGTCCTTATTTACAACGCAGTATTGAAACCAATTTAGATGCATGGTATTCAACTGTAGGGTACGACCTACGCAACTAACATTGATAAAATACAGAGGTTCCAGTCCACAATTTTAAGAGCACTAACGGGCGCACCATGGTACGTTCGTAACGTAAATATTCACAAAGACCTTGGTATTTTACTGGTTAAGCCTGAAATTGAAAGAAGCAGGACGAAGTACTTCACAAAACTGCGAAATCATCCAAATCCACTAGCTAATGCTTTATGCAATCCAACAAGAAATTCCCGCCTGCAGCGAAGAGATGTTCCCGCCTTCTAAGGAGAGTGCCGTAGTTTGAAAAGGGCTCAGAGTTACATAACTCGAGCTATCTGACTAACCTAACTAGCTAAACTAACCCCAATTCAAAATACTTAAAACTATTCAGTCAACAAATAGAAAGATTCAACATGCAACACTGCCACGCTTCAAAATGTGAACATTACACAGCATATAAAATTGAGAGATGAGCAGAACCCATGTTCTTAACATACATATAAACAACAGCGTATAAGCCTTAGAAGCCACAAACACATATGTTAAACAGGAGCTGGGATTAAGTAAACATCATTCGCGACGATAGCACAGCATAATGCTACAAATGCAGCTTGCGAAACGGACACTATCGAAAGCCTAATAGCCTATTTCCACCAAGTTTTTAATTGCATTTAAGGTCTCTGTTAAGTGAATGAAATGTCAAACGTTTCCACCGAAAGTGAGTTAACTCAAACAGCTGGTTTTTGTTTACATTTGCAGTTTGCAAAATTTGTCGCAATCATTTTATTTTGCTATTTATACAATAAATGCTTTTTGGCATGCTTCCAACTTTGCCAACAATGCCTGTGACTTCGATCCCCGATTGCGTTAACTGCATCGCCATTTCTTTGTATACATGAGAGTTTTTTCGGCAACCTCCTGAACTCTTCTGTCCCGGCAATCCAGGAAACTTTGCTCCTCCGTAAGGTCCCACTTGCGTCGTTTTGTTTCCATTTTCAGTATAGTTTATTTTTTTCAGTAATTATTTATTTTGTTTTTCTAGAAAACCACAATTGAAGGAGTAGCTCGGGCGAAAAATCGCTTAACCGGTTACAAAGCGCCAATTATATATTTGTACTTAATAATTTGTTTTGAGCAATCAGCTGATAGTTGCCAGAGTCGCGTATATTTTTATGTTAAGGGGTTCCTTTTCTATTCCACAATTGATTTTTGTTTGTTTTTTATTATTATTTTATTTTATTTTTTAAAGAGGAGAAGCATTATCTTCGCCAATTACTTAATATATGTTCTTATGTTAATATTTATTAATGCAAAAAAGTTACTTCTGCAGAAATAATTTCACCATGCAAAATAAAACTCTGGCCCCTCATTAAATCCGAAAATACACGACTCTGGCAAGAAATACACCGAAACTTCCGAAATGTTTACATTAGTAGTGACAGCACCGACGACTGTTAACTTAACATTTTTTGTTAAATCACCGAAATGAGTTACCTCACTTTGAAAAGTGAGTTAACACAATTTGAAAAGTGAGTTAACACACTTTGAAAAGTGAGTTAACACACTTTGAAAAGTGAGTTAACACACTTTGAAAAGTGAGTTAACACACTTTTATACAAAAACAAACACATGGGAATTTAGCATTTAAATACGTTGTTTAAATGCATTTAAGCTAAAATGCATTTAACATCCGGTGGAAATAGGCTATAATTTTGTCTTAAACAGTACCGCCTACACCAATCACACTATTATCATACGCATTAAGTTGTGTTATAGAAACCGACACTGAATTGCTTATTTATAGCAATTGAAAATCAATATCTGCTTGAAATGGTGATAAGAGCAATCCCTTGGAGCTGCCATAGGGAATCTAAGTGCAATTTGCATTCTACTTTTACATTTGCTGATACAAAATTTGTTTTTTTTTTGTACATTTATAGACAAATATCGTCTTAACAAAGAAGCCTTTGTACGTAGGCTGCTATATATAGGTCTGGCCTAGGCAACACTAAGTGTTGCCAGGTGCAATCTGACATTTCCATAGGAAAGACATTTTTTAGCATAACATCACTCAGAACGTTTTGCCATCTAATCGTGAATTGTTTTATTTACAGGGAATTAAAAAATTCATCTCGGCCAAAAAATGGAATTAACTCGTGAATATTTTCGTGCGATCATTTTTCACAACTTTCGACGTGGATTATCACGACAAGAGTGCATCGATGAACTAAAATTTTTGAATGGCTGTGAAGCACCATCCTATAGCACTGTGAAAATTTGGTACAACGAATTCAATCGTAGTCGACGCTCGCTCAAAGACGAATTCCGGGAAGGTCGTTCAAAAACAGCCGTTGTGCCAGAAAACATCGATGCCGTACGTGAACTGATAATGCAAGACCGTCATGTAACATACCTTCAGATAGAGGCATGCCTATGCATTTCTCCCACCAGTTTGAATCCCAATCCTCGTTTACTGCTCTCTGTGAATTTCACTTCGAAATGGCACACTTTGCACACAAGGACGTTTGAAAGGGCAGCAAAAACGGTTACAAAATTGATGAAATGATAACCGAACGTAGAGTCCACTTCAATGTCTTCAAAAGCACGTTGTTTCAATTTCCTCGCCGATGCGCTGACATTTAAATCTTCGGGCTTTTCAATTTCATGTCGATTCAACGGTCGTTTTGCTTTCGGTCTTCTCTCGTACGAACTATCTTTTTTTGTTCCTTTTCGTTCACGACCCACATTTTTGTCACTCATATTAAAAAAAGAAACAGAATTCCACAACTAAATTTAACAATTATTCGTCGAGTATTTTGTTAAATTATACGCAAATGCAGAGTATCGTGAAAAATGCGTTATTTTCAACCGTCTACCGTTGGTTTACTGACGCAACACGTGTTTTCATCACATGTATATTACTAGTGATGACCTCTGTAGACATTCTTAACATACTATATTTTCGGAAGAAAGTCCCTTCTATACTACCGTTATACCTGCTCCCATACCCATAAATCACAGTGCGCGCCGGTAACATAAAAGGCGGTCGGAATATGCCTATGAGGCATTGCCGCAGAATGGAAAATTTGGACATTTAGACACTTTTGCCGGATTCTATCTTGTGGTATATTATTTTTAAGATCCTAAAGCATCTTTTAAACGAAAAAAAAAATTTTTGATTTTTTCAAAATTTTACTCAGATGTCCCCCCTTAATAATATTACCAAAATAGTCGGAACTAATAACTTTCACGTTATGCCTTAAAAAAAAGGTACCATCGATGAAACAAAAATCCAAACTTACAGCTTCATGCAAATTGTAAGCTTTCTATCGACGAGTAATTAAAATTATTACTCATATCAACTCAAGAGCTCAAAAAGCCTAACAGTTGTAATTAAAGGCATCGAATTCTCAGTCAAGTCAGACGAATTAAAGGAGGCTCTTGAGGAAAATGGGTGCAGTACAAAATCGGTCATAAATATACTTAATAGAAACAAAGTACCCCAGCCAATGTTTAAGGTAGAACTAGAGCCCAATGCAAGTCAGTCAAAGAAAAACGAAACCCATCCCATATACAATTTAAAATATTTGCTACATCGTAGGGTAACAGTAGAAGAGCCACACAAAAGAAACGGCCCAGTGCAATGCACCAACTGCCAAGAATTCGGCCATACTAAATCCTACTGCACGTTGCGCAGTGTTTGCGTAGCATGTAGAGACCTACATCCCACCTCTGAATGCACGTCAAAGAAAGATGATGCTACCATGAACAAATTTAGTAATTGTGGAGGTAATCACACTGCTAATTATAGGGGCTGCCCTGTATATAGAGATCTAAAAGCTAGATTGGCAAACAATATACAAACTCAACAAAGTCAAATGGTAAATACACCTCAAATCCAATTTGTAGAAAAAGCTACGGATAAAACTGTTCCAAACTTGCATAATACGAATCCAAATAAATTATCTTACGCGAATGTACTGAAGAAAGATTCAGATAATATTCCACAGAACCAATCTAATGGGGGTATAGAATCGATGATTTTAAACCTTACGCAGTGCATGACACAGTTCATGTCAACTATGCAAAGCATGATCCAAGACTTGATTAAAGCCCAGAATAATATGCTACAAATCTTCATGCAAAAAAAATAAGCGTACTAAACATTTCTTTTTGGAATGCAAACGGTGTGAACACACATAAATTAGAATTGGCACGATTTCTAACAGAGTATGCTATAGAAGTAATGCTATTGTCTGAAACTCACTTGACGGATAAGTATAACTATTCTGCCCCACTAACCATCCTGATGGCAAAGCGCACGGCGGCACTGGAATACTTATAAGAAACCGCCTTAAACACTGCGTCTTACAGCCTTACGACACCAATTATCTACAAGCTATCTCTGTAACTTTGAATAATTATGGCTAAGAGCTAAATCTCTCAGCCACTTATTGCCCTCCAAAATTTAAGATCACAGAAAATCAATTCAAGGAATTTTTTGATAATCTTGGTGATAGAGTTATAGCAGGAGGAGACTACAATGCAAAGCATGTATACTGGGGATCCCGTCTTATATATCCCAAAGGCCGTCAGCTATACAATACCATTATAAACAAGCGTAACAATTTAGATTGTATTTCCCCAGGTCAACCAACATACTGGCCTACCGATCGGAAGAAAATACCTGACTTAATAGACTTTGCTGTCTCAAGAAAAATCGACAGGCAACTTGTATCAGCTGTGGCAGTTGCTGAGTTGTCTTAAGACCACTCACCAGTTCTAATAAAAATTTATGAGCACCCGAAGTTAGTTGCACAAGAATCAAGACTAACAAACAGAGAAACAAACTGGCTAAAATACAAAAAATATACTAGTAGTCATATTAACATCAACCCAATATTGAATTGTGAAAACGATATTGATGACTACATTAATGAACTCAATAATGTCCTTGTTTCTGCGGCAACCATAGCAACTCCAAAAAGTAAAAAGCCTATTTCGTGACCAAAAATCCGAACAAATACAGAAATAGAAAAATTAGTAAAGAATAAGCGCCGTTTGCGAAGAAAATGGCAAGAATATCGTTCTCCAGCCGCAAAGTAACGGTTGAAAGCAGCAGAGAGGAAGTTGAAAAGTGCACTGAAACAAGCAGAAGATCACAATGCCAAGGCATACATTGAAAAACTAGCGCCAAATTCTGCCAAATACTACCCACTCTGGAAAGCACAAAAGAAATTTAAGCCTCCAATAGAAGTGAATATGCCAATCAGGAACCCAAATGGTAATTGGACACGTAGTAACGAAGAAAAGGCAAATTGCTTTGCAAAGCATTTAAGTAATGTATTCCAGCCAAATGACGCAACTAATAATTTTATTTTGCCGAAATTTGTTGTAAACGGCCAGGAAAATCAGGTGGCAATTAATATATCAAGCCTAGAAGTGGTAAACGCGATAAAGAAACTGAATCCAAAGAAATCTCCAGGCCACGACCTTATTACACCAAAAATGCTAATAGAGCTACCAAGAGTTGCACAACATTGCTCTCTGAACTCTTTAATGCCATTCTAAAACTAAGTTTCTTTCCAAACGCGTGGAAAAAGTCGCAGATATTAATGATAGCCAAACCAGGCAAAGACCATACACAGGCGTCTTCATACAGACCAATAAGCCTACAACCCAATCTTTCCCAATTATTTGAAAAAATTCTGCTATCAAAAATTTCTCATTTTCTCCACCGTAACAATGTGATACCAGATCACCAAATCGGCTTTCGTGAAAAGCATAGTACTATTGAACAAGTTAACCGAATAACTAATGAAATCAGGAAGGCATTCGAGCTCAAGGAGTATTGCTGTGCAATCTTTCTTGACGTAGCACAAGCGTTCGACAAAGTCTGGCATAAAGGTTTACTGTACAAAATACATAAAGCTCTGCCTGCTCAATTTTATATGATACTAAAGTCATACCTGACTAACAGACAATTTACAATTAAACAATCTGAATTTATCAGTGATGAGTATCCGGTAAACGCTGGTGTTCCGCAGGGTAGCGTCCTTGGACCTATTTTATATATTATATACACTGCAGACATCCCATGAAACCGAAAAGTGCAGACATCTACCTTTGCGGATGACACAGCTGTTTTATGCCGGGATAAATGCCCTAAAAGAGCAGCAAAAACGATTAGTGATCATTTACTCCTCATCGAAGAATGGCTAGAGAACTGGAGAATTAAAGTTAATGAACAAAAGTGTAAACACGTTACATTTACTTTAAGACCGCAATCATGTCCTGCAATTCGCTTAAATGGTATAAACATTCCCCAAGTATATGATGTTACATATCTCGGTATACACTTAGATAGACGTCTCACTTGAAAGAGACACATAGAGGCAAAAATACTACACATGAAATTAAAAGCAGCTAGTTTAAATTGACTTTTAAATAAAAACTCCGGTCTAAAACTAGACAACAAAGTCCTTATTTACAACGCAGTATTGAAACCAATTTAGATGCATGGTATTCAACTGTAGGGTACGACCTACGCAACTAACATTGATAAAATACAGAGGTTCCAGTCCACAATTTTAAGAGCACTAACGGGCGCACCATGGTACGTTCGTAACGTAAATATTCACAAAGACCTTGGTATTTTACTGGTTAAGCCTGAAATTGAAAGAAGCAGGACGAAGTACTTCACAAAACTGCGAAATCATCCAAATCCACTAGCTAATGCTTTATGCAATCCAACAAGAAATTCCCGCCTGCAGCGAAGAGATGTTCCCGCCTTCTAAGGAGAGTGCCGTAGTTTGAAAAGGGCTCAGAGTTACATAACTCGAGCTATCTGACTAACCTAACTAGCTAAACTAACCCCAATTCAAAATACTTAAAACTATTCAGTCAACAAATAGAAAGATTCAACATGCAACACTGCCACGCTTCAAAATGTGAACATTACACAGCATATAAAATTGAGAGATGAGCAGAACCCATGTTCTTAACATACATATAAACAACAGCGTATAAGCCTTAGAAGCCACAAACACATATGTTAAACAGGAGCTGGGATTAAGTAAACATCATTCGCGACGATAGCACAGCATAATGCTACAAATGCAGCTTGCGAAACGGACACTATCGAAAGCCTAATAGCCTATTTCCACCAAGTTTTTAATTGCATTTAAGGTCTCTGTTAAGTGAATGAAATGTCAAACGTTTCCACCGAAAGTGAGTTAACTCAAACAGCTGGTTTTTGTTTACATTTGCAGTTTGCAAAATTTGTCGCAATCATTTTATTTTGCTATTTATACAATAAATGCTTTTTGGCATGCTTCCAACTTTGCCAACAATGCCTGTGACTTCGATCCCCGATTGCGTTAACTGCATCGCCATTTCTTTGTATACATGAGAGTTTTTTCGGCAACCTCCTGAACTCTTCTGTCCCGGCAATCCAGGAAACTTTGCTCCTCCGTAAGGTCCCACTTGCGTCGTTTTGTTTCCATTTTCAGTATAGTTTATTTTTTTCAGTAATTATTTATTTTGTTTTTCTAGAAAACCACAATTGAAGGAGTAGCTCGGGCGAAAAATCGCTTAACCGGTTACAAAGCGCCAATTATATATTTGTACTTAATAATTTGTTTTGAGCAATCAGCTGATAGTTGCCAGAGTCGCGTATATTTTTATGTTAAGGGGTTCCTTTTCTATTCCACAATTGATTTTTGTTTGTTTTTTATTATTATTTTATTTTATTTTTTAAAGAGGAGAAGCATTATCTTCGCCAATTACTTAATATATGTTCTTATGTTAATATTTATTAATGCAAAAAAGTTACTTCTGCAGAAATAATTTCACCATGCAAAATAAAACTCTGGCCCCTCATTAAATCCGAAAATACACGACTCTGGCAAGAAATACACCGAAACTTCCGAAATGTTTACATTAGTAGTGACAGCACCGACGACTGTTAACTTAACATTTTTTGTTAAATCACCGAAATGAGTTACCTCACTTTGAAAAGTGAGTTAACACAATTTGAAAAGTGAGTTAACACACTTTGAAAAGTGAGTTAACACACTTTGAAAAGTGAGTTAACACACTTTGAAAAGTGAGTTAACACACTTTGAAAAGTGAGTTAACACACTTTTATACAAAAACAAACACATGGGAATTTAGCATTTAAATACGTTGTTTAAATGCATTTAAGCTAAAATGCATTTAACATCCGGTGGAAATAGGCTATAATTTTGTCTTAAACAGTACCGCCTACACCAATCACACTATTATCATACGCATTAAGTTGTGTTATAGAAACCGACACTGAATTGCTTATTTATAGCAATTGAAAATCAATATCTGCTTGAAATGGTGATAAGAGCAATCCCTTGGAGCTGCCATAGGGAATCTAAGTGCAATTTGCATTCTACTTTTACATTTGCTGATACAAAATTTGTTTTTTTTTTGTACATTTATAGACAAATATCGTCTTAACAAAGAAGCCTTTGTACGTAGGCTGCTATATATAGGTCTGGCCTAGGCAACACTAAGTGTTGCCAGGTGCAATCTGACATTTCCATAGGAAAGACATTTTTTAGCATAACATCACTCAGAACGTTTTGCCATCTAATCGTGAATTGTTTTATTTACAGGGAATTAAAAAATTCATCTCGGCCAAAAAATGGAATTAACTCGTGAATATTTTCGTGCGATCATTTTTCACAACTTTCGACGTGGATTATCACGACAAGAGTGCATCGATGAACTAAAATTTTTGAATGGCTGTGAAGCACCATCCTATAGCACTGTGAAAATTTGGTACAACGAATTCAATCGTAGTCGACGCTCGCTCAAAGACGAATTCCGGGAAGGTCGTTCAAAAACAGCCGTTGTGCCAGAAAACATCGATGCCGTACGTGAACTGATAATGCAAGACCGTCATGTAACATACCTTCAGATAGAGGCATGCCTATGCATTTCTCCCACCAGTTTGAATCCCAATCCTCGTTTACTGCTCTCTGTGAATTTCACTTCGAAATGGCACACTTTGCACACAAGGACGTTTGAAAGGGCAGCAAAAACGGTTACAAAATTGATGAAATGATAACCGAACGTAGAGTCCACTTCAATGTCTTCAAAAGCACGTTGTTTCAATTTCCTCGCCGATGCGCTGACATTTAAATCTTCGGGCTTTTCAATTTCATGTCGATTCAACGGTCGTTTTGCTTTCGGTCTTCTCTCGTACGAACTATCTTTTTTTGTTCCTTTTCGTTCACGACCCACATTTTTGTCACTCATATTAAAAAAAGAAACAGAATTCCACAACTAAATTTAACAATTATTCGTCGAGTATTTTGTTAAATTATACGCAAATGCAGAGTATCGTGAAAAATGCGTTATTTTCAGCCGTCTACCGTTGGTTTACTGACGCAACACGTGTTTTCATCACATGTATATTACTAGTGATGACCTCTGTAGACATTCTTAACATACTATATTTTCGGAAGAAAGTCCCTTCTATACTACCGTTATACCTGCTCCCATACCCATAAATCACAGTGCGCGCCGGTAACATAAAAGGCGGTCGGAATATGCCTATGAGGCATTGCCGCAGAATGGAAAATTTGGACATTTAGACACTTTTGCCGGATTCTATCTTGTGGTATATTATTTTTAAGATCCTAAAGCATCTTTTAAACGAAAAAAAAAATTTTTGATTTTTTCAAAATTTTACTCAGATGTCCCCCCTTAATAATATTACCAAAATAGTCGGAACTAATAACTTTCACGGTATGCCTTTAAAAAAAGGTACCATCGATGAAACAAAAATCCAAACTTACAGCTTCATGCAAATTGTAAGCTTTCTATCGACGAGTAATTAAAATTATTACTCATATCAACTCAAGAGCTCAAAAAGCCTAACAGTTGTAATTAAAGGCATCGAATTCTCAGTCAAGTCAGACGAATTAAAGGAGGCTCTTGAGGAAAATGGGTGCAGTACAAAATCGGTCATAAATATACTTAATAGAAACAAAGTACCCCAGCCAATGTTTAAGGTAGAACTAGAGCCCAATGCAAGTCAGTCAAAGAAAAACGAAACCCATCCCATATACAATTTAAAATATTTGCTACATCGTAGGGTAACAGTAGAAGAGCCACACAAAAGAAACGGCCCAGTGCAATGCACCAACTGCCAAGAATTCGGCCATACTAAATCCTACTGCACGTTGCGCAGTGTTTGCGTAGCATGTAGAGACCTACATCCCACCTCTGAATGCACGTCAAAGAAAGATGATGCTACCATGAACAAATTTAGTAATTGTGGAGGTAATCACACTGCTAATTATAGGGGCTGCCCTGTATATAGAGATCTAAAAGCTAGATTGGCAAACAATATACAAACTCAACAAAGTCAATTGGTAAATACACCTCAAATCCAATTTGTAGAAAAAGCTACGGATAAAACTGTTCCAAACTTGCATAATACGAATCCAAATAAATTATCTTACGCGAATGTACTGAAGAAAGATTCAGATAATATTCCACAGAACCAATCTAATGGGGGTATAGAATCGATGATTTTAAACCTTACGCAGTGCATGACACAGTTCATGTCAACTATGCAAAGCATGATCCAAGACTTGATTAAAGCCCAGAATAATATGCTACAAATCTTCATGCAAAAAAAATAAGCGTACTAAACATTTCTTTTTGGAATGCAAACGGTGTGAACACACATAAATTAGAATTGGCACGATTTCTAACAGAGTATGCTATAGAAGTAATGCTATTGCTGAAACTCACTTGACGGATAAGTATAACTATTCTGCCCCACTAACCATCCTGATGGCAAAGCGCACGGCGGCACTGGAATACTTATAAGAAACCGCCTTAAACACTGCGTCTTACAGCCTTACGACACCAATTATCTACAAGCTATCTCTGTAACTTTGAATAATTATGGCTAAGAGCTAAATCTCTCAGCCACTTATTGCCCTCCAAAATTTAAGATCACAGAAAATCAATTCAAGGAATTTTTTGATAATCTTGGTGATAGAGTTATAGCAGGAGGAGACTACAATGCAAAGCATGTATACTGGGGATCCCGTCTTATAAACCCCAAAGGCCGTCAGCTATACAATACCATTATAAACAAGCGTAACAATTTAGATTGTATTTCCCCAGGTCAACCAACATACTGGCCTACCGATCGGAAGAAAATACCTGACTTAATAGACTTTGCTGTCTCAAGAAAAATCGACAGGCAACTTGTATCAGCTGTGGCAGTTGCTGAGTTGTCTTAAGACCACTCACCAGTTCTAATAAAAATTTATGAGCACCCGAAGTTAGTTGCACAAGAATCAAGACTAACAAACAGAGAAACAAACTGGCTAAAATACAAAAAATATACTAGTAGTCATATTAACATCAACCCAATATTGAATTGTGAAAACGATATTGATGACTACATTAATGAGCTCAATAATGTCCTTGTTTCTGCGGCAACCATAGCAACTCCAAAAAGTAAAAAGCCTATTTCGTGACCAAAAATCCGAACAAATACAGAAATAGAAAAATTAGTAAAGAATAAGCGCCGTTTGCGAAGAAAATGGCAAGAATATCGTTCTCCAGCCGCAAAGTAACGGTTGAAAGCAGCAGAGAGGAAGTTGAAAAGTGCACTGAAACAAGCAGAAGATCACAATGCCAAGGCATACATTGAAAAACTAGCGCCAAATTCTGCCAAATACTACCCACTCTGGAAAGCACAAAAGAAATTTAAGGCTCCAATAGAAGTGAATATGCCAATCAGGAACCCAAATGGTAATTGGACACGTAGTAACGAAGAAAAGGCAAATTGCTTTTCAAAGCATTTAAGTAATGTATTCCAGCCAAATGACGCAACTAATAATTTTATTTTGCCGAAATTTGTTGTAAACGGCCAGGAAAATCAGGTGGCAATTAATATATCAAGCCTAGAAGTGGTAAACGCGATAAAGAAACTGAATCCAAAGAAATCTCCAGGCCACGACCTTATTACACCAAAAATGCTAATAGAGCTACCAAGAGTTGCACAACATTGCTCTCTGAACTCTTTAATGCCATTCTAAAACTAAGTTTCTTTCCAAACGCGTGGAAAAAGTCGCAGATATTAATGATAGCCAAACCAGGCAAAGACCATACACAGGCGTCTTCATACAGACCAATAAGCCTACAACCCAATCTTTCCCAATTATTTGAAAAAATTCTGCTATCAAAAATTTCTCATTTTCTCCACCGTAACAATGTGATACCAGATCACCAAATCGGCTTTCGTGAAAAGCATAGTACTATTGAACAAGTTAACCGAATAACTAATGAAATCAGGAAGGCATTCGAGCTCAAGGAGTATTGCTGTGCAATCTTTCTTGACGTAGCACAAGCGTTCGACAAAGTCTGGCATAAAGGTTTACTGTACAAAATACATAAAGCTCTGCCTGCTCAATTTTATATGATACTAAAGTCATACCTGACTAACAGACAATTTACAATTAAACAATCTGAATTTATCAGTGATGAGTATCCGGTAAACGCTGGTGTTCCGCAGGGTAGCGTCCTTGGACCTATTTTATATATTATATACACTGCAGACATCCCATGAAACCGAAAAGTGCAGACATCTACCTTTGCGGATGACACAGCTGTTTTATGCCGGGATAAATGCCCTAAAAGAGCAGCAAAAACGATTAGTGATCATTTACTCCTCATCGAAGAATGGCTAGAAAACTGGAGAATTAAAGTTAATGAACAAAAGTGTAAACCCGTTACATTTACTTTAAGACCGCAATCATGTCCTGCAATTCGCTTAAATGGTATAAACATTCCCCAAGTATATGATGTTACATATCTCGGTATACACTTAGATAGACGTCTCACTTGAAAGAGACACATAGAGGCAAAAATACTACACATGAAATTAAAAGCAGCTAGTTTAAATTGACTTTTAAATAAAAACTCCGGTCTAAAACTAGACAACAAAGTCCTTTTTTTACAACGCAGTATTGAAACCAATTTAGATGCATGGTATTCAACTGTAGGGTACGACCTACGCAACTAACATTGATAAAATACAGAGGTTCCAGTCCACAATTTTAAGAGCACTAACGGGCGCACCATGGTACGTTCGTAACGTAAATATTCACAAAGACCTTGGTATTTTACTGGTTAAGCCTGAAATTGAAAGAAGCAGGACGAAGTACTTCACAAAACTGCGAAATCATCCAAATCCGCTAGCTAATGCTTTATGCAATCCAACAAGAAATTCCCGCCTGCAGCGAAGAGATGTTCCCGCCTTCTAAGGAGAGTGCCGTAGTTTGAAAAGGGCTCAGAGTTACATAACTCGAGCTATCTGACTAACCTAACTAGCTAAACTAACCCCAATTCAAAATACTTAAAACTATTCAGTCAACAAATAGAAAGATTCAACATGCAACACTGCCACGCTTCAAAATGTGAACATTACACAGCATATAAAATTGAGAGATGAGCAGAACCCATGTTCTTAACATACATATAAACAACAGCGTATAAGCCTTAGAAGCCACACACACATATGTTAAACAGGAGCTGGGATTAAGTAAACATCATTCGCGACGATAGCACAGCATAATGCTACAAATGCAGCTTGCGAAACGGACACTATCGAAAGCCTAATAGCCTATTTCCACCAAGTTTTTAATTGCATTTAAGGTCTCTGTTAAGTGAATGAAATGTCAAACGTTTCCACCGAAAGTGAGTTAACTCAAACAGCTGGTTTTTGTTTACATTTGCAGTTTGCAAAATTTGTCGCAATCATTTTATTTTGCTATTTATACAATAAATGCTTTTTGGCATGCTTCCAACTTTGCCAACAATGCCTGTGACTTCGATCCCCGATTGCGTTAACTGCATCGCCATTTCTTTGTATACATGAGAGTGTTTTCGGCAACCTCCTGAACTCTTCTGTCCCGGCAATCCAGGAAACTTTGCTCCTCCGTAAGGTCCCACTTGCGTCGTTTTGTTTCCATTTTCAGTATAGTTTATTTTTTTCAGTAATTATTTATTTTGTTTTTCTAGAAAACCACAATTGAAGGAGTAGCTCGGGCGAAAAATCGCTTAACCGGTTACAAAGCGCCAATTATATATTTGTACTTAATAATTTGTTTTGAGCAATCAGCTGATAGTTGCCAGAGTCCCGTATATTTTTATGTTAAGGGGTTCCTTTTCTATTCCACAATTGATTTTTGTTTGTTTTTTATTATTATTTTATTTTATTTTTTAAAGAGGAGAAGCATTATCTTCGCCAATTACTTAATATATGTTCTTATGTTAATATTTATTAATGCAAAAAAGTTACTTCTGCAGAAATAATTTCACCATGCAAAATAAAACTCTGGCCCCTCATTAAATCCGAAAATACACGACTCTGGCAAGAAATACACCGAAACTTCCGAAATGTTTACATTAGTAGTGACAGCACCGACGACTGTTAACTTAACATTTTTTCTTAAATCACCGAAATGAGTTACCTCACTTTGAAAAGTGAGTTAACACAATTTGAAAAGTGAGTTAACACACTTTGAAAAGTGAGTTAACACACTTTGAAAAGTGAGTTAACACACTTTTATACAAAAACAAACACATGGGAATTTAGCATTTAAATACGTTGTTTAAATGCATTTAAGCTAAAATGCATTTAACATCCGGTGGAAATAGGCTATAATTTTGTCTTAAACAGTACCGCCTACACCAATCACACTATTATCATACGCATTAAGTTGTGTTATAGAAACCGACACTGAATTGCTTATTTATAGCAATTGAAAATCAATATCTGCTTGAAATGGTGATAAGAGCAATCCCTTGGAGCTGCCATAGGGAATCTAAGTGCAATTTGCATTCTACTTTTACATTTGCTGATACAAAATTTGTTTTTTTTTTGTACATTTATAGACAAATATCGTCTTAACAAAGAAGCCTTTGTACGTAGGCTGCTATATATAGGTCTGGCCTAGGCAACACTAAGTGTTGCCAGGTGCAATCTGACATTTCCATAGGAAAGACATTTTTTAGCATAACATCACTCAGAACGTTTTGCCATCTAATCGTGAATTGTTTTATTTACAGGGAATTAAAAAATTCATCTCGGCCAAAAAATGGAATTAACTCGTGAACATTTTCGTGCGATCATTTTTCACAACTTTCGACGTGGATTATCACGACAAGAGTGCATCGATGAACTAAAATTTTTGAATGGCTGTGAAGCACCATCCTATAGCACTGTGAAAATTTGGTACAACGAGTTCAATCGTAGTCGACGCTCGCTCAAAGACGAATTCCGGGAAGGTCGTTCAAAAACAGCCGTTGTGCCAGAAAACATCGATGCCGTACGTGAACTGATAATGCAAGACCGTCATGTAACATACCTTCAGATAGAGGCATGCCTATGCATTTCTCCCACCAGTTTGAATCCCAATCCTCGTTTACTGCTCTCTGTGAATTTCACTTCGAAATGGCACACTTTGCACACAAGGACGTTTGAAAGGGCAGCAAAAACGGTTACAAAATTGATGAAATGATAACCGAACGTAGAGTCCACTTCAATGTCTTCAAAAGCACGTTGTTTCAATTTCCTCGCCGATGCGCTGACATTTAAATCTTCGGGCTTTTCAATTTCATGTCGATTCAACGGTCGTTTTGCTTTCGGTCTTCTCTCGTACGAACTATCTTTTTTTGTTCCTTTTCGTTCACGACCCACATTTTTGTCACTCATATTAAAAAAAGAAACAGAATTCCACAACTAAATTTAACAATTATTCGTCGAGTATTTTGTTAAATTATACGCAAATGCAGAGTATCGTGAAAAATGCGTTATTTTCAACCGTCTACCGTTGGTTTACTGACGCAACACGTGTTTTCATCACATGTATATTACTAGTGATGACCTCTGTAGACATTCTTAACATACTATATTTTCGGAAGAAAGTCCCTTCTATACTACCGTTATACCTGCTCCCATACCCATAAATCACAGTGCGCGCCGGTAACATAAAAGGCGGTCGGAATATGCCTATGAGGCATTGCCGCAGAATGGAAAATTTGGACATTTAGACACTTTTGCCGGATTCTATCTTGTGGTATATTATTTTTAAGATCCTAAAGCATCTTTTAAACGAAAAAAAAATTTTTGATTTTTTCAAAATTTTACTCAGATGTCCCCCCTTAATAATATTACCAAAATAGTCGGAACTAATAACTTTCACGTTATGCCTTTAAAAAAAGGTACCATCGATGAAACAAAAATCCAAACTTACAGCTTCATGCAAATTGTAAGCTTTCTATCGACGAGTAATTAAAATTATTACTCATATCAACTCAAGAGCTCAAAAAGCCTAACAGTTGTAATTAAAGGCATCGAATTCTCAGTCAAGTCAGACGAATTAAAGGAGGCTCTTGAGGAAAATGGGTGCAGTACAAAATCGGTCATAAATATACTTAATAGAAACAAAGTACCCCAGCCAATGTTTAAGGTAGAACTAGAGCCCAATGCAAGTCAGTCAAAGAAAAACGAAACCCATTCCATATACAATTTAAAATATTTGCTACATCGTAGGGTAACAGTAGAAGAGCCACACAAAAGAAACGGCCCAGTGCAATGCACCAACTGCCAAGAATTCGGCCATACTAAATCCTACTGCACGTTGCGCAGTGTTTGCGTAGCATGTAGAGACCTACATCCCACCTCTGAATGCACGTCAAAGAAAGATGATGCTACCATGAACAAATTTAGTAATTGTGGAGGTAATCACACTGCTAATTATAGGGGCTGCCCTGTATATAGAGATCTAAAAGCTAGATTGGCAAACAATATACAAACTCAACAAAGTCAAATGGTAAATACACCTCAAATCCAATTTGTAGAAAAAGCTACGGATAAAACTGTTCCAAACTTGCATAATACGAATCCAAATAAATTATCTTACGCGAATGTACTGAAGAAAGATTCAGATAATATTCCACAGAACCAATCTAATGGGGGTATAGAATCGATGATTTTAAACCTTACGCAGTGCATGACACAGTTCATGTCAACTATGCAAAGCATGATCCAAGACTTGATTAAAGCCCAGAATAATATGCTACAAATCTTCATGCAAAAAAAATAAGCGTACTAAACATTTCTTTTTGGAATGCAAACGGTGTGAACACACATAAATTAGAATTGGCACGATTTCTAACAGAGTATGCTATAGAAGTGATGCTATTGTCTGAAACTCACTTGACGGATAAGTATAACTATTCTGCCCCACTAACCATCCTGATGGCAAAGCGCACGGCGGCACTGGAATACTTATAAGAAACCGCCTTAAACACTGCGTCTTACAGCCTTACGACACCAATTATCTACAAGCTATCTCTGTAACTTTGAATAATTATGGCTAAGAGCTAAATCTCTCAGCCACTTATTGCCCTCCAAAATTTAAGATCACAGAAAATCAATTCAAGGAATTTTTTGATAATCTTGGTGATAGAGTTATAGCAGGAGGAGACTACAATGCAAAGCATGTATACTGGGGATCCCGTCTTATATATCCCAAAGGCCGTCAGCTATACAATACCATTATAAACAAGCGTAACAATTTAGATTGTATTTCCCCAGGTCAACCAACATACTGGCCTACCGATCGGAAGAAAATACCTGACTTAATAGACTTTGCTGTCTCAAGAAAAATCGACAGGCAACTTGTATCAGCTGTGGCAGTTGCTGAGTTGTCTTAAGACCACTCACCAGTTCTAATAAAAATTTATGAGCACCCGAAGTTAGTTGCACAAGAATCAAGACTAACAAACAGAGAAACAAACTGGCTAAAATACAAAAAATATACTAGTAGTCATATTAACATCAACCCAATATTGAATTGTGAAAACGATATTGATGACTACATTAATGAGCTCAATAATGTCCTTGTTTCTGCGGCAACCATAGCAACTCCAAAAAGTAAAAAGCCTATTTCGTGACCAAAAATCCGAACAAATACAGAAATAGAAAAATTAGTAAAGAATAAGCGCCGTTTGCGAAGAAAATGGCAAGAATATCGTTCTCCAGCCGCAAAGTAACGGTTGAAAGCAGCAGAGAGGAAGTTGAAAAGTGCACTGAAACAAGCAGAAGATCACAATGCCAAGGCATACATTGAAAAACTAGCGCCAAATTCTGCCAAATACTACCCACTCTGGAAAGCACAAAAGAAATTTAAGGCTCCAATAGAAGTGAATATGCCAATCAGGAACCCAAATGGTAATTGGACACGTAGTAACGAAGAAAAGGCAAATTGCTTTTCAAAGCATTTAAGTAATGTATTCCAGCCAAATGACGCAACTAATAATTTTATTTTGCCGAAATTTGTTGTAAACGGCCAGGAAAATCAGGTGGCAATTAATATATCAAGCCTAGAAGTGGTAAACGCGATAAAGAAACTGAATCCAAAGAAATCTCCAGGCCACGACCTTATTACACCAAAAATGCTAATAGAGCTACCAAGAGTTGCACAACATTGCTCTCTGAACTCTTTAATGCCATTCTAAAACTAAGTTTCTTTCCAAACGCGTGGAAAAAGTCGCAGATATTAATGATAGCCAAACCAGGCAAAGACCATACACAGGCGTCTTCATACAGACCAATAAGCCTACAACCCAATCTTTCCCAATTATTTGAAAAAATTCTGCTATCAAAAATTTCTCATTTTCTCCACCGTAACAATGTGATACCAGATCACCAAATCGGCTTTCGTGAAAAGCATAGTACTATTGAACAAGTTAACCGAATAACTAATGAAATCAGGAAGGCATTCGAGCTCAAGGAGTATTGCTGTGCAATCTTTCTTGACGTAGCACAAGCGTTCGACAAAGTCTGGCATAAAGGTTTACTGTACAAAATACATAAAGCTCTGCCTGCTCAATTTTATATGATACTAAAGTCATACCTGACTAACAGACAATTTACAATTAAACAATCTGAATTTATCAGTGATGAGTATCCGGTAAACGCTGGTGTTCCGCAGGGTAGCGTCCTTGGACCTATTTTATATATTATATACACTGCAGACATCCCATGAAACCGAAAAGTGCAGACATCTACCTTTGCGGATGACACAGCTGTTTTATGCCGGGATAAATGCCCTAAAAGAGCAGCAAAAACGATTAGTGATCATTTACTCCTCATCGAAGAATGGCTAGAAAACTGGAGAATTAAAGTTAATGAACAAAAGTGTAAACACGTTACATTTACTTTAAGACCGCAATCATGTCCTGCAATTCGCTTAAATGGTATAAACATTCCCCAAGTATATGATGTTACATATCTCGGTATACACTTAGATAGACGTCTCACTTGAAAGAGACACATAGAGGCAAAAATACTACACATGAAATTAAAAGCAGCTAGTTTAAATTGACTTTTAAATAAAAACTCCGGTCTAAAACTAGACAACAAAGTCCTTATTTACAACGCAGTATTGAAACCAATTTAGATGCATGGTATTCAACTGTAGGGTACGACCTACGCAACTAACATTGATAAAATACAGAGGTTCCAGTCCACAATTTTAAGAGCACTAACGGGCGCACCATGGTACGTTCGTAACGTAAATATTCACAAAGACCTTGGTATTTTACTGGTTAAGCCTGAAATTGAAAGAAGCAGGACGAAGTACTTCACAAAACTGCGAAATCATCCAAATCCGCTAGCTAATGCTTTATGCAATCCAACAAGAAATTCCCGCCTGCAGCGAAGAGATGTTCCCGCCTTCTAAGGAGAGTGCCGTAGTTTGAAAAGGGCTCAGAGTTACATAACTCGAGCTATCTGACTAACCTAACTAGCTAAACTAACCCCAATTCAAAATACTTAAAATTATTCAGTCAACAAATAGAAAGATTCAACATGCAACACTGCCACGCTTCAAAATGTGAACATTACACAGCATATAAAATTGAGAGATGAGCAGAACCCATGTTCTTAACATACATATAAACAACAGCGTATAAGCCTTAGAAGCCACAAACACATATGTTAAACAGGAGCTGGGATTAAGTAAACATCATTCGCGACGATAGCACAGCATAATGCTACAAATGCAGCTTGCGAAACGGACACTATCGAAAGCCTAATAGCCTATTTCCACCAAGTTTTTAATTGCATTTAAGGTCTCTGTTAAGTGAATGAAATGTCAAACGTTTCCACCGAAAGTGAGTTAACTCAAACAGCTGGTTTTTGTTTACATTTGCAGTTTGCAAAATTTGTCGCAATCATTTTATTTTGCTATTTATACAATAAATGCTTTTTGGCATGCTTCCAACTTTGCCAACAATGCCTGTGACTTCGATCCCCGATTGCGTTAACTGCATCGCCATTTCTTTGTATACATGAGAGTTTTTTCGGCAACCTCCTGAACTCTTCTGTCCCGGCAATCCAGGAAACTTTGCTCCTCCGTAAGGTCCCACTTGCGTCGTTTTGTTTCCATTTTCAGTATAGTTTATTTTTTTCAGTAATTATTTATTTTGTTTTTCTAGAAAACCACAATTGAAGGAGTAGCTCGGGCGAAAAATCGCTTAACCGGTTACAAAGCGCCAATTATATATTTGTACTTAATAATTTGTTTTGAGCAATCAGCTGATAGTTGCCAGAGTCGCGTATATTTTTATGTTAAGGGGTTCCTTTTCTATTCCACAATTGATTTTTGTTTGTTTTTTATTATTATTTTATTTTATTTTTTAAAGAGGAGAAGCATTATCTTCGCCAATTACTTAATATATGTTCTTATGTTAATATTTATTAATGCAAAAAAGTTACTTCTGCAGAAATAATTTCACCATGCAAAATAAAACTCTGGCCCCTCATTAAATCCGAAAATACACGACTCTGGCAAGAAATACACCGAAACTTCCGAAATGTTTACATTAGTAGTGACAGCACCGACGACTGTTAACTTAACATTTTTTGTTAAATCACCGAAATGAGTTACCTCACTTTGAAAAGTGAGTTAACACAATTTGAAAAGTGAGTTAACACACTTTGAAAAGTGAGTTAACACACTTTGAAAAGTGAGTTAACACACTTTGAAAAGTGAGTTAACACACTTTTATACAAAAACAAACACATGGGAATTTAGCATTTAAATACGTTGTTTAAATGCATTTAAGCTAAAATGCATTTAACATCCGGTGGAAATAGGCTATAATTTTGTCTTAAACAGTACCGCCTACACCAATCACACTATTATCATACGCATTAAGTTGTGTTATAGAAACCGACACTGAATTGCTTATTTATAGCAATTGAAAATCAATATCTGCTTGAAATGGTGATAAGAGCAATCCCTTGGAGCTGCCATAGGGAATCTAAGTGCAATTTGCATTCTACTTTTACATTTGCTGATACAAAATTTGTTTTTTTTTTGTACATTTATAGACAAATATCGTCTTAACAAAGAAGCCTTTGTACGTAGGCTGCTATATATAGGTCTGGCCTAGGCAACACTAAGTGTTGCCAGGTGCAATCTGACATTTCCATAGGAAAGACATTTTTTAGCATAACATCACTCAGAACGTTTTGCCATCTAATCGTGAATTGTTTTATTTACAGGGAATTAAAAAATTCATCTCGGCCAAAAAATGGAATTAACTCGTGAACATTTTCGTGCGATCATTTTTCACAACTTTCGACGTGGATTATCACGACAAGAGTGCATCGATGAACTAAAATTTTTGAATGGCTGTGAAGCACCATCCTATAGCACTGTGAAAATTTGGTACAACGAATTCAATCGTAGTCGACGCTCGCTCAAAGACGAATTCCGGGAAGGTCGTTCAAAAACAGCCGTTGTGCCAGAAAACATCGATGCCGTACGTGAACTGATAATGCAAGACCGTCATGTAACATACCTTCAGATAGAGGCATGCCTATGCATTTCTCCCACCAGCATACATTCGATATTGCATGAACACCTGGCCGTAAAAAAGGTTTGTTCTCGTTGGATCCCGCACAATTTGACAATCGCTCAAAAAAAGGCTCGTGTGGATTGGTGTAAAGAAATGCTGAAAAAATACGATCGTGGTGCTTCAAAAGACGTTTATACGTTTTTAAGATCGTCACAGGTGACGAATCATTGATCTATGCGTATGAGCCCGAAACAAACCAGCAATCGACCGTGTGGGCCTTCCAAGACGAGCCAACTCCAAAAAAAAAAAACCATTTTCGTTGATAAATATTTATATTTTAATTATTAGGCCAGAAATATATATAACAGCCCTCGTAATAGTGCTGGATGTCATTGATGACAAATTGTCCATTCCATCTGTGCTCCAACTTGCTGCGATAATGCTGTTTTAGCCGAAGACTTCTATCAACGGTCTGCGTCTAATGACTCAAATATCTCATTAGCATCGGTGGTTATAACAGAAGTGCTAAAAGGCTCGGAACGGTTGATTTCCTCACACTGGATAAAGTTGGGAATGAACGACAATTAAAAACGGAGAGCTCTTGTCAATTTTTTACCAAGTACCATATTTCAGACTTTACTAGTTGTAAAACCCATTGTTGATGACATAATTTTCAGAAACAGCACAACTGAACTAGAACAGAAGTAAGCTCAATTTTATATAAGAAAGTAAATGCGATTTTTCGTAAAGAGTCATAAGAAACAAAACGAAAGATTCTCAAAAAACTCACAACAGAACAAAATCCCTGTTCTAACCCTAGAAAGTTTTAGTCGAATATTAAAATGCTCGCAGGTTCATATTGCCAAAAGCATATTAACTACGGTAATTGCCTATCTAACCCCAAGGGGAGAGCCGAACATTTCGCCTCCACTTGTTCAAAGTAATTTATCAACTCAAACTTTAGTTCAGCTTTTATAGCAATACAAACAAAGACACTAAGTCGTGGTAGCAACCAGCCAAACTCCACAGCTAAAAAAAGTTCCTCGAAAAAATTGTGATATACTTTTAAGCATCGTTTAATATGCCCCCATCAGGTCGTCTTCAAGGTAAGGTAAGGAAATTCCAACGCTCTCATCTCTCTGAAAGACTCGTCTAATGTCAGTCTGGATTTCGAAAAGGCTTTCGATCGTGTCAGAGCTCAGAGCTCACATAGTTCTACGGCATTTAGAACAATGGAAACTCGGTAACAAAATATACCATTTTATTAAGCCATTTCTAACCAATCGTAAATTTAAAGTAAAAGTAAATAACGCGTTTTCTAATTTCTTCTTCCTCTTTGTTGGCCTTGGCACCGCTTACGCGATTATATCCGAATCAATGATAGCGCACCGTTCATCTCTTCTTTTTGCTGTTTGGCGCCAGTTTGAAGTACCAAGTGAAACTAGGTCACTTCCCACCTTATTCATCCAACAAATTGGAGCTCTTCCTCTTCCCCTGCTTCCACCGGCGGGTACTGCATCGAAAACTTTCAAGGCCGGAGTACTCGTATCTATCCGGATCACATGACCAAACCAGCGCAGCCGCTGCTTCTTGATTCGCTGAACTATGTCAATGTCGTCATATAACTTGTACAGCCTATTGTTCCATCGTCTGCGGTGTATTCGACGTTGTCAATGCGCTAAGAACCATAAATCGTTCGCAAAACTTTTCTCTTGAAGGCTCCCAGGGTCGACTCATGATGTTGACATCGTCCCCGCTTCTGTGGACTAACTTTTCAATTGCCTACTCTGTCCAAAGTAGCACCTGTTAGCAAGAGTGATTCTGCGTTCAGTTCACACAGCCGTATAAATTATCCGTGGAAACCAAATTCAGACATAGCGACGTATGGGCAGCTCCTATTCGCGCTGTCGAAAACGGCTTTCTATGTTCTATGTTCTATGAAATTACTTTCAAAATCTGTTGATAGGGATATAGAATACTTAATTGTAGAAGTAAGCAGAAAAAATCCAGAGTGTTGTTTCTTGTGAGTATAATCCTCACCGAACTAATGTTGTCAACACTTTTTTTGATGTATTTTCTTCATGCGTTGTTAAGGATGATTCAGTTATTGTTTGTGGTGATTTTAATGTTGATCTTCTTATCAATGACTTTTATACTAACAGTTTGCTTGGCATTTTATCTAGTTGCTGCCTTCTGCGCTCAACCGATCTTTTCCTACGCGGTTTGCTGTGAATTACACTCTTAGTTTTCTTAGCTACTTTATAATTCTGACTTGACTACTATCTTAAAATTTGACCAATTAACTTTTATATCTTACCATGATCTCATTTTCTTCTGTTTGGACAGGGGGATGGGCCATGTGTAGAAGTTCACGCAAGTGAGGAAAGTTTTTGACTGCCATTCACCTGAGAGTAGGGCCGTTCAAGTATTACGTAAGCAGATTTATTGTATTACAATTATTTGCCCCCCCATCACCCTTGTCAGTAAAAGTAAGCAAAGCTCTTACCCCCTCCCCCATGCTTGCGTAAACATTTTTCAATTAATATATTGTTTTTTTTTAATATTATAATTATATTTTTAAAAATAAGAAAACAAAATTTGGATAGATTAGATTTAACTGATACGGTATTCAACATAAAGTAAGGGACAGAAATATTATAATCTTACGAACAAACTATTTTAAATTTTTGGTAAACATATTAAATTCAAATTAACAGTCTTCAGTCCATGAAAAACGAATCCATGATTCTAAGTTTTCGATGACATTGGATTGCTGCTCAGAGTTGTGAGTCTGCTCACTTTCATCCGATTTTGGAATGTCTACGTCGTTCTCATCGTGCCATTCAATATTGGTGCTTTAAATTTTGAATAATGCACATCAGTTCATAAGTCGCGAGCAGCGACTCTTACAGGTCTAACTTTCCTATCAATGTGCGTGTTTACTTTTTTATGGATCTTCTCGATATGACGATTTAGTGACTTGACGGAAGCATGATAAAGACCACACGTTATGCATTTTCGACTTGATAGCCTCAATTTTACCGTCGGACAGAAATAATCGTACGGCATTTGCAGGAATTCTTTGAGTGAAGCGTAGAGCTAAATTGACTGGAAGGTTAATAAATTGCCCTCCTTCATCCAAAACCAAGTCATCAACTGTTTGTTTTACTTCTACAGGTAGTGGAAGAAACCTGTTGGACGACAGCATTCTGTATTTCTACGTTTTATAATTTGAAGCAAGTATTGGCTTTCACGCACATGTTCTGAATACCATTTAATGCCTGGAAAATCTGGAAGATTTTATTCACCTGCCCCAACATATTTTGCAGCAACATTATAGCCATCAATATCCATTGAACTCCATACTTCAGCTAATACATATCATGCAAATTCGAAATTAGATCTTTCTAAATGTTTATCATTTGTAACGCCACGTTCATCCAAATGAGACCCAAATTGGTCATGAGGCATTACTAAACCAGCCAGTTCCCGTCTAAGAGGAGCCTTTCTGCGCTCTACCCTGTTATACGCACCACTGGTTTGACTAGTCCATGGTCAGTTTTAGCTAATGGTCGAAACTCTTCAAGTTCGATAAGCGTCTCGAAATCCTGAGCATGAGTATTAGCAGTAGATGAACTATGCTTGCCACTTCGAATAGCGATGTATGTTGGTCCAGAATATCCAACGGCTTGCGGTTGTCCTAGCATTCTGGAAGTGATTTTAATACCAGCATAAACAGATGGTATTAATTTATGACGCTCAGAGATTACCCAATCGTGATCAGGCAATTTGATTTTATATTCCATGTGCATTAGAAGAGGTGCTTGCTTATTTGCCGCAGTTACGCCAATAGGGACTCGAGCTTTATCATCTTGAGATATGAAAAATACTTGATCTGGTCCAAGTATGGATGCTATGTTCTCTAAATAATGGACTGATGTTTCAGCGAACTTACTATCTAAGTGGCTCTTGTGGTGATCAGTTTGAGCCCGAATGAGCTCAACAGGGACTGTCGATACATGTCTTCGGCCCTCTGCAGAATTAGATTTTCTGGGAATCAAACGAAGATATGTCCCACTGCGACTACTGTCAAATCCTATTTTACGTAATTTTTGTGTGAGTTCATCAAGAGTTTTTACGCTGCGAATAGATTCCGTTCGTCTTCTATCATCTGCTGCACTCCCAAATAACTCTACATCCGCAATTGTTTTTAATAGTGATTACTTTCAAGATTATTATGTTCCACTGAATCTCTCAGACATAGTCTCTTTTTTATTTCTGGTTTTCATGACAAATATCTTCTAACTTTCTTTTCATACCTTCCCTGTGTTTCTTCTGGGCAACTGCGTTTGGAACCTTCCTCTTTAAAGACTGTTTTGCTGTTTTTATTTCCTCGCGCAACTAAATGATCTGTTTATCAACTTCAGCAAGGCTTGGCATAGTATCTCTGGCAGAATACAAAGCATTCAGATTTTTTTCGAGTAGAGCAATCTTATTTTTCATAGCTTCCTGAGAAGGTTTTGCTCTCTGTTTATCTGCATTTTCATTATTTTCGCATTGCTGTTGTGATTCATTACCGGGTTTTACTTTATCTTCTTCCTGTTTATTAATATTTGAAGTTGGCTGTATAATTTGTGTTTTTTCTGCAGGTTTACAGCTAGTTGTTGCCTAAAAATAAAAACTTTCTATGGGTTCTGCTAAAGATATTTTTATTAAGCTACATAAATACAAAGTATGCAATAAAAAACTGCCTATGGTCATAAGGCTTTAAATAATCTTCAATGCCGGGAATCGAACCCATCACATACAGAAAACTAATACCCTATAATTTGTGACCAATTGACGGAGTCAATTATAAGAAATAAATCAATATAATGAATATTATCTCTATACTTTGGCATAGGCCAAAATATTTTCTAATCATAAAACGTCTAAATTATTGTTATAAAATGTAAAGGGAAACTTTTTGGCGATTTCTAATATTTCTAGTACTCATAGATTATCTATTAGGTATTACCTAAAATGATTTCGTCATTCACCTTGGAAAAAAATGTGGTAGATTGGATTTATTCTTAGTCACCGCTTGCAATTCTTCTTCAATTCTCTTAGATACAATAATATCTAGTTCCTTGTCGGACTTTGCTTGTAGTTTATAATTTCGCCACACTTCGTTAACTAACTTTTGCACATTTTGTACTTTCGTACTTGACCCATTCAATTTTTTAAAACTTTCAAACAATTTTTGGTATAACTTGGATTTGTCCATTTAAAACGACATCTTATTTAAATATTAAACTTTGGCTAATGGAATCAACGGTAACACAAATGTTAACTTGCTTTGCTATGCTAACAATACGTCTACTCGCTATAGTATCCAAACGAAACAATACACTGACAGAGGAAATTCTAAAGCGAGTACCTAAACTTATGCATTATTTGTGGGAATCCCCAAAAATGCGTTTCGTTTTCAAGCAAAGACTATGTGAGGGTTGCCATTCGTATAAAAAAGTAAATAACTACCGATTGACGTAATCATCATCTAGACTCTCCCACCCCCAATGTCATCCAAAATAAGCAAAGCAAAGACCCCCGCCCCCCATAGTGCTTACGTAATACTTGAACGGCCCCAGTGGCCAGAAACTATTCTTTTGTATATAGTTCAAGCAGCTCACGACTTCCGCTTTTAGACCACGTATCCTCTGCGTACCCAACAAACGTCCGGTTGCGCGTAAGGTTTGGGACCCCCCACATGAAAAAACAAAATCCAATGAGAAATCAAAAAAAGCCTCGGATGAGAGACCTCCGCAAATGTTCTAACGATTACGATTTGAGGGCATACACATGAAATGTCCGATCTCTTAATTGAGAAGGTGCCCAGCTGGTAGATGTCCAAATAAAATTAAAGGTTGACATCACCGCTGTCCAAGAAGATGAACGTCTCGAAAATTTTTTTAACATATCACTGATTTGCGCCCATGCCCCGACGAAAGAGAAGGATGATTTGGCCAAAAATTCCTTTTACGGCAAAAGATTCCAGCACAAGAAAACTCACCAAGCTACTTGGCTGTCTCCAGGTCGAAAAACTCTCAATCAGATCGATCATGTTGTGATAGACGGAAGACAAGTTTCCAGTGTTTTAGATGTGCGTACGTTCCGAGGTCCTAACATCGACTCTGATCATTATCTTATCGCAGTGGAGATAACCACATGCCTCTGTGTATCAGAGAACGTCCGGCAACAAACACAAGGACGGCTCGACCTCAAAATGCTTTCTGCAGCACTCATAAGCACCTTGATATAAGGGAACTGCGGAACGGCATCTCAAACTCCCTACGTACCGCCGCTATGGAAACAATTGGTATTCGACAGTACCAGAAAAAGAGGTGGTACGATGAGGAATGTCAAACTGCAATGGAGAGAAAACAGACTGCCTAATTCGCAACCCTGCTATCGACACCAACTCGTGCGGGGTGGGAAAGATATCGAGAGCTGAAGAGGGAAGCATTTTCAGACAGACGAAGAGAGAGACCGAAATGCGTGAATATAAAAAGCTTGAAAAGCTGGCCAACAAGGGTAACACTCGAAAATTCTACGAAAAGATACGGCGACTTACAGAAGGTTTCAAGACAGGAGTAAACTCTTGTAGGACTCGGAGGGGTCATCTAGTGACGGATGCCCAGAGTATACTGAACTAAGGGAGAGAAGATTCCTCCAGCCTGTTGAAAGGCAGTGGAAATGAAACACCCAGAGTTTGTAAGCCCGAAATCCCAATCGATGACGATAAAACAGACGTTTCGCTATCTGACCATGTCAACAGACGGCCTACAGGCATTATTGACCTTAACAACCGCCAATTAGTTCTGTTTTCTGCCGTGTTGATAAAGAAGCGATGCGAATGGGTCTGGTAGTGAACGAGGAAATGACGGAATATCTCCTATCATCAAACAAACGGTCATCGCATTCGCGACTCGGCTCCCACGTCACTGTTGACAGTCACAACTTCGAGGTCGTATATTATTTCGTCTATCCAGAAACCAGCATTAACAAATAATATTGAAATCCAACGCAGAATCACCTCTGCCAGCAGGTACTTCTTTGGACTCAGTATTGAATTGAAAAGTAAAGTCCTCTCTTGGCAAACGAAAACCAAACTCTACAAGTCGTTCATCATACCCATCCTACTGTATGGCGCAGAAGCGTAGACGATGTCAATATCTGATGAATCGACCCTGGGAATCGAGAAAACGTTGCGATCGATTTTTTGTTCTTTGCGCATTGGACGGTGAAGAGGAAGGATCCTTCCAACGGAGTAGAGGTCTTCCACCAGGGCAGAAACACCAATATCTATATACAATATTTAAATACAATTCCTAAAAGTTCATTAAGAAGTTTATCTTCACGGATTCATTCAACATCACAGCTAATATTATGTTTTTTTGTTGTAGTTGTAGTGCATTCCAAATCAGTATCACCCGCTCTAATTTCATCATCAAACCACTGATGTGTTAAAGATTTTAATTTTTGAATATGTCTATCATTTTTAAAATTAACTTCAAATGAGTGAGCTTCTTCCACCTTACCATTAAATAACCCTTTAGTGTTTATAATCTCATACAATTATTAACATTTTGGGTGTTAGCTTTTAGTTGGGTGGCTTTTTGTGTAGAACTTTCAGCTTGTATTATCTTTGAAGGACGTTGTCTTTTACGCTTATGTGGTACATATGTCTTCACTTCAGTTTTACCTTGTAGAGATTGAGCGGGAACTTCTATTTTTTGAAGCTGCTTATTAAATTCTTCTTCATCGAAACTTATTAAAATCTTATCGAATTCATCTTGATCGCCCTCATAATTAAACATTTGTTGTTCACTGTCAAAGTTTATATAATTTTTAGAATCCACGTTAATGTGATTCCCATAAATTTTTTAATACAATTAGATTATTATAAAATAAAATTCCTATTTATATCTTTTTTTATATTTGTGGTTTTGTTGCAAGTTTATTTTTTTGTTCTTTTAGTTTTATCATTTCGTATTTTGATAAATTGTGTTCTCGCATTGATTTCAACTTAGCATGATAGCATATTATATTTGTGGTTTTGTTTATAAGTATTTTTTGTATTTTAGTTTTATCATTTCGTGATTTGATAAAATGTCTTCCCACGATGATTACAACTATCTAGGCTCCTTAAACATGATAGCATATAAGTTATAAATTTTTTTCAATGTTTTATATCGGGAATACAATGAAATACAATTACATGTGTCTATTATTTCCTTTTATGAATTATCAGCAAAATGACAATATTTCTTGTATAATCCATTGGCTCAGATAAACATGATCGCAATTCATTTGTTATAGAATACAAAAATATTTAATGTTCATTATCAATTAAATCGTTATATTTTATTAAAAAACTTTTCTGTATATTTCGGGAGAGACATTTTTTTTCCTTTTTGATTGTGCTGTCTATTTGACACTAAATTAAAAATTATAAAGCGAGGTACTAGTATTGCGAAACTTTTGGGTTGCGGAACTATAATTTTTTGCTGCACGATATATATCAACAAAGATAGTATAAGGCTATTTCGAAAGATAAGGCTACTTCCATATAAATTAAACGTATTTTTAGGGAAAACATACAGTAAAGTTTTTTAAGCGGCTGTTGTTTCAACTCATAATAAAATCATTTTGTAAAAATTTTTAACATTCTGGTTTGTATTTTGGGCCAATGTATAAATATATATTTATAGGGTAGTGTATTTGAGCTTTACGGCCGTTAAATTAAAGTAAAAACCTTTGTTTTCCTTTTTTGCCTCCTACGCGTTTCGATACATTTTGTATCTTCCTCAGGGAGTCTAATTTATTTTGAACAAGAAAACATTATTTACAAACATTATACATACACACATTTTTTCTCAACCATACCTTAACACAAATATTATCACATGTATAATAGATATTATAAATGATCATTATATTTTGACTGATCACTTACAGTGCAATAAATACAATAATGCTAAATATCAGATTTTGCTATTGCGTTCGTTATTATCGCTGTGTATGCGCAGTTTATATTGTCCACGTCTTCTTTGTAGTTCATCGCACAGTATATTTTTTGTTGTATTCGCAGTCCTTCTAATGTCATTCTTTTCCTTGTTTTCTTCTCTATATCAAATATTTTTGCATTGTCAAAGTCTGCTGTGTGGTTGCTTTGTGTAAGGTGTTGGGCTAACGCAGTTGTTTCCTTTCTATTTTTCGCGTCCGCCTTATGCTCGCCTATTCTAACACCTAGCGCTCGCTTTGTTGTTCCAATATAAACTTTATTGCATTGTTCGTCATTTTTTCCATTGCACTTTATTTTGTACAGTGGCGGACTAAAGTCTACATACGACCCCTTTTTTTGGAATCCCTACCGTCCCATAGTTTTTACAGGAAAAGTATTGATGTAGTCTTGCTTTGAATTTAATTGTAAGACAAAACCGAAAATTTCATATTTGTTCAACATTAACTTTCAATGTTATTAACAAAAAACTCAAAAAAGCCGTTGACAAAAGTGAACATACGTTTCATTAATTTGTTTCGTTTATTACTTCAGCTATTGTTTTCAGTGGTCAAGTACCGTTTTTTTTTTCTTTCTATACTTTTCTTGGTATTTGGCTTTATCTTTATTGTTTTCCATCATTTGAAAAAAGAAATACAATCGCGAAAATGTCGTCAGGAACGGAAATCCCGGTGGCTGTGCAAAAATTGATTATAAAACACAGAAATGATAAGAAAACGTTCGGCAAAATAGCTAAATTGTTAAATTTAAGAAAAGCGACGGTGCAAACAATTTATAAAAACTTGCAGAATCGGGCTCGTTCGAGAGTAAGCCGCGAAGTGGCCGTCCAAAGAAGCTTACCAATAGGGACATCTCTTTCATCCGTAATAAAGTAAGCCAAAATTCCAAGGTACATGCTACCAATTTGGCCCAGAAGCTAGCGAAATGATCCCAAATTGTTGTGCACTTACGCACAATAACAAGAACTCTTAACAACGAAGGATTCTACAGCAGAACTCCTCGCAAGAAGCCTCTCATAAGCGAGAAAAACCGCGCACATCGGTTGGAGTTCGCTAAAAAGCATCTAAAGAAGGATCATGAGTTCTGGAAAAGCGTGCTATTTACGGATGAGTCAAAATATAACATATTTGGATGCGATGGCAGAGCAAAAGTTTGGAGAAAACCCATTACTGCCATGGATCCCAGGCACCTTATTTCGACCTTAAAGCATGGTGGTGGGAGTGTCATGGATTGGAGAGCAGTTGCAGCGTCTGGGGTGGGTAAATTGGTCTTTATTGAAGGAAATATGGATCGCTTCGAGTATAAGACCATATTGGAAAATAATTTGAAGTTATCTGTGGACAAACTGTGCCTTGGCTCGAGCTGGATCTTTCTACAGGATAATGATCCTAAGCACACAGCGCAAATTGTAAAGGATTGGCTGCTGTATTATGCTCCGCGGCAGTTGCACTCATCACCACAAAGCCCGGAATTGAATATTACATAGCACGTATGGAAAATATTGGAGCGGAAAATTCGAAAACACCCTATAAGTAATGCATCAAAGCTCAGAGAGAAACTTCAAGAAGAGTGGCAAAACATTACAGGAGAAGAGCTGGAAAATTTGGTTTTTTTCAATGTTAGACGCTTGCAAGCGGTGATCGATGCGCATGGTGGCCCAACAAAATATTAACTTAGTTATTAAAATTAATATGATTACCTAGAATAGCTAAGCAAAAAATCGTATGTTCACTTTTGTCAGTGCCTTTTTTCCATTTTTTGTTAATAACTTTGAAAGTTAATGTTGAATAAATGAGAAATTTTAGTTTTTGTTATATACTTGAATTTAAAACAAAACTGCATCATTATTTTTTCTGTGAAAGCTATAGGACGGGTTGAATTCCCAAAAAATGGATCGTATGTAGACTTTAGTCCGCCACTGTATATTACATTGTGTTGTTGCTCCTTAGTTATTTTGTCTTTCGTTTTGGTAAAAATTGTGTTGCGTGTGCGATGTGGTCTGTGCGCAAAGGTTATTGTGTTGTTGTTGATATATTTCCCTAATGATTGGACAACAAATCCTGGTATGTATGTTATGCCAGTGAATGTTTTGTTTTCGTTTTTAGTTTTAACATTGTTGTTGGCGCCTTCTATTTTGTTAATTGTTGTTTTTATAAGCCTTTCTATTAGTGCGTTAGGGAATCCGTTTTTATATAGTATGTTTCTAATTTTTTCTTTGTTTTCGTTTCTGAACTCCTGGTCGCTGAGTTTATATATTTTTCCTATTAGGTTAATGGCAGTGTTTTTCTTTTGATTCCATGGATGGTTGGAATGAAAATTTATCATCCTGGATGAGGACACAGCTTTTGAATACCAGTTGAATTTTATCTGCTTGTTTTCCCGGTGAATTTCAACATCTAGGAAGGCCAACTTCTTATCTCTTTCTTCTTCCGTTGTGGATTTAATTTTGGTATGCTGTGCGTTCAATGTTTCGAGTATGACCTCTGCGTCGGTTTTTTAATTATAGCAAATATATCATCTACATATTTGTTTATGTATTTAATATATATGCCTTTATGTCCAAGTTCAGCAATGCTGTCGTCAAGTATTTTGTCTAAGACAATATCAGCTACAGTTGGGGATAGGGGGTTCCCCATTGGCAGTCCATATATCTGCTGATAGTGTATTCCATCATAAACGAAATAGTTATTATCCCTCAAACAAAAGTCAAAAATGGAATGAAATTGTTTTTTAGTGATTGTTGTGTGGTTTTCTAAGGACTTCCAGTTATTCATAATTGTCCTGATTGCGGATTGAGTCGGTATATTAGTAAATAGGGATATTACGTCAAAAGATATTAAAATTTCGTCATCTTCAATAGTGATCTTGTTAAGATTGTTCTTAAGCTGAAAAGCATTTTCAATGTTATATTTTTCTGATACCATACTTTTTAATATTTCTCCTATATATTTAGCCAGTTTAAGGCACGGTACGTTAATGGATGACGAGATGGGTCTAAGTGGGGTATTTACTTTGTGTATTTTAGGAAGTCCGTATAATCTTGGCGCTGTAGCTGCATGGCATGTCAATTGTTGTCTGAGTTTGGCGTCTATGCATTTTTGTTTATAGATTTCGTTTATAATGGTGTTATTTTTTCTCAACAATTGTTGCGTCCGATCAATCCTTATAATTTTATATGTTTGTTTGTCACTTAAAAGGTCATTCATTTTCTTTTTGTAATCTGTTTGGTACATCATGACGGTTTTGTTACCTTTGTCTGCATTTGTGACGACTATAGAGTCCTTGTATTTTTTTAAAAAGTTTTGTGTTTCATCGTAGATTTTGAGTATAAACTTATCTTTTGGATTGTTTTTTAATTTGTTTTTATACCTGTTGATTTTTCCCGCTATATTACATCTCACCGTGTCCTTATGTCTGTCATCTTCTATCATTTGTATGCCTTGTTCAATATCTGCGATCACGTGTATAGGGGAAAATGTTCTCCTTGAGACTGGTAATGCAAACTTCTTTCCTAGGGATAATAACCAGCGGCACTCATGTGGTACATCAATGTCTGTTTTGTTAATGAACCACTCATTATTAGTTCGTAAGCCAAATTTTTTAAAACTGTCCTCAATATGCGTTTGAATTTTAGTTTTTAGATGTCTTTCACAAAGTTTTTTGGTATCTTTCAAATATTGTTTGTGGTTCTCTATTATTAAGTTAAAATCCTTTTCATTCAGTTTTCTCCGAAGATCTTCTTTAGTGTGACCAATGGTGGTGAGAATAATTTTAATCTGTATATTTGCCTCCTTAATTTCTAGGCTCAGTAATTTTGTTATGAATCCCCTTTCAATTTTTTGTGCCTCTTTTCTTGTTTTTTCTAATGTGAATCCGTAAATAATCTTGTTTGTTTTACCTTTTAAATGATTTGGTATAATTCCGTAGTCCTTACAGTTGAGAAGAAATTTCAATCTTTGTTGTTGTTTTGCGAGTCTTTTGTTATTCTTGTTGTGTTGTTTAATGAGGTAGCAGGTGTCCTCGTCATACTTGTATCTGATGTGTTGAAAAAAGTGCTTCATCTTGTTTTAAATTACGTTTTCTTGTAGTTTGTTTCGGTCTAGCTCTCCGATCAATAATTCTGGTTTGTATTTTGGGCCAATGTATAAATATATATTTATAGGGTAGTGTATTTGAGCTTTACGGCCGTTAAATTAAAGTAAAAACCTTTGCGGAGGTCATACTCCAAACATTGAACGCACAGCATACCAAAATTAAATTCACAACGGAAGAAGAAAGAGATAAGAAGTTGGCCTTCCTAGATGTTGAAATTCACCGGGAAAACAAGCAGATAAAATTCAACTGGTATTCAAAAGCTGTGTCCTCATCCAGGATGATAAATTTTCATTCCAACCATCCATGGAATCAAAAGAAAAACACTGCCATTAACCTAATAGGAAAAATATATAAACTCAGCGACCAGGAGTTCAGAAACGAAAACAAAGAAAAAATTAGAAACATACTATATAAAAACGGATTCCCTAACGCACTAGTAGAAAGGCTTATAAAAACAACAATTAACAAAATAGAAGGCGCCAACAACAATGTTAAAACTAAAAACGAAAACAAAACATTCACTGGCATAACATACATACCAGGTTTAACGGACAACAAATCATTAGGGAAATATATCAACAACAACACAATAACCTTTGCGCACAGACCACATCGCACACTCAACACAATTTTTACCAAAACGAAAGACAAAATAACTAAGGAGCAACAACACAATGTAATATACAAAATAAAGTGCAATGGAAAAAATGACGAACAATGCAATAAAGTTTATATTGGAACAACAAAGCGAGCGCTAGGTGTTAGAATAGGCGAGCATAAGGCGGACGCGAAAAATAGAAAGGAAACAACTGCGTTAGCCCAACATCTTACACAAAGCAACTACACAGCAGACTTTGACAATGCAAAAATAATTGATATAGAGAAGAAAACAAGGAAAAGAATGACATTAGAAGGACTGCGAATACAACAAAAAATATACTGTGCGATGAACTACAAAGAAGACGTGGACAATATAAACTGCGCATACACAGCGATAATAACGAACGCAAAAGCAAAATCTGATACTTAGCATTATTGTATTTATTGCACTGTAAGTGATCAGTCAAAATATAATGATCACTTATAATATCTATTATACATGTGATAATATTTGTGTTAAGGTATGGTTGAGAAAAAATGTGTGTATGTATAATGTTTGTAAATAATGTTTTCTTGTTCAAAATAAATTAGACTCCCTGAGGAAGATACAAAATGTATCGAAACGCGTAGGAGGCAAAAAAGGAAAACAAAGGTTTTTACTTTAATTTAACGGCCGTAAAGCTCAAATACACTACCCTATAAATTTTTAACATTGTTTAACGACCAACACTTCTAATAAACGGTAATAAACTATAATATTTATACGTTGCTACTTCAGTTTCGTAGGAAAAAATGCAAAAACCAATATTGAAGGCGACTGATGTACCAATTAATAAAAAATTAAGACTATTAAAAGTCATAAGGGTGAAGACAAAATTGGTGAAAAGGTAATGACAGAACTAGATGAAAGTGTTATTTTTCTTCCGGAATTCTACAACACCCTAAAAGATTCAACTATTGAAATATAAAAAAATAACACATTTTATATCTAATTGATTAAAACTGGTGAAAAATTTACTTCACCATTATTTGAATTTCATACAGGATAAACTTTTTAAAATAAATCTAAAAAAAAATGTATCCGGAAGATGAGTTTAGACAAGCATATTACAGTGAAGCATCAAGTTTAAAAAAAAATAATAGCGGACCTATTCAAAAACTCGAACTAAATCGGATTTACTTGAAATTATGTTTAGATTAACATGCCTATTTTCACTGTTACCAGTAAAGTTAATTTTGTAACTTCTTTTAACACCCGAAATTGGATTCGGTATTCTAGCACACTGGTTACATTGTTTGAAAAAATTTTGGCAGCACTGCTCTTTTCGTCCATGTCAAATCACATTCGCCAGATGGTAAAGTAAAAGAAGAATAGTCCCGGCCGCGATAGCCGAGTGGTTAGCATTGCGTACTGACATTCGGAAGGCTCGGGCTCATATCCCAGTGCCAGCAACATCCAAAAGTTATGGAAAATTAATTTATAATAAAAAATTAAGTTAAATTTTCTAATTGCGGTCGCCCCTCGGCAGGGAATGTCCACCCCTCCGAGTGCATTTCGGACATGAAATATAAGGCTCCTCGTAAAAAAACCATCAGCCGTTCGGAGGAGAAAAAAAAATTATTTATGACAAATTACCATAAATGCCATTGGAAATAGTCTTGCATAGCTGCCATTTTATCGAGAAGGAAATTTCATACATTGCCAGTTTGCCAAGCTTGCAACAAATGCTATAAGTTTACGACTTTAAACGAGTACCGCTATTATTTTTTTTCAAGCTTGATGCTTCACTGTAATATGCTTGTCTAAACTCATCTTCCACACGTATACATTTTTTTTTTTAGATTTTTCACGGAGAGCAAAAAGCCACCAATTTACCGAATTTCAAGTAAATCGAACTATAAATAAGATTCGTTTGCATAGGTCAGTCTATGTACCGAATTTTAAATAAATCGAACGACAAGCAAAGCCACTTAGGTATGTACCAAGTTTTAAGTGAAATGTATAAATAAAATTTTTTTGAATGTCAATCCCTGGTCCACCTCCTGAAAGGAGAATAGCCTTCCTGCTAATCTAAGAAAAAGCCACATATGTAACGAGTTTCAAGCAAATCGAACCATAAATAAGACTTTTTCAAATAGATTAGTCCCTGAAACTTCCCAAGAATCAAATAAACAATATGGCGAAAATGCACGTTAATCCAAGTAAAAAACCACTTATGTATCGAATTTTAATTAATTAATTAATTTAATTTTAATTTGTCAGTTCCTGGCCCACTTTCCGGAGAGAAGTGTAGTCTTTCTGTTAACCTGAGTAAATGAGTACCAAATCGAACCATAAACAAGATTTTTTCGAATAAGCCAGTCAATGGTCCACTTCCCGGATAAAAGAGTACTCCTAAATACCTTAGCAAAAAGGCACCAAAGTAGCGAATATCGGTGAATCGAACTACAAATAAGATTTTTTTGAATATGTCAGTCTCTGGTCCACCTCCCGAAATGAGAAAAGTCTTCCTGTTAATCTAAGCAAAGAGCCAAATATATACCGAATTTTAAGTAAATCGAGCCATAAATACGTTTTTTTCGAATAGATAAAATTTCCAGGATAGAAATTTAGTCCGATTTTTTGAAAAGGTCGGTCCACTTTCACGAGGAAAGTCTATTCTATCGAGGTAATAAAATTTACTTTGGCATTAAAATTTACCATTCTGTAAATTTTGTTACTATCTCGTATTCTGAGTTCACTGTCACTATGTAAGTGTAGTTACCCGCGAAATAGAAGGTAACAAACAATCAGCTGCTTGATTTTGTGTTGTTAATTTGAGAAAAAATAAATGCCAAAGTATATAGGCATGTTTACGTTTAAATTTCATTGAAGATATAGAAAAAAGTGCAAGAAGGCGCATATTAAGAAGTTTGCAACAAAAAGTTACCCTTTTAGTTCAGAAGATAGTGTTGTCATTCAGCATTTTCGCCTAAACAACACAATTTTTTTAGACCTTATAAACGACAAGGCAGGAAGGAGGAGATCTTCATTTTCATATATACATAATATTTAAATCGAAACTTTTTTAGACGTTGTTATATTTGAAGTCTCTCTACAACAATATATTTATTTTCTTCAGGGTCCTATGAGGTATGCGTTGGGAGCAATTGTCTAAACGCTATGAGCCAAATTTCTGTTTTACGATCACTGAACTATATTTGAAATTTTATTGCCAAAGTAAAAGCAAAGAAATTTTGCTTCCTAACAACAAATGAAATGCAAATAGATACATATAGGTATATATATATATATATATAATTTGCGCTTTGTAACCGCTGAAGCGATTTTCGGCCGAGCTCCTCCTCCAATTTGTGGTTTTGCGTCTTGATGTTTTTCCAACAAATGGAGGGACCTAAAGTTTATACTAAGCCGCCTCCAATCGGCTGATGGTTTTTTTACGAGGAGCCTTATATTTCATGTCCGAAATGCACTCGGAGGGGTGGACATTCCCTGCCGAGGGGCGACCGCAATTAGAAAATTTAACTTAATTTTTTATTATAAATTAATTTTCCATAACTTTTGGATATGAACCCGAGCCTTCCGAATGTCAGTACGCAATGCTAACCACTCGGCTATAGTGGTCGCGACTATTCTTCTTTTACTTTACCAACTGACGAATGTGATTTGACATGGACGAAAAGAGCAGTGCTGCCAAAATTTTTTTAAACAATGTAACCAGTGTGCTAGAATACCAAATCCAATTTCGGGTGTTAAAAGACGTTACAAAATTAACTTTACTGGTAACAGTGAAAATAGGCATGTTAATCTAAAAATAATTTCAATTAAATCCCATTTAGTTCGATTTTTTGAATAGGTCAGTTCGTGGTCCACTATCCGAAAAAAGCATAGTCTTCCAATTAATCTCAGTAAGAATTTCAAACAAATCGAACGATAAGTGCAATTTTTACGAATAGGTAAGTTCACAGTCCTTTTCCCTGAGGGAAAATTAGTCCAATTTTTTGAAGATGTCAATATCTGGTCCATTTTCCTGAGAGAAGTGTAGTCTTCCAGTTCATCTAAGCAAAAACCACCTATCTACCGAATTTCAAGTAAACCGAACCTTAAATACCATTTGTTCGAATATGTCAGTTCCTGGTCCATTTCCGGGAGAGGAAATTAGTCTGATTTTTTGGATGGGTCAGTCGCTGGTCCACTCTCCCGAGAGAAGTGTAGTTTTCCTCTTAATCTATGCAAAAAGACACCTTTATACTGAATTTCAGGTTAATCGAACCATAAAGAAGATTTTTCCGAATATGTCAGTCGGACGAGTGGTTTTCCCGTAAATCTAAGCAAATAGCCCCCTACATAACCAATTTCAAGTAAACGGACCATAAATAAGATTTTTTCGAACCCGGGTAGCGACAGGCAAACACCTACAAACATTAAGCGATCTACTCCAAAATGCTATATTTATAGTTGGAAGCTGGTGTAAGGATATCGGGCTGGATGTACACCCTAATAAAACCGAAATGGCTCTATTTTCCAGGAGGTACAAACCGCCTGATTTTATGCCACCTAAAATAAAGGGCATGAGGATCACCCCCTCTACCGAAGTCAAATTCCTCTGGATCTATACGGGAAATTACAAGCGGCTGCAACACAATAAGATCAGCCGTGGAAGAATTGCAGTATAGGACACACAAAAATATTGTCTATTGCAGAAGTGCTAAGGCAGCTGGATTATACCACCACGTGCATCGAAAATGTGAACCCCTGGTCCATTTCCACGAGATAAAATTAGGCCGATTTTTTTAATAGGTCAGTCCCTGGTCCATTTTCACAAGAAAGTGCAGTCTTCCAGTTAATCTAAGCAAAAGGACACCTATGTATCGAATTTCAACTGAATCAAGCCACAACTAAGATTTTTCCGAATATAACAATCCCTGGTTCACTTTTTGGAGAAAATAGTACTCTCCTTGCTTATCTAAACAAAAATACAACTATGTAACAAATTTTTCGCATGAGTCACTTCTTGGTCCACTTCTCAGAGAGAAGAGAAACTTTCCAGTGCTTTCCAAAAACCACCCTACTTAACAAATCCTAAATAAACGGACCATAAATAGGATGTTTTCGAATATGTCAGTCGCTGTTCCATTTACCGCAGGAAAGAGTAGTCCCCCTGTTAATCTAAGCTAGAAACACCTACATATGTACTGAATTTCGAGTAAATCGAACCATAAATAATTTTTTTTTCGAAAAGGTTAGTTCCTGGTCCACTTCCCGGAGAAAACAAAAATCGGAATTTTTGAATAGGTCAGTTCCCGGAGAGAAAAGTAGTCCCCCATTAATCTGAGCAAAAAGCCGCCTATGTACCGATTTTCAAGGAAATCGAACGATAAGTGCAATTTTTACGAATAGGTAAGTTCCCAGTCCATTTCCCTGAGGGAAAACTAGTCCAATTTTTTTAATAGGTCAGTCCCTGGTCAACTTTCCTGAGGGAAGTGTATTCTTCCAGTTCATCTAAGCAAAACCCAGCTATGTACCGAATTTCAAGAAAAGTGGACTATAAATAAAATTTTTTCGAACAGGACCGGGTCTACCGGGACTAATTCCCGAAAATTCTTTTTCTGAAAAACCTTCCTAGGAATCATAGAAACAATCCGGTGAAATTCCAAGTCAGTCGGTCAGTAACGAATTTCAAGTAAGAACGATAAAAACAATTTCTGCGATCCATTTTTCTGAGAGAAAAATAGTCTGACCACTTTCCGGAATGAGGAGTAATCTTCATTTTGATCGAAGCAAAAAGCTACCCACGTATAAAAATTTCAGTACATGGAACCATCGGAGATAAGAATAATCCGCCTTTTTGAATAGGTCACTCCCTGGGAGCTTCGGAGGAAATAACAACTAGCGTGTGCTTTCTCCATTAGGGGCAAAATGAATGTTAGGCGAAAATCAAACGAAGAGCCCCAACTGGTATGTTCTACCGGCGAAGTGAATGCTCTCATAAGCACAAAAAAAATATGTGACTGCGCTACTGTTCTGCCAACTCTATGTTAACTTAAGAATTTAATCTGATATTAATATACAGTGGCGGACTAAAGTCTACATACGACCCCTTTTTTTGGAATCCCTACCGTCCCATAGTTTTTACAGGAAAAGTATTGATGTAGTCTTGCTTTGAATTTAATTGTAAGACAAAACCGAAAATTTCATATTTGTTCAACATTAACTTTCAATGTTATTAACAAAAAACTCAAAAAAGCCGTTGACAAAAGTGAACATACGTTTCATTAATTTGTTTCGTTTATTACTTCAGCTATTGTTTTCAGCGGTCAAGTACCGTTTTCTATATACATATATATATATATACATCTTCTCTCATTTCCAACATTTAGTTTGTTAAGTTTTTTTTCTCTTTTACTCTATTATACTTGGACATGGTGGTGGCGTAGCTATGTTTATCAAATCTTGTTTGTCCTATATAATTAAATGTACATCAGAACCTCTTAAACAAATTGAATATGTCTTTGTCGAAATCAAAACTAATTATATAAGAATACTTGTATGATGTGTTTATAGGCCTCACAAACACATTTCTTTTTACAAATTTATTGAAAATCTTAGTGTCAGCTTCAATCATATTGTTATAGCTGGAGATTTTAATAGTGACTTGCTTACTGAAAACAAACTTTCGCAATAAATGCCAAATCTGGGTATTTTTCCGGTGAATACTTCATTCCCAGCACATTACACTGAAGGTTGTAGCACATTATTATAGATGTATGTTCTTTGTTAGTGATAAATCAAAAATACTAATGTGACCAGCTGTCCGTTCCGAATTTTTCCAAGCACGACCTCATTTTTCTGATATTAGATTTTAATACAATTACCTATTCCTATAGAGATTTAATATTTAATATTACTATTAATGTTGTACCCCGGAAGTCTCTGCAGACGAACAGATTAACTTTCTTCAATCAAATATTATATAAATATTCTATTTGAATATTGTAGTATGGGCCGCTCGTAACGAAATTCAACAAGGAGCGTAGTTCAACAATTATATTATATTTAGGGCCTTATTCATAAGCGCAACAAGGCTTATCGAAAGTGGAAAAGTTTGAATAATATAATTTTTTCAAGACTCATACAAGAAAATTGTTTGAATAGGTCAGCCTACGGCCCACTTCCCAGAGAGAAGAATAGTCCGACTTTTAGAATAGAGCCGTCCCCGGCCCACTTCCCAGAAATGAGTCTATAAAAAATAAATCATGGCATATTTTTTATCATAACTTTATTTACTCAATACTTGTGGGTATACAACATATTTGGATTTAACATTGACATTGGTCCACTTTACCTGTTAATCTAAGCAAAAAGCTATAGAATTTCAAGTAAATCGAGCCGTAAATAAGATTTTTTTTGAAAATGTCAGTCCCTGTTCCACCTCCTCGAGGGAGGAGTAGTCTTCCTGTTAATCAAAGCAAAAAGGTACTCATGTACAAAGTTTCAAGTAAATGGAACTATAAATAAGGCTTTTTGGAATATGTCAGTCACTGGTACACTTCTCGGAGAGAAGAAAAATCTTTCTATTAATCTAAGCAAAAGCTGCCTATGTACCGAACTTCAAGTAAATCTACCTATGTACCGACTTTTATTAGGCTAAATTAACTATAATGTGATGTATAAATATCACACATCAAGACGAGAGTAGGAACTGCAGTTAATTTTGTGTTGATTTATCTTCTGATGTTTGCTCTTTTTTGTTTGTAATCTTTCTCTTTGCTATTAGTAGGACGTACTCAATGTCCGACTCCGCATAACTCTTTAACTAACTTAAATTTGGTTGCTTTGAAGTCAGCTAATATTTATTTAGATGAAACGGTGTATTAGCTAACTTTTATTGATCTAACTTTAAGCTAGGTACTTTGTGGTGCAGCAATCAACGAATGTCAGCCACGTTTGGCGCCACCAGCTCGTCGGTTCATGTTGTTGTTTACTCGTATAAGGAATGAGTGAACGGCGCCAGCCAGGTTTGTGCTACTGTCAAGTGCACAGCGACAGCGATTTTCATCGAAGCTGAGCGAGTACAGTCGTGAATCAGTCGTTCGATCATGTGCAAGCAGCATAACCAGAAGTGGCACAATATTTTAAAAGATAGAATATAGTTCTTAAGATAAAGTTCTTAATTAAGTAAAGCTAACTTTTATAAATAGGTAATATAAGCTAGCTACTAAGTACCGAACTTTAAGTTAGTTGCAAAGTCATGCAGAGTCGGAAAATTGACTACTACGTAGCACATCGCAATGTTAAAATAGTCAGTTGGTTCCATGAAAAGCAGTCCAAGTATAAGCCACCTCTAGTTGAGAAGTAGTTAGATTAAAGTGGATTAAAAGTTAGCTGAGTTGTTGGCAGGGAAATTACTAGGGACTACATTAGAAAATATGTTTAGTGTATCTAGATGACATAATCGTGTTCGATAAAAGCTTTAAGGAATACCTGGACAATATGTTCTAGAAAGTGCTCTTTATTTAAAAAGGAGGTTCATTACTTAGGGAACGACGATGCACTGCGAGGTAAAAGAAAGAAACTGTGAGTGATTGGCCAAAGCCTAGAAATTCGCACGAGTTACGAAGCTTTCTTGCTATGCATTTTCTATTGCCTTCGTGAGCTTATCAAGAAAAATTGAGCTTTTGAGTGAACAAGGAACAATACGAGTCCTTCCAAGCTATGACGGAACGTTTGATTACTGCGCCTATGCTACCGCACCCGGTTATAGGTGCACGATTTATGGTATTCTAGATACGGATACTAGTGGTTATGCGAAAGGAGGCGTTCTTTTACAAGTAATTGAAGGGCAGAAGAAGGCAGTTGCCTACTATACCCGTTCTATTGGAAAGCCCAAGCGGAACTACTGCGTTACTTGGTAGATTGCATGAAACATTTCCACAAGTATCTGTACTGGCAACATTTCCGACAATCTAATAGCAATTCCGGAATGTATTGTATATGGTGGAAGGCACATGAGTTTTACGAAAACCTTGTAGAAGTTCAAACAGCGGTTCTATTGGGTTGGTTACTGTAAAAGGGTCGAAATCCTGAAGTCATGGACAGATGCAGCAATACAATTTAGGAATTCCATGTGAACGAGTTGCCATGGATGTAGCTGGCCCATTCCTTACGAGCAAACCAGGAACAAGTACGTCCTCGTGGTTATGAACTACTTAGTAATGAGGTCTAACCAATGCCAAAACTGGAAGCTGAAACTGTTGCGGATGCGTTTACCTACAATGGGGTTGCCAGATACGGTACACCTATAGATCGTCATTCTGATCAAGGAGGTAATTTCGAATCGGCGGTATGCCGAGAGATGTGATAGATACTGGATATTCGGAAAACCCGAAGGGCAGCTATGCATCCCGAACCCTGGAAGAGCACCTGAGGAAGGTCAAAAACAAACTTCAGGAAAATTTGGACATCTTTTTCTGATGGGATATCGGTCCGCTCGAAACAGCGGGTAAAATATCAGCAAAGCTACTCTTCGGTCCTAAGGTTGGTCCTCGAAACTTCAGCGCAATGGGGAAGGTTCATATAAGATAATCAAACGGCTAAACGACGTATTGTATGGAATCCGAAACCGTTGGAAAGAACAGCAAATGTGTCTGATCAGGATGATCAGACTTAAGTGGAGGGAGGGCGAAAATACGAATGACAGATGAAAAGAAGATGGCGATAACTAAAACACATTCTAGAGGGCAAGTATCGAGCATTCCAAAAAAATCTAGAACTGATTATGAGCATTAGATGAGGCAGAGTTTAGTAGAGTGTGAAAATTGTTAAATAAGTAAATTGTGATTTAAGAGGTAATGAATGAACGTTGATTGAATCTGTTGATGACAATACCAATTTAAATAATACTCGATCAAATTTACAGAAAGATATATTTGTTAGGCAATTAAATTTGCCCAAGTAAAAAATAGAATAGAAATATGATACGTAGAGCAGAGCTGCACTAATTATTTTATCTAGGGGTTTCACCAGCTTCGGTAGTAGCGTTGCAATAACATAATCCAATATCATTTATAGGCCGTTTCCACCAAGCGTAAACTCTGTGTTTGCAGCTGCTAGCTTTCTTAGTGGCAAACACCTGTCAAATTCCATATATGGTATATCTCATAACACAAACTCACTTCAAACTCACTTTTCACAGCGTGTTTGAGTGGAGTTTGCATGTTTTTCATTACATGCAACTGGCAACAATAACCATTTTACGTAATTTTTTTTCTTTTTTTATTTCATTTTTATCTACATACGGCAGCACTGTTTGACATAACGTCAATATTTACATATATTTTTGTGATTGTATAAGAAAACCACAAATTTGGTGTTGGAGCTCGACCGAAAATCGCTTCAGCGGTTAAAAAGTGCCAATTACAAATACACGTATATATAGTAAACAAAAATAAATGACAGCTAAAACACTAAACTGAGTAAACCCAGTAGAAACACTTGACAGTTCTCGTAAACTTAATACTAAAACGGCCTATTACTTAGGCTGCTATATATAGGTCTGGCCTAGGCAACACTTAGTGTTGCCAGGTGCAATTTGACATTTCCATTGGAAAGTTTGACATTTTTTAGCATAACATCACTCAGAACGTTTTGTCATTTGATCGTGAATTGTTTTATTTACAGGGAATTAAAAAATTCATCTCGGCCAAAAAATGGAATTAACTCGTGAACATTTTCGTGCGATCATTTTTCACAACTTTCGACGTGGATTATCACGACAAGAGTGCATCGATGAACTAAAATCTTTGTATGGCTATGAAGCACCATCCTATAGCACTGTGAAAATTTGGTACAACGAATTCAATCGTAGCCGACGCTCGCTCAACGACGAACTCCGTGAAGGTCGTCCAAAAACAGCCGTTGTGCCAGAAAACATCGATGCCGTACGTGAACTGATAATGCAAGACCGTCATGATAGAGGCATACCTATGCATTTCTCCCACCAGCATACATACGATATTGCATGAACACCTGGCCGTAAAAAAGGTTTGTTCTCGTTGGATCCCGCACATTTTGACAATCGCTCAAAAAAAGCTCGTGTGGATTGGTGTAAAGAAATGCTGAAAAAATACGATCGCGGTGCTCCAAAAGACGTTTATAAGATCGTTACAGGTGACGAATCATGGATATATACGTATCAGCCCGAAACAAAACAGCAATCGACCGTGTGGGTCTTCCAAGACGAGCCAAATCAAAAAAAAAAAAAAACCATTTTCGTTGATAAATATTCGTATTTCATTATTAGGCCAGAAATATATATAGCAGCCAACGTAATGACCTTTATTTAACATTCCATATGTTTATGTTTTCTATCCGCGTTTAAATACATAAGTTTGAAATTATTAACCACTTGTATTATATTTATTAAACGCGTATGCAAATTTTGGGCCGCGTTAGCCGAGTGGTTAACATTGCGTACTGCCGTTCGGAAGGCTAGAGTTCAAATCCTCGTGTCGTACTAACATTCAAAAAGTTGTAAAAATTAATTTAAATAATTAATTGGGCAAAATTTTCTGAATGCGTTCGCCTCTCAAATGGGAATGTCAACCCCTCCGAGTGTATTTCTGACATGAAATAAACCTCCTCATAAAAAACCATCAGCCGTTCGGATGCGGCTTAGTATAAACTGTAAGTCCCTCAATTTTGTTGGAAAAATATCTAGACGCAAAACCACAAATTGGCGGAGGAACTCGGCCGAAAATCGTTTCAGGAGTTACAAAGCGCCAATTATATATATATGCAAATTTGTTTTCTCTTTTTCTTCAAAGTATTTATATTTTCTTTTGCTTGTTGAGCATCGATACGCGTTACCTCTTCACTTCCAAAAGGCAATGCTTTGCCAAATTCGCAAATACTGCATAAAACGGCAACGGTAAAACACAATAACGCAAAAAAATATGGGCCCCTGTCCATAACACACAGTGTTGAAATCGTCGTTCGAGGTACATCCAAATATCATAGAAAACTAATTTAAATTAAAAGTTAACTGTTCCAATTGCCTCCAGACAATGTGAATAGTGTCCTAACATTTATTTAAAAAATAGAGGGACCTACAAGTGGTCTCTGAACGTCTGATGGATTTTTATAAGATTTTTAGTTCATGCTAGAAATACACTAGAAGCGGCTGAAATTCCCTCCAAAGGGCGTCCGATATTTTTTTTGGATATTTTTCTGACCAGGATTCGAACTCATATGGTAGTTCGTACTGCGGCCTCTAGTATTTTCATATACGAGTATGTACGCTTTACAAATTGTGTGTACTTGCAGAGTCGGGTATAGTAAAAATTAATTACAAATATTGAAATTTAGCTTTTGGAAACGTTGGAGATATTCGCTTAGACTAGGAAATGTATGCCTTCAAAAAATTTCCTAGCATTCTAGTTTCGCGATTGTGGCAATTTCAAGTCAAGCAAGGTGAAGTAAAATTATCAGAACTTACGTTTTAGTTCTTTCAATATTTGAGTTGTCTGATACTTCATTAGAATAGATGTTCACACGTCTCTCATCTAATTCTCGCTCTTTTTCGTTAGCTTCCCACTTTTCGAATTTCGCTCGGAGTTGCTTAGCCCGTGCGGCTGCTTGTGCCTAATGTGATTTCATAGATACAAAAATAAGTCAGTAATTAAATTTTTTTTTAATCTTAACTACTAATTGTTTGACTACAATATATTATTAATATAACCCATTAATTATAGTGGGAGTGAACTACATGCTACTCACATATATTTAAAAGTAGTAGAATCAAATAATCGGTAAATGTATAATATTTAGAAGAGTACAAGGTGTGTCCCAAAAATAACCGAACTTTTTGGATATAAAATAATAAAATACACATTATATTATCTTTGAAAGTTATTATTTATTCAAAATAGGTTCCATTTGACTAAACACAACGTTTGGAACGATCAACCAGCGCATGCATAGATTTTTTTATGTCATTTATAGAAATGTTCTTCAGTACCTCGGTTACGGCTGCTTGAATAATAATAAACTTTTTTCATTAATTCGTATGTCTCAGCAAATTTCAAGTTTGACACAAAATTTTATATTTGCTCTTTGTTCCATTTTATTTTGGAACCATTAGCACACTTTTGGTTTTATTGAAATGGCTGTCATTTTTACATTTGTCATCCGACTTACATGAAGTTAGGTGCGTTTGAAAGAGGATGAATGTATCTTTTTAATGTTGCAAATTTTTAATATATGGCGCTGTATGTTATATGATTTAAATATAAAGTTCGGTTATTTTTGGGACCCACCGTGTATATACATAATAAAGCAGGGATGCTCAACAAATGCAACAATATCATTCCGTTTCGCTAACAAGAAAAGTTAACCCAAATCAAATAATCGGTAAATGTATAATATTTAGAAGAATATATATATGTATAATAAACCAGAGACGCTCAACAAATGCAACAATATCATTCCGTTTCGTTAACAAGAAAAGTTAACTCAACGAAATAAAATCGTTTTGTTTTAGCGCCATGTTATCAACACGAAATGAGATCGTTAACCTGAAACCGCACAAAACTGATCGTTAACGTTAATTTTAAAATGGCTGCTTGTTGTGATTTAACAGCACACTTCAATTTTAAGGTTTAACATTTCTGTTAACGATTTAACTTAAAAAAAATTGAAAGAAATTTATTTTGACAACTGCTTTAACGTGAATATTTCAAAATGTTTCAACCGAAACGATGTAAATTCTTCGATTAACGTGAAATTTATCGTTACGATGCAGCCTTGTAATAAACTCATAATGACCAATTATGGTATATTCATGATCTCCGAAACAGCTGTCACTTCTACCATTTTTTCTTTGTTGTATAACAAAAAATATTCAATTCATACAAACAAACCAGGCCTTTTAGCTCACTTAAAATTAACAAACATTATTAGTAATGCATGGCCGCAAAAACAAATTTAAATATATATGTGTCAATGAGCGCGACACTTAATTCTGCTTATACATTTCTCAGTCAATCAATGCCTGAAAGTATACAGGATTTACTAACCATTCTATTAAGAAAAATAGCGGCTAAATTAGCGCACTTAATAGTTGTTGGTTAATAATGAATTGAATAATACAACAACAGATTACATGGCTGATGTTGGCGCAGTGGTAGAACACTCACCTGTTAAGTCAGGATCCGTTGGTTCGATCCCTGCCATAAGAAGTCTGATGAGGAGATGTGGTGATCTCCGAAACAGCTGTCACTTCTACCATTTTTTCTTTGTTGTATAACAAAAAATATTCAATTCATACAAACAAACCAGGCCTTTTAGCTCACTTAAAATTAACAAACATTATTAGTAATGCATGGCCGCAAAAACAAATTTAAATCCTTTTTTGATTAAAAATGGTGGATCCAATACGGCGGTGTTACATGGGAGGTTTTTGAGGACACTGATTATGAGTCTCGTTTGTCGAAACAGAAAGTTCCAAATTCGAGGATAGTATTTTTGTTATTTATATTATTATTTACTTCAATTGTAGGAAGAGAATCTGTGAAGATTATTTGCAATAACCTTAGAAGTAAATATGGAAGTATACCATAGTTGGATAGTAACGATGCTGAAATAACAGTCTAAAGTCGTTATGCTGTATGATGTAGTAAGACTTCAAAAGCTCTGCATAATTTAGGTTAACATTTTTGGTAAGCTATTTCATGATTTACAATTATTTTAACAGTTTTGAAAAGTGGAGATCGCCGACTGCTCAAAACTAATTTGGAGAGTTTTAGGACTGCACTCACGTTGCAAGTTCTATGGATTTATATTGGCTACAAAAAGTAAATTACCAACAAATGTGGATTGTAAAGCCCCAAATTATAGGTGTATAGCAGCAATGCGAATAATTTTTGATAGTTGAGCTTTAGGTGAAAATCCATGCAAAGATACTGCATAATTAATTACTATTACGTAATGATAATTCTGGGACCTAATTGCCATTTTTCAAACATTGCTGACACACGAACTTTTCACGCCAGGGAGCCTGCTATCAAAAAAATTAGATAAACTAGACAATTTAATAAATTTATCTTGGGAAATAAACCACCATAGACGTTTTGGATGCAGTGATATATGCAGATCTATACGAGGATATCAAAGTTTTGTATATGTACGCAAAATTAAGTTGAAGAGTATAATTTTATATAAAATTGGCACTTTGTCTAATTTGATAGGTATCAGGTAAATTTTTTAACATTAGATAAGTAACTAATTGCTGGATTTTTACTCTGCTAAATACTTTTCTGGTTCCAAGTAAAACACGCTTGCTTCCATGCAATTCAGTATAATAAGTCTTTTGTGTTTTATTCAACAGTTATAAAAGAAGACTGGCAGGATGTTTTCGGTTTCAGTTATTTGAAAAACATTACAGGGTTACATAATATGTTAGTTGTTATTAGGGTGACAATTCAACACGTCTCCTCAACGTACATATTTTGCATACCGAACAAATAATATAATTAATTTAAATTCGACAATTTTGTAAATTTTCTCTTGACAAGGTCTTGGTAAATTCTTAGTAAATATAATATATCTCCTATCATGTTGTTATTAGTACAATAGTTTAGCTCGATTTTGCCTCTTCGATAGACATCTCTTATGAAGTGATATGGTATACAGGCGTCTTAACTAAATTCATTGCGCTTAAGTTATCGCCGTTTATAATCATCGCCTCTGGACATTGTCTTTCCATTTCACTTAAAAGTTGCTTTAAATAAATTGATTCTATCACCACACAAGTTAGTGCCATATACTCCGTTTCTGTCTAAGGGCTACCGTTGACTGCTTCTTAGATTCATATGAAAATACACCTCTTTCCAAAATTACAACATACGTGTATAACTTGCGATCAGTTGCATCGCCACCCCACTAATCTACAAAACCCTCCATTGGTTTACCTGTCTTGTAATACTTCAACTGCTTGTCTTTCGTTATACATTGGAATCTTACCACCCGCTTTGCTGCCGCTAAAATTTCCACATGTGGGGTCGTTGTTTCGTTGCGCTAGTCTACACACCGAGTGTAACATATCAGGTCGCGTACACACAGCTAAATACGTAAGCGATTCAATCAGTGATTGGTAGCGTACCGGATCAGCTTTCTTACATGTTTTGTCATCATAATTAATCTGATGACCTGGTTCTAACGGAATACCCATCGGACGACAATTCTCCATGTTGTGTTCTCGCAATAATTTTCTTATATGCCCGTGTTGACTTATGGTAGCTACTTCTACTTCCATACTTAAAAAATGTTGGACTTGACCCTTGTCCACTATTTGTACTTCTTGTGATATCATATGTTTGATATTCTTCATGTTATTGTAATCTGAACATGCGATTAACAAATCGTCCACGGATACAGCTATAACACTCATCTGCTTTACCTTATGTTTAACATACTAAACACACAATTCTCACTTTCACATTTGCTTAAATCCGATTCGCTTTAATATGTCATCTAACTTTATATTCCAATGTCGGCCAGACTACTTAAATCCGTAAAGTGCCTTTTTCAACTTTAGTCAATAATCAGGACAACGCTGCTCAATAAAACATTTCCGATTGACACATATATATATTCTGCTAATTCATTGTTTAAATAAGCAGTGGATACATCCATTTGATGTAAATGCAAACCATATTCTGCAGCTAACGCAAAAATCATTCTTATGGTATAACCATATATCTTACTACAGGCGAAAATGTTTTGGTATAATTCACAACATAAACTTGTGAACAACCGTTCGCAACTAATCTTGCTTTAAACCGTTCCACGTTACCATCTTTGCTTCTCTTAACAGCGATTACCCATTTCCAACCATCTACAGTCTCAGGAATTTTTATCTCATCTTTGATCATCAAATTCAAATAATTGAACTGTTTTTCGATCTATCGACGCCTACGGTACGAACTAGTTTAGTTCTACCTAATCCACGCTTCTCAATTTCTTCTACTATTTCGTCTTCGTTTACGGTATTGTTTTCGTCTTCATCTTGCTGGAATGGTACTTGAGCCACCTGCCCGTTTCCCGTAATATTCATCTGCGTTGAATTTACTACATCAAAAGCAATCTTGGATTGTTCTGTATCATGTTCAGCTTTCCCAATTAAGTAATCATTCCTACTAATGATTAAACGTTTAGTTTCTCGATCAAGCAACCTATATGCTTTTGATACATCTTAGTACCTAACCAATGTATACTCTTTACCCCTTGCTTTGAATTTGTTTTGTTGACGTTTATCCAGTGCCACCGCGAATGATCCAAACGCACTCAAATGTGCGACTGTAGGCTTATAACCATGCCATCTAACGCTTTTGTCGTAGATCGATTTCTCAAATAAGCAGCAGTAAGAACTGCTTCTGCATACAATGCATTTACACTCAACATCATACACCTAGCCATTTCAATAAGCGTTATATTCATACTTTCCATTTTCTTTTAAAAAAAAATCAAAAGCATTGTTGACAAACTCAGGCCCATTATCACATCTGTATATACAACTCCAAATAAATCAACTGCTCTATTCTGCTATGCCTACGCTGACTGCATTTACTGGACATACACAATGCGCAGTTGACACCTGTTGGAACATTTACAGACAATCCGAGCGCCACCTGCTTGTTGCTCAGCTCACGTAGAGTTTCAAAGTTTAGATGACCAAACCTATTGTGCCACTTCATTACGTCATCAGTTGTTTTCTTCGAAAAATATAGCTTATATTTATTTGCTTGAAATATATACAAATCTCTGACCTTTTCTGCACTTAAAATAAATCCTCCGTGCTTGTCAATGATTTTCGCCGTATTGCGCCTGAATTGAGCAATATAACTGCAACGGCTCTGGCAACTGAGATAAAGTTGCACTGTAAGCCCGGTAGGAACAAACCACCTACCAGTGTCACAATGAACTTATCTATCATTAATCGAACAACGCCTCTGCTTTTTGCTAATATTTTGTGATCTACAGCAAACATAATTGACTCCTCACATTGTTCGAACTCATCAAACATGTTGCGGTTGCAACATAAATGCGAAGAAGCACCACTGTCAACGCACCAAGCATTTAGTCTAAGAGCCCATGGGCAGATACTTATATGTATTTGACCATACTTGAGTCTTTGTATGTTGAGGTCCCTTTACCTACCCTACATGAGATGGAGACTCACTAAGCCCAAAGTGGCAGACGCAGGTAGTGCGCAGGTAAGACAGATATAAATTTTTCACTGATTTCAAATCTATTTGTCTGCCGTTTTGAAATTTAAAAATATAATATTATTAATAGCAAAAAATACCAATGGCAGAGAGTTATCGCGCGGTAAACTTTTTGGCAGACATTTTTGAAAATGCCAAAAAAATAAAATTTTGAAACTAAGTGACCATGTCTGCCATTAATATATTTTATTCCTAACAGTATTTGAAGCTTATATTTATCACGGCAGACACCTACATTGCGTACAAACATCAGCACAAGACAAAAGTTAAATGTGTATTTTGTGCTACGGTAAAAGATGAACAGTTGAATTTATTTTCGGAAGATACAATAGAACAATGTCGCAATATTTTGAGGTTACGCAAATTTCATAATTTAAAATATAAAGATGTTATACTACCGGATGAAATTTTTGATAGCGCTTATCACAGATGTTGTTATAAGACATTTACAGCCCTAAAAAAAATTTTTTTTTCTACAAATGTCACCGAAAAAGTGTTATCACAGTCTAGCACTTCTTTGTCTCTACTCGAACAACCGTCGACATCAACTACGAGCACTACAGCTGATGAAACAAATCAAAGTGATCCTGTTGTAGAAAATGTGTACGTTTTTGAAACAACTGACGTAGAAAAAAATAAACAAGCCGAAGTGGATCAGTCATTGGAGGAAGAACAATCCAAAGACTCTGCAGCAACATCTTCAACAGCTCTACCTTCTGATCCCGTGGATGCAGCTAGTCAAAATTTATGCTTTTTTTGTAATAAAAAAAGAAACAATATAACTTCAGACAAAAATAAATTTATTATCACAGTTTAAGCCAGATAGTGATATTTACAATGAAACTATGACCAAAATACAAAGTGTTCAGTCGTCTAAAGTATATTATCACGATGTTTGTCGGCAAAATTTTAGAAATCAAAAAAGATCATTAGTGAAAAGTCCGGTACGTACTTTGTGGCACGTTCATCGCGAAATTCATGATACTGTTTGGAAGGAAATTTGTACCGAGGACGTTGTTACTTCTTATCATATTTGCATAAACAGTATCTTGATCATTAAACATATCATATTAACTGGAGGCTCAGACGTAAAATCTATATTTACACCACATTATCTACAAGGCAAAATATCCAACAAATTTGGTAATAGAATTCAAATTTTAGTCCCTGCAAATAACCAAAAGAAAGTTGTTGCTCCGATAGGCGTCTCAACCGTAGATGTTTCATTGTTTGCGCATCTTAAGGACCAGGACGTTCTGCAAGCAGCCGCTACTCTTTTGCGGAAGGAGATTCTGGGTATAAAAAAGAGGAAATTACCCGATGATTTAACGAGTAAACGGCTGATAAAAGGTGAATGTTCAGTACCACCAATGGTTACTGAATTTGTATCAAAAGTTCTTGGAAGCTATAAGCGCCAACGTCGAAATTGCGACACATTTCAACGCTACGTGAAATCTTTGTCACAGGATATGATTTATATGACACATAATGGCAATATAAAGACCTCCAAACATACTTGCTTGGGAAAAGCGTTAAAAAGTCTCACCAGTAGTCGCAAGGTAATTGATATAATGAATCATTACGGTCATTGTATCAGTTACAATGATATTGAAGAGCTTGAAACAGAAGCAACCATTTTTTCTATTTCACGAAACGAAAAATGTCCTGAGGCAATAAATCGTATCGAGAATCGATCAGCGGGGCTAGCGTTTGGTTACTAAAAACGGAAAAGATACTCTCCATGATACTGTTGGAATAATGTATCAAAACATCGATGAAGAAGAAGAAAACGAAGAAGAGAAAGAAGAAGAAGAAGAGGAAGACGAAGAAGAAGAGGAAGACGAAGAAGAAGAAGAAGAAGAAGCTGGAGCTGGAGCTGGAGCTACAGGTACAAGAAGCGTAGGAAACGATCGATTGAAGCGATCCAGTATGAGTTACCACATTATGCTAAAAAATTAAAAAAAACTACTAACCTTCAAAGTGGAAGTGAGGAAGAGACAAACATTATTGTCCATACGAATCTTTACAATAGAATTGACACGGTTTGGATGTTGAGTTATGCCTTTGGCGTGTCGAATACTCCTATGTGGACTGGTTTTAACAGTAAAATACTGACAGATGATTCTCCACGGCAATTAATTACATATTTAACTCCGATTAATGAATCGTAGTCTTAGCAACTATGCAAGAATGTATGGAAATATTGAAAGAAATAAATCAAGAGTACATACAAGTAACGTATGATTGCCTTACAACTCCAAGCAACAGAAGGTAACACGTTCAAAAAATTATTTATTCATTTGGGGGCTTTTCATATCATGATGTCTTATTTTAAGGCGGTTGGAAAAGTTATCAATGACTGTGGTATAAAACCATCATGGTTGACAGTGAAATATTTGGATGCTCAATGGAACTGGAAATCACGAGAGATACATCAACATAACAAAAATATGTAATGAGCTCGGTGAATTGTTAGCCAAAAGTTTAATAGGTTTTCATGCCTTTACTGGCTGTGATTTTAATCCTGCTTTCTTCAACAAAGGAAAAAAGAGATCGTTTACTTTGCTGAGAAAAAGCATAGAGTATCAAAAAGCATTTTCTACTGTAGGGGAAGAAAATCTAACAGAGGATCAGCTAGAAGAATTATTTAATATTATTCAACGTTTCACTTGCCAAATATATAATGACAAAAAAAGTGATGACGTTAATGATGGAAGGTACCAATTATTTATAAACAACTACAAAGCTTCTGACGTCAATGAAAATTTTATAAAGAAAATTCAAAATTTTGATGCAAGCTCAATACCACCGTGTAAGAGCGAGCTTTATCAACAATTCTTAAGAGCCCACTACATTTCTTCTATTTGGAAAAATTCTTACCAAAAGCAACCTACAATGCTGGACCCATTGGAGTATGGTTGGCTTAAGCTTGACAACACCTATGTCTTCAAATGGTTCGATGGTGACCAGCTTCCAAATCTAGTGAGTGACTTTGTCACTGATGCCCCAGGTAAGTTGAGAAAAAATACCTATTTTTTTTATCTCTTATTTTCGAATGGGTTTACAATCTACTTTTTTTGTTATAGAATCAGATTCAATGGATGATGAAGACGAATTACCGAACGAGAAGTGTGACTCCGATGATGATGATGAATAATGGACGAACAAAATTTATGCGTGCATAACTTGTTTTTTAATTCATTCCATCTTTTAAAATTTTGTTTTAACTAAATAAAAAAAAGTTGAATCGAGATTAGGTATACTTTTTGTTATCAGGAGTATACCCTAGTATTTACGATTTTAGCTTAAAAAATATTATTTTTTTTTCATCTAATCTATAAAATTAAGTATGCAGACTCTAAAAAAATATTTATTTTTATTAATATAGTGAGAAATTAAACTACAAGTAACTTATACTCATGTAAGACAAGCAATACTATTCATAGTCGCAGGCTGGGTGGTTGCTGATATTTAGTCTTGTGCTGATGTTTGTACGCAATGTAGGTGTCTGCCGTGATAAATATAAGCTTCAAATACTATTAGGAATAAAATATATTAATGGCAGACATGGTCATTTAGTTTCAAAATTTTATTTTTTTGGCATTTTCAAAAATGTCTGCCAAAAAGTTTACCGCGCGATAACTCTCTGCCATTGGTATTTTTTGCTATTAATAATATTATATTTTTAAATTTCAAAACGGCAGACAAATAGATTTGAAATCAGTGAAAAATTTATATCTGTCTTACCTGCGCACTACCTGCGTCTGCCACTTTGGGCTTAGTGAGTCTCCATCTCATGCTTCAGTTATTTAACCGAAACCGAAAACATTACAGGGTTGCATTAATATGTCAGTTGTTATTAGGATAACATTTTAACACTAATCTATGCCAGGAGTTATTATTCACGCTCTTAACAACATACTCGTATACCTGTCCTGTGATGATAACTCGAAAAGTAATGGAATGGTTCAGTAGTCGCCAATAGTAGCATTTGTTGTTTTTTAATTGCTGTAGCTCGTTATTCCACTATGGTAATATTAGGTGTAATAAAAAGTTATTAATTATTTTTGCTTGAAATTGAAGGCTTTAATTTTTAATTTTCGTATCCAACATTCTTCAAATGGTTTCAAACTGTTTTTTGTGTAATCTTTAGCTCTTGGATAATCGAAACAGTGCTTACAGGACGGTCGGGCTCGACAATGTCCATGTGTTTATCAACATTTTCGACAATTGGCCTTCCACTATACTAGGCATCTTTTACATCAAAATGACCGGAATGAAACCGGAATCGTGCATGATTGACTGTATTAGTATCAGGACCATAAACGGTAATCACATTTTCAGCCGCCTGGCCAGCGTTTTCGCCCTTATCGAAGAAAAACTGTAAAATATAGCGTATTTTCTCTTTGCTCTTCACACGCTCAAACAAAACTGAATCAACCAATCACAAAACTGTCAGAAAAGTTTTTTTAGTACGAAATGTCATCTTTCTAACACCGTCTAGCGGAACCCGATCGGACTTATACAACGCGAGATACATATAAGTAACCCAATCTGTTGGAACTACTGCTGTCTCTTTATTCAAATTAGAGTTAGCTTAGCTCTTAAAAGGTGTTCGAATAATTGGTCTGATCACAATATGTGGTTTAGGTTTTATGATAATGATATTGATACTGTAGTGCTAATGATGTAATGGCCACTACTGAGAGTGTCATTTCCAGTTTGTCACGTACAGTGGAGACTTAAATTCGAAAACAAAATGTAAAGCATACGTCAGTGTTAATGTTAGTGTGGAGTGTTGTATTGATGAGTGGATAATCACAGCTACGCCACCGTGTGAATATGAGAAGTAAAAAGTATACATTTTATAATTGGTGAAAATAAAGAGGAAATAATTGAGTTCTGGATTTTTTTATTCCCATTTAGTGATACTGAAATGGAATCATTTAAAGTCTATAAGTTCTCAAAAATTGCCATATATTGGGTCAAGAATAAGGTCATCCATTATTTTTGCAATAGATTGATAAACTGGGTGGGATGAAAAGTAACCTCCTTGACCTCCAGAATGCGCTGCTACTTCAAAAAAGGTTATAGTGCCCTGTAGTCCGTTCAAATTTGGGCAAACATACCGAATTTCCGTGCGATACTGTCCTTAGTTTTGTTTTGACAGCTGATTGTTGTTGACGTGTTTGGCTGAGACGAAAAACGCACACGCGCAACGTATCCGTGGCTAAAATCAATGCACTAGGACTCCAATTACTTCCGCATCCATCGTATTCGCCCGATTTGGTTCCCTCGGACTATTATCTCTTCCTAAACCTCAAAACATGGCTCATCAATAAAAAATTCAGCTCACGCGAGGATGTCAAATACGTAAACAACAATAAATAAATATGAACGACGGTCAGTGGGGTTACTTTTCACCCCACCCTGCAGTAATCTGTATCTCGCGTTTTACAAATGCGACTGGACGCTAGATGGCGTTAGGAAGATTATATTTTATACTAAAGAAGATATCGAGAGAAGGGTTGATCACTTAACCTAAATTTGTCGATTTCGTTTCTGTAATTTTGATGTAAAATACGCTCCATGGTGTCGAATGCCAATTGTTGAAAATGCCGATAATATAATGGAAATCATAGAGTTTGAATGTCATGCGAGTACGGTTTTGATTGCCCAGGTGCTAAACATTGCACAAAAAACCATTTGGGACTGTTTGAAAATGGTTGGATACACAAAGAAGTTGGATGTATGGGTGCCGATCGCTGCTGAATCGTAACAACATCGGCCCATTTCTGAGGTGGATGATGACTGGTGATGGAAACGATCGTGGCCGTAGGGCGGTGAGCCGATACAAACGGTATCCAAGCCATTGTTGACGGCCAGGAAGTTTTTATTCTGTTTCAAGGGACGAATTAATCCCTTTGAAGGAGCAATCGCCCATAAACGCTCAGCTTTACCCAACAGGAGCAGAATTGTATTTCTTCAGGACAATGCAAGACCACACACATCGATAGTGACTGGCCAGAAGCTCCGAGGGCTTGGTTTAGAGGCTTTTATGCATCCACCTCGCACCAAGTGATAATCATTCGACCAGAAGAATTGGTCTTAAGAGAAGCCCATAAAAATCGATTGTCAATATTTTTTTACCCAAAGGGACAACGGTTTCTATGAAAGAGGCATAATGACATTACCTTCAAAATGGTAGAAAGTTATCGAGAAAATTCTAACTATAGCAAATAAAACTTTCAATTTAATGCAAAAACAATAGAAGACTTTTTGTTTGATCAATATAATAAACTTAGAATGAGAACTGAGTAATTAAACATTATGGCTGAATTATGTAGGTGAGCGGAACGGTTCTTTATGGACTTTTTATTCTTGAGCCTTACAAGTATAAGTTTGGAACAATTTCTTGGCAGAAATTGTATTGAACGCAGATTACTACGAGTAGAGGGAAAAGCTTCATCTGTTACGCTCTGAATAAAGGTATTTTGTTGTTGGTTAAAGACTTTGTGGAACACAAGGAATATTATTTTAAATACATTTTTGATGCTGTCCGGTGGTCAACCTTCTCCATCATTTTTATCGCCTGTAATAATTTTTCTGTAGGAAAATTGGGCATTTTCTTTCGTCAGCGGAACTTTCGTATATATTTTACCATCGGTTATGATATTGTTCGCCTCAGTTCTTTCGGGTCTTATTATTCCTACACCATTTTGCAGTGTGATTCTACCTCTAACAGTTTTTACATCTCGTCGGAAGGGCAATATAAGGTCATACAAACAAATGTGAAAACTATTATTCCTGGCTGAGCCGTAAGCCCTGGCAGCTAGTGCTTCTTTCTCTGTAAAATGATAATTGTATTATTATTTTTCATTTATAATAAATAAATAACTATTATTCCAGTTTCCTTTAATACGTTATTTCATCATTGAAATAAATGAAGAAATTAAGCATCAGATGTTCTACAACCTCAACTTCATTATTCCATTTTAGTGCTGTCAATGTTGTTAATTTTTGAGCTTGGGTAAGGACTTTTGTAAAAAGAAGGCTGATACTGTTTTGAAGTTTTTCGCCGCAATTGTTTTTTTAAATTAACTATTATTTAAAAACTCTCTGAAAGTATTGAAGAACGCTCTTATTTTTTTTTTTATTCACCAAAGTTCACTCAAATTTACTTAGACGAATATTTTAACTGTTTCAACGTCAAATCAGGGTTGTTTCTATTCAATAAAATAAAAATAGTTCTCGTGATCCGATCGACCAATCCAATTCTCAAGCTCACTATCTTTCGACAACAAGCAACGTACAAAAGGTAAGCTTGCCCCTGTATTTGCTGGAAATAATGCTGCATAATATACTTTTGACTCTGCATTCTTTATACGCAAGTCCCGTCAAAATTATTATCTTGAGATTCTAAATTTTTAGCTTATTTAAAATTACCTTATTTATTACAATATTGTAGTTCACGTATATTTGTTTGGCATTTAATTCGAACATACGACTTATCAAATTTGATGACTAAAATTGTACTACTTATGTAAGTTTTAGATACATATACATATTTATTTTCTAAGCAAATCATTACCTCCATAAGAGCTTCGTCATCAATGGGGCGCTTATAACGCTCACCCGATGTGTCGTAATTTTCATCTTCACTATCATCCTCGAATTCTTCATTTTCATCCTGTGAACCCAGATCGCTGCTGTCTACATCCTGATAGAAGCGGTTGCCACCATCTGGAGGCGGCGTAAAACATTTTAATGGCCGGGGACTAGATTGTGGATCATTACGATTCTGTTCCATTTCGCGAAACTTGTTCAACATTATGGCAGTAGTATGTGTCTTCTCAAGAGCATGAGTTTCTTTGTCAAGTTCGCCTGCATTCTTAGAAGTTTCAGTTTCAGATTCAGACGTTGGCATTTTTACAACCCCTTCTCTTGGCGGAGTAATACGAAATTGCTTTCTTATTTGTACTGTGGGACGATATGTTTCGAAAAACTTAAATTTCGAACTAATGTCGGATGTCTCAATTTTTATGTCCTCCGCCTTCTCATCATATTTGACGACAATCTGTTTTAAATTAAACCTAAAGCCTTAGAATTTGACATAAATATACTAGTATGTAGAAAAACAATGTTGATAGATAGGGTCATCTTGTGCAAATAAAGCAAGGGAAGAATATTTCTTTCACCTGATGTAGAACATAAACGATTATTCACCAACTGAATTGTACCGCTTTTGTAGTTTTGCTTTCAGACGAGTTATCTACCTCATATATGAAGTAAAACTAATGAATGAAAGATCGTGTCAGCCGCGAACAATAAACATATTTTATATTACTATTAGAAGGACCGTTAATTGAATTGCCAAGCATTTTCTTTGTAATTTTCCCTATGTCTATAAGTGAACGAGTAATCGGGTAATCGGGCTGATAGGATCCTGTTTTCTTACTCGAATCGAAATTTTCTCCGATCGGAAGATTTGATATTTCCTAAGAATGTAAGTAAAACTTCATGTTGATAAACAACGCCGTCAATCGATAAAATCATAAAGAACACAAATTCCTACCAAATTTATTTAGCATGAAAACATTGTATTTTATTGAATTCCACCTTTTAAAAGCATGTATCTGGGTTTAATAAAAACATAAAGGCATATATATAAAATACATAAACAAATATGTAGATGGTATATTTGCTATTATTAAGAAAACGGACGTGGAGGTCATTCATTGAACGCACAGCATACAAAAACTAAATTCACAACGGAAGAAGAAAAGAATAAGAAGTTGGCCTTCCTAGAAGTTGAAATTCACCGGGAAAACAAGCAGATTAAATTCAACTGGTATTCAAAAGCTGTATCCTCATCCAGGATGATAAACTTTCATTCCAATCATCCATGGAATCAAAAGAAAAACACTGTCATGAACGTAATAGAAAAAATATATAAACTTAGCGACCAGGAGTTCAGAAACGAAAACAAGGAAAAATTAGGAACATACTATATAAAAACGGATACCCTAACGCACTAATAGAAAGGGGAAAACTTTAGGTTGGAGCCTATATTTTTTTTATGAAATGTTCACAGGTGGTAGTAGGATGTCTATAATTACTAACATTTTAATTTACACTTCTTACAAGCAGGCAATCTACCTGTATTTACTCATAAACACACTAACAACACTTGACTATGAAGGTGCTGCCAGTCCAAATAATCTAAAAATTAACAATAAAAGCAGAAAAATAAACTAAGAAATGAATGCACAGTATTATTAAGTGAAACACCTTTGTAAGTTTAACGGCCTTCGGCCGCGCTTTGGATTGTAACCATGGGCCGAACCAACACCGGCTTCGCCTTGCACAGTATTCTTAAGTAAAACTCTTTTATTTTCACACAACCTTTTATGCGAAATCCTCATTTTATTTTGCTTGGATATTATTGTTGATTTTTAGATCATTTACGGAGTGGCAACGCGTGCCTAGCCAAGGGTTGTTAGTGTGTTTATAAGTAAAGCAGAAGCAGGCCCTCTGCATATAAAAAGCGTAACTTTAAATGTTTATAACTTTTAAGCTATAAATTTGCGCGCGATAAAACTTATCCTACTACCAACTATGAACATTTCATAAAAAAAAACCACAGGCTCCAAACTAAAGTCAACCCATAGAAAGATTTATAATAACAACAATTAACAAAATAGAAGGCGCCAACAACAATGTTAAAACTAAAAACGAAAACAAAACATTCACTGGCATAACATACATACCAGGTTTAACGGACAACACATCGTTAAGAAAATATATCAATACAATAACTTTTGCTTACAGACCACATCGCATACTCAACACAATCTTTACCAAAACTAAAGACCAAATAAATAAGGAGCAACAATACAATGTGATATACAAAATAAAGTGCTATGGAAAAAACGACGAACAATGCAATAAAGTTTATATCGGAACAACAAAACGAGCGCTAGGTGTTAGAATAGGCGAGCATAAGGCGGACGCAAAAAATAAAAAGGAAAAAACCTGCGTTAGCCCAACACCTTGCACAAAGCAACCACACAGCACGAAATAATTTATATAGAGAAGAAAACAAGGAAAAGAATGACATTAGAAGGACTTAGAATACAACAAAAAACACACGTAATACGATGAACTACAAAGAAGACGTAGACCACATAAATTGCGCATACAAGGCGATCATAACGAATGAAAAAGTAAAAGCTGAAATGTATGCACTGTAAGTGATCAGACAAGACGCAATAACCACTGATAGTAATTATTATTCATGTCAATATAATTGCGTTAAGGTATGGTTGAAAAAGGTGTGTGTATGTATAATGTTTGTAAATAATGTTTTCTTGTGTAAATAAATGGACTCCCTGAGGAAGATACCAAATTATATCGAAACGCGTAGGAGACAAAAAAGGAAAACAAAGGTTTTTACTTTTAATTAACGGCCGAAAAGCTCCAAAACACTACCCTACAAAACTCTCTTTTCTTCATTTACAGTATATTTCGAACAATTTATGCAAGTTTATTTCACTTATTCAAAGTTCTGAAAATTCGAACCCGGAAAAATTTTTTTTTGTACAATTTAGGTACATAAAAAACTAAACTCCTTCTTTTCAGCGACTAAACACATTTTATTTTCAATAAGTTTACCAAATCCTATAAGCGTGCTTAGAATATATTAGGTCAAGTAAAAAGTCCGTTCGGTTTTTTCTAAGAGATGGCGTTATTGTCCATAGTACTAGTGTTACGTGTCGCATCATGTCATACTATACGGCGCTGAAAACGTGTTTATTCACGCTAAAAGTTTGTTTTTGACAATGTTTCGATTGATTGACTCAGTACGATGTGAGCGCTCGTCAAAGATGGGCACCAGCAAAGAGAAAATTCGCTATATTTTACAATTTTTCTTCGATCAAGGCGAAAAAGCAGCCAAAACGGCTGAAAAAAATTAATTTAGTTTATGGGCCCGATACTGTAAACGAACGTGTAGCACAAAAGTGGTTTGCTAGGTTCCGTTTCGGTAAGTTCGATGTCAAAGAAGCACCACGTGTCGGGAGGCCTGTCGTCGAAAATTGTGATAAAATCATGGAAATAGTGGAATCGCTGCTGAATCGCAATAAAATCGACCCATTTCTGAAGCGTTTGGTGACTGGCGATCACTTACGACAACGTCAAGCGGAATCGGTCGTGGTCGAAAAGTGTTGAGCCGGCGGAAATGGTGGCCAAACCAGGATTGACGGCCATGAAGGTTTTGCTGTGTGTTTAGAGGGATTGGCAAGGAATCATCTACTACGAGCTGATTCCCTATGGCCAAACACTCAATTCGGCCCTCTACTGCCAACAGCTGGACCGCTTGAAGGTAGCACTCATCCAGTAGAGGCCATGTTTGATCAATAGAGGCCGAATTGTGTTCCATCAGAACAACGCCAGGCCACACACGTCTTTGGTGACGCGCCAGAAGCTCCAGAAGCCCGGATGGGAGGTCATAATGCATCCACCTTATAGTCCGGACCTGGCACCAAGTGATTACCATATTTTTCTGTCCATGGCGAATGCGCTTAATGGTGAGAAGTTGACCTCAAGAGAGGCCTGTGAAAATTGGCTCTCCGAGTTTTTTGCCAATAGGGGCGCAGCCTTCTAGAGAGGGGTATAATGAAGTTGGCATCTCGTTGGCAATAAAATTACGAACAAAGCGGCGCATATATGACTTAAATCGGACAAATGTACACAAAGTTATCATATTTTGAAAAATCAGTAAAAACGAACCAATTACTTGACCTAATATTTATACATATAGTATTGTAAAATACGTATGTTCATATATATACGTATATATATATATATATTTGGCACTTTGTAACCGGGACATGAATCCGTGCCTTCGAAATGTCAGTACGCAATGTTAACCAATCAGCTACCGCGGCCGCCAATGTATGCATATTGTTATGATATGGGCATAGCTAGCTACGTAGGCTGCTATAGATAGGTCTGGCCTAGGCAACACTAAGTGTTGCCAAGTGCAATCTGACATTTCCATTGGAAAGTTTACATTTTTTAGCATAACATCACTCAGAACGTTTTGCCATTTAATCGTGAATTATTTTATTATTAAAAAATTCATCTCGTCCAAAAAATGGAATTAACTCGTGAACGTTTTCGTGCGATCATTTTTCACAATTTTCGATGTGGATTATCACGACAAGAGTGCATCGATGAACTAAAATCTTTGTATGGCTATGAAGCACCATCCTATAGCACTGTGAAAATTTGGTTCAACGAATTCAATCGTGGCCGACGCTCGCTCAAAGACGAATTCCGGGAAGGTCGTCCAAAAACAGCCGTTGTGCCGGAAAACAACGATGCCGTACGTGAACTGATAATGCAAGACTGTCATGGAACATACCTTCAGATAGAGGCATGCCCATGCATTTCTCCCACCAGCATATATTCGATATTGCATGAACACCTGGCCGTAAAACAGGTTTGTTCTCGTTGGATCCCGCACAATTTGACAATCGCTCAAAAAAGACTCGTGTGGATTGGTGTAAAGAAATACTGCAAAAATACGATCGCGGTGCTCCAAAAGACGTTTATGAGATTGTCACAGGTGACGAATCATGGATCTATGCGTATAAGCCCGAAACAAACCAGCAATCGACCGTCTGGGTCTTCCACGACGAGCCAAATCCCAAAAAAAAAACCATTTCCGTTGATAAATATTCGTATTTTATTTATAGCAGCTGAATCCTCGCTATTAAAAATTTGATCTTGTATTCCAATTAGCCGTACTAACTTTTGCACTGGACGCTGACCCTGCCGTTTGCATTTGCTTCCATTGTACTCAATAATAACTACGCGAACCATCCATCACTTCTTGTATCAATGATACAACCAATTCGTCAGCACGCCGGCGGTAATTCTCATTGCGAATAATAACTACATCTTCTATAATAGTGGCGGTTCTGGGCGGCAATTCAGCGGACGACCACCTTGTAGATCACCATGTATTGCCATAATAGGACGCGAATCAATGGAGGTCTCAATCCTTGTTAACAGCATAAGGAGATCGTTATAACGCAACGATTTATGACCCATAATGCGAAGTAAATACTTTTTTGCCGAGCGGACGGCTGCTTCCAAAATTCCCCCGTGATGAGGTGCACCTGTGGCAATGCATTTCCATTGTGTACCAACGTGAGAAACGTGCTGCTGTGTGTACGTTGATACCCAAGCCAGCAAATCGTCAGGCATTTGTCTATCAGCTCCTACAAACTGGGTCACGTTGTCACTAAATAGTTTAGCACAAATGCCACGGCGACTGACAAAACAATCGTAGGCAGCTATGAACGATCTCGTACTCAAATCTTCCACAAGCTCTATATGTACTGCTCGTGTTGCCATGCATACGAATATAGCTGCATAGGTTTTTGTTGTAGCATTAGATCTTTTGTTACCAGTGCGTACGTAAAAGTAGGGTAGCCATTTGTTGGTTCTGCAGAATTTTTTGATGTCTACACGCCTACACGCTACGCATTTTCAGACATAGAACTTTATTTAAGAGCGCGCATACATTATCCAAAATCTCTGCCGTAAGTACTGCTACATTTGCTGGATAACCGCCATCATGAAAACATTTTCGATGGGCGTCAGCGAATGCACCTCTCGGGATAGTCATTGCATTGCGGAGACGTCCACCGACTCGCAGTATACCTTCCTCATCGACATATGAGTTGAGTGCTAACAAAGGAGAGGTATCCGCTGACCATATATAGTTGTCATAAGCAATTCATAATGATTGTTCCGTGTGACAACGAGAGCACGTGGGGACTGGCATTTTACTATCTAAGCCAGGTGTTGTTCCTTATCTAGTTCTAGAACTATCGTCCCAGCTTTGCAGCGCAACTGGTATAGAGGTGGTCCTATCTACCATAATCGGTGATGCTGAAGAACTGCAGGAAAAATTCCTCGACTTGCACGATTAGCAGGATTGAACTCAGAGCGAATGTGATGCCATCAATTAACACCTGTGTTGGCTGTAATAAAAGCAACACGGTTACCAACGAACTGTTTCAGCGACGAATGCAGCACTATTGTGGGATCACTCCACAGTGTATATGGTACATCCTCTAAGCGTAATGCCTTTTGAATGTGGCGTAGGGCAACTACTAGCAAAGGAGCAGCACAAAGCTCTAGGCGGAGTATCGTTGTTTCCTTCACCGGCACAATCTTAGTTTTTACGGTGATGAGAGACATGTGAGAATTAACTCCTGGAGTGACACCATTCACATAAATAACTGCAGCGTATGCTTTTTAACTGGCATCGCAAAAACCGTGAACCGTTACTGAAGCAGATGACGACAAACCTAACCAACGAGGTAAACAGATTAGTGCCAGTTCATGGAGGCCGTTGCGTACCTTCAGCTACTCATCTCGCAAATTTGCAGGCAGTGGAATATCCCAGTTGAGGTCTGCCTCCTACAACGTCTGATTACAATTGGCGCGAGCAAATCGATCGTACAGCTCAGCTACTTCACTTAAAATACTGCGTTTGTTGGTGATAAATGTGATTCTGAAATTCTCATCTTAAAAAATAACTCGTCACTTACAATGCAAGCCTATTCTTCGTTAAAATTTAGCATTCAGTAAATTTTGTTACTATTTGGTATTCTGAGTTCGCTGTCACCCTGTAAATTTTGTTAACCGTGAAATAGGTGGTAACAAGCAATCTGCTGTTTGATTTTGTGTTGTTAGTTTGGAAAAAAAAATAGAAGCCAAAATGGGTAGGCATATTTTACGTCTAGAATTGATTGAAAATGAAGAAAAAAGTGCAAAAAGGTGCTTGTTAAGAGATTTGCGAGAAAAAATTACCCTTTTAATATGGAAGAGAGCGTTTTCATTCAGTTTTGTTTTCCGGTCAACTTGGCATATTTTCCATAATTAGGTTCATTATTCATGTCTTAATAAACAAATAAATAAAACTTATTTGTTTTTATGCGCTCCATAATTTCAGTTCCATTTGCCAAGGGTGAACTGCCCCTTGTGTAGCATTGCATCTACATCTTGAGCTCGTTGAACAGCTTTCTCAGAAGAATCAAAACTTTCCAGGTAGTCGTCTACATAAAATCCATTCTGCTGCTGCTCTGTCATCACTAACAACAATTTCATAGTTATCCATAGCACACGCTGCCACTTTCGATGCACTGGACTGACCTCTACTATCGAAACATTTTCTTGACATCAGCTGTTACCGCTATCTGATAGCTAGGAAACCGACGCAACATGTCTATTGGATTGCCTTGCCGTTGTGGTCCTGAAAACTGAATGTCGTTCAGAGACGGGCCATTGCTTTTTTTGCAGGATGCATTGAATATTACGCAGAATTTCTCAGTCACTGCGTAGTATATAATAGCACTGCGTCAGTTTGGAGTCATCATCGTCTATTGTGCTCATATGGTCTAGCACTAAGTATTCTCGCATGTTCATCACGGGTTCCCGCAACAATTCCATCGGCAATTAATGCTGGCCTTAGACTTCGAGTTGTAGCGCAAATTACTTGTCTATAAGAAATCTCATTTGCAACGTTGTGATGCCCTTTGTATAAGTAGTTGCAGTTGCACCAATATCTTCCACTGTTATGTCGCCAGGTCTTCTGCGAAGATTGAGACGCTTACACATGGATTTACTTAGAAAGCTTATCCGAGGTCCGATGCCACATAATGCACGGCATTCAAGAAACCTTCTAGTGGCTGGTAGAGTAGTCCTGTCAACCAGCACCTCAAACTCCTGGAACTCCTCCATCTGTCATTGATTGCGTGAATACACCTCTGGCCCTCCCTGTGGAGGCATGGTCCATGCTGTAAGACTGATATTTATCTTTTTGATTCCTCTCATCTACAGTACGACAGAGATGGGTATTGTGCCTGTGTTGACAAATCGAACAAACACCAACAGGACATTGACGAACGGTATGTCCAGATCGTAGGCTCTTAAAGAACACTGCTAAACGCCTCACCAATTGCCAACGCTCCTATACATGCAAGTTTCAAAACTGAAGGCATTTATTAAGGCGATGGTTACCGGAACACTGCGGGAAAGCAACGTCTGATGGTGTTGCTCTCTGGGTGGACTTCACGGCGCCAACATGGGTCTTAACTGTACGAGATACCAACCGCTTGAACATAGACTGTGTGCTAGCGGACGATGTAAGCATAATGTTGTTAGCAACGCGCTCAATAAATAGTAGAAATTCTTCAAGTTTCTGTATATTTACTGTTGAGAGGCTCATATCCCATTCGTTGCGAGTGGCCGACGGTATTTTCGGCAAAATTATAGCCATATGCATCACAATATTGCCGAGGATTTTCGTAGCGGCGCTTTAACTCAGACCACGCCTCATTGTAGACACCCGCGTACAATCCAAAAATCATCGGAACGCTCTCTTGGTCAACACATTGGCGCAGCTTACCAGGTTTGTAAGCTGGGTCTAAATCAAGCGTTCAGAAACAATGGTTCCGAATATATCCTTAAATGCTAACCAACTGGTGGACTTCCCATCGAATCTGGGAATCGATACAGGGTATAGGCGCATGTCCTGAATTTGATGGTTGGTCGAAGATGATGCCTGAACAATAGTCTGCGCTGCAGCGTGGTGCACATCGCAGTGTACAAAACTTCTGTTGCAACAAAAAATTCGCCGTGGGGTGTAATCCCATCTTCCTTTGCTTGGCTAATATAGTGAATAAACTGATCAAAATGTTGATTTACTCGGCAGAGTAAAATTCTACCCGGGTAGAAATCCGAACTTTGGGTTTCTTTCCCAAGGCGCATGAGTGACGCATGGGCTACTGCTCGCAAATTTAATGAATCCATCGAAGAAAAACTCAAATTAGGTAATCGCAGTTCTTCACAGGTGGCACCAAAATGTACAAAATAAAACTAAATTTCTTCGCTGCGTCAACTCTTTTCGGCAACTATTTTCAATAAGTATATATTTATATAAATATATAGTATTGTAACACACGTACATACCATACATACGTGTATGTATTAAACAGCTGCGTGAAAGCATTTATTTACAGCTCCAAATGTACAGTGGCGGACTAAAGTCTACATACGACCCCTTTTTTTGGAATCCCTACCGTCCCATAGTTTTTACAGGAAAAGTATTGATGTAGTCTTGCTTTGAATTTAATTGTAAGACAAAACCGAAAATTTCATATTTGTTCAACATTAACTTTCAATGTTATTAACAAAAAACTCAAAAAAGCCGTTGACAAAAGTGAACATACGTTTCATTAATTTGTTTCGTTTATTACTTCAGCTATTGTTTTCAGCGGTCAAGTACCGTTTTTTTTTCTTTCTATACTTTTCTTGGTATTTGGCTTTATCTTTATTGTTTTCCATCATTTGAAAAAAGAAATACAATCGCGAAAATGTCGTCAGGAACGGAAATCCCGGTGGCTGTGCAAAAATTGATTATAAAACACAGAAATGATAAGAAAACGTTCGGCAAAATAGCTAAATTGTTAAATTTAAGAAAAGCGACGGTGCAAACAATTTATAAAAACTTGCAGAATCGGGCTCGTTCGAGAGTAAGCCGTGAAGTGGCCGTCCAAAGAAGCTTACCCATAGGGACATCTCTTTCATCCGTAATAAAGTAAGCCAAAATTCCAAGGTACATGCTACCAATTTGGCCCAGAAGCTAGCGAAATGATCCCAAATTGTTGTGCACTTACGCACAATAACAAGAACTCTTAACAGCGAAGGATTCTACAGCAGAACTCCTCGCAAGAAGCCTCTCATAAGCGAGAAAAACCGCGCACATCGGTTGGAGTTCGCTAAAAAGCATCTAAAGAAGGATCATGAGTTCTGGAAAAGCGTGCTATTTACGGATGAGTCAAAATATAACATATTTGGATGCGATGGCAGAGCAAAAGTTTGGAGAAAACCCATTACTGCCATGGATCCCAGGCACCTTATTTCGACCTTAAAGCATGGTGGTGGGAGTGTCATGGATTGGAGAGCAGTTGCAGCGTCTGGGGTGGGTAAATTGGTCTTTATTGAAGGAAATATGGATCGCTTCGAGTATAAGACCATATTGGAAAATAATTTGAAGTTATCTGTGGACAAACTGTGCCTTGGCTCGAGCTTGATCTTTCTACAGGATAATGATCCTAAGCACACAGCGCAAATTGTAAAGGATTGGCTGCTGTATTATGCTCCGCGGCAGTTGCACTCATCACCACAAATCCCGGAATTGAATATTACATAGCACGTATGGAAAATATTGGAGCGGAAAATTCGAAAACACCCTATAAGTAATGCATCAAAGCTCAGAGAGAAACTTCAAGAAGAGTGGCAAAACATGACAGGAGAAGAGCTGGAAAATTTGGTTTTTTTCAATGTTAGACGCTTGTAAGCGGTGATCGATGCGCATGGTGGCCCAACAAAATATTAACTTAGTTATTAAAATTAATATGATTACCTAGAATAGCTAAGCAAAAAATCGTATGTTCACTTTTGTCAGTGCCTTTTTTCCATTTTTTGTTAATAACTTTGAAAGTTAATGTTGAATAAATGAGAAATTTTAGTTTTTGTTATATACTTGAATTTAAAACAAAACTGCATCATTATTTTTTCTGTGAAAGCTATAGGACGGGTTGAATTCCCAAAAAATGGATCGTATGTAGACTTTAGTCCGCCACTGTACATATAATGTTATCGTCAAAGGCAATATATGTGAAAAGTAAAAGAGAAGCAAAAAAATTATAGAAAGTGTAGGGTATAGGAAGCAAATGTCCAAGCGGTCCTGCAACAACAAATGAACAAAGAAATGCAATTGAGAAGCTAACAGAGGAAATAACTACCCTTTGGAACGAAGTGCGTCAACTGAAAAGGAGTAACTCCTGTAATCGCGAAGTGGAAACAAATTTGCTACCACCAATGCTACTACAAATAGTTGAGGGATTAAAGCAGTTTGAAGAAATTATGCGAGCAAGTGATGAAATTGCTGTTCAATTGGTAAATTTGAATATGTATATTATTTAATAATAATATTAATTCCTTCCGGCGGCCGCGGTAACCGAGGGGCTAGCATTGCGTACTGTTTCAGCGGTTACAAAGTGAAAAACATACCAGGTGTGTTAGTTGAATTTTGCCGGTTTTTTCGATAAACAAAACACTTAATTTTCAGAGGAATCTCAAAATTTTTTTATTCAAAGTATTGACCATTGGTTTTAACACATTTTGCCCATCCCTCAGGCAAATTATGGATACCATTCCAAAAAAACATTATCTCTTTCGAGGCAAACCATTCGACGAGCTATTTTTCGACTTCTTCAAAATTAGCGAAGCACTGCTCTGCAAGGGAGTGTCCCATCGATGCGAAAAGGTGATAGTCGGACGGGGCGAGGTCTGGACAGTACGGCGGGTGCGATAATATTTCCCAATTAAGCGGTATGAGACGGCGCGTTGTCATGTTGCAAGATAACTTTGCCATGTCTTCGGGCCCATTCCGACCGTTTTTCGATCAACGGATGATTCAAATTGATCATTTGTAGTTGGTAGCGATCCGCGTTCACCAGGTTTTAACAACTCGTAGTATACCACATCACACTGGTCCCACCAAACGCAGTGCATTGTCTTACGGCCAAAGCGATTTGGCCTTGCAGTCGATGGGCCAGCTTCACCAGGGGAAAGCCATGATTTTTCCGCTTCGGGTTCTCAAAATAAATCCATTTTTCCTTCCCCGTGACAATTCGATGCAGAATAGACTTCCTTTCGAATCGTTGAAGCAGCATTTCACAAACGGTTTTTCGAGTTTCCATTTGTCTATCGTTCAGCTGGTGTGGCACCCATTTTCCATACTTCTGGATCTTGCCCATGGCTTTTAAATGTTGGCAAATTGCTCCTCGAGTCACATGTAGTGCTTCTGTAAATTTTTGTTGCGATTGGGTTGGATCAACATCCAATAACGCCTGCAATTCCTCGTCTTCGAACTTCTTCACTGCACCAGGATGTTCATTGTCTGTCAAATTAAAATTTCCACTTTTAAATTGATGAAACCATGTCTCACATGTTCTAATCACTGGAACATGTTCACCATAAAGTTCAACCAGCTTCCGCTGCTTTTTTCTTTTGATGAAATAAAAAAACAACGAATGCCGCAAATGCGATTTACTTGGAACGAAACTCGACATATTCACTGAGGTAAACAAATATGACGCTATTATTTTGGCGGAATGTGACTTGCGTATTTTTGTTAATGTTAATAGAAAAAAATTACATACATGCCAAATCATAGAAATTTATACATATTGCTAGCGACATCTACTAGTAAAACCGGCAACCTTCAACAAGCACACCTGGTATATACAGTGGGGTGCAAAAGTGATTCCACGATCAATGTTTGCATGTTTGAGCTCACATTAATATTACACGAATAAAGTAAATGACAAAAACTTTTTTTTTATTGAAGACCTAGTTTATTTTTTACAATTAGGCGTATATAGCAAAATAGAAAAAGAAGAAATTGAATAGTTATGATTTAAAAATCAAAATAATCGGCTTGTACTCAGTTTTGCACCATCCGTTATTCGCTCATATTTTTGCTCTTCTTACTTTCTTATCAGCAATAGATCTGCAGATTTACCGTTAAGTGCTTTTTGCATTTATTATTCGTTGGCAGAATTCAGAAAACCACTCTCTTCCACTAGTTTATAGTTGATTTGTTGAATTTGGAACTTAGTCTCTAACTATTCACTGAAAAATGAAGAAGCTGTCTTCTGATAAAGAAAATAACATTATCTCCCTAACTAAAAGTGGCTGTACGACACTCACTATTGCTGAAAAGCCTGCAAATTAGTCAACCAGTGGTTGTCAAGGTGCAGAAAAGACAAAATGTTGTGCTGAGAAGAAGTTGAATGGTCGCCGTTGCCTTCTAACAGATTCTGACGCTCCACTTATGATGTCTAAAATGAGCAAAAATAGACTTTTAACGCCAAAAGAAGCTTCTACAGAAATAAATAAAAGCGTGAGTCAATGGACAGCTAGAAGAGCGCTTGGTAGGATTGGGTACGTCGCAGCAGTGAAAAAAAAACAAACCAGCTTTAAATTTGTTCCGAGAAAAACTTTAAGGCTCGGCTAAAATTCGCCAAGGAACACAAGAACTGGCTAATAGAAGACTGGTCGTGTTTTCTGGTCGGATGAATCTAAGTTTAATCGTTTTCAATCGGATGGAAAGCAATAATGTTTGGCGGAAACCTGATGACAAGCTTCAAAGGCATCATGTAAAGTAAACCGTGAAACATGGAGGCGGCAACATAATGGCATGGAGGTGTTTCACGTTGGACCGTTGCACAAAATTGACGGGATTATGCGAAAGGAAGACTATTTGAGTATTCTGCAAACCCATCTTCCCCATTTTCTTAACCAGTGTGCGTACCCAGAGCAGGAAATCACTTTTCAACAAGATGGGGATCCCAAAAACACTGTGAAAATTGTTAAAGAATGGCTCGGAAACAAAAATTTAAAGATGATGGAGTGGCAAGCGCAAAGTCTCGACCTCAATCCGATTGAAAACCTATGGTCAATCGTAAAGCGATGGCGCGGGCAGTATCAATCATCCCCATCCAACTTGGACGGTCTTTGGGGGCGTGTTGAATAAGAGTGGAATAATATTCCGAAAGGAATATTCGAAAAATTAGTTGAAAGTAAAGTTAAACGTATGAAAAATGTCATAGAAAATAAGGGTCTCTGGACCAAATATTAATAATGAATTTATTTTGTATTTTTTCTTAAATGATGCAAAACTGAGTACATGCCGCTTGTTTTGGTTTTTAAATCATAACTATTCAGTTTCTTCTTTTTCTATTTTGCTATATACGCCTAATTGTAAAGAATAAACAAGGTGTTCAATAAAAAAAAAGTTTTTGTCATTTACTTTATTCGTTTAATATTTATGTGAGCTCAAACATGAAAACGTTGATCGTGGAATCACTTTTGCTCCCCACTGTACATATATAGTACTAATTCCTTATATGTCTCTTTTTTGCAGAAATACATTCGTGGCAAAGTTGGAGGCGATAACACCAGCATATTTGTCAGAGTTGCGCTTAAAAAGATATTGACAGATGAGGCAACTTCCTAAATGTCTTGGCGTGGCTCAAATACTAAGCCAAGCTTTCACAAGTTCAGTAATGCTGGAATAATAGGAAGTGCGTAATTTAATTTTTTATGGTTAATGCTTGCTGTCACTCGAAATTCCAAAGCGCAGACAATGTTTTAATTAGCAAAACAATGCAACAGCATTTTGTACATGCGACCGACTGCATTAAAAAGCTAGCTATGGGAAAAGAAAATTATGAACGAAATTCAACACAGAACATGCATTGCAAGGAGGAGCGTAGGAGCGTAAAGCCTTGCATAACTTTGGGCGCTGGCTAATTGCTTCCAGTTATTTGACTTTTGTTTTCTGGCATATACACATGTATGAATGATTTTGCATTCAGCAGTGTGCGATTGGCGTCTGCGCAGCGCCAGATGCCTGTTTATTGTACAAGACCACAATTTTTTACACGAGCCTAGTGCTCAACTTGAATACATACATTCAAACATTCTCCCCCACCCGCTTAGACAGCATATATAAATTATATGAGAAAAACGCAAAAAATAAAATAACTAAAAAAAATTAAAAAAATGACAAACCAAAGCCTATTTCTTTTGTAGCATAGTTTTATACATATAGGTATATTGTAACCGCTGAAGCGATTTTCGGCCGTCCTCCAATTTGTTGTTTTGCGTCTTGTTGTTTTTCCAACAAATGGGGGGACCTACAGTTTATACTAAGCCGCCTCCGAACGGCTGATGGTTTTTTTTACAAGGAGGCTTTTTTATTTCATGTCCGAAATACACTCGGAGGGGTGGACATTCCCTGCCGAGGGGCGACCGCAATTAGAAAATTTAACTTAAGTTTTATTTAAATTAATTTTCCATACCTGTTTTAGCGATAACCTCTTCAGCGGGTGGAGCATTTCTTTGGAGGCCTGCGAGATGACAGTAGTCGATGGGATTGAATATCAAATTGATATGAGAGCAACTTGAAGTTCAACTAGTGTAGTTTGCCATTATTTTGGTTGACCGAAAGAAGAAGTAAAGGAGTTTTGGAAAAAAATTACTGGTGCTCATCAAAATACCTTAATACAGATATATAAATAATTGGCACTTTGTAACCGCTGAAGCGATTTTCGGCCGAACTCCTTCAATTTGTGGTTTTTGCGTCTTAATGTTTTTCCAACAAATGGAGGGACCTATAGTTTATACTAAGCCGCCTCCGAACGGCTGATGGTTTTTTTACGAGGAGCGTTTATTTCGCATATGATAATCAGCAGATGAATAGATGATCACAGGTAGGTATAGATATAAGAAACCCCACAGATTGCAATAAGCTAATCTGGATCAAAAAGAAGATAGTTGCAGTCCCAATCAATAAGCCATATAACTTTACTACCCAATGGAGAATTACATAAATTATATTTATTAATATGTTCTCTTAGGCTTATTTCAACATTTCTCACCTCTGGTTCATTTTCACTATTTTGTCGATTAGTTTTACTCGAATGTTGTTTGGTGAATCGTGAATTCCGCAACTTTGGTGACTTAATTTGTTTTCCATCAGCAACATTATGAGCATCTAGTTGCATAAAAATACTGCGTGATTTTATACTAATTACTAAAATTTAAAAACAATAAGTAAATGATTAAAAATCGCAAGCATGGCAAATTGATTAACTTTACCGGAATCGAAAACATCAGCCTCGCTCCGCAAGCCAGCAAGAGCACAGACATTTTCCGCACTGAAATCTCGGGTGTCCCTAAATACTTCCCCACTTTCGAAACGTTCCATAAGTGAACGTGCGGTTCCTTCTATTTCAATCTCTGGCTTTTTATCGGTCGAAGTAATTCCTACGGGTAGTGGAAAAATTTGTTATACTCGTATATATATGTATGTATTCGGCAACGTAATTTCTATGATAATAGTTATTTATGAGTTTACCATGCTCTGATTCGGCCACAGCTTGTTGGTACATTTCCTTGATGCGGGCCTGCTTTCCCATAAACAAACGAGAACGTATATTTTGAATTTCCTGTTTACGTTCCTCACGCCGTTCTTCCTTGGACATTACATGACCCTTTTCGAACTTTGTTTTAATGTCATGCATGGCATGTCCAAGTCCAACAGGACGTTCCCTTTGGGTGCTCTTCTTTGAGTGCACCATATCAGAATCGCGTTGTTCGATGTCGTTTTCTTCATTATCGGGGCTGGTATCACTGTTACTATCAGATGAATAGTCATCATTTCCACTCTGTTTTTGCCTCTCGGTAAAGACCTTTAAGCTCAGATCAGAAGTAACTCCCTGGGCTTTCAGTTTAGCTATTTTCGATAATATTGAAGTCTTAACTGTATTTCGTTGCGACTGCTCAGTATGCTCTTCTTCTTGGGTTTGTATTGCGTTTTCAAATACTTGAAATCTGGATCGTACGTTCAGCTGTTGTAACTCTTCCAACCCCAGGTCAGGCTTGTCAGATGCTAAGTTTTTCAATGCGATATTGTGATATTAATTTTCCTACCAACCTTGAATCTTAAAGTGTTAGTAGTTTTTATAAATTTATTAACAAATATTGCCAAGTGTCCATCATTCAATCTTTCTGAGTTCCTCAGAAATTATACAAATTCAAGTTGATTTCATCTTTAAAATGTATCCAGGTTTGAAATGCCACAGAGACCGTGCTTCCAAGCATACAACACAAAAAGGGCTTACAGGTATATCTTCCTTGGTCCGATTTAAAAGTTAAGAACTCGTGATGCACAGTTTTTAGCTGATTTGCTCAAAAGTCCGATTATACATAACTCATCAACTATATTTCACTCAGAGGAAGAGTGGAACTATACAGTTTCCAAATTCATTATGATTTTGCTTTACGGACCGAAATTAACGTTATATGTATACTCTGAACGATCATGTTGTGATAGACGGAAGTCCCCAGTGTTCTTGACATGCGTACACTCCGAGGACCCAACATCGACTCGGATCACTATCTTGTTGTTGCGAAGATACGCACCCGCCTCTGTGTTTCAAAGAACGCCTGTCACCAAACTATACACAACTTGCACTCCTGCTCTGTGAGAGCACTCATCTGCAACTCGGTATAAGGGAAGTTTGGGACGGCATCTCAAACTGCCTCCGTACAACTGCAAACGAAACTACTGGATTTCGAAAAGGTAGCAAAAAAAGCTGGTACGATGAGGACCGCTATGTCGTAGTGGAGAGAAAATAGACTGCCTACCTCGCAACGTTGCGATCGACCACTACACGTGCGGGATGGGATAGATACCGCGAATTGAAGAGAGAAGTGAGATGTATCTGCAGATAAACAAGAAAGAGACCGAGATGCGTGAGTATAACGAGCTTGAGAAGCTAACCGACAAGGGCAATGAAAATTTTACAATAAAAACACGGTTTTAAGACCGGAGCAAAGAGGTGATCTATCAACCGATGCCCAGAGCATATTAAATTTATGGAGGGAACACTTCTCCAGCCGCTGAATGGCAGAGAAAATGGAACACAAGGAGATAGCGAATCCGAAACCCCAATCGATGACGATGGAAAAGACGTTCCATTACCTGACCAGGAAGAATTTTTAATGGCTGGAGCTGACGGCCTACCGGCAGAACAATTCAAACATGGCGGTGAAAGCTGACAAGGTGCATGCATCAGCTACTTTACTGATTATGGTCGGACGAAAGCATGCCCGAAGATTGGAATTTAAGTGTGCTCTTCATCGTGTGACTTATTTAATTTGATGCTGGTGAGAATAATAACAGCGGCAGAACCGAATAGAGAAGGAACAGTATTTTTTAAGAATGTATAGCTGCTGGCATGAGTCGATGATATTGGCATTATTGGGCTCAACAACCGCGCCGTGAGTTCTGCTTTCTCCAGACTGGATAAGGAAGCGAAGCATATGGGTCTGGTCTTGAACGAGGACAAGATGGAATGTCTTCGGTCATCAAACAAACAGTCATCGCAATCGCGACTTGGCTTCCATGTCATTGTTGACAGCCATAATTTTGAAGTCGTATATAACTTCGTCTATTTTGAAACCAGTATTGATACCAACAACAATGTCAGCCTGGAAATCCAACGCAGAATCACTCTTTCCAACAGGTGCTACTTCGGACTGAGTAGGCAGTTGAAAAGTAAACTCCTTTCTCGACGAACGAAAACCAAACTCTACAAGTCGCTGATCGTTCCCGTCCTGCTATCCAAAGCTGGAGTGCTTTCATCCATTCGGACGACATGACTTAGCCAGCGTAGCCGCTGTCTCTTCCTTCGCTGAACTATGTCAATATCATCATATAGCTCGAACAGCTCATCGTTCCATCGTTTGCGGTATTCGCCGTTGTCAATGCGCATCATTTGCAAAGTTTTTCTCTCGAAGACTCTTCACGCCTCTGCGCCGTATAGTAGAACGGGTATGATGAGCGACTTGTAGAGTTTGGTTTTCGGTCGTCGAGAGAGGACTTTACTTTTCAATTGCGATGACTGTTTTTTTGATGACAGGAGATATTTCGTCTTGTCCTCGTTCACTACCAGACCCATTCGTTTCGCTTCTTTATTAAGCCTGGAGAAAGTAGTTGAGGCTGATAATGTCAATATCATCGGCATACTCCTGTAGTTGTGCACACTTATAGAAGATTATACCTTCTCTATTCTGCAAAGCTCGTATTATTTTCTCCAGCCATAAGTTAAAAAAGTCACACAATAAATCACCTTGTCTGCAATCGCGTTTGGTATGGAACGGCCCGGAGAGGTCCTTCCCTATCCTGATGGAGCTTTTAGTGTTGCTTAACGTCAGTTTACTTAGCCGTATAAGTTTTGAGGGGATAGAAAATTCAGACATAGCGGCATACAGGCAGCTCCTATTCGTGCTGTCAAAGGCGGCTTTAAAATCAACGAAATGGTAGTGTGTCTCGATCCTCTTTTCACGGGTCTTTCCCAAGATTTGGCGCATGGTGACTTGCCAGTTCTAATGCCACACTGATAAGATCCAATCAGTTTTTTGACGGTGGGCTTTAGCCTTTCACTCAAAACGCTCGGTAGAACTTTATATGCGATGTTAAGGAGACTTATCCCAAGATAAGAGGTGGTTTGGGCAGAGTGCACTTAGGTTCCAATCGTCGGGCATGCTTTCATCGGACCATATTCTGCAAACAAGCTGATGCATGCACCTTGTCAGCTCTTCACCGCTTAGTCAAGCAGAAATCAAGATCAATTGTTAGTTGTCATTTTCGTCAAAAAGTGTCATTTTCACTGTTTGCCAAAAAGATAAGAAATTTGGGTCGAATTTTCTTTGAGTAACGAGTTTTCAGTCGAAGAGAATTTTGCTTTCAGTGGTACAGTCTGAGAAAATATCTGAAAATTGTAATATTCTTAAGTTTTTTTTTTACTGTTGCCAATGATTTAGTGCAAGTTTAAACCGTGAGAATCAACCAGCAAAATTTTTTATGCAAAAATTCCTTAAACTTTTTTTCTTCCAGTGGCTTGCAATGCATACTACCACTCAGAAGGCCAGGGCTTGACTCCTGGTCCGACCAATAACCAAAATTATAGAAAATTAAATTTATTTTCTATTTGCGGTATCCACTCGACAGTTAATGTTAAGCTCTGCGAGTGTATTTTCAACATGAAATAAAAAGCTCCTCGTGAACATCCATCGGCCGCTCGGAGGCTGCTTATCATAAACTATGGCTCCTTCCATTTGTAGGAAAGAAACATTACAATGCTCTTCACAAATTGGAGGAGATTCTCGGCCGAAAATCGATTCGACGAATATCAAGTGCCAATTACATACATATACTATACATTATTTACAAACTACACCTAATTCTGTTTTTACACGGTAATTAGTTCCAGGAAACCCGTGTAAAAAAAAGTGTACAAAAAATTACTTATATATAAACTCTATTAAAATGAGTGAAAAACAAGGAGTTTTTGAGAACAACTATTCTTTCTTTTATTAAGACACATATATATTGTGTTTTTACACAAGTATAGTTATTAAAGAAAATAAAAGATATGCACTCTGAGCTTAATAGTTATGTAAAAAAATGTATGACAAGATCAGGAACCAAAAAAATCATGTAAAAAAGCTATGTTGTTAACAAAAAGAAAAGGTCTTTAATTTTTTAAGGTAAAAAAAATTAGAATGATAATCATAAATACATGAACATTCATTTTATGGCTGTCATCATCATCATCATCCAATGCGTTTAAAATCACTATTATCGCTGGAATAATTTTGAACTGGACTTTCTCTTGCTCGCTTGGAGTCTACATTTTTAACAATGAAATCTGTTGTGAACCGTTGTGACCAACTTCGTTACCTCTTTGTATAGTTCTTTGTAACAAGCCATACAAGAATTCAGCTCACGTTGGAATTGAGCAACTCTTTCGACATTGGGATCGTTTGTGACGAAAGGGTATCATAATTTCTTTGCAAGTTGAAGTCCTTCTTAGAATAAGTTTAACAGGCAATTCACAATCGCTGTTTTTTGTGTAATAGCAAAATATAATATTTCATATTTGCTAAAAACTTTATTAAACAGCAATTAATCGATGTCATCGAATACCAAGTCCTCAAAACCCTCCCCACGAACGTTATGTGACAAAGAAATTATTTTACGATATTCCTTTGTATTTGGATCCACATAATTTTTACTTTTAACATATTCTGGCCAAATGTACTGAAATCTTCCTTTGGTGTAGTAAGTTTTAAATTTTGCGAAAATTCCTTAGTCCGGTGGTTGTATTAGGGATGTGGTAATCGGTGGCAGGAACAAAACTTATACATTTTCGTGTTGCAACTGAGGATGGCCCGCTGCATTGTTTACCAACAGAAGAACTTTAAATTGTAAGCCTTTTTCATTCATATATTTTTTTGTTTCTGTAGAAAATATTTAAAGGTCCATTCTGTGAAAAATATAGTGGTCACCCATGTTTTTTATTGGCCATCCAATTGACTGGCAATGCGTCAAAGTTGTCTCTCGAGGCTTCAGTATCCGATTGATAAGTAGTGGACTTAACATCCGACCTCCAGAAGCATTACTGCAGAATAATAGAGTGACTTGATCTTTCTCAGCTTCAAAACCACCAGCCCTCGTTAGTGATTTTTCCAAAAAAGACAAGTTTTAGTAGAAATTCTTTGACAGCTTTCTGACTATTATGTTATGAAGCCTTTGGAGAAACCCTGTCAATAGTGTACTTGCATAGAATAAGTAGCTCTTCTCAGGAGAAGATTGTGTAGAGGTAGAAGGTTGTTCGTCATTCATCATTTTTTAAGTTTACGGCAATCCGTTTTAGTGCAATGTCCTCAAGCCATATTAAGAGTGCTTTTTCCATTTTTTTCTTTAGTAGCATCTCTAGTGTATGATGAAGATTTAACAGATAGTTTGGTTCCAGAAATCACCAATTGCCTGATTGAACTTTAATTTTTTTTGTAGTTCTTCCTGTGACTTCATTAAACCCAACATTTTGCCAAGAAATGTTTTAATTTTGTTTTTGTAGTTTTCGATATTTTCTTTTAGGTATCTTTAAATATTTAACAAAATTAAATATAAATAGCTAAATGAATATAAAATATTTTAGGCTTACCTTTTATCTTAAGGCGCTAAAATTAAATATAATGTAATGTTGGAAAATCAAATTCGCCTATAAGAAATTCCTTTGATAAACACGTCTACTCTAAATTTGTACTATTTATGCACAACTGCTCTGACCTGTACTTTTGCTTGTATCCACAAAAAGGGAATTCCCCTAAATTTGTGATATGAACATATTTCGCAGAAATAAAATTTAACAAAAAAAAATTTAAGCCCAAAAGGTTTTGAATCGTGCTAACTGGAATAAAATCGAGAAAAACAATTAAATTAGTTTATTTTGTTAAATAAAAACCGTGCAGAAAAAGACCGTGTAAAAATGGAATTAGGTGTATATCTGGTTTCATACTTTTTTTTTTAATTTACTAAATTTGTAAACAAATGCTATTAGAAATGTACTATTGTAAACAATCCAAGGGGCGAAATTCACGCGAAATATAATATCAAAGAAAATTCCAACGATAGGCACATTCGATTATCGTTGAAAATCGAACGTAGCTCATAATACGAGTTAATGTTAAAGGAAGTGTGTTTAAAGCTTTCACATTAAATAATAAAAATTGGCGCTTTGTAACCGCTAAAGCGATTTTCGGCCGAGCTCCTCCTCTAATTTGAGGTTTTTTTGCGTCTTGATGTTTTTCCAACAAATAGAGGGACCTACAGTTTATACTAAGCCGCCTCCGAACGGCTGATGGTTTTTTTACGAGGAGCCTTTTATTTCATGTCCGAAATACACTCGGAGGGGTGGACATTCCCTGCCGAGGGGCGACCGCAATTAAAAAATTTAAATTAATTTTTTTTTAAATTAATTTTCCATAACTTTTGGATGTTGCTGGCACTGGGATATGAACCCAAGCCTTCCGAATGTCAGTACGCAATGTTAACCACTCGGCTATCGCGGCCGCCACACAGGGCTTTCCCATTATGATTATAAAAATACTGTGGACTGTAAGGATCTCTCCTGGGCAATTTTGGGATTCTGGTGTTGTAAAGCACCCTGCATGTAACTTAAAATAATGCAAGGTTTAACGTATGTAAATTTAAACAAATATTATCCATTCAAATTTATAATACACCAAGCAAGATATATTTGCCCCCAGTATTAGCTAGATGTGTGTCACTGGCATTTCAAAGAAATGGAAATGTGAAAATTATTAAGGTGTCACTCAAATAATTGAAAATATGTTTACAGTATATTAATATAACCCAATGTAACGTTAGTTAAATATATTATATAATACACACATACGTATAAAATTAGCAAGTAGTAGTCGTGTATAACTGATTTTAAAAAATACCTCTTACAACATCTGGGGGTAACTCAATCGGATGATTTTCTCTAACAATCAATTCTGGCTTACGTGGAATATCTGGTTCTGAGTCTTCAACGCATTTTGGACTAAATAACATTTTAAAGTGCACCATACAGTACAGTATGCCTTCATGGCTTAAATAGTTGTCCACTCTAAAATAAATAAAATATACAAAAATAATATAGATGGCAGGTTAGGCTACACACGAACACTGAGGTCTGATGTAATAAGTGCATGCTAACCCTACTTCAACGGAGGCCAAATTCAATATATACATATTTTTTACGAAATGGTTTTTTCTTTAAAAATATTTCAAGAAAAAATATATTATTGTATAATTTTTAGCATATAACAAATCTTATTTATTTTATTTTATATATATTTTATTATATTATATTTAAGGCATACCACTCAAAACTAGCCTGCCATTTTCTTTATACCGACTTAAAAGCTATAATTTTTACGTACTCATGGTCTACTACCTTCTGGTAGGGATTTAAAATGAAAAGCTTCGCTCCCATAAGAAAACTGGGTATCAAAGAGCTAATTCAATCTCTAATTGTCACGGACATATTTGTATTTTGCATTTTTCTTTTGCTACTGAATCACTCAGGTTCTAGCACCTTTGTAGCTTTTGAGTTTTAAATCATATCATACAATTGGCAACTCCCCGTTGACTTTTTATTGCCAATTTAAATAAAATATAATATATGTATACAGATATTTCTTATACGAGTTATACATCAAATGGAAGGCAATTTTATCCTGTGCTCAATTAATCAATTTTTAAATAGTCTTGATAAAGCACTTTTTTAAGAAAATAATATTGTATATTTTTTATAAAAAATAAAATACATTTTTTTTAAATTTTCCTCTTTTTATTTAAAATTTTTAAATATATATATACATATAGGTATATCAAATTAAAGGTATTTTAATTACCTGTCCATCAGTACGTATACTACCATTGTGGTGCAGTAATTTTTGAAACATAGGCATTTTAAATTTTGGGAATTCCCCTCCATACCCTGGCGCCCATAATATCCATTTGCACAAGAAATGTTACATACCATTGAAATCACTTAAATATTCCTAACAACACCCACTATTTAGTTTTTCCCTGGGCGTGGAGTTGGTATTCTTAACCATTGGATTCTGTACGTTAACTTCGGGACCACAACTGAATACGCATGTAAATGCATTTACACTGCCTCTAGAATATCAAAGAGATTGGAGCGATCTCTTAAAATGCGTCGGGCAACTTTCTCATGTTGCTTCCAATTATTTCGCTACATTTTATAAACAGAAACAGGTAAAACGCTCTTGTGCAAATATATTGTACAAAAATATGTTATTAAAATGTCAGTTGTTTGACTCTCAGCTGTTTTGAATTCAAGTTCGAACTTGTATAAAATCGAGTGAATTTCATCACACCTCAAACCAATTCGAGCGATTTGCTAGCTTTCTTATTAAAGAATGTATGAACTAAAGAACTGTTTGTGTTTTTACAAAAACATTAACGGACACGTATAACTTTCACGTTGCTGACTATACCATAAGTTCTACAACACAACCCATACGATTGGTAAGGCACATTGCGATACAGCTATTCTCATTCGAAATAAGTTCAGACTGCCTCAAAAAGCGAAAAAAGAATCTAGTAATTTCTCCCATCTATTGCCCACCACACTTATCTATAACAGACTAGCATGTTAATGCTTTTTTTATAACTCTAGGTAAAAGATTTATTGGAGCTTGCGATTACAATATCAAACATACTTACTGGATTCCCGTCTTGTTAGCCCAAAAAGTTCACAATTATATACCAATTACATGTAAACAAAACCGTCTAGATATTATTTCTCTAAGGGCCGTTTTCACCATCTCCGGTTAAGCACTTAATCAGAACTTAATCGGAAGGTAGCAAAAAATTCGTTTTCACAATGTCCGGTTAAGGCGCATCTGTCAATTAAGTTGCAGTTAACTTAACGCCAACATTGAGTGACGATTAGCTCTTAACCAGAAGATAATTTGACAACTGCAAATCGTAAAATAATAAAGAAAATAAATAGTATTCCGACATTGGCTTTAAAATAAATTGTATTATGGAAAGTTTGGAACGCACTGCCTATCTGGCTGCGTTGATTCAGAGGCGTTTTATAGGGAAAGAACGTGCCGTACACAAATTTTTTTGAGAAATATGATGAAGTTTTTATTCGTTGATTCGTCTTTCCAAAATTAGAGCAAAATACGTTTTCGAAAAAATAGAAAGTAAAATTAGAAGCCCTACAGAAAGGTTTGTGAAAATAATGTGCTTTGAGTAAATAAATGTTGTTGATAATTTATTTTTTTAATTTGTGTTCCGGTGTTGGGTGGAATAAAATTGGTGACTGCCAATCGGGTGGTAAATATTATCTATTGCTACCGCAGTACTTGTCCACTCATTCATCAGAGTACCGAAAAAGCAGGGAAATTGAGAGCACAATGCGGGTATTTTACCAAATAGCGAAGTTTCCAAAGGTGTTGGGGTGTTAAGATTGCACTCATGCCAGAATCCAATCACCTGGAGAAGAAAATGCCAAAAGTTTTCGAAGTAGAAAAGGGTACTTGTAAAATGGAAATAATGGATTTTGTATGCAAGTGACCTGGTTCTGGACATGACAGCATTATTTTTAATAGTAGCTGTCTGAATCACCGGTTCGAGCAAAACGTATTTCGGGACATTTTTAAATGGGTGGCAGTAGTTATGGAGTCAGCAACTACATGATGTGTATTTTACATCCCAATCTTCTCTTAACGTTTTTACAATAAATCGGAAATCCGTACTCGAAATTGCATATTGAGGAGCTATGGATTGAGAGTTTCGCTCAGCACAACTATGAACATCATTGTTGCTTATAGAGTGTTGAACAATTTTGCTATCCAGAATGACTCTAACTTGGATGAGGTAGAAGCTCAAGTGGCATCCCTTGATGCCGACGAAAACATAGCTCAGGTGCAAGGAAACCTTATACATACATATATTATATAAGTTTTATACATGTAATTTAAAACCTTTTTCCAAATAGAATTATATGAAATAAATTTTATTAAATTACATTTTTTTCCATAACCAAAAAAAAAATTAAAAATAAATAAAAGAGAACACGGAAGAAAGAAGAAAGAAAATTACTCAACCAAAGCGTGTAGAAAAATGTAAGCAGATGCAGTTTTGATGTATTCACAACGTAAATTTTTGTGAATCTACCTTAAAATATTCACAATGATCAAACTAACCAGAAGTTAAGTAACTAGAACTTGGTGAAAACGAAAGTGTCATGTCAGCCTATCTGACGGTTAGCTATCCTCCGGTTAAAGGTTAAGTTAATCGGACATTGTGAAAACGGGCCTAAAACAACCAACTGATCCAAATAAATAAAATACCTGATCTAATAGGGTTTTACAAAAAACATTGAGAGGGACCTCATAAACGCAGAAGCCAGTTCCGACTTGTTCTCCGATCATTCGCCATCTATAATCAATTTATTCGAACTACCAAATATAGTTAAAAATTGTTTCATCTGACAACGCCACGAACAAATTGAATTAAATACAAGATATATATCAGCACCTACATGCAAGTGGATACTGAAGTAATATATTCGACTGTTTGCTCTCAACAGCGGCCACTGTAGAAACACCAATTTCAGCAGGGAAGTATTCCAATACAATACAGAAATGAATAGTTTTATGATTCCATTTTTGTCTGGCTATTTCTATAGAACTATTTCCGACGCGAGTACCACCTCGTCTGAGATCAAATGACCTGGTTACGACAAATGCTAACAGAATTTTTTTTTGAACTTGGATATTTTCGGATGCGGAAAAGTTGCAAAATCATGATAGCTAAATCCCGAAAAGGAGCAACGCTGCCATCAACTCGGTTAATTAGCTTGTTGCCTGTTGTATTCAAACTTTTTGGAAAATGTTGCTATCCAAAATATCTTTTTCCTCCACATCTATCGCGAGAAAGATGGCATTATTGTTCATCGCATTACTAATGAGATGAGGAAGGAATTAAAGCTGAAAGAGTATTGCGCAGCGAATCAAATCAAAAATGATACGAAGCCTCACACCTAGTTTTATAATGAAATCAAAACAACTATTCTCTTTGCTTAGTTTACAATATACCAGGAGTGTTAGTTGAAATTTGCCGGTTTTTTGATAAAGAAAACACTTAATTTTCAGAGGAATCTCAATTTTTTTTTTATTCAAAGTATTGACAATTGATTTCTAAACATTTCGCCCATCTCTCAGGCAAATTATGGATACCATTCCAAAAAAACTTTTTCTCTTTCGCGGCAAACCATTCGACGAGCCATTTTTCGACTTCTTCAAAATTAGCGAAGCAGTGCTCTGCAAGGGATTGTCCCATCGGTGCGAAAATGTGATAGTCGGAAGGGGCGAGGTCTGGAGAGTACAGCGGGTGCGATAATATTTCCCAATTAAGTGTTTTTAATGTGTCTTTCACCAGTTTAGCGGTATAAGACGGCGCGTTGTCATGTTGCAAGATAACTTTGCCATGTCTTCGGGCCCATTCCGACCGTTTTTCGATCAACGCTTGATTCAAATTGATCATTTGTTGTCGGTAGCGATCCGTGATCACCGTTTCACCAGGTTTTAACAACTCGTAGTATACCACATCACACTGGTCCCACCAAACACAGAGCATTGTCTTACGGCCAAAGCGGTTTTGCCTTGCAGTCGATGGGCCAGCTTCACCAGGGGAAAGCCATGATCAAAATAAATCCATTTTTCATCCCCCGTGACAATTCGATGCAGAAAAGATTTCCTTTCGTACCGTTGAAGCAGCATTTCACAAACGGTTTTTCGATTTTCCATTTGTCTATCGTTCTGCTGGTGTGGCACCCATTTTCCATACTTCTCGATCTTTCCCATGGCTTTTAAACGTTGGCAAATTGCTCCTCGAGTCACTTGTAGTGTTTCTGCCAAATTTTGTTGCGATTGGGTTGGATCAACATCCAATTCCTCGTCTTCGAACTTTTTCGTTGCACCAGGATGTTTACTGTCTGTCAAATCGAAATCTCCACTTTTAAATTGAAGAAACCATGTCTCACATGGCAACCGGTGAGATTCAGCTGCTTTTTTCTTTTGATGAAATAAGAAAAGCAACGAATGCCGCAAATGCGATTTTCTTGGAACGAAACTCGACATATTCACTGAGGTAAACAAATATGACGCTATTATTTTGGCGGAATGTGACTTGCGTATTTTTGTAGGTTAATGTCAATAGAAAAAAATTACATACATTGTCGCGTACTGGCCGCAACAAAAACTTATTTTGTGTTTGTTTATTCATTTCCTTTGTTTTGCCTAACATTCCTTTCACTCCAAGCGATGGCAGTGGCATCTGTCGGCAAATAATTGTATATTTCAAAGTCATGAATTGTTGGCACGGTTGCACTCGGTGAGTGCCTACCCAGTGGTATAAGTCTTCAAAAGGAAGTGTTCGACAAAACGGTTCCTCCACTAACAAATATTAGGGAAACGGAATGTTTTGCGCGGCTATTCCGTAAAAAGGGGTGTCGCTTTTCTTTTTATATGGCGAGGGGAAAATTATCCCAGTGTACTTGGTGTGCCATGGTGGCGTGCGCTATACAACTCTGTCCCTTTGGGTAATGGGGGCGGCGCCAATTGATTGGGCACCAATACACACTCGCCTGATAATTCTGAAGGCCGCCGCGTAGCTTGCGGCCTGGCTCGTAAGTGCGTGTCGGATCAGATTCTCACAATCTACAAAACAGTGAACACCTTTTTTGACGCAGACGTGCGAGTTTTAGAAAAATAAAAATTGAAAATAAAGAACAGTGCAGTGTTTGGCCAGTCGAGGCAGTTAATATAAGTAAGGGAAGTCGAAGCCCATAGGGTTGATTTATTGTTTCCTCGTTCTAGGGCGGAACCGGAGTTTGGCGGCACCACCGGAGGAGCACCGAAGTAGGGTACTCACACCCGACCGAGCAACCGCTAAGTATCACTTATTGTTTTCGTACGTTTTTTTTTGTCGAGCCGACAGTGTCGTTCCTTCGTTTTTCCCATACCCATCCTTATAGCATCCCGCACTCAGAGTCCAGTCATACAGGCGGGTTAAAGTTACCTCCGGCAGCACGGAAGTAGTGCGAGTGGGTTCGTAACCAGTTTGGTCGGACCACACCTCGGGTGCACCCCAAAAATATATTTTGTTTATTTTGTCTATGTCGTTGCTTAATTGTTGTCGTCCACTTGTTTATACCAGCGTTAGTAGAATTCACTTTTTGTTGTTTTCCTTCCTTGCGAATAGTTTTGTTAGTGTACGTAGCTAGCGACCCACGCCGTCTCCACTTAGCTGGCCGGTCACTCTGTTAGATTGTGTTGTCACCTTCCTCTTTGTGCGGAGATTCGTTTGTTCAGTGGGTAGTGTGGTTGTTGGTAGGCTTTAACCAACAACCACTGTAGGTGTTTAAGCGTGTGCTTAAAACAATAACACCACCTCCTTTGTGCGCTGCAGCGATTATTATATAAGCCGTGCTTGCCAAGCGAAATACGAGATTTTCTTAACAACCATCGGCAAGCGCGCACGGGGCGACAAATCTAAAATAGTTAAATCAAATTAAATATATGTATATGTACATATATACATAGAAACATTTATATAAAAGGAAAAACCTTTGTAATACACAAATTCAAAACAAAACTACAAAGACTTTGTTAATAATAATAAAATAAACATTTTGTGATAAATAAAACATTGTACAATTCAAATTGAAAACGCGAGTGATTTTTATTCCAAATAACTTCGAGGAAGGTACCTCGCGTGAACAGTAGGTATATGTACGTATACACAAACGTACACACATATTGTTTATGAAGAAAAGTGGAGGTGACACCATTCCAAATCATAGAAACTTATACATATTGCTAGCGACATCTACTAGTAAAACCGGCAAACTTTAACTAAAACCCCTGGTATAACCACCATTTTCGCGAGTATTTGGCTTTCAGTAGGTCCCTTCTAAGTCTCCAATAATAATATGCTAAGACTACTGGACTTCATTTCTCTTGATAACGTCTTTCCATTAAGGAAAATGCATGGTGTAACTCCTCAACCTGTTCGTCACTCACAGCGCACAAATTTTCCGGAAATAAATCCAAATTAGAGTCCAGCATATGAATCTTTAATAACATGTAAAACCTCAAAGCTTTTTATGACATTATAAGCTATTTTAGTAAATTTTGCAAATTATTGATTTGTGGTTGCTGAGAAAGTTCTGGACAACACACAAAACATTGCCAGGCAAGTTTTTCCTGGTCATTCAATTTTCCCTTAAAAGGTCGTATCCTTTGTATTTGTTGATCTACAAATAATCCCTTTTTAAAATCCAATACCATCTTTAGCCATAGCATTTAAAAAACTTTTATCAGACATACCTTTAAGGCCAACGGTGGTAAAAAAAATTATTGATGGGTCTTTTGGTTGAAGACAAGTTTGGATAGTATATAGTGTGTGTGGACTTGATTATAATGAATTTTATGTAAGTCAAACCCAAATTACAATCACGTGTGTGTTCCTTTGATTAATGATGTGAAAATTCGACGCTGAGATTTACAAGTTACTTCTCCACACACATAACAGAAAGTGTGGTGGTTGTTAGAATACTTTCGTGTTAATAGAATGTAATAGTTATAGAGCCGCCTAAATGAAGTTGTTCATATCATAGATATTATTTTTGAAGCCGTAATTTTTTACTAGTTGACAAGTAAAAACCACGTCAGTAATAAAAATGGAACGTGCTTCAACGACACATTAAAATTATTAAAATTCACTATAAAAATGGTGAGAACCATGCAGGAACGGTTCGTACAACTCAAACATTTTTCGGCCGTTGCTTGAATGTTGATGCTATTGGCGGCATACAGCAACCACTTTACGATTTGGTGATTTAAAGTTTCATAAAGGATACATTGAAATAAGCATCCGATCATTTATATCAAAAAATTCCGTTTTACTTTAAATAGCAAAATAGCCCCTCTTATTGGAAAGCCCTTATAATATGTATCACAAATTGAAAGCTTAGCTTCAAAAAAAAAGCTTGACAGCTGGAGTTTTAAATGTTTCTCAAATACCTTTAGTGACCCGTGATACAATTTGTCTGTTCTCAGTTAAAATAAAGTTAAAACTCATAAAAAAATTAACAAGGCTTTCAATATCCCAAAAGAAATTTTTTTCGAATCAGTTATGCTAAATTTAAATATGGAATTTTTTAAGCCTACATATTCGAGAGATTACGACGGATTAAGATTAAAACTCAAGTCTAGACAAATCAATCATTCACAAATTTCGGGAAATACTTGCATTGTAAAAGATGCACCATTCAGTTTGTTTAGTGCAGATTTGAGCTGGCCTCCTTTAAAATATGGATATGCTGTAATCTGTTTTCTATTTAATGTTATGTATGTAAAAATGAAGCCTTTTTAACTTACTTCAATTGCTTATTACACTCATGGCAGCGGAAGCAATTCTTATGATAAATTTTTTTTTCAGCCTTAATTTCCTCCATTTTATACACAGGTTTAGTGCATAAACGGCAATTAATTTCCTTATACCCTTGTAGATTCTGCGAAAGAAAATTGAATATTTAATGTTATGTAATTGGGAATTGCTTTTACGTAAGGTAAACACTATAAAAATATTGGGTCATTCTATGATTATGTAGTTTTTTCATATCTTTAGAATTAACAACAAAATTAATTAATGGTTTTTGACCACTTTGCTGGATAACCTTCTGCGCCTTCTCGCTCCACTTTACAAGAAGCCGATAGTTGTCACAAGCGAATCGAATTTTTTTCCATTCAAACGAATCTATAGGAAGCGAAGAAATGATAAGTTAGGGCTTCCTTAAATTAGTGCAAGAAGATGTTCTCTGCTCTCGAGTTGTCATACGCCGGCTAGTCTCGATTAACGGATTTATTTTGTAAACGTAAGTCGCGGCTGGACATTCAGAACGTGGTGGATTTCCAGAACGAAAGCAAGCAAGCCACAGGTATTCAGTAATGCAGCCCTCATCATAAACTTCGCTTAAAATTTTCCGAGCTTGCACTGCATTATTGGCGTTGGCCATTTTCAACGCAGTCGTCGTTTCTTTTTTCAAATAACTTTTTTGACTTAAGATAATCTACAGTTTTTTATTACTTTAAGTTTTGAATAGCAATACGACTTGTATCATTGCACTCTTTACAACGAGAATATTGAATCGATTTAAATACAATAATTGTGCATGCATTCCTGTACCTGCATACATGTCTAGCTGCTTAAGGTGGCATCACTATAAGGTTGGGTTAGAAATAAATGTTATCAGGAGTGCTTACACTGAATTTTTCTTGTGCTTTACTACGATCACTTGAACGTACATGAATTAAGTTGCGTTTTTGTAGGGCATCAAATTTATTTAAGTTCGATTTCTGCAAAAAAAAAATGTTCTAATGCAATTGGGTCACAAAGTGAAGCTATACTATTATTATAATATTACAAAAAATTCAACGAATCTAGAATGTACCTGAAATAAGTCGCAAATATGCAATAATGAAACTTTGAATAGCTCTGGTTGGACTAATTTAAAAAAAAGTTAATCTTGGTATTTTAAAATAAAATCACTTTTATTTCTAACAGGCCCCAGGGTGAGTTAAATTTTTTGTTATGCTCTGTTGAAATGCGTAGCAGTATGTCGCCGTAGGCAAATTAATTTTTTTTTATTTTCATCATTTTGTGTCCGACAATTAACAGTTCGAGGAACATCGCTGGTGCTTAGTCTGACAATTGACAGTTGCTAGGACATTGCCATATTACAATTACCAGTTGATAATATAGAAAACTGATGAAAGATGTAACAGTTAGTGTAAATAGACAAACTAATTTGATTATAGTTCACAATGGCGGAAGTTTTTAAATATTTAGTTTTATTAGAATTTTAAAATTTAATTTTATGCACGAGTGTTTAATGGAACCGCTCTGACAACGTCTGTACACAAGATGTACATATAGCTGTAAGCACGCAAGGTTTTAAAATCGAAGTAAACTCGTGTAGATGTAACATATGAGTAGATAATGACTTTATAATGGAAACATTTCTACGGCTTTTTAATTGCAGCGAAAATTTAGAGCTCGGGGCAAATCCAATTGTGATGATGTAGTACGATTAGCAGTTGCTCGCCTGAAAAGCCAATAAGCCCTGAATCAAATGGTATATCCCCTAAGCTATTCGGACGTGTTCGTACGTAATAAAATAGAAAACAATGCAAAAGAGAAAAAAATATTAAAGTCCATGCAAACACATATGAGAGTTGCAATAAAATGTTTCAAGTGCTGTTGTTTGTACATAAAACTGACAAGGCCCGGAAAGTTTTCACTTGGTATAGTTTTCTGGTTTCGAAGATTTTCAAAAATAAGTTAACTTGAGGCTCATTATGGAACATCCTATTTCTACACAATTTTGACAGTGTGTGTTTTTTTTCAACTTACCACCGATATATTCTGCCTATTGGTTTCACCTTTCCTTCTTTTGCTTTTCAATTTTTTTTTGCAATTGCCACTTAATATCTCTTGCACACCTTCCGTAGAAGAGACATCCTCATTTAGCTGACTGTGTTCTTCAGCATTTTCAGTTGCCAGAGGTTTCTTCTTACTTGCTTTATGCGGTGTGGCACTCTTCTCTGCATTGCTCCCGTCATTGACAACAGTACTGGTGTTACTAGCAGTGCTAAGTGTCGCCCCGCTACTGTAACTTTGAGCTGCCTTGAGAGTTGATCTTTTCGTTACTTTTCGTATAGTTTTTATTTTGCCTTCTGGCGTGGATAAGATGGCTGACATTGTGGCTAAATGTTGTTCTTCAAAATTAATGACTGTTTGATATTTCTATGGATTTATGAAACAGTATATTAGTTATTAATTATAAAACAACAATATAAATTTTAATACATAAAGACTCTCAGCTAGCAAAAAATAATATGGAAGAGCCAAATTATTCACTATCAAATCTGATTTTTACTCGGATTCAAAATAAGTAGTTTTATCCATAAAACACGTTTTGTTTGAAAAATCTAAAGGCTTGTATTTTGCCACTATAGAATCAATGCTGCGTATAAAATCGAAAACACAAAGTTTGCTGCAGTACCCCGTATATTATAGTTCTGACTATAATCTTATATCAACATTTACAACTGAGTGCCAATGAGTTGCCGCACTAATCGTTTCTAGAAAAAAGAAAATTTTAACCATATGTGTCTAAGCTTTCAATGTATTCATTGAGCCGTTTGGCTCTTAATGGAGTTTGGGTGTAAACTCCATGGGAAAAAATTAGAGGTGGTGCGGGGTGACCATTCTTCTTTTAACACTAGGTATTTATTGGGTGGACCTTGGTTTGAAAACCCCAGCGCAACTACATACATCACGAATCCCGTACCGCTCCACGATCATTTTTCATTTGAAATCATTTTGAATTTATATCAATTTATCCAATTAAAAATTGTATCAAAACTTTTAGTATTATCATATAAAACTTAAATTTTTAATTACATAATATAATTTCCACCCATTGTAAATCAAATAATTTAAAAATATTAAAACTAAACTTATAACATTCATAAATAATCACTATTCTTTTTATTTAACCTGCACGGCCTAAATTGTTCAGCCACTCAGATTTATACCGGGGGTACACAGATCATAAAATCCTCATCTACTCCGGTAGCATTGAAAGAAGAGCGCGATCACTGCTGGGGTCTCCTATCAATATTTCAGACGACTGTTAGACGATAACAAAATATACATACGAGGGGATTAACCACAGTTCGGTCAGTTGGTGACTTTCAATTTGTTTTTGTTAAATCTAAAAAATCAAAGAGTGAAAAATACTCTCTTCCCAACAGAAAAACAAACAGCTATGCAGTCAAGCAGCGCAGCAGCAGCAGCAACTCCAATGCGGGCGACTAATACTGAGCAAGGTGAGACAGCCAAAATGAAAAAAGGGTCGGCAGTGCAGACAGGCATTGATCGGTACATAAATGTGGTAAACAAAAAGAGGAAATCTAGTCCTCCCAAAAAAGTGATTAATGCCAAGAAGTTTAATACCGTTGGCTCCACTATCGATGCTGATGGTAATGCTCTAAAAGGGAACAGATTTGCCCCGTTAAATGAGGAAGAGGATATAACAGACCCGAAGGGTATTTCCACAGTCGCCAGTACTAAACCTCCACCAATCTACTTGCGGGAGCGCAGCTCCAATTCGCTAGTTACGAACATAGCTAAGATAATAGGTACCAACAATTTTCACATTGTACCTCTTAAAAAAGGTAACATAGACGAGACAAAAATACAAGTACACAGTGAAAAAGACTTTCGTGAAGTCGTTGTGTTTCTCTCTGCAAACAACAAGAATTATTACTCTTACCAGTTGAAGAGTGCGAAAGGCCTGATTGTTGTAATTAAGGGAATTGAAGCGACTGTTGACTCATGTGACATAAAAGAAGCTCTAGAGGAGCAAGGGTTTGAAATTAGGGCGGTTGTTAACATAATTAACAGAAATAAAGTGCCGCAGCCTATGTTTAAAGTGTTCTTATCGCCAAGCTTAGCTCAACTTAAGAAAAACGAAACGCATCCAATTTACGGTTTAAAATACCTTTTACTCCGAAGAATCACGGTGGAAGAAGCGCTTAAGCGTAATGGTCCCGTGCAATGCACAAACTGTCAGGAATTTGGTCACACAAAATCCTATTGTACTTTACGTACCGTTTGCGTAGCATGTGGTGATCTTCAGCATTCTACCAAATGCCCCTTGAATAAAACGGATGCAACACACAAAAAGTGTAGCAACTGCGGTGGCAATCACACCGCTAATTATAGAGGTTGTCCGGTTTACAAAGATTTAAAATCTAAACTTTCTCAGGGTATACAAGCCAAACGGAACCAGATCCCATATACTACTTCCATTCCGAGCCTTTCCAACATACCCAGCTCAAATATTGGTCAAATGTCCTATGCCAACGTAGTAAAAGCCAATGTACAGGCCCCACCAGTCACCCCATCTAGTACTGGAGTTGAGACCATGATTCTTAATCTAACCCAGTGCATGACACAATTTATGTCAACCATGCAAAGTATGGTTCAAGACCTAATAAAGGTGCAAAACCAAATGCTCCAAACCCTGTTGACCAAAAAATGAGTGAACTCAGGATTTGCTTATGGAATGCTAATGGTGTAAACCAGCATAAATTAGCACTCAAATTATTTTTACAGACCCACGAAATTGATGTTATGCTTATATCTGAAACACATCTCACCCAGAAGTATAATTTTTACATCCCTGGGTTTAAGCTGTACAACACTAATCACCCAGATGGCAAAGCACATGGTGGCACAGCTATACTCATAAGGAATCGTTTAAAGCATAACTTTCTTAATTCTTTTTCAACGAATTGGTTGCAGTCAACCTCGATCGCCCTTAAAAATAGGGGTGTTGACCTTACTTTAGCTGCACTTTACTGTCCGCCACGTTTCGTAATAACAGAAAAACAATTTAGCTAGGAGATAGGTTCCTAGCTGGAGGTGATTACAATGCGAAGCATACTCATTGGGGATCGAGGCTAATTAACCCGAAAGGTCGTCAGTTATATAACACGATCATAAGTACAAAAAATAGTTACGATTTTATCTCCCCAAGACAACCAACTTACTGGCCTACGGACTCAAGGAAATTACCTGACCTGATTGACTTTGCAGTCACTAAAAACGTAGATAGGAGTTTAGTACTTGCTGAAACCTGTGCTGACTTATCTTCTGATCATTCCTCAATAATCATAAAATTGAACGAACAACCAATTGAAAGTGAGCATGCTTTTCGACTTACTACATCAAGAACTAACTGGCTTAAATATAAAAAATACATTAGCAGTCATATACAGACCAATCCGCAAATAGGGAGAGGAACTGATGTTGAAAATGAGTTACTTGTATTTAACAGTATACTAGCAACAGCAGCAACTATAGCCACACCAGAGCAGAAAACAAAAGCAAAGGCATTGATAACTAATAGTGGAATAGAATTACTGGTCCGTAATAAGCGACGTTTGCGTCGCGAATGGCAAGCCTGCCGATCTCTCGATGCAAAAATTCGTCTTAAGGCGGCAGAAAACAAACTAGAAATATCAAACATCTTATAACGTCTTTGTCTCCCAACGTTTCTACTAAAAAATCTCTATGGAAAGCTAGCAAAAACCTTAAGCCGCCAGTAAGCACTGAAGTACCTTTGAGAATGCGTAATGGTTCATGGGCAAGAACGGATGGAGAGAAGGCGTCTTGTTTCGCAGAGCACCTCAGCTCAGTATTTCAACCAAATACTGCTACATATAGTGCACCTTTGTCACCGACCTATACTGCTCCTAGATACACTGTTACTTGCGGAGCATCTGTGTCTGAACTAGAAAACACTATTGCCGCCTTAAATCCAAAAAAATCTCCAGGAGACGATCATATCTCACCAAAAATGCTAATAGACTTGGCAAGCATTGCTCTCGTTTTTCTTGCAAAGCTTTTCAGTGCCATATTGATGCTAGGATATTATCCACAACTCTGGAAAAAGTCGCAGATAATTATGGTAGTTAAACTAGGTAAAGACGCAACCCTGCCGTCATCATATAGACCAATCAGCCTGTTGCCTTGCCTATCAAAACTTTTCGAAAAAGTGCTGCTATCAAAAATTACTCCTTTTCTCCATCAAAATGATATTATTCCTACACATCAATTTGGATTTCGGGAAAAACACGGCACAATTGAACAAGTAAATCGTATAACAAACGAAATAAGGAAAGCTTTCGAAATGCGAGAGTATTGCTCGGCTGTTTTTCTTGATGTGGCGCAAGCATTTGACAAAGTGTGGTATGATGGCCTCATTCACAAAATTAAAAAATCATTACCTAACACGTTCCACAATATCCTTGAATCCTACTTAACCAATAGGCGATTCACAGTAAAAGTAAATGATTACATAACAGAAGAGTGTCCGATTACGGCAGGTGTTCCGCAGGGCAGTGTTCTTGGGCCAGTATTGCACATACTGTTTACCGCAGATATCCCTACAAGTGACGAAGTAATTACGTCAACATTTGACGATGATACTGCTATACTAAGTCGACATAAATGCCCCATTACAGCCACAAAAGTGTTACAGCAGCATCTTAAACAAATTGAAGAATGGCTGGCGAAATGGCGCATAAAAGTTAATGAAAACAAGTGCAAACACATAACTTTTACATTAAGGCCAAAAACGTGTCCTACTGTTAAGCTCAACAATGTATCAATACCGCAAGCTGACGAAATTACATACCTCGGAATCCACTTGGACAGGCGCTTAACCTGGAGACGACACATTGCAGCTAAAAAGCTGCAGCTTAAACTCAAATCTGCTAGTTTACATTGGCTTTTAAACAAGAAGTCTGGACTAAGCCTTAGCAACAAAGTCCTCTTATATAATGCAATAATAAAACCGATATGGATGTATGGGATCCAGTTATGGGGCACAGCTTGCGCGACGAATATAGATATAATTCAAAGATTCCAATCGAAAACGCTAAGAGTAATAACGGGCGCACCATGGTACATGCGTAATGAAAATATTCATAGAGATCTAAATATACCTACTATCAATGAAGAAATTGAAATCGCATCAAAAAAATACTTAATAAAACTGCGTAACCATCCGAACCCTTTGGCTAACACCTTGGCCCATGCAACAAGTCAAACCCGCCTGCGGAGAAGAGACAAAGCAGCCTTCTAAAGAGCAACGTCAATCCAGCAGCCCATTCGTACTAATGGGCTTTATATTTTAATTTAGTTTAAGATTTTATTACTTATTGTTAGGCTTCCGAAGTCGAAGTAGATTCAATAAATAAATATTAATGTTTAAAAAAAAAAAAAAAAATCTAAAAATATCAAATCCTTTGCAATTACTTTATTAGTCTTCCTTTCAAATTTTAAAACGAGGATAGGTCAGACGAAATTCCACCTCCAACGCAAACAGAAATTTGCCATGTGATTCTCTTCGGGTTTTGGTGAATGCCAAATTGCATATGGAACGATTACACCATCTTTAAAAAAATATTTCTAAGTGGCTCCGAAGATACCAGACCGGACATTTTTCCATAGAGGAGGAGTTTCGGGAAGGTCGATCAAAATCTTCCACTGATGACCACGGTTGGCACAAGAAATGATTGCTAATGAATTAGGCTTAAATGCCATGGCTATATCGCGAATATTAAGTAATCATCTGCGGTACACGAAGAAATCTGCTCGTTGGGTACCGAATCTTAAATGAGGCCCAAAAAGATACTCTAGTAGATTTTGCTAAATTTTTCCTAAATAAATTCGAAAATGGTCAGTCTAGCAACTTTAGTTACTGGTGACGAATCTTGGTTCTATAAGTACGATCCAGAAACCAAACATAAGTCCATGGTATGGAGCCCAGCAGCAAAAGTAATGATGTCAGTTTACTTCACTCGATCCAAAATCGTGGCTGCTATTCCACTGGAAAAATGTCAAACGGTAACTGCAAAACTTAACACCAAAGAGTGCTTACCAAAAGTATTCCTGACAACGCGCCATTCCACACTTCTGAAATAAAGAGTAATTTTATTGTGATCTCCGGGATCGAAGGACTACGTCCAGCACCATATTCCCCGGATATAGCACCTTGTGATTTTTGATTATTTCCAAAAATTAAAAGACCTTCAAAAGGAAAGGCATTTAATAGCAACGAGGAGATAAATAATGCGGCTAATGCTGTTTTTAGAAGTGGATCTATAGGCTTAAGAAATGCATTAAAATCAATGGCGATTATGTAGAGAAGATAAAAAGGAAAGGAAAGATTTTTTTTTCTGGCCAACACTGAACTTATTTACAAATTGTACTTTACCGCTATTGAAACTGGTTTGAAGCGAATTTTTTGAACCTACATTTAAAATCTTTTGACCTATGTACGTATACATACCTATACAAATTATTTAGTGGACGAATCTGCCTAACATTCTTAGTTAATTATTATTAATAATCTTCCAAATTTGTCGTTATAATAATTTTAAAATGTACTTACATATGTACATATATATGAAAATATTCATTTTAAAAAACGCCAAAAATTAATTAATTAAATAAAAAAACTAAAATTACAAACCAAAGCCCATTTATTTTGTAGCATAGTTTTAGGCAGATTATAAACATATACAAAGTGAAATTAAAAACAAAAACTTGTATATTACCTCAACTACACATGAAATAGTAAAAGAGTTTTCATTATTTTACAAGCCTCGTTTGAGAATAACTATAAAAACGTTGAATTTATAATATATATTTCGGCTCAGCCAATATTTGTATTATATTTATTATAAGTTAACTCATAATAATTTGTTTTTATTTTAATTTAATTTAATTGTAATCAAATTATGTATTTTTTACCGTAACTTCTATAAAAAATTAGTTAGTTTTTTTTATATGAATATAATTTTTTCAATACCTCGGAGAAAACATAATTGAGCAGAAAACAAAGCTGCAATATCACGTATACCATACTTTGGAAAAGGTTTGCTCATAAAGTCTGACAACTGGCAAATCTTCATTTTGTATCAAATGTGTTTCCATTACATAAAAAACTGATCAAATGTCGGTAAATATTGTACATCAAATACTCTAGTCAAATTTTCGCGTCATGTGATTGACAACCCGGTTCCTCTGTAGACGTCAATTGTGACACACTTAATTTTGACACTTGAAAATTTAGTTCTTTTTAAAAAACTGCGAAAATAAATCTGTAAATTGAGCTGAGTATATATTTTTTAACAGCTACATCACCTTTATCCGTGACTGCTGTTGTTGTTGTTGTTGTAGCGGTTCGCTAACCCCGCTTAGGGCAGGTATAATCAGTCTAAGTCGCCGAGGTCATCTAACGGGAGGTCCAGGAAACGTGCTGTTTCGACAGGGTTGGACCAAAGGGAGAGGGGGGTTAGATGGGTCGGTTTAAGGGGGCATGTGAAGAGGTGGTTAGTATCGTGCGGGGACTCTCCACATGCAGGGCATACGTTGGGTATGCTGGGGTCGAGTCTGAATATGTAGGAGTTTAACCTGCTACAGTATCCAGATCTGAGTTGTGCCAGAGTCACGCGGGTCTCTCGAGGCAGCTCGAGCTCACTGTCTGCGATGGGTGGTGGTTTGGATCCGAGTACGCCATTCACTGGGAGGGAGTCTAGGAAGGTGTTAACTGACTCCTGGTGAATGGCGTTCAGTGCCTGTCGGTAAGCCGTCCTGTCCAGCGGTTGTTGAATATGGTGCTGTATAGTGCTGTCGTAGTCGAGTACTCCCTTCCTGATGTGCCTAGGCGGAGGCTCCGCTTCTAGGAGGTGCCTGCTGGGGTGCTCCGCGCGGTGGCATCCCAACAGGAACTGCTTGCACAGCAAAGCATTATGCTCCTTAACTCGTAGCATAGATGCTTCGCTGTGCAAGTGGTGTTCCGGTGACATCAGGAGGTTTCCTGTCGCAGTCCTAAGGGCGGTGTTTTGTCAGGCCTGTAATTTCCTCCACTGCGTCTCGTTCGTCCCCGGCGCCCAAATCGGTGCAGCGTAATTTACGACCGGCCGGCCAATTGCTTTGTAGGTTGCCAGCAAGGTTTCTTTATCTTTACCCCATGTGCTGCCGGCTAGCGCTTTGAGTATTTTGTTGCGGCCCTGGAGTTTTGCGGCAATTGCGGTCGTATGCGGAGTGAAGGAGTACAGGCTATCGAATGTGACCCCTAAAATCTTAGGGTTGTTTACAGTTGGAATTTTTACGTCATCAACTTTCACATCGAGTTCTAGCCGGTACTCCTTCGTCCAGCTGGTGAAGAGGGTAGCCGAGGATTTCGTCGGCTGAATTTTTAAATGTCGTGCAGTGAAGAAACGGGAGAGTTCAGCGAGGTAGCCGTTCACTTTCGAACATAGGCTATCAATATCCTGGCCGGACGCCAATATCGAACAATCATCGGCATACGAGGTTAGTGAGACTCCTTCCGGTGGAGGAGGGAGCTTCGAAATGTAAAAATTAAACAGTAGCGGGGAGAGTACACCACCCTGCGGAACCCCCTGTTTAATTTTCCTCAATTTAGATGTTTCACCTCGGAATATGACCGATGATTGACGACCACTCAGGTAGCCCATGACCCACCTCTGCAACCCCGGCGGTAATGAGGATTCCTCAATGTCACTGAGTAGCACTGAATGATTGACAGTGTCAAAAGCTTTTGACAGGTCCAGCGCTACCAGGACAGTTCTCGCACATGGTCGGTTTTGGTTCAGGCCATTGACCACCTGGGTGTTTATGGCGTTAAGTGCTGTTGTGGTGCTGTGCACTTTTCGGAAGCCATGCTGATGTGCTGCTGGACGCAGATGGTGAGTAAAACTCGGGAGCAGTAAGGCCTCAAGCGTCTTCGCTACTGGGGAGAGGAGAGTTATCGGCCGATAAGACTCTCCTTTGTTGGCTGGTTTCCCCGGTTTGAGTAGCGGGACCACCCTACCGGTCTTCCACAAATCTGGTATGATTAGGGTGGTCAAAGACAAATTGAGGACCTTAGTGAGGTATTCTGCTCCCGCTGGTCCGAGATGTTTTAGCATCAGCATGCTTATTCCGTCAGGGCCGATGGATTTGGAGGCTTTCGCCTTCCCGATAACCCCCTGAACCTCTTCTCTGGAGAAATCAAGCGCCGCGCTTGTGTTTGGCAGAGGGTTGGCGGGAGTCATGTTGCGGGGAGCTCCGGGAGACCGTGGAGGTCTGCGGGTTACCCAAAGTGGGTAAGTGTGCTGAAGGCACTGCCGTGGAGGCTGGGGGCGCACTTGGGCGCTGGCAACATGGGGCCACATAACGTGTGGTCCACTCCCTATGTGTCTTAAGGCCTGAACAGACCTTAAGATGACTCCAACCATTGCACTGGTTGCACCTTACCGAGATGGAGGAGTGGTGGAGTCTTTTGGTGCACACGCAGCAGAAATAGTCCGTCGGACCAGGGTTGGTTTCTACGCCAGCCCTGATTAGAAGGATTTGAAGCAACCCAGCTGCGAGGTATTACTCCGATGGCGCACTTAGACTAATTTTACCTGTTGACCTAAACGGGGTTAGGTCGCCGAAAGGGTGACAGCCCTTGGCCGGATAAAATCCGGGTCAACTCCGGTACGTAGAACCGGCTGTCATTGAGAGTTGATCCGTGACTGCTGATTTATCCCGTTATTAGAATATGTTTCGACTAATCCAATTTACATGCGTGAGAGGCCCAGTAGTCAAAGTATTCGAAAATAAATGTAATGTAATCCCGTTAAACTTATTCAGTTATCAGATCAGAATCAATTTGTTCAGATCAACAGTTGGAACAAAAAATGATTCCACATTTACATAAGTTACGTTATCAGCAAACATTAAGGTGTATCGAAGAGGTTCAATTCGCAGTTTATCAGCCACTGGAAAAAAAACTTTCAAGATCCGGGTTATTATTTTTACAAAGTACTTTTTCAACGCAAACAAAGCTTTTTTACTGTTTCCAAAAAAAAAAAACAAAATTGGTCAATAAAGCTAAGACCAAGAAAGAACTGGGCAATGCTTCGTTGCCGCACCAACTCATTGCATGTATTAAAAATCAATCATGAGATATCTTTCTATCACAACTTTATTATAGCCCGATTTTATCGTGTCTAACACAGTGAATTTTATATATTAGATTATAACACCGTCCGACACGATTTTTAACCCACGAAAAAATTTAACTTTTTCGGAAAAATTCAGCGACGCCAAAAACCACTGGATAATAGGTTTTATAAAATATTTATAACTTTTTAAGTTTTTGGCTGCCATGTTGGATCCGCCATTTTGAATTTTGAAAATCCGACATCAAATTAATAATCAGCGACCCCAAAGAGCCCTGCATACTAAGCTTTATAAAAATTAATAACTTTTAAAAGAGATCTTGTCACTTTTCATTTAAACCATAAACGACATGATCTAGCAAAACGGAGAGAAACGGGTTCTAGATTCCGAGGGTTCGACGTTGAAAAGCTGCAATCACAGCAGACTGCCGAGCGGTTTTCTAGTTGACTTGCACACCTGTTCTCTGAGAGCACTCATCAGCAACCCGGTATTAGGGATCTGAGGGATGGCATTGCAAACTGTCTGCGTACAGCTTCAAACGAAACCATTGAATTTCGGAAAGGTCGCAAAAACAGCTGGTATGATGAGGACTGTCGTGTCGCAGTAGAGAGAAAACAGACTGCCTACCTCGCAACCTTGCGATCGACCACAACACGTGCGGGGTGGGAAAGAGGGAAGCAAGACGCGTCTGCAGACAAAAAAAGAAAGAGCTTGAGAAGCTGGCCGACAAGGGTAACGCTCGAAAATTCTATGAAAAGATACGGGGACTTACAGAAGGTTTCAAGACCGGAGCAAACTCTTGTAGGACCCAGGGAGGTGAGCTAGTGACAGATGCCCAGAGTATACTCGATTTATGGAGGGAGCACTTCTCCAGCCTCCTGAAGGGCAGCGAAGAGGAAACACGCGGAGACGGTGAACCCAAAACTCCAATTGATGACGATGGAAAAGTTGTTCCGTTACCCGACTATGAAGAATAGCAATTGTCCGCTTAAAAAACAACAAAGCGGCAGGGACCGACGGATTACCGGCCGATCTATTCAAATACGGCGGTAAAGAACTGATCAGGTGCATGCATCAGCTTCTTTGCAAAATATGGTCTGCTCCCTCTAGCGGATACTGCATTGAAAACTTTCAAAGCTGGAGTATTCTTACCTATCCGGACCATATGGCCTCGCCCGCGCAGCCGCCCTTTCTTGAACTACGCCAATGTCGCGGTATATCTCATGGGGGTTGTAAAAAATGGACAGCTTTTCGTCATATGTTCATAGCGGTCAACATAAACCACCCTAAGCTCTCCCGTGCACAGAAATTGCACCAGCTCCGGTACAAATCGCAAGCCAAAGCTGGCTCAATCGTCAAACAATATCCATTGATCGATGATAATTTCGAGCTAGCTTGGGAGGCATTGACGTCAAAATACGGAAATAAGTTACTGCTCACGCTGCCCACTATACAGATCTTAATAGCTAGTAAAGACTACAAACAACAATTAATGACTGCCGTCCGCCTTATATTCGCAAGACGTATCAACGGACAGTTGGGAATCTAGGTTAATATACCTATGCTTCTAACTGCCCGAAAACCACATTATCCTTCTAGGAGCAATCTTTTCCATCTCGAAAAGAGCCGCCAACATGGTCACAAATAAACGATTTACTCACTTCTAGATACGAAGTGGTGGAGTGTCCAATCCTGAAAAAACCGAAACCAGTCGCGACACTAAGTTTGCGCTCCTTTATATGTCTGCTGTAGTAAGCGTCATAAGGCCCTACGTCTTACTACATAGATTAAACACGGCCAGTATTTATTCATTCAGAATTAAATTTTCACTAATGTACCTATAAGTATATAAATTCACATTTGCCTGCGAAAGTAATTTCTTCCACGAAATAAGAATGCAGAAAAAATTAATTTAAAACGCTGTGCCGAATTTTTAAACTGCAACCAGTTTTCAAAACAATTTAAATAATAGCGCATATTCGACAATATAAATGGGGGTGGATGACTTTTTCCCAAATCTCGTTGAGGATGACTCGATTCAATACCACAATCGGAATAATATTTTTAGCTAACATCAGTGGTAAGAGACGATCAAGAAAACACAACTTTTGGTGATCACTGTGATTAAAACTTAATATTATGAAAAGAGGAAGCCAAAGAAATCGAAATCAGACAACGGTAACAGATAAAGGTCAAAAAGAGTGAGGAGAATAGGAAGTTGAGGAATATTTTAGAGAAAGAGGTTAAAAGGATAATTTATTTGTCAAACTTTATTCCAGAATACACCAAGTTAAAGAATTAATTGAAAGCTAATGAGGCAGCACTAAGCACTCCCTCAAATAAAATACACTTTTCATGTCGCTATTATACCACTGAAAAAATATTCTTTAGATTTCTCTTCAAAATGCCGCTTTTATGCCATTGTCGTCTGAAAGTCTTTGTCCCCGTAACTCTTTTTTTATATTTTAAAAAGGAACAAGTCACTGGGAGCCAGGTCCGTAAATCTACTAGCTTTTAAGGCATCCCTAGCAACCCGAACGGGTGCTTTATCTTGAAGAAACAGCACTACGTCCGCTAACTGGCCACGTCTCCACTGCACGACTGCCTCACGTGCCTGACTCATCAAATTAGTGTAATGCTGCCCGTTTGTTGTATTTCCCTTTGTCAAGTAATCAATTAATAATATCATCTCAGAAAATGACAGCCATAATCTTCGAAGCTGACTTTTTCCACTTTGAAAATTTTTTGTGGCCTTTCCCTTTTTTTATCCAAGTTTCATCAACTGTTATAATGTGGTTGCAAATTTAAACCAAATCATCTTGGCACAACTCCAAAAAATCTTTTCAACTCTTCGATCGTCGCTGCTTATGGAGCGGCGCTAGCAGTCGCGGTACACAACGCGCACTAATTTTTTCATATTCAAATGCTCATGCAAAATCCCAGCTTGTTATGCCACAATTTAATTCTTCGATCAGCTAATACTAGTCTTTCGACTTTCTGAACATTTTCTACGGTCACGACCGTCAGCCGGCGCCCCGGGCGGGGTCATCTTCTCAGGTCTCTATATCTTGTTGAAATAGCCGAGCCAATTTTTAACCATCGCATATAAAGGGACAGAATCCTGAAGAACTGATGACATCTGTTTAAGAATTTCTTTCGGCATATTAACCTAATTTTGCAAGGAAATTAATCACAGGCGGTGCTCCAAATTGATGAAATTTCCAATATCCGCTGACATTGTGTTGTTGCTTATTCCAGGAACGAAATGTTAATGAAAGGTTGTCATATTTATACTAATAATGAGTATTATCAGTAACGAAATGATGAAATGATGTGTCATCTCTAACTACCTTAGGTCACGTCTTTCAAGACATTTTCTTTAGGTGTATACATTCTGCCACCCTTACTTAGCGTATACGCATCTAAGGCCACTCATTGGATTTCCCAAAAAACGAACGCTTCATTGTAGTTAAGAGTCTTTTGGAATACTTCCCAAAGTTTGATAAAATTGAAGCATTGGAAGATTATATAATATATTATATGTTGTTGATGGCATATGCCCTTAAGGGTTAAGGCAGACCCCCAAAGGCGATCAAGTTGACAACACGTGCCCCGTTAGCTCTTTGATTTAAACACTTCTAATTAACTTTAAAACCAATCACACATTAAAAATATAATTCTCTATATTTTTCTTAAGGAATTAAATATGATTCTTCGAGCCGGACTATTGGCGATCTATGAAAATCTCTAGACGACTAGCTCTGGGACGGGGAGTATGTTTAAGCATGGATCAACCCACGCCCAATTTCCCCAGCATGCTTTTAGGCGTTCGTTTTTGCTTCCGAGCGTTTGAGATGCTTATGAATATATTCACCATCTCTAATTTTTTCCTATGGAGTTCACCCCCGAATGCCAATAAGAGCCAAACGGCTTCATGAATAAATTCAAGGATATTATGAACATCACCTTCCCTACGCCTAGACATCATCGCCCTACTACCCCCAACGCTTAGACATATGTATATAAATATTTAATTGGCGCTGAAGCAGCTTAACTTTTTTCAAAGTAATGTAGGGACGTCCAGAAGATTATGGGGTTGAAAATACCATTAGGTTGGAGCCATGTGTAGAAGTTCACGAAAGTGAGGAAAGCTTTGACTGTCATTCACCTTGGGGTGGCCAGAAACATTTCATATACATATGGTTCTAGCAGCTCACGACTTCTGGTTTTAGACCAAGTGTCCTTATGACGAGTCTCGAATATCGGTAGCCCGTCTGTGACCTGGTAAGTCCCTCAGTTACCCGACATTCACCACGTGACAAATGTTGAAAAAGACAAGTGAAAAACTAATGGTGTATGCCGATGACATTGAAATCATAAGCCTTAACAACCGTGCCGTTAGTTCTGACTGCTCCAAGTTTGACAAAGATGCGAAGCAATTGGGTCTGGTAGTGAACGAAGACAAGACTAAATATCTCCTGTCATCAAACAAACGGTCGAATTCGCGACTAGACTCCCATGTCACTCCTGACAGTCATTACTTCACCTTTTTAGGGATCCGAATAACTCTTACCAACATGTGATACTTTGAACTGAGTAGGCAATTGAAACGTAAAGTCCTCTCTTGGTGAAAGAAAACCAAACTATATAAGTCGCTCATCATACTCGTCTTACTACCTATGACGCAGGAGCGTGGACGATGTCAACATCTGATGAGTCGGTGCTGGTATTTTGTGTATTGGCAACGACGAATACCGCAGACGATGGAACGATGAGCTGTATGGGATATACGCTGATATTGACATAGTTCAGCGATTAAAGAGACCACGGTTAAGCTGGCTAGGTCGTGTCGTCTGAAAGGATGAAAGCACTCTAGCTTTGAAAGTATTCGATGCAGTACCCGCTGGTAGAAGCAGAGAAAGAGGAAGACCTACGCTCCGTTGGAAGGATCAGATGGAGAGCGAACTACTTTCACTTGGTATTTCCAACTGGTGCCAAACAGTGAATAGAAGGGAAGAATGGCGCACTTTAATTAATTCGGCTATAATGACATAAGCGGTGCCAACGCCAATGAAGAAAAAGAAGAGACTAGATACTAGCCGAATGCCTTGTATTGTCAAAGGTATTGGTGGCGAGACTTGGCTTCATCCTTTAAGTAAATTTAATTACCATGGTTATTGTGAATGAGATGTTGCCAAGAAATAGTCCTACATATTTCTGGCCATAACCCAAATGCAGAATATATATCTCACTCCTTGTCATTTTGTTTTCGATATGTTGCAAACCATATTTTGAAGGAAATAGGAAGGATATACATATACCTTTTTTAATGATAACTCTCACCTAATAAAGATTGTTAGAAACAGTGTAGAGAATTCTAAAAATGCAGATAGCATTACATCACACTTGCTTAGCTGGTCCGATGTCGTACCTTTTTTTATAAAGATTTTAGGAAATACGTCTTTCTTTTTATAAATTTTACATTAGCGTTATTTGTTCTAAAAAATGAACATTGTATTTGTATTTCGTTAGATGTACTATAAATAGACATTACGTTAGATATGCAATATGTGTATTATTTTTCACCAAATAAAATAAATTAATAATAATACAAACAAGCATACTTTGTGTTAATATAATAAAAGATAGAATGATCTATCCAGTGCTTAAAATTCTGAGGAAGGGCAAAATGCATTTCGTTTGAATCTCACTAGCAATCAAGTGTATTCAGACATATATGAATTTAACATTCAAAATTGAAGAACATGCTAGAATAATTGTGAGAACTTACGGATTTGCATTCCATTGTGTCCTCACATATTGTATACTTATTTTTAGAATATCGCCATTGGGCTGCAACCTAAGAAATATGCTTTCAAAAGTGTTATAGGTGAAGATACTCAAGCTCAACTTGATAATTTTTTTAAACTTAAAATGTAAAAAAAAGTGTATGTGTGTACACATATCTGGAATACGGAGGCCGGCAAAAACTTATTATGATTAAAATAAAATATACAATTTTCACGAATAGATAATTAGAGAGCACAATAAATTAAGCGACACAACATTTCAAAAGCATCAATAAAGTTTGAAATAGATACGATACTGAGTTTCAGCAATCGTAATCGACGATCTTTTTAAGCAATTTTAATAAAAACATCTTTACAAATGAATTCTTTTAAATTTGAAATTAAATTAGGTTACGTTATTAAGTGGTATACGCGAATAACTAAATAGTACTGAATATAGCGATTACTTTTAATGAAATGAATTTGTAATATGTAAAATATGCTGAAATATCATATAAAAAGTTAGGAAGTAACTCATTGCATAAACTTTATAAATGAAAATAATTTGGAGATGTGCTCTAATGTTATGTAAAATATTAATATTAATGGGTGAAACTCAATTCTTATTTGTACTCTTTTTTGGGAAATTATTACACCTGTATGTAAATGGTATTACGGAACCCACATAACTAGTTGGTAAGAAATTTCGAGCAAACTTATGTGCTTAATTTGAAGAGAGCGCAGACGAACTGCTAAAATATGAAAAACCTTACATCTTTTGTCCTGAGCAAAATTCGATTTATCGGTGTTTTGATGAAATTATTATTTGGTTAAAATTAGGCTACGAATATACAAAGTGTGCTCTATGTACTATGTGATTTGGATGTACGTATTTAATATACGTATGTACGTATGTAATATATGTAATAAAAACTAATACGCCCTGCCATCCTCAGGTCTAGATGTTATTCCGTTGCGTGCAAACCTACATGTGCAAGTGTATGTACACGTGTCGGCTTATACATATATTCAGTATTTATGATGAGAAGTTGCTATTTTTAACTGACGCAAAGGGAGCATTGCAGCAATATCGAATTGTCTGTTTTCATAAAAACATATCATCTGAATCTTTATTTATTAACCCATTATTATTAATTTCTTTTTATTGTTCGAAAGCAACACTTTTATCATTGATTTAGAAGTACCTGTTATAATAACCAGATGACAACAAATTATAACAAATTTAAAATTCCTCGAATGATACACTCTACAACAAACCGTCGTTTACTGATGCTGCTACAGCAACCCAATCGATCGAAAACTACGTCAAACTGATCGAGTACGCACCAAGTATAGTTGTCTTCAACCAAAGTGGGTCTTGAAGAGAAAGCACTCAACAAAAATTTGTGTGTACATACAATATCTAATATATGTTCATATCACTCACACTCGCGCTATATCACATACAACTGCATAGATAGGTGTTGTTCGAGCGGCATACTCGCATAAGAATGCATATATTTATGAACATACATATATATTATATAGTTGTACTTCTAATTATTTCATTAGATGTTTTTTTTTATATATACAGACAATAAATCACCTTCATTTATTCAAATCGATGGTGTTATTGAGCAATTTTACCGCCTTGTATTTGGACAAAAGTTCGTTGGCAGATTGGTAGATTCACCACCGAAGTCGATTGTATAACTGTTCAATCCGCAAACGTAATGGCAACGCAGGCCGAGCTTTCGTTCAAAAGCTCAACCAGCTCCTTTACTTTAGCGGCTTGTTTTGTTTTGCCTTTTTTCTTTTACACTTCACTTCTTTGTTGACTGGAGAATACGAAAAATTGCAGAATCAGCTCACGGTAAGTTGGCTTCCGAAAAAATTGTAAATAAACCATTTATTAAATAGAAATTTGTATTTTATTTATTTACTCCTTGTAGCGATACCACGGCAGCTTTCTTCTGAGCGAATCACTGGTTCTTCGAGTCGGATATCCATTACAGGAGTTATTGAAATTTCAAGTTGGAGCATTCTTTGCATAAAAATATCAGCTCTCATTAAAAAATAAACAGGTAAGAGAGTGATTTAAGTGATTTAATTGCGTCTAAGCCGAAAACATGATTGCAAAGTGAAGTCCAAAACCTAATTTTGACAACTGGCTTTAGCAATTGGCATATAGGGAGCAAGGAACGATTTCCTTGTCTATGGTATGTACATTATTAAGAACAATCCTTGCGACATCAGGCAATTTCTTAAAGAAATATATGTAGGTATGTGCACCACACATAAGTATCTAAATACTTATTTTATTCAAATTCTAATATACATACTGTACATACTTCATTACACATTTCATTTTAAATACCAATATATTATACTGACTTATATTATCTATACATACGTGTATGTACATACATACGTTCGTTTTCGTATTGTCATTCCTACATTTCAATTTGCCTTAGCCACGAAATAAGCGCAAAATATATTTACATGTATTAGCTGACTTTTCGTGAGTGTAATAAAACAAAAACGAAAAGAGAAGAGCACAGCAGTGGAGCAGCCCAGCAGTGAAACAGCATAGTAGCAGAGCAGCATATCAGAAATCACTTTGAGAGCGGCGAACCACTAAGCAGCATACCAGAACTTTATACAGTGAGCCGCAGCCAATAAAATTTTCAACAAAATAAATTTTTATAAATGTGTTGTAATATTTTTTTTAATTTTACTTTTTTAACCAAATATATTTGAAATTTCAATATTAATAATAGAGTTTCATTGGTGTGTAGTGAACAGTGCATATTGCGGTGGGCAGGAGTTGGTCCATCGGAACAAAATTTATAAATTTTATAAATTTTTTATTTTTTTTCAAGTTAAATTAAGTACGTTAAGTACTCGATAGTAAATTATTTAATTTTATAAATTAAAATCAAAATTTGTGCTTACGCGAACTTAAGCAAATACATATTGTATATTCAATTCATTTGCATAATTTTGTGGGGTTTTCGACTGTTGATCAGTACTCCTTTTTTAACATGGCGCAATTTAACAAATTCCTTCAAGTAGCTGATACGCTACTAGAATTCGAAGAAACTATAACGTCTACGATTACAAACCATACGTCTTTCAATCTTGAAATTCAACAAGAGGAATTGAAGTCGTTATGGTCGGAAGTAAAGACGGAATATCGAACTTGTTTGCCAAAGCATCAGATGCAAACCACGGAAAAACAATTGAGACGATTAAACTTAAGTATAATGATTGGTATAACGCTTATGTCTGTTGTGCAGCGTTAGTGGGTGAACATATTTACAACCTCACCGCATTCCAACAAAATACTAACATTCATCTAGAACGAATAGCTGAAGTGCCACTAATGCCCAGCATTAGTTTGCCTCCATTCGACACCGAAGTATTTTACGGTGAATATTTGCAGTGGCCCTCCTTTAGGGATATGTTTACTGCTTTATACGGGAACAATCCAAGATTGACTCCGGTGGAAAAACTTCTCCACCTTATTCAGAAAATTCGTGGTGAAGCGTGGGAAATTGTGCGAAAGGTCCCACTCACTCACGATGTATACCCGATAGCATGGAAAAATTTGACAGATAGATATGAGAACAAACGGGTTCTAATAAATTCCCAGTTAAAGGATCTGTTCAACCTTTCGGACATTTCTAGCGAGTCAGGAACGGCACTGAAAAAAACTGCAGCGAGACATCAACAGCTGTATTACTGCACTTCAGATTCGATATTCGCAGTTGGAATGCCATTTTCGTATATTTGTGTTCGACAAGACTTCCAGAACAAACTTTAGCTCTTTGGGAACAGACTATAGAGTCAAAAACCGAAATTCCGAAGTGGGTCAATTTGGATAATTTTCTTACAAGACGTTTTCAAACGCTCGAGACCGTATCTGACCTCAAGGGAAGCTCCATTCCTGATCAGAAACCGAGTGGTAGTTCAAACAATCGAACATGCCCATCCCAAAATAATTACCCATCCAAACGGGTAAATACTCACCACTCCAAATCGAATAGAATGAAATGTAAATTGTGCTCCTCACAAGCACACGATCTTAAAACCTGCCCGGATTTTCTTGATATGAGTTCTAATGCACGAATTGATGCTGTAAGAAAACTTCATCTTTGCCTCAATTGCTTATCCGATGCTCATGAATTGAAAAATTGTAAGAGAATTTACACATGCTTAAAATGCAAGAAACAACATCACACCATGCTTCATAAAGAGCAAGATGAAGAAGAACCACCCACTTCCAAGAGAGAACAGAGGTCAACTAAAAGCCATACGGCACCGATCAAGGCAAATGTGACAAGCAGTACTTCCGCAAAGCAAAGTATGTTATTAGGAACTGCGGTGGTAACGATTTATCATAATAATAACACACGGGACTCCTCCCAACCCAAACCATCAGCAGGGAAATGCTAAAACCCCTCCCGTCTATCCCTTTGGCGGATAACGATTTTTACAAAAGTCAACAAATAGACATATTGATAGGCGGAGATTTGTACCCCAAGGTTATGTTAGGTGGGGTTAAATCCAACATTCTTGGTTCACTTATGGCACAGCGAACAGTATTCGGCTGGATTCTAACCGGCCCCGTCCCACATGAAAGACCAAAAAATCCTTTAACTGTTCTTACTTACTTCAGTGAGATCTCGCTAGACTAGCAACTCACCAAGTTTTAGGAATTAGAAGAAATTCCTGAGACAAGATTCATGACAGTTGAAGAAGAGAAATGCGAACCACTGTATGAAGAAACAACCTTCACGAAGGTCGTTATGGTGTCTCACTACCATTCAGAGCTCCACCTCCAGGAGTAGATATTGAACCCTTGTGCCATATTGCCATGAGACAGTTTCCTAGAAGTGAGACCTCACTTAACAAATGTTAACGTCGTCTACATATGTGTTGGAGTTCAAGATTTGTGAGGCTAGAGGGTGACTCTGCTGTACCTCCTTGGCTAATTGCAGAATCACCCTTTAGCCTCACAAATCTTGAACTCCAACACATATGTAGACGACGTTCTATCCGGGACTCATGAAATCCCGGAAGCAATTAAGTCAAGAGATCAGCTCATTGAAGTCTAGCACTCAGCAGGTTTCCCACTAAGAAAGTGGACTTCTAATGATAAGCGGATCTTATTAGACCTGCCTAAGAACCACCTTCTAACTTCAGATTTCCTAGAAATCGATAATTCTAGCGAGGCTAAAACTTTAGGAATACGTTGGAATGCCAAATGGGATCAGTTTTATTTCCTGGCAAAACCATTATAAAACAAAGTTTCCTTCACTAAACGAGAAGTTCTGTCCACTATCGCTAAATTATTTGACCAAGCTGAATGGTTAAGCCCTATAATTGTTGTAGCGAAAATTCTAATGCAAGAAATTTGGCTAGAGAAAACTGACTGGGATGAACCATTGACAGAGAAATCTCTCAGCCAGTGGAGCCGCAATTTATTTACGAGTACAGGACGCAAGCTTTCAAGTTAATACACACCTACTTCTCGCCAAAACGAAAGTTGCTCCTGTGAAAACTATTTCCATCCCCTGATTAGAATTATCTGGCGCGGTCGTCTTGGCAAAAATGGTGGAATTTCTTTTACCTCAAATAGGTATGAACCACCAAAGGCTTTACCTTTGGACGGATTCGACAATAGTTTTCGCTTGGCTAAGCAAACCTCCGTGCTCTTGGTCCACATTTGTTGCAAACCGGATGTCAGAAATCCCACAAATAACCCAAGTGGAGAACTGGAACCACGTCGATTCCGAAGACAATCCTGCCGACCTAGCCAGTCGAGGCCTTTCTCCTCAAGAGTTAAGGGACAGTGATATAAGGTGGACAGGGCCCAAGTGGCTCAAACAAAGCCCCACGAATTGGCCAAACAAGGACTCTGTGAACTTCGAAACTACCCTCGAAGCTAAATCCATTCGGGTACATACTACCGAAATTCTTCCAGCTGAAGATATTTTGGAATGATTTTCCAATTTTTCGAAAGCGATGCGGATAATAGTACGAATGTTCCGGTTTTTCGAACGCATCCACCCGAAACACAAAGTGCTGCCAGAATCTGAAACAATTACGCCTGGTGAAATAGACTTCGTCAAGGTATGACTTCTACAGGTCGCCCAAAAAATACACTTCACCAGTGAATACAATGGCTTGCTAAACAACTGCCGCTTTTTCAAGCTACTTGTCAATTTTATTCATCACCTTTCTCTGCATGGAGGCAATCAGTTGGTATTGCGTCTTTTACGCATGCAATATTGGATACTGAAAGCTAAAACCCTCATTCGAACTGTCATACACAACTGCAAAACTTGCGTTATGTTTAAAAAACATGAGCAAACACAGTTAATGGCAGCGCTACCTGCGCCTAGAACGCAGTTAACTAGACCGTTCGAGACAACGGGAGTTGATTTCACCAGGCCATTCGATATTAAAAACTACACCGGTACAGCGTGTCTCATAACTAACCTCTTCGTATGCTTTTCAACAAAGGCCATACATTTGGAGGCTACGAGCGATTTACCTACCGCCACTTTCATGGCAGCACTTTCAAGATTTCTTTCACGAAGAGGTTGCCCGAAAACATATATTCGGATAATGGCACCAATTTCGTAGAAGCACCTAAAGAAATAAAAAGAGATTTCAAGGCCGCCATTAAATCATGACCAGATGCCATATCTACCTCAAATCTCTTCCCAGATATGAATTGGCACTTTATTCCTGCTGGAGCTCCTCATATGGGAGGCCTTTGGGAGGCAGGAGTGAAAAGCTTTAAGGCCCACTTTAAAAAAACAGCATGCTCAATGAAATATACATTTGAAGGAATGTCAACTTTATTAACTAGAATTGAAGATGCCTGAATTCTCGGCCTCTAAGCCCATCGTCGGATAACATCCACGACTTGACACCCCTTACCCCAGGTAATTTTTTGATTGGTGCTCCATTGTTGTCGAAAGCAGAACCAGAAATCGCAGGAAATCCGATATCCATAGTCAATCGATGGCAAAAATTAAAGGCTATTAACCATAGTTTCTGTCGAAGATGGAAATCCGAATATTTAACTGCACTAAAAAGGCGGTATAAATGGAAACATTCACAAAGAAACGTCCAGGTCGACGACTTAGTCGTACGAGAGGAAAATCTACCTCCAAATGAGTGGCGGTTAGGTAGGGTAGGAAAAGTCTATCCAGGCACTGACCATAAAGTCCGAATTGTTGACGTCAAAACCCAACGTGGAATTATCAGTAGACCAGTAGTCAAATTGGTTGTATTACCGCAAGAAAACTAATAAAATTTTATTATTTTTTTTCTCTTCCTCTTCTCTTCCGTTAAACTATAGAAAATGTCATCGAATATCTACCACCTGTGCCTAAACAACCATCCGCTACGATTGTACCCACAATTCCGTCAGATTTCTCCCGAAGAACGGTGGAGAACGGCGTCAAATCTGCATTGCACGAATTGCCTCGCAAAGAACCACAAGGCAAGCTGTATGCTGCATGACCTAAGCTCCGACATATATGAGGAGTCGGACAATGACGTCGTCGAGCTTACATGGGCACAGCGGGTGAAATTGCTAATGGCAGAAGTCGAAGAAGCCACCACGCAAACAGCAGCGAGGGACCAACCTCAAGAAACAACAACTGCAGCGACGGATACGACGCTCGCTCACCCCTACCGACCACCTGTACGAAATCCAGCAGCCCAGAACCCACGATGCGACATCTCCTGTGCACGCCACCCGCGCAGCACCGGGCTAAACGAGTGAGCAACTTCACCTCGAATTTGCGGCTTAGGGATGACCGACTCAGACTCGATCCGTCTCAGCGACATCCCTCCGACCGAACGGGACTCGATCCGTGCCGTCGGCCACCCCAATCAAGGCGCAGGGGCGGTCGAGGTGCCCGTCGTGGGCTAAATGCGCGAGCGATCATCGAAGCGAGGACAACGGCACTCCCTTGGCAGCAAATGTTGGCGCTGTCACCCATGACGGTTGTTCAGCTACGAACTACGGACAGGTTTACCGCAGTTAGAGCTGTTATCAACCCCGTGAGTCCGGCATCCATCATTTCTGCGGCCACGGTTGCAAGGCTGCGACTCCGCACTCAGGTGCGTGGAGCCAGCCGAGTGTGTGAACTCACGCTATGCGATAACAACGGGGGTCAGGCAGAGCTCTTCGTCTGCGCTCAGGTACAAATCATCCCACCAACTCCAACTCCTGGCAGGTCGCTCAGCGAACAAACGGCTGCGGCGTACAAAAACCTGCGACTGGCCGACCTTACATTCTACAAAACGGCACAAGTGGAAATGTCTTTGTGCGCGGACATTTACGCGCGATTGATTCAACCGGGAATCCTCCCGATGACAACCGGTCAACTAGTGGCACAAAACACCACTCTGGGATGGGTGATTTCAGGCGTCACTAATTAGAATTAGTTTATTTAATAATTATTATTGAAAATAGGTTTAGTACAATACACGAGAAAATACACTGAACTAAAAACAAAATGAATTTCGTATTAAACAAAAAATTGTAATATTATATATTGTTGTTATACGCGTGGTGATACTGCAAGGCGGGCGGAATGTTCAATCCTCAAACGTAATGGCAACGCAGGCCGAGCTTTCGTTCAAAAGCTCAACCAGCTCCTTTACTTTAGCGGCTTGTTTTGTTTTGCCGTTTTGCTTTTACACTTCACTACTTTGTTGACTGGAGAATACGAAAATTTGCAGAGTCACCACACGGTAAGTTGGCTTCCGAAAAAATTGTAAATAAACCATTTATTAATTAGAGATGTGTATTGTATTTATTTACTCCTTGTAGCGATGCCACTGGGGTTAATTATATATATTAAAGACCCTCTTTGCATAATTAGCTGGCTACAGAAATTAACCAAATAGGATATCATATCAACTGTATGAAAAATCACTTCAATCTCCCCATTTTGACTAATAAAAATTTGAATTGCACAAAAGGAGTACGAAAAAACAGAATTTTAGCAAAGCCGCTGCATCCTTGATTGATTTATGAGAATTATTATAAACTCACAATATAAAAACAATGGTTCACCAGAAAAAAGTTGCGTAGTCAAAATTTTATTTACTTTTATGCGGTATTTCAGTTCTGCCTTTTGGTCATTTATATATTTTATCCATATAAATTATTGTACATACAAAAATTATAGTTGAATATACCATTTTACTTTACATATGTAACTTAACTCAAAAAATAATAGAATGTTAGTTCTTCATGAGAAATAAAACAGGGAAACTTTGGTTATCAACCGTTAAAAAATTCTTAAACTCATGCAAATATTCCAATCTTATTTAAAAAAAATCTCAAAGACGATTTGTGAAATATGCGGTTCGTTTGGATCATGAGAATTCTTATGTAAATATTTATTGGTCATAAATATTTTCTATTTTTTAGAATATTTGTTTGTTTAATTTGGTATAAACATTTAAATTAAACTTTATTGTTTAAAATAATCTGCATACATACGCACTGTGTTATAAAATTGTACCGTCTATGGAACAGATGTTGGTTTTATTGTGACCTTGCCCAACTCTTACCATCTAATGCTAACAGAGTATCTACAGCCTTGGCCAAAAGTATTAGGCACCCCACTAAAATACAAGTATTCTCAAATGTGGCTATCAAAGTTACCACTTCTTTTTGTAAATATCTTACATGGGTGTTTAACTGTTCATTAAACGAATGAATTGTGTAATATTAATAGTCATAGCACTCTGGGTAAGCTAAACCTAAAAATCGTTATTTTTAAGAGATTCTTAAAATATTTTCGCATTTAAAATTTGAATGTGAAAGTATAAATTACATCTAGTGAAAAGTTACCAATCTTATAAAAACAGTTCATATTTAGCGAAATGCCCAAAAAAAATGAAATTAGTTACGATGATAGAGTTAGAATTCAAGTTCAACGTGAAGAAGGTAAGTCTCAGGTTGAGATTGCCAATTTGGTGGGATGTTCGCGGTGCGCGGTCCAATGTGCTATCAGGCGACTTGTGGAGACGAAATCAAACAATAATAAATCAAAAAGTGGAAGAAATCGTCTAACCAGTAAACGAGAAGACCGAATACTTATACGCTAGTCCCTCAAGGATCGCAAAAAATCTTCTTCTGCCCTTGCAGCTGCCCTTTCGGATGAATTTAGTAAACCAGTTAGTGCTCGAACAGCTAGAAGAAGACTTCTGAAAGAAGGTTTAAAGGGATGTTAAGCCCGAAAGAAGACGTGGCTCTCAGAAAAGAATAGGAAAAATCGTTTGGAATGGGCTCGCCGATACCAACATTTCACGGAGGAAGATTGGTCGAATGTTCTGTGGTCTGATGAATCAAACTTCGAGGTAAGCTTAGTTAAGATCGTCTTAAATTATTAACAGCCATAGCTTCTTACCCTAGAGCAATTTTGAAGATTGGCCTGCGCAGTCTCCAGATCTTAATCCCATTGAGCACATGTGGGCTATTTTAAAACGCAAGATTAAGGAATACAGTATAACATCAAAAACTGCCTTAAAGAATGCCTTAATTAACAAGTGGAACGCTATAAGTGTGGACGAATGTGCAAAGCTTGTATGCAGCATGCCTAAGAGAATTGCTGCCGTTATTAAATCGAAGTGTGGACCTACTAAATATTGATATGTTATTATCACTAATTCATTGTATTTTCACTGTTTTTCTGATAAAACTTCATTACTTCACTTGTTAAAGCAAAAAATTCAGTAATTAGTGGGGTGCTTAATACTTTTGGCCAAGGCTATATATATATATATATATAGATGGCGTCCGTATAACATCAAAAACTGCCTTAAAGAATGCCTTAATTAACAAGTGGAACGCTATAAGTGCGGACGAATGTGCAAAGCTTGTACGCAGCATGCCTAAGAGAATTGCTGCCGTTATTAAATCGAAGTGTGGACCTACTAAATATTGATATGTTATTATCACTAATTCATTGTAGTTTCACTGTTTTACTGATAAAACTTCATTATTTCACTTGTTAAAACAAAAAATTCCGTAATTAGTGGGGTGCTTAATACTTTTGGCCAAGGCTATATATATCCGTTTGGAGGCGAGCTAAAGTGAGAAGGCGAATCCCATTCGTTTGTGCGTGGGGTTTGGGACCGACCACATGAAAAACGAAAAATCAAAATAAGCCTCGGATGAGAGACCCCCTTTTAATGACGTCCCCCAAAAAGTTTTAAAGATTACGATTTGAGGGCATGCACCTGGAAAGCCCGGTCCCTTAATTGGGAATGTGCCGCTGCCCAGCTGATTGATGTTCTCTTAAAGGTGAAGGCTGACATCACCGCCGACCAAGAGATACGATGGACGGGACAAGGATGGAAGAAGGTGGGTCCTTGTGAAATTTACTACAGCGGCCATATAAAGGAGCGCAAATTTGGTGTCGGATTCGTGGGGGGAGAGAGACTCCGTCGTCGAGTACTGGCATTCACTCCGTTGGATGAACGTCTCAACACAATCCGCATCAACGATGAAACATCCCCAAATGGGCTGATTCTGATCGACATCGCCGGGGCACGAAAAATGGTTATCTGTAGCACTAGATTTCAGCACAAAAAAAATTCACCAAGCTACTTGGCCGAGCTATTCAAATACGACGGTGAAGATCTGATCAGGTGCATGTATCAGCTTCTTTGCAAAATTTGGTGGGATGAAATCATGCCTGACGATTGGAATAGAGCTGTACGAACTAAATGATGATATTGACATAGTTCAGCGTATGAAGAGACAGCGGATATGCTGGCTAGGTCATGTCGTCCGAATGGGTGGAAGCACTCCAGCTTTGCAAATATTCGATGCAGCTGGTGGAAGCAGAGGAAGTGGAAGACCTTCATTCCGTTGGAAGGATCAGGTGAAGAGCGACCTGGTTTCACTTGGTATTTCCAACTGGGGCCATACAGCGAAAAGGATAGATGATTGGCGCGCTATGATTGATTCGGTAATAATCACGTAAGCAGTGCCAAAGCCAATATAGAAGAAGAAGAAGAACCGCTGTAGCGAATTTCGGCCGAGCTCCTCCCCCAATTTGGGGTTTTTGCGCCTTAATGTTTTTCCAGCAAACGGAGGGACTTAGAGTGTATACTAAGCCACCTCCGAACGGTTGATGGTTTCTTATGAGGAGCCTTTATTTCATGTCAGTAACACACTCGGAGGGGTTGACATTCCCTCCCGAGTGGCGACCGCAGTTTGAAATTTAACTTAATTTTTTATTTAAATTAGTTTTCAATAACTTTTGGATGTTGGTTGAACCAGTATTTGAACCCTGGCCTGTCTAATAGCTGTACGCAATGCTAACCATTCGGCTACCGCGGCCGCCGTGTAAAGCTTGACTTTTACTACGGATAAGGGATGTGTTGTTGTAAAATCACCTTGTGTGTCCCACCTGAATAAAAAAATTTTATACGGGTTTAGCTCTACAGAAATTATAATGCTTAAATTGTATTTGTACGTGTATATATAAACTTTCATATATTTTGAAACCTCAGCCTAGTCGTCTTAGTAATATTGCTATGGTTAAACAATTTCTCTACCTTCGTTTCACAATTTTTACTTTGAAGTATACGAAGCACTAAAAGAATTCCAACACCCATAATTATAGAAAATTAGTTTTAATAAACAAACTAAGTAATTCATTCAAACCACCCCTGGTGAATTTCTGGCAATACATATAAGCTATTCATAAAAATCCATAAGTCTTCCAGTATGTTTGGACGATTGAAATAGCAGTCATCCTTAACGACTACGCAAAAAATTAGTGTACGGTTCACATCAATTTTGATAATTGACAGATCTCTTACAATTGTGGTTGAAGATTAATCATTTTGGAATGAAGTTTACAATATTTCCCAATTTTGTTCAGGCGTAAACTTGACCATTTCGTAAACCGCAAACCTTGTATTGAATATTTGACACATCAGAAATGCCACTGAAGATGTCAAGCTTAAGAAGCAAACGGTAGATGGCCCATAAAACTGCTTGTCCTGAATGACCGACCGATTAAAACCTGGCCTAAGGCACCTGTATTATGTCCAACTTAAAAGATATTATAACTTTTCCTGGAAACTTTCCGATGATGATGAACTGAAAAAAAAATTAAAAATAAAATATACCAAAATAAGATGATGTTATGACTGGCCCACCCAATATCACAAGTAATAGAAAATTAAGTCAATAAAAAAATTCGGAAATTAATTTTTCTAGCTGCCCCTCGGCGTTTCAATAATCTACTCAGTCCAAAGTAGCACCTGTTGGCTTAATTGATTCTGCGTTGAATTACATGGCTGACAATGTTATTGGAAATAATACTGGTTCAAAGATAGACGAAATTAGTTCCGCTATTATTTCAGACATAATGGCGTTGGGCAAGATTTTTTTCATGATATCGAAAGGTTCTCTAGAATCTACGAACAGGTGATGTTTGTCGATTATTTTTGAACACACCTTTTCCAAGATTTAGCGCATGGTAAATATCTAGTCAGATGTAGATTTTCCAGGACCAAAGCCACAGTGATAAGTTTCAATCCATCCATTTGTTTGCGAATTGGGCACGGAGAACACTAAGGTTCTAATCATCGGTTTTGTTTCAGTCTGATCACACATGCAACTTGGTCAGTTCTTCGCCCTTATGGTTCAATAACTCTGTCGGGCAGCGTTCGGCTTCGCCACTTTATAGCTTTTCAGGCGGCCAATTGCTAATCGAGCTTGTTCTTTGTTGGGCAATGGAACGCCTGTCCTATCGTGGTGATTTATGGCAATTGGTGTTTCATTCTCACTTCCACTTAGCAGGCTCGAGAAGTGATGTCTCCATATAAATATTCAGTATACCCGAATACTTACCCGAAAAATAACCTCCCTGCTTTTACTCAAACGCACTTACCTGCAACCCTACTCAGTTCCGTTACTCCTTCCAGTGTATGTATATACAAATAGTATAAATAAAGAAAAATTTAGCTAGTTAAGCAAGTGCGTTTGTATATGCAAAAAAATTATACGGTTTCATAACATTATAGAATTATACGGTTGATAAAATTATAAAATTATACGATTTCCTAACATTATAAAATTATACGTTTCCTTTTCAAAATAATAAAGAGTGGGATTATATCCGAATTTGAAGTTAAAAATTTACGTGCGTTTTCTTTTAAATTAAAAGCGGAAAGTAAACATGGTGCCGAAACCCGGGAAAAACGAACAAAAACTAGCTATTTCGATATATAAAAAAACGGAAAACGAAAATATTGTGTTGTGCGAAAAACTAACATAAGTGGAAAAACGAATTTATAACATAAGTGGAAAAACGGAAAACAAATACCGTAACTGCGAAATTCCTATTTTATTTGAAATATATATTATATGTGCATAGTATATATAAACACTTATAAATATTTGAATAGTTAAATAAATACAGTGCCAAAAAAAAAAAGTGTAAATTATAATAAAATATATTAAAGTATTTTAAAGTAATAAATTATTTTTGAACGTGTGCCTCTTTTCATTCCAAGTGGGTGTGCACTTTTAGTTTCCAAATTAAAACTCCATAAAGTGTGCGCTTTGATCATGTGACATCCATCAAGTACCAATCCAGCTGTGCATTGCTCTCGCACCACCCCGCTCTCGTGCTCTCATTGCAACTCGCTGGCAACACGCCCACGCACAAGCAAACCAACCAACGAAAAAAAAAAAAAACCTAAAACAAAATTAAAATATAAAAATTAAAAAAAAAATGTAAAAATAAAATAACTAAAACAATCAACTAAAAAGTGAAAAAAAAAAAAAATTAAAAAAAAGGATACTCAAATAAACTTAAAAAAAAAAAAAAAATCAGCTAAAAAAGCGAAAAAAAAAGTTAAAAGTAAAAAAAGTAAAAATAAATTATCTAAAAAATAAAGAACATACAGCTAAAAAAAAAAAAATTAAATAAATTTAAAAAATTAAATTAAAAATAAACAAACTAAAAATCGCTAAAAAGCCGGTTGTGATTATATGCTTACATACATACATATGCATATCAAAATAATAAGAAAATTGTAAAATATATAAAAAAAAAAATAATTAAAATTAAATAGATTGAAAAGGAAAAATAGTAAACCAAAATCAGAATAAATATTATTTTTGCATTGAAAAAATTTTTTCACAACACAAATTAAATAAAGAGGTGTAAAAATTAAATAAAATTTTAAATTATAAAAAAAAAAAAAAACAAAGAGCACACGTAACACATACAGCAGCAGTCCACGCAACAATCAATACCACAACACACAGAAGACAACACTCCCCCGTCCCGTCCCCAGAAAACAAAAATTTTGGTTTGTAATAAGTCCGGATGTCTATGTAAGTCCCACTCTCTCACTCAATTGCATATTAAATTTAAGTTTAGCGGATTTTGCCAAACAGTGTATGATACCTCCTCATCATATACATATATACATACAAATCTCTCAAAAAATAATTATAAAATTAAGTTTTATGTTTTTTAACGTTTGCGCAAAATTACAAAATCCGCTAAACTATTCTCAAAATATAATATACATAGCGGGTCCCCAAATTCGGTAAATGAAAATCCTCTAATTTTCATTTACCGAATAAAACAGCGCTCATATATAATATATTACCATTTATATATGAAAAACTCGCGCTTTCCCCATAAAAAGTATATATTCAATACGAAAAACCGCTTATTATTATATATCCCCTTACGTATATAAACTCCCCTTTTATATACGCCAACTGGTCCAAAAACACCTTCGAAAAGGACCAGATCGGACCAGTTGCCCCTCTAATATATCCTCTAAAGTATATACATACTCTCAGTATATACACCCCAACAGGGCCGAAACTCAATCCCACGGGCCCAGAATCGGACCAGTGTGAGCACATTACACTGCCCAAAGCCACCACCGCATAGCAAGTCACCGCTACTCAACTGTGGTACATGTGTATACATACACATATATACATAAAGTGTTTTTTTTTCAATTCCGTCAATTTCCACTTCTTCGCTATTTACAATAGCAAGCGGACAAAGGCACGTATGTACATAAGTATACATACGTACATACTCGTGTAAGCTAAGCACCCAGCATACAAACGGGGTATAATAAAAACCCAGTAAACATTTATACATTGCTGTGCTCAGACGCGCTGAGACAACTTAAAAGCTTTACACTAAATAAATTAATTATAAATAATGTATATATAATTAAATATATATATATAAATATAAATAAATATTTTATATTAAAATTAAATAAAATATCTCACAATGGAGGATAAAATGGAGAAACCCCAATCACTCCACCCCCTTACAGGACCCCGAACTCGCTCGAAATCCCAGGCAGAAGAAGAGGAATTCTCCCAGCTACACAAAAAATTTCTATATGAGCTCTCCAGGATGGAAAAATTCTGCGGAAAATGGTGGGACACCAGTGAAGAAACTCATTCCGAAGCAGCCCTCAAAATTTTCAAGGACCATCTGGAAAGGCATATGGAACTAGTGGAGGCAGCCAACCAAAACCTACAGATGAGCAACGTGGAGGATGAAAGGACACGCATGTTCACAGCAGTGTACATCAACCACCCCCAATTATCCGAAGTGCAGAAACTATACCACTTGAGACAAAAAACAAGAGGTAAAGCTGCACTCCTCATAAAAAATTACCCTCTCAGTGGCCACAATTTCTCATTAGCATGGGATGCACTCAAGGCACGCTACGAAAATAGAAGAATCGTAGTGGATGGCCAAATAAAGACTTTATTCAACATCCAACCTGCCCACACAGAGAACGGAGAGAAGATTCAACAGATCCAGACGACAATAAATAATTGTCTTTCCACCCTACAGGCAAATGGAGTATCAACAGACAGCTGGGACCCAATGCTTGTCTACCTCTGCTCGTCAAAACTGCCGGACGAGACACTAGCTCTCTTGGAGCAATCACTCAACTCAAGGAAGGAGTTACCTCGATGGTCAGAAATGGACCAATTTCTGACAGCTCGGTACGAGGTCGTGGAGCGACTCAGCACCTACAGACCCAATAAGCCGAAGATGAATCAGCCCAGCTACCCCCAACGGACACCAGCGGTCCCTCCCCCAACATTCAATTATCGGAACAAAACTCAATCGTTCCATACTCAAAACAAAAGGCAAGTTTCATGTAAACTATGCCAATCAAACCACTCGATGACAACGTGCGTCAAATTTCGAGAACTGTCCGTCTCAGACCGGAACAAGTTTATTAAAGATAACAACTATTGCAAAAATTGCCTGGCGTACTCGCATTTGGAGAAAGATTGCAAAAGCAACTTTACGTGCGTTTATTGTCAAAGACGTCACCACTCCCTCCTCCATTACACTGCGAGCAACCCCACGCCTTACCCCCCAAAACCTCAAAGAAACTTCACTACCTCTCAAGTGACAGTCGAGGAAGAACAGCCCTGCACCTCTAAGCAGGCATCCAAAAACTCAAAGGCAAATGAAAGCGGTAGAACAAAAACTCTATCTCACTATTCGAGTAACAAAGAGAGGACATTGCTTCCCACAGCAAATATTCCCATTCTCCACAAAGGAGAGTTAACTCACATCAGAGCTCTCATTAACCATCCCGCATACGAAAGTTACTTGGTCTCCCCACCACAAAAGCCAACTACAAAATTCTTGGCATGGGCGGTAACACAGTCCAAAACTCGAATAGATTATGCTCTATTACGATATGCTCAGCTAATCAAACAGTAAAAATCGCGGCTCAAGCGATAATACTGCCTCAATTGACGCTCACTCTCCCATCCTTCAAAATAAAAGAAGTAGATTTAACAGAATATCTCTCGCTACCCTTAGCAGACCCCGACTGCTTTACACCAGCTAGAATAGACATGGTCATTGGTAGCGACATAATCCCCAAAATACTCATCCCAGGTCTCAAAATTAATGTAGGCGGCAGCTTAATAGCCCAAAACACAATATTTGGGTGGATATTAAGTGGACCAGTTGTGGAAGAAATCTCATCCTTCTCTACTCAGGTGATTGAAACCCCTTCAGAATCACTAGGAGAATTACTCAAGAAATTCTGGGAACAAGAAGAGGTACCACCGGCCCCCACATACACAGACGATGATGAATACTGTGAAGCGCTCTACAAAAAAACCACTCATCGACGAGAAGACGGCCGATATGTAGTAAAGCTGCCATTCAAGTCAGCTTTCCCGGACTCCATTGCACTCGGGCACTCAAGACCCGCAGCACAGCAGCAATACCTCAGCGTGGAACGAACTAACGAAAAGAAAGATGAACTTCAGAGCACCTATTCAGAAGTCCTAGAGGAATACCTCACGTTAGACCACATGGAACCAACCCATTCACGAGAAATCATACGCGACGGTAAATATTTCTCATTTTACCTACCCCATCACGCGGTGATTAAACCAGGAAGTAAAACTACTAAAGTCCGTGTAGTTTTCAATGCCTCAAAAACCTCGCATTCCGGTCTCTCACTCAATGACGTATTACATACTGGCCCCGTTCTCCAAAATGACTTAATGCTCATTATTCTAAAATGGAGATTATATAAGTATGTATTTAACGGCGACATTGAAAAAATGTACCTTCAAATATACGTCCATAAGGAAGACCAAGACTTCCAACGCGTTCTATTCCGCAGAACCCCCCATAGTCCGATAGAAGACTTTAAACTAAAAACGGTGACATTCGGTGTCAACTGCGCTCCATACTTGGCAATAAGGACACTCCACCAATTAGCCGAGGACTCAAAGGAGACATACCCCCATGTCTCAAAAATATTAAAAGGAGAAACATACGTAGATGACATCCTCTCAGGCGGACATAATCTCGACTCAGCCGGCGAATCGATACATCAAGTTATCGAAGTACTCAAGTCTGCCGGATTCCCGTTAAAAAAGATCACAGCAAACCACAAGTCACTGCTGAAAGACATCCCCCCGTCTGACCTTTTAGATGAAGAATTTCTTGAATTCCAAGAGGCAAGTTCTACAAAAACCCTCGGAATAAAATGGAATGCTCTCACTGATACATTCTCGTACTCAGTTGACCCCCCCTTATCCTCAGACACTGCCACGAAACGACAGATCCTCTCATCTGTCGCGAAACTTTTCGACCCGGCAGGATGGCTATCGCCTATAATGATAGCAGCGAAAACTCTTCTTCAGCAACTATGGATGGTAGGAACAGAATGGGACGAAACCGTGAAGCCGATCTCACTCCACAAATGGAACACCTTCAGGAGAAATCTCGCCGCAATCGAAGAAATAAGGATACCGCGATGGGTGCAATTCAGCCCAAACAGTTCCATTCAGCTACACGGATTCTCAGATGCTTCCGAGAAGGCATTTTGCGCTTGCGTATACTTACGAGTCCAGCAAGGTGAATCTGCTACATCCCACTTACTCGCAGCCAAGAGTAAACTAGCCCCCTTACAAGCCGTCTCTCTCCCTAGGCTGGAACTTTGCGGCGCAGTTTTACTCGCAAAATTAGTAAAGCAGATCCGATCCTCTCTAAATCTGCCATCTCATGAACTAAATTTGTGGACAGACTCCTCAATTGTATTAGCATGGCTGGAAAAACCCCCATAGACGTGGAAAACATACGTAGCGAACAGGACATCTCAGATCCTCGAACTCGTAAACAATGCTACGTGGCGACATGTCTCCAGCGCTGACAACCCAGCTGATCTAGGTACGCGTGGAGTCAAACCCCAAGAGCTCGTCAACTGTTCACTCTGGTGGAAAGGCCCCGAGTGGTTGACTAGGCCATCCCCACTTTGGCCGAAAAGTTCACCAACTCATTCGTCCCCCCCCGAACAGAGACACATAGAAGTACTCCATGCTTTAGAAGATACGGACTTCTTAGACCGTTTCTCCTCCTTCTCAAGAGCCCTTAGAGTGACGGCTTTCATATTAAGATTCTCACAAAAGGCACGGAAACTGCCTCCTCCCAATACTTCTAGCCTCACACAAGCGGAAGTAAATCAAGCAAAAACTCGTCTCATTTTATGTACGCAAAGAAGATATTTTGCAAAAACTATTACAGCGTTAGAAGCAAAATCCCCGGTCGGTAAAAAGGACCCACTGCTTTCCCTCAACCCATTCATAGATTCGTCTGGCATTCTACGCGCGAATGGACGACTAAGCTATGCGGCTCTCAGTTATAGTGAGCGCCATCCAATTATCATCCCAGATAACTCTAGATTTTGCACTCTTCTCCTCGCATTTCTCCACGCTACCCTTTTGCACGCTGAAAAACAGCTTATGACACGAATGATTCAGCAGGAACATTACATCCCACGAATGAGGCAGAAGATCAAGACGTTTATATTCAACTGCAAAGTTTGTACAATTTACAAACAAAAAATGAAATCCCAAATCATGTCGGCGCTCCCTCCTGAACGCTCAACGTACTCGCTCCCCTTTCACACCACAGGAATTGACTTTGCAGGTGCATTTCTTGTGAAAACTTCTATACTCCGTCGTGCATCTCACTCAAAAGCCTATGTATGCGTTTTCATATGCTTCTCCACAAAGGCTATTCATCTCGAAGTGTGCTCCGACTGGACCACCGAATCTTTCAAAGCCGCGTTTGCACGTTTCGTCGGACGCAGAGGCATCCCACATAAAGTCATGTCCGACAACGGTAAGACGTTTGTAGGAGCACAACGTAGTTTCTCACGTGAATTATCCTCCTTCCTTGCAGAAGCCTCCGAGGATATAGCAAAAAAACACGCCATTCACGGATTCACATGGCAATTCATCCCGCCATACGCCCCTCACATGGGCGGACTTTGGGAGGCTGCAGTGAAAAGTTTCAAAACTCACTTTACGAAGGTAGCCGGCAGCCAAAAATTTACGTTCGAGGAGTTCACTACGCTCCTTATTCGTATCGAAGCGGTTCTTAACTCCAGACCGCTCTCCCCAATGTCTCAAGATCCCGACGACTTAAAAGCTCTGACCCCAGGCCACTTTCTGCGTGGAGCTCCCCTACTCTCCATCCCGGAACCGAACTCGGAAGAGCTAACTCTAATGAATAAATGGGAAAAATTTAAAGTGCTCCACCACCAATTCAGTAAACGCTGGAAGTCGGAATATCTCCAAGAGCTCCACAAACGGCTTAAATGGAAAGGCCAAGAGCTCAATCTCACTGAAGGAGATCTCGATGTCATTAAAGACGACCTCCTGCCCCCCAACGAATGGCGTTTAGGACGCGTCATACAATTTCATCCCGCTCCCGACCAAAATATCCGAGTGGTAGATATCCGAACTCAAAACGGAGTCGTTACTCGCAATATCACAAAACTCTGTGTATTACCACCCGCTTAGCTTATACGTTTTCAATTTATTCATCTCGTTTCCCACACGATCCCACATGCTTCTTAACAAATACTGCAACTCTATATTTACAGATCTCAAGGTTTCCGAAAGTGTCGCCTCTGCTGCCGCACCCATTCGCTGCGCTTTTGCCGAGCCTTTATAGCGATGACACCCGAAGAGCGATATGAATCGGCCAAGGTCCATCGCTATTGTTTAAATTGCTTGGCGACCTCGCATACCACGGGATGCTGTGATAGCCCCGACAGTTGCCGCCGCTGCGGCCTAGCTCATCACACAATGCTCCATCGGCCAATACACGACCTCCCCGAGGGTAAACCCACCACGAAAAAGGTAACTTTTCAACCGGCTGACACTCGGCGCACCAATCCACCTTCAAGGAAAATGAGGAAAGAGCAAACATCAACCCGGCGAAGTCAAAGAGCTCTTTCCCGCAATGCTCCTGCTGTAAAAAGAGCTGTTTCCCGCAATGCCCCTGCTGTAAAAAGAAAAATACGCGGATTGGTGCAGAAAGCGAGAGAAACGCTAAATCAGATCGAAAACCTCGTCGAAGCATCGTCGCCGCAGGCCCACCGGCATGTTGAAGACATGGATGAGGATGACCTCATCATCCTGTAAATAATAAGTTGTACCTATAATAAAATATAAGAAAAAGAAATGAATGTAGAAACTAATTATAACTTATAATTAAATTTATGATTACTTACCTGAATACTTACCCGAATACCTACCTGAATACCTACCCGAATACTTACCCGAAAAATAACCTCCCTGCTTTTACTCAAACGCACTTACCTGCAACCCTACTCAGTTCCGTTACTCCTTCCAATGTATGTATATACAAATAGTATAAATAAAGAAAAATTTAGCTAGTTAAGCAAGTGCGTTTGTATATGCAAAAAAATTATACGGTTTCATAACATTATAGAATTATACGGTTGATAAAATTATAAAATTATACGATTTCCTAACATTATAAAATTATACGTTTCCTTTTCAAAATAATAAAGAGTGGGATTATATCCGAATTTGAAGTTAAAAATTTACGTGCGTTTTCTTTTAAATTAAAAGCGGAAAGTAAACAATACCCTATTTTAACATATTTAACATGTTTTACTTTCATTAGTTATTTCATTTTATTGCTTTCAGATATTTACTCGTATATGTCATTTTTGTATCATAATTTATTAGCCATTAGCCTAAAAATAGCTTAGTTAGTTTATTAACGTTTTTACTAAGACATCTCACTTTGATAAACATTTTTCTATGGTACAATGATAGGAATCATAGGTATCTACATAGATGCTTGAAGTTGTAGTAATCCTTAACGGCTAAAAATTTATTAATACGGAGTCAAATTGCAGCTGCAATTGTTCAAGAGTGCGCCATCCTACGCCCAATTTCCGCAGCATACTTTTAAGCATTAACTTTTTTCTTCGTGTAATTTGGTGTACCTACGTGTATACATTTAGGCATGTACATGTGTACATATGTGCATACGCTTGCATGCTTGTATGCATAAGTGCAATTCTCAGGTGTACAGTAAAGCAGCAAACCTTAAGTGTCTATTAGATGCTAAACTCAGCGTGGTTGCTAAGACGCTTGCATGTTTGCTTGCATAGACACTTAACAGCATCAGGAACTGCTGAAACACGCCAATTCCTAAGTGGTGTAAGCTTTGAAGAGCCAAAGCGCTCAAATAAATTACCGTCGTAACAAATGGAATGGTCACTCCGCACCATCTTCAAATTTCTCATCCGGAGGAACTAACTAACTTTTCACGTTTGAAACTTTACCATTTCGTAAACCGCAAACCTTGTACTGAATATCTGATGCATCAGAAACGAAATAGAATATGTCAATGCTTAAATGAGCCCATATGACTGACAAATTCATACTCTACCTAAGTCATCACTAATTGTAGAGACTTCAAATTCGGAGTGTGTGTTTTGTATGATGCCTATAGGAAAACATATTGTAACGATGTTTGCGTACGTTGTGGTGTATTTGATAAAATTTCAAATTCGTCTCTATTGTGCCCAACTTAAAGGAAATTATATTTTTACCAGGAACTTAGCCAAGGACTGATCTCTTTGAAAAAATCATACATACGGCTCGTTTTGTTGGATATTGGGAACATAGATCGAAGCTAATATGAGCTATTATATAAAATAAAAGAAGGAAAACCCGTATTAATAGGACTGTTTTCAAACTGACGAGGTCGCAGGCAAAGATATGAACACTTATATTTTAATACATATATATATATACAAATTACATGTCACGTTGTTTGTCCGCGATGAACACCTAAGCTACTTAACCGATTTCAATCAGATTTGCACACCGTGTGAAGTTTGACCCAACTTGAAAGATAGGATAGCCTACATCCTAATTTATTTACACAAAATTATAGTAATGCAAATTATTGCCTATTATTTGACATTCACATCTGTTAGCTCCAAATGATTTTAGCAGATGGCGACAACAACATTCAAGCAGCCATTAGACCTTCATGATAAACCAAATGCAATAATAATTTGGTATGACTGCATAATGGCTCACAACTAGGCAAGATTTTAATGGCTATAAAAACTTTTCAATGGTGCCATCTTACTCTTGTCTGGTGATTCCCGACGGAGATACCAAGTAGAGCCAGGTTAATCTCTATCTGGTCTTTCCAATGGAGGGGAGGTCTTCCTCTGCTTCGGCCGGCGAGTACTGCAGCGAAAACTTTCAAAGCTAATTCTTATCCATCTGGACCACTAGACCTAGCCAGCGTAGCCGCTATTTCTTGATTCGTGGAACTATGTCAATGTCGTCGTAGATCTCACACAGCTCATCATTCCATCGGCTACGATATTCGCCGTTACCAACTCATAAAGGACCGTAAATCTAACACAAAACATTTCTCTCGAAAACTCTTAACGTCGACTAATCAGATGTTGTCATCGTCCATGCCTCCGCAGCATAAAGCAGAACGGAAACGGTAAGTGACTTGTAGACTCTGGTTTTCGTCCGTCGAGAGAGGATTTTATTTTTCAATTGCCTACTCAGTCCGAAATAGCACCTATTGGTAAGAGTGATTCTGCGTTGGATTTCCAGGCTGACATTGTTGTTGGTATCAATACTGGTTCCAATATACGACTTCAAAGTTATGGCTGTCAACAGTGACATGGGAGCCGAGTCGTGAATGCGATGACTGTTCGTTTTATGACATGAGATATTACGTCTTATCCTCGTTTACTACCAGACTCATATCCTTCGCTTCTTTATCCAGTCTCGAGAAAGCAGAACTCACGGCGAGGTTGTTGAGCCCAATAACGTCAATAACATCGGCATACGCCAGCAGCTGTGCACCCTTATAGAAGATTGTACCTTCTCTATTCAGCTTTGCAGCTCGTATTAATTTCTCCAGCAATAAATTAAAGAAGTCTTACGATAAGGAATCACCCTGTCTGAAACCTCCTTTGGTATCAGATGGCTCTGAGAGGTTCTTCTTGATTGCGGCAGAGCTCTTTTAAATTCCCATCGTCGAGCATGCTTTCGTCTGAACATATTCTTCAAAGTAGCTGGTGCATGGATCTTTTCAGCTCTTCACCGCCATGTTTGAATAGCTCTGCCGGTAGCTGATGCATGTACCTTTTCAGCTCTTCACCGCCATGTTTGAATAGCTCTGCCGGTACGGTGACGATATGTTGAAAAATATGGGTTTGATGCGGACTCTAGCGAGACGTTCATCAGCCGGTGTGAATGCCAGTACTCGACGACGGAGTCCCTCTCCCACCAAAAATACGACAACAAATTTGCGCTCTTTTATATGGCATCGCACTTCTTGGACGGGGGTGATGTTAGCCTTTATTCTTACGAGGACAACCACCAGCTGGGCAGTGGGACCTTCCCAAGTTAGGGACCGTACATTCCAGGTGCATGCCTTCAAATCGTGATCCTTAATTCCTTTTCGGGGGTCGTCGACAGAAAACGGGTATCTCATCCGAGGGGTTGTAAATTTTCCATTGGACCTGGTTAGGCGTGTAAGTTTAAAGTTTCTACACATTTATATAGCGAGTCGCTTGCTTCAAGACCGACGCCCGCTCGCAGCCGCACCTTTGCATTTAGACTTCAGCGAACCCTTAAACCGAATATGTTGGAGTGGCTCCACTGAAGCTTCCTCTCTCATTAGCCGTGACCCAAGGCTCCAATCGGGTTGGTTACTGTATCTTGCACAAGGGTTCCTCACGTTTCCAGGGTGCACGACGTGGACTCAAGAGTGGGAATTGAGTATAATCGCGCGACTATAACAGCATACTCAGAAGCTTGCCTACACCCCATTACACCCCAACCAAACACGCAATACATTAAACTTTTAGACAAATTCTGCATTGTTTTACAGCAAAAAATTAATTGATTAAAAGTATTTTTCGGATATAAAGAATAATTAATTAAATGGCAGCCAAAAATGTTGACGTTGACGAAATCTATTTCCAGATACAACAGTTGTTACGAGAACTAGGCGATCTGATGCCTATTAAATCAATCGATGTTGTTGATGAAAATAGATGTGTAAATTTTGCAATTTAATTTTTAAATTCACTACATATACTTGGAATACCACCACATAATCTTCGATTAAAGTTTCCCTATTATTCTCCTACGTAATTTGAATCCATCTCAATTATGTAACGGTACGCGTTTGGTCATAAAAGACATCACCGGAAATATTCTTGAAGCAACCATTTGACTGATATCGTCAGATTCTATTATGCTCTTCATGTCTATAACTAAGTCTTAATGCCATTGTATTAACGAGTTACCGTTCCTCTTAATAGTTTACTGTAATATAACGAAAACTTTACCCACAGCAACGCGTGGCCGGGTCAGCTAGTTATATAATATAAATAAAAATCAAGTTTAATTTTAACAAGGGATTAAGATAACGTAGGGTGGATGAAGACTAATATAGCTCGCTGTGGCGTTTTTACGCAAGAGCCTTTAGCCTCACTACCATCAAGACCATTCGTGCGTCATGGGGAATCACATCCTTCCAAAGATGAACCGGTTTCTTCCTTCCAAACCAACAACTATTGGATGAGTGCATAAGTTCGTGCCCGATTCCGCTGGATGCCGTACGAATCGTTTGAGAGTGGCGCTCGTGAAAGAAATATATACATATTATATATCGTTGGAAAGGTGACAGTCCGAACTGTAAATCAAGCATAAAATAACTTCATTTTGATTTGAGTTGCTTAGTGAAAAGACGCATGGAAGATGAACAACGAAAAAGATCATATGCGTCATATTATGTTATACGAATTCCGCAAAGGAAAAACAGTGGGCGCTGCAACTAAAGATATTCGCGAAGTTTATTTGAACCGTGCTCCAGCACTCCGCACAGTAAAGAAATGGTTCGCGAAATTTCGTTCTGGAGATTTTAACCTCGAAGATCAACCTCGCAGTGGACGGCCTTCTGAGCTTGATGACGATGTTCTAAGGACTTTAGTTGCGAATAACTCACGTATTTCGACGGAAGAGGTTGCCGGTGAATTGAACGTCAACAAATCAACTGCGTTTCGTCGTTTAAAAAAGGTTGGGTACACTTTGAAGCTCGATACATGGGTGCCACATCAGTTGAGTGAAAAGAACAAAGTGGACCGTATGTCAACAGCAATTTCTTTGCTTCGACGGATCAAAAACGAACCTTTTTTGGATCGGCTCGTGACTGGTGATGAAAAATGGGTCCTGTACAACAATGTTCAACGCAAAAGAACATGGAAACAGGCACACGAAGGGGCGGAACCGATGTCGAAAGGTGGATTGCATCCGATGAAGGTACTGCTGTGCATTTGGTGGGATATCCGAGGCGTGATCTATTTTGAGCTCTTGCCAGCAATTGATGAAAAACGTCCGATTTTGGCCAATCGCAAAGGAGTTCTTTTCCATCATGACAACGCCAGGCCACATGTTGCAAAACCGACCCTGGCCAAACTGAAGGAGATGAATTGGGAAATCATGCCGCATCCCCCATATTCACCCAACATTGCACCTTCTGATTATCATTTGTTTCGATCGCTGCAGAACAATTTGAATGGAAAAAAATTTAAAAATGTGGAAGACGTCAAAAACCACCTTGACACCTTTTTCAACGAGAAACCGCGCGATTTCTATGAATCAGGCATCCGTAAATTGGTTGAACGTTGGGAGTGGATTGCCGAACATGATGGCGAATACATAATTGATTAATAAAAGCGCTTCCTTCAAAAAATTTCAATTTTAGTTTGCACTTGAAATCGGGCACGAACTTATGCACTCATCGAATACTTATGTAGACCAGGAGGGTTTTTCGTTCTTATCGGATGGTTTGCAGTCAGGGGCGTCCGACTGTATTCGAACGGTGCCTTCCGAATACCGGTCCACCTTTGGGAGAAGTGGCGACTTGCTGTGGTACAGGTCCTTGCACAGGTAAAAATGCCGCTGAAGGACACGTTGTTACTAAGCCCCTTCCATCGGGAACCGTACCGACCGACCAGACCACGCCTACACGGCCTAACATAACTCTTCGGCTTTCGGAACCTTTAGAAGGAGCAGCTACACCACTACAGGATAAGCTGCCCCACCTGGAAAAAGCCGACTTCCTTTGAGGGAAAGCGAAACTATCAGCCTGGTCATGGAAGGCAATCTCAATAGGCCTACCTACGGAACCAACATATAGACAAAGGTAGGTAGTAGAGAACTTTACTCGGGTAAAGCCCTGTCTCACTCTGTATATACCGGCACAACCTCAGGGCAGCTAGGCCTAAAGACCTAGATAATATCTCTTGCTATTCTAAAATTCTGTAAAGGGTCAAACCTTCTGTCAGGGTGTACAGGGATAGACCAGCTGCTCCAAAGCTTTTGGAGAAACTCTACGCCTTCACAGCCAGCCTTAGTTGGGAAAAGAAACCATCGCTGCCCTTGAAGAGCGGTCACCAGGTTCTGGCAACAAGAAAAATAACCCCTTTGCCCCCACGAATAAACTTGTCTCCTGTGGCAATACATAGGGAGGAGATCCCCGACTAACCGAATCCTCAAAGGCTGATGAAATTCTGGAGCTCATCCAACTTGGTAACGTACCCACCAGTGATTGGAGGGTGAACCAAAAGTCTAGGAAAAGCATGTTGTGTGAAAGTCCTCACAAAGATGCTTGCCGACCAGCCCTCGCGAACTGTGTTGGAGTAATTAGCTACGGCTTTTGTTCCATCACAGTGAAGGTCTCCAAAAAAAGTGAGCCTACAAGCAAGGCATAATAGGACCCCTCGAGTGTATCTTCCGCCCTAACCACATTCCCAAATAAAGCTGTCTCCCATACTATGGGCGCCTCAAGCAATGGGAATATAATACCGTCAGAAGAGGAGGTAGCGGAACAGCCTAAAATCTCAGGTAATATTTCGAGTGTAGCTGTGAAAGTTGGTTTGAAGAAAGAGGCTGGTGACATGTCTGGCCTCGAGAGCGATACGCTAACTCACCGCAGTCATCTACCGTTGGACAAACGTAGAGACTCAGACCAAATGGAAGGAAACTGATGCTACGTTAGTAACCTTGCCAGAGGAAGGCGAGCCTGAAGCAACGGACCTGTTGTCACCCTCAGATTATGCATTTACTCCAAATTAACCAGTATCATTCCAAAATCAACATCACATGGCTGCGGATTAAATTCTGATGCCTACTAATTAGAATCAGCACCGACAACAGGTAGGTTCAGAACATGCATTCTTATAAGAAAAAGAATAACTTATTTTCATCTTCCTAAAAACATAAGGCTGGAGAACAAGGTGTTGCCTTATACCTACATTGTACACGACAGTCCCAGCCTGCCACTAGAACAAATACAGCAAGCAATTAGGAAAGCAAATATCAGGAAGCTACCTTTAACCATAGACGCCAACGCAAATTCGTACCTTTACGTTTGGGGTTCTAGTGACACTACTGTGAGAGGTGAGAGTGATAATTACCGGTGTGTCTTTATGCACATTCGTAAATAATTTAAAGCATAAACGGAATAAATCCGTATTAGTTATTATTCAACAGTTTTGAAGTAAAGGCATTTTCGTGCATAAATCAAAGTTCTATTATAGGCAGCTGTTTTCACGTGTTTATTCATATTCTTCGAATACCATTGTGAAAGATAATACTTTGAATTTATACTTAAATAAATGTTAGTTCAACGACTAACACCTTTTTATTTTATTCCTTCCTTTTTACTTCGGATCGGGTTGCGAATTCAAACCGGCGTTCTATTTTGAGGCTTACGGTCTCAACAGTAGCTCCGCCTATTACATAATATTGTGGCAGCCAAGCTGCCATTAAATCCCCATTGTAATTACACGACCACAAAGGGGCAAAAAGATGTAGAGAAATCTTAAACAAACTCTCGAACATAGCGACATCCCAGGAAATTTCGTGGCCGGCGAGCTATCAAGAAAGGATACAACCCTAACCACGGTAAACTTTACACTCGATGCGGGCATATCTCTTTACTCTTCAACTAACAAGGCCAATTAGACAACAGGGTGAAACCACATTAAATGTGGCCAAGCAAATCTGACCATTATCGATACAAAAGGAACTTATTTATTTATTTATTATAAATGAAAAATAATAATACAATTATTATTTTACAGAGATAGAAGCACTAGCTGCCTGGGCTTACGGCTCATCAAAATGAACTATGTCCCTACTCCTTCTAAACGGAACCTCCACTAGTATAACAACCGGGGTAACTACCGCACACTGTTTGCTGGGGACTCTAACGACAGTCTTGTTGATACAAGTGTGTGAATCTGTATGTATGGGTGTGCGTGAAATGCTAAAAATATTTCAAAAAAAAATAAATAAACCTAAAGATACAGTTATTGATCTTGAAGATTCACTCGTGTACAAAAAAGTAAAAGTAGTAAAAGTAAATAATTTCAATATCTACGGTGTGTATATTGCGAAATACAAGTCGCGTCGCAAAACGCTGAGGCGCTTACCCAGCGGCCAGGGGTTGTTTTATCTTCACCACCACCATTTTCATCAGCAAGCAACCCGACGACAACGACAAGCTACCTTCATTGTCATTATTCACAACAAAAAAAAAAGAAAACATATATATATATATATATATATATATATGTATATATACTTTTTTTTTTGTATATATACGAGTACATATACCATAATTGGTGCTTTGTAACCGCTGAAGCGATTTTGGGCCGAGCTGCTCCTCTAATTTGTGGTTTACGGCTTGATGTTTTTCCAAAAAATGGGGAGACCTATAGTTTATACTAAGCTGCCTCCGAACGGGTGATGGCATTTATGAGAAGCCTTTATTTCATGTCAGAAATACACTCGGATGGACTGCAATTTGAAAATGATTATTTAATATTGTTTACACCAAATATAAGGGACCACCCTAATGGGCAGTAACCCTACATGCATATACGTTTACATATGCATAAATAACAGAAAATCTCTTATACAAATAAAAAAACGGTCTTTCAACACTTAAATTAAAAATAATGTTGCTTTTTCTCATCACTTCTATTGAGATTTCAAGCGGTACACACCAGCCATTGCATCACTTCAGGTTAGATTCTAATTCCATATAAACATAAGTGTATATGAGTATAATAATATTTATGCTAATAATTGAACACTAAAATAAAACCACATTTTGTATTTACATTACTAAAACACGATTTCTTTCTTTTTCATTGTTTTACGTGTGAGCGCCAATATCACAAGACGCCCATACGAAAATATTGGTCCTTTGAGCCGGATATATATATATAATTGGCGCTTTGTAACCGCTGAAGCAATTTTTCGGCCGAGCTCCTCCTCCAAGTTGTATTTTTTGCGTCTTGATATTTTTCCAACAAATGGAGGGATCTACAGTTTATACTAAGCCGCCTCCGAACGGCTGATGGTTTTTTTACGAGGAGCCTTTTATTTCATGTCCGAAATACACTCGGAGGGGTGGACATTCCCTGCCGAGGGGCGACCGCAATTAGAAAATTTAAATTAATTTTTTTTATTTAAATTATTTTTCCATAACTTTTGGATGTTGCTGGCACTGGGATATGAACCCGAGCTTTCCGAATGTCAGTACGCAATGCTAACCACTCGGCTATCGAGCCGGATATACATATATCAAATTGATTCAGCGAATACACCTACAACACCTTGGCATTCATCATAAGCTTTTGTTTATAATTCAGCACAGGAATTCCGATTCAACAAACAACAACACCTCTGTGCTATCAACTGCAACCACTTCATTTCGAATCAACAACACAACTGTGCGATCAACTGCAGTAACACATCACAACACCTTCAGTTGAGTAATCGAAAGAGTTCCGATTCAACAACAACACACTGTGCCGCCAACTGCACCATCGAACTTGCCACATTCCACAGCAACTTTATTCAACCATCAACGAATTAGCAAGTACGTGTTTATTTTCAATGCACCATAACAGTTTCGTGTAAACTAAGATTTTTAAATCATAAAACAAACCAGTGAGACAGTGTTTTTTGTGCGCCAACTGCCATTAAACGAAAACACATAGGAAGACAATCTGTGGGAACGCGAGTTCTTGATAAAATTGCCGATAATAGCTAATGAACTTAATAATTTTATTTTTTTTTCTTGAAAACGAATAAAATCTTTTAAAGTGCGGTAAACGTCCATTTTGTATATAACCCATTTTGTTGTTGCTGCTTTAAACTAACTTTAACAGAAAAAAACCGTAGCAATTATCACCGCAGTAATATTAATTTTTATTTTTTTTTTTATAAAAACGTTGAATTTTAATATTATGGAAAGTCTTCTTTCCCTTCATACGTTTTTTTTAATTGTCTTTATTTCACTTAGTGACACTTCACAGATTTATTTAGAGTTAGATAGCACAGTTTGTCTTCCACTTTTCTTTTATTTCGAGTTCGCGTTATATACACAGGTGCGCAAATATTTCATAAGTTTAAATACATATATTTCTATTTTTATTTAAAAGTTGGGTGGCTGGTGATTTCGCGATAAATATTCATCACTCAATATACGAATTTCTTTTTTTATTGTATCCATATACCTATACACCCATTTTGCATTGGCTTTACTGATCCACTTTTATTTTTTCATTTTTTTACATTACTTCTTGGTTGGCTAAGGTAAAATAAAATCATAAAACAAATAAAATTGTCTGTTGTCACTAATGCCCAATATATATCGGTGGTTCCGAATTTCTAATTTTTTTTTCAACAATGGAATCTTTTATTAGATTGGCCGATGCCATCACTGAATTTGAATCTGATTTTCAAGAGACTTCATCCGAAGATCAGAAAAGCACACCCTAGCTATACTTCAAGATGAGTAGAAGGCAATGTGGCGAAAAGTCAAGTCGGCTCAAGACAACCTCAGTAACTCAGACCTCTCTAAAGATGAACTGCTGGCTGTAAAAGCTAAGCAGAAAAGCAGTTTTGCCTGCTACATGAGGTGCATGGCTACTTTAGCGGACTCCGACTTTTGGGAGTTGGAAGATGTTCCAAAAGGAAAAGACCTAAATGAGAGCGACAAATACTGCGAAGAGCTATTTAAAGCAACTACTAAAAGGAACGTTGATGGAAAATATGTCTCCTTACCCTTCAAACAGGATTATCCGCGTAGCATTTCCTTGGGATCATCGCTGAAAGCAGCATGTTCTCAATTCTACCGAAATGAAACACGTCTGGCAAAAAAGCCAGATTTGCAGACGGAATATAGCAGAGTCCTATGTGAATAAGGAGACTTTGGATCATATGTCCAAAATTCCCTACAGCATACAAGCAGACTCCACTAACTGCTATTTTTTACCTCATCACGCTGTGTTGAAGGAGGAAAACACAACCACTAAAGTTAGAGTGGTATTCAATGTCTCATGTCCCACTGCTAATGGCATGAGCCTAAATGACGTTCTCTATCCGGCCCTATTCTGCAGGCCGATTTACCGATTTTGATTCTTCGTTGAAGGTTTTATAAATATGTATTTAGCAGCGATATCGAAAAAATGTATCGCTAGAACATGATAAAACGTGATCATAGAAAATACCAACGCTTAGTTTTTCGTGCAAACCCTCAGGAGCGTATCACTTTGTATTAGCTAACTGCGTTCCTTACTTGGTCATTAGACCATCGAACATTCTACGAAACAATATGTATGTCGATGACATACTTGCAGGAGGGCATTGTATTGACTCCACTCTACGTGCTCGAGATCAAACAATGGAAGTTTTAAAGTCGTCAGGTTTCCCACTACGAAAGTGGACATCCATTAATATGAAAATTTTATACGGTATACCAAGGACTCACCGTCTCAGTGCAGACTTTCTGGAGTTCGAGGACACCAGCACTGTGAAGGCTCTTGAAATCAAGTGGAATGCTCGCTCCGACTATTTTTACTTTGACACGAAATCCATTGACAAGGAGGACATTATTACAAAGCGAGCGATACTATCAGCGATTGCCAAGCTTTTCGACCCACTTGGCTGGCTAACGCCAGTCATAATTGTCGCCAAGATCCTGATGTAAAACATATGGCTGGAGGGAACAGAGTGGGATAAGCGGTGGCAAGCTTTTATGAACGGGTATACGGACATTAAAAACATTCGTATACCAAGATGGGTTTCCTTTTCACAGTTTGATGCTGCTGCGACTCATCAGAAAAAGCGTATGCAGTTACGGCTTACCTAAGAGTCATAACTGAGGGCAAAGTCTACGTTAATTTGATTTTAGCCAAAACACATGTAGCCCCAGTTAAAACAATATCACTACCTCGACAGGAATTGTGCGGTGCTGTACTACTAGCAGAAACAATGGCAGCGGTTATAAACAACCTAAATCTTGGACATCTAAGGACTCACTTTTGGACAGACTCAACTATCGTGTTAGCATGGATACAAAAACCTCCGTGCTCATGGTCAACGTTTGTTGCCCATAGAATAACAAAAATTGTAGAAACGGTCGGGAATAAAAACTGGCACCATGTGGATTCAGAGTCCAACCCAGCAGATCTTGCCAGCAGAGGATCATCCGCCAGTGAATTGGTCAACAACTTCTTGTGGTGGCAAGGACCTTCTTGGTTAAAAGAAGACGATACTGAAAGGACAACAAAAGAAAACGATTACTGGACAACATTAGAAGAAAAAAAGTGCATACTCACACAACATCGAGAATAGATTACTCCCATGGTTATCCCGTCTTTACATCCAGTTTGTCCATCAAGTGTCCCTCCATGGGAAAATCAGCTAATGCTGCGGCTCATCCTCTCCCAGTTCTGGATACCCAAGGTCAAAAACATGATTCGATCCGTCATACATAACTGCAAGGTCTGTACAATCTACAAGAAAAGGTCGCAAACCCAACTTATGGGAATTCTTCCTGAAGAACGCACTACTTTTTCCCGAGCGTTCACAAATACTGGAGTGGATTTTGCAGGACCCTTCGATATTAAGTCCTACCGCGGCCGGGGGTGTCGAATTTCCAAAGGTTACCTCTGTCTATTTGTTTGCTTTTCAACAAAAGCTATCCATCTAGAAGCCACTAGCGACCTTAGTACTGCTTCTTTTTAGCAGCCTTTGCTAGGTTCATAGCTAGGCGTGGATGTCAAAAAAATGTATATTCGGACAATGGAACAAACTTAGTAGGGACTGCTAGATCACTAAAGATCACGTAGTAGTACATTAACAAAATAAAGCAATCAGGGTTTAGATTGGAAATTCATAGCGGCTGCAGCTCCTCACATGGGTGGTTTGTGGGAAGCAGGGTTCAAAAGCTTTAAAAGCCATTTTAGGAAGGTCGCAACTGACCATAAATTTACGTATGAAGAGTTTAGTATTATTTTATACCGAGTTGAGTCATGCCTCAACTCACGGCCATTAAGTCCCTCTTCAAACAATCCTACAGATCTGGAGCCGCTTACTCCAGGTAATTTTCTAATTGGTGGAGTATTTCTTGCACCACCCGAAATCAATGTTGACGAAAACCGCATGTCAGTCGTCAATCGATGGGAAAAATTGAAAGCTCTACATTAAGCCTTCTGCAAAAGATGAAAATCGGAATACCTCACCGAATTGCAGAAACGCAATATACGGAAATACCCTCAATCCAATCTTAAACAAGGAGACCTAGTCGTAGTTAAGGAGGAAAATATTCCTCCAAACGAATGGCGATTGGGAAGGATCACTAACCTACACCCTGTCCCGACAATCGAGTGCGGGTAGTGGACGTGGAAATCTCCAAGGGGCCAACTACGAGACCAATCGCAAAATTGGTCTTACTCCCCTCCTACGACGAAAATTCCGAAACAAAATCTGTCTAACATACATATGTACATATACTCGTATACATGCAAATGTATATAAACATACATATCTGCATACACGCGTGTATTTGCAAATGTATGTAAACATGCATATATGCAAAAGCAAATATTAACAAATAAGTTTAGCAGACAAGGAGCTGTAAAAAATATCCATTGCCTACCTAATGTGCAAAACGCTTTTGTGATTGCTTTATGCATAATTGCTACCTGCCACTTTACAACCAGGTCGCACTGCACGTGGCGGCTATCAACCAACGCCAGCAACATAAATAACTGAACCACCACAAACGCCAAAAGAATATTTGGACAGGAAGTCAGGCTTTTCAACTTTTGGTATAATCGCGATAATCTTTTTCATAATTTTGGCTTGCCTAATATTCTACTATGGCATTATGTGTTATCCACTTGTGTGTCGTGATGAGAAAAAGTATCGCTTCATGGATGTTTCGTTCACAATTACCTCAGCTACATCACGTTCCATTTAATCGATAGAAAATTTTCCAGTAGATCAAAAGCACTGAGAGGAGAAAAAGATTGTGGGAGGTCATTTATTGAAACTTGAAAGACTATAAAAATATTTTTTCTACTTTTCTATTTAGCATATAGTTCAAATGGCATTAATTTTTAAAGCAAAATTTATGGTTTCGGTAGTAATGTTTCCCATAAAACTCGCACAGTTACTATTAAGTTATCGGCAGTTGATGCGTCATCAACTTTGACTTTGAATTTATACTCTACTTATACAAAAAAATATTTGTATAAGTGCCAATATTCAACACATACTTTATTCTTTTTACGTGAAATTTATTGCGGTTGAAATTTTTTGTGGCACAGCAAGAACTGCAGACAATCCAACACACTCTATTGAAATCATCTTGATAGAAATTTAAATAATTATGTTACCTTTCGTTTTTTATATATTTTTGCCAAAAACAATAGTCGAATCTTGCCTTTGCATGCACTTGATGCTAAAAACACATATAAGTACTTATTTAAATATACCTAAAGCTAATATTACACATATTTAAATAATTTAGTGACACTCCCGGTTGTGTTAAAGGAACAAACGTATTTAAATTCATAAACAGAATATACCTATAACCATTAAATATGTAAAGTTCCATTTTGAAATATATACATTTTATACCATTTCACATAGTTTTAAGCCACCTTCAATACTTCCAGCATAAATAAGTAAATCCACTCGAATATAATATGAGAAATGTAAACAAAAACTGAAGAAACATCACAAAAGCATTAATGCGGTTAATTTACTTTCGTATCCTCACGGAAACTCCATACTTTTTTGTAATGCATATATACTGCAAATATTGAATATTTTATATGGAGAATTTTGAATAAATAGCATTCATCAATAAGTATACATAATATACATTCTTCATACCCGTATTTGTTGTAAGTTGCTCCTTGTCGTCTCTAAGCTACAACAGTTTTAATCTGGAATAAAAGAAGTATCTCGAAAGCTAAAATAGCATGATCAGTCACGGTCACTTGATCGCCAGCCACATAGTTGCTACCATCCAAAAAGGTGTTCAAGAATTCGAAAGCAATTTTAATTTTCTTGTACATTTCTGGATCAGCTGGTGCCTTGCCGAATATTTGTGGGTAGTAGTAGTTGGCGAATGATTTATACAGCGTACCCATATCAAGAGAAAGACGTTGGTTTACAACAGCTTGCTTTTTGGGGCACTTGCGGAACAATGAGTCGTCTTTGCCGTATTTCTCAACCAAGTAAACGAGAATAGCACGTGATTCGCACAATGAAAAACCGTCGTCCACCAAAGTCGCAATGGTGTGTTGCGGATTGATTTTCGAGAATTCGGGTGTAAGATGTTCACCAGCTTGTAAATTCAATAATTTCTTATTCAATTCAATGCCAAGACTATTGGCGGTCCAAAGTACTGAACGGCGTGGAGACGAACCGGGTAAGTAATAGAAATCCGTTACTTACCGTATTTTGGTTGGTGATCCTCGTAGCGGTAAAAATGGCTGCTGCGCAGGTAATTTCAGCTGCGCTGCTGCTTCAAATATCAGTGAGAGTAACATTCACAATAAGTCTCCAAAACAAATTCTTAGTTTCATAGTGTTGTTGTCAGCCTAACGTTTTTCTAAGTTTTTTTTACTACATCACAGATCGTAAAAATGGAACTCCTCAGCGCATGTTTTTCTGTCAATGAATACGAATTTCATATTTCAGATATGTTGTTTTTATATACTTTTTTTTTTTTGGGGTGACAGGCCAAGGGCTGAATTAATAAAATTCACCAATATAAAACCAACCACAACTCTCCTGTAACCAACAGTGTATTAACCTAACTGAACATAGAGAAGAATGTTCGCCGCTCATACAAACCCATCATTTTTTAGCGCGCTTATCTAGAAAGCTTCTTTAAGTTTTTATAATTTGTTCTACAACAATTGAAATTGTTGTTAACAAGTGCCGCGCACTATATTTTTATAAGCACTACGCACTTATTTTTGGGATGGCAAGCTAAGTTTGGACTAAATCAACTTACTTATCTTTTTTAAATGGACACCTTCAAACTAATATTTCGCACAATATACATACCCCATATATGTATACTTATGCGATTAATTATACCAACATATTAAAGGGTGGTTAAATTGTAAGGGCCGATGTTGAATGTGAACCACACCTAAACGCCAAGTTTTTTTCCGAATTTAATTTGACATTTCTCTATTTCAGACTTACTCAATTTGAACCATGGAGAGATACACAATCCAACAACGTGTTAAAGTTATCCAGACTTATAATGAAAATTTTCGAAGAAAATCATCTTCAGTGATGAGGTACATTTTCACCTCAGTGGATTCGTCAATAAACAGAATTGCCGCATTTGGGCATCATCGGGCGGTATTTTTTCCAAAATGAGGCCGGTCAGGCAGTTACTGTGAATGGTGTTCGCTATCGTGAGATGATAACGAATTTTTTATGGCCACAATTGGAAGATATGGATGTGGACGATATGTGGTTTCAGCAGGACGGTGCCACTTGCCATACAGCTAACGAAACAATGGCTCTTTTGCGCAACAAATTCAATGGCCGTGTTATCTCACGTAATGGCGATGTCAATTGGCCCCCAAGATCATGTGATTTGACACCGTTGGACTTTTTTCTCTGGGGTTATTTGAAAGAAAAGGTGTACGTCGATAAGCCAGCAACAATTCAAGAGCTAAAGGATGAGATAATTCGGCACATTAACGGCATAGAAACTCCATTATGCCTCAGCTCAGCTCGAAAATTTGGACCATCTTGTGGAGGTGTGCCGCCGAGGTCGCGGCGCTCATTTGGCTGATATTTTGTTACATACATAAAATAAAATTTCAATAATTTCCTAAATAGTTTGTGTTTTATTCAAAATCAATATCGGCCCTTGAAAATTTAACCACCCTTTATTAGTTGCATACTGCAAACGTTCTCGGAGTGTATTTTATGCTGTCGAAACAATCCCATTTATCGATTACGGCATGTTGCCTAAGTAGATGATGAATGGAGTGCTGTCTCCAAAGTTTCAGTATTATGATAGATTCATACGACAGAAATAGTATGTGCACTAAGCACAACTTATATTGTATCGTTTTAGCTCCAAGCCCTAAAGCTTATTAGCCACCCAACTCATCACCAAGAACGCACAAATGAAAAATGCCACACTTTTATATCCATCCGCTTTCAAAATACCGCGTTTCACAGCAACACACCAAAAATTGGAGCAACGCTAGGAGAAATTCTCGGCTCCCTGCCGTTTATGCGGGCAAAAACAATGTAGTGCGACTATGCCCTGTATACGGAGAAAAATCGGCAGAAAAACGTTTGCGCGCCGTTTTAATCTATAAGTACTGCGCTAACTGTCTGAGCCCATTCCATAAAGTGGAAATATGTCCCATCAAGTACCGGTGTCAACGGTGCAACGAGAAGCACCATACTACACTGCATATGGAAGAGGAGACTTCAAACCCGACGGTTGTAGTTGTCGATGAAGAAGACAGCAAAGACAGTGCTCTCTCAATCGACGTCACCGAACATTACAAGTCATGGGCACAGTTAGTAGAGGAAGAAGAAGAGGAAGAACGTTTGGTGGAAAGTCCAGTACAAAGCGGCGGTAGTACCGAGTTACGCCATGAACAGGCGTGTCTCGCGGACGAGGGTGCGAAAACGCGTCCTTTCCGCCCATCAGCCATACAGCCGGCAAAAAACGTCGGCCCTTACGCTTAAACCCTTGCCGTCAGAAGGCTTCCGGCCATATAACTCGAGGCGCAGCACCACCACCTGTAATGCGTTCCTTTGTCGCCATAACCCCGACGGCTATAGTGTCTATCGGAACAAGCGACCGTCTTCATTTGGCCCGCGCCCTCATCGACCCTTGCTCGCCAACAAGTACAATCGATAGGGATCTGGCTAGGGAACTACAGTTGGAGAGACATCAAACATGCTGCTCAGTAATATTAAGTGGCAAATATGGGGTAACTCAACGAGTTACCACCACACAAGCCAGAATAGTCAAACGTTACTGCCGCTTGAGCCCCGCCACAGATATCGATTCGGCTGTGACAAACCAATTCCAATTTATGAGGCTAGCGGACAGTACCTTCCATCGGTGCACACCGACTCGATTAACACTAGGCGCCGACGTCTACGCCCAAATAATGGTTGGGAGTACGTCTCCTTCTACTGTAGGCGGCTTGATGGCTCAACCGTCAATTTTCGGCCTCATAATTTCTGGGGCCGCCCAAACGTAAAAATAAAAAAAAAACATGTCAAATACATAAAAACGTAATATAAAAATACTTAAAAATAAAAGGGTGCATTGATTTGCCACGTATCTTTTATTTAAATAATCTTTTCTCTTCAACAGTCTTTCAGGAGCTGAGCAGAAACTGAACCGTGTGCAGATCTTGCAACTTATGAAGCCAAAAATTTTCTTTTGTATAAGCTGTACAATGAACCTCCTGGATGGTGCAATAGTTGGTAAATTGGTAATTAGTATGTTGCTTGCCGGCAATGTTGTTGCCGGATGGCCGGCATGTTTACACCAAATATAAGGGACCACCCTAATGGGCAGTAACCCTACATACATATACGTTTACATATGCAAATTATGTTTTTGCGTCAAGCAAAACAATTTTTAAAAATTTCGAAGTTTTTAGTTCGCTTCGACCGAAAGTGTCTTTATTCCAGTAGTTCTCCAAAGACTTCCTTAAATATAAATTCAAGCTTATTTATAGGCTTACAAAATTGTTTACTTACTTTTAGTTTCACAGAATTGTGAAATAGTTTAATCTTGAAATGAAGATAAAATAAGAACATTTCATTGTAGCTGCAAAGATGCAGAAGTCTTGTTAATGTTAACAATAGCCACTTGTTTAAACAAAGTGTGTTGTTTTAAAGAATGACTTCCAATATAATTTATGAGAAGAATCAATTATGATTTTGTTTACAATTACAGTAAAGAAGCTGTGTGGAGGCTATCGTTAACTACCCCCTCTCTAAGATGAATCGTCCCCGATTCAATTTTATTTTTTGTTAAATTATGAATTTGATCCAAAATTACATTATATGAAATCTGTTGAAATTCGGAATTTTCATTCTGTTTTTTAGTTTTGTTTGATTTGATCAATTTTTTGCATAAATAAATTGCCAAAATTATGCAAAAAGCAATAAAAGATTAGAAATAGATTGAATGTCTTTTAATATCTTCATTTTTCTTACCTGGAAAATTTATATTTTCTAATTTTAAATTTTCATTTGTAGTTTCCATATATTCTAGTATTTCAAAATTATTAACATGATTTTGCGTTAGATAGTTCCAAATCCTAGTTTCAATATTCACATAAGTTATATTATTTATTATTGTTTGATTTTCAAATGTAACTAAATATGTTCCTGTTAAGTTTTGTTTTTCTACTTTATTTTCACCTGAAATTAATATAACACCTTCTTTAATTATTTCAATATTATTGTTTTTTTCCTTAATCTTTTTACAGTTTGCAGGTTTTCTATTCAAAAGTTCTGAAAAACATGTTTTTTCTTTATTCAATTTGCAGTAAGTGCTTGTTATTTCAGTTTTACAATTTTTTACATTAAGAAATTCATTGTTGCAATTTATTACAATACATTTTGGTCAATTATCATCTTACCATCTGGTTGCGCTATACTTCTAGTTTCATAATACTTACAAGTAAATAGAATTTTTGGATATTTAATATAAATTATGATTACATTATTTTTCTGAGCAATTTTAAATTCTGATATGTCCATTAAATCTGTAATTGACATTAATCCATTTTGATGGTCGGTTATATTTTTCAATTCATCCAAATGTAAGATTACTGGGCTTAGTGTTCCCACTTTCCCAAGAGTGATTGTATTTATTAAATTTTGAAGCTCGTCTTTATATACTGATTTCTTTTCTTCTTTAACGTTTTAACAAACGAATCGCCTTTAATTGTATTTACTGTATTGGTTATTTCAGTAATAACCTTAAAAATTTCTGAATTCGTAGTAAACTGTTTATTATTATTCTCAACCAAATCATTTAATTTGTCATTAATTTTTATAAAATCATCGTGATCAGGGGTCCCTGCTATCCATTTCCAAAGTGTTCCCAATTCATTTATTCCTCTCCTTTGCCTGAAAGGGGTTTGTTTTAGTTGCCCTAATAGAACTTCGATTAACACAATATCAGATTCGTCATCTAAACTTTTTATGCTCAATTTATCATAATTATTTTTCGTAACTAAAAATGGAATATTATAGAAGTTTGTTTTTTCTTCCTCTACTAAATTTTCTAAATATGTTAAATTTGTAATATGAAAAATATCTCCATATCCTCATATATAGAGGCGTATCCATTTTCGATGAATACATAATATTGTCTGGTGTAATCCACGATGTCAGCAGTTATTGAGCCGAACAGGGATGTAATTATTAAAAATATCATTTTAGAAATCTGTGAAAAGTTAAGATTTAACGTTATCCTTATGTATGATTCTATCTCTATTATTTATTATTATTTTATTTTCTAAATTTTCCTTAACTTGTTGTTTTTTATACCTAGGTCTGAGCTTAATCCTCTCTCCTATGACTTTTTCATAAACGATTTGGCCGGGACAATATTGTTTTTCTATCCTATTTTTGTTATGTGTTATAAGCAACTTTGAATAAGCATCTACACATGTAATAAATTTTAATTTTTGCGCGTAAAAAATATCTAAGTGAAGCTGTTCCCCTTCTTTTTCTGGAATTGGAGCTTTACCTATTGGAATTCTTTTGGGATGTCGATCATATTTATTTTTGTTGCAAATAATGCAATTACGAATATATTCTTTCATTCTTTTCCTCATTTCCGGCCAATAATACATTTTCTCTATTTGTTTAATATTCTCATTAAAGCTACGATGAGCTCTATTATGAGTTTGTTCAATAATTCTGGATTGATCCTCTCTATTAATAATATCCATTGGAAAAAGATTTGTATACACAAATTTATTTTGAAAAGTTTGTTTCAGAGGTCCTTGAATTTCATATAAATCCTCTATTGTACAATGAATTGCCGTTACCAATTTTGGTTGAATAAATTCTTATAAAATAGTTAACAGATTTTCTACCGTATCATATTCTATTAAATGCCTTTTATCCCCGAAACTTTCAATCAACTCGTGAATTGTGAATCCATTTTTACATAAACTTATTTGTTGTTTAAATTGGTTTACAGGTTTCTGTGTTTCCTGTATTCGAATACTTTCACTACTTTGTGATGAATGCTGTGAATTATTATTTTCTGAATCTTCTGGATCATCAGACATATTTAATTCGAGGCGTGACAGCGCATCTGCCACAACATTAGTTTTACCAGGCTGATATATAAATTTTGGAGCAAACTCCTCTATAAAAGCATGCCATCTTTTCATTTTCGGATTAGGATTACGGGGTGACAAAGCAAATGTCAAACCACCATATAAATAATTTCTAAGAGTTTTCAATGCCCATACAATGGCAAATAATTCCTTTTCATTAGTTGCATAATTTCTTTCTGTTTTATTAAGAGTTTTTGAAATAAAGGTAATTGGTTTACCTTCCTGTGAAAGCACAGCACCAACTGCTACATTTGATGCATCGGTAGTTAAAACAAATGTTTTTGAATAATTTGGTTGCGTCAATTCCATTTCTGTCGCTAAGTGTTTTTTCAATTTATTGAATGCAGAAATTCCATTTTGGTCCAATTCAATTTTTAATTTTTTTGACATATTTTTGGAAACTCTTCCAATTTCGTCTGAAAGGTATCTATTCAATGGTTTTGCTATTGTAGCATAGTCCTTAACGAACTTTCGATAATATCCTGCAATTCCTAAAAATCTCGTAGACTTACGGGTATTGGGTAATTTAAAATCAATTTTATTTTGTTGGGATCTGTTTTGATCACATTTTGGGCTATTATGTATCCTAAAAATTCTATTTCAGTTTCAAAAAATTTTGATTTCTCTACTGAAATTTTCATGTTAGCTTCCTTCAATATTTCCGTAATTGTTTCCAAATCCAGCAAATGCTGGGTTAGGCTTTCTGAGAAAATAATTATATTATCCATATAAACATGGCAAATTTTACCAATATGTTCACGTAATATATCATCCATTGCCCTTTGAAAAATTCTGGGCGCATTCTTCAAACCGAATGGCATTCGTAAATATTCGTACTTACCATTATTAACGGAAAAAGCCGTTTTTTCTATGTCATTTTCTGACATTAAAATTTGATGAAAACCTGATTCTAAGTCAATGCTTGAAAAATATTTTGATTTGCCTAAATTCGACGAAATTATATTGGTATCCGGAATGGGATATTTATCAGAAATGGTATGTTCATTTATTTTTTTATAATCGATGACCATTCTAAGTTTTGGTGAGCCATCTTCATTTAATGCTTTCTATGGTACCACCCAAATTGGTGAGTTATAAGGACTCTTACTGGGTCTTATTATATTTTCATTCAACATTTTGTCAATTTCTTTATTTATGAAGGAATTTACGGATAAAGGATATGGGTCTCTGCTTTTACATTTGTCATAAACGGAAAACTGGTATTTATATTTGAATGTGTATTTAAAATATTTCCTTTAAGAAGTTTTTTAAATTCTAAGAGTTTTTCGCCGAAAAAATCATGACGAGATTCTTTAAAAAAAAATTTCTGAATTTTCATCTTCGTTATTACTATTAATTTTATTCCTAACATATTTTTTATAATTCGATAGTTCTCCATTGCCGTTATTCCGGTCACTATTCTCACGTAAATATATCCGAACCATTCTCGTTTAGCATCGAAAAACTTTCAGTTATATTCGCATTACACTCATTGTGCTGCGAAAAAAATATTTATTTAATATAATATTGCCGGAAAAATCTTCGGCTGGCTTTGTGGAAACTCTTTGTTCTACAATATTTTTTAATTTTTTATTAACTTTGCTTTCATTACTGCCGGTATTACCATCGGCGGGCGCCTTAGAACTTTTGTGTTCCAAGGGGTTTACATTTTCTTGACTTTCATCATGAAAGTTTATTTTTATATTTCTTTCCACTAATTTCTGACCTTGCTGTATTTTATATAATATTTTTCCACTGCTCAAATCAATGTGCGCTTCTATTTCTTTCAAAAAATTATATCCTAGGAGCAAATCTGATCCCAAGTTGTCTATTTCATAGAAAACCTGTTTTACCCCAAACAAAGATATTATATGATAATATTTTATTATTGAGTAACCATTTATGGTTTTTACTCTTTTATAAATTGCCAATTCATTTTTGTTTTCATAATTTCCCTGCTTTATGTAGCAAGAAGTTGCTCCGGTATCGTCAAGAGTTTTAAATTTTTTATTTAATTTATAATCGCAGACTGTGATGTAGGGGAGAGTATCCCCTCTTCTTCTAAAAAATGATCTTCCCGGATATTATTAATGTTTTGAGCTTTTCCTTGCGGCCTATAGCTATTTTCGCTTTCTCTAGTGCGTTTTACTCCATGGTAATTTTGGGTTTGAGGACTATTTGCATTAGGATTTGAATTATTCCATGCGGGCCTCGTATTTTTATTAGTAGTATTTGCGTTTTGGTGTACTCGGGCATTATAGTTTCTGTTATAGATCCTGGAAACAGATGGAACTACGTCCATCGGTTCAAGTTTTGAGTAACTACTCTGTTGATTTTTAACAAAATTATTTGCTTGAGTTTTGGGAAAAGCATTCTGTTGCTCCCCTGAATAATTATTTCGCCGGGGAAATCTAAAGTTGTTGCTTGGGTAATTTTGTCTCCCCCTTAATTGTTCGTTCGCAAAATTTTGTGCAAAACGCGCTCTTTGGTTATTTGACTCAAGCTCTTGAGCCTTTGTTAAAGCATCAGGGAGGTCCTGAGGATTCAAGGAGAAAATTATATCTCTTAAGGGTTCATTTAACCCAGTTATAAATATTCTAAGGGCATGATCCCTATTTCTTTTATTTAATTCTTTGGTAATTTCCGCTGAATTACCATGAGTCATTATAGTTTTATTAATTAGAAGAGTCAACTTCTTGTTGACTAAATTATAATATTCGATCACTGTCATTGTGCCCTGTCGTAGGACACTCAACTCTTGTTCAATTATATGAATTGGACGTTTGTCCGAGTATGCGAAATCTAAACGTGCGATTATCGCATCAAAATTTAAAACTGTTCCATGATTAGTTAGAAAATCATTGGCCTCATTAGTCACTTTATTTCTTAAAATTGTTAAAGCAGCAAAATATTTCCTGCTCTTCCTAACATATAAGCTCATCGCGTTATGCGCTGCTTCACGCCAGCTTACATAGGCACTCTATTTTCCACTGAATTCTAATAAGGATTTAATAACGTCCAATGATTCTTGACATTGGACAGAATCATCAATTGCTTCAACCTCATATTCAGTAGCCGTACCATTGTTATTTCCGAGTTGTAATTTTAACCTTTGAACTTCCTGCCTCAATTCCAAATTGCTAACCGCGATTAATCTAGTGATCAAGTCTACGGTCAATGCTTCACCGTGAGCCATTTTTATAATTTACTTTATTTTCCTTTATTAAATTAGTTTTTAATTAATTTCTTCGTTGTGCAACGCTTCTAAAATTTCATCTAATTCTTCAGGATCTTGAAGAGAGTCCTGGTCCAAAGAAGAAGGATTATTTCCTTGAAAGTCTAAAGTTTCTAAAATTTTATTTATTTCATTTTCTATCTCTTCTTCTTCAAAATTTAATTTTTTGGAGCGATTTGGAGAATCTGTCATTTTTATTTAGGTATCAACTTCAGATTTAGTTTTCATTTCTTAATAAGGGACATTTTAGTATCTCGTGGTCTCCTCCACAATAATCACAATAATACAACCTAATGTATTTAGGTTTATTGAGGTCATTACCCATTTTTTTCTTTTTAATTTAATTTTTTTCAAAATCACGGAATTTAATATTTATAAAACTATTTAAAGCTAACTTAACTTGTCGGCGAATTCTTACTTAATCCTGCTGATGATCACTCGAAATTGTGGTTCCCAGTTATGCTCTCTGCTGCTGGTCCTTGCTCCAATTGCTTTTTCCTTTTACAGATGATTTCTTTTTTTTCACTTTCTTCATTTGTAAGGGTGGTTAAAATTTTTTAGTGTTCTCTTACTTTTTAACACTTTTATTTCTTTTTGTTTTTTTTGTAAAACGAACTAGGGTACTTGTTGTTGTTGTTGTTGTAGCGGTTCGCTAACCCCGCTTTGGGCAGGCATAATCAGTCTAAGTCGCCGAGGTCAACTAACGGAAGGTCCAGGAAACGTGCTGTTTTGACAGGGTTAGACCAAAGGGAGAGGAGGGTTAGATGGGTAGGTTTAAGGGGGCAGTGTCGTGCGGGGACTCTCCACATGCAGGGCATACGTTGGGTATGCTGGGGTCGAGTCTGGATATGTAGAAGTTTAACCTGCTACAATATCCAGATCTAAGTTGTGCTAGTGTAACACGGGTCTCTCGAGGCAGCTCGAGCTCACTGTCTGCGATAGGTGGTGGTTTGATTCCGAGTACGCCATTCACTGGAAGGGAGTCTAGGAAGGTGTTGACTGACTCCTGGTGAATGGCGTTCAGCGCCTGTCTGTATGCCGTCCTGTCCAGCGGTTGTTTTACATGGTGCTGTATGGTGCTATTGTAGTCGAGTACTCCCGTCCTGATGTGCCTAGGCGGAGGCTCGGCTTCTAAAAGGTGCCTACTGGGGTGCTCCGCGCGGTGGCATCCCAACAGGAACTGCTTGCACAGCAAAGCATTAAGCTCCTTAACTCGTAGCATAGATGCCTCGCTGTGCAAGTAGTGCTCCGGTGACATCAGGAGGTTTTCTGTCGCAGTCCTAAGGGCGGTGTTTTGACAGGCTTGTAACTTTCTCCACTGCGTCTCGTTCGTCCCCGGCGCCCAAATCGATGCAGCGTAATTTACGACCGGCCGGCCAATTGCTTTGTAGGTTGCCAGCAAGGTTTCTTTATCTTTACCCCATGTGCTGCCGGCTAGCGCTTTGAGTATTTTGTTGCGGCCCTGGAGTTTTGCGGCAATTGCGATCGTGTGCGGAGTGAAGGAGTGCAGGCTGTCGAATGTGACCCCTAAAATCTTAGGGTTGTTTATAGTTGGAATTTTTTCGTCATCAACTTTCACATCGAGTTCTAGCCGGTACTCCTTCGTCCAGCTGGTGAAAAGGGTAGCCGAGGATTTCGTCGGTTGTATAATCAAATGTCGTGCAGTGAAGAAACGGGAGAGATCGGCAAGGTAGCCGTTCACTTTCGAACATAGGCTATCAATATCCTGGCCAGACGCCAATATCGAGCAATCATCGGCATACGAGGTTAGTGAGACTCCTACCGGTGGAGGAGCGAGCTTCGAGATGTAAAAATTAAACAGTAGCGGGGAGAGTACACCACCCTGCGGAACCCACTGTTTAATTTTCCTCAATTTAGATGTTTCACCTCGGAATATGACCGATGATTGACGACCACTCAGGTAGCCCATGACCCACCTCTGCAACCCCGGTGGTAATGAGGATTCCTCAATGTCACTGAGTAGCACTGAATGATTGACAATGTCAAAAGCTTTTGACAAATTTAGTGCTACCAGGACAATTCTCGCACAGGGTCGGTTTTGGTTCAGGCCATTAACCACCTGGGTGTTTATGGCGTTAAGTGCTGTTGTGCTGTTGTGCTGCTGGACGCAGATGGTGAGTGAAAGTCGGGAGCAGTAAGGCCTCAAGCGTCTTCGCTACTGGGGAGAGGAGAGTTATCGGCCGATAAGACTCTTCTTTGTTGGCTGGTTTCCCCGGTTTAAGTAGCGGGACCACCCTACCGGTTTGCCACACATCTGGTATGATTAGGGTGGTCAGAGACAAATTGAGGACCTTGGTGAGGTATTCTGCTCCCGCTGGTCCGAGATGTTTTAGCATCAGCATGCTTATTCCGTCAGGGCCGATGGATTTGGAGGCTTTCGCCTTCCCGATAACCCCCTGAACCTCCTCTCAGGAGAAATCAAGCACCGCGCTTGTGTTTGGCAGTTTGCACATACGGCGGGTTACACGTCTTTTCGCTTTGTCTACCGAAGGATGCAGTGTAAAAAGCCGGCTAAAATAGCTCGCGCATCTCTTCGGGTCCGACGAGGCACGATCACCGAATGGAATTTCCGCCCGGTCATCGCGTCTCGCCGGGTTAGACAGCGAATTGACCGTAGCCCAGAGCTTGGTTGTCCCAGAGGAGAGATTGCAGGACCTTAAGTGCTCCTCCCACTTTTTCCGCTTGTGTTTGTTTACAACGGTCCGAATCTCCGCATTTAAATCCCTGATTAAGGGATTCCCGGGATCGGAGTTACGGAGGATGTCGCGCCTTGCTGCTAAAGCCGCCGCCTCGGACGGGAAGTTAGGGCGGATTTCCGCAATTCGGCCTGCCGGGATGAAGCGGGCGGCAGCGGTCACAACTATCCTGCGGAATGAACGTTCACCAGAGGTGACGTCAGTTGGAGTGGAGAGAGCACTGAAGGAGTTCTCGGTGAATTCCGGTCCAGTTAGCTTTTTTGAAGTTAACGAAGAACCGGTGGTCCGCGGAAACAAAGTCGGGAGGTCGGTCAATCGAGATGTGTATGGGTAAGTGGTCCGATGCTAGTGTCAGTATAGGTCGCCAGACTATACTGTTTATCAGACCAGCACTCGCAATTGTTATGTCGGGCGAGCTTTGGCAATTACCCACAACTCTGGTGAGGGTGTTGTCGTTCATTGTGCAGAATGTCGAATCGTCTATCTGTTCCGCCAGCTCCATTCCTCTACGGTCATTTGACAGGCTAGAATGCCAAAGATCGTGGTGCGCGTTAAAGTCGCCCTAAACCAAACGGTTTTCGCCTCTGATTAGCGCACCTATATCAGGACTATATCCAACTGGACAACTTGTAACGGGAGGAATGTATATATTAAATATTTCAAGCTCGGCATCGCCTGACCGGATAGCTATGCCCTGACATTCTAGGGTGGTATCCCTGCGGTCGATGCCGCCATCGATGAGACGATACTGCACGGTGTTGTGCAAGATGAACGCCAGACCCCCTCCATGGTCTCGCTCGCGGTCCTTGCGGATTATGTTGTATCCGGCCCGACTCAGAAGATCCGAGCGGGCGGTCAGCTTAGTTTCCTGGATCGCAGCAATTGACAGATGCTCCCGGCTCATATAGTCGACTATCTCGTCGATCTCCCCCTGGAGTCCATTGCAGTTAAATTGAAGGAGTCGGGTCCGTCTCGGGGGAACGTTCGTGATACGGGGGGTGAGGGAGTGGTGCGTGGATGACGTGTGTTGCTGCTGTAATACCCGCTGAGATTGGTTCCGCACGTTGGTGTTGGTTGGCGGTGTTGTCGTATTAACAGGCGGGGGCAGACTCCTACAGCAAGGGGCAACGTACGCATCACTCCACTCACGGGTGGTGCGCAGGCCCGAGCACGTCCGAAAATGACACCAGCCGGAGCAAGAATTGCATCTGACTGAGGTCACATTCCGACGTACTAAGGTCTGACACACGGAACAGACTGTGCGGGGGACTAGGAGCTGCTGGGTAGCCCTCGCACGGGAGGAGGAAAAGGAGCTGGTTGTGGGAGGGGAAAGGGGTAAGGTTTGGCGGGAGTCATGCTGCGGGGAGCTCCGGGAGACCGTGGAGGTCTGCTGGTTACCCAAAGTGGGTAAGGGTGCTGAAGGCACTGCCGTGGTGGCTGGGGACGCACTTGGGCGCTGGCCACATGGGGCCACATAACGTGTGGTCCACTCCCTATGTGTCTTAAGGCCCGAACAGACCTTAAGATGACTCCAACTATTGCACTGATTGCACCTAACCGAGGTGGAGGAGTGGTGGAGTCTTTTGGTGCCCACGCAGAAGAAGTAATCCGTCGGACCAGGGTTGGTTTCGACGCCAGCCCTGATGAGAAGGATTTGAAGCAACCCAGCTGCGAGGTGTTGCTCCGATGGCTAACTTAAACTAATTTTACCTGTTGACCTAAACGGGGTTAGGTCGCCGAAAGGGTGACAGCCCTTGGCCGGATAAAATCCGGGTCAACTCCCGTACGTAGAACCGGCTGTCTTGAGAGTACTAGGGTACTTGTACTTTTCCCCTTTCGCGTTTACTTATAAAAAATTTCAAGGATCGGGGTACTTGATTTTTTCTCCCACGTGGATCCTTGATATTCCTGCCGTAACGTTGGGCGCCAATTATATTTTTGCTTCAAGTAAAACAATTTTTAAAAATTTCGAAGTTTTTAGTTCGCTTCGACCGAACGTGTCTTTATTCCAGTAATTCTCCAAAGACTCCCTTAAATATAAATTCAAGCTTATTTATAGGCTTACAAAATTGTTTACTTATTTTTAGTTTCACAGAATTGTGAAATAGTTTAATCTTGAAATGAATATAAAATAAGAACATTTCATTGTAGCTGCAAAGATGCAAAAGGCTTGTTAATGTCAACAATAGCCACTTGTGTAAACAAAGTGTGTTGTTTTAAAGAATGACTTCCAATATAACTTATGAGAAGAATCAATTATGATTTTGTTTACAATTACTGTAAAGAAGCTGTGTGGAGGCTGCTGTTAACTTGCATAAATAACAGAAAACCTCTTATACAAATAAAGAAACGGTCTTTCAACACTAAAATTAAAAATCATGTTGCTTTTTCTCGTCACTTCTATTGAGATTTCAAGCGGTACACACCAGCCATTGTGCCACTTCAGGTAAGATTCTAATTCCATATAATCATATATAAGTATAATAATATTTATGCTAATAATTAACTCATACCAAGGAGTAATTGTATATCTTTAAATACTAAAATAAAACAACATTTTGTATTTACATTACTAAAACACGATTTCTTTCTTTTTAATTGTTTTGCGTGTGAGCGCCAATATCACAAGGCGCCCATACGTAAATAAATATTTTATTTAAATTAAATTTCTAAAGCTCTTTGATGTGGGTCGGACCAGGACTTTGACCCTAGCTTTCCGAATCGCAGTACGCAATGCTAACCACTCGGCTACCACGGCCACATAAATAGCTCATATGTGCCATATTATCGCATGAAACTTATGTTAAAAAAAAACAATGATCTAAATGCCCAAGTCAAGGGCCGCCAGAACAGCTGTTTTTTGGTAAAACATCGGATATAGTTCAACATACTTGAACAAGTCTCTAAGGAATTGGGGAAATGAGGGTGGCCGGCTGTCAAGCAGGTACAAAGGTTTAAAAAATAAAGCACTTTTTTTAAAGATTATTTCACAATATTTTTAATCGTTTCTCACTTTAACACGTTCACGCCGGCGTGTACCACCGGTGGCTCGCACATGTCTGCTTGATCGGGCGGCGCGTACCACCGGTGGCTCGCACAGAATTGTTTCATCGGGCGGCGCGTACCACCGGTGGTTCGCATATGATTGTACTATCAATCAGTGTGCATCACCAAACATAACTAATTCAATGGTACTAATAACAAAAACATAAGTAAATATTTCAATGATATAACATAAACATTATTATTTAAGTTTTATTAGACCGTTTTCCCGTGCGATAATCTTTCGTTGAAACATTTGATATGGCGCCGTCTGATAGAACAAAAAGCTTTCAGCGCACCCGCCTATGGGCGCGAAACATGAATTGCAGCGCCGACGTGAACGTGTTAAAATATTAACATTGCAATTTCGGAATAAATCGAATTTTAGGAAAGTTTTTCCGATGTAACTTCAAATATCAGTTTAATTCTAAAAACAGGGGTTTCAACATAAGTTCAAATAGCAATTTGATTTGGTCTAAAGGCTGCCATGCGCGAGCTTTGGCTGTTAGTTTTATATTGAATTTTATCGTTGCCTCTTTCTTCGCCATCCCTTTGTATGCTGCATTTGGGGCGGATTTGCGTTGTGCTGGTAGACTTTCGTGCATCAGGGTGTGATGGGCCTTGTGGCAGTGCTTACAGCTGCTTCGCGAATCACATTCACTCGTCGTATGCGTCAATACGAGACAGTTGACACCGTAGCCATTTTGTGAAATTTCGAGGCTGCGCTTCTTTGCGACTTTGCATTCACCATTTGTAAGATGTGGCAAGGTGAGTATTGGTTGCCCCTTGCACTTATTTCGGACGTTGTCTTCGAAACGGTATATGTATATATTAGGGTGTCCCTTAAATTTCAACTTCGATATATTTTTATGCATACCTTCTAAAAAGTTTCGAATGGACCTAATATAGTCTAGAAATAAATATTAGCCCGATTTATAAACGATAACCCGTGCCGACTTGAGTTTTTAACTTGTCCATACAAGTTGCGCGGGAACAGCGCGGCGACCTGTTACTGCGAGTTTCAATTGTGATTTCATAAGTGATTTCTAACATTTTTAGTGCGTTGTTGTTTATTTTGTGAAAATGTCTGTGGAATTACGAAGTGATAAACAAAATATTTTCCTTATCGGACTGCCAAGCCACCAGATAAATGGTGCAAAATTACCATCTAATCGACAAGTTCTCACCGTTTTATTTTACAATATTCGTGAAGTCAAGCTGACTGTTAGTGAAAGTGCGAATCTTGTTATAAGAGAGTGCATTATATTTTGGGAAAAAGCCAGAATTCCTACGAAGGCAATCCCTAACTGCGTGAAGAAACTTATTCATTTATATCATGTTTGGAGGGAGCTGCAAAAAAACTGTAAGAAAACTCAGTTGACTTTCCAGAATCGTGAAAATAATTTTGTAAAAGACCTTGATAACTTATTTGATATTGCACATGCAGATGCCTGTGACAGAATGAAGATAGAGGAAGACAAAGATTTCTTAAGGAAACAGAGAGAGCCAGGTCGACCGGGATGCTTAGGTGGAATCGACAAAAAATTGGCGGAGAAAGAAGAACGAGTTAGGCAGCGACGATTAGAAGAAGAGGAAAGAAAGGTAAAACAAAGAGAGTTATTGGCTGTTGCATCTACTTCTTCGATAGATAACTTGGAATGTCTTGAGAATTCGGATGAGGAACAGATTTCGAACTCTGAACTTAGTACTCAGATTCCTTGCCCTGAAAAAAGTTTTAAAAGAGGCACGAAAAGTTTAATAACTCCTAAACTGGTAGCAGCTTTAGATCGATGCCAATTAAGCATAAGGGACTCAGTTTACATTCTCTATGCGGTTGTAGAAGCGCTTGGTCTGAACAGCGATGATTTCCCTATAAACAAATACTCGATTCAGCTAGTTCGGACTCAAGCGAGAAAATCCAGGGCAGAAGCAATAAAAACCGACTTCCAGAATAATTTGCCTGACGTAGTCACAGTTCATTGGGATGGAAAACTATTACCTGGATTGGATGTACGAAGTTCAAAAGAAGAACGCTTGCCAATTATTGCTTCATTTGACGATAGAAAACAGCTTCTTGCAGTACCGAAATTAGAGAGTTCTTCTGGAAAACATCAAGCTAAAGCCATTTCAACTGCTCTCTTTGACTGGACCCTCCATGACAAAGTACAGATAATGTGCTGCGATACAACAGCTTCCAATACTGGCCGTTTCAGTGGAGCTTGTGCTATTTTGGAGCAGACTTTAGAAAGGGAATTGCTGCTTTTTGCTTGTCGTCATCATGTTTATGAGTTGGTCCTTAAAGCTGTTTTTGAAACCAAGGTAAAACATATTACAAGTAGCCCAGATATTCCAATTTTCAAAAAGTTAAGAGATAATTGGAAAAATATTAACACTGATAACATTGAGTCACCTCTAAATTTCCTTAAAGCACATCTTGCTAAGACAAACATTACATCTTTGTTAAGTTTTTGTAAGACTGAACTGGAAAAATCTTTTGTTAGAGACGATTACCGCGAATTGGTTGAACTCTGCGTTGTGTTCGTAGGAGGAGACACAGAGAATAAACTAAAACTCAGGCCCCCCGGAGCTTTGCATCAAGCGCGATGGATGGCGAGAGCAATCTATTCTATAAAAATATGTTTGCTTCAATCGCAACTTAAAATTACTGCAAAGGACAAAAATGCTCTACAAGATGTTTGTTTATTCATCGTCACCTTGTATACCAAACCTTGGCTCGAATGTACAATGGCAGTTAAAGCACCTAACCAAGACTTGTCCTTTTTGAAAGCTCTAAAAGAATATGAAAAAGTAGACGCGACAAGTTCCAAGGCATCCATAAGCAAGTTTATTCATCATTTATGGTATTTGTGTGAAGAAACAGTCATATTATCACTCTTTGATAAAGAAGTTGATACCAAAACCAAGACAAAAATGATTAATAATTTAATCAGAGACGAAAGTTCAGATTCCTCTAAACGCTATGTCCCATCGAAGGAAGAAATATCGCAAAATTGGTAAGTACTTAATATTTGCTTGTTTCTTTTTCAAAGTTTTGTGGTTTAGTTTTTGCTTATTTTGATGGTTTTTTCTTTATTTCAGATATGACGCTGGATGATTTTGTGACTCAAAGAAGCAAACGATTTCTATCCCGACTACAGATCGACGACAGTTTTCTTCGGGAAGACGTATCTTCGTGGGGTGACAATCCTGCTTTTTTGAAAGCTAGAAGACGATTAAGTCGTTTGAAGGTCGTAAATGACACTGCTGAAAGAGCTGTTAAATTAATGCAAGATTTTAATGGTCTTATCACGGCTGAAGAAGAGCAGTTTTTGTTGCGTTGTGTTCAGGAACACAGAAATCTGAATCCATACTGTAAAAAAACTACACTGAAGAGAAGTTACCCTAATTCATTATATTTATAATTTGTATTTAAATAAAAGTTTGTATTGATATTTTTTTAGTTTTACTCATATTTACTTTATTTTTTGCATTTTAATTAGTTTTGGATCAAACCAAAATGTCAGACCAAAACACCATTTTTTATTAAGCTTTAGAGCTCGGTCGGCACGGGTTGCAATCATGCTACAGATATGAAATTTCATATTTAAGTACATTTTAGCATTTATAAAAAAATTGGAGGGTATGCGTTTTTTTTTTTGCCATATAAGGGACAGCCTAGTACGTATGCAGTCAGGCGAATCGCAGTCGAGAGTATGAGGAAAACCGATCTATCATCAAGCGCGTGATATGCTTCTACCTTACGCCTTCCTGGCGGAAAAGCTGCGAGTCTTTGAATTTGGCCAGGAATCCGTGTGGCAGGAGAGCCATTTCGGTCCGTTCCGTTCTGCGGCTTGCAGCCCCGTGTACCGAGATCAGCGGGATTATCTTCGCTTGCAACATGATGCAATGTACTACTTGGAATATAATCTCGAATTTGAGAGATGCGGTTTGATACATAGGTCTTCTATCTGCATGGTGGCCACTCGTGCCATGCCAATGCGATCTCGGAATCTGACCATAGAGATGTATTGCACGCTTGTAAACTGAGTTGTTTTTGAATAGTTGCAACCATTTTTGCTAATAATATAGCGCCACACCGCTCTAAGCGAGGTAAGCTTGCCGTTTTTAACGGCAACGAGAAGGGTGGAAGTTATTTCATTGTTAGCATTTGTGCGAATGTAATTTCTCCGAAGCATCGAAAAACTCGTGGATTTGGGTGTCCTTCCCCAGAGCACAATGGGGTAAAAGTGCTCCGAACACGCGCATTCCAGAGGTACGACCACTCAAAGTTGGTCAATCTAGAGTTGAATTTTTTGGGTTTGATTATTGTTTAATTTTTTGTATGTACAAAACTGTCTATAGAAAACACATTCGTCAACTAAATGAGCCTATTTTTCGCACTTAGTACCTAAAATTTAAAGCAATCAATCCCTTGATAATATACTTTTCTTGGATTTCTTAGTTAAGAAATTATAAATGTTCGGACTTCTACAAAAAATTTTAGTTTTTTGGAAAAAGTAACAATTTTCTTTGGCTCATAATTTTTTTTAATCACCGTAGATCAACGAAACACTTCAGATCGATAAGCTATGAGCTTTTATAAATCAAATGGTCCCAAACTTATCTGCAGTGTCCTGCATTATATTGCAATATTTCAATTTGAACTTACCTCTACAGACCAAACTTTGCTAAATTGAAAAATTTTTATAAGAAAATTTGTTGGCATATACTTCTAAAAATTCTTAGTTATCCTTGAGCTTACCTCCAATTTGTGATTTACGTGTTGATGTTTTTCCAACAGATGGATGGAACTACAGATTATTATACCATAAGCCATTCTCGCACATCGATGTGCCAGGAGGGATTCAAGAATTAACAATCTTACTAATATTTGTAATCGTTTTTTAATAATGTCAGACCCAGTTATGAAACATTTGTGGTATAAGTTACATATTGAAGATAAACATTTATTTTTTTTAAAGAAAAAATAAATATGAACTGTTTTTTTTTTTGGGTCTATTTAGGTCTAGGAAGTATCTATGCCTTTTATGAACGTATACAATTTTATGTATAGCATGCTTTTTTGACGATCTCAACCTCAAATTTAATTTCTTAAAAATCAGTTGTAAGAAGGAGACTACATTGTCTTCCGATTCTAAGTGTTCAGTGAAAAGTAAAAGTATCAAATGATCAATACAGAATAAATATACCTCTGTTTACCAAATTTGATTGAAATATCTCCAAAATTAACAGAGTAGTTTGCGTCCAAACAGACGAAGAAACAGACAAGCGGTCAGTCGGTACGAATATTGCTGGATGTTCCTCTTTTACTTATTATTAAAATAAAAGCCATGCTATAGAAAAAGTTAATCGGTAAACTTTACTATGAAATAAAATAAATTCGTACTCATTTTTACAAATTTTTCAAAGAAGACCATTCTTATTAAAGAAATCCGCAAAATTTAATTGGAGGAATCTCTTCCTCTTCCTAGAATTTTTTCAGTTTACAACCAAGTGTCTCAGTTATATATGCAAGAGATTGCTCTCACAAGGATAATGTGGTTTCGGACAGTTTCGAGGAGCATTTCTATTTTAACATTGGGTCCTAACTGTCTGTTGATACGCCTTGGGAACGTAAAGCAGACACAGAGTCATTTATTGTTGTTTGTAATTTTTGTAACTGCTCGCTATTTTCGGTCTGTATAGTGGGCAGCGTGAGCAGAATCTTAACTTGATTGTCCAGTAGAATACGTTTGTTTTTGTATTTTGCCGGTAATGCCTCCCAAGTTTTTTTTTTTTTTTTTTTTGAAACATTAATATTTATTTATTGAATCTACTTCGACTTCGGAAGCCTAATAATAAGTAATAAAATCTTAAACTAAATTAAAACATAAAGCCCATTAGTAGGAATGGGCTGCTGGCTTGACGTTGCTCTTTAGAAGGCTGCTTTGTCTTTTCTCCGCAGGCGGGTTTGACTTGTTGCATAGGCCAAGGTGTTAGCCAAAGGGTTCGGATGGTTACGCAGTTTTGTTAAGTATTTTTTTACTGCGATTTCAATTTCTTCTTTGATGGTAGGTATATTTAGATCTCTATGAATATTTTCATTACGCATGTACCATGGTGCGCCCGTTATTACTCTTAACGTTTTCGATTGGAATCTTTGAATTATATCTATATTCGTTGCGCAAGCTTTGCCCCATAACTGGATCCCATACATCCATATCGGTTTTATTGTTGCATTATATAAGAGGACTTTGTTGCTAAGGCTAAGTCCAGACTTCTTGTTTAAAAGCCAATGTAAACTGGCAGATTTGAGTTTAAGCTGCAGCTTTTTAGCTGCAATGTGTCGTCTCCAGGTTAAGCGCCTGTCCAAGTGGATTCCGAGGTATGTAATTTCGTCAGCTTGCGGTATTGATACATTGTTGAGCTTAACAGTAGGACACGTTTTTGGCCTTAATGTGAAAGTTATGTGTTTGCACTTGTTTTCATTCACTTTTATACGCCATTTCGCTAGCCATTCTTCAATTTGTTTAAGATGCTGCTGTAACACCTTTGTGGCTGTAATGGGGCATTTATGTCGACTTAGTATAGCAGTATCATCCGCAAATGTTGACGTAATTACTTCGTCACTTATAGGGATATCTGCGGTAAACAGTATGTACAATATAGGTCCAAGAACACTACCCTGCGGAACACCTGCCGAAATCGGACACTCTTCTGTTATGTAATCATTTACTTTTACTGTGAATCGCCTGTTGGATAAGTAGGATTCAAGGATATTGTGGAACGTGTTAGGTAATGATTTTTTAATTTTATGAATGAGGCCATCATACCACACTTTGTCAAATGCTTGCGCCACATCAAGAAAAACAGCCGAGCAATACTCTCGCATTTCGAAAGCTTTCCTTATTTCATTTGTTATACGATTTACTTGTTCAATTGTGCCGTGTTTTTCCCGAAAACCAAATTGATGTGTAGGAATAATATCATTTTGATGGAGAAAAGGAGTAATTTTTGATAGCAGCACTTTTTCGAAAAGTTTTGATAGGCAAGGCAACAGGCTGATTGGTCTATATGATGACGGCAGGGTTGCGTCTTTACCTGGTTTAGCTACCATAATTATCTGCGACTTTTTCCAGATTTGTGGATAATATCCCAGCATCAAAATGGCACTGAAAAGCTTTTCAAGAAAAACGAGAGCAATGCTTGGCAATTCTTTTAGCATTTTAGGCGAGATATGATCGTCTCCTGGAGATTTTTTTGGATTTAAGGCGGCAATAGTGTTTTTTAGATCAGACACAGATGCTCCGCAAGCAACAGTGTATCTAGGAGCAGTATGGGTCGGTGACAAAGGTGCACTATATGTAGCAGTATTTGGTTGAAATACTGTGCTGAGGTGCTCTGCGAAACAAGACGCCTTTTCTTCATCCGTTCTCGCCCATGAACCATTACGCATTCTCAACGGTACTTCAGTGCTTACTGGCGGCTTAAGGTTTTTGCTAGCTTTCCATAGAGATTTTTTAGTAGAAACGTTGGGAGACAAAGACGTTATAAGATGTTTGATATTTCTTTCTTCTTCGTATACTAATGCTTTTTTTAGTTTGTTTTCTGCCGCCTTAAGACGAATTTTTGCATCGGGAGATCGGCAGGCTTGCCATTCGCGACGCAAACGTCGCTTATTACGGACCAGTAATTCTATTCCACTATTAGTTATCAATGCCTTTGCTTTTGTTTTCTGCTCTGGTGTGGCTATAGTTGCTGCTGTTGCTAGTATACTGTTAAATACAAGTAACTCATTTTCAACATCAGTTCCTCTCCCTATTTGCGGATTGGTCTGTATATGACTGCTAATGTATTTTTTATATTTAAGCCAGTTAGTTCTTGATGTAGTAAGTCGAAAAGCATGCTCTCTTTCAATTTTATGATTATTGAGGAATGATCAGAAGATAAGTCAGCACAGGATTCAGCAAGTACTAAACTCCTATCTACGTTTTTAGTGACTGCAAAGTCAATCAGGTCAGGTAATTTCCTTGAGTCCGTAGGCCAGTAAGTTGGTTGTCTTGGGGAGATAAAATCGTAACTATTTTTTGTACTTATGATCGTGTTATATAACTGACGACCTTTCGGGTTAATTAGCCTCGATCCCCAATGAGTATGCTTCGCATTGTAATCACCTCCAGCTAGGAACCTATCTCCTAGAGTCATAAAAAAGTCGCTAAATTGTTTTTCTGTTATTACGAAGCGTGGCGGACAGTAAATTGCAGCTAAAGTAAGGTCAACCCCCCTATTTTTAAGGGTGATCGAGGTTGACTGCAACCAATTTGTTGAAAAGGAATTAAGAAAGTTATGCTTTAAACGGTTCCTTATGAGTATAGCTGTGCCACCATGTGCTTTGCCATCTGGGTGATTAGTGTTGTACAGCTTAAACCCAGGGATGTAAAAATTATACTTCTGGGTGAGATGTGTTTCAGATATAAGCATAACATCAATTTCGTGGGTCTGTAAAAATAATTTGAGTGCTAATTTATGCTGGTTTACACCATTAGCATTCCATAAGCAAATCCAGAGTTCACTCATTTTTTGGTCAACAGGGTTTGGAGCATTTGGTTTTGCGCCTTTATTAGGTCTTGAACCATACTTTGCATGGTTGACATAAATTGTGTCATGCACTGGGTTAGATTAAGAATCATGGTCTCAACTCCAGTACTGGATGGGGTGACTGGTGGGGCCTGTACATTGGCTTTTACTACGTTGGCATAGGACACTTGACCAATATTTGAGCTGGGTATGTTGGAAAGGCTCGGAATGGAAGTAGTATATGGGAGTTGGTTCCGTTTGGCTTGTATACCCTGAGAAAGTTTAGATTTTAAATCTTTGTAAACCGGACAACCTCTATAATTAGCGGTGTGATTGCCACCGCAGTTGCTACACTTTTTTTGTGTTGCATCCGTTTTATTCAAGGGGCATTTGGTAGAATGGTGAAGATCACCACATGCTACGCAAACGGTACGTAAAATACAATAGGATTTTGTGTGACCAAATTCCTGACAGTTTGTGCATTGCACGGGACCATTACGCTTAAGCGCTTCTTCCACCGTGATTCTTCGGTGTAAAAGGTATTTTAAACGGTAAATTGGATGCCTCCCAAGTTAGCTCGAAATTATCATCGCCCAATGGATATTGTTTGACTACTGAGCCAGTTATGTCTTGCGATTTATTTTAGGATGGTTTATGTAGACCACTGTGAACATATCACGAAAACCTGGACATTCTTCATAACCCCCATCGAATGCCTCTGTGTCGTAGGCTGGGACTTGAAGACATATATTGGATGAGGTTGCTTCTTCTGAAATTCGTTCTACACGAGAAAATGGACTCGGCCGAGTAACTGCCCCAATTAATTCGTGCTGGTCTACTATCCTCAACTTTGTTAATTCATAAGTGTCATAACTTTCGGGCTTTGAACAAACCTCTATATAGACCGTTTGGAATTCTGCCCAGCACTCATCTAAAGATTTAAATTTAATTTTTAGATACGTTTACGTGTGATCCTGAATGAGGGAATCACTGAATCGTGAAAAGTATCTAATAACATTGTCCCTTAATGAAATTAAAAGTTGTGCGGAAGGGTAGATCTCTGCGTTTGTGACGATTTTCTTTTAGTACTTTGGACTCCGAGTGAAGTTTTCTTTCTTGTTCGGAATCGGAAATTTTTGGTTCCTTCGTACCTTTGGTGAGCTATGACCAACTGGCATTTTAAAAAAATTTAATGATCACAAGTTGACTGAATTACCGTGAAACTCGAGTAGAGTCTACATGAACACAGAACGTTCGCACTTCGTGCTTTATTCTAGAAAATGCCCTTTATGACATAGAAAAAAACATCTGGCTGTGCTAGTGTTTCTTTTTTTTTTGTAAAAATCAAAACTTGTTGTTACTTTAATGTAATGTATTTGTAAAATTAAATATCATGGAAAATTTGAGTCGAAAAGGAATAATATAAAAAATCACAAACATATACCAGGGGTGTTAGTTGAAGTTTGCCGGTTTTACCAGTAGATGTCGCTAGCTATATGTATACATTTTTATGATTTGGCATGTATGTAACTTTTTCTATTGACATTAGTCTACAAAAATACGCAAGTCACATTCCGCCAAAATAACAGCGTCATATTTGTTTACCTCAGTGAATATGTCGAGTTTCGTTCCACGTAAATCGCATTTGCGGCATTCGTTGCTTTTCTTAATTCATCAAAAGAAAAAAGCAGCTGAAGCTAACCGGTTGCTGGTAGAAACTTATGGTGAACATGCTCCAGTTATTGGAAGATGTGAGACATGGTTACGTCAATTTAAAAGTGGAGATATCGATTTGACAGACAATGAACATTCTGGTGCAGCGAAAAAGTTCGAAGACGAGGAATTGCAGGCGTTATTGGATGTTGATCCAACCCAATCGCAACAAAAATTGGCAGAAACACTACATGTGACTCGAGGAGCAATTTGCCAACGTTTAAAAGCCATGGGAAAGATCCAGAAGTATGGAAAATGGGTGCCACACCAGCTGAACGATAGACAAATGGAAAATCGAAAAACCGTTTGTGAAATGCTGCTTCAACGATTCGAAAGGAAGTCTTTTCTGCATCGAATTGTCACGGGAAACGAAAAATGGATTTATTTTGAGAACCCGAAGCGAAAAATATCATGGCTTTCCCCTAGTGAAGCTGGCCCATCGACTGCAAGGCCAAATCGCTTTGGCCGTAAGACAATGCTCTGCGTTTGGTGGGACCAGTGTGGTGTGGTATACTACTAGTTGTTAAAACCTGGCGAAACGGTGAACGCGGGTCGCTACCGACAACAAATGATCAATCATGCGTTGATCGAAAAACGGTCGGAATGGGCCCGAAGACATGGCAAAGTTATCTTGCAACATGACAACGCGCCGTCTCATGCCGCTAAACTGGTGAAAGATACATTAAAAACACTTAATTGGGAAATATTATCGCACCCGCCGTACTCTCCAGTCCTCGCCCCGTCCGACTATCTCCTTTTCGCATCGATAGGACACTACCTTGCAGAGCAGTGCTGCGCTAATTTTGAAGAAGTCGAAAAATGGTTTGCCTCGAAAGAGAAAAAGTTTTTTTGGAATGGCATCCATAGTTTGCCTGAGAGATGGGCGAAATGTGTAGAAACCAATGGTCAATACTTTGAATAAAAAAATTTTGGGATTCCTCTGAAAATTAAGTGTTTTCTTTATCGAAAAAATCGGCAAATTTCAACTAACACCCCTGGTATATAATTGGCGGTCCTGGGTTATATACGTGTTAAAAAAGTAAGTTAAATTAACAACTTGTAAAAAAAAAATTAAAATTTTATTAATTACTATATCGAAATGATATATTTCGTTTAATAATAGTGAATAGAAAAATTCCCTGTTGGGGTATTTAAACGATCTTGTGTCACGTTGCAAAAAATTTAGCATGGACTTGTAAATATGTACGTATGCATGTGACAATCGTAAACAGATACAACAGCTGTTTCGAGTATAACCGTGTAGCTTGTTTATACGTATGCCAATAAATGTTTTCACCTCAGCTGCCCACGCAACGAAGAGCGCGCTTAAAACAATAATATGTTGAAAAACAATAAGAGCAAATCAAAGAGTAATTAAGTGTGCGCGTGTGTCCAATGTTTTAGCAAATAAACATGCACACAATATATGCTTTTCTTGTAATGTCGAGAAAGAATATCGCACAAAGCGGAAATTGGAAAAATGCAGTTAGTAGATCTCTTGCTATAATCGTAGCTCTTTATTAGCTGCGCCCTTTTAACAAATGAAAACAAGCAAATTTCGATTTGCGCATCGATGTGGCAGCGTTTCAAATTACATTTGCCAACATGTTGGCAAAATTGTTTTCGTTTGCCACGTGAACAGCGGATAAAAGTGAATATATATGTACATATATATATTGAAAGATACAGGACTATGAATAGCTTTAGAGGTAACGTTTTAATATTTTAACATTTTATAACAAGTCATCGACTGATATTCGTTGCGTACGGTTGTGTCGACTGTGTATTGAGTGACCCTCTTTCGTTTCTCTTTTTCGTTCGCATAGTGCACTTAATTCTATTTCTATTTTTTTTTTTTGTGATAAAAAATAGACTTCTATTGGTGTTAAAAAAAGAAAATAAACAATGCCTCCCAGGCGCCCCCCTCTTGGGGATAACAGGTTTGCCCTGCTATTTTCAAGCTCAAAACCCAAAAAGAAAAAAGAAAAAACTAAACACATTTTATTAGAAGATTTTCCCAATTTAAAAACAGTGAAAAAAGACAACCCCAAATATTTGGTAGTTAGTGCTGTGAATACAGCTAAGCCCTTGAGTAAATTTTCTTGTTTTGCGGTACATAAAGCTTTAAAAAATATAAGCTCGGAAATCATTAATATATCTGAACTGAGAGATGGCAGTTTGTTGCTATTCGTAAAAAATACTCATATTGCCGAAAAGTTCATAGCAACAAAATCATTATTCGGAATCTGCGAAATAAAATGTGACTACCACAAAAATCTTAATTGTGTAAAAGGTACAGTTTACGCACCATGCCTAAACGAAGTACCAGATAAAGAAATCATAGAGAATTTGAAAGAACAGGGTGTTGTAAACATTTTTAAATTCCCTAAATATAATAACAATATACCAACTCCAAGCGGTGTTATTCTTCTTACGTTTGATATGTACCGTCTACCCGAAAAAATTGAAATCTCATGGTATACTACAAAGGTAAGACCATATTATGACAATCCTATGAGATGTAAGTCTTGTCAACTTCTTGGACACACGACCAAACGATGCAATAAAAATGCCCCTGTTTGTGACGAATGTGCACTCCCACCCCACTCTCCTTCGCCTTGTTAACGAAAATTTTGCGCAAATTGCTCAGGTAGTCATCCAGCCTCCAGCAAGTCATGTCCCAAGTATATACAAATGAAAGAAATAATTACAATAAAACAGACAACAAATGTTCTATGCGTGAAGCAATGCGAATGTACAAAATGCAAATCCCTCCCACCCTTAAAGAAACTTCAACCACTACTTCCTATGCTGACATAACAAAACAAAAAACTAACAATATTCAAGAAAACAACAAACTAACTACAACAATAACAATATACCAGTCAAACAAACAAATGAAAACGAAAAAGGAAACGAAGAAAACAACACCACAGTGCCTATGCTCAACGCAACAATGTCAACATCAGTCGATGACTCATCTACACATACAATGTTGTCCGCACTACTCTCTCACCTTACTTCTACAGCATTAGACCCCTCCCAACTTACATCTCCTTCAACGGAGTCCCCAATGATAGAGTGCATAATGCAAATTTTGCAATGGAATATGAACGGTCTATTCAATAATTACCCAGATTTAAATATACTAATTAACGAATATTTTCCTGAAATTGTAGCAATACAAGAAACTCATCTACCCTTTAATAAAACCTCTTACCCTCATAATAAATATTATAGTTACTTCCACAACAATAGACAAAATACTTCGTGTAAACTCTTTATTAAAAAAACAATAAGCCACAAACGTATCCAAATCAGCTCAAACATCTCATGTTTAGCTCTCGAGATAGACATTGGTTTTAAAATTACAATTATTAATTGCTACATTCCCCCCCACCAAAACTTTAATGTCAGAGATATTTCGAATATATTAAACTGCATCGTCACCCCTATCCTAGTAGTAGGTGACTTTAATGCATGGAGTCCCTTATGAGGTTCAACAAATACAAACAGACGAGGTGAAATATTGGAAGACGTAATACTATTACATGACCTTATTGTACTTAGCGATGGTGCGCCAACGCATTTTTCGACCCATGGAACATTCACTCATCCCGATCTTGTTCTAGCTTCAGCTACATTAGCCCCTAAACTTTCCACTCATACCATCGATGATCTCCACAACAGTGACCATTTCCCCATCATAACTACCCTTTCTATCCCTAAAACCTATAATGTGAAACCCAGACCCAAGTTCCTTACAGATAAGGCAGATTGGTCAACCTTTTCATCCCTTTCCACATCTCTGTCTAATAAAAATACAACTTCCCAAAATGTAAATGCCGAAACTTCTGCGATAAAATCGATTATTCTCTCTGCCGCGCACTTATCTATTCCTCAGTCTAGCTCCAAAAAATTTTCATCAAAGCTTCCTTATTGGTCCAACAACCTAAATTATCTAAGAAACAACAAAAAGCAAATGTGGTCTAAATTTAAACAAAATAGGACTGATACCATCCTAATAAATTATAAAAAAGCCAATGCCGTATTTAGAAAGGAGCTAAAATCAGCTAAACGTAAATCGTTCGAAAAAATCACGGAGAATATAAATCCGTCCTCGAGTCCCAAGAAAATATGGTCAGATATAAAATATCTGACATCCGGTACTCAACGATTTAGTATACATCATATCCAGATAGTAGAAGGTCCAATTTACTCGCTAAAAGATATTTCTTTCAAATGATCACAATTTTCATAACAGATTTACCCTTAAAAAAGAAAATGTTTTAAATGAAAATTATACCAACCCTTACCCACCTCCAAAAGCCCTTATGGTTGACTCACCGATTACTGCAATAGAATTTGATACCACAATTGCATCGCTTTCAGGAAAAACGCCTGGAGCTGATAGAATATCGTATCCCATTTTAAAACATATCCCACTAGTTCTTAAAAATAGACTCGTTAACCTGTATAATAGCATCTTTGATTCCGGAATTTATCCGCAACAATGGAAAATTGCCACTATTATACCCGTCCTCAAACCTAACAAATCTCCCCATCTTATCGAAAATTACAGACCAATCTCCCTTCTCCCCTGTATGTCCAAAGTTATAGAAAAAATTATAACAATTCGAATCATGTGGTATGCAAAAGCGAGTGGCCTTATGGACCCCCATCAATTCGGATTCCAAAAAGGCTTAGGGGTAATGGACCCTCTACTTTATTTTGAACACTTTGTCTCTATAGCTATGTCAACTCGTAATCACATTTTCGTATTAAGCTTAGACTTTGAAAAGGCCTTCGATAAAATTGGAGTGCATGTAGTACTTGATGAGCGTTGGCAAGTTGGTACCAAAATCTATAACATTGTAAAATCTTTTTTGACTCATCGTAAATTTTTTATTTCTGCTAATAAACATCATTCACAACTATATCACCTATCGGTCACTCTTTTTATAATAGCTTTTAACAAAGTGACCTCCTTAATCTCTTCCAGTCCGTCCATTCACCATTTTGCTTATGCTGATGATGTAATTATCTTTACCAAAAATAAAGACTTACAACAAGTGAAGCAAATATTTCTTAAAGTTCTAAACGCAATCAGCAGATGGTCTGAAGAATCTGGAGCCAATATCTCCACAAGCAAATGTACCACCTTTCACATCTGCAGAAAACACCAATGCTCCTTTCCATCCCTCTCCTTTCGTAACATTGAAATCCCTCACACTAATTGCTTAAAAATATTAGGTTTAGTATTTGATAAAAGTATGTCATTTAAAGAACATTGTAAATATATTAGACTAAGCTTATGTACTAGACTTAACATTATAAAATTTATGTCTTCTAAGTACTCCTTATGTCATACAAATACACTTGTAAATATAACCAAGGCATTACTACTGTCAAAAATAGACTATGGACTTTCAATATACGGGCATTGCGCAAAAAGCCATATCAAACTTCTTTATGCACCTTATCATGCGGCAGCTAGAAGCTGTATTCGAGCCTTCGCAACTTCACCAATCATACCTATCTTATCGGAAGCCGGTTTACCTAATATTGCCCAAAGAACTGCCAAAAATACGATGGCGCTTATACCTAAGTTACTAAATATCCGGAACAAATTGTTGTTCGCACAAGTAAAGAACGCTCTTAGTAACTTAAACACTAACAAAAGACGATCTACCATAATCCGCGCTCTAACGATAGCAAAAGAACTACATATCGTTGCAACTCCATCATTGGTCGAAACAGCGCCATTTCCATCCTGCTTTAAGCTTACATCATCGTTTATTAATACTTTGCAATATCACCTTAAGAATGCAACCAGCAATAGTGAATATCACCAACTACATAACGAAATTCTAGATCACCACAAAATAGGTTGGGAGGTGCTATATACAGACGGATCTAAATCAGACACCGGTACTGCATTTGCTGTGACAAACATACTAGGTGCTACCATCGCTGCATACTCTCTTCCATCATACTGCTCTGCATTTACAGCCGAAGCCGCTGCCCTACTAGAAGCAGTACTTTACACAACATAATAGGAGAACCCTTATTTGCTCTGACAGCAAATCTGCCATTGAAGCTGTCCTCAGCCAATCAAACGAAACCCCCATTATAATAAAGATCAGAAACGTTCTGTTCCAAAGCTCCAATGAAATAAAAATAATGTGGGTACCAGCGCACATAGGAATTCAAGGCAATGAAATAGCTGATAAAAGAGCTAAACAAGCTTGCGCTGAACCACTATACGTATCTGGACACTTCACCGATAACGATATTAAAAATTTAGCTAACCAAGTTCTCAGTGACAAATTCATTAACGAGTGGAGTAGCTACAACCATCATTACAAATATTTTAATACGTCAGGGACAAGGCCAGTCTACCCTTCATACCCTTTTTCCAAGGATATAAGAACATTTATGCGTCTTCGCATTGGGCATACACTAGCTACTCATGAACATCTTTTGAAAGGCCTACCTAAACCAACCTGTCCGCATTGTGGTTGTACTGAATTCAATGTTATCCATATCCTCGACAACTGCCCAAACTCACAAGTAATAAGAAGTGGAATATTCAACAACTCCAAGCCATCTGATCATCTTAAAATCCCTAGTGACCGTAACATTAAACTAATTGCAAAATTTGTATCTCTTTGTAAAATAACCATATAATAAAAAAAAAAAAACCAAAAAAAAAAAAAAAAAATCATTATGCAATATAAAATATTATTGATATTTTTGTAGTATTTTTATTATTATCACATAAGCTAGAAAGCTTTAGTATGTAAGTGGAATAATTATTAATAATTGTTTCTCTTTTAAATAAATAAATAAATAAAAAACATTTTATAATAAGATGACATCACTGCCGTCCAAGAATTGCGATGGACGGGACAAGGACGGAAGAAGATGGGTCCTTGGGAAATTTACTACAGCGGCCATACAAAGGAGCGCAAATTTGGTCTCGGATTCGTGGTGGGAGAGAGACTCCGTCGCCGAGTACTGACATTCACTCCGGTGGATGAACGTCTAGCCGGTGGATGAACGTCTAGCCACAATTCGCATCAAGACAAAATTTTTCAACACCACCCTAATTTGCGCCCACGCCCCGACGAAAGAGAAGGATGACTTGACCAAAGATGCCTTTTACGAGCGCCTCGAACACACTTATGAGCGCTGCCCCCGCCACGACGTCAAAATTGTGCTTGGCGATTTCAACGCTAGGGTGGGCAAAGAAGGTATCTTTGGTACGACTGTCGGAAAATTCAGTCTCCACGACGGAACATCTCCAAATGGGATGAGGCTGATCGACGTCGCCGGGGCCCGAAATATGGTTGTCCGTAGCACTAGATTCCAGCACAAAAAAATTCACCAAGCTACTTGGCTGTCTCCAGATCGGAAAACTTCCAACCAAATCGATCATGTTGTGATAGACCGAAGACATGTATCCAGTGTTTTAGATGTGCGTACGTTCCGAGGTCCCAACATTGACTCGGATCACTATCTTGTCGCAGCGAAGATACGCACGCGCCTCTGTGTATCGAAGAACGCCCATCAACAAACACAAGGAAGGTTCGACGTTTAAAAGCTGCAATCACAACAGACTGCCGAGCGGTTTTCTACTCGACTTGCACACCTGCTCTCTGAGAGCACTCATCAGCAACCCGGTATAAGGGAACTGTGGGACGGCATTGCAAACTCCCTGCGTACAGCTGCAAACGAAACCATTGGATTTCGCAAAGGACGCACAAACAGCTGGTACGATGAGGACCACCGTGTCGCAGTGGAGAGAAAACAGACTGCCTATCTCGCAACCTTGCGATCGAAAACAACACGTGCGGGGTGGGATAGATACCGAGAACTGAAGAGGGAAGCAAGGCGCGTCTGCAGACAAAAAAAGAAAGAGGCCGAGATGCGCGAGTACGAGGAGCTTGAGAAGCTGGCCGACAAGGGTAACGCTCAAAAATGCTATGAAAAGATACGGCGACTTACAGAAAGTTTCAAGACCGGAGCAAACTCTTGTAGGACCCAGGGAGGTGAGCTAGTGACAGATGCCCAGAGTATACTCGATTTATGGAGGGAGCACTTCTCCAGCCTGCTGAATGGCAGTGAACAGGAAACACGCGGAGATGGTGAACCCGAAACTCCAATTGATGATGATGGAAAAGTTGTTCCGTTACCCGACTATGAAGAAGTGAGAATAGCAATTGTCCGCTTAAAAAACAACAAAGCGGCAGGGGCCGATGGATTACCGACCGAGCTATTCAAACACGGCGGCGAAGAACTGATCAAGTGCATGCATCAGCTTCTTTGCAAAATATGGTCGGCTGAAAGCATGCCCGACGATTGGAATTTAAGTGTGCTCTGCCCAATCCACAAAAAAGGCGATCCCACAGTCTGCGCCAATTACCGTGGAATAAGCCTTCTTAATATCGCATATAAGGTCCTATCAAGCGTATTGTGTGAAAGACTAAAGCCCACCGTCAACAAACTGATTGGACCTTATCAGTGTGGCTTTAGACCTGGTAAGTCAACCATTGACCAGATATTAACCATGCGCCAAATCTTGGAAAAGACCCGTGAAAAGAGAATCGACACCCACCACCTCTTCGTCGATTTTAAAGCCGCCTTCGACAGCACGAATAGGAGCTGCCTTTATGCCGCTATGTCTGAATTTGGAATCCCCGCAAAACTTATACGGCTAAGTAAACTGACGTTAAGCAACACTAAAAGCTCCGTCAGGATCGGGAAGGACCTCTCCGAGCCGTTCGATACCAAACGAGGTTTCAGACAGGGTGATTCCTTATCGTGTGACTTTTTTAATTTAATGCTAGAGAAAATAATACGAGCTGCAGAGCTAAATAGAGAAGGTACAATCTTCTATAAGAGTGTACAGCTGCTGGCGTACGCCGATGATATCGACATTATTGGCTTCAACAACCGCGTCGTGAGTTCTGCTTTCTCCAGACTTGATAAAGAACCGAAACGAATGGGTCTGGTAGTGAACGAGGATAAGACGTAATATCTCATGTCGTAAAACAAACAGTCATCGCATTCGCGACTCGGCTCCCACGTCACTGTTGACTTCGAGGTCGTAGATAATTTCGTCTATATAGGAACCAGCATTAATACCAACAACAATGTCAGCCTTGAAATCCAACGTAGATTCACTCTTGCCAACAGGTGCAATTGAAAAGTAAAGTCCTCTCTCGACGAACGAAAACCAAACTTTACAAGTCGCTCATTATACCGGTCCTACTATATGGCGCAGAAGCGTGGACGATGTCAACATCTGATGAGTCGGCTCTAGGAGTCTTCGAGAGGAAAGTTCTGCGAACGATTTATGGTCCTTTGCGCATTAGCAACGGCGAATACCGCAGACGATGGAACGATGAGCTGTACGAGCTATACGACGATATTGACATAGTTCAGCGAATGAAGAGACAGCGGCTACGCTGGCTAGGCCATGTCGTCCGAATGGATGAAAACACTCCAACTTTGAAAGTATTTGATGCAGTACCCGCTGGTGGAAGCAGAGGAAGAGGAAGACCTCCACTCCGTTGGAAAGATCAAGTGGAGAGTGACCTGGGTGCACTTGGCATTTCCAACTGGCGCCAAACAGCGAAAAGAAGAGATGAATGGAGCGCTATAATTGACTCGGCTATAATCGCGTAAGCGGTGCCAACGCCAATAAAGAAGAATAAGAAGAAGATTCACTATCTTTTCTAAAATGTTTTTCAGTTGAAAATATAGAAGAAAGTACAGAAATCACCAACGAAAATGCAGGAGAAGTGCAGAGAAAACCGAAAGGCTGATGCAGGAAGTAGAATTGAGGAAGGGGACGTTTTATTTTCTCCAGAATACCGCAATCGGAACATTCGGGAAGCTTAATGGCCCGATGTGGCAGATATTTTTAAGGTGCTGCGATCGGAAGTGTCTGCCAAGTTTCTTAATGCAGGCCGAATCCACCAGTGCTTTGTCTTTCTTTGGAGACTTCGCTTTTTGTTCCACGCTTTTAAGCTCGTTATGAGACAAAGCGCCGCTGTTGCAATAATTTTTTAAAAAAGTTAGCTGTCAAAAACTTTCGCTTCACATTGACAGTTAAGACGAAAACGGGCTACCATGCATTACTTTACCGACATTTTGTTAGTTTCTTTGATATAACGAAAACGAATTTAACACCAAATCACAGCTGTCACTTGATGTCACTTTGGCATAAGAATATTGCACAGTATCGTAAATAGGTATGAAAACTACCATTAGATTTTTGGGTATACGTATGTACATATGTGTATTTGTACAGAGAAACTATGACCTATGGACAGTTATGAATTTGGTGTCAAATTCGTTGTCGTCATATGATTGACAGCCCGTTCTCACTGTAGGTATTATTTGACATTTGTGACAGCTGATAAATTTTAAAATGTAATGTAATGTTTAAAAAGTGAAATTGGAATGGTGAAGTGGTAGAGAAAAAGAAAATGAACAGGAGTAGAAATATTGATATAGCCACTGCGGCGCTCTGTTTAGTGACTAATTAAAAAGCATGGAAAATAAGAGAATTCAGCAAAGGAAGCCAAAGCAGTGGTGGATTAGACCACGTTTAAGGAATCATGCTACCTCTAGAGTGTGGAAGGCTTCAATTTTTTAGTGGGGCGTGTGATTCCATACATTTACAAAAAAGATACCATTTTCCGTGAAGCATGTTCAGTCGGCGAAAAGCTTGCGATCACATTGAGATATTTAACCATGGGCGATAGCTTCTCCAGCCTGATAACTGTTTTCCTATATGTCAATGACTGATGCAAATCGGGCTCAAAAACAGTCGTTGATTCCGAAAAGAATAAATAGAAATCGAATTGAATTAATTTAGTCTTTAATTATGAATTTGTTTAAATGAACAAATTATTGTAATGTGCTAATGTTAAGGTAATGTACAATATACAATATATGTTGGAAACAATATTCTTTACTTCCACTTTGTAAATTTGGGCAATCGCTGTGTCAGCTCGGGGTATATTCTTGGACTTAAAGATAAAAAACGGTTTGCTATATATTTACATACATATTTACTTAAATTATAACATTTAGGCTTCTGGCCTAAACACCATTGGTTAAAAATATTATCCTCCATATAATACATGAAGCGTTTGGTGCTATTTTTAAAGCCCTAAAGACACATTTTTAAAAGTGAGTTTCCGTGGAATTTGCGTACAATTTATATATAAAGGGTGGTTAAATTGTAAGGGCCGATGTTGAATGTGAACCACACCTAAACGCCAAGTTTTTTTCCGAATTTAATTTGACATTTCTCTATTTCAGACTTACTCAATTTGAACCATGGAGAGATACACAATCCAACAACGTGTTAAAGTTATCCAGACTTATTATGAAAATTTTCGAAGAAAATCATCTTCAGTGATGAGGTACATTTTCACCTCAGTGGATTCGTCAATAAACAGGATTGCCGCATTTGGGCGAATGAGAATCCAAGAGTGATTGTCGAAAAACCAATGCACCCACAAAGAGTGACTGCTTGGTGCGGTTTATGGGCTGGCGGCATCATCGGGCCGTATTTTTTCCAAAATGAGGCCGGTCGGGCAGTTACTGTGAATGGTGTTCGCTATCGTGAGATGATAACGAATTTTTTATGGCCACGATTGGAAGATATGGATGTGGACGATATGTGGTTTCAGCAGGACGGTGCCACTTGCCATACAGCTAACGAAACAATGGCTCTTTTGCGCAACAAAGATCATGTGATTTGACACCGTTGGACTTTTTTCTCTGGGGTTATTTGAAAGAAAAGGTGTACGTCGATAAGCCAGCAACAATTCAAGAGCTAAAGGATGCGATAATTCGGCACATTAACGGCATAGAAACTCCATTATGCCTCAGCGTCATCGAAAATTTGGACCATCGTATGGAGGTGTGCCGCCGAGGTCGCGGCGCTCATTTGGCTGATATTTTGTTACATACATAATTGAGTAATACCAATATATCATAATAAAATAAAATTTCAATAATTTCCTAAATAGTTTGTGTTTTATTCAAAATCAATATCGGCCCTTGAAAATTTAACCACCCTTTAGGTTCCGAACACTTATGAGGAATGGACACAAATAGCGGACCGATTTTACCAGCGATGGAATTTTCCTAATTGCTGTGGAGCATTGGATGAGAAACACATAGCGATTCAGGCGCCTGCAAACTGCGGCTCAGAGTATTTCAACAATAAGAAATACAAAAGCATTGTTCTGATGGCTATGCCGACTACAAATTTTTGTCCGCAAAAGTTGGAGCATACGGACGTGAATCTGACGTTGGCGTTTTTGCAAGGTAAAACTGTTACATTATTATTATACAATTTTATTCCAATAATTACAATATATTTTTATTTTAAAACATTCAGATGCCCTCTTTCCACGGCTATGGCAGAAAACTCTTTCCATATTCCACCCTCGAGGCCACTTCCACACGAAAGTGACGAAATTCCATTTCTTATCGTAGCTGACGACTCTTTTCCCTTGTCATACGTCCTCACGGTGAGGTTGAATGGCAATATAATAGGACGATACTACACTCGTCTGTGTAGTTTATTAACCCAATGTGGAACATGCATGTTTGGTTGTTGCAAAAAATAATAAACTATTTTTGATTATTTCGCAAATATTATCTTGCTATTTGCGAAAAAGGCAATTCTTTATTTATGAAAAGAAATAAATTACATTTTAATACAATATTTGATATTTAATTATAAATGTACATACATATATAAAATAGTAAAATATTTTTCTATATATATTGTACATTGGCACTTCAAGTGCGTTAATAAAAGAGCAAAAATAAAATATAAAAAGGGTATATAAAATAAGGTTCATTTCATTTAAAGTCTACGTAAATATCAATTTTATATATGACGAAAAAAATAATGAAAAAATGAGAAAAAAAAATAAATAATTTAATTATTGATAAATACATCAAATGTGCAAGAGTTCTTACCGTGTCAATTTCTTTTGGTACTTTAGCACCAATCCGTACAACTCCGTCTTAAGCTCCTCTGCCAGTTGTGTAGTTTCTTGTGCGGATTGTTGTCTATTTGATGCCACAAAGTTGCCCAAGTCGTCCCAAATATCAGTTTTAGTGGATGCTGTCAGGGTCTCCAACGTCAGTTCAACAATTTCGGCAAATCCATCGTCAACTTTTTGAAGTCGACGCCTTGCTGCACTTGCTCGTGATGTGGATGGCAGTGTTTGTATATCTTCAGAATCCACATTACTTTCTGCGACATAGTGCAGGAGAGTAGTTGTCGGCGTCGACGGTGTGATCTACAATAACAAGCATTCACATGGAAATCAACTACTAATAATTCGAATAAATGTTAAAATTTTTCATTTATGTATGCATATACCTACGTTACTTAAATTTGAAGTGGTGTTCGCTGCAAATTTAAAGTGGACTCCAAGAATTTCAAGGAATTGTAGATGGAATTCATCATAGGAGCCCTTCCAGCATTTGTTCACTTTTCGTGTATGATTTTCTGTTGAAAGCAGTTTAAAAGAAATATTTATTTAGTAATTTTGCTTTTGCACTATTTCACAAGTACTTTCGCGGAAAGAGCAGAGTTGTTCTATTTGGCAGACACTTCGGATCGCGGCATCTTTAAAATATCTGCCACATTCTGCCATTGGGTCTCCCGAATGTTCCGATTCCGGTATTCTGGTGAAAGGAAATTCCAACTACCTTCCCACAATTCGACTTTCTGCACATGTTGGCAAATGTAATTTGTGTGTCAAACGCTACCACATCCACCGTGCGTTGTCAAATAAGACAGCAATAGCAAATGACACCATGACAACTCGTTTTCATTATTTTGACTAATGATTAATGAAAACCAGGTATTATGCTGCTTGGATGCTGTATGTTCGCGATTATGTATTTAACGGCCAAGAAAATTTGGCGCTTATTCCTTCTTTTGAGGTAGTTAAAAAAATATTAAAAAACGGAAAATTACCGATTTTAAAATCAGCAAATAAAAAAAGGATGTTATTTAATTTTGGCGGGCAGAGAATTCCGCCTTTAAGAAAAATACTTCTAATTGCATACTTCATTTAAATGTATTCGGTATATTGGAAAAATTATATATTTTTGGAAATTAAAGGAGTGCCTACTTACTACTCGGCCCAAAACCGTCTTACTTCCCTTTTTGTATGTATGTTTTGTTGTGTGTTGCTCTGGTGTTTGTAGTTGTTGTGGTTGTTGTAGTGGCTGATGTTTTGCTGTGTTTTTGTGGTGACTTGTGGCAAGTTCCTGTGGTGTCTTCCTTCTTATTATCGGGAAGATGTAGCGTTGATATAAAGATGTACATTTGTTCTCTTTTCTTACGTTTGATTGCCACGTATGTACGTGTATAGGTATATGGTATATTTGTAAATATTTTTTTTGTTTTTCGCGGGTACTTTGTTAATTTTTTTATGTACTAAGTATGTATGTGCACACTTTTTTCTCTAAAGTAAATATTTAATTTTTCGTGGAATTCTTCACTCGCGCTTAAATAAATATTAATATGTGATAATGCGGACGTATGCATGTCAGTAATTATCCATGTGCTGATATATCTATTTCGACATAGCTCCCAGTCTCTAAGGGTGCTGGCGTCGACCTCATTGTAGAAAAAGGTGAGTGTTTTAACATGCCTGCACATACCATATGTATCCCGTATGAATTGTTTCTCGCATACAATATTTTTAAATAAAATCACCCATGTCAGTACACATATGTTTAAGGGGATCGTGTTTGAATAAGTATAACTATAAATTTTTGAACTAAATTTTAAGTCGAAGCTAGTTTCATTTAAGATTTCGGCAATTTTATTTTTACAAAATGTATGAAAATTGTGACGCGTATAAGTCTATTAGCGTTGCCAACACACGTTTTATAATAAATACTTATCAGGATGTCCATTCGAAAATCAATAAGCACGGTTTTTAAGTTTTAAATAAAAAAAATGTATATTGAATAAAATATAATTAAATATATTATCGTATTAAAAACGAATTTAAAGAAACAGTTTTGTCGCGTTCGTGTTAACTGTTCGTCGTCGTTGCAATACAACTCATCCCATTAGTGTACATATTTAAAAAAAAAGTAATGTCGTATGTCATGGGCGCTTTAAAATTACATGAATGTATTTATTAGGTGTAATAATTCGGTCTTTCCTGATCTTAATCGTCCTCGATTTCGTCGTCGGATTCGAGCTCGGAACTATTGTTCCACCAAGGTTTTATCTTGTCAGAGGCGTAAACGGAATGAATTTTTTGTTAGTTACTTTATGGCCTGGTATGTCTTCCAGCAAATATCCATTATTACTCAGCACTTTTCCAATTATGTAACGTGCTCGATAGTTAGGTTTACGTTTACTGGCCTCGCCCGTATACACAGGCTCGATAACAAATAGATCTTCTTCGCCGTAGATTCTGGGTTCTTTATGATGTTGGTCGAAACGTTGTTTCCCCTTTTCACGCTCTGAGGAAATGTTAGCCATAGCTTGATGACGTTTTTTTTTGAGTTCTTACGTGAATTAACTGACCATTACAGATCTCTTAGAGATCCCAGTCCTTTGAATTATCAATAGTAGCTCGTAGATATTTTAAAATACTTTGATTGGAGGCGTTCGACTTGTCCATTTGTACGGGGACTGCGAACGGCAACTTTGGTTGATGTATTTACATACAATATTCATGCTGTGGGGTTGTCTAAATCTTTTGATCTAACTTCTGTTAAAAAATTTTTAAGTTTAAAGTGCCAAAATCTTTAATATTTATTCTTAAAAGTTTGCTATAAACATTAGCGTACCGTCTTAGCTAAGTGTTCTGTTAAGATCTTTTGATTTTTGTGCAAATTTCAACATTAAATAGTGCTAACATATTCCTTTTACTTAATTTATTTGCTTTCTTTACATGCATACATACTATTTTTAGATTTAGAAGAGAGAGTGTTACAGTTTGCTTTCATCTACTTATTTATTTTTTCTTCTTCTTCTTCGTTTTGTTTATACATACAATATATTACCTTCTCTCTCTCATTCTTCTCATTATTTTCGCTTAACAGCCATCAGCTGATCGTGGTGTTATTACTGTTTAGTTATTATAGGGTATAAACCTATAGGTATTATGCATTAAGTAATATAATTTGCAACTACCACTACGACTAGTACTAATGACTACTAATAGTATAAGCTTATACCTTGTTATATACCATTCCTCTTATCATAATTGCATAGTTGTTCTTTATGCTGCTTGTATCTACACTTGTTTATACATACATACATACATAAAGACTAACTTCCATAAATGCTAAGGTATATAAAGGGAATTGGGCAAAACAGAAAATATACATATAAATATGTCATATTTACGTATACATATGTACATAAAGCCGTATATAGCAAAATAAGCTTAACGGAAATAAGATGAATATAAAGAATCCAAATCAGGTGATCCTTATACCGTAAGGGATTCAACACATTGTATAGATGCAATTTGCAAGCCTTTTTGATTGTACAGCTTAGCGAATTTTGTCATTCGATTTTTGGTTGGTGTAGCATACACGTACCTATAGTTGCTATTTTTATATTTTGCTTGTGCATAGGTACGTGCATATTGAAAATTAAATAAATTTTTTAAGTCCGTGAATTAAGTATTAATTAAAAGGAAAACCTTCGTTTCTTTATTTGAATAAAAAAGGCTCAGTAAAAAGGCTTACTGTTCCCCTAAACAATTACATTGCCTCTAAAACTGTGCTATTTAGCTTGTTTCTAAGTTTACTAAATTATATTATTTCAGAGCTCCTGTAACTTTTAGTTTTTTTCCCTTTTATATATTTATTTTTATTTACTTTTATTTTATATAAAAGATGGCTTGTTCGTTCGAAAAGTGTAATTTGGAAATTGATGCCGAGCGTCATATTTCTTGTTGGCTTTGCGATGAGTTAGCCCACGCTAAATGTGCCGGCTTGAACAGTCGTGTCCTTGACTTAATAAATGATGGCAATGCCAAATTGTAGAAAAGTTGAAATCGACATTTTTAAACTTTTCAAAACTACAAGGAGGGGCTTTCTGGAAATAGGGAAGGATTTCAAAGTCCTTACCGAAAAATTTCAAAAATATGAGGAGGCATTTCAATCTTTTAAATGCTTTGGTTCCTCTGATTCCCCGAGAATGAAGTCAGGATCCAAGAAGCGAAAACATAGTAACGATAGGATAGTTATAAATCCAGTTACTGCTTCGGACGCTCCTATAAATTCATTAATCAGTCCGAATTTAAATAAAGACTTGTCATTTAATTCCCCTAGAGCTACCGCTAGGACATTGGAAGTAGCAAACAGTCCGACTTCAAGTCCACTTCCCACTGCACATGTCCCTTCTCCTACTACTACTTCGACTGCATCTAAGCATTTTGAAATAGTCGCGGCTCCGGAGGATTTACTTCCTTCAGCACTTCCCTCGGCCTTAACCTTAGCTAGAAAAAAGCTAGTTGTGATTTTGAATAGGAAGTCCGTATTTGTATCGCGGTTTGCAAAAGATACAACTGCGGATGACGTGCGATCCTATATATCAGGTAAATTAAATACAGTCAGTTTGGATTTTAAGAAGTTCAATTTTTCCTATGAAAGATCTATAGCTTCCTTTAAAATAGACGTTTCCGCTGATTGCTTTGACGTACTTTTGAACTCATCATTTTGGCCGAATAGTGCTTTTGTTCGAGAGTTTGATTTAAAGCAAAGAAAGATTAGAAACAATCTTGCTCAATTACCTGTAGCCTCCTTTGAGCCAAAAAATTGTTAACTTTGAAGTTTTTAGAGAAGATCGTTTAAATAAAATTGCTGGTGGAGTATTGTACTTATTGGTGTTCAAACTGACCTTGCTGCGGAAGAAATTCATTTTGCGAAATCGGAAGCGATGGAATTTCTTTGTGTTAAAATAAGTTTAAGTAATAAAAATATTTATATTGTGACCAGTTATATCCCGCCAAATTCTGACTTTTCTACTTACTCTCTCCAGTCGTCAAGGTTAAAATCATTATTTTCCATTACTAAAATATCTGACAATGTTGTTGTGATAGGCGACTACAATTTATCCTGTGTATTATGGAATTTTAATGACAGTTTCCTAGTACCTAACTACTAATGCTCATGATTTCCTAAGTGAGCTTTCTGATATGGGCCTTTTTCAAATAAATATTGTATGCGTATGATCCATAATAAGTCTGGAAAGACTTTGGATCTAATAACTTTGGATGACGTTTCGTCATTTCCTTTAAGTCACTGTGATGCTTTCGTTTTGCCCGAAGATGGTTATCATCCTTCTCTAGAAATTGTCTTTAGATTTTCCTCTAATCGTAATTATCCATTATCCACTTCAAAATCGAAAAATTCTCGTTTTTTATTTAAATGTATGACGAAAACGTGGAAAAAAGCGTTCTTCATTTCACAAGAGCTTTACATTCTGCCTTCGGAAAATTTGTTCCTATATCAAATGAGCCGATCCGTGCTCAAAATGCTTTATGGTTTAATAAAGAATTGAATAGCTTAAAAAATAAGAAGAGTAGATTATTCAAGCTCTATAAAAAGTCCGGAAAAATTTCTGATTATGGTGCTTATTCCGTAGTAAGACAAGAGTATAATATTTTGAATAAGTCGTGTTACAAGAAGTATATGACAAGAATTCAAAATAATATTACTTCGAATCCGAAGTCTTGTTATTTCGAAACGTAAGACTTTTGGGTTTCCATCATCTATAAAAATGAATGATGAAGTCTCTAACGATTGTTACAGAATCGCAGATATGTTCGCAGACTTTTTCTAATTATGCGTCGAACACAAATTCAACCCTGCAGCCATTCGTTTGCGCTTGCTTAATGTATTCTTTTGATTGCGTAAAAGTACCACATATATCCGCTGATGTTGTTTATCACCATCTCAATTTCCTTAAGAGCTCATTCACGTACGGTCCAGATAATATCCCTACTAGTGTACTTAAATTTTATGCTGAATCTCTATATATATCATTAACGAACATATACGTATTCAATGCTAAATTAAAGAAAATTTTATTCCCTTCTGGTAGTAGATCTTCAATAGGAAATTACAGGGGGATAGCAAAGTTATGTTCTATCCCCAAAATTTTCGAAGCTATTATAACTGATCAATTATCATCAATTATAGACATCTCATCTGTAAAGGTAAATCTACCCTATCGAATCTGCTAGAATTCACCACCCATGTCAGTAATGGTTTCAAAAATGGTAATCAAACAGATGTTATCTACACTGACTTCAGCAAAGCATTTGACAAGGTCTCTCATCCTTTACTTCACTTTAAACTCGATCATTTCGGGTTTCCACCTTCCCTTCTCAAGTGGATTTCATCGTACTTGATTGGTAGAAAACAAAAAGTAATTATTAAAAATTGTACATCACGTGAAATATCAGTAACATCTGTTGTTCCTCAAGGCAGTCGCCTTACTCTTCCTTATATTCATCAATGACCTTCCAAATGTTGTTCTTCATTCTACATGAAGTACGCAGATCATGTCAAGCTCTTTAAATCAGTTCATTCTGTTGAAGATGGAGAGCTTTTGCAACTTGACCTAGGTGCGATGCGAACTGTATGTCCCTAAATTTAAATAAATGCAAATATATGTGTTTCTCCAGAAAATCTTTCCAATCCTTTGCCTATATGATACAAAATCACAGTGTTGAATAAGTAACTGACTTCATTGGTTTAAGTGTCACAATGGACCCTAAGCCAGATTTTAGAAATCATATAAATTCTTGTGCTAATAAGGCAAAAGGAGTTTTAGCTTTCATTAAACGTTGGGCTAAGAAGTTCAAGGGCCCATACATTACCAAATCAACTCACTTGTTAGGCCCATTTTGGAATATGGCTCAGTTGTATGGAGTCCGCACTATCAATTGTATAGTGATAAATTGGAAGTTGTACAAAAGCAATACCCATTATTCGCGTTAAAAAAATTTAAACTGGGATGCGAACAAGAATCTGCCTTCTTACAAAAGTCGTTTACGGCTCATTAATCTGCCTACACTCCATAGTCGTAAAAAGATGCTTGGAGTTTTATTTTAACTAAATTGATAAGAGGTGCTATCAATAGCGCATACCTACTTATCGAGCTTAACTTCGCCATCCCTTTAAGATCATCTAGACACTTTAGGCCCCTTTCATTGGGCTCATGCAGAACATACTTTGAAATGCACGACCCTTTTAGATCTTTGAGTAACGATTTTAATACACATTTCCTCAACATTGATTCCGCTGACTCGCTTTTATGTATCAAAACCTTCTTACTGAGTGCTTTAAATTATTAAATAAATTTTTTTCTTTTTTTTACCATACAATTTTATAGCAGCTGATGAACAAATCTGTAGCTGTTTAGTCTAAAGGGCAAGTGTAACCGCGACCTTCCGCGATCGGTTTTGGGTTCAGGGCAGTCCGGACTGTTACTGGTTTTCGGTCACCGGTCTGTTGGCTTTATCGATTTCCCTTAGACGCGCCCCACGGTCGGTTGAGCGGGAGGTGGGTAACGCTGGGTTCGTCGTAAAAAAATGTTATATATTAGGTCAGGTAAAAAGTTCGTTCGGTTTTATATTGATTTTTCAAAATATGATAACTTTGTGTACATTTGTCCGATTTATGTCAAATATGAGCCTTTTGTTCGTAAACTTGTTGCCAACAAGATGCCAACTTCATTATACCCCTCTCGAAGAAGGCTGCGCCCCTATTGGCAAAAAACTCGGAGAGCCAATTTTCACAAGCTTCTCTTGAGGCCAACTTCTCACCATTAAGCGCGTTCGCCATGGACAGGAAAAGATGGTAATCACTTGGTGCCAGGTCCGGGCTATAAGATGGGTGCATTAGGACCTCCCATCCGAGCTCCTGGAGCTTCTGTCGCGTCACCAAAGACGTGTGTGGCCTGGCGTTGTCCTGATGGAACACAATTCGGCCTCTGTTGATCAAAGATGGCTTCTTCTGGACGAGTGCTGCCTTCAAGCGGTCCAGTTTTTGGCATAAGAGGGCCGAATTGAGCGTTTGGCCATAGGAGAGCAGCTCGTAGTAGATGATTCCTTGCCAATTCCACCAAACACACAGCAAAACCTTCCTGGCCGTCAATCCTGGCTTGGCCACCGTTTCCGCTGGCTCACCGCGATTCGACCACGACCGGTTTCGCTTGACATTATCGTAAGTGATCCACTTTTCATCGCCAATCACTAAACGCTTCAGAAATGGTTCGATTTTATTGCGATTCAGCAGCGATTCGCAGATGGAAATTCGGTCCATCATGTTTTTTTGCGTTAGTTCGTTGGCTTCTTTTTGAATTCAAGGTTACGCAAATGGTTCCAAACGGTTCTCTGGCTTATCTTTAGTTCCTCAGCAATTAAATAAGTGCTCACGTGACGGTCTGTTTCCAATATTTCCCTCGAAATTACCGGAACGGAACCTAGCAAACCACTTTTGTGCTACACGTTCGTTTACAATATCGGGCCCATAAACTAAACTAATTTTTTCAGGCACTTTGGCTGCTTTTTCGCCTTGATCGAAGAAAAATTGTAAAATATAGCGAATTTTCTCTTTGCTGGTGTTCATCTTTGACGAGCGCTCACAACATACTGAGTCAATCAATTGAAAAACTGTCATAGACAAACTTTTAGCGCGAATAAACACGTTTTCAGCGCCGTACAGTATGACATGATGCGACACGTAACACTAGTACTATGGACAATAACGCCATCTCTTAGATAAAAACCGAACGAACGTTATATATATATATATATATTATATATTTCAATAATCTTTAAAAGCTTTTAAAGTAAAAGGTGTTCCTTTATCGGAGTTCTTTGTGCTCCTTCACATATGCAATCAATAACCTAATACCTAACATATATACCCGAAACCGTTGCAGAGTTTTCGCAGCAGCCAAAACTTCAAGCTCGTAACTGTGGTACTTGCTTTCGACATCTGTGCAATGGCGACTATAAATGCTGACAGGGCGGAGTTCACCAACATCCGTAGACTGCAGTAGAACACCTAAACATTGCTAAATCAATGCTACTGGCGTCGGTGCGGACCTCAGGTTTAGTATTGTAATCATACAAAACGAGTACTGGTTCATACGTTTATTCGATGTCCTAGATAATCAATACTCGTTGGTAGGAACTTACATTTATCGGGACGTAGTGCTAGTCCGGCTTCTTGCAGCAGTTTAAAAAATCGTTCTAATCGTAGAAGTCCTTCGATGATTGATTTACTTTGAATTACTATGTCATCCAAGTAATTAATTATTTCCCCTGAGCTCCTTTTAGACGTGATTTGGTTCATAATGCATTGAAAAGTAGCGGGCACATTCACTAGACAGAAAGGGATGCGGTTAAATTCGAAATGTCCATCTGACAAAACAATTCGTTACATTGAAGATTCGTCGATCTCGATTTGATGATATCCCATTTTGATATTCCCTTAACCCGTCTGGAACGCTTATCCTACGAATTTGCTCGACAAGACATTCTTCGTTTTCAATTATTAATTTTCACATATTAGTTCGCCATTAACAATCACTAAGTCTGATTCAAACTTTCCATTGTCAAAATTTAGCAGCACTTTAATCTTACCAGTGGAAACATATTCTCCACTCCGAAACCTCTTAACACTGTAGCTGGCAAACGTTTTTCTTGGACCTTCATGGAAGTAGTAAGAACTTTCATTCTTGGATTAAGCTCCAAATTTACCAGCGGTGCATTGTACAGCCATAACCAAGGAAATTTGGAATCAGCATACGCGACAGCTTGCACCATTTTTCACGACAACGTGAGAGAGGAGTTTGAGACGCAGTTTAATCGAGAGAGGGAATACAATCCAAACATAAGAATATAAAAGAACAAATACTAACCAAGAAATTTGCATCAACATCAACAACAACAACCCACACCTCTTCCAATGGACGTAGACCACTCCAGGCAGTATACGCAGACAACTAAGTACAATAATGCCGTAAGAGAGAAAGAAATCCATTTAAATCAAACAATACATATAAGAGATATAGGCATCTAACTACACTAATGCGATTTCTCCGCAAATTAGGAAATTCCAAGGCATAAATAAATAACGTAGAGAATATCTAGAATCAATAGTTGTATCAAATTACGAAGAACACTATGAAACAGGCGGTGCTTTTTTAGACGAGTAAACGGGTTGCCTTGCTTACAAACAAGAAGCGGAGTAACCGACACACCCGCTACCTTATTAATTGACACAGGCTCCACTAACAATTACATAAATATAAATTGTAGTATAGGAAAACCAAAACCTTACATGGTTACTCAATTATAAATTCTAAAAAAATAATAACGATGTGCGGACATCATTTAACATTTTACGAAATTAGGTAACCAGACGACTTTGACATGAGACTCGGATAACAGGGATTACGCCATGTGAAGGCAGAAATTAGTTTATTTGACTAGAGTTTGAAGTATCAAAAAAAGAAGACTTTAGAAGTACAACCAAATATTAAATACACAATAAATAATGAAAAATTTAAAGATCGAGTAGAAGAACTAATGAAAAAAATTAATAATACTAATTGTTTAGACCAATGGCCTAAATATAAGGTACCACCCTAATGTGCATGTAACCCTACATGCATACACACGCACATATGCATAAGTAACAGATGTTCTCAAAAAAAGAAGATTTCGCCTTATTAAAAAACTTTTTATTTTCACCTTTCACTTCTATAACGTTTGTCGATCGATACACACCAGCCACTGCGCCACTCAAGGTAATTGCCAATTATATATATATATATATGTATTGCAAAACGTCTTATTAGAAAATTGTACCCATATTATTAATATTCTTTTAATAAAGACATTATTGAATCTAATTCGAATCTAATTCGAACATTTTTCTTTTCTTTAATTGTGTTACGTGTGAGCGCCAATATCGCCCGCACGTAATTATTGGTCCTTCGAGCCGGATAATATTGAAATTGATCTAGCGGATCCAGATTCACTTCACTCATCACAAGCTTTGCTCTTTTTTATTAATTCAAGTGAACATTTGGATAACCACCACTATATTGTGCCAACTCCATAACTGCATCACCGCATCCTAACTGCATCACCGCACCATAACTGCATCACACCATCACTACTGCATCACCGCAACACAACTGCATCAACGCAACATACTTGTATTGCCAAACACACCAACGTGCCACACGATCAGCTTATCCACAATATTTTTTTTGTTTGTCAACAAGCAATAATTGCAAGGTACGTGGTTTTTTATTTCAATGCACTTAAAAAAAAAGTTGTATAAAAAAATTCGCGTTTTTAAATAAAACTGAGAAAAAAAAAATATATATTTGTGCACCATCATCGATTACGCGTTTATCTCCGAAAGGAAAAAAAAAGAAAAGGGGAACACATCAATATAAATCGCGAGTAATTTTTTTTCGATAAAATAGTTATAGCGAATTCACTTTAATAATTTATATAAACGGAAAAGATATTTAAACCGCGAGAAACAGCCATTTCGTGTTATCACATATTGTTGTTGTTCTTTGGAATTCAATATAGCGGAGTATATTTTTTGATACCATATATATACATATACATTAACAATTATCGTTGCAATAATTCACTTTTATTTTGCTATATATGATTCTTTAATAAGTTTTTTAATTGGCTTTGTTTCACTATCGCGACATTTTTTATATTTTATTTTGAGCCAAAATAGAACAGATTGTCTCCCGTTTTCTTTTTTTTCTGATTTCGCGCTACTACATACACACGGGTGCACAAATATTTCACAGACACAAAATATATTATTTTAGAATAAAGTTGGGTGGCTGGTGTATAATAAATATACACCACGATCGATTTTATATATTTCACTACGTTTTTTATCACAAATATATACACCCACTTAACGTTGGGTCAGTTTTGTATTTTTCGTGGCTGGTGATTAATAAATATACACCAAGATTTTGTACATATATCACTGCGTTTTTCTTATTACAACTAAATATATACACCCACTTGACGTTGGGTCAGTTTTGCATTTTTTCGTGGCTGGTGATTAATCAATATACACCAATATCGGTGTCACATATTTCACTGCGTTTCTTATTATCACAAAATATATACCCAGTTGGGTCAGTTGGCATATCATTCGTGGCTGGTGATCAACAAAATATAAATATTCACGCACAAGACGAGTCTTGAGTTTTTTTTTTTTTTACGCTGCGTTTATATTGGAAGCATATATATACCCACTCCGCATTGGGTTTTTTTGTTGCATCTTTTCTTGCTTTTTCTTCTTGGCTAGCTATAAAATTAGACCAAATTACAAAAAAATACAATCAAATTTTTCAAATCATTAATATTATAGTCAAGGAAGTATCTCTGTTTTTGGTTCAAATTCCTTTTTTTCTCAACAATGGAATCCTTCATTAGATTGGCCGATGCCATTACTGAATTTGAAGCTGATTTCCAAGAGACTCCAGCCGGAGATCAGAACAAGCACACCTTAGTTATACTTCAAGATGAGTTGAAGGCTATGTGCCGAAAGGTCAAATCAGCCCAAGACAACCTGAATAACTCAGACCTCTCTAAAGAGGAACGGCTGGCTGTAAAAAGTAAACAAAAAAGCAGTTTTGCCTGCTACATGAGGTGCATGGCTGCCTTAGCGGCTCATGCCGAAAAAGTAGAAAAATCTACAAAGCAAAATGAGAATGTGTCCATTCGGGAGCACACCATACATTACCCTCCTTGCGACACTGAAGTTTTCAAAAGTGATTACCTTTCATGGCCGTCATTCCGAGACATGTTTACGGCAATTTATATTCAAAACCAACGCCTATCCTCAGTTGAGAAGTTATTCCACCTCAACCAGAAAACACAAGGGGAGGCAAAGGAAATAAACGTATAATTTAAAGGCAATTGAGAACGAATGCGGTAGCTCCATAAAGAAATTGCAACGAGACATCAATAATTGCATCTCGTCACTTCAATGTCATAACACTGATATTTCGAATTGGGACGCTATTTTGACATATTTATGTTCAACCAAGCTTCCGGAATCCACCTTAGCTCTATGGGAACAAACCATAGAAAACAAAACGGAGATTTCCAAGTGGAAGGATATGGATAGATTTCTATCAAACCGGTTTCAAACACTGGAGACCGTCTCAGGTCTAAAGGAGAACAAGCCCAGCAGGTTGCCAAAGCAGCAGCAGCCCACACAACACCTTGTAGAAGCACACCCGAAAAGACTTGGCACTTTTCAAGCGAGTGTTAACAACAATGTGTGTAAAGTGTGCCGACGATCGGAGCATAAATTACAAAACTGTGAGGAAATCCGAAAATTAACACCTGCACAGCGGATTGAATTCATTAAAGCAAATCACCGTTGCCTGAATTGCTTGTCAGCTGGACATACGGTTACAAGATGTAAAAGTCCATTTAATTGCAGCATATGTCGATCCAGACATCATACGTTGCTTCATCTCCCACAAGCAAGTCAGCCAGAAGCAATAGGTTCTAAGAGATTTCCACATCCAATTGAGGAAGGACCTTCGACTTCCAGACAGGCTCAACAAAGAATGGAATCTGCATCTGAAAATCATAATACAATTAGAAATTTAAATTCATGCCATGCAAACACAAACAGAGGAGTTTTATTACGGACAGCACGGGTACAAATCCATTTCAATGGCATCAATTTCTCGGCCAGAGCATTGATAGACTCAGGATCTGAATGTACTTTCATAACTGAAAGACTAAAACGCCGAATTAATCTGCCATCTAAACGCTTGCATGCCCAAGTATCGGGCATCAACAATTCGATATCAGCACAGGTCAAAGAAGCTTGTGCCATTCAATTACGGTCACCCACTGACCCTCTAATAAATCTAGAGGCAATTGCTCTTGTCTTGCCAAAATTGACAGGGGACTTGCCTACTTGCCAAGTAAGTGCACTGACGCAGCAAGCATTCCCAGAATTAGTTTTGGCAGACAAGAGATTTTTCATAAATGAACCAGTCGATCTCGTCTTAGGAGGAGACATTTACCCACAAATAATGCTAGGTGGAATTAGAAAGAACGTGTTAAGTACACTTCTCGCTCAAGAAACCGTATTCGGTTGGATTATAACCGGTAGTGCCGAAGCTTCCCATTCAGCCCACAATATTGTCTCCTTTTATAATGAAGTCAATTTGGAGAAACAATTGACGGCGTTTTGGGAATTGGAAGATCTTCCAAAGAAAGCAACCATAAACGAAAATGATAAATACTGCGAAGAGCTATTTAAAGCAACTACAAAAAGGAATGTTAACGGTAAATATGTGGTCTCATTACCTTTCAAACAGGACTACCCAAGTGATATTTCCCTGGGATTATCACTGAAAGGAGCGTGTGCTCAGTTCTACCGCAACGAAACGCGTTTGGCAAAGAAACCTGAGTTGCAGACGGAATACAGCAGAGTCCTATGCGAATACGAGACTTTGGACCATATGTCCAAAATTCCGTACAGCATACAAGCAGACTCCACTGACTGCTATTTTTTGCCTCATCACGCAGTGTTGAAAGAGGAAAGCACTACCACTAAAGTTAGAGTGGTATTCAACGCCTCATGCCCCACAGCTAATGGCGTGAGCTTAAATGATGTCCTATATCCCGGCCCAATTCTGCAAGCAGACCTACCAATACTAATACTACGATGGAGGTTTTACAAGTATGTCTTCAACAGCGACATCGAGAAAATGTATCGACAGATTTTGGTAAATCATGAACACACGAAATTCCAGAGAGTAGTTTTTCGTAAGAGCCCTGAGGAACCTATCAGTTTGTACGAGCTGAAGACGGTTACCTTTGGCATTAACTGCGCGCCCTACTTAGCTATAAGGACTTTACATCAATTAGCAGATGATGTAGAGAAAAACTACCCGATAACATCGAGCATTCTCCGTAACTGTATGTACGTAGATGACATACTCACAGGTGGACATACTCTTGATTCCACAATACGGGCTACGAGGAAATATCAAAGGTAATGACATTATTTGGTTTTCCCTTGCGCAAATGGACATCCATCAACACTCAAGTTTTAAATGGTATACCAAAGTCACACGTGCTAAGTACAGACTTTTTGGAATTCGAAGACACTAGCACCGTAAAGGCTCTTGGAATCAGATGGAATGCCCGGTCTGACTATTTCTACTTTATTACAAAACCTATAGACAGCAAAGGAATCACTACGAAAAGAGCGATTCTCTCCGCGATCGCCAAGCTATTCGATCCACTTGGATGGCTTGCACCAATCATAATAGTGGCCAAAATCTTAATACAGAACATTTGGCTTGAGGGAACTGATTGGGACGAAACTGTGTCGTCAACTACCTTGAGTCGGTGGCAGACCTTTGTAAACGGGTATACGGAAATTAACAATATCCGTATACCAAGATGGGTCAACTTCACACCGTGTGCCACTGCAGAAATACATGGATTCTGCGACGCATCGGAGAAGGCCTACGCAGCTACAATTTTTCTAAAAATTATGATTGAGGACAAAGTTAACGTAAGCCTACTAATGGCAAAAACACGAGTCGCTCCAGTCAAAACGATATCATTACCTCGACTGGAATTATGTGGCGCAGTTCTTCTAGCAGAAACAATGGAATCCATTATCAATCAACTTAATATGGGTCATTTAACCACTCATTTCTGGACGGATTCTACCATCGTATTAGCATGGATACGAAAATCACCGTGTTCCTGGTCAACGTTTGTTGCCCATAGAGTGACAAAAATAGTCGAAAAGGTTGGAAACAAGAACTGGCGCCATGTAGACTCAGAGTCCAACCCAGCAGACCTGGCCAGCAGAGGATTACCAGCCGGTGAATTGGTCAACAATTTGCTGTGGTGGCAGGGACCTTCTTGGTTACAAGAAGACGGCAGTAGTTGGCCTGTAAACGAAATCGAACAACAAACAACTATAGAAGAAAAAAGAGTGCATGCTCACACAACATCAACAGTAAACGATTCCCAGGATATACTGAATCGATTTTCTAATTTCTCGCGAGCTTTGAGAGTTATCTCATATATAAGGAGATTCTATCAAAGAATACATCCGAAAACAAAATCTTCTTTTAAGATAGAGTCTAACTTAATTTCGCCCGACGAAATCAAGTTGACGACTCAGTGTCTATTAAATATTTGTCAAAAACGGTATTACCGCGAAGAATACGAAAAATTGAAATCCGGAAAAACCATTGGGGGAAAAAGTGAAATCTTGCCTCTTAACCCATTCATTGACAGAAATGGCATTATGAGAGCCGGTGGACGTCTCAGCGCATCTTCGGACCTATCTTATAGTGAACGCCATCCTATTCTTCTTCCTTATAGCGCCAGGTTGTCCCGTCTTTATGTCCAGTTTGTCCACCAAGTGTCCATCCATGGGGAAAATCAGCTGATGCTGCGGCTCATCCGATCCCACCCTCTAGATACCGAGGGTCAAGAATATGATCCGATCCGTCATTCACAACTGCAAGGTCTGCACAATCTACAAAAAAAGGTCGCAAACCCAACTTATGGGAATCCTTCCAGAAGAACGCACTACCTTTTCCAGAGCGTTCACAAATACCGGAGTGGATTTTGCTGGACCTTTCGATATCAAGTCCTACCGCGGCAGAGGTTGTAGAATTTCCAAAGGTTACCTCTGCCTATTTGTCTGCTTTTCAACAGAAGCTATTCATCTAGAAGCCACTAGTGACCTTAGCACTGCTTCCTTTTTAGCAGCCTTTGCTAGGTTCATAGCCAGGCGTGGATGTCCAAAAAACGTATACTCGGACAATGGAACCAACTTTGTAGGGGCTGCTAGATCTTTAAAGGCCGAATTTAAGGCCTTCTTAGCTGATGCACGTTCTAGTGCACTGTCCAAATTCCAACATCAGGTCCTAAATTGGCATTTTATACCCGCTGCAGCTCCTCACATGGGTGGCCTTTGGGAAGCAGGGGTGAAAAGCTTTAAAATTCATTTTAGAAAAATCGCAAATGACCATAAGTTCACGTTCGAGGAGTTTAGCACTCTCCTATGTCGAGTTGAATCGTGCCTCAACCATTAAGTCCCTCGTCAAACAATTCTACAGACTTAGAGCCGCTTACTCCAGGTCATTTTCTAGTTGGTAGTGTTCTCCTTGCACCACCAGAAATCAATATTGACGAAAACCGCGTGTCAATCGTCAACAGATGGGAAAAACTCAAAGCCCTACACCAAACTTTCTGCAAAAGATGGAAGGCAGAATATCTTAGCGAATTGCAGAAGCGCAACAAATGGAGGCACCCTCAATCCAACCTCAAAATGGGGGACCTAGTTATCATCAAAGAAGACAACCTTCCACCCAACGAATGGAGACTGGGAAGAATCACCCAATTACACCCAGGTCCCGACAACCGAGTACGGGTAGTGGACGTGGAAACATCGAAAGGAAAAACCACAAGACCAATCGCGAAATTGGTCTTACTTCCCCCCCACGACGAAAATTAAGACAAAAAAATCCGCTTAAGTAGGACGATTAGGAGTATGTAAACGCCTACTTACTTACATAAGTACCTGAATACGCACATACCTATAGGCATACATACATGTATGTACATATGTACACTTTACGTGTATACAAATGTACATACATATAAACACGAACATACATACGTACGGACATACATATCTTCATGCGTACGCACATATGTATGTACATATGTACATACATACACGTACCCGCATAGTATATGCATACCCATATACATATATACTCGTACTTACATACGTACACCCATGTATATGCGTAACTAATGCATGTCTACATACGTACATACTCGTGCATACATACTTATGTCCCAAACTCCACTCAAAAGTAAATCCGCCAACCACCATACCGAAAAATAAGGACACACTAATTATCCCTATTAATATTTTAAATAATTAGTTTTCATCAACATATGTAGAAAATTCCCAGAGTGCTGACCCCGAAATTCATAAACGTTCAACGTCTATTTTCCGATTACATTCTATGTATGTATGGAAATAACCAAAGAATTTTCAAAACATTTTAAGTATAGTTTCTCAAAGATTTCTGAAGCCAATTCAATATATATATTTTCGGAGATATATTTACATACTAAAAATTTACAACCAATTTAATATCCATAAAATGATTGTACCATATGTACATATATCTGCACATGAGAAAAAACGATTTAACTAACTACAATACTTCTGAAAACCTTTTTTCATTTCTTCTCAAAAACGAGTTTTCAAATTTAATGAACACAATTTTTCAGAAATAACTCAAGCGATATGCTTATACGAGTATACATACATATACATATGTATTTCTCAAATATGAAACGAAATGCTTCGAAAATTTATCCGCAATAAGACATGCCTGTCGTAAGAGGCCACTAGTGGACCTTAGTTCTCCAGATAGTACGGATTTTTATTTTTGTAATTACAACAAAAAAAAAAAGAACTTTTCTAAAATATTATTAATTTTTTTTTTTTCTTTTAAATTTTCAGCGAAAAGTTTTTGAGAAAATATTAACCTTTTAAAATGGTCAGAAAAAATTGTAAAAATAAAATTAGTATTACTTCTTCGTTATATGCATGTATGTATAAATGAATGCCTATCATCAAAATATCGTTTTGAATCAACCTAGAGTCAATTATACCTAAATACATATGTACATAAATCTTTTAGGCATTTGTTCACATGTCTGCCTTTGTGCCGCTCAATACAACAAACTAAATTTTAATACATATGTATATTACAATTATGTGAAGATCAGTTGTACAATTGTTTGCAAAATTAATTATATGAATGCAATTAGCTAGTTTTTATTTTTTTTTTTTGCTTTATTATTTGCCTTCGAGTCTGTATGGTTACGGAATACTTGCAAAAACAGCCAAAATGACACCAAAGGAATATTGATACCGCTTGCTAGTGCTTCTTTAATAACGTTGATAACACCCAACTGAGTTTCGATACTAACATTGGAACTAGTGACAAACTTCAGTGCAACACTTAAGAGACGTTTAAAACAAAGCTTCCTATTTATTACACAAGCTTTGCAAACTTTATAAGAAGGTCCGAAATCTTGCGTTGTAAACAATTGGACACATCTGCTTCGTAATTGGCCAGATCTTGAATTGCAGAGACCAACTCGTAATAATCTTTGACACACATCTCATTGCTCTCGTACGCCTCTATTACGATACTTAATCTGCTGCGGGTTTTCGATTTCGCTATCTCTAACGTCGCTTTATGGCAGTTATCCGTAATACAACTTTTCACGTTTTAACTGTTTACGGAGCGATTTAATAAAATTTCAATATTTTCTTTAGAACATTTTCCCAAGCATAACGCAAAATAATGGCCTATGAGGCGTTCAACATTTAAACGTTTAAAATCTGAGGAAAACAGTGCGAATCTATTATTTGTTTCCACCCAGAATTCAAGTTGATTCAGTAATTCTTCAGACCGATCATCTAAGCAACTTGATGCTAGTAATAGTATATCTGTGCATGCATAGGATAATGATGAATTCCCTTTAATAACACTTTGTTGTACATTGCGAAGTAGCGCCATTGAAAGATCAGAAATTATCAAAGCAGCAAAAAGTTGTATTATTTCATCGTAACGGTGTGGAACAACGAAAATCTCTCCACCTAGAAAGACTGCTCTCAAAATATCAGTAAGGAACTCCAAACCGCTCATAAGAAAATCTTCATTGTTAACAGTTATAAAAGATTGAAGATAAGCATTTAGTAACTCGTATGAAAATCCTTCCTTTGCATTAACATGGTTCAAAACCAACTCTTGAAGCTCTTTATTTTTAAACACCAATGGAAGTATATTAGTGAGACTGGTTAGCACATATTTTTCGATAAAACCAAACATGCTCTGAATTCGAAGATTATTTAACGACGACATGGACAAAAGCAAAACATTGAAAAAGTCCTTAGGTGCGGGGAAGGAGGAGTGCTGAAAAACGGTTACCATCCTGTACAATATTTGTAAATAAAAGCCAGTTATTCGTAAATATTGTTCCACATATGGTTCAATCTCGGTAAGATCCTTTTTATTTACTTCAAGTAAATTTGTTTCCACTTCACGCAATAAAGCACGCAGAGCCAATTCCGCCAAGTTCAGTTTTTCGTTGTACATTTCTTTAAAAGACTCATGTTTTAACATGAATTTAGCAACGAATTTCCATGTTTCGATCTTCGTTTTAATTCCTATGCAGGGGTCAGTCATGGAATTAAGGCACACTCTTTGAATAAATTGTCCAACAGCGTAATATTCCATAACAGTGAGTTCTGCCAATTCCTCCAAACAATTCCATACCAGCTTATGCGAAGACTCATGTACAGAATTTATATTTTTCATTTCAGACTTCAAATTCATTTTTCTAGAGTTTATTTTAAAAAACATGCATGCGTTTTGCACTGTTTCCCAGATAAAATTCAAGAAATAGCATATTCCTTGTAAATTAAATTTGGCTGCATCCGTACAGATGGTATTAAGGAAAACAGATGATTCATTCAACTAAGTAGCCAAGTTATTATAAGTACTATCCACATCAGTACCAGTACCTATGAAATCAATTTTATCAAAGTGATTCTGGTAACAAACTGTAAAAAGTTTCCAATCAGTAAGGCTGAAGTCTTCAAACTTGTAACAATATTTTAACTTATTTATCCAGAGTTGAAGAAGTTCCCAGGCTGTGACTTCACCACATTTTAGAGCATTTGCACACACAAGGAACACATAATCCTTCGAAATATTATTTGATGATACATCCAATGTTGTAAGAGTCGAATAAGTCAAATTGGAATATTTGTTCTCCATTATTTCAATTAATTCCAACTAATTAAAAGGTGCTTATTCCCCCAAAGTATTGATAGAATTGTCGGCTAACATAATTTGAGCAAAAGCCAATCGATAAAACCGAAATTCCGACCGAAAAGCCGATATTTCCCAATCATATCAAAATAATTTCAATTTTTTTTTTTTTTAGATTCAATTTAATTTTTTTCTCACAAAACCACTACATTTTATTATTATTTGTTATCAGTTAAGCACAATTTGTGCAATGTACATATTCATATAAGCATGTACATATGTATCTCGAAACATCATCAACTACACCGGGTTAAAAATAAATCTAACAATTAAAATTTAATTTGTGTACATGTTTTATATAAATCAAAATGCAAGTAGTATTGCACTGGAAATGTAGTTTGTTCTTTTTTTAAAAACATATTTGTCATGACAAATTGCTTCTAGCAATTTACAACACTAATGGAAATATGGCACGGCGACCTTTAGGATAGTCCTTGAACTCCTTCTTATAGTTACGGTGCTTGCCCAAAGCCCACATGGTCATTTGATAAGCGCCAGCAATTGCAAAAAGCCATGCCGGTAAGCACTGAGTCATTAAAGAATATGCTACCCAGGAGCCAATTTCATATGTGTAGTTGGAACAAGACACCAAGTTGAATACTTTGGTAAAGGGATTGTCATCAGGTACCGGAATGCGGCGTACTTTAGTGCCCGGCGGACGTAAGTTGCGTAAAGCAATATGTATAGAATAGTTACCGAGTTCGCATAGGGCATAGTAGCATGTGAGACACGATGCACGAAGATAGTCTCCAAAATCCGTTTAAGATAATGTACGACATAGCAGCCAGCTGCAATATGTGCCGTTAAAGACATTGGTGTATTTGCTGCGTCACCGTAGATAAAACTCGGACGAGCATAGAAGATTAGGTAAACGAATAATGGGCCGGCATATTCAGCTAAGAATACAGTCTTCCAACCAATTTGTGGTCCAAAAATCTTTAATATAAATCTTATTAGATTTTCCAACATTTGCGTCCTCAATAGTATCAGTTTTCCTTAAGTGCTTTGCCACGGGGCTCCAAACGCAGTGACTGCCTTTCAGGTGCCGGTGTATACCGCTTATGGATAATATAACGCAATTCACCAATGGTAGTGGTAGGTGGCACTTGGCATTTTCCAGAAGATTTGGAGCCTGTGGTTGATAAAATTTCAATTTCCACACTGTGTGCACTTATTTGTAAAATTTTATTTACAGTAAACTGAAATTTTCGACAGAAAGAAATTAACAAATATCGTGTTTACATATGTATTTCGAATGACATATGAAGAAACGATAAAAATCAAATAGAAGTTGCCAGACCAAATATGTTACTATCAGTTGTGAAATTTTAATTTGAAATGGTTATCGTATATCGTTCGGATTCATCTGAGCTCAAGGAATTTCCTTTTTTATAATATTATAACAGAGATATATTAAATTTGAATATTGTATAACAATTTTTTCACAATAAATCTTTAAATTCGAGAAGCAAAGTAAAGAAATATGCAGAAAATCTTACATATCTTTAAGAATTGATAATTTAACAAATCAACTATACAGTTATCCTAAACTTTTCAGCAAAAAATACAAAATCATTTTGAAGCATCATGTGCTGCATTACAAGCAGCAAACATCTTCCGATAAAAATGCGTTTATTATATCAAAAACGTAACAAAGAAAGAAAAAAATACTTACATTTACTATTAAATAAATGAATTATTATTATTAAATCTCCCTCATATCTCGTAGCACGTAGCACTCTAATATTTTTTAAGTACATGTATGTATACATATACAACATAAATTGAGTTTTCACCAGGCAATTCAATCACACTTACTTGTTGAAACTCCAGCCGCTGGACCTTTATGTATCCGCCTTCCTGATGCTGCAGCTAATTGATGGTCGGTGGTAAAAAAATCAGTTGAAAAATTTGGTCGTGTATTAACAGCTTCTTTTGGGGAATCTTCTTCGCTTCTGTATTAAAGGGCTCGGTATCGGCACTGAAGATATAGTACGAATGGCATTGCCCTTAACGTTGCTGCTTGACAAGTTGAAGGAAGGTGTAATATGCGTCTTAACTTATTTGAAGGAGCGAATTGATCCAGCTCCTTCTTTTAAAAATCGTATGCATTTTCAATATTAGCCTAAGGAAATGAATTTGGTCAGCTACTTTGTGGTTATGAACATTTTCCTCGAGGTTATAAGATGTTGAGTTATCATTTTATCAAGGAAGTATGTTATTTTGTTTAATTTTTGTCATGAATTATGCCAGTCACGGGCGTTGACGCTATTAAATGCTGGAATGCTAGAACTGCACCTAAAATAGAAGAAAAATTAAAATCTAAAAATTTTTTAAAGGATTTGCATACCGAATAGATGAATGATCCTTCGATCCTCGTGGCTGCAAAAAAATGGCGCAGGAAATTTTCCGCTGCGCCGCTGCTTCAAATATGACAGAAGAATATCATCCACAACAAGTCTCCAAAACAAATTCTCATTTCAGTGATGTTGCCAGCCCAACATTTCTTAAGTTTTTTTTTAATTTTTTTTACTCATGTAAAATATATATAATCACATCCAAATAACACATAAAAATAATTTTTGAGCAAACTTATTGCACTTGCTTATTAAAAACTACGGAGTGTTGTATTTTGTATCTTTAGAGCATACAACGAATTTAAAAAGAAAACCGATTTTCTTATGTATTCATTTTTTGAGGTGGCAGGCCAAGTTGCTGAATTAACAAAATTCACCAACATTGAAAAGGTTCTCGCAGTGTATTTTATGCTGTCGAAACCGTGCCATTTATCGATAACGCATGCAGTCCAGCGATTATAGGCAATTATGCCAGATTCACACGCCACGATTGATATGTGCGTTAAGCACACAACTCTTATTCAACTACGCAATGCAACGTAGTACATAAAATAAATCCAATGCCACAAACAAACCATAAATAGTTCACTAGTCACCCAGCAAAACCTTTAAAAAAAAAAAGTTAAGAAATCCGCTTTCAGAATGCCGCGTTTCACAGCAACTCGCCAAAAATTGGAACAACGAGAGGAGAAATTCTCGACGCCCTGTCGTTTGTGCGGTAAAAGCCATGCGGTGCGACTATGCCCGGTATACAGGGAAAAAACGGCAGAAGAACGTTTGCGCGCCGTTTTGATACACAAATACTGCGCTAACTGCCTTAGCCCCTTCCACAAGGTAGAAATATGTACCAGCAAGTACCGGTGTCAACGGTGCAACGAAAAGCACCATACTACCCTGCACATGGAAGAGGAGGTTTCAAACCCGAAGGTTATAGTTGTCGACGAAGAAGATAGTGAAGATAGTGCTCTGTCCATCGACGTCACCGAGCAGTACAAATCGTGGGCGCAGTTAGTAGAAGAAGAGGAAGAGGAAGAGCGTGTGGTGGAGAATCCTACACAAAGCGGCGGTAGTACCGAGCTACGCCGATTTCGTCCACTACTACGCCATGAACAGGCGTGTCTCACGGACGAAGGCGCGGAAACTAGTCCTTTCCGCCCTCCAATGTTTAAGCATCGCCACGGACGACAAGATGGAGTGGAAACTCGTCCTTTCCGCCCATCTGCATCTACGCATCGTTGCTGCCGACAGGATGGAGCGGAAACCCGTACTTTTCGCCCATCGCAGCGCAAATCAAGGGATCGGCAACAGCGCGGAGCGGAAACACATCCTTTCCGCCCGTCCCACCGCCATTCTAACAAAACGAAGCCATACAGCCGGCAAAAAACGTCCCCCCTTACGCTTCAACGATTGCCGTCGGAAGGCTTCGGTTCAGGCCGTATATCTCGAGGCGCTGCACCTCCACCCATCATGCGTTCCTTCGTCGCCATAGCCCCGACGGCTATAGTGCCAATAGAAGCAAGCGGCCGTCTTCATTTAGTTCGCGCCCTCATCGACCCTTGCGCGCCGTCGAGCACAATTGATAGTGATCTAGCTAGGGAGTTACAGTTGGAACGACACCAAACTGGGTGCTCTGTCATACTACGTGGCAAATATGGGGTGACCCAACGAATCACCACCCACGCCAGAGTAGTCAAACGCTACTGCCGCTTGAGCCCCGCCGCCAATATCGATTCGGCTGTGGCAAGCCAATTCCAGTTCATGAGGTTAGCGGACAATAACTTCTATCGAAGTACGCCGACCAGGCTAACTCTCGGCGCCGACGTCTACGCCCAAGTAATGGACGGGGCTACACCGTCGTCGACCGTAGGCGGCTTGATGGCTCAACCATCCATTTTCGGCCTAGTCATTTCGGGGGCCGCCCAAACGTAGTAATTACAAACAAAAAAAAAAACATATCAAAACATATTATTATTCTATAATTAAAAAATGAAAAGTGCATTGAATCTTTAAGCCACGATACTTTATTTCATTTTAAATTCCTTTCTTTCTAATAGCTGACAAGGAGCGACACGGAATTCATTACATAGCCTAAAAACATCCTGGTTGGAGCAATGGTTGGTGGAATCGCTATAAGTCTGTTGCTTACCGCAAGGGGGCCGGCATGTTTAGACCAATGGCCTAAATATAAGGTACCACCCTAATGTGCATGTAACCCTACATGCATACACACGCACATATGCATAAGTAACAGATGTTCTCAAAAAAAGAAACGGTCTATTTCGTCTTATTAAAAAACTTTTTATTTTCACCTTTCACTTCTATAACTTTTATCGATCGATACACACCAGCCACTGCGCCACTCAAGGTAATTGCCAATTATATATATATATATATGTATTGTAAAACGTCTTATTAGAAAATTGTACCCATATTATTAATATTCTTTTAATAAAGACATTATATTGAATCTAATTCGAACATTTTTCTTTTCTTTAATTGTGTTACGTGTGAGCGCCAATATCGCCCGCACGTAATTACTAATGGAAAATTGCCCTTTACAACCACAATACCAGCAACTATCAAGACTGAATCAGAAGTCCCCATATGGACAAAACAATATCCATATCCCCTCTCCGATCACAACTTTGTCAAGAAAGAAATTGAGAAACTTTTAAATAATGGTATAATACAACCAAGCAAAACCCCATATTATTCACCGACATGGATTGTTCCAAAAAAGGGCACCGATGATTGTTGTTGATTTCCAAAAAATAAATTCTCATACGATTACTGACAGATATCCAATTCCAGCGCCCACGCTCCGACGGAAGAGACTGATGACTTGACCAAATATGCCTTTTACGAGCGCCTCAAACACACTTATACATATAAGCGCTGCTCCCGCCACGATGTCAAAATTGTGCTTGGAGACTTCAACGCTAGGGTGGACAAAGAAGGTATCTTTGGTACGACTGTTAGAAAATTCAGCTTTGGCAATGAAACATCTCCTAATGGGTTGAGGCTGATCGACTTCGCGGGGACCCGAAATATGGTTGTCCGTAGCACTAGATTCCAGCAAAAAAAAATTCACCAAGTTACTTGGCTGTCTCCAGATCGAAAAAATTTCAACCTGATCGATCATGTTGTGATAGACGGAAGAAATGTATCCAGTGTTTTAGAAGTGCGTACGTTCCGAGGTCCCAATATCAACTCACTATGTTGTCGCACCGAAGATACGCACGCGCCTCTGTGTATCGAAGAACGCCCATCCACAAACACAAGGAAGGTTCGACGTTGAAAAGCTGCAATCACAACAGACTGTGAGCGGTTTTCTACTCGACTTTCACACCTGCTCTCTGAGAGCACTCATCAGCAACCCGGTATAAGGGAACTGTGGGACGGCATTGCAAACTCCCTGCGTACAGCTGTAAATGAATGGAAGGGTCGCAAAAACAGCTGGTGCGATGAGGACTGCTATGTCTCAGTGGAGAGAAAACAGACTGCATACCTCGCAACCTTGCGATCGACCACAACACGTGCGGGGTGGGATAGATACCGAGAACTCAAGAGGGAAGCAAGGCGCGTCTGCAGAAAAAAAAGAAAGAGGCCGAGATACGCGAGTACGAGGAGCTTGATAAGCTGGCCGACAAGGGTAACGCTCGAAAATTCTACGAAAAGATACGGCGACTTACTGTGTAATGGGCGCTTCTAAAAATATTTCAGAACTTTTAGTTTTGCTTTCCATTTTACGGAAAATCATTTATTTTCGATTATGCTATGTAACTATAAAAAAAATAATAATATAATATTATAAGCCCGTCAATAAAACGTACATCAATGCATATATATTGTACAATAAAAACTAATTGACAATTGTACAACTGTTATACAACAACCTAACATCATTATCATATGGCGGATATAACACTAGAAGAGAGGCTGATGACAGGTTGTCAAAACGACTTACAGATCCGCTGTACCAAGATCTGCCCTTTTTTTGATTGACCAGCGAGTGGAACGGATGGATAGCAGCAAGTTACATACTTATAAAATTCCAAAGCAAAAAAACGTGTAAATTTTAACAAAACGTATAAGTGCTGTGTTAATAAAAACAGAAATGGTGGCTTATCCTTCAACGAATTCAAAAGATAATCAGATTATTTGAAGGAACAAAAGGTTTTCAATTACTTTTAATGCGAGATTAACACATACCTAAAATAACACGAGGATTGGCTACAAAAGACGCAAGACCTTTTGATCACCTCGGCGCTACAAAGCTACACACATCGAGGGAAATTACCATGATGAGAGATAAAATGGCGAATACTTTGCAGCTGGAAACTGGTTTTCCATAAAAAGCCTTCAAATTTTGTACTAATTAAACTTACACTTAAGTAATTTAATTTAAATTCCTTTTCTTTACGTAACCTAATTTAATACCTACCGCCATGTACAGTCATAACCTTTTTGACTTAATTGATTAATTGTAATCATAAAACTTGAAATATCTAAAATCATTTTTGAGGTTATTAGAGTAACAAATGAAAATGAAGGAAGTAAAATATTCATTATTATCAAAGCTAAATGAACATCGTAATTTTTAAATATTTAAATCAAATAATTAACATCATCATAGTCATTTAAGAGAAAATACTCAAAATGTAAAGTTCTGAGAACCACATGGTCTCAAACTAACCTTCCTCAACATTTTCTCATATCTTTGTTTTTTCTTTTGCATAAATTCAATGACAAGGTTAGATTGAAGACGCGTGAGAATTCTATTGATCATGTTACATATTCTTTTTTTTGGTGAGCGCGTGCTAACATACCGACACCTATATGTTTTACTCATGTTAAACAGTATACGGTCAAAAAGTTAGAATTACTTATTTTAATGTTAAACTTATACATTTTTCTTTGTTTTGAATGAATAAAAAAGGAATAGCAGGCAGATGTGTAAGAACTAAAGGTCTATGAGCGCGAATTTACAATTAATTCTCGTAATAAAATGAAATTTTAATAATAATTTATATAGCGATAACAGCGAGCATGGAAAGCCTTCTACGCATCGTCAACAATCAATGTAAGTAATATAATAATTATTAATTACTAATTGTTAATAATGGCATAATTTGTTCATTCAAATTTATCTATATATCTATCTATATTAATTTTAAAAGTTGTATGTAGATATGTACATGCACATAGTAAAATGCATAATATGAGAAAACGCCAAGTTTTTGTTTTGTCTTGCGCTCTTCTCACTGAGCTCCCATTAACGTATACATACATACATACAATTCGCTATTCTAAATTTTGTTTTTTTTTTACCATTTTCTCGCCTTGCACCTCATAAAATATATGCTTAATTCTCATTGAATTTATGTATGTAAATTTAAGTTCAGGTCAATGACCAGATGTATATAAGTAAAACTTGTTGAGGTATGTCAGGACTAGTTTAGAGAGTTTCCACATCAATGTTAAGCATGAATGCGATTAGTGAATTTTAGTAATTAGTGTTTACATTATGTATGAAATCAAATTAAGTTTTTATTTCGTAAATGCTTGTATTAATAGAAAATGAATTGAAGTAAAATATGTTTGAGATAATTAAAATCTAGAATTTATAAAAGAAAAGTAATGGCTTTCTAGTAAATACTTATGTTTTCCGAGGTAATGAGGTAAAGAGGTGAGTAACCATTTGGGGCCTTATAAAATTAGCGCTGAAAAGGCCAAGGTAGGGTGGGCAAGGAAGCACGAGCGCGAGTCAATCTTCGCAGCTCACAGTGTGTGAAAAAAATTAGTTTTTATGTTCCTTTCTATGTTTTTTTTTGCAGTTTTTATTTTTTTATTTTACCACGGTTACAAATTTTTTGTGTGTGACAAAGTAAAATAAATAGGAGCTCTGTAATAAAAATTGTAATGGAAGAGATTTTAGGGAAGAGGTCGCGAACCCCCCCAACCACTGCTTGCTAGCTGCAAAGACGGGCCCCAGACTTCGCTCCCGACGGTCAAAAATGTGAACTTTAATTTGCAACCCTCTTGTCAGCATGTACTATAGGTACAGTGTGCTTTTTTCATCTTCTTTATACTTTAATAAAGATTTCGTTTAATAAATATAGTTTAAAAAAACGGCTGTGCTTTCCTTTAATATTCCAATGCTTGTTTCAGCCAAACTAATTGACCAATCCTAATGAAATTTCTAGGAGTTGTTGCTGTTGATCTAATTGATGTTTATTTATTATATTTTGCACATAAATGTTGCTAATTTATAAATAATTCGTTGTTAAAATATTTACACTTTCATCACAAATTTTCACTTAGCACGTGCACTTATTCAACATACATGATGGAAAATAGTAACTTTAATCTGTTCACATGCGATTACAAAGATAATTGTATTTTTATTTTATATGGTTTTACTGCAAAACAATATTTTATTTTTGTATATTATTTATAAACAATTTACAAGAGAAATGACAGATAATGGCAATAAGTGGGTGTTGCCATACGGCGTAAAAATAAAAATACACTACTGTACAGGGTTGTATGTACACAATAATATTAAAAAAATATTTTTTTATACTTCATAAAAGGAATGCCAACGTAAAAAGGAGTTTCGCTTAAAAATACTGTGCAAGGCGAAGCCGGTGTTGGTCCGGCCCAGGGTTACAATCAAAAGCGCGGCCGAAGGCCGCCAACTTAAGAAGGAGTTTCGCTTAAAAATACTGTGCAAGGCGAAGCCGGTGTTGGTCCGGCCCAGGGTTACAATCAAAAGTGCGGCCGAAGGCCGCCAAATTAAAAAGGAGTTTCGCTTAAAAATACTGTGCAAGGCGAAGCCGGTGTTGGTCCGGCCCAGGGTTACAATCAAAAGCGCGGCCGAAGGCCGCCAACTTAAGAAGGAGTTTCGCTTAAAAATACTGTGCAAGGCGAAGCCGGTGTTGGTCCGGCCCAGGGTTACAATCAAAAGCGCGGCCGAAGGCCGCCAACTTAAGAAGGAGTTTCGCTTAAAAATACTTTGCAAGGCGAAGCCGGTGTTGGTCGGACCCAGGGTTACAATCAAAAGCGCGGCCGAAGGCCGCCAAATTAAAAAGGAGTTTCGCTTAAAAATACTGTGCAAGGCGAAGCCGGTGTTGGTCGGACCCAGGGTTACAATCAAAAGCGCGGCCGAAGGCCCCCAATTTAAAAAGGACTTTCGCTATAAAATACTGTGCAAGGCGAAGCCGGTGTTGGTCCTTGGTTGGTTCTTAAAACTTGTAGAGGCCATTTAATACACTTATAAAGTCTAAAAATTGTATTTTAGTTGTTTTATTTTGGAATTTCTTTTTTATATGTGGCAACACCAAAATTCAAAGTAATTGCTTTATGTACAAAAAAAATAGGGTAAAAATCCAATTTTTTCGCAATTTCAACTTTGAATATCTCGAAAACTAAAGGTCTCCGGTAAGTTTGGTTTTCGGTTTCTGAAAGTGGGTGAAGCCCCCTACCACCCCCTATAACTCATTTTTCTCAAAGCCTGGAATATTAAAGGAAAAGCATCCCAAAAAAACTAAAAAAAACACGCTTTTAAAGAAAAAAAATAAATAAACATAGTTTAAAAAAACTAAAAAACACGCTTTTAAAGAAAAAAAAATAAATAGACATAGTTTAAAAAAACCAAAAAAACACGCTTTTAAAGAATATTGTACTAAAAAGTTGAAAATAATTTTGAAAATAAACTTAAGACAATAGTATATAAAAAAATACTTGTATAATTAAGAGAAAAGCGTGGGGCGCTTTGTACCATAATTTCCATATATCGAGCGCCCCACGCTTTTCTCTTAATTATACAAGTATTTTTTATATACTATTGTCTTAAGTTTATTTTCAAAATTATTTTCAACTTTTTAGTACAATATTCTTTAAAAGCGTGTTTTTTTAGTTTTTTTAAACTATATTTATTTATTTTTTTTCTTTAAAAGCGTGTTTTTTTAGTTTTTTTAAACTATATTTATTTTTAACTTTTTAGTTTAATATTCTTTAAAAGCGTGTTTTTTTAGTTTTTTTAAACTATATTTATTATATACTATTGTCTTAAGTTTATTTCCAAAATTATTTTCAACTTTTTAGTTTAATATTCTTTAAAAGCGTGTTTTTTTTTAGTTTTTTTTTAAACTACATTTATTTTATATATTTTTCTAATTAACTCTATTTTGATTTTTTTTCTCTGAATTAATCAGAGAACGTATAATAATTATTAGTATGGATTATTATACGTTCTCTGATTAATTTTGTTAACGCTACGATGTATGCAACGATTCGCATTTCAAATATTTCATGTTGGGATCGCGTCACCGCTAAAAAGTTACAAACTGACAGACAGACATACTGACATACAAGTGAAGCTAATATAAAGCGTGTAAAAAAAAAAGAAACTCATTACAAAAAATGGCGCCCAACGTGGGGCAGCAAACGTCTATAAAAATTTTATTCGTAACCTTATGGTTAAATACTGACTTCGGTTAAAAGGACATAATTTGCTGTCTCAACCCGTGGTTAAATAAATTACGCTTTTGTAAATATACACCTTAATTTTAGTTTGTTGTAAGACCTTCGGCTGTAGAATAAATTTCAGATCCTTGCTGGACTTTCGACTACTTGGAGTGTTAAATACCAAGAAGATTTCGACCGCGTGGCTCTCTGTAATTCCTTTCCACTTCTTTCAGGATTAAGCAAACGTGAATTAAATTCTTAGGTTCATCCAGGAGTGATCGTAGTTTTAGGGAATTGTAAAAGAAGAAAGCTAAAGTATTGTGTCCGGAATTACTAAATCTTAGCTCTCGGTAGCAGTATTTAGTCCAACAATATTTTAAGTCTAAACAGTAAGAAATACAAAACTACGCACTCAAAATCATATCTCAATTAACTATAACAATTTTTTTTTGCACACTGGTATATAAATACCGAATTTTTTTTCTTTACCCATTACCTGTTACGGAAAACATTAAATTTTTATTTTTAACAAAGTAAAGTTTGGAAAAAATTATAGATAAGTTTTCATTATAATTTTTGTTTGTAAAATGGCAGTTGTACATAGCAACGAAAACCTATCAGCTGTTCTTGTTAGGGACGATTGTGCGTGTATAATATGTCAAGAGGACATGAAGCATGATCAAGATTGTCTGATAACGCCATGTAATCACGTTTACCACAATAAATGTATTAATAATTGGCTCAAGGATTCGGAGGAATGTCAAAGTTGCAGGCGAACTTGTAACCGGAGTGATCTCAAAAAAATTAGTTTGAGGCCAAGCCCACTAAAACAACTTCCGATGTCAGATGGCCATAAATCTTCACGTGGTCGGGGAAGAGCTCAAGGAGCAGTGTCACGATACAATACAAGACAAGCTCAGTGTAGACTATATGGGGGAACAGCAGAAGGTTATTCAAATTTGCTTAGAGACGATACAAATCTCTCATTTCCTTTGCTAGACGTGCGTAATTCCTGATCCTTAGAAAATAACAACAATACGCGTCATTCTGCGCCAAAAAATATTCATTCTTATCACACCAGTAGATTCCGACAAAATCAGACTTTTAATCAAGGTCAAAACCGAAACGTTATTGATTATACCCAAATTGGACATATGGTTGAAACAACGGTACAACGTTTACTAGCGAACATGAATTTGCAAGCTACTCGGCCAAATGCCTCCAACGAAGCGTTTGTAAATGCTAATATGGCAAGCAACCAAATTCTCAACCCGACTAATAATAATGCTAATAATGACATTTTACGACCAGATAGGGTAACTACCACTATACAAAACTGGCGTATTACTTTTGATGGTTCGTCAGACGGTTTAAGTTGTGAAGAATTTATCTATCGAATTAGTTCTCTGACAGCCAAACATTGAATAATGATTTTTCTGCAGTTTGCAAGAACTTGCATATTTTACTTTCTGGTAAGGCCAAGTCTTGGTATTGGAGATATCACAAACAGGTACCCAGAATAGAATGGCATCCCTTTTGTGCAGCCCTAAAGTACGAATTTAAAGATTACCGTTCTAATTATGATATTCGAGAAGAGATCCGTAACCGAAGGCAACGTCCTGGCGAAACCTTCGAACAATTCTATGACTCAGTTTCTTCTATTGTTGATCGTTTACCAATTCCTCTAGAGGAATCCGAGTTTATTGAAATGATCAGAAGGAACTTAAGACCTGACATACGGTACGAACTATTGTATATCCCCATTGATTCGATAGCGCATCTTCGTAAACTTGTTCAAATGCGTGAACACTTGCTAAATGAGGAATCGTATAGACGCTTCCAACCGGCTCGTGCACCTATGCCTATACGCAATGTTGCCGCACTAATAGAAGAAGAAAATGAAGAGGAAAATGACGTCGTAGATAAAAACCTAATGCCAATGGTTACAGCGATGGCTACAACCCCAGGCACACTCAATTGTTGGAATTGCGGTGCTGAAGGACATAGGTGGGACATGTGTATTGAGGAACGCAAAGTTTTTTGTTACGGCTGCGGGGCCAAAAATGTTTACAAGCCTCAGTGCAAAATATGTCTAGCGAAAGCAAAAAACCTGTCAAAGGGGCATTCGAGGAGAAACGGGTGCCGCCCTAGTAAAATTACAATATGATTCAGATATTTCGGTTCCAGCTAGCTCAGCCACACCACAACCATTCAGAGACAATCTATTTTAAGGAACGATGAAAATGCCGAAAGATTGGAAAAAATCATATATCCCACAAGACCATTCCATGAACGCATGCAAAATTACATGGCAGTGAGATCCCAAATTTTTAAAGATTTTCCTAACAACTTACATTCTCAAAGTAAGCCACGAAGATCAACATTACGATTGAGACGTTTTTGGAAAGCCCTACGTCAAACCAAAAGATTTCTTGTTCAAGCAGTCCTAAACGAAAGAGACTCACTCTATTATGCTGAAGTCACAATTCTAGATCATACAGTGTTCGGTTTGCTGGACACTGGAGCTAACATCAGTTGCGTGGGTTCGAACCTCGCCAAAGAAAATTTTAATAATTTACCTCAATTTAAGAGATTGAAATCAACCGTGAAAACAGCTGATGGTAAACCACACCATGTTGTGGGTAGTCTGACAGTTGATATCGAATACAAAGGTCAGATAAAAAAACTTAAAATGTTTGTTATTCCATCTCTAAACCATAACCTGATTTTAGGAATCGATTTTTGGAAACTTTTCAACTTAGCACCAAACATCATATCGAACGTATCATTAGATAGCTGTGAGAAAAAATTATATAATGACTCTTTCAACCATCACTCGTATTTGTTGACTGAGGATCAAGGTCGACAGCTCGAAGCGGTTAAATCTCTATTCCCAGATTTTGAAAAGCAAGGCTTAGGTCGAACAAATTTGCTTATGCATGATATTGACATCGGCGATGCAAAGCCAGTTAAGCAACGTTTCTATCCCGTTTCACCGGCAGTGGAAAAACTGATGCATAAAGAGGTTGATAGGATGTTGAGTTTAGGAGTCATTGAAAAATCTAACAGTGCTTGGAGTTCACCAATGCGTATTGTACTAAAGCCTAATAAAGTTCGGTTATGTCTAGACGCAAGAAAAATCAACGAAGTCACTAAAAAAGATGCATATCCGCTTCCAATAATAGAAGGTATACTTTCGCGGTTGCCAAAGGCACAAGTTATATCGAAAACTGACCTGAAAGATGCTTATTGGCAGATCGCCCTCACAGAACGATCAAAAGCACTGACAGCATTCACAGTACCTGGAAACCTTTATACCAACTCTCGGTAATGCCATTCGGTTTGTGTAATGCAGCCCAGACAATGTGTAGATTAATGGATGAAATTATTCCTCCAGACTTAAAAAATTGCGTTTTTGTTTACCTGGATGACTTATGCATCGTGTCCGATACATTTGAATCTCACTTGTCTGTTTTAGTACGAATAGCTGAACAATTTCGAAAGTCCAATTTGACGATAAACGTCAAGAAAAGTCAGTTTTGCGTTACTAAAATCAAATACCTTGGCTACATCATCGGTCAGGACGGAATTAAAACGGATCCCGAAAAAATCGAGTCCATTTTAAATTGGCCAATTCCTAAATCGCTTAAGCAAGCACGAAGATTTCTCGGTATAGCTGGTTGGTATAGGCGATTTATCGAAAATTTCGCGGAAGTCACCTTTCCAATCACTGAGGTTCTTTCGACCAAAAGGAAATTCCAGTGGACAGAGGCGGCACAAACGGCATTCGACAAAGTTAAGCGACTGCTGACCACAACACCGGTGTTGCAGAACCCAAACTTTTCGAAAAAGTTTTATGTTCATTGCGAAGCGGGCGATTATGGTATCGGCGCTGTTCTAGTGCAGCTCAACGAGGGAGGCGATGAATGTCCCGTGGCATTTATGTCAAAGAAACTTAATTCCGCTCAACGAAACTACAGCGTAACTGAGCGTGAATGTCTAGCGGCCATTGAAGCAATAGAACGCTTCCGCTGTTATTTGGAGTTGCAAGAATTTGAGGTTATAACAGACCATTCCAGTCTATTATGGCTCATGCGACAACCTAAGTTAAGTGATCGATTAGCTCGGTGGGTTTTAAAGCTGCAGAACTATAAATTTATAATAAGTCACAGAAAAGGTAAAGACAACGATGTACCAAACGCTCTCTCTAGAATTCACGAAGAAGTAAACGCCTTAGAACTAGAACCACAAATTGATTTAGATTCTCCATATTTTGACGGTGAAGAGTACGGTGAGCTGAAGGAAAAAGTCATGAAAAATTGCGAAAAGTATCCAGACATAGAAATAGTTAGCAGATATGTATACATTAGAACGCGACATTCTGATGGCAGCGTCGAAACTGAACAGAATTCGTGGAAATTATGGGTTCCTCTTGAACTACGTAGTGAAGTATTATCTCACGCACATAACGACATAACAGCGGCTCATGGTGGCATATCGAAAACTTTAGATTTGATTCGTAGAAACTTTTATTGGCCAGGAATGGTAAAAGACGTCAAAACATATATTAATAAATGTGACACATGTAAAATGACAAAAGCCCCAAACGTGACTTTACGACCATCGATGGGTAAACAAGCGATTTCTGACAGACCCTTTCAACGGTTATATGGTATATTGATATTTTAGGACCTTACCCAAGGAGTAAATCCGGTAACATAGGTTTGCTCATTGTTATGGACCATATGTCTAAATTTCATTGGCTTTGCCCTCTAAAGAAATTTACGACGAGCCTGATAATACAGTTTTTAAAAAACCATATTTTCTTTGTCTGGGTACCGGAAATTATTGTCAGTGACAACGGTTCTCAATTTAAGGCAAAAGAATTTGAAGCTTTTCTGACCAAGTGTGGAATAAAGCATATTTTTACCGCCCTATATTCACCACAGTCAAATGCTTCTGAGCGCGTAAACCGCTCATTGATAGCTGCTATCAGAGCATATCTGAAAAACGACCACCGAGAATGGGACTTAAATATAAGTGCTATAAGTTGTGCACTTAGAAATTCGCTTCATCAGTCGTTGAATTGTTCCCCATATCATGCTCTGTTTGGATTCGATATGATTACGCATGGTTCATCTTATGATCTTTTGCGAGATTTTCAGCAGTTAGAAGAACCAATGATTAAACTGTCACGCGATGACGAACTTATTTTAACTAGAGCAAAAATAAAGAAGAATTTGTCTGATGCTTACGAGCGAAATACTAGGCAATATAACTTGCGATCGAAACCCGTATCTTTTAAAATAGGTCAAGAAGTTTTCCGACGAAACTTCAGTCAGAGTAATTTTGAAAAAAAGATCAATGCCAAACTTAACCCAGCTTTTTTGAAAGCCAGAATTAAAGCAAAAATAGGCACGTCATATTACTTATTAGAAGATCTTCAAGGTAAACAAATTGGCACATTTCATGGCAAAGACATCAGAAGCTAACCGCCCTTTTTTAGTCTAATGATTTTATTTGAATAAATACAGCATTATCCAGTTTGTAATGGGCGCTTCTAAAAATATTTCAGAACTTTTAGTTTTGCTTCCCATTTTACGGAAAATCATTTATTTTCGATTATGCTATGTAACTATAAAAAAAATAATAATATAATATTATAAGCCCGTCAATAAAACGTACATCAATGCATTTATATTGTACAATAAAAACTAATTGACAATAGTACAACTGTTATACAACAACCTAACATCATTATCATATGGCGGATATAACACTAGAAGAGAGGCTGATGACAGGTTGTCAAAAGGACTTACAGATCCGCTGTACCAAGATCTGCCCTTTTTTTGATTGACCAGCGAGTGGAACGGATGGATAGCAGCAAGTTACATACTTATAAAATTCCAAAGCAAAAAAACGTGTAAATTTTAACAAAACGTATAAGTGCTGTGTTAATAAAAACAGAAATGGTGGCTTATCCTTCAACGAATTCAAAAAATAATCAGATTATTTGAAGGAACAAAAGGTTTTCAATTACTTTTAATGCGTGATTAACACATACCTAAAATAACACGACGGCTACAAAAGACGCAAGACCTTTTGATCACCTCGGTGCTACAAGCTACACACATCGAGGGAAATTACCATGATGAGAGATAAATTGGCGAATACTTTGCAGCTGGAAACTGGTTTTCCATAAAAAGCCTTCAAATTTTGTACTAATTAAACTTACACTTAAGTAATTTAATTTAAATTCCTTTTCTTTACGTAACCTAATTTAATACCTACCGCCATGTACAGTCATAACTTTTTTGACTTAATTGATTAATTGTAATCATAAAACTTGAAATATCTAAAATCATTTTTGAGGTTATTAGAGTAACAAATGAAAATGAAGGAAGTAAAATATTCATTATTATCAAAGCTAAATGAACATCGTAATTTTTAAATATTTAAATCAAATAATTAACATCATCATAGTCATTTAAGAGAAAATACTCAAAATGTAAAGTTCTGAGAACCACATGGTCTCAAACTAACCTTCCTCAACATTTTCTCATATCTTTGTTTTTTCTTTTGCATAAATTCAATGACAAGGTTAGATCGAAGACGCGTGAGAATTCTCTTCAGAATACTCGATTTATTGAGGTAGCACTTCTCCAGCCTGTTGAAAGGCAATGAAGAGGAAACACACGGAGATGGTGAAGAACTGATCAGGTGCATGCATCAGCTTCTTTGCAAAATATGGTCGGATAAAAGCATGCCCGACGATGAGAACCTAAGTGTGCTCTATCCAATCCACAAAAAAGGCGATCCCCAATTACCGTGGAATAAGCCTTCTTAATATCGCATATAAAGTCCTATCAAAAGTATTGTGTGAAAGACTAATGTCCATCGTCAAGAAACTGATTGGACCTTTTCAGTGTGGCTTTAGACCAGGTAAGTCAACCATTGACCAGATATTCACCATGCGCCAAATCTTGGAAAAGACCCGTGAAAAGAGAATCGACACCCACTACCTCTTCGCCAATTTTAAAGCCGACTTTGACAGCACGAATAGGAGCTGCCTTCACGCCGCTATGTCTGAATTTGTATCCCCGCAAAACTTATACGGCTATGTAAACTGACCTTAAGCAGCGCTAAAAGCTCCGTCAGGATTGGGAAGGACCTCTCCGAGCCGTTCGATACCAAACGAGGTTTCAGACAAGGTCGTGTGACTTTTTTAACTTATTGCTGGAGAAAATAATACGAGCTGCAGAGCTGAATAGAGAAGGTACAATATTTTACAAGGGTGTACAGCTGCTGGCGTACGCCGATGATATCGATATTATTGGCTTCAACAATTGCACCGTGAGTACTGCTATCTCCAGACTTGATAAAGAAGCGAAGCGAAAAGGTCTGGTAGTGAATGAGGGAAGACGAAATATCTCCTGTCATCAAACAAACAGTCATCGCATTCGCGACTCGGCTCTCCCTCACTGTTGACAGTCATAACTTCGAGGTCGTAGATAATTTCGTCCATCTAGGGACCAGCATTAACACCAACAACAATGTCAGCCTGGAAATCCAACGCAGAATCACTCTTGCCAACAGGTGCTTCTTTGGACTGAGTAGGCAATTGAAAAGTAAAGTCCTCTCTCGACGAACGAAAACCAAACTCTACAAGTCGCTCAACATACCGGTCCTATTATATATGGCGCAGAAGCGTGGACACTGTCAACATCTGATGAGTCGGCTCTAGGAGACTTCGAGAGAAAAGTTTTGCGAACAATTTATGGCCCTTTGCGCATTAGCAACGGCGAATATCTCAGACGATGGAACGACGAGCTGTACGAGCTATTCGATGATATTGACATAGTTCAGCGAATGAAGAGGCAGCGGCTGGCTAGGCCATGTCGTCCGAAAGGACTCCAGCTTTGAAAGTATTCGATTCAGTACCCGCTGGGGGAAGCAGAGGAAGAGAAGACCTCCACTCCATTGGAAGCATCAGGTGGAGAGTGACCTGGGTTTACTTGGTATTTCCAACTGGCGCCAGGAAGGGGAAAGAAGAGAAGAATGGCGCTCTTATATTGATTCGGCAATAATCGTGTAAGCGGTGCCAACGCCAATAAACAAGACGAAGAAGATCGAGGAAAGACAGCATTCTCTGTCAACGGCGCGAGGTATGAATTTATAAGAATGCCGTTCGGATTAAATAATGCACCCTCAATCTTTCAACGATGCGTTAACGACATACCAGGAGAATACTTTGGAATGTTCGCATATGTTTATATTGATGATGTGTTAATTTATTCATCTACTGCAGAAGAACATATGGAACACCTTCGGATTATGATAAACTCTTTAATGAAAATATGAAAATTTCTGACGAAAAGTCAAATTTTTTCCAAGATACATTCGAATACCTTGGACATACATATAATAAAACATAATAGGATAACAGTTGATCCAAAAAAAAGACTAAAACAAAAAAAAATTACCCACAACCAAAATACAATATTTAAAAGAATTGAGACCTTTTCTAGGACTTGTTAGTTATTACAGAACATTTATTAAAGACTTTCTAAAAATTACTAAACTATTAACTATTAATTTAAGAGGAGAATTAGGTATGATAAAAAAGAATCAAATTAATAAAATACTTGTAAATTTTGACACAACAGCTGTAGAAGCTTTTGAAAAAATTAAAAATGCATTACAAGAACAGGTTGAAATTTTCCAACCAGATTTCTCTAAACCTTTAAGTTTAACGACAGATGTTTCAGCACAAAATCATCAACCAATTGCATTTATTTCACGTACATTAAATAAAACGGAGCAAAATTATAATACCAATGAGAAGGAATTATTAGCAATAGTGTGGTCTTGACACAAACTTTGGAATTATTTATATGGTGTAGCAGATTCAACAATCTACACCGATCATCAATCCTTAATATTTTCTATTTCTTAGTCTATAAACCTGGACACCAGAACCTCGCTGTAGATGAGCTTTCGCGTCAGCAAATCAATAATAAAACAAACTGTGGAAACTATGAAAAAAGTTAAGCAACCACTTAACTCTTTCAAAAATCAAATAATTATTTTATAAGATAACGAAAGGAATGAAGTCCTCAATCAAACAATATTTCCCGGTCAATTAAGACACACAATACTTTATAGAGATACCCCGGATGTACTATCTAAACTTAAAGATGTAGTTCATCCAAAAGTTACTAATGCGATAAAGATAGATGAGGAAATACTATTTCACCTAAAAGACGAAATTATCTCCGCCTTCCCAAAGTATAACCTGGTGCTAGCTTAAAATAAGTTAAACGACGTAACTTCTATGAACAAACATAAACGTGCTCACAGGAACTACAAAAATATCACGTAAGAAATATTGTTGTCCCATTACCGGCCCAATATTAAAGAAATGTGCCGTAAACTAGTGGGAGGCTGTGAAATATGTCTACAGCACAAATACGAAAGACAACCAAATAAACAGCCTATTGGAAAAACTCCAAAACCAACACAAGTAGGAGAGTACATACAAGTGAACATATTCCATATAAACAATATGCTATATCTTAGTTCAATAGATAGGTACTCCAAAGATTGTTATTTACGAAAGCTAAATACAAAGAAATACTCACACAAGTGTACCCAAATACTAAGTATCTCATGACCGATAACGAAAATATATTTAACAGCAACATAGCAAAATTCTTGTACAGCCGGATACAAATAACGGACTCCGTTACGCTTGTACGTCATTCGACATCAAACGCTCAAGTTGAACGAATACATAGTACTCTTATTGAACTTTGTCAAAGTTTAGCTGCAGAAAATAAAACAGCTCCTGCCGACGAACTATTCAACCAGTTCCCCAATGCAATAAGACAATTCACTCCACAACAGGATACAAGCCCGAGGACGTTTTCAACAATCGAGAAAAATATCCTGATATTAAGGACATACTCGAGGATAAACAGAAAAAACTACTCAGACACCATAACAAAAAAAGGAAAACTATAATATTCAAACCAGGTGACATAGTTTATAGTCGAACAGATCGACGAAATAAACTCGTAACAAAATACAATAAGCATAAGGTAAAAGAAGATCGTGGGGACATAATCCTAACAGTCAGGGGGAAAACAATACACAAAGACAGTATAAGAAAAATTAGCACACCATGCAACTAAGAGGCTTCCTAATTTTAAAAAACAGTTACTTACGGATTTTGTGATAAAATAACAGACTTGACTGGTAAGAAATATGTACTTACTGAAGTACCTAGATACTGTGTATACCATGTATCGAACTTATCTATAATAATAGAACCATATGGAAGAATTATACGAACTAAAATATGATAATCGATAAAATAGAAACTAAAGTCACAATTAATACCATCCGAGTATCGTGCCAAACGTGCGCTCAATTTTTTAGGTTCTATGTTAAAATTTGTAACAGAAATTCCAGATCACGATGATCTTGTCGAAATTAAAACAGGACTGAACCAGCTTATTGAAAATAATAATCATCAAAGAAAAATAAATTGCCGATTTGAAAAAATTTTAGCAACATTAAATCCAGAATCTTCTTTTGATCAGTCAGTACTTACTGAAATATATAACGAATTAATAACTATTACAAATACCATTAACTTTGCAAAAACAGGAAATTTCTTTTCTGGCACACTTAATTTTATAAAATATACGATATTCCAATAATAATCGTACTAGAGTATTTCGATATTCACATGTGTACTTTTAATAATGCTATTATTACAATGTATAAATATCCCATAATAACCAACAAATGTCGAATGTATAATTTAACCCCACTAGCCTTTAAATACGTAAAATACCAACTTTATGATAGAATTGATTTTTGTAATAATAACTTCATCAATTTATCAAAATGCCAAAACTATGTAGGAACACATATTTGTAAAAAAGAACCAAATGATAATTGTACTATCCCTTTGTTATTAAAACAAAAAGCCCATTGTAATATTATCCAAGAAAATAATCTTCCCTTGCAAATATTAGATAATGGCAAGTTTTTTTATCTATAACGAACACACATGCAACGGAATTAGGGTAAATGGCCCACATTTAATCCAATTCCATTTCAATACAACTATTGATAATAAAACTTATATTAATCATAAACAAGAAATAAAAAATGTAATACATACGCATGGAATGAAAAGGCTAATGTACTAAGAATCCCAAATTCCGAATCAGATTATAAATTTACTAAGCAATGTTTAAATTATTTTTACCAATTGAAGAACATCCTTGGAAATTTACTTTATATCTAACTGTAAAAGTTCCGAAATTAAGTTAACACCCTTTTTTTGATTTCAAATCTTTTTTTTATTTAATATTGTTATTATTTATTTACACCGTGTGATTTGTGTGTTAACAGCGAGCGAATACCTTAAAACCATTTTATCTTAAGGGGGGACATCTGAGTAACTCAAAAAAAATAAGCGGATTTTCTGGAATTTTTTTTGACCAAACGAAAGAGCCAATCGAAATTTTGTAAAGTAGGTTTTATAATATGTGATCCGATGTACAAAATATGATTTTTTGATAGAAATCGAAAACAAAATGGCGGCTGTGCAGCATTTCTTCGTAGGCCCTATTTTTGGGAAGGGGGTCCATGGCCGGAAAGCTAACGTCCTTAATTTTTGATCTGGAACAAAAAATAAAGTTTTGTTAGTTTCTATACATCAACAGCTATCGACACACGTAGGATTTTTTCGATATATTGATTTTTCGCAAAATGGTGCGTGATCGAAAAAAAAGGTCAAATTTTCACGAGGAAAAAAAGTCCAAAAATTGTTTATAAAAAAAAAAGTAAGCAATATAAAAAAAAAAATTATACTTGTGTCGATAGAGGAAGGAATTTTGAATATACTGTCAAAATTTCAGATCGATCGGTTAAGATTTGCTCGAGTTATGTTTCCGGCCGTCTAAAAAAAAGTGGTTTCGAGAAAAACGCGTTTAAAGTTATTATATACCATATATATAGAATATGCCTATGAGGCATTGCCGCAGAATGGAAAATTTGGACATTTAGACACTTTTGCCGGATTCTATCTTGTGGTATATTATTTTTAAGATCCTAAAGCATCTTTTAAACGAAAAAAAATTTTTTTGATTTTTTCAAAATTTTACTCAGATGTCCCCCCTTAAGAATGGGAGTAAATTCAGTGAGGTGAGTATACTGGTAAGTGTCCAGGTAAATATTCGGGTGATCATTTACAAATTCATTTAATTATAAATTGTATTTGTTATATTATAACATAATTCATTTTGCTTATTTTTTCCTAAAAAAATATTATTTATAGGATGATGAGGTCATCCTCATCCATGTCTTCAACACTAACCTTAATAATAACTATAGTACCATAATTATAAAATTATATACATATCGACAACTACAATTAAACATCAGACGCCAAAAAAAGTTCGAATTAGCTTATCTAACCGAGTTGCAACGTGTACAAAAACTTAGCCCTCTGAAATGAGGACATTTCATATTTAACACAGGGGAGAGCTAGTGACACTACATACATATATAATAATTGTCCATAAACAAGAATACCGATAAGCAACCTTCATCGTTATATGATAAGAATATGATAGAATACATAAAGCAAGTGTTTCGTGTCGGGGTTGATTAGGGGACGGAATTCCTCTTGAATTCCGGTAACGGGGTTCGGGGGAGGTGCCGGTCCTTTCCACATAAGGTGGAAATCCTAAACGGGACTAACTGGACTCTTCCCATAAATTTGAAGAGTCACTTAGATAAGAACAAAAGACAGCAGCGACATCTCTATGTAGAAGCTTTGGCTGCTGCTCATGGTTGCACACGTAAACATGCCGCCCGTCTTGCTGAAACACTGCTAAATATTACTAAATTACAAATTTCACTATGTAGAATTCAAATTTTTAATAGTTAAAGTTAGAAAATAAATAATTCAATAAAATTTACTATTTAACAATTCATTTTTTTTATATAGAATTTAATTTTTAAAACTAAAGATTGTTTTTCGTTACACCCTCGCCGCCGTCTAATAGGGTGAGCAACCGGAGATCACCCATCCGAAAATTGTGTTCTGGGCAGCTGGTCGTGTTGAGGTTGCTGGCATAAGCCCTGGCCGGAGAATCATGCCATATTCTTGGTGAGGCAATTCTTCCTTCTCTCGGTGGAGGTGGCCGCTGGACCACTGACCAGATACCCGACAGAGGTAGTCTGAGTACCGGGGGGTTTGGTGTTTGGTTGGATTCTGCGGGAACCTCTTCGTCGCTGGCATCAATTTCCAGCACCTCCTCGTCGCTGGAGTCGTCCAACAAGGCTTGATACGGGTCATGCCTTCTGGTAGGCCTACAGTCTACCGCATCTAAGGCCTGCGGCACGTCTTCCTCGCCCCTGTCGGTTTCCCACAGGTGTAGGAGACTGCGATGCTGCTCCTGACACCGATCACAGTGTCTGGTCGATGGGCAACTGCTGGCCATGTGACGCGGCGACAGGCAGTTGGCACAATGCCGATGAAGGAGGACTGCCCCCAGTCTCTCCGTCGGTTCGAGTCGACGCAGTTGTCGACAGAATAGCAGCCGGTGGTTGTGGTTGCACACAGGGCACCGGTGTTCCTTCCTGAAATTAGATAAATCCTTAGTGCATTTTTCGACGGGAAGCCTAATCAATTTCACAATTGGACGTGTAATTATGCCTCGCGTCGTACGTATATCTACAACTCTAACTCGACTATCTGGACCTAAAAAAACCCTAATAACTCTACCAAGTCGCCACTCATTCGGGGGTAAGTTGTCCTCTTTGACAACTACGTAGTCGTCAACCTCTAGATTTAGGTGTGGGAACTGCCACTTGGCTCTCTTGTGCAGTTCCTTTAGGTACTCCACCTTCTATCCTTGGTGAAGCGCCTTTAGCTTTTGCCAACGGTGTATTATTGACATCGGGTTTCCGCAGATTTCTGGTTCAGCGATCGGGAGCAGCGGACTTCCTATTAAAAAATGTCCCGGGGTTAGGGGTTCAAGGGATTCCAGATTATCTGAAAGTGGACTTATCGGACGTGAGTTAAAGCATGCTTCTATTTTGGCCAGTAACGTCCAGAATTCTTCCATCGTAAAACGCACCGCATTTGCTACCTTTCGAAAATGGGTTTTGAAGCTCTTCACTCCTGCTTCCCATAATCCTCCCATGTGAGGAGCTCCTAGTGGTATGAAGTGCCGGCTGACTTCTTGATGAAGATATGATTGCATTGTTAGGTGTGAGGCTGCAGTCATGAATATATTAAAATCATGTCTCAAGGCTTTGTTTGCTCCGACAAAGTTCGTGCCATTGTCCGAGTACACATTATGCGGACAGCCCCGTCTTGCCACAAACCTGGCAAATGCACCCAAGGATGTTGATGTCGATAGATCGCTAGTTGCCTCTAGGTGTATTGCCTTGGTAGCAAAACATACAAATACGCAGACGTATCCTTTAGTGATGAGACATGCTCGGCCAGTGTAATTTTTAATCTCAAACGGCACCGTAAAATCCACGGTGAACGGTCTGGATACGTCCGTTCTTTCCGGTGGGAGCGCAGCCATGAGTTGTTCCCGTGTTCTTTTTCTGTAAATTATACAAACTTTGCAATTATTAATTTCGGTTTCTATTAAATTTTTTAACCGTAATATCCAATATTCTGACCTCATAAGTCTTAACATGAGTAACGCTAGCGCTAGTCTTCCGCCTACTCTCATAACTCCATTCTTGTCCTGAAATGGATTGAGAGTACGGATGGAGCTCTTAGCGCTTACTGGGTTAGAAGAAGATAATTACCGTATTCATCTGAATAACAACGCTTTTGGGTCAACAGGTTAAGTCGGGTTTTTACCTCTCGAATTTCCGTAGATTCACTTCGATTTGTTAATTTGTGCACCGGGTGTATTTTCCAATAAAATTGAAAAATTCGTGCAACTACCTTCAGGGCGCGAGAAAAATCGGAGAATCGTTCCATGATGTCTTCTTTGGCTAAAATTCGTGCTGCGGGAGTTCTAACTCCCTTTTGTTCCTGTACGGTTTCCTGTGGCTCCGTCTGTCTCTGAGGCCACTCAGAAGGCTGCTTCTTCAACCACCTTGGACCTTGCCACCAAAGAGTGCTCTCCACGAGTTCTTGGAGAGAAACGCCGCGGCTGCCGGATCCGACGAGTTCCTCAATCTTCGAGACTCTATTCGCCACGCAGGTAGTCCAGCAGCATGGGGTCTTCTGCAGCCATGAGAGCACGATAGTGGAGTCTATCCATTTGTAAACTACTGGTTGAGCAACATCGAACTGTGGAGGTAAAGCGTTAATTAGTTCTGCTAAAAGTAGTGCCCCACATAATTCTAATCGTGGTAAAGATATTGTTTTTACTGGCGCTACTTTGGTCTTACTCACCAGCAGATTTACGCTTGGAACGATATTTGAATTTTGTTCCCGAACTTTTACATATAACGCAGCAGCATAGGCCTTCTCAGAAGCATCACAAAACCTATGAAATTCAACTTCTCTTGGTGTAGCTTGGACTTATGTGCATCTCCTGGACGTTGAAATGGAACCTATCTTGAACAGCATTCCATCTGATCCCTAACATCCTTGCTTTGTCGTCAATCTGCAGTCGTCAATCTGCAGGAAATCCTTGAGAAGATGCTCTTTTGGTAAATCGGCTGAAATTTCTTTGGAGTTTGAGGTCCACTTACGTAGTGGAAATCCTGCATCTTTAAGAGTCTCGACCAGTTCATTCCGAGTGTGAATGGCGGTCTCACAATCATGTGCACCAGCAAGGACGTCATCAACAAGCATATGTTGCTTTAAAACCCTGGATGCAAGAGGAAGCATCAGGCTAATATCTTCTGCCAGCTGAAGTAGTGTCCTTATCGCTAGGTATGGGGCACAGTTAACTCCGAAAGTCACTGTTTGGAGCTTATAATCCATTAATTCCTCTTCCATTGATTCCCTAAATAATATCCTATGAAACCTAGTGTCCTTTGGATGCAACAGGATTTGCTTTTTCAATATCAGCGTGGAATACATATTTAAAGAATCTCCATTTCAATATCAACGCGATAAGGTCGGCTTGAAGAACTGGACCAGGATGAAGCACAACATTCAAACTTACCCCATTGGATGTTGGGTTTGATGCATTAAACACTACGCGGACCTTTGTCGTAGTGCTATCCGGTTTTACCACTGCATGATACCGCAGGTAATGAGATTCTGGGCCTTTGTTGTGCTGTCCACTAGTTTCATATGACCGAGAGTTATATATTCTCGGAGTACCCGATGGTATTCTGCCTTTAGTTCCGGTTTGCGCACCATAGCTGCTTCATTCCTCAAGAATTGCTGCATTGCACCGCTCCTCGAATATCCAATATTTATGTCCCCTTGGAATTCATGCCGAAATGGAAGTGTCACCATATATTTTCCTTGTTCAGTCTTCGTTGTTGTGCTTACATACTGCCGCTCGCAGAATGTTTCTTCAGGAGTGATCTGTTTTTTACTTGTGACTTGTTCTAGTTCCCAAAACCGAGTGAGCTCAGAGCTCGAAATTTCGGTGTATATCGAGATTTTTTTTTTTTTTGTATAATGTTTTATTGAATCTTTCCTTTTTGGAAACTTTCAATAATTTCGAAAATCTTAAAGCTAATTCTTATTCCTAGAACAAGTTAATCATTACCACTGTATAGATTAACAAAGTAAGCAAAGTACAATAAATTACGAATATAACTTAGATTTATCAAAGAATGTGTTTATATAGATATTATTAGGTATACCAAACACTCATAACAAAAGATCTATCATAAAGGATAATTTAAAGTAAATTATAATATCATGAAGGATATATGCGGAGCGCAACTCCGATGTAGAATAATTGGATGCGGCAGAGCCCTTAGTCACAGTTCAAACGTAAATCCTTTCTCTTTAATCGCTTAGGGTAGTTCTGCTGTAGTAATTTTTTAGCTAGAAAGTTTGGGTGGTTAGATAACATTAATGAGTAATTTTTAAGCAGTTTCTCTATTTCCTCGGTGACGGTTTTAATCCCGAGATCTTTGTGAATTGCGGTGTTTTTTACATACCATGGGGCTTTGCGTATTGATCTTAAGATTTTAGACTGCAGTCTTTGAGTTCTATCCAGGCTAGATTTGATCCCGTACGTCCAAGATGGCTTTATTAGTATATTAAAAAGTAAAACTTTTTTTTCTAGACTTAGTTTGGACTTGGAGGCTACAATCCAATGCAAGTTCGCAATTTTCAATTTGGTTTGAGTAATCTTTTTGTATATGTGGTTTCCCAGGTGAGTGTTTTATCCAATGTAACTCCCAGGTAGGTAACGAATTCTTTCTGAGGTATTGTATTCCCATTTTTAGAGATTGAAGGACATGTGTCTTTTTTTAGGGTAAATGTTACTTGTATACACTTAGACTCATTGACTTTAATTCTCCAAGTTGTTAGCCACTCTTCTATTACTTTTAAATGTTCTTGTAATATGTAACTGGCTGTCATGGGGTTTGAATGGACACTAAGTATTGCTGTATCATCCGCAACAGTTGATGTGATGAGGTTTCGGTTTGTGGGAAGATCGTTCGTATAAATTAAATATAAGACGGGCCCTAAAACACTTCCTTGTGGAACACCGGCAAACATTTCATAGGATTCGGTGGTGTAACTTTTTTGCCTAACACGAAATTTTCTGCCAATAAGAAAGCTTTCTAAGACATCATAAATTTTTACGGGAAGCGTAACTTTCAGCTTGTATAATAGACCATCTAACCAAACTTTATCAAATACCTGAGCAACATCGAGGAACACTGCAGCGCAATATTGCTTGTTTTCAAACGCTGATCATATGTGTGCTACGATTCTATGCACCTGCTCTATTGTGCTGTGTTTTTCTCTAAACCCGAATTGGTGGCATGGTATGGTCTGTGTCGATTCTAAAATCGGTAATATTTTTTTTAATAAAAGTTTTTCGAAGATTTTTGAGAATACCGTAATTAAGCTAATAGGCCTAATAGGAGCCCACCAAAGATGGATCTTTACCAGGTTTAGGAATCATAATAATCTCCGAGAGCTTCCAAGATTTAGGAAAATAGTGTAGTATCAATATACTATTAAATATACAAAGCATGAGTTTAATTGCCACATTTGGAAGCTCTTTTATCATATCACCCGTTATCCTGTCGTATCCAGGAGCCTTCTCTTTCTTTATGTCGTTAGTAATAACATCTTTAAGTGATATAAAATTAAATTGAATAAAATTTTTATCTGGATCTGCACGAAATTCTGGAAGAGATTTGTATCCAATATTTGGTGTAAATACAGTGGAAAGATACATGGCAAATGAGATACACTTTTCCTGGTCGCTTCGAGCCAACTCACCATTGTGAGTTCTCAATGGAGGGTCGCAAGTGACGGGACTTTTGAAACTCTTAACTTTTCGCCTCAAAGAGTAGTTGGTATCAGATGTAGCTGACAGAGATTGTACGGACTTTTGAAATTCGATTTCCTTTTTTTGTTTCAGGACATCGTGAAGCATTTTTATGTATATATTGAGCTCATTTTTTAAGGCCAGGGAACGAAACCTCTGCCAATCTCTCCTTAGTTGTCTTTTTTTGGTTACCAGACTTGTAATGTCTTTACCCTTAAGACCGTTGAAAATTTGTCTTCTATGAGTGTTAGATGGGCCGTGCGTTGAAATTTTCGCTGCCAAATGAAGTAATGTAGTAAAGCCATCAACTGCATTGTCGACATCTGCTATTGATTTTAGAGGAATGAGCGATTTTAGACGCGCGCTAATGAATTTTCTGTATTTAAGCCAATTTGTAAATTTATTGGTTAAGCCTAGCTGTAAGTCATTGAAAACTGGAATTATGTTAATGGAACATAGACAAGGCGAGTGATCAGATGATAAGTCGAAAAGGGGTTTTACGCTTACTTGTGCTCTACTGATACCACAAGTTACTCCAAAGTCAATCAAATCTGGGGTTTTGCTGAGATCAGTTGGCCAGTATGTTGGCTGACCGGTAGATATAACGTCGAAACCGTTATTTTGAATGGATTTATATAAATTTCAACCCTTTGGAGATATTAACCTAGATCCCCAGAAGGAATGTTTTGTGTTGTAATCACCTGCTACTAGAAACCGTTTACCTAGTTTAGAAAAGAAATCAGTAAATTGAATTTCTGATATGTTGTATCGGGGCGGACAATATATGGCGGAAATGTTTATTCCACCAGAATTATCATATATATGAACTGAGGTAGCGTGAAGGTAGTCTTTACAGTACTCTTCCATTATATAATGTTTAATTTTTTGCCTGATAAGTATTCCAGCTCCACCGCGCGCTTTCCCTTCAGGGTGTTTGGTGTCATAAAACAGAAAGGTATCAATATTGAAGTTGTTAAATTTGGTCAAATGAGTTTCGGAGATTAGCATTATATCAATTGCTTGATTTTCTAAGAAGAGTTGAAGTTCATTTTTGTGTTGGACCAAGCCGTTGGCGTTCCAATAACATATCTTAAGGTCGTGCAGGGCTTAGACAAAATCGCTTGAAGGAGGAGATTTTGATTTCGAATTAAATCTTGCATCATACTTTTCATTGATGTCATATATTCTTGCATCATGCGTATAAAGCAGTTTAGCGTATTTTCAAGTGAGTTAACAGACGGAATGAACGGGATGGACGTTTCTTGCGTTGTGAGCTGAGGTACACCTTTTAAAGCTTGGGCGTAGGATATAAAGTTGGTATTAGTAGGCTTTGTTTCGGCAGCTTTTAATTGAGGCTGAGGGTGAGAGGCAGGAAAGTTGCTAGAAGCCTTTTTACTGCCCTTGCCTTTTAGGGAAATATATATTGGACAACCCCTGTAATTGGCGGTGTGATTTTCACCGCAATCGCTACATTTTTTAGACTCAGGGGTTGTTTTAGATTTCATACAGTCTTTTGAACTGTGTAAATCTCCACAAATGTCACATATACTTTGTAAAGAGTAATATCGCTTCGTATGGCCAAATTCTTGACAATTAGGGCACTGAACAGGACCTGTTCGTTTATGTGGTTCTTCCACGGAAATACGACGGTGAGGAAGATACCGCAGTTTGTAAATAGGGCGAACTTCTCCCTTCTTTAAGAGCTGGAAATCTGGCTCAATATCAACCCTAAACATTGGCTGAGGTATGTTAGCCTTATTTTTAATGTTGAATACATTTCTTACCCTGAAACCTTCTTCTTTCAAGGCACTTTCTATTTCCAAGGGACTTACACTGTGTTCAATGCCCTTTATGATGACTGCTAAGCTACGACTACTTTTGAGCTGAAAGGTATAGAAGTACTTCTTTTCCTTTTCGAAATTATCTGCTACCTTGCGATAGCTATCTCCTCCGTAGGTTTGCACTTTCACTTCCTGCATATTTCCCTTTTTAATTGGGACTACATGGAAGTTATTTTTCCCAATTAGATCTATCAATTTGTTGACAAGGTTGCTAGAGTTCGCATCTCTAAGATAAATTGGCGGCGGCTTGGACGTTTTCTGCACACGCACTTGATCATCAGCAGCAGAAAGCATATGAAATCGATTATTCTCATGCTGTCTTTTTCTCTTGCTGTTTTGACAATTTTGTTTTGATTTTGTTCACTATTTTTTTGGGGTGACCGTTTCCTTTTTACAAGAAAGTAGCGATCGATTTCCGTTTGAATTACTGCTTTCTTTGTAGCGCTATTTTCGGTGTAGTCTTGAGTTTCGATTCTAGAAGGAGCTGGAGGAGTTGCGGTAATCGGCGATTGAGCTGGTAAAGTAGTCCTAGAAGGGACTACAAAAGCTGGGGGCTCATTTTCCAATCGTTGTTTTCGCTGTTGGTGCTGTTGTTGTGGCGCTTGCTGTTGCTGTTGTCTTTGGTTAACGTTTCCACGTTGTGGCGACCGATTTGGTCCCATTTTGTAGTTTGCACAATATATTTTATTTAAAAATTTAAAATACTTTCACTTTGCACTCGCAAGAGTTGCCAGTTGCCTATTGTCCATCGAGATGTATGATTTTGTAATCATATTGGGAGTTTGAGGGGTTGGACCTGTTAAGATCCAAACAAAGACTGTCTCCTGCACCAGAAGAGAGTCTAAAACGTTCTTCTTAACGTTTCCTATCATTATGTGCGGATAAAAATCCGCTCCACGTCCACCTGCTGACTTTTATTAAAATTGACATCGGCTAAATTAATTGGGGGCAGTAAACCAAAATCCACTTGGTCCACTGTAAACTGGGGGAGGTTTCCTGTCAGTCGGGGGAGAATCAGGCCTCTTGCCTCAATTCTAATCTTGGGTTTGACAGGAGAACCTAAAACGAACTGTTCGACTTCTCGCACCTTAGCCGATGTGGACGCATTAATACCGCAAATCTGCATGTCAGCAGGCTGTGTAGGCAATTTGATACGTCGTTGCAACCGTTTCGTTATGAATGTACCTTCTGATCCCGAATCAAGAAGGGCCCTTGCTTCATATTTCACTCCTGAGTAGCAGATGTGTACCTTTGCAGTACCTAATACAACGGTTTTTGCGTTTCTTGCAAAAAGTGCGTTGGCGTTCCTCGATGTGGTTGGGGGTTGAGCAGGCCTGATCTCCGTACTTCCTAATGCCTGCCGATTAGTTGACGTCGATGGGTTATTCCCAGTTGGATTCCGGTGCAGCAGGGAATGATGCCGTTGGTGGCAATTTAAAGTGCTCTTACAATTTCTTGCTAAGTGGGAATGTGCTAAACAATTCATCCATAAATTGTATTTTCTAGCCACTTTGACGCGATCGTCTACTTTCATGGCTAGAAATTTCGGGCACGCTTTTACCACATGCGCTTCCTGTGGACAGTCTGCAAGTAGGCTGTGAAAATTGAGTATGATGAGCAACTACCTTCTTTCCATATGATGGGGCTGGACCGCGATTTTGCAATGTCCTAGACACTCTTGTGCGTTGAATGTTTGTTAAAAAGTTATCCAGTTCCTCCCACCTCGGAATTTCGGTCTAGTGGACGATTCCTTGCTCCCACAAGGCTTTGTAGAGACTAGAAAGGCAAAATTGCATCCCAGTTGCTTATCTCAATGCCATACATCTGAAGCACTGAGATGCAATTATCTACTGCTCGTTGTAAGTTGAACAACCTTTTCGACTGACTGTTTACCATCCCTTTTGTTTTCGTAACGCTCCGACAAGTTCTGCCACGCGGTTATGAACCCATCATTGGTCAATGGGGATTTCTTCACGATGTCCTTTACTTCCCCACTAGTCTTGTAGTTTAGATGATATAATTTCTCAACCGGAGTTAGCCGAGAATTATTTACGTACATATATTGCTGTAAACAAATCGCGGAAAGATGGCCATGCCATGTAGTCACCATAAAAAATTTCGGTGTCACATGGGGGAATTCAGGCTCCCGCGCTGCAGGATTAACCGTTGAGGAGCTTTGTTGTACAAAGGTCAGGTTGTGCATTGTTTCACCCATCAGTGCCGCACATGTCAGGTATGCATGGCTATGCTACCTGCTTCGTCAGCAGACAAATTCCGCGAATAACCATAGAATGACTCCTTGACTTTCAACCACAGCGCTTTCAATTCTTCCTTCTGAATGTCCAGAGAAAAAACTGAGTGATTTGCACTTGGAGTGTTGTTATACAACTCTTCGAACTCTAGCAGTGCATCACAGGCGCGAGAAAAGTCATTAGCGTGAGTCATTTTCAGTAATTGCGAATTAAATGAAAAATTTAGTTATTGCCGACGTTGGAATTCTAATACTACTTTGTATCAGCCGTAAAAAGAAAATATTTAGAAATCAACCAGTATCGTCAGTGCTCGTATACGAGTAGCGCAGATATGTCGCCTATATAGATTTTCGACCAAATCGTTATAATGCCTGAGAGTTTCAAAAGGTAATTTTTCGAAATATCAAAACTTGCGAGGAATCAACCGGTCGTAGGTGCTCGAATAGCACCGATATTTCGCGTATATGTATACTTTCGTTAATAATGTTATAATGTCTGAGAGTTCGCGCATAAATCCGCACTCTCAAACTTTCAAAAATCAATTTAAAAAGTAATTGGAAACCAGATGACTTACCCTTAGTTGGGCCTCACTGCTTAATAAGCAGTATCTTGGCCTTGTCGCGAACTGGTGGGCTTTTGGTGGTGGCCTTGCTGCTTACTGCGCGCTTTCGGTGCTTGCCGCTTGCACTGCGCGCCTGCCTTTCATACTGCTCGCTTAGCCGCTTACACTGCGCGCTTGCCGCGATTCCTGCGCGCTTGGCACTGACACTGCGCGCTTGCCACTTACACAATTTTTGAATTTTGATTTCTTTTTTTTTTTTCTGAAAGACCTTTTCTTTGCTTTAACTTTTTTGTTCACTTTAACTTTTCTTTTTTAAGGCCTTTTTTCACTTTATTTTTCTTCTTTAAGGCTTTCTTTTTTCCACTTTTATTTTTCTCTTTTAAGCCTTTTTTTTTATCAATTAACCTTCTTTTTTCAATTAATTTTTCTTTTTAAGACTTTTTTTCCACTTTATTTTTCTTTTTTCAATTTTCTTTTCACTTTATTTTTCTTTTCAAGGCGTTTTTTCAATTAACCTTCTTTTTTTTCACTTTTCTTGTCACTTTATTTTTCTTTTCAGGGCTTTTTTTCAATTTACCTTCTTTTTTCACACTTTATTTTTCTTTTTTAAGGCTTTTTTTCATTTTACCTTCCTTTTTTCTTTTTGTTAACTCTCTACTTACTCTTGTTCCTATTTTTTATTAAATCAATTATTTTTGGCGGAAATGGTCGCGTTCCGTTCCTTTTCCACTGGTTGGCGATCAGAGTTGTTTTCTCCAGGTTGTTGCAGATCACGCCACTTGGCAAGAGTTTAGGCGAATTATTTTGTCCAATTGTCCAAATGAGCACGCGACTTGGTAATGCTAAGAAGTTCTATATTTTATTATTCCTTTGTGAAGATGGTATTTTCACAAAATTATAATCAAAATATAGATTTCTTTTTAATACTTTCGTAATTTCACGCAAGATTTGTCTTTCTGTTGGATCCGGCTCGAAGGACCATGTTTCGTGTCGGGGTTGATTAGAGACCGGAATTCCGGCAACGGGGATCCTGGGAGGTGCCGGTCCTTCAGAAAGCTAAAAAAAAAGGATCTACTTGCCGGTCGCCAAGCTCTCAATAAAAGTTTGCATTATTATATGTATTAATTAAATAGTGTCATTTATTAAATGAAAAATATGTATGCAAAACCTAAACGAATAAAATGACCGAACTCACCTGAGATGTTGCTGCTGTGGCTGCTGGATCAAAAGAAGGGCCTAAGGCCGGCAACATTGGCCTTTTAAAGATTTCCACATAAGGTGGAAATCCTAAACGGGACTAACGGGACTAACTGGACTCTTCCCATAAATTTGAAGAGTCACTTAGATAAGAACAAAATACAGCAGCGACATCTCTAGGTAGAAGCTTTGGCTGCTGCTCAGGGTTGCACACGTAAACAGCAAGCATATTATTTGATAAGTAACAAAACATTACGTTAACTGAGCTGTAAACATATTTTCAATAACAACTTTTTCAACAAACATTTCTAAACATATTTTCAATAACAACCTTATAACAAACAACAGATCACCAAATAATATTTATCCGTAAAGGTAGATACTATTAGAAATATTTAGTATAAATAAAATGTAAGTCAGTTCTGAAAATAAACGAAGTTTGAAAAGAGCTGTTGCTCTTAAATAATAATTTTATTTTAATTCGAATTGAACTCGGACTCATAACTCTCGCGAAGTCACCTGTGCAGCAACATGCCTTGTTTTTTTGTATATTTATAAAACGTTCAATAGTTTTTTCAAGCAGGGATACGTATATGCGTTGAATAATAATGATATCTTATTCTGTGTCACTTCCACTTGCGTTGTTAAAATTTTCTTTTAAACATTGTTGAAACCAGCATCTTTATACTTCTTTTCAAGTTCTTTTAATGTTACTTTTCTATTCGACATATTGGTTTTTGTTTAGATTTCGGTTTCCGTTCTAATGAGACTTTCGCGACAAGTACATATAATTATGAGTGCAGAGCAATACCATTCATAATGCAAAACTAGTGAGAGATAATTATAGATTTATGTATTTCCGAAGACGTTGAAGAATGTGTGTATTACAAAACGATAAACGGTGTGAGGACGGAGTACGATAATCAAGTATGCGAACATAAACTACAAGTTTGCATATTTGAATTTGGATCGTTTAGCTCAGCGACAAAGCGAATGTCTACTGGAGCCCCAGTGTACACGGAAGTCTCATAAAATTTGAGGTTAATATCAGTGGCAAGTCGTAAAACCACTGAAAACGTTTATTTCGCACATTTACACTCCTTTTTCGTTTTACTTTAAATTTACAAACGTACTTTCTCGTTTACCAATATATTATCTTTTTTTTTTTATGAAACATTAATATTTATTTATTGAATCTACTTCGACTTCGGAAGCCTAACAATAAGTAATAAAATCTTAAACTAAATTAAAACATAAAGCCCATTAGTAGGAATGGGCTGCTGGCTTGACGTTGCTCTTTAGAAGGCTGCTTTGTCTTTTCTCCGCAGGCGGGTTTGACTTGTTGCATAGGCCAAGGTGTTAGCCAAAGGGTTCGGATGGTTACGCAGTTTTGTTAAGTATTTTTTTACTGCGATTTCAATTTCTTCCTTGATGGTAGGTATATTTAGATCTCTATGAATATTTTCATTACGCATGTACCATGGTGCGCCCGTTATTACTCTTAACGTTTTCGATTGGAATCTTTGAATTATATCTATATTCGTTGCGCAAGCTGTGCCCCATAACTGGATCCCATACATCCATATCGGTTTTATTATTGCATTATATAAGAGGACTTTGTTGCTAAGGCTAAGTCCAGACTTCTTGTTTAAAAGCCAATGTAAACTGGCAGATTTGAGTTTAAGCTGCAACTTTTTGGCTGCAATGTGTCGTCTCCAGGTTAAGCGCCTGTCCAAGTGGATTCCGAGGTATGTAATTTCGTCAGCTTGCGGTATTGATACATTGTTGAGCTTAACATTAGGACACGTTTTTGGCCTTAATGTGAAAGTTATGTGTTTGCACTTGTTTTCATTCACTTTTATACGCCATTTCGCTAGCCATTCTTCAATTTGTTTAAGATGCTGCTGTAACACCTTTGTGGCTGTAATGGGGCATTTATGTCGACTTAGTATAGCAGTATCATCCGCAAATGTTGACGTAATTACTTCGTCACTTGTAGGGATATCTGCGGTAAACAGTATGTACAATATTGGTCCAAGAACACTACCCTGCGGAACACCTGCCGAAATCGGACACTCTTCTGTTATGTAATCATTTACTTTTACTGTGAATCGCCTGTTGGATAAGTAGGATTCAAGGATATTGTGGAACGTGTTAGGTAATGATTTTTTAATTTTATGAATGAGGCCATCATACCACACTTTGTCAAATGCTTGCGCCACATCAAGAAAAACAGCCGAGCAATACTCTCGCATTTCGAAAGCTTTCCTTATTTCATTTGTTATACGATTTACTTGTTCAATTGTGCCGTGTTTTTCCCGAAAACCAAATTGATGTGTAGGAATAATATCATTTTGATGGAGAAAAAGAGTAATTTTTGATAGCAGCACTTTTTCGAAAAGTTTTGATAGGCAAGGCAACAGGCTGATTGGTCTATATGATGACGGCAGGGTTGCGTCTTTACCTGGTTTAGCTACCATAATTATCTGCGACTTTTTCCAGATTTGTGGATAATATCCCAGCATCAAAATGGCACTGAAAAGCTTTGCAAGAAAAACGAGAGCAATGCTTGGCAATTCTTTTAGCATTTTAGGCGAGATATGATCGTCTCCTGGAGATTTTTTTGGATTTAAGGCGGCAATAGTGTTTTTTAGATCAGACACAGATGCTCCGCAAGCAACAGTGTATCTAGGAGCAGTATGGGTCGGTGACAAAGGTGCACTATATGTAGCAGTATTTGGTTGAAATACTGTGCTGAGGTGCTCTGCGAAACAAGACGCCTTTTCTTCATCCGTTCTCGCCCATGAACCATTACGCATTCTCAACGGTACTTCAGTGCTTACTGGCGGCTTAAGGTTTTTGCTAGCTTTCCATAGAGATTTTTTAGTAGAAACGTTGGGAGACAAAGACGTTATAAGATGTTTGATATTTCTTTCTTCTTCGTATACTAATGCTTTTTTTAGTTTGTTTTCTGCCGCCTTAAGACGAATTTTTGCATCGGCAGATCGGCAGGCTTGCCATTCGCGACGCAAACGTCGCTTATTACGGACCAGTAATTCTTTTCCACTATTAGTTATCAATGCCTTTGCTTTTGTTTTCTGCTCTGGTGTGGCTATAGTTGCTGCTGTTGCTAGTATACTGTTAAATACAAGTAACTCATTTTCAACGTCAGTTCCTCTCCCTATTTGCGGATTGGTCTGTATATGACTGCTAATGTATTTTTTATATTTAAGCCAGTTAGTTCTTGATGTAGTAAGTCGAAAAGCATGCTCTCTTTCAATTGGTTGTTCGTTCAATTTTATGATTATTGAGGAATGATCAGAAGATAAGTCAGCACAGGTTTCAGCAAGTACTAAACTCCTATCTACGTTTTTAGTGACTGCAAAGTCAATCAGGTCAGGTAATTTCCTTGAGTCCGTAGGCCAGTAAGTTGGTTGTCTTGGGGAGATAACATCGTAACTATTTTTTGTACTTATGATCGTGTTATATAACTGACGACCTTTCGGGTTAATTAGCCTCGATCCCCAATGAGTATGCTTCGCATTGTAATCACCTCCAGCTAGGAACCTATCTCCTAGAGTCATAAAAAAGTCGCTAAATTGTTTTTCTGTTATTACGAAGCGTGGCGGACAGTAAATTGCAGCTAAAGTAAGGTCAACCCCCCTATTTTTAAGGGTGATCGAGGTTGACTGCAGCCAATTTGTTGAAAAGGAATCAATATATTATCTTTTAACACATTTGAAGCAGTCGTAAACTAATCATCTAGACTGATACGCAAAAGTCTATTCGCGTTTGCCTACACACGTTTTATAATAAATACTTATCAGAATGTTCATTCGAAAAACAATAATCTCGAATTTTAGATTTTAAATGATTAATATGTATATTGAATAAAATATAATTAAATATATTATCGTATTACAAACGATTTTAAACAATCGGTTTTGTCGCGTTCGCGTTAACTGTTCGTTGACGTTATAATACAGCTACTCTCGTTAGCGTAAGTATTTTTTAAAAAAATAGTGTCGTATGTCTAGGTCGCTTTAACACTTCTTCTTGTCCTTTATTGGCGTTGGCACCGCTTACGCGATTATTGCCGAATCAATATAAGAGCGCAATTCTTTTCTTCTTTTCGCTGCCTGGCGCCAGTTGGAAGTGCCAAGTGAACCCAGGTCACTCTCCACTTGATCCTTCCAACGGAGTGGAGGTCTTCCTCTTCCTCTGCTTCCACCAGCGGGTACGGCATCAAATACTTTCAAAGCTGGAGTGCTCTCATCCATTCGGACGACATGGCCTAGCCATCGTAGCCGCTGCCTCTTCATTCACTGAACTATATCAATATCATCGTATAGCTCGTACAGCTCATCGTTCCATCGTCTGCGGTATTCGCCGTTACCAATGCGAAAAGAACCATAAATCGTTCACAAAATTTTTCTCTCAAAGACTCCTGGAGCCGACTGATTAGGTGTTGACATCGCCTGCGCCATACAGAAGGGCCGGTATGATGAGCGACTAGTAGAGTTTGGTTTTCGTTCGCCGAGAGGACTTTACTTTTCAATTGCCTACTCAGTCCAAAGTAGCATCTGTTGGCAAGAGTGATTCTGTGTTGGATTTCCAGGCTGACATTGTTGTTGGTGTTAATGCTGGTCTCTAGCTACGACCTCGAAGTTATGACTGTCAACAATGACGTGGGAGCCGAGTCGGGGATGCGACGACTGTTTGTTTGATGATTGGAGATATTTCGTCTGGCCCTCATTCACTAACAGACCCATTCGCTTCGCTTCTTTATCAAGTCTTGAGAAAGCAGAACTCACAACGCGGTTGTTGAGGCCAATAATGTCGATATCATCGGCGTACGCCAGCAGCTGTACACTCTTATAGAAGATTGTACCTTCTCTATTCAGCTCTGCTAATCGCATTATTTGCTCCAGCATTAAAATAAAAAAGTCACACGATAAAGAGTCACCTTGTCTAAAACCTCGTTTGGTATCGAACGGCTCGGAGAGGTCCTACCCGATCTTGACGGAGCTTTCAGTGATGCTTGAGATCAGTTTACATAGCCGTATAAGATTTACGGGGATACCAAATTCAGACATTAAGGCTGCTCCTATTTGTGCTGTCGAAGGCGGCTTTAAAATCGACGAGGAGGTGGTGGGTGTCGATTCTCTTATCATGGGTCTTTTCCAAGATTTGGCGCATGGTGAATATCTGGTCAATGATTGACTTACCTGGTCTAAAGCCACACTGATAAGGTCCAATCAGTTTGTTGACGGTGGGCTTTAGTCTTTCACACAAAACGCTTGATAGGACTTTATATGCGATATTAATAAGGCTTATACCACAGTAATTGGGGACCGCCTTTTTTGTGGATTGGGCAGAGCACACATAGGTTCTAATCATTGGGCATGCTTTCATCCGACCAAATTTTGCAAAGAAGCTGATGCATGCACCTGATCAGTTCTTCACCGCCGTATTTGAGTAGCTCGGCCGGTAGGCCGTCAGCTCCAGCCGCTTTGTTGTGTTTTACGCGGACGATTGCTATTATAACTTCTGCATAGTCGGGTAACGGAACAACTTTTCCATCGTCATCAATTAGATTTTCGGGTTCACCATCTCAATAAATCGAGTATACTCTGGGCATCTGTCACTAGCTCACCTCCCAGGCTCCTACAAGAGTTTGCTCCGGTCTTGAAACCTTCAGTAAGTGGTTGTATCTTTTCGTAGAATTTTCGAGCGTTCCCCTTGTCGGCCAGCTTATCAAGCTCCTCGTACTCGCGCATCTCGGCCTCTTTCTTTTTTAGTCTGAAGACGCGTCTTGCTTCCCTCTTCAGTTCTTGGTATCTATCCCACCCCGCACGTGTTGTGGTCGATCGCAAGGTTGCCAGGTATGCAGTCTGTTTTCTCTCCCCTGCGACACGGCAGTCCTCATTGTACCAGGTGTTTTTGCGACTTTTCCGAAATCCAATGGTTTCATTTGCAGCTGTACGCTGGGAGTTTGTAATGCCGTCCCACAGATCCCGTATACCGAGTTGCTGATGAGTGCTCTCAGAGAGCAGGTGTGCAAATCAAGTTGAAAACCGCTCACAGTCTGCTGTGATTGCAGCTTTTCAACGTCGAACCTTCCTTGTTTTTGTTGACGGGCGTTCTTCGATATACAGAGGCGCGTGCGTATTTTCGCTGCGACAAGATAGTGATCCAAGTCAATGTTGGGACTTCGGAACGTACGCACATCTAAAACACTGAATACGTGTCTTCCGTCTATCACAACATGATCGATCTGGTTGAAAGTTTTCCGATCTGGAGACAGCCAAGTAGCAAGGTGAATTTTTTTGTGCTGGAATCTAGTGCTATAGACAACCATATTTCGGGCCCCGGCGAAGTCTATCAGCCTCAGCCCATCTGGGGACTACATGAATGTTTTTATTAGATGTGACAATTGGATGTACAAGACTTTGGAAAACCCCAATGCATATGTTTCATTTTGCCAAGGCGGCATTAATAGTTTGGGGGTTGCATGTCGTTAAGTTAATCGTATATCGGGCAACATTTGATTATAAGTTGAAATAGTTATTTTTCGATTACTATTCTCAAAATAAATATACATGTTTGCTTAAAGATTGTTTAAAATATTTTTGCCTTCAGTATTTAAAAAAAAAAACAAGTATATTATGGAACGAAATGAATGAATGAATGAACGAAACGTTGTAAAAATGTACTAAAAGTGGTATGCACGGAAGCAATTATTACTTTTGTTGTAGCACAATGCAACACCACATTTTTCGCATAATGCATTTTGCATCGTATTCTTTTTTCCACCTATATTGGCCAGTGACCTACCTGGTCTTGTCGCATTGCATGTTGTGCGGGCGCTTTGCGTCTTTTTGATTGTATCTCCGATTCAATGGCACTTGTTCATTTTAAGTTTGGTTTAGTGAGAAGCTTTAAAAGTATTTCAGCAGACGAAACTCTGCGAATAGAAACAGTTCATCTACCTTATTAGCTGCACAATTCTTTTTTGCATAGTAGCCATCAATTTACCCTTACTAAATCCAAGCAGTGGTAAAATAGTCGAACTTGCCACCGTTTACTGCGAAGCTGAATTTTATACCTTCCCTTTATAGCGTCAATGAAATCTACACCTCCCATGTGAGATTGTATTGGCCAACAATTTACCGGCGTTCAATCCCGATATACTTTTTTCCAACTTTATCGTATCTTTTTACATAATTTTTAGGTATTTCACCCACAAAAGTAGACACTTGGTTAACAATTTTGCTGTTTTTTTAAATAGAATAGTATTTGGGACTCGATTTCGTCTTATTGTTCCAATACCAAAAAATTCCTTCTTTAGCTAGGTAGAAGTAAAATAATTATCAAAATAAAATTGATAATTTTGGTTTCTCGAAATAATACGCCAGGTTGTAGCTATTAACAACATTTTCCCTCCCGGTTTCTGGCTCAATTTTGTAGGCAAATCCTAAAGAACCACAAAGTACATATATCTTATAGCCACATTTACTAGGCTTGCTTGGGGTATACCGTTTAGAAAATGTCTGGCTTTAGTGAAACATATTGTATTTGTTCATCGACGCTAAGATGTGTTTTAAGTGGAACTCTACCGAAATTTTTATTCAATCCATCAATGACTGGCCGTATTCTAAATATCTATCATACGTTTGTCCGTTGAAACCAGAATCTTGGTATTATCACTGAAATGTATAAAACGTGCGTCGCTGAATTTTTTGAATTGTCGTGTCAAGGTTTTTCATCTCTTTGGTCAATGTTGTATTCCATTTGAAAATATGGTGCTGCTCATTCAAAACATAATTTTTATTTTTCCAAATAATATTCCTTTTGGTGTTGTATGGTTTCTGATTGATTTGGTAGAGCAACTGAAGCATTTCCAACATATTTCTTTATATCGTCTATCTACCTATAAGCCAATATCTTCAAAAATAAAATATTCTGCGTTCACGTCATAGTCAAAATCAGCTACAATATCTTAGTCGAAATCAAGTCCAACCTCACTTTCTTCAAGCATTGCTAACATTTCCGTATTCCTTAATGACTTAGCCATTTTTATAAAGAAACTGTAAAAAAATAGATGCACCACAGGGCAATGGGATAGAAATGAACAAACCGATATTTCCCACACAAAAGTAAAACAAATTTTTCTTTCAGTTGCATTTGATGAAAATCACATAGTTACTTATGGTACTTACGCACAGAATTTTAGCTGAACAAGTTACAAAAATAAATATAAAAATTGGAAAATTTTATTTTTGCGCAGACAAACCTACGTAGAGGATTTTCGTTGCGACAATAAACTTTTGGCGCCAAAAATATTCGGTTATCATATAATCTCGCTCTATTCTATTTGTTTCGTATACAGTTCATATCAGTTATGGTACAATGCCCAAAATAGTACTACTATCAGAGAAAAATAAAAATTTATATGCAATTGTAGGGTGTGTGACATTACTGTAACATGGCCAGAAGGATAAGATGTTTTGATTTTTTATCGTCAGGATTTGACTACAACTGTCTGTCGAATAATTCAATTTACATTATTATTTCTTTACAATATCTTTCCTTTAGGACAAATAACGGATGCGGAGTAGGATATTTTGATTGGGAGTAGATTCGGGTAAGTACTCGTGCGCAAGTAAGTATTCATTATTAAGTAAGTGGGTATTAACGTTTTAGCCGTGAATAAAAGTTTCTTTAACTCTATATTAATTAAAGTACACCTTTTTTTGTATTTTCATAATTTTAAATTTTCAATTTAAGAGTTTTTATTACAACCGATCAATCTAACTCGAGCAAGCGAATGAATATAAAAACGCCTTCAATAAAAGGAGAGAGTGACTTCAAGCATATCTTAACAGATCACGTCGAAGTGGTGAGTTAACTTCTTAAGTGTTGGAAAGTATAATATTTAATCATATAACTTTAATATATTATTTAAATTTTTAATTTGATTTTCAGAGGCATAATTTAAAACAGAATGTGATCCATGTCCTCGACATGCCGGCGGGTATGCAAGTTAATGGCAGCATCCACACAGCTCCTTTACCGTAATTGTAAACAAAATTCATCTATTTTTTTTTTAATTTTATTTAAAATATATTAAAATAACATAATTGATTCTTCTCATGACTTATATTGGAAGTCATTCTTTAAAACAACACACTTTGTTGACGCAAGTGGCTTTTGTTGACATTAATAAGCCTTCTGCATCTTTGCAGCTGCAATGAAATGTTCTTATTTTATCTTCATTTCAAGGTTAAACTATTTCACAATTTTGTGAAACTAATAAAAAGTAAACAATTTTGTAAGCCTATAAATAAACCTGGATTTATATTTGAGAATTACTGAAATAAAGACACGTTCGGTCGAAGCGAACCAAAAACTTCGAACTTTTTAAAAATTGTTTTGCTTGAAGTAAAGACATAATTGGCGCCCAACGTGGGGCACGAATGTCAAGGATCAACGTGGGAGAAAAAATCACGTACCCCGATCCTTGAAAGTTTTTTTAAGTAAACGCGAAAGGGGACAAGTACCCTAGTTCGTTTTACAAAAAACAGAAAAAAAAAAACAAAAAGAAATAAAAGTGATAAAAAGGACGTAAATGATTACAAGGGAAGAAAGGAAGAAAACACTAAAACATTTTATACACCCTTACGAAGGAAGAAAGTGAGAAATAAAAAATCATCTGTAAAAGGAAAAAGCGATTGGAACAAGGACCAGCAGCAGAGAGCATAACTGGGAACCACAATTTCGAGTGATCATCAGCAGGTTCAAGTAAGAATTAGCCGACAAGTTAAGTTAGCTTTAAATAGTTTTATAAATATTAAATTCCGTGATTTTGAAAAAAATTAAATTAAAAAGAAAAAAATGGGTAATGACCTAAATAAACCTAAATACATTAGGTTGTATTATTGTGATTATTGTGGAGGAGACCACGAGATACTAAAATGTCCCTTATTAAGAAATGAAAATTAAATCTGAAGTTGATACCTAAATAAAAATGACAGATTCTCCAAATCGCTCCAAAAAATTAAATTTTGAAGAAGAAGAGATAGAAAATGAATTAAATAAAATTTTAGAAACTTTAGACTTTCAAGGAAATAATCCTTCTTCTTTGGACCAGGACTCTCTTCAAGATCCTGATGAATTAGATGCAATTTTAGAAGCGTTACACAATGAAGAAATTAATTAAAAACTAATTTAATAAAGGAAAATAAAGTAAATTATAAAAATGGCTCACGGTGAAGCATTGACCGTAGACTTGATCACTAGATTAATCGCGGATAGCAATTTGGAATTGAGACAGGAAGTTCAAAGGTTAAAATTACAACTCGGAAATAATAATGGTAGGGCTACTGAATATGAGGTTGAAACAATTGATGATTCTGTCCAATGTCAAGAATCATTGGACGTTATTAAATCCTTATTAGAATTCAGTGGAAATTTGAATGCGTGTGTAAGCTGGCGTGAAGCAGCGCATAACGCGATGAGCTTATATGTTAGGAAGAGCAGGAAATATTTTGCTGCTTTAACAATTTTAAGAAATAAAGTGACTAATGAGGCCAATGATTTTCTAACTAATCATGGAACAGTTTTAAATTTTGATGCGATAATCGCACGTTTAGATTTTGCATACTCGGACAAACGTCCAATTCATATAATTGAACAAGAGTTGAGTGTCTTACGACAGGGCACAATGACAGTGATCGAATATTATAATTTAGTCAACAAGAAGTTGACTCTTCTAATTAATAAAACTATAATGACTCATGGTAATTCAGCGGAAATTACCAAAGAATTAAATAAAAGAAATAGGGATCATGCCCTTAGAATATTTATAACTGGGTTAAATGAACCCTTAAGAGATATAATTTTCTCCTTGAATCCTCAGGACCTCCCTGAAGCTTTAACAAAGGCTCAAGAGCTTGAGTCAAATAACCAAAGAGCGCGTTTTGCACAAAATTTTGCGAACGAACAATTAAAGGTGCGACAAAATTACCCAAGCAACAACTTAAGATTTCCCCGGCGAAATAATTATTCAGGGGAGCAACAGAATGCTTTTCCCAAAACTCAAGCAAATAATTTTGTTAAAAATCAACAGAGTAGTTACTCAAAACTTGAACCGATGGACGTAGATCCATCTGTTTCCAGGATCTATAACGGAAACTATAATGCCCGAGTACACCAAAACGCAAATACTACTAATAAAAATACGAGGCCCGCATGGAATAATTCAAATCCTAATGCAAATAGTCCTCAAACCCAAAATTACCATGGAGTAAAACGCGCTAGAGAAAGCGAAAATAGCTATAGGCCGCAAGAAAAAGCTCAAAGGATTAATAATATCCGGGAAGATCATTTTTTAGAAGAAGAGGGGATACCCTCCCCTACATCGCAGTCTGCGATTATAAATTAAGTAAAAAATTTAAAACTCTTGACGATACCGGAGCAACTTCTTGCTACATAAAGCAGGGAATTTATGCAAACAAAAATGAATTGGCAATTTATAACAGAGTCAAAACCATAAATGGTTATTCAATAATAAAATATTATCATATAATATCTTTGTTTGGGGTAAAACAGGTTTTCTATGAAATAGACAACTTGGGATCAGATTTGCTCCTAGGATATATTTTTTTGAAAAAAATAGAAGCGCACAGTGGAAAAATATTTTACAAAATACAACAAGGTCAGAAATTAGTGGATAAAATATAAAAATAAACTTTCATAATGAAATTCAAGAAAATTTAAACCCCTTGGAACACAAAAATTCTAAGGCGCCCGCCGATGGTGGTACCGACAGTAACGAAAGCCAAGTTAATAAAAAATTAAAAAATATTGTAGAACAAAAGGTTTCCACAAAGCCAGCCGAAGATTCTTCCGGCAATAGGTATTATATTAAATAAATATTTTTTGTCGCAGCATAATGAGTGTAACGTGAATATAAATGAAAATTTTTCGATGTTAAGCGAGAATGGTTCGGATGTATGTGAGAATAGTGACCGGAATAGCGGCAATGGAGAATTGTCGACTTATAAAAAATATGTTAGGAATAAAATTAATAATAATAACAAATGCTTTGGTCATCGGTTGCTGATCATCCCTTTGTGTCCTACAAGAGTCTGCTCTGGTCTTGAAACCTTCCGAAAGTCGTCGTATCTTCTTATAGAATTTTCGAGCATTGCGAGCAGATGCGTCTTGCTTCCCTCTTAATTTCTCGGTATCTATCCCGCCCCGCACGTGTTGTAGTAGATCGCAACGTTGCGATGTAAGCAGTCTGTTTTCTCTCCACTGCGACACGGTGGTCCTCATCGTACCAGCTGTTTTCGACCTTTACGAAACCCAATAGTTTCGTTTGCAGCTGTACGCAGGGAGTTTGCAATGCCGTCCCACAGTTCCCTCATGCCGGGTTTCTGATGAGAGCTCTCCGAGAGCAGGTGTGCAGGTCGAGTAGAAAACCGCTTTTCCTTGAGTTTGTTTACGGGCGTTCTTTGATACACAAAGGCACGTGCGTATCTTCCTTGCGACAAGATAATGATTCGAGTCGATGTCAGGGCCTCGGAACGTACGTACATCTATAACACTGGATACATGTCTTCCGTCTATCACAACGTGATCGATCTGGTTGAAAGTCTTCCGATCTGAAGACAGCCAAGTAGTTTGGCGAATTTTCTTATGCTGGAATCTAGTGCTACATACAACCATATTTCGGGTCCCGGCGAAGTCGATCAGCCTCAGCCCGTTTGGGGATGTTTCGTCGTGGAGGCGTTGAAGTCGCCAAGCACAATTTTGAAATCGTGCCGGGGGCAGCGCTCATAAGTGTGTTCGAAGCGCTCGTAAAAGGTATATTTGGTCAGGTCATCCTTTTCTTCCGTCGGAGCGTGGGCGCAAATTAGGGTGTTGTTGAAAAATTTCGTTTTGATGCGGATTGTAGCGAGACGTTCATCCACTAGAGCAAATGCCAGTACTCCGCGACGGAGTCTCTCTACCACCTCGAATCCGACACGAAATTTGCCCTCCTTTATATGGCCGCTGTAGTAAATTTCACAAGGACCCACCTTCTTCCGTGCTTGTCCCGTCCATCGCATTTCTTGGACGGCAGTGATGTCAGCTTTTAATTTTATAAGGACGTCAACCAGCTGGGCAGCGGCACCTTTCCAATTAAGGGACCAGAAATTCCAGGTACAGGATTCGCCTTCTCACTTTAGTTCGCCTCCAAACGGACGTTTGTTGGCTACCCAGGGGATACGTATTGTGTAGGCAAGTTTCTGGGTAAGCAGTTACAGTCGCGATGCAATGCTGGACACAAGAGTTCCACGTCGCGCACACTGGAAACGTTACCAACCTTTGTGCAAGATTCGGGTTGGTTACCTTGTGGAGCCTTGTGTCACGCCTAAAAGAGAGGAAGCTTTAGTGCAACTCTGACTTATTCAGTTTAAATATACTAGCCTAGCCAGGTTGTGCGCTGAATTTGGAACTCGCCTCGTAGAAACCAGCTACAATGAAGGAGTTGAACGCGCAACGGAGAGGTGCCGCTGCCCAGCTGGTTAATGTCCTCGTAGGAATAAAGGCTATGTTAGGGAAGTTATTTTGCTTCGCAAGTTTAACTTTTGATATTTTAAAATATTAAAAATACCGACGACTGATTGAAAATAAAATATGTTTTTTAGACGGCCGAAAAGTATACACTTCTTAGAATGAATAAAAGATGTTGCTGCGTGGGTTGACAATTATATATTAAAAATTCATTTGTTATATTAGTCGGTCTTACCAGTTTATGTTTATTATATACATATGTACGATTATGTATAATTGTTCTTTTTTACACTAGAAACATTGCAGGGTGCACTGCATTATTAATTTATTAAGTAAATTATAGATTTATGGTTTAATTAAACTAAGTTTAATATTTTTTAATAAATTCATATATAAGAAATTAATTGATAGAAAATAACAATTATGCATACATGAGTAACATCTACAATTCGGAAATGTATGATATATGTGAATTCATATACTCGTATATGTATTGTATATAAAATGAAAGAAATTTATTAACTATGAGAATTATTAAAGCAAGTACATAAGTGCGTACAAATCAAAATAACTCAGTAAATTCAAGTCAAATACACTTTCACAAACATTTGTGATTCATATATGAATAAAATTAAATTAAAGGGAAATTTGTGTAATTACATATATATATATGGTATAATAAGTAGTTATTTAATATTGATGTTCTCCAATTGGCTGAAATCACCGCTGTCCAAGAGATGGGACAAAGACAGAAGCGAGTATTATTATGTATTTACCACAGCGGCCATAAAAAGGAGCGTAAATTTGGTGTCGGATTTATGGGATAAGGCTGATCGACTGTTCTTGACATGCGTACACTCCGAGGACCCAACGTCGACTCGGACCACTAACTTGTTGCAGCGAAAATACGCTCTCTGTATCAAAGAGAGCCCGTAAACAAACTCAAGAAAAGTTCGGCGTTGAAAAGCTGCAGTCACAAAATCACGGAATTTCAAGCTCCCTACACGTATATACAGCTGCAAACAAAACTATTGGACTTCGGAAAGGTCGGAAAACAGCTAGTACGACGACGACTGCCGTGGCGTAGTGAAAAGAAAGCACGCTGCCTAATGCACGAAAATTCTACGGAACAATACAACGACTTACAGAAGGTTTCAAAACCGGAGAAGACTCTTGTAAGACACAAAGAGGATGCCCAGATTATACTGAATCTATGGAGGGAACACTTCTTTAGCTTGCTGAAAGGCAATGAAAATGATACACCCGGAGATGGTGAACCCGAAACTCCAATTGATGACGATGAAAAAACGTTCCACTCCTCGACTATGGCGAGGTTCGAATAGCAATTGCCGCCTAAAGGACAACAAGGCGGCCGGAAGTAACGGCATACCGGCAGAACTTTTCAAACATGGCGGTGAAGAGCTGGCAAGATGCATGCATCAGCATTTGTGCAAAATATGGTCGGATGAGAGCATGCCCGCCGATCGGAACCTACATGAACTCTGCTCAATCCTCCTTAACAGCGCAAATAAGGTCCTATCATGCGTTTTGTTTGAAAGACTAAAGCCCACCGTCAACAAACTGATTGAACCTTATCAGTGTGGCTTTAGATCTTGTAAGTCAACCATAGACCAGATATTCATCATGCGCCAAATCTAGGAAAAGACCCTTGAAAAGAGGATCGACACACAGCACTGAAAAGTTATGTCCGCAGCCGATAGAATGATAATCTATACGAGATATACGGCGAAGGTTCTTAAGGTGTTGACTGACTCCTGGTGAATGGCGTCAGGCTATGCTGTTTACTCGCGCCGTCCTGTCCACCGTTTGTTGCACATATTGCTGAAATGTGTCCTTTAAATCTAGTACTCTCTTTCTGATATGCCTTAGTGAAAGTTCGGTCTCTATTAGATGTCTGTTGTGAATTGATTGCAGAGCAAAGCATTATGCTCCCTTACTCGTAGCATAGATGCTTCGCTGTACAAGTGATGCTAAGGCGACATAGGAAGGTTTCGTATCGTGGTCCTACGTGCGATATTTTGGCAGGCCTGTAGCTTCTTAAACTGCGTCTCGCTTGTCCCCGATACCCAGATTGGCACAGCATAGCTAACGGTCGACCGGCTAATTGATTGTGTAAGTTTTTAGCAAAATTTTCAGGTACCGCCGGCTAGCACTTTGAGGATTTTGCTGCTCTGAAGTTTTGCGGCAATAGCGGGCATTTGCGGAGTGCAGGCTTTCAAAAGTGACTCCCAGTAACTATATGTTGACGCCATCGCCTTTCACATCGAGTTCGAGCATGTATTCCTTCGTCCAGCTGGTAAAGAGAGTTGCTGAAGATTTGGTCGGCTATACTTGTTGTTGTCTAGCAGGGAACAAATGGGAAAGATCGTCGAGAAAGCCGTTTACTTTCGAACACAGATCATAAATATCTTGGCCAGACGTCAATATCGAGCAATCATCGGCAAATAAGGACAAGGAAACCCCCTTCTGGTAGAAGAGAGATCTTCGAGATATAGAAGTTAAACAGTAATGGGGAGAGGACAGCACCCTTCGGAAGCACCTTTTTAATTTTCCTGAGTCTCGAAATTTAACCTTGAAATTCTACCGATGATTGACGACCACTGGGGTAGCCCATGATCCACCTCTTCAACCCCGGCAGTAATGAGTATTCCTCAATGTCCGCTAGTAGCACTGAAAAATCGGAAGCAGTAAAGCCTCAAGAGTCTCCGCTACCGGGTAAAGGAGAGATATCGGCCGATAGAACTCTTCTTTGTTGACTCGCTTCCCCGGCTTAAGTAGCGGGACCACCCTACCCGTTTTCCACAAGTCGGGTATGTTTAGTGTGATCAAAGACAGATTGAGGATTTGGAGGCTTCCGCCTTCCCTATGACTCCCTGAACCTCTCGTCGTTTCATTTCGTCAGCCGAAGGAAGCAGTGTGAAAATACGGCTAAAATAGCTCGCGCTCTTAGCGGGCGGCACCGGTCACGATGATCCTGTTGTATAACAAAAATATTCAATTCGTACAAAAAAATTAAAAGTATGGCCGCAGAAGCAATTACGGAATAAACGTTCAACGGCTGTGACGGCAGATGGAGTGCGGAAAGCACTCAAGGCGTTCTCGGTAAATTCCGTACACCCGGGCCAGTAAGCTAATTCAACAAATGTCCGGTGGTCCGCTGAAACAAGATCGGGGGGCTTGTCAATCGAGATTAATATGGGTAAGTGGTCCGATGCTAATGCCAGCATAGGTCGCCAGGCAATGCTGTTGTTATGTCCGGCGAGCTTTGACAATTAGCCACTACTCTGTCGGGGGAATTATCGTTCATGGTGCAGAATGCCGAATCGTATATCTGTTCCGCCAGCTCCATTCCTCTACGGTCATTTGGCAGGCTAGAATGTCAAAGATCTAAATGCACGTTTAAGTCGCCCAAAAGAAAACGGTTTTCGCCTCTGAGGAGGGCACCTATATCAGGGCTATATCCAGCTTGGCAACTTGTAACAGGAAGAATTTATATATTAAATATTTCGAGATCGACATCGCCTGACCGGATAGCTATGCCCTGACATTCTAGTGTAATATCCACGCGATGGATCTCGCCATCGATTAGACAATATTGCACGGTGTTATATAGGATGATCGCAAAGTCTCTACCATAGTCTCGTTCGCGGTTCTTGCGGATAATATTGTTTCCGGCCCAGAAGATCCGATCGGGCGGTTAACTATGTTTCATAGATCTCATGAATTGAAAGGTGCTTCCGGCTCATGTAGTCGACTATTTCGTCGATCTTTCCCTGGCGTTCATTGTAGTTAAATTGTAGCAGCCGTGTCTGTCTCGGGGGAATGTTCGTAGTAAGCGGGGGTGAGGTAGTGATGAGTGGGTGAAGTGTGTTGCTGCTATAATATGATGTTTAAGATATAGGCGGGAGCAGACTCTTACAGCATGGGGCAATGTACGCATCACTACACTCACGGGTTTAGGCTAAGAGCACGTCCGAAAATGGCACCAGCCAGAGCAGGAGTTGCATCTGAATGATGTCATGTTCCGACGCACTGTGGTCTGGCACACGGAACAGACTGTGCGGGAGACTAGGAGCTGTTGGGTAGCCCTCGCACAGGAGGAGGAAGAGGAGATGGTTGTGGGGAGTTGTGTATTCTTGGGAGCCATTGTGCGGGGAGCTCAGTGATTCCATAGGGGTCTGTGTGTGGTTACCCAGCAGTAAGGGGCCACATAACGTTTGGACCACTCCCTGTGTGTCTTAAAGTCTGAGCAGAATTTAAGATGGCTGCATCCATTGTTACATCTAACCGAGATGTAGGAATGGTAGAGTATTTTGTGGCAAAGGCAGCAGAAATAATCCGTCGAACCAAGACTAATGTCACCTGTTGACCTAAGCGGGTTTAGATCGACGAAAGGGTGGCAGCCCTTTGCCGGATAAAATCAATGTCAACTCCGGTGCGTAGATCCGGCTGTCGTGAGAGTTGATAAAACGTTATTAATAGTTTTTTGATTTATAATTTATAAGTCGTATGATACTTTAGCAAATTACTTAAAACAAAAATAACTTATAACTATTAACTTCTGATAATAGAAAATGTTTTCTAATAAATATGTAGTAAGAAACGAAAAGTGTCAAACAAAAATACGTTCCACCAAACAGGTGAAGGAAGGGTCAAAGAAAATGCTACGTTAGAGGCGCGTCCTGGACGGCCTAAATTATGACCACGTGATTTATGGAAAACCTCTTCAATGCTAATCTAATTTTTCAGAATATGTTAAAATGAATCATTCACTCAAATGTATGTTCTTCAATTTTTTTGCAGTAACCCACAGAACACTTTTTCACCGCTTTAATTTTTTACACTCTATTTTTTTTATAAGAATGAGTTCAACCATTTCCCAAAAACTTTTTACCATATAGAGATATAAATAATATAAATAATGCGTAGAAGCAAATACAGAGACCTCTCACCAGAGGCTGCAGCTCTGTTAGCAGAACATGCGCAGGAGGACGACTATCCCACAACCAGTCGACGATCTTCTGGAAGTCGTAGCTGCACTAAAAGCAATGCGGTACTCGCTGAGTTGTCTTGGGAGACCACTAAACACCTTCAGGAAGGCAAAAACCAACCATCAGGGCATCGGTGAAAGCAACAGGCTGACTAGCATAAACGAAGTCGTGGAAAAGGCAGTATCCACAAAAGCCCATTGAGGAGATGAAGGTTGATATAAACATCATGAAGGTGCACTAAACGCGTACAAAGCCGATCGAGCGTACGAAGTAGTAGATGTGACTTGGCAGAGAGTAGGCGTTCATCCACGGAGCGATCAACTATCAGTGTTGAGGGCCTTAGACCTCCATTGAGAAGAGCATCGCCAACCAGAAGGCATCAATTCGAGGACGAAAGTGACAACAACGCTGAGTGGAGAAGTTAGAGCAAAGACTTCGCAAAGACTGAACTCACCTAGCTGAGACCCGGGACATGAAGATCGTTGGACAGAGGGATCTCACCGCAAAACGCAACGGCTGAAGAGAAGAACACGTCATCAGCGTCGTCAACTAGCGCAAGATCCACGATGGAAGGAAAATTTAAGATATCTAGGTAAGAGGGCAGACAGGCTTGAGGGCACACACACTTCGCCAAAAAGAGTAGGTAAAGCCAATAGAGTGCATAGAGGGCAAAGAACCTCGTCTGCAAAGGATAGTATAGCTACAGACAGAAAGCATAAAAGACCATGTGGACCGAAGGTCCCAGAGCTAGGGTGCTCCGGCGGACGGGATGACCCGAGAAAACGTGGACTCAGCGGAGCAAAAATTGTAAGATACGTACGAAATCTTGAAACAGGTATAAGCCCAGAGTCAGCCCGAGTTTAAGCAGAACATATACAGTCATAAACAGCCATAAGAAGTAAGCGCACTAGCGCGCAAAGAACGCCAACAGACGACCAACCCTCGAAAAGGCTGAGACCGACCTCTCTAGTAAGCCAACAGGAGGGATCAGCTGATCCGAAACAGCAAGCACTAAGATCTGGCCAAAATCACAACTACGTTGAAGCTATAAAAGCTGTCAGGGTAGCGGTGCTCCCTAAGGACTTTCCTAAAGACAGTGCCCAACTTGAGTGGATGGTTGGAAGTCGAACTGGATGAAAAAATCTTTTTCCTTGCCTACTACAAGCGCAAAACGAAGGTCTGCACACCTCCAACTGGGGAAAATGGAGAAGTTGAAGCTGAACCTATGTGTAGATGAGGAGTCCTATAACAACATGTGGAGGAACAGCTTCAGGCTCAACTTCAGATTCGCTAGTATACTTGGCAAACCTTGGAGATCGGCGGCGCAAGAAGAAGAAACCCAACCAGACCCAGCAGAGGCTGAGGGAGTAAAAGAAGGGGCTCATGAGAACGGGATGCAATAGTAAAGGCCTGATGTTCTCTGATTTCGAGGAGCACACGGACAAGGACGAATGACGCCGAACATAAGGATTTTCCAAGATCAATCTACACAATACGTTGCCACTTCGACGGTAATAACGCACAAAATAGCATCGGATGTTCTGGCGCAGGAGCCGTGGACCTACAAAGGTCAGGTAAGGGGATTAAAAGGCAAATCCATAAAAGTTATATGGATGTATCATACTTAACAGGAACATAAACTACCTTTGTCTTTCAGAGTTTATAAGTAGAGACCTGGTAGCAATACAAATTGCCACGAAAGAAAAAGAAAATAAAGCAAATGTAGTTGCATCCGTCTACTTCCCTGGAGAAAACAATATTATACCAACTCCAGAAGCGGAACATCTAATCAACTACGGCAAGAAGGAAAAAAATTCGCTTGTAGTAGGCTGCAATGCAAACGTGCACAGTATAACAGCAGCACTCACAACAACATTAGAAGTGAGTCCCTATTAGAATTCATGATAAGTAATGACCTACGTGTAGGCGTACACCCCCATTCGTGACAAGAAAAAGGAAAAGGAAAAAGGTCTGAAAATATGATCTCACAGTGAATGGTTTCGGCGGAACCATCTATGTCATTTCATACGATTATATAATTCTCCCCAAGGTCTTCAGTCGAGACTAGTAAGACAATAAAAAACCACAGGAAAACTTACTGGATCAATTACAGAGCACTGTTAGAACTAAACCTTAACAGAAAAGCAATAATAAAAAGGGCAAGAAACTTCCAAGAATTAGACGAAAGTAAGAACAGGCGCACAGTAGTAGAACGCACACTTAGCAGCACCAAGAACGGTAGTTAGACGAGGCTTCAATAAGGCTAAAAGAAACGGTGGCTGGGATGAATACAAAACCACTAACTACAATATAGAACTGAGGGAAGCAAAAAATCGAAGATAAAGCCCTAACCCAGACAAAGAAACCTGGCACTTAGCTAAAGAGATAATCAGCTTTTCAGAGAAAACCTTGCATTGGCATACATATCAATGTTATGGAGGAGACCCTTAGTAAGCTTCATTCCCAAAACTGAAAAAAGGACTAAACAGTAGCCAAATCTTTAAGGTCGATAAGATTAACATCCTTTAACTTAAAGGCTATGAAATAGATTATCGATAACCACATAAGAACAACTAATCTACGGAATAAACCTTTACACTACGCACAGCATGCGTATATCGAGGGAAGGACCACCAATACAGCTTTGTATCAATTATCAGAAATCCTAAAAGATGCAATTGACAACAAAGAAGTTGCAATATGCGCTTTCTTAGACATTGAAGGAGCTTTCGACAGCACCTCTAGTGAAACTGTTGACCAAGTACTTCGTAAGAAAATAGTGGGAGAACCGATTAGAAACTGGATCTACTTCATGGTTAACAACAGGATAGCAGAGAAAGTTGTACACAACGAAACCATTCAGATGAAGACTACATAAGGATGCCCCCAAAGAGAAGTACTATCACCACTCTTATGGAACTTGGTAGTAGATGACCTGCTAGAGCTTTTAACAGACAATGGCATAAAATGTCAACGAAACGCCGATGACATTGTAAAAATAGAAGTAGACAAATTCGAGAACACAGTGTGATAACATACCGAGAGCACTCACATTAACAAGGAAATTGTGCTTAGAAGCGGGGTTAAACATTAACCCTACTAAGACAGCAATCGTGCCAGTTACAAGAAAAAATAAAATAAACCTAAAAGACATAAGATTAACAATATAGTAATAGAGCCCACCACTCAAATAAAAAATTTGGGGGTGATTTTTGATGCCAGAGTAACGTAGAAAAGACACATGGAGTAGGTATACGTGTATGCTAATCAAAACGACGAGATCAATAATAGTATAGTATGCAGAAAATAAGCAGGGAAAACATGGGGATGCACCCCCAAAATATTGCACTGGATGTTTACCACGATAGTAAAACCAATAATAACATATGGAGCGGTTGCCTGTTCAGAAAGAGCTAAGCTAAGCACTGCTAATGCTGCATTAACTAAACTGCAAAGACTAGCGTGCGCCGGTATACCTAACTGGATGTTTGAGGACGTGTCCTACAGTAGCATTAGAAGTTCTCCTTAATGTTACACCTCTCCACAAAGTAATAGAACTTTCACATAAGAAAGCCCTATTGTCAATGATGAAAGTTTGGACCGGGAAAGGAAAAATCATATCAGCTAAGAAATAAGCAGAATTGAAAGAAAGAATACCTCTAACAGATTTCAATAGAGATGAAATATTAAAGATAACAAGTTTCGATGCTAATTTCAAAATATCCCTAGGGGAAGAAAGAACATGGAACAGATCTCAAGTACAGAAAGAAATAAAACCACACTACTGACGGAATATGTGCGGGGGTCACGGGACTCTGAACAAATATATCAATTCGCCATTACAATATGTGCAGAGCTCATACTCCAAAGGAAAATGGTTAACCAACATGTCAAGCCATACTAAAAAAATGCTCATGTGCAATTAAGTCGTATCTGGTATAGGAGTGTGTCAAGAATCTCGATTGAGTGGGCGTACGGAATAAAGAAGCTGCCTCAATTTCTTTTACTGTACCTCAGCCCTTCTTTTTCTTAGGTCTTCACTCAAATAAAGAAGAGAGAGGAAGGAAGGAAATGAATATAAGAAAAAGGTAACGTATAGACAGCAATAATGCCAAAAGATTTAAGAATATAATATTATTTAGTAAGAATAACTTAAGAATACTAACAGGATTTCTTACAGGACATTGCAGACTGCGTAAGCACATGTACAGGCTCCGAATCTGCTCCGCTGAAACTTATCTGTTCTGTGAGATAGTACCAGAAACGCTGGTGCATATTATACAAATTTCAATATGAAGCTGTAGCAAGAAGAATACAAAAACACTTAGGAGTCATTCCGCCGGAGGATAACCACATGTCAATCAGCCTCTCTATCCTGATATGTTTCGTGAGGGCATTAGCTCTGGTTGAAATAATGTGAAGAAATCGGAGGGAGCAACAGATCACTGGTCGCGGTGCATATCGTACTTATTAATCTTTCCATCTATCTAAATAATGCGCGTTTGCTCGGAATTGTGAAAATTTTTAACGATTCTTACATTATTTGTTCATGCCATTCCTTTTACATGACATCAAATGATAGAGTTGCTAGCTGCAGAAATTTTCTTTCAAAAATAATATTAATTTTCATAATTTAGGAATTTCTTAAAATTAAAATATAATACATAGATCGGCATAAAATTATTCAGAACATTTTAATTGAATTTGCTCTTTATTTTAAAAAAGGAATACAGGTATTCGGCAACGGAAACAAGTTCGTCATTAAGCATATGATCTTGCTGTTGTGGTAATCTTCTCTATAAACCTTGGTAATAAATAATTAATTACGAATTCAGTTTTCATTTATTTTGAAAAACGTAGCATTTTTTCGTTCTATTAAAATTCAGTCATAAAACACAATTATTTCTTGCATAATAGCAACACATCAGCTGAGCCAGTTGTTTAGGTCAACGACCTAAATACATATGTATAGTCATTGTCGACCACCCGAAAATCTTAACATAAGTGCGCAATCGAGCTAATAACTTTCGTTAGGCAAACAATACGATAGCCACCAATACTAATGTTCAAAACCGGTAATTATTATAATTTGTCTAATTACGTGAAGAAGACGTCCCAGCCACCAAGTACCGAGTACCTTACTTTGAAGTTTAGAGGTAAATCCTACTTTTGAATTTGTACAACATATTTTGTTTCGCACAGATACACACATTAAATAAAGAAATTTTGATCAAGTAATAACTCATTAGTTTTCCTATCATTTTTTCATTAACTCCTCTTCGGTGCGAACGTGCAACCTTTACGACATTCGCCCCGTGGATAAACATTTGGTACTTCGAGCCGCATAATCGGCCACGCTTGATTTCACCTGCATACTATTAGGCGTTAGTTTTTGCTTCCTGTCATTTGGGGTACTAATGTATATATGCACGCATGTGTGTATATACTCGTATGTGCATACACTTGCATGCTTAATGCATAAGTGCAATGCTCAGGTGAACAGTGAAGCAATAAACTTAAAGTGTCTGTTAGATGCTAAACTCGGGGTGACTGGTACATACTAGGCTTGCATTATTGCATGCTGTTGAAGACATGAGTGCCGATATCATCGAACGCTGAAAAAGGAATTTTTTAATTAAATATGCTTATATATATATATATGGGAAACTATACCTACCCTTACCTTGAATTACTAAACTGAAATACTCACCCTTTATCCCTTGGACTACTTACCTTAATCTAAAAATCCCAACCTGCGAAACAAAGAAAGTATAAAAACGGAATCCGAAATTTCTCCTCCTTTCCCGTTAAAAATGTAAATCTAAGCTAAGTATTATATTACAAGTAAGAAGCTTGAAGCCAAGAAAATGTTATTCGCTTGCTATATTCCAAACCGTGCATATGTAAACTTGAATAAATACATATTTATATAAAATAATAAAGTTTAAAACGAAAACGCGGAATTCTCAATTATTTAAAATCTTAAAACGAAACAGTAGAATTTATTCAAGCGCAACCTTGAATACATGCTTAGATGTTTACCAGCACAAGAATTTCCAATAATTCCACGGAGAACTACCTTGTTCCACAAAATTTTGAAGAGCCAAAGCGCTCCATAGCGCACTATCTCCAAATTTCTCACCCGGAGCTCACCCCTGAGCTTCACCCAATAAAAACAAAGTGTGTATAGAGGAATGGTAACCCCGCACCGCCTCTAATTTTTCCTATGGAGATTACACCAGAACTCCATTACGAGACGTGCCGTGTGTGTATGAATACATTTAAGGGAATACTCTTAATAATAATTTGGTATCACCTTTCCTACTCGTAAACATCCTCTACATCCTGCCCCCCAAGCTTAGACACCAGTTTTACGGAAAAATTCAAATCGCCCCTGGTTTCTACGAGACAAACGTCAGTAACGGCATCGGCATGCTGAGGTAACTTTTCAATTACATGGCGTTCTCATAAGATAGGTGGTGAGAGCTGAGTTTGGCTAGTTGGAGCATAAGGAGATCAACCTCTAAGTGCTGCAGCAGCACAATATTTTTTTTTTTTTTTTTATAGTACATTTTTATTTGCAATCTATTTAAAGTCCAAAAATAATAAGCAAATTATATAACGCAATTACAATTTAACTTATATTATTGATCTCCATTGAGGTCAATAATAAAATACAATATGATCTAAAAGACTATATAATAATGATAATTAACAATTTTTTGTCATATTAAAGTAAGTAATTTAATACAACGAAGTTATTTTCTAAATGGAAGATCTAGAACATGATATCTCTTAAGTCTAATGGTTTCATTGCTTTCATCCAGTAACATTATTGCCAAAGGATTATCATGATTGCTTATCCTGCGTAGGTATGCTGTGCTAAATCTTTTAATTTCATTTTTAATAAAAGACATATTAAGATCTGAATGGATGGCTTTATTTGTGATGTACCAAGGGGCATTTGTAATCAATCTTAGAGTTTTTGATTGGTATCTTTGCAAAATTTCAATATTTGAGTTACTAGCAGTACCCCACAGTTGAATACCATAGGTCCATATAGGCTTAAGTATGGCTTTGTACAACAGTAATTTATTTTGAAGATATAACGGTGATTTATGACCGAGTAGCCAATAGAGTTGTTTAGTTTTTATTTTTAATTGTTTATTTTTGGCTTTTATGTGCTGTTTCCATGTTAATCGTTTGTCCAAATGCATGCCGAGGTATTTAACGGTATCATTTTTAGGAATAATATTACCATTTAAAAACAAATGAGGACTATCATTTCGCCTTAATGTAAATAAAATATGTACAGATTTATTAACATTTGCTCTCATTTTCCAGCAGTCTAACCAAGTCTGTATTTTATTTAATTCTTCTTGCACTAAATTAGTTGCTTCTATTGGGGTCTCTCTCGATGATAATAGAGCGGTGTCATCAGCATATGTAGCAATTAATACATTTTCTGTTACAGGTATGTCAGATGTAAAAATGGTGTATAGTACAGGACCGAGCACGCTTCCCTGTGGTACTCCAGCATTCATATATGCTATGTTAGATGTTTCGTCATTTATCTTTACATAAAATGCTCTTTCTGTCAAATAGGACTTAAGAATTAGATATACTTGGGAAGAAAATATTTTTTTTAATTTAAATAGTAAGCCATGGTGCCAAACTTTATCGAATGCCTGCTGTATGTCTAAGAATGCAGCTGAAGAGTATTCCTTACGTTCGAAGGAGTCTATAATGTAGTCAACTACCCTGTGGCATTGTTCAGGTGTACCGTGATATCGGCGAAATCCAAATTGATGATGAGGTATTACCTTGTTTTCTTTCAATAAAGGCAAAATTCTATGTAAAAATATTTTTTCAAATACTTTAGAGAATAGAGATAGCAAGCTAATTGGTCTATACGAACTGATTTCGTTCTCAGGCTTGGCAGGTTTAGGTATCATCACAATTTCAGCACACTTCCACTGAGTAGGGAAATGTTCAAGTCTTAATATTGAATTATATATAAGCGTTAGAAACATAATACCTTTTCTTGGCAAACACTTAGCAACTTTGGCATCAATTTTGTCGTATCCTGGTGATTTCTTGTTATTCAATTTCTCGATTTCGTTACGTATCTCTGCAGGTTTAATGGAACTCATTGGTAAAGATAATTGACATGGTGCATCAAGGAATTCAAGTATTTCAGCATCGTTGTTATTGCCGCTACTGGTAAAAGTAGTGAAGGTTGCTTCAAGGTATTTAGCATATGCATTCGCTTTGCTTTTATCTGTTCTACACCAAAATTGGTTACTGTCTTTTATAGGTGCGTTTCTTTTTTTAGGCCGTTTTAAATATTTTGTAGCATTCCATATCTTATGGTCCTCACAATTTCTATAATTTAAACTCTCAATATATTCGGAAATCGATTTGTTTCTGTAATCATGCAATTTTTCTTTAAGCTCCCTTGTAGTTTTATTAAGAGTAGTTTTATCTATTGGGTTTCTACTATTTTGCCACTTTTTCCGTATGCGTCGTTTACGTTGGATTAATGCTCTAATCTCAGCAGAAACATGAATTGAGCTATGAGATGAGAACTCATTTCTTCTTTGTGGAGTAGCATTAAAGGCTGCTTCGTGTATTAAGTTTGTAAAATTTTCAACTGCATTATCCAGTTCTGTTGAAGTTTTAATAGAGGTATTAAGTACTACATTTTGAGTTATCCAATCTTGAAAAATACCAATTTCACTTTTGTTATTTAAAGCAGAATATTTCCGTTGCTTAACATTAAACAGCGTGTTGTAGCTAACAATGATTGGCGAGTGATCAGAGCTTAATTCTTCAGAGCTAGCAATATCTAATAGCTGACTTGGAATGCCTTTATATACGACAAAATCTAGGAGGTCAGGAATTTTCAATGGGTCGCTCGGCCAGTAGGTAGGTTCCCCGCTTGACAAAGTTTTTAAATTATTCTTTATAATGCATTTATAAAGCTCTCTACCCTTTGGGTTAGGAGTACGTGAGCCCCACCAGTTGTGTTTTGCATTGTAGTCACCTCCTACAAAGAATCTGGGACCGAGGGAGCTAAAGAAATTTTCGTATTCAGTGGTTGTAATACTGTGCCTTGGTGGTGAGTACAGGGCATATATATGTAAGTCAATGTTATTCGAGTTTATTTTTATTCCAGCAGCTTGTATTGATGGTGTTTGAATTGGTTCGAGCGCGTCATATTTGATACAAGATTTAATTAAAACAGCACAGCCAGCATGAGCCCTGTTACTTGGATGATTAGAGGCAATTATGTCATAATCTTTTATTTTTAAAAATGTTTTACTTGTAAAGTGTGTTTCTGACACTAACATTATATCAATAAAATTTTCACTTAAAAATATTTCAGTTTCTCGAGTGTGACGGGATAGGCCATTGGCATTCCATATTGCTAATCTTAAATTCACTTGCATAGCTTATTAATAAGTAGCGACATCATATTAAGTAGTGTGTTTGTTAATTCTATTTGTTTTTCTAACAACAGTTCAATTTTTTTCATCGTATTTTGTTCATTCGTGACAGTACCTTTTAAAACATTAGAGTAAGATTGTTCAGTACTGTTAATTGTCTCATAGTTAGTGTAATTTAGTTGAGGTAAGTTATTACTTAAGCTGGGGAAGTTTTGTTGTTCTATATTTTTGTTCTCTTTTCTAATATTTGTGAGAACCGGTTTATTTCGAACAAGTTGTTGGTATACAGAACAACCTCTGTAATTTGCTGTATGATTTTGCAAGCAATGCACGCAGGTAGGCAAAGTGTCGCTGGGCTTAGTACATAGAGTAGTTGGATGCATTGAATTACATTTTACGCATTTATATGGTTTTTTGCAATATGTTTTGGTATGCCCAAATTCCTGACATCGGTAGCATTGAACAATGTCATTTGTTTGACGAGGAGGCTCAACCTTAATGATTGCATTATTTAAATGTTTAAGCTCATATATTTCTTTGTTGTTGGCATTGGGCTCCAAATCAACAAAGAACATTGACAACGGTTGCTTGGTTATTCTGCTTTTAACATTAAATACGTTTCTTACTTTATGACCTAGTAAAGAAATATTTTTATTTATTTCTTCCAACGAGGTGGAAAAGTGAATTCCTTTTAACACTACTCTATATGGTCGGTCCTGTTTAAGTTGATACGTGTGAAAACTCACATTACTAGAGTCTAATTGTTTTACAATTTTTCTATATGAGTCTATATTAGTTATCATAAGTCTAATTTGTCCATCTTTTAACGATTTATAGCTAAAATCTTTTTTATCAATTACACTTGAAATGGTGTTTATCATTTCAGTTATATTATAAACCCCAGGTATGATAAGAGGCGGCGGCTTTGGAATATTCCGCTCTTCTTCTTCGTTCACTACTATGTTGTTATCTGCGCAAGTTTTCTGTAAGTCATCGTCATCATCACTTAGAATATCAAATCGGTTTGGGTGTATGATTATTTGTTTTTTCTTTTGATGGAGTGTAGGAGATTCATTATTTCCACGTTTTGAACTTTTGATGGAAACACTTTGCCATTTATGTTTTGTATGATCGGCTTTTTCATTTTCTCCTGTTCCATTCATTTTACTATGTTAATCAAGAGAACTTTTAAAGGTTTTTTTTGTTGCTGTTTTTTTTTTTTTTTTTTTTTTTTTTTGTTTTGTCTCTATGCTATTTAACACTCTCACGAAACTAAATATATGGAGTAATGCACTTGCCGAAAAAGCACGTCAGGTATAGAGCACGGTCAATTAACGACGAGCAGCACAATATGTGACGAAAGTTTGTAAGGACCCCAAAATTGTAGATGTTGGAGCCCTTACAACAATACAAGAAAATATATGTATAGGTATACATGTGAACCTAATATGAATTCGAATACACATGTACATATACACATATATATTAATAATATTTTAAGTTTAACAAGTATTTATGAATATGCATACATACATACCTATATATAAATAATATTTTAAGTTAACCAAGTATTTATATACATACACATTTTGTGACGGGATAGGCCATTGGCATTCCATATTGCTAATCTTAAATTCACTTGCATAGCTTATTAATAAGTAGCGACATCATATTAAGTAGTGTGTTTGTTAATTCTATTTGTTTTTCTAACAACAGTTCAATTTTTTTCATCGTATTTTGTTCATTCGTGACAGTACCTTTTAAAACATTAGAGTAAGATTGTTCAGTACTGTTAATTGTCTCATAGTTAGTGTAATTTAGTTGAGGTAAGTTATTACTTAAGCTGGGGAAGTTTTGTTGTTCTATATTTTTGTTCTCTTTTCTAATATTTGTGAGAACCGGTTTATTTCGAACAAGTTGTTGGTATACAGAACAACCTCTGTAATTTGCTGTATGATTTTGCAAGCAATGCACGCAGGTAGGCAAAGTGTCGCTGGGCTTAGTACATAGAGTAGTTGGATGCATTGAATTACATTTTACGCATTTATATGGTTTTTTGCAATATGTTTTGGTATGCCCAAATTCCTGACATCGGTAGCATTGAACAATGTCATTTGTTTGACGAGGAGGCTCAACCTTAATGATTGCATTATTTAAATGTTTAAGCTCATATATTTCTTTGTTGTTGGCATTGGGCTCCAAATCAACAAAGAACATTGACAACGGTTGCTTGGTTATTCTGCTTTTAACATTAAATACGTTTCTTACTTTATGACCTAGTAAAGAAATATTTTTATTTATTTCTTCCAACGAGGTGGAAAAGTGAATTCCTTTTAACACTACTCTATATGGTCGGTCCTGTTTAAGTTGATACGTGTGAAAACTCACATTACTAGAGTCTAATTGTTTTACAATTTTTCTATATGAGTCTATATTAGTTATCATAAGTCTAATTTGTCCATCTTTTAACGATTTATAGCTAAAATCTTTTTTATCAATTACACTTGAAATGGTGTTTATCATTTCAGTTATATTATAAACCCCAGGTATGATAAGAGGCGGCGGCTTTGGAATATTCCGCTCTTCTTCTTCGTTCACTACTATGTTGTTATCTGCGCAAGTTTTCTGTAAGTCATCGTCATCATCACTTAGAATATCAAATCGGTTTGGGTGTATGATTATTTGTTTTTTCTTTTGATGGAGTGTAGGAGATTCATTATTTCCACGTTTTGAACTTTTGATGGAAACACTTTGCCATTTATGTTTTGTATGATCGGCTTTTTCATTTTCTCCTGTTCCATTCATTTTACTATGTTAATCAAGAGAACTTTTAAAGGTTTTTTTTGTTGCTGTTTTTTTTTTTTTTTTTTTTTTTTTTTGTTTTGTCTCTATGCTATTTAACACTCTCACGAAACTAAATATATGGAGTAATGCACTTGCCGAAAAAGCACGTCAGGTATAGAGCACGGTCAATTAACGACGAGCAGCACAATATGTGACGAAAGTTTGTAAGGACCCCAAAATTGTAGATGTTGGAGCCCTTACAACAATACAAGAAAATATATGTATAGGTATACATGTGAACCTAATATGAATTCGAATACACATGTACATATACACATATATATTAATAATATTTTAAGTTTAACAAGTATTTATGAATATGCATACATACATACCTATATATAAATAATATTTTAAGTTAACCAAGTATTTATATACATACACATTTTGTGAATTCCGTTTTATGCGTATTCGCTTTGCTTTCACTAGAAGAAACATGTTCAAACATGAATTTATACGAACATGCATATATACATACACACAAACAGCTTTAACACGTTCACGCCGGCGTGTACCACCGGTGGCTCGAACATGTCTGCCTGATCGGGCGGCGCGTAGCACCGGTGGCTCGCATATGATTGTACTACCAATCAGTGTGCATCACCAAACATAACTAATTAAATAGTGCTTATAACAAAAGCATAATTAAATATTTCAATGATATAACATTAACTTTATTATTTAAGTTTTATTAGACCGTTTTCCCGTGCGATAATCTTTCGTTGAAACGTTTAGTTCGGCCCCGTCTGATAGAACAAAAAGCTTTCAGCGCAACCGCCTATGGGCGCGAAACATGAATTGCAGTACCGGCGTGAACGTGTTAAGGAACTGTTCATAGTGATGAATTGTTATTACAAAATAACATTCTGCTTGCGAGCAGAATTGTATAAAAGGCGAGGAAAATTTAAAGTAAATTAAGTAGCCTTTGTGTTATCGTGTCGATAGGTATACTTGTCCGTGGGATCAACACCACCGGCAAACGTAGTGCACCTGCGGGTTTTTACCTCACGAGCATTTTTCTATACTTCACTGAGGGCTTTCACCTCACTGGAACGAGGCCTAGTAGAGGGTTTTTACCTCCACAGCTCATACGAAAGAAGTAGTACTTATACTCCTGACTGGAGCAAGGGCTAGTAGAGGGTTTTCACCTCCACAGCTCGTACGAAGAAGTAGATACTTGTCGTAGAAATATAATACGTGTATAATGTATTAGAAACCGTATATATATATATGGTATATTGTTTATACCTAATAAATTTGTTGTAACGAACACAGCGTGTTATTACTTTAGGAAACCCTTGGCAAGGCTGAGCTTACCCCAGCCAAGTGGAAAACTCCGTTTCAAGTTCATAACAAAGATGATTAGATACGAAACTCTTTATTTTGAGAGAACTCAGAAATCCGCATTTTTTATAACATTTCTACACGATGTCTTTAATTGCAATTTCACTACAATATTTTCACAAACAATCGAATATTTAATTCTATTAAGCTTTAACATCAAAGTTACAATAGTTTCTTTATTGTTTCCTGCTGTAGCAAATTTCTTTTGAAACAAAAAGAATGGATTTTTTAATTGATGTAGTGGTACTGGTGCGTTTTGCACATCAGCTGCTGAATGTTCTTCGATCTGATACCACTGCTGCCGTCATTAGAGTGTGAGATAGGGGAACGCTCTTAGTGCGCTAGAATACCAAATTAAATTTCGGGTGTTAAAAAGAAGTAACAAAATTTACTTTACCGGTAACAGTAAGGACCAACATTAACATGCCTGTACTCACTTTAACCTGGTCTGTTTTAAACATTAGTTTCTATCTAATTGGCTTTTATTTAATTTCATTTATCTCATGTGCATGAGTTTTTCTCTTAGTTAGTATTTACTTCAAATTACTTCAATTTTAATTTATATGTATTTGTCTCATTTTAAATTCGTATTTGATTCAACCTCAATTTTAAATTTCATTTATTTTATTTTTGTTTATTTATTTTTTTGATTCAAATTTAATTATAATTTTAGTTTATGTTTATTAAGTATTGTTTTTAATTAGAACATTTTAATGTTACTTAATTATAACTTTATTTTATTTCAACAGTATTCACCTTTATTTTCTTCGTTATTTTTTTTTTTAATGTAACCTACTATGTGATTTCAATATACTCGTACTTCAACGTAATGAATTGTGGTTTATTTATTTACATATATTTAGTGCTGTTCAGTTTAAATTTAATTTTAGTTGAAGTGGTTATTTTCGTTTATTTTATTTTTATGTATTTTAGTGAAATCTATTTTATATTTTGTGAACTACAGGGGATGTACATGTTTGTGCTTTTTCTACTTACACTTTGGTGGCAGGAATTGTTGCCCGTAACAGGATCGTTCACGGGATTTTTTTTCCGTAAACGGTTTTCCCTACACCGGAATTTTTTTGGAAATTTTTATAAAAAAATTTAGCAATCTTGCCCACAACACTTCTTTGAATCAGCACAACGTTTTTTTCCATTAAAAACTTGATTTAGCTAACCTATTGTTGCTACCCGGGCGTCTTGTCATGCTTTCACTCAAAACACACATGCAAACACACATTTCATACAATCTTGCGTACATACAAGTTAACACATAATAAATTGCTTATCATTTTGCCTTTGCTATAACATTACATACTTACATATTTTCGGCAATCGCCAGAATAACTTGCTTACCTTTTGTTTCCGCTGCAATATAACAAATTACATATTTACATTCTTACTCCGCAATAAAAATTCCCACAGTTGAAATTTTAATTACTGACTAATATTATTTCACACTTCCTGTTTTGCAATCGAAGTTGCACTAATTCAAAGAATTAGCGCAACAGCTAAATTATTGGTCACCAACCAACTGCACGCGCATCCGGTAAAATGCTAAGTGCTGATGTCAGCGTCTAGAACAATAGGAGGAGGCAAGTTGTTGTTGCCTTCTGCAACTAAATTCAAGCTATATTAATTTAATATTTCAATTAGTAAATTCAGTCTCATTTCTGCCGTGAAATCGGTTGAGTGTAATTAAAAACTACAATTACGCTAGTTTACATACATACATAAAAACTTACACATGCTTACAAGAACTCACACTAAGCCTCTTGTTGCAAATGGGTAGTAAAAAAGGGTAATTGTATGGGAGTGCATTCGTAGTTTAGATCTGCCTACAATAGGCAGTCGTTACAGGCTCGCATCCGCCGATGTTGCTTGCAATATAGAGCATGGTAGAGTTTTACAAGTATGGAAAGCGACATTTTGTTTGTTTACATTGAAAAACAGCTGAGATCACCTGATTTTTAAATCATTTTCATTATTTCCTTTTCTTCGACATTTCGTATTTGAACTTCGCTCATTCCATCATGATTCGCTATCAGATTCTTTACTCTCCTTTTTGGTACAACATTTCCTTATTCGTTGATTCTTTCATTGTCTGTGTATTTATTCTGCAAATCCTTCATTCCAATGATGTTCGCATCATCTAGTTTGCCTGTCAACTTGGCCGCAGCCATTATGATTTTATATTTGACAGGCAAACCCCGAGATTGACAGGCAAACGAGAGTTGACAGATTTCTAAAAATTTCACAAAATTCTTTGTAAACCTCTACGATGATATAGAGCGAGTGCGTAAAAAGAATTAAAACGCAGCCTTTGACTATTTATTTTTATCTTTATCCCTGCATGAGGCTTCGATACGCGATTTAAAGGCGTTCCCTTGTCCAAATCGGTGTTCACATTTACTACCACCTACTACTACTGCTAAAAGAATATCACAGTTAGTATTTTCTTTACGTCCGTAGAATTATTATTGGTCAATTAGTAAGGGATAAAGAAGGCAAACAAAAATTAATAAATGTGCAAATAATCACAAAAAATTGTAAGACAATTAATTAAAGTACGTCAAGGTGAGTGAATTGTCAATTTTATATGCAATATGAGTAAAAATAACGCTTCAACATTCTAAATCCTTTGTCAGGGGAGATTTACTATAGCTATCAGGTACATAACATACAAACATTCACAGCTACATATAACGATACAACATCCCATATATTTACGCTACAAATAAGTCTTTGGCATGGTATACCCCGCCTTTCTTTCAATTCATATCGTCAAACTCATAAATGGAGTTTCCGATAACCTTAAGGATTATGCACTTTACTTGTTTCGGCGCTAGTTTTGCATTATGGTTAGCTATTGCAGAACTCTGTCGGAAGTTTCGGCGGCATACTACCTGTCCTGATCGGAATCTCATATTTTCGCCCCTTGTATTATACACCTTAATACTTTTCTCATGAGCTAATTTCAGTTCTTTCATTAATTTGTTCCTCAAAAGTTGTTGTTGATAAACTTCCGTATCAACTGTACACGTATAGTCTGCATTTCCTCTTGCACCGAGTTTTCGGTATATCTCATATGATGCACCATATTGTATCATCAGAATACCGAAAGTTGCAACATATAAAGAGCAGTCAATTGAAGAATATACTGCGCTTCGTAGTGCAAATGCTGCGTCGCTAATGTAATTATCTCAGCTTTTCTGGTTGTCCTTGATATATGATCGAACGATTTAGATTATGAACATATTGACAAGATCTGCGGCATTTCCTTGTGGTGAGTAGAATGCTGTTTTAATACGTCTCGTTCCATACTTGTCCAGGAAACTGGCAAATTCTTCGTAGATAAATTGTTTGCTGTTGTCGGAATGGATAAATTCCGGTACACCAAATATGTGGGATGCATCCTTTTCTAAAAATTTTACTACTTCCGCTGAAGTGGCTCTTTTATGGCCTTTAAAGCACAATCTTTGTAAAATGATCGAGACAAACAAAAACAAACTAATTACCATCTCTAGTAAGAGGATACGGACCCACAAAATTAATATGCGAACGACGGAAATGTCGTTCTGTTACATGCTGACTTTTCAGTAAGGGTTTACTGAACCCGTTTTGTGTTTTATTTTCTTTACATGTATCACGGTTTTTAATGGTCAATTGCACGTCAGCCACCATACGTGTACCTGATCAGTAGTATTTTTCACTCAGACGTATAGGAGTTTTCGGTTACAATCTTTCTGAGTTCATTATATTCGTCAGAGTCAGAGTATGGTAATTCCAAACATGCGTCCATCAGTATCTTCCATATGCATCCGTGAGAGTGTCATAGGCAGAACGTTTGGTGCGCCTTTGCCGTGGTTGTATGTCAAAGTCATATGCTTGAAGCTTAAGGCTCCATCTTGTCATCTTCCAGAGAGATTCTTCTGGCTCATGAGCCATTTAAGGCTGGCATGATCCATGATTTTATTGTGGCCTAATCTTAACACTGCAAATGAAGGAAACTGTAGGAAACTGTGCTGTTATTTTCTCTAAAGCGACATTTTCTTCATGCGTCAGGATATATTGCTTCGCGTCGTAGGATAAGTCGTCTACAGCATGCTGTTCATGCTTCTCTACAGACAACAGTCACATCGAATGCCTTTCAAAAGTCTATACCTGAGTATACTTCTTGCTATAGGCCTCAGGGTAGCCAACTCATTTTTGAGAATTCCCCGATTCCGACGATAACATTCCCCGATTTTGCCCGCAATTTCGTAAAATTCCTCCCAGACAGGTATTTACAAAAAAAAAATTATCTTTATTGTAATTCATTGATGCATTTAAAAACAAAACAAAACTTTTATAAAGTTAACTAACAAATAAAATAAAAAATATAGAAATTTACATATTACTTATGTTTATGGGGTGTAATGGGGTGTAGTCAAGCTTTTGGGTATGCTGTTAGTTGCGAGACTACTCAATTCCTACTCTTGCCTCTACGTCGCGCACCCTGGAAACGTGAGCAACCTTAGTGCGGTAACCAACCCATGTGGAGCCTTGGGTCACGGCTAATGAGAGAAGAAGCTTCAATGGAGCCACTCCGACTTATTCGGTTTAAGGGTCCGCTGAAATCATTGCAGCGTATGTTCACCAGAAGTGCGGCTGTGAGAGGACGTCGGTCTTGAAGCAAGTGGCTCGCTAGATCAATGTGTAAAAATGTTAAACTTAATCGCCTAGCGAGGTTGGACGCTGGGCTTGGAACCCTCCACGTAGAAACCAGCTTCAATGAAAAAATTAACAACGCCTCTGATGGCATACCCCCTTTCTGTTGACGATCCTCGCAAACGAATTAAGGATCACGATTTGAGGGCATGCACCTGGAATGTCCTTAATTGGGAACGTGACGCTGCCCAGCTGGTGGATATCCTCATAAGAATAAAGGCTGACATCACCGGCGTCCAAGAAGTGCGATGGACGGGACAAGGGCGAAAGTAAGTAGGTTCTTGTGACATTTACTGCAGTGACCATATAAAGGGGCGCAAATTTGGTGTCCACCAGAAGCTCGTTGTTCTTCGTCCGACATCTCCCACAAATCCTTTAACTTTCGCTCAAAACTTTGTGTATGACTTGTTCGAGTCATGACCGTATCTGATCGACAGGATCACTAGGCTGTGGTGTTGAATCTATTGATTTAAAAATACATGCAGAGCATCGGTTGAAATAGTCTGTTGGAACGAAGTATACCGGATGGGGTACCTCAGTATCAATCTGGGTGAATAGTGATTCAACTATTTGGTTTAATGCCCTAGTTACACTACGCTTTATTGGTTTATCTGAAATAAATACCCCAGTCCACCAGCAGTATTTTTCTCACACATACGATAGAGAAAAGCTCAGACCAAAACTTGCAATAAGAAATATTTATGGTATTACTAGAAATCCGAAGAGTTAAACCTAATATTTATCACTATTTCTAATCTAATTCAAGTTATCAAATTCAAATATATTTATTGTTGAATTCTAAATTGAATGGCAACTCTGTTGTTCATTTTTGTAGACTTTTGACTCATTTAAGCTTCTATATGAATTCATGGTATCAACTATTTTGTATTGTAACTGTAATCTCATTCTGAATAAATCCTTTGTGAAGCATAAACGTGTAGTTTTAATTGATTCTTCAGTAATCCAACAGGTTATTTGCACAGTCACTAAAGTAAAAGTATGAATAAAATCCTACGATGTTTAATGTGGAATAGTTGGATGAGTCCACTTACGACGCTTGGTGCGTTCAAATGAAGAGTATCATCATATATAAAGAATAATGGGACGTGGTATCAGGAAAATTCGAGCAACCAGATGATGGAGAAGAAAACGTTGGCGAGCAAAAGATGTGCATGTCAGCAGACGAAGCTATGGCGACAATAGTTTTGAGTCTTACACCATTACAAATTGCCCATGTGAAAAATTGTAAAACGGTGAAAGAGGCATGGCTAATCTTACACAAGATGCATCGTCCAAAAAGTCCCGCTAGAAAGGTTTCATTATTTAAGCAGCTATAGGGAATGCGAATATCAGAAGGTGATAACGTGCGACAGTATTTAAGTAATTTTTTAACCATTGTGGAGAAGCTAGAAGAAATTGGTGTTAATCTGCAGTAGGAGTTATTTGTTATAATGCTTCCTGCAAGCCTCCCAAAGTCTTTTGAGAATCTAGTAGTAGCATTAGAATCACGTGACGACTTTCCAAAACTTAATGCTTTGAAAGTTAACTTGCTTGAGGAGAAGCAACGTCGTAAAGTATGTGATTCATCTAATGCAGAAAGAAGCGAGAAAGTTTTAATGGCACATGCACATGCCGTGGTAATGGCACCAAATCGTCAAACCAAAATGAGCCGAAAAATCGATCAAATGCAGAAACAAGCAAGAAGATAAATGTGAAGATAATTCTAAACAATAGCCAAAAGCATTTACGCTCTTCTCAGCCTTTACGTCAAATTCTTTACAACCGAACATGTGCTGTGACCGCAAAATGTTCGATGAGTTGAAAGAATATAAGCAAACTATTTTACTAGCTGGCAACAAATGTATTGAAGCAAATGGAAAAGAACGGTACGAATGAAAATACAAAGAAGAGAAATACAGCTGATTGATGTTCTGTATGTTCCTGTGTTACAATGCAATTTCATATCAGTCTCATAGTACGTGGAGATGGTGGATGGTGGTATATTCGTATATAAATGTAATAAAAATATGACATTCTATGCAGGGCAGCAAGACAGAAGCAATGAAGTGGCATGGCCATTTGAACTGAACTTAATATACCAACAAATGTGACGAGAAATGTATATCTGCAAAGCAAATGTGCTACAAAGCCTTTCCCAACAAATCAGAATCGGGCGAGTGAATTACTTGAAGTGGTACACACAGATGTGAATATACAAATAATGTGTTTCAAAAGTATGTAAAAGAATGTGGAATTTTACATCAATTCACAGTACCCAACACGCCGCAACAAAATGGTGTAGCTGAACATTTTCTTAGAACCTTTGTGAAGATACGTGTAGTACAATACGTTGTATGCTCGTTGGAGCAAATTTAAGTGAATATCTATGGGCGAAGCCAGTAAATATATATATATATATATATATAATTGGCGCTTTGTAACCGCTTAAGCGATTTTCGGCCGAGCTCCTCTTCCATTTTGTGGTTTTGCATCTTGATGTTTTTCCAACAAAGGAGTAAATATAGTAGCCCATTTGGCTACAGAAGCAATATTTGTTAGTCGTGATGTATCGTTTATTGAACTTGGCATCTAGTAGATTTACCTGAAAATTAAAAAGTTATAAAATGTAAATGGGTATTCGCTGTGAAGAAGAATAAAGGCGAGGAAATTGGCAGATTCAAAGCAAAGTTGGTATCCAAAGGATGCAACGAAGTATACGAGGTGGCCAGAAACGATTATTTTGCATATGGTTCAAGCAGCTCACGACTTTCGGTCTTAGACCAAGTATCCCCTGGGTACCCAGCAAACATCCGTCTGGAGGCGACCTAAAGTGAGAAGGCGAATCAAATGCGGTTGTGCGTAAGGTTGGGGACCCACCACATGAAAACCTTAGCCCAATGAAAATTTTAAATAAGCCTCAGATGAGAGACCTTCCTTTCGATGCCGACCCCCGAAAATGTTTTAAGGATTGCGGCCATATAAAGAAACGCAAATTTGGTGTCGGACTTGTGGTGGTAAAGAGATTCCGTCGCAGAGTACTGGCATTAACATATCGTTTCGGCATCTCAAACTCCCTACATACCGCCGCTACGGAAACACTTGGTTTTCGGCAGTGCCAGAAAAAGAGCTGGTAAGAGCAACTTTGCGATCGACCACAACGAGCGTGGGATAGACACCGAGAGCTGAACAGGAAAGCAAGACGCATTTGCAGACAAAAAAAAGGAAAAGGTCGAAATGCGTGATTATGAAGAGCTTGAGAAGCTGGCTGACAAGGGCGATGCTCGAAAATTCTATGAAAAGATGTGTTGAGGACATGAACCTCCTTATGTTTTCGGAGTGATCCCCCTCAGGTGGCAACGCCGCGATGTGCTGCCCAATGTTGCCAACGCTCCGCACCGGCAACATCGTTTTGAATAACCAACCGGCCAAAAATAGCCAACAGCGAGAGATAGTAATCACTCGCGTTTCATCCGCCAACGATAGCACCACATCTCCCATACATTAATTTAAATAATAATAATTTAAATAATCTCCAATTTAAATAATCTCTAATTTCAACAATTATACATTGACATTAAATTGTAATACATTTGCATAAACGTACCTCATGTACTTGCATACTTTGAATTTGTATTGAATTAAACTAAAATAAATATTAAAATAAATTGTAATACATTTGCATAAACGTACCTCATTTACTTGCATACTTTGCATTTGTATTGAATTAAACTAAACTAAATATTAAAATAAATTGTAATCCATTTATATCGAAATTAACAAGTTTCATTTATTTCGATTAAAACGGAGCATTTCGCTGCATAAAGGTTACATTAAAATATACATGGTCCTTCGGTGCAGCCAAAACGAGTTGGCACCACTACTCTACCCAACGCACAGAATACACAAAAAAAAAAACAACGGTACAAAGTTAATAAAAACTCAAAACGGATTCAACAGTGCAAGCGATCGGGTGTGCGTGTCGGTATTCGGAATTAGTAAAATTAAATAAATAAGTGAACAAAATGTATACATACATATTGACAATTTTCATTTTTACAAAAATAAATTAAAATAAAGAAGTGAGAAACATAGACGTACGTGAGAAGAAAAACTAAAAAAAAATTAAAGTGTGTACTACGCGCATAAAAATTTCATTCTAATTAGTGACCCATATTTTCGACTTAAAATAATCCACAAATATCTGATGACAAATTTATACGAGTATTCGCAAAAAAAGAAAAAGAAAAGGTGAAAATTAAAAGCCTGTGGTGACAAAAACAAAAACAACAGCAGCAACAAGTTCCAGTTAACTGCTTGCGAGGGAAAAGTGTCTGCATTTAAAAATACAGTGAAACAAAACAAAATTATACTTTTAATAAAATATATATAATTTGACATAAAAGAACCAAAAAAGAATAAATAAAAATCACATCATGAATACATATATATGTACATACATACAGTTAAGTGCAGTAAATTAAGTATACATATAATAAATAATTTAAATATAAATCAAGCCATATGACCTGCTAAAAGTACAGCACCAAAAAACCCAATTAGCGTTAGCCGACCCAAAATGCCTCACCCCATCTCGAATTGACATGGTAATCGGCAGCGACTTAGCACCCCAAATCCTCAAACAAGGAGTGCAACACCTCCACAATGGAACCCTGTTGGCACAACAGACAATATTTGGATGGATATTCAGCGGACCGACAACTCAAAAGGTAGAGTCCAGTACAAAATGACCCCATCAGCATCCAACTAAGGAAATTCTGGGAGCAAGAAGAAGTCCCACAAAGATGACATTCTTTCAGGCAGTAATGAAATACAGTCCACTATCAACTCTCTCACCCAAGTTATCGAAGCGTTAAATTCAGCAGGATTCCCTCTTAAGAAAATTACGGCAAACCACCCGAAAATACTGTAAGGACCCCAAAATCCGAGGCTTTTGGAGACCTCACAACAATACTTTTTTATATACATTTTTTATATTCATGCACTGAATTTATATATATACATTGAATTATTATACATTAACTAAATATTACATATATATATATATATTTACATACTTAAATTGTTGAAGCGCTGAAGCCTATAAGCATGTTCGAACATGAATGCACATACATACGTACACATAGAATAAGTGAGAAACTGTACGCAATAATGAATTGTTATTATAAGATAACATTCTGCCTGCGTGCAGAAGAGTATAAAAGGCGAGGAAAACGCAAAGGAAATTGAGTAGCCTTTGTGTTGTCGTTAGGTATACTTGCCCGTGGGATCAATACCACCGGCAAACGTAGTGCACCTGAGGGTCTATATACCTCACGAGCATTTATTTATATTCTACTGAGGGTTTATACCTCACTGGAACGAGGGCTGTTAGAGGGTTTATACCTCCACAGCGCCATACGAAAGAAGTACTATTTGTGTTATTATTAAGCATACTTGCTCGTGGGTTCAACACCACCAGCAAACGTAGTGTACCTGAGGGTTTATACCTCACGAACACTTACTTACTTGTCATAGAAATAGCGAGTAACGTATTAGAAATCGTGTAGATAGATTGTTAAACTAATAAATTTGTTGTAACGTACCCAGCGCATTTTACTTTAGCAAACCCTTGGCAAGGCTGAGCTTACCCCAGCCAAGAGGAAAACTCCGTTACAACTGGCGCCCGAGCAGGGACTCTAAAGTAAGAAGAACGAGATAACGAGGTAACCATGGTCAAAGTGACATGGGTGTACTACCTCAATCGAGAGGAACTATTGAGATACGCAGAAGAATTTGGATTCGAGAACTACGGAACAGTGGAGGAGCTGCGCAAACGCTTTGCGAGCTTCATCCAGAACCACGGTGAAGGAGAAAGCGTGCAAAGACGCTTGACGGAGTTGGCCCTCCGACATACTAGGCCAAATATCACCATAAATCCAGCGACACCAAGAGAAGGCGTCCCATCATCAGACGTGTTTTATGAGGGAGCTCACGGCATGCTTTACGAAGAAGAGCAAGCGTACGTACCTGCGACACCCTCTCATGCGAACATTATGGACAGGGTGCGGAAATGGGGATTCCGCTACGACGGCGGTAAGGATCCCTTAGGATTTATCGAACGGGTAGAGGAATTAGCGGACGGTTACGGCTTAAACCGTAACTCAGTCCCACGAGCGTTACCAGAGCTACTGAAGGAGAAAGCTCTAGTGTGGTTCCGGAATAACAATCGGCACTGGCAGGAATGGGACGAGTTTAAAAAAGATTTCCTGAAGTTCTTTCTGAGCTCGCGGTACTTTGAACAACTGGACGACGAGATACGCCGACGCGTCCAACGACCGGGTGAGCGGTTTAAAGATTACGTCCTGGTACTACAAGGGCTTATGCGGCACGCGAACTACACAGCCGAAGAGAAACTAAGCCGTATCTATCGAAATTCGCGCAGAGAGTATCAACTTTACGTTAAACGGAGTGAGTTCAAGAGTCTGGAAGAGTTAGTGGACTTGGTAGAAGACTTCGAAAACCTTCCCCCCGAGAGAGAGCCATTAAGAGCCGCAGCGCGACCATTTGTACCTCGACGACCGGAAGAGCGGTACCAGTCTATGCACGTGAACGAAGAGAGCTATAGGTACCCACACAGCAGCGAAAGGCGGGAACAACCAAGGAGGTTTGAGGGCGCTACAAGACCAGATCGAGCAGACAGAGCAGAGCGCTACCAGCAATTGCGTGAAGACCGGAATTCCAACACACCAAGGAGAGGAGAAAGTCAACCAAATCAGCAAGGGAGGTACGTAGACCCCCGAAACGCATGCAGACGATGCGGTGGAGTCGGACATTTCGCCCACGGCTGTCGCAGTCCAAAAATCGAGTTTTGTTGGAAGTGTGGACGTTGTGGAATACACACCCGAAATTGCTGCCCAGATCTACAGGGAAACGACCAGGGGCCTCATCAGTATCGAGGGGTGGGGTCCACAACACTCCCTCGAGAACAGCAGCAGCACTAAACCAGACACAAGGCCGGATCCTGGCCAATGTGACCATGAACGGCGAAAACATAGTAGCGGCAATAGATACCGGAGCAACGAGGAGTTTCGTGAGTGAAGAAGTGGTGAAGAGATTGGGTACGGAAAGAACGAAACCCGTAAAGACACGAGTGGTAACGGGAGATGGAAGGCGCAAGGACGTCGAGGAAGCAGTAGAAGCAGAAGTGAAGTTGGGGAACGAAGTACATCACAGCGAGTTACTTGTTCTACCAGGCCTGGTCGATGAAATGGTACTCGGGACGGACTACCTCACGAAGGCCAACACAGAGTTGAGATGCGGCGGAGAGTCACTAAGATTAAGGGTAGACAAGAGAGAAGACGAGATAATCACGTGCACCGCCATAGTTGAGAAGGGAGCGAAGGGGTACACGGCCTCAGAAGGCCCAAACCAAACCACACCACAAGCAGGCAACACAGCGGATAAGAAAGTGAGTGAGTTCCTGCAAAGTGAGTTGAAACAATTTGAGGAGATGTCAGGACCGTCCAATGCCGCCACACATAAAACAATCATGCGAGACGATCGACCAATAAAGAAGCTGAACGTCGTAGCAGACGCGCTATCAAGGCAACCACAAGAGGAACAGTTGGGCACAGTGTTAGAGGAAGAGGAAAACGAAGACGGCGCATGGCTAAAAGAAAAGAAGGCGAAGGTGGAAGAAGCTCCAGAAAAGTACCCGGACTACGTGATAGAAGAAGGCAGTTTATATAGGCGAATGACGACCCAAGTCGATGGTGAAGATACTACTCCGTGGAAGCTATGTGTACCAATGTCTCAAAAACTACGAGTGTTAAAAGAAGTACATGACGCCCCGAGTGCAGGCCATATGGGCATTCGTAAATCCATAGCCCGGGCGATGGCACGATACTACTGGCCAGGAATGTTTCGCGACGTGAGGAAGTATGTACAACAGTGTCACGAGTGCCAAATATATAAGCCCGGCCAACAACAAGCTGCAGGCAAAATGCTCACCCAAATAGCGGAAGAACCATGGGCAACAGTGTATGCAGATTTCGTCGGCCCGCTACCCCGATCAAAGCATGGCAGTACAATGGCTCTCGTCTTTCTGGACCGATTCTCTAAATGGGTAGAGATCGTTGCAGTCCGCAAAGCCACAACCGAAGGTCTCGTGCGAGCATTCCGAGAAAGGATCTTAGCGCGTTTTGGCGTCCCAAAAGTACTAATCACCGACAACGGAGCACAATTCACCAGTAAGCATTTCAAAAACTTCTTACGCGAGCACGGAGTGAAACACCAGCTAACCGCGCCTTACACACCGCAAGAGAACCCGACCGAAAGAGCAAACAGGAACATTAAAAGAATGATAGCGCAATTCACCGGAAGAGAACAACGTGATTGGGACGAACTACTCCCAGAAATAACACTCGCACTCAATACCTGCGTAGGCGAATCCACAGGATACAGTCCGGCATACATAGTCCAGGGAAGAGACCCAAGAATGCCGAATAATCTCTACGACGAACACACCTTCGGAACAGCGCAGAAGACCCCGACACCAGCAGAGAAAGCAACAATGATGGCAGAAGTCTACAGAATAGTTCGATGTAACCAACAACGCGCAGCAACCGATCAAGCGCGTCATTACAACCTGCGAAGGCGAAATTGGCAACCATCTATAGGCGACTTAGTACTAGTAAAGGAACACCACCTCTCAAAGGCGATAGAAAACTTTGCGGCCAAACTAGCTCCCAGGTACAGCGGCCCGCATCGAATAACCAACTACGTATCTCCAGTAATAGTGGAACTGGACAAAATACACAAAGGAAAAAGGAGAACGGCACATCTGAGTGAATTGAAGCCCTACCACGGTGATGGGCAAAACATTCCATAAAGGCAACAAAAAAAAAAAAAAAAAAAAAAAAAAATATTAGTGAAAAAAAAAATTCAGTGAAAAAAAAAAAGACATCATAGTGAGAAGAAACAAAAACAAAAACAAAACAAAAAAAAAAAAAAAAAAAAAATTAAGAGTGAAAAAAAAAAAAGTTTGATATGGACGCACCCTAACATGGACATAAAAGGGAGCCGTAGTGTTAAGAAACAAAAAAATAAAAAAAAAAAAAACAAAAAAATAAAAAAAAAAAAAACAAAAAAAAAAAAAAAAAAAAAATTAAGAGTAAAAAAAAGTTTGATATGGACGCACCCTAAAATGGACATAAAAGGGAGTCGTAGTGTTAAGAAACAAACACAAAAAAAAAAAAAAAAAAAAAAAAAAATTCAAGTAAAAAAAGTTTGATATGGACGCACCTTAAGTCACATACTGTATGAAGGTGGCAGCACCCATCAACAGCAGAGCCAGCGGTAAACGAATGAACATACATATATACAAATGTACATACATATAACTAAGTGAGAGAAAAAAATATATAATATACATACATACATACATGCAATGAAGTGAATATATATATGTACATATTAGTGGAAAAACAAAAATATACATAATATACATATATACAATACATAAACTAAAATATATGCAAAGTGAAAATATACAAGCAAAAACACATACACGCAAAAATAATAATAATGATAATTATATATACACAACGCACAGAAAAAAAAAAATAATAATAAATAAATATATACACACAAAATAATAATAATAACCGAAATACTCCTGCAAAAATTCGAAGGAGAAATTTGCATATGCAGGAAAAGCACAGTTGGTCGAGCGATGAAAAATCAAAATAAAAGCCGCCGCCGCGACCAAACTCACATGAAGTGTGTTAACAACTGAAGCGAGCGATAAACAAATTATGCTAGCAAGGTATGCGAGCGCTAAGCCAAACGCGAAAAACGAAGTAAGGAGTAAAAGCAAGCAGCAGAGATGGCATCAACAATCTTGTCAGAGAGTCAGGATGAGCAGCCAGCGAAGCGACGAGGAGAACTCGATATATCAAGCGGCACGTCGAAGGCAATTACTACCGCGTGAGGATCACACGGACTGGCCTGGTGACCATAAGTCTCGCAGCGGGAAGTGAGGGGAGGGTGTAAGGACCCCAAAATCCGAGGCTTTTGGAGACCTCACAACAATACTTTTTTATATACATTTTTTATATTCATGCACTGAATTTATATATATACATTGAATTATTATACATTAACTAAATATTACATATATATATATATATTTACATACTTAAATTGTTGAAGCGCTGAAGCCTATAAGCATGTTCGAACATGAATGCACATACATACGTACACATAGAATAAGTGAGAAACTGTACGCAATAATGAATTGTTATTATAAGATAACATTCTGCCTGCGTGCAGAAGAGTATAAAAGGCGAGGAAAACGCAAAGGAAATTGAGTAGCCTTTGTGTTGTCGTTAGGTATACTTGCCCGTGGGATCAATACCACCGGCAAACGTAGTGCACCTGAGGGTCTATATACCTCACGAGCATTTATTTATATTCTACTGAGGGTTTATACCTCACTGGAACGAGGGCTGTTAGAGGGTTTATACCTCCACAGCGCCATACGAAAGAAGTACTATTTGTGTTATTATTAAGCATACTTGCTCGTGGGTTCAACACCACCAGCAAACGTAGTGTACCTGAGGGTTTATACCTCACGAACACTTACTTACTTGTCATAGAAATAGCGAGTAACGTATTAGAAATCGTGTAGATAGATTGTTAAACTAATAAATTTGTTGTAACGTACCCAGCGCATTTTACTTTAGCAAACCCTTGGCAAGGCTGAGCTTACCCCAGCCAAGAGGAAAACTCCGTTACAATACTTGAAAAAATCCCAGAGTCTCATTTGCTAGATGCCGACTTTCTTAAATTCAGCGACACAAGCTCAACAAAAACTCTAGGAATACGCTGGAACGCGCTTACGGACACCTTCTGATACTCATACGAACCTCAGCCCGCAGCAAAGTGTAGTACGAATCGCCAGATTTTATCGGCTGTGGCGAAATTATTCGACCCGGCAGGATGGTTATCACCAATTATGATAGTAGCCAAGGTACTACTCCAAACACTTTGGCTAGAAGGAACGGATTGGGACGAAAACGTAAGCCTTTGGAGAATCTAGTAGTAGCATTAGAATCACGTGACGACTTTCCAAAACTTAATGCTTTGAAAGTTAACTTGCTTGAGGAGAAGCAACGTCGTAAAGTATGTGATTCATCTAATGCAGAAAGAAGCGAGAAAGTTTTAATGGCACATGCACATGCCGTGGTAATGGCACCAAATCGTCAAACCGAAATAAGCCGAAAAATCGATCAAACCAGAAAGGTTTTATATGTGGACGAAAGGGTCATTATGCAGTACAATGCAGAAACAAGCAAGAAGATAAATGTGAAGATAATTCTAAACAATAGCCAAAAGCATTTACGCTCTTCTCAGCCTTTACGTCAAACTCTTTACAACCGAACATGTGCTGTGACCGCAACATGTTCGATGAGTTGAAAGAATATAAGGAAACTATTTTACTAGCTGGCAACAAATGTATTGAAGCAAATGGAAAAGAACGGTACGAATGAAAATACAAAGAAGAGAAATACAGCTGATTGATGTTCTGTATGTTCCTCTGTTACAATGCAATTTCATATCAGTCTCGAGGGAAATAAGCAGCGGTCTCATAGTAAAGTTTTCCAATAAATTTGCGACGGTGCAGGAGTACAACGGTGAATCATTTTACGTGGAGATGGTGGATGGTGGTATATTCGTATATAAATGTAATAAAAATATGACATTCTTTGCAGGGCAGCAAGACAGAAGCAATGAAGTGGCATGGCCATTTGAACTATGGTATTGTAGTATGCGACAACTTGTGTTGGATAAATTAGTCAATGGACCTGAACTTAATATACCAACAAATCTGACGAGAAATGTATGTCTGCAAAGCAAATGTGCTACAAAGCCTTTCCCAACAAATCAGAATCGGGCGAGTGAATTACTTGAAGTGGTACACACAGATGTGAATATACAAATAATGTGTTTCAAAAGTATGTAAAAGAATGTGGAATTTTACATCAATTCACAGTACCCAACACGCCGCAACAAAATGGTGTAGCTGAACATTTTCTTAGAACCTTTGTGAAGATACGTGTAGTACAATACGTTGTATGCTCGTTGGAGCAAATTTAAGTGAATATCTATGGGCGGAGCCAGTAAATATATATATATATATATAATTGGCGCTTTGTAACCGCTTAAGCGATTTTCGGCCGAGCTCCTTCTCCATTTTGTGGTTTCGCGTCTTGATGTTTTTCCAACAAAGGAGTAAATATAGCAGCCCATTTGGCTACAGAAGCAATAATTGTTAGTCGTGATGTATCGTTTCTTGAACTTGGCATCTAGTAGATTTACCTGAAAATTAAAAAGTTATAAAATGTAAATGGGTATTCGCTGTGAAGAAGAATAAAGGCGAGGAAATTGGCAGATTCAAAGCAAAGTTGGTATCCAAAAGATGCAACGAAGTATACGGGGTGGCCAGAAACGATTCTTTTGCATATGGTTCAAGCAGCTCACGACTTTTGGTCTTAGACCAAGTATCCCCTGGGTACCCAGCAAACATCCGTCTGGAGGCGACCTAAAGTGAGAAGGCGAATCAAATGCGGTTGTGCGTAAGGTTGGGGACCCACCACATGAAAACCTTAGCCCAATGAAAATTTTAAATAAGCCTCAGATGAGAGACCTTCCTTTTGATGCCGACCCCCGAAAATGTTTTAAGGATTGCGGCCATATAAAGAAACGCAAATTTGGTGTCGGACTTGTGGTGGTAAAGAGATTCCGTCGCAGAGTACTGGCATTAAAATATCGTTTCGGCATCTCAAACTCCCTACGTACCGCCGCTACGGAAACACTTGGTTTTCGGCAGTGCCAGAAAAAGAGCTGGTAAGAGCAACTTTGCGATCGACCACAACGAGCGTGGGATAGATACCGAGAGCTGAACAGGAAAGCAAGACGCATTTGCAGACAAAAAAAAGGAAAAGGTCGAAATGCGTGATTATGAAGAGCTTGAGAAGCCGGCTGACAAGGGCGATGCTATGAAAAGATGTGTTGAGGACATGGACCTCCTTATGTTTTCGGAAAGATCCCCCTCAGGTGGCAACGCCGCGATGTGCTGCCTAATGTTGCCAACGCTCCGCACCGGCAACATCGTTTTGAATAACCAACCGGCCAAAAATAGCCAACAGCGAGAGATAGTAATCACTCGCGTTTCATCCGCCAACGATAGCACCACATCTCCCATACATTAATTTAAATAATAATAATTTAAATAATCTCCAATTTAAATAATCTCTAATTTCAACAATTATACATTGACATTAAATTGTAATACATTTGCATAAACCTACCTCATGTACTTGCATACTTTGAATTTGTATTGAATTAAACTAAAATAAATATTAAAATAAATTGTAATACATTTGCATATACGTACCTCATGTACTTGCATACTTTGCATTTGTATTGAATTAAACTAAACTAAATATTAAAATAAATTGTAATGCATTTATATCGAAATTAACAAGTTTCATTTATTTCGATTAAAAAAGGTTACATTAAAATATACATGGTCCTTCGGTGCAGCCAAAACGAATTGGCACCACTACTCTACCCAACGCACAGAATACACAAAAAAAAAACAACGGTACAAAGTTAATAAAAACTCAAAACGGATGCAACAGTGCAAGCGATCGGGTGTGCGTGTCGGTATTCGGAATTAGTAAAATTAAATAAATAAGTGAACAAAATGTATACATACATATTGACAATTTTCATTTTTACAAAAATAAATTAAAATAAAGAAGTGAGAAACATAGACGTACGTGAGAAAAAAAAACTAAAAAAAAATTTAAGTGTGTACTATGCATATAAAAATTTCATTCTAATTAGTGACCCATATTTTCGACTTAAAATAATCCACAAATATCTGATGACAAATTTATACGAGTATACGCAAAAAAAAAAAAAGAAAAGGTGAAAATTAAAAGCCTGTGGTGACAAAAACAAAAACAACAGCAGCAACAAGTTCCAGTTAACTGCTTGCGAGGGAAAAGTGTCTGCATTTAAAAATACAGTGAAACAAAACAAAATTATACTGTTAATAAAATATATATAATTTGACATAAAAGAACCAAAAAAGAAAAAAATAGAAATCACATCATTGAATATATACATATGTTAAAAGGAAATTACAATACTCGTAATAGACCGACATACATACACCAGCAATAAAAACAGTTAATTAAATATACAGTTGAACGTATAAAAATAAATTCAATTTTAAAGAAACAAAATAAATAAATCACTGCACCAATACATACATACAGTTAAGTGCAGTAAATTAAGTATACATATAATAAATAAATTAAATATAAATCAAGCCATACGACCTGCTAAAAGTACAGCACCAAAAAACCCAATTAGCGTTAGCCGACCCAAAATGCCTCACCCCATCTCGAATTGACATGGTAATCGGCAGCGACTTAGCACCCCAAATCCTCAAACAAGGAGTGCAACACCTCCACAATGGAACCCTGTTGGCATAACAGACAATATTTGGATGGATAATCAGCGGACCGACAACTCAAAAGGTAGAGACCAGCACAAAATGACCCCATCAGCATCCAACTAAGGAAATTCTGGGAGCAAGAAGAAGTCCCCCAAAGGTCCGAATGGTATTCAACGCGTCCAGATTATCAAAATCAGGGAACTCGTTAAACGACGCCCTACACACAGGCCCAACACTACAAAATGATTTAAAGCTAATAATCCTCAATTGGCGACTCTATAAGTACGTATTTAACGGCGACATTGAGAAAATGTACCAGCAAGTACTCGTTAACCAGGAAGATCAAGACTTCCAGCAAATACGCTTTCGCAAAACCCCCGACTCTCCAATAGAAGATTTCAAGCTAAAGACAGTTACGTTTGGCGTTAACTGTGCCCTACGAACCCTACATCAATTAGCCGAAGATTGCAAAACCGAATACCCTCTCGCAAACAATATCCTACTTAATGAAATTTACGTAGATGACATTCTTTCAGGCAGTAATGAAATACAGTCCACTATCAACTCTCTCACCCAAGTTATCGAAGCGTTAAATTCAGCAGGATTCCCTCTTAAGAAAATTACGGCAAACCACCCGAAAATACTCGAAAAAATCCCAGAGTCTCATTTGCTAGATGCCGACTTTCTTAAATTCAGCGACACAAGCTCAACAAAAACTCTAGGAATACGCTGGAGCGCGCTTACGGACACCTTCTGATACTCATACGAACCTCAGCCCGCAGCAAAGTGTAGTACGAAACGCCAGATTTAATGGCATTAAAACTAGAAGATAATCAATCCAACAAAAATGAAGAGTAACGAGCGATGGTTCTTCTCAGAACACACTTTCTAGATTCAACAACAGAAATTATAGCTATCAAAGTCTAAAGCCCTAACCCAGACAAAGAAACCTGGCACTTAGCTAAAGAGATAATCAGCTTTTCAGAGAAAACCTTGCATTGGCATACATATCAATGTTATGGAGGAGACCCTTAGTAAGCTTCATTCCCAAAACTGAAAAAAGGACTAAACAGTAGCCAAATCTTTAAGGTCGATAAGATTAACATCCTTTAACTTAAAGGCTATGAAATAGATTATCGATAACCACATAAGAACAACTAATCTACGGAATAAACCTTTACACTACGCACAGCATGCGTATATCGAGGGAAGGACCACCAATACAGCTTTGTATCAATTATCAGAAATCCTAAAAGATGCAATTGACAACAAAGAAGTTGCAATATGCGCTTTCTTAGACATTGAAGGAGCTTTCGACAGCACCTCTAGTGAAACTGTTGACCAAGTACTTCGTAAGAAAATAGTGGAAGAACCGATTAGAAACTGGATCTACTTCATGGTTAACAACAGAATAGCAGAGAAAGTTGTACACAACGAAACCATTCAGATGAAGACTACATAAGGATGCCCCCAAAGAGAAGTACTATCACCACTCTTATGGAACTTGGTAGTAGATGACCTGCTAGAGCTTTTAACAGACAATGGCATAAAATGTCAAGGAAACGCCGATGACATTGTAAAAATAGAAGTAGACAAATTCGAGAACACAGTGTGATAACATACCGAGAGCACTCACATTAACAAGGAAATTGTGCTTAGAAGCGGGGTTAAACATTAACCCTACTAAGACAGCAATCGTGCCAGTTACAAGAAAAAATAAAATAAACCTAAAAGACATAAGATTAACAATATAGTAATAGAGCCCACCACTCAAATAAAAAATTTGGGGGTGATTTTTGATGCCAGAATAACGTAGAAAAGACACATGGAGTAGGTATACGTGTATGCTAATCAAAACGACGAGATCAATAATAGTATAGTATGCAGAAAATAAGCAGGGAAAACATGGGGATGCACCCCCAAAATATTGCACTGGATGTTTACCACGATAGTAAAACCAATAATAACATATGGAGCGGTTGCCTGTTCAGAAAGAGCTAAGCTAAGCACTGCTAATGCTGCATTAACTAAACTGCAAAGACTAGCGTGCGCCGGTATACCTAACTGGATGTTTGAGGACGTGTCCTACAGTAGCATTAGAAGTTCTCCTTAATGTTACACCTCTCCACAAAGTAATAGAACTTTCACATAAGAAAGCCCTATTGTCAATGATGAAAGTTTGGACCGGGAAAGGAAAAATCATATCAGCTAAGAAATAAGCAGAATTGAAAGAAAGAATACCTCTAACAGATTTCAATAGAGATGAAATATTAAAGATAACAAGTTTCGATGCTAATTTCAAAATATCCCTAGGGGAAGAAAGAACATGGAACAGATCTCAAGTACAGAAAGAAATAAAACCACACTACTGACGGAATATGTGCGGGGGTCACGGGACTCTGAACAAATATATCAATTCGCCATTACAATATGTGCAGAGCTCATACTCCAAAGGAAAATGGTTAACCAACATGTCAAGCCATACTAAAAAAATGCTCATGTGCAATTAAGTCGTATCTGGTATAGGAGTGTGTCAAGAATCTCGATTGAGTGGGCGTACGGAATAAAGAAGCTGCCTCAATTTCTTTTACTGTACCTCAGCCCTTCTTTTTCTTAGGTCTTCACTCAAATAAAGAAGAGAGAGGAAGGAAGGAAATGAATATAAGAAAAAGGTAACATATAGACAGCAATAATGCCAAAAGATTTAAGAATATAATATTATTTAGTAAGAATAACTTAAGAATACTAACAGGATTTCTTACAGGACATTGCAGACTGCGTAAGCACATGTACAGGCTCCGAATCTGCTCCGCTGAAACTTATCTGTTCTGTGAGATAGTAAAAGAAACGCTGGTGCATATTATACAAATTTCAATATGAAGCTGTAGCAAGAAGAATACAAAAACACTTAGGAGTCATTCCGCCGGAGGATAACCACATGTCAATCAGCCTCTCTATCCTGATATGTTTCGTGAGGGCATTAGCTCTGGTTGAAATAATGTGAAGAAATCGGAGGGAGCAACAGATCACTGGTCGCGGTGCATATCGTACTTATTAATCTTTCCATCTATCTAAATAATGCGCGTTTGCTCGGAATTGTGAAAATTTTTAACGATTCTTACATTATTTGTTCATGCCATTCCTTTTACATGACATCAAATGATAGAGTTGCTAGCTGCAGAAATTTTCGTTCAAAAGTAATATTAATTTTCATAATTTAGGAATTTCTTAAAATTAAAATATAATACATAGATCGGCATAAAATTATTCAGAACATTTTAATTGAATTTGCTCTTTATTTTAAAAAAGGAATACAGGTATTCGGCAACGGAAACAAGTTCGTCATTAAGCATATGATCTTGCTGTTGTGGTAATCTTCTCTATAAACCTTGGTAATAAATAATTAATTACGAATTCAGTTTTCATTTATTTTGAAAAACGTAGCATTTTTTCGTTCTATTAAAATTCAGTCATAAAACACAATTATTTCTTGCATAATAGCAACACATCAGCTGAGCCAGTTGTTTAGGTCAACGACCTAAATACATATGTATAGTCATTGTCGACCACCCGAAAATCTTAACATAAGTGCGCTATCGAGCTAATAACTTTCGTTAGGCAAACAATACGATAGCCACCAATACTAATGTTCAAAACCGGTAATTATTATAATTTGTCTAATTACGTGAAGAAGACGTCCCAGCCACCAAGTACCGAGTACCTTACTTTGAAGTTTAGAGGTAAATCCTACTTTTGAATTTGTACAACATATTTTGTTTCGCACAGATACACACATTAAATAAAGAAATTTTGATCAAGTAGTAACTCATTAGTTTTCCTATCATTTTTTCATTAACTCCTCTTCGGTGCGAACGTGCAACCTTTACGACATTCGCCCCGTGGATGAACATTTGGTACTTCGAGCCGCATAATCGGCCACGCTTGATTTCACCTGCATACTATTAGGCGTTAGTTTTTGCTTCCTGTCATTTGGGGTACTAATGTATATATGCACGCATGTGTGTATATACTCGTATGTGCATACACTTGCATGCTTAATGCATAAGTGCAATGCTCAGGTGAACAGTGAAGCAATAAACTTAAAGTGTCTGTTAGATGCTAAACTCGGGGTGACTGGTACATACTAGGCTTGCATTATTGCATGCTGTTGAAGACATGAGTGCCGATATCATCGAACGCTGAAAAAGGAATTTTTTAATTAAATATGCTTATATATATATATATGGGAAACTATACCTACCCTTACCTTGAATTACTAAACTGAAATACTCACCCTTTATCCCTTGGACTACTTACCTTAATCTAAAAATCCCAACCTGCGAAACAAAGAAAGTATAAAAACGGAATCCGAAATTTCTCCTCCTTTCCCGTTAAAAATGTAAATCTAAGCTAAGTATTATATTACAAGTAAGAAGCTTGAAGCCAAGAAAATGTTATTCGCTTGCTATATTCCAAACCGTGCATATGTAAACTTGAATAAATACATATTTATATAAAATAATAAAGTTTAAAACGAAAACGCGGAATTCTCAATTATTTAAAATCTTAAAACGAAACAGTAGAATTTATTCAAGCGCAACCTTGAATACATGCTTAGATGTTTACCAGCACAAGAATTTCCAATAATTCCACGGAGAACTACCTTGTTCCACAAAATTTTGAAGAGCCAAAGCGCTCCATAGCGCACTATCTCCAAATTTCTCACCCGGAGCTCACCCCTGAGCTTCACCCAATAAAAACAAAGTGTGTATAGAGGAATGGTAACCCCGCACCGCCTCTAATTTTTCCTATGGAGATTACACCAGAACTCCATTACGAGACGTGCCGTGTGTGTATGAATACATTTAAGGGAATACTCTTAATAATAATTTGGTATCACCTTTCCTACTCGTAAACATCCTCTACATCCTGCCCCCCAAGCTTAGACACCAGTTTTACGGAAAACTTCAAATCGCCCCTGGTTTCTACGAGACAAACGTCAGTAACGGCATCGGCATGCTGAGGTAACTTTTCAATTACATGGCGTTCTCATAAGATAGGTGGTGAGAGCTGAGTTTGGCTAGAGGAGATCAACCTCTAAGTGCTGCAGCAGCACAATATTTTTTTTTTTTTTTTTATAGTACATTTTTATTTGCAATCTATTTAAAGTCCAAAAATAATAAGCAAATTATATAACGCAATTACAATTTAACTTATATTATTGATCTCCAGTGAGGTCAATAATAAAATACAATATGATCTAAAAGACTATATAATAATGATAATTAACAATTTTTTGTCATATTAAAGTAAGTAATTTAATACAACGAAGTTATTTTCTAAATGGAAGATCTAGAACATGATATCTCTTAAGTCTAATGGTTTCATTGCTTTCATCCAGTAACATTATTGCCAAAGGATTATCATGATTGCTTATCCTGCGTAGGTATGCTGTGCTAAATCTTTTAATTTCATTTTTAATAAAAGACATATTAAGATCTGAATGGATGGCTTTATTTGTGATGTACCAAGGGGCATTTGTAATCAATCTTAGAGTTTTTGATTGGTATCTTTGCAAAATTTCAATATTTGAGTTACTAGCAGTACCCCACAGTTGAATACCATAGGTCCATATAGGCTTAAGTATGGCCTTGTACAACAGTAATTTATTTTGAAGATATAACGGTGATTTATGACCGAGTAGCCAATAGAGTTGTTTAGTTTTTATTTTTAATTGTTTATTTTTGGCTTTTATGTGCTGTTTCCATGTTAATCGTTTGTCCAAATGCATGCCGAGGTATTTAACGGTATCATTTTTAGGAATAATATTACCATTTAAAAACAAATGAGGACTATCATTTCGCCTTAATGTAAATAAAATATGTACAGATTTATTAACATTTGCTCTCATTTTCCAGCAGTCTAACCAAGTCTGTATTTTATTTAATTCTTCTTGCACTAAATTAGTTGCTTCTATTGGGGTCTCTCTCGATGATAATAGAGCGGTGTCATCAGCATATGTAGCAATTAATACATTTTCTGTTACAGGTATGTCAGATGTAAAAATGGTGTATAGTACAGGACCGAGCACGCTTCCCTGTGGTACTCCAGCATTCATATATGCTATGTTAGATGTTTCGTCATTTATCTTTACATAAAATGCTCTTTCTGTCAAATAGGACTTAAGAATTAGATATACTTGGGAAGAAAATATTTTTTTTAATTTAAATAGTAAGCCATGGTGCCAAACTTTATCGAATGCCTGCTGTATGTCTAAGAATGCAGCTGAAGAGTATTCCTTACGTTCGAAGGAGTCTATAATGTAGTCAACTACCCTGTGGCATTGTTCAGGTGTACCGTGATATCGGCGAAATCCAAATTGATGATGAGGTATTACCTTGTTTTCTTTCAATAAAGGCAAAATTCTATGTAAAAATATTTTTTCAAATACTTTAGAGAATAGAGATAGCAAGCTAATTGGTCTATACGAACTGATTTCGTTCTCAGGCTTGGCAGGTTTAGGTATCATCACAATTTCAGCACACTTCCACTGAGTAGGGAAATGTTCAAGTCTTAATATTGAATTATATATAAGCGTTAGAAACATAATACCTTTTCTTGGCAAACACTTAGCAACTTTGGCATCAATTTTGTCGTATCCTGGTGATTTCTTGTTATTCAATTTCTCGATTTCGTTACGTATATCTGCAGGTTTAATGGAACTCATTGGTAAAGATAATTGACATGGTGCATCAAGGAATTCAAGTATTTCAGCATCGTTGTTATTGCCGCTACTGGTAAAAGTAGTGAAGGTTGCTTCAAGGTATTTAGCATATGCATTCGCTTTGCTTTTATCTGTTCTACACCAAAATTGGTTACTGTCTTTTATAGGTGCGTTTCTTTTTTTAGGCCGTTTTAAATATTTTGTAGCATTCCATATCTTATGGTCCTCACAATTTCTATAATTTAAACTCTCAATATATTCGGAAATCGATTTGTTTCTGTAATCATGCAATTTTTCTTTAAGCTCCCTTGTAGTTTTATTAAGAGTAGTTTTATCTATTGGGTTTCTACTATTTTGCCACTTTTTCCGTATGCGTCGTTTACGTTGGATTAATGCTCTAATCTCAGCAGAAACATGAATTGAGCTATGAGATGAGAACTCATTTCTTCTTTGTGGAGTAGCATTAAAGGCTGCTTCGTGTATTAAGTTTGTAAAATTCTCAACTGCATTATCCAGTTCTGTTGAAGTTTTAATAGAGGTATTAAGTACTACATTTTGAGTTATCCAATCTTGAAAAATACCAATTTCACTTTTGTTATTTAAAGCAGAATATTTCCGTTGCTTAACATTAAACAGCGTGTTGTAGCTAACAATGATTGGCGAGTGATCAGAGCTTAATTCTTCAGAGCTAGCAATATCTAATAGCTGACTTGGAATGCCTTTATATACGACAAAATCTAGGAGGTCAGGAATTTTCAATGGGTCGCTCGGCCAGTAGGTAGGTTCCCCGCTTGACAAAGTTTTTAAATTATTCTTTATAATGCATTTATAAAGCTCTCTACCCTTTGGGTTAGGAGTACGTGAGCCCCACCAGTTGTGTTTTGCATTGTAGTCACCTCCTACAAAGAATCTGGGACCGAGGGAGCTAAAGAAATTTTCGTATTCAGTGGTTGTAATACTGTGCCTTGGTGGTGAGTACAGGGCATATATATGTAAGTCAATGTTATTCGATTTTATTTTTATTCCAGCAGCTTGTATTGATGGTGTTTGAATTGGTTCGAGCGCGTCATATTTGATACAAGATTTAATTAAAACAGCACAGCCAGCATGAGCCCTGTTACTTGGATGATTAGAGGCAATTATGTCATAATCTTTTATTTTTAAAAATGTTTTACTTGTAAAGTGTGTTTCTGACACTAACATTATATCAATAAAATTTTCACTTAAAAATATTTCAGTTTCTCGAGTGTGACGGGATAGGCCATTGGCATTCCATATTGCTAATCTTAAATTCACTTGCATAGCTTATTAATAAGTAGCGACATCATATTAAGTAGTGTGTTTGTTAATTCTATTTGTTTTTCTAACAACAGTTCAATTTTTTTCATCGTATTTTGTTCATTCGTGACAGTACCTTTTAAAACATTAGAGTAAGATTGTTCAGTACTGTTAATTGTCTCATAGTTAGTGTAATTTAGTTGAGGTAAGTTATTACTTAAGCTGGGGAAGTTTTGTTGTTCTATATTTTTGTTCTCTTTTCTAATATTTGTGAGAACCGGTTTATTTCGAACAAGTTGTTGGTATACAGAACAACCTCTGTAATTTGCTGTATGATTTTGCAAGCAATGCACGCAGGTAGGCAAAGTGTCGCTGGGCTTAGTACATAGAGTAGTTGGATGCATTGAATTACATTTTACGCATTTATATGGTTTTTTGCAATATGTTTTGGTATGCCCAAATTCCTGACATCGGTAGCATTGAACAATGTCATTTGTTTGACGAGGAGGCTCAACCTTAATGATTGCATTATTTAAATGTTTAAGCTCATATATTTCTTTGTTGTTGGCATTGGGCTCCAATTATGACCTAGTAAAGAAATATTTTTATTTATTTCTTCCAACGAGGTGGAAAAGTGAATTCCTTTTAACACTACTCTATATGGTCGGTCCTGTTAATACGTGTGAAAACTCACATTACTAGAGTCTAATTGTTTTACAATTTTTCTATATGAGTCTATATTAGTTATCATAAGTCTAATTTGTCCATCTTTTAACGATTTATAGCTAAAATCTTTTTTATCAATTACACTTGAAATGGTGTTTATCATTTCACTTATATTATAAACCCCAGGTATGATAAGAGGCGGCGGCTTTGGAATATTCCGCTCTTCTTCTTCGTTCACTACCATGTTGTTATCTGCGCAAGTTTTCTGTAAGTCATCGTCATCATCACTTAGAATATCAAATCGGTTTGGGTGTATGATTATTTGTTTTTTCTTTTGATGGAGTGTAGGAGATTCATTATTTCCACGTTTTGAACTTTTGATGGAAACACTTTGCCATTTATGTTTTGTATGACCGGCTTTTTCATTTTTTCCTGTTCCATTCATTTTACTATGTTAATCAAGAGAACTTTTAAAGGTTTTTTTGTTGCTGTTTTTTTTTTTTTTTTTTTTTTTTTTTTGTCTCTATGCTATTTAACTCTCTCACGAAACTAAATATATGGAGTAATGCACTTGCCGAAAAAGCACGTCAGGTATAGAGCACGGTCAATTAACGACGAGCAGCACAATATGTGACGAAAGTTTGTAAGGACCCCAAAATTGTAGATGTTGGAGCCCTTACAACAATACAAGAAAATATATGTATAGGTATACATGTGAACCTAATATGAATTCGAATACACATGTACATATACACATATATATTAATAATATTTTAAGTTTAACAAGTATTTATGAATATGCATACATACATACCTATATATAAATAATATTTTAAGTTAACCAAGTATTTATATACATACACATTTTGTGAATTCCGTTTTATGCGTATTCGCTTTGCTTTCACTAGAAGAAACATGTTCAAACATGAATTTATACGAACATGCATATATACATACACACAAACAGCTTTAACACGTTCACGCCGGCGTGTACCACCGGTGGCTCGCACATGTCTGCCTGATCGGGCGGCGCGTAGCACCGGTGGCTCGCATATGATTGTACTACCAATCAGTGTGCATCACCAAACATAACTAATTAAATAGTGCTTATAACAAAAGCATAATTAAATATTTCAATGATATAACATAAACTGTATTATTTAAGTTTTATTAGACCGTTTTCCCGTGCGATAATCTTTCGTTGAAACGTTTAGTTCGGCCCCGTCTGATAGAACAAAAAGCTTTCAGCGCAACCGCCTATGGGCGCGAAACATGAATTGCAGTACCGGCGTGAACGTGTTAAGGAACTGTTCATAGTGATGAATTGTTATTACAAAATAACATTCTGCTTGCGAGCAGAATTGTATAAAAGGCGAGGAAAATTTAAAGTAAATTAAGTAGCCTTTGTGTTATCGTGTCGATAGGTATACTTGTCCGTGGGATCAACACCACCGGCAAACGTAGTGCACCTGCGGGTTTTTACCTCACGAGCATTTTTCTATACTTCACTGAGGGCTTTCACCTCACTGGAACGAGGCCTAGTAGAGGGTTTTTACCTCCACAGCTCATACGAAAGAAGTAGTACTTATACTCCTGACTGGAGCAAGGGCTAGTAGAGGGTTTTCACCTCCACAGCTCGTACGAAGAAGTAGATACTTGTCGTAGAAATATAATACGTGTATAATGTATTAGAAACCGTATATATATATATGGTATATTGTTTATACCTAATAAATTTGTTGTAACGAACACAGCGTGTTATTACTTTAGGAAACCCTTGGCAAGGCTGAGCTTACCCCAGCCAAGTGGAAAACTCCGTTTCAAGTTCATAACAAAGATGATTAGATACGAAACTCTTTATTTTGAGAGAACTCAGAAATCCGCATTTTTTATAACATTTCTACACGATGTCTTTAATTGCAATTTCACTACAATATTTTTTCAAACAATCGAATATTTAATTCTATTAAGCTTTAACATCAAAGTTACAATAGTTTCTTTATTGTTTCCTGCTGTAGCAAATTTCTTTTGAAGCAAAAAGAATGGATTTTTTAATTGATGTAGTGGTACTGGTGCGTTTTGCACATCAGCTGCTGAATGTTCTTCGATCTGATACCACTGCTGCCGTCATTAGAGTGTGAGATAGGGGAACGCTCTTAGTGCGCTAGAATACCAAATTAAATTTCGGGTGTTAAAAAGAAGTAACAAAATTTACTTTACCGGTAACAGTAAGGACCAACATTAACATGCCTGTACTCACTTTAACCTGGTCTGTTTTAAACATTAGTTTCTATCTAATTGGCTTTTATTTAATTTCATTTATCTCATGTGCATGAGTTTTTCTCTTAGTTAGTATTTACTTCAAATTACTTCAATTTTAATTTATATGTATTTGTCTCATTTTAAATTCGTATTTGATTCAACTTCAATTTTAAATTTCATGTATTTTATTTTTGTTTATTTATTTTTTTGATTCAAATTTAATTATAATTTTAGTTTATGTTTATTAAGAATTGTTTTTAATTTAATTTTAATTAGAACATTTTAATGTTACTTAATTATAACTTTATTTTATTTCAACAGTATTCACCTTTATTTTCTTCGTTATTTTTTTTTTTAATGTAACCTACTATTGGATTTCAATATACTCGTACTTCAACGTAATGAATTGTGGTTTATTTATTTACATATATTTAGTGCTGTTCAGTTTAAATTTAATTTTAGTTGAAGTGGTTATTTTCGTTTATTTTATTTTTATGTATTTTAGTGAAATCTATTTTATATTTTGTGAACTACAGGGGATGTACAAGTTTGTGCTTTTTCTACTTACACTTTGGTGGCAGGAATCGTTGCTCGTAACAGGATCCTTCACGGGATTTTTTTTCCGTAAACGGTTTTCCCTATACCGGAATTTTTTTGGAAATTTTTATAAAAAAATTTAGCAATCTTGCCCACAACACTTCTTTGAATCAGCACAACGTTTTTTTCCATTAAAAACTTGATTTAGCTAACCTATTGTTGCTACCCGGGCGTCTTGTCAAGCTTTCACTCAAAACACACATGCAAACACACATTTCATACAATCTTGCGTACATACAAGTTAACACATAATAAATTGCTTATCATTTTGCCTTTGCTATGACATTACATACTTACATATTTTCGGCAGTCGCCAGAATAACTTGCTTACCTTTTGTTTCCGCTGCAATATAACAAATTACATATTTACATTCTTACTCCGCAATAAAAATTCCCACAGGTGAAATTTTAATTACTGACTAATATTATTTCACACTTCCTGTTTTGCAATCGAAGTTGCACTAATTCAAAGAATTAGCGCAACAGCTAAATTATTGGTCACCAACCAACTGCACGCGCATGCGGTAAAATGCTAAGTGCTGATGTCAGCGTCTAGAACAATAGGAGGAGGCAAGTTGTTGTTGCCTTCTGCAACTGAATTCAAGCTATATTAATTTAATATTTCAATTAGTAAATTCAGTCTCATTTCTGCCGTGAAATCGGTTGAGTGTAATTAAAAACTACAATTACGCTAGTTTACATACATACATAAAAACTTACACATGCTTACAAGAACTCACACTAAGCCTCTTGTTGCAAATGGGTAGTAAAAAAGGGTAATTGTATGGGAGTGCATTCGTAGTTTAGATCTGCCTACAATAGGCAGTCGTTACAGGCTCGCATCCGCCGATGTTGCTTGCAATATAGAGCATGGTAGAGTTTTACAAGTATGGAAAGCGACATTTTGTTTGTTTACATTGAAAAACAGCTGAGATCACCTGATTTTTAAATCATTTTCATTATTTCCTTTTCTTCGACATTTCGTATTTGAACTTCGCTCATTCCATCATGATTCGCTATCAGATTCTTTACTCTCCTTTTTGGTACAACATTTCCTTATTCGTTGATTCTTTCATTGTCTGTGTATTTATTCTGCAAATCCTTCATTCCAATGATGTTCGCATCATCTAGTTTGCCTGTCAACTTGGCCGCAGCCATTATGATTTTATGTTTGACAGGCAAACCCCGAGATTGACAGGCAAACGAGTGTTGACAGATTTCTAAAAATTTCACAAAATTCTTTGTAAACCTCTACGATGATATAGAGCGAGTGCGTAAAAAGAATTAAAACGCAGCCTTTGACTATTTATTTTTATCTTTATCCCTGCATGAGGCTTCGATACGCGATTTAAAGGCGTTCCCTTGTCTAAATCGGTGTTCACATTTACTACCACCTACTACTACTGCTAAAAGAATATCACAGTTAGTATTTTCTTTACGTCCGTAGAATTATTATTGGTCAATTAGTAAGGGATAAAGAAGGCAAACAAAAATTAATAAATGTGCAAATAATCACAAAAAATTGTAAGACAATTAATTAAAGTACGTCAAGGTGAGTGAATTGTCAATTTTATATGCAATATGAGTAAAAATAACGCTTCAACATTCTAAATCCTTTGTCAGGGGAGATTTACTATAGCTATCAGGTACATAACATACAAACATTCACAGCTACATATAACGATACAACATCCCATATATTTACGCTACAAATAAGTCTTTGGCATGGTATACCCCGCCTTTCTTTCAATTCATATCGTCAAACTCATAAATGGAGTTTCCGATAACCTTAAGGATTATGCACTTTACTTGTTTCGGCGCTAGTTTTGCATTATGGTTAGCTATTGCAGAACTCTGTCGGAAGTTTCGGCGGCATACTACCTGTCCTGATCGGAATCTCATATTTTCGCCCCTTGTATTATACACCTTAATACTTTTCTCATGAGCTAATTTCAGTTCTTTCATTAATTTGTTCCTCAAAAGTTGTTGTTGATAAACTTCCGTATCAACTGTACACGTATAGTCTGCATTTCCTCTTGCACCGAGTTTTCGGTATATCTCATATGATGCACCATATTGTATCATCAGAATACCGAAAGTTGCAACATATAAAGAGCAGTCGATTGATGAATATACTGCGCTTCGTAATGCAAATGCTGCGTCGCTAATGTAATTATCTCAGCTTTTCTGGTTGTCCTTGATATATGATCGAACGATTTAGATTATGAACATATTGACAAGATCTGCGGCATTTCCTTGTGGTGAGTAGAATGCTGTTTTAATATGTCTTGTTCCATACTTGTCCAGGAAACAGGCAAATTCTTCGTAGATAAATTGTTTGCTGTTGTCAGAATGGATAAATTCCGGTACACCAAATATGTGGGATGCATCCTTTTCTAAAAATTTTACTACTTCCGCTGAAGTGGCTCTTTTATGGCCTTTAAAGCACAATCTTTGTAAAATGATCGAGACAAACAAAAACAAACTAATTACCATCTCTAGTAAGAGGATACGGACCCACAAAATTAATATGCGAACGACGGAAATGTCGTTCTGTTACATGCTGACTTTTCAACTGACGGTGATCCATGGGCAGTTTCCACTAAACCTTGTCGTAACTCCGACGGTACCCAAAGCTGCCAAATCTGTTCCTGTTGAAACTCGTCCCCCTGTCAAACTGGGTTTGTTTGTATATGTAACCGTCCGATATGCACATGTCGGGTAATCTGTCTTTATTTTCGGTTACAATCTTTCTGAGTTCATTATATTCGTCAGAGTCAGAGTATGGTAATTCCAAACATGCGTCCATCAGTATCTTCCATATGCATCCGTGAGAGTGTCATAGGCAGAACGTTTGGTGCGCCTTTGCCGTGGTTGTATATCAAAGTCATATGCTTGAAGCTTAAGGCTCCATCTTGTCATCTTCCAGAGAGATTCTTCTGGCTCATGAGCCATTTAAGGCTGGCATGATCCATGATTTTATTGTGGCCTAATCTTAACACTGCAAATGAAGGAAACTGTAGGAAACTGTGCTGTTATTTTCTCTAAAGCGACATTTTCTTCATGCGTCAGGATATATTGCTTCGCGTCGTAGGATAAGTCGTCTACAGCATGCTGTTCATGCTTCTCTACAGACAACAGTCACATCGAATGCCTTTCAAAAGTCTATACCTGAGTATACTTCTTGCTATAGGCCTCAGGGTAGCCAACTCATTTTTGAGAATTCCCCGATTCCGACGATAACATTCCCCGATTTTGCCCGCAATTTCGTAAAATTCCTCCCAGACAGGTATTTACAAAAAAAAAATTATCTTTATTGTAATTCATTGATGCATTTAAAAACAAAACAAAACTTTTATAAAGTTAACTAACAAATAAAATAAAAAATATAGAAATTTACATATTACTTATGTTTATGGGGTGTAATGGGGTGTAGTCAAGCTTTTGGGTATGCTGTTACAGTTGCGAGACTACTCAATTCCTACTCTTGCCTCTACGTCGCGCACCTTGGAAACGTGAGCAACCTTAGTGCGGTAACCAACCCATGTGGAGCCTTGGGTCACGGCTAATGAGAGAAGAAGCTTCAATGGAGCCACTCCAACTTATTCGGTTTAAGGGTCCGCTGAAATCATTGCAGCGTATGTTCACCAGAAATGCGGCTGTGAGAGGACGTCGGTCTTGAAGCAAGTGGCTCGCTAGATCAATGTGTAAAAATGTTAAACTTAATCGCCTAGCGAGGTTGGACGCTGGGCTTGGAACCCTCCACGTAGAACCCCCCGCATACCCCCTTTCTGTTGACGATCCTCGCAAACGAATTAAGGATCACGATTTGAGGGCATGCACCTGGAATGTCCTTAATTGGGAACGTGACGCTGCCCAGCTGGTGGATATCCTCATAAGAATAAAGGCTGACATCACCGGCGTCCTAGAAGTGCGATGGACGGGACAAGGGCGAAAGTGAGTAAGTTCTTGTGACATTTACTGCAGTGACCATATAAAGGGGCGCAAATTTGGTGTCCACCAGAAGCTCGTTGTTCTTCGTCCGACATCTCCCACAAATCCTTTAATTTTCGCTCAAAACTTTGTGTATGACTTGTTCGAGTCATGACCGTATCTGATCGACAGGATCACTAGGCTGTGGTGTTGAATCTATTGATTTAAAAATACACGCAGAGCATCGGTTGAAATAGTCTGTTGGAACGAAGTATACCGGATGGGGTACCTCAGTATCAATCTGGGTGAATAGTGATTCAACTATTTTGTTTAATGCCCTAGTTACACTACGCTTTATTGGTTTATCTGAAATAAATAGCCCCAGTCCACCAGCAGTATTTTTCTCACACTCTCTATCCATAAACTCACACATACGATAGAGAAAAGCTCAGACCAAAACTTGCAATAAGAAATATTTATGGTATTACTAGAAATCCGAAGAGTTAAACCTAATATTTATCACTATTTCTAATCTAATTCAAGTTATCAAATTCAAATATATTTATTGTTGAATTCTAAATTAAATGGCAACTCTGTTGTTCATTTTTGTAGACTTTTGACTCATTTAAGCTTCTATATGAATTCATGGTATCAACTATTTTGTATTGTAACTGTAATCTCATTCTGAATAAATCCTTTGTGAAGCATAAACGTGTAGTTTTAATTGATTCTTCAGTAATCCAACAGGTTATTTGCACAGTCACTAAAGTAAAAGTATGAATAAAATCCTACGATGTTTAATGTGGAATAGTTGGATGAGTCCACTTACGACGCTTGGTGCGTTCAAATGAAGAGTATCATCATATATAAAGAATAATGGGACGTGGTATCAGGAAAATTCGAGCAACCAGATGATGGAGAAGAAAACGTTGGCGAGCAAAAGATGTGCATGTCAGCAGACGAAGCTATGGCGACAATAGTTTTGAGTCTTACACCATTACAAATTGCCCATGTGAAAAATTGTAAAACGGTGAAAGAGGCATGGCTAATCTTACACAAGATGCATCGTCCAAAAAGTCCCGCTAGAAAGGTTTCATTATTTAAGCAGCTATAGGGAATGCGAATATCAGAAGGTGATAACGTGCGACAGTATTTAAGTAATTTTTTAACCATTGTGGAGAAGCTAGAAGAAATTGGTGTTAATCTGCAGTAGGAGTTATTTGTTATAATGCTTCCTGCAAGCCTCCTAAAGTCTTTTGAGAATCTAGTAGTAGCATTAGAATCACGTGACGACTTTCCAAAACTTAATGCTTTGAAAGTTAACTTGCTTGAGGAGAAGCAACGTCGTAAAGTATGTGATTCATCTAATGCAGACAGAAGCGAGCGTTTACGTCAAACTCTTTACAATCGAACATGTGCTGTGACCGCAACATGTTCGAAGAGTTGAAAGAATATAAGGAAACTATTTTACTAGCTGGCAACAAATGTATTGAAGCAAATGGAAAAGAACGGTACGAATGAAAATACAAAGAAGAGAAATACAGCTGATTGATGTTCTGTATGTTCCTGTGTTAGAATGCAATTTCATATCAGTCTCGAGGGAAATAAGCAGCGGTCTCATAGTAAAGTTTTCCAATAAATTTGCGACGGTGCAGGAGTACGACGGTGAATCATTTTACGTGGAGATGGTGGATGGTGGTATATTCGTATATAAATGTAATAAATATATGACATTCTTTGCAGGGCAGCAAGACAGAAACAATGAAGTGGCATGGCCATTTGAACTATGGTAGTATGCGACAACTTGTGTTGGATAAATTAGTCAATGGACCTGAACTTAATATACCAACAAATGTGACGAGAAATGTATATCTGCAAAGCAAACGTGCTACAAAGCCTTTCCCAACAAATCAGAATCGGGCGAGTGAATTACTTGAAGTGGTACACACAGATGTGAATATACAAATAATGTGTTTCAAAAGTATGTAAAAGAATGTGGAATTTTACATCAATTCACAGTACCCAACACGCCGCAACAAAATGGTGCAGCTGAACATTTTCTTAGAACCTTTGTGAAGATACGTGTAGTACAATACGTTGTATGCTCGTTGGAGCAAATTTAAGTGAATATCTATGGGCGGAGCCAGTAAATATATATATATGTATATAATTGGCGCTTTGTAACCGCTTAAGCGATTTTCGGCCGAGCTCCTCCTCCATTTTGTGGTTTTGCGTCCTGATGTTTTTCCAACAAAGGAGTAAATATACCAGCCCATTTGGCTACAGAAGCAATAATTGTTAGTCGTGATGTATCGTTTATTGAACTTGGCATCTAGTAGATTTACCTGAAAATTAAAAAGTTATAAAATGTAAATGGGTATTCGCTGTGAAGAAGAATAAAGGCGAGGAAATTGGCAGATTCAAAGCAAAGTTGGTATCCAAAAGATGCAACGAAGTATACGGGGTGGCCAGAAACGATTCTTTTGCATATGGTTCAAGCAGCTCACGACTTTCGGTCTTAGACCAAGTATCCCCTGGGTACCCAGCAAACATCCGTCTGGAGGCGACCTAAAGTGAGAAGGCGAATCAAATGCGGTTGTGCGTAAGGTTGGGGACCCACCACATGAAAACCTTAGCCCAATGAAAATTTTAAATAAGCCTCAGATGAGAGACCTTCCTTTTGATGCCGACCCCCGAAAATGTTTTAAGGATTGCGGCCATATAAAGAAACGCAAATTTGGTGTCGGACTTGTGGTGGTAAAGAGATTCCGTCGCAGAGTACTGGCATTAACATATCGTTTCGGCATCTCAAACTCCCTACGTACCGCCGCTACGGAAACACTTGGTTTTCGGCAGTGCCAGAAAAAGAGCTGGTAAGAGCAACTTTGCGATCGACCACAACGAGCGTGGGATAGATACCGAGAGCTGAACAGGAAAGCAAGACGCATTTGCAGACAAAAAAAAGGAAAAGGTCGAAATGCGTGATTATGAAGAGCTTGAGAAGCTGGCTGACAAGGGCGATGCTATGAAAAGATGTGTTGAGGACATGGACCTCCTTATGTTTTCGGAGAGATCCCCCTCAGGTGGCAACGCCGCGATGTGCTGCCTAATGTTGCCAACGCTCCGCTCCGGCAACATCGTTTTGAATAACCAACCGGCCAAAAATAGCCAACAGCGAGAGATAGTAATCACTCGCGTTTCATCCGCCAACGATAGCACCACATCTCCCATACATTAATTTAAATAATAATAATTTAAATAATCTCCAATTTAAATAATCTCTAATTTCAACAATTATACATTGACATTAAATTGTAATACATTTGCATAAACGTACCTCATGTACTTGCATACTTTGAATTTGTATTGAATTAAACTAAAATAAATATTAAAATAAATTGTAATACATTTGCATATACGTACCTCATGTACTTGCATACTTTGCATTTGTATTGAATTAAACTAAACTAAATATTAAAATAAATTGTAATGCATTTATATCGAAATTAACAAGTTTCATTTATTTCGATTAAAAAAGGTTACATTAAAATATACATGGTCCTTCGGTGCAGCCAAAACGAATTGGCACCACTACTCTACCCAACGCACAGAATACACAAAAAAAAACAACGGTACAAAGTTAATAAAAACTCAAAACGGATTCAACAGTGCAAGCGATCGGGTGTGCGTGTCGGTATTCGGAATTAGTAAAATAAAATAAATAAGTGAACAAAATGTATACATACATATTGACAATTTTCATTTTTACAAAAATAAATTAAAATAAAGAAGTGAGAAACATAGACGTACGTGAGAAAAAAAAACTAAAAAAAAATTTAAGTATGTACTATGCACATAAAAATTTCATTCTAATTAGTGACCCATATTTTCGACTTAAAATAAATAATAAATAAATTTATACGAGTATACGCAAAAAAAAAAAGAAAAGGTGAAAATTAAAAGCCTGTGGTGACAAAAACAAAAACAACAGCAGCAACAAGTTCCAGTTAACTGCTTGCGAGGGAAAAGTGTCTGCATTTAAAAATACAGTGAAACAAAACAAAATTATACTGTTAATAAAATATATATAATTTGACATAAAAGAACCAAAAAAGAATAAATAAAAATCATATCATTGAATACATACATATGTTAAAAGGAAATTACAATACTCGTAATAGACCGACATACATACACCAGCAATAAAAACAGTTAATTAAATATACAGTTGAACGTATAAAAATAAATTCAATTTTAAAGAAACAAAATAAATAAATCACATACAGTTAAGTGCAGTAAATTAAGTATACATATAATAAATAAATTAAATATAAATCAAGCCATACGACCTGCTAAAAGTACAGCACCAAAAAACCCAATTAGCGTTAGCCGACCCAAAATGCCTCACCCCATCTCGAATTGACATGGTAATCGGCAGCGACTTAGCACCCCAAATCCTCAAACAAGGAGTGCAACACCTCCACAATGGAACCCTGTTGGCACAACAGACAATATTTGGATGGATAATCAGCGGACCGACAACTCAAAAGGTAGAGTCCAGCACAAAATGACCCCATCAGCATCCAACTAAGGAAATTCTGGGAGCAAGAAGAAGTCCCACAAAGGTCCGAGTGGTATTCAACGCGTCCAGATTATCAAAATCAGGGAACTCATTAAACGACGCCCTACACACAGGCCCAACACTACAAAATGATTTAAAGCTAATAATCCTCAATTGGCGACTCTATAAGTACATATTTAACGGCGACATTGAGAAAATGTACCGGCAAATACTCGTTAACCAGGAAGATCAAGACTTCCAGCAAATACTCTTTCGCAGAACCCCCGACTCTCCAATAGAAGATTTCAAGCTAAAGACAGTTACGTTTGGCGTTAACTGTGCCCCATATTTAGCTATTCGAACCCTACATCAATTAGCCGAAGATTGCAAAACCGAATACCCTCTCGCAAACAATATCCTACTTAATGAAATTTACGTAGATGACATTCTTTCAGGCAGTAATGAAATACAGTCCACTATCAACTCTCTCACCCAAGTTATCGAAGCGTTAAATTCAGCAGGATTCCCTCTTAAGAAAATTACGGCAAACCACCCGAAAATACTCGAAAAAATCCCAGAGTCTCATTTGCTAGATGCCGACTTTCTTAAATTCAGCGACACAAGCTCAACAAAAACTCTAGGAATACGCTGGAACGCGCTTACGGACATCTTCTGATACTCATACGAACCTCAGCCCGCAGCAAAGTGTAGTACGAAACGCCAGATTTTATCGGCTGTGGCGAAATTATTCGACCCGGCAGGATGGTTATCACCAATTATGATAGTAGCCAAGGTACTACTCCAAACACTTTGGCTAGAAGGAACGGATTGGGACGAAAACGTAAAATCCGGATCCCTACATAAATGGAACTCGTTTCATGAGAATCTCCCGGCAATCAAAGACATCCAAATACCCCGATGGGTGCAGTACTCCTCCGACAAACCGATTCAACTCCATGGATTTTCAGATGCCTCAGAGAAGGTGATAACGTGCGACAGTATTTAAGTAATTTTTTAACCATTGTGGAGAAGCTAGAAGAAATTGGTGTTAATCTGCAGTAGGAGTTATTTGTTATAATGCTTCCTGCAAGCCTCCCAAAGTCTTTTGAGAATCTAGAATCATGTGACGACTTTTCAAAACTTAATGCTTTGAAAGTTAACTTGCTTGAGGAGAAGCAACGTCGTAAAGTATGTGATTCATCTAATGCAGAAAGAAGCGAGAAAGTTTTAATGGCACATGCACATGCCGTGGTAATGGCACCAAATCGTCAAACCAAAATAAGCCGAAAAATCGATCAAACCTGAAAGGTTTTAGATGTGGACGAAAGGGTCTTTATGCAGTACAATGCAGAAACAAGCAAGAATATAAATGTGAAGATAATTCTAAACAATAGCCAAAAGCATTTACGCTCTTCTCAGCCTTTACGTCAAACTCTTTACAACCGAACATGTGCTGTGACCGCAACATGTTCGATGAGTTGAAAGAATATAAGGAAACTATTTTACTAGCTGGCAACAAATGTATTGAAGCAAATGGAAAAGAACGGTACGAATGAAAATACAAAGAAGAGAAATACAGCTGATTGATGTTCTGTATGTTCCTGTGTTAGAATGCAATTTCATATCAGTCTCGAGGGAAATAAGCAGCGGTCTCATAGTAAAGTTTTCCAATAAATTTGCGACGGTGCAGGAGTACAACGGTGAATCATTTTACGTGGAGATGGTGGATGGTGGTACATTCGTATATAAATGTAATAAATATATGACATTCTTTGCAGGGCAGCAAGACAGAAACAATGAAGTGGCATGGCCATTTGAACTATGGTAGTATGCGACAACTTGTGTTGGATAAATTAGTCAATGGACCTGAACTTAATATACCAACAAATGTGACGAGAAATGTATATCTGCAAAGCAAACGTGCTACAAAGCCTTTCCCAACAAATCAGAATCGGGCGAGTGAATTACTTGAAGTGGTACACACAGATGTGAATATACAAATAATGTGTTTCAAAAGTATGTAAAAGAATGTGGAATTTTACATCAATTCACAGTACCCAACACGCCGCAACAAAATGGTGCAGCTGAACATTTTCTTAGAACCTTTGTGAAGATACGTGTAGTACAATACGTTGTATGCTCGTTGGAGCAAATTTAAGTGAATATCTATGGGCGGAGCCAGTAAATATATATATATGTATATAATTGGCGCTTTGTAACCGCTTAAGCGATTTTCGGCCGAGCTCCTCCTCCATTTTGTGGTTTTGCGTCCTGATGTTTTTCCAACAAAGGAGTAAATATACCAGCCCATTTGGCTACAGAAGCAATAATTGTTAGTCGTGATGTATCGTTTATTGAACTTGGCATCTAGTAGATTTACCTGAAAATTAAAAAGTTATAAAATGTAAATGGGTATTCGCTGTGAAGAAGAATAAAGGCGAGGAAATTGGCAGATTCAAAGCAAAGTTGGTATCCAAAGGATGCAACGAAGTATACGGGGTGGCCAGAAACGATTCTTTTGCATATGGTTCAAGCAGCTCACGACTTTTGGTCTTAGACCAAGTATCCCCTGGGTACCCAGCAAACATCCGTCTGGAGGCGACCTAAAGTGAGAAGGCGAATCAAATGCGGTTGTGCGTAAGGTTGGGGACCCACCACATGAAAACCTTAGCCCAATGAAAATTTTAAATAAGCCTCAGATGAGAGACCTTCCTTTTGATGCCGACCCCCGAAAATGTTTTAAGGATTGCGGCCATATAAAGAAACGCAAATTTGGTGTCGGACTTGTGGTGGTAAAGAGATTCCGTCGCAGAGTACTGGCATTAAAATATCGTTTCGGCATCTCAAACTCCCTACGTACCGCCGCTACGGAAACACTTGGTTTTCGGCAGTGCCAGAAAAAGAGCTGGTAAGAGCAACTTTGCGATCGACCACAACGAGCGTGGGATAGATACCGAGAGCTGAACAGGAAAGCAAGACGCATTTGCAGACAAAAAAAAGGAAAAGATCGAAATGCGTGATTATGAAGAGCTTGAGAAGCTGGCTGACAAGGGCGATGCTCGAAAATTCTATGAAAAGATGTGTTGAGGACATGGACCTCCTTATGTTTTCGGAGTGATCCCCCTCAGGTGGCAACGCCGCGATGTGCTGCCCAATGTTGCCAACGCTCCGCACCGGCAACATCGTTTTGAATAACCAACCGGCCAAAAATAGACAACAGCGAGAGATAGTAATCACTCGCGTTTCATCCGCCAACGATAGCACCACATCTCCCATACATTAATTTAAATAATAATAATTTAAATAATCTCCAATTTAAATAATCTCTAATTTCAACAATTATACATTGACATTAAATTATAATACATTTGCATAAACGTACCTCATGTATTGTACTTGCATACTTTGAATTTGTATTGAATTAAACTAAAATAAATATTAAAATAAATTGTAATACATTTGCATAAACGTACCTCATGCACTTGCATACTTTGCATTTGTATTGAATTAAACTAAACTAAATATTAAAATAAATTGTAATGCATTTATATCGAAATTAACAAGTTTCATTTATTTCGATTAAAAAAGGTTACATTAAAATCATGGTCCTTCGGTGCAGCCAAAACGAATTGGCACCACTACTCTACCCAACGCACAGAATACACAAAAAAAACAACGGTACAAAGTTAATAAAAACTCAAAACGGATTCAACAGTGCAAGCGATCGGGTGTGCGTGTCGGTATTCGGAATTAGTAAAATTAAATAAATAAGTGAACAAAATGTATACATACATATTGACAATTTTCATTTTTACAAACATAAATTAAAATAAAGAAGTGAGAAACATAGACGAAACGAAGTGAGAAACATAGACGTACGTGAGAAAAAAAACTAAAAAAAAATTAAAGTGTGTACTACGCGCATAAAAATTTCATTCTAATTAGTGACCCATATTTTCGACTTAAAATAATCCACAAATATCTGATGACAAATTTATACGAGTATACGCAAAAAAAGAAAAAAAAGAAAAGGTGAAAATTAAAAGCCTGTGGTGACAAAAACAAAAACAACAGCAGCAACAAGTTCCAGTTAACTGCTTGCGAGGGAAAAGTGTCTGCATTTAAAAATACAGTGAAACAAAACAAAATTATACTGTTAATAAAATATATATAATTTGACATAAAAGAACCAAAAAAGAATAAATAAAAATCACATCATTGAATACATACATATGTTAAAAGGAAATTACAATACTCGTAATAGACCGACATACATACACCAGCAATAAAAACAGTTAATTAAATATACAGTTGAACGTATAAAAATAAATTCAATTTTAAAGAAACAAAATAAATAAATCACTGCACCAATACATACATACAGTTAAGTGCAGTAAATTAAGTATACATATAATAAATAAATTAAATATAAATCAAGCCATACGACCTGCTAAAAGTACAGCACCAAAAAACCCAATTAGCGTTAGCCGACCCAAAATGCCTCACCCCATCTCGAATTGACATGGTAATCGGCAGCGACTTAGCACCCCAAATCCTCAAACAAGGAGTGCAACACCTCCACAATGGAACCCTGTTGGCACAACAGACAATATTTGGATGGATAATCAGCGGACCGACAACTCAAAAGGTAGAGTCCAGCACAAAATGACCCCATCAGCATCCAACTAAGGAAACTCTGGGAGCAAGAAGAAGTCCCACAAAGGTCCGAGTGGTATTCAACGCGTCCAGATTATCAAAATAAGGGAACTCATTAAACGACGCCCTACACACAGGCCCAACACTACAAAATGATTTAAAGCTAATAATCCTCAATTGGCGACTCTATAAGTACGTATTTAACGGCGACATTGAGAAAATGTGCCGGCAAATACTCGTTAACCAGGAAGATCAAGACTTCCAGCAAATACTCTTTCGCAGAACCCCCGACTCTCCAATAGAAGATTTCAAGCTAAAGACAGTTACGTTTGGCGTTAACTGTGCCCCATATTTAGCTATTCGAACCCTACATCAATTAGCCGAAGATTGCAAAACCGAATACCCTCTCGCAAACAATATCCTACTTAATGAAATTTACGTAGATGACATTCTTTCAGGCAGTAATGAAATACAGTCCACTATCAACTCTCTCACCCAAGTTATCGAAGCGTTAAATTCAGCAGGATTCCCTCTTAAGAAAATTACGGCAAACCACCCGAAAATACTCGAAAAAATCCCAGAGTCTCATTTGCTAGATGCCGACTTTCTTAAATTCAGCGACACAAGCTCAACAAAAACTCTAGGAATACGCTGGAACGCGCTTACGGACATCTTCTGATACTCATACGAACCTCAGCCCGCAGCAAAGTGTAGTACGAAACACCAGATTTTATCGGCTGTGGCGAAATTATTCGACCCGGCAGGATGGTTATCACCAATTATGATAGTAGCCAAGGTACTACTCCAAACACTTTGGCTAGAAGGAACGGATTGGGACGAAAACGTAAAATCCGGATCCCTACATAAATGGAACTCGTTTCATGAGAATCTCCCGGCAATCAAAGACATCCAAATACCCCGATGGGTGCAGTACTCCCCCTACAAACCGATTCAACTCCATGGATTTTCAGATGCCTCAGAGAAGGTGATAACGTGCGACAGTATTTAAGTAATTTTTTAACCATTGTGGAGAAGCTAGAAGAAATTGGTGTTAATCTGCAGTAGGAGTTATTTGTTATAATGCTTCCTGCAAGCCTCCCAAAGTCTTTTGAGAATCTAGTAGTAGCATTAGAATCACGTGACGACTTTCCAAAACTTAATGCTTTGAAAGTTAACTTGCTTGAGGAGAAGCAACGTCGTAAAGTATGTGATTCATCTAATGCAGAAAGAATCGAGAAAGTTTTAATGGCACATGCACATGCAGTGGTAATGGCACCAAATCGTCAAACCAAACTAAGCCGAAAAATCGATCAAACCTGAAAGGTTTTAGATGTGGACGAAAGGGTCATTATGCAGTACAATGCAGAAACAAGCAAGAAGATAAATGTGAAGATAATTCTAAACAATAGCCAAAAGCATTTACGCTCTTCTCAGCCTTTACGTCAAACTCTTTACAACCGAACATGTGCTGTGACCGCAACATGTTCGATGAGTTGAAAGAATATAAGGAAACTATTTTACTAGCTGGCAACAAATGTATTGAAGCAAATGGAAAAGAACGGTACGAATGAAAATACAAAGAAGAGAAATACAGCTGATTGATGTTCTGTATGTTCCTCTGTTACAATGCAATTTCATATCAGTCTCGAGGGAATAAGCAGCGGTCTCATAGTAAAGTTTTCCAATAAATTTGCGACGGTGCAGGAGTACAACGGTGAATCATTTTACGTGGAGATGGTGGATGGTGGTATATTCGTATATAAATGTAATAAAAATATGACATTCTTTGCAGGGCAGCAAGACAGAAGCAATGAAGTGGCATGGCCATTTGAACTATGGTATTGTAGTATGCGACAACTTGTGTTGGATAAATTAGTCAATGGACCTGAACTTAATATACCAACAAATGTGACGAGAAATGTATATCTGCAAAGCAAATGTGCTACAAAGCCTTTCCCAACAAATCAGAATCGGGCGAGTGAATTACTTGAAGTGGTACACACAGATGTGAATATACAAATAATGTGTTTCAAAAGTATGTAAAAGAATGTGGAATTTTACATCAATTCACAGTACCCAACACGCCGCAACAAAATGGTGTAGCTGAACATTTTCTTAGAACCTTTGTGAAGATACGTGTAGTACAATACGTTGTATGCTCGTTGGAGCAAATTTAAGTGAATATCTATGGGCGGAGCCAGTAAATATATATATATGTATATAATTGACGCTTTGTAACCGCTTAAGCGATTTTCGGCCGAGCTCCTCCTCCATTTTGTGGTTTTGCGTCCTGATGTTTTTCCAACAAAGGAGTAAATATAGCAGCCCATTTGGCTACAGAAGCAATAATTGTTAGTCGTGATGTATCGTTTATTGAACTTGGCATCTAGTAGATTTACCAGAAAATTAAAAAGTTATAAAATGTAAATGGGTATTCGCTGTGAAGAAGAATAAAGGCGAGGAAATTGGCAGATTCAAAGCAAAGTTGGTATCCAAAAGATGCAACGAAGTATACGGGGTGGCCAGAAACGATTCTTTTGCATATGGTTCAAGCAGCTCACGACTTTTGGTCTTAGACCAAGTATCCCCTGGGTACCCAGCAAACATCCGTCTGGAGGCGACCTAAAGTGAGAAGGCGAATCAAATGCGGTTGTGCGTAAGGTTGGGGACCCACCACATGAAAACCTTAGCCCAATGAAAATTTTAAATAAGCCTCAGATGAGAGACCTTCCTTTTGATGCCGACCCCCGAAAATGTTTTAAGGATTGCGGCCATATAAAGAAACGCAAATTTGGTGTCGGACTTGTGGTGGTAAAGAGATTCCGTCGCAGAGTACTGGCATTAAAATATCGTTTCGGCATCTCAAACTCCCTACGTACCGCCGCTACGGAAACACTTGGTTTTCGGCAGTGCCAGAAAAAGAGCTGGTAAGAGCAACTTTGCGATCGACCACAACGAGCGTGGGATAGATACCGAGAGCTGAACAGGAAAGCAAGACGCATTTGCAGACAAAAAAAAGGAAAAGATCGAAATGCGTGATTATGAAGAGCTTGAGAAGCTGGCTGACAAGGGCGATGCTCGAAAATTCTATGAAAAGATGTGTTGAGGACATGGACCTCCTTATGTTTTCGGAGTGATCCCCCTCAGGTGGCAACGCCGCGATGTGCTGCCCAATGTTGCCAACGCTCCGCACCGGCAACATCGTTTTGAATAACCAACCGGCCAAAAATAGACAACAGCGAGAGATAGTAATCACTCGCGTTTCATCCGCCAACGATAGCACCACATCTCCCATACATTAATTTAAATAATAATAATTTAAATAATCTCCAATTTAAATAATCTCTAATTTCAACAATTATACATTGACATTAAATTATAATACATTTGCATAAACGTACCTCATGTATTGTACTTGCATACTTTGAATTTGTATTGAATTAAACTAAAATAAATATTAAAATAAATTGTAATACATTTGCATAAACGTACCTCATGCACTTGCATACTTTGCATTTGTATTGAATTAAACTAAACTAAATATTAAAATAAATTGTAATGCATTTATATCGAAATTAACAAGTTTCATTTATTTCGATTAAAAAAGGTTACATTAAAATATACATGGTCCTTCGGTGCAGCCAAAACGAATTGGCACCACTACTCTACCCAACGCACAGAATACACAAAAAAAACAACGGTACAAAGTTAATAAAAACTCAAAACGGATTCAACAGTGCAAGCGATCGGGTGTGCGTGTCGGTATTCGGAATTAGTAAAATTAAATAAATAAGTGAACAAAATGTATACATACATATTGACAATTTTCATTTTTACAAAAATAAATTAAAATAAAGAAGTGAGAAACATAGACGAAACGAAGTGAGAAACATAGACGTACGTGAGAAAAAAAACTAAAAAAAAATTAAAGTGTGTACTACGCGCATAAAAATTTCATTCTAATTAGTGACCCATATTTTCGACTTAAAATAATCCACAAATATCTGATGACAAATTTATACGAGTATACGCAAAAAAAGAAAAAAAAGAAAAGGTGAAAATTAAAAGCCTGTGGTGACAAAAACAAAAACAACAGCAGCAACAAGTTCCAGTTAACTGCTTGCGAGGGAAAAGTGTCTGCATTTAAAAATACAGTGAAACAAAACAAAATTATACTGTTAATAAAATATATATAATTTGACATAAAAGAACCAAAAAAGAATAAATAAAAATCACATCATTGAATACATACATATGTTAAAAGGAAATTACAATACTCGTAATAGACCGACATACATACACCAGCAATAAAAACAGTTAATTAAATATACAGTTGAACGTATAAAAATAAATTCAATTTTAAAGAAACAAAATAAATAAATCACTGCACCAATACATACATACAGTTAAGTGCAGTAAATTAAGTATACATATAATAAATAAATTAAATATAAATCAAGCCATACGACCTGCTAAAAGTACAGCACCAAAAAACCCAATTAGCGTTAGCCGACCCAAAATGCCTCACCCCATCTCGAATTGACATGGTAATCGGCAGCGACTTAGCACCCCAAATCCTCAAACAAGGAGTGCAACACCTCCACAATGGAACCCTGTTGGCACAACAGACAATATTTGGATGGATAATCAGCGGACCGACAACTCAAAAGGTAGAGTCCAGCACAAAATGACCCCATCAGCATCCAACTAAGGAAACTCTGGGAGCAAGAAGAAGTCCCACAAAGGTCCGAGTGGTATTCAACGCGTCCAGATTATCAAAATAAGGGAACTCATTAAACGACGCCCTACACACAGGCCCAACACTACAAAATGATTTAAAGCTAATAATCCTCAATTGGCGACTCTATAAGTACGTATTTAACGGCGACATTGAGAAAATGTGCCGGCAAATACTCGTTAACCAGGAAGATCAAGACTTCCAGCAAATACTCTTTCGCAGAACCCCCGACTCTCCAATAGAAGATTTCAAGCTAAAGACAGTTACGTTTGGCGTTAACTGTGCCCCATATTTAGCTATTCGAACCCTACATCAATTAGCCGAAGATTGCAAAACCGAATACCCTCTCGCAAACAATATCCTACTTAATGAAATTTACGTAGATGACATTCTTTCAGGCAGTAATGAAATACAGTCCACTATCAACTCTCTCACCCAAGTTATCGAAGCGTTAAATTCAGCAGGATTCCCTCTTAAGAAAATTACGGCAAACCACCCGAAAATACTCGAAAAAATCCCAGAGTCTCATTTGCTAGATGCCGACTTTCTTAAATTCAGCGACACAAGCTCAACAAAAACTCTAGGAATACGTTGGAACGCGCTTACGGACACCTTCTGATACTCATACGAACCTCAGCCCGCAGCAAAGTGTAGTACGAAACACCAGATTTTATCGGCTGTGGCGAAATTATTCGACCCGGCAGGATGGTTATCACCAATTATGATAGTAGCCAAGGTACTACTCCAAACACTTTGGCTAGAAGGAACGGATTGGGACGAAAACGAAAAATCCGGATCCCTACATAAATGGAACTCGTTTCATGAGAATCTCCCGGCAATCAAAGACATCCAAATACCCCGATGGGTGCAGTACTCCCCCGACAAACCGATTCAACTCCATGGATTTTCAGATGCCTCAGAGAAGGTGATAACGTGCGACAGTATTTAAGTAATTTTTTAACCATTGTGGAGAAGCTAGAAGAAATTGGTGTTAATCTGCAGTAGGAGTTATTTGTTATAATGCTTCCTGCAAGCCTCCCAAAGTCTTTTGAGAATCTAGTAGTAGCATTAGAATCACGTGACGACTTTCCAAAACTTAATGCTTTGAAAGTTAACTTGCTTGAGGAGAAGCAACGTCGTAAAGCAGAGAACTTATAATAACGAGAAGGTGCAATTGACTTTTGGTTCGATGCTCGATTGAAATTTCTACAGAGCTAGAAGAAATCTCGGAAGGGATTCACCACTCTGTTAAATTTTGGCTGTAAACTAACAGTTTTGATGGTTTAACATAAGAAATTGCTGTTATTCACTACAAATTAAATAAAACCAATGGAAATAGAATAGAAATATAATGAAAACCAATGATTCATTAATTTTTTAATTGTATTTCCAACCGCATTTCGTTTTTATTTAATAAAAAAATGTAAAAAAAAATTTAATATTTCAGAATTTTTCTAAACATCTATTTTATATATGATATTTTTTTTATTTTTATATTCATTATTTACAAATCTACAAGAGATTTATTTATTATATAAATATTTTTTTATAAATATGTAGTTATAATTTAAAATAATATAAAATAAATGAGAAACAAAACACCGAAAATACAAATACATATGTATATGTATGTACATACGCACGCGCTAATAACTATGCCACAACACCACATAAAAATAAATTTTATAAATGAATTTTTTTTATTTTTATGTTTATTACGTTATTAATTTTTTATTAATATAAAAATAAAAATAAAATATAATAAATAAAAATAAAGAAATAAATTATTTTGAGTTAGTGATAATTGGTCTCTGCGAAAGTAATTTGAACTTGCACCAGAAGCAAAAATATCAAAATTGCACGTAGCACTTGCGCGCTACCAACTGTGCCACAGCACTACATCAAGAAGTTGTGGCATATGCTGCACTTAAAGCGAATCAAAGAAATAGAACATTGGTTTTTCTTCTTCTTATTCAGTTAAATGTGCGAAAGAATATGTTCTCCCCGCGCGCACTTCGTCCACAATCAACTTCGCTGAATTGCACAGTGCGCGCGCGTGAAGGCGAACAATGCGTACATGATTTTAATAAGAAATGCTCATTATTTATGTTAATTAAAGGTGCAGTTTTGCCAAATTTTACTACATTTTGAATTTATTTGACATTACTAAACTCTTTTAGAATTAAATTCAAGTTATATTTATTAAAATCGTATGGTTTAAGGACACTTAGGGAATATTCATTTTTGAATTGTAATGCATTTGTTCGCGTTATCGACAGTATGTTTATGCGCAGCGAATACAGAAATTTCTTCAACTTGTGATTTTTGTGACTGTGGCTTGTGGAAGAGCTGTGAGCGGGGAGAGGTATTGCTTGCGGTATACGCTTTGTTGACGATGCGAAGAATATTTTTTGCAAGTTCAACTAGGCGACATATATGTATGTATGTATGTTGTCATGGTAATGATGTGTGTTTACAAATGAAGACATAATATGTACATACAAATATACATATGTATGTATGCATGTTTGTCGGTGGATTAAATATGCTTGATTTTTGGATTGAATAATTTTTAATAGTTACAAATAAATATAACATTTAAACCAAGTCATAAAATAAATTGGAAAAATTACGAAATCAAATTAGAAAATTAAATAGATATTTAATATTAAATATTTTTATAAATTTTTATTTTAATATTAATTAAATATTTTATATATATTATAAATATGTATGTATGTATGTATGTATGCATATAAGTATGGGCATTTATATGTAATACCCAAAGCATGCATAAAGTCATTTAAAAGCAGATATCTTCAAATATTTTCATTCATTCATAACCACAAGCCATTCATTCATAATATCGATCACAAAAACAAATCCATACGCGCAGCTCGCTTTACTCCTCTGCGCACTTCTCTATTCAAAAAGCTATTTGCTATAAGAAGAAGAAGAAGCATAAGTGCAACAAAAACAACTACCGCATACAAACCCTCTTCCCTGCTACTCTTCATCAACAAACAGGTTCCTCTAGCGAAGTCAAATTTTGCTAAAAATCAGAAATTGATGTTCAACTTACGCCAAAGTGAAAACACATACATTTAAGCATTTTAATATGTATACGAAAAACGCATACAACCTTAATAATGCGCATGCCCTTCCCTCATTCAACCCGCCATCCACAAACAACTTCTTCGCGACGATGACAAAATTTACAAAAATCAGAATTCAAGTTGGTCTGAAGTTGAAGACACATACATTCAAAGCGAATAATGTGTATACGAAAATCACACACATGCCCAAAAACTTGCCTATTCCCTTCCCCTAAGCCCGCCGTCAACAAGCAGTTTCATTTCGACGACAGTAAAATTTACAAAAATCAGAAATTCTAGTTGAGCTGAAGTCAAACACAAACACATTCAAAAGTCCCTGCATGTATATGAAAGACCCATACATACACAAAGGTGTGCCAACTTCTTTTCCCTCGTACCCCGAATGAACAAGCAATTCCTTGGCGCCGATTTAAAATTTGGCAATTTCAAAAAATAAAACGCGAAAAAGAAGCGAGAGAAGGATTTGAACCCGCGCAGCTTGGACAAAATTCAATCGACGCTAACCATTGCGCCACTGATCACTTTGAAGTTCCGTTGGCATAATTAGTATTTATATACATAGATCGCTGACAACAGTATTTACAAAATCTCAAATAATATTCAAAAGAAATACTTGTGTGTATGACATATGAACTATGATGAGGAACAAATGCAATTGTAATTTCAGTCCATAAATAAAGACAACTTCAAAATTTTTTATTAAAATAAATATTTTTGCAACTTATTTCTTAATGTCGGATTTTCTAAATTAATTTAATATCTATATATAAATTGTTTTTAAAAATATTACTTTTTTAATACTTAATATAATTTATTTTTAATATTATTTTAATATTTAAAATATAGTTATTATAATAATATTAGTTATTTAAATTTTCATTCAGCACATTTGAAATTGCCAAAGCAAAGGAATACTTAGCAGAAAATCACTTGCTTATCTCTGCTAACTTTTACAGTGGCTGTTAAATAAAGTGTGGTGAATCCCTTCCGAGATATTTTTCAGAAAATGTTCGAAGGTGGTTCGATGTTGCAACGAATTTGCACCTTCTCGTTATTATAAGTTCTATGGTAAAGGCTGAGAAGAGCGTAAATGCTTTTGGCTATTGTTTAGAATTATCTTCACATTTATCTTCTTGCTTGTTTCTGCATTGTACTGCATAATGACCCTTTCGTCCACATCTAAAACCTTTCAGGTTTGATCGATTTTTCGGCTTATTTTGGTTTGACGATTTGGTGCCATTACCACTGCATGTGCATGTGCCATTAAAACTTTCTCGCTTCTTTCTGCATTAGATGAATCACATACTTTACCAGAGAACTTATAATAACGAGAAGGTGCAAATTCGTTGCAACATCGAACCACCTTCGAACATTTTCTGAAAAATATCTCGGAAGGGATTCACCACACTTTATTTAACAGCCACTGTAAAAGTTAGCAGAGATAAGCAAGTGATTTTCTGCTAAGTATTCCTTTGCTTTGGCAATTTCAAATGTGCTGAATGAAAATTTAAATAACTAATATTATTATAATAACTATATTTTAAATATTAAAATAATATTAAAAATAAATTATATTAAATATTAAAAAAGTAATATTTTTAACAACAATTTATATATAGATATTAAATTAATTTAGAAAATCCGACATTAAGAAATAAGTTGCAAAAATATTTATTTTAATAAAAAATTTTGAAGTTGTATTTATTTATGGACTGAAATTACAATTGCATTTGTTCCTCATCATAGTTCATATGTCATACACACAAGTATTTCTTTTGAATATTATTTGAGATTTTGTAAATACTGTTGTCAGCGATCTATGTATATAAATACTAATTATGCCAACGGAACTTCAAAGTGATCAGTGGCGCAATGGTTAGCGTCGATTGAATTTTGTCCAAGCTGCGCGGGTTCAAATCCTTCTCTCGCTTCTTTTTCGCGTTTTATTTTTTGAAATTGCCAAATTTTAAATCGGCGCCAAGGAATTGCTTGTTCATTCGGGGTACGAGGGAAAAGAAGTTGGCACACCTTTGTGTATGTATGGGTCTTTCATATACATGCAGGGACCTTTGAATGTGTTTGTGTTTGACTTCAGCTCAACTAGAATTTCTGATTTTTGTAAATTTTACTGTCGTCGAAATGAAACTGCTTGTTGACGGCGGGCTTAGGGGAAGGGAATAGGCAAGTTTTTGGGCATGTGTGTGATTTTCGTATACACATTATTCGCTTTGAATGTATGTGTCTTCAACTTCAGACCAACTTGAATTCTGATTTTTGTAAATTTTGTCATCGTCGCGAAGAAGTTGTTTGTGGATGGCGGGTTGAATGAGGGAAGGGCATGCGCATTATTAAGGTTGTATGCGTTTTTCGTATACATATTAAAATGCTTAAATGTATGTGTTTTCACTTTGGCGTAAGTTGAACATCAATTTCTGATTTTTAGCAAAATTTGACTTCGCTAGAGGAAACTGTTTGTTGATGAAGAGTAGCAGGGAAGAGGGTTTGTATGCGGTAGTTGTTTTTGTTGCACTTATGCTTCTTCTTCTTCTTATAGCAAATAGCTTTTTGAATAGAGAAGTGCGCAGAGGAGTAAAGCGAGCTGCGCGTATGGATTTGTTTTTGTGATCGATATTATGAATGAATGGCTTGTGGTTATGAATGAATGAAAATATTTGAAGATATCTGCTTTTAAATGACTTTATGCATGCTTTGGGTATTACATATAAATGCCCATACTTATATGCATACATACATACATACATACATATTTATAATATATATAAAATATTTAATTAATATTAAAATAAAAATTTATAAAAATATTTTATATTAAATATCTATTTAATTTTCTAATTTGATTTCGTAGTTTTTTCCAATTTATTTTATGACTTGGTTTAAATGTTATATTTATTTGTAACTATTAAAAATTATTCAATCCAAAAATCAAGCATATTTAATCCACCGACAAACATGCATACATACATATGTATATTTGTATGTACATATTATGTCTTCATTTGTAAACACACATCATTACCATGACAACATACATACATACATATATGTCGCCTAGTTGAACTTGCAAAAAATATTCTTCGCATCGTCAACAAAGCGTATACCGCAAGCAATACCTCTCCCCGCTCACAGCTCTTCCACAAGCCACAGTCACAAAAATCACAAGTTGAAGAAATTTCTGTATTCGCTGCGCATAAACATACTGTCGATAACGCGAACAAATGCATTACAATTCAAAAATGAATATTCCCTAAGTGTCCTTAAACCATACGATTTTAATAAATATAACTTGAATTTAATTCTAAAAGAGTTTAGTAATGTCAAATAAATTCAAAATGTAGTAAAATTTGGCAAAACTGCACCTTTAATTAACATAAATAATGAGCATTTCTTATTAAAATCATGTACGCATTGTTCGCCTTCACGCGCGCGCACTGTGCAATTCAGCGAAGTTGATTGTGGACGAAGTGCGCGCGGGGAGAACATATTCTTTCGCACATTTAACTGAATAAGAAGAAGAAAAACCAATGTTCTATTTCTTTGATTCGCTTTAAGTGCAGCATATGCCACAACTTCTTGATGTAGTGCTGTGGCACAGTTGGTAGCGCGCAAGTGCTACGTGCAATTTTGATATTTTTGCTTCTGGTGCAAGTTCAAATTACTTTCGCAGAGACCAATTATCACTAACTCAAAATAATTTATTTCTTTATTTTTATTTATTATATTTTATTTTTATTTTTATATTAATAAAAAATTAATAACGTAATAAACATAAAAATAAAAAAAATTCATTTATAAAATTTATTTTTATGTGGTGTTGTGGCATAGTTATTAGCGCGTGCGTATGTACATACATATACATATGTATTTGTATTTTCGGTGTTTTGTTTCTCATTTATTTTATATTATTTTAAATTATAACTACATATTTATAAAAAAATATTTATATAATAAATAAATCTCTTGTAGATTTGTAAATAATGAATATAAAAATAAAAAAAATATCATATATAAAATAGATGTTTAGAAAAATTCTGAAATATTAAATTTTTTTTTACATTTTTTTATTAAATAAAAACGAAATGCGGTTGGAAATACAATTAAAAAATTAATGAATCATTGGTTTTCATTATATTTCTATTCTATTTCCATTGGTTTTATTTAATTTGTAGTGAATAACAGCAATTTCTTATGTTAAACCATCAAAACTATTAGTTTACAGCCAAAATTTAACAGAGTGGTGAATCCCTTCCGAGATTTCTTCTAGCTCTGTAGAAATTTCAATCGAGCATCGAACCAAAAGTCAATTGCACCTTCTCGTTATTATAAGTTCTCTGCTTTACGTCAAACTCTTTACAATCGAACATGTGCTGTGACCGCAACATGTTCGATGAGTTGAAAGAATATAAGGAAACTATTTTACTAGCTGGCAACAAATGTATTGAAGCAAATGGAAAAGAACGGTACGAATGAAAATACAAAGAAGAGAAATACAGCTGATTGATGTTCTGTATGTTCCTCTGTTACAATGTAATTTCATATCAGTCTCGAGGGAAATAAGCAGCGGTCTCATAGTAAAGTTTTCCAATAAATTTGCGACGGTGCAGGAGTACAACGGTGAATCATTTTACGTGGAGATGGTGGATGGTGGTATATTCGTATATAAATGTAATAAAAATATGACATTCTTTGCAGGGCAGCAAGACAGAAGCAATGAAGTGGCATGGACATTTGAACTATGGTAGTATGCGACAACTTGTGTTGGATAAATTAGTCAATGGACCTGAACTTAATATACAAACAAATGTGACGAGAAATGTATATCTGCAAAGCAAATGTGCTACAAAGCCTTTCCCAACAAATCAGAATCGGGCGAGTGAATTACTTGAAGTGGTACACACAGATGTGAATATACAAATAATGTGTTTCAAAAGTATGTAAAAGAATGTGGAATTTTACATCAATTCACAGTACCCAACACGCCGCAACAAAATGGTGTAGCTGAACATTTTCTTAGAACCTTTGTGAAGATACGTGTAGTACAATACGTTGTATGCTCGTTGGAGCAAATTTAAGTGAATATCTATGGGCGGAGCCAGTAAATATATATATATATATATATAATTGGCGCTTTGTAACCGCTTAAGCGATCTTCGGCTGAGCCCCTCCTCCATTTTGTGGTTTCGCGTCTTGATATTTTTCCAACAAAGGAGTAAATATACCAGCCCATTTGGCTACAGAAGCAATAATTGTTAGTCGTGATGTATCGTTTATTGAACTTGGCATCTAGTAGATTTACCTGAAAATTAAAAAGTTATAAAATGTAAATGGGTATTCGCTGTGAAGAAGAATAAAGGCGAGGAAATTGGCAGATTCAAAGCAAAGTTGGTATCCAAAGGATGCAACGAAGTATACGGGGTGGCCAGAAACGATTCTTTTGCATATGGTTCAAGCAGCTCACGACTTTCGGTCTTAGACCAAGTATCCCCTGGGTACCCAGCAAACATCCGTCTGGAGGCGACCTAAAGTGAGAAGGCGAATCAAATGCGGTTGTGCGTAAGGTTGGGGACCCATCACATGAAAACCTTAGCCCAATGAAAATTTTAAATAAGCCTCAGATGAGAGACCTTCCTTTTGATGCCGACCCCCGAAAATGTTTTAAGGATTGCGGCCATATAAAGAAACGCAAATTTGGTGTCGGACTTGTGGTGGTAAAGAGATTCCGTCGCAGAGTACTGGCATTAACATATCGTTTCGGCATCTCAAACTCCCTACGTACCGCCGCTACGGAAACACTTGGTTTTCGGCAGTGCCAGAAAAAGAGCTGGTAAGAGCAACTTTGCGGTCGACCACAACGAGCGTGGGATAGATACCGAGAGCTGAACAGGAAAGCAAGACGCATTTGCAGACAAAAAAAGGAAAAGGTCGAAATTGGTGATTATGAAGAGCTTGAGAAGCTGGCTGACAAGGGCGATGCTCGAAAATTCTATGAAAAGATGTGTTGAGGACATGGACCTCCTTATGTTTTCGTAGTGATCCCCCTCAGGTGGCAACGCCGCGATGTGCTGCCCAATGTTGCCAACGCTTCGCACCGGCAACATCGTTTTGAATAACCAACCGGCCAAAAATAGCCAACAGCGAGAGATAGTAATCACTCGCGTTTCATCCGCCAACGATAGCACCACATCTCCCATACATTAATTTAAATAATAATAATTTAAATAATCTCCAATTTAAATAATCTCTAATTTCAACAATTATACATTGACATTAAATTGTAATACATTTGCATAAACGTACCTCATGTACTTGCATACTTTGAATTTGTATTGAATTAAACTAAAATAAATATTAAAATAAATTGTAATACATTTGCATAAACGTACCTCATGTACTTGCATACTTTGCATTTGTATTGAATTAAACTAAACTAAATATTAAAATAAATTGTAATGCATTTATATCGAAATTAACAAGTTTCATTTATTTCGATTAAAAAAGGTTACATTAAAATATACATGGTCCTTCGGTGCAGCCAAAACGAATTGACACCACTACTCTACTTAACGCACGGAATACACAAAAAAAAACAACGGTACAAAGTTAATAAAAACTCAAAACGGATTCAACAGTTCAAGCGATCGGGTGTGCGTGTCGGTATTCGGAATTAGTAAAATTAAATAAATAAGTGAACAAAATGTATACATACATATTGACAATTTTCATTTTTACAAAAATAAATTAAAATAAAGAAGTGAGAAACATAGACGTACGTGAGAAAAAAAAACTAAAAAAAAATTAAAGTGTGTACTACGCGCATAAAAATTTCATTCTAATTAGTGACCCATATTTTCGACTTAAAATAATCCACAAATATCTGATGACAAATTTATACGAGTATACGCAAAAAAAGAAAAAAAAGAAAAGGTGAAAATTAAAAGCCTGTGGTGACAAAAACAAAAACAACAGCATCAACAAGTTCCAGTTAACTGCTTGCGAGGGAAAAGTGTCTGTTCACGCGAGGGTCTCTTCTCAAGCCTTTTAAAATAAAAACACCTCGCGTTTCGAAAGTTTATATACAATTGTTTATTTTAGTTAAATATTAATGTTTTTATTACAAAGTTGTATCGTGTATAAATTGTCCATCAGATTTTATTAAATGTATAATTTAGTTTATTTAATTTGGAATACATTCAAAATAGTTTTACTTGGATATTTTACAATATTTATAAAAGTCAACAGTCATACATGTTTGATTATTGTATTATAATTGTTTTTAAATATTTTTATCCCGTGCGCGCTCGCCGATGATTTGATTAGAAATCTCGCCTTTTGCTTGGCAAGCAAGGCTTATATAGCTGCATGAACTGGAGAAAGTCGCATTAGGGTGCGCACAGAATATTATGGTGGTGTCCTGTTAAGCGCAAGCTTTAACATACTGGGCCACCCTGCACGAAGTGCTGAATTAAATCCGTTGGGTGCGATGGAAATAAAGATTTCGTGGAGGCCGTGAGTAGTGCTGGTTCACTCTGTGGTTTCGTATGTGATTTCCGCTGTTGCGTTTTTCTTCGGAATGAAAACCCATGACCCGATTTGGCTGTCCGTTTCCTGGAAATAAAAAGTCGGAGGTATACTGCAGCGGAAAGTGCTTTTTCCTAATTTTTCTTTTATTATTATTTGGATGACGCAGACATGAATGAGTGTCATGCTGCCGATAGGAGTCTGTTCTACGGGATTTGTAGAACTTATTTGTAATGCGTCCGGGGAAAAACTCTGATCTAGGGGTGATCAGAGTATGAAATGAGCAAATCTTCTCATGAGGTGAGCAGTGCGATTGCGTGTTATTTCTGCTGATTGATTGGGAATAATGATCTGGGGTGATCATCACAGCTTTTTGTGTACTTTGACTCGGGGAGGTCAAAGTTGTGTCTCTCTGTGTGTCTTGACTCGGGGTGGTCAAGTGTGCCTGTGTGTGTTTATTTTGACTCGGGGAGGTCAAAGTTGTGGTTCTCTGTGTGGCTTGACTCGGGGTGGTCAAGTATGCCTGTGTGTGTTTATTTTGACTCGGGGAGGTCAAAGTTGGGTTTCTCTGTGTGTCTTGACTCGGGGTGGTCAAGTGTGGCTGTGTGTGTGTATTTTGACTCGGGGAGGTCAAAGTTGTGTTTCTCTGTGGGTCTTGACACGGGGTGGTCAAGTGTGCCTGGTTGCGTTTATTTTGACTCGGGGAGGTCAAAGTTGTGTTTCTCTGTGGGTCTTGACTCGGGATGGTCAAGTGTGCCTGGTTGGGTTTATCTTGACGCGGGGAGGTCAAGGGCACATTTCTTTTATTTAGTCGGTCATATCCATGAGTTGGGGTTATGTGCAAAAGAGAGTTATGCCTTTGATTGCAAGTCAAGCATGTGTTTTGTGATGTACACCATTTAAGGGTATGGTGCAACGCAAGACAATTTGTACAAATGTTGTTATTTTTTATAAATTTGTACCGTTGGGGTATCGGTAGTTTCTTGAATTGCTTGCAATGCTTGAGAGTGTGATTCTTTTGGCACAATTTACACGATGGGTGGCTATTCCGTGGAGAAAGAATAGGCTTAGTTATGTTATGCGAAGTAGGGGATTTCGCGAGCTTGTGTTCAACGCATTCTTTAATTTCGAATTGTCTGTAGAGGAATTCTTTCATCTGTTGCCATGTTGGGCACTGTTTTCGGGATGCGAGAGATTGCTCCCATAGCATTAGAGAATTTTCTGGTAACGCGGATGAGCATATATTCACCAGAATTGGGTCCCAGCTATCAGTGGGTGTGCCGAGAGTTTCGAGCACTGATAAAGAATTTGTGAATGTGGAATACAAATCAATTAACTCTTCACTGGTTTCTCTTCGAACTTTGGGTAAGTTCAATAATTTTGTGACCTGATTGTCGACTAATTGGCGCTTGTTTTCATATCGGGTGTGGAGAGCATCCCAAGCCAATTGGAAATTGTCGTTAGTTAAAACGAATCGTTTAACTATATCTCCTGCTTGGCCTCTTGTCTTATACCGGAGATGGTATAACTTTTGGGCTGGAGAGAGCAGGGGGTGGTTTATATATACGGCAGTGAACATGTCTCGGAAAGACGGCCACTCATCGTATCCACCATAAAATGTTTCAGTGTCACAGGGCGGAAGTTGGAGATATACTTCCGGTTGTTCAACTATTTTGGGTCTGGGTTCTATTTGAAAACTAGACATTGGTTGATTAACTGCACTAATTAATTTTAGTTGTTCAGCAATTTTTGCTTTTGTTATTTCATAAGTATCAATGCTAAATTGATACTTTCCTTCCGCCAGCGCAAGGAAATTCGCGGGGAGGTCTTCTTTGTCTTTTTGGAATAAGACATCGTATGCGTCTTGAACTTGTTTATACCAATCGTCAAGAGAATTATTTTTAATTTTCAGGATATTTTCTGAAAATTCCTCTATGGGGGAATAGGTAAATCTGGCACAATATCTTATTAAGCCATCATTTCTTGCATCAAATATTTGCCCATACGGGTAGTTTGGTTTGCTTTTAGCTGCTACATGAGGAGAAGCAGCATTAGTGGCGGGGTGTGCCTTAAGATGCATTGGAGATTTCTTTGGTGGTATCTTGGATGAGATACTTAGCCGTGGACTTTGATCTCTCGGCATTTTGAAATATGTAATTTAAATTTATTTTAATACTTTTACTTAAAATTTCTTGTTTTTAAACAAGTTAGCACTTAGCCTCGGGGAACTAGTGTTACATGAAATTGGGTGTAGTCGAGAACTACTTGTATATAAAGGGGCCCAGAAGTGTTTACTGCTGGGTTGGAATGCAGTTTGTATGTATGTATGATTGTGCGTATGCTTGCAATGTTATGCTTCAGTTGAAATGAGAGCGAGTTAGATCTTATAATGCACTGAGCTGGCTTTGGTATATGTGCGCTTGTGTGTTCGCTGTTATGCTGAAGCTGTGCTTGAGAAAGCACAAAGGAAAATAGAAAAGCAAGAGCACAAGAAGTAATTTGTGCGTTTACGCTACTCTTTAAATACCAAAAGAGAAAGATTATTGTCGAAATTTGGTCTTTGTAAATATGTACTTATTTTAATGAAGTGATCGCGGGAATGGATGCACTATTTTTTGAACAATTGTTTTTGTTGAGAAATGACACAGGAGAGTGTCTATTTTGAAATCTGTGAACTTGGGAACACTATTGTTATAATAAATTCTTTTGGATATGTATGTTTGTATGTACATATGTTTAATTTGCAAATACTTTAATTCGAAATTGAGGTCAACAACCTTCAAGATCGCGTTACTGAAATTTTTGTTATTGGAAAAAACAAGTATATTTTGTAAATTTGCAGATTTTACTTTTGTTGAGAAAACAAAAGTTATTTGCATACATTTGTACGTATACAAAGTATTGCAATGTAATATAGCGGGGGGATTTTTCAGGATTTCTGCTTTTGCGTATATGGAGATGTATGCTTGCAGATTTGAATGTTTGTTGTTTTTGGGTTCAACGACCTACAATCTAGTGTTAAGCCAAATTTAAAAATTGAACATAGCATGAATATTTATGCTTTTTGGATTTTAACTTTGGTTTATTGTACAAAAGTAACATGACATGCAATACAAGATTAGTACTAGTACTGTATCTTTTTTTTTTTTTTTTTTTTTTTTGCATATGAATAATTTTTTTTTTTTTGGATTTAATTTTATTAGGAAAATAATGTTACGTTCCTTTCTACGTGCCGTAGTGATATTCAGTTGGAATCCCAGTAGATATCAGCCACTAGTATCCTTTTGTTTATGGTTGGTCACTCTTCTGTTAACGTGCTGCACATATTTGTATGCATTGATGGCACTGATTATGCTGAAGCACTTGTAGAAATAGGAACGTTGCTCCTGTTTTCGTGGTGGTAGAAATGGCTGATGTTGACGATCGGTTGCTGATTCAAATAGGAGCGTTTTTTTTGTTTGATTTTTTATATTTGTGAATTTATTTTCACTTTGGATTGTTCGCTTCATTTCATTTCATTTAGAGTTTGAACTTTTTTCACATCCAAATATGTTTATCTTTATATATAATAGTCTTGATTGCACATCACTTGGTTTCACTGGCTCTTAAGTGCTGCTTTTGAATGCAGGTTTTGTTATTTTTAAAGTTTTAACAATAGTTTCTTTCAAGTTAAGTTGTTATTTGCACTTTGTTTTTTCTTTGTCTTCAAATGTCAATTTTTTATTTATTTATTTTTTTTTTTGATAGTGTCTGTACACCATAGATAGGCTCAATTTTAGCCTCGAAGGACCATGTTCACGCGAGGTACCTTCTTCGAGTTTCTTCGAAATAAAATCACTCGCGTTTGGTTTTATTGTTTACAATGTTTATTTTAATTTGCTAAATGTTTTTAATATTTACAAAAGTCACTTTTTGTATAATTGTTTGATAAAGGTCTATATTAATTATATTTTGCGTTTGTGCATAACAAAGGTTTTCTTCTATATAAATGTTTCTTTGTATATATGTGTATGTACATATACATATATTTAATTTAGTTTAATTTTAAGTTTGTCGCACCGTGCGCGCTTGCCGATGTGTTGATATGAAATCTCGCTTGTTTCTTTGACAAGCACGGCTTATATAGGCCAAAAGCGCATTAGGGTGCGCACAAAAAGTATGGATGTGCTAATGGTTAAGCACACGCTTAAACAATTGGTGAAGAACGTCCGGAGTCTGATTGGCAAGCTGGAGAAGGAGATACAGGCACCAACGCCTTGGGGGCGCCATGTTGAGGACATGGACCTCCTTATGTTTTCGGAGAGATAGTAATCACTCGCGTTTCATCCGCCAACGATAGCACCACATCTCCCATACATTAATTTAAATAATAATAATTTAAATAATCACCAATTTAAATAATCTCTAATTTCAACAATTATACATTGACATTAAATTGTAATACATTTGCATAAACGTACCTCATGTACTTGCATACTTTGAATTTGTATTGAATTAAATTAAAATAAATATTAAAATAAATTGTAATGAATTTATATCGAAATTAACAAGTTTCATTTATTTCGATTAAAACGGAGCATTTCGCTGCATAAAGGTTACATTAAAATATACAAGATACGTGGACTGACGGAAGGTTTCAAGGCCGGAGCAAACTCTTGTAGTATTCAGCGTATACTGAGTTTATGGAGGAAACAGGAATGACAGTGAAAATGGAGTACCCGGAGATGGTGAACCCAAAATCACAATCGAAGAGGATGGAACAGATGTTCCACTACCTGTCCATGCCGAAGTTGGAATAGCGATTGCCCGCCTAAAAAACAACAAAGCGGCTGCAGCTGACGGCCTACCGGCAGAGCTTTTCAAACATGGCGGTGAAGAACTGGTTATATGCATGCATCAGTTTGTTTCAAAATATGGTCGGATGAAAGCATACCCGACGATTGGAGCCTAAGTGTACTCTGCCCAATCCATAAAAAGGGCGATCTTACTATATGCGCTAATTACCGTGGAATAAGCGATTCCGTTGATTTTAAAGCCGCCTTAGACAACACGAAAAGGGTCTACCTCTACGCCGCTAGGTTTGAATTTGGTATCCTCGCGTAACTTATACGGCTGTGCAAAGTGACGCTAGACAACACCAGAAACGCAGTCCGAATTACGAAGGACCCCTCCGCGCCGTCCGGTACCAAACGAGGTTTCAGACAAGGTGAATCTTTATCGTATGATTACTTCAATTTGCTGCTGGAGAGAATAAAAAGAGCCACAGGGCTGAATAGAGAAGGTACAATCTTTACAAGAGTGTACGACTACTGGCGTACGCCGATGATTTTGACATTATTGGTCTTACCAACCGCGCCGTTAGTTCTGCTTTCTCCAGACTTTACAGAGAAGCGAAGCGAATGGGTCTGGTAAAGAACGAGGACAAAGCGAAATATATCCTGTCATCAAAAAACAATCATAGCATTCGCGACTCGCCTCCCATGCCACTGTTGACAGTCATAACTTTGAAGTCGTAGAAAATTTCGTCTATCTAGGAACCAACATCAACACCAATAATAATGTCAGCCTTGAAATCCAACGCAGAATCACTCTTGCCAACAGGTGCTACTTTGGACTGAGTAGGCAATTGAAAGGTAAAGTCCTCTCCTGGCGAACGAAAACCACACTCTACAAGTCGCTCATCATATCCGTCTTAATTTATAGCGCAGAGGGGTGGATGATGTTAACAATTGATGAGAAAAGTTTTGCGAACTACTTATGGTTCTTTGCGCCGACGATGGAACGATGAGCTGTACGAGCTATACGATGATATGTTATGTCGCCCGTAGGGATGAAAGCACCCCAGCTTTGAAAATATTCGATTCAGTACCCACTGGTGGAAGCAGAGGAAGAGGAAGACCTCCACCCCTTTGGAAGGATCAGGTGGAGAGCGACCTGGTTTCCAACTGGCGCCAAACATCGAAGAGAGGAGATAAATGGAGCACTAAAACTGATTCGGCTATAATCGCGTAAGCGGTGCCAACACCAATAAAGAAGAAGATGATGAAATTTACATGATCCTGAAGCATTTGTGAGCAGAGATCATCCCAAAAAAGTTTTAAAACTTAAGAAAGCTTTGTATGGATCATCAATGGAATGGAATGTTAAGTTGCAAGCAATATCAACAGCCAACAGAGCCACGAATGTCGATCTACTCTTGTCCAATTAATGCTGAGCTACCAATCCTGCTTGTAAATGAAAACAGCGGAAGATTATACGTTTAACGCATGTTCTTTATTTGCAAGTCGCTGATCGAATGAATTAAATATTCAAAGAAATTAGTAAAATCAGAACATAAAATAATAAGTTACAGTTAAGTCAGCTTAGGTATAGAGGGTATTGGCAACAATTAGGTATTAGAACATTAACAACATATTCATAAAGCACAGTCGTGGCTTAAATAAAAGTATACGATAAATTACGAGTAAGAATGAAATGCTCGTAAATTCATATGAATATATTGAAAATACTTCGAATGTATGTATGTATATTGTACTATATCATAGTATGCAATTATCAGCGCCGCTACAGCCTCCCCCTCCCGTCTCGTCATCAATCAAAGTATCTTCCCAGAGCGTAACGTTCTTCCAGAAGTGTTGTTGATGTTGTGTTGTGAGTATCTTTCTTTACGTGTTGATGGTGTATTTCTCAGAATTTCTGGAGTATTCTTCCTTGGTCGTCCTCGTTTCCGGTGCGGGTAACTTGGCTTTTCGTCTTGGCCTTCGTATGGGGTTAAATCTGCTGATGTAGTGTGTTAATATTGGATTATCAGTACCGTCAAGCGATGCGATAGTGTAGCATGATGCTCATTTCTTTGCTATAATGTGATATGGACCATCTCGACGTGTAGCAAATTTCGCCGTTACACCTTCACTAGCAGTATTTAGCACATCTGTAGTGACTAATACTTTATCTCCGATATTAAAGAGAGGTTATGGTCTTCTTTTTCCATCAACGAACATTTTATTTTTATCCTGCAGCTTCTCTTACATTTCCATTGCCAATTTTAGGTTGTCAGCAAGTTTTAGCAAATGAGGCGTTATTTGTGGTACGAAGTTTTCTATTTCGACAATAGCTTTGAGGCCATGGTGGACTTCAAGCTGGCTTCTTAGTTCTCGACCAAACGTGAGGTAGGGTGATGTATAGCCAGTACTTTCGCAATTTGCTGTATTCATAGCAAACCTTATTAATGGCAAACAAGTATCCTACCCTATATGGTTTTTGTTTACATATATTGATAATTGGGTTTTTAGATCTCTTTTCTTTCTTTCGACTGGATTTGCTTCTGGGTGGTAAACGGGCGTAAACGATTGATGAATGCCGAGGCAAAATGTTAGCTTTTGCATCACCGCTGATATTGTATAAACTGACTACCAATGTATACGTCCGATAGGAACGCCGAACCACAAAATGACTTCATTCAAAACGGTTATTGCACACTTTTCTGCTGTGGCTACTCTTAATGCGAATAGTTCTACCCATCTGCTGCAAATGTCTTCAACATCGAGGATCCAATTATTTGTACATGACAAAGGCCCAAATAAATCAATTGCGAGAATATCAAATCTTTTATTGCTGCAAATAGTTTGAAGTAATCCAGCAGGCTTTAAATTTGTTGGCTTATATTTCCTGCATTCTAAGCAAGATTTTACATAATTGGCGATTTCTGTGCTCATACCTTTCCAATAACAATGCGGTGTAATTCGATTGGTTGTACGATCGATACCATAATGACCGGCAGTAAGATCATTGTGAAATTTGTGCAAAATAGTAGCTCTCATGGCTTTCGGTACCACTAACTGGCCATTTTCAGAATCTTTTTCCGAGCAAAAGCGGTATAGGACGCCATTGTTCAATACATATCCACGACTTATATGCCTGGCGACATTTTCATCTTCCTTTTCAAAATAAGCAATGATTTCTTTGATATCTTCATCTTGCATTTGCGCGTTTCGAAAATCTGTGGTACCTTTTCTTGGAAAGTCGATTTCAATCGCGCGGCATTCGCAGTTCAATTCCACATGACCATCGAGGGAACATGGGGGGCGCGATAGCATATCTGCGACCACATTCTGCTTACCTGCGGTGTAATCAAATTTTCAGCTAAGCGTTTATAGCTGTAATGCCCATCTTGCAAGGCGTCCAGTAGGCTTTTTCAAGCTGAATAGCCACTTCAATGATTGATGGTCTGTAAGAACTGTAACCTCTGCTCATCTAATATAACCACGAAACTTTTGCGTTGCTCACACTACAGCCAGCACCTCACGCTCTGTAGGGGAGAAATTTCTCTCTGCCGTGAGTAACAGGCGGCTAGCATACTTGACTTCATTGCGTTGACTTGTTGCAAAACTGGTGGAGACGATAAAAGTCTCTTAAGCTCATAAAAAGTTTGCTGCTGCAGTTCCGACCATTTCCAAGCAACATTTTTTTTGTCGACATAGATAATGGCTTCGATACTTCTGCGAAGTTGGGGATAAAGCGTCTATACCACGAACAAGTTTGCGAAAGGGATACCAACTGCTTCAAGTTTTTAGGGCTCGTTTGCTTCACGACAACCTCCGTTTTTTCGCTATCGACTTTCAAGCCATTTTTTGTTAGAATATGTCCCAGATATTTAACCTCTGAGAAGCAAAATAAAAACTTTCTTTTAATTAGTTGAAAACCAAAATCATGCAGTATTTTGAACGTTAGACGCAAATCTGTAATATGTGATTCAAAATCCTTTGAATCCTGGCATACGATTAAGATTTGTGGCAAACCGGAGCGAAATTTATCAATTAACAGTTGAAATGTAGCTGGGATATTCTTCAACTCGAATGGTATGCGGTAAAAGACAAATATTTGCATTGTCATTGTAAATCATCCATTCTTGGCAAGGGGTATATATCTGTTACCGTAATTACATTTAGGCAGCGATAATCTACGCAAAATCTTAGACTACCATCCCTTTTTGGAATTAAAACTACCGGAAATGAACATGGCGACTCACTTTCCTCAATCACGTTACTTTCAAACATGTCATCTAATTCATTTTTAAGCCTAGCTTTCTTAGCTGGGGAAATGCGATGTGGCTGACATGAAATAGCTGCATGAGCTTCTGTTTGCAATGCTCAACATGCGCTATTGGCTTTACAGAATTTTCAAAAATACATTTTTGTTCACATAGTAGCTTTTCCAAAGTCGGTTCTTGATCTTCGCTAAGATGTGCTGCTTCATCACTGCGCAGTTTTACTTCAAAAGATTGCTATTCTATTGAGCAGCCTACTTTCGTCGGCTTTCTTGCTCTTTTTCATGGTCGGAAATAAATCAGTTTTCTCTGGGGTTTGATAACCCATGGGTAAACTATCTTTAAAAATTTCGTTAATCACTCTGAACGAGTAATCGGCAGGACATTCACCATTTGATGCTTCTGTTACGGATCAAAGATGTCTGTTACTTTTCCCAAACCAAGACATAAAATTAAAAATATCATATTTATCATCATGATTTCGCATGTTTGTTGCTTTTAACCTTAAATAGTTTTCAGCTTTTGTTGGTCACATCTTAAACTCGAACGAAGACAGCATCGCCGAGGAAATCAATACCTAGCAGCGTTCTATTATTCTTAGCAATTGACAAGCATATAAAACGAATGCGTTTATAGCGTTTACCAATCAAAATATCCACGATTGTCGAGTATACTTTGTCCTTACGGGGAATGCCACCAGCTAATACAATTTCAGCAAATACTTTCTGGAACTCTACACCCTTGTGCTTAAGCTTTTCAAATAGTGTATTACTAGCAACATTTGTACGCGCAACAGTATCTAAATATGCCTCACCATTTAACCCATTTACATTTATGTCTATGGTGAGTACATCTCTACCAACAAGAGAGGTTTGGATTGAATTAAACGCGAGATTTTGTGGGCTGTTTATCGGGTTGCTTTTGTTGCAATTCGGGCAATTTAACCGATAATAACCACAGCACCACAACCAATTTAATTAACAATTAATGGTTCTTTCACCTTTATCGCGCTTTTCTTTTCGTATTTCATCTTTTTGTTGCAATTTTCAGCGGTATAGTTTCTTTTTCTGCAATAACTACAACGAGCGCCAGACTTTACTCGGACAACGGATTGAACAGGAGTTTCTTCAGGCTTATAGGCATCGTCTTTATTTTCCACGATCAACATTTCCGGTTCCCTTGCTTTATCTAGAAGCCTGGAGCAATGGCAAACTAACCAAAACTCGGTCATCGATAATATTTTCCGAGTCTTTGTAAACGAGTATCGTAGCAATGAAATCTTCGACCTGCCTAATACTTTGCCCACCACAAAATCCCGCACTACATTTGCTAAATGTTGCTTTAGGTTCTTGATTAACACTCAAGTTCCCTAATAGTTGGCGAAATTGAGTTTCAGAAGGTGTAACATTTCAAGTAGCATGAATTGGTCTTTGATTAGCATTTGAAGTAGGTTTTTGTACAGCATTGGCTGCGTTACTAGCACCAGCACTTTTCCTTCCTTCCATTTCTTCGTTTTTTTTTTAGACTCCTTCGCAGCATAAATCGCAAGCAAAAAAACAACAACAACAAGAGTGAAGCAGCTCTCAAGCAACAACAACCACGAGCAGTACAGTTAACACAACTATACAAGTATACGTTTAACGCGTGTTCTTTATTTGCAAGTCGCTGATCGAATGAATTCATCTTCTTACAATGTTAATGCTTAATGCTTAAATATTCAAGAAATTAGTAAAATCCGAATATAAAATAATAAGTTTCTTTACGTGTTGATGGTGTATTTCTCAGAATTTCTGGAGGATTCTTCCTTGGTCGTCCTCGTTTCCGGTGCGGGTAACTTGGCTTTTCGCCTTGGCCTTCGTATGGGGTTAAATCTGCTGCGTGGTGTGTTAATATTGGATTATCAGTACCGTCAAGCGATGCGATAGTGTAGCATGATTGCTATAATGTGATATGGACCATCTCGACGTGTAGCAAATTTCGCCGTTACACCTCCACTAGCATTATTTAGCACATCTGTAGTGACTAAGTGTGGAGGATGGGGCCATGTGCAGAAGTTCACGAAAGTGAGGAAAGTGTTTGACTGCCATTCACCTGGGAATGGCCAGAAACGATTCTTGTGCATATGGTTCAAGCAGCTCACGACGTCCGGTCTTAGACTACGTATCCCCTGGGTAGCCAACGAACATCCGTTTGGAGGCGAGCTAAAGTGAGAAGGCGATTCCCATGCGGTTGTGCATAGGGTTTGGAACCACCCACATGAAAAAACAACCCAATGAAAAAGCAATTCTCGCCTCGGATGAGAGACCCCCCTTTCGATGACGACCCCCGCAAATGTTTTAAGGATTACGACTTTAGGGCATGCACCTGGAATGTCGGGTCCCTTAATTGGGAAGGTGCCGCTGCCCAGCTGGTTGATGTCCTCATAAAGTTAAAGGCTGACATCACTGCCGTCCAACCAGATCGATCATGTTGTGATAGACATAGAAGAACGCCCATCAACAAACTCAAGGAGGGTTCGACGTTGAAAAGCTGCAATCACAACAGACTGCCGAGCGGTTTTCTACTCGACTTGCACACCTGCTCTCTGAGAGCACTCATCAGCAACCCGGTATAAGGGAACTGTGGGACGGCATTGCAAACTCCCTGCGTACAGCTGCAAACGAAACCATTGGATTTCGGAAAGGTCGCAAAAACAGCTGGTACGATGAGAACTGCCGTGTCGCAGTGGAGAGGAAACAGACTGCCTACCTCGCAACCTTGCGATCGACCACAACACGTACGGGGTGGGATAGATACCGAGAACTGATGAGGGAAGCAAGGCGCGTCTGCATACAAAAAAAGAATGAGACCGAGATGCTCGAGCATGAGGAGCTTGAGAAGCTGGCCGACAAGGGTAACGCTCGAAAATCCTATGTAAAGATACGGCGACTTACAGAAGGTTTCAAGACCGGAGCAAACTCTTGTAGGACCCAGGGAGGTGAGCTAGTGACAGATGCCCAGAGTATACTCGATTTATGGAGGGAGCACTTCTCCAGCCTGTTGAATGGCAGTGAAGAGGAAACACGCGGAGATGGCGAACCCGAAACACCAATTGATGACGATGGAAAAGTTGTTCCGTTACCCGACTATGAAGAAGTGCGAATAGCAATCGTCCGCTTAAAAAACAACAAAGCGGCAGGGGCCGATGGATTACCGACCGAGCTATTCAAATACGGCGGCGAAGAACTGATCAGGTGCATGCATCAGCTTCTTTGTAAAATATGGTCGGATGAAAGCATGCCCGACGATTGGAATTTAAGTGTGCTCTGCCCGATCCACAAAAAAGGCGATCCCACAGTCTGCGCCAATTACCGTGGAATAAGCCTTCTTAATATCGCATATAAGGTCCTATCAAGCGTATTGTGTGAAATACTAAAGCCCACCGTCAACAAACTGATTGGACCTTATCAGTGTGGCGTTAGAGCTGGTAAGTCAACCATTGACCAGATATTCACCATGCGCCAAATCTTGGAAAAGACCTGCCGCTATGTCTGAATTTGGAATCCCCGAAAAACTTTTACGGCTAAGTAAACTGACGTTAAGCAACACTAAAAGCTCCGTCAGGATCGGGAAGGACCTCTCCGAGCCGTTCGATAACAAACGAGGTTTCAGACAGGGTGATTCCTTATCGTGTGATTTTTTTAATTTAATGCTGGAGAAAATAATACGAACTGCAGAGCTAAATAGAGAAAGTACAATCTTCTATAAGAGTGTACAGCTGCTGGCGTACGCCGATGATATCGACATTATTGGCCTCAACAACCGCGCCGTGAGTTCTGCTTTCTCCAGACTTGATAAATGGGTCTGGTAGTGAATGAGGGCCAGACGAAATATCTCCTGTCATCAAACAAACAGTCATCGCATTCGCGACTCGGCTCCCACGTCACTGTTGACTTCGAGGTCGTAGATAATTTCGTCTATCTAGGAACCAGCATTAATACCAACAACAGTGTCAGCCTTGAAATCCCACGCAGAATCACTCTTGCCAACAGGTGCTACTTTGGGCTGAGTAGGCAATTGAAAAGTAAGTTGCTATAATCGCGTAAGCGGTGCCAACGCCAATAAAGAAGAAGAAGAAGTAGTGACTAATACTTTATCTCCGATATTAAAGAGAGGTTATGGTCTACTTTTTCCATCAACGAAAATTTTATTTTTATCCTGCAGCTTCTCTTACATTTCCATTGCCAATTTTAGGTTGTCAGCAAGTTTTGGCAAATGAGGCGTTATTTGTGGTACGAAGTTTTCTACTTCGACAATAGCTTTGAGGCCATGGTGGACTTCAAGCTGGCTTCTTAGTTCTCGACCAAACGTGAGGTAGGGTGATGTATAGCCAGTACTTTCGCAATTTGCTGTATTCATAGCAAACCTTATTAATGGCAAACAAGTATCCTACCCTATATGGTTTTTGTTTACATATATTGATAATTGGGTTTTTAGATCTCTTTTCTTTCTTTCGACTGGATTCGCTTCTGGGTGGTAAACGGGCGTAAACGATTGATGAATGCCGAGGCAAAATGTTAGCTTTTGCATCACCGCTGATAAAAACTGACTACCAATGTATACGTCCGATAGGAACGCCGAACCACAAAATGACTTCATTCAAAACGATTATTGCACACTTTTCTCCTGTGGCTTCTCTTAATGCGAATAGTTCTACCCATCTGCTGCAAATGTCTTCAACATCGAGGATCCAATTATTTGTACATGACAAAGGCCCAAATAAATCAATTGCGAAACTCTCAAATCTTTTATTGCTGCAAATAGTTTGAAGTAATCCAGCAGGCTTTAAATTTGTTGGCTTATATTTCCTGCATTCTAAGCAAGATTTTACATAATTGGCGATTTCTGTGCTCATACCTCTCCAATAACAATGAGGTGTAATTCGATTGGTTGTACGATCGATACCATAATGACCGGCAGTAGGATCATTGTGAAATTTGTGCAAAATAGTAGCTCTCATGGCTTTCGGTACCACTAACTGCCCGTTTTTAGAATCTTTTTCCGAGCAAAAGGGGTATAGGACGCCATTGTTCAATACATATCCACGACTTATATGCCTGGCGACATTTTCATCTTCCTTTTCAAAATAAGCAATGATTTCTTTGATATCTTCATCTTGCATTTGCGCGTTTCGAAAATCTGTGGCACCTTTTCTTGGAAAGTCGATTTAAATCGCGCGGCATTCGCAGTTCAATTCCACATGACCATCGAGGGAACATGGGGGCGCGATAGCATATCTGCGACCACATTCTGTTTACCTGCGGTGTAATCAAATTTTCAGCTCAGCGTTTATAGCTGTAATGCCCATCTTGCAAGGCGTCCAGTAGGCTTTTTCAAGCTGAATAGCCACTTCAATGGTTGATGGTTTGTAAGCAATGTAACCTCTGCTCCTTTAATATAACCACGAAACTTTTGCGTTGCTCACACTACAGCCAGCGCCTCACGCTCTGTAGTGGAGTAATTTCTCTCTGCCGTGAGTAACAGGCGACTAGCATACTTGACTTCATTTCGTTGACTTGTTGCAAAAATGGTGTAGACGATAAACGTCTTTTAAGCTCATGAAAAGCTTGTTGTTGCAGTTCCGACCATTTCCAAGCAACATTTTTCTTTGTCAACATAGATAATGGCTTCAATGCTGAACAACTTTGCGAAAGGGATACCAACTGCTTCAAGTTTTTCGGGCTCGCTTGCTTCACGATATCCTCCGTTTTTTCGCTATCGACTTTCAAGCCATTTTTTGTTAGAATATGTCCCAGATATTTAACCTCTGAGCAGCAAAATAAAAACTTTCTTTTAATTAGTTTAAAACCAAAATCATGCAGTATTTTGAACGTTAGACGCAAATCTGTGATATGTGATTCAAAATCCTTTGAGCATATAATTATGTCATCGAGGTATGCCAGGATTAAGGTTTGTGGCAAACCGGAGCGAAATTTATCACTTAACAGTTGAAATGTAGCTGGGACATTCTTCAACTCGAATGGCATGCGGTTAAAGGCAAATATTTTCTTTGTCTTTTTCAGACATCTTGATTTGCCAATATCCGGCTTTCAAATCAATTGTAGACATAAATGAAGTAGCCTTAGCTGAGTGAAGTAAATCATCCATCCTTGGCAAGGGCTATATATCTGTTACCGTAATTACATTTAGGCGGCGATAATCTACGCAAAATCTTAGACACCCATCCCTTTTTGGAATTAAAACTACCGGAAATAACCATGGAGACTCACTTTCCTCAATCACGTAACATGTAATCTAATTCATTTTTAAGCCTAGCTTTCATAGCTACATGCGATATGGCTGACATGAAATAGGTGCATTAGCTTCTGTTTGCAATGCTCAACATGCGCTATTGACTTTACAGAATTTTCAAAAATACATTTTTGTTTACATAGTAGCTTTTCCAAAATCGGTTTTTGATCTTCGCTAAGATGTGCTGCTTCATCACTGCGCAGTTTTACTTCAAAAGAATACTATTCTATTGAGCAGCCTACTTTCCCGTCTGGAGTTTGATAACCCATGGGTAAACTATCTTTAAAAATTTCGTAAATCACTCTGAACGAGTAATGGGCAGGACATTCACCATTTGATGCTTCGCTGTTACTTTTCCCAAACCAATACATAAAATTAAAAACATCATATTTATCATCATGATTTCGCACGTTTGTTGCTTTTAACCTTAAATAGTTTTCAGCTATTGTTGGTCAAATCTTAAACTCGAACGATGCCAGCTTCTCCGAGGAAATCAATACCTAGCAGCGTTCTATTGTATTATTCATAGCAGTTGACAAGCATATAAAACGAATGCGTTTATAGCGTTTACCAATCAAAATATCCACGATTGTCGAGTATACTTTGTCCTTACGGGGAATGCCATCAGCTAATACAAATTCTGCAAATACTTCCTGGAACTCTACACCCTTCTGCTTAAGCTTTTCAAATAGTGTATTACTAGCAACACTTGTACGAGCAACGGTATCTAAATATGCCTCACCATTTAACCCATTTACATTTATGTCTATGGTGGGTACATCTCTACCAACAAGAGAGGTTTGGATTGAATTAAAAGCGAGATTTTGTGGGCTCTTTATTGGGTTTATTTTGTTGCAATTCGGGCAATTTAACCGATAATAACCAGCAGAACCACAACCGTAGCAATTAATGGTTCTTTCACCTTTATCGCGCTTTTCTTTTCGTATTTCATCTTTTTGTAGCAATTTTCAGCGGTATAGTTTCTTTTTCTGCAATAACTACAACGAGCGCCAGGCTTTACCGGGACAACGGATTGAACAGGAGTTTCGTCAGGCTTATAGGCATCGTCTTTATTTTCCACTGTAACGGAGTTTTCCACTTGGCTGGGGTAAGCTCAGCCTTGCCAAGGATTTTCCTAAAGTAAAACACGCTGTGTACGTTACAACAAATTTATTGGTTACAATCTTTATATGTACGGTTTCTAATATATTACTCGATATTTCTACTACAAGTAAATAAGTGTTCGTGAGGTGAAACCCCTCAGGTATACTACATTTGCCGGTGGTGTTGATCCCACGGGCAAGTATGCCAAATGATACTACTTCTTTTGTATGGCGCTGTGGAGGTGTAAACCCTCTAACAGCCCTCGTTCCAGTGAGGTGTAAACCCTCAGTGGAATATAGATAAATGCTCGAAAGGTGTAAATTCTCAGGTGCACTAAGTTTGCCGGTGATGTTGATCCCACGGGCAAGTATACCTATCGACACGACAACACAAAGGCTACTTGATTTCCTTTGCGTTTTCGTCGCCTTTTATACTATTCTGCACGCAGGCAGAATGTTATTTTATAATAACAATTTAATGCTGCGTACAGTTTCTCACTTTTTCTATGTGTACGTATGTATGTGCATATGAATGAATTCATGTTCGAACATGCTTGTAGGCTTCAGCGTTTCAATAATTTAAATATGTAGATATATATATATATATATATGTAATATTTATTTTAATTATTTCATGTATATTAATTCAATTATTATTATTCGTGCCGGGATTGTTGGGGCAAGAATTCCTCCTGAATTCTGGAAACGGAGATCGAAAGTAGGGGCCGATCCTTCAGGCAATTTTACACGCTGAAAAAGAAGAAAGAAACCTTCTCCAAAAAGAAAAAAAAGACACCTTTAAGGTTATAAAAATGTATGTTTCCTTATTTTAAACAAAATGTCCATGCGAAGGGCACAGAAACTCACCTGATGTTGCTGCTGCTGGAGATTCACGTTAAAAGAGAGAATTAAAACGGCAACACCGGCCTTTTATGCCTTCCACAGAAGGTGGAATATGTAACGGGATGGGAATTAACAGGGCCCTTCCCAATAGGGAGGAGTCATGTAGATTTACTCACAGCAGCGACATCTTCAGGTAGAGATTCTGGCTTCTGTGTAGGGCTGCATGCTCAAACATGCCGCCCGCCTTGCAGCATCATTGCAATATAGTGCCAAGATATGAATAAAAAAAAATAAATTTAATTAACATTTCATTGATTTGCATTTTAAAATTCAACTTCATTATATAATTCACAATTCATTATCGTTCTTAATCTATGTTGGGAATCTCTTTGCTTCCGGTCCTCTTTGGTCGGGGCTTGTTGACTTAGAAGGGTGTGCTGCCTGAAAGCATCCATCCAAAGATAGTATTTTGGGCAGCAGGACGGGTAGGAGTGGCTGCCATTAATCCGGGGCGTAGAATGGCGGCATATACTTCGGCGCCAAGAACTAGCGACACGTTGCTCGAGCGATAAAAACTCGGGTCTGCTAGTCGTATGTTGTCAAACTCGTTCCTGATTCTGGAGTCTAATGTACGTTCCGGAGTTATGCGGAAGAGCGTTGGCCTTAAGCACCAGTTTGCTTGTCTGATGCCCTCTCTGTATCACGTGAAGCCTGTGTGCCAGGGCCCTGGAGATTGTTGTCGTTTTTTGTCCGGGGTCTACAATGGCACGTACGTTGGATATGTATCCCTCTGCCATTACCTTGACCGCGACCGTAGGTGTGAGGACAGATTGTCCGAGTGTAGTATGAGCAGGACCAGCGATCCGCTCCCGGGCGTCTCTCATCCTTTGTCGCTGTTGTTGCGGCTGTCTTCTCCATCTATCGCGGTTGACGTGATTGTTAGCTGGGGGTGTTGGTGCCTTTTGCACCGCTGACCGTATTATCGACAGTGCAGGTCTGAGATTCGGTGGCCTCACAAGTGCAGGGGGCTCAGCTGTTGGTGACTGGAGATCGGTCTCATCTGCATCCAGGATAAGCACCTCTTCGTCATCACTAGTTTCTTCTAACGAATTTGCTTTATACGGATGTCGTCTGCGTCGCGGCGGTGTGTCATCATCGACCAGTGTGAATGATTCGCCACTCCCATTACAACATTTTTCCCCTAGGTGCTGTAGGCTGTGGTGTCGCTGTTGACACCGATCGCAGTTTTTGGGTGACGGGCACGTTTTCGTCGTGTGATATGGCGACAAGCAGTTTGCGCAGTGGCGGTGCACGAGGACGGCGCGAAGTCTCTCGGCTGGTTCCATACGCCGAAGCTCTCTACAAAATACTAGTCGGTGGTTATGACTGCATACGGGACATCCGTTGGTCGGCTTCGTGTTTTGGTGGTGTTTTGATGGTGCTCGTACCATTTTGTTTGGGGAGTGGAGTTCTGTAAAGAAAAAAAATAATAATATTATTTAAGTCTTTGCCATTGGCAAGAAGACTAGTTTCACGATCGGCCTCGTGATCACTCCGCGTTCCGTTCGGATTTCTGCCACTCGAACTCGCTTGTCGGAACCTAGAAAAACTCTACTGACTCTGCCGAGTCGCCATTCATTTGGGGGTAAGTTATCCTCTTTGATGACTACGAAGTCATCCACTTCGATGTTTCGTTGGGGTGATTGCCACTTCACGCGTTTCTGCAATTCTTTAAGGTATTCTGCCTTCCATCGCCGGCAGAATCCTTGTTGAATTGCTTTGATCTTTTGCCAGCGGTTGACGATCGATATCGGGTTGTCGGTTGTCTCCGGTTCCGCTGTTGCGAGTAAAGGACTTCCGACCAAGAAATGTCCAGGAGTGAGTGGTTCTGTTGTGTCGGGGTCATCCGAAAGCGGGCTGATCGGTCTCGAGTTTAGACAAGCTTCGATTTTGGCTAACAACGTTGAAAACTCCTCCATCGTGAAGCGCATTGATTTCGAAACCTTTCTAAAATGTGTTTTGAAACTTTTTACTCCGGCTTCCCATAATCCTCCCATATGTGGCGCACCGGGAGCTATGAAGTGCCAGCTCAACTTCTGATGAGCAAAGGATTGGGTAGCCTGATGTGACGCCGCTTTGACGTAGTTCTCAAAATCCTGCTTCATCGTTTTGTTAGCACCAACAAAATTGGTGCCATTATCAGAATATATGTTGCGCGGGCACCCGCGTCAAGCTACGAAGCGATTGAAGGCGGCTATGAATGTGGAGGTAGACAAATCGCTGGTGGCTTCTAGGTGGATAGCCTTTGTTGCAAAGCATACGAAGACGCAGATGTAACCTTTAGTGATTAGGCAGGCTCGTGCGGTGAAATTTCGAATGTCAAACGGACCGGTGAAGTCGAAGCCCGTGTTTGTGAATGGCCGTGTTAGCTCTGTACGTTCTGGGGGTAAGGCTGCCATTATTTGTTCGCGCGTTTTCTTCCTGTAAATGATGCAAACTTTACAATGGTTAACTATGTTTTTTACATGATTTTTCATCCTAACGATCCAAAATTCTGACCTCAGCAATCTCACCATCATTTGATTTCCTCCGTGGAGCGAAATCAAATGGGAGAACTTTACGAGTAATCTAGAGAATTGGCAATCGTAGGGTAGGATAATTGGAAAACTCTCGCTGTACGGCAGATTCGCCAGCGCAAGTCGTCCTCCAACTCTCATAATCCCATTTCCATCGAGAAATGGGTTAAGAGTGTTTGTAGGACTTTTTGCGTTGGCGGGATTTGACTTGCTCAACGCCTGGTATTCATCCGAGTAACCGTGTTTCTGCGCTAGGGTAATAAGTCGCGTCCTGGCTCCTTGAATTTCTTCCGCGGTTAACTCGTCCGGATTCCTCTTTGCTGCCTGTCGGTGCATCGGGTGAATTCGTTTATAGAACCTAAAAATTCTTGCTACTACACGTAATGCTCTGGAGAAATCTGAGAACCTGTCTAATATATCTTCGTGATCTTGGACGTTGGTTGCATGTACTCTTGTCCTCTTCTCCTCTAACTCCGTATTAAGGGCTTTGTCCTTCTCGTGATGCGGTCATCCAGATTGTTCCTTGGTTAACCAGTCTGGTCCATGCCACCAGAGAGTGCTTCTGGCTAATTCTTGAGGTGATGCTCCGCGACTACCAAGATCAGCGGGGTTGTCAGCTGAGTCTACGTGATTCCATCCTGAGGTTCCCACTAATTCTTCAATCTTGGCAATTCTGTTAGCCACGAACGTTGTCCCGGAACACGGTGGTTTCTTCAGCCAGGAAAGCACAATGGTCGAGTCCGTCCACTTATACACCACTGGTTGAGGTATTTCCAGCTGTGGAAGCAACGTGTTAATCAATTCAGACAAAAGTAACGCGCCGCATAATTCTAATCGAGGAAGCGAAATAGTTTTCACTGGCGCTACCTTAGTTTTACCTACCAATAAGTTAATGTACGGGATTCTATCGGAATTACGTTCGCGTATTTTTACGTAGACCGCTGCTGCGTATGCCTTTTCCGAGGCATCACAAAATCCATGGACTCTATTTCATCCCAAGGAGTAAAATGAATCCGTCTCGGAATCCTGATCTCACCAATATAAATATAGTTATTGAGAAACTGTTCCCAACGAAGGTAGAGATTTCTAGGTAGGCTATCATCCCAGTCAATTTATGTTAACCATATATCCTGCATGAGTATTTTTGCCTTTACTACTATCGGACCCAGCCAGCCGGCTGGGTCGAATGGTTTGGCTACGCATGATAGCACCTCCCTCTTGGAGTAACTATTCCTAACCTGGATGTGCTGAACGTTGAAATAAAAAGCGTCTTGAGCTGCATTCCATCTGATGCCCAGCATCTTCGCCTCGCTTAAGTCGTCGATGCTCAGAAATTCTTCCTTCAGCAGATGCTCCTTGGGTAATCCAGCTAAAATACCCTTAGTATTGGACGTCCATTTCCTGAGTGGGAATCCAGCTCCTTTCAACGCCTCAATCAGCTCATCGCGAGTTTTAATGGCTGTTTCACTGTCATGAGCTCCTGCCAATGCATCATCCACATACATATATTGCTTCAATACCTTTGAAGCAAGGGGCCACCGAGTGCTGATATCGTCTGCCATCTGGAGAAGCGTTCTTATTGCCAAGTACGGGGCGCAGTTTCCACCGAAATTACGGTCAGGAGTTCGTAATCCTGTAACTCTTCATTCTGTGATCCTCTGTAGACGATTCTCTGATAACGCGTATTGTCCGGCTGCATCCGTATCTGCCGGTACATTTTTTCGATGTCTGCGTTAAATACATATTTAAAAAACCGCCATTTCAGCAGGAGACAAATCAGATCCGCTTGGAGTACTGGTCCAGGATGGAGGACATCGTTTAGGCTCACTCCGTTAGATGATGGTGATGAGGCATTGAATACCACGCGGAGTTTGGTAGTGGTGCTGTCCGGTTTGATGACCGCATGATGGGGTAGGTAATATGTATCCTCAAGCCTACCTCTTGAGTTCTCAATTCTTACCATGTGACCAAGCTTTATGTACTCGTCCAGCACTCTGTCGTATTCTGCTTTCAGCTCCGGCCTTCTTAGAAGTGATGACTCATTCCGCAGGAACTGATGGGCAGCACCGTTACGGGAATATCCCAGGTTGACATCCGTCGGAAATTCGCGCCGAAACGGCAATGACACCACGTATCGTCCTTCTTTATCTTTCGCTGTTGTGTTTCGGAATCGCTCTTCGCAGTATGATTCCTCTTGATTCATCTGCCTTTTCCGATTTGGAACTTCCTCCAATTCCCACAATCGCGTCAACTGCTCTCCTGACATCTCCGTGAAGTAGGACGTATAGTGCGATCCTTGAGTAGGCTGTTGAAGAAGAGGTCCAGTCAGAATCCATCCGAAAACCGTTTCCTGTGCTAATAGTGAGCCTAAAATATTTTTTCGTATGTTTCCCAAGATCACTGATGGATACAAATCTGCACCGATAATTACATCGACCTGTTGACTCTTAAAAAAGTTGGCATCGGCTAACTTAAGTGGAGGCAAAGAATCAATTTGTGATTGATTCACTGCCGACTTGGGGAGGTTTCCTGTCAATTGGGGTAGAATCAGACCTCTTGCCTCGATTCTAAACGGGGGGTTTACAGGAGAACCTATCACAAAATGTGCGATTTTTCGTACTCTAGCCAGCGCTGATGAACTTATGCCACTTACTTGAGTATCAACAGGCCGTGATCGCATACCGATGCGTTTCTGCAACCGTTCAGTGATAAACGTAGCTTCAGATCCCAGATCCAAAAGCGCTCTGGCTTGATAGTCCTTGATGACATACGTTACTTATTGCCGTTCCTAGAATAACATTTTTGGAACTTGTGGTGAATAGCGCTTGCACCTTAGTGCTACCAGTCGGAGGTTGAGAATATTGATTTTCTCTCTTTCCTGGAGACGGGCGCGATGAATGTGTCGCGTTTTTATTTCCTGTAGGGAAGCGATGTAGCAAGGAATGATGTCTTTGATGGCAACTCAGACAGTTGAACGGACTTTTACAGTCCCTTGCTATATGGGAGTGCGCTAGGCAATTCATGCATAAATTATGCTTTCTCACGACATTTACCCTATCATCCACGTTCATGGCCAAAAACTTCGGGCAACTCTTTAAAACGTGGGCTTGATCAGAATCAGATCTGTTAGGCTGTGGTAGAGTGGTTTTGTTAGGCATGGGCCTAGTAGATCTGGAACTTTGTGTGTCAGATACTGTTTCAAGTGTCTGAAATCTACTGGTCAGAAACTGATCCAGTTCCTCCCACCTCGGAATTTCCGCTTTCTGCAAAATTCCCTGCTCCCATAGCGCTAGTGTGGTATCGGGCAATCTGCTTGATACCAGAAAAACAAATATTGCGTCCCAGTTTTTAATGTCGATTCCATACATTCGAAGAACTGAGATGCAATTGTATACCGAACGTTGTAAATTTTTGATTTCAGCGCCTCGTTCGAAGCTCACTGAGGGCAAGTTAAATAGCGTTTTTAACTGACTATTAACCATGATACGTTTGTTTTCGTACCTGTCCGATAAGTTTTGCCACGCGGCAAGAAAGCCCTCATTAGTTAAAGGCGATTTTTTAACGATGTCTTTCGCTTCGCCACGCGTTTTTTGATTTAAATGATACAATTTCTCTACTGGACTTAATCGCGAATTGTTAATATAGATTGCGGTAAATAAGTCTCGAAAAGATGGCCAAGACATGTAGTCGCCATAGAAGATTTCAGTATCACATGGGGGTAAATTAATATTGGATCGCGGAGTCGGTTCAACTTCCCTTGGTATGGGATTTACCGTCGACGAGGTTTGCTGCACGAAAGTTAAATTATGGATGGTCTCCCCCATCAATTCCGCGCACGTCAGATATGCTGCGTAGCAATTCTGATACCTACACTTTGCTGATCGCATGGCTGCGGCGCCCGTTTCGTCTTCCGATAAACTCCGAGAATATGTATCGAAGGAATCCTTTACCTTCAGCCATAATGCTTTGAGTTCGTCTTTTTGGATATCAAGCGAGTATACCGAATGACTAGCATTGGGAGTGTTCTTATATAATTCTTCAAACTCCAACAATGCATCACAAGCGCGTGAAAAATCATTTAAGCTAGTCATTTTTCCGAGTTTAATGTATATTTCGAATTATAAAAATTTGAGAATGGAAAAAAAAATTTTTAATATTAATATACGAAAGTAAAGCCGGCCAGAATTTGTTTGTTTTCTACGAACTTTGTTGCTAAGTGTGAATCTGGACTATTTGAAGTACCAGTATACGTTATTTGAAGTATAGTATAAGTTATTACATTAGCGAACTGTGGTACTTCCGGTTTAATGTACTCCCAATGTACATATGTACATATAAACGAGAGATGTGATAATAAGTCTAATATTCGCTAACTTCAAGTTGGTTTTTCTAATAGCAGAAAGAGCCAAATATGAAAAAAGGCTGACCTTTAAAGGTTGCTTACTGTTTTTTTTTTTTTTTTGTTAATAGAAGATTTTAGTTGCTCCTCACGGTGGGCTTGGTAGAGCCTTGTTGCTTACTCGGTGGGCTTGGTAGAGCCTTGTTGCTTACTCGGTGGGCTTGGTAGAGCCTTGTTGCTTACTCGGTGGGCTTGGTAGAGCCTTGTTGCTTTCTCGGTGGGCTTGGTAGAGCCTTGTTGCTTTCTCGGTGGGCTTGGTAGAGCCTTGTTGCTTTCTCGGTGGGCTTGGTAGAGCCTTGTTGCTTACTCGGTGGGCGTGGTAGAGCCTTGTTGCTTTCTCGGTGGACTTGGTAGAGCCTTGTTGCTTTCTCGGTGGGCTTGGTAGAGCCTTGTTGCTTTCTCGGTGTGTAGAGCCTTGCTAGCTTTGTTTAAAATTAAAAAATATTAAAAAATACGAATGGTAGTGACTACTGAACTCCCGAAGTACAGGTCACACCATGGTAGAGCCTTGTTGGTTTGTTTTTTTTTTTTTTTTTTTTTTTTTACAAAATACTTGCAACAATTTTTTTTTTTTTTTTTTTTTTTTAAGACAATTTATTTTATTATACAATATTCCGCGGACGCAAAAATAATTATAGTATCGGTTGATAATGGAAATGACTGTGGGGGACTCACCTATTTACTGCTTGTGTTGCTTACGGTGATGCTGGATGCCAGTCTTTTGATGTACGTTGGGCCTATGTGTAAGGCCTTGCTGCTTGTTGGGCCTGTAGGTGGTGCCTTGCTGGTTGTTGGGCCTGTTGGTAAGGCCTTGCTGTTTGATGGGCCTGTGGCGACGGCCTGGTGGCACTTTCACTTTCGTGCAGCTGGGCGCCTTGTTTCGTGGCGGTTTTCGCGCCGGCGCTCCAAGTTTCTGCACTTTTCTCACAACACTTTCACTTTATGCAGCGGGGCGCCTTGTTTTGTGGCGGTTTTCTCGCCGGCGCTCCAAGTTTCTGCACTTTTCTCACAACACTTTCACTTGATGCAGCTGGGCGCCTTGTTTCGTGGCGGTTTTCTCGCCGGCGCTCCAAGTTTCTGCACTTTTATCACAACACTTTCACTTTATGCAGCTGGGCGCCTTGTTTCGTGGCGGTTTTCTCGCCGGCGCTTTAAGTTTCTGCACTTTTATCACAACACTTTCACTTTATGCAGCTGGGCGCCTTGTTTCGTGGCGGTTTTCGCGCCGGCGCTCCAAGTTTCTGCACTTTTATCACAACACTTTCACTTTATGCAGCTGGGCGCCTTGTTTTGTGGCGGTTTTCGCGCCGGCGCTCCAAGTTTCTGCACTTTTATCACAACACTTTTTTACTCACCTGGATATTATTGTTGTGATCCTCCTTTCCACTTCCGTATATACCTTTATTTTTGTACTCTTACTTACAAACGAATCTACACGTTGTAACCAACTGTTGGTGCTTATTGGAACGCAGTGGAACGCAACCTTTGAGTACACTGCTAGTCACAATCGCGCGCAGTGATGCCTTTTGACTGATGTTTTTGTTTGTATTTAAGCCAAAAATAATCCTTTAGTGAATCAAAATTAAAAATCATAAATTAATTCAGTCTATATAAAAAAAAAACACAAAATGTCAAGTAAAAAAAATTCGCCTGAGGAATCCGGCTCGAAGGAATTCTGGAAACGGAGATCGAAAGTAGGGGCCGATCCTTCAGGCAAATTTACACGCTGAAAAAGAAGAAAGATACCTTCTCCAAAAAGAAAAAAAAGACACCTTTAAGGTTATAAAAAATTTATATTTCTTTATTTTAAACAAAATGTCCATGCGAAATGCACAGAAACTCACCTGATGTTGCTGCTGCTGGAGATTCACGTTAAAAGAGAGAATTAAAACGGCAACACCGGCCTTTTATGCCTTCCACAGAAGGTGGAATATGTAACGGGATGGGAATTAACAGGACCCTTCCCAATAGGGAGGAGTCATGTAGATTTACTCACAGCAGCGACATCTTCAGGTAGAGATTCTGGCTTCTGTGTAGGGTTGCATGCTCCAACAATTATTATTATTTATGTATGTTGTGAGTTCTCCAAAAGCCTCGGATTTTGGGGTCCTTACACCCTTCCCTCACTTCCCGCTGCTAGACTTATAGTCACCAGGCCAGTCCGTGTGATTCTCACGCGGTTGTAGTTGCCTTAAACGTGCCGCTTGAAGGATCGCCTCAACCGTCGCTGCTGTGACTGCTGCATGCGCGCCTCGATGTCGTCAGTCAGGGCCTCGGGCAGTGGTTCGATTCCTGTCTGGTTATTCCACGCATTCGGTGTTGTAGCCTCTGTGTCCTGCAGCCACTGCTCTACCTCGCCTGCCATGTTGGCGTACTCGTTCCAATCGCCGACTTCTAGCATCCCGCCGCTTGCTGTTAGGCTTATTTCATCTTCTTTTTCTCCTGCCTCGCATATGTAGAGCTTAGCCGGTTGTGGTTCCTCGCTCGCTGCTACTCCCTCGCTGTATATACGTAAGCGCATGTTGATGCGTTTGTTGTACTCAATGAAGCCTCTGCCACGCACTTCACCATCCTCCTCGGATATATCGAGTTCTCCTCGTCGCTTCGCTGGCTGCTCATCTTCACTCTCTGATGAGATTGTGATTGGTGTGGATGCGCGCACCAAGCATTCTCCTTCATCAGCACTGCCGCTATCTGCATCTTCGCTCCGTACGAATATCACTGTAGACTCGCTGGTACACGTACTATCTGCTCTGTCTCGTTTATATTGTTTTACTTCGGGTATGTGAGAACGTATCTCCTCCTCTGTCAGCCTGTGTATACGTACGCGCCCAGTCGTTTGTTGATGCCATCTCTGCTGCTTGCTTGTACTGCTTACTTCGTATGGTTGAGCGTGCGTATATTCGTATATTATGTATATTTTTGTTTTTCCACTTGTATGTACATATATATATTCACTTCTTTGCATGTATGTATGTATGTATATTATGTATTTTTTTCCTCTCACAAATTTTTTTTTTCACTAATATTATTATTTTTTATTTTTGTTTTTTGTTGTTTTGTGTTTTTGTGTTTACTTCAAGTTTCTCCTTTTTTTCACGATAAAACTTGTTTTTTTTATGGAATGTTTTTCCCATCGCCGTGGTAGGGCTTCAATTCACTCAGATGTGCCGTTCTCCTTTTTCCCTTGTGTATTTTGTCCAGTTCCACTATTACTGGGGATACGTAGTTGGTTATTCGATGCGGGCCGCTGTACCTGGGAGCTAGTTTGGCCGCAAAGTTTTCTATGGCCTTTGAGAGGTGGTGTTCCTTCACTAGTACCAAGTCGCCTATAGCTGGTTGCCAATTTCGCATTCGCAGGTTGTAATAACGCGCTTGATCGGTTACTGCGCGCTGTTGGTTACATCGAACTATTCTGTAAACTTCTGCCATCATTGGTGCTTTCTCTGCTGGTGTCGGGGTCTTCTGCGCGGTTCCGAAGGTGTGTTCGTTGAAGAGATTATTCGGCATTCTTGGGTCTCTTCCCTGGACTATGTATGCCGGACTGTACCCTGTGGATTCGCCTACGCAGGTATCGAGTGTGAGGGTTATTTCTGGGAGTAGTTCGTCCCAATCACGTTGTTCTCTTCCGGTGAATTGCGCTATCATTCTTTTAATGTTCCTGTTTGCTCTTTCGGTCGGGTTCTCTTGCGGTGTATAAGGTGCGGTTAGCTGGTGTTTCACTCCGTGCTCGCGTAAGAAGTTTTTGAAATGCTTACTGGTGAATTGTGCTCCGTTGTCTGTGATCAGTACTTTTGGGACGCCAAAACGCGCTAAGATCCTTTCTCGGAATGCTCGCACGAGGCCTTCGGTTGTGGCTTTGCGGACTGCAACGATCTCTACCCATTTAGAGAATCGGTCCAGAAAGACGAGAGCCATTGTATTGCCATGCTTTGATCGGGGTAGCGGGCCGACGAGATCTGCACACACTGTTGCCTATGGTTCTTCCGCTATTTGGGTGAGCATTTTGCCTGCGGCTTGCTGTTGGCCGGGCTTATATATTTGGCACTCGTGGCACTGTTGTACATACTTCTTCACGTCGCGAAACATTCCTGGCCAGTAGTATCGTGCCATCGCCCGGGCTATGGATTTACGAATGCCCATATGGCCTGCACTCGGGGCGTCGTGTATTTCCCTTAACACTCGTAGTTTTTGAGACATTGGTACGCATAGCTTCCACGGAGTAACGTCTTCACCATCGACTTGGGTCGTCATTCGCCTATATAAACTGCTTTCTTCGATCACGTAATCCGGGTACTTTTCTGGAGCTTCTTCCACCTTCGCCTTCTTCTCTTTTAGCCATGCGCCGTTTTCGTTTTCCTCTTCCTCTAACACTGTGCCCAACTGTTCTTCTTGTGGTTGCCTTGATAGCGCGTCTGCTACGACGTTCAGCTTCCCCTTCCTGTACTGCACCTCGAACGAATATTGTTGGAGCTCTAGCGTCCATCTCGTCATCCGACCTGTGGGACTCTCGATCGCGTTGAGCCACTTTAACGCCAGGTGGTCGGTAATCACTGTGAAGTTGTACCCTTCAAGATACGGTCTCATTTTCCTTATTGCCCAGACTATCGCTAAACACTCCTTCTCCGTTGGTGAGTAGTTCATTTCGGCTTTATTCAGCCGCCGGCTCGCATATGCTATTACTCGCTTGCTATCCTCTAACTCTTGTGTTAGAACTGCTCCGATCCCGAAATCACTCGCGTCGGTCTGCAACGTAAATCTCTTTGTGAAGTCCGGGCACGCCAATACCGGTGCTTGTGTGAGGGCGTCTTTCAGGGCTTCGAATGCTGACTGTTGTTTTTCGGACCACTCCCACTTTTTGCTTTTCTTCAACATTGATGTGAGCGGATGCGATACTTGTGAAAAGTCGTGGACGAATCTTCGGTACCATGATGCCACTCCCAGGAATCGTCTGAGCTCTCGTAGATTTGTTGGGGGTGTGAGCTCTCTTGTGGCCGCTACCTTATCTGGGTCTGCATGGATGCCCTTCTCGCTGACTACGTGGCCTAAATACTTCAGCTTTTGCTTAAAAGACTCGCACTTCTCGGGGTTGATGCGGAGGTTGGCTTTTCTTAGCCGCTGGAATACTTCTTTGAGATGCTTCACGTGTTCTTCTAGCATTGTACTCGTGACTATGATGTCGTCTAGGTAGGCAAATGCGTGCGGTTCTAGTTCTGGGCCGATAACTCTGTCAAGTGCCCTCTGGAACGTCGCTGGTGCGGAGAGTAGGCCGAAAGGCATTACCTTCCATTGGAACAATCCACGTCCGGGTACTGTGAATGCCGTGTACTGTTTGCTGTCCTTCTCCATGGGGATCTGCCAATAACCATTCTTAAGTCCAGACTGCTGATGAATCTAGTGCTTCTGAGCCGATCGAGTATATGCTGGATACGCGGCAACGGGTATGCGTCTGGAACGGATTTGGCATTCAATTGGCGGTAGTCGACGCAGAGTCTCCACTTTCCGTTTTTCTTCTTTGCCAATACTATTGGCGCACTGTGCGTACTATGGGATGGTTCGATGTAGCTCTTCTCAAGTAGTTCGTCGATTTCTTTGTTGATGACCTCTTGCATCTTTGGGTTCTTGGGGAAGTACCTCTGCTTTATTGGCGATCGTCTCGCATGATTAATTTTATGTGTGACATTGGACGGTCCTGACATCTCCTCAAATTGTTTCAACTCACTTTGCAGGAACTCACTCACTTTCTTATCCACTGGGTTGCCTGCTTGTGGTGTGGTTTGGTTTGGGCCTTCTGAGGCCGTGTACTCCTTCGCTCCCTTCTCAAGTATGACGGTGCACGTGATTATCTCGTCTTCTCTCTTGTCTACCCTCAATCTTAGTGACTCTCCGCCGCATCTCAACTCTGTGTTGGCCTTCGCGAGGTAGTCCGTCCCGAGTATCATTTCATCGACCAGGCCTGGTAGAAGAAGTAACTCGCTGTGATGTGCTTCGTTCCCCAACTTCACTTCTGCTTCTACTGCTTCCTCGACGTCCTTGCGCCTTCCATCTCCTATTACCACTTGTGTCTTTACGGGTTTCGTTCTTTCCGTACCCAATCTCCTCACCACTTCTTCGCTTACGAAACTCCTCGTTGCTCCGGTATCTATTGCCGCTACTATGTTTTCGCCGTTCATGGTCACATTGGCCAGGATCCGGCCTTGTGTCTGGTTTAGTGCTGCTGCTGTTCTCGAGGGAGTATTGTGGACCCCACCCCTCGATACTGATGAGGCCCCTGGTCGTTTCCCTGTAGATCTGGGCAGCAATTTCGGGTGTGTATTCCACAACGTCCACACTTCCAACAAAACTCGATTTTTGGACTGCGACAGCCGCGGGCGAAATGCCCGGCTCCACCGCATCGTCTGCATGCGTTTCGGGGGTCTACGTACCTCCCTTGCTGATTTGGTTGGCTCTCTGCCCTCCTTGGTGTGTTGAGATTTCGATCTTCACGCAATTGCTGGTAGCGCTCTGCTCCGTCTGCTCGATCTCTTCTACCAAGTCCACTAACTCTTCCAGACTTTTGAACTCACTTCGTTTGACGTAAAGTTGATATTCTCTGCGCGAATTGCGATAAATACGGCTCAGATTCTCTTCGGCTGTGTAGTTCGCGTGCTGCATAAGCCCTTGTAGTACCAGGACGTAATCTTTAAATTGCTCGCCCGGTCGTTGGACGCGTCGGCGTATCTCATCGTCCAGTTGTTCAAAGTACCGCGAGCTTGGGAAGAACCTCAGGAAATCCTTTTTAAACTCGTCCCATTTCTGCCAGTGCCGATTGTTATTCCGGAACCACACTAGAGCTTTCTCCTTCAGTAGTTCTGGTAACGCTCGGGGGATTGCGTTACGGTTTATGTCGTAACCGTCCGCTAATTCAGCTACCCGTTCGATAAATCCTATGGGATCTTTACCGCCGTCGTAGCGGAATCCCCATTTCCGCACCCTGTCCAGAATGTTCGCATAAGATGGTGTCGCAGGTACGTACGCTTGTTCTTCTTCGTGAAGCATGCCGTGAGCTCCCTCATAAAACACGTCTGATGATGGGACGCTTTCTCTTGGTGTCGCTGGATTTATGGTGATATTTGGCCAAGTATGTCGGAGGGCCAACTCCGTCAAGCGTCTTTGTACGCCTTCTCCTTCACCCTGATTCTGGATGAAGCTCGCAAAGCGTTTGCGCAGCTCCTCCACGGTTCCGTAGTTCTCCAATCCAAACTCTTCTGTGTACCTCAATAGTTCATCTCGATTAAGGTAGTACACCCATGTCACTTTGACCATGGCTACCTCGTTATCTCGTTCTTCTTACTTAAGAGTCCCTGCTCGGGCGCCAGTTGTAACGGAGTTTTCCACTTGGCTGGGGTAAGCTCAGCCTTGCCAAGGATTTTCCTAAAGTAAAACACGCTGTGTACGTTACAACAAATTTATTGGTTATGAACAATCTTTATATGTACGGTTTCTAATATATTACTCGATATTTCTACTACAAGTAAATAAGTGTTCGTGAGGTGAAAACCCTCAGGTACACTACATTTACCGGTGGTGTTGATCCCACGGGCAAGTATACCTATCGACACGACAACACAAAGGCTACTTGACTTCCATTGAGTTTTCTTCGCCTTTTATACTATTCTGCACGCAGGCAGAATGTTATTTTATAATAACAATTTATTGCTGCGTACAGTTTCTCACTTATTCCATGTGTACGTATGTATGTGCATATGAATAAATTCATGTTCGAACATGCTTATAGGCTTCAGCGTTTCAATAATTTAAGTATGTAAATACATATATATATATATATATGTAATATTTAGTTTAATTATTTCATGTATATAAATTCAATGTATATAACTTCAATTATTATTATTATTTATGTATGTTGTGAGGTCTCCAAAAGCCTCGGATTTTGGGGTCCTTACACCACGATCAACATTTCCGGTTCCCTTGCTTTATCTAGAAGCTCGTGAAATGACTTCACGCTTTCGCGTGGAACTCTCGCGAATTTTGAACAGTAGTTGTGCATAAATTATGTTTAACATTGTTGCCTCACTCAGTTTTTCTTTTTATGACTGCCTTTTCTTGCATATAAATGCATCAATTGATTTTGAAAATTTTTCTTTTTCTTGAAAAAATTGAACAAGTAAATCGTATAACAAACGAAATAAGGAAAGTTTTCGAAATGCGAGAGTATTGCTCGCCTGATTTTCTTGATGTGGCACAAGCATTTGATAAAGTGTGGTATGATGGCCTCATTTATAAAATTAAAAAATCATTACCTAACATGTTCCACAATATCCTTGAATCATACTTAACCAACAGGTGATTCACAGCAAAAGTAAATGATTACATAACAGAAGAGTGTCCGATTACGGCAGGTGTTCCGCAGGGTAGTGTTCTTGGACCAATATTGTACATACCGTTTACCACAGATATCCCAACAAGTGACGAAGTAATTACGTCAACATTCGCGGATGATACTGCTATACTAAGTCGACATAAATGCCCCATTACAGCCTCAAAAGTGCTACAGCAGCATCTTAAACAAATTGAAGAATGGCTAGCGAAATGGCACATAAAAATTAATGAAAACAAGTGCAAACACATAACTTTTACTTTAAGGCCAAAAACGTGTCCTACTGTTAAGCTCAACAATGTATCAATACCGCAAGCTGACGAAATTACATACCTCGGAATCCACTTGGACAGGCGCTTAACCTGGAGACGACACATTGCAGCTAAAAAGCTGCAGCTTAAACTCCAATCTGCCAGTTTCCATTGGCTTTTAAACAAGAAGTCTGGACTAAGCCTTAGCAACAAAGTCCTCTTATATAAAGCAACAATAAAACCGATATGGATGTATGGGATCCAGTTATGGGGCACAGCTTGCGCGACGAATATAGATATAATTCAAAGATTCCAATCGAAAACGTTAAGAGTAATAACGGGCGCGCCATGGTACATGCGTAATGAAAATATTCATAGAGATCTAAATATACCTACTAATGTTTCAAAAAAAAAAAAACAAAAAAAAGGTTCTTGAGTAACACGCAAGTTCCCTAATAGTTGGCGAAATTGGGTTTCAGAAAGTGTAACATTTGAAGTAGCATGAATTGGTCTTTGATTAGTATTTGAAGTAGGTTTTTGTACAGCATTGGCTGCGTTACTAGCACCAGCATTTTTCCTTCCTTCCATTTCTTCGTTTCTTCTTGGACTCCTTCGCAGCATAAATCGCAAGCAAAACAACAACAACAAGAGTGAAGCAGCTCTCAAGCAACAACAACCACGAGCAGTACAGTTAACACAAGTATACAAGTATACGTTTAACGCGTGTTCTTTATTTGCAAGTCGCTGATCGAATGAATTCATCTTCTTACAATGTTAATGCTTAATGCTTAAATATTCAAGAAATTAGCAAAAATAGAACTTAAAATAATAAGTTACAGTTAGGTCAGCTTAGGTATAGAGGGTAAAGGCAACAATTAGGTATTAGAACATTAACAACATTTTCATAAAAAACAGTCGTGGCTTAAATAAAAGTATACGATAAATTACGAGTAAGAATGAAATGCTCGTAAATTAATATGAATATATTGAAATAACATCGAATGTATGTATGTATATTGTACTATATCACAGTATGCAATTATCAGCGCCGTTGCAGCCTCCCCCTCTGACGCATCATCTCGATGAAGCAGTCACCAATCGAAATATCTTCCCAGAGCGTAACGTTCTTCCAGAAGTGTTGTTGATGTTGTGTTGTGAGTCTCTTTACGTGTTGTTGGTGTACCTTCTGCTCAAATATAAACGAGACTGTTCAATAAACAAAAACGGTTAATTATTCTTCAATATTTATTTTATCCCCTTCAAAATAGTCACCATAATCGGGTGAATACGGTGCTTTCGGAACAATATTTACGTTGTTTTTCGTCAAATAATCGCGTACAAGACGAGACGTATGAGCAACAATTTTGGAACAAGTCGAGCAGACACACGTCTCATGCCCAAAACATCGTGAATAATGCTATGAGCGGATCCATTTGATATGTTGAGCTCACTACCTATCTCTCTTTCAGTCACACGACGATTTTCCAACAAAATTTTCTTTACTTTTTCGACGGTTTCTTCGTTTATTGACGTTGCTGGACGACGATCATGGGGCTAGTTCTCCAGCGATATACGGCCGTCCTTGAACGACTTATACCAATCAAAAATACGTGCACGTTATAGGCAAGACTCCCCACATGCCTTCTGCAACATTTTCATTGCGTCCGTCACTTATTCCATTGGCATAACAAAATTTCAAACAAACATCTTTGTTCAACGTTAATTTCCATAGTAAAAGTCGAAAAACACACTCGAGGTTGACTTGTTTATAGTGCCGTAAAAAAAAAAACTATGTGACAGATCGCGCTCAAATTTGACGTGTAAACATATAACAGCCCTGGCAACCTAAGCAAAAAAAAGTATGGCCATATGTCTTGTCTTTGTCGAGTTATGAATAAAGGCTCGTTTATATTTGAGTAGAAGGTATTTCTCAGAATTTCTGGAAGATTCTTCCTTGGTCGTCCTCGTTGCGGGTAACTTGGCTTTTCGTCTTGGCCTTCGTATGGGGTTAAATCTGCTGAGTGGTGTGTTAATATTGGATTATCAGTACCGTCAAGCGATGCGATAGTGTAGCATGATGCTCATTTCTTTGCTATAATGTGATATGGACCACCTCGACGTGTAGCAAATTTCAGTTACACCTTCACTAGCAGTACTTAGCACATCTGTAGTGACAAATACTTTATCTCCGATATTAAAGTGAGGTTATGGTCTTCTTTTTCCATCAACGAAAATTTTATTTTTATCCTGCAGCTTCTCTTACATTTCCATTGCCAATTTTAGGTTGTCAGCAAGTTTTGGCAAATGAGGCGTTTTTTGTGGTACGAAGTTTTCTACTTCGATAATAGCTTTGAGGCCATGGTGGACTTCAAGCTGGCTTCTTAGTTCTCGACCAAACGTGAAATAGGCTGATGTATAGCCAGTACTTTCGCAATTTGCTGTATTCATAGCAAACCTTATTAATGGCAAACAAGTGTCCTACCCTATATGGTTTTTGTTTACATATATTGATAACTGGGTTTTTAGATCTATTTTCTTTCTTTCGACTGGATTTCCTTCTGGGTGGTAAACGGACGTAAACGATTGATGAATGCCGAGGCAAAATGTTAGCTTTTGCATCACCGCTGATATAAACTGACTACCAATGTATACGTCTAGGAACGCCGTACCACAAAATGACTTCATTCGAAACGATTATTGCACACTTTTCTGCTGTGGCTTCTCTCACTTTTGTCACCTGCTGCAAATGTCTTTAATAACGAGGATCCATTTATTTGTACATGACAAAGGCACAATTAAATCAATTGCGAAAATCTCAAATCTTTTATTGCTGCAAATACACTTAGTTTGAAGTAAGCCAGCAGGCTTTAAATTTGTTGCCAGAGTCACGCGGGTCTCTCGAGGCAGCTCGAGCTCACTGTCTGCGATGGGTGGTGGTTTGGATCCGAGTACGCCATTCACTGGGAGGGAGTCTAGGAAGGTGTTAACTGACTCCTGGTGAATGGCGTTCAGTGCCTGTCGGTAAGCCGTCCTGTCCAGCGGTTGTTGAACATGGTGCTGTATAGTGCTGTCGTAGTCAAGTACTCCCTTCCTGATGTGCCTAGGCGGAGGCTCCGCTTCTAGGAGGTGCCTGCTGGGGTGCTCCGCGCGGTGGCATCCCAACAGGAACTGCTTGCACAGCAAAGCATTATGCTCCTTAACTCGTAGCATCGATGCTTCGCTGTGCAAGTGGTGTTCAGGTGACATCAGGAGGTTTCCTGTCGCAGTCCTAAGGGCGGTATTCTGGCAGGCCTGTAGTTTCCTCCACTGCGTCTCGTTCGTCCCCGGCGCCCAAATCGGTGCAGCGTAATTTACGACCGGCCGGCCAATTGCTTTGTAGGTTGCCAGCAAGGTTTCTTTATCTTTACCCCATGTGCTGCCGGCTAGCGCTTTGAGTATTTTGTTGCGGCCCTGGAGTTTTGCGGCAATTGCGGTCGTATGCGGAGTGAAGGAGTACAGGCTATCGAATGTGACCCCTAAAATCTTAGGGTTGTTTACAGTTGGAATTTTTACGTCATCAACTTTCACATCGAGTTCTAGCCGGTACTCCTTCGTCCAGCTGGTGAAGAGGGTAGCCGAGGATTTCGTCGGTTGAATTTTTAATTGTCGTGCAGTGAAGAAACGGGAGAGATCAGCGAGGTAACCGTTCACTTTCGAACATAGGCTATCAATATCCTGGCCGGACGCCAATATCGAACAATCATCGGCATACGAGGTTAGTGAGACTACTTCCGGTGGAGGAGGGAGCTTCGAAATGTAAAAATTAAACAGTAGCGGGGAGAGGACACCACCCTGCGGAACCCCCTGTTTAATTTTCCTCAATTTAGATGTTTCACCTCGGAATATGACCGATGATTGACGACCACTCAGGTAGCCCATGACCCACCTCTGCAACCCCGGCGGTAATGAGGATTCCTCAATGTCACTGAGTAGCACTGAATGATTGACAGTGTCAAAAGCTTTTGACAAGTCCAGTGCTACCAGGACAGTTCTCGCACAGGGTCGGTTTTGGTTCAGGCCATTGATCACCTGGGTGTTTATGGCGTTAAGTGCTGTTGTGGTACTGTGCACTTTTCGGAAGCCATGCTGATGTGCTGCTGGACGCAGATGGTGAGTAAAACTCGGGAGCAGTAAGGCCTCAAGCGTCTTCGCTACTGGGGAGAGGAGAGTTATCGGCCGATAAGACTCTCCTTTGTTGGCTGGTTTCCCCGGTTTGAGTAGCGGGACCACCCTACCGGTCTTCCACAAATCTGGTATGATTAGGGTGGTCAAAGACAAATTGAGGACCTTAGTGAGGTATTCTGCTCCCGCTGGTCCGAGATGTTTTAGCATCAGCATGCTTATTCCGTCAGGGCCGATGGATTTGGAGGCTTTCGCCTTCCCGATAACCCCCTGAACCTCTTCTCTGGAGAAATCAAGCGCCGCGCTTGTGTTTGGCAGTTTGCGCATACGACGGGTTACACGTCTTTTCGCTTTGTCTACCGAAGGATGCAGTGTAAAAAGCCGGCTAAAATAGCTCGCGCATCTCTTCGGGTCCGACGAGGCGCGATCACCGAATGAAATTTCCACCCGGTCATCGCGTCTCTTCGGGTTAGACAGCGACTTGACTGTAGCCCAGAGCTTGGTTGCCCCAGAGGAGAGATTGCAGGACCTTAGGTGCTCCTCCCACTTTTTCCGCTTGTGATTGTTTACAACATTCCGAATCTCCGCATTTTAATCTCTGATTAAGGGATTACCGGGATCGGAGTTACGGAGGATGTCGCGCCTTGCTGCTAAAGCCGCCGCTTCGGACGGGAAGTTAGGGCGGATTTCCGCAATTCGGCCTGCCGGGATGAAGCGGGCGGCAGCGGTCACAACTATCCTGCGGAATGATCGTTCACCAGAGGTGACGTCTGTTGGAGTGGAGAGAGCACTGAAGGCGATCTCAGTGAATTCCGTGAAGCCGGTCCAATTAGCTTTTTTGAAGTTAACGAAGGTCCGGTGGTCCGCGGAAACAAAGTCGGGAGGTCTGTCAATCGAGATGTGTATGGGTAAGTGGTCCGATGCTAGTGTCAGTACAGGTCGCCAACCTATACTGTTTATCAGACCAGCACTCGCAATTGTTATGTCGGGCGAGCTTTGGCAATCACCCACAACTCTGGTGGGGGTGTTGTCGTTCATTGTGCAGAATGTCGAATCGTCTATCTGTTCCGCCAGCTCCATTCCTCTACGGTCATTTGACAGGCTAGAATGCCAAAGATCGTGGTGCGCGTTAAAGTCGCCCAAAACCAAACGGTTTTCGCCTCTAAGTAGCGCACCTATATCAGGGCTATATCCAACTGGGCAACTTGTAACGGGAGGAATGTATATATTAAATATTTCGAGCTCGGCACCGCCTGACCGGATAGCTATGCCCTGACATTCTAGGGTAGTATCTCTGCGGTCGATGCCGCCGTCGATGAGACGATACTGCACGGTGTTGTGCAGGATGAACGCCAAACCCCCTCCGTGGTCTCGCTCGTGATCCTTGCGGATTATGTTGTATCCGGCCCGACTCAGAAGATCCGAGCGGGCGGTCAGCTTAGTTTCCTGGATCGCAGCAATTGACAGATGCTCCCGGCTCATGTAGTCGACTATCTCGTCAATCTTCCCCTGGAGTCCGTTGCAGTTGAATTGAAGGAGTCGGGTCCGTCTCGGGGGAACGTTCGTGATACGGGGGGGGAGGGAGTGGTGCGTGGATGACGTGTGTTGCTGCTGTAATACCCGCTGAGGTTGGTTCCGCACGTTGGTGTTGATTGGCGGTGTTGTCGTATTAACAGGCGGGGGCAGACTCCTACAGCAAGGGGCAACGTACGCATCACTCCACTCACGGGTGGTGCGCAGGCCCGAGCATGTCCGAAAATGACACCAGCCGGAGCAAGAATTGCATCTGACTGAGGTCACATTCCGACGTACTAAGGCCTGACACACGGAACAGACTGTGCGGGGGACTAAGAGCTGCTGGGTAGCCCTCGCACGGGAGGAGGATGAGGAGCTGGTTGTGGGGGGGGAAGGGGGGGAGGGTTGGTGGGAGTCATGTTGCGGGGAGCTCCGGGAGACCGTGGAGGTCTGCGGGTTACCCAAAGTGGGTAAGTGTGCTGAAGGCACTGCCGTGGAGGCTGGGGGCGCACTTGGGCGCTGGCAACATGGGGCCACATAACGTGTGGTCCACTCCCTATGTGTCTTAAGGCCTGAGCAGACCTTAAGGTGACTCCAACCATTGCACTGGTTGCACCTAACCGAGATGGAGGAGTGGTGGAGTCTTTTGGTGCACACGCAGCAGAAATAGTCCGTCGGACCAGGGTTGGTTTCTACACCAGCCCTGATTAGAAGGATTTGAAGCAACCCAGCTGCGAGGTATTGCTCCGATGGCGCACTTAAACTAATTACATCTGTTGACCTAAACGGGGTTAGGTCGCCGAAAGGGTGACAGCCCTTGGCCGGATAAAATCCGGGTCAACTCCGGTACGTAGAACCGGCTGTCGTTGAGAGTTGCATTTCTGCTTACCTGCGGTGGAATCAAATTTTAAGTTAAGCGTTTATAGCTGTAATGTCCATATTGCAAGGCGTCCAGTAGGCTTTTTCAAGCTGAATAGCCACCTCAATGGTTGATGGTCTGTAAGCACTGCAACCTCTACTCCTTTAATATAACCACGCTCTGTAGTGGAGTAATTTCTCTCTGCCGTGAGTAACAGGCGGCTAGCATACTTGACTTCATTTCGTTGACTTGTTGCAAAATTGGTGGAGACGATAAAAGTCTTTTAAGCTCATGAAAAGCTTTTTGTTGCAGTTCCGACCATTTCCAAGCAACATTTTTCTTTGTCAACATAGATAATGGCTTCGATACTTCTGCGAAGTTGGGGACAAAGCGTGTATACCACGAACAAGTTTGCGAAAGCGATACCAACTGCTTCAAGTTTTTCGGGCTCGCTTGCTTCACGATAGCCTCCGTTTTTTCGCTATCGACTTTCAAGCCATTTTTTGTTAGAATATGTCCCAGATATTTAACCTTTTAGCAGCAAAATAAAAACTTTCTTTTAATTAGTTGAAAACCAAAATCATGCAGTATTTTGAACGTCAGACGCAAATCTGTGATATGTGATTCAAAATCCTTTGAGCATATAATTATGTCATCGAGGTATGCCAGGATTAAGATTTGTGGCAAACCGGAGCGAAATTTATCAATTAACAGTTGAAATGTAGCTGGGGCGTTCTTCAACTCGAATGGCATGCGGTTAAAGACAAATATTTGCTTTGTCTTTTTCAGACATCTTGTTTTGCGGCTTTTTTTTATATCCGGCTTTCAAATCAATTGTAGACATAAATGAAGTAGCCTTAGCTGAGTGAAGTAAATCATCCATTCTTGGTAATTACATTTAGGCGGCGATAATCTACGCAAAATCTTAGACTCTCTCGTCGGCTTTCTTGCTCTTTTTCATGGTCGGAAATAAATCGGTTTTCTCTGGAGTTTGATAACCCATGGGTAAACTATCTTTAAAAATTTCGTTAATCACTCTGAACGAGTAATCGGCAAGACATTCACCATTTGATGCTTCGCTGTTACTTTTCTCAAACCAAGACATAAAATTAAAAACATCATATTTATCATCATGATTTCGCACGTTTGTTGCTTTTAACCTTAAATAGTTTTCAGCTTTTGTTGGTCACATCTTAAACTCGAACGATGGCAGCTTCCCCGAGGAAATCAATACCTAGCAGCGTTCTATTATTCTTAGCAGTTGACAAGCATATAAAACGAATGCGTTTATAGCGTTTACCAATAAAAATTGGGTTTCAGAAAGTGTAACATTTGAAGTAGCATGAATTGGTCTTTGATTAGTATTTGAAGTAGGTTTTTGTACAGCATTGGCTGCGTTACTAGCACCAGCATTTTTCCTTCCTTCCATTTCTTCGTTTCTTCTTGGACTCCTTCGCAGCATAAATCGCAAGCAAAACAACAACAACAAGAGTGAAGCAGCTCTCAAGCAACAACAACCACGAGCAGTACAGTTAACACAAGTATACAAGTATACGTTTAACGCGTGTTCTTTATTTGCAAGTCGCTGATCGAATGAATTCATCTTCTTACAATGTTAATGCTTAATGCTTAAATATTCAAGAAATTAGCAAAAATAGAACTTAAAATAATAAGTTACAGTTAGGTCAGCTTAGGTATAGAGAGTAAAGGCAACAATTAGGTATTAGAACATTAACAACATTTTCATAAAAAACAGTCGTGGCTTAAATAAAAGTATACGATAAATTACGAGTAAGAATGAAATGCTCGTAAATTAATATGAATATATTGAAATAACATCGAATGTATGTATGTATATTGTACTATATCACAGTATGCAATTATCAGCGCCGCTGCAGCCTCCCCCTCTGACGCATCATCTCGATGAAGCAGTCACCAATCGAAATATCTTCCCAGAGCGTAACGTTCTTCCAGAAGTGTTGTTGATGTTGTATTGTGAGTCTCTTTACGTGTTGTTGGTGTACCTTCTGCTCAAATATAAACGAGACTGTTCAATAAAACAAAAACGGTTAATTATTCTTCAATATTTATTTTATCCCCTTCAAAATAGTCACCATAATCGGGTGAATACGGTGCTTGCGGAACAATATTTACGTTGTTTTTGGTCAAATAATCGCGTACAAGACGGGACGTATGAGCAACATTTTTGGAACAAGTCGAGCAGACACACGTCTCATGCCCAAAACATCGTGAATAATGCTATGAGCGGATCCATTTGATATGTTGAGCTCACTACCTATCTCTCTTTCAGTCACACGACGATTTTACAACACAATTTTCTTTACTTTTTCGACGGTTTCTTCGTTTATTGACGTTGCTGGACGACGATCATGGGACAAGTTCTCCAGCGATATACGGCCGTCCTTGAACGACTTATACCAATCAAAAATACGTGCACGTTATAGGCAAGACTCCCCACATGCCTTCTGCAACATTTTCATTGCGTCCGTCACTTATTCCATTGGCATAACAAAATTTCAAACAAACATCTTTGTTCAACGTTAATTTCCATAGTAAAATTCGGAAAACACACTCGAGGTTGACTTGTTTATAGTGCCGTAAAAAAAAAACTATGTGACAGATCGCGCTCAAATTTGACGTGTAAACATATAACAGCCCTGGCAACCTAAGCAAAAAATATGGCCATATGTCTTGTCTTTGTCGAGTTATGAATAAAGGCTCGTTTATATTTGAGTAGAAGGTATTTCTCAAAATTTCTGGAAGATTCTTCCTTGGTCGTCCTCGTTGCGGGTAACTTGGCTTTTCGTCTTGGCCTTCGTATGGGGTTAAATCTGCTGAGTGGTGTGTTAATATTGGATTATCAGTACCGTCAAGCGATGCGATAGTGTAGCATGATGCTCATTTCTTTGCTATAATGTGATATGGACCACCTCGACGTGTAGCAAATTTCGCCGTTACACCTTCACTAGCAGTACTTAGCACATCTGTAGTGACAAATACTTTATCTCCGATATTAAAGTGAGGTTATGGTCTTCTTTTTCCATCAACGAAAATTTTATTTTTATCCTGCAGCTTCTCTTACATTTCCATTGCCAATTTTAGGTTGTCAGCAAGTTTTGGCAAATGAGGCGTTATTTGTGGTACGAAGTTTTCTACTTCGATAATAGCTTTGAGGCCATGGTGGACTTCAAGCTGGCTTCTTAGTTCTCGACCAAACGTGAAATAGGCTGATGTATAGCCAGTACTTTCGCAATTTGCTGTATTCATAGCAAACCTTATTAATGGCAAACAAGTGTCCTACCCTATATGGTTTTTGTTTACATATATTGATAATTGGGTTTTTAGATCTATTTTCTTTCTTTCGACTGGATTTCCTTCTGGGTGGTAAACGGACGTAAACGATTGATGAATGCCGAGGCAAAATGTTAGCTTTTGCATCACCGCTGATATAAACTGACTACCAATGTATACGTCTAGGAACGCCGTACCACAAAATGACTTCATTCGAAACGATTATTGCACACTTTTCTGCTGTGGCTTCTCTCACTTTTGTCACCTGCTGCAAATGTCTTTAATAACGAGGATCCATTTATTTGTACATGACAAAGGCACAATTAAATCAATTGCGAAAATCTCAAATCTTTTATTGCTGCAAATACACTTAGTTTGAAGTAAGCCAGCAGGCTTTAAATTTGTTGGCTTATATTTCCTGCATTCTAAGGAAGATTTTACATAATTGGCGATTTCTGTGCGCATACCTTTCCAATAACAATGCGGTGTAATTCGATTGGTTGTACGATCGATACCATAATGACCGGCAGTAGGATCATTGTGAAATTTGTGCAAAATAGTAGCTCTCATGGCTTTCGGTACCACTAACTGGCTGTTTTCCGAATCTTCTTCGGAGCAAAAGCGGTATAGGTCGCCATTGTTCAATACATATCCACGACTTATATGCCTGGCGACATTTTCATCTTCCTTTTCAAAATAAGCAATGATTTCTTTGATATCTTGATCTTGCATTTCTGCTTACCTGCGGTGTAATCAAATTTTAAGTTAAGCGTTTATAGCTGTAATGTCCATATTGCAAGGCGTCCAGTAGGCTTTTTCAAGCTGAATAGCCACCTCAATGGTTGATGGTCTGTAAGCACTGCAACCTCTACTCCTTTAATATAACCACGCTCTGTAGTGGAGTAATTTCTCTCTGCCGTGAGTAACAGGCGGCTAGCATACTTGACTTCATTTCGTTGACTTGTTGCAAAATTGGTGGAGACGATAAAAGTCTTTTAAGCTCATGAAAAGCTTTTTGTTGCAGTTCCGACCATTTCCAAGCAACATTTTTCTTTGCCAACATAGATAATGGCTTCGATACTTCTGCGAAGTTGGGGACAAAGCGTGTATACTGTAAAAGATCAATGTAAAGGGATATTCAAGCTAATGAGGCCCTACGTAGATATGCCTATTGTGTTTAATTTTTAAACAGCTGTTCACAATTCAGCTAATCCATAGGCTTGCATATTTCAGCTGGCCGAAATTCATTGAGTCAACACACAAAGAGTTCTGAGCATTGACTAATTTTATTCAAATTCTTACATTCTATTTATACTAAATTTTTGTCCCAATTCATTTCCGCGATTTCCATATGTTTGCTGACATTGCATTTGAAGTGGACGTTGAAGTGGTGTAATAAGACTCTTTCTTTAATTGCTTAGCTCTGCTTGTGTGATAGCTGCAGCGCAGAGTTATTGGCCTGATTTGTTTATGTCATTATGTCATTTCATTGTTTTGTTTACATAGCATTTTGATATATTGTATGTATGTACATATATGACTAAGGCCACTACTACCTCAAGAAAAATATTTATTTCTTTTTCAACAAAAGAAATAATATATATATATTTTTTTTTTTTTGATGTATATGTGACGGAAACGTGGAAATGTCTTGTGTGTTTATAATACGGTTTTACATATAGTTTTGTACACTTATTAGCTAATGTTATGATATTCGATATGTTACATGTTAAAAATATATACACTTATTTATAGTGTTTACATTACTAAATTCCTAAATATTTCTTTAATTGATTATTATACATTACTTTTAGCTTATTTTTTATATTTAAAGTGGAGTTGACTCCATTAGTGTCTACAATAATATATGGGCCATGATATGGACTCTGATTTTTCTTTTTATTTTCGGTTTTTACAAATACCGAATCTCCTACTTTAAAATTTGATTTATTTACATTTTGGTCATAAATTTCTTTTCTTTTGATTTTTGTTGCATTTATTAGTTTTTTGGCATTTCGATAGATTTCTTTAATCTTAATTTTATTTCTGTTGCATAGTCTTCAATGTTGTGATTGATACTTCTTGTATTTATGATATCGCTAGGTAATGTTGGTAATTTCCCTAATATTAGTTCAAACGGGGAGTAAAGTGTATCTATGTGTGGAGTTGTGTTGTATGCAAAAGTGTAATATGGAATCCATTTGTCCCATTCATAATCTTCTGCGAAGGAAAGTAAGTATTCATTTAATGTCCAATGATTTTTTTCAAGAGCTCCTATTGTTTGGTGATGGTATGGAGTTGAAAATATTTGTTTCGTGTTTAGAAGTTCACATATGTTGTGCATTAGCTCATTTACAAATTCTGTACCTCTGTCGGATTTTAAATTTTTTATACAGCCGTATTTTAAAATCAACTGTTCGACTAATGTAGTCGCTATTGTTTTTGCTTCTTTATTTTCAATAGGATGTGCAATAACATATTTAGAGAAGTCACATTGCATTGTTAATATGTATCTGTACCCGTTCGAAATGCGTAATGGACCTACTGTGTCTATGCTTACAGTCTCAAATGTGTTTGTTGGTGTATCTGTCATTACAAGTGGTTCTTTTATATATTTTGTTATTTTATTTCGTGTACATGCTGTGCAATTATTTATAAATTCTTTAACCATTTGTCTCATGTTTTTCCAAATGTATCGTTGTTTTAGCTTTAAAACAGTTTTTCTAATTCCTAAATGTCCTGCTGTGTTAGTTGAGTGAAATTCATCAATTAATTTATATTGTATTATAGTACTTTTTATTTGTATTGGACCTTTATATATTAATATAGTTATTGGCACGCTTTTATTTTTCTCGAGTTCATTATATTTTTCTTTAAATTTCTTCATTTCTATATTCTTTAGTATATACTCTTGTTCACAAAGGGCTAGCTCCTTTATCTGTGAACTGTGCATAGAACTATGTAGTTTCTCCAACATTGAATCTAGTTTCAAAGGGTCATGGCTACACGTCACTTGCACTTCATTTTCATTTATATCAACTGTAGCGCTACTTTTATTTTCAATTTTAAATTTCAATCTTTTTGGATTTCTAACGTCATTAAAAGATGTACATTCCCAAATATGAAGTCGATCAGGCTTCTTAGGAGATGTAGGTTTTTTAATGCGTTATAATATATTTTCTTGCGACAAAACTTCTGTTTGCGCCTTATTTTCATTTCTTTTAATTGCATGCGTTCTTTCATTATTAATTTGTGCGGCCTTGCTCCTTGTTAAAATGTTAATATTTTTTTTTTACTAAATTGTTATTTTCTTCTTTTATTTCTTTCTCACTCGTGGGTATCATAGCCTTTAAAATGTCACTATCTAATTTGATGCGTGAGAGTGCATCTGCATTTGTATTTATTTTTCCTTGCTTGTATATGATTTCAAAGTCATAGTCTGCTAAATCTACTCTTATTCTTGTCATTTTTGATGACGGATTTCTGTGTGAAAATAATGATACTAACGGTCTGTGGTCGGTCACAACTATAAATTTTCTACCGTATAAGTATGTCCTAAATTGGTTAATTCCCCAATGAATTGCTAGTAATTCTTTTTCTATTATTGGTTTATTTATATCATGTTTTTGCAAAGCTTTACTTGCATATGCAATTGGTAAGTCATGTCCTATTTCACCTTGTGATAATATTGCTCCAAGGGCAAAATCAGATGCGTCCGTCGTAAGTACAAAGGGTTTGTCAAAGTTTGGGTATTGTAAAATCGGAGGATTAATTAATTTATCTTTTAGTGTATTGAACGCTTTTTCGCACTCTTCTGACCATATGAATGGTTGTCCTTTTCTTAAAAGTGTGTTTAGGCATTTGGCAATTAGTGCAAAATTAGGTATAAATCGTCTGTAATAATTGCAGAATGCTATAAATCTTCTTGTGTCATCTGCATTTGTTGGTCTTGGGTAAGTGCGTACCGCTTCACATTTATTTGGGTCTGTTTTGACACCTTTATCTGTGATTAAATGTCCTAAATAAAGAGCTTCTGGCTTAAGAAATTGACATTTGCTTGCATTTAGCTTTAGGTTGTACTTCTTTAGTCTTTCGAAGACATTTAGTAGATTTTGGTTGTGATGCTTTATAGAGCATCCGAAAACAATAATGTCGTCCACGTAGAGAAATGCTTCTTCTTTTAATCCAGAAAGTGCTATTGTTAGCATTCTTTGAAAACTATTTGAAGATATTTTTAATCCAAAAGGTAGTCGTTTAAATTGATAATGGCCATCTTGAGTAGAAAATGCTGTCGGTGGTCTTGAGTCTTTATCTAATGGGATTTGGTGGAATGAACTTGTCATGTCCAAAGTTGTGAAGTATTTCGCTCTTCCTAGCATGTCTAATATGTCTTCTAATCTTGTCAATGGGAATTTGTCATTTATAATTTTGTCGTTAAGTCTTCTGTAATCTACTACCAATCTCCATTTCTTTTTACCATTTTCACTTTTCTTAGGTACTAGGAGAAGTGGTGAATTATATGGACTAACAGATGGTTCAATTATGTCGTCATTGATTAAATTTTGTACTTGTGTTTGTATTTCTTCTTGCTGTGCTTGCGGGAGTCTATAGTTTTTTATGTATACCGGTGAGTTGTCAGTTAAATTGAGTTTTTGTGTATAAAATGAGTTCGTCGAGAGGCTTTCACCTTCAAGGTGGAATATTGATTGATACTTATAAAACATGTCATGTAATTCGGATTCTGTATTTTTGTCTAGATTTTCTAATTTTAGTTCTGTTATCAGTTTTTTAAAACGTGAGTTGTTGTAAATGTTAAAATTCTTGGATGTGGTCATAATATTGTAATCAGCTAATTTTTCAGTGATAATTTTTATTTGTTTGATTTTTACAGTCTCGTCATTGACATTAATAATTTTTATGTGACAGTTTCCTTTTGCAGGAATTATTGAGTTTGCTAAAAATACTCCTTGTTGGATTTCTTGATTTAAAATGACGCTATCTTCTTTTATTTTTAAATTTATCGGAAATATTTTTTCTGTCCTGGGTGGTATTTCAAAAGTTTTATTTGAATGAAGTGTGGTTTCTATTGTGATAGTACTTTCTCTGTTGTTGACAGTTGTGGTTAGTATGAATGTTTCATAATCAATTTTACATTTGTGTTTTATCAAAAAATCTCTACCTAGAATTCCATCAGTTTCGGTGGGAAAGTCTTCTGTTACTAAGTGAAATTTAATGTCAGTATTGTCTTTACCTATCCGGAAATTTAGATTGGCTGTGCCAATTGAAATTATTTCCTCTTTAGTAATGCCTGTTAGTTTGCATTTGTCATTACCGTCATAGTCGAATTCATTTTGGAATGGATTTTTGCAAATAGAAATGTCGGCTCCAGTGTCTATAAGGATTGTCATTTTTTTGTTTAAATTCGTATTGAGAATTGTAACGAAATTTGTTAAGTTTTTTGTTATTATGTATATTTTGTTTATATCTTCCCCGAAGGAGGTTAATTGTTGTCCTCCGGGTCGCCCTCGTTTCCCTGATTTTGCATAAAATGTATTTGGCGACCATTTCTATTATTTTGTGGTCCTTGCCTATTTTGATTGAACCTGTTATTGTTTGCAGGTCTATAATTATTTCTATGTCCATTGTCTTCACTGAATGTGTTGTTAGTATTTCGATAGTTGTTATGGTTGTTTGGGGGTCTAAAGTTTTTTTTTTTTTTTTTTTTTTTGAAACATTAATATTTATTTATTGAATCTACTTCGACTTCGGAAGCCTAACAATAAGTAATAAAATCTTAAACTAAATTAAAACATAAAGCCCATTAGTAGGAATGGGCTGCTGGCTTGACGTTGCTCTTTAGAAGGCTGCTTTGTCTTTTCTCCGCAGGCGGGTTTGACTTGTTGCATAGGCCAAGGTGTTAGCCAAAGGGTTCGGATGGTTACGCACTTTTGTTAAGTATTTTTTTGCTGCGATTTCAATTTCTTCCTTGATGGTAGGTATATTTAGATCTCTATGAATATTTTCATTACGCATGTACCATGGTGCGCCCGTTATTACTCTTAACGTTTTCGATTGGAATCTTTGAATTATATCTATATTCGTTGCGCAAGCTGTGCCCCATAACTGGATCCCATACATCCATATCGGTTTTATTGTTGCATTATATAAGAGGACTTTGTTGCTAAGGCTAAGTCCAGACTTCTTGTTTAAAAGCCAATGTAAACTGGCAGATTTTAATTTAAGCTGCAGCTTTTTAGCTGCAATGTGTCGTCTCCAGGTTAAGCGCCTGTCCAAGTGGATTCCGAGGTATGTAATTTCGTCAGCTTGCGGTATTGATACATTGTTGAGCTTAACAGTAGGACACGTTTTTGGCCTTAATGTGAAAGTTATGTGTTTGCACTTGTTTTCATTCACTTTTATACGCCATTTCGCTAGCCATTCTTCAATTTGTTTAAGATGCTGCTGTAACACCTTTGTGGCTGTAATGGGGCATTTATGTCGACTTAGTATAGCAGTATCATCCGCAAATGTTGACGTAATTACTTCGTCACTTGTAGGGATATCTGCGGTAAACAGTATGTACAATATTGGTCCAAGAACACTACCCTGCGGAACACCTGCCGAAATCGGACACTCTTCTGTTATGTAATCATTTACTTTTACTGTGAATCGCCTGTTGGATAAGTAGGATTCAAGGATATTGTGGAACGTGTTAGGTAATGATTTTTTAATTTTATGAATGAGGCCATCATACCACACTTTGTCAAATGCTTGCGCCACATCAAGAAAAACAGCCGAGCAATACTCTCGCATTTCGAAAGCTTTCCTTATTTCATTTGTTATACGATTTACTTGTTCAATTGTGCCGTGTTTTTCCCGAAAACCAAATTGATGTGTAGGAATAATATCATTTTGATGGTGTTTCGTGCCGGGGTTGATTAGGGGCCGGAATTCCTCATGAATTCCGGCAACGGGGATCGGGGGAGGTGCCGGTCCTACAGAAAGCTAAAAAAAAAGAACTACTTGCCTGTCGCCAAGCTCTCAATAAAAGTTTGTATTATTATTTTAATTAAATAAAGTCATTTATTTAATGGAAAAATATATTTTGAGAAAGTTACATAAAAAGATTAAAATACCAGAACTCACCTGAGATGTTGCTGCTGTGGCTGCTATTTTCAAAAGAAGGGCCCAAAGCCGGCAACCTTGGCCTTTTAAAGATTTCCACAGAAGGTGGAAATCCTAAACGGGACTAACGGGCCTAACTGGACTCTTCCCATAAATTTGAAGAGTCACTTATATAGGAACAAATTACAGCAGCGACATCTCCAGGTAGAAGCTTTGGCTGCTGCTCAGGGTTGCACACGCAAACATGCCGCCCGCCTTGCAGCAACACTGCAAAAAATAATACTAAAACTTCTAAAAATTTGTAGTTCATTGCTATTAAAGTTTAAAACCTTAATCTAAATACATTTTCAATTTCAAATTTACATTTCAAAATTTTCTATTTCCATTTCAAAGTGTTCTATTTACATTTTTAAAATTTTTTGGTTTACAATTCATTTTGTTTACTTAAGACTAAATTTCCGCCCTCCATCGCTGCCGTCTAATATGGTGAACAGCCAGAGATTACCCATCCAAATATGGTGTTCTGGGCAGCCGGTCGAGTCGGGGTTGCTGGCATCAGTCCTGGCCGCAATATCATGCTGTACACATCGGCCCCGAGAATCAGCGACACCGCACTGGACCTGTAGAAAGTGGGGTCTGCCAACCGCAAATTGTCGAACTCGTCGACTACCCTTGCGTCCAATGTGCGTGCTGGTGTGGTCTTCATTAAGCTCGCCACCACTCTCGCTTGTAGGCTGATCCTGTCACGCCAACCTTTCAGTGTCAGGTTGATCTGCTCCACCGAATCACGTTGCAGCAGGTGCATACGTCTCGCCAGGCTGCATGCTATTGTGGATTGTGGCTGCCCTGGGTCGATTAGGGCACGGACAGCATGCATTCGGCCGCTAGCTACCACTCTCACCATCACTGTTGGCGTGAGGACAGACATACCCGTATTGTTTCGAGCGGGTCCCTTGATCCGTTCTCGGGCGTCTCTCACTGCCTGAGGCCGCTTCTGTGGCCTGTTGTTGCGCCTTCTTGGTGAGGCAATTCTTCCTTCTCTCGGTGGGGGTGGCCGCTGGACCACTGACCGGATACCCGACAGAGGTGGTCTGAGTACCGGGGGGTTTGGTGTTTGGCTTGATTCTGCGGGACCCTCTTCATCGCTGGCATCAATTTCCAGCACCTCCTCGTCGCTGGAGTCGTCCAACAAGGCTTCAGCTCGGTATGGATCATGTCTTCTGGTAGGCCTACTGTCTACCGCGTCTAAGGCCTGCGGCACGTCTTCCTCGCCCCTTTCGGTTTCCCACAGGTGTAGGAGACTGTGATGCCGCTCTTGACACCGATCGCAGTGTCTGGTCGATGGGCAACTGCTGGCCATGTGACGCGGCGACAGGCAGTTGGCACAATGCCGATGAAGGAGGACTGCCCTCAGTCTCTCCGTCGGTTCTAGTCGGCGCAGTTGTCGACAGAAGAGCAGCCGGTGGTTGTGGTTGCACACGGGGCACCGGTGTTCCCTCACTTGTTTGTTGTTGTTGTTGTTGGCACGTACCATTTCGAATATCTCTGAAATTAGATAAATCATTAGTGCGTTTTTCGACGGGAAGCATAATCAATTTCACAATTGGACGTGTAATTATGCCTCGCGTCGTACGTATATCTACAACTCTAACTCGACTATCTGGACCTAAAAAAACCCTAATAACTCTACCAAGTCGCCACTCATTCGGGGGTAAGTTGTCCTCTTTGACAATTACGAAGTCATCAACCTCTAGATTTCGGTGTGGGAACTGCCATTTGGTTCTCTTGTGCAGTTCTTTCAGGTACTCCACCTTCCATCGCTGACAGAATCCTTGGTGAAGCGCCTTTAGCTTTTGCCAACGGTTGATTATTGACATCGGGTTTGCGCTGATTTCTGGTTCAGCGATCGTGAGCAGCGGACTTCCAATTAAAAAATGTCCCGGGGTTAGGGGTTCAAGAGATTCAGGATTATCTGAAAGTGGACTTATCGGACGTGAGTTAAGGCATGCTTCAATTTTGGCCAGTAACGTCGAGAATTCTTCCATCGTAAAACGCATCGCATTGGCTACCTTTCGAAAATGGGTTTTGAAGCTCTTCACTCCTGCTTCCCATAGTCCTCCCATGTGAGCTGCTCCTGGTGGTATGAAGTGCCAGCTGACTTCTTGATGAAGATATGATTTCATTGTTAGGTGTGAGGCTTCAGTCATGAATTTTTTAAAATCATGTCTCAAGGCTTTGTTGGCTCCGACAAAGTTCGTGCCGTTGTCCGAATACACATTATGCGGACAGCCCCTTCTTGCCACAAACCTGGCAAAAGCACCCAAGAATGTTGAGGTCGAAAGATCGCTAGTTGCCTCTAGGTGTATTGCTTTTGTAGCAAAACATACAAATACGCAGACGTATCCTTTAGTGATTAGACATGCTCGGCCAGTGTAATTTTTAATCTCAAACGGGCCCGTAAAATCCACGCCAGTGTTGGTGAATGGTCTGGATACGTCCGTTCTTTCCGGCGGGAGCGCAGCCATGAGTTGTTCCCGTGTTCTTTTTCTGTAAATTATACAAACTTTGCAATTATTAATTTCGGTTTTGATTAAATTTTTTAACCGTACTATCCAATATTCTGACCTCATAAGTCTCAACATGAGTTGATTTCCTCCATGTAATGAAATCAAGTGTGAGAACCTTACGAGAAGTCGCGAAAATTGGCAATTATACGGCAGAATGGTCGGATATCGTTCATTGTACGACAATGACGCTAGCGCTAGTCTTCCGCCGACTCTCATAACTCCATTCTTGTCCAGAAATGGATTGAGAGTACGGATGGAGCTCTTAGCGCTTACTGGGTTAGAAGACGATAATTCACCGTATTCATCCGAATAACAACGTTTTTGGGTCAACAGGATAAGTCGAGTTTTTACCTCTCGAATTTCCCTTGCTGTCAGTTCCGTAGATTCACTCCGATTTGTTAATTTGTGCACCGGATGTATTTTCCAATAGAATTGAAAAATTCGTGCAACTACCCTCAGTGCGCGAGAAAAATCGGAGAACCGTTCCATGATGTCTTCATTGTCTAAAATTCGTGCTGCGTGAGTTCTAACTGCCTTTTGTTCCAATACGGTTTCCTGTGGCTCCGTCTGTCTCTGAGGCCACTCAGAAGGCTGCTTCTTCAACCAGCTTGGACCCTGCCACCAAAGAGTACTCTCCGCGAGTTCTTGGGGGGAAACGCCGCGGCTGCCAAGATCTGCCGGATTGTCCTTGGAATCCACGTGATTCCAGCCACTCGATCCGACGAGTTCCTCAATCTTCGAGACTCTATTCGCCACCAAGGTAGTCCAGCAGCATGGGGGCTTCTGCAGCCATGAGAGCACGATGGTGGAGTCTGTCCATTTGTAGACTACTGGTTGAGCAACATCGAACTGTGGAAGTAAAGCGTTAATTAGTTCTGCTAAAAGTAGTGCCCCACATAATTCTAATCGTGGTAAAGATATTGTTTTTACTGGCGCTACTTTGGTTTTACTCACCAGCAGATTTACGCTTGGAACGATGCTTAAGTTTCGTTCCCGTACCTTTACATATAACGCAGCAGCATAAGCCTTCTCTGAGGCATCACAAAACCCATGAAATTCAACTTCGTTCCATGGGGTATACCTGATCCATCTTGGAATTCCGATTTTTGAAATGTTGATGTAATTTTTGAGAAAATTTTCCCATCTCAAGTAAATACCTCTGGGTATGTTGTCATCCCAGTCAATGTTCGTTAACCAAATATCTTGCATAAGGATTTTCGCCTCGATGACGATTGGGCTTAGCCAACCTGCAGGATCGAACAATTTAGCCACACACGATAATACTTCTCTCTTGGTGTAGCTTGGACTTATGTGCATCTCCTGGACGTTGAAATGGAATCTATCTTGAACAGCATTCCATCTGATTCCTAACATCCTTGCCTCGCTTAAGTCATCAATCTGCAGGAAATCCTCCTTGAGAAGATGCTCTTTTGGTAAATCGGCTAAAATTTCTTTGGAGTTCGAGGTCCACTTACGTAGTGGAAATCCTGCATCTTTAAGAGCTTCGACCAGTTCATTCCGAGTGTGAATGGCGGTCTCGCAATCATGTGCACCAGCAAGGACGTCATCAACATACATATGTTGCTTTAAAACCTTGGATGCAAGCGGGTACTTCAGGCTGATATCTTCTGCCAGCTGAAGTAGTGTTCTTATCGCTAGATATGGGGCACAGTTAACTCCGAAAGTCACTGTTTGGAGCTCATAATCCATTACATCCTCTTCCGCTGATTCCCTAAATAATATCCTGTGAAACCTAGTGTCCTTTGGATGCAGCAAGATTTGCCGATACATCTTTTCAATATCAGCGTTGAATACATATTTAAAGAATCTCCATTTTAATATCAACGCGATAAGGTCGGCTTGGAGAACTGGACCAGGATGAAGTACATCATTTAAGCTTACCCCATTGGATGTTGGGTTTGATGCATTAAACACTACGCGGACCTTTGTCGTAGTGCTATCCGGTTTTACCACTGCATGATGCGGCAGGTAATAAGATCCTGGGCCTTTGTTTCCACGTGTGCTGTCCACTAGTTTCATATGACCGAGAGTTATATATTCTCGGAGTACCCGATGGTATTCTGCCTTTAGTTCCGGCTTTCGCACCATAGCTGCTTCATTCCTCAAGAATTGCTGCGAATATCCAATATTTTTGTCCACTGGAAATTCTTGCCGAAATGGGAGTGTCACCATGTACTTTCCTTGTTCAGTTCTCGTCGTTGTGCTTACATACTGCCGCTCGCAGAATTATTCTTCAGGAGTGATTTGTTTTTTACTTGGGACTTGTTCTAGCTCCCAAAACCGAGTGAGCTCAGAGCTCGAAATTTCGGTGTACATCGAGATGTATGATTTTGTAATCATATTGGGGGTTTGAGGGATTGGACCTGTTAAGATCCAACCAAAAACTGTCTCCTGCGCCAGGAGAGAGCCAAAAACGTTCTTCTTAACGTTTCCTATCATTATTTGCGGATACAAATCCGCACCAATTACCACATCCACCTGCTGACTTTTATTAAAGTTGACATCGGCTAACTTAATTGGGGGCAGTAGACCAAAATCCACTTGGTCCACTGTAAACTGGGGGAGGTTTCCTGTCAGTTGGGGGAGAATCAGGCCTCTTGCCTCAATTCTAATCTGGGGGTTGACAGGGGAACCTAGAACGAACTGTGCGACTTCTCGCACCTTAGCCGATGTCGACGCATTAATACCGCAAATCTGCATGTCAGCAGGCTGTGTAGGCAATTTGATACGTCGTTGCAACCGCTTCGTTATGAACGTACCTTCTGATCCCGAATCAAGAAGGGCCCTTGCCTCGTATTTCACTCCTGAGTGGCAGATGTGTACCATTGCAGTACCTAATACAACGTTTTTTGCGTTTTTTGCAAAAAGTGCGTTGACGCTCCTAGATGTGGTTGGGGGTTGAGCCGGCCTGGCCTCCGTACTTCCTGATGCTTGTCGATTAGTTGACGTCGATGGGTTATTTCCAGTTGGATTCCGGTGCAGCAGGGAATGATGCCGTTGATGGCAATTTAAACAGCTAAAGGTGCTCTTACAGTCTCTTGCTAAGTGGGAATGTGCTAAACAATTCATACATAATTTGTATTTTCTAGCCGCTTTGACGCGATCGTCTACTTTCATGGCTAGAAATTTCGGGCACGCTTTTAGCACATGCACTTCCTGTGGGCAGAGTCTGCATGTAGGCTGTGGAAATGCAGTATGATGAGCAACTACCTTCTTTCCATATGATGGGACTGGACCGCGATTCTGCAATGTCCTAGACACTCTTGTGCTTTGAATGTCTGAAACCATTTCCAACGTCTGAAATCTGTTTGTTAAAAAGTTATCCAGTTCCTTCCACCTCGGAATTTCCGTCTTGTGGACGATTCCTTGCTCCCACAGGGCTAATGTTGTGTCCGGCAACCTGCTAGAGACTAGAAAGACAAAAATTGCATCCCAGTTGCTTATCTCAATGCCATACATCTGAAGCACTGAGATGCAATTATTTACTGCTCGTTGTAAATTTTTTATTTCCGCGCCGCGTTCGAGAGTGACAGTTGGTAAGTTGAACAACGTTTTCAACTGACTGTTTACCATCACCCTTTTGTTTTCGTAGCGCTCCGATAAGTTCTGCCACGCGGTTATGAACCCATCATTGGTCAATGGGGATTTCTTGACGATGTCCTTTGCTTCCCCACGAGTCTTGTGGTTTAAATGGTATAATTTCTCAACCGGAGTAAGTCGAGAATTATTTACGTATATTGCTGTAAACAAATCGCGGAAAGATGGCCATGCCATGTAGTCACCATAAAAAATTTCGGTGTTACATGGGGGGAGATTAATACTCGAGCTTGGGATGGCTTCAGGTTCCCGCGCTGCAGGATTCACCGTTGAGGAGCTTTGTTGTACAAAGGTCAGGTTGTGCATTGTTTCACCCATCAGTGCCGCACATGTCAGGTATGCTGCGTAGCAATCCTGATACCTGGTCTTAGCCGAACGCATGGCTATACTACCTGCTTCGTCAGCAGACAAATTCCGCGAATAGCCATCGAATGACTCCTTGACTTTCAACCACAGCGCTTTCAATTCTTCCTTCTGAATGTCCAGAGAAAAAACTGAGTGATTCGCACTTGGAGTGTTGTTATACAACTCTTCGAACTCTAGCAGTGCATCACAGGCGCGAGAAAAGTCATTAGCGTGAGTCATTTTCAGTGCTTTCGAATTATATGAAAAATTTAGATATTGCCGAAGTTGGAATTCTGATACTGCTTTGTATCAGCCGTAAAAAGAAAATATTTAAAAATTAGCCGGTATGGTATGTGCTCGTATAGCACAGATATGTCGCGTATATAGATTTTTGGCCAAAACGTTATAATGCCTGAGAGTTTCAAAACGAAATTTCTCTAAAATCTCAAAAACTTTCGAGGAAACAATCGGTCGTATGTCCTCGAATAGCACCGATATTTAGCGTATTTTTTTTTTTTTTTTTTTTTTTTTTTTTTTTTTTTTAATATTTTCACACTTTTTTTTCTATTTGAAGCCTTTTTTTCACTTAATTTTTCTTTTTAAGGTTTGTTTTCCTAATTACCTTCTTTTTTTTTTACTTTTCGTTTCACTTTATTTTTCTTTTCAAGGCCTTTTTTTCATTTAATTTACCTTTTTTTCAACTTTTTCTTTTCAAGGCTTTTTTCCACAATTTACCTTGTTTTTCAATTTTTTCACACTTTTTTTTCTATTTGAAGCCTTTTTTTCACTTAATTTTTCTTTTAAGGTTTTTTTTCTAATTACCTTCTTTTTTTTTTTACTTTTCGTTTCACTTTATTTTTCTTTTCAAGGCCTTTTTTTTCATTTATATACCTTTTTTTCAACTTTTATTTTTCTTCTTAAGGCTTTTTTTATTTACAATTTTCTTTCTTTCAACTTGCCTTCTTTTTTTCCACTTTATTTTGCTTTTTTAAGGTTTTTTTTCACTTCCTTTTATTTTTCTTCTTAAGGCTTTTTTTCATATACAATTTACCTTATTTTTTTCACTTTATTTTTCTTTCTTTTAACTTGCCTTCTTTTTTCCCACTTTATTTTGCTTTTTTAAGGCTTTTTTTTCACTCACTTTTATTTTTATTCTTAAGCCTTTTTTTTCATTTAATTTATCTTCTTAAGGCATTTTTTTCTGTTTAGCTTCTTTTTTCACTCACTTTTATTTTTCTTCTTAAGCCTTTTTTTCATTTAATTTATCTTCTTTTTTTTCAACTTTTTCTATTTAAGGCTTTTTTTCACGATTTACCTTATTTTTTTTTTTTTCAACTTTTATTTTTCTTCTTAAGGCTTTTTTTATTTACAATTTACCTTATTTTTTCAATTTTTTCACACTTTTTTTTCTATTTTAAGCCTTTGTTTTTACTTAATTTTTCCTTTTAAATATTTTTTCGTTCAATTTACCTTCTTTTTTTCCACGTTTTTACCTTTTACTTACTTTTTTTTCTATTCACTCTCCACTGCTAATAGAAAATAAATTATGTTGGCGGAAATGGTCGCGTTCCATTCCTTTTCCAGTGGATGACGACCAGAGTTGTTTTCTCCAGGTAGCAGATCGCGCCTCTTGGCCAGAATTTATACGAAATTATTTTATCCAAATGAGCGCGCGACTTGGTAGTGCTGATAATTCTATATTTTATTATTCCTTTGTGAATATGGTATTTTCACAAAGGTTTAATCAAAATATAGATTTCTTTATTTTTAATTATTTATTATCTTTGAGCCTTTCTGTTGGATCCGGCTCGAAGGACCAATGTTTCGTGCCGGGGTTGATTAGGGGCCGGAATTCCTCGTGAATTCCGGCAACGGGGATCGGGGGAGGTGCCGGTCCTACAGAAAGCTAAAAAAAAGAACTACTTGCCTGTCGCCAAGCTCTCAATAAAATTTGTATTATTATTTTAATTAAATAAAGTCATTTATTTAATGGAAAAATATATTTTGAGAAAGTTACATAAAAAGAGTAAAATACCAGAACTCACCTGAGATGTTGCTGCTGTGGCTGCTATTTTCAAAAGAAGGGCCCAAAGCCGGCAACCTTGGCCTTTTAAAGATTTCCACAGAAGGTGGAAATCCTAAACGGGACTAACGGGCCTAACTGGACTCTTCCCATAAATTTGAAGAGTCACTTATATAGGAACAAATTACAGCAGCGACATCTCCAGGTAGAAGCTTTGGCTGCTGCTCAGGGTTGCACACGCAAACAGATGGAGAAAAGGAGTAATTTTTGATAGCAGCACTTTTTCGAAAAGTTTTGATAGGCAAGGCAACAGGCTGATTGGTCTATATGATGACGGCAGGGTTGCGTCTTTACCTGGTTTAGCAACCATAATTATCTGCGACTTTTTCCAGATTTGTGGATAATATCCCAGCATCAAAATGGCACTGAAAAGCTTTGCAAGAAAAACGAGAGCAATGCTTGGCAATTCTTTTAGCATTTTAGGCGAGATATGATCGTCTCCTGGAGATTTTTTTGGATTTAAGGCGGCAATAGTGTTTTTTAGATCAGACACAGATGCTCCGCAAGCAACAGTGTATCTAGGAGCAGTATGGGTCGGTGACAAAGGTGCACTATATGTAGCAGTATTTGGTTGAAATACTGTGCTGAGGTGCTCTGCGAAACAAGACGCCTTTTCTTCATCCGTTCTCGCCCATGAACCATTACGCATTCTCAACGGTACTTCAGTGCTTACTGGCGGCTTAAGGTTTTTGCTAGCTTTCCATAGAGATTTTTTAGTAGAAACGTTGGGAGACAAAGACGTTATAAGATGTTTGATATTTCTTTCTTCTTCGTATACTAATGCTTTTTTTAGTTTGTTTTCTGCCGCCTTAAGACGAATTTTTGCATCGGGAGATCGGCAGGCTTGCCATTCGCGACGCAAACGTCGCTTATTACGGACCAGTAATTCTATTCCACTATTAGTTATCAATGCCTTTGCTTTTGTTTTCTGCTCTGGTGTGGCTATAGTTGCTGCTGTTGCTAGTATACTGTTAAATACAAGTAACTCATTTTCAACGTCAGTTCCTCTCCCTATTTGCGGATTGGTCTGTATATGACTGCTAATGTATTTTTTATATTTAAGCCAGTTAGTTCTTGATGTAGTAAGTCGAAAAGCATGCTCACTTTCAATTGGTTGTTCGTTCAATTTTATGATTATTGAGGAATGATCAGAAGATAAGTCAGCACAGGTTTCAGCAAGTACTAAACTCCTATCTACGTTTTTAGTGACTGCAAAGTCAATCAGGTCAGGTAATTTCCTTGAGTCCGTAGGCCAGTAAGTTGGTTGTCTTGGGGAGATAAAATCGTAACTATTTTTTGTACTTATGATCGTGTTATATAACTGACGACCTTTCGGGTTAATTAGCCTCGATCCCCAATGAGTATGCTTCGCATTGTAATCACCTCCAGCTAGGAACCTATCTCCTAGAGTCATAAAAAAGTCGCTAAATTGTTTTTCTGTTATTACGAAGCGTGGCGGACAGTAAATTGCAGCTAAAGTAAGGTCAACCCCCCTATTTTTAAGGGTGATCGAGGTTGACTGCAACCAATTTGTTGAAAAGGAATTAAGAAAGTTATGCTTTAAACGATTCCTTATGAGTATAGCTGTGCCACCATGTGCTTTGCCATCTGGGTGATTAGTGTTGTACAGCTTAAACCCAGGGATGTAAAAATTATACTTCTGGGTGAGATGTGTTTCAGATATAAGCATAACATCAATTTCGTGGGCCTGTAAAAATAATTTGAGTGCCAATTTATGCTGGTTTACACCATTAGCATTCCATAAGCAAATCCTGAGTTCACTCATTTTTTGGTCAACAGGGTTTGGAGCATTTGGTTTTGCGCCTTTATTAGGTCTTGAACCATACTTTGCATGGTTGACATAAATTGTGTCATGCACTGGGTTAGATTAAGAATCATGGTCTCAACTCCAGTACTGGATGGGGTGACTGGTGGGGCCTGTACATTGGCTTTTACTACGTTGGCATAGGACATTTGACCAATATTTGAGCTGGGTATGTTGGAAAGGCTCGGAATGGAAGTAGTATATGGGAGTTGGTTCCGTTTGGCTTGTATACCCTGAGAAAGTTTAGATTTTAAATCTTTGTAAACCGGACAACCTCTATAATTAGCGGTGTGATTGCCACCGCAGTTGCTACACTTTTTTTGTGTTGCATCCGTTTTATTCAAGGGGCATTTGGTAGAATGGTGAAGATCACCACATGCTACGCAAACGGTACGTAAAGTACAATAGGATTTTGTGTGACCAAATTCCTGACAGTTTGTGCATTGCACGGGACCATTACGCTTAAGCGCTTCTTCCACCGTGATTCTTCGGTGTAAAAGGTATTTTAAACGGTAAATTGGATGCATTTCGTTTTTCTTAAGTTGAGCTAAACTTGGCGATAAGAACACTTTAAACATAGGCTGCGGCACTTTATTTCTGTTAATTATGTTAACAACCGCCCTAATTTCAAACCCTTGCTCCTCTAGAGCTTCTTTTATGTCACATGAGTCAACAGTCGCTTCAATTCCCTTAATTACAACAATCAGGCCTTTCGCACTCTTCAACTGGTAAGAGTAATAATTCTTGTTGTTTGCAGAGAGAAACACAACGACTTCACGAAAGTCTTTTTCACTGTGTACTTGTATTTTTGTCTCGTCTATGTTTCCTTTTTTAAGAGGTACAATGTGAAAATTGTTGGTACCTATTATCTTAGCTATGTTCGTAACTAGCGAATTCGAGCTGCGCTCCCGCAAGTAGATTGGTGGAGGTTTAGTACTAACGACTGTGGAAATACCCTTCGGGTCTGTTATAGGCTCTTCCTCATTTAACGGGGCAAATCTGTTCCCTTTTAGTGCATTACCATCAGCATCGATAGTGGAGCCAACTGTATTATATTTCTTGGCATTAATCACTTTTTTGGGAGGACTAGATTTCCTCTTTTTGTTTACCACATTTATGTACCGATCAATGCCTATCTGCACTGCCGACCCTTTTGTCATTTTGGCTGTCTCACCTTGCTCAGTATTAGTCGCCCGCACTGGAGTTGCTGCTGCTGCTGCGCTGCTTGACTGCATAGCTGTTTGTTTTTCTGTTGGGAAGAGAGTTTTTACACTCTTTGATTTCTCTGTTGTTGCTATGGTCTGCGTTGGCGCCTTTAGAATAGAACTGCTTGCCTTTGCACTGCTGTTAGGTGGTGATTTGGTCGCAACAACAGTGAAATAAGCATTTCGCTCTGTCGTCGCGACTGAATGCCGACGCTCTTTCTGATTTGAGCGTTGATCGCTCATTACATCGCCGGTTCACTTTTTAATTATCGTTGTCGTTTCTCTGTTTATTTATTTATTTTTTTAAATTTTTTTTTTTTTGTTTTTATTTATTATTTTATTTATTTATTGCTAACTTAAGTGGCTATGCACCCACTACAGTCGATGTATAAGTTTAAACGAATTAATATTTACGTTTTCTTAGACTTTAAGTGAAGTTACGGAGCCGATAAAAAAAACACGTCCGTACACTTGTGCATCAATTTCACAAAGTTATTTCGGTTATTGTTGTAAGTATTATAATTGTTGTTATTGCCTCTAAATATGTTGTTGTTATTGTTGTTAGCATATCTTCTTTGGGTATTATTATTATTACTGCAATTATTGCGGTTGTTATATCTTCGATTATTTGAAATGAACATAACTCTAGAGTTATTGCCTTGGTTATTTTCAAGTTCTAAAGCTAAATCTACTGCTGATTCAAATGTTTTTGGTATTGAGGCAAATATTGTCTGTTTATATAGTTCGTTTATACCATTTTTGAATACGGTTAAGCTGTATTGTTCATAATTGTGCAACTAATGCTTTTTGTTCTGTTGTAGCATTTGTACCTAGTTGCAGAATTTGTAGTTTGTTGAGAGACTAAAGACAAGATTTTGTTTCTAAACATTGTTATATTCTGGTTTCGCTGATAAAGGTTTGCTAATTGGCTCTGTATTTGTGGGATTGTCGTTGTTGATTTATATTTTGACAAAAGTGAATCTTTTACTTCTTGGAAAGTGCTATTTGAATAGAAATTATGTTAGTTCTTACTGTTTGAGTTAATTTTATGTATATTACGTAATCGATTAGTGCGGCTTTACCTGTTGAGCTTAGACCATTGTATATGATTTCTACAATTTTGAGGAATGCTTCTAGCTCTCTATGATTGCCCGAAAAGCTGGGAATAGCCTTTGTTGCTACTTCTAAATTGAATTCGGACATTATGAATATTGGGATTTTTACTTCTGGTTCCGTGTTGGGGATATCAACTGTGTAGGTTATTGGTGTGCTAATGTCATGTGGTAGAATGCTTTCTAGTTCATAATTTCCTAATACTTTTATTAGTTTGTCTCTATGGTGCCAGTAAATATCAAAGCAGTGTTTTTTGTGTTCTGGTGTAAGTTTGTTTTTATATGTGTCAACTATGCCTCTTATGTTTTCTAGTGCCTCAAATAATATTTGTAAATGCTTAGTTAGCGTTTCATGTTTTACTTTTGTTGTTTTATTTAAGCATTTGTAGCTTTTGTTGAAATTTTCTTTTTCTGTAATTAAATTGTCATGAATGTTTTACCAATTTTCCATCCTTTATTTAAATTTTTGAAGCAATAGTTTTTTTTTAACTGTTTCCTATATAAACTATGTATTTTAATTATAAAATTTATAATTAATATGATTGTAATTATTAGTAATAGTATTTTAATTAATAAATCATCCTTATTTTTATCTACCACTACTTCATTAATAACATTAGCACTTGGCTTTTCGATTGATGATTGGGTTTTTCCCATATTATATTTTTATTATTAATCTAATTTCAGTGTTTGGAATTTAATTTTCTACGGATTTGCTAAATTAAGTTGTTTATATAGCAGCGCCGTCTCCTTCCTTTCCTGGAATGCTTTTCCTCCACGCTTTTTCTTCGTCTTTTGTTGGTTTGGAGTATGCTGTTTCTTTGTTTGACGTTCTTTATATTCTTCTATCGTTAGTGGTTTCGGTCCGGCAAGTTTTGGAGTTGGCCTATATATTGGTGCTATATTGTTATTTGTAGCAACCGGACTCTGTCTATGAAATTCATTTGAATTTTGTTTCGCCAAAAAAATTTTTGTTCGGTTCGATGGTCGCAGATGATCGCCATGTAAAAGATCAATGTAAAGGGATATTCAAGCTAATGAGGCCCTAAACGAGGTCCCTACGTAGATATGCCTATTGTGTTTAATTTTTAAACAGCTGTTCACAATTCAGCTAATCCATAGGCTTGCATATTTCAGCTGGCCGAAATTCATTGAGTCAACACACAAAGAGTTCTGAGCATTGACTAATTTTATTCAAATTCTTACATTCTATTTATACTAAATTTTTGTCCCAATTCATTTCCGCGATTTCCATATGTTTGCTGACATTGCATTTGAAGTGGACGTTGAAGTGGTGTAATAAGACTCTTTCTTTAATTGCTTAGCTCTGCTTGTGTGATAGCTGCAGCGCAGAGTTATTGGCCTGATTTGTTTATGTCATTATGTCATTTCATTGTTTTGTTTACATAGCATTTTGATATATTGTATGTATGTACATATATGACTAAGGCCACTACAATACCACGAACAAGTTTTCGAAAGGGATACCAACTGCTTCAAGTTTTTCGGGCTCGCTTGCTTCACGATAGCCTCCGTTTTTTCGCTATCGACTTTCAAGCCATTTTTTGTTGGAATATGTCCCAGATATTTAACCTTTGAGCAGCAAAATAAAAACTTTCTTTTAATTAGTTGAAAACCAAAATCATGCAGTATTTTGAACGTTAGACGCAAATCTGTGATATGTGATTCAAAATCCTTTGAGCATGTAATTATGTCATCGAGGTATGCCAGGATTAAGATTTGTGGCAAACCGGAGCGAAATTTATCAATTAACAGTTGAAATGTAGCTGGGGCATTCTTCAACTCGAATGGCATGCGGTTAAAGACAAATATTTGCTTTGTCTTTTTCAGACATCTTGATTTGCGGCTTTTTTTTGATATTCGGCTTTCAAATCAATTGTAGACATAAATGAAGTAGCCTTAGCTGAGTGAAGTAAATCATCCATTCTTGGCAAGGAATATATATCTGTTACCGTAATTACATTTAGGCGGCGATAATCTACGCAAAATCTTAGACTCTCTCGTCGGCTTTCTTGCTCTTTTTCATGGTCGCAAATAAATCGGTTTTCTCTGGAGTTTGATAACCCATGGGTAAACTATCTTTAAAAAGTTCGTTAATCACTCTGAACGAGTAATCGGCAAGACATTCACCATTTGATGCTTCGCTGTTACTTTTCCCAAACCAAGACATAAAATTAAAAACATCATATTTATCATCATGATTTCGCACGTTTGTTGCTTTTAACCTTAAATAGTTTTCAGCTTTTGTTGGTCACATCTTAAACTCGAACGATGCCAGCTTCCCCGAGGAAATCAATACCTAGCAGCGTTCTATTATTCTTAGCAGTTGACAAGCATATAAAACGAATGCGTTTATAGCGTTTACCAATCAAAATATCCACGGTTGTCGAGTATACTTTGTCCTTACGGGGAATGCCACCAGCTAATACAATTTCAGCAAATACTTCCTGGAACTCTACACCCTTCTGCTTAAGCTTTACTAGCAACACTTGTATGCGCAACGGTATCTAAATATGCCACACCATTTAACCCATTTACATTTATGTCTATGTTAGGTACATCTCTACCAACAAGAGAGCTTAGGATTGAATTAAAAGCGAGATTTTGTGGGCTGTTTATCGGGTTGCTTTTGTTGCAATTTAACCGATAATAACCACAGCACCACAACCGTAACAATTAATGGTTCTTTCACCTTTATCGCGCTTTTCTTTTCGTATTTCATCTTTTTGTAGCAATTTTCAGCGGAATAGTTTCTTTTTCTGCAATAACTACAACGAGCGCCAGACTTTACTGGGACAACGGATTGAACAGGAGTTTCGTCAGGCTTATAGGCATCGTATTTATTTTCCACGATCAACATTTCCGGTTCCCTTGCTTCATCTAGAAGCTCGTGAAATAACTTCACGCTTTCGCTTGGAACTCTCACTAATTTTAAACAGTAGTTGCACGTAAGTTATGTTTAACATTGTTGCCTCACTCAGTTTTTCTTTTAATAACTGCCTTTTCTTGCATATGAATGCATCAATTGATTTTGAAAATTTTTCTTTTTCTTGATTGATTTCGGCAAATATACGCCAATCTGGTTGCGGTGGAGAGAATGATTTCCTAAGGGGATCGATGGCATCATTGAAAGACCTTGCCTCATTTTTAATACCTTGCCACCAACTTGATGCATTACTTTCCAGGAGCAATGGCAAACTAACCAAAACTCGGTCGTCGGTAATATTTTCCGAGTCTTTGTAAAATCGTAGCAATGAAATCTTTGACCTGCCTAATACTTTGCCCACCACAAAATCGCGCACTACATTTGCTAAATGTTGCTTTAGGTTCTTGATTAACACGCAAGTTCCCTAATAGTTGGCGAAATTGAGTTTCAGAAGGTGTAACATTTCAAGTAGCATGAATTGGTTTTTGATTAGTATTTGAAGTAGGTTTTTGTACAGCATTGGCTGCGTTACTAGCACCAGTATTTTTCCTTCCTTCCATTTCTTCGTTTTTTCTTGGACTCCTTCGCAGCATAAATCGCAAGCAAAACAACAACAACAAGAGTGAAACAGCTCTCAAGCAACAACAACCACGAGCAGTACAGTTAACACAAGTATACAAATATACGTTTAACGCGTGTTCTTTATTTGCAAGTCGCTGATCGAATGAATTCATCTTCTTACAATGTTAATGCTTAATGCTTAAATATGCAAAGAAATTAGTAAAATCAGAACATAAAATAATAAGTTACAGTTAGGTCAGCTTAGTTATAAGGAGTATTAGCAACAATTAGGTATTAGAACATTAACAACATTTTAATAAAACACAGTCGTGGCTTAAATAAAAGTATACGATAAATTACGAGTAAGAATGAAATGCTCGTAAATTAATATGAATATATTGAAATATCATCGCATGTATGTATGTATATTGTACTATATCAAAGTATGTAATTATCAGCGACGTATCAGATATATTCCAGACAATGTTAACGTTTACAGCTCTGTTTGCGATTCAATTCACGTTAAAATTTCAGTTCGAATAAGTATTGAGTTTTCAAATTTTTTTTCAAATATTATTATTATTTTTAGTTAATACGAGTTTAAAGAATAAATATATTGATGTATGTTCAAAAACTGGATTCCGTGTAAATATATTACGTAAGTAAAAGTGTACGCTTGTTTTTATTTATTTTCAATAATTCTTTTTGTATATTTAATTATTCATTTATTATTATTTTTTTCATTTTACATCTACTTCATTATTTGTGTAAATGTAATTAAAGCATTTAAATTATTATTTCATTTCTTTTTCCTAATAATTTCTTTCATTAGTGTGTATTTATGCTATGTATGTACTTGATATTATTTATATTTTATATACCTATGTATTGTATTTCAAAATGTGAGTATTTTTTTACCAGAAATTTTAAAAATACCAAACGATTTTCTTTTTAATTTTCATTCATACTTATATTCTCGTAATTTTTTTATTAGGACGCCTAATTTCGAAGTGAATTTATATATATGTATATATATTATTATTTTTTTGTAGCAATTTCATTTTCTTCCGTTAACTTTAGAGAACTTTGAGTAATGTGATGCTTGGTATGTTTGGTTGCACCTCGCAGGATCATCATGGGTGTTTTCTTCATAGACAGTCGAGCGGCATCTTGGTCATCTATATAATTTTTTTTTTATAATTGGCGCTTTTTTGGGTTTTTTATGAGGAGTTTTATTTTATGTCAGAAATACATTCGGAGGGGTTGACATTCCCTGCCGAGGGGCGACCGCAACTAGAAAATTTAGCTTAACTTTTTATTTAAATTAGTTTTCTACTCGTATAACTTTTTGGATGTTAGTACGACACCATTTGAACCCGAGCCTTCCTAATGGCAGTACGCAATGCTAACCACTCGGCTACCGTGGTCATCTACTCGCCTATATTTAACTAGGCTTCGATGTTTGACACATCTAATTTCAAGACGCTTGTCTTAAACGTGGTTGCCCCGCTTCATCCCCTTTTGTATTGCCTGTCGTAAGCCTCACGCACATACCGTGCTTGACAGTATGCGTGGTACCTTAAACGCTGCGCTACTATAGACCATGTCAGCTGAACTTTTGCCCCAGTTGCACACATCTTGCCTTTGAACACCACTCGTACCAACGATGAAGGCAGTAAGAGGAACTTCGAAAGTAAAAACTGTACACCCCTTGTCTTGTCAGTCGATCACTTATCGGATCTATCTAAACAGAAGCGATGTCGCGGTCCTAACCCCAACCTGTCCGTGAAGACAGAAAGATAGAAAGAAAAAAAGAAGGTAAAAACCGTACACCGCTTGTCTTGTCAGTCGAGCACTTATCGGGTTTATCTAAACAGAAGCGAGGTTGCCGTCCTAACGCTAACCTGTCCGTGAAGAAAGAAAGTTAGAAGGACAATCGATAGAAAGAAAAAAAGATGATAGAGTAAAGAAGATAGGATTGAATAATACATTAGGAAAGACTATATTGAAAATGTACAGAATGAAACGTTAAAGAATTAAGAAAAACTAATAGATCGGGCGTTTACTAAAACCAGATTATACACAATTCTCCATATTGCAGGCTAACATATAGCATTCATCATCATTATTGGAAATGAGTGACCCAAAGTCAAATCTATCTGTAGCACCTCATTCATTCGGTCGTTGGGCGCTATTGTTACATCACTGATTTTCGGTGTACATAAGATCTTTTGGATTTGTGACATGCTTGCATCCTAGGCTAGCTCGTCGTACAATGGGTCTTTTTCCAACCCCCTTACTTCCAACCGATATAGACAAAATTTTACTTTCATGAAAACAAAGGATAAGTGAAAAGAAAGTATCTGTCAATCTGTCCGAGTCAGGTGGACTATGCCGTGACTCCTACTTTGGCTAAGTCCCCTAACCTGATAATTGTCTATCACCTGGTCGTGTATACCAAATAAGGATAAGTGAAAAGAATCTGTCAATTTGTCCGAGTCAGGTGGAGTCATCCCATGGACTATGGAGAGACTCCTACTTGGCTAAGCCCCCTATCCTGATAATTTTCCGTCTGTTTATCGTATGTCTATCACCTGGTCGCGTATACCAGCACCGATTTTACATGGCCCGTCAGTGTTTAATCAACGCTGCCACGCCCATTTCTACCTTATTGCACCAGTGCAGCACCCACATCAACGAAAATAATTGTTGGTTTAATTATTTTATTTATTTATATTTTTCTAATTCATCGGTTACATAATAATATATTTCAAAATGCTGAACTACAAAAATTAATATAAAAGGATTCATTCAAAATTTAAATAAAAAAAATTTAACCTATATGAATATGTACAGTGATGAACTAAAGTATTGGCATAGCAAGATAGTTCAACTTCAACACCTTTTTTTGGCCACTTATATTTATATTTCCGAAAAAAAAATGCTAGACAGAGGGACACATTTTAAACTATTCCCTTCAATTCTTTTTATTATCTTTTATGTTAAATTAATACTAATTATAAATGAAAAAAGGCAATAATTTTCACCAAACAAACGTTTTGGCACACTTAAATTTTCTCTTCTATTCGCTATTTCGCTTAAATTTGATTGATCTAGCGATTTTTTTCAAAAGTCCCGTTATGTCTACATAAGCAATTGCATTTTTTTTTCAAAAATCAAATCGCAAACATCATAGAGCCTTCAATTATAGTGAGCTTAGCGTAATTTTCAGAAAAATGAGTGGCAAAAATGGTGAATCTAACGTATCTCAGCGGAAAATAATTTTATATTTGCATAAACAGGGCAAATCATATGCAGAAATTGGCGAAATGATGGACAGAAGCCGCTACACCATAAGAAGCATTGTGAACCGATTTGAGGGGGTTTCATCTTTACAAAACGCAACACGTAGAGGCAGGCCTAAGGCTTTAAATGACCGCGAACGCTGCCAAATATTAAGAAAGGTAAAAAAGAAAGCCAAGATTATCTTCCACACAAATCGCAGCGGAAGTTAAGAAGAGTTGGGAAAGGATATTCATCCGATAACGGTCCGGAGAGAACATGAAGCTCACTTTCATTCTCGTGTAGCTAGACGCAAACCTCTAACCTCAAAAGTGAACCAGAAGAAACGTTTAGCCTGTGCTAAGGAGTACCTAAGCAAACCAATTGACTTCTGGGACAATGTACTCTTCTCGGATGAAAGTAAATTCAATATCCTTCAATATGATGGACGGGAAACTGTGTGGAGAAAACCTAACACTGAACTTCAAAAAAATAACCTTTCTGCGACTATAAAACATGCTGCATGTCCGCTGCAAGTGTGGGCGAACGGCTGACGGTTGACGGCTTTATGGACAAAAACATACTAAAATTCTTAAAAGGAATGTCAAAAAAAGTGCCGAAAAACTTAAACTTAACTCATGATCTAAACCCAATTTTGAACATTTGTGTGAAGAGCTAGATAGGCGCGTTAATAAGCGCGTTGTATCAACAAAAGAAGAGTTGAAGCTGGCACTGGTGGAGGAATGGAAGAATATTGGGGCAGAAACCACACAAAAATTGGTCTCATCGAAGCATTCATAAAATGAATTGAAGTAAAAATAGTTGAAAATGTGTCCCTCTGTCTAGCATTTTTTTTTTTTCAGAATTAAAAATATTTTCATAAGTGGTCAAAAAAAGGTGTTAAAGTTGAACTATCTTGCTGTGCCAATACTTTACATCACTGTATATACGTTTTTCCTTAATTATTATTATTATTTTCTTATTTCTTGTGTATTTCCTTTTTTTCTTAATAACATTAATTTTAAAAATGTGGATACTATTGTACACTGTACAGCTCTGAAAATATGAACCTACTCAATTTCTACAATTCATCTTACTCTTACATTTATAAATTATCACTTACCGATCTCGCTTGATGAAGGTGCTAGCACGAAGGAGATGGTGAGCTGTAAACTGAGAGCATGCTTCTAAAAGTATCAGATACACCTGTTACGTACTAATCCGACGATGTCAACTGATACTATGAAGAATATCAGATTAGTGGTAGGAAAGTTAGATATGGCACATATAGTGCTTACAAAGCAAAATATGTGTGTAAAAAAATAAATATGTATATAGCTAAAATTAAAATGTTTAGCGTCCGAAAACGCAAAAAAAAATTTAATTCAAAATAATCTGGTCGTTCGAGGAAAAATAATAGAAGTTTCTCGCAATATAACGTGAAAGGTAACAAATAATTAAAAATTCGTAAATCCGCATGTTTTTGTTGACCGGAAACAAATATGTTCGGACAGTGTATTCGAGTATGTGGTGAGTTTCTTTCCCTGCGGCGCTCTATTAACTGCGAGAGTGATTAAGCCTTCACTCCGGCTTAACATTACGCGTTGAATTACCTGGTGTTAAAGCATTCAGGTCGTCGGGGTCTTGTGACATTGGGGAAATCGGTCTGGAGTTTAAGACCGCTTCAATACGTACGACAAGGGTAGTGAACCTCTCGAATGTGAACTTATGATTGTTCGTGATTTTTGTGAAGTAGATTTTTAAACTCTTCAGTTCTGCTTCTCAGAGTCCTTCCATTTGAGGTGCATAAGGTGGAATGAATTGCCAGGAGAGGCCATGAGATCCTTATTGAGACTACGCTTTGCTCCGATAAATGTTTGTCCATTATCTGACATCATTTTGTGTGGTATACCGTATCTGTAAACGAAACTAGCAAATGCGGCTATGAACGCTGCAGTATTTAAATGGAATAAAAGTTCGAGGTTTGTGGCCTTTGTTACAAAATATATAACAGTACAAACATAAGCCTTTGATTGTGATGTTGTTTGGAGAGTTGACGTTTTTACCAGAGTGCCCTTGGATAAGATGAGGAGTGCGTGAGGGCAATTGTCGGCCAGGACGGTTTGATATCACGCGTTTAATATCACGCGTACCTAAGTCAGCTGGGTTGTGGAAGGTGACAACGTATCGCTAAGTAGCGTTAATCACGTTTTGTAGAATTTTAGAGATTCTATAGAACACATATGCTTTCCATGTCCATGAAGGTTTCTCGAGCTAAGTCAACGGAAGAATCACTCCATAAAGTTAGCTCTTGATGTGGCAGATCGAGTTGAGTTTGTATCTGCTTTACTATCTTTGCGAAGAGTACTGTCCCACATAGTTCCAGTCTCGGGAGTGAAACCGTTTTGAGGGGAGCAACTTTGCTTTCGCTAACGAGCCCTCTTTCAGAGGCGTCAGAAAATCCATGTATTTAGATTACGCCTTCCGGGGAGAATTTTACCCATCGTGGTATCTTTATCTCGGAGATAGCTTAGCTACGAGCCCTATTCAGAGGCGTCAGAAAATCCATGTATTTAGATTACGCCTTCCGGGGAGAATTTTACCCATCGTGGTATCTTTATCTCGGAGATAGCTTAGCTACGAGATTTTTCCGAAACGAGGTCTATTTTAGAAGCGAGAGGGGCTTGACTGTTTCGTCCCTGTCTATTCCTTGCATCCAGAGTTGTTGAAATAGGTTTTTTGGCAGTTATCATTAAAGGCGATTGCCATCCTACCGGGTCGAACAGTTTCGCGACTACTGACAATATTTGCCTTTTTATGGCAGTGACTGCCATGTCGGTTTTTACTGGATCTAAGCAGGTGGGGTCTGCTAGAGGTTGTGAGGCATATCGTTGCTATCAAGATATGTGATCTTGAATGATGACAAGCCCACCGCCACCTACTTTTGCTAGGATATCACTACCGACTAGCATGTCGGTTTTCGCTGGAGCTAAGCATCTGGGATTTGCTAGAGTTAGAGAGGCATATCGTTGATATCAAGATATGTGATCTTGAATGATGGCAGAAAATGATGTGGGAAGTCCGAAGAAAACTTGAACACGAGAAGTTACCAAGGTTTTTTGAGACCTATGCTGTTATTTGAGTTACTTCTCATTTATGGAGAATCGGAATGATTGCTGTGGGAAGCAATGTTCTTTCTCTTCTGCTGGACAAGTGTGAAATAATTTTATCTTCCTCTTTTTGAGTAGAGTTTCACGCTTTTGATGCCTGTTGAGAGGAAGAGGGCTTTTCTTCGTCAATTGTCACTTGGGATGTGACAGTTTTTCTGGGAAATTTTTGATTATCTAGGTTTGTGTATTATTGGAGTAATAAAGAAGTGACTGGCGGTATACACATATAAAATTACTTTTACAATCTCTCTCTGAGTGAGAGTACGCCAGACAATTTTTACAATAGTTATTGTCCTTAACGAACTTGTTCCGATCGGGCACGGATAGCTCTCTAAATTAACTCACATCATCATCGAGTGATTGGAATTACGAAGTTTACACATAGCAGGTCTTCCTGGGTCTGTACGCTGCATGTGCCTTCTACTTCTGTTCAAGAAAGTATAGTTATGAGTTCTCTGCTCCCATAGATACAGGTATTCTCGAGGTAATCTGGAAGTGCATATTTTCTCTGCGGCCTCCACTGGATATCTACTAATAACCAAAGATTCTCACATCGGCATGAGAGTGCTTGCCATGTAAGCTCGAAATTTAGGTCGCTTACCGAATATTGTTGAATTACCCGTGCATCGTGTTTTCGGCTTTAGACTTTTGCGTATTCGATAGCATGGGGTGCTCTATGTAGACTTCTGTGAAAAAAATACGGAAGGACGGCCATTCTTCATTACTTCCGTAAAATGGACTTGTGTCATATGCAGGTACTATTATATAAATTAATTTAACGTCGGTGTGCGATCATTTAAATTAAACAATTTATTTATTTATTACATAAAACACGACTACTCTTTATTACAAATTAAATTTGATCGTTATATTAATATTTTAATTATGACGATGCGACTCGCCTTTAACATGTCAACTTTTGTAATGCTTCTCCAAGCCCAAAAACTTTATTTGTGAGTCTTTAATAATTGTATTTTCTCTTCTTTTACTGCGCATGTCCCAACAACTATGTTAGCACCCACAACTGGTTTTGTTTATTTCCCCTTCCACTAGCCTACACTATTGCACAGGCGCGGGTGTAGGTTTGTGATTGGCTTTGATATTTTGATGATCTTCATAATCGCTGACACTATGAACAATAGGCAACGGTAATAGCAATTTGTTTGTTTGTTATCAAATAAGTGCAAATATTTTCACTGCATTTAACTACCGCTGTTGCTAGGCGCGTTTGATCTTCTGCCTCGCAACCAAGCATCAAATTTGATGTATTGACTTAACCCAGCATACGAAAATCTAGATCGAAGTCGGTCGATCGGAAGGGATACCTTAACTACCCCCGTTGTTAAGATTGCACGTCCTCGGGCTTAAGCAAAAATTTTGTGTACCATAATGTTGTAGAAGTATGAAGTTTGTTGATTAATGTGGAACAAATGGCGCAGTCGCAGTAAACTTAAATTACTTGAATTAAGTATATTACAATTAGTTTTATGTGCTTATTACTACTTACAAAATGTTCTAACATAAATTGTCTTAATATTCAGAAAAAGTATGATAATTCAAATCATGAAAAAATGGACTTCTTTTTGTACGTTCGTCAATCAAAAAATTTCTTTTTACGTTAAAAAAATTACCGAAGGTTGCTTTTATGTATCCTCTTACCGTCAATTAAAACTGTCGTGCCAATATCCTTCTGGATGGTTTTCTCTACAAAGACTTTATCCAATTTGTTGCCAAGTCTTTTGTTACGCCTTAAGAAAACTTTTTCCCCTGGATGATATGTTCTCATGGATTTATTTACATTAAATATTTGTAAGGTTAGCATTTTCCTTAGATTTTCTAAACTTTCTTCTGAGCTTTCATGAAACACATCAATTGGCCTAGCGTTAATCAAGAGTGAATACTACAATTGTATTTGTGCGTTGCTAGTAATACCAGCTCGGTAACATCACCAATTTGCTGCTGATTCTTACTACATCGAATAATTTCGAGCAACGTGGAATGAAACCGCTCCACCTGTCCATTACTTTCACTATGGAGGGTTGGTACAAAAAACTGTTTTATGGAAAAATTATCTCTTAGCAACGTCATAATAGCGTTCGAAGTCAAGGACCTTTCATTATCGGACACGATAGTTTTTGTGTTTTTAAATACGAGCAAAGTTTCTAAAAGTGCTATTTTTATGTCGATAATTGATCTAGAAGCAATAGGTTTCACAATGGCGAATTTGGATAGTTTGTCTATACAGGTCAAAAATAAATATTTAGAAATTATAAGAATGTCAATATGAAGGATTTCTCCTGGTTTGGTAGGAATTGGGGTTTGGCCTATCACTGCATTAGGTGGTTTACGTTGATACTTATTTTCTTGGCATATTTTGCAATTTATGGTCATTGTCTTAAGTAAATGTTTCATGTTTGGAAAATAGTACTCGCGGGAAACTTGTTGGTAGTTTTCTTTTAAGCCTCGATGGGCCCTATTGTGCTCTGTTGCTACTGTTTCAAGTTGGTCATCCTTATTGGTTAAATCTATGACAAGAAGTTCGGTATGAACAAATTTAACCCCTGGAAAAGCTGATAATATAGAGCTCTGTACTTCGCCCAGTGTAGGAAGATCGCAGCATATTCCGTTTGTAACATTAGGGTTAATCGCACACTTTAAACACTGAATTAGATTATCAATTGAGGTATATGTAATTGTGTGTCTAATGATTTTTTGAAAAAGGATCTTTGTACTTTTACTGCATGTACTTGCTTTAGACAGCAGTAGCTGGTTTTTAAACTGATTTACTGAGTTTTTTACTGTCTTTATTACGTCACTGGATGATACTTCACTATGGACTGTTTCAGCTGATTCGGTCTCATTTAAATTGTGGGAAAACTGTCTTGAAAGTGCATCTGCTACTTTATTCTCACTTCCGGGCTTATAATAAAACTTAGGTGAAAATTCCTCAATAAACGCACGCCATCGTTTCATTTTGCTATTGGGGTTTTTGTCTGACATCGCGAATATAAGCGGCTGGTGGTCAGTAAATATTTTTATATTCTGTATCCCGTATAAATAATGGCGCAGTGTTTTCAACGCCCACACAATGGCAAGTAATTCACGTTCATTAACAGCATAGTTTTCTTCACTCGCCGAGAGTGTTCTCGAGATCATAGTTATGGGACGACCCCGTTGCGATAAAACCGCTCCTAATGCCTTGGAAGAGGCATCAGTTGTAAGCTCGAATGGCTGATTGTAATTGGGATATTGAAGTAAAACTTCCTCAGATGCTAATATATGCTTGATCTTTTCGAATGCACGTAGTGCTTCGGCATCGAGAGTGATTTTTATTTGTTTCGACGTCTTTGTACCCACCTGCCCGTTTTCACCACGAAGGTAAAGGGTTAATGGTTTAACAATGGATGCATAATCTTTAACGAAACGTCGATAATAACCGGAGAGACCGAGGAATGAACGCAATGCACGCAGCGTTTTTGGTGGTTCGTAATTAATTATGTCATGAACTTTGTCTGGACAAGTTGTTATGCCCTTTTCCGAAACAACAAATCCCAAGAACTCCACTTCTGCTTTGAAAAATTTCGATTTTTCTGGCGATACCCTCATTCCAGCACTTTCAAGCTTTTGCAAAATATAATCGATATGCTCCAAATGAGATTCTTCGTTTGGAGAGTAAATGATTATATCGTCGACATAAACATGGCAGAATTTCCCAATTACATCGCGTAACACGTCAATAGTCCTTTGGAATATGCTGGGCGCATTTCTCAGTCCGAATGGTAACCGACAAAAATCGTATTTCCCATTATTGATACTAAACGCTGTCTTTTGCCTGTCCTGTTCGCACATTATAATTTGGTGGAAGCCTGATTTCAGGTCTAAAGTTGTAAAGAATTTCGAACTTCCTAGGTTAGCTAATATTACAGATGTATCTGGGATGGGGTATCGATCAGGAATAGTCTTTTCATTAATTTTCCGAAAATCAATTACCATACGTAAATTGGGTTTTCCATTTTCATCGACACCTTTTTTCGACACAACGTGCACGGGTGAATTGTAAGGCGAACAAGATTCTTGGATTATACCATCTTTGAGCAGTGATTTTATTTCGTTATTGATAAATGGTGCTACTGATATTGGATAGGGATAAGTTTTACTGTAAATTGGATCTTCTGTAGTTGTGCAAATACGGGTCTGAACTTTTGTATTATAAGGCAGTGCCCTATCTGGGTCGGCAAAAGCATTTACGTTTTTATTTATAATGCTACGAAACTGTAACTGAAATTTCGCTGGTACCGAATCTTCTGTAATAGTAATTAGATTTACTTGGTCACATGAAAGAAAGCATAATTTAACATTACCATTCCGGTAAAATAAATAGCCTCTAACAGTATCGATTTTCGCGTCGATTTGTTTTAAAAAATCGTATCCTATTATACCGTCAAACGTGTTTAGGTTTGATAACAAGTAAAACGTTGAGGTATTTTCTAAAATATTTATTTGACACTTTTTGTTAATGACATTTTCGCCATTTATGGATTTTAAATTAAATCCGTTTTTCAGGGTTTTGATTCCGTGCAGAAATGGTAATGGCTTAATAAAGTTTTTGGATGTTCCTGTGTCAATCAGAAATCGTAGCTCCTGACCGTTTCTTCCTTTTTTCGTAATGAACGGCAGGAGCGATCTTAGTTTAAATAGTTGACTTCATCACCGTTATCTAATGGTGTTACGTCAACCTCATTATAATTGTAGTGATCTCCTATATATTGATTATAATCTTCACTAAAACTTTCATATTCTCGGTCATTGGGAGGAATTTCTACTTCCGGCATAAAGTTCACCTTCTGTATTTTATGAAACGGCGAACGGTCAGATAAAACGCGATCATTACTACGCTTAAATGCTACTGCGGGATTAGAACTTTGTGGATTTTGTGGTTTAGAAGTGTATTTAGAATGTTGTTGTGGGGCATGAGGCTGTTGTGGAGAAACTGAAGTTTGAAATTTATTATGCTGTCTATAGAAGCTCGAACCGTTATCTATTTCCATTGGGATTGGTTTATTTATGTTCTGATTTTTGGTCTCTGTAGATTGATAATTCTGCTGATATGGTCTTGGACGATAAGGTTTACTTGCGTTACCCAATGCAAAAGCTTCGTAACGTTTATGGCTAGTTTCTAACTCTTGTGCAACTGCCAAGGCTGATGGAAGGTCCTTAGGCTTTGCGGAGAATAAGACATCACATAATGGTCTTCGAAGACCAGATATGAACACACGTAATGCATTTTCTCTAGCCCTTTCATTTAAAGCTGCTACGAGCTCGGTATTACCACTGTGGGTCATAATCTGTTTGTTTATAATCATTGATAACTTTTTATCTACCCGATCATAATAATCAGTAATGGACAATTTGTCCTGTCTTAAAATGCTTAACTCGTTCTCTAATACGTGAAGCGGTCTTTTGTCTGAATACGCCTGATCAAGCCTTGAAATTATAGCTTTAAAATTCAATACCGTGTTAAAAGAAGCGAAAGTAGAGTTGGCAGACTCGGTGATTTTATTTCGAAATATGCCCATGGCAATATAGTATCTTTCAGAACCCTCTTTATAATAATTAATGGCAAATTGTGCGGCGCTGCGCCAGCCTGGGTATGAAGCGGAATCACCCTTGAATTCCGGCAAAGATTTAATCAAATCTAAACTGGCATTGTCTTGAACTAATGTATTTATAGAAACCGGAAGATGCCGGTCCACGGAAGGTGGTTTCAACCTATTTACAGCTAAAGTTAATTGATTAAGCTGTTCCGAGAGCTCCAACCTAGTTCGCTCACTGGCCTCATTAACAATTTCAAGTATCTGTTCTCTGCTGAGACTCATTTTATCCCTATGAATTTCGGAACAAGTTTTCTTAGATAAAGCAAAATTTACCTTAATAAAATCAAAAGAGGCAAATAATTGGAGTAAGTAGAAAAGCTCTTGATTGTCAACGCAAAGTTTTTAAACAACAAAGAATTAAATATTCTTTTTTTTACTGTTAACGGCGAAAATAGAATCACTCACAGAAGAACGTTGGTTTTTTTAACGAAGTTGAAAAAATTCAATGTCAAAAGCGCAATTTATAAAAGCAAAAATATTTTTTCTGGAGGAAAACAAGTAATAAGCTCCCTCAATTTTTATTATAATTATCAAAACCGATTTTATTTTTCACATAATTAAAACTCATAAAGCGAAAAAAATGAAATATAATTCGAAAATGTGTTTGAACACAAAATGTGCACTTTTTATAAACACGTGTTTTAATTCAAAATTTTTGAAATTTTTTCTATTACAATTTAGTCGTAAGTTTAGTCCACTTTAACGTAAGTTGAAAAACCACTTACAGTTTTTAGATTGCTTATATCTAGGTATATGCTCCTTCCTCTTGGTCCTATGGTCCTTGCGTAATTCGAGATGGGCAGCTTCTTAATATTCTGTGGGCTTTTTGAGTAAATTATTAATATTTTAATTATGACGATGCGACTCGCCTTTAACATGTCAACTTTTGTAATGCTTCTCCAAGCCCAAAAACTTTATTTGTGAGTCTTTAATAATTGTATTTTCTCTTCTTTTACTGCGCATGTCCCAACAACTATGTTAGCACCCACAACTGGTTTTGTTTATTTCCCCTTCCACTAGCCTACACTATTGCACAGGCGCGGGTGTAGGTTTGTGATTGGCTTTGATATTTTGATGATCTTCATAATCGCTGACACTATGAACAATAGGCAACGGTAATAGCAATTTGTTTGTTTGTTATCAAATAAGTGCAAATATTTTCACTGCATTTAACTACCGCTGTTGCTAGGCGCGTTTGATCTTCTGCCTCGCAACCAAGCATCAAATTTGATGTATGGTATTGACTTAACCCAGCATACGAAAATCTAGATCGAAGTCGGTCGATCGGAAGGGATACCTTAACTTATAGTTTTGTGCATTAGGGTGAGTTTTATATTGCGCTTGTGGTATTAGTGTGGGGGATTCTGGTTTTATAGTGAGTCCTTCGAGTGCCTCACTTATTCGGATTTTATTCAGCGACGCGTTGTTGAATTATGTCTCGTACTCTTCTGCGCAAGTCGAACGAGATTTTTTATCCACTGTATCGCTTAGCTGCATGATGTTGTGAGTTGCGACCACCTTATCTGTGAGCTTGTCCAGATGATCTTTGTCATGTCTAACTTCTAGTGCCGTTTGAAGGGTACTGCCGTCGCTCCACCACTTCTCAGAATTTGTCCATTGTTGAAAGTTCATGCAGGAACCTTCTGTGTGATTGTGAGACTCTTCACATACTTGATATTTGGACCGTGTGCGTGGGCCTGTTAGGGGTTGAAGGTTTTGTGGCTTTTACGGTTTATAGTGGAGTCGTGGACTCTGGAAATTTGTTTAAAAACAATTCTTTTTATTATAACATTATTTTATTTATAATATTGTTTTATTACAATATATTAAATTTAAAATTATTTATTATTGTTTACAATAATTTTTATATATTTATGTTTTATTTTATTTATAAACATGTACTTATGTATTTTGAATGTATGTAGGTGGGAATGAAAAAAAACTTTTTTTAAACTGTTCTTTTATTTTATTCAATATAATCCTCTTTTAGCTTGATACACTTATTCCAGCGATTTTCCACCTTCTTGATCCAGTCCGAAAAGTAACTTTCCGGAAGGTCTGCAAAATATTCCTCCGCGGCCTTTCTCGTTTCCATACATGCCAAACACGTCCACAATAATAACAATCAGCTGTCAAAACAAAACTAAGAGCAGTACCGCATTCTGGCGGTCAAGGAAGTTACTACTCACCCGACCTAGTATATATGTATAGTGGAAGATGTATGAATACATGTAACATTGCAACCCGACAAGGGACGATGGGCAGCCCTGGTATGAGAAAATGCCAGTGAGGAAGTAGCCAAGCAGAGAAGCAGATCGTCCAGCAGAAATCTTCGTTTTATATTATAAAGCTTAATTGAGTTCAAATATTTTACATAAGTGGAACATTTACATTATTAATATATAACTTTTATTGCACTTGTATTTAACTAAATAAACTCTATAAATCTTACATACGTGTTTATATCGTATATGCAAATGCTCTCCGGTAGTGAACTTGGATATTGCCCACTGGCTATTGCGAATAGCGAAGCAGTCGGAATAGCCGGAATGCAAAAAAGAGTATTACTGCGCACTGCATCAATGTATATTGGTTGTATATTTGTTCGCTCGGTTGTTGGGTAGCGGACACTTCGCTATTGGAGTTGTGGTATGGGTAACTGTGGGTAGTGTAATATAATCACACTGGTGCAGTTCTGGTCCCGATGGGAGTTGTTTCGGACAGTTAGGATGTATATGTGGTGAGATGTATATACGTATGTATGTAAATAAATGAGACAAGTAAAGCTGTACTCACTTTGGAATTTCCTTTTTAGTACAAACCCTAAGAATTGTTTCTTTATTTATTTTTTCCTGGTGCTTCTTTTTTTACTTGCGTTGTCTTCGTTCTTTGGCCGTTGGTGTTGTTATTCCGTTGTGTTGATGAGCCGTTTGATCGCTTAAAAAATATATATAATTTTTTCTTTTTTTTTTTTGATTACATTACACCGCACTACTTTAAGTATATACTTTGTATTTCTTCACTGGTAAGTAAGTAACTGAATTTATATATGTGCATATGTATATTTGTCACTTTTTTTCAGCGAACGGTACGTTATGTAATTTTAATAAATTATGTATATTTTTTCTTCGGTTCAGCGGTTGCAAAGCGCCAATTATATATACATATGTATGTATTTTTCACTTTTTCAGCGAACGGTAAATACGGTATATAACTGAATTTATACATATATGTATATATATATCTTCCGCTTTTTTCCAGCGACTGGTAAGTATGTAATTTAAATTTTTATGCATTTTATGCATTTTGCAGCGAATGGTAAGTATGATATACCATATAACTGAAGTAAAACTGTATATTTTCCACTTTTTTCCAGCGACCGGTAAGTATGTAATTTTATTTTTTTATAATTTTATGTATTTTTCACTTTTGCAACGAACGGTAAGTACGATATAACTAAATTTATATATGAGTATATTTTTCCATTTTCTTCAGCGACCGGTATGTATGTAGTTTTAATTTTTATCTTTCTTAATTTCATGTATTTTTCACTCTTTCAACGGTAAATACGGTTTATAACTAAATTTATATATGTATATATATTTTCAACTTTTTTCCAGCGACCGGTAAATATGTACTGTAATTGTAGTAGGTATATACGTGTAAAATTTTTCACTTTTTCCGCTAACGGTAGGTACGGTATATAAAACTAAATCTATATGTGTATATATATTATCAACTTTTACCACCGGCCGGTAAATATATAATTGTAGTAAATATATATAAGATATATATATCCTTTTTTTAATTTTATGTATTTTTCCATTTTATATACATTTTTTCAGCGAACGGTGAGTAAATAACTTTAGCAGCTATACATATGTAAATATACATGTATACGAGGTGGGATCATAAAATAACCGTTATTTCAAATTTTTTGAAAAAGTATTTATTTATTCATCAATAACTATCTTGTCCCCTTCGCTGCTGTTTCGATTTTTCTTTCATCGGTGTCTTCAGTTTTGGGAAGAGCAAAAAGTCAGCGGGGGCCAAGTGCGGTGAATACGGTGGTTGAGGTAAGATAACGGTTTTGTTTTTGCCAAAAATTTACGCGGAGCATCGATGTGTAAGTTGCAAAAGCCATGATTGCTTTTTTCACAATTCTGTGCGTTTCTGACGAATTGCTTCGCGCAAACTGCGCATACCTTCTAGGTAGTATTCCCTATTGACCGTGCGACCTTGTGGCAAGAATTCATGCTGCACCACGCCATTTTTTATCATAATTCTCTTCACTGCCTTAATGTTTTCATTGGTTGTTGACGTGCTCGGGCGACCAGGACGAGCATTATCATTGACATCTTCCCGGCCTTCCTTAAACCGGTTATATCACAATTGAACTTGTGTTCTGCTCATAGTAGAATCGCCAAACGCCACAATCAATATTTCAAATGCCCTTGCGCATTTAATTTCATTTTTTACACAAAACTTACTACAGTTTCTTTGACCCATTTTTTCGAATAGTAAAAAATCGAAGAGCACATCAAAACACGGTAAACCTTTTTATCTGTCAAAAACAAACTGACAATACAAAATATATACATAAATACATATTTTATTTTGGCGGTAGCCGAGTTGTTAGCATTGCGTACTGACATTCGGAAGTCTCGGGTACAAAACCTGGTGCCACCAACATCCAAAAGTTTTGGAGAATTAATTTTATTAAAAAATTAAGTTAAATTATTTAATTGCCGTCGCCCCTCGGCAGGGAATGCCCATCCCTCCGAGTTTATTTCGGACATGAAATAAAGGCTCCTCGTAAAAAAACCATCAGCCGTTCGAAGGTGGCTTGGTATAAACTGTAGGTCCCTCAATTCGTTGGAAAAACATCAAGACGCTAAAACCACAATTCCGAGGAGCAGCTCGGCTAAAAATCGCTTCAGCGGTTACAAAGCGCCAATTTTAAATAATATATAATCTTATGTATTTTTCAATTGGATATAAATTTTTTTCTTCACTTCACTTTTCCACTTTTCATTTTTAAGTAATAAATGTATTTATATATATACCTATATATTTATTTATTACCACTGGACCACTTTCTTTCGTGTTTTTTAAATTTATCGCGACTATCGCTTCCTTTTTCGCTGTTTTTCCGTTGACGATTAGTTGTCTACAAACATACAGGCTTTTTGTTTTTTGTTTGTATATTTTTCTTTTATTTAGATTCACTCCATTATTCGGCACCATATTCAAGTTTACGTTTGAATACAAATTTTTACTATTTTGCTTTAAAAATCAAATCAAACACAGCGGTTTTGCTTCAAAACTTTAACACAATTATTTTATTATAATTGGCTTCATTTACACAAATATTTTTTTTTGTTTCACAATGTAAATATGTATGCGCACATATAAACGTTTTATTTGGGGTATAGCAAGCGATTGATCTTAATTTACTGTAAGCTTCTTACTTATAATGCTTAGCTTAGGTTAACACTTTAACGGAAAAGAGGGGAAATTTCGGTTTTCGTTTTTCATCTATTTTCTTTTTTTTACAGGTTGGGATTTGGAAAATAATGTAAATATTCCAGGGGTTAAAGGGTGAGTATTTCAGGTAAATAATTCAAAGTAAGGGTAAGTATAGCTTTTCATATACACGTATACATACGATATCTATTACGTTTCAGTTTATAGCAACGAAACAGGGAAAGTCCCGAATATACATCGTTGTGTTGTCTGTGTTCATCTTTTGTTTCAACTCCATAATTGCATCAGCTGTGTTCGTATAATTTACAAGGTGTGTTAAAACATATATGTAAGTGTTCTATTTTTAATTTTGTTCTTATAAAAATTACAAAATAACATACTCGCAAATGCCTCCAACAAAAGATTTCGCAACGAGCTCAAATTATGGATGATGTTGAAAGATTGCTTCTGATATGGATTAATGAAAAGCAAATGCAAGGTGACTCAATGTCGCAGTATATATTTTGTGAGAAGGTATGCATGTACCCATTGTAAAAGAAAATAGTTTCTATTTTCCTTTATCTTTAAGATATACCAGTTGAAGTTTGCCGGTTTTACTAGTAGATGTCGCTAGCAATATGTATAAATTTCTATGATTTGGCATGTATGTAATTTTTTTCTATTGACATTAACCTACAAAAATACGCAAGTCATATTACGCCAAAATAATAACGTCATATTTGTTTACCTCAGTGAATATGTCGAGATTCGTTCCAAGTAAATCGCATTTGCTGCATTCGTTGTTTTTTTATTTCATCAAAATAAAAAAGCAGCTGAAACTCACCGGTTGCTGGTAGAAACTTATGGTGGACATGCTTCAGTGATTATAACATGTGAGACATGGTTTCGTCAATTTAAAAGTGGAGATTTCGATTTGACAGAGACAATGAACATCCTGGTGCAGCGAAAAAGTTCGAAGACGAGGAATGGCATTTTGATCCAACCCAATCGCAACAAATATTTGCGGAAACACTACACGTGACTCGAGGAGAAATTTGCGAAGGTTCAAAAGCCATGGGAAAGATCCAGAAGTATGGAAAATGGGTGCCACACCAGCTGAACGATAGACAAATGGAAAATCGAAAAACCGTTTGTGAAATGCTGCTTCAACGATTCGAAAGGAAATCTTTTCTGCATCGAATTGTCACGTGGGACGAAAAATGGATTTATTTTGAGAACCCGAAGCGAAAAAAATCATGGCTTTCCCCTGGTGAAGCTGGCCCATCGACTGCAAGGCCAATCGCTTTGGCCGTAAGACAATGCTCTGTGTTTGGTGTGGTGTGGTATACTACGAGTTGTTAAAACCTGGTGAAACGGTGAACACGGATCACTACCGACAACAAATGATCAATTTGAATCATCCGTTGATCGAAAAACGGTCGGAATGGGCCCGAAGACATGGCAAAGTTATCTTGCAACATGACAACGCGCCGTCTCATACCGCTTAATTGGGAAATATTATCGCACCCGCCGTACTGTCCAGACCTCGCCCCGTCCGACTATCACCTTTTCGCATCGATGGGACACTCCCTTGCAGAGCAGTGCTTCGCTAATTTTGAAGAAGTGGAAAAATGGCTCGTCGAATGGTTTGCCTCGAAAGAGAAAAAGTTTTTTTGGAATGGTATCCATAATTTGCCTGAGAGATGGGCAAAATGTGTAGAAACCAATGGTCAGTACTTTGAATAAAAAAATTTTGAGATTCTTCTGAAAATTAAGTGTTTTCTTTATCGAACAAACCGGCAAATTTCAACTAACACACCTGGTATGTATTGGTTAATTTTTCCCGTTTTAAAAGTTTTGAAGTATTTTTTGTAACTTCATTTTAAATAAAAGTTCCAATTGAACTAATACATATGTTACGCTGTTGTGTAGTTTTTTTTTAGATCTGGAACGGATTAATTTATTTGGCATGTATTTGTATGGAAAAAGTCGTTTGACATAACGAACGAGGTGCTAGAACGAATTAAAATCGTTAATAGAGGGTCCACTGTATTTACTTCAAATTACTTAAATTTATTTTATATGCATTTCTCTCATTTTAAATTATTATTTGATTCACCTTCAATTTTATATTTCATTAATTTTATTTTTATTTAATTATTTTTTTTTTATTCAAATTTAATTATAATTTTAGTATATGTTTATTAAGTATTGTTTTTAATTTAATTTAAGTTAAAATATTTTAATTTTACTGAATTTTAACTTTATTTTATTTCAACAGTGTTTACCTTAAATTTTAATTTGGGATTTAGCTTCTTCTTTTTTTGAAACAAATAATTTATTTTTTTTTTTCATAATTGTTTTTTGAGGCCATACACGTACATACTATTAATTTTTGTTATAAGTTTTATAGTAGTATGGTTTGTTTGTATGAATTGAATATTTCTTATACAACAAAGAAAAATGGTAGAAGTTACAGCTGTTTCGGAGAACACCACATCTCCTCATCAAACTTCTTGTGACAGGGATCGAACCAACGGCTCCTGGCTTAACAGGCGAGTGTTCTACCACTGCGCCAACATCAGCCATGAAATCTATTGCTGTATTATTCAATTCATTATTAACTAACAACTATTAAGTGCGCTAATTTAGCCGCTATTTTTCTTAATAGAATGGTTAGTGAGTTGCTTTTGAATGCTGTATATTTTCATGCGTTAATTGACTGAAAAATTTATAAGCAGAATTAAGTGTCGGGCTCAACTTATATATTCATAATTGTTTTTTGCGGCTATATATACTACTTCTTTTTTTTTAATGTAACATATTATGTGATTTCAATATACTTCAATGTAATGGATTGTGGTTTATTTATTTACATATACAGTAGGGTGATTCAAAAAAATAACAAATATTTTTTTCTTCTTTCCAACATGCTTAAGAGTTCAATATAGATGTAAAAAGATCCAAGTTAAAATTTGAGCGCTTCATATTAATATTAAGGACGTCCGCATCGCACTTTTCTATTTCCCATAAGAATAACATAGGCAAATATTTGTTTGCGCCTTCTGATTTTTATTGCTTATCCATCGTAAGTCATACAAAAAATCCCTGCACATATTTTTGTAGAGAATTGAACGCTCTACAAAAAAGGTCTCATATAATTTTTCCGAAAACCTAACCAGCTGAAAGTTATTCGAGGTCAAAGTTCAATATGCTGAAAATTTGACCTTTTGTAATGCATTACAGTGAACTCGATGAAGTTATGGAAATCATTTATCAAAGGTTTATGTTTTTCTTTAATGTAGGCGTTCAGGAAATCTTCATAAATTTTCAGCATATTGAACTTTGACCTCGAATAACTTTCAACTGGTTAGGTTTTCGGAAAAATCATACGAGACCTTTTTTGTAGAGCGTTCAATTTTCTACAAAAATATGTGCAGGGATTTTTTGTGTGACTTACGATGGATAAGCAATAAAAATCAGAAGGCGCAAACAAATATTTGCCTATGTTATTCCTATGGGAAATAGAAAAGTGCGATGCGGACGTCCTTAATATTAATATGAAGCGCTCAAATTTTAACTGGGATCTTTTTACATCTATATTGAACTCTTAAGCATGTTGGAAAGAAGAAAAAAATATTTGTTGTTTTTTTGAATCACCCTAAAATACAGCCTTGGCCAAAAGTATTTGGCACCCCACTAAAGTACAAGCATTCTCAAATGTGGCTATCAAAGTTACCACTTCTTTTTGTAAATGTCTTACGTGGGTGTTTAGTTATTGATTAAACGAATAAATTGTGTAATATTAAAAGTCATAGCACTCTGGGTAAACTAAACCTAAAAATTGTAATTTTTAGAAATTCATAAAATATTTTCGTATTTGAAATTTGAATGTGAAAATGTAAATTTCATCTAGTGAAAAGTTGCCAATCTTATAAAAACAGTTCATATTTACCGAAATGCCTAAAAAAGTTAAATTAGTTACGATGATAGAGTTAGAATTCAAGTTCTAAGTGAAGAAGGTAAGTCTCAGGCTGAGATTGCCAATTTGGTGGATGTTCGCGGTGCGCGGTCCAATGTGCTATCAGGCGATTTGTGGAGATAAAATCCCACAATAATAAATCAAAAAGTGGAAGAAATCGTCTAACCAGTAAACGAGAAGACCGAATACTTATACGCGAGTCTCTCAAGGTCAAAAGACTTCTGGAAGCAGATTTAAAAGGATGTAAAGCCCGAAAGAAGCCGTGGCTTTCAGAAAAGAATAGGAAAAATCGTTTGGAATGGGCTCGCCAATACCAACATTTCACGGAAGAAGATTGGTCGAATGTTCTGTGGTCTGATGAATCAAACTTAAGATCGTCTTAAAGTATTAATAGCCATAGCTTCTTACCCTAGAGCAATTTTGAAGACATAATACCAATCTTATGAAAACATTATATTCTTTTCTACAGTTTGGAGCACCTGGTGTGACGTTCGTGAGGCGACGGGTTGGGGAAGAATATCATCCAGATTGCGTGGTACCCACTGTTAAGCATGGAGGAGGCAGCATTATGATCTGGGGCTGCATGGCTGCTGATGGTGTTGGCAAAATGTTCGTTTGCGAGGGTCGCATGGACAGTCAAAAGTACATAAATGTATTAGAAGCTGTTCTTCTGCCTTCGCTAACACGTCTTTTTGGCGATACCAATTTAGACGGGGTTCAATTTCAGCAAGACAGCGCTGGTTTAGAGATAACAACATTGTCTTGTTAGATTGGCCTGCACAGTCTCCAGATCTTAATCCCATTGAGCACATGTGGACTATTTTAAAACGCAAGATTAAGGAACACAGAATAACATCAAAAACTGCCTTAAATAATGCCTTAATTAACGAGTGGTACGCTATAAGGGCGGACGAATGTGCAGAGCTTGTACGCAGCATGCTTAAAAGAATTGCTACCGTTAATAAATCCAATTCTAATTCGGGTAGTAAAAAAGGGTAGTGAGTGTATGAGTGTGCACTCGTAGTTTAGAACTGCACACAATAGGCTGTCGTTACAAATACGAAGAGCGTTCGATCACCTTTGAATAATTCATTATTTACGTCAGAACTTGAAATAAGTACCTAAATAAATAACTATTTGTTTATGTATATTATCTTTCTTACCATTAACATAAAAAAGCTATACATTTTCTACATTTCCTGATGGTATATCCATATATAAAAGTTGTACATACTTACTTTGATAAATAAAAAATAATAAAAATGTAGTATTACAAAATAAAATAATAACAAGTTTTTCCTTATATTTGATAAGATATCTACGCATGTATATATTTTTCAATTATTAATGGTTTCTATGTCATAACTCACTTAAAGTAAAAATTCTTTTCAGCAAAGATGTATGTAAAACTTGCATGTTATTAATAGGAATTCCATTCAAAACGAATGTTAAGATAAAAAATAAGCAAAGAAAATTAGCGTTATTGATTGTTAAATATATTTGGTACATTTCTCATAAGAGTTAAAGGAATTCCTAAAACTCTTTTACAATTTTTAAATACCTGTTATGTTTAAGGAAATAGCATACACAATGTAAAGCATTTGAGTAAATTATAATCATTCATAGCTTTATCTTAGAGATTATCAATTAAAGAAATAACACTATTGAGTAAAACATCTGATTTGTGATGAATTGTTGTATACATATGCATATATACCATGAAGGTATAAAAATGTTGGAAGCGAAATTTTAAAATATTATTTATAAAACTTAATATTGTAAAGTATTTTTAACATATTACTCCACAGCGCATAAATGTACAAGCAGTATTCAACGCAATGAGCATACTTTTAGTTTGTAGGCGTCGAAGTATATATTATATCATCATTCGCTAAACGTCCCATTTAAATTGCTTAGACAGTACTTCAACCTAACTTACATTATCCAGATAAAGCTTGGGGTTTAATAAGGAATAGTAAATTGAAAAAGGTTATTGTGAACGCAGAGTAAGAGTTTAAAAAGAAAAGTCTTTATTAGCAACGAGGAGATAATTAATGCGGTTAATGCTGAACTTGATAAGCTTAAAAAACAAGATTTTGAAGACTGTTTTCAGAAGTGGATCTATAGGCTTAGGAATTGCATTGAATTAAATGGTGATTTTTTAGAGAAGACAAAAATGGACAAAGATTACGAATAAATACAAAAAGGTTCTTTTTATTTTTTTTTTCTGGTCAACTTACCGAACTTTGGTTAATCCCCTCGTATATGTATGTATGTATATAATTGGTGCTTTATACCCGCTCAAGTGATTTTCCGCCAAAGTCCTCCTCCAATTTGTGGTATGTGTGTTGATGTTTTATAACAAACCGGAGGTCAGATATACACTCGGAGGGCTTGACATTCCCTGTCGAGGAGCGACCGCATTTAGAAAAATTAATTTTCTATGATTTTGGATGTTTGTCGAACCAGGAATCTTATCCTGGCCTTCAGAATAGCAGCACGCAATGCTAACCTCATTCCAAAGCTTAATTTCAATTTTTAAAATTGCTGTAAACTTCTTATCCAATCATGCATAGATCACTCATAAGCACACCACATAATTTTAGAACAACAGAAGCACCAAACTGAAATCACAAACTCTAACACAGATTTAAATCAGTGTTGTTACACGTAGGAAACATTCCACATGGGAAAAAATAAATGTAGAGAATTTTTAACCAAATAAAAATATGCTTCAAAATTTATAAAAACAGACATCTTTTAGTGACAGCATTCTCTTATGGCTGCGGTTGAGAAGACAAATGTCTATTCAAGGACTTGATTTGATTTTTTTTGTTACGTTGGTAGTACTGTTCAAATAAGTTTTTTATTCTTTCGTGCGAATTGGTCCTGCTACTGGGAAATTGGAAATTTGATATAAGGAAGTTTATACGCTAAATAAAAAGAAAATAATATTTATAAAAATTGTCTTGTCTTCATAGACAAGAGTTCGTCTTCTTCTAGTGACTGGGGGCAGAGTAGACAACAAAAGAAGTATCGCAAACAAAAGTTTGCAAAAAAGTGATTCGATAATAATAATTTCAAAGGTTAGCTCGAATCTTTAGACGATAATCAAAGTACGTTGTCTGTAACAAAATTTTAAATTGCGGAAAATCGGATACACTCCGAAACAAGAAGACACAAAAGCAATGAAACATCGGTACGGAAAAGTGGTAAAATTACGAGCTTCATGGTCCATAGCTGTAAATATCCATTGATAATATACATACCTATATATTGCCTGTACAGATGTGGCGCAAAATGCATTAAATTTAGTCTTGTTTAACCGAAGCTAATTAATATTATAAGTATAAATACATGAAGTTTTGTTATATTTTATTATATGTAAATATATAATATATACACGTATACATGTTCATATGTATATATTAGTAAAATCGATTTAAAATCAAATAAAATAAAAACTTTACCCAATAAAACTCAACAAAAAGTTTATCATTTCACAATTTTGGTAAATTGATAAGCGGTGGGTCAAGGAATTTGGAATTTGCATTTTGTTTTTGCTTTTGGTTTATGGAGAGCTAATAATAGTGTGCAAACCACTATGAATCGGATGGACGATATATGAATTGTAAACAAACTTTGCCAATTTATAAAAATTAAAAATTGCAATTCTGCTGCTGCCACATGTTAATGTCCTTTGATACCAAAAACAAATTTAGGGGAAAAAACATGAGTGTAAAAAAAAAAAAAAATTGGGAATTTTTGAAAAAAATATGTAACAGCATTGATTTAATTGAATTGTGGAAGGACAATTTGAAATTTATTATTGTTGTGTACTAGTGCAACTATATTTTCTTAATCTAAAGTTCTACATAGGTTTATGCGGAAAGCATATTATGTTGTCCTATTATTTGAGGAAAGTATGTTATACTGTGTCTACGAGGGGATTAAAAAAGATCGATCATTTGTTGACTTTCAATTTGTTTTTTATTAAATCTAAAAATACCAAATTTTTTGAAATTGCCTTATTTGTCTTACTTTCAAATTTTAGAACGAACGGCTAAAATGGAGACGAGAACACACAAGATAGCTGAGGATAGGTCAGACGAAATTCCAACATCCAACGCAAACAGAAATTTGACATGTGATTCTATCGGGTTCAGGCGTAATTTAGATCCAATACAAATATTCAGTCAATGCCAAATTGCATATGGAACAATTGCACCGTCTTTAAAGACTATTTCCAAGTGATTCCGAAGATTCCAGACCGGACATTTTTCCGTAAAGGACGAACCCCGAGAAGGTGGACCAAAATCTTCCACTGATGACGTCACTGTAGCTCTGTTAAGTCCAAAATTGAAATGAAATGATTACTAATAAATTGGAATGTCATGGCTGTATCGCGAATATTAAATAATCCTCTGGGATACGGGAAGAAATTTGCTCGATGGTACCACAAATTCGAATGAGGTCCAATAAAAGGCTCGAGTGAATTTTGCAAAATTTTTCCTAAACAAATTCGAAAATGGTCAGTCTAGCAACTTTAATAAAGTCGTTACTGATGACGAATCTTGGTTTTACAAGTACGATCCAGAAACCAAACAGCAGTGCATGGTATGGAGCCCAACAGCAGCAAACCCACCCATAAAATCTAAGCAACAAAAATCAACGACAAAAGTAATGATGTCAGTTTACTTCAACCGATCTAAAATCGTAGCTACTTTTCCACTGGACAAAAGGTCAGACGGTAACTGCAAAATAGTACACAAAAGTGCTTACCAAGAGTTTTCAAAACTTTATTGGAAAATAGGAAGAAAGAAGATTTGCGGCGCTATTTTTTACATCATGACAATGCGCCATCCCACATTGCTGAAATAACAAATAATTTTATTGTGATCACTGGGATCGAAGAACTACGTCCAGCACTATAGTCCCCGGATATAAGACCATGTGATTTCTGGTTATTTGTAAAAATTAACTGAACTTGATAACCTTAAAAAGCAAGATTCTAAAGACTGTTTTCAAAAGTGGATCTATAAGCTTATAAATGCAGTGAAATCAATGACGATTTTGAAGAGAAGATAAAAACGAATAAATACAAAAAAAAATTTGTTTTTTTTTATGGTCAACTTACCGAACTTTTATTAATCCCCTCGTATGTGTGATATTTATTTTTATTAAGGAGCCAAATATGTACATCCTCCGAAATAACTACATCCTTATAATAGAAGTAATAATGTTAGATTCGGACGCCGTGTTATTTTAAAGTACCAATTAAATTTAAGCGTCAAAAAACAAGTGTGATGTCTTCGAAAGTTTCATGTGAATATCAACACTGGATTGTATACAAAAAGTATCGCTATTTAAAATCTCTTTTCCTTCTTCATTGGAAATAATAATAAGTGTACTAGTGATAACCGATTAAGATGACAGCAGTTAATTTAGCGTTCTTTTACTTTTTTAATCGAGGACTCGCAAATTGTTTGATTATTAAAATCAAGTACTAGTAAGTAAGTAAGAAAAGGACAATCATTCCTCAACTACAAGAAGAGTTTAGCGAATATTAAGTAACGTTGATAAATTTCATACCAAAACCCTATAGTTAAACCACAACGTACCGAACGCCTTAGGAATGTAAGATAGTAATTTCTCGAAAAGTACAACATTAATGACGATAAGAAATTTCTTATCTTGATGACGAAAACTTAGAATGCGCAGATTTCGTTGTTTGGCCCAAAATAAATTTGGTAGACATTTATATCACGATAACTGAATTTTTCAACAAAATTAAAATTATAGGCATTATACATAAAAAAAATCCAAGATTTGGTTCATGCAGCAGTAATTGCAGACCAAATTCTGATTGATGCACATGTAGTTATTTCCAACGGCGAAAACATGATTACACTTATATTATACACAAAAAAAAAAGTATTACTGTTATACACATATAGTTATTTAAGTGGGTAGAAAAAGTAAGTTAAGTTAAAGCTACCAGCGCTTTTTAAATGCTCTCGTCTTGTTCACTTTATCGAATATAATATTTTTGAATATGTTCGGAAAGTACCGTTATAAAAGTACCGCACTTGATAACTTTATTGACCATTGCTTGCCTGGTAAGAAATTTGAGTGCCATTCTATAAAAGTGCTCAGTGATAAAGGGTGGAAAAAGTTCAAGTGCAATAATCAGTGCTTTTGTATTAAAATTTGCAAGATTTCTTAATCTTCCTAATTTTGAAATTGAATTGGTAACCAAATCTTTGATATTATTTTTAATTTAATTTTTTTAAACATTTATGCGATTTTTTTACAGTAAATCGAAATAAAATTACTGAAAATGACAAAGCAACTAACGAATGAGAAGCGTTCAGCCATAATCAATTTGCATAAAGATGGTCACACACAGCGAAAAAAATTTAAAAAAGCCAGGTCGCAATATGGATAGTTACTGCTGGCATCGAGTCATCAGGAAGAAGAGGCAAGGACGCCCAAAGTTACAACGGGGAGAGTTGGTAAAAGAATTTGGGATATTTCTTATTCTGAACCCTTTAAATCTGTTCCAAAAATTCGCGCACAGCTTATAAAAGAAGGCCTTCTCAGTGCACACAGTCCGTAACAGATTGCACCAAGCCAACATTCACGGACGGGTTGCAAGAAAGTTACCCACATAAATAATGCAAATAGGAAAAAACGACAAACATTTTATGAACAGAATAAAACTTCAAAGTTTTTGACATAAAGTGCCCTGGGCTGATGAGTCGATGATTAGACTTAATTTTTCCCATGGTACGGTTTACGTTTGGCGCTCTCCTAAAGGAGAACTGTCATACAAGTGCACATTACCTACAGTTAACTCGATAGAAAAGGGTCTAATGGTTTGGGGAAGCTTATCTGCGAATAGTACTGGCAATATTGTGGCTCTGGAAGGAAGTCACTGCTCCAGTTTATTTAAATATTTTAGAGGAGTACGCCATCCCCGAGAGTCAACGACTAATTGGATCGGATTTCCTTCTTCAATGCGCTTTCATACTACAAAAATCATCATCGAATATATAAAAAAATTAAAATGTGAGTGTGTCGAAATGGCCTCCTCCAAGCCCTGACTTGTCACCAATTGAGAATGCATGGGCAATCTTAAAAATGTGTATAGCTGAAGAGAGCCCCCGAAATCTGGCTGATTTGAAGGACTTCATCTATAACACTTGGACAAATTTTCCTCAAAATGAGTGTTTGAAAATATTTTGTTTGAAAATATATAAACTTTAAAATTTTATTCACCTCTCTGCTTTATAATTCACTTTGATAGCTTACTTGTTCTACCCATTGTATATCAATAAAGGCAACTATGTAGTTATTATTATTTGGTAAGCAAATAATATAGAATAATTAATGATTTTTAAGCAATATAGATGACATTAAAGCAATGAACACAACTCTTCAAATTTTTTTAAGTAAATCAGAAACTAAATTATATCCAACACTATTTTATTCTATTTTTACACAGACCTATGTTTAAATATGTTTGGGAATGTTATCGTATCTATTAGTTCTTAATGTACGAAATTAAGATAAATAACAAATTTATTTTATTTCGTACCTTAGTGAAAAAATTTGATAAATGTTAGTTCTTCAAACAGTTGAAATCGCAAAAAAGGGAAGTATTATTAAAGTTACCTAGTATCAAATCACACTATTTGCATATTTCGCATCGCAATAGTTTTGAGTTCTTACTTGAGTAGTTAATTTAAAAAAATCTCCCCCTAAATTCACGTTACCCAAGTCAACTGATTACTCGATCGCTTTATCCATGAAATCTAGAAACCGTTTAGCGTATTGGTCTGGATCACATGTAGAAATACCGTCGACATTACTTCCATACTTTACCGTTTTAGCTGCTTTCGCGGCCTAAAAACAAAAACAGAAAAAAATAAATCAATCTAGGAAATAGACATCTGAATATCGCAGACTGTGAAATTAAAAAAATGCTGATATTTTCATTCGGCATTATTTCACTTAGTTGTAGTTACTTCTGATACAGTAGTACAGCGAGATGGTAAGGCATGCCTGTCGTAAAAGGTGACTAAAATCTATTTTCGCGACATTCAGGTCGGAACGACCGGTCAAAAACTGCCACTCCTGCAACATTCCCTAAAAAGTATTGTGACTACAACAACACGAATAACTAGCTGATTACAACCCCAGTATTCGCCCTCAGACCCAGTTATACACGAAACGAATTAACTCCAACTTTAATACTAACTATTTGGTATGCTAGTGAAATCTACATATACACGTATGGTAAAAAGTTTGGAAAAACAATGCTGTCATGCAAATTACTTATATCTAATATCCTCAGAAGATGGAAGATTACTAATAAATCTTTGCCTTTTCTTATATTTGGTCAAATCTGCAAGGTTATCTTAAAAGTGTGTTTTTAATGCATATGGAGAGAGAGTAAAGAGAGAGAGTGAGTGACATTGCAAATGGGTTATTTCGACTATATCCACGCCCGATGTTATATATGGTAATAACAAAATAATAGGGAGGCAAGTTAGACATCAACAATTTCGTGTAAATTCATTGTAGTAAGGGAATATTCGATCGTCGTCGCGTTAGCGACAAAATAAAAAACTTTAGGAACAAAAATTAAGTTTTTAGGTTTAGTTAAGTACAGGTCATAGAATAATGTGCATGGTATTAAAAGTTTGCGACATTTTTAAAGTTAACTTTAAATATTCAATGGATGAACAGGCATATGCGATGAGTATCCACTACCCAAAATAGCTCGCCTCTCTCTTTCTCTTTTCTGGACAACTTGTGTTTACTTAATTTTGTTTGTTTTCATTGTACTGCCAGCTAGGCTAACAAAATGATAGCTATAAAAATAAATATATAATACAAACATATTACCTGTTTCTTTACACCATACTGCGTCAGCACATCAATGATAGCAATAAAATATATTTCTCGTCTTTCTACAATTTAAAACCAAAAATATTTAAATATATAAATATATATATAAATTTATTAACCTTATAATACTAGTTTATACTAGTATGAGGAAATGGACAAAAAATTATGGTTAATAATTATCTTTCAATTAATAATTCTTCCTCACAAAATAATCGTTATATTTTGATTTTTATTTATCGCTTACAAAAGAAGAGTTATTTGCTAACAGTTATTTATTGCTCACAGAATAATAGTTACGTGAAGAGTTTTACTTTTTCGTTAACAATAAGAGTAAGTGTTTGTTTGGCCTCAACAATTAATACTCTTACGCTAAGTTATATTTTTTCATCAAAGTATAACAGTATGTCTTGAGTATAACTTTCAGATCACAAAGTAAGAACTAAATTGTGAGTAAAATTTTTGTGCTCTTACTTAATAGTTATAAGATGATTTTAATTTATCGCTCACTTAATATAACTTAATGGGGTTTTTGTTGTAAATGAGAGAGTGTAAATAAGTATTCCTTTTTTCTACTGATTGATATACATATGTTGGTCTAAATTAAATAATAAATTTTTAAAATAGAATAAAATAAAAATAGATTGTAAACTATGTATTTATACAAAAGTGAAAATTTAATTCTTAGAATGGATGAATGAAATGTGAGCAGCATTTGATCTATGTAACCAGTCGTAGTGCACTAAAATACATTTTGAATGGCTTGGAGTCCAAAAAACAAAATGGTAACTTTTCCATTGTTACTATTTCTGCACATGCATCTTGGAATTCATTTTTAGAAAATTTTACCGCAAATTTTATTTTTTCTTGGGCACTTCGCTTTCCTCCGTTCTTTTAATTTTGCTGTCATATACATCACTGTGCTCAATTTTTACATGACGTTTTAAATTGGTAACATTAAATCCATAAATTAAAACAATTTTTTACAGATTTTATACACTAATTGGACATTTTAAAATAAAAACAAGTTTCGTACTATCAATTGACGCGTACGACCAATGATGGAAAAATTATAAATTTAGGAAACTGCACTTTGCATAATAAGTATGTGGTTTTGTAATTATCTATTAAATCTTTTATAATAATATATAAACCCTCTCAGTTACTAACTTATCAAAAAGTTTGAACATCCATTGAGTAATATTTAGTGAGCCATAAATTAAAAACATCTATTAACTATTCACTAAGGGCACACAATTTAATTCTTACTTTGTGTTTTGAAAGTAATACTCATCACATGAGTGTTGTGCGTTGATGAAAAAATATAAGTTAGCGTGAGAGTATTATTTTTTTAGGCAAGAAAACTTAATCTTTAATAATAACTGTTATCAACTAATACATAAACTAAAATCAAAACATAACGAATATTTTGCGAAGAAAAAATATAAATGAAATTTGAAAAGTTTTTCACATATTTGTGTAGTCCTCAAAAGTAAAAAATTTCTATTTCTACATCATGTGCATACATATATGGTACCTATACAATCTTTCATAATGATTGTTTTAGTCCAAAATTGTGCAATAACTGTTATTTTCTGTCCCTGATTTAAAACTTACCGACTGAGTTTCAAAAATGCATTGACGGTCTTCATTGCAACTTCTCATCAATGTGATGCCGACTGAAATATTAATATCGACGACGCCAATCATATCAGCTTTAAACCCACTACAAGTATTTTGAATCATTATTCGGTGAACATCAAAAAATTAGAAAACATGAAAAAACTAAACGAAAACTCTAAATCCAAACGTATAAACTCGTAAGAAACAAGTGCTTGAGCGGCTTGGAACCTCATCATCACAGGAATTTAATATCTTTCTTGGTTGCTCAAACTACGAAATCGAGGCCCAGGAATCAGATGTGAGTATGAAAAGTTAGATGGCAATTGCAACCCGCCAAAAAATAAGCTAAATTTGTTTTACTGGTGAAGAAAAGCGGAAAGGTTTTACTTTTCAGCCCCAGGCTTTTGTATATAAGTAGGGTATGGGTGAAAAGATGAAAACGCCTAGATTCTACAACTACCTTTCTTTTTTCTAGTTGATAGTTTTTGAATAATTTTATTTTTAAATTTGCATAATGCATGTTAAATAACATACAAATTGATGTTGCCAGACTGCTGAGTAAATTAATACCGCACCTGAAAATTTGAAATCCATTTGTAAAGCGAAGAAGATTTAACATAACACCTGCAACTTTTACAAAAATGTCTGGTTTGGTAATGGGAAGTTTACAACTACTAAAAATGCAAATATTATCGCCAGCAAATATATAGGTATGTAGTTGAAAAGTTACTAAAATTTCAAATTACACATTTATAGGTCGTTTCCACCAAGCGTAAACTCTGTGTTTGCAGTCGCTGACGTGTTAAGTCGCAAACACCACTCTAAGCACTTGTAAATTCCATATGTATATCTCATAACATAAACTCACTTCAAACTCACATTTCACAGCATGTTGAGTTAAGGGGGTCTCCTCATCAGTAGCTTACAAAAAAAGAGGTTTTTCAGGATTTTTTTTGAACATGAAAACAACAAGAGAAACAAATGATCTTTTGCATATTTTTGAACATATATTTATTCAACAAAAAAAAGTTTATTGTATGTCAAAATAATTAAAAATGGCTGATTTATGAAAAATCTTGCGCAGCAGCTCGCGATTAACAACTCAAACTCCGTGCATGATTCAGCCCGTAATTTTTATCTGAAACAAAAAATGGAAATACTTCCTTGTTCAGAAGGCTTTTTTGCAGATCATAGACTATTATGGTGATTGAAAGTTGAAATTTTAACATTTTTGTCATTTTTTTAAAAAAGTACTCGATTTTTAGTGCTTTTTCTAAGAATAATTGAGTTGATAACATTGTAAAATAAAAATTTTTTAATAAATATTTTTAGTTCAATCTATGGACAATAAAATTATCTAAAAAACGGTGTCTTACTTGTATACATAGCTTTAATGGTTCATTTTTAATCGTGCACGGAATTTTAAAAAATACGGTTTTCGGGAAATAGGCTTTAAAGTTTTTAGTTTAGCTCGCGCTTGCCCCACGCGAGACTCTACTCAGATTTGTAAATCCTAAACGAGTTTGAGTTGGACTCTCAAAATTTGCAAGAATATTCTTTAATAATAATTCTAACGATTGAAGCAAAAAAAAAAAAAAAATCGATTTTTTGAAACTGACTGATGAGGAGACCCCCTTAAGTTCGCATGTTTTCCATTATTTGCGGCTGGCAACAATGACCATTTTACGTTATTTTTTCTTTTGGGTTATTTCATTCTTTTCGATATACGGCAGCACTGTTTGACATACTGTCAATATTTGAACATATTTTTGTGATTGTGTGAGATTAGTAATGTGGCGGCCGCAGTAAGCATTGCGTAGGAAGGCCCGGGCTCAAATTCTAGTCTCGTACTAACATCCAAAAAGTTATAGAAAATTATTATGTGTACAACTTTGCTTCTGCCGTTTTCCGATAGGTGGCTGTACCGGCTGAGGCTGGTTGAAATACATAGATGATAATGTCTTTAAAGTGAGTTTGGACAGTGCCTAACGAATTGTCATCGCTGTTTCAGTGACAGTTGTTCCTGTTTTCGTATTATTCACGCTCGAAAATGTCCGTTTATGTGCCCAATTCTCGCCATTTGCGGGAAGTTTTACTTTTCTGTTACAATTCGAAAAAAAATGCAGCTGAAGCGCATCGCATCCTCTCAGAAACTTACGGTGATGCTGCTCTGAGTGAAAGAACGTGTCGGGAGTGGTTTCAACGTTTTAAAAATGGTGATTTCGATGTCGAAGACAAACATGGTGGTGGAAGAGAAAAAACCTTCAAAGATGAACAACTAGAAGCATTGCTTGATGAAGATTCGTGCCAAACCCAAGAAAAGCTTGCCGAATCGTTGGAAGTGAGTCAGCAAACCATTTCAAAATGTCTCAAGGCTCTGGGCTTTTAATTTTGGAAAAAAAACGGCTGAAGCAAAGTTGTACACCTAATAGTTTAAATAAAAAATTAAGTTAAACTTTCTAATTGCGTAGTATAAAGTGTAGGTCCCTCCATTTGTTGGAAAACACATAAAACCACAAATTGGAGCAGGAGCTCAGCCGAAAATCGCTTCAGCGGTTACATAGCGCCAATTATATACATACTATATAATAAACAACCGTCCAAAGATTAAATTTTCTAATTGCGGTCCCCCCTCGGCAGGGAATGTCCACCCCTCCGAGTGTATTTCAGACATGAAATATTGGCGTCTCGTAAAAAACCACCAGCCGTTCGGAGGTGGCTTAGTATAAACTGTAGGTCCCTTCATTTGTTGGAAAACATCAAGACGCTTGGCCTAAAATCGCTTCAGCGATTACAAAGCGCCAATATATAAATAAACAATAAATATGCCGAAAAATAAAATGTGAGTTTTGTATAAATTATTATGTGAAAATAAATGTGACTCATATAAAAATACCTTTGTAAGTAGGCGGCCTTCGGCCACTCTTAGAAATATAAGTGGGCCGTACCAACACCGGCTTCCCCTTGCAAAGTAAATTTAAGTGAAGCAGTTTTATGAAGAGAAAAATTAACCTAATCGATCCGCTTCGGCGCCATGTTAGCAAAATGAAATGAGATTGTTAACGTTGAAACCGCAGAAGCTCATGGTTAACGTTAATTTTAAAATGAGTGGTTGCTATGAGTTAACAGCGCACTTTAATTTTAACGTTCAATATTATCTGTTAACCATTTAACAGTAACGACAGCTTTTCGTTTCGGGATGTAAAGAAATTTGTTTTGAAAACTGATTTAACGTTAATATTTCCACATGTTTCAACCGAATCGATAGACATTTTTCGATTAACGTGAAGTTTATCGTTACGATGAACCCTTACTTTTATGCAATTTTATTTTGCTTGCATATATCTTATTAGGGATATTCTCTTGACTTTGCACCGTACACAGATAGCAAAAATGCTATACTGAAATATGCAAGGGTAACACAATCGGCGGAAGGGTTCATTCAACTCATAATTTGTTTTACATAAATTTAATAGTAAAGTCATAAGCTGCCTAAAACATTAAAATTTACCTCAGATAAGAGGCAAGAACTACAAATTGATCCGTTAGGAAGCTTCACTACGAACAATGCGCCTAACAGTTCTCTACAACTTGCGAGAGTAGGTAGATTGAGAAGCTTTAAACGGTTGGTATAGGGAGGAAGATTTATCGTAGAGTTCCATCGGAAATGTCTTAATGCAAAGGAAAAAATTGTTTTTGAACAGACTCTAACTTATACTGATAATTGGGGTTCCATATCAGTGAACCATATTCTAATATTGGTCTCGCCAAAGTCGTATAAAAACTTTTAGTTACTACAAAAGGGTCTTTAAAATAAATAAAAATAAAATAGTGAGCATTTCATTTAGAAATTATGGAAAAAATCTTACAATTTTTAGCAACAGATAACTTCTAAACTGTATAGTAGGTATTTAAATTCCAATTGTTAAAATATTGGCAAATGACATTCCTGCAATGTTTCATATAGAGATTCCTGGTGGTTTGCTTATAATATCAAGTGTGGCCGAAAACTAGAGCTCAGCAAAATACGTAAATAGTTATTTTTGGAAAATCAAATGTTATTTTGACTTGTGTCACATGGTTTATGTCATTTGAAGAAGTGTACCTTCTTCTTCTTTACATCCCCAAGCGAAGCGAACGTGTTTTTATTTCTATCTTGACAAACATATTAACTCTATCAGGTTATGGGCCATCCGCTATCCTTTTCGATGGAAATAATAAGAATAATTGCGCACTAAATCAAAGCAACCTTAAGGTTTTTTAATATTTTGAAGAAAACGGGAATATTTGGTGAGTCTTGCCGACCCGTCTGCTGTCATATGTTTCATGATCACTCTGATGATATTGGTGGACCTGAAGTAATAAAAGCAGAATTTAACGAAGAATTTACTGAAATTTTCAGCAAGAATTTGTGTAAATATAATGACGACACAAATGACATTTAATCGCCTTAGAGGCAGAGAAATTACGCTGAGTAGGAAATTGGTGCAAAGGCACATATGATAATCAGAGGCTTGAGGAAGTACTGCGGCCGAATTGGCAATTGAGGTAACAGCATAGGAGAAGGAAAGCGACTTAAGAGCAATTGGAGTGCTTACACTGTTATTGGAGCCAAGTAATTATACTCACGTAGAGTCAGCCAATTCGGCGAATGGGACTTGGAATGTAAAAACACGATGATACAGGAGCTAGTCGTAAATTGGCACTATTGCAGCAGTTTGTATCACTCAAACAAAGCAAGTGTAGCTCTATGGAAGATTACGTAAGTAAAATGAGCGTCTTGTGGTCAAAAGTAAAATTTCACTTTAAAATTGCAGGCTTCTTAATGCTAGTGTGTTTACCGAATAAATATAAGCCGATGATATTATATATATATAATTGGCGCTTTGTAACCACTGAAGACCCGCCTCCGAACCGCTGATGGTTTTTTTATGAGGAGCTTTATTTTATGTCCGAAATACATGTCCGAAATACACATTCCCTGCCAAGGGGCGACCGCAATTAGAAAATTTAACTTAATTTTTTTATTTAAATTAATTTTCCATAACTTCTAATTGTTGGCGGCACCGGGATTTGAACCCGAGCGTTCCGAATTTCAGTACGCAATGCTAACCACTCAGCTACCGCGGCCCCTATATTGGAAGTGGAAAGTTCAGGTCATAACTGTCATGACTGTCATGACTGTCTATTACGTAAAAAATTTGCTTTTACAAGGTTTAACATTGGAAAATGAAGCATATGAAACGAGTGAAACAGTGCTAATTGCAAAAAAAAAACAAATCGCCCAAAAACAAAAACATAAAACACTACTTTGGTTGTGGTTTAACTAAGCATTTTGTGAAAAATTGTCACATTGCGAAAGAAAAAAAGAAACAATACTGGCAAAGTCGGAGAAATGAGATAATGTTATTCTCATCAATGTCAGTGCAGTTGACTGAAGCGCCGTCGGATTGGTTTATTGACAGTGGCTGCACTGCACATACATATGTCAAAAGAAAAGTTGATCATCAAAGACAAAAACAACTCTCTTCAGAAAGAGGAGATCGTCGCGAATAACGAGAAAATAATAATTGATAGTGTTGGAAGCGTAAGGCAAACTATTATGAATAATGGTAAGCATAAAGAAATCCAAATCAACAATGTCCATTTTGTACCGAGATAGTAAAAAACGACAACGCGGTGTTATTCAATAAAAGAGGTTGTAAAATGTTTGATCCTGATGGCAATTTTATTGCGACAGCCAACCTTGTTAATGATCTGTTTAAATTAAGACACAGCCCAAACTCAAAAATCGTTAGCTGCAGAGGAACTGAAAATAATTAACAAACCCCAAGAAAATATGGTTTTATGGCATCGGCGTCTTGGGCATGCAAATTTTAATAATATGAGTTTCTTGAAAAACAAACTGAACAATTTAACAATACAAAATAAAAACATCTTAATAAACAAAAAAAATAGGTACTAAAAATTAACATAAGTTAAAATTTATATTGATATTAGGAATTAGCTAGTCGGAAGAAATTTTCAGTATTTTCTTATCCAAAGTAAAATTAAAGGACACATATTTTAAAAAATTAAAATTTTTCGTCGCACTTCTAAGAATCATGATAACATCTTTGGTTTCGATTAAGTTACATAATTAATAGGCCAGTTATTCAGAAATAAAAAAGAATTAGACACACGAGTTGTATATATGTATATATATAATTGGCGCTTTGCAACCGCTGAAGCGATTTTCGGCCGAGCTCCTCCTCCAATTTGTGGTTTTGCGTCTTGATGTTTTTTCCAACAAATGGAGGGACCTACAGTTTATACTAAGCCGCCTCCGAACGGCTGACGGTTTTTTACGAGGAGCCTTTTATTTCATGTCCGAAATACACTCGGAGAGGTGGACATTCCCTGCTGAGGGGCGACCGCAATTAGAAAATTTAACTTAATTTTTTATTTAAATTAATTTTCCACAACTTTTGGATGTTGCTGGCACTGGGATATGAACCCGCGCCTTCCGAATGTCAGTACGCAATGCTAACCACTCGACTATCGCGGCCGCCATACGAGTATGTATATTGTGGCGAAAATGCCAAATACGAATGACAGATGAAGAGTAGAGGCTGACAACTAAACCACATTCTAAAGCGCGAGTATCGACTGTTCTGTATATCGAAAGAGCATTCCAGAGCTGTGTACGCGATATTAGGGAGGTATATAAGAGAGCGGCCAATATAGCGCTAGTTTGCTGCAAAGTAAGCTCGTTGCTGACAACATGGGTACAAAGTGTTATGTAAGTCGTCCTGTCTAGTAAAGCTATTTGTTATTTTTTAAGTAATAAATAAACGTGTATTGAATTCGTTTGGTGACTTTTATTTAACAATCCAGTGATCGAACTCGAAGGATCAGGGGAATCATTGTGGTGTATTAAGGAAAATCCTCACAATTGATTTCTCATTGAATCCCAAAGTATAGTAATTGCGGGCACGGTAGCCGAGTGCTTAGCATTGCGTACTGTCATGCGGAAAATTAAGCTAAATTTTCTGATTGCGGTCACACCTCGGCAGGGAATGTCAACCCCTCCGAGTATATTTCTGATATGAAATAATGCTCTTCATAAAAAAAAACATCAGCCGCTAAGGTCCCTCCATTTGTTGGAAAAACATCAAGACGTAAAACTACAAATTGGAGGAGGAGGTCGGCCGAAAATCGCTTCAGCGGTTACAAAGCGCCAATTATATATATATATATATATATAGTAATTGAAAATAGCAAAAACTCAGGATGTGATGGCAAAGCGAGGATAATCTACAACCATAAATAAGACGGAACCACAGTCATGGCACCGCTAAGCTATGAAAGTCGAAAGCCTTGGCTTGAGCCAATACGAATTCCGTCGCGAGGACGAGGACATTCACGTAAATTTTAGAGAAAGAAGGGGCTATCGTTTCTGTGAAAGATTTGGAGCAGCCATCAATGATGGTTGAAGGAAAAACTACTGGCTCAACTACTGGTGTGGACATGAACGCGCTATTGGCTGCAATGCCAGCATTTCACAAAAGAAGGATGCACGTATGACTGAGATTTCATTGCAGATTTCATCTCAGCTTATTCAGCTTTAGTTATTAGTTCAGTTATTACTTATTAGTCGGAAAAAATGCATTTCTAGAAGAAGGCAAATGGAATGAGATTGAAGGACAAATCCTTTAGAGGAATTGGCCATCTTTGGCAGCACAATTCCTTGTCATGTCTTTAAGCTCCAGTTCGAAAAGACGGGTACGGTAAAAAACTAGAGTATTTATGATGCCTTATAACTTGAGCTGAAAGAAACTACAACAGAAATTTTTCTGACTATTCCCGATTCCAAGATGGATAAGCCCAAAGAATCTCTGCAGGAATTTGCAGCCGAAAATTAGAGATTGGCTTATTTGGCTATTGGGTACTCATCTGGTAAGCACCTCGAGAGAGTAAAAATCCAGAGATAAATCAGAGGAGTAAAAGACATACACACCAAAAGGAAGACATATACGAATCTGAAGCAACGTTTGCGGAAGTTTTCCCGTATGCTCAGACCAGGTTAAAAAGAAGATGATAGGAGCTACTAGACTCTTGAAGGAAAAAAGGTGCAGCTCTGAAACCGATAAAACACCAGTGCCAGGAAGTGCTACACTTGTCGAACATCAGGTCATTTCGCCCGGGAATACAAGACGGGCAAGAGACAAGAAGGGTGACGGAAACGTAAAACTAAAACGAGTCAGCCGAAAGAGGCGAGTGTTAGCTCCTGTAATTGAATGACCCATAATCTCCGTCTCGCTAATTGGGGGGAAAGCAAGCAACGGTACTATTCGCAAGAGAGGTAACATGTGAAGCCGCAATAGGGAATGATGCGGTTTCACATATGTAAGTTCGTAGTCACCTAGATTGTAAATAAGGTCAACATAGGAATAGACTTCTTACTTGCCCGAGGCATTAAGATCGATCGAAACATGGAAGTCCCACTTAGCATTGCTAATAAGGACTCATACAGTAGCAAACGTGTGGTCCTCGAAGACAGCGAACAGAACCAACCAAAGTCAGAAGCGGTTGTTTGCCAAAGATTGAATGATTGATTGGAGATTGGGGGACAAACAAAAAGTGGGTTGTTGTAGCAGCAGAAAATTTTACACCGAATGTAGTTATTAGTATAACCCTGGCAAAGAAGCAAAAGAATGGACGCATCTCAGTCCGGGAATTAAATGAATCAAATCACCAATAAAACTTCGAAAAGGAACTGTATTAGAACAATATGTAGAGGTGGATACCATCACCAACTGTGGAGAATTATCTGAAGCCGATTCCATTTGCAATAAGAACATGGAGTAAGATATAAATGAACGGAAGATTTGAAAGTCAAAGACCAGCATAAGGCCAGACAATTTCTTCGCAATTTCCGAATATGTTGGAATTTCGACAAGGATGGCAACAAGTCAGGTACGCCGAAGGTTGGGCCTCATGTCATTGAAGAGAGCCCAATTCGTCCAAAGAGTTCTCCGGTGGTACTTGTGTAGAAGAAAGATTGCCAGCTGCGGCTCTACGTGAAATATGGGAAATTAAATGATGTGATAAAGAAAGACAGATATCCGTTGCCAAGGATTCATGATACTCTGGACTCGTTAGCTGGCACGGTATGGTTCTAACACTCGACCTTGAGTGCTGAAAACCATCTTTGCCAATAACACAGAAAGCAATCAAATCCGTTTACAATCGGCGTTAAGCAATTCGGCCTTTATTCCACAACGTAATGTAATCAGATAATGCAGAAGACAACTAATTCAAGTTTTATACTGAGATGGCCTGAATACCCTCTGTGGGTTAGGGGCTCAAGAATTTATCCGTGGTTAGGCATGCCTGTCGTAAGAGGCGACTAAAATCCAATAATTCCCGCGACAGTCGGGTCCTTATACCGGAACGACCTGGATTTTTATCCTGCCAAGGACTGTCACCTCCGCAAAACCAATGCGGGGAATATTGTGCTGTTACAACAACACAACAACATCTTTGGCAATTCACCGTGATGCCATTAGGATTATGCAACGCTCCTGCCATTTAAAAGATTATGCGCTCAAATGATTACAATGAAAAACATGCTTGGCGTATCTAGACGACATCATGGTGTTGGGTAAAAACTTTGAGGAACACCTGAACAATTTGGAAGAAGTTTTCCAGAGGATAGCGGGAGATGGTCTTAAACTTATTCCTAACAAGTCCTCATTATTTAGGAAGGAGGTAAACTTTTTAGGTTTTCAGGTGACGACAAAAGCTAATTGCCTCTATGAGTTCACTAAGAAAAATAGAGATTTCGAGTGGCACAAAGAAAAAAAGAGGCCTTCCAAGCTTTGAAGAAGCGGTTATTTACAGGTGGATTGAGAAACTGCAATGTGTTACTTCACTAATGAGCACCCCAAAAAAAAATCCTACAGCAACCCTCACGATATACCCTTTCGACCATGTAGTTTGAAATTCAACACTACTCAAAATCCGAAGGTAAGGAAAGCATAATAGATGTCCGGTTAATGACAATTATATCAAAAGAAGAGTGGGTGGTGACTTGGAATTTCTGATTCACGGACTGGAAATGGACAGACAGCCATTAGCGTAAAGTCCAATTGCAAATGCATTCCGGTCGCGGATGACATATGAAAAGAAGAAGACAAAAACTAAAACTCACTCTACACTAGATTATCGACTATTCTTTATATCGTAAGAACATACCAGAAATTTCCATAGTTGAGTACGAGCAATCAGTGAGGGATTTAAGCGAGCGGTCAACATAGCGCTATTCAGTTACCTAGTAAACCCGGTGCTAACATCAGTACAAAGAGAAAATAGTTGAATATGAAAGTTGTAGAATAAGCAAATTGTATTGTAAAGCAAATTGTTATTTATTGAGTAATAAATAAACGTTGATTGAATTCTTTAAGATTCAGATATTGTGAAACATTTGGTCAAGTTTAATTATCAATCTGTGATCGAACTCGAAGAATTTGCAAAAATCTCGCCACACCAACTGACGTCACAGCCGTTGAACGTTTATTCCGCAAGATTATAATGACAGTTGTAGCCCATTTCATCCCGATATGCCGAATCGCGAAAGTCCGCCCAAATTTCCCGACGGAAGCGGCTGTACTAGCATCAAGGCGCGACTCCATGCCGATCCCTGCATTCTCCTAATCAGGGATCTCAATCAGGATATTCGGCGAATAGTCAGCTTTGAGAGGAACACTTAAGATCCTGCAATCTCTTTTCTGGGGCAAACACGATGTGGGCCACAGTCAAATCGTTGTCAAACCCGTCGAGATGCGATGACCGGGTGGAAATTTCACTCGGTGACCGAGCCTCCTCGGACCTGATAAGGTGAACGAGCTATTTAAGCCGACTTTTTAAACTGTACCCTTCTGTCGGCAAAATGAAACGACACGTGACCCGCCCTCTGCGCAAACTGTCGAATACCAGCGCTACGCTTGATTTCTCCGGGGAAGACAATCAGGCTTACGCGATTATAGGCGAATTAATTATAGCGTGCCATTCATCTCTTCCTTTCGCTGTTTGGCACCAGTTGGAAATACCAAATGAAACCAGGTCACTCTCCACCTGATTTTTCCAAAGGAGTGGAGGTCTTCTGGAGTGCTTTCATCCATTGGGACGACATGACCTAGCCAGCGTAGTCGCTGTCTCTTCATTAGCTGAAATATGCCAATAGTTCGTATAGCTCATCGTTCCATCGTCTACGTTTTTCGCCGTTCCCAATGCGCAAGGAACCGTAACTTGTTCCGAAAACTTTTCTCTCGAAGACTCGTGGAGTTTCTGAGTGGTGGTCAATCATATAAGTCAAACAACGAAACTCAGAAAGGTTTTACAAAGAGTGCCGCAGGGTGGTGTCCTCTCCCCACTGCTGTTTAATTTGTATATCTCGGAAGCCCCTCATCCACCAGAAGGGGTTTCCCTGATCTCATATGTCGATGAATGCTCGATATTTACGTCTGGCCAGGATATTGAGGGCTTATGGTCGAAAGTAAACTGCTATGTCGGAGATCTTTCCCACTTCTTCACTGCAACACAACTACAAATACAGCGGACCAAATCCTCGACCACCTTTTTCACCAGATAGACGAAGGAATGCAGGCTCGAACTCGATGTGAAAGGCGATGGCGTCAAAATTCCGACTACAAACAACCCAAAGTTACTCACATTCGACAGCCTGCAGTCCTTCACTCCGCATACGACCGTAATTGTCGCAAAACTTCAGAGCCGCATCAAAATCCTAACTGGCCGGTCGGTTGTTAACTAAGCTGTACCGATATGGGCACCTGAACAAACGAAACGCAGCTTAAGAAGTTACTGGCCTGCCAAAATACCTCAGGACCGCGGCAGGAAACCTTTTGATGTCGCCTGAGCATCAGTTGCACAGCAAAGCAACGATGCTACGAGTTAATGAGCATAATGCTGTGCAAGAAAGCAAGGGATTCTACTACAGGGAGCACCCTAACAGACATCTACCAGAGACCGAACCACCACCCAGGCATACAAGAAAGGGAGTACGAGACTTAAAGACTTCAATTCAGCAACGTTTGAAAAAACCGCTGAACAGCACCGCAAACCACCCCGCCGATGAAGAGCTGCCTCGAGAGTCGCGCATAATCCTGGCGGAACTTAGGTCAGGATATTGCAGCAGGTCTAACCCTTACCTATCCAGACTCAACCCCGACAGACCTAACGAATATCCAGCAAGTAACGAGCCCCCACACGATACTAACCACCTGTTTACATGCCCACACATCTAACCCTCTTCTCCCTTTTCTTCGAATTCATCGAAACAGCTCGTTTCCTGGACCTCCCATTAGTTGACATGGGTGACTTGGACTAACTATATATAATTGGCGCTTTGTAACCGCTGAAACGATTTTCGGCCGAGCTCGTACTCCAATTTGTGGTTTTGCCTCTAGATGTTTTGCCAACAAATTGAGGGACCTACAGTTTATACTACGAAGCTTCCGAACGGCTGATGGGTTTTTTACGAGGAGCCTTTATTTCATGTCCGAAACACACTCCTAGGGGTAGACATTCCCTGTAGAGGAGTCACCGCAATTAGAAAATTTAACTTATTTTTTTATTTAAATTAATTTTCCATAGCTTTTGGATGTTGGTGGTACCAGGATTTGAACCCGAGCCTTCCGAATGTCAGTACGCAATGCTAACTACTCAGCTACCGCGACCGCGACCGCGACATAATTGTTGCATAAAATAACACAAGAAGTTGCAACTTTTTTATTAATCTTGCAAGAGATTGATCGTGAGACAATATTTGTTTGAATGGAAAAGAAACAGTAAATAAGAAAATAAATCATTTGTTTTATTAAAAACATATGCAGACAAAATTCGACCAGTCTCAAGACAGTGGAAGATCAATTTTCATTGGAAGAGGATGTATGTAGAAAATTGTTCCGCCTGCCGTTATGACCATGCTTGGACTTATTCAAGAAATAAGGCTACACGACAATCATTCCAAGCCCGTTTCAGCTGGGGGTAATTTGAATTCTCAACTTTTTTGTAACATTTACTGATATGAAATTAATTAATGCGTTTATATCTCGTTTCAGCAATGCGTTTTCTATCCAATCGCTCATATCAATATTGTGATGAAAATACATATTTCTCTGCAATGAGCCAGTCTATCATATACAGAAACCTTGTTTGCATATGTATGTATGCAAACTCACAGTGGTAAATAAACATAGTGTAGCAAAGTTTCCAAGTACGATTGAGCACTAAAACAGCATTAAGAGCGGGTAAGTTGTTCGTGCAATTTGAGTACCTATATGTACAATATATACGTGGTGTGTGGGAGTAAAAATAAATTAATGAAAAATATTTCTAGTTTCCACAACAAATTTCAGAAAAAAGGGTTTGATTGGTGCGATAGATAACACTCATGTTGCCATAATTGCACCGGCGTCATCCACTGCAGGTGTTGTATCTCATGAGACATGAGCCGAAAGGGATTTCACAGCTTAAATGTCGAGACAGTAGACAGTTGAAATGGTTGTTATATTCTAAAAACTAATAAATACATTTTTGTATTTAATAAATTTGTAATGAGAAACTTGTATTTCGCCACGTCAACGCCTTTGTACGACATCTCCAGCCAGACTAAAACTCATTAGAGAGGAGTCAAGCTATCCCTTTGAACAAAAGCTTCTTAGATCAATACCAAATGCTTCGTCACCTAACGAAGAACTTTTCAAAAAGGTCCACATAAAAGCAAGAATTACTATAGGAAGGGCATTTGAAGTCTTAAAGTCGCGCTTTCGTTGTTTGGCAAAAGAGAGGGTTTTATGACATACGCCTAAAAATGCCGCTTATATTTTATAAAGCAATTTTTACATACAACATTTCCAGAATCTTTGCCCGATGATGAGCAGCAGTTTAATAGCTCCATTCATAGGATCGAATACAACAATACAGGCATAAAAGCGTTGATTGAATTCTTTACAATTAAAAAATTGTCCAATATTTGGTAACTTTTTTTTAACAATCCTGTGATTGAAATCGAAAGTTTTTGGAAATCATCAAGGCGATTAAGGAAAATCGTTACCATATGTGTTTAAGCGTGCGCTTAACAGGACACCACCCTAATATTGTGTGCGCACCCTAATGCGACATTCTCCAGCTCATGCAGTTATAAAAACTGTGCTTGGCGAACAGTCGATGAGATTTCTATTCAACAAATCGACAAGCGCGCACGGGATAAAAATATTTAAAACTAAAATTAATAAAGTAAATATAAACCTTCATCGAGCAGTCATACAAAAGGTGACTTTTATAAATATTGTAAAATATCTGATTAAAACCTACATACAAATGGTTAAAATGGTGAGTAACTATAATAAACAATTGTATATAAACTTCGAAACGCGAGGCGTTTTATTTTAAAAGCCTTGAGAAGAGACCCTCGAGTGAACATGGTCCTTCGAACCACCCTTGAAGTAGCACCTTAACTAAACAGTTCATTTAAATAGAAGTGTTTTCACATGTAAACAGAACACACGAAAAAAAAACTTATTCACAGAATTTTACATGCGGCAAGTGCAACAGGGATATACGTTGAAAAATACATACAGAACAAAACAATAAAATAAATATAATAAAATCAATCAAGTAAATGTGCATATGTACATAATAAAATTTATAAAAATTATACACAAAAAACAATTTCAAAAACAACTTGAAGAGCGAAATTAAAACTAATGTAAAATAATAAACTATTAAAAACAAAAAGTGCAAGACGTTGCGAATACAAACAACAACAAAAGAAGCAACCAAGTGACGGCATCAGCGTTCTCATCTGTCTCAACATCAGAGCAATAGATTCACAACAACGAGATAATATATTTATCTTCTCAGGCCCACTGCCGGACATCATCCGAAGGAAGTTCAGCGTTGGAGACAAATAAAAGGGCAGTAAGATTGTTTTAAGCAATTATAGTACATATGTTGAACCCAAAAACAACAAACATTCAAATCTGCAAGCATACATTTCCATATAAGCAAAAGCAGAAATCCAGAAAAATCTTCTCGCAAATAACTTTGGTTTTCTCAACAAAAGTAAAATCTGCAAATTTACAAAATATACTTGTTTTTCCAATAACAAGAATTTCTGTAACGCGATCTGGAAGGTTGTTGACCTCAATTTCGAATTTAAGTATTTGCAAATTAAGTATATGTACATAAATACAAACTTACATATCCAAGAGAATTTATTTATAAGTGCTCTGAAGTTGACATTAAAACATAGGCATTCTCCTGTGTCATCTCTTTTTTTTTTGCACTTCAAAAAAAAATATTTGTACTAGAAAGTTAGTATTCCCAAACAATAGTGCATCCACTCTCACGATCACTTTTCTTTTGCTAACATACTCGTATGTCCATACTTACAAATAAAATTTTTGCGACAATATCTTTCTTCTTATATTTAAAGAGTAACGTAAACGCACAAACTCCTTCTTGTGCTCTGCTTTCCTATTTTCTTTTGTGCTTTCTTAAGCACAGCTCCAGTATAACAGCGAACACTCAACCGCACACATACTGCAGGCGCTTAGCGCACTATAATATCTTTTGATATAACCCGATCTCATTTCATCTGAAGCATAATACTGCAAGCATACGCACAAACATTCATACATACAAACTGCATTCCAACCCAGCAGTAAAGACTTCTGGGTCACTTTATATTCAAGTAGTTCTCAACCACATCAAATTTTCTTCAACACTAGTTCCCCGAAGATAAGTGTTAACTTGTTTAAAAACAAGAAATTTTAATTTAAAATATTTAAATAAATTTAAAAGTATATAATGCCGAAAAATCAAAGCCCTCGGCTCAGTATCTCCTCCAAAATACAACCAAAGAAATCTCCAACTCAGCGTAAGGCACAACCCGCCACTACTTTAACATTTGCAACTTACCATACAATTTTCAACTTTTCAATTTTTATGTTACTGAATTTTTAATTTCAAATATTTTCATTTTCTGAATTATTATAATTTTCATTTTCAAATTGTTTACTTCTGGTGAAATAAATTTTATTTAAAAAAAATAAAATATTAAAATTTTTATTATGTATAATATTATAAAATATAGATTCATGTTATCTATATAATTGGCGATCCTGTCAGGAGTGTTAATTAATTGAATTTAACTTGAGAAAGTGTTACAGTGCAACTACTACAACTATCAGACGAATTGGTAACATTAGTGACATAGCCATCAACGCCACTTCCTAATGCGTTATTGCTATCAAATCCTCAACTGTTTTTGAGATCATCTGAGTATAATAAAATTGATGAACTAAGAAGTGATGATGACTCTTTATTTTCCTTTTCCGGTGCGCCACTACAAAAATTGAGCAAATTAAACGCATATTTATTAATATCAACTAACGCTTCAAGCAACATCAATATCAACAATTTGTACATCAAGAAAAATCACAGCAAGTTATTTATTTGAAAATTATACATATATACAAGCATTATTAATTTTATTTAATTTTATATTGCATTTTAAATATTAATTTAATTTTTGTTTAAATATTTGTAAACTCCTTCTCCAAACATGCATAGATCACCCATTCGCACACGTAATTTTACAACAACTGAACCACAACATGAAACCACGAACTCTAATACAAATTTAAATACAACATAAAATTTAACACAAGACATTCATACACATAATTTTAGACCGAATTCCAATTCTATTAAATTACCTCCGTTTCGGAATGAATGTCCTGAAGCATGGTTTTTACTTGTTGAAGGACAACAATGATAACATTAAATTTCAAAATGTTTTAATTGCTCTTCAACGAGAAACTATTTTCAAAATTATCGATGTTGTTAATCCACCTCCGTTGTCGAATAAATATGAAACAATTAAGAAAGTTCTTTGTGAGAGATTTTCTCTTAGTGAAGAAAAGAGATTGGAACAATTATTTTCAAACACTGAACTTGGTGATCGTTCACCTTCAGAGCTTTTTAGATATATGAAATCTTTAACTGGTTCAGATTCAATTGTTAATCATGAATTACTTTTTAAATTATGGATTCGTAAACAACTTCAACAAATTCAAATTCATTTAACTTCTTCTAGTAATCAAATTAAAGATGAAATTATTATTTTGGCTAATAAAATTTTCGATCTGCAATAACTTCAACCTTTAATAAAAATAATAATATTTTAGAACAATGTATTAATTAATTTAACTGACTTAACAACTGGAATATATCAAACTTTAAACAAAATTACAGAAGATATTAATGAATTACAAATTAGATTTAGATCTAGATCTAGAGATGGGTATAGATCTAGATCAAGAAATTCATCAAGACCCAGGAATAATAATAATCAAAATAATATTTGTTGGTATCATCAAAAATTTAAGAACAATGCCTTCAAATGCGTTCAACCATGCAATTTTAAGATAAACACAAATATTTCAAATGCAATTCTTTAAACTAAAACGTTCCATTATGACGGTGGCTGATAATGGAAATATTAGTAAACTTACACGTCGCCTTATTATTTTCGATAAATTTAACAAACTAAATTTTTTGATTTTAGGCGCAATCGTTTCAGTTATATATACCTATATATATATAATTGGCACTTTGTAACCGCTGAAGCGGATTTTCGGCCGAGCTCCTCCTCCAACTTGTGGTTTTGCGTCTTGATATTTTTCCAACAAATGGAGGGACCTACAGTTTATACTAAGCCGCCTTCGAACGGCTGATGGTTTTTTTACGAGGAGCCTTTTTATTTCATGTCCTAAATACACTCGGAGGTGTGGACATTCCCTGCCGAGGGACGACCGCAATTAGAAAATTTAACTTAATTTTTTATTTAAATTAATTTTCCACAACTTTTGGATGTTGCTGGCACTGGGATATGAACCCGAGACTTCCGAATGTCAGTGCGTAATGCTAACCACTTGGCTATCGCGGCCGCAGGTTACACCTTCTTCAAAATTCAAATCATTTAAAAGAAATTCTGATCTTAAACTCTCAGCTGCAAATGGATCTAATTGTTGAAGACATGAGCGAAGACCTCATCGAGTTTTAAACTTAAGATATATATAGAAGAAAATTATACTCATTCTGAATTGCTATGAAAGATTGAATTGTATTTACCCTATTACTTTGCAATACATACCCAAATACTCACCATACTGAATCTACTCCCATTCCAAAATACTTACCAGCAACCCTACTTCCGTTACTACTCTAAAGGAGAAACCAAACCAAAATGTATATAGGTAAATATGTATGTATTGGTAATTTTAAGTTAATAGTCAAAATAATTTTTCGCTCGCTCGAACAACAAAACGGTTGTGACTTAATAATCTGTTAAACAAATATAAATAAAAAAAAATAAATACATATATACATAAATATATATCTATATTAAAATAAACCGGTTGTGTCATAAATACATTATATACCTATAGTAAAATTAGGTATAAATAAATTATAAGTTGTGCGATATTTAAAACAAGTTAATAAATTTCCTTATTCTATAAAAAATTTAAAAACTGTATTTCAGTTGAAGTGGAAAAAAATATACAAAATAATTATAACATAAATTCCAAGTAATTCGGAATTTATTCACTAATATAGAATTATTATTGAATTGAAAATAAATTTACGAATATTTTAAATGGATTTCCATCTATTACTTGTGAGCCAGATTACACTAAACAATTGCAACACCATACGGTTCACAGAATTGAAACAAAAGGGGTTATTCCTTTTTCGAAACCTCGTCGTCTTGATCCTATTAAATTAAAGATAGCAAAAACTGAATTCGAATTTTTAGTTAAAACTGGTATTCGTCGACCATCAAATTCACATACTGAGGAAGATATACACAAAACAGCAATAACCACACCTTTTGGAATGTTTGAATTTGTACGTATGCCTTTCGGACTTAGAAACAGTGCTCAAACATTTCAACGAATTATTAATGAAGTTTTTTTCTGGATTAGATTTCGTATTTGTTTACATCGATGATATTCTAGTAGTTAGTGATAATGAAGATCAACATATTGAACATTTAAAATCAGTATTTAAAAGACTTGAAAATTACAATTTAAATATTAAACCTGCAAATGTGCTTTTGGAACAAACAAATTAAATTTTCTTAGCTATAATTTCAAGTGAAGGGATCAGACCTTCTTTAGAACGTATTGAAACAATTTTAGAATTTGAAAAACCTCTGTCGATTAACAAATTACAAAAATTCTTTGGTATGGTAAATTAGTATCATAGGTATATTAAAATGTTAGCAGCAGAATTAAGTCCTCTGCACGAAATGTTAACATTTACAATTAAAAATAAACTTAAAGAATTAAAATGGATAGATGAAACCACACAAGCTTTAAAAAATGTTAAGAAACTTTTCGCATAAAAAACTTTATTAACACATTTTGACAAAAATGGTCAATTATCAACTGCAGTAGATGCTTCAAATGTTGCTATTGGAGCTGTTTTACAACAAGAGAGTAATAACACATTAGAACCGTTAGCATATTTTTCGCGAAAATTAACTCCAACTGAAATTAATTATTCAACATTCGATAGAGAACTTTTGGCAATATATAATTCAATTAAACACTTTAAACATTTTCTCGAGGGTAGAATATTCACTGTTTACACTGATCATAAACCACTTACACATGTTGTAAAGCAGACAGATCTCCTCGTCAAATTAGACATTTAGAATATATTGCCCAATTTACTAATGATATTAGATATAGGTATTTCTGGTAAAGATAATAAAATTGCTGATACTCTTTCTCGTATCCCTGAAATTAATTCAATTTCAACAAAAGACATTAATTTCAAATGCCTTTATGAAGAACAACAAAAAGATGAAATACTTAAAATATGTTACACAAACACCTTTTAGACCATATGTCCCTAATTCAATGAGAAAAATTATTTTTGAAAAAATTCCTTCTTTATCACATCCAACTGTTCGAACAACTCGATGTCTCATTCAATCTAAATATTTTTGGCCTAATATGCGTAAAGAAATTAATAGTTGGACATCATCTTGCATTAACTGTCAGAAATCTAAAGTTTCTAAGAACATAAAAACTCCAATTCAAAAAATTAATATTCCTTCTGGACGATTTGAACATATTCATATGGATCTACGTGTAGTAGGACCTCTTCCAGTTTCAAAAGAGAATCGATACATATTAACAATCATTGACAGACGTACTCGATGGCCGGAAGCATATCCACTTAGACATTTCAGCTGTTTCTGTTGCAACTACATTTATTCAAAATTATGTTCCGCGTTTCGGTATTCCACTCATAAAATACACACTTCTCCATATCATCCACAGTCAAATGGAATAATTGAAAGATTTCATAGAACTTTGAAAACTGCAATTACAGCATCAAATGATTCAGTTCATTGGTCTGAAATTTTACCGTGGATTCTTTTAGGTTTACGAACAGCGATTAAAGAAGATTTAAAATGTTCTTCAGCTGAATTAGTTTATGGGCAAACACTGAGGCTTCCGGGTGAACTTATTGTTTCCAATAATAATTATAATAACGAAATCGAAAATACAAATGAAATTCTTTCTAAATTAAGAAAACATTTCTCACTTGTTCGATCGAAAGTAATACATCATAATAAAGAAAATAGTTTCACTGCCAAAAATTTAAGTACTTGTGAATACGTATTTGTTAAAGTTATTCATAAGTCTAATCTTCAACCCCCTTATGAAGGACCATTTAAAGTTATATCCAAACATAATAAAACTTGTGAAATACAATATGGAAATAAAATGAAAGCAATATCAATAGATTTACTTAAACCTGAAAACATTATGTCAACCACTTCTTCACGAAACACAACTACACTGATAAATACCAAACAAAAACAAGTTACATTTAACCTTAATTAATATTAATAAATATGCGTTTCTCTGACGGGGGAGTAAATGTAGGAATCTACTTTAACATTTATAACTTACAATTTTCAACTTTTTAATTTTTATGTTACTGAATTTTTAATTTCAAATATTTTTATTTTCTGTATTATTATAATTTTCATTTTCAAATTCTTTACTTCTGGTGAAATAAATTTTATTAAAAAAAAATTAAATATTAAAATTTTTATTATACATAATATTATAAAATATAGATTCATAATTTAGCATTGATACTTATGACATAACCAAAGCAGAAATTGCTGAACAATCAAAGTTAACTAAATCAGTAAATCAACCAACGTCTAGTTTTCAATCAGAATCCAGACTTATAATAGTTGAACAACCGGAAGTATATCTCCAACTTGCGCCATGTGACTCTGTAACATTTTATGTTGTATACGATGAGTGGCCGTCTTTCCGAGACATGTCCACTGCTGTATATATAAACCACTATTGCCCTGCTATCTCCAGCTCAAAAGTTATACCATCTCCGGTATAAAACAAGAGGCCAAGCAGGAGATATAGTTAAATGATTCGCTTTAACTAACGACAATTTCCAATTGGCTTGGGATGCTCTCTACTCCCGATATGAAAACTAGCGCCAATTAGTCGACAATCAGGTCACAAAATTATTGAACTTACCCAAAGTTCAAAAAGAAACTAGTGAAGAGTTTATTGATTTGTACTCAACAATCACAAATTGTTTATCAGTGCTCGAAACTCTCGGCACACCCACTGATAGCTGGGACCCAATTCTGGTGAACATATGTTCATCCGAATTACCAGAAAATTCTCTAATGCTATGGGAGCAATCTCTGGCATCCCGAAAGCAATGCCCAACATGGCAACAAATGAAAGAATGCACAGGATAATTCGAAATTAAAGAATGCGTTGAACACAATCTCGCGAAATCCCCTACTTTGCATAACATTCTTTCTCCACAGAATAGCCACCAATCGTGTAAATTGTGCAAAAATAATCACACACTCAAGCATTGCAAGCAATTCAAGAAACTGCCGATACCCCAACGGTATAAATTTATAAAAATGAACAACATTTGTACAAATTGTCTTTCGTTGCACCATACCCTTAAACGGGTGTACATCGCAACACATATGCTTGACTTGCCAAAAAAGGCATAATATTCTTTTGCTCAAAAACCCATCTCATGGGTATGACCGACTAAACTAAAGAAATGTACCCTTGACCTCCCCGCGTCAAGATAAACACAAACAGGCACCCCGAGTCAAGACACTCAGAGAAACACAACTTTGACCTCCCGAGTGGGCCGCGGAGGCAACTCTCTCAAATCTTGTTAAATACAATATTTTTCCCTTTCTCTTTACCTTTCTTTCTTTCTCCTTATACCTTTCTCTCGAAACTCCTAACACCGACTCATAAGATATTGTTATCGTCCATGTTTCCGCACCACATAGCAGGACGGGAGCGATGAGAGACTTGAAGAGTTTGGTTTTCGTTCGTTGAGAGAGGATTTACTTTTCAATTGCCTACTCAGTCCAAAGTAGCAAGAATGATTCTGCGTTGGATTTCCAGGCTGACATTATTGTTGGTGTTAATACCGGTTCCAAAATATACGAAGTTACTTACGACTTCAAAGTTATGACTGTCAACAGTGACGTCAGACAAAGCTTATGGTAAATTTCGATATTTTCTACCGTGTATGAAATCATGAACTAAAAGCTGCCTGCGGTACCGCGTACATTTTAACTCAGATTATTATGCCATCTATACAAAGTTTACGAAATAAGTGACACTGCTAGTTGTTTTAAGAAAAGCATTCGTTGTTGGTCTCAGAACAAAAAATATTGCTAACCAAGAAAAAAATATCTGCATTGAATATAAAAATACTGTTTATAAATTTTTTATGCAGTCTGATACCCAATTTTTTCATGATAATTTACCTCATCAGAAATGCACCTCTTCCTACTATTTTTTTATACTAATTTAATTTATTTTTCAATTAATTTTACATTTAAATACCGATTTACCTTAATTTAAGAAAAATATATTATTTTTAATTCTGTATATAAACTCTCATCAACTCATAATTTTTTCAATACCGTATAAAACATAAATGAGCTATAGACAATACAGCGGTTTTTACCATCCAACTACCAAGTGACAATATCTTATATTAATTGATATATTAATTAAGTTTCTACAATCTCCGAGGACTTTGTTCCAGTTCACCCTAAATAGCGCAATCATGTGCCCCCCTTCCCATTAATTTAAGACTGCTTTTCAAAAAGAGTTAACCAACTACTACAACAGCGAATGAACTTAATTTATTATTTAACTTACTATTAATAAAAAACTAGAAAATAGAAATTTCATTCGGAATTTTGACGCCACCGACTTTCACATCGGGCTCGAGCCTGTACTCCTTCGTCCAGCTGGTGAAGAGGGTTGCCAAGGATTTTGTTGGTTGCAGTGAAAAATTGGGAAAGGTCGTCGAGATACCAGTTTACTTTCGACCATAAGCCATCAATATCCTGGCCAAACGCAAATATCGAGCAATCATCGGCATATAAGATAAGGGAAATGCCTTCCGGTGGGTGAGAGAGTTTCGAGATTTAAAAATTAAACAGAAGTGGAGAGAGGACACCACTCTGTGGAACCCTTTGTTAAATCTTTCTTAGTTTTGATGTTTGGCCTTGAAATTCCACTGATGATTGACGACCACTCAGGTAGCTCATGATCCACCTCTTCAACCCCGGCGGTAATGAGGATTCCTCAATATCTGATAGTAGCACCACTATGGTTGACCGTGTCAAAAGCTTTTGACTGGTACAGTTCTACCAAGACAGTTCGCACACAGGACCCTTTATGGGTTTACGTGCTTGTTTAAGCGCGCAACATAAAACCCAATTGTAAATGCCGTGCGCGCTAACTTCCGGTATCCTATTCTCCCATGTCTCCTTTCACGCGGTTATATTTCTTTCCGTGTATACCCTACTCCGTTAGCCGAACTATCGTTTAGCCGCGGTAGTTCGAGCTAACGAAGAAGGGTATGTAAAAATCACTTATCATCCAACTACCTTCGCGCGCGCACGGCATATTTGATCGCGGCAGCTCTCTAAGTTTAAAAACAACTAAAGTGTAAAACTACTTCTAGAAGTTAAAAAAAGAACCATAGTGTAAAACTATATAAAAAAATATACCTAAAATCTAACTCATTTATAAACCTAAAGAAAATTCTCTGTGCGATCATTTAAGTTGAAGGTGTGCAACCAAAAAACAAATAAAACATATTAATTGGTGTTTGTGCACAAACTAACTCATTTTCTTTTAATGATCTCGGGCCGATTGGCATAGAAAAAAAGGCAAGTTAAACATGGTCCTTCGAGGCCAAACTTGACCAGCCCTATATACATAAAAAAAAAAAACTAACTAAAATACCTACAGTCCACAACCGTCGCTCCCCCGTGCGTTCGCTTTAATACAAAAAAAAATTAAACAAAGTTAAAGTGACAAACATATATGTACATGCAAATATACAATAGAACAGCGGGGTTTGTTGCGCAGCATAGGTGGACTCCCTACCTATCCGACGGAATATTAATCGTAATTATTAACGCGTACTTTATAAGTTTTTTTTCATGTTGAAAAAGGTGTTAAAAAGTACACAATCGCTTTCCCCCTCATAGCTCCGTTCCTGGGCTTGATAGAAAATGGGAGTTCGTTGCACAGTGTAGCTGGACTCTCTACCTATCCGACGGTATGCATATCATTACTTTCATTTCGTACTATACACGCTTTTTTTTAAGTACAAAAGAACGACACCATCAAAAATGGCATTAAAAGTTCACATCGGTTGTCAACCTACAGCTCCGATCCCAAGCAAAATAAATAATCGGGGTTTGTTAAAACATGTAGTTTGACTTTCTACCTATCCGACGGTATGCATATCATTATATTCCGCGCTCACTACATATGCTTTTTTCAAGTTCAAAAATGTTCAACATCGGTGGTATTTGTATGGGAGCATAAAGTACAGCATACATATGTACATGTATGGTGACCATCTATTTGCTGAGCGCCTGTTAACATACGATGTTTGTTCGTCCTATTGCTCGGTAACCAGGTGTGTTACAGTAGTGCGGTTTGTTGCATAGTGTAGCTGGAGTCTTTACCTATCCGGCGGTATGCATATTATGCCTGTCCGCCGTATTTTATAATTACCTAAAAATATTTCGAAAAACGCAAAAATATGCAAAATCGAATTTTTTCAGTTTTTGCCCTACTGCTCCACTCCCCGCCATGATAGAACAGCGGGGTTTGTTGCGCAGCTTAGGTAGACTCCCTACCTATCCGACGGAATATTAATCGTTATTATTAACGCCTACTTTATAAGTTTTTTTTTCATGTTGAAAAAGGTGTTAAAAAGTACACAATCGCTTTCCCCCTCATAGCTCCGTTCCTGGGCTTGATAGAAAATGGGAGTTCGTTGCACAGTGTAGCTGGACTCTCTACCTATCCGACGGTATGCATATCATTACTTTCATTTCGTACTATACACGCTTTTTTTTAAGTACAAAAGAACGACACCATCAAAAATGGCATTAAAAGTTCACATCGGTTGTCAACCTACAGCTCCGATCCCAAGCAAAATAAATAATCGGGGTTTGTTAAAACATGTAGTTTGACTTTCTACCTATCCGACGGTATGCATATCATTATATTCCGCGCTCACTACATATGCTTTTTTCAAGTTCAAAAATGTTCAACATCGGTGGTATTTGTATGGGAGCATAAAGTACAGCATACATATGTACATGTATGGTGACCATCTATTTGCTGAGCGCCTATTAACATACGATGTTTGTTCGTCCTATTGCTCGGTAACCAGGTGTGTTACAGTAGTGCGGTTTGTTGCATAGTGTAGCTGGAGTCTTTACCTATCCGGCGGTATGCATATTATGCCTGTCCGCCGTATTTTATAATTGCCTAAAAATATTTCGAAAAACGCAAAAATGTGCAAAATCGAATTTTTTCAGTTTTTGCCCTACTGCTCCACTCCCCGCCATGATAGAACAGCGGGGTTTGTTGCGCAGCTTAGGTAGACTCCCTACCTATCCGACGGAATATTAATCGTTATTATTAACGCCTACTTTATAAGTTTTTTTTTCATGTTGAAAAAGGTGTTAAAAAGTACACAATCGCTTTCCCCCTCATAGCTCCGTTCCTGGGCTTGATAGAAAATGGGAGTTCGTTGCACAGTGTAGCTGGACTCTCTACCTATCCGACGGTATGCATATCATTACTTTCATTTCGTACTATACACGCTTTTTTTTAAGTACAAAAGAACGACACCATCAAAAATGGCATTAAAAGTTCACATCGGTTGTCAACCTACAGCTCCGATCCCAAGCAAAATAAATAATCGGGGTTTGTTAAAACATGTAGTTTGACTTTCTACCTATCCGACGGTATGCATATCATTATATTCCGCGCTCACTACATATGCTTTTTTCAAGTTCAAAAATGTTCAACATCGGTGGTATTTGTATGGGAGCATAAAGTACAGCATACATATGTACATGTATGGTGACCATCTATTTGCTGAGCGCCTATTAACATACGATGTTTGTTCGTCCTATTGCTCGGTAACCAGGTGTGTTACAGTAGTGCGGTTTGTTGCATAGTGTAGCTGGAGTCTTTACCTATCCGGCGGTATGCATATTATGCCTGTCCGCCGTATTTTATAATTGCCTAAAAATATTTCGAAAAACGCAAAAATGTGCAAAATCGAATTTTTTCAGTTTTTGCCCTACTGCTCCACTCCCCGCCATGATACAATAATTTGAAAAACAAAAAAAATCAGAAAGTGTACAAACAAACACATACAAACACATACATACAAATATACAATAATTGAAAAAAAAAAATTTTTCTTGTTTTTAAATTTGACAAAAAAAACCAAAGTTGTGTGGCAATACAATAGAAGTAAACAAACAAAGAAAAAGTTTCTGGAAAAAAAAGTTTTTGAAAAAACAAAAAAAATTTTTTGAAACAAACAAAGAAAAAGTTTATGAAAAAAAAGAAGTTTTGAAAAAACAAAAAAAAAGTTTTGAAAAACAAACAAAGAAACAGTTTTTGAAAAAAAAAAAGGTTTTGAAAAAAAAAAGTATTTAGAAAAAAAGTGTGGTGAAAGCACACATATACATATAAAACAACTGCAACAGACTCAAATTGCCACAAGAGAGGAGCAACAACAATAGCCAAAAGAGTGTTGGCCACAACATCAACATCAATCAACAGCAAGCCAGGAGGAAACGAAAACACAACAGCTACAGGAAGTAAACTGAAGAAGCCCCCTCCCATACAAGAAGCGGCCATACAAAGACAAAAAAAAAGGAAAGTAAAGAAGCCAATAAGTAGTAAGTAGGCAAGCTTTTTAATTTTCTTTAAAAAGACACCAAACATATGACCTGTTTCCATTTTTTTAAACTGCAATGAGGTTTTTTTAGACGGATCTTCTTCCCGCCAAAAACATTAAATTAGAAAATTTAATCCGCTAATTCCAGCGGAAAGTGGTTCTTCTTGTCGCTAATAAATTTATTTAATTCCGGTAAATCAAATCTGTTTTTCTATACAGTACATATGTATGCATATTCCGTACAAACTTAACTATATACATACATCTAATTGCAGTTCTTTTAATTTGCCTACTTACGGCTCTTAGCAATTTTCCTATTGCAGGCTCTAAGGTCATTGCCTTCTTGACCTACTTATTCTACAGTAAATGTAAAGTTCAAAGACCTTTAAAAGAGCGACTTGTCAACAACTTTGGTAGCGGTTACCGAGTTGAACGAACTCGACAGCGCATCAAGGGCAAAGAATTTACATACATACACTGAGCGCATAAAAAAAAGAGAGTTATAATAACAAGTGATCTTCTCACTAAGCCATTATCCACCATTCTCCTTTGTGCGATATCCGCTTATTGCAATAGATGAGCAGTGCACTTTACAGCATCAAACTAGTTCAAGAGCATTGTGCACACTCCCACGCTCATAGTTTAACACTCTTTACCATTGCTATTTCTCAGCATTGGTCAGCTGCAATTCTCTTTGGCAGCAAAGACAATAAATCAAAACATTGATACACCAACATACATATATACATTTTTATTCTAATACTAGCTGTACAAGAACAGCTGGTGTATCTTGTTTACATATTTAGCACACAAATACATACATAAACGAATGCGTGCATGAAATAACATAAAAGATAGATTTCTTAATATCTTGCCATCGACATATTACATATTTACATAAATATTATTAATTATATATTATTATATATTATATATTAATTATAATATATATATTTTTACACGTATATTTCCACACGTATATTTCAATACGTGTACATATATACATAAGTGCAAGTGTGTGTGATTTCCTTTTATTTTAAATTAAAAAAAAAAATAATAATTTTCAAATTTCGTTTTCATATCTTGTTTGTTTCAAAACAATAGCTTAACGATTTTCTATAATTCCTATTTTGAACTACCATTTCCGACAAAAAGAAAAACACACACACACTCGCACATATACTAAATTCATTTTCCAAATTTAAAAATTTTCTGTGGGCAGTAGTGCAAATATTAATTTCACTACCTGCTGGGTGGGTATTTCTCAAAGTTTCTTGCTTTATTAATTTTTTTTCGGCCTTAAAAAGGTTTTTTTTTCCTAAAATCCCTCAATGCCAATTGGACACAGTCCCAAAAAATCTCTAGAGCAAGAAACGAAATTTGCCAAGATGTCAGATACTGAGGGTAAAGCGAAAACTACTTCGCTAGATTCCGCAAGTGCGAGGAAGGAATCCTCACAAACACGCTCAAGAAGTAAAGCGTACGACCCCTGTGCGCAAAAGTTCATAACAGTAAGTGACAGCCTAATGAGATACTGTGTAAAATTCGGTAATTCACCGATTGAAGATCATACGGAATCGTGTCTTGAACTCAAACACAAAAGTCTAAATGACTATTTTGTTCGATTGCAAACTGCCTTTGATAACGTTTTTTCCAAAACGGATGACTGCTTGCCTGACAGGTTCAAAGAGTCAGCTCAAGGCAAGTACGACGCATGCCTTGACATCTATGAAATTACACAAATCAAGATGTCAGACCCGCTAAAAATGCTTAAACTAGTCGATGCTCCGAGTCCACCATCCCGTGTGGAACCCACTTCAGAGCAATCAAGTGCTTCCAATGTTTTCCTACAAGTTCCTCCATGCGACACAGAGACTTTTTATGGGGGTTACGAAGAATGGCCGGCGTTCCGTGACATGTTGACAGCCGTGTACATTAACCACCCGAAGCTCTCTCGTGCTCAAAAACTATACCATCTCAGGTATAAAACAGAAGGAAAAGCCGGTGCTATTGTCAAACAATATCTTTTGAGTGACGATAATTTCGATCCTGCTTGGGAAGCGCTTAGGTCTAGATACGAAAACAAACGCAGTTTAGTAGATAATCAGGTCAAAATTTTAATGAACTTGCCTGCTATTCAATCCGAAAATAGCGAACAATTACAAAGGCTGCAAATAAGCATTAACAACTGTCTGTCTGTCTTGCACTCTCAAGACGTTTCAACAGACAGTTGGGATCCTATCCTGGTATACATTTGTTCAACAAAATTACCAGAAACGACACTGTCACTTTGAGAACAATCGCTCTCATCAAGACGAGATCTACCCCAATGGTCTCAATTAGACGACTTTCTAACTTCTCGGTACGAAGTTGTAGAAAGACTAAATAGGCTTCATCCTAATAAGCCTGAACCCAGTGCTCCATATGCCGCTCAACAAAAACCTTTAATTAGGACACAAAATTTTATGGTAGAACCAAAGAAGGCATATTCCTGCCAGGTGTGCAACTCCAGCCACCCCCAAAAATTCCGAAAAATGACCGAACAAGAACGTTTTAAGGTTGTACAGAAAAATAATCTATGTAAAAACTGCCTTGCTTACAACCATAACGTCAAAGACTGTCAGAGCAAGTTTACATGTGCGAAATGCCAACAAAGGCATCATACTCTACTGCACGTAGATGTTAAACCACAAGCTCAACATACCAGTAGCCGACCCCATGAAGCTACAGTGCAACATACAACGGCAAAGTCGACAATTCCCGCTCGACAGCCGCAAACCAGCTCCAATCCCGACGAGCAACCTTTACATTCAAACATTGAAAACAAAGTTCTTCTTCCAACAGCCATGGTGGCAGTTGAACATGAAGGGGAATTATTTCAATTACGGGCCTTGATTGACCAAGGTTCCCAAAGGACTTTTATTTCCTCAAAAGTCCAGAAAAAATTGAAATTACCGTTCGAACATTCCAGGTTCGAAATTTCAGGCATGGGTGGCTGAGTGGTCCAAAATTCCTCTAAGCTTTGTTCTTTGACGCTGGTTTCTTCCAAAACCAAGCAAAGAATTAAGGCCCATGCAATAGTGTTACCTCAGTTAACAAAGCTTCTTCCGACCTTTACAACGAGTCGTGAAAAATGGCATGAACTGAGTAGTCTCGAGCTATCTGACCCAAATTGTCACATTCCAGCTCAAATCGATATAGTTATCGGCAGCGAACTTATTCCACAAATTCTAGTGGAAGGGCTGCAAAAAGTTTGCGACAATCTTCTTGCGCAAAATACCATATTTGGATGGATACTTCGTGGTTCGGTGACCGAAAGGGTATCCTCATTTTCCACCCAATCGGAACGTGTTTCCAATGGCACGCTCAGTGCACAATTGAGGCAATTCTGGGAACAGGAGGAAATCCATATACCTCCACAAAGTACGCCAGAAAATCAGGCGTGTGAAGATTATTATGTTGCAACAACGAACCGTAATTCAAGCGGGCGCTACATTGTCAGGCTTCCATTTAAAGAAGCATTTTTAGAAAAACTCACCCTAGGCCATTTCCAGTCAGGCTTCAGAAGAAAGGAGAGTTAAAGACAATGTACAACGATGTGTTGCAAGAATACATAACGTTGGACCATATGGAACTGACAAATCCCCTTGAAATCACTTCCAGTGGCAACTACCATTCGTTCTATTTGCCTCATCATGCGGTTGTAAAACCAGATAAAATCACGACAAAAGTGCGAGTGGTTTTCAACGCATCGAAAATATCAAGTTCAGGTACTTCCCTAAATGATGTTTTACATACAGGTCCTTCACTCCAACCGGACCTCCTGTTGCTAATTTTACAATGGCGCATGTACAGATACATGCTCAATGGAGACATTGAAAAAATGTATCGGCAAATCCTCATCCATGAGGACGATAAAGAATATCAGCGAATTTTGTTTCGTGAGTCAGAGGATTCCCCCATCTCTGATTAAAATCTTAAAACAGTAACATTCGGGGTTAATTGTGCGCCATATCTCGCTATCCGTACTCTGCATCAATTGGCAGAAGATACAAAAGCGAAGTTTCCACTGGCCACACCAATACTCAAAACCCAAACGTATGTTGATGATGTCCTGTCCGGAAGTCATGATATTGACGATGCTACCGATTCACTATTCCAAGTGATCAAAGCGCTAAAGTCAGCCGGCTTTATTCTAAAGAAATTAACGGCCAATAACCCGGCCATATTGGAGACATTCCCGAGAGAAGACCTTCTCGACTCCAATTTCTTGAAATTCGAAGATGCTTCCACAACCAAAACTCTCGGTATCCGATGGAACGCATTAACGGACAGGTTTTCATACACCATCCTGCCAGTTTCAGCAACTACAGCTGCAACAAAACGGCAATTTCTGTCGTCGGTCGCAAAACTTTTTGACCCGGCAGGATGGCTATCGCCAGTTATGATACGAGCAAAGATTCTACTTCAAGAACTTTGGCTCGATGGCATTGATTGGGATGAATGCGCAAAACCCACTTCAATGGTAAAATGGCAACAGTTTACTCAAAACTTGCCAGCCATTTCCGACATCGAAATTCCTCGATGGCTCAATTTTACTCCGGGGCAGAATACCCAAATCCATGGGTTCTGTGACGCCTCGGAAAAAGCCTTCTGTGCAACCATATATGTACGCACAGAAGCGAATACTCATGCAACATCCACCCTACTGGTTGCAAAAAGCAAAGTTGCACCTTTGAAAACGATAAGTCTTCCTCGCTTAGAGCTGTGCGGAGCAGTACTGTTGGCAAAACTGACTGCAACCGTCCAAAACCAGCTAGGCCTAGAAGCGTGCAACACATTTTTATGGTCAGACTCTGAAATAGTACCGGCATGGCTCGAGAAACCATCGTGCACATGGAAGACATACGTGTCTAATTGCACCTCCCAAATTCGGGAATATGTCCCAAGCGGAGTATGGCGTCATGTAGCAAGCGGAGATAACCCCGCTGATCTCGGCACACGTGGTTGCAAACCCCAAGACTTAGCCACCAATTCTCTCTGGTGGCACGGACCAAAGTGGCTCATACACCACATCGACTCTTGGCCTAATTCAAAGGCACGCAGCACCTCTCCGCCAGAAAAGCGGAAAATTGAGGCTTTTCAGAAGAACTCGATTTTCTTGATCGATTCTCTTCACTCCCTCGAGCAATTCGCGTGACTGCGTACATGTTCCGTTTCGTGAATAATGTCCGGAATAAATCAAGAATGCAACCAACAACTACCATGCCACATCTGACTCAATTCGCAAAACAGCGTCTAATCGAAGTAGCGCAATCCCGCTATTTTCCTGGCGAAAAAGATGCGTTACAAAACAAAAAGCCAATTGACAAAAAAAGTTCACTCCTCAACCTGAATCCATTTCTGGATAAAAACGGACTTCTCCGCGTCAATGGCAGACTAGCGCATGCCACACTCAGCTATAATGATCGGCACCCAATCATCATCCCAAATGCTTCAAGATTCTGTCAATTACATTTGAATTTCTTACACGCACTGCTTCTCCATGCAGAAACGCGCCTCATGCTTCCAATGATCAGACAAGAATACTTCATACCGAAGCTAAAGCCTTTAATAAAAAGGTGCATTTTTCAATGCAAAGCCTGCACCCTGTACAAGCAACAAACGCGCTCCCAGCTAATGGCCGCTCTACCCCCTGAGTGGTGCACAAGGTCCCTACCATTTTCTGTAACTGGAGTGGACTTCGCAGGACCGTTTTTAATAAAGGCCTCAGTTTTAAGATCCACTACACTCATCAAAGGGTACGTTGCCGTATTTGTTTGTTTCGCGACGAAAGCAGTACATCTTGAGTTATGCTCTGATCTTACCACTGAGGCATTTAGAGCAGCATTCGCCCGACTCTTGGGCAGGCGACGATATCCCGCCACAATGATGAGCGATAATGGAAAAACGTTCATCGGAGCACAGAGAGCAACTGAACGCGAATTCGTTAAATTCCTTAACGAATGTTCAGCAGATATCACCCGGAAGTATACTCCCCAAGGCATCAATTGGCAATACATACCACCCAGCGCCCCACATATGGGCGGCCTGTGGGAATCCGCAGTAAAGAGTTTTAAAATTCACTTCAAGAAAACCGCTGCATCCCATAAATTTACATTTGAAGAGTTCACGGCATTCTTAGTTCGAATTGAGGCTGTACTCAACTCTCGGCCACTTTCGGCTTTGTCACAGGACCCAGCTGACTTCACAGCATTAACCCCGAGCCAAATGCAGAGACCCTCTCGTTAATTAACCGATGGGAGAAAGTCAAAGCACTTCACCATCAATTCAGTCGCCGCTGGAAAGAGGAGTACCTCAAAGATCCCCAAAAGAGGTACAAGTGGAAATTTCCACGGCCTCAAGTTGGTGACTGCGCCGTAATCCGAGACGACGGTATACCGCCGACCGAGTGGCGTCTCGCACGAATCCAAAACGTTCATCGTGGGCCTGATAATCACATCCGTGTCGTGGACCTCCGCACGCAAAACGGGATTATCACGCGGCCCTTAGTAAAACTGTGCTTCATTCCAAAAGAGCAACCTTCGCTCGAAGCACAGCAATAAAGAGAAATTCCCCTCTTAATACAATTGTTTACGACATATAAAAATCTACCGATTGTTCCGTTTCTTTCCATTTCCAGGCGAAGGACACCAATGGCAACGCGCAGTGCAGTGCCCCTCGCGCCGACGGCAGACACCGGAAACTGCCTACAGTGTCGGCTGTGTCACCGGTACCACGCCTTACGCAATTGCGCCGCTTTCCGGGCAATGCGGCCTTCTCAGCGCATCGCGGTGGCCAACGCGCAAGGGTATTGCAGCAACTGCTTGGCGCTTACCCACGTCACGGAAGAGTGTGACTCCCGAGGAAAGTGCAGACGATGCAAAAAGGCGCATTACTCTATGCTGCAGAGCCGCAACATAGCGAGCCAGCACCAGCACCCGCCGTAACCATCAAGAAGAAGCGACAACAAAAGCGCGTACAACAGCAGCGCGTACCACAGAAGCACGTAACCCAGCAGCGCGCATCCCAGCAGCGCAACGTGCCACAAAACAGCACGCGACGCAACAGCGTGCCGCAAAGCAGCACGCAACATCACAGCGGGCCACAACGCATCAAAAATCCACACAGCAACGTGCCATACAACAGTGTGCCACCCAACAACGTGCCACGCAGCAGCGCGCCACCAACCAGCGGGACACAAAGAAAAGCAGCGGTGAAGCGTTGCGGTCAATCAAGCACACGACCACCGGACTGCAAACCAAAGCTTTCCGAAATCGGACCACCAAGGGCGCTTTAGGCGAAGCAATTCGCGCCCTCCAAAAGCTGCAGAACGCGCTAGCCAGCACATCCCTGCAGGGCGGGCAGGATGTTTAAGCGCGCAACATAAAACCCAATTGTAAATGCCGTGCGCGCTAACTTCCGGTATCCTATTCTCCCATGTCTCCTTTCACGCGGTTATCCTTCGTTCCGTGTATACCCTACTCCGTTAGCCGAACTATCGTTTAGCCGCGGTAGTTCGAGCTAACGAAGAAGGGTATGTAAAAATCACTTATCATCCAACTACCTACGCGCGCGCACGGCATATTTGATCGCGGCAGCTCTCTAAGTTTAAAAACAACTAAAGTGTAAAACTACTTCTAGAAGTTAAAAAAAGAACCATAGTGTAAAACTATATAAAAAAATATACCTAAAATCTAACTCATTTATAAACCTAAAGAAAATTCTCTGTGCGATCATTTAAGTTGAAGGTGTGCAACCAAAAAACAAATAAAACATATTAATTGGTGTTTGTGCACAAACTAACTCATTTTCTTTTAATGATCTCGGGCCGATTGGCATAGAAGAAACGGCAAGTTAAACAGTGCTGTTGCCATGCTGATGTGCTGCAGAACTAAATTGGTGTGTGAAGGTCGGAAGCAGCAAGGCCTCAAGAGCTTTTAGGGTGGTCAAAGACAAATTGAGGACCTTTTTTAGGAAGTCTGCTCCCATTGGTCCTAGTTGTTTTAGCATCAGCATGCTAGTTCTAGTTCTAGTTATTTTGTAGATACAAGCACAGATTCACCATCGAATTGAATTATTGCACCCTCTCGAAGGTGCATAGCATCATTGATTTTTTTAAATTATGATTGTTATCCTAATAACAAATCGAAAATTTGCCTACAAGGCGGAAAAAAGTTCGGCGGGTCAGCTATACATATACATATAATAAAAAAATTTAGCTTTTTCCCCCTTTACAATACTAATAATTATAACATCTAAATTGAATAAAATAGATGTGTGACCGGGTCTGCTAGTATATTATAAAACATCCGCTGCATCTGTGTTTCTGTTCGGCTTAAATCACCATTATATAATATTATATAAATGAGAAAGCTTTAGGTGTATACCTCTTTGCGCACTATACATATTATTATTCCTATACATATACAACTTTTATATATATATATCTACTTAAAATATGAAGAGAGGAAAAAGTTACAAACACCTGATTGGAATTCCCAACAGAAAGCCTTGTAAAGACCCGAAACTAAGGCGTTGAAGCCTTCACCATCAACAGCCACAACGGTAGAATAAGTAGAAATTTGTATATGAAAACGCCTCACTACATTTCTACAGGACTTAGTATTGAGACACGCGAGGTTGCCTATAGCAGAAAGCACTGAAGCAAAAATTGTCACTAAAGTTACCGCAGATGCAGTAATGCGATAACGACGATGGTATAGGCATGTCAATCCATATGACAGAGGCAAATACTCCCAATACCCACGGTTGTCAGACCTGCCCGTGATGAACTTGGTACGAAGTAAAGTATGACCGCGGCAAAGATCCGCTGAATTTCATCTCATGCAACCTAAAATTGGAGCACGGCTGCGGAGTGTAGTTAAACACGCTTCAGAGAGTTTTACCTAAGCTGCTCAAAGACAGAGCATTGGTACGACTGCGAAACAACCTTTGCCAGTGGCAAGAGAGTCGTTCAAACTGGATTTCCTAAACTATTTTTGAATTACCAATATTTAGAGGACAATGAAATAAGGCAGCGTAACTCACTAGTAAAAGAAGCAGAAAACGAAAAAGCTGAATGAAAATAAGAAGAAGAAAAAGTCGGAGAAGAAGAAGAAGGACAAGAAGTAAAACATAAGACGGATTAGCAGACAACTCGTGATGCGTATGTTGCCTTACACTATACCGCCGCCAACTAACACCACCTAATCCAGCGGGTGTTACAGCATCAACATACTAGCCCCACGCATCACTTCTTACCGCCCGTATAACGAACATTCCCACGAGACATACAAGATTGATGCATTTTCTTATAGGTGGCTGTACCGGCTGAGGCTGGTTGAAATACATAGATGATAATGCCTTTAAAGTGAGTGTGGACAGTGCCTAACGAATTGTCATCGCCGTTTCAGTGACAGTTGTTCTTGTTTTCGTATTATTCACGCTCGAAAATGTCCGTTTATGTGCCCCATTCTCGCCATTTGCGGGAAGTTTTTTTTCTGTCGATGTCGAAGACAAACATGGTGGTGGAAGAGAAAAAACCTTCAAAGATGAACAACTGAAGCATTGCTTGATGAAGATTCGTGCCAAACCCAAGAACAGCTTGCCGAATCGTTGCGTGTGAGTCAGCAAGTCATTTCAAAACGTCTCAAGGCCCTGGGCTTTTAATTTTGGAAAAAAACGGAAGCAAAGTTGTACACAAAGTTGTAAGGTAATCGAGAGAAGGAGCGACGGGATAGTCGACTTTATAAGCTGAGAACACATACTTATCCGTGAAGACATAGCTATCCGTTCAAACGATATCGAGTCGAAATATTTAATATATACATCCCGCGAGTTTCTCGTAGCCCAATTAGATACTGTCCTGATATAGGTGCGCTACTCAGAGACGAAAACCGTTTGGTTTTAGACGACCTTAACACTTTGGCATTTCAGCTTGTCAAAAGACCTTAGAGGGAAGGATTTAGCAGAACAGATTGACAATTAGACATTCTGCACCATGAACGATAATTCCCCCCACAGAGTCGTAGGTAATTGCCAAAGATCGCCAGACATAACTGTTGAAGCTTGCGCTTAACAGGACACCACCCTAATATTCTGTGCGCACCCTAATGCGACTTTCTCCAGCTCATGCAGCTATATAAGCCTTGCTTGCCAAGCAAAAGGCGAGATTTCTTACATGCGAATCGGCAAGCGCGCACGGGGCGATAATACTTAAGTTTAAATTAAATTAAATACATGTATATACCTATACATACATATATAGAGGAAACATTTATTTAAAAGAAAACCTTTGTTAAACACAAATACAAACCCAAACCAATTAAACTTAAATTAAATTAATTTTATTCTTTTATAATCTGCAAATTTATATTAAAATTTTCCATATTTATTTAAATAAATAAACTAAAACTTTGTACACTCTAAAACGAACACGCGAGTGGCTTTTTATTTCCAAGGAACTCAAAGAAGGTACCTCGCGTGAACATGGTCCTTCGAGCCACCCTTGAAGTGGCACCTTAATTAGACAATTTACTTAAATAAAAGTAAAAACATTTAAAAGGGGAAGTGGTGAAGTGTGAACTGAACACAAAAATTAAAACAAAAAGAAAATAAGAACAAAAAATTTTACATAAACAAGCAGTGACGGTGACAAGTGAAAAAATAACACATACATACAATTGTACAACGAAAAAAAAAAAGTTACTTTTATAAAAATTATACAACGCTACATCCACAATATCGATCAAGAGAAGGAAGACACCACAGGAACTTGCCACCATACAACACAGCAAAAGGTCACCACAACAACAACAACAACACCATAACATCCATACTCCATCACCCAAATCCAGGATTGGAGAAACATCGCTGGCGCCAAGTAAAGATTTAAATAAACTTCAACGTTGGAAACAAATAAAAGGGCAGTAAGATTGTTTTAAGCATATGTATATACATACTTGTTGAACAAAAAAAACAACAAACAAAAAAACAAATTTAAACAAACATTCAAATCTGCAAGCATACATTCCCATATATGCAAAAGCAGAAATCCAGAAAAATCTCCCCGCGATTACATTGCAATACTTTGCATACGTACATATGTATGTTTTCTCAACAAAAGTAAAATCGGCAAATTTTCAAAATATATTTGTTTTTTCCCATAACAAGAATTTTTTTAACGCAATTTTGAAGGTTGTTGACCTTATTTACAAAGTAGAGTTTTGCAATTTATACATACTTACATACATATGCCAGAGAATTAAAACAGTAACCCTTTTCTCAATAGTGTTCCCAAGAAAAAAATAGACACTCTCCTGTGTCCATTCTCAACAAAAACAATTGGTCAAAAAATAGTGCACCCATTCCCGCGATCACTTCATTAAAATACATACATAATTACAAATACCAACTTTCGACTATAATCTTTCTCTTCTGGCATTTAAAGAGTAGCATAAACGCACAAATTCCCTCTTGTGCTCTGTTTTTCTATTTTCCTTTGTGCTTTCTCAAGCACAGCTTAAGCATTACAGCGAACACACAACCGCACATATACTGCAGCCGTTGAGTGTATATTGATCTAACTCGCTCTCATTCAACTGAAGCATAACATTGCAAGCATACACACAAACATACATACATACAAACTGCATTCCAACCCAGCAGTAAACACTTCTGGAACTCTTTATATACAAGTAGTTCTCGACTACACCCAATTTCATGTAACACTAGTTCTCCGAGGCTAAGTGCTAATTTGTTTAAAAACAAGAAATTTTATTTAAAAACATTGAAATAAATTTAAATTACTCAATATTTTAAAATGCCGAAAGATCAAAGTCCACGGCTAAGTATCTCATCAAAGATACCCGCGAATTTTCTTGCGCTGGCGGAAGGAAAGTATCAATTTACCATTGATACTTATGAAAACACAAAAGCAAAAATTGCTGAACAACTAAAGTTAATTAGTGCAGTGAATCAGCCAAGTTCTAGATCCCAAATAGGACAAACTCCTAAAATGGCTGAACAATCGGAAGTGTACCTCCAGCTTCCGCCCTGTGACACTGAAACATTTCATGGTGGATACGATGAGTGGCCGTCTTTCCGAGATATGTTCACTGCCGTATATATAAACCACCCCCTACTCTCTCCAGCTCAAAAGTTATACCATCTTCGGCATAAGACAAGAGGCCAAGCAGGAGATATAGTTAAACTGTTCGCTTTAACCAACGACAATTTCCAATTGGCTTGGGATGCTCTCCACTCCCGATATGAAAACAAGCGCCAATTAGTCAACAATCAGGTCACAAAATTATTGAACTTACCCAAAGTTCGAAAAGAAACCAGCGAAGAGCTTATTGATTTATACTCAACAATCACTAATTGTTTATCAGTGCTCGAAACTCTCGGCATACCCACTGAAAGCTGGGACCCAATTCTGGTGAATATATGCTCATCCGCGTTACCAGAAAATTCTCTAATGTTATGGGAGCAATCTCTCGCATCCCGAAAGCAGTGCCCAACATGGCAACAAATGAAAGAATTCCTTTACAGACAATTCGAAATTAAGGAATGCGTAGAACACAAGCTCGCGAAATCCCCTTCTTCGCATAACACAACTAAGCCTATTCTTTCTCCACAGAATAGCCACCACTCATGTAAATTGTGCCAAAAGAATCACCCTCTCAAGCATTGCAAGCAATTCAAGAAACTACCGATACCCCAACGGTACAAATTTATAAAAAATAACAACATTTGTACAAATTGTCTTGCGTTGCACCATACCCTTAAATGGTGTACATCACAAAACACATGCTTGATTTGCAATCAAAGGTATAACTCTCTTTTGCACATAACCCCAACTCATGGATATGACCGACGAAATAAAAGAAATGTGCCCTTGACCTCCCCGCGTCAAGATAAACCCAACCAGACACACTTGACCATCCCGAGTCAAGACCCACAGAGAAACCCAACTTTGACCTCCCCGAGTCAAAATAAACACACACAGGCACACTTGACCATCCCGAGTCAAGACCCACAGAGAAACACAACTTTGACCTCCCCGAGTCAAAATAAACGCAACCAGGCACATTTGACCACCCCGAGTCAAGACACACAGAGAGACACAACTTTGACCTCCCCGAGTCAAAGTACACAAAAAGCTGTAATGATCACCCCAGATCATTATTCCCAATCAATCAGCAGAAATAATACGCAATCGCACTGCTCACCTCATGAGAAGATTTGCTCATTTCATACTCTGATCACCCCTAGATCAGAGTTTTTCCCCGGACGCATTAGAAATAAGTTCTACAAGTCCGGTAGAACAGACTCCTATCGGCAGCATGACACTCATTCATGTCTGCGTCATCCAAATAATAATAAAAGAAAAATTAAGAAAAAGCACTTTCCGCTGCAGTATACTTCCGACTTTTTCTTTCCAGGAAACGGACAGCCAAATCGGGTCATGGGTTTTCATTCCGAAGAAAAACGCAACAGCGGAAATCACATACGAAACCACAGAGTGAACCAGCACTACTCACGGCCTCCACGAAATCTTTGTTTCCATCGCACCCAACGGATTTAATTCAGCACTTCGTGCAGGGTGGCCCAGTATGTTGAAACTTGCGCTTAACAGGACACCGCCCTAATATTCTGTGCGCACCCTAATGCGACTTTCTCCAGCTCATGCAGCTATATACGCCTTGCTTGCCAAGCAAAAGGCGAGATTTCTTATCAAATAATCGGCGAGCGCGCACGGGCGAAGTTATAAAATATATTAATATTATTAAGTGCATTAGTTTAAACAAAAACTTAAATAAAATAAAAATTGCTATTAAATAAACATTTGTTAAAATTCAATTCGAAACGCGAGGTGTTTTATTTCGAAAAACGTACGAAGAGACCCTCGCGTGAACAATAACATTTGCGAGTGCGAGTAAACAGTATAGCCTGGTGACCGATGCTAACATTAACATCGAACCATTTACCCATATTAATCTCGATTGACATGCCCCCGATTTTATTTCCGCGGACCACCGGACATTTGTTAACTTCAAAAAAGCTTACTAGCCGGAGTTCACGGAATTTACCGAGAGCGCCTTCAGTGTTCTGCGCACTCCAGCTGACGTCACAGCCGTTGAACGTTTATTCCGTAATTGTTTTTGCGGCCATACCTTTAATTTTTTGTTATAAGTTTTTACTGAACTAAATTTGTATGATATGAATATTTTTGTCCTACAACAGGATCGTCGTGACAACTGCCTTCCGCTTGAAGTGAGAGCTATTTTAGCCGTTTTTGCACTACTACATCCTTTGGCTGACGAAATGAAACGACGAGAGGTTCAGGGGGTCATCGGGAAGGGGGAAGCTTCCAAATCCATTGGCACCGACGTAATACGCATGCTGATGCTAAATATACCAGACTTGTGGAAAACGGGTAAGGTGGTCCCGCTACTTAAGCCGGCGAAACCAACCAACAAAAGAGAGTCTTATCGGTCGATAACTCTCCTCTCCCCAGTAGCGAAGACACTTGAGGCCTTGCTGCTCCCGACTTTCACCCACCATCTGCGTCCAGCAGCACATCAGCATGGCTTCCGGAAAGTGCAGAGTACCACAACAGCATTAGGACAGTAAATGGCCTAAACCAAAACCGACCTTGAGCGAGAATTGTCCTAGTAGCACTGGATTTGTCAAAAGCTTTTGACACCGTAAACCATTCTGTGCTGCTCATGGACATTGAGGAATCCTCATTATCGCCGGGGTTGCAGAGAGGTGTCATGGGCTACCTGAGTGGTCGATAATCATCGGTTATATTCCGAGGCGAAACTTCGAAGTTAAGGAAAATTAAACAGGGGGTTCCGAAGGGTGGTGTCCTCTCCCCGCTACCATTTAATTTCTACATATCGAAGCTCCCTCCACCACCAGAAGCTGCCCCTGTGTTAAAGACAAAGAAACCTTGCTGGCAACCTACAAAGCAATTGGCCGGCCGGTCGTAAACTATGCTGCACCGATCTGGGCGCCGGGGACGAACGAAACGTAGTTGAAGAAGCTACAGGTCTGTCAGAACACCGCCCTTAGGTCTGCGACATGGAACCTCCTGATGTCGCTGGAACACCACTTGCACAGCGAAGCATCTATACTACGAGTTAGGGAGCATAATGCTTTGCTGCGCAAGCAGTTCCTACACCTTATTGAAGCCGAACCTCCATCTAGACACATCAGAAAGGGAGTACTTGATTTGAAAAGCACCATCCAGCAACACGTGCAACAACCGCTGGACAGGACGGCGTACAGACAAGCACTGGCCGCCATTCACCAGGAGTCAGTTAACACCTTCAAATACTCCTTCCTCATGAATCGCGTCCACGTAGGCAAATCACCACCCATAGCAAATGAAGAACTCGAACTGCCTCAAGAGACCCGCGTAATACTGACGCAATTTAGGTCTGGAACTCCTGCCTATCCAGACTCGACTATGACATAATCAACGTCCCCGCACCTATTGCGTATGAACAGCTAGAGTTCAGGTAATAATGGCGCAATATGTAATATATAAAATTTTCGCGTCACAGTGTTAGACACGATACTCCTCCGAACCGACTTAACCGATTTTAATGAAATTTTTATGTGCATATTCAGTAGGTCTGAGATTCGGCTAACATATATTTTTCACACCCCTAAGTGATAAGGGTAGTCCACTTAATTTTTTTATTGGATTTTTTGGACAAATTTTTTTTTTTATATTTTTAGGATGTGACATTACAAAACACATATAACCGATATTTTTCCAACCAAAAATTTTTTTTTATTTTTTTAAGCCTTTTTTTAGAATGTGGCGTTTAAAAACACATATAACCCTAAACGAAATTTTCTCACTCCTATCGCCAACCCTTATTTGTTAATCTTCCATTGGTCGCACAATGGCGTGAGCGTCATCAGTGCTGGGAAGTGTGTACGCCACCCAATTTGCAAAACTGGCCCCCTCTGTGCATCGTACGCGCTCCGGTGTCACAAAAAACATTCAAACATTCAGCTGTATTCGTAACAAATGATAGCAAAGACTGACGCGACCGTTCGCGCGAGCGAAATTGTTACTCACTAAGAGGATTTTAGGCAGTGCAGAATTGTTTGTTAGTGATGTTAAGACTCGAGAACGACTCGACCAATCTCGATGGAACTTTTAGAGGTTGTTCGTTGTTAGTCTGGGAAGGTTTAGAAGTAATGAAAATTATACTTTTTCTGAGGAAAAGTGGAAAAATTGGAAGATTCCAAAAATTAACTTATTTCCATATAATTTTTTTTTTGTTTTTTTTTTTTAATTTGTATTTGCAAATCTATTAGAAAGGGAGAAAAAATAAAAAAAAATAGATCACAATGACGGTCGGAAGTGTGTGGCATAAATCTGGAAATAACATATTTTTCACACGGCCAGTTATAAGTGGTGTGTTCGCGAGTTCTGCTCTGTGCATTTACGCAGCGGAACAGAAAACAAAAAATGTTGTTTATTAAGCTGCGTTACATTGAAAAAAGTGTAAACAAATCGTAAATAAATGATTTTCAACACAATGTAAATCCAACTTTCTTTTCTTTTCGAAAAACATAATTTCACGCAGGACAACGTTTGCCGGGTCAGCTAGTATACTTATATATATATATTATACTTGTAGTATTATTATGTAATATTATATATTTGAAGTAACACCATGTAATTAAATATTAAGTCAATAATATAATATTTTATTAAACTCGCGTAGCGAGTTGCCGCAGTTAACTAGGCAAAATAGAATAAGTGATTGCACTAACAAAAACTGTATAGGTATACACGTATGCTTGTGCACAAGTACGCAAGTATAAAAGAAGCAGCATAAGCCGTGAGAAATCACTTCCGTTTGTACGATACTAATAAGTTACTATAGTGTGAACTGAAAACGCCGCCAATACGCTAGTCACGTATCGTACAAAGGCTACCAAACTAGTAGGAAAATAAGTTAAGCTTATGTGAAAAATGGAATTTGGCCATGTTGTACTTTTTCTAAAGTAAGTAAGCTATAGACCGTCGAAGTGGATTTGGTAACACCTTCTGGTGTGGTCCAGCATCATCCACATAGCAAGACATATATATATGCTCCTGCTTGAGAAGATTACGTTAAGATGTACAAGTAATATCCGTTGGGATGCTACCGCAGGTATTCTCATCAGAGACACCTGTAATTAATATATGAAATGAAATCAACACTCCACGACCACGAAATATAACTATAAAAACTTTACAACAAGGGTCTATTGAAGTAAAAGTATAAAATGCTATTGAGTTTAGCCTTCTTAAAGAGGCCAACACTGCGATAAGCAACATTTGAAAACCATCCCTTGAAACTCTTAGAGCGGCATATGTAACAGTGTTATTTGTACAATCTTTTCCTTTGTATTAGTATAGTTTACGAATGGCTAACAACATAGTAACTTTGAAGATTACGAAGCTCATTATTAACTTACGTCTAATTTGATAAAAAAAAGTTATTTTCTACCTTCAGTACTTGGAATAGCATAGATATCAACTTCATATACAACTTCTTTGTATTGAGCCCCTCGCGGTGAATCAGGCGGTGTATTGTAGGTCCATCTGAAAAATATTAAAATGGATATATGTATATTAAAGAAATGTTGCTCTTACCGCTCCCCACTATCACATTCCTCGCTCTCACTGTTTTCGCTGCGACCTGTAGGTTGGGAGTTGTCCCCTTGTACAGCTTCCTCTTCGGCACGAACGCAATCATGTATACCGACAAGCAGTGAATAATCCATTATATGCAGCTTTGTTAGGAGCTTTATTTTCAACAAATAAACATATTTCAAATACAAATGTAAAAATAGATTAAGTATTTGATGTTGCTTACATCAACGTCACTTGATAATGTGTCCAACAATTTATTTTTGGTTTCTTCTCCAATCTCGATTTTGACTTTCTGCTTTATAAAATCATTGTCCTTAAAAGTTGGCAAATGCTTATCTAATTCTTTTTCGGATGCCTCACGATCAACAGTACTGCCTTTCAAATCGAATTTCCTGTGATGATATTATTTAATATAACAGGATAAAAAAATATCGTGTATCTTACTTGTGAATTGTTCGATGCGAACTAAATACATTACGCATCACCACAAAATAATATTGTCCACTCTCAACAGTTATCCTATACATACCCAAGTATTGTGGTAACAACGTTTTGCCATGCTTTTCGACGACATACTATATATTACAAATAGAAAAAAAATATTTCACGGAGGTGAGTCAAATATAAAATAATATTTTACTAATTTAATAAAATAACGTTAATACGCACAGATTACCAAATACATACATCGCTGAAATTATGAACTAAAAGTCGTCTGCGGTACCGCGTACCTTTAAACTCAGATTATTAAGCCATATACACAAAGTTTGCGAAATAAGTGACAAAAACCTGCCCCTGATAGTTGTTTTAAGAAAAGCATTCTTGGTTGGTCTCAGAACAAAAAATTTTTCTAACCAAGAATATAATATCTGCATTGAATGTAAAAATACTGCTAGAGCAGATCAAAAGAGATAAGTTTGAAAATTTTTGGTTGCCAAACTACTCATCAGATTTAAAATCCAAAGTGGATTTGCAATGAATGTAAAAATACTGCAAAAGCAGATAACAAGAGATAACGTTGTAAATTTTTAGTTCCCAAAATACTCATCAGATTTAAACTCCTAAGTGGAATTTGATAAGATTTAAGCTTATTGTCTTAACAACCTCCTCGTACTATTTCTTTTTCTACTAATTAATAGATTTTTCATTTAATTTTACATTTGTCGCGTACAGGCCGCAACAAAAACTTCTTTTGTGTTTGTTTGTTCATATCCTTTGTTTTGCCTAACATTCCTTTCACTCCAAGCGTTGGCAGTGGCATCTGTCGGCAAATAATTGTATAATTCAAAGTCATGATTTGTTGGCACGGTTGCACTCGGTGTGTGCCTGCTCAGTGGTATAAGTCTCCAAAAGGAGGTGTTCGACAAAACGGTTCCTCCACTAATAAATATTAGGGAAACGGAATGCGTGGGTATTCCGTAAAAAGGGGTGTCGCCTTTCTTATTATACGGCGAGGGGAAAATTATCCCAGTGTACTTGGTGTGCCATGGTGGCGTGCGCTTTACAACTCTGTCCCTTGGGGTAATGGGGGCGGCGCCAAATGATTGGGCACCACTACACACTCGCCTGAGAGTTCTGAAGGCCGATACGTAGCTTGCGGCCTGGCTCGTAAGTGCGTGCCGGAAGAGATTCTAGCAGTCTTTGAAAGCGTGATCATCTTTTTCTGCGGACGTGCAGATCCCAGTCATACAGGCGGGTTAAAGTTACCCCCGGCAGCACAGGAGTAGTGCGAGTGGGTTCGTAACCAGTTTGGTTGGACCACACCTCGGGTGCACCCCAAGAACATATTTTGTTTATTTTATGTACGTACATATACATATAGCCGATCTTGTTGTTTAATTACTGTCGTCGTGTGATCTGCTTCTGGTAATAGCGTTGATCATTTCACTTCGTTTGTTTTTGCCCATAGTTTTGTTATTATACGTAGCTAGCGACCCACGCCGACTTCACTAAGCTGGCCGGTCGCTTTGTTAGTTTTTGTCATCTCCTTTTTGTGCGGTAGTTTGTTTGGTTGACGTGTGTGGTTGTTGGTAGACGTTTGACCAACAGCCATTGTAGGTATATATGTGTATGTACGTAGGTTAAGCGCCTGTCCAAGTGGATTCCGAATTATGTAATTTCGTCAGCTTGAAGAATCGATACATTGTTGAGCTCAACAGTAGGGGACATATTTTCGGCTTTAATTTAAATGTTATGTATTTGCACTTGTTTTCATAACATGCTGCTGTACCACTATTGTGGCTGTAGTGGGGCATTTATGTCGACTTAGTATAGCAGTATCATACGCAAGTGTTGGCGTAATTACTTTGTCACTTGTAGCAATATCTGCGGCCAGCAGTATGTACAATATTGGTCTCTACCTTTCAGAACATCTGTCGTGATAGGATAGTACTCCTCTGTTATGTATTCATTAACTTTTACAGTGAATAGCCTGTTAGATAAAGAGGATTCAATGATATTGTGGAACGTGTTAGGTAATGATTTTTTATAGATACGAATGAGGTCATCATACGACAATTTACCAAATGCTTGAGTTCGAAAGTTTTCCTTTTTTATTTGTTATACGATTTACTTGTTCATTTGTGCCATATTTTTCGCGAAAACCAAATTTGTGTGTGGGAATACTATCATTTTGATGGAGAAGAGGAGTAATTTTTTATAGCAGTACTTTTCGAAAAGTTTTGATAGGCAAGGCAACAGGCTGATTGTTCTATATGATGACGGCAGGGTTACGTCTCTACCAGGTTTAGCTATCATAATTATCTGCGACCTTTTCCATATATGTAAATAACGTCCTAGTTTTAAAATGGCACCGAATGCTTTACAAGGAAAACGAGATGCTTGCCAATTCTTTTAGCATTTTTGGTGAATATTATGCTTTTTATAATATATGTATAAGGGAATTAAATTGTATGGGAGATTAGTTAAACAGATTTTCGGAGAAATCAAGAGATTTAGAGAAACCTTATTTTAATTTGTTTACATAGTTTGAAGGCCCGATTTTAAGCTGCGATATAAAATTTTTTTTTGGTTGCCGCAGTAGTCGAGTGGTCAGCAATATGTACTGCCATTCGGAAGGCCAGAAAGTCATTTAAATAAAAAATAAGGTTAAATTTTCGATTTACGGTCACCCCTCGGAAGGGATTGTCACCTCCTCCGAGCGTATTTCTGACATGAAATAAAGGCTCCTCATAAAAAAACCATCAACCGTTCGAAGGCGGCTTAGTATAAACTGCAGTTCCCTTCATTGTTGGAGAAACATCAAGACTAATTGGAAGAGCAACTCCAGGTCGCTCTCCACCTGATCTTTCCAACGGAGTGGAGGTCTTCCTCTTCCTCTGCTTCCACCAGAGGGTATTGTATCGAATATTTTCGAAGCTGGAGTGCATTCGTCCTGGTAGATAACTAACTCAAAACCCTACCCAATCTGCAACTCATCTATACAGAGAACGGGGAGCAGCTGCAAAAACTGCAGACTACAATTAATAAATGCCTCTCCAATCTCTAATCACAAAATATTTCAACTGAGGATCCCATTCTTATTTATAAAACTTCCGAGCGAAACAGTCGCGCTTTAGGAACAATCTCTTAGTTCGTGGAAAGAACTACCACTCTGACCAGTATATCCGAGGTAGTGGAACGACTGGGAACATACCGCGCAGGTAAGCCCAAACCCCACTTTAATACATTCACGCCCAGGCCTGGCAATCAAAGCTCAACATTAACGAATAAAAGTCGCACTCAAACCTTTCACACAGAGTTCCGTTTCTCGTAAACTATGCAACTATAGTCACGGGATGAAAATCTGCATCCGGTTTAGGAACCTGTCAGTCCCAGATCGACTTTAATTTGTTCGTGAGAACAATTATTGCGAAAATTGTCTCTCCTATTCAAACCCGCGAAGCCAACGTCAAAGCAAATTTTTCTGCGTTTGCTGCCAAAGACGCCACCACTCACCACTCCATTCTCAAAAATATGCTCAAAACACAACCCCATACTCAAAACCCCTCTCATCGACAGCACAGGCAGCGACCGCAGTGGAAATAGCAGACGACATACCGTAAACATCAACAGGAATCAGCCACACCCCCCAGGCTCAGAAGAAGACAGTAAAGGTAACAACACACCATGCAAGTAGCAACGAAATCACACTCTTGCCCACGGCTATAATCCCGATATACCTAGCAGGAGAACACCACAAAATCCGAGCAGTGATAGACCAAGGTTCTCAAACCTTTGTTACATCTCGGATTCAAAAAACACTCAATCTACCCACGGAGGAAAACCACTACGAAATCTCAAGAATGGGAGGAAATTTCGTCCAGAACTCAAACAAAGTCTGCGAACTAACTCTATGTTCGTCAGACTTACACCTACTACCCTTATGGTACCCTGTTGGCACAGCAGACAATATTTGGATATTTGGATGCAGCGGACCAACAACCCAACAAGTAACGTCGTTTTCCAACCCAAGGAGATTCTGGAGCAAGATGAAGTCCCAGCTACTCCAACTCATTCAGCAGCGGATGAATTTTGCGAAAATTTTTATCGAAAAACAACAACTCATCAAAAGAATGGTAAATACACAGTCAAATTACCATTCAAAAATGAATTTCCAAGAAACGCAGCCCTAGACTCGCTCCAGACTCGCAGCACATCAACAGTACATCAGCAACGAGCGCACGCTGGAGCGAAAACCAGAGCTGCAACAAAAGTTTCAGGAGGTCTTGGAAGAATACCTGACGTTGGACCACATGGAACCCACTTGACCTCTCAACGTAATCAAAAATGGGAAGTATTTCTCCTTCTATCTACCCCATCACGCTGTCATCATATGCGACAGTCTACGATGGCCCGAGTCGTATTCAACGCTTCCAGATTATCATGGTCTGGGAACTCATTAAATGACGTATTGCAAACAGGACCAACACTCCAAAACGACTTAATGCTAATAAGCCACAGCTGGCGAGTCTAGAAGTATGTTTTTAAGGGTGACATTAAGAAAGTGTACCGTCAAATACTCGTTAAACAGGAAGATCAAGACTACCAGCGAATTTTTTTCGCAAAACCCCAAGTTCTCCAATAAAAGATTTCAAGCTAAAGACAGTTACGTTTGGCGTTAACTGTGCCTCATATTTAGCGATTCGAACCCTACATTAATTAGCCGAAAACTGAACACCCTCTCGCAAACAATATGCCACTTAATGAAATTTATGTAGATGATGCCTTAGAGTATGCAGTAATGAAATATAGTCCACTATTAACTAAATTACGGCAAACCACCCGAAAAAATCCCAGACACTCATTTGCTAGATGCCGACTTTCTTAAATTCAGCGACACAAGCTCAACAAAAACTCTAGGAATACGCTGGAACACGCTAACAGACACCTTATCATACTCATACGGGATTTTATTTGTTGTGGCGAAACTCTACGACCTGGCAGGATGATAGTAGCCAAGGTACTGCTCCGAACACTTTGGCCAGAAGGAACGTATTGGAACGAAAATGTAAAACCTGCGTCCGTACATAAATGGAACCCGTTCCATGCGAATCTCACAGCAATCAAAGACTTCCAAATACCTCGACCAAAGACCACCCGACAAACCAATTCAACTCCATGGATTCTCAGATGCCTCAGAGAAGGCTTTCTGCGCTTGTGTGTACATACAGTTTTACTCGCAAAGTTAGTAAAATAGATAAAAACAGAATTAAGCTTACCGCGTCACGAACTTGTTCTGTGGACAGACTCGACCATCGTCTTAGCATGTCTAGAAAAACAACCACACTCTCGGAAGACATACGTAGCAAACAGGATTTCCCATATCCTGCAACTGATAAGTAATGCTAAGTGGCGTCATGTATGCAGCAGCGACAATCCAGCTGACCTAGGCACACGAGGATACCGACCAGATGATCTCATCGAAAACACCATCTGGTGGAAAGGTTCTGAATGGCTCGCCCCCAACACCCATCTCGTCCGGAGCAATGGAACATTGCCGCATTCCATACATTAAAATCTGCAGATATCTCAGAGAGATTCTCCTCCTTTCCCCGAGCCCTTATAGTACTTGCATATATGTATCGTTTTATTCACAGCTCACAAAAATTACCATCTCGGATGAACTTCACTCTAACCCTAACTCATCGAAGGCATCATTGTGAAACCATCGCGTAACTCGAATACTCAAAACCAATCAGCAAGAAGGACACGTTGCTGACATTAGATCCTATACTCGTCGCCTATGCTTACTGCATGCAAACAGACGACCTAAATACACAGCCCTTAGTTGTAACGAACGGCATCCCATAATTATCCCAGGAAACTCGATAATCTGCACTCTGCTGTTAAACTTTCTCCACATCACCATGCTGCATGCTGGAAACCAGTTAATTAGGCGAATGGTACAACAAGAGTACTACATTCCTCGACTCAATTCCAAAATAAAAGGTGCATTTTTCACTGCAAAACAAGCACCATACATAAGCAGCAGATGAGATCGCAGATCATGGCAGCACTACCATCAGAGAGAACCACATATACACTTTCGTTTCACACTACTGGGGTGGACTTCGCCGGCCCATGCCTAACAAAGGTATCTACCCATCGGGGAGCTCCATCTTCAAAGGCATACGCTTGTGTGTTTATATGCTTCTCCATGAAAGCAATACACCTCGAAGTCTGCTCTGACATGACTACGGAGGCTTTCCGAGCAGCCTTCGCTAGATTTGTTGGACGTCGCGGTCTCCCCTATAAGATTATGTGCGACAATGGGAAAACATTTATCGGAGCTCAACGCACCTTCCACCGCGAGTTCGGCGTGCTCTTGAAGGACGTAGCAGCTGACGTCTCCGCTAAATACGCCCCACTCGGTTTCTATTGGGAGTTTATTCGACCGTATGCCCCTCATATGGGTGGACTATGGGAAGCAGCAGTGTAGAGTTTTAAGCTGCACTTCACTAAAGTCGCCGGAAATCACAAATTTAGCTTCGAGGAACTCACAACCCTGATGGTAAGAATAGAAACAGTTCTCAATTCCCGACCGCTCTCAGCCATGTCGCAAGACCCGCAAGACCTACTAGCACTCACCACTTATCAATACTCGAACCCAATGCCGAAGAACTTTCTCTGGTTCCCAAATGGCAAAGGCTCTAGGTGCTTCACCATCAATTTAGTACCCGATAGAAAAACGAGTATATCAAAGAATTACACGAAAGGTACAAATGGAAAAGGGCGGAAAGCGACTTAACTGATGCAGATCTAGTTGTCGTCAAGGATGACCTCCTCCCCCCGATTGAATGGCGATTAGGACATATAACCATTACACCAGAAATATAGCAAAATTGTGTGTGCTGCCCGCTGTGTGAACCTCGCCCCTCTGACTCAATTCCAACATTTACATATGCATACAAATATACAACTCATATAAAAGCATCTCATACAATCTCTTTATATACCCGTTTCAACCATATACTAAAGTCGTACATTTTCACTCTTCTCACATAGATCACGACGAAATGCGCTATCGAGGAAGTGCCGTTTATGCGGCCGGTTGCATTCGTTGCGCCATTGCCCTGCTTTCCTCGCCATGGCACCGGAGGACAGGTATGAGTGCGCAAGGGTGCACCGGTACCGCATCAACTGCCTGGCAACCTCCCATGCGACCGGCGAATACGATTCAAGGTCTAGTTACCATCGGTGCACTTTCGGGCATCATACTCTGCTCCACCGGGCGAAGTTAAGGAGGGTAAGCGGTGCAGCGAATGCAGCCACTCCCACACTCGCTTTATCCAGCCGGTCTGCCCAGCAGCGGAAGAAGTTGCAGCAATTGGTGAAGGACATCCGGAATTTGATTGGCAAGCTGGAGATACAGGCACCAACGCCTAGAGACACCATGTTGAGGACATGGACCTCCTTACGTTTTCGGAGTAATCCCCTTTAGGTGGCAACGCCGCGATGTGCTCGCCGGAGAGAAATACTGGGCTGTCCAATGTCGCCCAATGTTACAAACCTTCTGCACCCGCAATACTTCTTTGTACTAACTAACCTGACAAAGTAGCCATCAGCCTCTCAATGAATCAATCGTTTTTCAACCCCCAACGCATCGACAGCGCGAATCCCGCATCGTTTCTCGTCTTTGAATTTAAATTTATCTATTTTTTTTTTCATTTTTTCCTACATAAATAATTTTTAACAAACAACTTCTGGTTATATAGTCTTGTAACTATTAAATGGTCTCAAAGACACGAACCCAATTCATATATCAAAACTGTAAAACAAAATTTTAGTTTAAATAATACGTGTACATATGTAAAGCATACGAATGTAAAATAACTCATTGAATTTTCAAATATTAAACCCAAATCTATAACGTTTCAAAAAAATTCAATCGTCTTTTATTTTAACAGCGCACGGCTAAATTGTTACCTCCACTCAACAATAAACATTATATTAGGTCAAGTAAAAAGTTCGTTCGGTTTTTTTTATTGATTTTTCAAAATATGATAACTTTGTGGGATTTAAGTCAAATATGCGCTGTTTTGTTCGTAAGCGAGATGCCAACTTCCTTATACCCCTCTCGTAGAAGGCTGCGTCCCTATTTTTGCGCTCAAATGTGCAGGTTCTTTATTTATGTTCATGTTTTTTTCTATTTCTTTTAGTTTATGTATGTATGTGTTATATAAATAGCGGGTATGTATGTTGCGTTGTTAATAATTATCTTAAATTGCATTTTCCAGTTTATATTTATTTATTTCCGTGAACAGAGATATAATTTGCCTTTATAAGAAACCCACTTATGTAGTTTACTTTTATATTTTATGTATTATATACATACAAATGTTTTCTTTTCTTTTTTTTGTCTCTTGAATTTATTTGGTTTATCTACCAAGTTCATTCCGTGATTGGGTTCAACACTACGGCTCGAAACCTCGTGGCAAAACACAACAGCGAACTTATACTAATCGGGAGCGATGGAAAGGCTCACCACAAGCAATGGGACAGAACAAACATCAACGAAGGAGGTGGAGTCCACTTTTCAACTATCTCCTGTTTACAATAGTCATAGTTTATAAATAAAAGCCGCTGGAAAGTTCTGGATGAACATTCATTTTCTAACCATCGATACATTGAAATAGTTATGGATCTAACCCATGGTAACTGGGAGTCATAGTCATGGGATTACTATTACCAACCAACTAGGCAGAAAATTATCATTCTTCTACATAAGAACAGGATAATCTAGTAGATTTCCTTACAAAGTCTTGCTCAGAAGCTCTAGAATGAGCATATCCGCTGCGTTTGCAACGCAAACTTTATTGGTGGTCGACAGAATTGGACACACTCCGGAAATCATGTTGAAAGCTATTTAATAAGACTAAGAGACTATCTAAAGGTCTTCATTGGAAAGCATATAAAGAAGAACTCGGGTCTATAAAAAGGCTATAAGGATACAAAAAGATATTTCTGTAGATATTTTTGGAGTAATACAGAGGGAATGACGGAAGCTACAAGGTTAAGTGTGATTATGTCTAAGTCCCCAAAATAAGTAGGTTTCCTTAAAAACAGGACAGTTCGGAAAAGAAACTCTAGAATTGTCACGGACGAAAATGGTAATTACAGTTGCTATCCACAAGATGGCACAAACCTATATATGTGGCCTACTTAAATTTTAACCATATACCACTGGAATGGAGACAGATATCAGCCGTCTTTATTCCCAAAGCGGGTAAATGAACTCATAGTTGCCCTAGGGACGTCAGGCTCATAATGCTACAACTACCCATCTAACATACCGCACGGCCATAACATAACACCATAATAGAATATACAAACACGAATATTATCTGCGGGACAACCGTCAGTAACGGCTTCGACAAGCGGTGACAACTTTGTATTTACAAGGCGCTATCATAAGATAGGTTGCTATGGACGGAAGATATGCAAGATGGGTAGTAGCATCATAAGTCTTCCTTCCTTAGGGCTAAAAGGATTAGAGAGGGTGATATTAAACTATTTTTCTCGAACCGTTAATAAGAGGCTACTATCAAATGATAAGCACCCATATCAGAACCTGCGCTAAATGGACAAATCTCTCTATAACAAGGAATTCTGTCTGGCCCATCTTAGATATAGAGGGAGCTTTAAACAACAATTTACCAAGGGCAGTAACAACTGCACTGGTGAGCTTAGATGTCGACACCTTAGTAGTGGATTTTATAAAACAACTACTTGTAAGCAGGGTTGTAACCACAAACCTGGAAGGTTATCAAGTATTAAGATTTGTCGAATCAGCTTACAAATCTTAATACATGATAACTTTCCAGGTTTGCGGGTGGAGTAACGCAAGCATAACGAATTGGAGACAAAGCTATTGACTACGCATATGATATCGCCTAGAACACAGAAAGAAAGGTATGGTCCAGGTCTACCCGATGTGGTCTCTGCGTCAACTCAAACAAAGTAGAACTAGTGCTATTTATGAGGAGATATATTCCTTTATGGAACGGATGTGTGGTGATCAACTATAAATAGAGCTTCAATCGCTAATTTCATAGATGAGATTCAAATATATTTATTTATTGAATCTGCTTCGACATCGGAAGCCTAACAATAAGTAATAATCCCTTAATCTTAAACTAAACTAAAACATAAAGCCCGTTAGTAGGAATGGGCTGCTGGCTTTTTGCTAAATTATGTGTAGAAGTGAGTAGACGTGTGTTTCAAACTCTGCAACCAATCACGCTTTTTGTCACGAAATCACGAAATTTTGTCGTACAAATTGTCAAAAATTTGCATCAACATCCTCGCTAATTTTTAGCAATTTTAACTTTTATTTTGAAAATACATGAACATAGTAAGTCAACACGTATGGCACGTAACGCCCTCTCCCCTCAACAAAATCTGTTTGAGAGGCTTGAACTAAAATTAGAAGCTTCCTTAGCGAGTATCATAACAAAAATGTCAGAGAGTGAAGAGCGTATGATGTAAATAGGTGAGGTTTCGGCTGAACTCAGCAATTTAAAATCAGCAATGAAAGGTAATGATGAGAGAGTGAGTGCGCTAGAATCATTACGCTGCGAAAGTATTGACCAAAACAAAGAAGTCAAAACTTTGTGTCAACAAATTAATGAGTTGGAGAATGCGTTAGTGGCGATAGACATAATAATTTACGGCGTTTCGTCTGAAAGCCGAGAGAATTTACTGTCGTTGTTTGCTAATCTCTATTTCTTCTTAATTCTGCTTAATTCTGTTTAAGGGCGTTGCTTGCGCTTTTAAAGCAAGTCGTAAATCACTAGCACTTAAAGATATTGGAGTCGATGCTAATGGAGATAATTTTGTGCATGAATGTCTAACAAAGAGGAATCGTAAGCTAATGCAATACGCAACGGAACTAAAACGAAAACTAAGCGACGAAATAATTTAATCAAACGAGCGTCGATCAAATTGAAGCTGCTAACTGAAAAACTTATGGATATAAATACATATATAACTATGCACTCTATGCAAATTCTATTGTTCATTGTAATTTTGTACGTTATTTATGTTATTGTTAAGGTATGCCTTATTAATTCCTCATTTCATCCTTACCTTATGTTTCCTATTTCCCTCATTGTAACTGACAATTTTCAAGCTTCTCTTAAATATACCAAATTGTTATGAGCAGTAATATTTGTGAGCACAATAACAATGACAATCCAAGGCTAACTAGGGTTCAATGTTTGCCACTTTAACGCTAGGAATTTAACTCGTGAAAAACTTGATTATCTGAACTTAACGTTTTGTGACCTAAGCTGTAACATAACTTGTGTAACTTAGACCTGGTTAAAATCTTTTATTGCAGATTGTGCACATTCTGTATCAGACTATTCGCTCGTAGAAAATGATAGAACCACTGGTCATAGAGAGGGTGACATAGCAATTTATTTAAAGGCTGATATTAAATATAAAGTAATATATAAATCTCACTCTTCTGAAACTGTTGAAAGTATGTTTATTGAATGAAGTGATAATGTACGAATGTGTGTTTTTGTATATGTTTACAACCCTCCTAAATCAAATGATCTCAACCAACTGTTCAATAAAATATCGGAATTGTCTTTGAGTTATGTGCATGTCCTCATTTGTGGTGACTTTAATGTTGATATGTTGTCAACTAATGTGCAATCTATTCACTTCACAAACTGTTTTCGCAACGTTGGTATAACAATAGTAAATGAATATGCAACTAGATTTGCACAAGACTGCAAGCCAAGAATGTTAGACCTTTTTGGTGTAAGCGTTGGTTCGTTGCCTCGAGCTTCTGATCATGAGTTAATAATATTTTTCAATTTTGAATTAAACAAAATTAAGCCATCGACAAGTTTACCTTTTAGGGATTTCAAGAATATAGACAGTGCTTCGCTATCTGCTGAAGCCATGACCCTATATTGTTACGCATTCCTAAATGCAACTGTGCAAACTTTGACAATATATCATATTCCAAAATGCAACGTGAAAATTATTGATGCGCAAACAAAAACAAACTGCGCATCGCTAAGGTTATGTGATGCTTTATTTTATTATAAATTCTTAACAACAATGGCCAACGTCCGATGGTAAGTTTTTAACCATTACATTACTTATTTTTTTGATATGCTTTATATTTTAGGGGGTGTAATGGGAAGTAGCCAAGCTTCTGGGGTGTAATGGAGTGTAGCCAAGCTTCTGGGTATGCTGTTACAGTTGTGAGGCTATACTCAATTCCTATTCTTGCGTCCATGTCGCGCACCCTGGAAACGTGAGCAACCCTTGTGCAAGATGCGGTAACCAACCCGTGTGGAGCCTTGGGTCACGGCTAATGAGAGAGGAAGCTTCAGTGGAGCCACTCCGACATATTCGGTTTAAGGGGCCGCTGAAGTCTAATTGCAGCGTTTGTCACCAGAGGTGCGGCTGCGAGCGGGCATCGGTCTTGAAGCAAGCGGCTCGCTATATAAATGTGTAAAATCTTTAAACCTCTGTTGACGACCCCTGCAGACGAATTAAGGATCACGATTTGAGGGCATGCACCTGGAATGTCCGGTCCCTTTATTGGGAAGGTGTTGCTGACTAGCTGGTTGATGTCCTCGTAAGAATAAAGGCTGACATCACCGACGTCCAAGAAGTGCGATGGACGGGACAAGGACGGAAGAAGATGGGTCCTTGTAAAATTTACTACAACAGCCATATAAAGGAGCGAAAATTTGGTGTCGGATTTGTGGTGGGAGAGACTCCGTTGTCGAGTACTGGCATTCACCCCAGTGGATGAGCGTCTCACCACAGTCCGCATCAAAGCAAAATTTTTCAATATATCGTAGATTTGCGCCCACGCCCCGACGGAAGGGAAGGACGATTTGGCCAAAGATGCTTTTAATGAGCGCCTAGAGCATACTTAAGAGCGCTGCCCCCGACACGATGAGAAAATCGTTCTTGGCGGCTTTAATGTCAGGGTGGGCAAAGAAGGTATCTTTTGTGCGACAGTTGGAAAATTCAGCCCCCGCAACGAAACATCCCCTAATGGGTTGCGCCTGATCGACTTCGCCGGGCCCGAAATATGTTTGTCTGTTGTAATAGATTCCAGCACAAAAATATAAATGAAGCCACTTGGTTGTCCCCTGATCGAAAAGCACAAAACCAGATCGATCATGTTGTGATAGATGGAAGGCATGTCTCCAGTGTTCTGGACGTGCGTACACTCCGAGGACCCAACATCGCACGCGCCTCTGTGTTTCGAAGAACGCCCGTCAACATACTCAAGGAAAGTTCAACGTCGAAAAGCTGCAATCACAACAGACTGCCTAACGATTTTCTACTCGACTAGGTCTCCTGCTCTCTGAGAGCACTCATCAGCAACTCGGTATACGAGAACTGTGGGACGGCATTTCAAGCTCCCTACGTACAGCTGCAAACGAAACTATTGGATTGCGTAAAGGTCGCAAAAACAGCTGGTACGATGCAGACTGCCGTGTCGCAGTGGAGAGAAAACATACTGCCTACCTCACAACGTTACGATCGACCACAACACGTGCGGGATGGGATAGATAGCGAGAGCTGAAGAGGGAAGCAAGACGCATCTGCAGACAAAAAAGAAAGAGGCCGAGATGCGTGAGTATGACGAGCTTGAGAAGCTGGCCGACAAAGGTAATGCTCGAAAATTCTACGAAAAGATACGACGACTTACAGAAGGTTTCAAGACCGGAGCAGACTCCTGTAGGACACAAAGAGGTGATCTAGCCTCCGATGCCCAGAGCATATTAAATTTATGGAGGGAACACTTCTCCAGCCTGCTAAATAGCAGTGAAAACGGAGTATCTGGAGATAGTGAACCCGAAACCCCAATCGACGACGATGGAAAAGACGTTCCACTAGCTGACCATGAAGAAGTTAGAATAGCAGTCGCTCGCTTAAAAAACAACAAAACGGCTGGAGCTGACGGCCTACCGGCAGAACTATTCAAACATGGCGGTGAAGAGCTGACAAGGTGCATGCATCAGCTACTTTGCAGAATATGGCCGGACGAAAGCATGCCCGACGATTGGAATTTAACTGTGCTCTGCCCAATCCATAAAAAAGGGGACCCCACAGTCTGCGCCAATTATCGTGGGATAAGCCTCCTTAATATCGCCTACAAGGTCCTGTCGAGCGTATTGTGTGAAAGACTAAAGCCCACCGTCAACAAACTGATTGGACCTTATCAGTGCGGCTTTAGACCTGGTAAGTCAACCATTGACCAGATATTCACCATGCGCCATGTCTTGGAAAAGACCCGTGGAAAGAGAATCGACACCCACCACCTCTTCGTCGATTTTAAAGCCGCCTTCGACAGCACGAATAGGAGCTGCCTTTACGCCGCTATGTCTGAATTAGGTATTCCCGCAAAACTTATACGGCTATGCAAACTGACCTCAAGCAACACTAAAAGCTCCGTCAGGATCGGGAAGGACCTCTCCGAGCCGTTCGATACCAAACGAGGTTTCAGACAGGGTGACTCTTTATCGTGTAACTTTTTCAATTTAATGCTGGAGAAAATAATGCCAGCTGCAGAGCAGAATGAGACGGTACAATCTTCTATAAGAATGTACAGCTGCTGGCGTACGCCGATGATATCGACATTATTGGATATGGGTCTGGTAGTGAACGAGGGCAAGACGAAATATCTCCTGTCATCTCACAAACAGTCATCGCATTCACGACTTGGCTCCCATGTCACTGTTAACAGTCATAACTTCGAGGTCGTAGATAATTTCGTCTATCTAGGAACCAGCATCAACACCAATAATAATGTCAGCCTTGAAATCCAGCGCAGAGTCACTCTTGCCAACAGGTGCTAATTTGGACTAAGTAAAAGTTGAAAAGGAAAGTCCTCTCTCGGCGAACGAAAACCAAACTCTACAAGTCTCTCATCATTCCCGTCCTGCTATATGGTGCGGAAACGTGGACGATGACAACATCTGATAAGTTGGCGTTAGGAGTCGAGAGAAAAGTTTTGCGTAAGATTTACGGTCCTCTTCGAGTTGGAAACGGCGAATATCGCAGACGATGGAACGATGGGCTGTACGAGTTATACGACGACATTGGCAAAGTTCAGCGAATCAAGAGGCAGCGGCTACGCTGGTTAGGGCATGTGGTCCGGATGGATACGAATACTCCAGCATTTAAAGTTATCGGTGCAGACCTCCACTCCCTTCGAGGGACCAGGTAGAGAAGAACTTGGCTGTACTTGGTATTTCCGATTGGCACCACACAGCAAAAAGAAGAAGCGAATGGCGTAATGCTGTTAACTCGGCTAAAATCGCGTAAGCGGTGTCTACGCCTGTAAAGTAAGTAAAGTTTATATTTTAGCCACTTCGCCGAAAAGCAACGTATTTGCAAAAAAGCGTTCCAAAATGTTGAGTTTGCAAAGTGTTGTTGCTTTGTAAATTTATAGACTGCTGGGCTGCATTGTAAAGATACGTTTGCGCAACGACATCTTAAAGTATTTTGACGTTGTGGAACTCACCCTAGTTTACAAGGCTAATTAATTATCTGTTTGAAAAATATGTTCCCTTTGTAGTATTAAAGAAATATACCATACTAAGCCTTGGGTAACTAAGGCTATTCTAGCCCTTAAAAAATACCGATATAGGCCTTAAAAATATTGGAAGCGTAATCATACTAATGAACGTTGGACCACATACAAGAACTTGAGGAATAAAGTAACAACTGAATTACGAAAAAGTAAAAAAAAACGAGTTTGACTTGTTGCATGGGCCAAGGTGTTATCCAAAGAGCTCGGATGGTTACGCAGTTTTGTTAAGTATTTTTTTGCTGCCATTTCAATCTCTTCCTTGATGGTAGGTATATTTAGATCTTTATGGATATTTTCATTACACATGTACCATCGTGCGCTCGTTATTACTCTTAACGTTTTCGATTGGAAGCTTTGAAAACTGGATTCCATATATAGGTACATATCGGTTTTATTGTTGCATTATATAAGAGGACTTTGTTGCTAAGACTAAGTTCAGATTTCTTGTTTAAAATCCAATGTAAACTGTCAGATTTTAGTTGCCTTCTTCCATATATAGGTACATATCGGTTTTATTGTTGCATTATATAAGAGGACTTTGTTGCTAAGGCTAAGTTCAGACTTCTTGTTTAAAAGCCAATGTAAACTGTCAGATTTTATTTGCCTTCTGCTTCTCATGGCATATGGATTTAACATAAGAGCAAGCGGCGTCAAGGTAGAATGAAACTAAAACCTGCCCGCTAATCCCAGCACACCTGGCCAAAATGAGGTAAGAAGATTATACGAAGAGAATATATGTTTAAAAAGGAACCCTACTGCTGGATGGTCTATCGAAAATAGCCGACATCAAAGTCGTATATTTAATGACATTTATTGGAGAATCAAATGGCTGGATAACGAAGTCTAATGGTGAAGTTTTTGAGGCAATGCATTGGGTCTTAACCAGGCCTAAGTGTAATCGAAACGATATTCACTACAACTTAATCTAAATAAAATAAAATAACATATTTAAAATAACTTAAACTATTTATATCAAACTAAGCGGAGCAAAGTGACTGACTTGGAACATAAACTGATCATATAAACAACAAACATACAATCAAAAAAAAAAATCATAACCACTAAATTTTCAAACAGCCATACAAACATTTGGTTTGGATAGGTGAGCCCTTTTTTGAGTTATAAAGTTACAGCGAAACGTGGCTTTACTTTTTATATATAGAGCTGTAAAAACCTAACAAGTTCTCATTGTTAAAATAAAAGTTTTGTTAAGATGATTTCATCAATTTTATTTTTTTAAAAATTTGGCGATATGTGGCATTTTTTTTTTTTTTAATTAGTGTTTTCTTTTTAATAATTTGGACACAATTGGCTAGCACACAAACGAAACCAACAGTTCAGCGGCAGCAGAAAACACAAAGAATGTAATGCGCTCTCTCTCTCCAGCAGCAGCAGAAATACAAACATATTCAAAAACGGACAGCACAGCAGCAGCAGGAATTCCAGTGTTGACAACGAATTCAAAATAAATACAAAAATGTCACGAACGTAAAGAGGAAATCTAGTCCAGCAAAAAATTGGCAATACAAAATCGATTAACACCGTGTGCTTCACTATGTATCCTGAAAATAATATTTTAGAATAAATTTGCCTCGCTATGTGTCGAAGGATGCGTCCGCAGTCACCAATGCCATGCCTTTACAAATTTACTTGCGTAACTCCACCTCGCCTGTATCGAAATTAACAAATCTAATTGATACCAACGGCTTCTAATTGATCCGCTAAAAAAGGAAAATATACGTGTAGATGAGTCGAAAACATAAGTATAAAACGAGAAACACTTTCGTAATGTCGTTGCATTTCTGTCAACAAACAATTAGAATTATTGCTTTTACCAGCCGACCTGATTGAGGTCATAAAGGGAATAGAAGCTTCGATTGTTTCAAGCGAAGTAAAAGAAGCTTTAGGAGAGTAAGGCAGAGTCACGATAGAAGATGCACTTAAGCGAAATTGCCCCGCTCATTGCACCTACTGTGAGAAATTTTACAATACCAAGTCTCACTGTACTTTACAATTTGTATGCGTAGCATTTGGTGACCTCCACCATTATTTTAAGTGCTCTTCAAATCAAAGAAAAAGTGCTGCAATTTGGTAGCAATTAAACGGATCATTAAAGAGGGTGTCAGGTACCCAAAAACTTAAAAACAAACCTTTCTCAGGGCATTTAAACTAAACTGTACCAACTCTCTTATACATTAAGACCAGAAAGCTTCCGGAAATTGAAAAAATGAGCCCGATGTATTAACCAGTTTGTTTGTAGCAGCTATTGAAATCAGTCGACTTCAGTACCCTCTGCGGGTTCCACAGAGTGGTAACTTGAGTTTTGGAAACAAAAAAGTCCAAATCCGGTTCTTAAAATCGTTCACAACTACATCTCGGTGCGATGGCGTATTATCGTCATAAAGGTTTCCGAAACACTTAAAAACGCTCAAATAATACTCTTTATTGACCGCCTGTCCCATTGGAACGAATTCATGATGTACCACACCGCGAATATCGAAAAAAAATATCTGGAAGCTTTCTAAACTAAATGTATTATCCCTGTTACGACCCCTCCCAATTAACAATTCTCAAACACTGGTAAAACGACCTACGCTAACGTTATAAAAAAACAAGTGAGCAGACCCCACCCGTTATTCCACCCAATTTTGGAATAGAGGCAGTGATTCTCAATTTGACCTCATTAAAGCGAAAACTTTAATTTTTTAAACACTGCCAGTCAGAAAATGAGTGAAATGAGGATATGTAAGCAACATCGCCGTCTCGGAAACAAATCTCACCAATAACTTTAATTTTAAGTCGTACTGTACTGTACTAATGACCCAGATGGAAAGCTCATGGTGGTACAGCTATACTTATAAGAATTGGTTGCAGGCGAGTTCCATGACTCTTAAAAACCATGGGGTTGACCTTACTTTGGCCGCGATATTCCGCCACGCTTGGTTATAACATAGAAGCAATTCAGTGACTTTTTATAACACTTGGAAACAGATTTTTAAATGGAGGAGATTACAATGCGAAGTACACTCACTGGCTCTCTCGACTAATAAACCCAAAAGGTCACAAAATATGTAATACGGTTAAGAGCAGCCTAAATAGATAAGATTTTATCTCGCCAAGAGAACGAACTTATTGCCTTACAGACCAAAGGAAATTACCTGACCTGATTGAATTTGTAGTACCCAAAAACGTAGATAGCAATTTAGTATTTGCTGAAACCTGTACAGACTTATCATAAGATCACCCAGTCAATATAATCGTTTCACGACATATAGAAATAACTGGCTAAAATAAAAAAAAAATACTTAAGCAGTCATATACAGATGCGAATCGGTAAGTGGAGAGCAAACTTTACTTTGATAACGAGGTACTTATATTGACAGCAAAATTGAGTTGCTGGTTCGAAGCAAGCAGCGCTTGCGCATAATGACGATCCTACCGATACCCCGACGTAAAGGCACGACTCAAGATGGCAGGAAAAATCTAAAAATGCCATTAAGACATGACGAAGAGAAAACTATGAAAAATCTTTCATCTTGTCTGTTTCCTAACGTATTTACTAAGAAATCGCCTTAAAAAACTTGAAGAAAAAAAAATACTAAAGCACCATTGAGAGTGCGTGACAGTATACGTGTATTGTCCAGAACGGATGAAAAATGCCGACTTTTTGCAGAGCACTTCATTACGCTTTTTCAACTACCATAAATATATATATATATAATTGACGCTTTGTAACCGTTGAGGCGATTTTCGGTCGAGCTCCTACTCTAATTTGTGGTTTTTCGTCTTGATGTTTTTCCAACAATTGGCGGGACCTACAGTTTATACTAAGCCGCCTCCGAACGGATGATGGTTTTTTATGAGGAGCCTTTTTAAATTTAACTTAATTTTTTATTTAAATTAATTTTCCATAGCTTTTGGATGTTGGTCGTACCAGACTTTGAGCCCGGGGCTCACCGCGGCCGCTCCTACAAATAATGCACCGTGGTCACTAAACCATAATGTTTTAGGACACAATGTTACATGCAGAGTATTTGTGTCTGAGCTGGAAAATATTATTACCGTGTTAGATCCAAACAATCTCCTGGATATGATCATATCACACCAAAAATGCGTAAAGAACTGCCAAGCATAGCTGTCGTTTTCCTTGTAAAGCTTTGCAGTGCCATATAAAAGCTTAGATATTATCCACCAATCTGGAAAAACCTTGCCGTCACCATATAGACCAATCAGCCGGTTGCCTTTCCTATTCAAACTTTTCGAAAATGTCCATGAACATAAAATAATTGCAACACTTCAATTAGGATTTCGTGAAAAGCATGGCACAATTAAAGAACTAATGAACTAAGAAAAGCTTTTGAATTTAGAGAGAATCGCTCGACGGTTTTTTTTGATGTGCGAACGCTTGACTACCTAACAAATTCCACAAAAATCCTTGAATCCCACTTAGCTAACAACTCGATTTACAGTAAAAGTAAATGAGTATGTAGCAGAGAAGTATCTAATAACGGCAGGTGTTCTGCAAAACAGTATTATTGGACCATTATTCTGCTCACCGAACGAGCTATATGATGATATTGACATAGTTCAGCGAATGAAGAGACAGCGGTCAAGCTGGATATGTCATGTCGTCCGAATGGATAAAAGCACTTCAGCTTTGAAAATGTTAGATGCAGTAACCGCTGATGAAAGCAGAGCAAGAGTAAGACCTCCACTCATTTGGAAGGATCAGGTCCACTTGGTATTTCCAACTGGCGCCAAACAGTGAAATACATGAATGGCGCGCTATAATTGATTCGGCTATAATCGCGTAAGCGGTGCCAACAACGTGCCAACCGTGGCACCGATATGGGCGCCGGGGACGACCGAGACGCAGTTCAAGAAGTTACAGGCCTGTCAAAACACCGCCCTTAGGACCGCGACAGGAAACCTCCTGATGTGGCTGGAGCATCACTTGCAGAGCGAAGCATCTAAGGAGCATAATGCCTTCCTGTGCAAGCAGTTCCTACACCTTATTGAAGCCGAACCTCCACCTAGACACATTAGAAAGGGAGTACTTGATTTGAAAAGCACCATCCAGCAACACGTGCAACAACCGCTGGACAGGACGGCGTACAGACAAGCACTGAACGCCATACACCAGGAGTCAGTCAAAACCTTCAAAGACTCCCTTCACGTGAATGACGTACTCGGAGCAAAACCACCACCTATTGGAGACAACGAGCTCGAAACCGCGTGACCCTGGCACAACTTAGGTCTGGATTTTGTAGCAGGTTAAACTCCTACTTATCCAGACTCGACCCCAGCATACCCAACTTATGCCGTGCTTGTGGAGAGTCTCCGCACGACACTAACCACCTCTTCACATGCCCCCTTAAACCGACTCATCTAAACCACCTCTCCATTGGTTCAATCCCGTCGAAACAGCACGTTTCCTGGACCTCCCTTTACATGACCTCGGCGACTTAGATTGATAAAGCCTACCCTAAGCGGGGTTAAGGAACCGCTACTACAACAACAAAAACACTAACACGTTCCTACGTTAATATTTACGGTTGATACTGCTATAAAATATTTTTATTTATTTATTTAAAAGAGAAACAATTATTAATAATTATTCCACTTACAAACTAAAGCACTGGCTGCCAGGGCCTTCGGCTTGCTATAAAATAAGTCGGCACAATTGCTTCATTACAGCCACAAAAGTAGCATCTTAGGTGCGTTTTCACAATGTCCGATTAACTTAACCTTATAGCGGTCGGACAGCGTCGAGGCGATCACTCTAAATGTGTTTTCGTTCATATTTATATCATTGAGTTATGTTATTTGATTTTATAATTGCCGTTTTTCTGAATCTAAGTTACTTAACTTCGACTTTTTTGAGTCTAAACACAATGATAATATATCTAAATACAAAAAACTTAACGATTAATAGTTAATTAATGTTTTATTTCTCTAATATATCCCTTAGGTATTTTCGATTACGCGCGACCGCTGCCGTTACAAATAACCGCGCGACCTCTTGAAGGTCAACCTGTTACCGGAGGATAGCTAACCAACAAATAGGCTGATATGACTCTTTCGTTTTTCCTAAGTTCTGCTTACTTAATTTGTGGTTAGTTTGAATATTTTAAGGTAAATACACAAAATATGGTTTGATGGTTTTAAATTACATGTAAGAAATGTATGTAAAATATAAGACGCCGGGCATTGTGAAAACGAGTTTAATGCAATCTTCTGAGTTTTAGCTAAGTGCTTAGCCGAAGATGATGAAAACGGCCCTTAAACTAATTGAAGAATAGCGAGAAGAATGTTGCATTAAAGTTAAAGAAAATAAGAGCAAACACATAACATTTTTATTAAGGCCAAAAACATGCCCTACTGTCAAGCTCACCATTGCACCCATTCCGCAAGCTAACGAAATATCATACCTCGGAATACCCTGAGATGAATTTTTTCCGCTAAACCAGCAGCTTAAACTCCAATCCCCAGTTTACATTGGCTTTTAAATAAGAAGTCTGAACTTAACCTTTGCAACAAAGTCTTCTTCTTCTTTACTTCCTCAAGTGGGTACTGTATCAAAAACTTTCAAGGCTGGAGTATTATTATCCATCCGGACCACAAGACCTATCCAGCGCAGCCGCTGTTTCTTGCGTTGACTATTGGTTTGATGACAGGAGATATTTCGCTTTGTCTCGTTCACTACCAGACCTATATCCTTCGCTTCCTTATCAAGTCTGGAGAAAGCAGAACTTACGACGCGGATGTTGAGGCCAATAATGTCAATATTATCGGCTTACGCAAGCAGATGTGCGCTCTTATAGAAGATTGTACCTTCTCTATTCAGCTCTGCAGCTCTTATTATTTTCTTCGCGATCCTGACGGGGCTTTCAGTGCTTCCTAACGTCAGGGATAGAAAATTAAGACATAGCGGCGTAGAGACAGCTCCTATTCGTGAATATCTTGTCAATGGGTAATTCGCCCGGTCTAAAGCCGCACTGATAAGGTACAATCAGTTTGTTGACGGTGGGTTTTAGTCTTTCATACAATATGCTCGAAAGTACCTTACATGCGATATTAAGAAGTAGTTGGCGCAGACTGTATGCTTCCATCTCCGGGTTTTCCATATTCATTGCACTAGGCAGGCTAAAGAAGTATAATTCGGGCATTCGTCACTAGGTCACCCTTTTTGGTCCGTCTGCTCCGGTCGTGAAATCTTCTGTAAGCCGTCGTGTCTTTTCGTAGAATTTTCGAGCATTACCGTTGTCGGATCGCTTCATACTCATTCATTTCGGCCTTTTTCATTTTTTGTCTGCATATGCGTCTAGTTTCGTTTGCAGCTGGACGTAGGGAGCTTGAATGCAGCTTGCATCTTTTCGACGTTGAATTTTCCTTGTGTTTATGTCGGGCGCTCTTTAATAAACAAAGGCGGGTATCTTCGCTGCAACAAGATAGTGATCCGAGTCGATATCGGGTCCTCGGAGTATACGCACGTCAAGTACACTGCGTTAACCATCTATCAACATTTTTTCATAAAATCGTTTAATTATATTAGTGATTAATTACGATAGTGATTCCACCGATTTCTGTTACTGTATAAATAAAGTAGATGAAAGTTCTGGTGTGATCACTAGAAAAACAGAAAATTGGGCAAGGAAAACCCGATAAGTGAGACAAAAATTTAATCCAGAGAGCTAGATAGCATGAAAAGGAGTATTCAGGTTCAAAAAAATTTAAGAGCTAAGAACCCGGCTGTAATTCAAACAAATGTAAGAGTATCTGAGTTTAATGTAATGAAGTTACAAAGGCGAGCAGGAATGTATTTTTTTATTCATTTCGGAGAAATATGACTTAGGGCAATGAAAAGTGTTAATAGCCAACCCAGTTTTTTTTTATGATACAAATGTGTGCAAATCTTAAGAATTAAATTGCAAACATGATAGCTCGAGTTATGTAACTCTGAGCCCTTTTCAAACTACGGAGCTCTCCTTAGAAGGCGGGAACATCTCTTCGCTGCAGGCGGGCATTTCTTGTTGGGTTGCATAAAGCATTAGACAGCGGATTTGGATACTCCTCACTGATAAATTCAGATTGTTTAGTCAGATATGTCTTAAATATCATATAAAATTGAACAGGCAGAGCTTTATGTATTTTGTACAGTAAACCTTTATGCCAGACTTTGCCGAACGCTTGTGCTACGTCAAGAAAGATTACACAGCAATACTCCTTGAACTCGAATGCCTTCCTGATTTCATTAGTTATTCGGTCAACTTGTTCAATAGTACTATGCTTTTCACGGAAGCCGAATTGGTGATCTGGTATCACATTGTTACAGTGGAGAAAAGGAGATATTTTTGATAGCAGAATTTTTTCAAATAATTTGGAAAGACTGGGTAGTAGACTTATTGATCTGTAAGAAGACGCCTGTGTATCGTCTTAGCCTGGTTTGGCTATCATTAATATCTGCAACTTTTTCCACGCGTTTGAAAAGAAATTCAGTTTTAGAATGGCATTAAAGAGTTCAGAGAGCAATGCTTGTGCAACTCTTGGTAGCTCTTTTAGCATTTTTTGGTGTAGTACGGTCGAAGCCTGGAGATTTCTTTGGATTCAGTTTCTGTAACACGTTTACCACTTCTAGGCTTGATATTTTAATTGCCACCTGATTTTCCTGGCCTTCAACAAAAACTTCCGGCAAAATAAAACTATTAGTTGCGTCATTTGGCTGGAATATATTACTTAAATGCTTTGCAGAGCAATTTGCCTTTTTTTCGTTACTACGTGTCCAGTTACCATTTGGGTCCCTGATTGGCATATTCACTTCTATTGGAGGCTTAAATTTCTTTTGTGCTTTCCAGAGTGAGTATTTTTTGGCAGAATTTGGCCATAGTTTTTCTATATATGCCTTGGCATTGTGATCTTCTGCTTGTTTCAGTGCACTTTTCAACTTCCTCTCTGCTGCTTTCAACCGTAACTTTGCGGCTGGAGAGCGATATTCTTGCCATTCTCTTCGCGAACGGCGCTTACTCTTTACTAATTTTTCTATTTCTGTATTTGTTAGGATTTTTGGGTACGTAATAGGCTTTTTATTGTTTTGAGGTGCTATGGTTGCCGCAGAAACAAGGATATTATTGAGCTCATTAATGTAGTCATCAATATCGTTTTCACAATTCAATATTGGGTTGATATTAATATGACTACTAGTATATTTTTTGTATTTTAGCCAGTTTGTTTCTCTCTTTGTCAGTCTTGATTCTTGTGCACCTATCTTCGGGCGCTCATAGATTTTTATGAGAACTGGTAAGTGGTCTGAAGACAACTCAGCAACTGTCACAGCTGAGACAAGTTGCCTGTCGATTTTTCTTTAGACAGCAAAGTCTATTAATTCAGGTATTTTCTTCCGATCGGTAGGCCAGTATGTTGGTTGCCCTGGGGAAACACAATCTAAATTGTTACGCTTGTTTATAATGGTATTGTATAGCTGACGGCCTTTGGGGTTTATTAGACGGGATCCCCAGAAAACATGCTTTGCATTGTAGTCTCCTCCTGCTATAAATCTATCACCAAGATTATCAAAAAATTCCTTAAATTGATTTTCTGTGATCTTAAATTAAAAAATAAGACGCAGTGTTTAAGGCGGTTTCTTAGAAGTATTCCAGTGCCGCCGTGCGCTTTGTTATCAGGATGGTGAGTGGGGTAAAATATGAACCCAGGTATATAAAAGTTATATTTATCCGTCAAGTGCGTTTCAGACATTAGCATTACGTCTACAGCATACTCTGTTAGAAATCGTGCCAATTCTAATTTATGTTGGTTCACACCGTTTGCATGAGGATGACATGAACGGTGTCATGCACTGCGTAAGGTTTAAAATCATCGACTCTATACCTCCATTAGATTGGTTCTGTGGAATATTATCTGAATCATTCTTCAGTACATTCGCATGAGATAATTTGTTAGGATTCATATTATGCACGTTTGGAACAGTTTTATACGTAGCTTTTTCTACAAATTGGATTTGAGGTGTATTTACCATTTGACTTCGGTTAGTCTGTATATTGTTTGCCAACCTAACTTTTAGATCTTTATATACAGGGCAGCCCCTATAATTAGCAGTATGATAACCTCCACAATTACTACATTTTTTCATGGTGGTATCATATTTCTTTGACGTGCATTGAGACGTGGGATGTAGGTCCCCACATGCTACGCAAACATTGCGCAATGTGCACTAGTATTTAGTATGGCCGAATTCTTGGCAGTGGGTGCATTGCACTGGGCGGTTTCTTCTGTGTGGCTCTTCTACTGTTACCCTACGATGTAGCAAATATTTTAAATTGTATATGGGATGGGTTTCGTTTTTCTTTATCTGACTTGCATTGGGCTCTAGTTCTACCTTAACCATTGGCTGGGGTACTTTGTTTCTATTAAGTATATTTATGACCGATTTACTACTGAAACTATTTTCTTGAAGAGCCTCTTTTATTTCGTCTGACTTGACTGAGGATTCGATACCTTTGATTACAACTGTTAGGCCTTTCGAGCTCTTCAGTTGATATGAGTAATAATTTTTATTACTCGACGATAGAAAGCTTACTATTTGCATGAAGCTTTTTTCGCTGTATGTTTGGATTTTTGTTTCATCGATGGTACCTTTTTTTAAAGGCACAACGTGAAAGTTATTAGTTCCGACTATTTTGGTAATATTATTAACTAACGTGCACAAGACACGTTCACGCAAGTAAATTGGCGATGGTTTGGCATTTGCAACTGTGGTAGTACCCTTTACGCTGTCCTCACTCAATAAAGTAAATCGGTTGCTAGTGGAGGGTTCTTGGATTTTTACGTTGGTTCCACTCATTTGAATTTTTTTGTGTTTGGTGTTCTTAATAGGACTTGATTTCCTCTTGAAATTTATATATCGATCTAGTCCTGTCTGTATTTTTGTGTTCTTTTTAATTTCATTGGGCTTACCGCTTGCCTGTTCCTTTTAATTTGTATTGGTGGGCGATTTCCTGCTGGGTGTTTGCTTGCTGTTACCTTTGTTCTCTTGTTTTTCTGCCGTCTGTTTAGCGCTAGCTGAGTACTGCTGAGAGCCTTCTGCTTGAATGTTGCTTTCTTTTGCCGTTGTTTGTGTTGGCGTTGTTTGCTCGAAATAAGAAAAATAGGCATTTGAGAGCCTTTGATCCGGCGGGTTTGACCGCAACGCATTCATTTTTGTTTTTGTACTCACTGGATAACTTTTGGTTTATTTTTCCGTTTGCACTTATTGTTTATTAATATTATGTTATATTATTTAATTTGGATTTTATTGATGTTTTCCTTTTTTAAAGTGTTCTTCAGATTACACTGAAGACACTCCCTTACTTATTTTGAATTTTTCACTGTATGTTTTGTTTTATTTTATTTTATTTTTATAATCAGTGCTTAATTGCTTGTGTGCTCTTACAGCTCTCTCAGTCAAATAGTGGAAAAACATTATATAGCTCGACGAACCAATGGAGACAATAAAAATTCAAGGAGGAATAGTAGGAGTAAAGTATACGTTAAAAATAGGAATTGAAAAAATACAAGTATGCAAAAAGATGTTCTTAAGTACATTTAACTTAGGAGAATATTTTGATTATAATTGGATTGGAAAACCTCTTCAAAAAGCAAAGCAAATGAAAAAGTTATCTGCAATTAATCTTCAAAAAGAAAATCATATGAAAGAATTTTTACGAAGCCTTCCCAAGGTAAAGTCTCACGTATAATTCTCGTAAAGATATTTTTAAAGCTATACCTATATCATAGATAAAAACATACCTAGTTTTAAAATCCTCGTATTTTTGAAAATAACACATTCTCTTAACATCGCTTTATTTTAACCCAAGAAAGATCAGTGTGACCTGTGCTTTAGTTTCAAGAACGGCAATATTAGTCAAAATACGAGTATATAAGACGAGCACATTGTAAATAAAAATAAGGCGAGAATGAATAAAGATAATTATAAAGAAAGAGCTTTAAATAATGAAATAAATGCATGCCCTTTAGATGCACAAGCCGTTCAATTAGTGCCGCTAATAGCTGCATCATCAACGTATTTTAAGCAACATTTTTTTAATTTAAAACATCCGAAGTTCTTTGCTATGTTTGGCACGAAGGAGAAAGAGGAATGGATTCAAATGTTTTCACTTTCTGTGTTTCTGATGTTTTAGAGCAACAAAGCATGAAAGCTTAACAAGACTATCACTGCTTTTATGACAATTTAAGCTATACGTGTACAGGGTCCGCCTTCTAACATTTTTTTTTTTTTGAACTAGTGGTTATTGTGAGTGTGGTAACACTGATGTTACATCTGATTTGACAGAAAGTTAGTTTTATCCTTCCGCTGAACGTAAATGGTTGTGTATATTTCTTTTTTTCTAATTGAAAATTAAATCGAATTGAAATAATAATTGTTTTGGTTTTTTATAAATAAGTGTCCACTTTTATACAGAAATAATTAAGATTTTCATACCCACAAAAGGTAAATAGAATATTGATAAAAAGAACTATTGTTTTGTAAAGTAAACATACGAAGTTAATATCAACTTTTTGCATGCACTAAAAATGCAACAGTAAGCTCATAGGGAGATGGGGCTATGTGTAGAAGTTCAAGCAAGTGAGGAAAGTTTTTGACTGCCATTCACCTGGGATTGGCCAGAAACGATTCTTTTGCATATGGTTCAAGCAGCTCACGACTTTCGGTCTTAGACCACGTACCCCCTGGGTAGCCAACAAATATCCGTTTGGAGGCGAGCTAAAGTGAGAAGACGAATCCTTTCATTAAATGAAAAACTTAAATAAGCCTCGGACGAGATAGCCCTCTTTTGATGACGTCCCCCTAAAATGTTTTAATAATTACGATTTTCAGGCATGCACCTGGAATGTCCGGTCCCTTAAATGGGAAGTTGCCGCTGCCCAGCTGGTCGATGTCCTCATAAAGTTAAATGACATTAATGCCATCCAATAAATGCAATGGACGGGACAAGGACGGAAGAAGATGGGTCGTTGTGAAATTTACTACTGCGGCCATATCAAGGAGCGCAAAATTGGTGTCGGATTCGTGGGGGAGAGAGACTCCGTCGTAGAGTACTGGCATTCACTCCGGTGGATGAACGTCTCGCCACAATCCGCATCAAACCGAAATTCTTTAACACCACACTAATTTGCGCCCACGCCCCGAGGGAAGAGAAGGATGACTTGACCAAATATGATTTTTACGAGCTCCTCGAACACACTTATGAGCACTGCCCCAGCCATGACGTCAAAATTGTGCTTGGTCAACTTCAACGCTAGGGTGGACAGAGAAGGTACGACTGTCGGAAAATTCAGCCTCCACGACGAAACATCCCCAAATGGGATGAGGCTGATCGACTTCGCCGGACCCTGAAATATGGTTGTCTGTGGCACTACATTCCAGCGTAAGAAAATTCACCAAGCTATTTGGCTGTCTCCAGATCGAAAAACTTTCAACCATATCTCCAACATTTCTCCAATGTTCTTGACATACGTACATTCTGAGAACCTAACATCGACTCGAACCACTATCTTGTTGCAGCGAAGATACGCATGCGCCTCTGTGTATCGAAGAACGCCCGTCAACAAAAACAAGGAAAGATCGACGTCGAAAAGCTGCAATCATAACAGACTGCCGAACGATTTTCTACCCGACTTGCACTCCTGCTCTCTGAGAGCACTCATCAGCCACTCGGTATAAGAGACCTGTGGTATGGCATTTCAAGCTCTCTGCGTATTATTTTGGGGCACACCCGCACTACTCCCGTGCTGCCGGGGGCTACTTTAAACCGCTTGAATGACTGGGCTCTGGGTACAGGATGCTATAGGGATGGGTAGGGAAGTAACGAAGGAAGCATTATTGTCGGCATGAAAAAAAAACGTACGAAAACGATAAATTACCAAAATGATAATTACGGTTCTCAGTCGGGTGAGTGTACCAAACTTCGGTGCTCTTCCGATTATGCCGCCAAACTCTGGTACCGCCACTGGAATTCTTCCACAAAAAAAATTATTTTCCCCGGGCCTCGACTACCCTTACACACAATAATCACGCAAAAGTTTTAGTCAAAAAACTATTTATTGATCTCGACTGCCTTCTTCTGGTAAAACACTATTTCTCACATAAATAAATATTTTTCTTTTCAAAAAAGCGCAAGTCAGTGAAAAAAGATGTACACTATATCGAAGATTTCTAGAATCTGATCCGGCACGCACTTACTAGCCAGGCCGCAAATACGCGCCGGCCAGCAGAATTCTCTGGCGATTGTGTACTGGTGCCCAATCATTTGGCGCCACCCCCATTAGTCAAAGGAACCGGGTTGTATAGCGCGCACCACCATGGCACACCAAGTACACTGGGATAATATTCTCCTCGCCGTATAAAGAGAAACATTTGTTAGTGGAGGAACCGCTTTTTAGGAACACCGTCTTTGTTGACTTATACCACTGGGTAGGCACATACCGAATTGAACCGTGCTATCAATTCAAGGCTTTAAATTAAATACGTATTGCATTAAGATACGAAGAGGAAAGAAATATCAAACATCTTATAACGTCTTTTTCTCCCAAAGTTACTACTAAAATATCTCTACAGAAAGCTAGCAAAAACCTTAAGCCGCCAGAAAGCACTGAAGTACCGTTGAGACTGCGTAATGGTTCATTGGCAAGAACGGATGAAAAAAAGACGTCTTGTTTTGCAGAGCACCTCAGCACAGTATTTCAACCAAATACTGCTACATATAGTGCACCTTTGTCACCGAACCATACTGCTCCTAGATACACTGTTACTTGCGGAGCATCTGTGTTTGAAGTAAAAAACACTATTACCGCCTAAAATCTAAAAAAAAAAATCCCTAGGAGACAATCATATCTAAACAAAAATGCTAAAAGAATTGCCAATATTGCTATGAATTTTCTTGCAAAACTTTTCAGTTCCATTTTAATGCTAGGATATTATCCACAAATCTGGAAAAAGTCGCAAATAATTATGATAGCTTAACCAGGTAAAGACGCAACCCTGTCGTCATCATATAGACCAATTAGCCTGTTGCCTTGCCTATCAAAAGTTCTGCTAACAAAAATTACTCCTTTGCTCCATCAAACTGATATTATTTCTACACATAAATTTGGTTTTCGGAAAAAACACGGCACAATTGAACAAGTAAATTGTATAACAAATGAAATAAGGATAGCTTTCGAAATGACAGGGTATTGCTTGGCCGTTTTTCTTGATGTGGTGCAAGCATTTGACAAAGTGTGGTATGATGGCCTCTTTCATAAAATTAAAAAGTCATTACCTAACACGTTTCACAATATCCTTGAATCCTACTTACTCAACAGGCGATTCAGAGTAAAAGAAAATGAATACATAACAGAAGAGTGTCCAATTATGGCAGGTGTTCCGCAGGATAGTGTTCTTGGACCAATATTGTACATACTGTTTACCGCAGATATTCCTACAAGTGACGAAGTAATTACGTCAACATTTACGAATGATACTGCTATACTAAGTCGACATAAATTCACATAACATTTACATTAAGGCCAAAAACGTGTCCTACTGTTAAACTCAACAATGTATCAATACCGAAAGCTGACGAAATTACATAACTCGGAATCCACTTGGACAGGCGCTTAACCTGGAGACGACGCATTGCAGCTAAAAAGCTGCAGCTTAAACTCAAATCTGCCAGTTTACATTGGCTTTTTAACATGAAGTCTGGACTAAGCCTTAGGAACAAAGTACTCTTATATAATGCAAGAATGAAACCGATATGAATGTATGGAATCCAGTTATGGGGCACAGCTTGCGCGACGAATCTGGCATCTGGCAACTCTTGCGAGTGTAAAGTGAAAGTGACTGTGCTCTATATTTATTTTAAATTTTTAAATAAAATATACTGTGCAAACTACATAAACAAATTCAGACAAGTGACTCCTCTGAAACTGAACAAAGTAAAGTGAAAGTGAAACCTTGTAAATAACAAATTGTGTTATTTGCATGGATTGGCGCTCCATCAAAACTAAATAATATAAAATAAATAAATAAATAATTCACACTAGTTGAACAGAGACAAATATATTAATTATAATAATAAAACATATATAAAAAGCTCTGGTATTAAAGAAAGGCGCCTAAAAGTATGCAGGAAAATTTGCATTTGCTTCTGCCGTTTCCAAATTAGAGTTGCCAAAAAGCTGTGTTGCAAAAACCACTGTTTTTTTGGGACTAAATTGGTCATTTTGTAAAAATGGGACTAAATCGGTCACCACAACGTGGAAACGTTAACCAAAGCCAACAGCAACAGCAAGCGCCACAACAACAGCACCAACAGCGAATACAACGATTGGAAAATGAGCCCACTGCTCTTGTAGTCCCTTCTAGGACTACTTTACCAGCCCCTTCATGGGCTCAATCGCCGATTACCGCAACTCCTCCAGCTCCTTCTAGAATCGAAATTCAAGACTACACCGAAAATAGCGCTACAAAGAAAGCAGTAATTCAAACGGGAATTGATCGCTACATTCTTGTGAAAAGGAAACGGTCACCCCAAAAAAATAGTGAACAAAATCAAAGCAAAATTGTCAAAACTACAAGAGAAAAAGACAACATGAGCAATAATCGATTTCAAATGCTTTCTGATGCTGATGATCAAGTGCGTGAGCAGAAAACGTCCAAGCCGCCGCCAATTTATCTTAGAGAAGCGAACTCTAGCAACCTTGTCAACAAATTGATAGATCTAATTGGGAAAAATAACTTCCATGTAGTCCCAATTAAAAAGGGAAATATGCAGGAAGTGAAAGTGCAAACCTACGTAGAAGATAGCTATCGCAAGGTGGCAGATAATTTCGAAAAGGAAAAGAAGTACTTCTATACCTTTCAGCTCAAAAGTAGTCGTAGCTTAGCAGTCATCCTAAAGGGCATTGAACACAGTGTAAGCCCCTTGGAAATAGAAAGTGCCATGAAAGAAGAAGGTTTCAGGGTAAGAAATGTATTCATCATTAAAAATAAGGCTAACATACCGCAGCCAATGTTTAGGGTTGATATTGAGCCAGATTTCCAGCTCTTAAAGAAGGGAGAAGTTCGCCCCATTTACAAACTGCGGTATCTTCTTCACCGTCGTATTTCCGTGGAAGAACCACATAAGCGAACAGGTCCTGTTCAGTGCCATAATTGTCAAGAATTTGGCCATACGAAGCGATATTACTCTTTACAAAGTATATGTGACATTTGTGGAGATTTACACAGTTCAAAAGACTGTATGAAATCTAAAACAACCCCTGAGTCTAAAAAATGTAGCAATGCGGTGAAAATCACACCGCCAGTTACAGGGGTTGTCCAATATATATTTCTCTAAAAGGCAAGGGCAGTAAAAAGGCTTCTAGCAACTTTCCTGCCTCTCAGCCTCACCCTCAGCCTCAATCAAAAGCTACCCAAACAAAGCCTACTAATACCAACTTTATATCCTACGCCCAAGCTTTAAAAGGTGTACCTCAGCTCACAGCACAAGAAACGTCCATCCCGTCCGTTCCGTCTGTTAACTCACTTGAAAATACGCTAAACTGCTTTATACGCATGATGCAAGAATATATGACATCAATGCAAAGTATGATGCAAGATTTAATTCGAAATCAAAATCTCCTCCTTCAAGCGATATTGTCTAAGCCATGAACGACCTTAAGATATGTTATTGGAATGCCAACGGATTGGTCTAACACAAAAGTGAACTTCAACTCTTCTTAGAAAATCAAGCAATGGATATAATGCTAATCTCCGAAACTCATTTGACCAAATTTAACAACTTCAATATTGATACATTTCTGTTTTATGACACCAAACACCCTGAAGGGAAAGCGCGCGGTGGAACTGGAATACTTATCAGGCAAAAAATTAAACATTATATAATGGAAGAGTACTGTAATGACTACCTTCACGCTACCTCAGTTCATATATATGATAATTCTGGTGGAATAAACATTTCCGCCATATATTGTCCGCCCCGATACAACATATCAGAAACTCAATTTACTGATTTCTTCTCTAAACTTGGTAAACGGTTTCTAGTAGCAGGTGATTACAACGCAAAACATTCCTTCTGGGGATCTAGGTTAATATCTCCAAAGGGTAGAAATTTATATAAAGCCATTCAAAATAACGGTTTCGACGTTATATCTACCGGTCAGCCAACATACTGGCCAACTGATCTCAGCAAAACCCCAGATTTGATTGACTTTGGAGTAACTTGTGGTATCAGTAGAGCACAAGTAAGCGTAAAACCCCTTTTCGACTTATCATCTGATCACTCGCCTTGTCTATGTTCCATTAACATAATTCCAGTTTTCAATGACTTACAGCTAGGCTTAACCAATAAATTTACAAATTGGCTTAAATACAGAAAATTCATTAGCGCGCATCTAAAATCGCTCATTCCTCTAAAATCAATAGCAGATGTCGACAATGCAGTTGATGGCTTTACTACATTACTTCATTTGGCAGCGAACATTTCAACGCACGGCCCATCTAACACTCATAGAAGACAAATTTTCAACGGACTTAAGGGTAAAGACATTACAAGTCTGGTAACCAAAAAAAGACAACTAAGGAGAGATTGGCAGAGGTTTCGTTCCCTGGCCTTAAAAAATGAGCTCAATATATACATAAAAATGCTTCACGATGTCCTGAAACAAAAAAAGGAAATCGAATTTCAAAAGTCCGTACAATCTCTGTCAGCTACATCTGATACCAACTACTCTTTGAGGCGAAAAGTTAAGAGTTTCAAAAGTCCCGTCACTTTCGACCCTCCATTGAGAACTCACAATGGTGAGTGGGCTCGAAGCGACCAGGAAAAGGGTATCTTATTTGCCATGCATCTTTCCACTGTATTTACACCAAATATTGGATACAAATCTCTTCCAGAATTTCGTGCAGATCTAGATAAAAATTTTATTCAATTTAATTTTATATCACTTAAAGATGTTATTACTAACGACATAAAGAAAAAGAAGGCTCCTGGATACGACAGGATAACGGGTGATATGATAAAAGAGCTTCCAAATGTGGCAATTAAACACATGCTTTGTATATTTAATAGTATAATGAGACTACACTATTTTCCTAAATCCTGGAAGCTTTCGGAGATTATTATGATCCGTAAACCAGGTAAAGATCCATCTTTGGTGGGCTCCTACAGGCCTATTAGCTTAATTACGGTATTCTCAAAAATCTTCGAAAAACTTTTATTAAAAAAAATATTACCGATTTTAGAATCGAAACAGACCATACCATGCCACCAATTCGGGTTTAGAGAAAAACACAGCACAATAGAGCAGGTGCATAGAATCGTAGCACACATAAGATTAGCGTTTGAAAACAAGCAATATTGTACTGCAGTGTTCCTCGATGTTGCCCAGGCATTTGACAAAGTTTGGTTAGATGGTCTATTATACAAGCTGAAAGTTACGCTTCCCGTAGAAATTTATGATGTCTTAGAAAGCTTTCTTATTGGCTGAAAATCTCGTGTTAGGCAAAAAAGTTACACCACCGAATCCTATGAAATATTTGCTGGTGTTCCACAAGGAAGTGTTTTAGGGCCCGTCTTATATTTAATTTATACGAACGATCTTCCCACAAACCGAAACCTCATCACATCAACTTTTGCGGATGATACAGCAATACTTAGTGTCCATTCAAACCCCATGACAGCCAGCTACAGATCACAAGAACATTTAAAAGTAATAGAAGAGTGGCTAACAACTTGGAGAATTAAAGTCAATGAGTCTAAGTGTATACAAGTAACATTTACCCTAAAAAAAGACACATGTCCTTCAATCTCTATAAATGGGAATACAATACTTCAGAAAGAATTCGTTACCTACCTGGGAGTTACATTGGATAAAAGACTCACCTGGAAAAACCACATAGACAAAAAGATTACTCAAACCAAATTGAAAATTGCGAACTTGCATTGGATTGTAAGCTCTAAGTCCAAACTAAGTCTAGAAAACAAAGTTTTACTTTTTAATATGCTAATAAAGCGATCTTGGACGTACGGGATCCAAATTTGGGGCTCAGCATCTAAATCTAGCCTGGATAGAATTCAAAGACTGCAGTTTAAAACCTTAAGATCAATATGCAAAGCCCCTTGGTATGTAAAAAACTCCGTAATTCACAAAGATCTCGGGATTAAGACCGTCACCGAGGAAATAGAGAAACTGCTTAAAAATTACTCATTAAGGTTATCTAACCACCCAAACTTTCTAGCTAAAAAATTATTACAGCAGAACTACCCTAAGCGATTAAAGAGAAAGGATTTTCGTTTGAACTGTGACTAAGGGCTCTGCCGCATCCAATTATTCTACATCGGAGTTGCGCTCCGCATATATCCTTCATGATATTATAATTTACTTCAAATTATCCTTTATGATATATCTTTTGTTATGAGTGTTTGGTATACCTAATGATATCTATATAAATAAATATTCCTTGATAAATCTAAGTTATATTCGTAATTTATTGTACTTTGCTTACTTTGTTAATCTATACAGTGGTAATGATTAACTTGTTCTAGGAATAAGAATTAGCTTTAAGATTTTCGAAATTATTGTTAGTTTCCAAAAAGGAAAGATTCAATAAAACATTATAAAAAAAAAAAATAGATATAATTCAAAGATTCCAACCGAAAACGTTAAGAGTGATAACGGGCGCACCATGGTACAAGCGTAATGAAAATATTCATAGAAATCTAAATATACCTCCCATCAAGGAAGAAACTGAAGTTGCAGCAAGAAATACTTAACAAAACTGCGTAACCGTCCGAACCCTTTGGCTAACACCTAGGCCCATGCAACAAGTCAAACCCGCCTGCGGAGAAGAGACAAAGCAGAAATTCTAAAGAGCAACGTCATTCCTACTATAGGGCCTTATGTTTTAATTTAGTTTATGATTTTATTACTTATTGTTAAGCTTCCGAAGTCGAAGTAGATTCAATACTAAACATTAATGTTTCAATAAAAAATTTCGTAGTTTCGTATTGAGATAAAACTCTATTGTACTCTTTTTGCAGCTTTGGATTATTCTTCAGTCGTCTTTCGATTCTGCAGAATTGTGAACAGGCGCTTCTCAATGAGGATCCAAGATGAATAGTTTGTGGAAAGCGACGTTTAAAAGGTAACAAAAAAATGTATTTCGGCGTCTATTCAACGGGATGTCTATTCCCAGAAGGCCTTTAGCTGTTTCTCTAATGCTATTTCGTTCTAGAATGGTTCTTTTTTAAATGAGATGTATAAGTACTACCGGTTAATATCCAACCGAAAACAGTTTTTTGTGATGCGTGTTTAAGACATTATTTTTTATGCCGCTGAGAATAATTTAAAAAATCGTTGGTCTGCTAAAACAAGATCAGGAACGCTTGCTGGGTCATGGCACCTATATGGCAAGTAGGGATATTCCGAGTGAGCTGTGGCACTGAAAGCTCCGAAGTATTTATTTTAACTAAAGGGACAGTTGGCGAAAGCAGTTCGATTGAGCATGCTTATTTCACCTGCGCAGACTGAGTTATTGATGCCTGAAACGTGAGCAGTCAATTTGGTTTATGGCAGGTTAGTTCTGCGTTTGAGGGTACGAGAACTTCTGGAAGATCTGTTGCTTTCGGCTGGAAAGTCATAATATGTTACAATATATAGTGTCTAAAATGACATTTTCTACAATTAAAGGAGCTTGTGCACACGAAAACAGGATGTGCAGGTGAGAGACAATTTATGCAGCCTTTTTTGCCCTGAATGTAGTTAATGTTTAATTCTATGGGCAACAACGTATTGTGTGTTCAAGCTGTTTTATCCTGGTACGATTAACATACAAAAATTATAAAAAAATTAATTTGAATAAAAAATAACTTTAATTTTTCTAATTGCGGTCGCCCCTCCGTAGGGAATGTCAATCACTCCGAGTGTATTTCTGATATGAAATAAAAGCTTCTCATAAAAAACCATCAGCCGATCTGAGGCGGCTTAGTATAAACTGTAGGTCCCGCCATTTGTTGGAAAAACATCAAGATGCACGCAAAGGAGGAGGAGCTCGGCCTAAAATCGCTTTAGTGGTTACAAAGCGCCAATTATATATATGTATATAAATATTTATATTTATATTGTGTTTTGCGACTTGGGTAATTTTACCTGTTTTACAGTCGTTAAGCGTTTAACTGGTTCGAACCTGTTGGAAAAAAATCTACCCATGCCCTCCCATTTAGAGATTTCAGTTTTATGCTCTATGATTTACTCTCATTCAGTCAATTTTGTAGAACATAAATATGTATTAATTGCATCCCAGTTTGAAATGTCATTTTGATGACTTTTAACCCTTATGTTAGTAACCGGGTACCCACCGCGGTGTATTTGTGTGAATAGTTTAAAGAAAGTTCAATATTTCATTTTAAGCTCTCAAATCGTCGTTTTTTAACATAAAAGAAAGCTAGTTGTGAGTTCATTTAATTGATTTATTTTTCATTTTATGTTTTTTAAATAAGCTTAAACTCCAGCCATCGCTATTAGCAACCGGGTACCCGGGTACCCACAGTGGAAAGCATAGGAAATAAATTGAATACAAGTTCTATAAATGCATGCAACTAAATTTTATTAAAACATATTACATTTCTTTATAATTAATGACATTGAACACATTCTACACGATTAACTGAGTGCTCGTCACATACAGGTTGGTGACAATTGGCACAAGCCTTACGTGTCTTTCGCCGTCTTCTTATTGGCAAAGCATTGCAGACATGGCCAGATCCTATAACTATTTTCCTTCTGGTTTTATCTTTTGGAGCCTGTGGACCAGGATTTACCACGACTGGTTCTGTCAGTGCATGGCCTACAATACTTTGAATGGCATTCTTTGTTGAGAAATGGCGCATTATTTGTGGATTCGCGGTACGATGTTCAACCACCGGCAATGCTAGTTCTTAGCTTACGCATAAATTGACAATGTTCTGTCGTTTTTTTGGCAATCATTTTATTATTTTCATTATAAATTGTATATGCCGCAAGTGCAGAAATGTTTAGCATGTTGAAAAACATTGCCATTGGCCATCTCGAAGATCGTCGTTGACTGGTGTATCTCCGCACCATTTGGTCCATTGTATCGACGCCAGCTTTATATTTATTATAAAAATTAATTATTTCTGGTTTCTTTTTAGCATCATCACCAACTGATGCATCGGAATGCATTGTAGACATCAGAAACGTAAGAACACATGGTAACCTTTTCATGAAATCCAAAAACTGTGGAATACTGCCCTCTTGTCTTATTTACTCGCATAACACTAGGTATGTAAGGTATGTAATGCTTCGTTGCAATTCTTTTAGTGAGCTAGCACAATAAGTTTCCACTGAGTTAAGGTTAATAGGATTTTCAATTGTGTGTTATCAAGGCTACGTTTATTTTCGTATCTATCACACAGATTCTTCTAACCTGTTGTAAAGTCTTTATTTGTTGAAGGACACTTTTTTACTATATCTTTCGCTTCCCCCTGAGTTTTTTGATTGAGATGAAAGAGATTCTTAACCACGGTGATGCGATTGTTCAATAGATATTGTATATGGCTGTAAACATAAATCTAAAAGTTGGCCAGAAGAGATAACCTTTTTTGAAAACTCGGTATCGCAAGGTGGCAAATGAATATTGAGTCCAAGAGAAGCTTGAGCTGTTTCCTTTTCTGATATATTTAATTGTTCAGAAAGATTGGTCATTGATGACAGACATAGATGTCATTTTTTTGGCAGCAATGCCTTCTGAGTTCATGACATCATCAAAGGCTGATTTAGCTTTTAACCACAATGCTTTGAGTTCTTCTTGTTCAAGAGCAAGAGAATGCTTCAAATGCTGTGAAATTGGCACATTAGTGTAATCAGATTCGAATAAGGAGATTGAATCAGCTAAACAAGCAAAACTTTCCATGTTTCAAGTAATATTTTATAAGAAATTAGATATGAAATAATCACAATATATAGATAGGTATTATCGGCATCAACAACCGCGCCGTGAGTTGTGCTTTCTCCAGACCGCATAAGATAGCTGAAGATATGGGTCTGGTAGTGAACGAGGGCAAGATAAAATATCTTAGATAATTTCGTCTATCTAGGGCCCAGCATCAACACCAATAATAATGTCAGCCTTGAAATCCAGCGATTAAATCACTCTTGCCAACAGGTGCTACTTTGGACTGAGTAGTCAATTGAAAAGTAAAGTCCTCTCTCGCCGAACGCAAACCAAACTCTACAAGTCGCTCAACGTTTCCGTCCTGCTAAATGGTGCGGAAGCATGGACGATAACAACATCTGATGAGTCAGCGTTAGGAGTTTCCGAAAAAAAAATTTAGCGTAAGATTTATGGTCCTCTGCGAGTTGGGACCGGCGAATATCGCAGACGATGGAACGATGAGCTGTACTTTAAAAATTTTCCCGCCGGTTGAAGCGCAGAAAGAGGAAGACCGACCAGGTAGAAAGGTATCTGGCTGTACTTGGAATCTCCTATTGGCGCTAAACAGCGAAAAGAAAAAACGAATGGGGCAATGTTGTTATATAATATACAGTGATGAACTAAAGTATTGGCACAGCAAAATAGTTGAACTTTAACATCTTTTTTTGACAACTTACGAAAATATTTTTTAATTCCGAAAAAAAAATGCTAGACAGAGGGACATATTTTAAACTATTCTCACTTCAATTCTTTTGATTACATTTTATGTTAAATTAATACTAATTATAAATTAAAAAAAAACTAATTTTCACCATATTATGTGTACAACTTTGCTTCCGCCGTTTTCCGATAGGTGGCTGTACCGGCTGAGGCTGGTTGAAATACATAGATGATAATGCCTTTAAAGTGAGTGTGGACAGTGCCTAACGAATTGTCATCGCCGTTTCAGTGACAGTTGTTCTTGTTTTCGTATTATTCACGCTCGAAAATGTCCGTTTATGTGCCCGATTCTCGCCATTTGCGGGAAGTTTTACTTTTCTGTTACAATTCGAAAAAAAATGCTGCTGAAGCGCATCGAATGCTCTCAGAAACTTACGGTGATGCTGCTCTGAGTGAAAGAACGTGTCGGGAGTGGTTTCAACGTTTTAAAAATGGTGATTTCGATGTCGAAGACAAACATGGTGGTGGAAGAGAAAAAAAACCTTCAAAGATGAACAACTAGAAGCATTGCTTGATGAAGATTCGTGCCAAACCCAAGAACAGCTTGCCGAATCGTTGGGAGTGAGTCAGCAAGCCATTTCAAAACGTCTCAAGGCCCTGGGCTTTTAATTTTGGAAAAAAACGGCGGAAGCAAAGTTGTACACCTAATACAAAAATATTGGCACACTTCATAAAACCACAAAAAAATTGTAATAATGCGAAAACAAGCCGACTTAAAAAAGTCCTACAAACAGAATGGAACAATATTGCTCATGTCTACACGAAGATGTTAGTGGAATCCATGAGCAAACGTATGGAGGTAGTCAAAGACAGCAAGGGGTATCGGAGTGAATATTAATTATCATACAATTTTGGTTTTGTTCCTTAAAAAAAACTGAAATTTATTAATTTTTTTTTCGTTACTGTATAATTTTCGCTGTAAGGTACAATTAAATAGTGAAAATTGATTTTGTTGTGAATTGCATAAAATAAACATAAAATATAATTTTTTTAAAGCATTAATGAAATATGCATATCTGCCGCTATTAACTGGCATTCATGTTTTTGGAAAATTTATTTAATTTTTAAATAAAACTTATTATATACTATTTCTTACATAGCTACATCAGTTTGGCTTTAGCAGATAAAATTTCACTACGTGCCTTTGAGTGTCAAGAATATTTATTCTAAAAAGTGTTTAACGTATAAAACTTGGACGTGGTTGGCGTTATTGGCGCAGAAACCTTTGAACTTTATGTAAATGTTGATGTGATTAATGATGTACTCGATTGGAAATTCGTGAATATTTATGTTAAAAAGTGTTTAAATGGCGTGTTGATGACATGGATCTCCTTTCGTTTTCGGAGTAATCCCCCTCAGGTGGCAACGCCGCGATGTGCTGCCCAATGCTGCTAACGTTCCGCACCAGCTACACCTTTTGTATGAACGAACCGGCTAAAGTAGCCATCAACGACACATTCATGGTTTTAATCGTTTTTCAATCCCCAGCGCAACCACATCGCGAACCCTGCACTGCTCCGTGATCATTCTTCATTTGAAATTATTTTGAATTTATAACTTTTTCAATTCATCAAACTAAATAATGTACCAAAATATTTATTATTTCCACGTATAATTTAAATTTTTAACATATAATTCCCAAAAAAAATAAATTTTAACGTTTAACGAAAACTCGATATTTATTTCAACCTTCAAGGCCTAATTTGTTCGCCCATTCGGATTTATACATGGTCTTTTCGGTGCCGTCAAAACGAATTGGCACCACTGCTCTACCCGACGGCAACAGCGACCATCACACATAAAATTCGAGCAGTCTTTGAGAAACGCGCGCAATTGGTCGATTGGTCGGTCGGTTGGTGTAAAAAGTGATCAACAATAAGAAATAAAGAATAAAACGGATATCAGTGTTAAAGAAAAGTTAAATTATTATTTTATGGAAAATAAAATTTTCAACGCTATATAAAAATTTCCAAAATATTTATCACAAAGGGCGTCTTGGAGCCCAAGAATTATTGTGCAATCAATACAAAAAAAAATAAAAGGATCCAAGATCCATTGTAACAAAAGTCAATAGAAAAATAATTATTCACAATTATGCTTAAAGCAAATCCATTTATATAGTGTTTGATAAATAAATTGATGTGTTGTACATGAAAAACAAGCGATAAAAGGATCCAAGATCCATTGTAACAAAAAATTTTAAATTTTTAAGAATTACGAATATATTGGCTATGAAGAAACTACGTGGATACGTACTCAAATTTTAATGGTGTTACAAAAACAATTCTTTTGGAGAAAAAATCTTACTACCAAATAGTAAATAAGTGCCTCGATCACGCAACGCAACAACAACATCAAGTACAAAAACATCAACCAGCGCGTCATTGGACAATTTAATACGGTCAACAACAACAACCAAGTCGCACGACCAACAACATCAACCCCAAGGACTCATCCATGACAGCTAACCTAAGTACAACCCATGGCGAAGTAAGTAAAAAACCCAATATAATACATATGTATGCTTACCTATGTACGTAGAACCCATATGTATGTATGTATACATTCGCCACAAAAAATAAGTTCTGCAAAAATCAGCGACAACTGTACTCGCTTGGATACTCAAAATTTTGACCAAAAAGGTTCCGTTACACACATCCTCAAATTTAACAGTTACGGGCATATACATATATACATATACTCGCATATAATAAATTTTCTCAAGCCCTCAAAAGTTATATAATTATTGGCGTCAACTGTATTCGTACAAGCTGGTATAACACCAAAAAATCCCGCTGGCCAATAAAAACATATATATTATACATATATATACCGAACCCGTTACAGCGCAGCACACACATTTGATTCCCACTCAAGCGCGCTTACAAACATCACACATATTGTAGCAGGAGGCGGAGCATAAGACACAGTGGGCCGTGACCAAGCAATTATTACACTTTTGTACTGTGGGACAAAAGTGAATTGTTTGTAAACGGAAATCATTACTAAAAACCAATCATTCCAAATAAATAAAATATACACTTCCGAAAAAAAAAATATTTTTCAAAATTTTTTGATTTTTCGCATACACACCCACATATTTGTACTCAGACGCGCAGAGGCAAATAGACACATTAAATTTTTGCTGCTGGTATATATACCAAATAAAAGCAATTTTTTTTCCTTAAAATTTCACAAAATGCAAGAAGATAAGACAGAAAAAGTATCAACCAAGATGAACAGGTACTTGCAGAAGTTCATCTTTGAATCCAACTGGCTGGAGGTCTTCTGCGCAAAATGGTCAACAGACTTGGCGAGTGACCAGACGGAAACCCTACTCCGCGTCAAAATACAGCAGCTGGACAAAAATTGGGATAGCCTCCTAGAAGCATACGAGGCTATTTTCATGGCGGACGCATACCCGGAAGTCAGCGAGTCAGTGGAGCAGAAATACGCAAAATGTTCGGAAAGCTTCCAGAACTGCAAAGCGCAAATGCTAGAAGCACTGCAGCTTTTCACAGTTACAACACCCACCCAAACAACCCAGCAATCAACAAATACAAACACAAACTCAGTTTACGGAGATTACGAAGACTGGCCGACATTCCGAGACATGTTTACGGTAGTTTATATTAATCACCCTCAATTAACATCCGCTAAAAAATTATTTCACCTGCGTCACAGGCAAAAGGTCCAGCAGGCCTTATTGTGAAACAATACCCACTCACAGATGAAAGTTTTCCGCTTGCTTGGGAAGCATTAAAATCTCGCTATGAGAACCCAAGAATTCTGGTAGATAACCAGCCATGGGGCCATGTGCAGAAGTTCACGCAAGTGAGGAAAGTTTTTGACTGCCATTCACCTGGGAGTGGCCAGAAACGATTCTTTTGCATATGGTTCAAGCAGCTCACGACGTCCGGTTTTAGACCACGTATCCCCTGTGGAACCCACCTAATGAAAAAACAACCCAATGAAAAACCAATTTAAGCCTTGGATGAGAGACCCCTCTTTTGATGACGACCCCCGCAAATGTTTTAAGGATTACGATTTTAGGGCATGCACCTGGAATATCCGGTCCCTTAATTGGGAAGGTGCCGCTGCCCTGCTGGTTGATGTCCTCATAAAGTTAAAAGCTGACATCTCTGCCGTCCAAGAATTGCGATGGACGGGACAAGGACGGAAGAAGGTGGGTCCTTGTGAAATTTACTACAGTGGCCATATAAAGGAGCGCAAATTTGGTATTGGATTCGTGGTGGGAGAGAGACTCCGTCACCGAGTACTGGCATTCACTCCAGTGGATGAACGTCTAGCCACAATTCGCATTAAGACAAAATTTTTCAACACCACACTAATTTGCGCCCACGCCCCGACGGAAGAGAAAGATGACTTGACCAAAGATGCCTTTTACGAACTCCTCGAACACACTTATAAGCGCTGCCCCCGCCACGACGTCAAAATTGTGCTTGGCGACTTCAACGCTAGGGTGGGCAAGGAAGGTATCTTTGGTACGACTGTCGGAAAATTCAGTCTCCACGACGAAACATCTCCAAATGGGCTGAGACTGATCGACTTCGCCGGGGCCCGAAATATGGTTGTCTGTAGCACTAGATTCCAGCACAAAAAAATTCACCAAGCTACTTGGCTGTCTCCAGATCGGAAAACTTTCAACCAGATCGATCATGTTGTGATAGACGGAAGACACGTATCCAGTGTTTTAGATGTGCGTACGTTCCGAGGTTCCAACATTGACTCGGATCACTATCTTGTCGCAGCGAAGATACGCACGCGCCTCTGTGTATCGAAGAACGCCCATCAATAAACACAAGGAAGGTTCGACGTTGAAAAGTTGCAATCACAACAAACTGCCGAGCGGTTTTCGAAACGTTTAACGAAAACTCGCTATTTATTTCAACCTTCAAGGCCTAATTTGTTCGCCCATTCGGATTTATACATGGTCTTTTCGGTGCCGTCAAAACGAATTGGCACCACTGCTCTACCCGACGGCAACAGCGACCATCACACATAAAATTCGAGCAGTCTTCGAGAATCGCGCGCAATTGGTCGATTGGTCGGTCGGTTGGTGTAAAAAGTGATCAACAATAAGAAATAAAGAATAAAACGGATATCAGTGTTAAAGAAAAGTTAAATTATTATTTTATGGAAAATAAAATTGTCAACGCTATATAAAAATTTCTAAAATATTTATCACAAAGGGCGTCTTGGAGCCCAAGAATTATTGTGCAATCAATACAAAAAAAAATAAAAGGATCCAAGATCCATTGTAACAAAAGTCAATAAAAAAATAATTATTCACAATTATGCTTAAAGCAAATCCATTTATATAGTGTTTGATAAATAAATTGATGTGTTGTACATGAAAAACAAGCGATAAAAGGATCCAAGATCCATTGTAACAAAAAATTTTAAATTTTTAAGAATTACGAATATATTGGCTTTGAAGAAACTACGTGGATACGTACTCAAATTTTAATGGTGTTACAAAAACAATTCTTTTGGAGAAAAAATCTTACTACCAAATAGTAAATAAGTGCCTCGATCACGCAACGCAACAACAACATCAAGTACAAAAACATCAACCAGCGCGTCATTGGACAATTTAATACGGTCAACAACAACAACCAAGTCGCACGACCAACAACATCAACCCCAAGGACTCATCCATGACAGCTAACCTAAGTACAACCCATGGCGAAGTAAGTAAAAAACCCAATATAATACATATGTATGCTTACCTATGTACGTAGAACCCATATGTATGTATGTATAAATTCGCCACAAAAAATAAGTTCTGCAAAAATCAGCGACAACTGTACTCGCTTGGATACTCAAAATTTTGACCAAAAAGGTTCCGTTACACACATCCTCAAATTTAACAGTTACGGGCATATACATATATACATATACTCGCATATAATAAATTTTCTCAAGCCCTCAAAAGTTATATAATTATTGGCGTCAAGTGTATTCGTACAAGCTGGTATAACACCAAAAAATCCCGCTGGCCAATAAAAACATATATATTATACATATATATACCGAACCCGTTACAGCGCAGCACACACATTTGATTCCCACTCAAACGCGCTTACAAACATCACACATATTGCAGCAGGAGGCGGAGCCTAAGACACAGTGGGCCGTGACCAAGCAATTATTACACTTTTGTACTGTGGGACAAAAGTGAATTGTTTGTAAACGGAAATCATTACTAAAAACCAATCATTCCAAATAAATAAAATATACACTTCCGAAAAAAAAAAAATTTTTTTCAAAATTTTTTGATTTTTCGCATACACACCCACATATTTGCACTCAGACGCGCAGAGGCAAATAGACACATTAAATTTTTGCTGCTGGTTAATATATACCAAATAAAAGCAATTTTTTTTCCTTAAAATTTCACAAAATGCAAGAAGATAAGACAGAAAAAGAATCAACCAAGATGAACAGGTACTTGCAGAAGTTCATCTTTGAATCCAACTGGCTGGAGGTCTTCTGCGCAAAATGGTCAACAGACTTGGCGAGTGACCTAGAAGCATACGAGGCTATTTTCATGGCGCATACCCGGAAGTCAGCGAGTCAGTGGAGCAGAAATACACAAAATATTCGGAAAGCTTCCAGAACTGCAAAGCGCAAATGCTAGAAGCACTGCAGCTTTTCACAGTTACAACACCCACCCAAACAACCCAGCAATCAACAAATACAAACACAAACTCAGTTTACGGAGATTACGAAGACTGGCCGACATTCCGAGACATGTTTACGGTAGTTTATATTAATCACCCTCAATTAACATCCGTTAAAAAAATATTTCACCTGCGTCACAGGCAAAAGGTCCAGCAGGCCTCATTGTGAAACAATACCCACTCACAGATGAAAGTTTTCCGCTTGCTTGGGAAGCATTAAAATCTCGCTATGAGAACCCAAGAATTCTGGTAGATAACCAGCCATGGGGCCATGTGCAGAAGTTCACGGAAGTGAGGAAAGTTTTTGACTGCCATTCACCTGGGAGTGGCCAGAAACGATTCTTTTGCATATGGTTCAAGCAGCTCACGACGTCCGGTTTTAGACCACGTATCCCCTGTGGAACCCACCTAATGAAAGAACAACCCAATGAAAAACCAATTTAAGCCTTGGATGAGAGACCCCTCTTTTGATGACGAACCCCGCAAATGTTTTAAGGATTACGATTTTAGGACGGGACAAGGACGGAAGAAGGTGGGTCCTTGTGAAATTTACTACAGTGGCCATATAAAGGAGCGCAAATTTGGTATTGGATTCGTGGTGGGAGAGAGACTCCGTCACCGAGTACGGGCATTCACTCCGGTGGATGAACGTCTAGCCACAATTCGCATTAAGACAAAATTTTTCAACACCACACTAATTTGCGCCCACGCCCCGACGGAAGAGAAAGATGACTTGACCAAAGATGCCTTTTACGAACTCCTCGAACACACTTATAAGCGCTGCCCCCGCCACGACGTCAAAATTGTGCTTGGCGACTTCAACGCTAGGGTGGGCAAGGAAGGTATCTTTGGTACGACTGTCGGAAAATTCAGTCTCCACGACGAAACATCCCCAAATGGGCTGAGACTGATCGACTTCGCCGGGGCCCGAAATATGGTTGTCTGTAGCACTAGATTCCAGCACAAAAAAATTCACCAAGCTACTTGGCTGTCTCCAGATCGGAAAACTTTCAACCAGATCGATCATGTTGTGATAGACGGAAGACACGTATCCAGTGTTTTAGATGTGCGTACGTTCCGAGGTCCCAACATTGACTCGGATCACTATCTTGTCGCAGCGAAGATACGCACGCGCCTCTGTGTATCGAAGAACGCCCATCAATAAACACAAGGAAGGTTCGACGTTGAAAAGTTGCAATCACAACAGACTGCCGAGCGGTTTTCGAAACGTTTAACGAAAACTCGCTATATATTTCAACCTTCAAGGCCTAATTTGTTCGCCCATTCGGATTTATACATGGTCTTTTCGGTGCCGTCAAAACGAATTGGCACCACTGCTCTACCCGACGGCAACAGCGACCATCACACATAAAATTCGAGCAGTCTTCGAGAATCGCGCGCAATTGGTCGATTGGTCGGTCGGTTGGTGTAAAAAGTGATCAACAATAAGAAATAAAGAATAAAACGGATATCAGTGTTAAAGAAAAGTTAAATTATTATTTTATGGAAAATAAAATTGTCAACGCTATATAAAAATTTCTAAAATATTTATCACAAAGGGCGTCTTGGAGCCCAAGAATTATTGTGCAATCAATACAAAAAAAAATAAAAGGATCCAAGATCCATTGTAACAAAAGTCAATAAAAAAATAATTATTCACAATTATGCTTAAAGCAAATCCATTTATATAGTGTTTGATAAATAAATTGATGTGTTGTACATGAAAAACAAGCGATAAAAGGATCCAAGATCCATTGTAACAAAAAATTTTAAATTTTTAAGAATTACGAATATATTGGCTTTGAAGAAACTACGTGGATACGTACTCAAATTTTAATGGTGTTACAAAAACAATTCTTTTGGAGAAAAAATCTTACTACCAAATAGTAAATAAGTGCCTCGATCACGCAACGCAACAACAACATCAAGTACAAAAACATCAACCAGCGCGTCATTGGACAATTTAATACGGTCAACAACAACAACCAAGTCGCACGACCAACAACATCAACCCCAAGGACTCATCCATGACAGCTAACCTAAGTACAACCCATGGCGAAGTAAGTAAAAAACCCAATATAATACATATGTATGCTTACCTATGTACGTAGAACCCATATGTATGTATGTATAAATTCGCCACAAAAAATAAGTTCTGCAAAAATCAGCGACAACTGTACTCGCTTGGATACTCAAAATTTTGACCAAAAAGGTTCCGTTACACACATCCTCAAATTTAACAGTTACGGGCATATACATATATACATATACTCGCATATAATAAATTTTCTCAAGCCCTCAAAAGTTATATAATTATTGGCGTCAAGTGTATTCGTACAAGCTGGTATAACACCAAAAAATCCCGCTGGCCAATAAAAACATATATATTATACATATATATACCGAACCCGTTACAGCGCAGCACACACATTTGATTCCCACTCAAACGCGCTTACAAACATCACACATATTGCAGCAGGAGGCGGAGCCTAAGACACAGTGGGCCGTGACCAAGCAATTATTACACTTTTGTACTGTGGGACAAAAGTGAATTGTTTGTAAACGGAAATCATTACTAAAAACCAATCATTCCAAATAAATAAAATATACACTTCCGAAAAAAAAAAAATATTTTTCAAAATTTTTTGATTTTTCGCATACACACCCACATATTTGCACTCAGACGCGCAGAGGCAAATAGACACATTAAATTTTTGCTGCTGGTTAATATATACCAAATAAAAGCAATTTTTTTTCCTTAAAATTTCACAAAATGCAAGAAGATAAGACAGAAAAAGAATCAACCAAGATGAACAGGTACTTGCAGAAGTTCATCTTTGAATCCAACTGGCTGGAGGTCTTCTGCGCAAAATGGTCAACAGACTTGGCGAGTGACCTAGAAGCATACGAGGCTATTTTCATGGCGGACGCATACCCGGAAGTCAGCGAGTCAGTGGAGCAGAAATACACAAAATGTTCGGAAAGCTTCCAGAACTGCAAAGCGCAAATGCTAGAAGCACTGCAGCTTTTCACAGTTACAACACCCACCCAAACAATCCAGCAATCAACAAATACAAACACAAACTCAGTTTACGGAGATTACGAAGACTGGCCGACATTCCGAGACATGTTTACGGTAGTTTATATTAATCACCCTCAATTAACATCCGTTAAAAAAATATTTCACCTGCGTCACAGGCAAAAGGTCCAGCAGGCCTTATTGTGAAACAATACCCACTCACAGATGAAAGTTTTCCGCTTGCTTGGGAAGCATTAAAATCTCGCTATGAGAACCCAAGAATTCTGGTAGATAACCAGCCATGGGGCCATGTGCAGAAGTTCACGCAAGTGAGGAAAGTTTTTGACTGCCATTCACCTGGGAGTGGCCAGAAACGATTCTTTTGCATATGGTTCAAGCAGCTCACGACGTCCGGTTTTAGACCACGTATCCCCTGTGGAACCCACCTAATGAAAGAACAACCCAATGAAAAACCAATTTAAGCCTTGGATGAGAGACCCCTCTTTTGATGACGAACCCCGCAAATGTTTTAAGGATTACGATTTTAGGACGGGACAAGGACGGAAGAAGGTGGGTCCTTGTGAAATTTACTACAGTGGCCATATAAAGGAGCGAAAATTTGGTATTGGATTCGTGGTGGGAGAGAGACTCCGTCACCGAGTACTGGCATTCACTCCGGTGGATGAACGTCTAGCCACAATTCGCATTAAGACAAAATTTTTCAACACCACACTAATTTGCGCCCACGCCCCGACGGAAGAGAAAGATGACTTGACCAAAGATGCCTTTTACGAACTCCTCGAACACACTTATAAGCGCTGCCCCCGCCACGACGTCAAAATTGTGCTTGGCGACTTCAACGCTAGGGTGGGCAAGGAAGGTATCTTTGGTACGACTGTCGGAAAATTCAGTCTCCACGACGAAACATCCCCAAATGGGCTGAGACTGATCGACTTCGCCGGGGCCCGAAATATGGTTGTCTGTAGCACTAGATTCCAGCACAAAAAAATTCACCAAGCTACTTGGCTGTCTCCAGATCGGAAAACTTTCAACCAGATCGATCATATTGTGATAGACGGAAGACACGTATCCAGTGTTTTAGATGTGCGTACGTTCCGAGGTCCCAACATTGACTCGGATCACTATCTTGTCGCAGCGAAGATACGCACGCGCCTCTGTGTATCGAAGAACGCCCATCAATAAACACAAGGAAGGTTCGACGTTGAAAAGCTGCAATCACAACAGACTGCCGAGCGGTTTTCGAAACGTTTAAGGAAAACTCGCTATTTATTTCAACCTTCAAGGCCTAATTTGTTCGCCCATTCGGATTTATACATGGTCTTTTCGGTGCCGTCAAAACGAATTGGCACCACTGCTCTACCCGACGGCAACAGCGACCATCACACATAAGATTCGAGCAGTATTCGAGAATCGCGCGCAATTGGTCGATTGGTCGGTCGGTTGGTGTAAAAAGTGATCAACAATAAGACATAAAGAATAAAACGGATATCAGTGTTAAAGAAAAGTTAAATTATTATTTTATGGAAAATAAAATTGTCAACGCTATATAAAAATTTCTAAAATATTTATCACAAAGGGCGTCTTGGAGCCCAAGAATTATTGTGCAATCAATACAAAAAAAAAATAAAAGGATCCAAGATCCATTGTAACAAAAGTCAATAAAAAAATAATTATTCACAATTATGCTTAAAGCAAATCCATTTATATAGTGTTTGATAAATAAATTGATGTATTGTACATGAAAAACAAGCGATAAAAGGATCCAAGATCCATTGTAACAAAAAATTTTAAATTTTTAAGAATTACGAATATATTGGCTTTGAAGAAACTACGTGGATACGTACTCAAATTTTAATGGTGTTACAAAAACAATTCTTTTGGAGAAAAAATCTTACTACCAAATAGTAAATAAGTGCCTCGATTACGCAACGCAACAACAACATCAAGTACAAAAACATCAACCAGCGCGTCATTGGACAATTTAATACGGTCAACAACAACAACCAAGTCGCACGACCAACAACATCAACCCCAAGGACTCATCCATGACAGCTAACCTAAGTACAACCCATGGCGAAGTAAGTAAAAAACCCAATATAATACATATGTATGCTTACCTATGTACGTAGAACCCATATGTATGTATGTATAAATTCGCCACAAAAAATAAGTTCTGCAAAAATCAGCGACAACTGTACTCGCTTGGATACTCAAAATTTTGACCAAAAAGGTTCCGTTACACACATCCTCAAATTTAACAGTTACGGGCATATACATATATACATATACTCGCATATAATAAATTTTCTCAAGCCCTCAAAAGTTATATAATTATTGGCGTCAACTGTATTCGTACAAGCTGGTATAACACCAAAAAATCCCGCTGGCCAATAAAAACATATATATTATACATATATATACCGAACCCGTTACAGCGCAGCACACACATTTGATTCCCACCCAAGCGCGCTTACAAACATCACACATATTGCAGCAGGAGGCGGAGCCTAAGACACAGTGGGCCGTGACCAAGCAATTATTACACTTTTGTACTGTGGGACAAAAGTGAATTGTTTGTAAACGGAAATCATTACTAAAAACCAATCATTCCAAATAAATAAAATATACACTTCCGAAAAAAAAAATATTTTTCAAAATTTTTTGATTTTTCGCATACACACCCACATATTTGCATTTTAAATTTTTGCTGCTGGTTAATATATACCAAATAAAAGAAATTTTTTTTCCTTAAAATTTCACAAAATGCAAGAAGATAAGACAGAAAAAGCATCAACCAAGATGAACAGGTACTTGCAGAAGTTCATCTTTGAATCCAACTGGCTGGAGGTCTTCTGCGCAAAATGGTCAACAGACTTGGCGAGTGACCAGACGGATACCCTACTCCGCGTCAAAATACAGCAGCTGGACAAAAATTGGGATAGCCTCCTAGAAGCATACGAGGCTATTTTCATGGCGGACGCATACCCGGAAGTCAGCGAGTCAGTGGAGCAGAAATACGCAAAATGTTCGGAAAGCTTCCAGAACTGCAAAGCGCAAATGCTAGAAGCACTGCAGCTTTTCACAGTTACAACACCCACCCAAACAACCCAGCAATCAACAAATACAAACACAAACTCAGTTTACGGAGATTACGAAGACTGGCCGACATTCCGAGACATGTTTACGGTAGTTTATATTAATCACCCTCAATTAACATCCGCTAAAAAATTATTTCACCTGCGTCACAGGCAAAAGGTCCAGCAGGCCTTATTGTGAAACAATACCCACTCACAGATGAAAGTTTTCCGCTTGCTTGGGAAGCATTAAAATCTCGCTATGAGAACCCAAGAATTCTGGTAGATAACCAGCCATGGGGCCATGTGCAGAAGTTCACGCAAGTGAGGAAAGTTTTTGACTGCCATTCACCTGGGAGTGGCCAGAAACGATTCTTTTGCATATGGTTCAAGCAGCTCACGACGTCCGGTTTTAGACCACGTATCCCCTGTGGAACCCACCTAATGAAAAAACAACCCAATGAAAAACCAATTTAAGCCTTGGATGAGAGACCCCTCTTTTGATGACGACCCCCGCAAATGTTTTAAGGATTACGATTTTAGGGCATGCACCTGGAATATCCGGTCCCTTAATTGGGAAGGTGCCGCTGCCCTGCTGGTTGATGTCCTCATAAAGTTAAAAGCTGACATCTCTGCCGTCCAAGAATTGCGATGGACGGGACAAGGACGGCAGAAGGTGGGTCCTTGTGAAATTTACTACAGTGGCCATATAAAGGAGCGCAAATTTGGTATTGGATTCGTGGTGGGAGAGAGACTCCGTCACCGAGTACTGGCATTCACTCCGGTGGATGAACGTCTAGCCACAATTCGCATTAAGACAAAATTTTTCAACACCACACTAATTTGCGCCCACGCCCCGACGGAAGAGAAAGATGACTTGACCAAAGATGCCTTTTACGAACTCCTCGAACACACTTATAAGCGCTGCCCCCGCCACGACGTCAAAATTGTGCTTGGCGACTTCAACGCTAGGGTGGGCAAGGAAGGTATCTTTGGTACGACTGTCGGAAAATTCAGTCTCCACGACGAAACATCCCCAAATGGGCTGAGACTGATCGACTTCGCCGGGGCCCGAAATATGGTTGTCTGTAGCACTAGATTCCAGCACAAAAAAATTCACCAAGCTACTTGGCTGTCTCCAGATCGGAAAACTTTCAACCAGATCGATCATGTTGTGATAGACGGAAGACACGTATCCAGTGTTTTAGATGTGCGTACGTTCCGAGGTCCCAACATTGACTCGGATCACTATCTTGTCGCAGCGAAGATACGCACACAAGGAAGGTTCGACGTTGAAAAGCTGCAATCACAACAGACTGCCGAGCGGTTTTCGAAACGTTTAATGAAAACTCGCTATTTATTTCAACCTTCAAGGCCTAATTTGTTCGCCCATTCGGATTTATACATGGTCTTTTCGGTGCCGTCAAAACGAATTGGCACCACTGCTCTACCCGACGGCAACAGCGACCATCACACATAAAATTCGAGCAGTCTTCGAGAATCGCGCGCAATTGGTCGATTGGTCGGTCGGTTGGTGTAAAAAGTGATCAACAATAAGAAATAAAGAATAAAACGGATATCAGTGTTAAAGAAAAGTTAAATTATTATTTTATGGAAAATAAAATTGTCAACGCTATATAAAAATTTCTAAAATATTTATCACAAAGGGCGTCTTGGAGCCCAAGAATTATTGTGCAATCAATACAAAAAAAAATAAAAGGATCCAAGATCCATTGTAACAAAAGTCAATAAAAAAATAATTATTCACAATTATGCTTAAAGCAAATCCATTTATATAGTGTTTGATAAATAAATTGATGTGTTGTACATGAAAAACAAGCGATAAAAGGATCCAAGATCCATTGTAACAAAAAATTTTAAATTTTTAAGAATTACGAATATATTGGCTTTGAAGAAACTACGTGGATACGTACTCAAATTTTAATGGTGTTACAAAAACAATTCTTTTGGAGAAAAAATCTTACTACCAAATAGTAAATAAGTGCCTCGATCACGCAACGCAACAACAACATCAAGTACAAAAACATCAACCAGCGCGTCATTGGACAATTTAATACGGTCAACAACAACAACCAAGTCGCACGACCAACAACATCAACCCCAAGGACTCATCCATGACAGCTAACCTAAGTACAACCCATGGCGAAGTAAGTAAAAAACCCAATATAATACATATGTATGCTTACCTATGTACGTAGAACCCATATGTATGTATGTATAAATTCGCCACAAAAAATAAGTTCTGCAAAAATCAGCGACAACTGTACTCGCTTGGATACTCAAAATTTTGACCAAAAAGGTTCCGTTACACACATCCTCAAATTTAACAGTTACGGGCATATACATATATACATATACTCGCATATAATAAATTTTCTCAAGCCCTCAAAAGTTATATAATTATTGGCGTCAACTGTATTCGTACAAGCTGGTATAACACCAAAAAATCCCGCTGGCCAATAAAAACATATATATTATACATATATATACCGAACCCGTTACAGCGCAGCACACACATTTGATTCCCACTCAAGCGCGCTTACAAACATCACACATATTGCAGCAGGAGGCGGAGCCTAAGACACAGTGGGCCGTGACCAAGCAATTATTACACTTTTGTACTGTGGGACAAAAGTGAATTGTTTGTAAACGGAAATCATTACTAAAAACCAATCATTCCAAATAAATAAAATATACACTTCCGAAAAAAAAAATATTTTTCAAAATTTTTTGATTTTTCGCATACACACCCACATATTTGCACTCAGACGCGCAGAGGCAAATAGACACATTAAATTTTTGCTGCTGGTTAATATATACCAAATAAAAGAAATTTTTTTTCCTTAAAATTTCACAAAATGCAAGAAGATAAGACAGAAAAAGCATCAACCAAGATGAACAGGTACTTGCAGAAGTTCATCTTTGAATCCAACTGGCTGGAGGTCTTCTGCGCAAAATGGTCAACAGACTTGGCGAGTGACCAGACGGATACCCTACTCCGCGTCAAAATACAGCAGCTGGACAAAAATTGGGATAGCCTCCTAGAAGCATACGAGGCTATTTTCATGGCGGACGCATACCCGGAAGTCAGCGAGTCAGTGGAGCAGAAATACGCAAAATGTTCGGAAAGCTTCCAGAACTGCAAAGCGCAAATGCTAGAAGCACTGCAGCTTTTCACAGTTACAACACCCACCCAAACAACCCAGCAATCAACAAATACAAACACAAACTCAGTTTACGGAGATTACGAAGACTGGCCGACATTCCGAGACATGTTTACGGTAGTTTATATTAATCACCCTCAATTAACATCCGCTAAAAAATTATTTCACCTGCGTCACAGGCAAAAGGTCCAGCAGGCCTTATTGTGAAACAATACCCACTCACAGATGAAAGTTTTCCGCTTGCTTGGGAAGCATTAAAATCTCGCTATGAGAACCCAAGAATTCTGGTAGATAACCAGCCATGGGGCCATGTGCAGAAGTTCACGCAAGTGAGGAAAGTTTTTGACTGCCATTCACCTGGGAGTGGCCAGAAACGATTCTTTTGCATATGGTTCAAGCAGCTCACGACGTCCGGTTTTAGACCACGTATCCCCTGTGGAACCCACCTAATGAAAAAACAACCCAATGAAAAACCAATTTAAGCCTTGGATGAGAGACCCCTCTTTTGATGACGACCCCCGCAAATGTTTTAAGGATTACGATTTTAGGGCATGCACCTGGAATATCCGGTCCCTTAATTGGGAAGGTGCCGCTGCCCTGCTGGTTGATGTCCTCATAAAGTTAAAAGCTGACATCTCTGCCGTCCAAGAATTGCGATGGACGGGACAAGGACGGAAGAAGGTGGGTCCTTGTGAAATTTACTACAGTGGCCATATAAAGGAGCGCAAATTTGGTATTGGATTCGTGGTGGGAGAGAGACTCCGTCACCGAGTACTGGCATTCACTCCGGTGGATGAACGTCTAGCCACAATTCGCATTAAGACAAAATTTTTCAACACCACACTAATTTGCGCCCACGCCCCGACGGAAGAGAAAGATGACTTGACCAAAGATGCCTTTTACGAACTCCTCGAACACACTTATAAGCGCTGCCCCCGCCACGACGTCAAAATTGTGCTTGGCGACTTCAACGCTAGGGTGGGCAAGGAAGGTATCTTTGGTACGACTGTCGGAAAATTCAGTCTCCACGACGAAACATCCCCAAATGGGCTGAGACTGATCGATTTCGCCGGGGCCCGAAATATGGTTGTCTGTAGCACTAGATTCCAGCACAAAAAAATTCACCAAGCTACTTGGCTGTCTCCAGATCGGAAAACTTTCAACCAGATCGATCATGTTGTGATAGACGGAAGACACGTATCCAGTGTTTTAGATGTGCGTACGTTCCGAGGTCCCAACATTGACTCGGATCACTATCTTGTCGCAGCGAAGATACGCACGCGCCTCTGTGTATCGAAGAACGCCCATCAATAAACACAAGGAAGGTTCGACGTTGAAAAGCTGCAATCACAACAGACTGCCGAGCGGTTTTCGAAACGTTTAACGAAAACTCGCTATTTATTTCAACCTTCAAGGCCTAATTTGTTCGCCCATTCGGATTTATACATGGTCTTTTCGGTGCCGTCAAAACGAATTGGCACCACTGCTCTACCCGACGGCAACAGCGACCATCACACATAAAATTCGAGCAGTCTTCGAGAATCGCGCGCAATTGGTCGATTGGTCGGTCGGTTGGTGTAAAAAGTGATCAACAATAAGAAATAAAGAATAAAACGGATATCAGTGTTAAAGAAAAGTTAAATTATTATTTTATGGAAAATAAAATTGTCAACGCTATATAAAAATTTCTAAAATATTTATCACAAAGGGCGTCTTGGAGCCCAAGAATTATTGTGCAATCAATACAAAAAAAAATAAAAGGATCCAAGATCCATTGTAACAAAAGTCAATAAAAAAATAATTATTCACAATTATGCTTAAAGCAAATCCATTTATATAGTGTTTGATAAATAAATTGATGTGTTGTACATGAAAAACAAGCGATAAAAGGATCCAAGATCCATTGTAACAAAAAATTTTAAATTTTTAAGAATTACGAATATATTGGCTTTGAAGAAACTACGTGGATACGTACTCAAATTTTAATGGTGTTACAAAAACAATTCTTTTGGAGAAAAAATCTTACTACCAAATAGTAAATAAGTGCCTCGATCACGCAACGCAACAACAACATCAAGTACAAAAACATCAACCAGCGCGTCATTGGACAATTTAATACGGTCAACAACAACAACCAAGTCGCACGACCAACAACATCAACCCCAAGAACTCATCCATGACAGCTAACCTAAGTACAACCCATGGCGAAGTAAGTAAAAAACCCAATATAATACATATGTATGCTTACCTATGTACGTAGAACCCATATGTATGTATGTATAAATTCGCCACAAAAAATAAGTTCTGCAAAAATCAGCGACAACTGTACTCGCTTGGATACTCAAAATTTTGACCAAAAAGGTTCCGTTACACACATCCTCAAATTTAACAGTTACGGGCATATACATATATACATATACTCGCATATAATAAATTTTCTCAAGCCCTCAAAAGTTATATAATTATTGGCGTCAACTGTATTCGTACAAGCTGGTATAACACCAAAAAATCCCGCTGGCCAATAAAAACATATATATTATACATATATATACCGAACCCGTTACAGCGCAGCACACACATTTGATTCCCACTCAAGCGCGCTTACAAACATCACACATATTGCAGCAGGAGGCGGAGCCTAAGACACAGTGGGCCGTGACCAAGCAATTATTACACTTTTGTACTGTGGGACAAAAGTGAATTGTTTGTAAACGGAAATCATTACTAAAAACCAATCATTCCAAATAAATAAAATATACACTTCCGAAAAAAAAAATATTTTTCAAAATTTTTTGATTTTTCGCATACACACCCACATATTTGCACTCAGACGCGCAGAGGCAAATAGACACATTAAATTTTTGCTGCTGGTTAATATATACCAAATAAAAGAAATTTTTTTTCCTTAAAATTTCACAAAATGCAAGAAGATAAGACAGAAAAAGCATCAACCAAGATGAACAGGTACTTGCAGAAGTTCATCTTTGAATCCAACTGGCTGGAGGTCTTCTGCGCAAAATGGTCAACAGACTTGGCGAGTGACCAGACGGATACCCTACTCCGCGTCAAAATACAGCAGCTGGACAAAAATTGGGATAGCCTCCTAGAAGCATACGAGGCTATTTTCATGGCGGACGCATACCCGGAAGTCAGCGAGTCAGTGGAGCAGAAATACGCAAAATGTTCGGAAAGCTTCCAGAACTGCAAAGCGCAAATGCTAGAAGCACTGCAGCTTTTCACAGTTACAACACCCACCCAAACAACCCAGCAATCAACAAATACAAACACAAACTCAGTTTACGGAGATTACGAAGACTGGCCGACATTCCGAGACATGTTTACGGTAGTTTATATTAATCACCCTCAATTAACATCCGCTAAAAAATTATTTCACCTGCGTCACAGGCAAAAGGTCCAGCAGGCCTTATTGTGAAACAATACCCACTCACAGATGAAAGTTTTCCGCTTGCTTGGGAAGCATTAAAATCTCGCTATGAGAACCCAAGAATTCTGGTAGATAACCAGCCATGGGGCCATGTGCAGAAGTTCACGCAAGTGAGGAAAGTTTTTGACTGCCATTCACCTGGGAGTGGCCAGAAACGATTCTTTTGCATATGGTTCAAGCAGCTCACGACGTCCGGTTTTAGACCACGTATCCCCTGTGGAACCCACCTAATGAAAAAACAACCCAATGAAAAACCAATTTAAGCCTTGGATGAGAGACCCCTCTTTTGATGACGACCCCCGCAAATGTTTTAAGGATTACGATTTTAGGGCATGCACCTGGAATATCCGGTCCCTTAATTGGGAAGGTGCCGCTGCCCTGCTGGTTGATGTCCTCATAAAGTTAAAAGCTGACATCTCTGCCGTCCAAGAATTGCGATGGACGGGACAAGGACGGAAGAAGGTGGGTCCTTGTGAAATTTACTACAGTGGCCATATAAAGGAGCGCAAATTTGGTATTGGATTCGTGGTGGGAGAGAGACTCCGTCACCGAGTACTGGCATTCACTCCGGTGGATGAACGTCTAGCCACAATTCGCATTAAGACAAAATTTTTCAACACCACACTAATTTGCGCCCACGCCCCGACGGAAGAGAAAGATGACTTGACCAAAGATGCCTTTTACGAACTCCTCGAACACACTTATAAGCGCTGCCCCCGCCACGACGTCAAAATTGTGCTTGGCGACTTCAACGCTAGGGTGGGCAAGGAAGGTATCTTTGGTACGACTGTCGGAAAATTCAGTCTCCACGACGAAACATCCCCAAATGGGCTGAGACTGATCGACTTCGCCGGGGCCCGAAATATGGTTGTCTGTAGCACTAGATTCCAGCACAAAAAAATTCACCAAGCTACTTGGCTGTCTCCAGATCGGAAAACTTTCAACCAGATCGATCATGTTGTGATAGACGGAAGACACGTATCCAGTGTTTTAGATGTGCGTACGTTCCGAGGTCCCAACATTGACTCGGATCACTATCTTGTCGCAGCGAAGATACGCACGCGCCTCTGTGTATCGAAGAACGCCCATCAATAAACACAAGGAAGGTTCGACGTTGAAAAGCTGCAATCACAACAGACTGCCGAGCGGTTTTCGAAACGTTTAACGAAAACTCGCTATTTATTTCAACCTTCAAGGCCTAATTTGTTCGCCCATTCGGATTTATACATGGTCTTTTCGGTGCCGTCAGAACGAATTGGCACCACTGCTCTACCCGACGGCAACAGCGACCATCACACATAAAATTCGAGCAGTCTTCGAGAATCGCGCGCAATTGGTCGATTGGTCGGTCGGTTGGTGTAAAAAGTGATCAACAATAAGAAATAAAGAATAAAACGGATATCAGTGTTAAAGAAAAGTTAAATTATTATTTTATGGAAAATAAAATTGTCAACGCTATATAAAAATTTCTAAAATATTTATCACAAAGGGCGTCTTGGAGCCCAAGAATTATTTTGCAATCAATACAAAAAAAATAAAAGGATCCAAGATCCATTGTAACAAAAGTCAATAAAAAAATAATTATTCACAATTATGCTTAAAGCAAATCCATTTATATAGTGTTTGATAAATAAATTGATGTGTTGTACATGAAAAACAAGCGATAAAAGGATCCAAGATCCATTGTAACAAAAAATTTTAAATTTTTAAGAATTACGAATATATTGGCTTTGAAGAAACTACGTGGATACGTACTCAATTTTAATGGTGTTACAAAAACAATTCTTTTGGAGAAAAAATCTTACTACCAAATAGTAAATAAGTGCCTCGATCACGCAACGCAACAACAACATCAAGTACAAAAACATCAACCAGCGCGTCATTGGACAATTTAATACGGTCAACAACAACAACCAAGTCGCACGACCAACAACATCAACCCCAAGGACTCATCCATGACAGCTAACCTAAGTACAACCCATGGCGAAGTAAGTAAAAAACCCAATATAATACATATGTATGCTTACCTATGTACGTAGAACCCATATGTATGTATGTATAAATTCGCCACAAAAAATAAGTTCTGCAAAAATCAGCGACAACTGTACTCGCTTGGATACTCAAAATTTTGACCAAAAAGGTTCCGTTACACACATCCTCAAATTTAACAGTTACGGGCATATACATATATACATATACTCGCATATAATAAATTTTCTCAAGCCCTCAAAAGTTATATAATTATTGGCGTCAACTGTATTCGTACAAGCTGGTATAACACCAAAAAATCCCGCTGGCCAATAAAAACATATATATTATACATATATATACCGAACCCGTTACAGCGCAGCACACACATTTGATTCCCACTCAAGCGCGCTTACAAACATCACACATATTGCAGCAGGAGGCGGAGCCTAAGACACAGTGGGCCGTGACCAAGCAATTATTACACTTTTGTACTGTGGGACAAAAGTGAATTGTTTGTAAACGGAAATCATTACTAAAAACCAATCATTCCAAATAAATAAAATATACACTTCCGAAAAAAAAAATATTTTTCAAAATTTTTTGATTTTTCGCATACACACCCACATATTTGCACTCAGACGCGCAGAGGCAAATAGACACATTAAATTTTTGCTGCTGGTTAATATATACCAAATAAAAGAAATTTTTTTTCCTTAAAATTTCACAAAATGCAAGAAGATAAGACAGAAAAAGCATCAACCAAGATGAACAGGTACTTGCAGAAGTTCATCTTTGAATCCAACTGGCTGGAGGTCTTCTGCGCAAAATGGTCAACAGACTTGGCGAGTGACCAGACGGATACCCTACTCCGCGTCAAAATACAGCAGCTGGACAAAAATTGGGATAGCCTCCTAGAAGCATACGAGGCTATTTTCATGGCGGACGCATACCCGGAAGTCAGCGAGTCAGTGGAGCAGAAATACGCAAAATGTTCGGAAAGCTTCCAGAACTGCAAAGCGCAAATGCTAGAAGCACTGCAGCTTTTCACAGTTACAACACCCACCCAAACAACCCAGCAATCAACAAATACAAACACAAACTCAGTTTACGGAGATTACGAAGACTGGCCGACATTCCGAGACATGTTTACGGTAGTTTATATTAATCACCCTCAATTAACATCCGCTAAAAAATTATTTCACCTGCGTCACAGGCAAAAGGTCCAGCAGGCCTTATTGTGAAACAATACCCACTCACAGATGAAAGTTTTCCGCTTGCTTGGGAAGCATTAAAATCTCGCTATGAGAACCCAAGAATTCTGGTAGATAACCAGCCATGGGGCCATGTGCAGAAGTTCACACAAGTGAGGAAAGTTTTTGACTGCCATTCACCTGGGAGTGGCCAGAAACGATTCTTTTGCATATGGTTCAAGCAGCTCACGACGTCCGGTTTTAGACCACGTATCCCCTGTGGAACCCACCTAATGAAAAAACAACCCAATGAAAAACCAATTTAAGCCTTGGATGAGAGACCCCTCTTTTGATGACGACCCCCGCAAATGTTTTAAGGATTACGATTTTAGGGCATGCACCTGGAATATCCGGTCCCTTAATTGGGAAGGTGCCGCTGCCCTGCTGGTTGATGTCCTCATAAAGTTAAAAGCTGACATCTCTGCCGTCCAAGAATTGCGATGGACGGGACAAGGACGGCAGAAGGTGGGTCCTTGTGAAATTTACTACAGTGGCCATATAAAGGAGCGCAAATTTGGTATTGGATTCGTGGTGGGAGAGAGACTCCGTCACCGAGTACTGGCATTCACTCCGGTGGATGAACGTCTAGCCACAATTCGCATTAAGACAAAATTTTTCAACACCACACTAATTTGCGCCCACGCCCCGACGGAAGAGAAAGATGACTTGACCAAAGATGCCTTTTACGAACTCCTCGAACACACTTATAAGCGCTGCCCCCGCCACGACGTCAAAATTGTGCTTGGCGACTTCAACGCTAGGGTGGGCAAGGAAGGTATCTTTGGTACGACTGTCGGAAAATTCAGTCTCCACGACGAAACATCCCCAAATGGGCTGAGACTGATCGACTTCGCCGGGGCCCGAAATATGGTTGTCTGTAGCACTAGATTCCAGCACAAAAAAATTCACCAAGCTACTTGGCTGTCTCCAGATCGGAAAACTTTCAACCAGATCGATCATGTTGTGATAGACGGAAGACACGTATCCAGTGTTTTAGATGTGCGTACGTTCCGAGGTCCCAACATTGACTCGGATCACTATCTTGTCGCAGCGAAGATACGCACGCGCCTCTGTGTATCGAAGAACGCCCATCAATAAACACAAGGAAGGTTCGACGTTGAAAAGCTGCAATCACAACAGACTGCCGAGCGGTTTTCTACTCGACTTGCACACCTGCTCTCTGAGAGCACTCATCAGCAACCCGGTAAAAGGGAACTGTGGGACGGCATTGCAAAATCCTCGCGTAAAGCTGCAAACGAAACCATTTGATTTCGGAAAGGTCGCAAAAATAGCTGGTACGATGAGGACTGCCGTGTCGCAGTGGAGAGAAAACATACTGCCTACTTCGCAACCTTGCGATCGACCACAACACATGCAGGGTGGGATAGATACCGAGAACTGAAGAAGGAAGCAAGGCGCGTCTGCAGACGAAAAAAGAAAGAGGCCGAGATGCGCGATTACGAGGAGCTTGAGAAGCTGGCCGACAAGGGTAATGCTCGAAAATTCTATGAGAAGATACGACGACTTACAGAAGATTTCAAGACCGGAGCAGACTCCTGTAGGATACAAAGAGGTGATCTAGCCACCGATGCCCAGAGCATATTAAATTTATGGAGGGAACACTTCTCCAGCCTGCTGAATAGCAGTGAAAACGGAGTAACCGGAGACAGTGAACCCGAGACCCCAATTGACGACGATGGAAAAGACGTTCCACTAGCTGACCATAAAGAAGTTAGAATAGCAATCGCTCGCTCAAAAATCAACAAAGCGGCTGGAGCTGACGGCCTACCAGCAGAACTATTCAAACATGGCGGTGAAGAGCTGACAAGGTGCATGCATCAGCTACTTTGCAGAATATGGTCGGACGAAAGCATGCCTGACGATTGGAATTTAAATGTGCTCTGCCCAATCCATAAAAAAGGGGACCCCACAGTCTGCGCCAATTATCGTGGAATAAGACTCCTTAATACCGCCTATAAGGTCCTGTCTAGCATATTGTGTGAAAGACTAAAGTCCACCGTCAACAAACTGATTGGACCTAATCAGCGTGGCTTTAGACCCGGTAAGTCAACCATTGACCAGATATTTACCATGCGCCAAATCTTGGAAAAGACCCGTGAAAAGAGATTCGACACCCACCACCTCTTCGTCGATTTTAAAGCCACCTTCGACAGCACGAATAGGAGCTCTCTTTACGCCGCTATGTCTGAATTTGGTATCCCCGCAAAACTTATAGGGCTATGTAAACTGACCTTAAGCAGCGCTAAAAGCTCCGGAAGGACCTCTCCGAGCCATTCGATACCAAACGCTGGAGAAAATAATACGAGCTGCAAAGCTAAAAAGAGAAGGTACAATCTTTTATAAGAGTGTACAGCTGCTGGCGTACGCCGATGACATCGACATTATTGGCCTCACCAACTGCGCCGTGAGTTCTCCAGACTTGATAAAGAACCGAAACGAATGGGTCTGGTAGTGACTGAGGGCAAGACAAAATATCTCCTGCCATCAAACAAACAGTCATCGTTAACTTCGAGGTCGTAGATAATTTCGTCTATCTAGGAACCAGCATTAATACCAACAACAATGTCAGCCTTGAAATCCAACGCAGAATCCCTCTTGCAGGTGCTACTTTGGGCTAAGTAGGCAATTGAAAAGCAAAGTCCTCTCTCGACGAACGAAAACCAAACCCTACAAGTCGCTCATCATACCGGTCCTACTATATGGCTAAGAAGCGATGTCAACATCTGATGAGTCGGCCCTAGGAGTCTTCGAGAGAAAAGTTCTGCGAACGATTTATGGTCCTTTGCGCATTAGCAACGGCGAATCCCGCAGACGATGGAACGATGAGCTGTACGAGCTATACGATGATATTGACATAGTGCATCGAATGAAGAGACAGCGGCTACGCTAGCTAGGCAATGTCATCCGAATGGATGAAAACACTCCAGCTTTGAAAGTATTTGATGCAGTACCCGCTGGTGGAAGCAGAGGAAGAGGAAGACCTCCATTCCGTTGGAAAGATCAAGTGAAGAGTGACCTGGGTGCACTTGGCATTTCCAACTGGCGCCAAACAACGAAAAGAAGAGATGAATGGCGCGCTATAATTGACTCGGCTATAATCGCGTAAGCGGTGCTAACGCCAATAAAGAAGAAGAACCAGCTCAAAAACCTCCAGCTGCAAAAACTGCAGACCACAATAAACAACTGTCTCTCCAATCTCTCATCACAAAAGATTTCCACTAAGGATTGGTATCCCATCCTCATTTATATATGCTCCTCGAAACTCCCGAGCGAAGCACTCGCACTTTGGGAACAATCTCTCAGTTCGAGGAAAGAATTATCATTCATTATGAAATGAATGCATTCCTGACCAGTAGATACGAGGTAGTAGAACGACTGGGAACATACCGCCCAGGTAAACCCAAACCCCACATCAATACATTCACACCCAGAGCTGGCAATCAAAGCTCCCCATTTGCGAATAAAAGTCACACGCAAACCAATCACAGGATGAAAATGTGCATCCGATTTAGGAACCTTTCTGTCCCAGATCGACAAAAATTCGTTCGGGAAAACAATTACTGCGAAAATTGGCTTTCCTGTTCACACCAGCGAAGTCAATGTCAAAGCAAATTCACCTGCGTTTACTGCCAAAGGTGTCATCACTCACTACTCCATTATGAAAAATATGCTCAAAACACAACCACATACTCAAAACCCCTCTCATCGACAGCACAGGCAGCGACCGCAGTGGAAATAGCAGATGACAGACCATCAACATCAACAGGAATCAGCCACATCCCCCAGGCTCAGAAGAAGACAGTAAAGGTAACAACACACCATGCAAGTAGCAACGAAATCACACTCTTGCCCACGGCTATAATCCCGATATATCTAGCAGGAGAACACCACAAAATCCGAGCAATGATAGACCAAGGTTCGCTAAAAACCTTTGCCACATCTCGTATTCAAAAAACACTCAATCTACCCACGGAGGAAACCCATTACGAAATCTCAGGAATGAGAGGAACCTCCGTCCGGAACTCAACCAAAGTCTGCGAACTAACTCTATGCCGTCAGACTTATTACACAATGTAAAAGCTGGAGCAATAATATTACCCAAGCTCACCCACCTACTACCCACAACCCAGGTGTCAACCATTGACATCAACGAAATAATCCAATTAGCATTAGCCGACCCAAAATGTCTCACCCCATATCGAATTGACATGGTTATCGGCAGCGACTTAGCACCCCAAATCCTCAAGCAAGGAGTGCAACACCTCCACAAGGGAATCCTGTTGGCACAGCAGACAATATTTGGATGTATAATCAGCGGACCAACAACTCAAAAGGTAGAGTCCTTTTCAACACAGCTCAATCCAGCCAAAAATGATCCGATCAGCATCCAACTAAGGAAATTCTGGGAGCAAGAAGAAGTCCCAGCTACTCAAGCCCACTCAGAAGCGGACGAATTTTGCGAAATATTATATCGCAAGACAACAACGCGCCAAAATAATGGTAAATACACCGTCAACTTACCATTCAAAAAAGAGTTTCCCAGGGACGCAGCATTAGGCCACTCCAGACTAGCAGCACTTCAACAGTACATCAGCAACGAGCGGACACTAGAGCGAAAACCAGTGCTGCAGCAAAAATATCAGGAGGTCTTGGAAGAATACTTGACCTTGGACCACATGGAACCCACTTCACCTCTCGAAGTAATCAACAAGGGGAAGTACTTCTCCTTCTATCTACCCCATCACGCTGTCATAAAACCCGACAGTAAATCCTACACACAGGCCCAACACTACAAAACGATTTCATGCTAATAATCCTCAATTGGCGACTCTATAAGTACGTATTTAACGGCGACATTGAGAAAATGTACCGGCAAATACTCGTTAACCAGGAAGATCAAGACTTCCAGCAAATACTCTTTCGCAGAGCACCCGATTCTCCAATAGAAGATTTCAAGCTAAAGACAGTTACGTTTGGCGTTAACTGTGCCCCATATTTAGCTATCCGAACCCTACATCAATTAGCCGAAGATTGCAAAACCGAATACCCTCTCGCAAACAATATCCTACTCAATGATATTTTTGTAGATGACATTCTTTCAGGCAACTCACTTACCCAAGTTATCGAAGCGTTAATTCAGCAGGATTCTCTCTTAAGAAAATTACGGCAAACCACCCAAAAATACTCGTAAAAATCCCAGAGTCTCATTTGCTACGATAAGTCTCCCCCATCTAGAGCTCTGTGGAGCAGTTTTACTGGCAAGGTTGGCAAAACAAATACAAACAGAATTAAGTTTACCGCCTCACGAACTTGTTCTGTCGACAGACTCGACCATCGTCTTGACATGGCTAGAAAAACCATCACACTCTTGGAAAACATATGCAGCAAACAGGATATCCCAGATCCTGCAACTGAAAAGTAATGCCAAGTGGCGGCACGTATTCAGCAGCGACAACCCAGCTGACCTCGGCACCCGAGGATGTCGACCTCAGGATCTCGTTGAAGACACCATCTGGTGGAAAGGTCCTGAATGGCTCGCCAAACCCGCCAATGAATGACCTAGCTCTCGCCCCCAACACCCATCGCCTCCGAAGCAAAGGCACATCGCCGCATTTCATACCTTGCCATCCGAAGATATCTTGGAAAGAATTTCCTTCTTCCCCCGAGCCCTCAGAGTAATTGCCAACATATATCGTTTTATTCACAGATCACGAAAATTGCCATCTCGGATGAGCTTGACTCTAAGCCACGAAGAGATGAACGAAGCAAAAACGCGACTCACAACCCTAACTTAACGAAGGCATTATGGTGAAACTATAGCTCAACTCGAAGCCTCAAAACCGATCAGCAAGAAGGACCCGCCGCTGACATTAAATCCTATACTCGACAGCAAAGGCGTACTGTGCGTAAACGGACGGCTTAAAAACGCAGCCCTTAGTTACAACGAGCGTCATCCCATAATCATCCCAGGAAACTCAATATTCTGCACTCTGCTGTTAAAATTTCTACACACCACCATGCTGCATGCTGGAAACCAGTTAATGATGCGAATGGTACAACAAGAGTACTACATTCCCCAACTCAAACCCAAAATAAAAAAGTGCATCTTTCACTGCAAAACATGCACCATACACAAGCAGCAGATGACAACAGATGAACAAACCACATATACCCTACCGTTTCACACGACTGGGGTGGACTTCGCCGGCCCGTTCCTAGTAAAAGTATCTACCCATCGGCGAGCTTCATAATCAAAGGCATACGTTTGTGTATTTGTATGCTTCTCCACGAAAGCAATACACCTCGAATTCTGCTCTGACTTGACTACGGAGGCTTTCCAAACAGCCTTCGCTAGATTTGTTGGACGTCGCGGTCTCCCCTATAAGATTATGTGCGACAATGGGAAAACATTTATCGGAGCTCAACGCACCTTCCACCGCGAGTTCGGCGTGCTCTTGAAGGACGTATTGGGAGTTTATTCCACCGTATGCCCCTCATATGGGTGGACTATGGGAAGCAGCAGTGAAGAGTTTTAAGCTGCACTTCACTAAAGTCGCCGGAAATCACAAATTTAGCTTCGAGGAACTCACAACCCTGATGGTAAGAATAGAAACAGTTCTCAATTCTCGACCGCTCTCAGCCATGTCGCAAGACCCACAAGACCTACTAGCACTCATCCCTGGACAATTCCTCTGCGGTGCTCCATTGTTATCGATACCCGAACCCAATGCCGAAGACCTCTCTCTGGTTACCAAATGGCAGAAACTCAAGGTGCTTCACCATCAATTTAGTACCAGATGGATGAACGAATATCTCAGAGAATTACACAAGAGGTACAAATGGAAAAGGGCGGAAAGCCTTGTGAAGGAAGGAGATCTAGTTGTCGTCAAGGATGACCTCCTCCACCCGAATGAATGGGGCCTAGGACGTATAACCAAATTGTACCAAGGTGCAAACGAAAAGATCCGTGTGGTCGACATAATCACGCAGAACGGAACGATAACCCGAAATATAGCCAAATTGTGTGTGCTGCCCGCTTTGTGAACCTCGAACCCTATGACTTAATCCCAACATTTACGTATACCAACCTACAACTCATATAAAAGCATCTCATGAAATCTCTTCATGTACCCTTTTGCAAAGATGTACTAAAGTCGCCATGGAACCGGAGGACAGGTTTGAGTGCGCAAGGGTGCACCAGTACTGCATCAACTGCCTGGCAATCTACCATGCGACCGGCGAATGCGACTCAAGGTCTAGTTGCCATCGGTGCACTCTCGGGCATCATACTCTGCTCCACCGTTCGAAGTTAAGGAGGGCAAGCGGTGCAGCGAATGTAGCCAATTCCACGTAAGCTTTATCCAGCCGGTCTGCCCAGCAGCGAAAGAAGTTGCAGCAATTGGTGAAGCACGTCCGGAGTCCTTTCGTTTCGGAGTAATCCCCCTCAGGTGGCAACGCCGCAATGTGCTGCCCAATGTTGCTAACGTTCCGCACCAGCAACACCTTTTGTATGAACGAACCGGCTAAAGTAGCCATCAACGACACATTCATGATTTTAATCGTTTTTCAATCCGCTGTTGCCCTGGGTGCAACCACATCGCGATTCCTGCACTGCTCCGTGATCATTCTTCATTTGAAATTATTTTGAATTTATAACTTTTTCAACTCATCAAACTAAATAATGTACCAAAATATTTATTATTTCCACGTAAAATTTAAATTTTTAATATATAATTCCCAATAAAACTAAATTTTAGCGTTTAACGAAAATTCGATATTTATTTCAACCTTCAAGGTCTAATTTGTTCGCCCATTCAGATTTATATATAGCGTTTAATGTCGAAATTATGTGAATGTTGGTGTGATTGGTGGCGTACTCGCTGGTGCTTGTCCGGCTCGAAGGACCAATAAATACAGCGACGTTTAATTGTAAATTAGTGCGCCGGTGTATTACCAAAAAATGTTCACTAAAATTAGATGGTACTGAAAATGAAATGAGAAACTAAAATTCAATGATATGCAACTAAATAAAAAATTAATATATGCGTTCTGAAGGCGTCAACCGTCTCTTCAAGTGTGGAAGAACGTTAACCTATCATTTTATTATTCTTGTATAGGAAATAACATAAGGCAGTGGCAAGACAGGACTATACTATGGATTATTCATCAAATTGATGTTTTAAGTGCTCGATAATGTAGTTGTTTCAGTCGATGTGCGACAACTCATATTGTCGGGGTGAAGAAGGATCCATCCAAATGGTTATGTAAGTGAAACAATCACTTTGAGTTCGTTTGAATATTTTTTTATTTCCCTTGTATAAAGCAAGGGCAACCGGTCTCAGTGGAGGAGTTGATATAACTAAATTACACAAGAGCGACGTTAACGTCTAAATACCTACACTGTTTGCCCTAACTTTAGTTGCTGCACGTTATTAGCCGCGTGAACCAATTCCGCTTATTGCCTTGTATTAGGTTTGTTGTTGTCTCGCGCAAGACTATAAGTGTTCGGTAAGCAGTATGGCCGGATGCGTTATTATTGCAGTATTGAACTTTCCTTTGTTGTTACGTACAAAGCTGTAGACGCGCCGTCAGCAGATTTTGTTGAAGCAATGTTTTGGCCGGACGATTGGTTACCTGTGTTATCTACTCCCCCTCTTACAGTGAAAGCGTTTCTTTTATGATATTCTTCAGTACTACCATATTTTTTTGTCGTCTCCTCAGAAGTATTGTTATGCACATAGCTAATACGATTAGGAGCAAGGCGCTTCCCGATTGTATGGAGCGGGTTTCAATAAGATTCCGTAGATGAGCTATATGTCTGAGATTTTTTGTATTTATTCTTTGTAGGCGTGGGAGCGATATTAGCTCAATATGTTCGGTGAAGTTAACGTGCTGTGCGGGTACCGCCTCGGGATATGAATGCATTACCTCATTCCAGTTGCTGTAAGCAGTGGAATTTATCGTAATATACGTATGACCTTTGAATGTTATCAAAAAGGTTCCTCTAGCCAATCTTGTCAAATTTTCGTTTTGTATTATAGCGGGCTGGTCATTAATTAGAATTACGCCGTTATCGATCTCCTCAATGGCGGGCACGAGATCGACGGATTTGGAGTTGCAGTTTGCATAGCGTTGGTTCAGTAGTTGTCGTACGCAGGGACTTTCTTTCAAGGGCTCAGAAGTTTGCTATTATTATTAGCTTCCTTGAAATTATAGAGTGGGATGTATTCTCTGTTGCATTCAGCCACAAGATTCGTTTCTAAGGAAATAATCTTCCCTTCCTGGACTACGGGCAGCAACTTTACGTTATTATAAATTCTAGTTACCTTTGGGTATTTAATAATGAAATAAATAAACTGTGTATTTTGAAATATCATAAAGTTAGAAACTGAAAGTATATCAGTTATAACAGTATCTGTAGAGAGCTCAGCGGCTAATATATTACTGCCATTAAGCAGAATGGGGTTAATAATATTTTCCTTTGCTATAGCCACTGATGTAGTGATGGTTTCTAATTGCATTATTACCGCTCTATTTCTAGTGCTGACTAAAGAAAAGAGGTTTCCCGTGTCCATCTCCGTCCGTTTTGCCTGTGTTAAAAGTTTATTAACCATCACCGCCAGTTCGTTAATTTGCTTCTGGGTAGCTAGATTAATCGTTGCCTGTTGTTCATTTGCTTCTACCTTCTGCTCAAATATAAACGAGACTGTTCAATAAAACAAAAATGGTTAATTATTCTTCAATATTTATTTTATCCCCTTCAAAATAGTCACCATTAGAGCCGATACACATATGCCACCTTTTTTTTTAAATCTTCATAACACTTCTGGTAGGCCGCTTTAGGTATGGCTTTCAGTTCCTTCTTCGAATTCTCTTTTATGACTTCAATCGACTGAAAATGCTTTCCACGAAGCGGCAATTTGAGTTTAGGGAAAAGAAAAAAGTCACACGGTACCATGTCGGGTGAATACGGTGCTTGCGGAACAATATTTACGTTGTTTTTGGTCAAATAATCGCGTTCAAGACGAGGCGTATGAGCAACAATTTTGGAACAAGTCGAGCAGACACACGTCTCATGCCCAAAACATCGTGAATAATGCTATGAGCGGATCCATTTGATATGTTGAGCTCACTAGCTATCTCTCTTTCAGTCACACGACGATTTTCCAACACAATTTTTTTTACTTTTTCGACGTTTTCTTCGTTTATTGACGTTGCTGGACGACGATCATGGGGCAAGTTCTCCAGCGATGTACGGCCGTCCTTGAACGACTTATACCAATCAAAAATACGTGCACGTGATAGGCAAGACTCTCCATATGCCTTCTGCAATATTTTCATTGCGTCCGTCGCACTTGTTCCATTGGAATAACAAAATTTCAAACAAACTCTTTGCTCAACGTTAATTTCCATAGTAAAATTCGAAAAACACACTCGAGGTTGACTTGTTTATAGTGCCGTAAAAAAAAACTATGTGGTAATAGGGCCTCGGCTGTGGTCTCACTTGTCTGAAAGTCGTCAAAGTCCGGAGTACCGGTTATGTACTTTAATGCAGTCCCTAAGATATTAATGCCTCGCGAATGTCTGAGATGTATCCTGACCGCGTCTAGTAGTTTTGATATTTCGTTGGCGTCATTTCGGAGAAGTTGCTTGGCATGGGGAATTGCTCTAATATTGTGTCCGTCTCTTCGGCTATCGCCTCGAATTTTGACAAGTTTGTCTTGTGGAGTAAAAACTCATAATGCTTATGGAGGCATACTTTTTCTGTTACTATCGGGATGTAATGAGAGCTGGTATAGTTTAAAGTCCTTGCGTTAGCCCAATGGTCCATTATCAAGAGCAGAGTTGCCCTAAGGAGAAATTTCAGTGTTTTAAGTAGATTTTGTGAACTTTACGTCCATCGATTAAAGCATAGGTACTTAAATCGTTCTGCACTATTTTTTCGGCGTAAAGTTTAGAGAATTTTTTTCCTATTCTCTTATTGATCTTTACAAAAACTTTTTCCTTTGGTTTATTGTATATTGTCTTGTTTGTCTTTTTATATTGTGTATTTGCGTGGATGATGTCTATAGGTCTTCTGTTTGTCACAGAATGAATTGTGTGGCTGTACTTAGCCGTTGCTGTCGGAAATGCAAGTCTCGAGTCTCTGGCAGCGTGCGATTTCCGTAATTGTACTGTGAAACCTTTCCACCTGGCCGTTAGTCCTACTGTGAGCCGGTGGTGTGGTGTAGATCGTGACGCCGAAGTGGTTTTTTAGGATTGCCTTAATAGTTTAAGAATTCAGTGAGCTCTCGTTATCGCAAACCAGAACTTTATTGTTTTTGTAAGAGTTGAGGAGTTCATAGATTGGTTCTCTAATATCTACTATGGCTCTAGATTTTATTGGAAAACTATTGCAAATTCAGAGAATTTATCTATTGTTGTCAGGAAATGGGTTTTGCCTGTTGAATAAATGTCAACATGAAGGATTTCTCCTTGGTACGAAAGTATGGGCGTTGATCCTATTTCGGGGTTAGGGGGATGCCGCTGGTATTTTGCTTCATGACATATTTTCTAGGACCTGTTGTTCATTTTCGCGACAAGATCTATGTGCACGATTATGTTCGATTTGGAGGATTTCTTTTTGGTCTTCCTTATTGAAAACGTCGATAACCTGCTTTGTAGGAACTTTACCCCTGGAAAAGATGTGGCAAGCTCGTTTTAGATTAGTGCCAGAGTGGGGACTTCGCATAGCGATCCGTTAATGACGTTCGGATTAACACATTGTTTCATGGATTTCAGTAAATCCTGTAAGTTACTAAAAGATATGCGATGTCTCACTCGTGTCCTAAAAACGATTAACGTGCTAACTGGCAATTTGGCACCCTCCTCCAGAATAATCAGAGTTTGGAAACAATTAATGGGGTTTTTTACTGTAGGCATTGCTTAAGGGGTTAGGGGTAGTCAGAGGCACGAAAAAATGAGAATTTTCAGTATTTTTTTTTGCTATTAAATAATTTTATTTTACAAAAGTAGTGATATGGTATTATTAAACAATGTTTTGACTTGAAGTCACGAAAATTTCGAAAAAAAAAAATTTTTTTCCGAAGTTACAGCTGTCTGTGTTAACCCAGTTCCAAAAAAAGGTCCTTGCGGTGACAATCATAAGTCCTTGGAGATTCATCTGAAATCAATCGGATAAAAAAAAATAGTTTTATAAATAAATAATCCTGGGCCTGATCGAAGGATTTTATTTTTTTTCAAAAATTAACAAAATGGCGGCCTCAGGAAATTTTTTTCTAGATTTTTGGGAAAAAATCAACAGTTAATTGGTCTTAAAAAATCGAAATTTCTCAAAAAATAAAAATCCTTCGATCAGGCCCGAGTTTATTATGTATTCTACAAGCTGCATAAATTTCATTAAAATCAACTAAGCGGTTTTCGAGTTACAGTTGTCACCAGTTCAAAAAACATAGTTTTGAGAAAAACGCGTTTAAAGTTTCACACTAGCGCTTTGAAAGGCCCGAGCTCTCTTTGTTATTTGTCGAATAACTTAAAAACGAATTATCGGATTAACTTGAAATTTTCAGAGATTATTTTTAAGATATTATACTTAACGAAAATGCGAAAAAAAAATTTTTTTTTTTTGAAAATCCTGACTACCCCTAACCCCTTAAGTAGTGATAACTCACTATTGGTGGCCATACTTTCTGTGTCCACCTCGTGATTCAATGCAATTATGGGTTGCCGAGACAGCGCATCAGCCACAAACTTTTCTTGAGCTGGTTTGTAGTGAAACTTTGGTGAGTCCTCCTCAACAAAAGCGCGGCACCTTTTCATCTTTGCATTTGAGTTTTTATCAGACAAAGCGAAGGTGAGTGGCTGGTGATCTGTTTAAGTGTTTGACACCGTACAAATAGTTACACAATTTTTGTAGGGCCCATACGATCGCCTAAAGCTCTCTTTCGTCGGTCGCGTAGATTTCTTCTGTCGGAGACAGAGTTCTCGAGATCATGGTGATAGGTCTTCCATTTTGTGATAAAACGGCGGCTATGGCATGTGAAGAGGCGTCCGTTGTCAGATCAAAGGGTTGTTCGTAGTCAGGGTGAAGGAGCAGTACGTCTTCTGATGCAAGAGTTTTCTGAACTTTACTAAACGCGTTAAGCGCTTCCTCATCTAAAGTTATTTCTATTTTCCGAGATTGGTTAGCACCGATATTCCCTATTTTCTCCACGTGGGGGTTTTGTAATCGCAGCATAGTCTTTTACGAACCGACAGTAATAGCCAGCTAACCCCAAGAATGATCGTAAGGCTCTCAAGGACTTGGGGACAGCGAAGTCCAAAATATCCTTGACTTAATCGGGGCATGTTTTGATACCCTCTTTAGACACTGTAAAGTCCAGAAACTCGACACTTTCTTGAAATAATTTTGACTTGTCGGCGGATACTCGCATATTAGCGGCGTAAAGTTTGTGTAGTACCTGGTCTATATCCTTTAAATGTTGCTCCTCATTTTCTGAAAAAATTATGACATCATCTACATAGACGTGGCATATTTTACCGATTTCCCCTCTTAATACGTCATCAATGGCCCTCTGAAAAATGCTAGGCGCATTTTCTAGGCCAAAGAGGAGCCTACAGAACTCGTATTTGCCGTTGTTGACCGAGAATGCCGTTTTTCTCGATCGTTTTGTTTATTACAAGGGTCAGTTCACTGATAGTTTACTCTGCCGTTAGGTGGATAGCTCTTGCTCTATTAGATGGATGGGTCTTTTAACGGCGTTTGCGCAATCTAGCCTAGCCGCTGAAGCGATTTTCGGCCGAGCTCATCCTCCAATTTGTGGTTTTGCGTCTTGATGTTTTTCCAACAAATGGAGGGACCTACAGTTTATACTAAGCCGCTTCCGAACGGCTGATGGGTTTTTTACGAGGAGCTTTTTATTTCTTGTCCGAAATACACTCGGAGGGGTGGACATTCCCTGCCGAGGGCGACCGCGTTTAGAAAATTTAACTTAATTTTTTATTTAAATTAATTTTCCATAACTTTTGGATGTTGCTGGCACTGAACCCGAGGCTTCCGAATGTCAGTACGCAATGCTAATCACTCGGCTATCGCGGCCGCTATAATTGCTTTAAAATTCAAGACTATATTGAAGGACGAAAGTACACTGTCCGCTGCCCTTACCACCTTGTTTCTTATGATGCCTACTACCTGGTACTGCCTTGGTATCCTTCGAATACTTTATACGCCGTGTGCGCCGCTTGTCTCCAGGAGACATAACGGGTAGGATCACCCTTAAACTCCGGCATGGTCTTTGGTTCAATTGTAACTGGTTCGTATTGAATCACCTGAGTTGGGGTCTCAATCCTAGCTAACCTATTTGTAAGCTCGTCTACGCGGGTCTGAATTTCTGGTCTAGAATGTTGGGTTGCCGCACGGATTGCGGTATTTAGAAGGGTGTGGAGAGTCTGGGAGTCCATGGTCTTTGGTTCAAATACTATCTTTATTCTTTAAAATTTCGAACGGGAACTTAATTGGTTACTCTTTTGTTGATAAATATATTTAGCTGCTGACCTTTCCACCTACATGAATATTTCCTTGTTCATATGTTAGTGTGTTGTATGTCTCCTTGATTGTTGGTTGTCCCCTGTGTCTCCTTGATTGTTATATTGGAAGTTGTTAAAGTTGGTTATCCCCCGTTTGTCACGCCTTTGGCGTGCAATGCCTCAAATATTTTTCTACCGTTGATTTATTTATAGTGGCACTTGTGTTTCAAAAAAGATTTGTTTGTCGGGTATTTCGCTCGAAGTAGCACTTTATGGTTTCACTTGTGTTTCCAAAAAATTTGTTTGTCGGGTATTTCACTCGAAGTAGCACTTCTATGGTTGAACTTGTGTTTTATTTAATGTCTCAAGAAGAAAACTTTTCTTAAACTTATTTGTTGTGGCACTTCTATGATGGCACTTCTGTTTTATTTAATGTCTCTTGCTGATGTTTGCTATGCATCGTTAATGGGAGAATACATTCCCAACCTCACAGCTTGTCCATAAAATTCAAATTGTGTTAATCATCCTGAACGGATTGTTTGAGCGTCAGTAATTCCGAGCATTACTTTGCCTCAATATGAGCCCGAAGTATTTTACGGTGATCATCTGCAATTTATATGCGCGTGGAAAATAAGAATATGGTAGTATGCAGACTACTTTTAGCCAAAACAAGGGTAGCTCCTGTCAAACCCATCCACAATTAGAGTTGGCGATTTTTTTATGGACTAATTCCAACATTGTCTTACATTGTCTTAGCGTGGCTCAGGAAACCACCATGTTTATGGCCAACCTTCGTAGCACAAAGATTATGGATCAAGTTGGAAAAGGCAACTGGTACTGTATAGACTTAGGAAATCGGATTTAAGAGAAAATTATTTGTGGTGACAGGGTCCTTCTTGTCTGCAAGGAATTCTTAAAGGAATTTCAAACATCAGTTGTCCCAAAGTCCTTTTATCAGCAACTTTCATGGCATTTCATTACAGCTTCTGCACCACATATGGGCGGTTTGTGGGAAGCTGGTGTAAAAAGTTTCAAGTTACATTTCCGAATCACTATAGAATAAAAACCTATTTCCACCGAGTACTTAAATGCATTTAAGGCCTCTGTTAAGTGAATGAAATATCAAACGTTTCAACCGAAAGTGAGTTAACTCAAACAGCTGATTTTTGATTACATTTGCTGTTTACAAAATTTGTCACAACTATTGAAATCATGAATTTTAAAGACCGCATTCATTTTATATGGCTACTTATGCAATCTTATGATTTGCAAGTGCAGATTATTGCTGCATGGACAAACGCCGCTGAAACGAAAGTGCTTTTATGCATGATACCATTTTCACTTTTGCCTGTTTGTTTCCTTACATTATTTATTTTGCTCAATCAGCTGATAGCTGCCAGAGCCACGCATATTTTTATATTGAGGGGATCGTTTGAAATTCCCCAATTGGTTTTTGTTTGTTAATTAAAATGACTGCCAAAAAATATCCACCAGATCGTCATATCATACCTTACTAACAGAAGGTTTACAGTTAAGTTGAATAATTTATCTCAGAAGTATGATCAATTATGGCTAGTGTTCCTTAAGGCAGCGTTTTGGGACCAATACAACAGACATTTCTACATGCGTAGAGGTATTAACATGAACATTCGCTGACGATACAGTTAATTTATGTCGGAACAATCACACTAAAAAATCTCTTAAAACTCATTGGAAGTTGGCTGTCAAACTGGCGAATAAAAGTGAACGAGCAAAAGTGTAAGCATGTAATATTCACTCTAAAAACAGAAACATACCCAATACTGAAACTAAATATCGTAATGATCCGTAAAACGAACGAAGGTAAATACCTCGGCATCCACCTAGATAGGCGACTTACCTGAAAGAGCCATATTTCCGCTAAAATACAGCACCTCAAACTTAAAACCGCTAGCCTAAATTGGCTACTTGGTAAAAGCTTGGGTTCAATCTTTGTATCATAAAATTCTTTTAAATAATTCTGGCATAAAGCCAATATGGATGTATGGAATACAATTATGGGGCTCTTCCTGCACAACTAGTAAAAAATACAGCGATTCCAATCAAAAACTCTACGATACCTTGGTATATGAGCAACGAAATATACATAGAGACTTTGAAATACCAATAGTACCTAGACACAGAAGTGACAAAAGCCTGCCCAGAAAGTCGAATTCGCCTTCGAAGAAGAGATCTGCCAGTATTTTGAGGAGCAACGCTTTAACTGATGCCCATTGCTATTAATGAACTAAAGCAGAAATTTATTAGTTATTAAGATTCTATAGCTTATTGTTAGGCTTAAATTAAGCAGATTCTATAACTAAATTTCTTTGATATGTAAAAAAAAACACAAAAAAAAAACATTTCCGAAAGATAGCTTCAAGACTTAAATACACCTTCGAGGAATTGCCCACCTTATTATGCCGAATTGAGTAGTGTCTCAATTCTAGACCCCTCAGTTCAGCTACAACAAAGCTATTTGACCAACTGGTTAGCAGAAGAAATATATGCATGTTATATTTTCCACCATATCACAGCAAAATTCTTAATTTAAGAATTCATATTTTAAATTTAAAAATTTTATTCACCTTCTTAATTTTATTTACAAAATGGAAATAAAGTGTATGAAAATACAAAATAGGCTACTGGAATTAAACAACAAAGAAAATAAAAAGAAAAAGAAAAGTAGTTCACGCATTTGTTCTGTTTCGAAATAACACAAAAAAAAAACAACATAGGTAGTGTTAAAGAAAACTTATAATAAAAAAAATAACTAGAAATTCAGTACTGGTAATTTTTACTAAGGATACATGGCAACCCTATGCACTCTCGGTTGTGCTTTTACATATTTACTCTACCTGCTCCTTCGCAGATGAGATGAGCCGATATAGTTAAACTACAAGATCAGCCGATCGGTGAGCATCCTCTGCTGCGAATAAGCCAGCAGTAGATGTATTGAATGCTATTACTGTATGGTAATTGTTTAATTATCATTCAACATATTTTTTAGTTTTAGAAATCATATACACATGTAAACATTTCTACACACATATGAACTCATTTAACCATATAAATTGTAATACAATTCGTTGATATTTTGAGAACTAATAATAAACTGATATACATATATACAATACATATATGTTTTCAAAGCAATGCCATAAGCCTAAACACACATAAGTTACAAATATTTACATATGCACATACGTATATATACTTATACCTAAATCAATTTACTATGTGACATTTATAGCCAAACATAAGATACATTCTTATCATACACAAATAGTTTAAAATATATGCCACTTGTAAGTGCCACAAATGCACACAAAGTAATAAAAATACTATTAAATATTAGATAAAGGCCAACTGAGTGTCTAAGACCAACTGATTGTCTATATTAAGAAATGTATTTTGAGGCAAACATAATTATACACACGAAAAACATTCATAATTAGATTAGGAAAATAGTTTTAAGAAATTGTATATAAGAACGTTGATATTATTGAATAAATCAGATTCTTACAAAATCTCAACCAAGTAGTTTGCTTCCCCCCACCAGTGGTAAGAGGCAATTACTTAGGCCTTAACATTTTTTGGTCCATACGAGCCTCAAAAGAGCTCAGCAAAGGTATAGTAAGTCTCTAAAGAAGAAGAGCATTACCAAGAAAAATTAATTTATGTAAGTCGGGACAGCAAGTCTGCTTGCATTAACAAATACAAATAAGTCGTATGAGCGACAAAACTCTACGGAAGAAAATAATAAAAATTGTAATCCAAAACAAAAAAACATAAGCGGCTGTGAGTCGAGGCACAGCAAGGTCGACCAGGCAACCAAATCAATTTTCTCCAACGGTTCTTTTGGAGAAGAAAACAATATTATATTACTTTATAATTAACTAAAAAAAAGAGAATGACTACTAAGCAAAAATTACTAGAAGAGCAGAAGCATTTGGGCGAGCTTTTCAACACATGGATAGTGAAACTGGAAGACCGAAAAACTCGTGCAACAGAAGAAGCGAGGAAAAATATTCTCGATATAAGAGAGATATTTACATCAAACCATAACCAATTACTAAAGCTGGGTGGAAAGAATGAATCTTATTTTACATGAAATTATTATAATGACTAGATGCGCAAAATTGCTGCCAGCCTTGAAAAATATAACACAGAATGCGAAGACGTCGCATAATCTAGCACTTCAAAGAAAGATTACAATGTGATAAAAAGTAATTATTATATAAAACAAGAACTTGAAGATCAAATAAGTCGATTTGAGAAATATGCTTCAAGAACTAAAGAAGAAATCAAAAAGGAAGTATCAGAAATATTTCTGAAAATCTTAGAAAAAGACTATAACTTACTTGAACAAAAATATGAAGAATATGCATCCACAAGTAAAGACATGCGACACATAATGGATGAACGTGAGAGCGAAATGCATTACATAAGATGGCAATTTCAGAACTAAACAATAAAAAAAACGCAAAATCCAAGTACTACTCATAACTTGAAAGCAGAGGATATCAACATTTCGCCATTTTATGGAGATTTGTCACAATGGCCTACATTTAAAGACACGAAAGTTCGCACTATTCTAAAGTCGAAAAAATGTATCGACTTAAATCATTCTTAAAAGATGAAGCTGGAAGTCTGAAACAACATCTGACGGTAACCAATGAAAATTATATGGCAGCATGAGAAATCTTGAACATCATATACGAGAATCGCAGATTACTGTTCACTTCTCAGTTTGACAAAATTTTAGACTTACCAACTATAAATAATCAAGAGAGTATATTTATGCAATAAAATGTTTAAGCATGAATTTCTCAGACGCTGAACCGTTCTTAGCAAGAATAATAGTTAGAAAGCTCGATAAAGAAAGACTACGCTTGTATGAGCAAAGCATAAAGAAGACAAAAGAAATTCAAACTCTTGAAGATGTCCTCAGTTGTACCTATAACTATGTCAATGGCACAGAACAAATATCCTGCGTGTATTGTAAAATATCAGGGCACAGGATTGCTTACTGCAAAAAATTCAAAACCTTAACAATGACACAAAGACGAGAATACACGTATGTAACAAAAACTAAACTATACTTCATTTGCATGGAGCACTATTATAACTCAAACTGCAACATCACTGAAAAAATGTTCGTAAAATGTGGTTTTTAACACCACTTTCTGTTGCATATGACTATAAACCGAAAGAAGTCGGAAAAGTGACCACAATGGTATCAAGAGAAAATTCACCAGCAGTGCTTTTAGCTACGGCTAATATACGGATCAAATCAGCTACTGGCAAACATATATTACTTCGAGCTCTTATTGATCAAGGGTCACAAAAAACAACGATTTCTGAAGAGGCTAAGCAGCTACTTAGTCTACCTCGAACGAAATCGAAAACTGAAGTATACGGTTTTGGAGGGACCAAAGGTGGCGTTTCTCAGAGTAAAGTAAAAATAAAGATACAGCCAAGATTTATGCGCGACTACTCAATGACAGTGGAAACCTTGGTTTTGCTGACGTTAACAAGTGTACAACCAGAAAAGTCATTCAAACAAGATATCGAAGAATGGACGAACTATGTGTTAGCAGACCTTTGTACAACAAGTCAGACAGAATCGATGTGGTTATAGGCAGCGACATATTTGGTGACATGAAGAAGGCGTTGTAAAAAAGTGTAGCATCCTAGGACAATCAACAAAATTAGGTTGAATACTTTCAGGGGCTGTAACTGCAACCGCTGGTAATAACAAATATTTTTCAGCAATAACAAGCTTAGAGAAGTTTTGGGAACTGGAAGAGGTACCAACTGAACCCAAATCATCCACTGAAGACGAGCTGTGTTTAAAAATTTACGAAGACACTACCAAGCTAGACGAAAAAGGAAGGATCACTGTTAAGATGCCTTTCAAATAAGACTGCACCCTAGGAGAATCCAGAAAGCAAGCTGTGGCACGGTTTCTCTCATTGGAGAAAAGGATGGCACAAACTGCTAACTTGAAAGTATTTAATGAACAAGATTGTAAATACTATATTCCCCATCAAGCTGGTATTCCACGCATCACCCAAAACATCGACAGAAGAAGTTTTAACGACGTGAAGTACACATAACCTAAATTACAAAAAGACATAGTTGACATAATTTAAAAATGGAGATTATATGGAGCAAAAAGCCATTAACAATGTTCAGGTTAAATAATGTTACTTATGGAACAGCATCAGCATCATTTTTGGCAGTTCGAAGGCTAATTAAAATTGCTGAAGACTGCAATGAAAATCTTATTAAAAGAGTTATTGAGGAGGATTTCTATTGTATATGGATGACCTTATGACCGGAGCAGAAAGTGTACAAGAGTGTAATAAAATAAAATAAAACATTGAGCAACAATTAATGAAGTTTGGTTTTTAATTAAGAAAGTGACTCACATATAATTTTTCAATACTAAAAGATAATGTACAACAGTGCAGTGATGAAATTTACATAATAAATAGTGATGAAGTCGTGAAAACGTTACGACTTAAATGGGATTCTGAAAACGATGAATTTAAGTTCGAAACTGATTTAAAAGAAAACCACAAAACGGCAAATATTGTCTAATTTAGCCACTATACGTAGGCTGCTATATATATGTCTGGCCAAATAATGAAAATACCAATATTTATCAACGAAAATGGTTTTATTGTTTTTCAAAATATTCTCCATCAAGATTTATACACTTTTGCATGCGCTCAACCCAATTTTCGAAGCACTTTTTCCACTCCGATTGAGACACCTCCAAAACATGGTTTTTGAATGCTTCTGGCGACGAAAATCGTTGACCACGCATTATTTTCTTGATGTGTGGGAATAAAAAGAAGTCATTGGGTGCCAAGTCAGAGCTGTACGGCAGATGACCCATCAACTCGACGTTTTGGCCGGTCAAAAAGGCGCTGGTTTGAGCCGCTGTGTGAGAGCTCGCATTATCATGGTGCACAATGATTCGTCTTGTCTTGTTCGTTTTTCGAATTTCTCCGAAGACATCAGGCAAACAAATGGTGGTGTACCACTCAGAATTGACCGTCCTACGTTGCTCAAGCGGAACAGTCGCCACATGACCAGTTTTGCCGAAGAAACAGGCGACCATTTGCTTCGAAGTGCTTCTTCCACGAACAACTTTCGTTGGATTTGGTTCGTCTTGGAAGAGCCACACGGTCGATTGCTGTTTTGTTTCGGGCTCATACGCATAGATCCATGATTCGTCAGCTGTAACGATCTTGTAAACGTCTTTTGGAGCACCGCGATCGTATTTTTTCAGCATTTCTTTACACCAATCCACACGATCCTTTTTTTGAGCGATTGTCAAATTGTGCGGGATCCAACGAGAACAAACCTTTTTTACGGCCAGGTGTTCATGCAATATCGAATGTATGTTGGTGGGAGAAATGCATAGGTATGCCTTTATCTGAAGGTATGTTACATGACGGTCTTGTATTATCAGTTCACGTACGGTATCGATGTTTTCTGGCACAACGACTGTTTTTGGACGACCTTCCCGGAATTCGTCGAGCGTCGGCCACGATTGAATTCGTTGTACCAAATTTTCACAGTGCTATAGGATGGTGCTTCATAGCCATACAAAAATTTTAGTTCATCGATGCACTCTTGTCGTGATAATCCACGTCGAAAGTTGTGAAAAATGATCGCACGAATATGTTCACGAGTTGATTCCATTTTACAATGCAATTACAATCAATATTAAATGAGTGTGAGAACACACAGACAGCATTAATAAATATGCCGATTGATGTTAATCACCAGCGAATAAATCCATCCCTAATTAAACCTTCTCAACTTGTTAAAGAAATTCAAAAGAAAAAGCTCAAACTTCCATCGAAATTGAAATTACCTGGCGAAGGAGATAATGAATTAAAAGAAGTATTTAAGACTATGACTGCAAAAGGAATTATTGTAGAAAACAAGTTAGTAATTATCACAGAAATACCTTTATTACAATCCCAAATGTCAGAAGTCTTCAGACTAATCGTCGTACCACTAAGTAAAAGAAACATGACTCTAGTAGCTAAGCTTAAATTAGAGTATATAATTTTCAATTTCGAATTTGATGCATACTTCTTACTCAATCAAGCGCAACTAAATAAATGTCGTCAAACCAGTTACGACCATTACATTTGTTATGGAGATTGGCCCTGGACCTCAGCTAACGATAATTCGTGCCAAGTATCTGCTATCAAACATACGAAGACTGCCAATTGTAAACTTCAACAAATTCAAAGCGGTGAGTTTTGGGTTGAATTGAATAAGCCAAATACATTGATTTCTAAGCTAAACGACACAGTGAGAATCAGTGTGAGCTGTGGACAATCAGCTGCACCTCAAGGCATTCTTTCTTTGAATTCGGGTTTGAGATATAACGGAGGATTTAAAACATCATCAATCACGTCGTCTGAAGCCTACTTCGATTCACAAACAACTTGGATAGCAACCATTGATGACATAGGTGGCAAAAATATCAAGCCTTTCCACTCCACAACAACCGACCATCAACAAGAACTCAGCAATTTACAACACAACATAGATGAATTTAAAAACCCGCGATTGAAATAAAGAGGTTTAGACTTCCATCATGTGACAGGTCATACATTCTTAATATTATGCATATTGATTATAATTATTTTATTAATATTATACATTAAATTCTTTCGGAAAAAAGAGCCCAATGTTAGAATTCATTTCGAATCACCTATAAATAATAGCCACCCGCAAGATGCTCAACTGTAAAATAATTTGAATATAAATTTGAATACAGTCCACTCAATTAATTATAATCAGTTGAATACATACGGTTATTGCCGGCCGCAATATTTAATTATCATTAAAAATATTTTTTAGTTGATTCGCTGAATTATGCTAATGTCGTCGTATAACTCGTACAGCTCATCGTTCCATCGTCTGCGATATTCGCCGTTGCCAACTCGAAGAGTACCATAAATCTTATGCAAAACTTTTCTCTCGACAACTCCTAACGCCGACTCATCAGATGTTGTCATCGTCCATGCTTCCGCACCATATAGAAGGACGGGAATGATGAGAGACTTGTAGAATTTGGTTTTGTTCGCCGAGAGAGGACTTTACTTTTCAATTGCCTACTTAGTCCAAAGTAGCACCTGTTGGCAAGAGTGATTCTGCGCTGGATTTCCAGGCTGACATTATTATTGGTGTTGATGCTGGTTCCTAGATAGACGAAATTATCTACGACCTCGAAGTTATGACTGTCAACAGTGACATGGGAGCCAAGTCGCGAATGCGATGACTGTTTGTGTGATGACAGGAGATATTTCGTCTTGCCCTCGTTCACTACCAGACCTCGCTTCCTTGTCCAGTCTGGAGAAAGCAGAACTCACGGCGCGGTAGTTGAGGCCAATAATGTCGATATCATCGGCTTACGCCAGCAGCCGTACACTCTTATAGAAGATTGTACCTTCTCCATTCAGCTCTGCAGCTGGTATTATTTTCTTCAGCATTAAATTGAAAAAGTCACACGATAAAGAGTCACCTTGTCTGAAACCTCGATTGGTATCGAACGGCTCGGAGAGGTCCTTCCCGATCCTGACGGAGCTTTTAGTGTTGCTTAACGTCAGTTTACATAGCCGTATAAGTTTTGCGGGGATACCAAATTCAGACATAGCGGCGTAAAGGCAGCTCCTAATCGTGCTGTCTTTCACACAATATGCTCGACAGGACCTTGTTGTTGCCAATCGAGGTGGAGAGCAAGACGGTTCTCTTGGAATGCCTCGTGGCTCCAGAGTTTCCTCAGGGCGCAATCCTTGGCATCGATTTTTGGGCCAAAGTGGGTATTATCCCGGTTATATCGAGAATGAGGTGGTCGTTTTCCCAGCCGGAACCAGAACCTTTAGTGTCAATAGTGGACCACTTCGAGCTAGATGGCAGACAATCTAGGGCATTAGGTCAATTAATAGCTCGGACTTTCCAGGCTATGCATTACCCTGTGTCTCCCGTCATACAGTCGCGTATGGACGAGGAGATTAAGGATATGCTTGACAAAGGGGTGATAGAGAAATCACATAGTCCTTGGCCGTCTCCAGTTGTAATGATCAGAAGGAAAGACGGTACATACAGGTTTTGTGTAGATTATAGGGTTTTGAATAAATGTACCGAAAAGGATAGTTACCCCCTCCCATACGTGTCGGCAACCTTAGATGTGCTAAGGGATGCCAAGTTTCTGTCCAGTCTGGTCATTAAGTCCGCGTATTGGCAAATTCTGGTGGAAGAGCAGTCGAGGCCCTTCAACGCATTCACGATACCAGGTAGAGGACTATTTCAGTTTAAGAGGATGCCATACGGTTTGCATAATGCACCGGCAACTTGGCAGAGATTTATTGATTCGGTCATAGGTCCAGAGTTAGAACCTCATGTTTTTGTGTATTTGGACGATATTATTATCGTTACAAATAATTTTAAGAAACATTTAGAGTTTTTGAAGATTGTCTTAGATAGATTAGCTAGTGCAGGGCTCAGATTAAATTGGGATAAATGTAATTTTTGTAGGTCTAAGCTAAAATATTTGGGATAAGTGGACAAGAACGGTCTACACGTAGACCCCGAGAAGGTAGATGCGATGCTTCGGATTGAGGTACCGAAGAACGTAAAACAAGTGCGGTCATTTATAGGAACAGTGTCCTGTTACCGCAGATTTATTAAAGATTTTGCAGAGTTAGTTAGGCCTCTCACCGATTTAACAAAGAAGAACCGAAAATTCAATTGGACTGAAGATTGTGAAAGGTTTTGAGTTGCCCCAATTTTGATAGTCCTTTCACAATCCAGACAGACGCGTCTGATTTCGGTGTAGGTGCGGTGTTAACGCAGATGTTTGATGACGGTGAGAGGGTGATAGCTTATTTGAGTAGGTCCTTGAGCAAAGGAGAGCGAAATTACTCGACGACCGAAAAGGAGTGTCTAGCGGTTCTGTGGGCGGTTGAGAAACTGCGACCATACGTTGAGGGCGCTAAGTTTACGGTTGTTACGGACCATTATTCGCTTATTTGGTTGAATAAGTTGAAGGTAGGTTAGCTAGATGGGCTTTAAAACTCCAGCAATACGATTTCGATATAGTGCATCGGAAAGGCAAGGAACATGTGTCCACCAGAGTGGAAAAGAGTAATAGGGCGTGATGGTAGGAATGAAATTTTAAAACAATGTCCCGACAATCCGTTAGCGGGCCAATTGGGTGTGAAAAAGACTTTTGCGTGTATTTCACAAAAGTTCTACTGGCCAAGGATGAAGTCGGACATTGCAAAATATGTTAGGGCGTGTAAAACCTGAGAATTCACAGCCAGCTGGTGGTATGATAGAGATGAACAGGGCAGTGGAGTCTTGGGAGATAATTTGTGTGGATCTGGTAGGGCCTTTAGTGAACTCGTCACAAGACTACCAATATATTTTGACAGTAGTAGACTACTTTTCCAAATTTACCCTCCTATTCCTTGTGCCACGGCAAAAAGCGTATGCAAACAATTGGAGGACAATGTATTTCTTTTGTTTGGAGCTCCGCGGTCGGTTGTGTGTGACAATGGACCCCAATTTAGGAGTCGAGAGCTTCGGGGCCTCTGCGGTGACTATGGCGTCTAACTCCGGTACACCGCACACTATCACCCACAGGCTAACCCGGCCGATAGGATTAATCAGATTATCAAAACAACACTTAGGGCTTATGTGTGAGATAACCAGAGGACATGGGACCAACAGTTACCGAAGTTAGCTCGCTGTATTCGGACAGCGCAGCACGAAGTGTTAGGAATTTTGTGAATTTCGGTAGGGAAATGGCGGTAGAAGGCAGTAGAGACTTCATAGACAGTTTAGGAGATCAGGAGAAATTAAATTGTTAGGAGCGAGCAAAGAGGCTCGAAGAGAGTAGGGCCAACATTAGAACTAGGTTAGAACAGGCGAGTGAGAAGCTTACGAGGCAGTACAATCTCAGACGTCGAGATGTACAGTACATGCCTGGAGAGTTAGTGTGGAGGAAGAATTTTATGCTGTTGGTTGCAGCGAAGTTAGCGCCAAAGTATGTAGGGCCGTTTATTGTTAGAAAGAGAGTGTCGCCGTGGACATACACACTGACAGATGACTTAGGCAAAGACAAAGGGAATTGGAACGTTAAAGAGTTGAGGCCATATAGGGATTGATAGGATACGGTAGGAGATTTCCGTTCCCTGACCAAAAGGAAGATTCCTTACTTTTCGTTGAGGAAGGGGTGGAATTGTCGCGTACTGGCCGCAACAAAAACTTCTTTTGTGTTTGTTTGTTCATTTCCTTTGTTTTGCCTAATATTCCTTTCACTCCAATCGTTGGCAGTGGCATCTGTCGGCAAATAATTGTATAATTCAAAACCATGAATTATTGGCACGGTTGCACTCGGTGTGTGCCTACCCAGTGGTATAAGTCTCCAAAAGGAGGTGTTCGACAAAACGGTTCCTCCACTAACAAATATTAGGGAAACGGAATGCTTTGCGCGGGTATTCCGTAAAAAGGGGTGTCGCCTTTCCTTTTATATGGCGAGGGGAAAATTATCCCAGTGTACTTGGTGTGCCATGGTGGCGTGCGCTATACAACTCTTGCAATCTTGCAATCTACGAAAGCGTTAACACCTTTTTTTGCGCAGACGTGCGAGTAGTGGTTTAAAAAAAGAAAAAACAAACATAAATAATAGAGTGCTGCCATTAGCTGCAATAGACGTGATTTTTGTGTTTAGCCAGGAGGGGCGGAGAGGGCAGTCGAAGCGCAAAAATTCATACGGGTGCATTGGATAGTGGCAGAACCGAAGTTTGGCGACATCGTCCGGAGGAGCACTGAAGTTGGGTACCCACTCCCGACCGAGTAACCGATAAGTATCATCTTGCTGTTTTATCGTTTGTCTAATTTTTAGTTTTGTTAGTGTACGTAGCTAGCGACCCACAGCGTCTCCACTTAGCTGGCCATTCGCTCTGTTAGATTGTGTTATCACCTTCCTCTTTGTGCGGAGATTCGTTTGTTCAGTGGGTAGTGGGGTCGTTGGTAGGCTTTAACCAACAACCACTGTAGGTATATGAACGTATACACATACGCGTATACATATTGTTTTGTTTTTTTTTTGAAACATTGGAGGTGACACGCTTGCTTCAAGACCGACGCCCGCTCGCAGCCGCACCTCTGGTGAACAGACGCTTGACTGCACCCCATTTACACCATTTAACCATATAAATTGTAATACAATGCGTTGATATTTTGAGAATTAATAATAAATTGATATACATATATACATATACGTTTTCAAAGCAATGCCATAAACCTAAACACATATAAGTTACAAATATTTACATATGCACATACGTATATACACTAATACCTAAATCATTTTACTATGTGACATTTATAGCCAAACATAAGATACATTCTTATCATACACAAATAGTTTAAAATATATGCCGCTTGTAAGTGCCACAAATGCACACAAAGTAATAAAAATACTATTAAATATTAGATAAAGGCCAACTGAGTGTCTAAGACCAACTGATTGTCTATATTAAGAAATGTATTTTGAGGCAAACATAATTATACACACGAAAAACATTCATAATTAGATTAGGAAAATAGTTTTAAGAAATTGTATATAAGAACGTTGATATTATTGAATAAATCAGATTCTTACAAAATCTCAACCAAGTAGTTTGCTTCCCCCCACCAGTGGTAAGAGGCAATTACTTAGGCCTTAACATTTTTTGGTCCATACGAGCCTCAAAAGAGCTCAGCAAAGGTATAGTAAGTCTCTAAAGAAGAAGAGCATTACCAAGAAAAATTAATTTATGTAAGTCGGGACAGCAAGTCTGCTTGCATTAACAAATACAAATAAGTCGTATGAGCGACAAAACTCTACGGAAGAAAATAATAAAAATTGTAATCCAAAACAAAAAAACATAAGCGGCTGTGAGTCGAGGCACAGCAAGGTCGACCAGGCAACCAAATCAATTTTCTCCAACGGTTCTTTTGGAGAAGAAAACAATATTATATTACTTTATAATTAACTAAAAAAAAGAGAATGACTACTAAGCAAAAATTACTAGAAGAGCAGAAGCATTTGGGCGAGCTTTTCAACACATGGATAGTGAAACTGGAAGACCGAAAAACTCGTGCAACAGAAGAAGCGAGGAAAAATATTCTCGATATAAGAGAGATATTTACATCAAACCATAACCAATTACTAAAGCTGGGTGGAAAGAATGAATCTTATTTTACATGAAATTATTATAATGACTAGATGCGCAAAATTGCTGCCAGCCTTGAAAAATATAACACAGAATGCGAAGACGTCGCATAATCTAGCACTTCAAAGAAAGATTACAATGTGATAAAAAGTAATTATTATATAAAACAAGAACTTGAAGATCAAATAAGTCGATTTGAGAAATATGCTTCAAGAACTAAAGAAGAAATCAAAAAGGAAGTATCAGAAATATTTCTGAAAATCTTAGAAAAAGACTATAACTTACTTGAACAAAAATATGAAGAATATGCATCCACAAGTAAAGACATGCGACACATAATGGATGAACGTGAGAGCGAAATGCATTACATAAGATGGCAATTTCAGAACTAAACAATAAAAAAAACGCAAAATCCAAGTACTACTCATAACTTGAAAGCAGAGGATATCAACATTTCGCCATTTTATGGAGATTTGTCACAATGGCCTACATTTAAAGACACGAAAGTTCGCACTATTCTAAAGTCGAAAAAATGTATCGACTTAAATCATTCTTAAAAGATGAAGCTGGAAGTCTGAAACAACATCTGACGGTAACCAATGAAAATTATATGGCAGCATGAGAAATCTTGAACATCATATACGAGAATCGCAGATTACTGTTCACTTCTCAGTTTGACAAAATTTTAGACTTACCAACTATAAATAATCAAGAGAGTATATTTATGCAATAAAATGTTTAAGCATGAATTTCTCAGACGCTGAACCGTTCTTAGCAAGAATAATAGTTAGAAAGCTCGATAAAGAAAGACTACGCTTGTATGAGCAAAGCATAAAGAAGACAAAAGAAATTCAAACTCTTGAAGATGTCCTCAGTTGTACCTATAACTATGTCAATGGCACAGAACAAATATCCTGCGTGTATTGTAAAATATCAGACACAAAGACGAGAATACACGTATGTAACAAAAACTAAACTATACTTCATTTGCATGGAGCACATCACTGAAAAAATGTTCGTAAAATGTGGTTTTTAACACCACTTTCTGTTGCATATGACTATAAACCGAAAGAAGTCGGAAAAGTGACCACAATGGTATCAAGAGAAAATTCACCAGCAGTGCTTTTAGCTACGGCTAATATACGGATCAAATCAGCTACTGGCAAACATATATTACTTCGAGCTCTTATTGATCAAGGGTCACAAAAAACAACGATTTCTGAAGAGGCTAAGCAGCTACTTAGTCTACCTCGAACGAAATCGAAAACTGAAGTATACGGTTTTGGAGGGACCAAAGGTGGCGTTTCTCAGAGTAAAGTAAAAATAAAGATACAGCCAAGATTTATGCGCGACTACTCAATGACAGTGGAAACCTTGGTTTTGCTGACGTTAACAAGTGTACAACCAGAAAAGTCATTCAAACAAGATATCGAAGAATGGACGAACTATGTGTTAGCAGACCTTTGTACAACAAGTCAGACAGAATCGATGTGGTTATAGGCAGCGACATATTTGGTGACATGAAGAAGGCGTTGTAAAAAAGTGTAGCATCCTAGGACAATCAACAAAATTAGGTTGAATACTTTCAGGGGCTGTAACTGCAACCGCTGGTAATAACAAATATTTTTCAGCAATAACAAGCTTAGAGAAGTTTTGGGAACTGGAAGAGGTACCAACTGAACCCAAATCATCCACTGAAGACGAGCTGTGTTTAAAAATTTACGAAGACACTACCAAGCTAGACGAAAAAGGAAGGATCACTGTTAAGATGCCTTTCAAATAAGACTGCACCCTAGGAGAATCCAGAAAGCAAGCTGTGGCACGGTTTCTCTCATTGGAGAAAAGGATGGCACAAACTGCTAACTTGAAAGTATTTAATGAACAAGATTGTAAATACTATATTCCCCATCAAGCTGGTATTCCACGCATCACCCAAAACATCGACAGAAGAAGTTTTAACGACGTGAAGTACACATAACCTAAATTACAAAAAGACATAGTTGACATAATTTAAAAATGGAGATTATATGGAGCAAAAAGCCATTAACAATGTTCAGGTTAAATAATGTTACTTATGGAACAGCATCAGCATCATTTTTGGCAGTTCGAAGGCTAATTAAAATTGCTGAAGACTGCAATGAAAATCTTATTAAAAGAGTTATTGAGGAGGATTTCTATTGTATATGGATGACCTTATGACCGGAGCAGAAAGTGTACAAGAGTGTAATAAAATAAAATAAAACATTGAGCAACAATTAATGAAGTTTGGTTTTTAATTAAGAAAGTGACTCACATATAATTTTTCAATACTAAAAGATAATGTACAACAGTGCAGTGATGAAATTTACATAATAAATAGTGATGAAGTCGTGAAAACGTTACGACTTAAATGGGATTCTGAAAACGATGAATTTAAGTTCGAAACTGATTTAAAAGAAAACCACAAAACGGCAAATATTGTCTAATTTAGCCACTATACGTAGGCTGCTATATATATGTCTGGCCAAATAATGAAAATACCAATATTTATCAACGAAAATGGTTTTATTGTTTTTCAAAATATTCTCCATCAAGATTTATACACTTTTGCATGCGCTCAACCCAATTTTCGAAGCACTTTTTCCACTCCGATTGAGACACCTCCAAAACATGGTTTTTGAATGCTTCTGGCGACGAAAATCGTTGACCACGCATTATTTTCTTGATGTGTGAGAATAAAAAGAAGTCATTGGGTGCCAAGTCAGAGCTGTACGGCAGATGACCCATCAACTCGACGTTTTGGCCGGTCAAAAAGGCGCTGGTTTGAGCCGCTGTGTGAGAGCTCGCATTATCATGGTGCACAATGATTCGTCTTGTCTTGTTCGTTTTTCGAATTTCTCCGAAGACATCAGGCAAACAAATGGTGGTGTACCACTCAGAATTGACCGTCCTACGTTGCTCAAGCGGAACAGTCGCCACATGACCAGTTTTGCCGAAGAAACAGGCGACCATTTGCTTCGAAGTGCTTCTTCCACGAACAACTTTCGTTGGATTTGGTTCGTCTTGGAAGAGCCACACGGTCGATTGCTGTTTTGTTTCGGGCTCATACGCATAGATCCATGATTCGTCAGCTGTAACGATCTTGTAAACGTCTTTTGGAGCACCGCGATCGTATTTTTTCAGCATTTCTTTACACCAATCCACACGATCCTTTTTTTGAGCGATTGTCAAATTGTGCGGGATCCAACGAGAACAAACCTTTTTTACGGCCAGGTGTTCATGCAATATCGAATGTATGTTGGTGGGAGAAATGCATAGGTATGCCTTTATCTGAAGGTATGTTACATGACGGTCTTGTATTATCAGTTCACGTACGGTATCGATGTTTTCTGGCACAACGGCTGTTTTTGGACGACCTTCCCGGAATTCGTCGAGCGTCGGCCACGATTGAATTCGTTGTACCAAATTTTCACAGTGCTATAGGATGGTGCTTCATAGCCATACAAAAATTTTAGTTCATCGATGCACTCTTGTCGTGATAATCCACGTCGAAAGTTGTGAAAAATGATCGCACGAATATGTTCACGAGTTGATTCCATTTTACAATGCAATTACAATCAATATTAAATGAGTGTGAGAACACACAGACAGCATTAATAAATATGCCGATTGATGTTAATCACCAGCGAATAAATCCATCCCTAATTAAACCTTCTCAACTTGTTAAAGAAATTCAAAAGAAAAAGCTCAAACTTCCATCGAAATTGAAATTACCTGGCGAAGGAGATAATGAATTAAAAGAAGTATTTAAGACTATGACTGCAAAAGGAATTATTGTAGAAAACAAGTTAGTAATTATCACAGAAATACCTTTATTACAATCCCAAATGTCAGAAGTCTTCAGACTAATCGTCGTACCACTAAGTAAAAGAAACATGACTCTAGTAGCTAAGCTTAAATTAGAGTATATAATTTTCAATTTCGAATTTGATGCATACTTCTTACTCAATCAAGCGCAACTAAATAAATGTCGTCAAACCAGTTACGACCATTACATTTGTTATGGAGATTGGCCCTGGACCTCAGCTAACGATAATTCGTGCCAAGTATCTGCTATCAAACATACGAAGACTGCCAATTGTAAACTTCAACAAATTCAAAGCGGTGAGTTTTGGGTTGAATTGAATAAGCCAAATACATTGATTTCTAAGCTAAACGACACAGTGAGAATCAGTGTGAGCTGTGGACAATCAGCTGCACCTCAAGGCATTCTTTCTTTGAATTCGGGTTTGAGATATAACGGAGGATTTAAAACATCATCAATCACGTCGTCTGAAGCCTACTTCGATTCACAAATAACTTGGATAGCAACCATTGATGACATAGGTGGCAAAAATATCAAGCCTTTCCACTCCACAACAACCGACCATCAACAAGAACTCAGCAATTTACAACACAACATAGATGAATTTAAAAACCCGCGATTGAAATAAAGAGGTTTAGACTTCCATCATGTGACAGGTCATACATTCTTAATATTATGCATATTGATTATAATTATTTTATTAATATTATACATTAAATTCTTTCGGAAAAAAGAGCCCAATGTTAGAATTCATTTCGAATCACCTATAAATAATAGCCACCCGCAAGATGCTCAACTGTAAAATAATTTGAATATAAATTTGAATACAGTCCACTCAATTAATTATAATCAGTTGAATACATACGGTTATTGCCGGCCGCAATATTTAATTATCATTAAAAATATTTTTTAGTTGATTCGCTGAATTATGCTAATGTCGTCGTATAACTCGTACAGCTCATCGTTCCATCGTATGCGATATTCGCCGTTGCCAACTCGAAGAGTACCATAAATCTTATGCAAAACTTTTCTCTCGACAACTCCTAACGCCGACTCATCAGATGTTGTCATCGTCCATGCTTCCGCACCATATAGAAGGACGGGAATGATGAGAGACTTGTAGAATTTGGTTTTCGTTCGCCGAGAGAGGACTTTACTTTTCAATTGCCTACTTAGTCCAAAGTAGCACCTGTTGGCAAGAGTGATTCTGCGCTGGATTTCCAGGCTGACATTATTATTGGTGTTGATGCTGGTTCCTAGATAGACGAAATTATCTACGACCTCGAAGTTATGACTGTCAACAGTGACATGGGAGCCAAGTCGCGAATGCGATGACTGTTTGTGTGATGACAGGAGATATTTCGTCTTGCCCTCGTTCACTACCAGACCTCGCTTCCTTGTCCAGTCTGGAGAAAACAGAACTCACGGCGCGGTAGTTGAGGCCAATAATGTCGATATCATCGGCTTACGCCAGCAGCCGTACACTCTTATAGAAGATTGTACCTTCTCCATTCAGCTCTGCAGCTGGTATTATTTTCTTCAGCATTAAATTGAAAAAGTCACACGATAAAGAGTCACCTTGTCTGAAACCTCGATTGGTATCGAACGGCTCGGAGAGGTCCTTCCCGATCCTGACGGAGCTTTTAGTGTTGCTTAACGTCAGTTTACATAGCCGTATAAGTTTTGCGGGGATACCAAATTCAGACATAGCGGCGTAAAGGCAGCTCCTAATCGTGCTGTCTTTCACACAATATGCTCGACAGGACCTTGTTGTTGCCAATCGAGGTGGAGAGCAAGACGGTTCTCTTGGAATGCCTCGTGGCTCCAGAGTTTCCTCAGGGCGCAATCCTTGGCATCGATTTTTGGGCCAAAGTGGGTATTATCCCGGATATATCGAGAATGAGGTGGTCGTTTTCCCAGCCGGAACCAGAACCTTTAGTGTCAATAGTGGACCACTTCGAGCTAGATGGCAGACAATCTAGGGCATTAGGTCAATTAATAGCTCGGACTTTCAAGGCTATGCATTACCCTGTGTCTCCCGTCATACAGTCGCGTATGGACGAGGAGATTAAGGATATGCTTGACAAAGGGGTGATAGAGAAATCACATAGTCCTTGGCCGTCTCCAGTTGTAATGATCAGAAGGAAAGACGGTACATACAGGTTTTGTGTAGATTATAGGGTTTTGAATAAATGTACCGAAAAGGATAGTTACCCCCTCCCATACGTGTCGGCAACCTTAGATGTGCTAAGGGATGCCAAGTTTCTGTCCAGTCTGGTCATTAAGTCCGCGTATTGGCAAATTCTGGTGGAAGAGCAGTCGAGGCCCTTCAACGCATTCACGATACCAGGTAGAGGACTATTTCAGTTTAAGAGGATGCCATACGGTTTGCATAATGCACCGGCAACTTGGCAGAGATTTATTGATTCGGTCATAGGTCCAGAGTTAGAACCTCATGTTTTTGTGTATTTGGACGATATTATTATCGTTACAAATAATTTTAAGAAACATTTAGAGTTTTTGAAGATTGTCTTAGATAGATTAGCTAGTGCAGGGCTCAGATTAAATTGGGATAAATGTAATTTTTGTAGGTCTAAGCTAAAATATTTGGGATAAGTGGACAAGAACGGTCTACACGTAGACCCCGAGAAGGTAGATGCGATGCTTCGGATTGAGGTACCGAAGAACGTAAAACAAGTGCGGTCATTTATAGGAACAGTGTCCTGTTACCGCAGATTTATTAAAGATTTTGCAGAGTTAGTTAGGCCTCTCACCGATTTAACAAAGAAGAACCGAAAATTCAATTGGACTGAAGATTGTGAAAGGTTTTGAGTTGCCCCAATTTTGATAGGCCTTTCACAATCCAGACAGACGCGTCTGATTTCGGTGTAGGTGCGGTGTTAACGCAGATGTTTGATGACGGTGAGAGGGTGATAGCTTATTTGAGTAGGTCCTTGAGCAAAGGAGAGCGAAATTACTCGACGACCGAAAAGGAGTGTCTAGCGGTTCTGTGGGCGGTTGAGAAACTGCGACCATACGTTGAGGGCGCTAAGTTTACGGTTGTTACGGACCATTATTCGCTTATTTGGTTGAATAAGTTGAAGGTAGGTTAGCTAGATGGGCTTTAAAACTCCAGCAATACGATTTCGATATAGTGCATCGGAAAGGCAAGGAACATGTGTCCACCAGAGTGGAAAAGAGTAATAGGGCGTGATGGTAGGAATGAAATTTTAAAACAATGTCCCGACAATCCGTTAGCGGGCCAATTGGGTGTGAAAAAGACTTTTGCGTGTATTTCACAAAAGTTCTACTGGCCAAGGATGAAGTCGGACATTGCAAAATATGTTAGGGCGTGTAAAACCTGAGAATTCACAGCCAGCTGGTGGTATGATAGAGATGAACAGGGCAGTGGAGTCTTGGGAGATAATTTGTGTGGATCTGGTAGGGCCTTTAGTGAACTCGTCACAAGACTACCAATATATTTTGACAGTAGTAGACTACTTTTCCAAATTTACCCTCCTATTCCTTGTGCCACGGCAAAAAGCGTATGCAAACAATTGGAGGACAATGTATTTCTTTTGTTTGGAGCTCCGCGGTCGGTTGTGTGTGACAATGGACCCCAATTTAGGAGTCGAGAGCTTCGGGGCCTCTGCGGTGACTATGGCGTCTAACTCCGGTACACCGCACACTATCACCCACAGGCTAACCCGGCCGATAGGATTAATCAGATTATCAAAACAACACTTAGGGCTTATGTGTGAGATAACCAGAGGACATGGGACCAACAGTTACCGAAGTTAGCTCGCTGTATTCGGACAGCGCAGCACGAAGTGTTAGGAATTTTGTGAATTTCGGTAGGGAAATGGCGGTAGAAGGCAGTAGAGACTTCATAGACAGTTTAGGAGATCAGGAGAAATTAAATTGTTAGGAGCGAGCAAAGAGGCTCGAAGAGAGTAGGGCCAACATTAGAACTAGGTTAGAACAGGCGAGTGAGAAGCTTACGAGGCAGTACAATCTCAGACGTCGAGATGTACAGTACATGCCTGGAGAGTTAGTGTGGAGGAAGAATTTTATGCTGTTGGTTGCAGCGAAGTTAGCGCCAAAGTATGTAGGGCCGTTTATTGTTAGAAAGAGAGTGTCGCCGTGGACATACACACTGACAGATGACTTAGGCAATGACAAAGGGAATTGGAACGTTAAAGAGTTGAGGCCATATAGGGATTGATAGGATACGGTAGGAGATTTCCGTTCCCTGACCAAAAGGAAGATTCCTTACTTTTCGTTGAGGAAGGGGTGGAATTGTCGCGTACTGGCCGCAACAAAAACTTCTTTTGTGTTTGTTTGTTCATTTCCTTTGTTTTGCCTAATATTCCTTTCACTCCAATCGTTGGCAGTGGCATCTGTCGGCAAATAATTGTATAATTCAAAACCATGAATTATTGGCACGGTTGCACTCGGTGTGTGCCTACCCAGTGGTATAAGTCTCCAAAAGGAGGTGTTCGACAAAACGGTTCCTCCACTAACAAATATTAGGGAAACGGAATGCTTTGCGCGGGTATTCCGTAAAAAGGGGTGTCGCCTTTCCTTTTATATGGCGAGGGGAAAATTATCCCAGTGTACTTGGTGTGCCATGGTGGCGTGCGCTATACAACTCTTGCAATCTTGCAATCTACGAAAGCGTTAACACCTTTTTTTGCGCAGATGTGCGAGTAGTGGTTTAAAAAAAGAAAAAACAAACATAAATAATAGAGTGCTGCCATTAGCTGCAATAGACGTGATTTTTGTGTTTAGCCAGGAGGGGCGGAGAGGGCAGTCGAAGCGCAAAAATTCATACGGGTGCATTGGATAGTGGCAGAACCGAAGTTTGGCGACATCGTCCGGAGGAGCACTGAAGTTGGGTACCCACTCCCGACCGAGTAACCGATAAGTATCATCTTGCTGTTTTATCGTTTGTCTAATTTTTAGTTTTGTTAGTGTACGTAGCTAGCGACCCACAGCGTCTCCACTTAGCTGGCCATTCGCTCTGTTAGATTGTGTTATCACCTTCCTCTTTGTGCGGAGATTCGTTTGTTCAGTGGGTAGTGGGGTCGTTGGTAGGCTTTAACCAACAACCACTGTAGGTATATGAACGTATACACATACGCGTATACATATTGTTTTGTTTTTTTTTTGAAACATTGGAGGTGACACGCTTGCTTCAAGACCGACGCCCGCTCGCAGCCGCACCTCTGGTGAACAGACGCTTGACTGCACCCCATTTACACCATTTAACCATATAAATTGTAATACAATGCGTTGATATTTTGAGAATTAATAATAAATTGATATACATATATACATATACGTTTTCAAAGCAATGCCATAAACCTAAACACATATAAGTTACAAATATTTACATATGCACATACGTATATACACTAATACCTAAATCATTTTACTATGTGACATTTATAGCCAAACATAAGATACATTCTTATCATACACAAATAGTTTAAAATATATGCCGCTTGTAAGTGCCACAAATGCACACAAAGTAATAAAAATACTATTAAATATTAGATAAAGGCCAACTGAGTGTCTAAGACCAACTGATTGTCTATATTAAGAAATGTATTTTGAGGCAAACATAATTATACACACGAAAAACATTCATAATTAGATTAGGAAAATAGTTTTAAGAAATTGTATATAAGAACGTTGATATTATTGAATAAATCAGATTCTTACAAATTCTCAACCGAGTAGTGTCTTTCCCCCCACCAGTAATAGGGGCAATTACTTAAACCTCAACAGTAATAAAATGCAATTCTCTCAAACACACACTTTTTGATTATTGAAGTGTATATGAAAAATTGGTATAATATTATATTTGGTACAAAATTTATTGAAGTGCACTTACATTTTCCACTTATGACATGATTATCGTCGAAGGCCTTCACGAAGATCAGCAACAATGTTGAAGCAGCTAATTAAATGATCATTATAATGTTAAGAAATATGTACATATGTATGAGGAAATGTATAACCTGACTTCATTTAGTTGCAACACGAGTGTATTCTTTTTATCTTCTTAATAGTATAATTAAATGATTTAAATTAATATTATAGAAAAATTAGATCTTTTTGCCACAAATATAACAAATTATATTTAAATACAATAATTAAGAAAAAAAGTTCAGCGTTTTTCACATTATTTATACGTGTACGTTGCACATCTATAACCTCATTTAGATTTCTTTTTGCTCATTTTAAACGATATTTCCCATATTATTATAACTTAATTTTAATTTTATGATTTAATTTAATTTTGGATATAATACAATTTTTTTTAAATATTCACTGCAGGTTTACAAATTTTTGTCATAAATAGCCGATTAATTAAAACAAAAGTTCTTTTTATTATTAATTTAGGCCATACTCCTGCTTACACTTGGAAGAACAATCTCGCAACTGAAATTGCCCAGAAAGTTGTGTTGAGATGGAGATAACCAAGGATTTTGGCGAAGTGTATGACCACTTTCGACGTTTCGTCGACTATGAAATATTGAAAATTATGGACCCTGAAGCGCTTTATTGAGCTGGTGGTGAAAAGGCCGGTATCTTTGATCATGGCGAGCCAAGTTGAGCGTTCCACGTGTCCTGTATATTAAAATATGATGGTGTACTTTCCTCTTACACGAAAAATAGTACAAGAGCTGGCTTATGAAATGGTGATGTTTCTACTTCGAGAGTTAAATAGAAAAGGCTTCTCGCAATTTTTGCAAAATATTATTTTGCGGAGCCCTGCATCAGTTATTCTGCACACGGTGGAAGGAAAAATAGCTGAAGGAACTTCAAAAAAAGACTAAAGGAAGCATCAGCAACCAAATATGAATCAATATTGAAATTGGTCCGTTTACCATCAAATTAGTTAACATACGTAACTTCACTCGCCGCCTAACCAAGCGTTTTATCCAAATTTTCTAAGATATGCTTTTCTTTCCATCCGTTTTACAACTATGACTCGACCCGTACCACGACTTTCGGAGAGCAGTTTTCGATTGCTTGCCGCCTTTGTAACAAAAACCATGGGATTCGGCTATTTGCCATATACCGAAATAAATCGCCAGAATCAATTTTCCATCCGCTCAATAATTGTACGAGTACAAATTGATGTCTTAAGTGCAACGAGAAGCACCATACAACGGTGCACATGGAAATCGACACCGGCAAGGGGCCAACGAGGACAGCTAACATAGTTAAAAACCAAGGCAGCGAAGAGCGGAGAGACATGGATCAGCGACTCGCAAGCCCGCCCTTTCCGAGCGCTTCTTCGTCATGAAAATTATTGGCGTGGCTTGAAAATTTGTCCTTTCTAACCACCTAAACAGAAAGCTTCTGAATTCCGTCCTTTCAGACCTTCTGTTCAAGTAAGACGTCAGGTAGGCTCGGAAACTCGTCCTTTTCAACCACAAAGGCAGCTAGAGCGCAGAGAGTGCGATGGCTTGGGAACGCGTCATTTCCGACCATCACGAGCAGCACCCTACCATCTTCGAGTAACACGCGACAACAGGGCGGTCCCCCTGCGACCCAATGCTACAGCGGATATTCGTAGAGACCGCATGTCCATCAACGTGGTGTCGTTTGACACCATATTACCGACCGCAGTTATAAAAATCGAACCCGGGGTCGACTTCATTTAGTGCGCGCTCTGCTTGACCCGAGCTGTCCAAACAGAACGCACTTTCTCCGGTCAACATTGATGCCTTATTTTGCGGGGTAAATATGTCACTTCCGAATTAGCTCTTCAACCAAGGACACCAAAATTGGCGCAACATTTTAATTCATGCGGCTAGCAGATCCGCATTTCTACGTTTCGTTGACTACAAGTGTTACTCTGGGATCCGACATGTGCTCGCGAGTAATGGTGAGAGATTCATCTCCAGTGACTACTAGAGGTCTTATAACGCAGGCGACAAGTTTAGGGCTGGTCCTTTCAAGATCCCATCAGCAATAAACACACATTTGTATACACAAACCTATATATTAAAGAATTTACATTTTTCAGCGTTAACAAAGTCTTCATGAATAACAAAGAAGCGCAAATTTCACTTAAACTAACGGCCTTTCTTTGAAATGATTTTTCTTCTTAAAAGTAAATATATTTTATTCCGACAGATTAAGTCCATAAACAGAAAGACAGATAATATTCAAGAATACATAAAGAGGATGCCTAGATTAAGTTGAAATTGCATATATCATCATTCTTGTTATTGTTATTTCGATGTTCTACCTCCTATCGATTTTTTTATTCAGAACACGCTGCGTCAGCAATCGGGAATCCGCAAATATTGAAAGAGGGCCATATGTTCTTGCATCTTATTGGTTAGGCGACCAATAAGTAAAAACTCAGCACACACTCTTTTTCAATATCAAAGTTCAAGTTCACTAGTGCTGACTCAGCGATAGCAGAATTAAAAAATGTGAATCCAACTCACCATATGCCATACAAATTTATACAATTCGCCAATTTCTTAATTATTAATTGATTCCCTGTGTTTCTTCTTGCGATTGGAACGCACGATTGAACTGTGAGACTGATTTACGTCAAGCTGAATCCTGGATGCCATTGGGCAACCTGTCTTTCAGATCTTTATGTACATGTACGCATGATTACCTCCGCAATTGCCTCATTTTTTTCATGGTGCCATCATCTTACTTAGATGTGCATTCAGATGTGAGATGTTAATCTCCACATGCTACATAAACACTAGCAAAATATGCAAGGAGATTTAATATGGCCGAGTCCTTGGCAGTTGATACATTGTACTGGAACATTTTTTATGTGATTCTTCTACAGTTACCTTGTCATGTAACTAATATTAAAAATGGGATGCTTTTCATATCATCACTTTGTTTCTATTATTTAGAGCAAATTTTATATTAAAACCTTCTTCTTCAATAGTCTTTTTTATTTCCTCCGGCTTGACTGTAGATTCTATTCCCAATTAAAACATTGAGACCTTTAGAGCTCTTCGGTTGACATGAGTAGTAGTTTTTATTACTTGACGATAAACAATTTCCAAAGTGTTTGAAACATTTTTTAGTGCGGTCCGGATTTTTTTCTTATCTATACTACTTTTTCTCAAAAGCACTATATGAAAGATATTTCTGCCAATATTTGGTTTGGTTATTTATTTTTGGTTATTGTCTTTAATTAGTAAAGCAATTCTGTTGATAATTGAAGGTTTATTATTTTTATCATCAGTTACATATAATTGAATTTCTTTTGGGACATTGTTTGCTTATTCGACTAGATGTAGCTGTCTAAGCCGGTCTGAACTACCGATGATTTTTTCTCTGTGATTTTGCATTTGCAGTGTTAAGCGATTGTCTGTTGTGTGGTTGTTTTTTTTTTTAATTTCTTTCTTTGGTGGTCGATTTGGTTGTTACCCTGCCGACTTCGCCGTCAGTTTAGCGTTAGTTGAATGATGCTCGGATTCTTCAGATTTGCTGTAATTTTTTTTTTGCTGTTGTAGATGTTTGCGCTACAAAAGTAAAGGCGGACTTAACCGCGATACACTCCTTTTGTTGTTTTCTCTCTGAATAAATTTCTTTGTTAGCACTTTTTTTTAATTTCTATTATATTCATTGTCTTTTAAATTTGAGGTTCTATTTAATTCTTACTCTTAGAGTGTTGTGAAAAGTCACAGTAGGCACTAGCCTAGTTTATTTATTTTTTTCAATGATTATTTATATGTGAGTTTTTGTTTTATAATCACAGCGCTGAATTATGTGTGTGCTCCTCAGAACACTGTTTTGAATTATGTGTGTGCTCTTCACAACAATGTTTCTTTTACTTTCTTTAAAGTCCCACTATTTAATAAGGCAGATTAAATTTCATTCTAACGCTTTTCTCCCAATGCACTTTGAGACCCTACAAAATACAGTGCAAATATAACTCGTCATCTCTATCTATTGTACATGGGTGTAATACACCCGAGCCGTTTTTAAATGCGTTCCGTTTGGCTATTTGGAGAATTGATGTCCCAAAATTCTGAGTAGCTGGAGCTAATGAATACAGATGTCGATTACAGGCATTTAGGCTTTGATTGATAGCGGAAACTTTCGTTCGGATGTCTTACACCCATATTCATTGACGACGTAACATATTTTATACGTGGTCAGTTGCGTGTAATATTGCAACATGGCAACAAGTTCTGAAATGTGACTAGTTGGCGATGTTTTTTGTCGTATTTGTCGGAAAATGGCTATGTTACATGCAATTTGTTTTTGATTTCGCGACATCTCGACTAATGAGTAGCTAATAGTAGTAGTACTCGTGATATACTGAAGTATGTATATATTTCAGATTGATGACTTGCTTTATGTTTGGTAGTACAAGCAGTCGCTCCTAATGCCGTAAAAAGATGCCAAGAAAGCCCATCAAACAAGGTCAGAAAAACCAAACATACTTGTTACACTGCGGCAAATATCTTCGTATATATCATACTAATATGTGCTGCAAAAACTGCACTTTTCCAGATAACTTGCATATAATTATTCTTATTTTATAAAAAAATTTTTCAGTTTTTTCGCTACCTTTGTTTAAAACATTACATAATTGAAAGCACTTAATTTTGTACTGCTTTTTTTTTAATGTTTAACAAAAAATTAAGAAAAAAAATATGTTAAATGAACTGAATAATCTTTTGATACTTTTTTCATAACAGCATAAAAAATGCATAAAAATATAATTGTTCTTTTAGTTATAAATATATTTTTCCTCGGGTGTGACACACCCAGTTCATTGACGGTGGGTTAAGGGTGCCCTTAACAGTGTGTCGGCTACTTATAAAAACTTGCCAGGTTTGTATACTAATTCAAAATCATATCGCTGAAGTTTTAACATAATGCGCTAATAAACGTTAATACATTTTTCACTTTTAATGCTTTTTTTAAATAAATAAATTCTTTCTCACGACTTTTTTTTCAAAAACTCTCGTAAATTTGTGGTTTTTGATAAGTTTTGAATGAAAGACCCAAGATAGTTAACCATTCCTATAATCGTTGCAGCTCACCTACATACTAAGGAATCTGAAACTTAGAAATGGTTGCAACTTTATCTGGACGTTCTTTTATATCTTCTTTACTAAATATGCATATGTATTGGTAATTCAATTCTTTTTTAAAATGTAGAATTGTTTTTTTTTTATTTTTGAATTTTAAACCCCCTTTCTGTGCGCTATTCTCGACTTTTTGTAGCCCTTAGTATTTTTTATGTAAAGTGTTGATGTTTTAATCGTTACCTGAGTTTGAAGGCCGTTCTCGGTTGATTCCGGCAACACAAAATTATTAGTTATATTTTTTGGATGGTACCCCTTGTTCCATGTTTTTGCAAAACAATTTGCCCTTTTCTCGTTACTACGGGTCCAGTTACCATTTGTGCTTCTGATTGCTGTACTTACATCAACTGTAGGCATAAAGTTTCTATGTGCCTTCCAAAGTGAACATTTTGTGGTAGAATTCCGAGTCAGTTTTCTATATTTAATTTGCCATTATTTTCATCTGTTTGTTTCAGCACAATTTTCAGATTTTTTCTCCTGGTTTTAACATAGTCCTGGAGAGCGGTCTGTCTGCAATTCGCACACATTCCACAGTCGACGCTGCTTTCATTACTAACTCTTCTATTTCAGTATTTGTTTTGATTTTTAAGCTCGTAATAATACTTGTAGAATTTCCATTGTGCTGTTCCGGGCCAAGGTTCTAAAATTCCGCTGGACTGCGAAAGATAGACGGTGATGTGAATATTTGCACAATCAGCTAGTTTTGCCAATGCTTTAAAAAGCACAGACTAGAATTTTGCTCCTTGGTCAATTGTTATTGGAGCAACCAAAAGCGACCCAGTGATTCCGGAATGGTTGCGCTTCTGTGTCTACTGTCATATTACACAGCGGCAAAGCCTCAGACCAGTGAGAAAACCTATCAATCATTGCCAAACTGTATCGGTATCCTCTATACACTGGAGATACGACGAGGTCTAAATGCAAGTATCGATTTTTGGACATCAGAACTTGTGACTTAAAAATAGGAGATAAAGTTCAGCTGATGTAGTTGGTGAGGTGATGGCTTATCTAATTTTTGGGCGAAAACTTATAGCAGTGGTAAGTGATCCATTCTAATGACGAGCTGTTGTTCCCCTACATAATGACGAAACTGCTTAACGGCAGCCTAAATGGCCAATAGCTCGTGGTCAGATGTGCTGTAGCTTTTCCCTTGACGATAGCTTCCTTGAAAAGAAACGAATTGGACGTAACCCACCTTTCATCTCTAGTTCCAGTGCAGCTCCAATGGCTATATCAGAAGCGTCGCAAGTCAGTATAAAAGTTTTAGGAAGATGATTTTGATCAACAATAGCAACTCGAACTGCTGGTGGTATACACACTTAAGAACTCTTCAAATAGCCAAGAACTTTTACTGCGTTTTGACCAAACTTACTCTTGTCTACATTAATATATAGTCATTTGAGGAGAGAAAATACTGTTTGAGAGTGACGCTCGTGTTCGATATTTGTTTTTGACAAGCATATCGTCTACATATATATAAAAAAAATCTTTCTGAAAATTGAGTTCATGAAGCACTGAAATTTTCGCTTTGCATACGTGTACCTAAGGGTGAAGAGCAAACTTTGTTGCGTTGAGGTGTCTTGATTGAAAAACACGTTTTTATTTCTGTGGTTTGTTTTTTTGGAAGAATGTGTTTTTCCATCACCAAAAGTTTGATTTGAGAAGTCTAAAATTATGTGCGATAAAAAATCTGTGCGAATTAAAGACGTCCGCTAGAATAAATTTCCATTTAAACTTGCGATTCAGTCTAAAATCGAACTCAAGTTCCTCTCTTCCAATTGTGCGAATGACATTTTGATTTGCAGAAATTAACTGTAACGTATCTATGAAGAGAGTTTTATTAGAGTAAGGACCGGGAAATAATACTGATACTACTAAAACACTGTCGAACAGAAAGTATTTTTTTAAACACGATCAAGAACATAAAGACGTATCTGTTTTATATTTGTGATGGGTGATTTTACTCACATGCAGTGCACAGTTGTTGATTCGCTGGTACTTATAATTTGGTAATAGTTATGTAGTGTCAAAGTGCTTTTTATCGTATTGTTGGAACTGCTGCTCGCCTCCAACAAGATTGAAATTTTTTTTAGCAGGATTTTACTGATTAGGAACAGATGCTCAATTTGGTGTGTTTTTCAAGGACAACAACATTTTATCCACCATGAAGCTAATTTATCCAAGCTTTCTCCTAACAGAACTAAAGTTGGACAGATCAATTTGATGCAGAAAAAGTGTGCGTATGAGATCTGAGAAACTGTTTTTTGGTACTAAGCACTTCATTGCATATTGTATCTGAAGGCTTCAGGCCAACTCAAGATGTTGTTAAGTCAAAAGATCAGCTCATATTGCACCTGTTGTATGATGAATATATACGTGCTTGGAACCAGTGCTTGCAGTCTAATGCGTATATACATACGTGTAGCATCCAAATCATTCAGTTGCTTTTATATGATATCAAGCTGTGACATTTGAGTATCCTTGATTTTAGAATATAGATTACAATCTGTTGTGCTTATTTAGTAAATTGGGGTCACTAAGTAGATTTTTCAAACACATAAAGCTCGTGCCAGTTCTTACAACAGAATACTTAAAGAGAAAATGTAAAGAAGTTTAACATAAAAAATATAAAAAGTAACGAGTATAACTAAAACGAAAAGAAGGAAAGTTTGCCAGCAAACTTACGTATATGTTTTGGCGTTGCTACATACTTTTTATCTTTGGAAAAAGGATAAACGCAATAAGTGAAATTTCATCACACAACATAAGCCCAACATACAATAGGGCAGTGGCAGTTTTCGAAATCAACTGTTTTTTAGGAACACTGCTATACAATGAAGCGACACACAATATAGCAGTGGCAGCTGGCAGTACTGCTCAGCTTAGCCCTAATTCTAAATTCAGTGCCACTGCCTTTATTGCAGCCAACTTCATGTGTTGAAATTGACACAGCAGGCAATGGTGTCGATGTACACATCAGAGTTTAGAGGAGTATGGAAACAATCAGCTGTTGTACTGCTCAGAATAGATGTCACTGGTATGGTGAAATAAGATTATTCGTACAACGGTTTTTTTCCTAATATCTTATTTGTAATAGTAGAATTTTTAAATGATATATTTTTCACTCTAAATTCGTCTGTCATATATGTAGGTATATATATATATTATATGTATATGTTATTGATTATCTTTTATGTTAAATTAATACTAATTATAAATGAAAAAAGTACTAATTTTCACCAAACAAAAGTATTGGCACACTTAAATTTCACTGGGGTATTTCGCTTAAATTTGATTGATCTAGCAAGTTTTTTTCAAATTATGTCTACATAAGCAATCGCGCTTTTTTTCAAAACTCAAGCCGCAAAGTGAAACTAACGTATCTCAGCGGAAAATAATTTTATATTTGCATAAACAAGGCAAATCATATGCAGAAATTTGTGAAATGATGGATAGAAGCCTTCCTTAAGCATTTTTGGATTTCCCTTACTTCTTGCTATTATCGTATAACAAAACCCTGTTGGAGCTTTTTTATTTTCAAAATTTGTGGTCAGAATTTATGGAAGATTGGATTTTATAATAAATTAAAATATTCATATATTAACATTTTGTAATATTTGTTACGAATTTTTTTTTTTTTTGAGTTTATTTTGATTTTTGCTTTTAAAGGTTTGTTTTTATAATTAAACACATACATACATACGTCTTTTCGATAATAAAAAAGGTTTCTAGAGGAACCGAACACCTAAAGAAATTTGTAACGTGCTGTGCTGCATGTCTCATGTATTGAGTTGAGTTGATGCGGCTGCTGGACATTCCTAGCACACTTAGGCCAATAGGCCCGTTGGATACCGCTGAACCTCCTGCCTTCACCTTCTCAAATAATCGAACCATTTCGTGTGCCATATAAAGGCAACGAGAATTCCAATATATAGCGAGACAGTCTAAAAAGTGTTTCCCAAGGAACTTCTGTCGCGCAGATGCCAAGGCTGGACAGTGGCAGAGGTAGTACTCGATGGTTTCTTCCTCCTCTTCGTGGCTGCAGCTGCGGCAGAAATCGTTAAAGTAATAGCCCATCCTACTCCCGTTATACCCCATTAAGCAGTGCCCAGTTATTATACCAGTCGTAGTTAATGTAGAATCGGTCCAGGAGGATAAGATGTTTAGATTTTTTCGCATCCAACTTTGGCCATAGCTGTTTGGTCACGTTGCACGTGATCTCGTTCAACCATATTGAGTCAGCTTCCCTGGCGAAGGTCAGATTAAGCATGTACTTAGCCGTGGACAGAGGTAGACCAGCATCGTGTGCGTGTTTTATCGTAGATTAAAGGGTTCCTTCCCTTGCCAGTTCGTCTGTCATACAATTGCTTGGGATGTCCCTGTGTCCAGGTACCTAGACTTCAGTAGTTCTGTACTTCGTTGAGAGAGTTCCTACAATTTATGGCCACTTTTGACGTGGTACCGTAACATTGAAGAGATCTGATTGCAGCCTGACTATCGCAGTAAATTGTGATTGTCCTGCTGTCGTGGATTTGTGCAACCACTCCGCGGCCTCCATGATTGCGTAGAGTTCCGCCTGGAAAACGCTGAAATGGTCCGGTATTCTCATGCTCATGCTTGCTGAGAGCACGGGACAGTAAATTCCGCAACCCACCTTCCCATCAAGATTCGAGCCGTCTATTGCTCCCTGGTCGGGGGCGTCGATGTTTTCCCACTCGCATCTGTTTGGGATTCTCGTGGAGAAAAGATTATCTAAACATACACTCGAGGTGGTATAGTCCAGCTCCTTCGTCACTTCTGTAAGATATAATATATTTGTATTGCCTATACTGCACATCTTCCAAGGTTGAGTTGCATTCAATCTTTTTGCGTTGCAACCCGGTTTTAGTTTCCCGTATAGGTCCAGAGCAAGAAATTTGAGAAGAGGGAGTTGATAGCAATGCTCCCGTTATCAGTATGGACGCCGATCGTTGGACTCTCTCTAATTTGCTCCTGAAGGTGATTTTTTCGAGTGCTGGCCACCAAAGGGTGACCCTGTAGAATTGGATTGGTCTAACTACGGATGTGTATATCCAGTACACGATACTCGGTCTTAGACCCCATCTCTTTCCTATCGCCGTTTTGCAGCCGTAAACCCGTTAGTCTGGGTGGTTTAAAGGCATGCGGTTTGTACCTCGTAGTAAATAACACCATCTCGATTTTATCGGGGTTTACATCCAGCCTGCTCTTTCTGCTCCATCTCTTTATTATACAAAAGGCATTTGGGAGTAGATCGCTTGCATGTCTCAAGGTGGTATGGAAAATGGAGTCAATACAGTAGTACGAAATAATAAAAAAACAGTACAATCTGTTTTAACATTTTATTGAAGAGTTGAATGAGCAATACTAAAATTCAAGTACCTATATAAAAATACAAATAACTATTTTTTATTGATATAAATATCAAAGAGTTTTTTTTTACTGAAAGTAATTTAAAGTTCGACATCAACGTAGCAGATAAAATTTGTAATCCAAGTTACTAAATGAGCGAGCAATAGCAATTGTGTTTCATAGCACTGTCCACTTGATCTATTTCTCCACCTGACTTAAAAGCACTATTCTCGTTTTCAATAGCATATGATATACATATTTTAAGTTAATTAGAACACCAGTTGGATATGTGATTCAGATTTTATACCCTATACCTCTGCATGCAACACGTCAGATATTTATGTATGCACATGTTTGCTCGATAAATAACAGTATCTGATCATTCGTAATTTCACACTTAATATTTGCCCCTAATTCATCCGAGCCGTCCGAACTTTTAGAAATTACTTTTCATTGCTCCATCAACATCAATACCATGTTTTAAAAATACATCTCCTAGCAGACATTCCTAACCTGTGCTTCGCCTTAGCGTATTTATTTGACTACCTTACGCTGGCTGCGATTATTTTCTACCAAGGTGGTAGTAAAAGAGTTGAGTATTGCATATATATGACCACTTTGCAAATATCATAAATATTTGAATATAATAACAAAGTACCTATGAAATATTATTATGAAGATCATGTTTTTTCATCGAACAAATACTTATGAATTAAATTAGTTTAGTGGACATTTTTGAGCAAACCATTTTTTAAAATTATCAATGTAACCTTGCCTTTAGAAATTTCACCATTTTGGCTGTCAAAAACCACATTCAACCCCAAGGTACCCTTATCAAATACATAGGCCGCTGTCAGCTCTTAGCTGATTTCGTAAAACAGCTGATAGTTTCCATACTCCTCTATACTATGGTACACATTAATAAGTCGCTCTGTGGTGTGTGAAATTCAGAAAACCTAAGAAAAACAGAAAACATCACAGTTTGTAAGTGACGGAACAGTGTCAGTAATGCACTATGATTATGTATCAGTATTAATAGCCCCCTACATATGTATGTCGAAAGAACTGACAATTCACAATCCACATCTACAACTATATATATATATGTATATCTATACAGCCTTGGCCAAAAGTATTAGGCACCCCACTAAAATACAAGTATTCTCAAATGTGGCTATCAAAGTTACCACTTCTTTTTGTAAATGTATTACATGGGTGTTTAACTGTTGATTAAACGAATAAATTGTGTAATATTAAAAGTCATAGCACTCTGGGTAAACTAAACTTAAAAATTGTCATTGAAAATTTGAAAGTGAAAGTGTAAATTACATTTAGTGAAAAGTTACGAATCTTATAAAAAAAGTTTATATTTACCGAAATGCCTAAAAAAAGTGAAATTAGTTACGATGATAGAGTTAGAATTCAAGTTCTAAGTGAAGAAGGTAAGTCTCAGGTTGAGATTGCCAATTTGGTGGGAGGTTCGCGGTGCGCGGTCCAATGTGCTATCAGGCGATTTGTGGAGACGAAATTCTACAATAATAAATCAAAAAGTGGAAGAAAGCGTCTAACCAAAAAAATCTTCCTTTCTCCTTGCAGCTGCCCTTTCGGATGAATTTAGTAAACCAGTTAGTGCTCGAACAGCTAGAAAAAGATTTCTGGAAGCAGGTTTAAAAGGATGTAAAGCACGAAAGAAGCCGTGGCTCTCAGAAAAGAATAGGAAAATTCGTTTGGAATGGGCACGCCGATACCAACATTTCACAGAAGAAGATTGGATGATCTGGAGCTGCATGGCTGCTGATGGTGTCGGCGAAATGTTCGTTTGCGAAGGTCGCATGGCCATTCAAAAGTACATAAATGTATTAGAAGCAGTTCTTCTACCTTCGTTAGCGCGCATTTTCGGCGATACTAATTTAGACGGGGTTCAATTTCAGCAAGACAATGTTCCTTGTCACAAATCAGCGACTACGATGCGTTGATTTAGAGATAACAACATTGTTTTGTTAGATTGGCCTGCACAGTCCCCAGATCTTAATCCCATTGAGCACATGTGGGCTATTTTAAAACGCATGATTAAGGAACACGGTATAACATCAAAAACTGCCTTAAAGAATGCTTTAATTAACGAGTGGTACGCTGTAAGTGCAGACGAATGTGCAAAGCTTGTACGCAGCATGCCTAAGAGAATTGCTGCCGTTATTAAATCGAAGGGTCGACCTACTAAATATTAATGTTATTATCACTAAATCATTGTATTTTCACTGTTTTACTAATAAAACTTCATAACTTCACTTGTTAAAACAAAAAATTCAGTAATTAGTGGCGTGGCTAATACTTTTGGCCAAGGCTGTATATATATATGTATATATATAATAAATAGCTTGCTATGGTCCTATAGACGAGGGTGTTAACAAAAGTTCGGTCAGTTGTTGACTTTCAATTTGTTTATGTTAAATCTAAATATACCAAATCCATTGCAATTACTTTATTAGTATTCCTTTGTAATTTTGAAACGACCAGCTGAAATGAAGACGAGAAAACACAAGGTAGCTGAGGATAGATCGGACAAAATTCCACCACCAACGCGTAATTTAGATCCAATGTAAATATTCAGTGAATGCCAAAATGCATATGGAACGATTGCGCCATCTTTCAAAGACTATTTCTAAGTGGTTCCGAAGATACCCGACCGGACATTTTCCTGAGGACGAGCCCCGAGAAGATCGACCAAAATCTTCCACTGATGACGTCACTGTAGCCATGGCTGTATCGCGAATATTAAGTAATCCTCTGGGATACTGAAAGAAATTTGCTCGATGGTACCACAAATTTTAAAAGAGGTCCAATAAGAAGCTCGAGTGAATTTTGCTAAATTTTTCCTAAACAAATTCTAAAATGGTCAGTCTAGCAACTTTAGTAAAGTCGTTACTGGTGACGAATCTTGGACTATAAGTACGATCCAGAAACCAAACAGTAGTCCATGGTATGGAGCCCAACAGCAGCAAACGCATCCGTAAAACCTAAGCAACAAAAATCAGCAGCAAAATCTAAAATCATAGCTGTTATCCCACTGTGGAAAAGGGTCACACGGTAACTGCAAAATGGTACACCGAAGAGTGTGACAACGCGCCATCCCACACTGTTGAAATAAAGAGTAATTTTATTGTGTTCACTGGGATCGAAGGGCTACGTCCAGCACCATATTCCCCGGATATAGGACCATGTGAATTCTGATTATTTCCATAAATGAAAAAAAATTTGAAAGATCGTTAATAGCAGCGAGGAGATAATTTATGCGGTTAATGCTGAAATTGATAAGCATAAAAAGCATGTTTTCAAGACTGTTTTTAGAAGTGAACGAAGATTACGATCAGCAGAAAACAATATGGTAGTAGGCAAGCAAGAACAAACAACAAAGAGGGCTTGTCAACACGCGAACATGGGCAATTCTCATAAAGTTATTTAAAATAAACTAACGGGATTCAGATAAGAAAAGTTCAAACAGCCCATAGGAACGAAAATAAAAAAACTCAAACAAACTGATCCATAAATAAGATTATTATGAACCAACAAACAAACAACAAATTAAATTTCAAGTAAATCGAATCGTAACTAATATTATCTCGAATTAATCGGTCCCCAAGATTCTCTTAATAAAGTTGAATTTTATTTCGGTCCAGGCGTTATCAATTCGGGAAAAACTATAAATTGTTTTTAACATAAGGGTTTCTCATTGAGCGAGATCGCATTGTTTAAGCGCCCGCTTAAACCAACCTAAACATTGATTGTAACTGCCGTGCGCGTGGAATTACCCGTCCATTCCCACTATTTCCGGGTGTCCCATCACGTGCCAATTCCTCTATCCTTTGCCTTGAATTTCGTTAGCCGATCGACAGCTTAGCTGCGGCCGTTCGAGCTAACGAAAAATCAATCTAAAACCTACAGCCCTCGCTCGCGCACGCGCACGGTAGCATTCAACCGCGGTCATTGTGTTATACATAGATTAGTCAAAAGCATTTAAGTGAAATTAACGTATTTACTAAAAGAAGTTGATATTAAGCTAATTAAATAAAAGGAATACCTGTCCTTGAATTGTGAAAGGAAAACTGTGTGTTTTTACTAAAAATTGGGCCCGCTCGATAGCCGGCATTTCCCTTATTTCACATCAAGTCGTTAGTGACTTGAACATTGGTCCTTCGAGGCTAAAGTTGAGCCAATTTATGGTGTACAGCCACCATTAAACAAAAAAAAAACATATATTTACATATAAACAAATTGTAGAAATACATATATACAATAATATAAATATCAAAAAATTTTTTAAAAAAGTGTACAAAACACATACATACATATACCAAAAAAAAAAAATTTTCAAGACCCTGAAAAAAAAAAAAAATTAGAAAAATTTATTACACAAAATCCTTCGCACCCCCGCACGAACGCAAAAAACAAAAAAAAAAAAAACAAAGAACTGTGTTGTGAACTGTGAACTATGAAAAACTAGTGGTCAAAAATATATTATTCGAAAACGAAAAAAATATATTAAAAAGTGTGTTACAACAAAGTGCAAAGAAAATTTGTTTTAAAATACACACACATACACATACACGTATATATATATCAAGAAAAAAAAAAAAAAATTGACATACCGGAAAAGAAGTGTTCTAATACATACATACATATATAGTTATATGCAAAAAAAATTCTAGTAAGAAAGAATTACAAAAAACAAAGTGCAAAGAATATCGAATTCCAAAAAAAAAAAAAAAACATATATAAACATCAAAAAAAATTTTTTTAAATTTTACAAACAAGCAAAAAAAAATTATCTTAAAATATATATATACATATATACATATCTAAAAAAAAAAAAAAAAGGTGTTAAAAGTTTAAAAAGTGACAAGCATAAAAAGTACTAATTAGAAGCACATACATACACACACACAGTTCAGCAGTTCTAAAGAACTACGGCAACAATTATAGGAGATTCCAGCAACACCAAGATACTTGCGATCATCATTTGCAACAACACCAACTACAGGAAAGCCACGTCCTCCCATACAAGAAGCGGAACCCATACATCAATCCAAAAAAAAGGGAAGTAAAGAGGCCCACTAATTAGTAAGTAGGCAAACTTTTTAAATTTCCTTTAAAAAGACACAAAACATACATGTTTATTGGCTAATTTCCATTTTTTTGGAACTGCAAAGAGGTTTTTGTAAGACGGATTTTCATTCCCGCCAAAACCATTAAATTTGAAATTTAATCCGCTAATTCGAGCGGAAAGCGGTTTTTCTTGCCGCTAATAATATATACTAAATATATATATATAATATATAATAATATTATACGGTAAATAAATAATATTATACTGTAAATAAAATCTGTATTTTTTCACATACAGTACATATGTACATATCGGTACAAGCCTAACTACATACATACATCTAATTGCAGTTTCTTTAATTTGCCTACTTACGGCTCTTAGCAATTTCCCTAATGCAGATTCTAAAGTCATTGCCTTATTAACCTACTTGCATTATTAGGTCAAATCATTTGCATTGTCAGCTGTCCTCTATGGTTCAATGACCCTTAAAATACAGCATAAAGACACAAGAGCAAAAAATTAATAAATATTCACCACTTTGCTAAAAGAGCGCAGCTTTAAAAGATCAAACATTACTGCAAGTGATCGACTCACTGCATTTTTCCAATTTCCGCTTTGTGTGATATTCGCTCTCGATATTACAAGAGAACCATATATTGTGTGTATGTTTATCTTCTAAACATTGGGCACACACACGCACCTAAATACTCTTTGATCTGCGCATATTGTTTTTCAACATATCATTATTTTATGCGCTCTCTTCGTAGCGCGAGCAGCTGAGGTCAAAATATATGTTGACATATATATACACACATACGTATATATCATAATTCAAACAGCTGTTGTATCTGTTTACATTGTCATATGCATACATACATATTTACATGTTCATGCTAAATTTTTGACAAGATACAAGATCGTTTAATAACCCAATAGGGAATTTTTCTGTTCGCTATTTTTAAACAAAATATATCATTTCGATATAACAATTAAATAATTAATTATTAAATAATATAAATTTTTTTACAAATTTTATATAAATTATTTATAATATATTTATTACATTTTACTTTTATTAATACGTATATAACCCACGTTTATAAAAGTGAAAGTGTTTGTGATTTTTTTATATTTAATTTCTATTCGGAATAATTTCTTTCAGTGATTTAATTTTAAAATTAACTTAACGAAAAGTTGTGATTTCAACAAAAAAAAAAAAAAAAAAAACACAAACACAGCCACAAATTTTTTTTTTCAAATTTTTCTGTGGCATAAAGTGCATTATTTTACTTCAATAAAGCACGAAGTGCGAACATTAGATATTCATATAAACTCTATTCGAGTTTCACGGTTTTTCTTGCGACTATTTAAATACATTTTTTTTTCTTTTAAATGCCAATTGGTCATAGTCCTACCAAAGGTACTAAGGAACACAAAATGTCTGATTCCGATACAAGAAAGGGAACTTCACTCGAAGCCCTTACCACAAAAAGAGAATCGTCACAAACGCGCAGATCTAAACAGATCGATCCTTCCGCGCAACTTTTTATTTCACTAAGTGACAATGTGATTCGATACTGTTCTCGATTCAGTGATTCCCCTATTCAGGATCACACGGAGACGTATCTCAGAATCAAAGACAAATCACTAGATGAATGTTGGGAAGAATTTAAAACGGTCTATAGAGAGGTTTGTTCAAAGCCCGACGAATGTCTGCCCGAAAATTTCAAAATTTCAGCAGACAATAAATACTTCACGTGCCATGACACGTATGAATTAACGAAGATAAAGATAGCGGACCAGCTCGAATTAATTCGAGCAGCTACTCAGCCGAGTCCACCTTCCCGTGTGGAACGAATTTCAGAAGAAGCTTCTTCTTCAAATGTATGCCTTAAAGTCCCAGCCTGCGACACAGAGACATTCTATGGGGGTTATGAAGAATGGCCAGCGTTTCGTGATATGTTCACGGCGGTCTACATAAACCACCCTAAGCTCTCCCGTGCGCAAAAATTGTATCATCTCCGGTACAAAACGGAAGGCAAAGCTGGCTCAATCGTCAAACAATATCCATTGAGCGATGATAACTTCGAGCTAGCATGGGAGGCATTACGGGCAAAATACGAAAACAAACGTATTCTAGTGGACAATCAAGTAAAAGTCCTACTCTCCCTGTCCAACGTACAGACCGAAAATAGCGAGCAATTACAAAGACTACAAACGACAATAAATGACTGTCTGTCCGCCTTACATTCCCAAGGCGTATCGACAGATAGTTGGGATCCAATGTTAGTCTATATATGCTCCTCGAAACTGCCTGAAACCACATTATCCTTGTGGGAACAATCTCTGGCATCTCGAAAAGAGCTGCCATCATGGTCGCAAATGAACGATTTCCTCACTTCTAGATATGAAGTGGTGGAGCGTCTAAACCGGCTTCATCCAAGCCAAAACAAACCAAAACCAGTCGCCACTCAAAACATCGCTCATAATAGATCCTTTAACAGGACACAATCATTTGTGGCGGAACAAAAAAGGGATAACACATGTCCGTGTTGCAATTCCCGACACCCAATTTCCCAATGCCAAAATTTCAAAAAAATGTCGGTATCAAACCGAATACATTTTGCGAAGCAGAATCAACTCTGCAAAAACTGCTTATCACGAGGTCATCGCAGTAATGATTGTACGAGCAGGTTTGCATGTGCACATTGTCAGTTACGACATCATTCCTTGCTGCACCTAAATGTAAAACCTAATGCTCAAACCGCCAGCAGCAGTTCTCACAACTCTACTGTGCAACACCCAACTGCCAAGTCAACTTCTCCAGTTCGACAAGCGCATACAAGCTCCAATCCAAGCGAGCAACCGTGCTGCTCTAAGCAAGCACACATACAATCATTACACGCGGGACACGATAGCAGAACTCTCCTTCCAACTGCCATTGTCGCAGTGGAACACCAAGGAGAATTGTTCCAACTCAGAGCCTTAGTTGACCAAGGCTCACAAAGAACTTTCATTTCCTCGAAAGTTCAGAAAAAGTTGCGACTTCCAGTCGAACATTCCAAGTTCGAAATTTCCGGAATGGGTGGACATATCGTCAAAAACTCATCCAAACTTTGTTCCTTGACTCTGGTATCATCCAAAACCAAGCAACGGATCAATGCCCAAGCCATCGTGCTACAAAAGCTAACGAGGCATTTGCCAACTTTTACCTTAAGTCGTAATACCTGGCAACAGTTCAAAATCCTTGAACTTGCTGACCCAAATTGCCATATACCAGCTCAAACCGACATGGTAATCGGCAGTGGCATACTTCCACAAATTCTCGTGGAAGGAGTACAAACAATTTGCGACACAGTACTTGCGCAAAACACAATATTCGGTTGGATCCTTAGCGGTCCGGTAACCGAAAAGGTGGTGTCATTCTCGACACAAGTAGAAGAGATCTCAACTGATACACTTGGTGATCAATTGAGAAAATTCTGGGAAGAGGAAGAAATTCCTCCAATTCCACAAATTTCAAATGAGGATCAAGCTTGCGAAAACATATACAAGCAAACCACGACTCGTGCCCCAAACGGTCGGTACATTGTGCGGCTTCCATTCAAGGAAGATTTCCCCGCAAAACTCCCTTTAGGCCATTCCCGGTCTGCAGCGCTTCAACAATTTTTCAGTATGGAGCGCACGCTTAAGAAAAAAGGAGAGTTAAATATGATGTACAATAATGTGTTGCAAGAATATCTTGACCTCGACCACATGGAGTTCACCTACCCGCGTGAAATAATCTCCAGTGGCAACTATCACTCATTCTACTTGCCACATCACGCCGTTGTAAAACCGGACAAAGTGACCACTAAAGTTCGAGTAGTATTTAACGCCTCGAGAAAATCGAGCTCAGGCAACTCACTCAACGATGTTTTGTATACTGGTCCTACTCTCCAACCAGACCTCATGCTGCTCATTCTTCAATGGCGCATGTATAAGTTTGTATTCAACGGAGATATAGAAAAAATGTATCGTCAGATATTAATTCACGACGATGATAAACAGTTTCAGCGAATTATATTTCGTAAATCGGCTGAATCTCCTGTCACCGATTACTGCCTGAAAACTATTACATTTGGGGTCAATTGTGAAAATTCTGTTGCAAGAACTCTGGCTAGACGGCACTGATTGGGATGAATGTGCTAAGCCAACAGCTTTGTCAAAATGGCACACCTTTGCAGAAAATCTGCCTGCTATTTGCGCAATTGAAATACCACGCTGGGTTAATTTCGCTCCGGGGCAGGACACCCAAATCCACGGGTTTTGCGATGCTTCGGAAAAAGCATATTGTGCAACAATTTACATCCGCACACATGCTAACAATGAAATTACGTCCACCCTGCTGGTTGCAAAAGGAAAGGTTGCACCGTTGAAAACAGTAAGCTTACCACGCCTAGAGCTGTGTGGCGCATTACTATTAGCAAAACTGGTTGCAACCATTCAAAAACAACTCAGATTACAAGCGTGCAACATATTTCTATGGTCAGATTCCGAGATCGTATTGGCATGGCTTGAGAAGCCACCATGCACATGGAAGACCTATGTATCAAACCGCACCTCTCAAATCCGAGAATATGTTCCAAGCGGTACATGGCGTCATGTTGCAAGCGGAGATAATCCCGCAGATCTTGGTACACGCGGCTGCAAGCCGCAGGACTTAGCTGCCAATTCACTTTGGTGGCATGGACCGAAGTGGCTCTCCTGCCACGCAAATTCCTGGCCAAATTCAAAGGCCCGCAGCGCTTCTCCGCCAGAAAGGCGCAAAGTAGAAGCATATCACGCGCTTGAAGATGAGTCCGACTATCTAGATCGGTTTTCCTCATACTCTCGAGCGATTCGCGTGACTGCATACATTTTCCGTTTCGTGGACAACGTTCGAAATAAGTCCAATGGGCAAACATTAATCACCTTGCCACATCTGACACATAGTGAATGTCAAGCCGCCAAGAAGCGCATCATCGACATTTCCCAAAGGCGCTATTTTCCTAGCGAAAAAGATGCTTTACGAGCTAAAAAAGCTATTAACAAAAAGAGTACACTACTCGTTCTGAACCCATTCTTGGATAAGGATGGACTGCTTCGTGTGAATGGTAGATTGGCACATTCCACGCTGAGTTACAACGAAAGACACCCAATCATCATCCCAACTAAATCGAGGTTCTGCCACCTATATTTGAAGTTTATGCACGAACTGCTTCTTCACGCAGAGACACGTTTGATGCTTCAAATGGTCAGACAAGAGTTCTTCATTCCGAAGCTCAAGCCTCTGATTAAAAAGTGCATTTTTCAATGTAAGGCATGTACGCTTTACAAGCAAAAGACACGCACGCAAATCATGGCCGCTCTACCCCCTGAGCGTTGCACATTCACACTCCCATTTACTACAACGGGAGTAGACTTTGCAGGGCCATTTCAAATAAAAGCTTCAGTCTTGAGGTCGAACACTTATTTCAAAGGCTACGTTGCAGTCTTCGTCTGCTTTGCAACGAAGGCCGTGCATCTCGAGCTCTGTTCAGATCTGACAACTGAGGCATTTCGAGCAACGTTTGCACGTTTCGTCGGACGACGAGGATTTCCATCCAAAATTATGAGCGACAACGGCAAAACGTTTATCGGCGCCCACCGCGCTATACAACGCGACTTCGTTAACTTCCTTAACGAATGCTCTGCCGACATAATCCAAAAATATGCTCCTCAAGGCATAAATTGGCACCACATTCCTCCCAGCGCACCCCACATGGGTGGCTTATGGGAATCAGCAGTCAAAAGCTTTAAATTACATCTCAAAAAAACCGCTGCATCTCATAAGTTTACGTTTGAGGAATTTGCCACATTATTAGTGCGAATTGAGGCAGTTCTCAACTCGAGACCTCTGTCAGCTATTTCGCAAGACACCGCTGACCTCACTGCACTCACTCCTGGTCATTTTATCCGAGGTGCTCCGCTTATGGCCATACCCGAGCCAAACGCAATAGACCTTTCAATGACCAATCGATGGGAGAAGATTAAAATCCTTCACCACGAATTCAGTCGACGCTGGAAGGAGGAATATCTCAAAGATCTTCAGAAGAGATACAAGTGGAAGAATCCACAGCGAGATCCTCAGCCAGGCGACTTGGTAGTAGTCAAAGAAGACCCACTACCACCCACCGAGTGGCGACTCGGTCGAATTGAAGATGTTCGCCGTGGACCGGATAACTACATTCGAGTTGTGGATGTACGCACCCAAAACGGGGTTATCACGCGCCCACTTGTCAAGTTATGCTTCTTTCCTAGTGAGAACTCTTAGCTCACCGGATAGCATAACAACCAATAAAACAAAAACTTCCATTTGTTTCAGGACAAAACTATATGTCTATCCAGTTTTTCCTAAAAGTCCGAACAATTCTCTGATCTTCTCGTTCCAGAAAATGGCAACAAAAACGGCAGTACCCTTGGCCCCTACGGCAGAAACGGAAAACTGCCTCCAATGTAGGCTCTGCCACAGGTACCACCCTCTGCGCATGTGTGGCGCATTCCGGGCAATGAAGCCGCCACAACGACTAATAGTAGCCAGGGCGCAAGGCTACTGTATGAATTGTCTGGCGCTGACACACACGACGGGCGAGTGTGATTCAAACAGCAGCTGCAAACGCTGCCATAAAGCGCATCACACCTTGATGCACCAAGGTGTATCCACACCGCGCAAGACGCCGTCGCCAACTACAAAGCGCCAGGTAGTGACGAAGAAGAAGAAAGGAGCAGCAACGACGCGCACAAAAACAGCGCGCCCTAAACGCCCTAAACAACGTGCACCTCCACCCAGCAAGGCTATGCAACGAAAAGCGGCAGCGACGACAGTTCCAGCACCAGCGGGGCGACCGCAAAACAAGAAGACGCGCACCATATTGCGCACTGCTACGGGCTTGCAAACGCCCGCCTTCCGCAACCGTGCAGCAAAAGGCGCAATTGCAGACGCTATCCGGGCCCTGCAAACACTACAGAATGCGTTGGGCAACGCATCCCTGCAGGGCGGGGAGCATGTTTAAGCGCCCGCTTAAACCAACCTAAACATTGATTGTAACTGCCGTGCGCGTGGAATTACCCGTCCATTCCCACTATTTCCGGGTGTCCCATCACGCGCCAATTCCTCTATCCTTTGCCTTGAATTTCGTTAGCCGATCGACAGCTTAGCTGCGGCCGTTCGAGCTAACGAAAAATCAATCTAAAACCTACAGCCCTCGCTCGCGCACGCGCACGGTAGCATTCAACCGCGGTCATTGTGTTATACATAGATTAGTCAAAAGCATTTAAGTGAAATTAACGTATTTACTAAAAGAAGTTGATATTAAGCTAATTAAATAAAAGGAATACCTGTCCTTGAATTGTGAAAGGAAAACTGTGTGTTTTTACTAAAAATTGGGCCCGCTCGATAGCCGGCATTTCCCTTATTTCACATCAAGTCGTTAGTGACTTGAACACGCATATTTATCTAAAATTGAACCACATGTCTCGTTCTGAGACTTGTCTTTTCTCTCACTGCATAATTCATTGAAATGACATTTGTCATAGATCAGGCTATGGAATTGTTCGGCTTTTAACAAAGCTTCTACTTAAGTCAACGAATGGTGTCATCTATCAGGTTATAGAATGAACCCAGCCAATCAAATATCTGCTCTGTGACCCTTGGTCCAAATGGATATTAATCCAAAGAATAAAAACGATTTTTGGGAAAAGATCGGTGCTAGGTACTATTCCTGGAAACAAAAGTAATGCTCCTGCTAAACTAAGCAAAAGGCTATCTATGTAGCAAATTTCAAGTAAATCGAACTATAAATTTAAATTTTTCGAATAGATCAGTTCCAGGACCTCTTCCCGGTGTGTCATTAGTGGCTTCTTTATCTTGTTGTTCAATATCAATGTTTGGCGCATTTGCTTTAATCTGATCAGCATGTCTTTTTATTAATTTATGATTGCGATCGAATACACAGTTGTAAGAACGTGGACCAAGTTGTTGTTTTATAGTTGCCGGAGACCAATTTGCCTTGTTTGGACTTTTGTAATCACGTATGTAAACTTTTAGTCCTGAACTGAATTTTACATCTCTTTTACGAGGATAGCTTCTTCTGCTGTTTTCTTGACTAATTAAAATTTTTTCATTGATTTGAGATGGTTTGATAAAATCAAAGCGAGTTCTAATGGATCTCCCTAAAAACAGTTTAGCAACAGATTCATTTGTAGTACAATGATTGGCAACTCTGTAATCCATTAAAAACCTATTTAAAGTTTAGTCTCACGTCCATCGCGTAAATTTGCGTATAAAGATTATTTTATTTGTTTATTTATAGCTGATAGAAAGTTTATATAAAAATTTAATCTAACAGAAGAGACAGCTTTAGCTGCTGGAGCTTTACGCTACACTTGTGTTTAGAAATAAAATATTATATTGTACATATTTCTAAATAGAGTATGTTAATAAGGTAAAAATGTATGTGTTGGTGTTATATGCACGTGTTTTTAAGAATACTTAATTGTATGTATCACAGTTTGTATTGTATTTGTATATATATATACCTATATTTATATTTTTTATCTTTTCTGGATTTTTCAATTAGGTATGTACCTACATAAGTCGTTGATATTAGTTATATATGTGATGGTAGAGGTTGGATAATTTTAGGAATTTAATGATTTTACTCACATTATCTAGGTTGGGATTGGAGAGGAGTTGGGAGAGCTTGTCGTTATAGAAGATTTGTCTTCTCAGGATTGATGAGGAATGACAGGAGTCGAGGATATGTTCAATGAAGTTTGGGGAATAATTTTGGCAAGTAGGACATAGAGGAGAAGAGTTTCTGTCTATGCGATATAGTTTAGTGATCTTTGTGTGTCCTAGTTGGAGTCTAGATAGTTTAGCATGGTCAAGCCATGCAAGTGAATTATGGAGGATGAATTTGAGGTAGTTGCCGCTAATATGTTGTTTTTTTTGTAAAATTGTTGGTATCAGTTATGGGATTTTGGTATTAAGTTTTCATGTTCGTTTCGGAGCTGGTGTTTTAAGAAACTATTTATGTATTTTATGTTAAAGTATGGGTATATATGAGGGGAAGACGTGTCGCTTCCTTAGCCGTTTTATCTGCTAGATCATTACCTGTAATGATGGAATATCCAGGTATACAAACAAGTCTAATTTTTGGCATGTGTTTGATTAGGAGTGGCACTATGATAGATTTCAATATTATTTGGGTTGGAAATTGATTTTAAGGCTGATAGAGAATCAGAGCATATGATAAATGTACCTATTTTTACTTTTATTATTTGGATTGCCTCTAATATGGCATTTGTTTCAGTTGATAGTACTGACGAGTAGAATGGAAGTATTCCCGATTTCAGGACAGTGTTTTCTGTAGTTATGGAATATGTGGAAAATGTGTTTGATTGTTACCCATCCGTGTAGATGAATGTACAGTTCTTATTGAGAGATTTGATTTTTAGGAACTCTTGTTGGTATATGGATTGGTTTGTGTCATGTTTGGTATTAGAGTTAAGATAAGTATCTATAAGATAAAGTGTTAGGTTCCGAGTTGGCTCTAGTTTCTTATTTTTGTAGGGATGAAAGGGGAGATTTAGTTGAGTACATTTCGATACGATTTCTAATTTGTCGCATACTAGCCGCAACAAAAACTTCTTTCGTTTTTGTTTGTTCATTTCCTTTGTTTGGCCTGATATTCCTTCCCCCCCAAGCGTTGGCAGTGGCATCTGTCGGCAAATAGTTATATAATTTAAGGCCAGGAATTGTTGGCAGGGTTGCACTCGGTGTGTGCCTACCCAGTGGTATAAGTCTCCAAAAGGAGGTCTTCCTACAAAACGGTCGCCTTTCTTTTTGTACGGCGAGGGGAAAATTATCCCAGTGTACTTGGTGTGCCATGGTGGCGTGATTGGGCACCACTACACACTCGTCTGAGAATTCTGAAGGCCGACGAGTAGCTTGCGGCCTGGCTCGTAAGTGCGTGCCGGATCAGATTCTAGCAAACTATGAAAGCGTCAACACCTTTTTTGCGCAGACGTGCGAATAGTGAGTTTAGGAAAAAAAATAAAATAGTGCAATAGGCGTTTTTTTTGTGTCGAGCCAAGAGGGGCAGAGAGGGCAGTCGAAGCCCAAAAATTTATACACGCGAATTGGATAGTAGCGGAGCTGGAGTTTGGCGACATCGTCCGGAGGAGCACCGAAGTTGGGTACCCACACCCGACCGAGTAACTGATAAGTATCATTTTGCCTATTTATTGTTTGCGTACGTTTTTTTGTCGTGCCGACATATTACAAAACATATTTTGTTTATTTTATGTGTGTTCCTATACGTTTAGTAGTGCTCTGGTGTTTAACTATTGTTGTGCGATTTTCGTTTATCTCAGCCAGCGTTAGAAAAATTCACTTTGTGTTGTTTTCCTTCCTTTGCGAATAGTTTTGTTAGTGTACGTAGCTATCGACCCACGCCGTCTCCACTTAGCTGGCCGGTCGCTCTGTTAGATTGTGTTGTCAAGTTTTTAATATTTTCAACAAGGGTGTGTCAGAGGAGTTTATGAGTGTTTTCAAAAGTTTGGCTATGAGGTAGTCGAATTTGCTTTCTATGATATGTATGTTCGCTTCTAGTAACATGTTATGAATTGGAGTAGTGCGGAAGGCACCTAGAGCTGAACGAATTGCGGAATTAAGTTTTGTTTTAAGCTTGTTTAATGCTGATTTGTGGGAGTCCCCATAGATTAATAAGCCATAGTCTATCTTTGAGATAATTAGGGCTCTAGTTATGCTGAACAATGTATGTGTGTTGCAGTTGAACTTAATGCTTGATGAACATTTAATAATAGTCTTTTTGATAGGGAAGTTGCTAATTCAGTTATATAGAAGTCCCATCTGTAGTTATTGCTAAAGGTAATTTCTAGTATTTTAAGCGTTCTTACTGTTGGGATTGTGATATTGTTTGTGTAGATGTTAGTAGAGCATTTATACTTTCTGAATATGTGGATGTGTTAACATTTATCTGGGGATAGGTTTGCACCAGAATAGCTGCACCAGCTAATAATGTTTTGAAATAAGGTATCTAAATTGTAAGTTTAAGTTTTTTTGTTTATTGAGTTGTATTATGAGGTGGAAGTCGTCAACGTAGGCGGTAAAGTTAATTCTTTTTTCCATTGTTAGGATATTACAGAGTCCATTATAGGCTATTAGGGATAAAATTACTGATATCGGGGAACCGTGGGGCACTCCATTAAAAAGCGGAAAAGTTTTTGAGATTATTGGTTGTTGTTGGTATGGAATTATTTACGGTTGTAACATATGTGGTGTCATTGGATGGGTGTCGTTGTTATATATTGTCTTTGCAGTTTTGTTGTCGAGGTTTGACGTAGTTTTATTAACTTGAATTTCTTTCTCCTTTATGAAGATTGGGCACTATTAGTCATAGGCTGACTGGTTAGGGTCAGAATTATTATAATTTTTACAGTTTACAAACTTTTTGGTTTCTTTACATTATTCTTTTATTTCGTCGTTTAGGTGATAGGTGTTGGCAGAATTTGGGCATATTTTGATTTTTTTGCAGAATTTAGCTAGGTGGTTGTATTTCAAACAATTTTTACAGCGCATTGGTGGGGGTATGTAGGGACGGATTGGTACTTTTACTTTTGGGGAGCTAGCTCTTTTAGAATTTCCTTCTCATGTATGTTTCGCAAGTCGTTCCAGTAAATTACACCTTTGGAAAAGTTTAATGATGGATGGATGGTAATGTCATTTTTTATGTTACTGTACGGTCCGATTAAGGTAGATACGTTGTTGGCTTGTTTACCAGATTTTGTTTTTATTAATATTTGGCCACTTAGTATTTTTTTGCACATAAGTATTTCGCCATATGTAGCGTCAATTGTTTTTTATAGTAGAAAAGGGGATATGTTTTAAAGTGGTTCTGTGGTATTTATCCTTGTCATTATAAGATATACTGGATCGTTCGTTGGAAGGTGTGATTTTGGGCCCCACTGAAGGTAGGGGTATGAGGTATTAGTGTTGTTGTATTGTCAGATAGTTTATTCATTTTGGTTTCTTATTATAAACATTATTATTGTTGGATAAATTTTATTGTGGTTGTCTATTTGTAATATATGAGTCGCTATTCTCTCACTTGTTTTTGTTGTTTATTTGATTTCTTAGTTCACTGCTTTACTGCACGATGAGTATAGTCGTTTTAGAGTTTCCGATTGCTATGACAGTATACACAGAGTGAAAAATTTTATTACCATTCGTTGATGGTTCGCATGGTGCCGTAAGTATGTGTGTGGCATTGTTAAATTTTATAAAATTCTTGAACTCTTCAGAGACAAATTGTCTTCCAGTGTCACCACGATTGTATTCATGATTCCAAACCGACAAAATGTTTCCCTAAGTTCAATCCGTTTAGTCTACGGTTCTATATTTTTGTTTACATATTGAAAAAAACATCACTTTTCAGATTATTTCAAGTAATCATTTTTACTGCATTATAATATTTTGATAAAATTTGGTTACGACGTGTGTCAGCCGCAATGCTTTTAAAATTCAACATTGTCAGTTGTAAAGAAAGTGCCTTGTGTTCTCCAAATATGGATAAAAGTTATGGTCAGTTGGTAATACGAACCTAGGAGATACTGCTTGAGTTTTGTACTATAAATCCTCTCAATTTTTGATAGGGCTCCTGACACAAACGCAATCGGTTTTAAACTTTTATCTGAAAATTCTTGTGACAAAATACCTTCCATTGCATTCGATGATGCATCAGTAGATAAAATTATATACAATGTAGGGTTAAAAAGAACAAGAATTTGTTATGATACGACATCATCTTTTTTTATATTTTCATATGCATCTTGATATTGACGCGACCAAATAAATGTTTGATCTTTTTGTAGTAATCTATATAGTGGTGACATTTTTTCTGCAAAATTTTGTATGACCTTCGAATAATAATTAACATGTCCTACATATGATCTTAGCTGAGAAATGATTTCAGGGATAGGTGCTTATAGTACAGAAGAAATTCTTTCTGTAGTTTTACTTAAAACATTTTTTTCAATCCTAAATCCCAAATAAGACACTTGTTCTTGAAAAAATTTACATTTCGAAAGATGCAGACGTAGACCAGCAAGCAGTAGTTTGTTTAAAACTGATCGTAAATTGGTTACATGTTCCGTCAAATTGTTACCGGATATTGTAATGTCGTCTTGATACACTACAACGATAGGTATATATAGCGTAAAGAAATTTTCATTCCTTTTTGGAAAATGGCTGCGGTCGGTTTTACACCGAACGGTAATCTTTTCATTTTGAGACATACAATATGTGTTGACCATGGACACAAACGTAGTGAATGTTCATCTAAGACAAGCAGGTTATATGCATTACATAAATCTAATTTTGTGAATAATTTTCCGCCTTGTAAGGACGCAAAAATATCTTTAATTAATGGCAAGGAATATTAAAAATCATCAAGGTGTTTGTTAGTTTATAGTCTCCACATATGCGCAATTTGCCATTAGGCTTCAAAATTGGTACCAAAGGTGTACCTCAATCCGAATTATCAACAGGTTCTAAAACGTCTTTTGCGATTAAATTACGTAAATTGATTTCACTTTTCCCTTTCCATGATAAAGGAGCTGGACGCGGTTTAAAAAAAATCAGCTTAGCCTCAGGTGATATTTGAACTGAGACTTTACCTAGTGTATATGTACCTAGTTTATCTTTGAAAACGTCATTAAACTCATTTCTTAAATTTCTACTGATTGCTTCAAAATCCCTTTTTCTTCAACAGTATTTACTTTTTGTATTAAATCAAAGCTGAACATTGTCAAAAAACCACATCCAAGCAAAGGAATATAATTAATATTATTAGTGTCCCTAACTATGATATTTAATTTACGTTTTGTTCCACGATACTTAATTGTGCATTAAAATTCCCCAATAATATTAATGGAATTACCTCCATAATCTACATAGGGTAATGAACAAGGCTTTATTAAACTAACGTTTTTAAAAAGGTTTTTAAACAATACCATTGATATTAATCTGAAATTAATTTCCACTCGAAATGATGTAAATATAAAAAATTGGATTAGTGGAATTTTTATTACAATTATCACAATTATTTTATTTTGAATTGTTAGATGTTTAATGTTTTAGATTTGCGTCTGCATATATTCGCAAGATGTCCAATTTTCCCACAATAGTTGCATTTATGGTTTTTGTGTCTGCATTCGTTTGACTGGTGATTTCTCCAGCCGCAATGCCTACATGTATTTCCTTTATTTGACTAATTGTTACTGTTGCTGTTGTGTCTGCTACTGCTGCTATTGATGTTGTTGATGTTTGATTGCTTTCCATACTCATTATTCTTGTTGTCTCTCATCGATTTCGATTTGCCGACATGTATCTCACCATCAGATTTGCCAGAGAACTTCATTTCCATTATTAAGGCTTTTCGGAGCGTCGTATCTAATTTGAGTTTTTCATCTTCTTTACATATTCTTTCAAAAATTTTGTCTGGTAGGCCCATTATGAAGCGGTCAAGCAGAAAAGCTTCAAGATGTTGTCCAAATTTGCAATTGAGGTCACTATGAAACAGCTTACGCTCACGAAAGAATATTGTGGGTGGTGTTTAATGGTTGCTTAGCATTTCACACAGTTCTTTAAAAGTTTTGCTGATGGTGGACTGCATAAACTGTGCGATATTGCACCAATTGACTTTATTAGTATGATATTTTTAACATTGTCATCAGTACAGTTAAAATCACAAAAATGTATTTCCTTTTTGTTTGTGGAATGATAAAGGCTGTGCTTTCCTTTAATGGACCAATGCTTGTTTCAGCTAAATTAATTGAACGATCCTAGCGAGATGTGCAGGAGTTGTTGCTATTGATCTAATTTATGTTTATTTCTTATATTTTACACATAAATGTTGCTAAATTATAAATAATTTGTTGCTAAAATATTTACACTTTCATTACAAATTATTACTAAGCACGTGCTCTTATTCAACATACATGATGCAAAATGGTAACTGTAATCTGTCTACATAGGATTACAAAGATTGTTGTATTTTTATTTTATTTGGTTATACATCTAAACAAAATTTAATTATTGCATATTATTTCCAAGCGAATTGCAAGACAAATTCCCGATAACGGCAATAAGTGGGTGTTGCCATACGGCATAAAAACAAAAATACACTAATATACAAAGTTGTATGTACACAATAATATTTTAATGAAACAATTTTTACACTTCATAAAAGGAATTACATAAAATATTGTGCAATGCGAAGAGGGAGTTAGTCCGGCCCAGGGTTACAATCTAAAACGCGGCCAAGAAGGCTGCCAACCTACAAAGGTGTTTCGCATAAAAATACTGTGCAAGGCGAAGCCGGTGATGGTCCGGTCCAGAGTTACAATCGAAAGAGCGGCCGAGAAAGCCGACAACCTACAAAGGTGTTTCGCTTAAAAATACTGCGCAAGGCGAAGCCGGTGTTGGTCAGGCCCAGGGTTACAATCTAAAGAGCGGCCAAAGTCCGCCAACTTACAAAGGAGTTTCGCTTAAAAATACTGTGGTATTAATAATAATAATAATAATCCTGGCGGAAATTTTAAACTGTTAGAGGCAATTAAATATGTTTATAAAGTGCAAAAATTGTATTTTAGTTGTTTTATTTTGTAATTTGTTCTTTATAAGTGGCAACACCAAAATTCGAAGTAATTGCTTTATATACAAAACAATAGGGCAAAAATCCAAATTTTTTGCAGTTTCAACTTTGAATATTTCAAAAACTATAAGTCTCCGGGAGGTTTGGTTTTCGGTGTCTGAAAGCGGTTGGAACCCCCTACCACCCCCCTATAACTCATTGTTCCCCAAACTTGGTCCATTAAAGGAAAAGCATCCCATGATAAATTGTGAATGTATCACGGTTATTTTGTGTTGTTGCTGCGGCTATATTTAGCTTGGTTGATTCAATTATATATGTATGTATATACATATATATGTATGTGCGTTGCCTTTTTTTGTCTTTTTGAGTAACTTGGCATGAGTACGTACTTTGGAAAAAACTGTTTTTGATTAACTTGGCATGTAAAAAACGGTTTTTGATTAAGCACGGTTCTTTTCTTTTTTTATTCTCGTCGCTAATTTGTTGTGTACAAGCGCAAATAAAACACGAGCGTTCTATGTTATTCACTTAATGACTAGACTTTCTTATTCTAATAATCTACATATCTACATAGGTTTATGCGGCAAGGATGTAATGTTGCCATATAGTTTGACAAAAGAACGCTATACTGTGTCTACATTCTTCTTCTTTATTGGCGTTGGCACCGCTTACGCGATTATAGCCGAGTCAATTATAGTGCGCCATTCATTTCTTCTTTTCGCTGTTTGGCGCCAGTTGGAAATGCCAAGTGCACCCAGGTCACTCACCACTTGATCTTTCCAACGGAGTGGAGGTCTTCCTTTTCCTCTGCTTCCACCAGCGGGTACTGCATCAAATACTTTCAAAGCTGGAGTGTTTTCATCCATTCGGATGACATTGCCTAGCCAGCGTAGCCGCTGTCTCTTTATTCGATGCACTATGTCAATATCATAGTACAGCTCGTACAGCTCATCGTTCCATCGTCTGCGGTATTCGCCGTTGCTAATGCGCAAAGGACCATAAATCGTTCGCAGAACTTTTCTCTCGAAGACTCCTAGAGCCGACTCATCAGATGTTGACATCACTTCTTAGCCATATAGTAGGACCGGTATGATGAGCGACTTGTAGAGTTTGGTTTTCGTTCGTCGAGAGAGGTCTTTACTTTTCAATTGCCTACTCAGCCCAAAGTAGCACCTGTTGGCAAGAGGGATTCTGCATTGGATTTCAAGGCTGACATTGTTGTTGGTATTAATGCTGGTTCCTAGATAGACGAAATTATCTACGACCTCGAAGTTATGACTGTCAACAGTGACGTGGGAGCCGAGTCGCGAATGCGATGACTGTTTTGTCTTGCCCTCATTCACTACCAGACCCATTCGTTTCGCTTCTTTATCAAGTCTGGAGAAAGCAGAACTCACAGCGCAGTTGGTGAGGCCAATAATGTCGATATCATCGGCGTACGCCAGCAGCTGTACACTCTTATAAAAAATTGTACCTTCTCCATTCAGCTCTGCAGCTGGTATTATTTTCTCCAGCATTAAATTAAAAAAGTCACACGATAAGGAATCGCCTTGTCTGAAACCTCGTTTGGTATCGAACGGTTCGGAGAGGTCCTTCCGGATCCTTACGGAGCTTTTAGTGTTGCTTAACGTCAGTTTGCTTAGCCGTATAAGTTTTGCGGGGATTCCAAATTCAGACATAGCGGCGTAAAGGCAGCTCCTGTTCGTGCTTTTGGGTCTTTTCCAAGATTTGGCGCATGGTGAATATTTGGTCAACGGTTGACTTACCGGGTCTAAAGTCACACTGATAAGGTCTAATCAGGTTGTTGACGGTGGGCTTTAGTCTTTCACACAATACGCTTGATAGCACCTTATGTGCGATATTAAGAAGGCTTATTCCATGGTAATTGGCGCAGACTGTGGGATCCCCTTTTTTGTGGATCGGGTAGAGCACACTTAAATTCCAATCGTCGGGCATGCTTTTGTCCGACCATATTTTGCAAAGAAGCTGATGCATGCACCTGATCAGTTCTTCGCCCCTGCCGCTTTGTTTTTTGTTTAAGCGGACGATTGCTATACGGACTTCTTCATAGTCGGGTAACGGAACAACTTTTCCATCGTCATCAATTGGAGTTTCGGGTTTAACATCTCCGCGTGTTTCCTGTTCACTGCCATTCAGCAGGCTGGAGAAGTGCTCCCTCCGTAAATCGAGTAAACTCTGGGCATCTGTCACTAGCTCACCTCCCTGGGTCCTACAAGAGTTTGCTCCGGTCTTGAAACCTTCTGTAAGTCGTCGTATCTTTTCGTAGAATTTTCCAACGTTACCCTTGTCGGCCAGCTTCTCAAGCTCCTCGTACTCTTTCCTGTTTTGTCTGCCTTGCTTTCCTCTTCAGTTCTCGATATCTATCCCACCCTGCACGTTTTGTGGTCGATCGCAAGACTGCGAGGTAGGCAGTCTGTTTTCTCTCCACTGCGACACGGCAGTTCTCATCGTACCAGCTGTTTTTGCGACCTTTCCGAAATCCAATGGTTTCGTTTGCAGCTGTACGCAGGGAGTTTGCAATACCGTCCCACAGTTCCCTTATACCGGGTTGCTGATGAGTGCTCTCAGAGAGCAGGTGTGCAAGTCGAGTAAAAAACCGCTCGGCAGTCTGTTGTGATTGCAGCTTTTCAACGTCGAACCTTCCTTGAGTTTGTTGATGGGCGTTCTTCGATACACAGAGGCGCGTGCGTATCTTCGCTGCGACAAGATAGTGATCCGAGTCAATGTTGGGACTTCGGAACGTACGCACATCTAAAACACTGGATACATGTCTTCGGTCTATCACAACATGATCGATCTGGTTGGAAGTTTTCCGATTTGTAGACAGCCAAGTAGTTTGGTGAATTTTTTTGTGCTGGAATACATTCGATATTGCATGAACACCTGGCCGTAAAAAAGGTTTGTTCTCGTTGCATCCCGCACAATTCGACAATCGCTCAAAAAAAGGCTCGTGTTGATTGATGTAAAGAAATGCTAACAAAAAATACGATCGCGGTGCTTCATGGATCTATGCGTATGAGCCCGAAACAAAACAGCAATCGACCGTGTGGGTCTTCTAAGACGAGCCAAATCCAAAAAAAAAAACCATTTTCGTTGATAAATATTCGTATTTTCATTATTAGGCCAGAAATATATATAACAACCCAAGTATAATGATCAAAATATAGGTGAAATTTATATTTCGGCTGATAAAATTTTCGATTTATATAGTAAACCTCAAATTTCTTCAATTGCCGCTAATTTTTATAATAATAATATTATAGAATAATGTACTAAAAAGATCTAGAGAAAGAGAAATATGTCGATACCACGAAAATTCTCAAGACACATTTCAAATATAAAATCTTTAAACTAAAACGCTCCCGAATTACGGTGGCTTACAATGGAAATGTTGGTAAACCTACATGTCGCCTTTTTATTATCGATAAAATTCAAAAAATTTAATATTTTAATTGATGTGATTATGTCTTCATTTATTAGAAATACTGCAGAACATCGGGACTTGTTTGTAAAAAATCAAATTATTGATGAAGTTACTAAAATTTAATACCTTGAGATCATAAAAGACAATGAATTGAAGTATCAAGAACATATTAAAAATATTTTAAAAAAGTTGTCAACAAAATTTGGTTTCATTAAGGGACATGTAGTTATCTAAGCAAAATAAAAATAAAAAATAATAATAAAAATAAAAAATAACTATAAAAATAAAAAATCAAAAAAAAATAATAAAAATAAAAAATAATAATAAAAAAAAATAATAAAAACAAAAAATAATAATAAAAATAAAAAATAATAGTAAACTTTTTAAGAGTAACGATAGGAGAACATCAATCAGGGGGACCACCATTTCTTATATATACCTAGATGCCTGTGGTAAAAAAAATTTTCTACTACCGTATCCCGTTAATACAATGAATTTATTATTTACGAAAGAAGACGGAAACGTGTAAAAATCCACTGGATCGGGATTTGAATGGGATTTGAAAACGATTGATTAAAATTGTCGTACCATTGATATTAAGCAAAAAATCGATGCAAAAGAATTAATTTTAAAATTTATATTGTTTTTATTCAAGTTTGTAAGAAATGAGTATATTAAAACGTTGTTAACTTATTGTAAGCAGAGTAAAACAAACGGAGTGTAATTCAGAATATGGTATATTACGAACTAAAGAAATGCTTATAGCTAACATTGCTTGTAAGTTCAACACTATAGAAAATGAGAGTTACATTCAGAGAAATATGTTGTATTGTATTTAAACACTTATGAATGAGGTAGGTAGGACAGTCTTAATTTCTTAACATTAATATTTATTATTTTGAAATTAATTTAGGAGTAATAGGTGCAAAATTTTTTGGTTAACCTGTCTTTATCTAACACAGATTCTTCGGTTTCCCTAAACGTGAACATATAGTTATATACAGTCTGTCAAGAATGAGTTTTCACACTGAAAATAAACACACTTTTTCAACTTCAATTGCACATTTACTCCCTTTTATTTACTTTTTAAAATATTTGGTTATCAAGTACAGTTGCCTACATTATTTACAACGGATTCTTAAAGAAACAAAACCAGTTGAGTGCAAAACATGCGAAAGACATAACAAAAACAAAAACTATTCCAATTTGTGAGTGTCAAACAACTCTTTTCACATTTGCATTTAATACTAATGTAATGGTTAACGGTACTTTTACCGCTATCAATGCTTCGTAGATGGCTACAATTTTGTTGTCTATGAATGTATCTGTCAATTTATGAATAAGTTTTCGTATGTCTGGAAAAAGGTTATCGTTTAATGTGGTTCAATTGATTTATTACAATCACGAATTAGGTAAAAGCATTAAAGAAATGTTTTCAGTCAAGAAGAGAACCATTTATTATATTCTAAAACGAGAGCTGTGTGAAGGCAGATTAAAACCAAGGTATGGTGGCGGCCCAAACCTAAAGTAACACAGCGTGCTTGCAGAGGAACTTAGGAGAGAGAATGCTGTTGTTGTTTCCCACGAAACAGTACATCGGGCTGTACTGAAAACCAAATACGTATCAAGATCTGCGCGTAAAAAGCCGCTGTTTTCTCAGCAAAATATAGAAAAGCGTGTATCCTTCGCGACTAAGCTGGTTGCTGAACCTATTGACTATTGGGATGACGTGATATTCTGTGATGAGACGAAAATTATGTTATATTACAATGACGGGGCCCACTAGAGTATAGCTAAAGGCACTTACATCAGCAGTAAACTGGAACATCATACCAACGGTCATATTTGGAAAAGTGTATGTTATGGCTTGGGGGTGTATTTCAGACACAGGAGTAGGCGAATTGGCTTTCATATAGATTATAATGGATGCAAAACAATATCTGAATATTTTAAGAAGTCAGTTGCTAAGCAGTGCAGATAAATTTGGATTTATTAGGAATATGAAACCGCATTTCAATTTTTATCAAGATAACAACCCTAAGCATAAGGCGAATAAGGTGCGTATGTGGCTTCTGTACAACAGCGGGAAAGTTATAGATACTCCGGCCCAAAGTCCCGACTTAAATCCTATTTGGAATTCCTGGGCTTTTTTGAAAAAAAGTGGCTAAAAGGCTACCAAAAAACCTCACACAACTCAAAAGTGCTATATTAAAAGAATAGCAAATATACCCAACGTGTACGACATGAAAAAGTTGATATATTCCATGAAGAAATGGCTGCAGTGCATGGTAAATGCTAGAGGCAACCATACTAAGTACTAAATATTCCATATGGTCAGGTTTTAGATTAATAAAATTACTACACAAATACATTCCATTATTTGTGAAAACAGTTGTTTGACGCTCACAAATTGGAGTTTTTGTTTTTGTTATGTTTTTTGCATCTTTTGCACTCAACTTTTTCTCTTTACGAATCCGTTGTAAATATTGTCAATAACTGTGTTTGATAACTAAATTAAAAAAAAAGAATACAATTAATTATACACGCAATTGAAGTTGAAAAAGTGTGTTTTTTGCAGTGTGAAAACTCATTCTTGACAAACTGTATATAATTGGCGCTTTTTAACTGCTGATTTCAGCCGAGCTCCTCCTCCAATTTGTGGTTTTACATCTTGATGTTTTTCCAACAACAGTTTATACTAAGCCGCCTCCGAACGGCTGATGTTTTTTTTATGAGGAACTTTATTTCATTTCAGAAATACCCTCAGAGGGGTTGACATTCCCCGACGAGGGGCGACCGCAGCTAGAAAATTTAGCTAAATTTTTTATTTAAATTACTTTTCTATAACCTTTTGGATGTGAGTACGACACCAGGATTTGAACCCGAGCCTTCCGCATGGCAGTACGCATTGCTAACCACTCGGCTACCGCGGCCGCCAACAACATAGGTATAGTTGCCCAGTAGAAAAACATGGATTTTTCAAATCTAAACCACAAATGGGAATTGTTTGGCCTTGAGACTTATTTATAGACATGCCAAAAGCTAAACTAATTGGAAAGTGTAGCATTCTGAAGGATATAGTAGTATCTGACGGTATCATTGGAATACGTGGCAACAGGAACACTTTTCCTTTAAACTTCCCAGTTCCCGTACTTCGGCAAGAATTAACGATATTAAAAATGTCTTACGGGTTCCACCTGGTGCGTGCAAATTGATGTCAACGCAGCATCAACAAGCGTTAAGCACCAATAGTTATCGTCTTCTAGCAATTGCAGTTCACAACATGCATCTTGGTATATAATAAATACTCGACCATTAACTGCTCGCAGAAATTCAAAAGATGTTTGTCCGGTAACATTCATCAATAACATATATAAATAGAAACACTCAAAACTGTTTTTCGTGGCTTCTATTTTTTAACTGCAATTGTTGCCTGGGAAATAATGTGTACATCAGCTTCGTCACTACTAATCTATCTGCTCATTTGGTATCGTGCTGTTTCATGATTGTTATTCATATAGGTATATGGCCAAATAACCACCCACCGATTATCAAATTCTGATTGATTTAGATAATTCGGCAGTCGCTATTGAATTTAAGCGTATATTACACGTTTATAGGTATAACGTAGCAGCGCCATCTATTGATTACTTACTCAATACCGTCAACAGATGTCGCCATCTATTAAAAATCGTTTGAATAATTACAAACGTAAATAACAGAAAAATAATCTACAATAAATAAATATTGCGACCATAATTTATGATGTTAGCTATCCTATTTTGTTGTTGTTGTAGTTGTAACCATTTCAAATCCGGGTCGTTCCGGTATAAAGACCTGACTGTCGAGTGAACATTGGATTTTAATCGCCTCTTACGACATTCATGCCTTTCCACGGGTAAACTCCTTAGCCCCTAACCCGCAGGGGTTATCTTATAACAATCCCAGATTTAAAATGATTAAGTAGTCGAGGAGTCCATCGCGGACAAACAACGTGACACGTAATTTTTATATATTAAGATGGTGTACAAATCAATTATAGAGCCCAATTTTTTGTATTGTCCCATTATGTCGGATATAAAAAGGGAAAACTTCTAAAAATGCAAACAAAGCAAACAGTAAAAGCTTACATATTTTAAGAAAGGGTTGTCTCAACACTGTTAGGCACACAGTACACAATTTACACTTATGTGTTTATTGAGCTTAATTTAATGTATAAAACTTATCTCATTTGATGGGTAATAGTACAAAAGATTGTTAATACAATAATTAAATAAATAAAGGAGTAATTGTTCCGAGGCGTTAATAAATTGTTCATAGATGGAATAAATACGGACAACTGAAGAGTGAAGCAAGATTCACAGAAGAGCTTGAGAAGCTGGCCGACAAGGGTAATGCTCAAAAAGATACAGAAGGTTTCAAGATCGCAGCAGACTCTTGTAGGACACAATACGGTAATCTAGTGACGGATGCCCAGAGTATACTGAATCTATGGAGGGTACAGTTCTCCAGCCTGCTGAATGGCAGTGAAAATTAAAACACAATGGAAGACGATGGAACAGCCGTTCTATTACCCGACTATGACAAGGTTCGAACGGCTGAAGCTGACGGACTACCGGCAGGGCTATTCAAACATTGCGGTGAAGAGCTTACAGGGTGCATGCATTGGCTTGTCTGCAGAATATAGTCTGAAGAAAGCATGATCGACGATTGGAATCTAAGTGCGCTCAGCGCAATCTATAAAAAAAAGGGGACCCCACAGTCTGCGTCAACTGCGGCATCTAATGTCCTTTCCAGCGTATTTTGTGAAAGACTAAAGCCCACCAGCCAAAGTGAAGAACCTAACTGGGCCTTATCAGTGTGACTTTAGACCTGGTAAATCAACCGATGACCAGATTTTCACCATGTGCCAAATTTTGGAAAACACCCCTTAAGCTGACCTTAAGCAACAGTATACGTTCCGTCAGGATCGGGATGGACTTTTCCGAGCCGATCGACACCAAACGAAGTTAGCTGCTGGCGTATGCCGATGATAGGTATTGACAACAACAGCCGCGCAGTTCTGCTTTCTAAAGACTGGATAAGGAAGTGAAGCGAATGGGCCTGGTAGTAAACCAGGGCAAGACGAAATATCTCCTGTCATCAAATAAACAGTCATTGCATTCGCGACTCGGCTCCCACGTCACTGTTGACAGTAAAACTTGTGTCTGTCTTGGAAGCAGTATTAACACCAACAACAACGTCAGCATAGAAATCTAGCGCAGAATTACAGGTGCTACTTTCGACTGAGTAGGCAATTAAAAAGTAAAGTCCCCGTGCTGCTATCTGGTGCGGAGGCACGGACGATGACAATATCTGAAGAATCGGAATAGGAGTTTTCGAGAGAAATGTTTTGCAGCAGACGATGGTATGATGAGATGAGTGAGATATACAGCGACATTGACATAGTTCAGCGAATCAAGAAACAGCTGCTACGCCGGATAGATCATGTGGTCCGGATGGATAAGGATACTCCAGCTTTGGTTGGAAAGAGCAGATGCAAAAGGACTTGGCTGTATTTGGCATCTACAAGTGGCGCACAAGCACCGAATAAAAGGATCGAGGGCTGTTAGAAACTCGGCTATATGCGCGTAAGCGATGTAGATAAGTAATTGCCATAGCTCTCAAAGGGTTAATTTAGCGCAGTAGCAGCGCAAACCATATCACGCCATGCAATCCGCTACATGCATATATATCTTCCTAGTTGTCTTCAAGGGAAACCGCTAATCTGGTCTGGATAAGTATGAGCTTAATCTACAACAGTATCCAGATCTAAGTTGTGCAAGGGTCTCGCGGGTCTCTCGAGGCAGATCGAGCCCGTTGTCTGCTATAGGTGGTGGTTTTACTCCGAGTACGCCATTCACGGTTGTTGCACGTGTTGCTGGATGGTGCTCTTTAAGTCGAGTACTCCCATCCTGATGTGCCTAGGTAGAGGTTCGGCTTCTATAAGGTGCCTGCTGGGGTGCTCGCTGCGGTAGAATCCCAACAGGAACTGCTTGCACAGCTTGACTCGTAGCATAGATGCTTCGCTGTGCAAGTGATGCTCCGGTGACATCAGGAGGTTTCCTGTCGCAGTCCTAAGGGCGGTGTTTTGACATGCCTGTATTTTCCTCCATTGCCTCTCGTTCGTCCCCGGCGACCAGATCGGTGCAGCATAGTTTACGACCGGCCGGCCAATTGCTTTGTAGGTTGCCATCAAGGTTTCTTTGTCTTTACCCCATGTGCTGCCGGCTAGCGCTTTAAGTATTTTGTTGCGGCCTTGGAGTTTTACGGCCATTGCGGTCGTGTGCGGAGTGAAGGAGTGCAGGCTATCAAATGTGACCCCTAAAATCTTAGGGTTTTTTACAGTCGAAATTTTTTGATCACAAACTTTCACATTGAGCTCTAGCCGGTACTCCTTCGTCCAGCTGGTGAAGAGGGTATCCGAGGATTTCGTCGGTTGGATGTTCAGATGTCTTGCAGTGAAGAAACGGGAGAGATCGGCGAGGTAACCGTTCACTTTAGAACATAGGTCATCACTATCCTGGCCAGACGCCAATATCGTGCAATCGAGGTTAGGGAAACTCCTTCCGGTGGAGGGGGGAGCTTTGAAATATAAAAATTAAACAGTAGCGGGGAGAGGACACCACCCAGCGGAACCCCCTGTTTAATTTTTCTTAACTTCGATGTTTCTCCTCGGAATATGACCGATGATTGTCGACCAGTCAGGTAGCCCATGACTCACCTCTGTGACCCCGGCGATAATGAGGATCCTCAATGTCACTGAGTAGCACTGACTGATTGATGGTGTCAAAAGCTTTTGACAGATCCAGTGCTTCTAGGACAGTTCTCGCGCAGGGTCGGTTTTGGTTCAGGCCATTGACTATCTGGGTGTTTATGGTACTGTGAACTTTCCGGAAGCCATGCTGATGTGCTGCTGGACGCAGATGGTGAGTAAATGTCGGGAGCAGTAAGGCCTCAAGTGTCTTCGCTACTGGGGAGAGGAGAGTTATCGGTCGATAAGACTCTCCTTTGTTGGCTGGTTTCCCGCTGGTACAAGATGTTATAGCATCAGCATGCTTATTCCGTCAGGGCCGATGGATTTGGAGGCTTTCGCCTTCCCGATAAGCCCCTGAACCTCCTCCCTGGAGAAATCAAGCGCCGCGCTTGTGTTTGGCAGTTTGCGCATACGGCGGGTTACACGTCGTTTCGCTTTGTCTACCGAAGGATGCAATGTAAAAAGCCGGCTCAAAAAGCTCGTGCATCTCTTCGGGTCCGACGAGGCGCGGTCACCGAATGAAATTTCCACTCGATCATCGCGTCTCGTCGGGTTAGACAGCGACTTGACTGTAGCCCTGAGCTTGGTTGCCTCAGAGGAGAGGTTGCAGGACCTTAAGTGCTCCTCCCACTCTTTCCGCTTGTGATTGCTTACTACGGTCCAAATCTCCGCATTTAGGAAATTCCTGGGACCGGAGTTACGGAGGATGTCGCGCCTTGCTGCTAAAGCCGCCGCTTCGGTCGGGAAATTAGGGCGGATATCCGCAAATACGGTCACAACAATCCTGCGGAATGATCGCTCACCAGAGGTGACGTCTGTTGGAGTGGGGAGAGCACTGAAGGCGTTCTCGGTGAATTCCGTGAAGCCGGTCCGGTTAGCTTTTTTAAAGTTAACAAATTTCCGGTGGTCTGCGGAAGCAAAGTCGGGAGGTCTTTCAATCGGGGTGTGTATGAGTAAGTGGTCCGATGCTAGTGTCAGTATAGGTCGCCAGACTATACTGTTTATCAAACCAACACTCGCAATTTTATGTCGGGCGAGCTTTGGCAATAACCCACAACTCTGGTGGGGGTGTTATCGTTCATTGCGCAGAATGTCGAATCGTCTATCTGTTTCGCCAGCTCCACTCCGCTACGTCATTTGACAGGCTAGAATGCCAAAGATCGTAGTGCGCGTTAAAGTCGCCCAAACCAAACGGATTTCGCCTCTGAGTAGCGCGCCAAATCAGGGCTATATCCAACTGGGCAACTCGTATCGTGAGGAATGCATATATTAAATATTTCGAGCTCGGCATCGCCTCACCGGATAGCCATGCCTTGACAATCTGGGGTAGTATCCCTGCGGTCGATGGCGCCGTCAATGAGACGATACTGCACGGTGTTGTGTAAGATGAGCGCCAAACCCCCTCCATGGTCTCGCTCGCGATCCTTGCGGATTATATTGTATCGGGACCGGCTCATAAGATCCGAGCGGGCGGTCAACTTAGTTTCCTGGATCGCAGCAATTGACATATGCTCCCGGCTTATATAGTCGACTATCTCGTCGATCTTCCCCTGGAGTCCGTTGCAGTTAAACTGTAGGAGTCGAGTCCGTCTCGGGGGAACGTTCGTGATGCGGGAGGTGAAGGAGTTGTGCGTGGATGAGGTGTGTTGCTGCTGTAATACCCGCTGAGGTTTATTCCGCACGTTGGTGTTGGTTGGCGGTGTTGTTGTGTTGACAGGCGGGGGCAGACGCCTACAGCATGGGGCAACGTACGCATCACTCCACTCACGGGTGGTGCGCAGGCCGGAGCAAGAATTGCATCTGACTGAGGTCACGTTCGGACGTACTAGATTAACTTTACCTTTTGACCCAAACGGGGTTAGGTCGCCGAAAGGATGAGAGCCGGATAAAATCCAGGTCAACTCCGGTGTGTAGAACCGGCTGTCTTGAGAGTTGATAAGTATTCGGTCTTCTCGTGTACTTTCTTCCACTTTTTGATTTATATTATTATTATGGAATTTCGTCTCCACAAATCGCCTGATATCACATTGAACCGCGCACGGCGAACATCCCACCAAATTGGCAATCTCAACCTGAGACTTACCTTCTTCACTCAGAACTTAAATTCTAACTCTATCATGGTAAGTAATTTCACTTTTTTAGGCCTTTCGGTAAATATGAACTGTTTTTATAAGATTGGTAACTTTTCACTAAATGTATCATAATTTGCACTTTCACTTTCAAATTTTAAATACGAAAATATTTTATGAATTTCTTAAAAATGACAATTTTTAGGTTTAGTTTACCCAGAGTGCTATGACTTTAAATATTACACAATTTATTCGTTTAATCAATCTGACTGAGTAGATAATTAGAAAAGTAAAGTCCTCTAGGAAGACCAAACACTACAAGTTGCTCATCATTTTCGTCGTGCTATACGGTGCGCAGGCAACGTCTGATGAGTCGGCGTTATGAGTCTTCGAGAGAAATGTTTTTCGTAAGATTTATTGTCCTCTACGAGTGGGTAACGGCGTATACCGCAGCTGATGAAACTATAAGCTTTATGAGCTATACGGTGACATTGACAATGTTCAGCGAATCAAGAAAAAGCGGCTGCGCTTTGAAAATTTTCGTTGCAGTACCCGCAGAGCAGGAAAAGAGGAAGACCTTCACTTCGTTGGAAAGACTAGGTAGAGAAGGACCTGGGTTGGTATTTCCAATTGTTGCTAAAATGTCAAAATAACATATGAATGCCATTCTGTTGCTACCGTGGTTATAATCGCGTAGGCGATGTCTATGTCAATATAAACGAAGTATGCAGTAAATAGAGCAAAAAAGCTATCGTTAAAATTTTTCACTTCAGACATGATTTGGTTTTTGTTCAAATTTTTCAATAATGGTATGATTGCAGAAACTCCTTTAACAAGTGCGAAATATATTCCGATCGGATTTCAGCACAACACCGATTTTTTTATTTAATAAATCTTTTAAATAATAAACTCTGTATGCCAACGTAAGATTTATTAAAATGTGAAATATAATACTTACGGGATGATATTGCTTTAAAAACGCATGCATACGCTCAATTTCCTCCGAAGTCAGGCTCTTTATAATAAAAAATTTGTCATAGCTTTGGTAGAATTGTGCACCCGATTTTCCTGATGACTCAATACGTATTGGCTGTGAACGAGTTAAAGATTCACGATAGTCGACGTCGTCAACACTAAATCGCTCTCGCAAATTGCGAAATACTAACGGGCAGTATTCTTTGACTTTGAAGTGTGAAGGCATATTCTCCCTGAAATTAGAATAATGTATTATATCTTGTAAGAGAGCGCGTTAATTTTAATATTTTAACTTATATTTATATTATTACTAGCTGTACCCTGCAACGCATCGCTGTCGCATATACTCATTGATGGTATGAAAAATGAATCGTGGGATATGTTTTTATCATAACTTAATTAACTCAATACTTGTGGGAATACAACATTTTTGGTTTATCCATTAACTTTGGTGCTGGAGAGAGGAATAGTCCGACTATTTGAATATGACAGATCGCGTTCCATATCTCGAAGAGAAGAAAAGTTTTCCTGCTCATCTAAGCAAGAACCCACCTGTTCGCCGAATTTCAAGTAAATAAAATTTGTTTGAATAAATCAGTCCATCTTGGTCCCCTTCCCGGAGAGAAAAGTAGTCTTCCTGTTAATCTCAGCAAAAAGACACCTATGTACCGAGTTTCGAGAAATGCGATCCATAAATATATATTTTTTTTTTTGAATAAGTCAGTCCCCGGTCCACTTCCGGGAGAGAAGTATGGTCTCCCTGTTAATCTAAGCAAGAAGCGACCTAGGTATGTACCAAATTTCAAGTTAATCCAGCCATAAATAAAATTTGTTTGAATAAATCAGTCCCTCCTGATCCACTTACCGAAGAGAAGAAGAGTCTTCCTGTTAATCTTGGCAAAAAGCCACCTATGTACCGAATTTCAATAATTAATTTAAATCGCACCTTAAATAACATTTTTTTGGATAGGACAGTCCCTGGTCCACTTTCCGGAGAGAGTTGTAGTCTTCCTGTACCGAATTTCAAGTAAATCGAACTACAAATAAGATTTTTTCGAATAGGTCAGTCCCCGGTCCACTTCACGAAATTTTATTTCTTGTAATTTCAAGTCATTCGGTCGGTATCTTTTGGAGATTTTTTGGAAGGAGGCATATCAAATATAAATTATTTTTTCACTAATCACGAACTCAACAAACACTAACTAAGTAAACACTCTGCACAAAACACGATATACGAATTTGTTTCGTGTATCAGTTGTCAAAAGCAAACTCAGTAGATTAGGTAACAGAGAATTTTTTATTTTTAAATTTGATATGACTTGAAGTCAAATCCTTTTAAGCCGTACTTAAAATTTGGATATTAAAAATAATAAAACACTGTTGGTAACGCAATTTTTGTTTGACTGATGTAATGACGTGGAAACTGATGCATTTTATCTCGCGTGCCGAAACTAATACAAAAGAAACGCGAGTTTCGGAACGCGACATTAAACTCCTCCAACTATGTATTCTATGCTCCAACGCACACACGCACATTGTTTTGATAGATATGATCTTTGACGTTAGGAACACACCTACATTGCTTAGACAACAGTGAGTGCTTGTAATTTAATATGAACTTTATACTATAGCAATAAAGCTCAAATTGACTACGTTTTAGTTACAAATCATTTGTATGGGAAAAAGAAAAGGGCTATTTTTAGGGTTTTTCCAGCAAATAATTCTAATTTTTCTCGCCGTAAGAACCATCCCTGAACTTCAACGAACATTTTAAAAAAAGATTTGGCCAAATTGGTCCAGGCGTTGTTGAGTTATGCGCTTACCAACACATTTTGCGATTCATTTTTATATTATAGATTTTATATTGTTCGTACGGTTTTTTCTTGATTTTTCAAAATATGGTAACTTTGTGTACATTTGTCCGATTTAAGTCAAATATGCGTCGTTTTGTTCGTAAACTTGTTGCCAACGAGATGCCAGCTTCATTATATCCCTCTCGTAGAAGGCTGCGTCCCTATTGGCAAAATAACTCGTAGAACCAATTTTCACAGCCCTCTCTTGAGGCCAACTTCTAACCATTAAGCGCATTCGCCATGGACAGGAAAAGATGGTAATCACTTGGTGCCAGGTCTGGACTATAAGGTAGGGTGCACTAAGACCTCCCATTCGAGCTCCTGGAGCTTCTGGCGCGTCACCACAGACGTGTGTGGCCTGGTGTTGTCCTGATGGAACACAATTCGGCCTCTGTTGATCAAAGATGGCCTCTTCTGGATGAGTGCTGCCTTCAAGCGGTCCAGTTGTTGGCAGTAGAGAGCCGAATTGAGCGTTTGGTCATAGGGGAGCAGCTCGTAGTAGATGATTCCTTGCCAATCCCACCAAACACTCAGCAAAACCTTCGTGGCCATCAATCCTGGCTTGGCCACCGTTTCCGCCGGCTCACCGCGTTTCAACCACGACCGATTTCGCTTGACGTTGTCGTAAGTGATCCACTTTACATCGCCAGTCACCAAACGCTTCAGAAATGGGTCGATTTTGTTACAGTTCAGCAGCGATTCGCAGATCGAAACTCGGTCCATCATGTTTTTTTGCGTTAGTTCGAGTGGCACCCAAACATCGAGCTTCTTTTTGAATCCACGGTTATGCAGATGGTTCGAAACGGGTTTCTGGCTTATCTTTAGTTTCTCAGCAAATAAATAAGTGCTCACGTGACGGTCTGTTTCCACTATTTCCATGATTTTATGGCAAGTTTCGACGGCGGGCCTCTTGACGCGAGGTGCATCTTTGACATCGAAATTACCGGAACGGAACCTAGCAAACCACTTTTGTGCTACACGTTCGTTTACAGTATCGGGCCCATAAACTAAATTACTTTTTTCAGCCGCTTTGGCTGCTTTTTCGCCTTGATCGAAGAAAAATTGTAAAATATAGCGAAGTCAAAGACAAACTTTTAGCGCGAATAAACACGTTCTCAGAGCCGTATATGACATGATGTGACATGTAACACCACCACCTGTTAGATAAAAACCGAACGAACGTTTTACTTGACCTAATATAATATTTTCATTTTATAGTATGGTATAGTCTACCAATATACCTCTGCTTATTATTAGACAGCCCGTTCATACAATGTTCGAGGATCTCTTAATTTCATTTCATTTATGTATATATGTATATACCATGATAACTTTGTCATGTCTTCGGGCCCATTCCGACCGTTTTTCGATCAACGCATGATTCAAATTGATCATTTGTTGTCAGTAGCGATCCGTGTTCACCGTTTCACTAGGTTTTAACAACTCGTAGTACACCACACCACACTGGTCCCACCAACCACAGGGCATTGTCTTACGGCCAAAGCGATTTGGTCTTGCAGTCGATGGGCCAGCTTCACCAGGGGAAAGCCATGATTTTTTTCGCTTCGGGTTCTCAAAATAAATCCATTTTTCGTCCCCCGTGACAATTCGATGCAGAAAAGATTTCCTATCGAATCGTTGAAGCAGAATTTCACAAACGGTTTTTCGATTTTCCATTTGTCTATCGTTCAGCTGGTGTGGCACCCATTTTTCCATACTTCTGGATCCTTCCCTGGCTTTTAAACATTGGCAAATTGCTTCTCGAGTCACATGTCGTGTTTCTGCCAATTTTTGTTGCGATTGGGTTGGATCAATATGCAATTCCTCGTCTTCGAACTTTTTCGCTGCACCAGGATGTTCATTGTCTGTCAAATCGAAATCTCCACTTTTAAATTGACGAAACCATGTCTCACATGTTCTAATCAATGGAGCATGTTCACCATAAGTTTCTACCAGCTTCAGCTGCTTTTTTCTTTTGATGAAATATCTAAGAAAAGCACGAATGCCGCAAATGCGATTTACTTGGAACGAAACTCGACATATTCTCTGAGGTAAACAAATATGACGCTATTATTTTGGCGGAATGTGACTTGTGTATTTTTGTAAGTTAATGTCAATAGAAAAAAATTACATACATGCCAAATCATAGAAATCTATACATATTGCTAGCGACATCTACTAATAAAACCGGCACATTTCAACAAACACACCTGGTATATATATATATATATATATATATAATTGGCGCTTTGTTATACAACCAAGCAAAATGGTGGAACTGTTTCGGAGATCACCACATCTTCTCATCAGACTTCTTATGGCAGGGATCGAACCAACATATCCTGACTTAACCGGCGACTTTTCTACCACTGCGCCAACATCAACCATATAATCCCTTGTTGTATTGTCACCTTGACATTTTCCTATTAATAAATGTATGTGCGTGTGTACGTATGTATACCTACCAGGTGTACAAGTATGAAATGTCGTTTTTTTAAATCAAAAAACACGTTAAATTTTGTGGAAAAAGAAAAAATCATTTATTCAAAGTATTTGCCGTCGCTAGCTACACATTTTTCCCATCTCTCGGGCAATTTGTGGATTCCACGCCAGTAGAACTCATCGTCTTTTGCGGCGAACCATTCATCGAGCCATTTTTTCACACTTTCGTAAGAATCGAAGCGCTGCTCAGCGAGTGCGTGTCCCATCGAAGCGAATAGGTGGTAATCGGATGGGGCCAGGTCTGGTGAGTAAGCCGCATGCGGAAGCACTTCCCAATTGAGTGTTTCCAACGTGTCGCGAACCGCTCTTGCCGTATGTGATGGAGCGTTGTCATGGAGAAAAATGACCTTGTGTTGTCTTTTTTGATATTCCGGTCGTTTTCTCTGAAGCGCACAGTTCAAATTGATCAATTGTTGTTGGTAGCTTGCCGTATTTGCGTTTGAGCATCGTCTTCATCCAATAATGCTTGCAGTTCGGCGTCTTCGAACCTTTTTGGTGGTTTTCCGTGCTCTTTGTCGTCGACGTCAAAATCACCACTTTTGAAGCGTTGAAACCACCGTTCACACGTTTTCACAGTTGGTACTTGTTCGCCAAAGGCTTCAACAAGCATTCGGTGCGATTCCGCAGCTGTTTTCTTCAAATGAAAACAGAAAATTAACACTGTCCGCGTTTGCTCTTTATTCGGCACGAAACTCGACATGTTGACTGCACTGAGAGTAAACGATAATGACGCTCGATTCGCGCAAAACTATGGTGGTTCGACAGTCAAGGTTGACACTTCACAAGGTCAAAGTTTTATGACAATCGATAAATATTTACGTTTGCGAGACATCTATATGTTCGAACCGACATTTCATACTTGTACACCTGGTACAATGGCTGTTCGTCAAGCGCTTACCAACAACCAAACACGTCAACAAAACAAACTACCGCGCAGAGTGAAGACGGCGTGGGTCGCTAGCTACGTACAATAACAAAACTATTAGCCAAAAAAACAACACCAAGATAAATTTACCAACGCTGATATAAGCAAATGAAAAACAATAGCTGGACGAAAATTAAACTACGATGTGTACTCAATAAACAAAATATTATTTTGGGGCGCACCCGCACTACTCCCGTGCCGCCGGAAGCTACTTTAACCCGCCTGTATGACTGCGCCCTGGGTGCAGGATGCTATAAGGATGGGTGGGGACGTAACGAGGTGAGTGACACTGTCGGCACGACCAAAGCGTACGAAACACTAAACAATCAACAAAGTGATACTTAGAAATTTCTGGTCGGGTGTGACTCCCGACTTAGGTGCTCCTCCGGTGATGTCGAAACCTGTTTTCCCCTTGGCCTCGACTGCTCTCACACAAGCCCCGACTGGCTTAAAATTTACACTAGGTCTCGACTAGCCTTAACACAAAGATTTGCCTCGACTGGCAAATCACTATTTATTTATTTTTTTTTTTAACAAAGAAAACGCTCGCCTGCACGAAAAGGATGTATTTGCTTTAAAAGATTGCGAGATTCTGCTCCGGGACGCACATACGAGCCAGGCCGCAAGCCGTATAAAGCGAAAGGTGGCACCCCTTTTTACGGAATACCCGCACAATTCATTCCGTTTCTCCAACATTTGTTAATGGAGGAGCCGTTTTGTTCGAACACGTCCTTTCGAAAACTTACACCACTGGGTAGGTATACACCAAGTACAACCGTGACATCAATCCATGGCTTTAAATTATGCAACTATTTATCGACAAATGCCACTGCCAACGCATGGAGAATATTAGACAAAAGGAAATCGACAAACTAACACGTACGCGACAAATCCACCCCTTTCTCAACGAAGAGGAAGGAATCTTCCTTTTGGTCAGGGGACGGAAATCTCCTACCGTATCCTATTAATCCCCTTTGTCTTTGCCTAAGTCATCTGCAGTGTGTGTATGTCCACGGTGACACTCTCTTCCTAACAATAAACGGCCCTACATACTTTGGCACTAACTTCGCTGCATAAAAATTTGCTGCATCTGACAGCATACAATTTTTCCTCCAGACTGACTCTCCAGGCAGTATTGTACATCTCGACGTCTAAAATTGTACTACCTCGCCAGCTTCTCACTCGCATGCTCTAACCTCGATGTAGTGTTTGCCTTAATCTCTCCGAGCTTCTTTGCTTGCTCCAGACAATTTAATTTCCCTGGTCTCCTAACTGTCTATGAAGTCCCTACTGCCTTCTAGCACCAATTCCCTAACGAAATTCACAAAATATGGCGTGGCTCCTAAGACTTCGTGCTGCGCTGTCCTAATGCAGCATGCTACCTTCGCTAACTGTTGGTCCCATGTCCTCTGGTTCTCTCATAAATAAGCCCTAAGTGTTGTCTTAATAATCTGATTAATCCTCTCGGCCGGGTTAGCCTGTGGGTGATAGTGGGAGGTGTACCGGAGCTGGACGCCATAGCCACCGCAGAGGTCCCGAAGCTCTCGACTCCTAAATTGGGGTCCATTGGTCCATTTTTGTCGTGGCAGTACGCAAACGAAATAGGAGGGGAAATTTGGAAAAAATAGTCCACTACTGGCGAACTATACTGGCAGCCTTGTGACGACTTCACTAAAGACCCTAACAGGTCCACACAAATCATCTCCCAAGGCTCTACTGCCCTGGTCCTCTCTATCATACCCCCAGATAGCTGCGAATTTTCAGGTTTCACCTGCTGACACGTTTTACACGCCCTAACATACTTTACAATGTCCAACTTCATCCTCGGCCAGTAGATTTTTTGTAAAACACGCGCAAAAACCTTTTTCGCACCCATATGGCCCGCTAACGAATTGTCATGACATTGTTTTATATTCTCACCTCTATCATGACACCCTATTACTTAATTTCACGTTGGGGAATCACCGTAAACAGAAGGAAATCTCGACCTAATAAATTTGTAGAGGTTCCCACATTCATCTCCAGGCTACGACAAAGGCTTTTTGCTACTAACCGAATCATCCTTGCCAACCAAGGGCCGGCGGTAGTCACCTCAGTAAAAACCGGCACTCTTCGGGATAGCATATCCGGAACCACACATTCCTTGCCTTTCCAATGTACTATATCAAAATCATATTGTTGGAGTTTTAAAGCCCATCAAGCTAACCTACCACACGGATCATTCAACTGATTCAACCAAATAAGTGAATAATGGTCCGTAACAAACGTAATCATCCGATAACACGGCACCTATACCGAAATCAGGCGCGTCTGTCTGGATTGTGAAAGGCCTATCGAAATCTGGGCACCTCAAAACCGTAGCTGTTACCAAGCGTTCCTTCGCTTCCTTAAAACTTCTTTCACAATCTTCAGTCCAATTGAACTTTCAGTTCTTCTTCGTTAAATCGGTAAGAGGCCTAACTAACTCTGCAAAATCTTTAATAAATCTGCGGTAACAGGACACTGTCCTTATAAATGACCGCACCCGCTTTACGTTATTCGGTACCTCAATCCGAAGCATCGCCTCTACCTTCTCGGGGTCTACGTGTAGGCCGGTCTTGTCCACCACATAGCCCAAATATTTTAACTCAGACTATACTCGGACGAATCTGAAAATCTCTGTCAGGTTGCTGATGCATTATGCAAGCCATATGGCATCCTCTATGGACCTCGACTGCTCCTCCACAGGAATTTACCAATAGGCGGACTTAATATTCTTGACTGGACAAAAACTTGGCATCACATAGCTTATCTAAGGTCGCCGACACATATGGAAATGGGTAACTGTCCTTATCGGTACATTTATCAAAACCTAAATGTACCGTCTTTCTTTCTGATCATTACAACTGGAGACTCCCATGGACTATCTGATTTCTGTATCACTCCTTTGTCGAGCATATCTTTAACCTCCTCGTCCATACGCGACTATATGACGGGAGATACAGGGTAATACCTCTGTTTGACAGGTTCAACTCCTACCCTTACCCTGATCTTATGCTCGACTAAATGGGTACGGCCTAGCCCTTCCGGCATAGCCTGGAAAGTCCAAGCTATTAATTGACCTAATGCCCTAGATTGTCTGTCACCTAACTCGAAGTGGTCCACTATTGACACTAAAGGTTCTGGTTCCGGCCGAGAAAACGACCACTTCTTTCTCGATATATCCGGGATAATACCCACTTTGGCCCAAAAATCGATGCCAAGGATTGCGCCCTGAGGAAACTCTGGAACCACGAGGCATTTCAAGAGAACCGTCTTGCTCCCCATTTCGATTGGTAACAAAACCGAACCTAACACCGAGATATGACCTCCATCCGCGAGAGTACCTCTCAAAAAATTCGAAACAGTACTCACCTTAAAATCAAAACGAACTCACTTTCTGCGAACCTAGCCGACCTAAAAGAAAAACCATGTATATTAATATCCAAATAAGGGCGTTCGTCGTGACTGTTCGTCACCAACGAAAACGGTAGCCTAACATCTTCAACCTCAATACCTACGTTTGCCAGCCCCCTTTCCCTTCTTACACTCCGAGAAGATCTGCCTAAATCTCCTGCAATTAAAACACCGGATATTCGATCCCGGCCTGAAACTATCAACAGGTTCCGGCTCCGCTAACCACCCCGACTTTTACACCAGCCGAGACATAAGCCCAGTCAGGTTCCAACAAACCTTTGGCCTTATAATTAATCGACCCTACAGTCACCAGTGCTAACTGGGTATGGTAGAATGGTAGGATATTCGCCTTAATAAATCCTAAAAATCTTCTCTCTGACAGAGTCTCTTAGAGTCTGCCAAACATAATCTTCATAGTCGCCACATATACACCTATGGACTCATTTGCTCCTCTAGTCCTTGGCCTAACCTCGTCAAGTAAGAGATCGTCGTAGTTGGGGTGCAAAAATTCCAACTTCAACTCTTTTACTAACTGCTCCCAACTTCCTAGTGTCTTTCTAATGTAAGGACCCCAAAATCTTAGTTGTTGGAGCTATATATATTTCTGGCCTAATAATGAAAATACGAATATTTATCAACGAAAATGGTTTTATTGTTTTTCAAAATATTCTCCATCAAGATTTATACACGTTTGAATGCTTCAACAGCATCTTCTGGCGACGAAAATCGTTGACCACGCATTATTTTCTTGATGTGTGGGAATAAAAAGAAGTCATTGTGTGCCAAGTCAGATCTGTACGGCGGATGACCCATCAATTCGACGTTTTGGCCGGTCAAAAAAGCACTGGTTTGAGCCGATGTGTGAGAGCTCGCATTGTCATGGTGCACAATGATTCGTCTTCTCTTGTTCGTTCTTCGAATTTCTCCGAAGACTTCAGGCAAACAAATAGTGGTGTACCACTCAGAACTGAACGTCCTACCTAGCTCAAGCGGAACAGTCGCCACATGACCAGTTTTGCCGAAGAAACAGGCGACCATTTGCTTTGAAGTGCTACTTCCACGAACAACTTTCGTTGGATTTGGCTCGTCTTGGAAGAGCCACACGGTCGATTGCTGTTTTGTTTCGGGCTCATACGCATAGATCCATGATTCGTCACCTGTGACGATCTTATAAACGTCTTTTGAAGCACCGCGATCGTATTTTTTCAGTATTTCTTTACACCAATCCACACGAGCCTTTTTTTGAGCGATTGTCAAATTGTGCGGGATCCAACGAGAACAAACCTTTTTCACGGCCAGGTGTTCATGCGATATCGAATGTATGCTGGTGGGAGAATTGCATAGGCATGCCTCTATCTGAAGGTATGTTACATGACGGTCTTGCATTATCAGTTCACGTACGGCATCGATGTTTTCTGGCACAACGGCTGTTTTTGGACGACCTTCACGGAATTGGTCTTTGAGCGAGCGTCGGCCACGATTGAATTCGTTGTACCAGTTTTTCACAGTGCTATAGGATGGTGCTTTATAGCCATACAAAGATTTTAGTTCATCGATGCACTCTTGTCGTGATAATCCACGTCGAAAGTTGAGAAAAATGATCGCACGAAAATGTTCTCGAGTAAATTCCATTTTTTGGCCGAGATGAAGTTTTTAATTCCCTGTAAATAAAACAATTCACGATTAAATGACAAAACGTTCTGAGTGATGTTATGCTAAAAAATGTCAAACTTTCCAATGGAAATGTCAGATTGCACCTGGCAACACTTAGTGTTGCCTAGGCCAGAAATATATATAGCAGCCTTCGTATAACTGAAATACACGGGAGCGACGTTAGCGTCTAAATACCTACACTGCTGGCCCTTACTTTAGTTGCTACACGTTATTAGCAGCGTGAACCAATTCCGCTTATTGTCTTGAATTTGGTTTGTTGTTGTCACGCGCAAGACTATAAGTGGTCGGTAAGCAGTATGGCCGGATGCGTTATTATTGCAGTATTGAAATTTCCTTTGTTGTTACGTGCAAAGCTGTAGACGCGCCGTCAGCAGATTTTGGTGAAGCGATATTTTGGCCGGATGATTGGTTACCTGTGTTAGCTACTCCCCCTCTTGAAGAGAAAGCGTCCTCGGTTTCTTTTATGATATTCTTCAGTACCACCATATTTTTTTGTCGTCTCCTCCGAAGTATTGTTATGTCCATAGCTAAGGCTAATACGATTAGGAGCAAGGCGCTTCCCGATTGTATGGAGCGGGTTTCAATAAGATTCCGTAGATGAGCTATGTGCCTGAGATTTTTTATATTCATTCTTTGTAGGTGGGGGAGCGATATTAGCTCAATATGTTCGGCGTAGTTAACGTGCTGTGCGGGTATCGCCTCGGGGTGTGAATGCATTACCTCGTTCCAGTTGCTGTAAACAGTGGAGTTTATCGTAATATACGTATGACCTTTGAGTGTTATCAAAAAACTTCCTCTAGCCAATCTTGTAAAATTTTCGTTTTGTATTATAGCGGGCTGGTAATTAATTAGAGATACGCCGTTATCGATCTCCTCAATGTACATTGGGCCAGCGAGCCGATTTTTCGACGAAAATTAAAGTTTTAAAGCTAGGTTCTTGAAATTTCGTACATATGATAGTGTCGATGGACAAAAACATATCCAAGTTTCAGACCGATCTAACCACGCCTTCCCTAGCCGCCCATATGAGATAGGTTTCCTCTTATTCTTAATTGTACGGTAATTAATAATGTTAGCACTCGTTAAATTCAGCAAATGTTTTTAATTAATTTTTTTTAACACATAACCTTAATATTAATAACTAAAAAATAACAATGCATTTAAAATGACTATAAATAAGTATTTTACATTTAAAAATGTTCATAAAAGTCGTGTTCTACATCAATATCTATTGAAAACGGATTTTCAGAGTCAGAATTTGAATCACTATCACTATTGTTAGCATCAAAATCGGGAACATTGTTATTATTGTTCATGTTAACAAAATTTAGCAAGTTTGGTGATTTCAAACGTTCGATTGCTGGTAGGGGTAGTTTATTTTGCTGGCCCAATCTTTTTGTTAGATAGATGCTCGACACAAGAGGATCTGAGGAATCCATTGCTCAGTGGAAAATGTCTGCCATGTTGTTCTGCCGTGTACTCTTTCGAGCATGTAACCTGTCACTTTTACAGTATTTGCTGCGAGCCTCTGAGGCGTTTTCGCCAAGAACACCTAATGGAAGGATTGATGCTTCTATTATTTGGTAGCCGTGCATTAACACTTTATGGACCGTTGCCGACATTGAAAACCATGGATACAAGGACATATATCGAGTTATGGTTTTCTGGCAATATTTTTTAAATTGTGTTGGATCAATTGGTAGGTCACAAGAAATAGCAATTAAAATATTGCTAAAATATGCAATGAGGAATTCATCAAGACCTAAAATTTCAGCTAGTAGCTTAGGTTGTGCAAACGCCCTCCTTGCTGTATTTCCGTCATTGGTATTACCATTGCCATTCTGCTTAGGCTTATCCACATGTAGGGCCATAGCATTCCACATTTGCTTCTGAATCGTCTTTTTTGTTTCGCCATTTCTTCTTTTCCATTTACATCTCTCACTTGCCATTTTTTAAGATTCAGTCTATATGTAATTTTAAGAATGAATTCAAAAAATCGAATCCAGGCATGTAGAGGACTTATGCCATATTTTAATGCTTCATGTCTTGGCTTAAATTTTGGTGAGTCCATTTTAGCATTATCCAAGAAGCCTTTCAAGATTTAGTTTCAGTCAAAATGTTTAAAACTTTTCCATCCAAAAGTGTCATTTGAAGATCATTTTCAACTGAAATTGATTTTCTATTTACAACGGTGCAGACATATGAAGACAAACCTTTTATTTGATTATCCAAATTTTTTTTCTTAGCAAGAATATGGTCTTTTGTCTCTTTAACAAACTCAAGCTTGACTGGTCTACAAAATCTAATCGACGGAGGAGTACGATTCATCCAAAATACATTTCCAATATGGTCCATTAATTTTAGGGGGATTACTGTTGTCGCAAAAAGCGAGTCGTCAGAAAGCAATGAATCACATCCAAAAAAGTGTTGCTTATAGCTGCTTTGTCCGGTTGTTCCGTCAAATCCATAGCTTACAATAAGGGCCAGACTTAAAGTATTGCCAAGCTGCTCAAATAAATCTTCTTGCATTTGAATTATACGGCAACTAGTGTGGTCTAAAAGACTTTGCAGCGGGACTTCAGCAACTGACTCGGTTACATTACTATCAAAAGGTCTACATTTTAACTTCTCTTCTCTCACTTTGTTGCAAGCAGGTAAAAGTTCACAAGATCGAGAAATGCTAAGCTCCCGAAAGTTGATGTATTGACTTTTACTCAATGAATTTTCAAGCAGATGTTAAAGCCTCATCCTCCGTTAGTCGAACCGAGTCATTTTTCTGAGTAAAAAGATTTTTTCTAGCCTTATTGGAGTCACTCGGAATAAAAAATGTATTTTTTAACACAAGGGCTGTATCTTTATCGTTCGATTTTTTGGCCGAAACTGCAGCGACATGCACAAGAAGAGGTGTGTTGTGACCCTGATTTACAGCTAAATCGGTTGCCAATTTTCTTTTCTGACGGGGAACAGCGTTAATATATTCAATGGGTGGGCGTCCAACTGTCTTGATGTAGACGGCTTTGGATTTGAAAACAACAATGAACTTACTGTTATAACCATGTTGGACGAAAGCCATTTGGTATGCTTTGTCTTAAATCTGGCCATATTTCTATTACAATTTGCCAAATTCTTTTGTATGTAAAGGTGAAAGCTTCTCACTTTGGTGTTGATTTCATCCTTTTTCTCCGTGCCTAAGTCGAATTCTTTCAGTTCATCATAAATCCAACTCGAAACGGAAGATGCGCTACGATTGTTTTGTATGTAGATATCAAGCAGTTGCTCATAGGCGAACTCAACCACAGCTGTAATATTAAGGATTATACACATCTGAGCAAAAAGGAGCAAAAAAGATTTTTTAAAGTAGTTTATATACACTTTGCACTATAATGACACATAATTACTTTTTGGCACAAATTGGCACAAAATTAGTTATACTCCACAAAAGACGGGTTAGCAGGTTAGCTTTTTTCTACTTTTGGACAACACGAATAAACGCACACAAAAAACACATTAACAAACATGAAAAATTTTTTTTAATACAAATATTCTACATACCTTGGTCCTTCTTTTCCATAATTTTTGTGAAAATTGGGTAAACCACAAAAATTTTGGCACACTCGCAAGTCAACAAAATTTTTCCTGCGCTTTTTAGTTTCGCATGCATGCAATCAAACAGCTGACTTAGAAGGGCTGCCAAAATTTCAGGGATGCATCGAAACAACTAAAATCTTTTGATTCATTTTAGTCGAAGTATATCCTATTCAAATTTTATTAGTAAAACAGGTTTACTTTCTATAAAAAATTTGAATTTTCTTCGAAAGATCGGCTCGCTGGCCCAATGTGCAATGGCGGGCATGTGATCGGCGGATTTGGATTTGCAATTTGCATAGCGCTAGTTCAGGTTGTTGTCGTACGCAGGGGCTTTCTTTCAACGGCTGGCAGAAGTTTGCCAGCTTCCTTGCAATTATAGAGTGGGATGTATTCTCTGTTGCATTCAGCCATAAGATTCGTTTCTAAGAAAATAATCTTCCCTTCCTGGACTACGGGTAGCAACTTTACATTATTACAAATTCTAGTTACCTTTGGGTATTTAATAATGAAATAAATAAACTGTGTATTTTGAAATATCTTAAATTTAGAAACAGAAAGTATGTCAGTTATACTAGTATTTAAAGAGAGTTCAGCAGCTAATATATTACTTATTTCCATGCCATTAAGCAGAATTGGGTTAATAATATTTACTTTAGCTAGAGCTACTGATGTAATGATGGTTTCTAATTGCATTATTACCACTCTGTTTCTAGTGCTGACTAAAGAAAAAAGGTTTCCCGTGTCGATCTACGTCCCTTTTGCCTGTGTTAAAAGTTTATTAACTGTCACCGTTAGTTCGTTAATTTGCTTCTGGGAGTTGATCCGATTCCGGGGTTAGGGGGATGCCGCTGGTATTTTGCTTCATGACATATTTTGCAATTTGAAATTAATTCTTTTAACATTTTTCTTAAGTCAGGAAAGTAGTAATTTTCTAGGACCTGCTGTTCATTTTCGCGACAGGATCTATGTGCACGCTTGTTTAGGCCAGTGCCTAATATTATCGACCACCCCAGTATTCATAACTGATTTTGCATAAAACTTTTCATAGTTCTGCTAATATTTTTCACACGGTTAATATCACTCGTTATTATTCCACCAAAGGAAGCGGTCTGCTTACGGCCACCATCGAACTCACTAGAGGTAAATTTATTGTGTAATTATAATAAATATTGAATAAATATTATAACACGCTCAAAGTCAACATCGACTAAACCACATATCAATTTTTCCTTTTCTTTATTTTCAACAATAACAAACATCTGGGTACGTCCTGTATTGGAGCGACTGCCTGGACATGGTCCTTCGACGCCGTTAATAAAACAATATTTTCACCAGCTACCATTGGAAACTACAAGACACATTACAATTGAAATTCATTTTTGGAAGTCTGCCAACACACACACACACACGTTGGTACCGAGATTTAAATTGGGGAGTCTTTAACGTTTGCCAAAAACCGATATTCAACTAAGCGAGAAGTGCTCCAAGGATTTATCACCGAGGGTTATACGAGAAAATATATCAAATTTAATCACTATTTTCCAACAACTCGTCATATCAAGGTACGTGGGTATATTCGTTGCACTTGAAGTTAACATTGCTATCTTTTGTTATATATATATATATATATTGATAAATATTTTACATATATGTACATAAAAGTTACTTTGTGAACAGAAAAAAAGTGATATAAACTGTGTGATGTGCATTTAATTTTGCAGTGATCTTTTAAATATTCATACACTTGCACTTAGGTTTTGCATTATTCACTTAGGTCGGAACTCCTTTTAATCATTTATTTAGTAAACGTGAAAATATCACAACTGTAACACTGGGTACGTCCTATTTTGGAGCGACTGCCTATTAACTTTTCACAAATTATTATTATTTTTTTATTTAATCGCGCGAAAAAAAAGTCTCAACTTTATTATATCCGTAATTAAACACCGTTTGCAAACAGCAACAACAATAATTTTACTGTATGAGGATTGGCCTTTTTTCTCCTCATATAAACCGCAACTGTATTTAATTTTATTATTCAGCACAATTGTATATTTTTCACTATTTTTTCACTTTTCATAAAATCACTTTTCAAAACCTTTATCTGGATTTGAGTAAATGGATGGCGAGCATCTCATCTTAAGTTGAGCATTAAAGTGCATACACACACATGCAAGCATACAAATTGATTTATACACACATACGTATTTGATCTAGTTAAATAAAGCATAACTACAAATTTATTGCGAATAGCACATTTATCTTTTTCTCGATTGGCATGTTATTTGATTATTTAATATAATGGAAGTTTTTGGTCGCTTAACCGACTCAATTTTTGAATTCGAAAATGATTTCAACAGTACAAATGCATCTGAGCAAACGAAATATTCACTGCAAATACAGCAAGAAGAATTCAAAGCGATGTATGACAAGGTTACATCAGCTTATAATGTGTTTATAACGGGACCAGAGCCTATAGCAAAATCTGATTTGTCTAACGTAAAAAAGAAGAACCAATTATGCTATCAAGCTTACTTACGTTGCTCATCTAAAATCCGTGAGTTGTTAGACAATTTTGAAAAAAATCAACGTATAGCCGTCCCATCAAATGAGAACGACTTACACCTTCCGCCATGTGACACAGAAGTGTTGAAGGCTTGAAGAAGCTTCCACGACTCACACTGGGACTTTGGAAACAGTCCGTAGAAAAGAAGACTGAGATCTCCAAATGGGAAGAAATGGACAACTTCCTAACAAACAGATTCCATGCTTTAGAATTTATTTCTGGTGCAGTCAGAAATAATGAAGTAGATAAAACGTCGAAATCACTAAAATTCAAAAATTCTGCACCTCAATTTAGAAACAAGATAGGTGCATTTCAAGTAAGTGTAACAAAATACACAAATTGTTCAATTGTCCAAACTTTCGCAAGTTTAAGCCAGACAGAAGGATAGAAGAGATCAAAAGGATCAAAAGCTGTCACAATTGTTTATCACCGGCACATTTGGTTTATGATTGCACTAGCCCATACACTTGTAGCACTTGTCATGGAAGACACCATTAACTCTTACACATAGTCAAGGAACAATCGAAAACATCGTTACCAAAAGATCATCATGATCCAGCAGAAGAACTACCTTTGACTTCTCGATAGGCTCAGTTGGCCAGGGATTCTGGAAGAAGAAAAAAAGGATCAGTAGGAAGAGTTAATTCATGCAGGAACAACTAATGGCATTCTTTTGGGGACAGCACGGGTTAATATACATCTCAATGGCACGAATTTTACAGCCAGAGCTCTAATAGATTCTGGCTCTGATTGTTCGTTTGTAACCGAAAATCTCGAACGAAAACTAAACTTGCCTGCTAAAAAAAATGCTTGCTCAAGTTTTTGGCATTAACAATTCTTCTTCTGCAAAAGTTGAAGAATCTTGTTTTGTCCAACTGCGATCGCCAATTAATCCACTATTAAACATAAACCCTAATCTTTTGGTATTGTCTCAGCTAACTGGAAATCTGCCATCTTGTCAAATAAGCGCAATGACTAGGCAAGCATTTCCAGATTTAGTTTTGGCAGATAAACGTTTTTTGGCAAACGAACAAGTCGATCTTGTTTTAGGCGGAAATGTTTATCCCCAAATTATGCTAGAAGGAATGAGAAAAAATGTGCTTAACACACTTCTGGCACAAGAAACAGTATTTGGCTGGATATTGACTGGCAGTCCAGGTATTGCTGCAAAGGCCTACAATAAGGTCTCGTACTATAGCGAAGTAACTTTGGACAAACAACTTGCTGCCTTTTGGGAACTGGAAGACTTACCAAAAGGTAGAGTTCCAAATGAAGAAGAAAAACTCTGTGAAGAGTTATACCAAAACACCACACGTCGAAACGAGGAAGGCAAATACGTGGTATCGCTTCCGTTTAAGCCAGGTTTCCATACAAGCATTCTATTAGGTCCTTCCTTTAAAATCGCGTGCGCACAATTTTTTAAAAATGAAACACGTCTCCTGAAAAATACAGAATTAAAGGTTGAATATGATAAAGTTCTAACAGAGTATTTAACTTTAGGTCATATGTCAAAAATTAGCAAAAACATATCAGATGACGCCACTGATAGTTATTTTCTACCACACCATGCCGTACAAAAGGAAGAAAGTACCTCCACAAAACTACGAGTGGTCTTTAATGCATCATGTCCAACAGCTAATGGTACTAGCTTAGATGATGCACTTTTCACAGGTCCGGTCTTACAAGCAGATCTGACAATTTTAATTCTCCGCTGGAGATTATTTCAATACGTCTTCAACAGCGATATCGAGAAGATGTATAGACAAATTCTTTTAGATAAAAATCAAACAAAGTACCAACGTATTGTCTATCGCGTTAACAGTAAGGAACCTCTGTCCGTTTACGAGCTTAAAACAGTAACATTCGGGGTAAATTGCGCACCTTACTTAGCAATTCGAACTTTACTCTAAATAGCTAAGGATTTTGAAACTTCATTTCCTTTGGCATCAAATATTTTACGAAATTCAATGTATGTTGATGATATTTTAGCAGGAGGACACACCCTCAATGCCGCAATAAATGCAAGAGATCAAATTGCCAAGGTCTTATAATCAGCCGGCTTCTCTTTAAGGAAATGGACACCGAATTGCGAAGAGTTATTACGAAATATCCCAAAAGCGCATTTGCTTAGGGAAGATTTCCTACAATTCGACGATACAAGCACAGTAAAAGCTTTGGGTATCCGTTGGAATGCGCGTTCAGATAGTTTTTACTTTAGCGTAAAACCTATCACAAATGGTGAAACGATTATGGAAAGAGCGATACTGTCAGCGATCGCCAAACTTTTCGATCCATTGGGATGGCTTGCCACGATAATAGTTATAGCAAAGATTTTAATGCAAAATATTTGGTTGGAAGGCACAGATTGGGATGAATCAGTGTCCTCAACTACGTTGGATCGTTGGAAGACGTTTCAAGAGAATTATGACGAAATCGACAATATTAGTATACCAAGGTGAATGCATTACTCTCCAACAGACCAAGTGGAGATACACGGCTTCTGCGACGCCTCCGAAAAGGCTTATGCAGCAACCTTATACTTGCAAGTCCAGAAGCAAGGCAACGTTTATATAAACCTCCTCTTAGCAAAAAGCAGGGTGGCACCGGTTAAAACCATTTCTCTGCCATGCCTTGAACTTTGTAGAGCTGTTTTACTAGCTGAACTAGTGGAATCAACAATCGAAAATCTGATTCTGGCAGATACAAAGATACATTTATGGACAGACTCAACAATAGTACTAGCCTGGATACGAAAACCTCCGTGTTCATGGTCTACTTTCGTCGCGCACCGGATAAAGAAAATTACTGAAAAGGTAGGAAACGACAACTGGAGGCATGTAGATTCATCAAATAAATCAGCAGACCTAGGTAGCAGAGGTACGTTAGCGAATGAGTTGATAAACAACTCCTTATGGTGGAAAGGCCTTTCCTGGTTACAGGAAGATGAAGGAAACTGGCCTTCCCAAAATGCGGACTATAATACAAACGTTGAAGAAAAACGAGTACAAGTACACACAGTAACACAAGAAAACTATAGTGATATTATCGAAAGATTTTCAAATTTGTCTAAAGCTTTGAGAGTGATCTCTTATGTTTTAAGATTCTTTCAAAGAACTTACTCTAAAACGAAAGACTCATTTAGGCCCGTTTTCACAATGTCCGGTTAAGCACTTAATCAGAACTTAATCGGAAGGTAGCAAAAAATTCGTTTTCACAATGTCCGGTTAAGGCGCATCTGCCAATTAAGTTGCGGTTAACTTAACGCCAACATCGAGTGGCGATTAGCTCTTAACCAGAAGATAATTTGACAGCTGCAAATTGTAAAATAATAAAGGAAATAGTATTCCGACAGTGGTTTTAAAATAAATTTTATTATGGAAAATTTGGAACGCACTGCCTATCTGGCTGCGTTGATGCAGAGGCGTATTTATAGGGAAAGAACGTGCCGTACACAAATAAATTTTTTTGAGAAATATGATGAAGAAGTTTTTATTCGTAGATTTCGTCTTTCCAAAAATAGTGCAAAATACGTTTTGGAAAAAATAGAAAATAAAATTAGAAGCCGCAATGAAAGGTTTGTGAATATAATAAGCTTGGAGTAAATAAATATTGTTGATAATTTATTTGATTTTGCAGGAATCAAGCGGAAATGTTGCTTTTGACATTGCGCTTCTATGCATCAGGAAGTTTTTTGATTTGTGTTGCTGATTTCTGCGAAGTAAGCGTGGCGACTGCAAGCCGGGTGGTGAATAAAGTTTCTATTGCTATAGCGGCACTTTCACAATCATTCATCAGAATGCCACAAACAAGCAGAGAAATTGAGAACGCAATGCGCACATTTCACCGAATAGCGAAATTTCCAAAGGTGGTGGGGTGTATAGATTGCACTCATGTCAGAATCCAATCTCCTGGAGGAGAAAATGCCGAAATTTTTCGAAACATAAAAGGGTACTTTTCCTTCAACGTACAAGCTGTCTGTAATGCAAAATTGGAAATAATAGACCTTGTATGCAGGTGGCCCGGTTCTGCACATGATAGCAATATTTTTCATAATAGTCGTCTGAAGCACCGGTTTGAACAAAACGAATTTAGGGACTGTTTTTTACTAGGTGACAGTGGTTATGGAGTCAGTAGCTACATGATGACTCCACTTTTACATCCCAATCTTCGCGCTGAACGGCTTTACAATGAATCTCAAATACGTACTGGAAATTGCGTAGAGAGGTGCTTTGGAGTATGGAAACGTCGTTTTCCAGTACTATCCCTTGGATTGAGAGTTTCACTCAGCACAGCTATGAACATCATTGTTGCCTGTGGAGTGTTGCACAATATTGCCATCCAGAACAATGACTCTAATTTGGATGAAGTAGAATTTCAAGTGCATGAATCAGCAGAAACATCCTTTGATGCCGACGAAAGTATACACATAGCTGAGGTGCACAGAAACGCTATTGTAAGGTCTAGTCTAATTAGAGATTATTTTGCAAGAATGGTTTATTTTTATAATAATTTATAAGATCATTTATAATTATTGTTTTCTTTCAGGTTATAACCATAGATATATATTACATATGCATATTCTATACCTGTACGTCTTTTTTCCAAATAAAAAAATATATTAAACGAATTTCATTTAACAAAAATTTTATTTTTATTTATTAAGCAAAAAAGAAAGGAATTCAGGTACATTATTTTCTTCAGTAATAAAATAGATGCTTAAATTAATTCTAAATTAATGAGATCCTCAAAACTTCATTAGGAACCAAAAAAAAAAATTATATTATTATTTCAGCTATTTACATTCTGGAAAAGAATTAAAAATGAAAATAGAATTTTTACAAACAGAAATAGTTCAAAGCCATTCACTGGGAACTTTCTGCGCTTTAGAATCAATTTCTATTTTTAAAAGTTCTAATTTCATTTTTAATTCTTTTATTTCTAGATCATGCTTCTCCTTCGCCATTGCATGTTTTTCTGCCGCTATTTTGTTTTCTTCCTCCCAAAACAAATTGTAGGAACCAGAAATACATTTCTTCGATTTTTTTTACCTCTATCTATAAGTTTTTCATCTTTCCTCATCCGCAATCTATTTGGATTCCATGAGCTCCAGTCAGGCGTATGAATCTCGAGGATAAAACACCTCCAGATTAATTAAAGTGAATGTAAATATAATTATATTAAATTACAACCTCAGGACTCCCAACAATTTCCACACACTCCTCCGCTGTTTCACTCGGCAAAGAAACACCCAAACACTGGTACGCTGGGTGCGCTGATTTTTCATATGTGGGGGAGAGAACGCTGATGGCTGAAATAATATAACTTCTGCTCAAATATAAACGAGACTGGCTCAATAAAACAAAAACTGTTAATTATTCTTCAATATTTATATTATCCCCTTCAAAATAGTCACCATTAGAGCCGATACACATATGCCACCTTTTTTTTTTAAATCTTCATAACACTTCTGGTAGGCCGCTTTAGGTATAGCTTTCAGTTCCTTCTTCGAATTCTCTTTTATGACTTCAATCGACTGAAAATGCTTTCCACGAAGCGGCAATTTGAGTTTAGGGAAAAGAAAAAAGTCACACGGTGCCATGTCGGGTGAATACGGTGCTTGCGGAACAATATTTACGTTGTTTTTGATCAAATAATCGCGTACAAGACGAGACGTATGAGCAACAATTTTGGAACAAGTCGAGCAGACACACGTCTCATGCCCAAAACATCGTGAATAATGCTCTGAGCGGATCCATTTGATATGTTGAGCTCACTAGCTATCTCTCTTTCAGTCACACGACGATTTTCCAACAAAATTTTCTTTACTTTTTCGACGTTTTCTTCGTTTATTGACGTTGCTGGATGACGATCATGGGGCAAGTTCTCCAGCGATGTACGGCCGTCCTTGAACGACTTATACCAATCAAAAATACGTGCACGTGATAGGCAAGACTCCCCATAAGCCTTCTGCAACATTTTCATTGCGTCCGTCGCACTTATTCCATTGAAATAACAAAATTTCAAACAAACTCTTTGCTCAACGTTAATTTCCATAGTAAAAATTCGAAAAACACACTCGAGGTTGACTTGTTTATAGTGCCGTAAAAAAAAAACTATGAGACAGATCGCGCTCAAATTTGACATGTAAACATATAACAGTCCTGCCAACCTAAACAAAAAAAAGTATGGTCATATGTCTTGTCCTTGTCGACTTATGGATAAAGTCTCGTTTATATTTGAGCAGAAGTATGTATTGCTAAAAATCCCACTGCCTAGAATTTCATGCGAAATATCTTACCATCGCTGTCAAAACCATTTTCCAACCCGGTTGCAGATTGTCCCATTAAAGCAGCAAGCCTTTCAGTATTGGCATCTTGCCGCTGCTTAAAGAGTCCGCCACCTGTTTTATACAATTCCATTTTTTCTTTCGCCAAAGATTTCCTAGCCTTTCTCTTCAAATTTTCATACTTTTCTCTTAAGTTTTTGGGCCCTCTCCGAATTCCCACTTGAACCTCAAATTCAACATCAATGTTTTCCGCCAATGTTATTAAAACACTTTCTTCAGTGCTTGAAAAATTTGGAAGACGATTTCTGTTTTTATTTTCCATTATATTAGAATAATTTAAAAAATACAACGGATTAATTTAAAAATTGCACGCAAAAATGTAAAAATATGTGAGCTGTCACGCAGTTTTTGTCTATTCACAAGAAACATTTTTGTGAATTTACCTTAAAATATTCACAATGATCAAACTAACCAGAAGTTAAGTAACCAGAACTTGGTGAAAACGAAAGTCTCACATCAGCCTATCTGACGGTTAGCTATCCTCCGGTTAAAATTAAATCAATCGGACATTGTGAAAACGGGCCTAAGAGTTGCATCAAAAATTTCTTTTATCTCAGGGCTTCCGATGTAGTTTAAAAATCTTTAACCCAAATAAAGTCCGAAATCTTGGACCAAAAATTATTAAAAGCTGTTCTGTCGTCGATTTGGATTTCCGATTCCGATTCAAAAAGAAGTTCTGCAATCCTATCGGAATTCGGACAAAGAAATTCAAGTCAATTAGGCGAGTTGCTGGCAAGTAACCAGCAACCAGAGAAATTGAGAGCACAATATGCGCGTTTTACCGAATAGCGAAGTTTCCAAAGGTGTTAGAGGTTTAGATTGCACTCATGTCAGAATTCAATCACTTGGCGAAGAAAATGCCAAAGGTTTTCGAAGTTGAAAAGGATACTTGAAAAAGGGAAATAATGGATTTTGTATGCAAGTGACCTGGTTCTGGACATGACAGCATTATTATTAATAAAAGCTGTCTGATTCATCGGTTCGAGCAAAGCGTATTTAGGGACTTTTTTAATTGGGTGGCAGTAGTTATGGAGTCAGCAACTACATGATGTGTCTTTTACATCCCAATCTTCACGCTGAACGTTTTTACAATGAATCTGAAATCCGTACTCGAAATTGGATTGAGAGTTTCGCTCAGCACAACTATGAACATCAGTGTTGCCTGTAGAGTGTTGCACAATTTTGCTATCCAGAATGACTCTAACTTGGATGAGGTAGAAGTTCAAGTGGCATCCGCTGATGCCGACGAAAACATAGCTGAGGTGCAAAGAAACCATATACATAGATATATTATATAAATTTTATACATGTAATTTAAAGCCTTTTTCCTAATAAAAATATATGAATTTCATTCAATTAAATTTTTTTCACTCAATTAAATTTTTTTCATAACCAAAAAATAAAATAAAAAAAAAATAAAAGAGAACACGGAAGATTTTAAAAATTACTCAACCAAAGCTTGTAGAAAAATTTAAGCAGATAGAAGCTGTCATGCAGTTTTGGTGTATTCACAACGCAAATTTTTGTGAATCTACCTTACAATATTCACAATGTTCAAACTAACCAGAAGTTAAGTAACCAGAACTTGGTGAAAACGAAAGTGTCACATCAGCGTATCTGACGGTTAGCTATCCTACGGTTAAAGGTTAAGTTAATCGGACATTGTGAAAACGGGCCTTAAAGTTGATTCTTGCTCATCTGATGAAATTAGAGCAACGAATACACGTTTAATAAAAAATATTTCAGAAACAATTCTATAAAGAAGAGTACGATAAATTGAAATCTAAAGAAGCAATAAATTCTAAAAGTGAAATACTTCCCCTTAACCCATTTCTAGATCAACATGGCGTAATAAGAATTGGTGGACGCACCACTTTCTCTCGTGCGTTCACCAACAGAGGTGTGGACTTCACAGGACCGTTCGAAATCAAAAGCTACCGCGGTAGATGTTGTCGAATTTCGAAAGGTTACGTCTGTGTGTTCGTTTGCTTTTCTACAAAAGCGATTCATCTAGAAACAACTACCGACTTGAGCACCGCATCCTTTTTGGCAGCATTTGCCAGACTCGTTGCTAGACGAGGATGTCCAAAAAACGTATATTCCGACAATGGTACCAACTTTGTTGGAGCCTCACGATCCTTGAGGTCCGAATTTAAAGCCTTTATGGCAGATGCTCGCAATAGCACCATTTCAAAGTACGCTTTTCAAACCCTTATGTGGCATTTTATCCCAGCTTCAGCTCCTCATATGGGAGGACTGTGGGAGGCTGGTGTAAAAAGCTTTAAAACCATTTTAAAAAAAATGCTTCAAATTTAAAATATTCATTTGAAGAACTCAACACGTTAATATGTCGAGTCGAGTCATGTCTTAACTCGCGACCGCTTTGTCCTTCTTCAAATGATGCCAACGATTTGGAGCCATTGACTCCAAGACATTTTTTGGTTGGTGGACACTTATTAGCTCCACCAGAACCAGATGCGAATGAAAATCCAGTATCTGTTCTGAATCGGTGGCAAAAGTTAAAAGCATGACATCTTTTATTTTATAAAAGATGGAAATCAGAATATCTAAACGAAATGCAAAAACGCATAAAATGGAAACATTCGCAACAAAATGTAAAGGTAGGCGATTTAGTGGTTATCAAAGAAGATAACACAAAACCCAACGAATGGCGATTGGGAAGGATAGTACATCTTCATCCAGGTTCTGATAACCGTGTCCGCGTAGTAGACATAAAGACCGAAAGAGGTCAAGTGACAAGGCCGCTTGTCAAATTAGTCCTACTACCATCAGACAATGAAAACGTCAGGTCAAAAGATACAATATAACACCTCATTCCATACAATAAACCTAACATCCAATGAATTTTTTTGCTTTTTTTTTTAAATTTTTTTTACATGAAAACTTAGGCAAGTTAAATACATAAGAATGCATGAAAATATGTGGTTTTGTTTCACTATCTATTAACAATAATTTAGTCAACTACATATTTAAAATTATTTATTTCAATTAAACGATTTAAAAGCTCTGCTATTTAAAAAATGGTATACGCTTTTGCCATAATTCAGTACCGAAATGAACCCAAAGGAGTCCAAAGAGAGCGCCTAAATGGGCAGCATGATCAAAAAATTTCCAGCCCATTATCCAACCAGCCAAATGGAAACCCGCCGAAAATTTCAGCATAGGTAGGAAGAATAAGCTTAGTTGCGTATCTGGATATTTTCTGCCAACATACGCCAGAATCGCCATTACCACACCTGAGCTCAAGTAAACACCCAAAAACTGCTCTTTTTCCCAAGGACAACACACCTGCATTGGAAAAACTATGTAGAACATACATATTCGCAAATAAATGAAAAAGGAAATAATGACTAAAAGTGGACAGGATTCGAACAAAGTAAGTCATCATAGTGTTACGCAAGGATGGCACGCACCAAAGCCTAAAGACCAACACCTTTAATGCCCAAAGTGGCACGAATACTCGTTCGCCAGGCGTAAGTTTTTTTCCCAATGTAATTCCAACTCAAGTTTCAATTCTACCCAAACATTTTGTTCCTGGCTAACGCGTTGGCTATGTGGCCAAGGAAATTTACTCTGTCACGTTTTTTCTATCATCATATTGCGTGCATTTTCATATTCCAGTATCGTAACGCTCATAAAATATCCAACGCTAAACGCGCCTGTGAAAATAAAGGTTTCAAAATATTACTAAGTGGTAATGAACCTCCAAAGGGGTCATTTTCGAATGGCGGTGATGTTTGAATGCTTCCACTTCTAGTAATTTGCTCCCGTAGCCGGGGAGCAGTGGTTCCACAATTTGTCTTGCCCAGCGGCGACAAGCAGAGTACCCTATATTGCGTACCGCAAGGGGCCCGGTATGTTTAGGACAGTGCCTAATATTATTGACCACCCTAGTATTCGTAACTGAATTTGCATAAAACTTTTCATAGTTCTGCTAATATTTTTCATACGTCTAATATCACTCGTTATTATTACACCAAAGGAAGCGGTCTGCTTACGGTAGTGGTAAATTTATTGTGTAATTATAATAAATATTGAATAAATATTATAACACACTCAAAGTCAACATCGACTAAACAACATATCAATTTTTCCTTTTCTTTATTTTCAACAATAACAAACATCTGGGTACGTCCTATATTGGAGCGACTGCCCACCTGTTTGGACATGTTCGATTTGGAGGATTTCTTTTTGGTCTTCCTTATGCTCCTCTGCAGGAGCATTTTTTGAATATTTTTCATGCAACTTTCTGTACATTAGCAACGTTTTTCAAACTCGCAAAAAAAATTTTTTTTTTTAATAATATTGTTTAAATGATGTTCTTTTATTAGCAATTATAACTGTAAATTAAAGCTGATTAGGGAAAACATATGCAAAATTTATAACAAATTATTTTTTACATATATCGAATCTAAAGCGTACTAGTTAATTGTAATTTAATGTAAACTTAAACTCTCTTAAATACACGAACTCAGATTCCTTGTAATGGCCGAAAGCCTTATCAAAGATTATAGTGTTATGTTTTATCAGTATTCATATATGCTCACATATAAATATTTATATATTTTGAAATACATTTTCACATGTACAAAAAATAAAAATATGTGCATCAGTTGTTGCTGAACTGATATACAATATAAAACAGCTTTGTGGCCTTATTTTCATAGTACGATAGAATTTACATGTGATTAGGTATAATTTCAGTAAGTTTCAAATGATAATGAATCTAATATTATTTCTGCATTCAAAATTTCGTATTTATTGTATTATACATTAAAATATATGATGAACTGAATAACTCCAATTCGTCACCGTCGTTATTGTCTATTATAATTGAATATATGTACCTATGGGATGGGCGTATTCTAACTACTGTACAAATCTTCTGAGTTCAGTCGGCGGAGTAGCTTTGCTTTAAGGTCAAAGTCATTTGTCGATGTATTTTATCCATCAGTTCAGGTAGATCATCCTTTATCATGTTTGTTGTGCTTATTGGCGGCATAGCGGTTTTAATTATATTACCCGCATTTGGAATTTTCATCTTATCATTGAGAAAACTACAATACGAGCTGAAGACTATTGGCAGAATAGGTATTTGTTCATCGATGAAATATAATACAATGTAACTCTATGTCAAAATTAGAGATTAAAATGATTAAAAAAAATGTGCGTATCTTCCAAAGAAAAAGGGCGGAAAATATTAAAAGACCTCACGTTTGCTTCTTGCAATGTTGCCAGATGAAACTTATGACTGGAAATAAAATCTCAAAAGGTCTGTTTCACATCGCACGATATTTGTATCGTAGTGTGACGTATGTAATCATAATTACTAATATATAGCTGAGTGTGTCCAAACTTATAAATTTCAAAACCGACTATATTCATGCTGAACGGATTTGTCAGCAACGAGCTGCTTTGTAACTGGCTAACGTTGCGTTGGTCGCTCTCTTATGTACCCTAGAAATTTTCACGTACTCAGTTCTAGAAATCTCTGGCTCGCTCTAATAATATATAGAACATTCCTGTTCGGTACTTTCGTTATAATATAAAACCATTTAGCAATTTAACAGTCGCATTGTAAACCATGCATGTGATATCGAAAATCAGCTGATAACAGGTCTTTTTTATGCTTGCGGCGAATTCAGCCAAATATATGTGTATAAAATCAAAACATATGCTCCCTTTGTGTTCTCGCCACCCAAAGTAATTAAAAATTGCAATTCAAAAAAAAAAAAAAAACTTAAACCGTTGCAGATAAAAATTAGATAAAACAATGACCCGGTACACAGCGCTAAAGAATAACGCAGCAAAAAATACTCATCGTTTTGTACGACCGTGTCATCTCTGCAATGAAAAGCATCCATTAAGGTTTTGTGCGGTATTTCGAGCCAAGGCTCCAAAGGAAAGAATGCGAGAGGCGCTGATTAGACGGTACTGCTCCAACTGTTTGTCGCCTTACCACAAGCTCCATACCTGCACGAGTGAAGCACGTTGCCAACGGCGCAACGAAAACCACCATACACTGCTTCACATCCACGAAAAGCGATCCACCAAAGTACCTACAAAAAGGAGAAGAACGGTACAGAGCGAACAACTGGACTCTAGCTCCGACAAAGCCTTAACGATTAATGCTTCCGATTCTGGAACGGAGACCAGGCCTCTCCAGCCACCAGAACAGGAAGAAGTTGAACGCCAAACAATTAATAATCGCCGACAAAGACGTCGGAAAAATCCCCGCAGACTGGAGACTGGGCCTCTCCAGCTGCAACGTACAAACACGTTCCGTTCCGGGCTACTCGGGCGTAACTCTCAGGTAGTACTACCACTACGGACAGTGGTGACAGTTTCACCAACTGCCGTCGTAAAAATTCACTTTGTACGAGCGTTGATAGACGCCTGTGCACCAACGACGTTTATCGACGGTAATTTACCCCGGGAACTGGGCCTTCAACCTACAATAGTTGGCGGACAGAGAGGCTGTTTTTTAATTTTAAGAGGACGCTTCATGCCAAGGTGGTGAATAATTACGCACGGGTCGCACCACCGGTAAGCCTAGACCCAACAATGGCGATGCCGTACTCACTGGTGAAATTAGCTTACCCGCACTTTTACTCGGCAGTACCCGTACGCCTAGTGCTTGGAGCCGACATTTATGAAAGCATAATTACTCCAGGCACCCTACCAGCCACATTTGGGCAATTGCTGGCACAATCATCAATTTTTGGTTGGCTTTTATCGGGCGCCACTACCCAATAAGGCAATGAGTTTATAATTAGATTAAAATATTACACATTAAGTTAATAATAATAATGAATAAACAGTGCAATGAATTAAGCCCACGTACATATATTTAACTTTAATATATTTCAGAAAAATTTTTCAGCAATGGACGTGGAATGGATAAATTAGTTGTAGCATAAGGAGGGTGACCGTAAGCAGAGTACCCTATATTGCGTACCGCAAGGGGCCCGGTATGTTTAGGACAGTGCCTAATATTATTGACCACCCTAGTATTCGTAACTGAATTTGCATAAAACTTTTCATAGTTCTGCTAATATTTTTCATACGTCTAATATCACTCGTTATTATTACACCAAAGGAAGCGGTCTGCTTACGGCCACCATCGAATTCACTAGTGGTAAATTTATTGTGTAATTATAATAAATATTGAATAAATATTATAACACACTCAAAGTCAAAATCGACTAAACAACATATCAATTTTTCCTTTTCTTTATTTTCAACAATAACAAACATCTGGGTACGTCCTATATTGGAGCGACTGCCCACCTGTTTGGACATGTTCGATTTGGAGGATTTCTTTTTGGTCTTCCTTATTGAAAACGTCGATAACCTGTTTTGTAGTGTGGCGGAACTTTAACCCTGGAAAAGATGTGGCAAGCTCGTTTTGGATTAGTGCTAAAGTGTGGAATTCGTATAACAATCCGTTAACGACGTTCGGATTAACACATTGTTTCATGGATTTCAGTAAATCCTGTAGGTTACTAAAAGATATGCGATGCCTCACTCGTGTCCTAAAAAGGATTGACGTGCTAACCGGCAATTTGGCACCCTCCTCCAGAATAATCTGAGCTTGGAAACAATTAATGGGGTTTTTTACTGTAGGTATTGCTTGAGTAAGTGATAACTCACTATTGGTGGCCATACTTTCTCTGTCCACCTCGTGATTCAATTCATTTATGTGCTGCCGAGAGAGCGCATCAGGCACAAAGTTTTCTTTACCTGGTTTGTAGTGAAACTTTGGTGCGTACTCTTCAACAAAAGCGCGCCACCTTTTCATCTTTGCATTTGGGTTTTGGGCGGCCGCGATAGCCGAGTGGTTAGCATTGCCTACTGACATTCGGAGGGCTCGGGTTCATATCCCAGTGCCAGCAACATCCAAAAGTTAAGGAAAATTAATTTAAATAAAAAATTAAGTTAAATTTTTTAATTGCGGTCGCAGGGAATGTCCATCCCTCCGAGTGTATTTCGGACATGAAATAAAAGGCTCCTCGTAAAAAACCGTCAGCCGTTCGGAGGCGGCTTAGTATAAACTGTAGGTCCCTCCATTTGTTGGGAAAACATCAAGACGCAAAACCACAAATTGGAGGAGGAGCTCGGCCGAAAAATAGCTTCAGCGGTTACAAAGCGCCAATTATATATATATATATATTTGGGTTTTTATCAGACAAGGCGAAGGTGAGTGGCTGGTGATCTGTATAAATATTTAAGTTTTTGACACCGTACAGATAGTTGCGCAGTTTTTGTAGAGCCCATACGATCGCCAAGAGCTCTCTTTCATTGGTCGTAAATTTCTTCCGTCGGAGACAGAGTTCTCGAGATCATGGTGATAGGTCTGCCATTTTGTGACAAAACGGAGCCTATGGCATGTGAAGAGGCGTCCGTTGTTAGATCAAAGGGTTTTTTGTAGTCAGGGTGAAGGAGCAGTACGTCTTCTGATGCAAGTATTTTCTTAACTCTACCAAACGCGTTAAGCGCTTCCTCATCTAAAGTTATTTCTATTTTCCGAGATTGGTTAGCACCGATATTCCCTATTTTCTCCACGTAGGTATTTTGTTAGGTGTTTTGTAATCGCAGCATAGTCTTTTACGAACCGTCTGTAATAGCCAGCTAACCCCAAGAATGATCGTAAGGCTTTCAAGAATTTGGGGACAGCGAAGTCCAAAATATCCCGGACTTTATCGGGGCATGTCTTGATACACTTTTTAGACACTGTAAAGCCCAGAAACTGGACACTTTCTTGAAAGAATTTTGACTTGTCGGCGGATACTCGCATATTAGCGGCGTAGAGTTTGTGTAGTACCTGGTCTATGTCCTTTAAATGTTGCTCAACATTTTCTGAAAAAATTATGACATCACCTACATAGACGTGGCATATTTTACCGATTTCCTCTCTTAATACGTCATCAATTCTGGGCGCATTTTTTAGGCCAAAGGGGAGCCTACAGAACTCGTATTTGCCGTTATTGACCGAGAATGCCGTTTTTTCTCGTTCCCTTTCAGCTAGTGTAATTTGGTAGAAGCCTGACTTGAGGTCTATTGTTGAGAAAAACCTGGCATTTCCAATGTTAGCTAAAATTACGGAAGTGTCTGGAATCTGATACTTGTCACTAACTGTTTTGTTGTTCAGTTTCCTAAAGTCTATCACGAGTCTGGATTTCCTATCATCGTCTTCGTTGATGCCATTTTTACTTACAACCCAAATTGGATTATTATAGGGAGAACGAGATGGTCTTTTTATACCCTCACGCAAGAGATTCGAAATCTCCTTATTGACAAACTCGGCTGAAGCTGTGGGGTATGGGTAGCTCCTTGAGTAAACTGGAAGATCATCGGTAGTCCTTATCATTCCTATAATATTGGTTTATAGGGTAAAGCTTCATTGGGGTCCGCAAAAACTTAAGCGTGTCGTTGCAACAGTGCAGAAATGTCCGACTCGCTCACGTTCGTTTCTACTAATTTATTAACATCCGGGCAATAGTGGGAGAAGAGATTTTCCTGTCCACTGTCATAACTAAGTAGTCCGTTTTTATAATCTATTTTACCATTCCCTTCCGTTAATAGGTCAAAACCTATGATACCGTCGAAGGTCTCCAAGCTGGGTAAGATAAAGAATTTAGTATTTTTATTAAAAATGTTGATTGTACAACATTTGTCAATTTCAGTGGTGCCGTGGATAGATTTTTCTGTAAAGGTGTGGTTTGTGCGTTTTATTCCCTTTAAGTCGTCGAGCTGTAGCTCTTGCAGCACCAGTGTCAATAAGGAATTTTATACCTCTTCCCCCGATTGTCCGCTTGATATAGGGCAAGAGGGATCTTGTCCTAAGAAATTCACATCGTCACTTGTTTTGTCTTGGTATTCAACTGGATTACATTCTGCACCCTCAGACTCGTCCTGTTCCTGGATAAGGTTGTTTATCATTTGAATTTTTTGTAATGCCTGCTGGTCACTTCCATGTGGTCTTTTCTCTGGCCTTACCCTGCCCAGAGGAGCTGGCTCCTGTTTTCCGAAGGTCTGAGTGGTGTTTTGGTTGGGTAAGCCACTTGGGTTGCCAATATTTTGACGAGGAGCCCTTGGATAGGCTGCTTGATGGAACATCTCATTATTACCATTTATTGGTTGGGGTCTATTTTGTCTGAACCTTGAGAGCAATGGATCTACATCCACTGGTACGACTCTTTGTGCCTGAGCCCATCGTTGCTGGTCATGTTGAATCGTTCGGTACTGTGGTAAATACGGAAACTGGCTGGGACTCTGAATTGTTTGCCTTGTAAAGGACTGGGCAAACATGGACCTAGCTTGATTTGATTCAAGCTCTTGTGCTAAAGCTAAAGCGGAGGTAAGGTCATTCGGCCTCGATGAAAACAGTATGTCACATAAAGGACGATTGAGTCCTGAAATAAAGACGCGGAGAGCGTCCTCGCGGTATTTACTATTGAGTGACTCTATAAGGGTGGCATTTCCACCGTGAGTCATGATCGTTTTGTTTATTATGAGGATCAGTTTCCTTTCGACCTCACTGTAGAACGCGATCACTGATAGTTTACCCTGCCGTAAGGTGGACAGCTCCTGCTCTATTAGATGGATGGGTCTTTTATCGGCGTAAGCAAAATCTAGCCTTGCTATAATTGCTTTAAAATTCAAGACTGTGTTGAAGGACGAAAGTATACTATCCGCTGCTCCTACCACCTTGTTTCTTATGATGCCTTCTGCCTGGGAGTGCCTAGAACTACCTTGGTATCCTTCGAATACTTTAAACGCCATGTGCGCCGCTTGTCTCCAGAAGACATAACGGGTAGGATCACACTGATAAGGTCGAATCAGTTTGTTGACGGTGGGCTTTAGTCTTTTACACAATACGCTTGATAGGACCTTATGTGCGATATTAAGAAGGCTTATTCTACGGTAATTGGCGCAGACTATGGTAACGCCTTTTTTGTGGATTGGGCAGAGCACACTTAAATTCCAATCGTCGGGCATGCTTTCATCCGACCATATTTTGCACAGAAATTGATGCATGCACCTGATCAGTTCTTCACCGCCGTATTCGAATAGCTCGGCCGGTAATCAATCGGTCCCTGCCACTTTGTTTTTTTTAAGCGGACTATTGCTACTCTAACTTCTTCATAGTCGCGTGACGGAACAACTCTTCCATCGTCATCAATTGGAGTTTCGGGTTCACCATCTCCGCGTGTCTCCTCTTCACTGCCATTCAGCAGGTTGGAGAAGTGCTCCCTTCATAAATCGAGTATACTCTGGGCATCTGTCACTAGCTCACCTCCCTGGGTCCTACAAGAGTTTGCTCCGGTCTTGAAACTTTCTGTAAGTCGCCGTATCTTTTCATAGCATTTTCGAGCGTTACCCTTGTCGGCCAGCTTCTCAAGCTCCTCGTACTCTTTCCTGTTTTGTCTGCCTTGATTCCCTCTTCAGTATCAGATATCTATCCCACCCCGCACGTGTTGTGGTCGATCGCAAGGTTGCGAGGTAAGCAGTCTGTTTTCTCTCCACTGCGACACGGCAGTCCTCATTGTACTAGCTGTTTTTGCGACCTTTCCGAAATCCAATGGTTTCGTTTGCAGCTGTACGCAGGGAGTTTGCAATGCCGTCCCACAGTTCCCTTATACCGGGTTGCTGATGAGTGCTCTCAGAGAGCAGGTGTACAAGTCGAGTGGAAAACCGCTCGGCAGTCTGTTGTGATTGCAGCTTTTCAACGTTTCGACGTTCTTCGATACACAGAGGCGCGTGCGTATCTTCGCTGGGACAAGATAGTGATCCGAGTCAATGTTGGGACTTCGGAACGTACGCACATCTAAAACACTGGATACATATCTTCCGTCTATCATAACATGATCGATCTGGTTGAAAGTTTTCCGATCTGGAGACAGCCAATTAGCTTGGCGAATTGTTCTGTGATGGAATCTAGTGCTGCAGACAACTTCGCCCCGGTGAAGTCTATCAACCTCAACTCATTTTGGGATGTTTCGTCGTGGAGGCTAAATTTTCCGACAGTCGTACCAAAGATACCTTCTTTGCCCACCCTAGCGTTGAAGTCGCCAAGCACAATTTTGACGTCGTGGAGGGGGCAGCGCTCGTAAAAGGCATCTTTGGTCAAGTCATCCTTCTCTTCCGTCGGGGCGTGGGCGCAAATTGGAGTGGTTTTGAAAAATTTTGTCTTAATACGAATTGTGGCTAGACGTTCATCCACCGGAGTGAATGCCAGTACTTGGCGACGGAGTCTCTCTCCCACCACGAATCCGACACCAAATTTGCGCTCCTTTATATGGCCACTGTAGTAAATTTCACAAGGACCCACCTTCTTTCGTCCTTGTCCCGTCCATCGCAATTCTTGGACGACAATGATGTCAGCCTTTAACTTAATGAGGACATCAACCAGCTGGGCAGCGGCACCTTCCCAATTAAGGGACCGGACATTCCAGGTGCATGCCCTAAAATCGTAATCCTTAAAACATTTGCATCGGACCATTTATCCATACAAATCTCGATTGACAGACCTCCTGACTTTGTTTCCACGGATTACCGGACATTTGTTAACTTTAAAAAAGCTAACTGGCTTCAAGGATTTCACCGAGAACGCCTTCAGTGCTCTCCCCACTCCATCAGACGTCACTTCTGGTGAACGTTCCTTCCGCAGGATCAATCGCGGAAAGACGCCCCAATTTCCTGGCGGAAGCAGCGGTTTTAGCTTCTAGGCGCACACCCTTCTTAACTCCGATCCTCGGAATCCTTTAATCAGGGATTTAAACACGGCGATTCGTAAATTCGATTCAAAGCGCTAGCCGGCAGCACCTGGGGTAAAGACAAAGAAACCTTGCTGGCAGCTTACAAAGCAATTGGCCGGCCGGTCGTAAGCTATGCTGTGCAAGCAGATCCTATTGGCATGCTACCGTAAGGAACACCCCCATTAGGACCTTATTGAAGCTAGGCGCATCAGAAAGGGAGTACTTGACATGAAGGACACCATCCAGCAACAAGTGCAACAACCGCTGGATAGGACGACGTACAGGCAAGCACTGAACGCCATTCACCAGGAGTCAGTCAACACCTTCAAAGACTCCCTTCTCGTGAATGGCGTACTCGAGTAAAACAACCACCTATTGCAGACAGCGAGCTCGAGCTGCCTCGAGAGACCCACGTGACTCTGGCACAGCTGTAGCAGGTTAAACTCCAACCTATCCAGACGCAATTCTTGGACGACAATGATGTCAGCCTTTAACTTTATGAGGACATCAACCAGCTGGGCAGCGGCACCTTCCCAATTAAGGGACCGGACATTCCAGGTGCATGCCCTAAAATCGTAATCCTTAAAACATTTGCATCGGACCACTTATCCATACAAATCTCGATTGACAGACCTCCTGATTTTGTTTCCACGGATTACCGGACATTTGTTAACTTTAAAAAAGCTAACTGGCTTCAAGGAGTTCACCGAGAACGCCTTCAGTGCTCTTTCCACTCCATCAGACGTAACTTCTGGTGAACGTTCCTTCCGCAGGATCAATCGCGGAAAGCCGCCCCAATTTCCTGACGGAAGCAGCGGTTTTAGCTTCTAGGCGCACTCTTCTTAACTCCGATCCTCGGAATCCTTTAGTCAGGGATTTAAACGCGGCGATTCGTAAATTCGATTCAAAGCGCTAGCCGGCAGCACCTGGTGTAAAGACAAAGAAACCTTGCTGGCAGCTTACAAAGCAATTGGCCGGCCGGTCGTAAGCTATGCTGTGCAAGCAGATCCTATTGGCATGCTACCGTAAGGAACACCCCCATTAGGACCTTATTGAAGCTAGGCGCATCAGAAAGGGAGTACTTGACATGAAGGACACCATCCAGCAACAAGTGCAACAACCGCTGGATAGGACGACGTACAGGCAAGCACTGAACGCCATTCACCAGGAGTCAGTCAACACCTTCAAAGACTCCCTTCTCGTGAATGGCGTACTCGAGTAAAACAACCACCTATTGCAGACAGCGAGCTCGAGCTGCCTCGAGAGACCCGCGTGACTCTGGCACAACTGTAGCAGGTTAAACTCCAACCTATCCAGACTCGACCTCAGCATACCCAACGTATGCCCTGCATGTGGAGAGTCTTCGCACGACACTAAGCACCGCTTCACATGTCCCCTTAAGCCGATACATCTAACCTCTTTCTCCCTCTGGTCCAATCCCGTCGAAACAGCACGTTGCCTCCCATTAGATCACCTCGGGGACTTGGGTTAATTAAACCTGTCCCTAAGCGGAGCTAGTGAACCGCTACAACAACAACAACCATTTTTCTCTGTTGTATAACAAATATTCAATTCATACAAATTCATTGATTAAAATGTCCACTAAACTAATGTGTTTTATATTTTTTCGATGGAAAATATGATCTCCATAATATCGTTCTATAGATACTTTTTATATTCATATATTTATGATATTTGCATTTTTTCAATGTGTTTTTTTATTTACATAGTACTCGCCAGAAAAATAGAAGTATGGTAATAAGCAACCTTGTCGGGGTGAATTTAACACGCATAACATTTCAAAGAATTTCATAAATGCTGGAAGAAATGTACGGGAAAGTTATATAAAATTGTGTGTTAATAAGATTTACTTTATTATTTAATAATAGAATATTTTAAAATATAATAAAGATGTTCAAAGTGGACATACCATACATATGAAAGACAAAACACTCCCGCCTTGAAAGACAATAATCTTATGAATGTATTTATATACATATATATGTATGTATAAATAATACTGAAAAATGGTTTTGGATAAAAGTTAAATAATATATTAAATTATAATATCAATGATAATTTAAATGATTGATCAGTAATATTCTAGACTGAGGTAGTCAAATAAATTCGTCATCTTTCGTATGTATTGTATATATATAATAATCTGCGCTTTGTAACCGCTGAAGAGATTTTCGGTCGAGCTCCTCCGCCAATTTGTGGTTTTGCGTCTTGATGTTTCTCCAATAAATTACTCTTTTATAACATTCGATATAGAACTTTTAGCGATATATAATTGAATTATGCACTTTAAACATTTTGTTGTAATAGCGGTTAAACATTTTCACTGTTTACACTGATCATAAACCACTTACACGTGTTCTAAATTCAAATGCAGATAGACCTCCTCATCAAATTAGTCATTTAGAATATATTGTATTCAACAATTCACTAATGATATTAGTTACATTTGTGGTAAAGATAATAAAATTGCCGATATTCTTTCTCGTATCCCAGAAATTAATTCAATTTCAACAAAAGACATAAATTTTCAATATCTTTATGAAGAAGAACAAGAAGACGAATTACTTAAAAATATTATTTCAGATCCAAATGCTAATAGTAGTTTAAAAGAAATTCATAAACCTATTCCAAATATTAATATTTGGTGTGATGTTACACAAACACCTTTTAGACCATATGTTCCTAATTCAGGAAGAAAAAGTATTTTTGAAAAAATGCAACCTCTATCACATCGAAGTGTTCGAACAACTCGACGTCTCATTCTATCTAAATATTTTTGGCCTAATATGCGTAAAAAATTTAAGAGCTGGAAGAGCATCTTGCATTAACTGTCAAAAATCCAAAGTTACTAAGAACACAAAAACAATTTGCGCGTACAAGAGCATCGCATCCATGGCTAAAATCAATAACTTAGGGCTCCAATTGCTTCCGCATTTACCGTATTCGAAATTTGGCAAGTTTGCCTAAATATTAACGGCATACAAGGCACTATAACTTTTTTGCATTAGCAGCGCATTTCAGTTCTCAAGGTGGTAACTTTTCACCGCACCAAGTAAATAAAACTAAAGTGACAGCTTATATCACTACAAAATACAATAATTTATTATTTATTATACATACAAATACAAAAATACAAAAAACTTATAAAAGTGATGAAAATAAATTACATGGAAAATAAAATCAATGCTGTCACAGATAGTAAATATACAGCCTTGGCCAATAGTATTATTTAACAAGTGAAGTTATGAAGTTTTATTGGTAAAACAGTGAAAATACAATGATTTATTGATAATAACGTCAATATTTAGTAGGTCCACCCTTCGATTTAATATCGGCAGCAATTCTGTTAGGCATGCTGCGTACAAGCTTTGCACATTCGTCCGCACTTATAGCGCACCACTTTTTAATTAAGGCATTCTTTAAGGCAGTTTTTGATGTTATAATGTATTCCTTAATCTTGCGTTTTAAAATAGCCCTCACGTGCTCAATGGGATTCAGATCTGGAGACTGAGTAGGCCAATCTTCAAAATTACTCTAGGGTAAAAAGCTATGGCTGTTAATACTTTAAGACGACCTTAACTAAGCTTACCTCTAAGTTTGATTTATCATTTATTTATTTTATTCGACCAATCTTCTTCCGTGAAATGTTGGTATCGGCGAGCCCATTCCAAAGGATTTTTCCTATTCTTTTCTGAGAGCCACGGCTTCTTTCGTGCTTTACATGCTTTCAGAAGTCTTCTTCTAGCTCTAACTGGTTTACTAAATTCATCCGAAAGGGCAGCTGCAAGGAGAGAGGAAGATTTTTGCGATCTTTGAGAAACTCGCGTTTAAGTATTCGGTCTTCTCGTTTACTGGTTAGACGCTTTCTTCCACTTTTTGATTTATTATTGTGGAAGTTCGTCTCCACAATTCGCCTGATAGCACATTGGACCGCGCACCGCGAACCTCCCACCAAATTGGCAATCTCAACCTGAGACTTACCTTCTTCACTTAGAACTTGAATTCTAACTCCATCATCGTAACTAATTTCACTTTTTTAGGCATTTCGGTAAATATAAACTGTTTTTATAAGATTGGTAACTTTTCACTAAGTGTAATTTACACTTTCACTTTCAAATTTTAAATGACAATTTTTAAGTTTAGTTTACCCAGAGTGCTATGACTTTTAATATCACACAATTTATTCGTTTAATCAACAGTTAAACACCCATGTAATACATTTACAAAAAGAGGTGGTAACTTTGATAGCCACATTTGAGAATACTTGTATTTTAGTGGGGTGCCTAATACTTTTGGCCAAGGCTGTATAGATATACATATATATATATAGTTGTAGATGTGGATTGTGAATTGTCAGTCTTTCGACATACATACGTGTATGTAGGTGGGTATTAATATTGGTACACAATCATAGTGCATTACTGACACTGTTCAGTCACTTACAAACTGTGATGCTTTCTGTTTTTCTTAAGTTTTCTGAATTTCACACACCACAGAGCGACTTATTAATGTGTACCATAGTATAGAGGAGTATGGAAACTATCAGCTGTTTTACGAGATCAGCTAAAAGCTGACAGCGGCCTATGTATTTGACAAGGGTACCTTGGGGTTGAATATAGATTTTGACAGCCAGAATGGTGAAATTTTTAAAGGCGCAAGGTCATATTGATGATTTTTTAATATCTAAAAAAAAGGTTTGCTCTAAAAAGGGGCACTAAACTAATTTAATTCATAGGTATTTGTTCGATGGAAAAATATGATTTTCATAATAATATTTTATGGGTACTTTGTTATTATATTCAAATATTTATGATACTTGCAAAGTGGGCATACATATGAAATACTCAACTCTTTTACTACCACCTTGGTAGACAATAATCGTAGCCAGCGTGAGGTAGTCAAATAAATACGCCAAGGCGAAGAACAGGTTAGGAATGTCTGCTAAGAGATGTATTTTTAAAACATGGTATTGATGTTGATGGAGCAATGAAATTACGAATGATCTGATTCTGTTATTTATACAGAGGTATAGGGTATAAAATCTAAATCACATATCCAACTGGTGTTCTAATGGATTTAAAATATGCGGACAGTCCTATAAAACACAATTGCTATTGCTCGCTCATTTAGTAACTTGGATTACAAATTTTATCTGCTACAACAGATTGTATTGTTTTTTAACTGTTTTTCATTACTTCGTACTACTGTATTGACTCCATTTTACATACCACCTTGAAACATGCAAGCGATGTACTCCAACAAAATGCTTTTTGTATAATTGAGAGATGGTGCAGAGATAGCGGGCTGGATGTGAACCCTGATAAAATCGAGAGGGTGTTATTTACTACGAGGTATAAACCGCATGCCTTTAAACCACCCAAACTAACGGGTTTACGGCTGCAAGACGGCGATAAGAAAGAGATGAGGTCTAAGACCGAGTATCGTGTACTGGATATACACATCCGTAGTTAGACCAATCCTATTCTACAGGGTCACCCTTTGGTGGTCAGCACTCGAAAAAATTACCTTCAGGAGCAAATTAGAGAGAGTCCAACGATCGATGTCCATCCTGATAACGGGAGCATTGCTATCAACTTCCTCGAAAGCACTGATAACTCTTCTCAAATTTCTTTCTCTGGACCTATACGGGGAAACTACAACCGGGTTGCAACGCAATAAGATTGAATGCTACTCAATCTTGGAAGATATGCAGTATAGGATATACAAAAATATTATATCTTACAGAAGTGACGAAGGAGCTGGACTACACCACCTACAGTGTATGCTTAGATAATCTTTGCTCCACGAGAATCCCAAACAGATGCGAGTGGGAAAACATCAACGCCCCCGACCAGGGAGCAATAGACGGCTCGAAGCTTGATGGGAAGGTGGGTTGCGGAATTAACTGTCCCGTGATTTCAGTAAGCATGAGCATGAGAATACCGGACACACCTCAGCGTTTTCCAGGCGGGCAATCGGTTACAATTTACTCCGATAGTCAGGCTGCAATCAGATCTCTTCAATGTAACGGTACTCTCTCGACGAAGTACAGTACTACTGTAGTCTGGGTACCTGGACACAGGGACATCCCAAGCAATTGCATGGCAGACGAACTGGCAAGGGAAGGAACCCTTTAATCTACGATAAAGCACGCACACGGTGCTGGTCTACCTCTGTCCACGGCTAAGTACATGCTTAAACTGGCATGCAGCACGGCACGTTACAAATTTATTTAGGTGTTCGGTTCCTCTAGAGGCCTTTTTTATCCAAATGACTTATGTATGTATGTGTTTATTTATAAAAAACAATCCTTTAAAAGCAAAAATCAAAGTAAATAATACAAACACAAAAAAATTTCGTAACAAATAGTGTAAAATGTTAATATATGAATAGGTATAACAATATATTATAGAATCCCGTCTTCCTTCAATTCTGCTCAAAAATTTTGAAAATAAAAAAGTTACAACAGGGTTTTGTTATACGATAATAGTAAGAAGTAAGGGAAAGCTAAAATTGATTAAAGAATATTTCATTTAAATATAAAAATGCAGGAAAGGACTGAATTTTTCTCTTATTATAGTGTTTTTTTTTTAATAGCTTTTCTTAATAAATTTTATTAGATAGAAGCCTATACATCTGTGTGCTTTATTTTCGTTATAAACACCAAACATAAAAAGTATTAAAATTAATATTCTCAATTTAAAGAGAATAGAATCAGTAAACTAGACATAGCAGAATGAGCTTTATATTTTTAACTTCTTATATTAAAAAAAAAATAAACGACAAATTAATTCAGAAAAATATATCATCTGAAAATTCTAATGCTAAAAATACTACGTATATTAGTACTAAAGGAAAAAATAGTATTATTTCAGAATAATATATTTTTCGCAGCTGTGCAAACCCTTGTACGAAAAATCTTATTTCATCATACTCTGCGACACCAGCGACATCTAGTATGAGCGGTATACCTCGCGGTACAAATCTACAATACATTGTGCAGGACGTATGTATCAATGTATCTCCAACGCAGTAATCAGCAGTTTTCATTGCATATAAATTTTAAACAGCTGGGTGAATGCATTTATTTACAGCTCCAAAACATTATTTTGCTGTTAGAATGGTTGCGGTCTCTCATTCTAAATATGTAAGCAAATATGAATGAAAATACATTCGAATAGGAATATAATAGAATGGAATGAACAATAGGTATATCACAAAGATAATTTACATTCTCAACATTCACAACTGAAGATATAGTATTTGAGAATACTCTCACATACTCGTATGTACAATTAACATAGATATTCAATTTCATATGTTGCTTTTACTACGCTATTGAAATGAATTAAGTGCACATTAAGAGTTGAAAATTCAATAGTAAATGACTTTATTTTAAGATAATGGCAAATAAACATATCTTTTGCTGATCTATATATATAAAAATTGACAACAAGTTTTCATGTGTTTTTATAACTCAAATATCACCGAACCAATCGCCTTGAAATTTTCAGAAGATTTTCGGGTAGTTATGTACAATAGATGGTTTATGAACAAGCATGAAGCATGCCTGCTGATATTTGCTTTGAGTGCGTTCAAAAATCATAGTCATTTGTATATTGAGCGGTAAACACGTGTTTTTCTCTTTCATTCAATTTTGTGCTTTTGGAAATCAAATTGGATATTTTATTTGGAAATCGTATTCCATGTAAGTATTTTGCATCATATATTTATAGTGTTTTTATATTCAATTTTTTTTTAGATTCGTAATAAACCGGATTTGCTACACACGTGCTTTATTGAATTCTACGGTATGTGTTGTTGTTAGTGCGGTGTTTTTTTTTTCGTATTTCATTTTGATTTATTGCGCAATTTATTTTAATTTGCGTTTTGTTTCTCCATTGAAAAGTGACAATTTGATTTAAAATGCATTTTTTTTTCATTTTTTTACAGATTTTGTGAGATTTCAATCGTGCCATTTCTATTCTATTGCTTCATACGTCTTCTCGAATTCATTCATCAATCAGTTCACGTGCATAGGTGTGTGCTGATTTTTATTGTTTTGGTTGTTGTTCTTATGTAGACGTGTAGCTATATGATTAGTTTCGTTATTGCAAAGTATGTGTACAAATTTCATAAATTAATTTCATCATACAGCAAAAAAAATGCCACGACCAAGGCGTGCTAATATTGGTCGCCGTACACGTAATGCTTCTTCTTTATCGTCGAATAGAAGATTCCAAAGTGAGGAATAGCGTGCACAAATTAATGCCGATAACAGAGATCGATATGCACGAAATCGAAATTCACCTAATCGATCTCTTGATAGCCAGCCACCTTGAAATCGGCCAATGCGAGCGGGAGTTCGTGTTTTGCAGCAAACGCTACTGCGATTGATTACAGTGCATATGGCTGTATTGGTGGAATGACGATGAGATGTGCACATTGTGATGCAGCCAAATTTCCAAATGAAACAGATAGCAAGTGCTATGCTAACGGCAAAGTGAAATTGCCAAAATTTGAATCTCCACCCGATCCACTACGTTCGTTGATTTTTGGAATGTCATCAACGTCGACACATTTTTTGTCTCATATTCCAGAATACAATGCAATATTTCAAATGACTTCTTTTTGTGCGACATAAATTGTAAGAGACAATTTTATGCCGACGTTCAAGGTGATTAGTTCATGTGGAATATCTCATGAAAATTGCAATCAGAGCAACAGTTTCTTCGAGGTTTTCAAAAATTCAGACCCAAAATCGAATTACATACCTCACATATTACAGATTCAGGGTCAGATTTACCATCGCTCTGGCTCATTATTACCATATCCTGATACCGATCATCAATTCTTACAAATCTACCATATTTCATTGGAGATGAAAATCGCGAATTGGATCGGCGATGTACAATTGCTTCGAGGTCAAGGCAACAAATTGTTTCTGAACTTCAAACATTTTTTCATCAACACAATGAATTAGTTCGATTATTCAAAATCGCTCTCGATCGTATGCCATCGGATAACCACAAAATCATCGATAGAACGCCCTTCTAAGAGCATGCAAGACGATTTAATGCACCGACAATCGATGAAGTGGCTATTGTAATTGTTGGGGACCAGTTTCGATCTCGCGACATCGTGCTACATCGAAAAAATGAGCAATTAAAGCGTGTTTCAGAGCTTCACCGCAGCTATGATGCATTACAATATCCATTATTGTACTGGAAAGGTGATGACACCTATCATATCAGTATATCAATGATAGATCCACAAACCGGTAAAATATAATATAAATTCAATATGCATTCATTTTAACGCAAGAAGACATTTTAATTTTTTGATAATGCATTCATTACAGGTCGTGACATACAAAAGAAAGTTAGTGCGATGAACTATTATTCGTACAGATTCATGATTCGCCCACAAGAAGACAATTTCATTTTGAGATATGGCAAACTTTTCCATCATAACGCTGTTGACATGTACGCAAAAATCGAAACAGAACGTCTTAATTACCTTCGATTCAATCAAGCAAATTTACGATCGGAAGAATATATATACTTGCGAGATGCAATAGTGAATGATGGTAATGCAAATGATATCGGACGTTTAACAATATTACCATCCACATATGTCGGCAGTCCGCGTCACATGCATGAATACACGCAAGATGCAATGTCATACGTCCGCAAATGTGGTCGACCAGACTTATTTATAACATTTACGTGCATTCTACAGTGGGCGGACGGAAATGGTAATTTATTTGTTGGTCAAAAACCAATTGATCGGCACGATATAACTGCGCGTGTATTTCGACAGAAATTAAAGGCATTGATGGATTTGATTGTCAAATTTCAAATATTTGGAGACGTGCGTTGTTGGATGTATTCGATTGAATGGCAGAAACAAGGTCTACCGCACGCACACATATTGATATGGTTGATTCAAAAAGTTACACCAAATGAAATTGATCGCATTATATCAGCCGAAATTCCAGATCAAAACAGCGATCCACAATTATTTGAAGTTGTTTCGAAAAACATGATTCACGGCCCATGCGGTGAACTAAATTTAAATTCGCCATGCATTGATCTCCGAAACAATAACAGGCACTGCTATTTTAAATCACAGTAAAATAGTACTGAGTAACACAACTCTCAGGACAGCTGGTTCTACGCACCGGAGTTGAGACGAATTTTATCCGGCCAAGGGCTTTGACCCTTTCGGCGGCCTAACCCCGTTTAGGTCAACAGGTAAAATTAGTCTAAGTTCGCCAACGGAGCAACACCTCGCACCTGGGTTGCTTCAAATCCTTCTCATCAGGGCTGGCGTCGAAACCAACCCTGGTCCGAAGGATTATTTCTGCTGCGTGTGCATCAAAAGACCCCACCACTCCTTCACCTAGGTTAGGTGCAACCAGTGCAATGGTTGGAGTCACCTTAAGGTCTGCTCAGGCCTTAAGACACATAGGGAGTGAACCAAACGTTATGTGGCCCCATGCTGCCAACGCCCAAGTGCGCCCCCAGCCTCCACGGCAGTGCCTTCAGCACTCTTACCCACTTTGGGTAACCCGCAGACCTCCACGGTCTCCCGGAGCTCCCTGCAGCATGACTCTCGCCAACCCCCACCCACTTACCCTCCCACAACCAGCTCCTCCTCCTTCTCCCGTGCGAAGGCAACCCAGCAGCTCCTAGTCCCCCGCACAGTCTGTTCCGTGTGTCAGACCTTAGTACGTCGGAATGTGACCTCAGTCAGATGCAATTCTTGCTCCGGCTGGTGTCATTTTCGGACGTGCTCGGGCCTGCGCACCACCCGTGAGTGGAGTGAAGCGTACGTTGCCCCCGCCTATTAACACTACAACACCGCCAACCAACACCAACGTGCGAAACCAACTTCAGTGGGTAACACAGCGGCAACATACTCCATCCACGCACCACTCCCTCACCCCCCGTATCACGAACGTTCCCCCGAGACGGACCCGACTCCTTCAATTTAACTGCAACGGACTCCAGGGGAAGATCGACGAGATAGTCGACTATATGAGCCGGGAGCATCTGTCAATTGCTGCGATCCAGGAAACTAAGCTGACCGCCCGCTCGGATCTTCTGAGCCGAGCCGGATACAACATAATCCGCAAGGATCGCGAGTGAGACCATGGAGGGGGTTTGGCGTTCATCTTACACAACACCGTGCAGTATCGTCTCATTGACGGCGCCATCGACCGAAGGGATACTACCCTAGATTGTCAGGGCATAGCTATCCGGTCAGGCGATGCCGAGCTCGAAATATTTAATATATACATTCCTCCCGTTACAAGTTGCCCAGTTGGATACAGCCCTGATATAGGTGCGCTACTCAGAGGCGAAAACCGCTTGGTTTTGGGCGACTTTAACGCGCACCACGATCTTTGGCATTCTAGCCTGTCAAATGACCGTAGAGGAATGGAGCTGGCGGAACAGATAGACGATTCGACATTCTGCACAATGAACGACAACACCCCCACCAGACCACTTACCCATACACATCTCGATTGACAGACCTCCCGACTTTGTGTCCGCGGACCACCAGACCTTCGCTAACTTCAAAAAAGCTAACTGGACCGGCTTCACGGAATTCACCGAGAACGCCTTCAGTGCTCTCTCCACTCCAACAGACGTCACCTCTGGTGAACGATCATTCCGCAGGATAGTTGTGACCGCTGCCGCCCGCTTCATCCCGGCAGGCCGAATTGCGGAAATCCGCCCTAACTTCCCGTCCGAAGCGGCGGCTTTAGCAGCAAGGAGCGACATCCTCCGTAACTCCGATCTCTAGAATCCCTTAATCAGGGATTTAAATGCGGAGATTTAAGCATAATCAGCATGGCTTCCGAAAAGTGCACAGCACCACAACAGCACTTAACGCCATAAACACCCAGGTATCAATGGCCTGAACCAAAACCGAGCCTGCGCGAGAACTGTCCTGGTAGTACTGGATTTGTCAAAAGCTTTTGACACTGTCAATCATTCAGTGCTACTCAGTGACATTGAGGAAACATCATTACCGCCGGGGTTGCAGAGGGGAGTCATGGGCTACCTGAGTGGTCGTCAATCATCGGTCATTTTCCGAGGTGAAACATCTAAATTGAGGAAAATTAAACAGGGGCTTCCGCAGGGTGGTGTACTCTCCCCGCTACTGTTTAATTTTTACATCTCGAAGCTCCCTCCTCCACCGGAAGGAGTCTCACTAACCTCGTATGCCGATAATTGCTCGATATTGGCGTCTGGCCAGGATATTGATAGCCTATGTTCGAAAGTGAACGGTTACCTCGCCGATCTCTCCCGTTTCTTCACTGCACGACATTTGAAAATACAGCCGACGAAATCCTCGGCTACCCTTTTCACCAGCTGGACGAAGGAGTACCGGCTAGAACTCGATGTGAAAGTTGACGACCAATAAATTCCAACTATAAACAACCCTAAGATTTTAGGGGTCACATTCGATAGTCTGCACTGCTTCACTCCGCATATGATCGCAATTGCCGCAAACCTCCAGGGCCGCAACAAAATACTCAAAGCGCTAGCCGGCAGCACATGGGGTAAAGATAAAGAAACCTTGCTGGCAACCTACAAAGCAATTGGCCGGCCGGTCGTAAACTACGCTGCACCGATTTGGGCGCCGGGGACGAACGAGACGCAATGGAGGAAACTACAGGCCTGTCAGAACACCGCCCTTAGGACTGCGACAGGAAACCTCCTGATGTCACCGGAGCACCACTTGCACAGCGAAGCATCTATGCTACGAGTTAAGGAGCATAATGCTTTGCTGTGCAAGCAGTTCCTGTTGGGATGCCACCGCGCGGAGCACCCCAGCAGGCACCTCTTAGAAGCCGAGCCTCCGCCTAGGCACATCAGGAAGGGAGTACTTGACTACAACTGCACAATACAGCACCATTTAAAACAACCGCTGGACAGGACGGCTTACCGACAGGCGCTGAACGCCATTCACCAGGAGTCAGTCAACACCTTCCTAGACTCCCTTCCAGTGAATGGCGTACTCGGAAACAAACCTCCATCTATAGCAGACAGTGAGCTCGAGCTGCCTCGAGAGACCCAAGTGATATTAGCACAACTCAGATCAGGATACTGTAGCAGGTTAAACTCCTACATATCCAGACTCGACCCCAGCATACCCAACGTATGCCCTGCATGTGGAGAGTCCTCCCACGACACTAACCACCTCTTCACATGCCCCCTTAAACCTACCCATCTAACCCCCCTCTCCCTTTGGTCCAACCCTGTCGAAACAGCACGTTTCCTGGACCTCCCGTTAGATGACCTCGGCGACTTAGACTGATGATACCTGGCCTAAGCGGGGGTAGCTAGCCGCTACAACAAAAACAACAACAACAGTACTGAGTAACACAAAAAGTAACGGGATTTCATGAAATTGGTAACTACATCAGAAATTAATTTAAATGTAGGTTGGTAGTATTTGGGCCTACATCCTGGCATTGGCAAATTTAAATTACGGGTATTATTTAAAGGCAAGAAAATCAGTATTTGAATTTTCATTGGCCACTGCTATTATTACGCTCACAGTTTTATATATAGAAAAATGAAAATATATTTACAAAATGCAGAGGGGTGCATTTGCCATCATTTGCTTTTGTTAACTTCCACACAATATTGCCATTCATCTGCCTTTTTCGATTATAAACACACACATATATACATATATTAGATCAATTAAGAAGTTCGGTTTTAATCTAAGAGATGGCGTTATTGTCCATAGTACTAGTGTTAGGTGTCGCACGTGTTTATTCGTGCCAAAAGTTTGTCTTTGACAGTTTTTCGATTGATTGACTCAGTACGTTGTGAGCGCTCGTTAAAGATGGACACCAGCAAAGCGAAAATTCGCTATATTTTACAATTTTTCTTTCAAAGCGAAAAAGCACCCAAAGCGGCTGAAAAAATTAATTTAGTTTATGGGCCCGATACTGTAAACGAACGTGTAGCTCAAAAGTTGTTTGCTAGGTTCCGTTCCGGTGATTTCGATGTCAAAGATGCACCACACGTCGGGAGGCCTGTCGTCGAAAATTGCTATAAAAATCAGGGAAATAGTGGAAACAGACCGTCACGTGAGCACTTATTTTATTGCTGAGGAACTAAAGATAAGCCAGAAAACCGTTTGAAACCTTTTGCCTAACCTTGGATTGAAAAAGAAGCTCGATGTTTCGGTGTCACACGAACTAACGCAAAAAAAAAATGATGGACCGAGTTTCCATCTGCGAATCGCTGCTGAATCGCAATAAAATCGACCTATTTCTGAAGCGTTTGGTTACTGGCGATGAAAAATGGATCACTTACGACAACGTCAAGCGAAATCGGTCGTGGTCGAAACGTGGTGAGCCGGCGGAAACGGTGGCCCAGCCAGGATTGACGGTCAGGAAGGTTTTGCTGGGTGTTTGGTGGGATCGGAAAGGAATCATCTACTACGAGCTGCTCCCCTATGGCCAAACGCTCAATTCGGCTCTCTACTGCCAACAACTGGACCGCTTGAAGGCAGTACTCATCCAGAAGAGGCCATCTGTGATCAACAGAGGCCGAATTGTGTTCCATCAGGAAGCTCCACGAGCTCGGGAGGTCCTAATGCACCCACCTTATAGTCCGGACCTGGCACCAAGTGATTACCATCTTTTCCTGTCCTGTTCGCATTCAAATACATGGTGCACCGGTGTTTCTGGTACCAGCTCACAGAATCGACATGTTTCATCGGAGCATATTCCGAGTATGTACATGTGCTTACATAGTCTGTAATGCCCTGTAAGAAATCCTGTTATTATTCTTAAATTATTCTTACTAAGTACTATTATATTATTAAATCTTTTGGAATTGTAGCCGTTTATAAGTTTCTTCGATTGCCTCATTCCGTCGCTACAATACCAATAGCTGTTTCTTACTCTCATTTCCTCCCTTCTTATATCTTCTCTAATTGAGTGGGGACCTAAGGGAAAGAATGGCTCGGGTCCTGTAGGAGAGATTGAGGCAGCTTGTTTTGATAGTCTATCTGCTTGTTCGTTTCCTTCAATACTTGTGTGTCCCGGAACCCAGATGAGCTGAACTTTGTTTCGTTCGCCCACTCTATTGAGTTTCTTAACACATTCCCTTACCATATATGATTTAATTATACATGACGATATTGCTTTAAGTACGGCCTGGCCATCGCGGCAAATTACTACATGTTGGTTAACTAAATTTCTTTGGATTATGAGCTCTGCACATTTTGTGATGGCAAATACCTCTGCCTGGAATATGCTAGGGTATTTCCCCATGGGAATTGATACCTTAGTCCTGGGTCCAGTGACTCCCGCATCTATTCCAACAGTAGTCTTTGAACCATCTGTGCACCACACAAGGAAGTGTGGTTTTATTACTTCCTGTATCTGAGTTTGGTTCCAAGTTCTTTTTTCCCCTAGGGATGTTTTGAAGTTGACATTGAAACCTGTTGTCTTTAATATTTCATCTCTATTGAAATTTGCTAAGGGTATTATTTCTTTTAGCTCTGCCCCTTTGTTTGCTGATATGATTTTTCCTTTCCCTGACCCCGCTTTCATCATTGTCAGTAGGGCTTTCTTATGTGAAAGCTCTATTTCTTTGTGGACAGGAGTAAGATCAAGAAGAGCTTCTAGTGCTACTGTCGGACACGTTCTCATGCATCCAGTTATACAGACGCACGCTAGTCTTTGCAATTTAGTTGGTGCGGCTTTAGCTGTGTTTAACTTCGCTCTTCCTGACCAGGCAATCGCTCCATATGTTATTGTTGGTTTTACTATCATGGTATACATCCAGTGCAGTATTTTGGGTGTGCAGCCCCATCTTTTCCCTGCTAATCTTCTGCATACCATTATTGACCTTGTAGCTTTACTTATCATATACTCCATATGTCTTTTCCACGTTACTCTTGCAGGAAAAATAACACCCAGATATTTGGTTTCAGTGGTGGGCTCTATTACTACATTGTTTAATCTTATGTTTTTTAGGTTTAATTAAGTGCTTCTTGTAAAAGGCATGATTGCTGTTTTAGTAGGTTTAAGCACCAGTTCTTTGTTAACGCGAGTGCTCTCTGTATAATGTCACAGAGTGTGCTCTCGAATTTTCATACTGCTATTATTACAATGTCATCGGCATGTCCTTGACATTTTATGCCATTGTCTGTTAGGAGCTCTAGCAGGTAATCTACTACCAAGCTCCATAGGAGTGGTGATAGTACTCCTCCTTGGGGGCACCCTTTTGTAGTCTTCATCTGAATTGTTTCGTTGTCTGCAACTGTCTCAGCTATTCTGCTGTTAAGCATGAAGTTGATCCAGTTTCGAATCGGTTCATCTACTCTTTTCTTACGGAGTGCTTTGTCGACTGTTCCATGAGAGGTATTGTCGAAAGCTCCTTCAATGTCCAAGAAGGGCATATTGCGACTTCTTTGTTGTCAATTGCATCTTTTAGAGTGATTTTCCCTCTCTGTACGCATGCTGTGCTAAGTGTAGAGGTGTATTCCTTAGATCATTTGTTCTTATGTGGTTATCGATAATCTTTTCCATGGCTTTAAAGTTGAAGGATGTTAAGCTTATTGGCCTGAAAGATTTAACTATTGTGTAATCCTTTTTCCCCGGTTTGGGAATAAATTTTACTAAGACTCTTCTCCATGACATTGGTATGTATGCCAATGCAAGGCTTCCTCTCATGATGTGTACCAAAGCGGTTGTTATTTGTCCGCTTTGTAATAGTACAGGCCATATACAATCTCCTCCTGGCGATTTGAATTTCTCAAAGGAATTAATCGCCCACTCTACCTAGCTATAGCTTATTATCTGTTTAGCTTAGTGCCAGGTATCTTTGTCGGTTTGGATTTTTCCCATTGCTAGTTTTAATTTCTGTTGTTGAGTCTGGAAAGTGTGTTGTAAGAAGGACCATCGCTCGTTCTTTTTCATTCTTGGTGTATTGATTATCTTCTAGCTTTAGTGCCATTTTACTTTCCACTGTATCTTTAGCCAATGCTTTGTGTAATCTGGCTGCTTACGGTATAGAGGATATACTCTCGCAAAAGTTCTTAAAATTCGATCTTTTTGGTTCCCTTAGTTCTTTATTGTAGTTGGTTCTTGTTTCCGGCTTCGATATCCTACAGCTTGAGTTAAATACTTCTATTATGCTATTATTTAAGTTTTCTACTTTTTGTTCTAACTCTTGGAAGTTTCTTACATTATTTGTTATTTCTTTCCTACTGATATTTAAGTCTAATAGTGTTTTGTACTTTGTCCAGTCAGTTTTCCTGGGGTTCTTTATTATTTTGCTAGTCTCGACTGAATATCCTAGGGAGAATTTTATAATTCTATGGTCTGACATAGATGGCTCCGGCGAAACCCTTCACTGTGAGATCATATTTTCAGACCAAGCATTTACTATTGTTATGTCTAATACCTCCCTCCTATTCCTTGTAACGAACGTGGGTGTACACCCCATGTTGGCTACATGAAGTTCCTTACTTAGCATGAATTCTAGTAGTGACTCACCTCTAACATTGTTGTCGATGCTTCCCCATGTTATACTGTGCGCGTTTGCATCGCAGCCTATTGCTAGCGGAATTTGCTCTTTCTCGCAGTAGTTGATAAGATGTTCCGCTTCTGAAGTTGCTATTATTTTGTTGTCTCCAGGGAAGTAGGCGGATGCAACTACCACATTTTCTGTTCTTCCTTCTTTTTTTGTGGAAACTTGTATTGCCACCAGGTCTCTTACTTATAAACTCTGAAAGACAAAGGTAGTTTATATTTCTATTAAGTACGATACATGTTCTAGGGTTATCACACGTAAGATCCCATATAACTTTAGTGGATTTGCCTTTTAATCCCTCTACCTGACCTTTGTAGGTCCATGGCTCCTGTTGGGGTTCTCTGCGCGTTAGTGCGCTTAGTCCTTATGTTCGTTTGCGCCTCCATGTGTACATCTTGGAATCGGGCTGATTCTGGGCTCATACCCCTGTCAAGATTTCGTAAGTATCTTACGATTCCAGCTCCGCTGAGTCCATGCCTTCGCGGATCATCCCGTCCACCGGGGCGCCCTAGTTCTGGTACTTTCGGTCCACGTGGTCTTTTTTGATTCTTATCTGATCTTCTATCCTTTGCGGGGCGAGGTTTTACGCCCTTTATGCGCCCCATCGGCTATCCCTAATTTGTTAGGCGAGGTATGTGTGCCCTCAATCCTGTCTGCGCTCTCACCTGGAGATCTTGATCTTCTCTCCGTCGTGGGTCCACTGATAGTTAATGATTTTGACACCCTCAACGCTCTGACTTCTCCGTTAGGCGTTGTTGTCGCGAGCATCTTCGTATCGGTTTCGTTTCGTTGGCGATGTACGTTTCAGTGGAGGTCTTAGGCCCTCAACACTGGTGGTTGATCGCTCCGTAGATGAACGCGTTCGAGTTATCTACAGTGGTGCTCTCTTTCATCTCTACGACGAGTTTTTGTTGATGTTGCCCTTTCCGCACCTTCTTCTATGCTTGTCGGCCTGCTCCTTTCTCCTACGTGCTTATCTACCAGATGTCGTGAAGTTCGATGTTTAGCTTCCTGGAGGTGTTTGGTGGTCTCCCGAGGCAACTCAGCGAGTACCACCTAGTTACTAGTGCAGCTCTCCTGAGACAACTCAGCGATAGAAGCACTATTAACTGGTCACCTTCCAGAAGCCCGTCTACCTGTGGTGGGCTCGTCGTCATCCCGCGCATGCTCCGCAAACAAATCTGCAGCCTCTGGTGAGAGGTCTCTGTATTTGCTGCTGTTTTTCGTTGTTATTGTTGTTGTTCTTGTTTTTGTTGTAGTTGTAATTCATCTTGTTCGTACGACCACTGGCAAGTCGAAACCCGCGTCGTGGTAAAATTATTTAGGAGGGAAAACTATACGTCCGCTGCAGCAGCGCCCCCTGGCGCAGTAAGGTCACCGTTCCATCCCGAGGCGACCCTGTGTCGAGAAGGCACCGTTTTACTACAGCTGGTTCTTGACTTTCCCAGCTGCAAACCAACCAATGGGCACGGTCCGCGTAACATCCTGGTTTAGGAGTGGTGGTAGTCACTGCTCGCTCCGCAGCCCATTCCATTCAGATCAAAAGTTGGCAGACTAGTGGACACTTTGTCTGTCAACTTTATCTCCCTAGATAGGACTGATGATCAAGCAGTTAAGCCCCCACACCAACGGCAAGGTGTCTACCATCGTGCGTGCTAATAGGTACGCAGCCTTCTACGAAAGGGGTATAATGAAGTTGGCAACTCGTTGGCAACAAGTTTACGAACAAAACGGCGCATATTTGACTTAAATCGGCCATTGTACACAAAGTTATCATATTTTGAAAAATCAATAAAAAAAAAAGCGAACGACCTTTTCACTTGACCTAATATATATTTACAATATATACATATAAAAATAACCTGCGTATATATATATATATACGACGGCGAAATTTAGATTTTTTTCGTAGAAGTTACTCCTCTCTGCTCTGGTTTTTTAATTCTGCTTGCTTATATAGACATATATATATGTACGTGTATATCGATTATAAGCACACACATATATATATTATATATAAATAAATATATATAAGCAAACAGAAATCAAAAAAAACAGACAAGTAATTCTACGGAAAAAATCTAAACTTCGCCGTCGTATATATACACAGATTATTTTTCATTTACATAGAACTCCCATAATAAAATAAGATATATCAGGCTCTAGCGTTGCACATCATGGCTACTATGCAGCTCAACGTTAGATACCACTTTAGACATTGTTGGCTAGGTCACAGCCTTTGTGAGCAAGCAAAATGAAAGGAGCAACACAGCTAGAGAAGCGGTGTATACAAAAAAAGAACTAAATTTCTCCGATCACTCACGTTAGCGCTCATAAGTTTGATTGTGGGAGTTGTCGCGGAACAGACGTTTACGTTCGTGGGTAATTCTACTACAGCTCTTTGCAATCGCCGAAGCCATTTTCGGCCGAGCTCCTTCTCCAATTTTTGGTATGCGTGTTGATGTTTTTCCAAGAAATAAGGGGACCCACATTTTATATTAAGCCGCCTCCGAACGGGAGATGGATTCCTATGAGCTTTGATTTTCATGTCAGTAATACACTTGACATTCTCTGCCAAAGACCGAGCACAATTAGAAAAAATAATTTCCTATATGGTAATTATAGCTGTTGGTCGAACAAGGACTCGGCGGCAGCAATAGCAAATGGTTAGCATTGTGTACTGCCATTCTAAAGGCCAAGTTAAATAAACAACACAAATTCAGCTGAACTAAAAATATAACTTTTCTAAGAGTTTGTTTAACAACACATCCAAAATTTTATAGAAATTGGTTGAGCCGTTTAGAAGGAATCTATTCGCAAATACACACACACAATATTTATATGAAATTAGACGTCATTCGCCTTCTTTTCAGAATAACGCTGTATAATTTTTGTTGAATTCGGTGAAGCCGCCTTGAGTTATAAGGTAACAACCATAACGTGAATATATTTTTAAATATAAGAATAGAGAAATCACAACCTCTTTCCTTAAAGCAAACGTAAAACATGTAGTAGAATTCATTAACTTTTATCGATACGATTTGTCGAAGAGCTAACCTAGGAATTTCCCCACATTTTTAACGAAAATCGTCAACTGAACTTTCTTTTTTAAAATAGAGGAAAAGTGAAATAGCAGATTAACAAACGGTCAATACTGACATGGTTAATAGGCGGGGGCAAACTCCTACAGCAAGGGGAAACGTACGCATCACTCCACTCACGGGTGGTGCGCAGGCCCGAGCACGTCCGAAAGTGGCACTAGCCGGAGCGAGAATTGCATCTGACTGAGGCCACATTCCGACTAAGGTCTGACACACGGAACAGACTGTGCGGGGGACTAGGAGCTGCTGGGTAGCCCTCGCACGGGAAGAGGAGGAGGAGCTGGTTGTGGGAGGGGAAGGCGGTGGGGCTGGCTGGCGTATGCTGCGGGGAGCTCCGGAAGACCATGGAGGTCTGTGGGTTACCCAAAATGGGTAAGGGTGCTGAAGGCACTGCCGTGGACGCTGGGGGCGCACTTGGGCGCTGGCAGCATGGGGCCACATAACGTGAGTCTTAAGGCCTAAGCAGATCTCCGGGTGACTACAACCATTGCACTGGTTGCACCTAACAGAGGTGGAGGAGTGGTGGAGTCTTTTGGTGCACAAGCAGCAGAAATAATCCGTCGGACCAGGGTTGGTTTCGACGCCAGCCCTGATAAGAAGGATTTCAAGCAACCCAGCTGCGAGGTGTTGCTCCGTTGGCGAACTTAAACTAATTTTATCTGTTGACCTAAACGGGGTTAGGTCGCCGAAATGGTGGCAGCCCTTGGCCGGATAAAATCCGGGTCAACTCCGGTGCGTAGAACCGGCTGTCTTGAGAGTTGCTCTCCCGTTTCTTCACTGCACGACATCTGAAAATACAACCGACGAAATCCTCGGCTACCCTCTTCACCAGCTGGACGAAGGAGTACCGGCTAGAACTCGATGTGAAAGTTGATGACCAGAAAATTCCAACTATAAACAACCCTAAGATTTTAGGGGTCACATTCGATAGCCTGCACTCCTTCACCCCGCATACGATCGCAATTGCCCCAAAACTCCAGGGCCGCAACAAGACACTCAAAGCGCTAGCCGGCAGCACATGGGGTAAGGACAAAGAAACCTTGCTGGCAACCTACAAAGCAATTGGCCGGCCGGTCGTAAACTACGCTGCACCGATTTGAGCGCCGGGGACAAACGAGACGCAGTGGAGAAAATTACAGGCATGTCAAAACACCGCCCTTAGGACTGCGACAGGAAACCTCCTGATGTCACCGGAGCATCACTTGCACAGCGAAGCATCTATGCTACGAGTTAAGGACAATAATACTTTGCTGTGCAAGCAGCTCCTGTTGGGATGCCACTGCAGGGAGCACCCCAGCAGGCATCTTTTGGAAGCCGAGTCTCCACCTAGGCACATCAGGAAGGGAGTACTAGACCTAAATAGCATCATACAGCATCATGTGCAACAACCGCTGGACAGGGCGGCGTACCGACAAGCGCTGAACGCCATTCACCAGGAGTCAGTTAACACCTTCATAGACTCTCTTCCCGTGAATGGCGTACTCGGAGTAAAAGCACCACCAATCGCAGACAACGAGCTCGAGCTGCCTGGTCCAACCCCGTCGAAACAGCACGTTTCCTGGACCTCCCCTTAGATGACCTCGGCGACTTAGATTAATAATACCTGCCCTAAGCGGGGTAAGCTAGCCGCTACAACAACAACAACAACTGGCATGGTATTACTATAGACCCTTATATGAACTTCTCTCTTCATATTGGGTTGATAGTCAATTCCGCCAAAGGCATATTAGCGATTGTAAAATGGTTGTCAAAGGAATTCAAAGCTTTATTTATAGCATTAGTAAGACCTATTCTAAAAAACAGCTCGGTAATTTGGAACCCGAGGTATCAAATGTTATCTGATAGGATAGAATCCAATTAAAAAATCCTTCCTTTTGCCTTGAGGAATTTGTATTGGGACTCTTAATATTTTCTTCATCCTATACTAGTCTACTAATCGTCTGAAACTTATTAACCTCCCCACTCGCAGAGAAATGTTTTGTGCGATTTTCATTGTAAAAATAATAACAGACTCAATTTCTAGTCCCTTTATTCTTTCTGTAATCAAATTGAATGCTTCATTCAGAATGTCCAGACATTTTTCTCTTTTATTTCTAAAATCTTTTGAAACGAATTTTGAAATTCTCGAGCCTTTGCACTGTCTTGATTTCAGCTCTTCTTCAGCTCTAATTTTTTGCATCGTACATAAGCATATTTTTACATTTCTTTGAATATATACTTTTGTTGTTATAATTAATAAGATTTCATGTAATAACAATTAAAAAATATACAAATGTAGTTTGTATGAATACATTTTTAATATATTGTAAGTAGGAATGTTTTTGTGCATGCCTGACTATATGCACATATATAAAAGATGTCACCTCCTATATTCAAAATTCGAGCAAACTTCTTATTAACCATCTGGGTGACATGGTGAGTAAATTTGGTTTAATTCTGTGAAGCCATTTTTAAGTTATGGTTGAACGAATCCCGCTTCATAATAAAATAAATTTTACACAAACTAGATCTAGATTGACCAAGGCTCATAACGAACTTTAATTCACTTGAAAGTCCACAAAAAATGCAAGCTACCAACACTCCAGATTGGAGATTTCAGGCATGAGTGGGCGTGTGGTTCAAAATTCCTTCTCGTTCGTTTCTTCCAAAACCAAGCAAAGAATTAAGACCATGCAATACTGTTACCTCAATTAACAAAGCTTCTTCCAAACTTTACAATAAGTCGCGAAAGCTGGCATGAACTGAGTAATCTAGATCTAGCTGACCCAAATTGTCACATGATGATATAAAAAGATATTTCACAAACTTTCGTGGAGGAGCTGAAGAAAGTTTGCGAGAATCTACTTGCGCAAAAATCATATTTGGACCGATTCTCTTAGTGGTTTGTTGACCGAAAAGGAATCCTTATTCTTCACCGAAATATATTGAGATTACACACAGTGCACAACTGAGGCAATTTTGAGAACATGCGGAAATCCACCCGAATTTCAGGCGCGGGAAGATCATTACTTTGCGACAACGACCCATAATTCAAACGATCGTTAGATTGTCAGGCTTCCATTTGAGGAAACATTTCCAGAAAAACTCACCCTAGAGAAACTCGTTCCTTAGCATGGAACGCACGCTTCAAGAAAGGGGAGTTAATGGCAATTTACAACGAAGTGTTCCAAGAATATATACACTCACAACCCCCGTGAAATCATTTCCAATGGCAATTACCATTCGTTCTATTTGCCACATCACGCGGTTCTAAAACCAGTGGGGGAATTCTCTATTGTATTATAGCGACTTTCGGAGCGTTAATATGACTTAGCGATAATTTTAACGATATTCGCCATTCACACCCACTTTATAATTTTGGGTTACCGAATTCGCTACCGCTTTAGCTTTTACCGCTGTGAAAAAATTTAGAAAAACGCTAATAATTTTAAATAAAGTTACAGTATGTTTTGTTGCTGTTGTTGTAGCGGCTAGCTAACCCCGCTTAGGGCAGGTTTTGTTAATCTAAGTCGCCGAGGTCATCTAAGGGAAGGTCCAGGAAACGTGCTGTTTCGACGGGATTAGACCAAAGGGAGAGGGGGGTTAGCTGAGTCGGTTTAAGGGGACATGTAAAGAGGTGGTTAGTGTCGTGCATAGACTCTCCACATGCAAGGCATACGTTGGGTATGCTGGGGTCGAGTCTGGATAAGTAGGACTTTAATCTACTACAGTATCCAGATCTAAGTTGTGCAAGGGTCACGCTAGTCTCTCGAGGCAGCTCGAGCTCGTTGTCTGCTATAGGTGGTGGTTTTACTCCGAGCACGCCATTCACGGGAAGGGAGTCTTTGAAGGTGTTAACTGACTCGTGGCGAATGGCGTTCAGTGCTTGTCGGTACGCCATCCTGTCCAGCGGTTGTTGCACGTGTTGCTGGATGGTGCACTTTAAGTCGAGTACTCCCTTCCTGATGTGCCTAGGTAGAGGTTCGGCTTCTATAAGGTGCCTGCTGGGGTGCTCGCTGCGGTAGGATCCCAACTTGCTTGCACAGCTTAACTCGTAGCATAGATGCTTCGCTGTGCAAGTGATGCTCCGGTGACATCAGGAGGTTTCCTGTTGCAGTCCTAAGGGCAGTGTTCTGGCATGCCTGTAGTTTCCTCCATTGCGACTCGTTCGTCACCGGCGCCCAGATCGGTGCAGCATAGTTTACGACCGGCCGGCCAATTGCTTTGTAGGCTGCCAGCAAGATTTCTTTGTCTTTACCCCATGTGCTGCCGGCTAGCGCTTTGAGTATTTTATTGCGGCCCTGAAGTTTTGCGGCAATTGCGGTCATGTGCGGAGTGAAGGAGAGCGGGCTATCGAATGTGACCCCTAATATCTTAGGGTTGTTTACAGTCGGATTTTTTTGATCATCAACTTCCACATCGAGCTCTAGCCTGTACTCCTTCGTCCAGCTGGTGAAGAGGGTAGCCGAGAATTTCGTCGGTTGGATGTTCAGATGTCTTGCAGTAAAAAAAAAGGGAGAGATCGGCGAGGTAGCCGTTCAGTTTTGAACATAGGTCATCAATTTTCTGGCCAGACGCCAATATCGTGCAGTCATCGGTATAGACAACATGAATCTTTATATATATATAGGTATATCAGTAACATAAAAATTAAAAAGGTGAAAATTGTAAGTTACAAATGTTAAAGTAGATTCCTACATTTACTCCCCCTCCAGTGAAACGCATAGTTATTAATATTAATTAAGGTTAAATGTAACTTTTTTGTTTGGTATTTATCAGTGTAGTTGTGTTCGGTGAAGAAGTGGTTGACACAATGTTTGCAGGTTTAAGTAAATCTATTGATACTGTTTTAATTTTATTTCCATATTGTATTTCAAAAATTTTGTTATGATTGGATATAACTTTAAATGATCCTTCATAAGGGGGTTGAAGATTAGACTTATAAATAACTTTAACAAATACGTATTCACAAGTACTAAATTTTTAGGAATGAAACTATTTTCTTTATTATGATGTAATACTTTCGATCGAACAAGTGTGAAATGTGTTCTTAATTTAGAAAGAATTTCATTTGTATTTTCGATTTCGTTATTATAATTATTATTGGAAACAATTAGTTCACCCGGAAGCCTCAGTGTTTGGCCATAAACTAATTCAGCTGAAGAACATTTCAAATCTTCCTTAATCGCTGTTCGTAAACCTAAAAGAATCCAGGGTAAAATTTCAGACCAATGAACTGAATCATTTGATGCTGTAATTGCAGTTTTCAAAGTTCTATGAAATCTTTCAATTATTCCATTTGACTGTGGATGATATAGAGAAGTGTTTATTTTATGAGAACCTAATAACTTTGTTAATTCATGAAATAATTTTGAAGTAAATTGTGTTCCTTGTTCTACCTTTATATTAAGTGGAATACCGAAACGCGGAACATAATTTTGAATAAATGTAGTTGCAACAGAAACAGCTGAAATGTCTTTAAGTGGATATGCTTCCGGCCAACGAGTATGTCTGTCAATGATTGTTAATATGTATCGATTCTCTTTTGAAACTGGAAGATGTCCTACTAGATTCATATGAATATGTTCAAATCGTCCAGAAGGAATATTAATCTTTTGAATTGAAGTTTTTATGTTTTTGGTAACTTTAGATTTCTGACAGTTAATGCAAGATGATGTCCAACTATTAATTTCTTTACGCATATTAGGCCAAAAATATTTAGATTGAATGAGAAGTCAAAAATAATTTTTCTCATTGTGTTTGTGTAACATCACACCAAATATTGAGATTTATAATAGGTACATTAATTTGTTTTAAATTACTATTAGCATTTGAATCTGAAATAATATCTTTAAGTATTTCGTCTCTTTGTTGTTCTTCATAAAGGTATTGGAAATTAATGTCTTTTGTTGAAATTGAATTAATTTCTGGGATACGAGAAAGAGTATCAGCAATTTTATTATCTTTACCACAAATATATCTAATATCATTAGTAAATTGGGCAATATATTCTAAATGTCTAATTTGACGAGGAGATCTATCTGCTTTAGAATTTAGAACATGTGTAAGCGGTTTATGATCAATGTAAACAGTGAATATTCTACCCTCGAGAAAATGTTTAAAGTGTTTAATTGAATTACATATTGTCAAAAGTTCTCTATCGAATGTTGAATAACTAATTTCAGTTGGAGTTAATTTTCGCAAAAAATATGCTAACGGTTCTAATGTGTTATTACTCTTTTATTGTAAAACAGCTCCAATAGCAACATTTGAAGCATCTACTGCAATTGATAATTGACCGTTTTTGTCCAAATGTGGTAATAAAGTTTTTTGTGCGAAAAGTTTTTTAACATTTTCAAAAGCTTTTGTGGTTTCATCGTCCATTTTAATTCTTTAAGTTTATTTTTAATTGTAAATGTAAAATGCAGGATCGCCAATTTATATAGAAAACATGAATCTATATATTTATATGAACATTAACATAAACTTTTATTGTTCAATGAAATTTATTTAGCACTTATAGTTTGTTTCAAAATGAAAATTATAAAAATTCAGAAAATGAAAATATTTGAAATTAAAAATTCAGTAACATACAAAAAAAAAGGTGAAAATTGTAAGTTACAAATGTTAAAGTAGATTCCTACAATCGGCATACGAGGTTAGGGAAACTCATTCCGGTAGAGGAGGGAGCTTCGAACTATAAAAATCAAACAGATCAAACAGGGGACATTAAACAGAGGACACCACCCTGCGGAAGCCCCTGTTTAATTTTTTTTAGCTTCGATGTTTCCCCTCGAAATATGACTGATGATTGTCGACCACTCAGGTAGCCCATGACCCACCTCTGCAACCCCGGCGGTAATGAGGATTCCTCAATGTCACTGAGTAGCACTGAATGATTGACGGTGTCAAAAGCTTTGGACAGATCCAGTGCTACCAGGACAGTCCCGCGCATGGTCGGTTTTGGTTCAGACCATTGACTATCTGGGTGTGTATGGCATTAAGTGCTGTTGTGGTACTATGCACTTTCCGGAAGCCATGCTGATGTGCTGCTGGACGCATATGGTGAGTGTCAAGTGTCTTCGCTACTGGGGAGAGGAGAGTTATCGGCCGATAAGACTCTCCGTTGTTGGCTGGTTTCCAGGTGTGTTTGTTGAAGGTTGCCGGTTTTACTAGCAGATGTCGCTAGCAATATGTATAAATTTCTATGATTTTGCATGAATGTAAATTTTTTCTATTGATATTAACCTACAAAAATACGCAACTCACATTCCGCCAAAATAATAGCGCCATATTTATTTACCTCAGTGAATATGTCGAGTTTCGTTCCAAGTAAATCGCATTTGCGGCATTCGTTTCTTTTCTTATTTCATCAAAAGAAAAAGCAGCTGAAGCTGGTAGAAACTTGTGGTGAACATTCTCCAGTGATTAGAACATGTGAGACATGGTTCCGTCAATTTAAAAGTGGAGATTTCGATTTGACAGACAATGAACATCCTGGTGCAGCGAAAAAGTTCGAAGACGAGGAATTGCATGTTGATCCAACCCAATCGCAACAAAAATTGGCAGAAACACTACATGTGACTCGAGAAGCAATTTGCCAACGTTTAAAAGCCATGGGAAAGATCCAGAAGTCTGGGAAATGGGTGCGACACCAGCTGAACGATAGACAAAAGGAAAATCGAAAAACCGTTTGTGAAATGCTACTTGAACGATTCGAAAGGAAATCTTTTCTGCATCGAATTGTCACGGGGGACGAAAATTGCGAAAAATATCATGGCTTTTCCCTGGTGAAGCTGGCCCATCAACTGCAAGGCCAAATCGCTTTGGCGTTAAGACAATGCACTGTGTTTGGTGGGACCAGTGGTGTTTGGTGGGACCAGTGTGGTATGATGTACTACGAGTTGTTAAAACCTGGTGAAACGGTGAACACGGATCGCTACCGACAACAAGTGATCAATTTGAATCATGCGTTGGTCGAAAAACGGTCGGAATGGGCTCGAAGACATGGCAAAGTTATCTTGCAACATGACAACGCGCCGTCTCATACCGCTAAACTGGTGAAAGACACATTAAAAACACTTAATTGGGAAATATTATCGCACCCGCCGTACTCTCCAGACCTCGCCCCGTCCGACTATCACCTTTTCGCATAGATGGGACAATCCCTTGCAGAGCAGTGCTTCGCTAATTTTGAAGAAGTCTAAAAATGGCTCGTCGAATGGTTTGCCTCGAAAGAGAAAAAGTTTTTTTGGAATGGTATCCATAATTTGCCTGGGAGATGGGGGAAATGTGTAGAATATGGTCGATACTTTGAATAAAACAATTTTGAGATTCCTCTGAAAATTAAGTGTTTCCTTTATCGAAACACCCGGTAAATAGCTGGACCACCCTACTATTTTTCCACACATCCGGTATAATTAGGGTGGCCAAAGACAAGTTGAGGACTTTGGTGAGATAGTTGCTCCCGCTGGTACAAGACGTTTTAGCATCAGCACGCTTACTCTGTCAGGGCTGATGGATTTGAAGGCTTTCGCCTTCCCGATAACCCCCTGAACGTCCTCCCCGGAGAAATCAAGCGCCGCCCTTGTGTTTGGCAGTTTGCGCATGCGGCGGGTTACACGTCGTTTCGCTTTGTCTACCGAAGGATGCAATGTAAAAATCCGGCTAAAATAGCTCGCGCATCTCCTTGGGTCCGACGAGCCGCGGTCACCGAATAAAATTTCCACCCGGTCTCGTCGGGTTAGACAGCGACTTGATGTAGCCCAGAGCTTGGTTGCCCCAGAGGAGGGGTTGCAGGGTCTTAAGTGCTCCTCCCACTTTTTCCGCTTGTGATTGTTTACTACGGTCCGAATCTCCGCATTTAAATCCCCGATTAGGGGATTCCCGGCTCGGAGTTACGGAGGATGTCGCGCCGTGCTGCTAAAGCCGCCGCTTCGGACGGGAATTTAGGGCGGATTTCCGCAATTCGGCCTGCTGGGATGAAGCGGGCGGCAGCGGTCACAACAATCCTGCGGAATGATCGCTCAACAGAGGAGACGTCTGTTGGAGTGGAGAGAGCACTGAAGGCGTTCTCGGTGAATTCCGTGAAGCCGGTCCAGGTAGCTTTTTTAAAGTTAACAAATGTCCGGTGGTCTGCGGAAACAAAGTCGGGAGGTCTTTCAATCGGGGTGTGTATGAGCAAGTGGTCCGATGCTAGTGTCAGTAGAGGTCGCAAGACTATACTGTTTATCAGACCAGCACTCGCAATCGTTATATCGGGCGAGTTTTGGCAATTACCCACAACTCCTGTGGGGGTGTTATCGTTCATTGTGCAAAATTTCGAATCGTCTATCTGTTCCGCCAGCTCCACTCCTCTACGGTTATTTGACAGGCTAGAATGCCAAACATCGTGGTGCGCGTTAAAGTCGCCCAAAACCAAGCGGTTTTCGCCCCTGGGTAGCGCACCTATATCAGGGCTACATTCAGCTGGGCAACTCGTAACGAAAGGACTGTATATATTAAATATTATCAGCTCGGCATCGCGTGACCGGATAGCTATGCCCTGACAATCTAGGGTAGTATCCCTTCGGTCGATGGCGCCGTCAATGAGACGATACTGCACGGTGTTGTGTAAGATGAACGCCAAACCCCCTCCATGGTCTCACTCGCGATCCTTGCGAATTATATTGTATCCGGCTCGGCTCAGAAGATCCGAGCGGTCGGTCAACTTAGTTTCCTGGATCGCAGCAATTAACAGATGTTCCCGGCTCATAAAGTCGACTATCTCATCGATCTTCCCTTGTAGTCCGTTGCAGTTAAATTGAAGGAGTCTTGTCTGTTTCGGGGGAACGTTCGTGATGCGAGGGGTGAGGGAGTGGTGCGTGGATGAGGTGTGTTGCTGCTGTAATACCCGCTGAGGCTGATTCCGCACGTTGGTGTTGGTTTGCGGTGTTGTTGTGTTGACAAGCGGGGGCATACTCCTACAGCATGGGGCAACGTACGCATCACTTCACTCACGGGTGGTGCGCCGGCCAAAGCACGTCCGAAAGTGACACCAGCCGAAGCACGAATTGCATCTGACTGAGGTCACGTTCCGACGTACTATGGTCTGACATTCGAACAGACTTTGCGGGGGACTAGGAGCTGCTGGGTTGCCTTCGCACGGGAGGAGGAGGAGGAGCTCGTTGTGGGTAGGGATGGGGGTAAGGGTTTGCGAGAGTCATGCTGCAGGGAGCTCCGGGAGATCATGGAGGTCTGCAGGTTACCCAAAGTGGGTAAGAGTGCTGAAGGCACATCCGTGGAGGCTGGGGGCGCACTTGGGCGTTGGCAGCATGGGGCCACATAACGTTTGGTCCACTCCCTATGTGTCTTAAGGCCTGAGCAGACCTTAAGGTGACTCCAACCATTGCACTGGTTGCACCTAACCTAGGTGAAGGAGTGGTGGAGTCTATTGGTCCACACGCAGCAGAAATAATGCTTCGGACCAGGGTTGGTTTCGACGCCAGCCCTGATGAGAAGGATTTGAAGCAACTCAGGTTCGAGGTGTTGCACCGCTGGCGAACTTAGACTAATTTTACCTGTTGACCTAAACGGGGTTAGGTCGCCGAAAGGGTCAAAGCCCTTTGCCGGATAAAATCCGTGTCAACTCCGGTGCGTAGAACCGGCTCCCTTGAGAGTTGTTATATTATGTTTTAAAACTCTGCAATGTATGTGTGCATTTATTCTCAAAGTATTCCACCGCAGTTATTGTATATCCGCGAGCATTTTTCAAAGAAGTTTTGTTCTCTGTGTCCGCGAAACCCCACGTAAAGTTCCGCTGTGAAAAGTGCCGCTCCCGCATGAACATTCTAGTCCTTCCAGCCGCTCGCCTAAACAGGAGAAACTATTTTTAAATATTATAAATACAATTTTAACTAAGATTGATAGCTTATCCCGCTCGCTAAAAAAAGAAGTTTTTGTGCATTTGCAATCCAAATAAACATACATAAATTATATGTGTTTACAATTTCGGAGAAACCAAAACTCATTATTTTATCACAAAATAAGGCATTAGTGTATATACATACAATCCGAAAATATTACAGAAAAGAGGCCATTTTATTAGGTCAAGTTCGGTTCTTTTTATTGATTTTACAAAATATGATAACTTTGTGTACATTTGTCCGATTTAAGTCAAATATGCGCCGTTTTGTTCGTAAACTTGTTGCCACCGAGATACCAGCTTCATTATACCCCTCTTGTAGAAGTTTAGAAGTCCCTATTGGCAAAAAAAAACTCGGAGAGCCATGTTTTTTTGCGTTAGTTCGAGTGGCACCCAAACATCCATTTTGAATCCAAAGTTATGCAAATGGTTCCAAACGGTTTTCTGGCTTATCTTTAGTTCCTCAGCAATTAAATAAGTGCTCACGTGACGCATCTGTTTCCACTATTTCCATGATTTTATCGCAATTTTCGACGACAAGCCTCCTGACGCGTGGTGCATCTTTGACATCGAAATTACCGGAACGGAACCTAGCAAACCATTTTTGTGCAACACGTTCGTTTACAGTATCGGGCACATAAACTAAATTAATTTTTTCAGCCGCTTTGGCTGCTTTTACGCCTTGATCGACGAAAAATTGTAAAGTATAGCGAAGTTTCTCTTTGCGGGTGTCCATCTTTGACGAGCGCTCACAACGTACTGAGTCAATCAATCGACAAACTGTCAAAGACAAACTTTTAGCGCGAATAAACGCGTTTTCAGCGCCGTATGGTATGAAATGATGCGACACGTAACACTAGTACTATGGATAATAACGCCATATATTAGATAAAAACCGAACGAACTGATTACTTGGCCTAATATATCAATAATATATTTGTTGATAGCGCAAACAACTTCAAAATATTCGTCGCTTAGTTAGCGATTTGTCGAGTAGTTTACGACAACAGGTGATTAAGCGATATCGAATTTCGTTAAAAGAAGTACCCCAAATATTAATATCTTTAAAATTATTTCTAATAAATTTTACTATCCGAAAATCGTTATAATGTGTTAAGCGAATAGCGAAAAATTGTCGCTAAGTCATTTTAACGATCCGAATATCGTTATACATAGTGTGTGTTAATGCGGGAGCGGCACTTTGCACAGCGGAACTTTATGCAGGGTTTGACGGACACAGCGAACGAAACTTCTTTGAAAAATACTTAAGGATATTTAATAACTGCGGTGGGATACTTTGGAAATAAATGTACACACGTATTTCAGAGTTTTAGAAAATAACTTAACTTTATTTAAAATTATTAGCGTTGTTATACATTTTTTCACATGAGCGACAAAATCTAAAGCGGTAGCGAATTCGGTAAACCAAAACAAAAATTATTATCGTTGTTATACATTTTTTCACATGAGCGACAAAAGCTAAAGCAGTAGCGAATTCGGTAAACCAAAACAAAAATGAGAAGAATTACTTAACACAACCAATTCATCAACATGAAAAGTGATAAAAAGCAAATTTACAACTAGAATTAATCCTTGAGTGAGGCAGCTATTTTAACACTTGCGTGTTCAAATACACAAAAGTTTGTTAGAATGTGCCAAGCGTACACACACATATAAATATATAAAAGAACAGCATATATGAATTCAATATACCGCCGCCCTTGAACTATCTTGATATGTTCAAATTTTACAATAAATTGATTAGTAATAATATAGTTTGTTAATGCGTTGTTTTTAGGAATCATCTCAAGTTTCTGACAGTACAGCAACTATATTGCCTTCTTCAAAATTGCACGAAGGACGAAACTATTGTATTTAGACCGGCGTGAAGACTTCCACTAAACCCTTGACCCTCAGGTTCTGGTATGGACCTCAGCGGCTCTCAGATTATAAAATGCCCAGCAGTTAACGCCTTAGTTTACCGGAATTTTCACTTCTGATAACACTGTGGAGAACTCTCAAGATTTTATCCGGCCAAGGGCTGTCACCCTTTCGGCGACCTAACCCCGTTTAGGTCAACAGGTAAAATTAGTCTAAGTTCGCCAACGGAGCAACACCTCGAACCTGAGTTGCTTCAAATCCTTCTCATCAGGGCTGGCGGACCAACCCTGGTCCGACGGATTATTTCTGCTGCGTGTGCATCAAAAGACCCCACCACTCCTTCACCTAGGTTAGGTGCAACCAGTGCAATGGTTGGAGTCACCTTAAGGTCTGCTCAGGCCTTAAGACACATAGGGAGTGAACCAAACGTTATGTGGCCCCATGCTGCCAACGCCCAAGTGCGCCCCAGCCTCCACGGCAGTGCCTTCAGCACTCTTACCCACTTTGGGTAACCCGCAGACCTCCACGGTCTCCCGGAGCTCCCTGCAGCATGACTCTCGCCCTCCCACAACCAGCTCCTCCTCCTTCTCCCGTGCGAAGGCAACCCAGCAGCTCCTAGTCCCCCGCACAGTCTGTTCCGTGTGTCAGACCTTAGTACGTCGGAATGTGACCTCAGTCAGATGCAATTCTTGCTCCGGCTGGTGTCACTTTCAGACTTGCTCAGGCCTACGCACCTCCCGTGAGTGGAATGATGCGTACGTTACCCCGTGCAACGGACTCCAGGGGAAGATCGACGAGATAGTCGACTATATGAGCCGGGAACATCTGTCAATTCCTGTGATCCAGGAAACTTAGCTGACCGCCCGTTCGGATCTTCTGAGCCGGGCCGGATACAACATAATCCGCAAAGATCGCGAGCGAGACCATGGTGGGGGCTTAGCGTCATCTTACACAACACCGTGCAGTATCGTCTCATTGACGGCGCCATCGACCGAAGGGATACTACCCTAGATTGTCAGGGCATAGCTATCCGGTCACGCGATGCCGAGCTGATAATATTTAATATATACAGTCCTTTCGTTACGAGTTGCCCAGCTGAATGTAGCCCTGACATAGGTGCGCTACTCAGAGGCGAAAACCGCTTGGTTTTGGGCGACTTTAACGCGCACCATGATCTTTCGATCGATGATTGGACAATTTGCACAATGAACGATAACACCCCCACAGGAGTTGTGGGTAATTGCCAAAGCTCGCCCGATATAACAATTGCGAGTGCTGGTCTGATAAGCAGTATAGTCTGGCGACCTATACTGACACTAGCATCGGACCACTTACCCATACACATCTCGATTGACAGACCTTCCGACTTTGTTTCCGCAGACCACCGGACATTTGTTAACTTCAAAAAAGCTAACTGGACCGGCTTCACGGAATTCACCGAGAACGCCTTCAGTGCTCTCTCCACTCCAACAGACGTCACCTCTGTTGAGCGATCATTCCGCAGGATTGTTGTGACCGCAGCCGCCCGCTTCATCCCGGCAGGCCGAATTGCGGAAATCCGCCCTAATTTCCCGACCGAAGCGGCGGCTTTAGCAGCAAGGCGCGACATCCTCCGTAACTCCGAATCGGGAATCCCCTATTCGGGGATTTAAATGCGGAGATTCGGACCGTTGTAAATAGACACAAGCGGAAAAAGTGGGAGGAACACTTAAGGTCCTGCAATCTCTCCTCTGGGGCAACCATGCTCTGGGCTACAGTCAAGTCGCTGTCTAACCCGACGAGACCGGGTGGAAATTTCATTCGGTGATCGCTCCTCGTCGGACCCGAAGAGATGCGCTAGCTACTTTAGCCGGCTTTTTACACTGAATCCTTCGGTAGACAAAGCGAAACGACGTGTAACCCGCCGTATGCGCAAACTGCCAAACACAAGCGCGGTGCTTGATTTCTCCAGAGAAGAGGTTCAGGGGGTTATCGGGAAGGCGAAAGCCTCCAAATCCATCGGCCCTGACGGAATAAGCATGCTGATGCTAAACCATCTCGGACCAGAGGGAGCAGACTACATAACCTCAATTTGTCTTTGACCACCCTAATCAAACCAGATGTGTGGAAAAATGGTAGGGTGGTCCCGCTACTTAAACCGTGGAAACTAGCGAACAAAGGAGACTCTTAGCGGCCGATAGCTCTCCTCTCCCCAGTAGCGAAGACGCTTGAGGCCTTGCTGCTCTAGACATTCACTCACCATCTGCGTCCAGCAGCACATCAGCATGGCTTCCGAAAAGTGCACAGTACCACAACAGCACTTAACGCCATAAACACCCAGGTGGTCAATGGCCTGAACCAAAACCGACCCTGCGTGGGAACTGTCCTGGTACCACTGGATTTGTCAAAAGCTTTTGACACCGTCAATCATTCAGTGCTACTCAGTGACATTGAGGAATCCTCATTACCGCCGGGGTTGCAGAGGTGGGTCATGGGCTACCTGAGTGGTCGACAATCATCGGTCATATTCCGAGGAGAAACATCGAAGTTGAGAAAAATTAAACAGGTGGTTCCGCAGGGCGGTGTCCTCTCCCCGCTACTGTTTAATTTTTACATCTCGAAGCTCCCTCCTCCACAGGAAGGAGTTTCCTTAACCTCGTATGCCGATTGCTCGATATTGGTATTGATAGCCTATGTTCGAAAGTGAACGGCTACCTCGCCGATCTCTCCCGTTTCTTCACTGCACGACATCTAAAAATACAACCGACAAAATCCTCGGCTACCCTCTTCACCAGCTGGACCAAGGAGTACAGGCTAGAACTCGATGTGAAAGTCGATGACCAAAAAATTCCGACTGTAAACAGATATTAGGCGTTACATTCGATAGCCTGCTGTCCATAACTCCACGTACGACCGCAATTGCCGCAAAACTTCAGGGCCGCAAGAAAATACTCAAAGCGTGAGCCGACAGCACCTGGGATAAAGATAAGGAAACCTTGCTCGCAACCTACAAAGCAATTGGCCGGCCGGTCGTAAACGATGCTGCACCGATTTGGGCGCCGGAGACGAACGAGTCGCAGATGAATAAATTACAGGCATACCAGAACACCGCCCTTAGGACTGCGACAGGAAACCTCCTGATGTCGCCGGAGCATCACTTACACAGCGAAGCATCTATTCTACCAGTTAAGCCAGCTGTATAAGTTTTGCGGGGATACAAAATTCAGACATAGCGGCGTAAAGGCAGCACCTATTCGTGCTGTCGAATGCGGTTTTAAAATCGACGAAGAGGTAGTGGGTGTCGAGTCTCTTTTCACGGGTCTTTTCCAAGATTTGGCGTATCTGGTCAATGGTTGACTTCATAGGTCTTAAGCCACACACGAGGTCCAATCAGTTTGTTGACGGTCTGTCACACAGGACCTTATAGGCGATATGATATAGGCTTATCCCACGATAATTGGCGCAGACTGTGGGGTCCTCTTTTTAAGGATTGGGCAGAGCACATTTAAATTCCAATCGTCAGGCATGCTTTCGTCCGACCATATTCTGCAAAGTAGCTGATGCATGCACCTGGTCAGCTCTTTACCGCCATGTTTGAATAGTTCTGCTGGTAGGCCGTCAGCTCCAGCCAGCGAGCGATTGCTATTCTAACTTCTTCATGGTCATATATTTTCCATGGTCGTCGATTGGGGTTTCGGGTTCCCTATCTCCGGTTACTCCGTTTTCACTGCTATTCAACAGGCTGGAGAAGTGTGCCCTCCATAAATTTAATATGCTCTGGGCATCGGTGGCTAGATCACCTCTTTGTGTCCTACAGGGGTCTGCTCCGGTCTTGAAACCTTTTGTAAGTGTTCGTATCTTTTCATAGAATATCCGAGCATTACCCTTGTCGGACAGCTTTTCTAGCTCTTCATACTCACGCATCGCGGCCTACGTCTTGCTTCCCTAAGGGTCCGTTGAAGTCTAATAGCAGCGTCTGTTAACCAGAGGTGCGGTTGAGAACGGGCGTCGGTCTTGAAGTAAGCGGCTCGCTATATAAATGTGTAAAATCTTTAAACTTACTCACCTAGCGGGGTTGTGCGCTGGGTTTGGGGCTCGCCACGTAGAAACCAGCCCCAATGAAAAAGTTACCAACGCCTGCGTGCAGGAAGGTATAAAAAGAGCGATCATAGTTTGAAAATTTAATTAGTCAGTAGATGGTCGCTAGGTATACTTGTTTGTGAATATCGCCGACATAAGTAGTATACCTGAGGGTTTCCACCTCACGAGTACTTGGTATATATTCAACGGGGTTTTCACCTAGTTGAACGAAAATTAGTGTAGGGAGTTCCACTTCCGCAACTTTTACAACAGCAGTAGAGTATAGTCCGAAGAGGGATTCCACCTTACCGAACGAAAGACCAGTGGAGGGTGATCCACCTCTGCGATCTTTACGATCGTAAAGTAGAAAGTAGAATCTAGCTTGAACAAATCGATGGGAAAACTTTAGTATGGGGCTTGTGGATTATCTTTATGAAATGTCAACCCTGTTACCGTTTCTTAGTTCATAGTAAAGGCCTCGTCAATACTTCTTGCCATGTAACGTTTAATGGCCTTTAGAGCGGAATCGCGAGATTTGACCGAGCTCGACATTTTACCTTTGATTAAAATTCCCACTTTAGACTATAACACAAAATTTGTTTGGTATTTGAAACTCAATGTATTCGTATGTACTTGCTCTTTGTGTATGTGTTTATGCACACCTCTGTGTATAATTTGTTTCAAAAATTCAATGATCTAATTTTCTTTGGATGTACACTGGTGGCCAAAACTAAAGCAACTAAAATGACTTAACTGAACAAGGTCTTTTTAAGTTGCTCATGAAAAATGTATACATAAATATTTTTCATATCAAGTTAAACCATGTATTAACGTAAACATTTTAAAATAAAATCTTATCAAAATTTGTTTCGCAGATATGGCCTGGACAAAACTAAAACAACTAAACACCTTTTTTATTTTTTTCGTATAAAACGTTAAGTAAATAAGTTTAAATGTTAATAGTCAATAGTGTGTAACCGTTATTTTTTATCACCGCAGCTCAATTTGTTCTTTGGTGATGCGGTTTCACGTAACTGGTAAGCGATTGAAAATAGTGTGCTTGTTTGTTCGCAAACGATAGTCTGGCACAACGATTTTTCAGCGAGAGAATTGGCTTTTTTGCTGGCCTGTACTGCGCGTCTTTGTAGAAGTTGCAACAGGATTTTTTTCAATTCTCGAATAATTTTTTGACACTGCGCTGCGATATTTTTCGAGTTCTTCCTCCACTATGCACGGTATTTTCTGATCCACTTGCATTAAATCGACTTATTATTGTTCGCGAAACCACTGATTTATTAATTGTCAAGTTTTCGGAAATTGTTTTTTGTGCCGCACCTTTTTTAAAATCGCTAATAATTTTTCTCTTAACGAAGAATTGTACTTATTTCCCGCCATTTTTACTTAATTTTTGTTTTAACGCAAACCGTTTGTTCCGACCCGTGCCACTGCAACGAAAACTCGAATAAGATGCTTAGCATCAACCGAAACACTTGTAGCAAAGCTAACGGTACTATTGAAATATTATCGCTTACTTATCCTGTTTTAAAATTGTTTGGTTATTTGAGTTGGCTTAGTTTTGACCGGCTAAAATGCTTGGGGAACGTAAGAGATTATATTTAACAAAAAAAATGCACTATAATTGATGGAACTTTTCTTAATTTTCATAGACAATAATAAGAGGTAATTGAAAAAAAAATTTTTCCTAAACACGTCTTATATGTTTAGGAAAAATTTTTTTTCAATTATCTCCAATAATTTTAACATTATAAATCATAAAACATTTTACTACTTTTGGTTGCTTTAGGTTTGGCCACCAGTGTATATATTGCACATATTTATATATATGTTACAACGCATATATGATATGTACTCGTATATACTTATGTATGTCACCAACACTCAATTTATCAGCGTTTATAAGCGAGCGGTATGAATTTGCAATAAGGGTTTTCGAATTTAATGCGCACAAATATCAATTTATCTTTTTCCCTTTCACACTTTATTAATGTAATTTAATTGATTATGAACTGCACGATATGCGAACGAATTTGGCGATCAGTGCCATTTCAACTTATATTTTATGTAATACTATATTAGGTCTGGTTCGTTCGGTTTTTATCTAAGAGATGGCGTTATTGTCCATAGTACTAGTGTTACGTGTCGCATCATTTCATACTGTACGGTGCTGAAAACGAGTTTATTCGCGCTAAAAGTTTGTCTTTGACAGGTTTTCGATTGATTGACTCAGTACGTTGTGAGCGCTCGTCAAAGATGGACACCAGCAAAGAGAAAATTCGCAATATGTTACAATTTTTCTTCCAAAGCGAAAAAGCACCCAAAGCGGCTGAAAAAATTAATTTAATTTATGGGCCCGATACTGTAAGCGAACATGTTGCACAAAAGTGGTTTGCTAGGTTCCGTTCCGGTAATTTCGATGTCAAAGATGCACCACACGTCGGGAGGCCTGTCGTCGAAAATTGCGATAAAATCAGGGAAATAGTGGAAACCGACTGTCACGTGAGCACTTATTTCATTGCTGTTGAACTAGAGATAAACCAGAAACCCGTTTCGAACCATTTGCATAACCTTGGATTCAAAAAGAAGCTCGATGTTTGGTGCCACACGAACTAACGCAAAAAAACATGATGAACCGAATTTCCATCTGCGAATCGCTGCTGAATCGCAACAAAATCGACCCAGTTCTGAAGCGTTTAGTGACTGGCAAAGAAAAGTGGATCACTTACGGCAACGTCAAGCGAAATCGGTCGTGGTCGAAACGTGGTGAGCCGGCGGAAACGGTGGCCAAGCCAGGATTGACGGCCAAGAAGGTTTTGCTGTGTGTTTGGTGGGATTGGCAAGGAATCATCTACTACGAGCTGCTCCCCTATGACCAAACGCTCAATTCGGCCCTCTACTGGACTGGTTAAAGTAAAGCAAAGTAGATGGGGAAATTAACGCTATATAAATAGAAAATGAAAATAACACAAAGATTTGAAAGTGAGAACCATAACATGTTTTTGATTTGGTAAACTTTGTAATGCAACTCATTAATTAAAAAAATTGCCAAATTGGATTTGTTTTGTTTTTTCATTCCTCTTTGTGCTATTCATATGCGAAGTTTGCATTGGCCCCACCAATATTTAAAAACCAAACGTATGTTTAGTATGCCCTGTCCGGAAGTCGTGATATTGACAATGTTACCGCCTCACTTTTGGAAGTGATCAAAATGCTAAAGGCGTCTGGCTGTATTCTCAACAAATTAACGGCCAATAACCTGGCCATATTGGAGAAAATTCCGTTAGACGTCTTACTGGACTCCAAATTCTTAAAATTCGATAAAACGCATTTGACTCGATGGCATCGCTTGGGATGAATGTGCAGAACCTACTTCATTGGTCAAATGGCAACTCTTTATTCAAAACTTTCCAGCCATTTCCGACATCGAAACCCCTCAATGGCTCAATTTAACTCTGGAATACGATACCCGATGCATGGGTTCTCTCACGCCTGGAAAAAGCTTTGTGCGGAGAGGTATGGCTAGCAAAACTGACCGCATTTGTCCAAAACCAGCTCGACTTAGACGCGTGCAACACATTTTTATGGTAAGACTCTGGAATAGTACTGGCATGGCACGAAAAGCCACGCATCACATGGAAGACATACAGTTGCGGTCAAAATCTTAGTAGTGATTTTGTTAATTAAATATAAGTCATCATTAATTTGTATTTCAGACTTTTTTTTCGCTTTAACGGCAAAAACCGTTAGATTAAGGCGTCGACATGACGATATGCATTGGTTTGTTAAGCTAGAATTACTGTTGTTATTGCAATCGGCTAAGTTTTGAGGAGAAATGTGTTTTTGACCAGTCAAATTCTTAGTAGCGCAATGAAGAATAGTTCAAAAAAATTAAATTATTTTTGTTTTTGGGACTAAAAAAATAAAGAACTATTTCTGTTATCAGTATTCTATTTTATAATGTGGAAATTTTGATCATGCTGCAAGTAGTATTATCAAGAATAAATAATTGTATACCGGAGATACGGGATCTTATTAAAAAGCTGATTGTCGAAGGAAAAACCTACAGAGAAGTGCAAAACATCATTGGTTGCTCCCCCACGATGGTGTGAAGTGCTATAAAATACAAGCCGGGTGTCGAAAAACACTGGCGGAAACGTGTAATGCCCACTCAATTGGTTAAGTCTGCTGTAAAATATTCAAAGCAATATGCGTTTGTGACTGCCACCGAAATAAAATAATCTGTAAATGTGAAAGCCAGCGTTGAAACTCTCCGCCGACGCTTACGGGAAAACGATCTGTCAGCTCGGAGCCCCAGAAAAGTGCCTTTCCTGACTAAACAACATGTGGTCAAACGATTACGTTTCGCCAAAAACCATTTGACTTGGCCTTTCACCAAATGGCGTAACATTTTATGGTCTGACGAGTCAAAAACTGTTCGCTATGGTGGAAAAGGTTCAAGGCAGTTTGTAAGACGTCCACCCAACAGCGCACTTAATTCAAAATATACCACTAAAACGTTAAAACATGGTGGATCCAGCATTATGGTTTGGGCATGCTTTTCGTGGTATGGAGTTGGACCCATTCATTAGATCACGGAGACCATGAATGCTGCCCAATACGCCCAAATCATGCAGGAGGTCATGCTCCCATATGTTAGCGAAGAAATGCCACTGATTTGGACCTTTCAACAGGACAACGATCCGAAGCATACTAGTAAGCTTGCAAAGAAGTGGTATGGAGAAAACCGAGTAAATGTTATGGAATGGCCTCCATACTCTCCTGACGTTAACCCGATAGAAAATTTGTGGGATGATGTAAAGAAATCGGTGTCTGACTGTTAACCTACAAATAATTTGCAGTTATGGGAATCCGTAAAGACTGCTTGGAACCCAATTCCAGTCGAAAGGTGCCAATATCTGGTGAACTCAATGCAACGTCGCTGTGCCGCCATAATTAATAAAACTGGTTATACAACTAAATCTTAAATTATTGTATAATAAGTAGTTAATTGATAGCCAATATAAAAAAAACAACATTTAATTCAACCTAAATAAAAAACGATTTAAAATATACCATATAACGTGTAACACTACTATGATTTTGACCGCTTGAAAGCTTAGATTTTCGTAAAAAGTATTATTATTTTTGTTTTTTAAAACCAAGTGGCCCAGTTTTTTTTTAATTAGCTTTAATAGTCTTTTAACTAATAAAAAATTAAAATTAAACTGGTTTTGGTAAGCAACTACATAATTTTTTTTTCAACTGAATTTAGTGCTTGTCCGCGCTACTAAGATTATGACCGCAGCTGTACGTGTCTTATCGGATTTCCCAAATTTGGGAATATGTCCCACGCGGAGTGTGGTGCCTTGTGGCCAGCGGAGATAACCCCGCTGATTGCGGTACACGTGGTTACAAACCTCAAAACTTAGCCACCAATTCACTATGGTGGCAAGGTCCAAAGTGGTTTATACACCATATCGACTCTTGACCTGATTCAAAAGCGCGCAGTACCTCTCTGCCAGAAAAGCATAAAACAGAGTCATACCATGCGCTCGAAGAATAGCCCGATTTTCTTGATTGATTCTCATCGTTCTATCGAACAATTCGCGTGTCTGCGTACGTGTTCCGTTTCGTGAACAATGTCCGAAACGAGAAAAAGAAGGCAGCAATTAATTACCATATTTACCATCTGACCCATGCTGAATGGCAATTCGCAAAGCAGCGTTTAATCGAAGCATCGATATTTTCCTAACGAAGAAGATGCCTTACAAAACAAAAGGCCAATTGACAAAAACTTCTCTCCTTAACCGGAATCCATTTCTGGATAAAGAAGTGTCAATGCCAAACTAGCGCATGTCCCACTCAGCTATAGTTATTGACTGCGTCGTATTCCGAGAGGACGGTCTGCTGCTGAACATGTTGCGCCTCGGACGAATAGAAAATGTTCACTGTGGGCCCGTGTCGTGGACCTTCGTACGGGACCTTAGTAAAACTGTACATCATTTTAATTGAGCAATCTTCGTTCGAAGTACAGCAATAAAGCGAAATTCCTCTTTGAATTCAGCACACCTGCTTTGTTAGTTTTAACTACCGATTGTTCTGTTTGTTCTTCAATTCCAAACGAAAGACAACAATGGCAACGCGCAGTTCCTCTCGCGCCGGCGGCATATAGTCGGAACTGCCTACAGTGTAAGTTGTGCCACCGCTATCACGCTTTGCGCAGTTGCCTCGATTTCCGATCAACGGGCACAGGGGTGGCTAACTCGCCAGATACTACGTTAACTGTTTAGCACACCAAAGTTGACCCGGATTTTATCCGGCCAAGGGCTGTCACCCATTCGGCGATCTAACCCCATTTAGGTCAACAGGCAAAACTAATCTAAGTACGCCAACAAAACAACACCTCGCAGCTGGGCTGCTCCAAATCCTTCTCATCAGGGCTGGTGTCGAAACCAACGGCAAGTTCTGGTATTCATCACGGTGGAGGAACTTCTCGAAATCCCCCCTTGAAAGTAAAATTATTTAGCATATCGTTATCGACTGTCAGAAAATTCAGCCTTCACAATGAAACACCCCCTAATGGGTTGAGGCTGATCGACTTCGCCAGGTCCCGAAATATGGTTGTATTTAATACTAGATTATAGCACAAAAAATACATCAAGCTATTTGGCTGTCCCTTGATCGAAAAACAAAAAGCCAGATAGAACAGGTTGTGAAAGACGAGAAACATGTCTCCAGTATTCTTAACGTGCGTACACTCCGAGGAATTTGACCACTAACTTGTTGCAGCGAAGATACTCACGGACCTCCTGCGACTTAGGGGTTCAAGAATTTACCCTGGGTAAGGCATGCCTGTCGTAAGAGGCGTCTAAAATCCAATTGTTCCCGCGACAGTCGGGTCTTTATACCGGAACGACCCGGATTTTTTATCCGGCCAAGGACTATCACTCCCGCAACATTCCCCAAAAATCACTTTGAAGAATATATTTGTGGTTACAACAACAAAAACAACGCACCACCATGTATCGAGGAACGCCCGTAAACAACTACAGGGAACTGTGGGACGGCATTTCAAACTCCCTAGGTACAGCTGCAAACGAAACTATTGAATTTCGTAAAGGCCGCAAAAACAGATGTTATAATGAGGAGTGTCGAACTGCAATGGAGAAAAAATAGATTGCCTACCTCGCAGACTTGCGATCGACCACAACGCGCGCGGGATGGGTAATATAACGAGAGCTGAAGAGGGAAGCAAAACACAGTTGCAGACAAAAAAAATGAGGTTGAGATCCGTGAGTATCAAGAGCGTGAGCAGCTGGCCAACAAGGGTAATGTTTGAAAAATCTATGACAAGATACGACGACTTAAGGAAGATTTCAATACCGGAGCAGACTCTTGTAGGACACAAAGAGGTGATCTTGCAACCGATGCACAGAGCATATTGAATTTATGTGGGGAACACTTCTCCAGCCTGCTGAATGGCAATTAAAATGGAGCATCCGGATATGGTGAAACCCCAAACGATGTAGATGGAACAGAAGTTCCACTACCTGATCATGTCGAAGTTCGAATAGCGATTACCCCCCTAAAGAACAACAATGCGGCTGAAGCTGACGGCTTATAACTATTCAAACTAGACAGAGCTATTCGAAAATGGCGGCGAAGTGCTGACAAGGTGCATGCAAAAACTTTTTTGCAAAATGTGGTCACATGGAAGCATTCCCGGCAATTGAAACCAAAGTGTGCTCTGCCCAATCCATAAAAAGGGTGATCCCACAGTCTGCACCAATTACCGTTGCATAAGCTTTCTCAGTATCGCATATAAGGTTCCATCGAGCGTATTATGTGAAAGACTAAAGTCCACCGTCAACAAACTGATTGGACCTTATTAGTATGGCTTTAGACCTGATATATCAACCATAGATCAGATATTCCCCATGCGCCAATTCTTGGAAAAGACCCGTGAAAAGAGAATCGACACCCACCACCTCTTCGTCAATTTTAAAGCAGCCTTCGACGGCACGAAAAGGAGCTGCCTCTACACCGCTATGTCTGAATTTGTTATTACCGCAAAATGTTTACAGTAGTGTAAGGAGAGGTTGGACAACACCAGAAGAACTGTGAAGGATTTCTCCGATACCAACAAGATTTGAAACAGGGCAATTCTTTATCGTGTAATTTCTTCAATTTGACGCTGGATCAAACAAGAGCACACAGCTAATGGCATATGCCGATGATATTGATATCATAGGACTTAACAACCGCACCGTGAGTTCTGCTTTTTCCAGACTTGATAAAGAAGCGAAACGATTGGGTTTGGTAGTGAACGCATTGGCGACTCGGCTTCCACATCACTGTTGGCAGTCATAACTTTGAAGTCGTAGACAACTTCGTCCATCTAGGGACCAACAATAACACCAAAAACAAGGTCAGCCTAAAAATCCAACGCAGAGTCACTCTTGCCAACAGGTACTACTTTGGACTGAGTAGGCAATTGAAAAGTAAAATCCTGTCCCGACGAACAAAAACCAAACTCTACAAGTTGCTCATCATACCGGTCCTTCTATATGGCGCAACGTCGACGATGTTAACATCTGATGAAAATGCATTGGAAGTCTTCGAGAGCCAAGTTCTGCGAACGATTTATGGTCCTTTGCGCATTGGCAACGGCGAATACTGCAAACGATGGAACGATGAGCCGTACGAGCTATACGATGATATTGACATAGTTCATCGAATGAAGAGACAGTGGCTGCGCTGGCTATATCACGTCATCCGAAGGGATGAAAGTACAGCAGCTTTGAAAGTATTCGATGAAGTACCCGCTGGTGGAATCAGAGAAAGACCACTTCCACTCCGTTGGAAGGATCAGATGGAGAATGGCCTGGTTTTACTTGCTTTTCCCAACTGCAGCCAAACAGCGAAAATATGGGATGATATTGAGTTAGCATCTTTGATGAATAATTCTCCTATAGTGAGCTGACGGCGAAAGCGGAAAGGAAGTGTCTTTCCTCTCAAGCTCGTACGCTGTTTCGTTGCCCGGTATGTTCGGCCTGGCTATCCGAGAAGATATGAGCTCAATAGTGCTCCCAAAAATCTAGCTCATATCTTCTCGGATAGCCGTCAGCTCACTGTACGAGAATTATTATTCATCAAAGATGCAAACTTAAGATGGGGAAGTCTCAATGCGTGTAATGTGACCTAGTCAATGTATCCAGAATAGAACAGAATAATGTTACGTGATCTTATCGAGCTAAGAAGAAAGCAGATATCTACTCTTATAGGTTTTCCTTTAGGGTATATTCTATTGGGCAGGCGCGCAGAGGTTGGACATACCATTTAATAACTTCTGCAGAAGTTCTCAGTTTTGCAAACTCCACAGTTTTGCTTAGCGGGTGAGAAGGGTCATTAGGATCCTCAGTGGTATCACAATGAACCCCTTTGGTGATGTACGGGAGCTGATGCCCGGCAACCACTTCAACAAACCAAGTTGTAAATATTGTTATGTCGGTATAGCAGTATTCATGAGTTTTTCCTCTTTTCGGGCGCCATTACAAAAAAAAAGCAAACCCACCCTACACATTAGTTAGCTTAGGCTTCTGTGGTGGCAGCAGATGGCGAATAGCTGAACGCTTAAAAGGCTATATCTGGCCGAGGAGGTTTCCGTGCTGAGTTAACACCCCTCATAACTAAGCGTCCAAATAATAAAATCCCGCGACTCAGATTGAGTTAATGGATAGAATTTGTAAGAAGGTATAAAACCTAAAAAAAACCAAACATTTCGAAAACAGTCGAAAATTTAAAGTTACGGTGCAGTGTTTAAGAAACCCAGTGCCGGCGGTCTTAGGACGTAAGCAAGAAAGTTTCCGGCGGACGCTATTGAGTAAAGCCACACAAAAAAGGCTACAAGATTGAGTCGAAAAACTCCACCCAAAAAGAGCAAAACATCCCATAATAAAGCGATGCTGAAAGAAGTTTGTTGAAGACATGAGTGAAGACCTCATCGAATTTTAAATTTTAAAGATATATATATATATATAACCCTACTTCCGTTACTACTCTAAAGGAGAAATCAAAACAAAATGTATATAAATATGTTTGTATTAGTAATTTTAGTTATTAGTCAAATAATAATTTTCGCTGGAATTAAAAACCGGTGTGTTATAAATAAATTATAAATAAATAATAAAAAAAAACCTAAAGTACTAAAGTTAAAAACCGGGTAACAAAAAATTAATAAGAAAATAAATACATATATATATATATATATAAACCGTACAAATAAACCGTGCGTCTCTTTTCAAAACCTAAGGAAATATATAATAAAATAAACCGGTGTGTCCTAAGTTAATAAATAAATAAATATATATACATAAGTATATATATTATGAAAATATAATATTCAGAAATTTTGAATTTATACATGGTGCCGAAACCCAATTACGGAGTGAACCTAAATAAAAAATATAAATAAAAAGCGTTTAAAATATGTATATGTACATAATAAAGTTAATATACATAAATAATCTACGAACACACACATATACATATTATACATTTTTATAAGAAAAGTGTTTCTAAAACTAAAATAAAATAAAACTAAATATAAATAATATAAAATTAAAACTAAATATAAATAATATAAAATTAAAACAAAATTTTACGCGATCCTTAACGTTAAATCATAGCGAGCGAAAAGTTGTGTTTTAACTCGGGCGTGTAAAATATGTAACAAAAATCAAAACAAAGAAGTTTGTGAGTGCAGTGACCAGTGCGGTACACATACATATGTATATAAATACATAAAAATTAAAACAAAAAAAGAAAACCCCAAAATAAAATTTTATATACATATATATATGAAAATATATACATATAAGTATACAAAAAAACATAAAACGCGGTGACACAAAACATAAAAACAAAAAAAAGGTAGTGAAAAAAATACATACATATAGTGCTGTGCTACAAAAAACATACTAAACAAAATTTAAATAGATAATTAAAACAAAAAATTTTCAAAGTATATAAATACCTAGTATTTAGTTTTGCAAACAAAACATATAAAAAAAGAGGGAGAAAAAATGGTGAAAATATATACAAAGAAAATATATATTTTATATACATATATACATATAAATTATATATGTACATACACACGTACACAAGTACGTACATACGTGCATAAAAAAATTAAAGAAAATATAATATTCAACAGTGTAAATCTATAAACATTGTTTAATTTTTAAACAAAATAAACTGAAATGAGGTGAAAATAAAACAACACAACATATAAAAACACATACATAAAAAGTGTCGTGAAAACATACATAAAACAAGTCAACATTAAAAACACTTTCATATGTATGTATAGTTAATTTATTATTTAATAAAATAATATTTATAATAATGTATATTAAAATATAAAATTTACAAATAAGTAGTCTCTAACAAAAAAAAAAAAAAAAACAAAGTACACGTAACACATACATATATACAGCACGTACACGTACATACAGCAACAGTCCAAGCCACGCAAAACCTCAACAGCATAGGAACACCAGCACTACTCAGAAGACAACACTGCCGCATTACTTAGAAGTCAGCACGTCACCCCCCTCTCAAAAAAAACAAGTGGTTTGTACAAACTCCGGATGTCAAAGTAAGTCCCACTCTCTCGATAAATATTAAATTATGTTTAGCGGATTTTGCCAAACGGTGTATGATACCTCCTCATCATACATAATACACACAGATCTCAAAAAATAATAATTATTAAATAAAAAGTTTTATGTTTTTTTTAACGTTTGCGCAAAATTACAAAATCCGCTAAACTATTCTCAGAATATAAAATAATACATAGCGGGTCCCCAAAGTCGGTAAATGAAAATTAGAGGAATATAACAGCGCTCATATATAATATATTAAAACGTATATATGAAAAACTCGCGCTTTCCCCATCACAAGTATATATTTAATACAAAAAAAAACGCTTATTATATATCCCCTCACGTATATAAACTCCCCTTTTTATATACGCCAACTGGTCCATAAACACCTTCGAAAAGGTCCAGAATCCGACAGCTTCCGCTCTCATATATCCTCCCAAGTATATACATACTCTCAGTATATACACCCCAACAGGGCTGAAACTCATTACAACGGGCCCAGAACCTGACCAGTGTAAGCACATCACACTACCCAAAGTCACCGCTACCCAACCGTGGTACATGTATATACATACACATGTATACATAAAGTGGTTTTTTCAAATTCCGGCAATTTCCACTACTTCGCTATTTACAATAGCAAGCGGGCAAAGACACGTATGTACATAAGTATACATACGTACATACTCGTGTAAGCTAAACAAAGCACCCAGCATACAAACGGGGTATAATAAAAACACAGTATACATTTATACATTGCTGTGCTCAGACGCGCTGAGACAGTACAATACAAACATAAAAGCTACCCCCTAAATAAATTAATTGTAAATAATATATATATATACTTAAATATATATATATATATATAAATATAAATAAATATTCTATATTAAAATTAAATAAAATAAATATCTCACAATGGAGGATAAAATGGAGAAGCCACAATCACTCCACCCCCTTACAGGACCCCGAACTCGCTCGAAATCCCAGGCGGAAGAAGAGGAATTCTCCCAGCTACACAAAAAATTTTTATATTAGCTCTCCAGGATGGAAAAATTCTGCGGAAAATGTTGGGACACCAGTGAAGAAACTCATTCCGAAGCAGCCCTCAAAATTTTCAAGGACCATCTGGAAGGACACATGGAACTAGTGGAGGCAGCCAACAAAAACCTACAGATGAGCAACGTGAAGGATGAAAAGACACGCTTAACATGCGCAGAGGCCTACGAGACAACAAATGACAACGCAATGCTCACGAAAATCAGGATAAGTGAGTTACTTGACCAAATCCAACAAAGTATGGATTCCTCCCATTTAAACACCCCCATTACAAAGATGCCCCCCAACACAAGCTGACTCACTCAGCTTTCTCAATGTAACTGCATGTGACACAGAAATCTTCTATGGAGGATATGAAGATTGGCCCTCATTTAGGGACATGTTCACAGCAGTGTACATCAACCACCCCCAATTATCCGAAGTGCAGAAACTATACCACTTGAGACAAAAAACAAGAAGTAAAGCTGCACTCCTCATTAAAAATTACCCTCTCAGTGGCCACAATTTCTCATTAGCATGGGATGCACTCAAGGCACGCTACAAAAATAGGAGAATAGTAGTTGATGGCCAAATAAAGACGTTATTCAACATCCAACCTGCCCACACAGAAAACGGAGAAAGGATTCAACAGATCCAGACGACAATAAATAATTGTCTTTCTACCCTACAGGCAAATGGAGTATCAACAGAAAGCTTGTCTACCTCTGCTCGTCAAAACTGCCGGATGAGACACTAGCTCTCTGGGAGCAATCACTCAACTCAAGTAAGGAGTTACCTCGATGGTCAGAAATGGACCAATTTCTGACAGCTCGGTACGAGGTCGTGGAGCGACTCAGCACATACAGACCAAATAAGCCGAAGATCAGTCAGCCAAGCTACCCCCAACGGACACCAGCGGTCTCTCCCCCAATATTCAATTATCGGAACAAAACCGAATCGTTCCATACTCAAAACAAAAGGCATGTTTCATGTAAACTATGCCAATCAAACCACTCGATGACAACGTGCGTCAAATTTCGAGAACTATCCGTCTCAGACCGGAACAGGTTTATTAAAGACAACAACTACTGTAAAAATTGCCTGGCGTACTCGCATTTGGAGAAACATTGCAAAAGGAACTTTACGTGCGTTTACTGTCAAAGACGTCACCACTCGCTCCTCCATTACACTGCGAGCAACCCCACGCCTTACCCCCCAAAACCTCAAAGAAACTTCACTACTTCTCAAGTGACAGTCGAGGATGAACAGCCCTGCACCTCTAAGCAGGCATCAAAAAACTCAAAGGCAAATGAAAGCAATAGAACAAAAACTCTATCCCACTATTCGAGTAACAAAGAAAGGACATTGCTTCCCACAGCAAATATTCCCATTCTCCACAAAGGAGAAGTAACTCACATCAGAGCTCTCATTGACCAAGGCTCTCAGAAAACTTTTGTAACATCCCGTATACAAAATTTACTTGGTCTCCCCACCACAAAAGCCAACTACCAAATTCTTGGCATGGGCGGTAACACAGTCCAAAACTCGAATAGAATATGCTCTATTACAATATGCTCAGCTAATCAAAAAGTAAAAATCTCGGCCCAAGCGATAATACTGCCTCAATTGACGCACACTCTCCCATCCTTCAAAATTAAAGAATTAGATCTAACAGAATATCTCTCACTACCATTAGCAGAGCCAAATTGCTTTACACCAGCTAGAATAGACATGGTCATTGGTAGCGATATAATCCCAAAAATACTCACCCCAGGCCTCAAAATTAATGTAGGCGGCAGCTTAATAGCCCAAAACACAATATTTGGGTGGATATTAAGTGGACCAGTTGTGGAAGACATCTCATCATTCTCTCCTCAGGTGACTGAAACCCCTTCAGAATCACTAGGAGAATTACTCAGGAAATTCTGGGAACAAGAAGAGGTACCACCGGCTCCCACATACACAGACGATGACGAATATTGTAAAGATCTCTACAAAAAAACCACTCATCGACGAGAAGATGGACGGTATGTGGTAAAGCTGTCATTCAAATCAGCATTCCCGGATTCCATCACACTCGGGCACTCCAGACCTACAGCACAGCAGCAATACCTCAGCGTGGAAAGAACTAACGAAAAAAAAAGATGAGCTTCTGAACACCTATTCAGAAGTCCTAGAGAAATAACTAACGCTAGACCACATGGAACCAACCCATTCACCAGAAATCATACGCGACGGTAAATATTTCTCCTTTTACCTACCCCATCACGCGGTGATTAAACCTGGAAGCAAAACTACTAAAGTCCGTGTAGTTTTCAATGCCTCAAAAAGCTCGCATTCCGGTCTCTCACTCAATGACGTATTACATACTTAATGACTTAATGCTCATTATTTAAAAATGGAGATTATATAAGTATGTATTTAACGGCGACATTGTAAAAATGTGACGCCAAATATACGTCCATAAGGAAGACCAAGACTTCCAACGCGTTCTGTTCCGCAGAACCCCCAATAGTTCGATAGAAGACTTTAAACTAAAAACGGTGACATTCGGTGTCAACTGCACTCCATACTTGGCAATAAGGACACTCCACCAATTAGCCGAGGACCCTAAGGAGACATACCCCCATGTCTCAAAAATATTAAGAGGAGAGACATACGTAGATGACATCCTCTCAGGCGGACACAATCTAGACTCAGCCGGCGAATCGATACATCAAGTTATCGAAGTACTCAAGTCAGCCGGACTCCCGTTAAAAAAGATCACAGCAAACCACAAGTCAATGCTGAAAGACATCCCCCCGTCTGATCTTTTAGATGAAGAATTTCCAAGAGGCAAGTTCTACAAAAACCCTCGGCATAAAATGGAATGCTCTCACTGATACATTTTCGTACTCAGTTGACCCCCCCTTATCCTCAGACACTGCCACGAAACGACAGATCCTCTCATCTGTCGCGAAACTTTTCGACCCGGCAGGATGGCTATCGCCCATAATGATAGCAGCGAAAACTCTTCTTCAACAACTATGGATGGAAGGAACAGACTGGAACGAAACCGTGAAGCGGATCTCACTCCACAAATGGAACACATTCAGGAAAAATCTCGCCACAATCGAAGAGATAAGGATACCTCGATGGGTGCAATTCAGCCCAAACAGTTCCATTCAGCTACACTGATTCTCAGATTCTTCCGAGAAGGCATTCCGCGCTTGCGTAAATTTACGAGTCCAGCAAGGTGAAGCTGCTACATCCCACTTACTCGCAGCCAAGAGTAAAGTAGCCCCCTTACAAACCGTCTCTCTCCCTAGGCTGGAACTTTGCGGCGCAGTTTTACTCGCAAAATTAGTAAAGCAGATCCGATTCTCCCTAGATCTGCCATCTCATGAACTAATTTTGTGGACAGACTCCTCCATTGTATTAGCATGGCTGGAAAAACCCCCATGGACGTGGAAAACATAGGTAGCGAACAGGATGTCTCAGATCCTCGAACTCGTGAATAATGCTACGTGGCGACATGTCTCCAACGCTGACAATCCAGCTGATCTAGGTCCGCGTGGAGCTAATGGAGTCGAAATTTCCGATAGAAAAAAGAGATCCTCTACGTACTCTAAACCCCTTCTTGGATAAATCAGGACTGCTGCGTGCAAATGGACGTCTCACTCATGCCGCCCTCAGCTACGATGAGCGCCATCCAATTATCATCCCCGATAATTCGCGATATAGCTCCCTCCTCCTCGAGTTCCTCCACTCAACTCTACTGCACATGGAAAAGCAGCTGATGATTCGCGTAGTCCAACAGGAATACCATAATCCCCGAGTCCGCCAGAAGGTAAAATCCTGCATATTTCGGTGCAAGACATGCACGATATACAAACAGAAGATGAGCACGCAATTGATGGCAGCGCTACCCCCTGAACGGTCCACATATACACTCCCATTCCATATTAGATTTTGCCGCCCCATTCCTCGTCATAACCTCGACTCTCCGCCGAGCATCCCATTCCAAAGCATACGTGTGTGTTTTCGTATGTTTCTCGACAAAGGCCATTCATCTGGAAGTATGCTCCGACCTAACAACAGAAACGTTTAAGGCAGCATTCGCACGATTTGTAGGACGAAGAGGCATTCCCCACAAGATAATGTCCGACAACGGCAAAACCTTCGTAGGAGCACAGCGAAGCCTCCAAAGAGAGCTATTCGCCTTCCGTGAAGAAGTTTCGGACAAAACCACAACGGAATATGCCATTCACGGACTTACACGGCAATATAAACCGCCTTACGCTCCACATATGGGAGGACTTTGGGAAGCGGCAGTGAAGAGCTTCAAAACTCACTTCACTAAAGTCGCTGGAAATCAAAAGTTCACCTTCGAAGAATTTACCACTCTCCTAATACGCATCGAAGCGGTACTCAACTCTAGACCACTCTCTCCTATGTCTCAAGATCCCCAAGACTTTAAGGTAAACCCCAGGCCACTTCTTACGAGGCGCGTCCTTACTTTCGATCCCTGAGCCAAACTCAGAAAATCTCTCTCATTAATAAATGGCAAAAATTAAGAGTACTCCATCCTCAGTTCAGCAAGCGCTGGAAAACTGAATATCTTCACCATCTTCCAAAACGCTATAAATGGAAAGGATCCCAGCAAAATATGAAGGAAGGTGATCTCGTCGTCATCAAAGACGACCTCCTACCCCCAAACGAATGGCGACTAGGCCGCATAACGAAACTTCATCCCGGACCCAAACCAAAACGTGCGCGTGGTAGACATCCGCATTCAAGGCGGAGCGGTCACCCGCAACAGAACCAAACTCTGCCTTCTGCCACCCGCTTAGCTTATACATCCCCCTCTCCCTCTCTCTCAAAAAGCTAAACTCTGCACACCTCCACTCTCCATCATCTCATACTAAAATTGCTTTTCGAACGATGTCTTTTCAGATCACAGAACTTCGGCAAGTGTCGGCTGTGCTGCCGCACCCACTCGTTGCGCCACTGTCGTGCGTTCCTAGCAATGACTCCAGACGAGCGGTATGAGTCGGCAAAAGTGCATAAATATTGCACCAACTGTTTGGCGACCTCGCATTCGACGGGAAGCTGCAATTCTCAAGACAGCTGTCACCGCTGCGGACTGGCACACCATACTCTGCTGCACAGCTCCGCACGCACGACATCAACACGAGCCACGCCCAGCAGCTCGAAGAGAGCCCCCAAACCACCACCGGGCAAACCTGTTGCCAGTGGACGAGTATCAAAAAGAGTAGGACATCGGAAGGTTGACGCCCCAAAATCCCGAAGGCATTCCACCTCGGCTCTCCAACGTCGACTCACTGGCCTGGTCAGCGAGGCCAAGAAGGCACTACAAAAACTCGAGGACTTGGTGCATGTTACGACCCCGCAGGCGCCCCGGCATGTTGAAGACATGAGTGAAGACCTCATCGAATTTTAAATTTTAAAGATATATATATATATAAGAAAATCATATTCATCCTGAATTGCTTAACCTAATAATGAAACACTGAATTACTTTCCAATACTTATCCTTATACTTACCCACCATGAATTTACTCCTAATTAAAATACTTACCAGCAACCCTACTTCCGTTACTACTCTAAAGGAGAAATCAAAACAAAATGTATATAAATATGTATGTATTAGTAATTTTAGTTATTAGTCAAATAATAATTTTCGCTGGAATTAAAAACCGGTGTGTTATAAATGAATTATATATAAATAATAAAAAAAAAACCTAAAGTGCTAAAGTTAAAAACCGTGTAACAAAAAATTAATAAGAAAATAAATACATATATATATATATAAACCGCACAAATAAACCGTGCGTCTCTTTTCAAAACCTAAGGAAATATATAATAAAATAAACCGGTGTGTCCTAAGTTAATAAATAAATAAATATAAAGACATAAAATATAATATTCAGAAATTTTTGAATTTATACAAAATTATAAACCAAAAGGAAAAAGAAGTTTAGGTGCAGTAATGTACATGTGTAGGAATCTACTTTAACATTTTTCACTTACAATTTAAAGTTTTTCAATTTTTATGTTACTGAATTTTTAACTTCAAATGTTTTCATTTTCTGAATTATTATAATTTTCATTTTCAAACAAACAAGAATTGTGAAATAAATTTTATATAAAAATTAAAAAATTAAATTTTTTATTCATATGTATGGAAACAAACTTCTATATAATTGGCTATCCTGTTCATCGAATTTTCTGTAAATTTAATTCAAGATTTTTGGGTTTTCATTTAAATGGAACTGTTTCAGACCATATATTTTTTGGAAATAGTGAAAAAATTACAACAATAGCTTTGGACGGTAGAAGTTATAGCTGCTATTTCGGAAACCACCACGTTTCCTCATCAGACTTCTTTTTCCAGACACCTTTTGTTCGAATGGAAATCGAACTTGGGATGCCCACAGCACGAGCCAATGGTAATCCCATTAAGCTACATGTGTGCCGCTTTCACAAATTGTTGTTTTTCACTTTTTTCCTTTTACCTACATATCCACGATCAAGTGCTCAGATATTCTGTAGCTGTAAACTTGACGCGATGTAGTTGTTTTTGCGAAGAATTTACCAACAAATATTTTAAAGCAACGCCTTTTTTATTATTGGAAAATTTCATTCGCACGGCAAGGCTCTTCCGTAATTCCTAGATGCTTTTTCAGGTCATTATTGTGTTGAATTGTTTTTGGGTTTTCATTTAAATGGAACTGTTTCAGACCATAAATTTTTTGGAAATAGTGAAAAAATTACAACAATAGCTTTGGACGGTAGAAGTTATAGCTGCTATTTCGGAAACCACCACGTTTCCTCATCAGACTTCTTTTTCCAGACACCTTTTGTTCGAATGGAAATCGAACTTGGGATGCCCACAGCACGAGCCAATGGTAATCCCATTAAGCTACATGTGTGCCGCTTTCACAAATTGTTGTTTTTCACTTTTTTCCTTTTACCTACATATCCACGATCAAGTGCTCAGATATTCTGTAGCTGTAAACTTGACGCGATGTAGTTGTTTTTGCGAAGAATTTACCAACAAATATTTTAAAGCAACGCCTTTTTTATTATTGGAAAATTTCATTCGCACGGCAAGGCTCTTCCGTAATTCCTAGATGCTTTTTCAGGTCATTATTGTGTTGAATTGTTTTTGGGTTTTCATTTAAATGGAACTGTTTCAGACCATATATTTTTCGGAAATAGTGAAAAAATTACAACAATAGCTTTGGACGGTAGAAGTTATAGCTGCTATTTCGGAAACCACCACGTTTCCTCATCAGACTTCTTTTTCCAGACACCTTTTGTTCGAATGGAAATCGAACTTGGGATGCCCACAGCACGAGCCAATGGTAATCCCATTAAGCTACATGTGTGCCGCTTTCACAAATTGTTGTTTTTCACTTTTTTCCTTTTACCTACATATCCACGATCAAGTGCTCAGATATTCTGTAGCTGTAAACTTGACGCGATGTAGTTGTTCAAGATTTTCTGAGCTCTGTGGTTATCTATACAATTGCCATTTTCAACATGATTTTTGAAGATGAATCAAGAGTTGGAGTAATGCATCAAAAATAAGAAATACACAATTTCTTTTTAATTTTGGAAATTCTCCAGAACAAATAACATACCTTCTAAATATAGTGATTTATTGAATGGAAATAAATTTTTTAAATTGTGAAAATCTGTGCATAAAATTCAAAATTATTTATACGGGATACAAGATTTCAAAGGAAAAAGAAACGCATTTAAACGTTGAAGATCGACAAAATATTCAATTCAAGATATCATCAATTGTCTGCACTGATTCCTGTCTATGCTTATCAATTTAGTTAGAGTGAAATCAATTTAATTTCAATACAAGTAATCAAGAATATCAACAATTTTATCTATCAGAACAGAATGGTATCCTCAGGTTTTTATCATTTGTAATAAATTATAATTAATCTTTTTAAGTTACATAATTTAAATCTAAATTAAATTTTTTCAAATTATTGTAAACTCTTTCTCCAATAATGCATAGATCACCCACACGCACACGTAATTTTATAACAACAGAAACACAAAATGGATTCACGAACTCTAATACAGATTTAAATACTACACAAAATTTAGCACAAGACATTCATACACATAATTTAACACATCTTGAAGATAATTTTAGACCGAATTCCAATTCTATTATATTACCTCCGTTTTGGAATGAATGTCCTGAAGCATGGTTTTTCAAATTCATTTAACTTCTTCTAGTAATCAAAATAAAGATGAAATTATTATTTTGGCTGATAAAATTTTCGACTTAATTAATAAACCTCAAGTATCTGCAATAGCTTCAACCTTTAATAATAATAATAATATTTTAGAACAATGTATTTAAAATTTAACTGACTTAACAACTGGAATGTATCAAACTTAAAACAAAATTACAGAAGATATTAATGAATTACAAATTAGATCTAGATCTAGATCTAGAGATAGATATAGATATATGGTAGATCTAGATCAAGAAATTCATCAAGACCCAGGAATAATAATAATCAAAATTATATTTGTTGGTATCATCAAAAATTTAAGAATAATGCCTTCAAATGCGTTCAACCTTGCAATTTTAAAATAAACACAAATATATCAAATGCAAATTCTTTAAACTAAAACGTTCCATTATGACGGTGGCTGATAATGGAAGTATTAGTAAACACACGTCGCCTTTTTATTTTCGATAAATTTAACAAATTAAATTTTTGGATTGATACAGGCGCAATCGTTTCAGTTAGAACTTCTTCAAAATTCAAATCATTTAAAAGAAATTCTGATCAGTAGCAAATGGATCTAATGTAGAAACATTTGGAACAAAACTTTTAAAAGTTGATTTAGGTTTGAGAAGAGATTTCGAATTTCCATTTATTATTGCCGATATTTCAACTACAATTATTGGTGCTAATTTTTTTAAAAAAAATTTGGAATTTTAGTAGATATCAATAATAAAGCAATAACAGATTTAACAACAAAATTTAAAATTTCTGGATCTGCTGGTTTTTGTGACATTTTCTCTCTTCGAATTCCCATTATTGAAAATAAATTAACGAATATTTTAAATGAATTTCCATCCATTACTTGTGAACCAGATTACACTAAACAAGGGCAACACCATACGGTTCACGGAATTGAAACAAAAGGGGTTCTTCCTTTTTCTAAACCTCGTCGTCTTGATCCTATTAAATTAAAGATAGCAAAAACTGAATTAGAATTTTTAGTTACAGCTAGTGTTCGTCGACCATCACATTCACATACTGCATCTCCTCTTCATTTAGTTCCCAAAAAAGAAATGATTGGAGACCTTTATTAGTATTCCAGATCGATATCCGTTACCTCACATTCACGATTTAAATATTGATTTAAAAGATAAAACAATATTTTCAAAAATTTATTTAGTTCGTGCATATCATCAAAGATCAATGGCTGAGGAAGATATACACAAAACAACAATAACTACCCTTATCGGAATGTTTGAATTTATACGTACGCCTTTCGGACTAAGAAACAGTGCTCAAACATTTCAGCGATTTATTAATTAAGTATTTTCTGAATTAGATTTCGTTTTTGTTTACATCGATGATATTCTAGTAGTTAGGGATAATGAAGATCAACATATTGAACATTTAAGATCAGTATTTAAAAGACTTGAAAATTAAAATTTAAATATTAAACCTACAAAATGTATTTTTGGAACAAAGAAAATAAATTTTCTTAGCTATGAAATTTCAAGTGAAGGTATCATTCTTTAGAACGTATTGAAACAATTTTAGAATTTCAAAAAAACCTCTGTCGATTAACAAATTACAAAAATTTTTAAGTATGGTAAATTATTATCATAGATATATTAAAATGTTAGCAGCAGAATTAAGTCCTCTGCACGAAATGTTAACATTTACTATTAAAAATAAACTTAAAGATTTAAAATGGACAGATGAAGCCACACAAACTTTTGAAAATGTTAAAAAACTTTTCGCATAAAAAACTTTATTAACACATTTTGACAAAAATGGTCAATTATCAATTGCAGTAGATGCTACAAATGTTGCTATTGGAGCTGTTTTACAATAAAAGAGTAATAACACATTAGAACCGTTAGCATATTTTTTGCGAAAATTAACTCCAACTGAAATTAGTTATTCAACATTCGATAGAGAACTTTTGGCAATATGTAATTCAATTAAACACTTTAAACATTTTCTCGAGGGTAGAATATTCACTGTTTACATTGATCATAAACCGCTTACACATGTTCTAAATTCTAAAGCAGATAGATCTCCTCGTCAAATTAGACATTTAGAATATATTGCCCAATTTACTAATGATATTAGATATATTTGTGGTAAAGATAATCAAATTGCTGATACTCTTTCTCGTATCCCAGAAATTAATTCAATTTCAACAAAAGACATTAATTTCCAATACCTTTATGAAGAACAACAAAGAGACGAAATACTTAAAGATATTATTTCAGATTCAAATGCTAATAGTAATTTAAAACAAATTAATGTACCTATTATAAATCTCAATATTTGGTGTGATGTTACACAAACACAATGAGAAAAATTATTTTTGACTTCTCATTCAATCTAAATATTTTTGGCCTAATATGCGTAAAGAAATTAATAGTTGGACATCATCTTGCATTAACTGTCAGAAATCTAAAGTTACCAAAAACATAAAAACTCCAATTCAAAAGATTAATATTCCTTCTGGACGATTTGAACATATTCATATGGATCTAGTAGGACCTCTTCCAGTTTCAAAAGATAATCGATGCATAGTAACAATCATTGACAGACATACTCGATGGCCGGAAGCACAACTCTCAAGACAGCCGGTTCTACGCACCGGAGTTGACCCGGATTTTATCCGGCCAAGTTCTGTCACCCTTTCGGCGACCTAACCCCGTTTAGGTCAACAGGTAAAATTAGTCTAAGTTCGCCAACGGAGCAAAACCTCGCAGCTGGACTACTCCAAGTTCTTCTCATCAGGGCTGGCGGACCAACCCTGGTCCGACGGATTATTTCTGCTGCGTGCGCATCAAAAGACCCCACCACTCCTTCACCTAGGTTAGGTGCAACCAGTGCAATGGTTGCAGTCACCTTAAGGTCTGCTCAGGCCTTAAGACACATAGGGAGTGAACCAAACGTTATGCGGTCCCATGCTGCCAACGCCCAAGTGCGCTCCCAGCCTCCACGGCAGTGCCTTCAGCACCCTTACCCACTTTGGGTAACCCTCAAACCTCCACGGTTCCCCGGACCTCCCCGCAGCATGACTCCCGCCAACCCCCACCCCCTTCCCCTCCCACAACCAGCTACTCCTCCTCCTCCCGTGCGAGGGCTACCCAGCAGCTCCTAGTCCCCCGCACAGTCTGTTCCGTATGTCAGACCTTAGTACGTCGGAATGTGACCTCAGTCAGATGCAATTCTTGCTCCGGCTGGTGTAACTTTCGGACGTGCTCGGGCCTGCGCACCACCCGTGAGTGGAGTGATGCGTACGTTGCCTCTTGCTGTAGGAGTCTGCCCCCGCCTGTTAACACAATAACACCGCCAACCACCACCAACGTGCCGAATCAACCTCAACGGGTATTACAGCAGCAACACACGTCATCCACGCACCACTCCCTCACCCCCCGCATCAGGAACGTTCCCCCGAGGCGGACTCGACTCCTTCAATTTAACTGCAACGGACTCCAGTGGAAGATCGACGAGATAGTCGACTATATGAGCCGGGAGCATCTCGGATCTTCTGAGCCGGGCCGGATACAACATAATCCGCAATGATCGCGAGCGAGACCATGGAGGGGGTCTGGCGTTCATCATACACAACACCGTGAAGTATCGTCTCATCGACGGCGACATCGACCGCAGGGATACTACCCTAGAATGTCAGGGCATTGCTATCCGGTCAGGCGATGCCGAGCTCGAATTATTTAATATATACATTCCTCCCGTTACAAGTTGTCCAGTTGGATATAGCCCTGATATAGGTGCGCTACTGAGAGGCGAAAACCGTTTGGTTTTGGGCGACTTTAACGCGCACCACGATGTTTGGCATTCTAGCCTGTCAAATAACCGTAGAGGAGTGGAGCTGGCGGAACAGATAAATGATTCGACATTTTGCACAATGAACGATAACACCCCCACAGGAGTTGTGGGTAATTGCCAAAGCTCGCCCGATATAACAATTGCGAGTGCTGGTCTGATAAACAGTATAGTCTTGCGACCTATACTGACACTAGCATCGGACCACTTACCCATACACATCTCGATTGACAGACCTTCCGACTTCGTTTCCGCGGACCACCGGACCTTCGTTAACTTCAAAAAAGCTAACTGGACCGGCTTCACGGAATTCACCGAGAACGCCTTCAGTGCTCTCTCCACTCCAACAGACGTCACCTCAGGTGAGCGATCATTCCGCAGGATTGTTGTGACCGCTGCCGCCTGCTTCATACCGGCAGGCCGAATTGCGGAAATCTGCCCTGATTTCCCGACCGAAGCGACGGCTTTAGCAGAAAGGCACGACATCCTCCGTAACTCCGATCCCGGGAGTCCCCTAATCAGGGATTTAAACGCGGAGATTCGAACCGTTGTCAAAAAACACAAGCGGAACAAAGGTCCTGCAATCTCTCCTCTGGGGCAACCAAGCTCTGAGCTACAGTCAAGTCGCTGTCTAACCCGACGAGACGCGATGAACGCGCGGAAATTTCATTCGGCGATCGCGCCTCGTCGGACCCGAAGAGATGCGCGAGCTATTGTAGCCGGCTTTTTACACTGCATCCTTCGGTAGATAAAGCGAAACGACGTGTAACCCGACGTATGCGCAAAACTGCCAAACACAAGCGCGGTGCTTGATTTCTCCAGAGAAGAGGTTCAGGGGGTTATCGGGAAGGCGAAAGCCTCCAAATCCATCGGCCCTGGCGGAATAACCATGCTGATGCTATAACATCTCGGACCAGCGGGAGCAGATTACCTCACCAAGGTCCTCAATTTGTCTTTGTCCACCCTAATTATATCAGATGTGTGGGAAAACGGTAGGGTGGTCCCGCTACTTAAACCGGGAAACTAGCGAACAAAGGAGAGTCTTATTGGCCGATAACTCTCCTCTCCCCAGTAGCGAAGACGCTTGAGGGCTTGCTGCTCCCGACATTCACTCACCATCTGCGTCCAGCAGCACAACAGCATGGCTTCCGAAAAGTGCACAGTACCACAACAGCACTTAACGCCATAGAAACCCAGGTGGTCAAAAGTGAACGGCTACCTTGCGGATCTCTCCCATTTCTTCACTGCACGACATCTAAATATACAACCGACGAAATCCTCGGCTACCCTTTTCACCAGCTGGACGAAGGAGTACCGGCTAGAACTCGATGTGAAAGTTGATGACCAGAAAATTCCAACTATAAACATCCCTAAGTTTTTAGGGGTCACATTCGATAGCCTGCACTCCTTCACTCCGCATACGACCGCAATTGCCGCAAAACTCCAGGGCCGCAACAAAATACTCAAAGCGCTAGCCGGCAGCACATGGGGTAAAGACAAAGAAACCTTGTTGGCAACCTACAAAGCAATTGGCAGGCCGGTCGTAAACTACGCTGCACCGATTTGGGCGCCGGGGACGAACGAGACGCAGTGGAGAAAACTACAGGCATGTCAAAACACCGCCCTTAGGATTGCGACAGGAAACCTCCTGATGTCATCGGAGCATCACTTGCACAGCGAAGCATCTATGCTACGAGTTAAGGAGCATAATGCTTTGCTGTACAAGCAGTTCCTGTTGGGATGCCACCGCACCTTCCTAGACTCCCTTCCCGTGAATGGCGTACTCGGAGTAAAATCACCACCTATTGCAGACATCGAGCTCGAGCTGCCTCGAGAGACCCGCGTGACCCTAGCACAGCTTAGGTCTGGATACTGTAGTAGATTAAACTCCTACTTATCCAGACTCGACCCCAGCATACCCAACGTATGCGCTGCATGTGGAGAGTCTCCGCACGACACTAACCACCTCTTCACATGCCCCCTTAAACCAACTCATCTAACCCCCTCTTCCTTTGGTTCAACCCCGTCGAAACGTTTCCTGGACCTCCCCTTAGATGACCTCGGCGACTTAGATTAATGATACCTGCCCTAAGCGGGGTTAGCTAGCCGCTACAACAACAACAACAACAATAATAACATGGCCGGAAGCATATCCACTTAAAGACATTTCAGCTGTTTCTGTTGCAACTACATTTATTCAAAATTATGTTCCTCGTTTCGACTGAATATAACGGTAGACCAAGGAACACCATTTACTTGGAAATTATTTAATGAATTAACAAAGTTATTAGGTTCTCACAAAATACACACTTCTCCATATGATCCACAGTCAAATGGAATGATTGAAAGATTTCATAGAACTTTGAACTCTGCAATTAGAGCATCAAATGATTGGTGTGGTCTGAAATTTTACCGTGGATTCTTTTAGGTTTACGAACAGCGATTAAGGAAGACTTAAAATGTTCTTCAGTTGAATTAGTTTATGGTCAAACACTGAGGCTTTCGGGTGTACTAATAAAAATACAAATGAAATTCTTTCTAAATCAAGAAAACATTTCTCACTTGTTCGATCGAAAGTAATACATCATAATAAAGAAAATAGTTTCACTCCCAAAACTTTAAGTACTTGTAAATACGTATTTGTTAAAGTTATTCGTTAGTCTAATCTTCAACCCTCTTATGAAGTACCATTTAAAGTTATATCCAAAGATAACAAAACTTTTGAAATACAATATGGAAATAAAATTAAAACAATATCAATAGATTTACTTAAACCTGCAAACATTATGTCAACTACTTCTTCACGAAACACAACAACACTGACAAACAAAAAACAAAAAAAAGTTACACTTAACCTTAATTAATATTAATAAATATGCGTTTCTCTGAACGGGGAGTACATGTAGGAATCTACTTTAACATTTGTAACTTACAATTTTCAACTTTTCAATTTTTATGTTACTGAATTTTTAACTTCAAATATTCTCATTTTCTGAATTATTATAATTTTCATTTTCAAACAAACGAGAATTGTGAAATAAGTTTTATATAAAAAATAAAATATAAAATTTTGTATTCATATATATAGAAACAAACTTCTATAACATGTTTAATGTAAAAGATAACATGTAAAGATAAAATTGTGCAAGGCCAAATGTCGAAAATATCGATAAAAAATGGAAATCACCAAGTTTGGCCATCATGCGAGATATCATTTGATTGGCCAGGAGGTAAACATCGAATAAAAGGAGTTTGTAACCCCTTGAAAAAGGCTGGATACACAAAGAAGCGCATGGGTGTTACATGAATTAACAAGAAAAAAACCTCATGGACCGAATGTCTATCTGCGATTCGCTGCTATATCGTAACAAAATCGAACCAATGGATTGGGACTGGTGATGAAAAATAGTTAATTTACAACAACATCAAATAAAAACGGTCGTGGTCGAAAGGCAGTGAGCCAGCACAAACGTTGGAGACCGGATTGATGACCAGGAAGGTTTTGTTGTGTGTTTGACTCCTTTCATATTATAAATCATGAATCAATTTAATGCAAAACTTCTTATTTTTACAAGACATAATATTATAATAGAAGATTTCCATGTGTGACTCACGCGTAGGCATGCTTTACTTGATATTGTAATCCTAAGGAAAGGTGGAAAATAAACTTTTCATAATAATGGTCGTGGTTCTATTGGGTGTATGTATTAATTAATGCGGGTTTCGCGTCGTTTTCAGTAGATGTCATTTGTTTTAGAGTGAACAACAATTTGTTTCATTCATTTGAAAATGGCGAAATTTGTACCAGGTAAAGTGTTTTGGGAGTCATTTTTCATTACATTAACATGAAGAAAAGTGCTACCGAAAGCCATCATATTTTACTGGACGTTTATAGTGACCATGCTTTAGCCGAACGAACGTGACAAAAATGGTTTGCACGATTTAAAAGTGGCAATTTCGACTTAGAAGACGGACAGGCAAAAAAATTTCAAGACGGAGGATTGGAGACATTGCTCGACGCAGATGCATGCCAGACGCAAAAAGAACTTGCAAAAGTATTACGAGTTGATCACAATAACGTCTTAATTTTCGAAAAAAACCACACGCATTAATGCATACACCCAATAGTATTGGCATACATTTGCCAGCAAATATTTTGTTCGAAGGAAATGGTGCCAGGTGCGTGATATGTACACATACAATAACCTTTTCACTCCGTAAGCCATAGAAGAACATGTTTAAAAAATGTACAAGTGAAAATGTGGAAACATGAGACGATGGATGAAGATTTATTCAAACTCTTACTGCATGAGGATATACCCCAATCAGAGGATGTAAGCCAAAGAGTAAAGCTACTAGTACAACATATTTCTAATACCTGTGCTGCAGGAGGGGTGTAATGGAGTGCAGTCAAGCATCTGGGTAAGCTGTTACAGTTGCGAGGCTATACCCAATTCCTATTCTTGCGTCCACGGCGCACACCCTGGAAACGTGAGCAACCCTTGTGCAAGATGCGGTAACCAACCAGTGTGGAGCCTTGGGTCACGGCTAATTAGAGAGGAAGCTTCAGTGGGGCCACTCCGACTTATTCGGTTTAAGGGTCCGCTGAAGTCTAATTGCAGCGTCTGTTCACCAGAGGTGCGGCTGCGAGTGGGCGTCGGTATTGAAGCAAGTGGCTCGCTCTATAAAGATGTAAAATGTTTAAACTTATTCGACTAGCGGAGTTGTGCGCTGGGTTTAGGACCCGCCACGTAGAAACCAGCCCCGATGAAAATGTTAACAACGCCTCGGATGAGTTGCCCTCTTTCAGTTGACGACCCCTGCAAACGAACTAAGGATCACGATTTGAGGACATGCACCTGGAATGTCCGGTCCCTTAATTGGGAAGGTGCCGCTGCCCAGTTGGTTGATGTCCTTGGAAGAATAAAGGCTGACATCGCCGCCGTCCAAGAAGTGCGATGGACGGGACAAGGACGAAAGCGAGTAAGTTCTTGTGACATTTACTACAGCGGCCATTTGAAGGAGCGTAAATTTGGTGTCGCATTTGCGGTGGAAGAGAGACTCCGTCGTCGGGTATTGGCATTCTCCCCGGTGGATGAGCGTCTCGCCACGAGGGACGATTTGGCTAAAGATGCGTTTTATGAGCGCCTAGAGCATACATAAGAGCGCTGCCCCCAACACGATGTGAAAATCGCGCTTGGTGATTTGAATGCCAAGGTGGGCAAAGAAGGTATCTTTGGTGCGAAATTTGGAAAGTTCAGCCTCCACAACGATACATCGCCTAATGGGTTAAGGCTGATCGACTTCGCCGGGGCCCGAAATATGGTTGTTTGTAGTACTAGATTCCAGCACAAAAAAATACATGAAGCCACTTGGCTGTTCCCTGATCGAAAAACACAAAACCAGATTGATCATGTTGTGATAGATGGAAGACATGTATCCAGTGATCTTGACGTGCGTGCACTCCGAGGACCTAACATCGGCTCGAACCACTATCTTGTTGCAGTGAAGATACGCATCCGCCTCTATGTATCGAAGAACGCCCGTCAACAAACACAAGGAAAGTTCGACGTAGAAAAGCTGCAATCACAACAGACTGCCGAACGATTTTCTACTCGACTTGCACTCCTGCCCTCTGAGAGCACTCATCAGCAACTCGGTATAAGGGAACTGTGGGACGGCATTTCAAGCTCCCTACGTACAGATGCAAAGGGCGCAAAACGCCTGGTACGATGAGGACCGTCGCGTCGCAGTGGAGAGAAAACAGACTGCTTTCCTCGCAACGTTGCAATCGACTACAACACGTGCGTGATGGAATAGACACCGAGAACTGAAAAGGGAAGCAAGACGCATCTGCAGACAAAAAACTAAAGAGGTCGAGATGCGTGAGTATAAAGAGCGTGGGAAACTGGCCGACAAGGGTTATGCTCGAAAATTCTATGAGAAGATACGACGACTTACAGAAGGTTTCAAGACCGGAGCAGACTCCTGTAGAACAGCCTATTGAATTTATGGGGGGAACACTTCTCCAGCCTGCAGAACGCCAATTTAAATGGAGCATCCGGATATGGTGAAATCCCAATCGATGTCGATGGAACAGAAGTTCCATTAACAGACCATGAAGAAGTGCGAATAGCAATCGCTCACTTAAAAAACAAAAAGCAGCTGGAGCTGATCTCTAGATAGACAAAATTATTTACGACCTCGAAGTTATGCTGCGCAAACAGTTCCTGTTGGGATGCCACCGCAGGGAGCACCCCAGCAGGCACCTTTTAGAAGCCGAACCTCCACCCAGGCACATCAGGAAGGGAGTACTCGACTTAAAGAGTACCATCCAGCAACACGTGCAACAACCGCTGGACAGGACGGCGTACCGACACGCACTGAACGCCATTCACCACGAGTCAGTTAACACCTTCCTAGACTCCCTTCCCGTGAATGGCGTACTCGGAGTAAAATCACCACCTATAGCAGACAATGAGCTCGAGCTGCCTCGAGAGACCCGCGTGACCCTTGCACAACTTAGATCTGAATACTGTAGTAGATTACACTCCTACTTATCCAGACTCGACCCCAGCATACCCAACGTATGCCCAGCATGTGGAGAGTCTCCGCATGACACTAACCACTTCTTCACATGCCCCCTCAAACCAACTCATCGAACCCCCCTCTCCCTTTGGTCCAACCCCGTCGAAACACCGCGTTTCCTGGACCTCCCCTTAGATGACCTCGGCGACTTAGATTAACAAAAACCTGCCCCAAGCGGGGTTAGCTGGCCGCTACAACAGCAACAACAACAACCGGCCGGCCAATTGCTTTGTAAGTTGCCAGCAAGGTTTCTTTGTCTCTACCCCAGGTACTGCCGGCTAGCGCTTTGAGTATTTTGTTGCGACCCTGGAGTTTTGCGGCTATTACGGTCGTATGCGGAGTGAAGGAGAGCAGGCTGTCAAGAGTAACTCCCAAAAGGTTTGGGTTATTTATGGTCGGATTTTTTACGTCATCGACCTTCACATCCAATTCGAGCCTGTACTTCTTCGTCCAACTGGTGAAAAGGGTAGCCGAGGAATTAGTCGGTTGTATTTTTAACTGTCTTGCAGTGAAGATGTGGGAAAAGTCGGCGAGCAAGCAACTCACTTTCGAACAAAGGCCATCAGTATCTTAGCCAGACGCCAACATCGTGCAATCATCGGCGTACAAGTTAAGGGAACTCCTTCTGGCAGAGAAGGGAATTTCGAAATGTAGAATTTAAACACTAGAGAGGACACCACCCTGCGGAACCCCCTGTTTAATTTTCCTTAATTTCGATGTTTCACCTCGGAATACTACCGATGATTGTCGACCACACAGGTAGCCCATAACCCACCTCGGCAACCCCAGCGGTAATAAGAATGCCTCAATGTTCGATTGTAGCACTGAATGAAAAACGGACTCAAAAGCTCTTGGTGAAGATCGTTGATTATCTGAGTGTTTATGGCGTTTAGTGCTGTTGTGGTACTGTGCATTTTAGGGAAGCCATGCTGATGTGCTGCTGTACGCAGATGGTGAGTGAAAGTCAAGAGCAGCAAGACCTCAGTGTCAGTGTAAATAGTCGAGTAAGAGGTAGTATCCCTGCGGTCGATGTCGCCATCGATGAGACGATACTGCACGGTGTTGTGTAAGATGAACGCTAAGCCTCACCATGGTCTCGCTCGAGATCTTTGCGGATTATGTTGTATCCGGGCGGGCGGTCAACTTAGTTTCCGAGATCGCAGCAATTGACAGATGCTCCCGGCTCCTGTAGTCGACTATCTCGTCGATCTTCCCCTGGAGTCCATTGCAATAAAATTGTAAGAGTCGTGTCTGTCTCGGGGGACGTTCGTGATGCGGGTGGTGAGAGAATGATGCGTGGATGGAGTATGTTGCCGCTGTGTTACCCACTGAAGTTGGTTTCGCACGTTGGTGTTGGTTGGCGGTGTTCCTGTATTGACAAGCGCGGCCAGATTCCTACAGCACGGGGCAAAGTAAGCATCATTCCAGTCACGGGTGGGGCACAGGACAGAGCACGTCCGAAAGTGACACCAGCCGGAGCAAGAGTTGCATCTGACTGAGGTTATGTTCCGACGTACTATGGTCTGACACACGTAACCGACGGTGCGGGGTACTAGGAGCTGCCGGGTAGCCCTCACACGGCCACATAACGTGTCGTCCACTCCCTATGAGTCTTAAGGCCTGAGCAGAGGGCGGTGTTTTGGCAAGCCTGTAGCTTCCTCATCTATGTCTCGTTCGTCCCGAGCGGCCCGCCAATTGCATTGTAGATTGCCAGCGCGGTTTCTTTATATTTATTCCGCTTGCTGCCGGCTAGCGGTTTCGGTATTTTGTTGCGGCCCTGTGGTTACGCGGCAATTGCGGTCGTTTGCGGGATGAAGGAGTGCAGGCTGTCAAGTGTGACTCCCAAAAGGTTTGGGTTATAATAACTCGCGCATCTCTTCAGGTCCGACAAGGCACGGTCACCGAATGAAATTTCGGCTAGGTCATCACGTCTCGTCGGGTTAGACAACGATTAGACTGTAGCCGAGAGCTTGGTAGCCCCAGGGGAGAGATTGCAGGACCTTAAGTGCTCCTCCCACTCTTTCTGCTAGTGGTTGTTAATGACTCTTCGAATCTCCGCGTTTAAATCCCTCATCAGGAGGTTTCCGGAATCGGCGTGGCGCCCTGATGCTAAATCCACCGGGCGGCAGCGGTCACGATGATCCTGCGGAAAGAACGTTCACCAGAAGTGACGTCTGATGGCGTGGGGAGAGCACTGAAGGCGTTCTCAGTAAATTCCATGAAGCCAGACTAGTTAGCTTTTTTAAAGTTAACAAATGTCCGGTGGTCTGCGGAAACAAAGTCGGGAGGTCTGTCAATCGGGATGTGAATGGGTCAGTGGTCCGATGCTAGTGTCAGGTTAGGTCGCCAGACTATACTGTTTATCAGACCAGCACTCGCAATTGTTATGTCGGGCGAGCTTTGGCAATTACCCACAACTCTGGTGGGGGTGTTATCATTCATTTTGTAAAATGGCTAGAATGCCAAAGATCGTGATGCGCGTTAAAGTCGCCCAAAACCAAACGGGTTTCGCCTCTGAGTACCGCACCTATATCAGGGCTATATCCAACTGGGCAACTTGAAACAGGAGGAATGTATATATTAAATATCTCGCGCTCGGCATCGCCTGACCGAATAGCTATGCCCTGACATTCTAGCGTAGTATCCTTGCGGTCGATGTCGCCATCGATGAGACGATACTGCGCGGTGTATGTTGCATTCCGGTCCTGCTCAGAAAATCCGCGCGGGCGGTAAACTTCATTTCCGGGATCGCAGCAATTGACAGGTGCTCCCGGCTCATATAGTCGACTATCTCGGCGATCTTCCTCAGGAGTGCGTTGCAGTTAAATAGTAGCAGTCGTGTCTGTCTCGGGGGGACGTTCGTAATACAGGGGGTGAGGGAGTGATGTGTGGATGTAGTGTGTTTTCGCTGTATTACCCGCTGAACTCGGTGCCACAAGTTGGTATTGGTTGGCGGCGTTGTTGTAGAATTAGGCATGGGCAGACTCCTACAGCATGGGGCAGCGTAAGCATGTTGTTTTTGTTGTTGTAACCGCAAAAATATTCCTCAAAGTAATTTTTGGGGAATGTTGAGGGAATGACAGTCCTTGGCCGGATAAAAAGTCCGGGTCGTTCCGGTATAAAGACCCGACTGTTGCGGGAACAATTGGATTTTAGTCGCCTCTTACGAGAGGCATGCCTTACCGCGGGTAAATTCGTGAAACCCTAACCCGCAGGGGGGGCACCGTAAGCATCACTCCGCTCACGTCCGAAAATGACACCAGCCAGAGCAAGAGTTGCATTTTTTTTTTATACACAATTCATTTATTTACTGGATCTGCTTTAATAAATATAAGCCTAACAGTAAGTGTACAAATCTTAAAAACTAAATTACAAACATGATAGCTCGAGTTATGTAACTCTGAGCCCCTTTCACACTACGGCGCTCTCTTTTGAAGGCGGGAACATCTCTTTGGGTCCCTGATTGGCATATTCACTTCTATTGGAGGCTTAAATTTTTTTGTGCTTTCCAGAGTGAGTATTTTTTGGCAGAATTTGGCACTAGTTTTTCTATATATGCCTTGGCATTGCTAGTTTCAGTGCACTTTTCAGCTTCCTCTCTGCTGCTTTCAACCGTAACTTTGCGGCTGGAGAGCGATATTCTTGCCATTCTCTCCGCAAACGGCGCTTATTCTTTACTCATTTTTCTATTTCTGTATTTGTTAGGATTTTTGGGCACGTAATAGGCTTTTTACTTTTTGGAGTTGCTATGGTTGCCACAGAAACAAGGACATAATTGAGCTCATTAATTTAGTCATCAATAGCGTTTTCACAATTCAATATTGGGTTGATGTTAATATGACTACTAGTATGTTTTTTGTATTTTAATCAGTTTTTTTCTCTGTTTGTTAGTCTTGATTCTTGTGCAACTATCATCGGGAGCTCATAAATTTTTATTAGAACTGGTGAGTGGTCTGAAGACAACTCAGCAACTGTCACAGCTGATACAAGTTGCTTGTTGATTTTTCTTGAGACAGCAAAGTCTATTAAGTCAGGTATTTTCTTCCGATCGGTAGGCCAGTATGTTGGTTGACCTGGGGAAATACAATCTAAATTGTTACGCTTGTTTATAATGGTATTGTATAGCTGACGGCCTTTGGGGTTTATTAGACGGGATCCCCAGTATACCTACATGCTTTGCATTGTAGTCTCCTCCTGCTATAAATCTATCACCAAGATTATCAAAAAATTCCTTGAATTGATTTTCTGTGATCTTAAATTTTGGAGGGCAATAAATGGGTGAGAGATTTAGCTCTTTGCTATAATTACACAAAGTTACAGATGTAGCTTGTAGATAATTGGTGGCGTAAAGCTGTAAAACGCAGTGTTTAAGGCGGTTTCTTAGAAGTATTCCAGTGCCGCCGTGCGCTTCGCCATCAGGATGGTTAGTGGGGTAGAATATGAACCCAGGTATATAAAAGTTATATTTATTCGTCAAGTGCGTTTCAGACAATAGCATTACGTCTATAGTATACTCTGTTAAAAATCGTGTCAATTCTAATTTATGTTGGTTCACACCGTTTGCATTCCAAAAACAAATGTTTAACACGGTCATTTTTTTTTTTGCATGAAGATTTGTAGCATGTTATTGTGGGCTTTAATCAAGTCTTGGATCATCCTTTGCATAGTTGACATGAACTGTGTCATGCACTGCGTAAGGTTTAAAATTTTCGATTCTATACCTCCATTAGATTGGTTCAGTGGAATATTATCTGAATCATTCTTCAGTACATTCGCATAAGATATTTTATTTGGATTCAAATTTTGCACGAGTTGCATCTGACTGAGGTCGTGTTTGGACGTACTGTTGTCTGACACACGGAAAAGACTGAGCAGGGACTAGGAGCTGCTGGGTAACCCTCACACGGGAGGAGGAAGTGGGTAGGGATGAGGAATGGTGGGAGTCATGCTGCGGGGAGCTCCGTGAGACCGTATAGGTCTGTTGGTTACCTAATGTAGGTAGAGGTGCTGAAGGCACTGCCGTGGACGCTGGGGGCGCACTTGGGCGCTGGCAGCATGGGGCCACATAATGGGTCGTCCACTCCCTATGGGTCTTAAGGCCTGAGCAGACCTTAAGGTGACTCCAACCATTGCACTGGTTGCACATAACCGAGATGTAGGAGTGATGGAGTCTATTATGGCACACGCATCAGAAATAATCCGTCGGCCCCTAATGAGGATTTGGAGTAGCCCAGCTACGATGTGTTGCTCCGTCGGCGCACTTACATAATGTTATCTGTTTAACGGAGTCAGGTCGCCGAAAAGTGACGGCCCTTTGTCGGATAAAATCCGAGTCAGCTCCGGTGCATAGAACCGGCTGTCTTGAGAGTAGATGGCGTAGCCGTCTCCAATAGCGATAGCTGGCCGTGAAATATACGAGACTAGATCCAAAAAAAAAAAAAACAAAAGTCACAAGAAATGAGGTGATCACTGGTTTTTATGAATTATCGAGAAGTGGTTTAATAATGACATAGATGGGAAAATTCCAGAAAAAGATAAAATTTCAAATAAAAGTGAAGCTATGTAGTGTACTAACGGAGCAGGGGGCAATAACTATACCCTAGTACCTGAGACAAAGATAGGGAAAAAAGATACTGAAAGCACAGAACACCAGTTTTTTTAAAGGGGATATTTTTGTTCTAGTGGACGCCTCAGCTAACATAAACATAAATAAAAACAAAATGACGACTGGCTTGGCCTTGTACAGTCAAATTAAAGACTTACATATAAATCAAAGTACGGCTATTGGCAGAACTCTTTAGAAAAATTACGATTAAAAACGTACTAGTTGCAAATATGTTTGTTAAAAATTCCTAAAAACCTAAAAGATAAAGGTTTAAGGCTTTTTATACAAATACTGCAATTGAAATTTATGATGTAATGAGGGTAATTTCTATGTTTTGATGATGCAAGCATTAAAAAGCAGGCCATCTCAAATATACAAATATCACACTTCTAATGATACTTACATTCCTACAACTACGGTAAAGAGAGACTTTAAAGGAATCAAATCCCTCTGTAAAGTATTTATAATTAATCCAATTTAGCTGTGGACTTTTGTATCCCTTATTACGACAATGTAATAACTGTGGTAGTTTAGGACACACCCAACTTTCATGGAAGAGCATGTAAAGATGTCTCAAAACTGGCAGAACGGAATGCGTAGTTTCTGAGTGCCCAAACAATAGATGTATACTGTGTGGTAAAGAAGTTCACTCGGCAAGGATTCGTGCCCACACTGGAAGAAGGAATTAATGATTAATAGAATCAAAACAATGAAGAAACTTTTCAGGGAGCGTATGGTAACCGAATTAATCAAATTAATACAAAAAGCAACCATTGAAAGCAAAAATAACGAAATGTTTCATAACCTAGAAATCCTTAAAGGACAATTTGGCCCGATAATCACACACAGAGATAATGCAGAGATCAATGAATCTTTAACCAGTTTTGACTCTGACGAGGACTTTACAGTAAAACTCACAGTCACTACAGGATTTTGAAAACACATACCTTCGCGAACTTTTCTCAACCAATAGCACTTTCCATTTAAAAAAAATTTAAACTTCAATAAAAAAAAATAATAATATGTACAAATTACAAACCCAACTTTGACGAAGCCCTTCGGCAAATAAAAAATTAATTTCACAGCAAATGCTATGAAAAATTCTTTATCTACTCGAACGAAGATCCCAACCTTTTTGTCTCCACTTGTTCAACTAGAACTAAAGGCTTTTACTGCCTCCTACTGCGTCTAGACAACTAAATCAAATTTTTTACAAAAGCTGTCTTTTTAGAATAAAATTTATAAGACTCACATATTGTATATGCGGTGATACCGACATTTGCATACAACAAACCTTCCACTGCTGGCAATTCATGGATGTTAGATCTAGATTACAAATTTTCAACAACCACAAAAGTTTCTTAGAAATATTTAGAAGTAATGATACCACCAAAGTCACTTAACTGGGCAACTTTCTACAAAAGCCATATTAAATTTTTAATCTTAAAATTATAACAATCCCTTCTTAATTATATTAATAACCAACCTACACCACTGCGCTCAATCTTCCACAAAAAAGAAGAAAATTAACAGACGCGTTTTATTTATAAGGGTTCAATACTTCTAAACTACATGGTACCATCATTAAATAAATACAACGCTCTCGGAATTTCATTTGGAAATACGAATACCAACAATCAACATGCAAAAATTTGTCAAACACTTTTCTGATCAAATTTTCAAACAAAGCCAGAAATTGCTACCATTTAATTAAAAGTACAGGGAACAAGTCCACATCAAAATGTTGAATGTGAACCACACCTAAACGCCAAGTTTTTTTCCGAATTTAATTTGACATTTCTCTATTTCAGACTTACTCAATTTGAACCATGGAGAGATACACCATCCAACAACGTGTTAAAGTTATCCAGACTTATTATGAAAATTTTCGAAGAAAATCATCTTCAGTGATGAGGCACATTTTCACCTCAGTGGATTCGTCAATAAACAGAATTGCCGCATTTGGGCGAATGAGAATCCAAGAGTGATTGTCGAAAAACCAATGCACCCACAAAGAGTGACTGTTTGGTGCGGTTTATGGGCTGGCGGCATCATCGGGCCGTATTTTTTCCAAAATGAGGCCGGTCAGGCAGTTACTGTGAATGGTGTTCGCTATCGTGAGATGATAACGAATTTTTTATGGCCACAATTGGAAGATATGGATGTGGACGATATGTGGTTTCAGCAGGACGGTGCCACTTGCCACACAGCTAACGAAACAATGGCTCTTTTGCGCAACAATTTCAATGGCCGTGTTATCTCACGTAATGGCGATGTCAATTGGCCCCCAAGATCATGTGATTTGACACCGTTGGACTTTTTTCTCTGGGGTTATTTGAAAGAAAAGGTGTACGTCGATAAGCCAGCAACAATTCAAGAGCTAAAGGATGAGATAATTCGGCACATTAACGGCATAGAAACTCCATTATGCCTCAGCGTCATCGAAAATTTGGACCATCGTATGGAGGTGTGCCGCCGAGGTCGCGGCGCTCATTTGGCCGATATTTTGTTACATACATAATTGAGTAATACCAACATATCATAATAAAATAAAATTTCAATAATTTCCTAAATAGTTTGTGTTTTATTCAAAATCAACATCGGCCCTTGAAAATTTAACCACCCTTTACATTAAACTTCACAAGAACTCAATAAAACGACATCGCACTGTGAAGATCGGTTGTCTTATAACCTACAATTAGAAGAACAACCTGACGGTATGAGAATGTAATATCCTTGCTATGAAACCAAATCCAAAAAAAAAATATAAAATTAGATTTTTTTTTGGCTACATACAATTAAGGATTTTTTTAAAGTAGTAGTGTTCAAGCCGTTAAGGACTTGAAGTAAATTAAGGGGGTGCCGGCTGTCGAGCGGGCCCAAAGGTTTTAATAAAAACACTTTAATTAAACTGTTAAATTAAATTTCACAAAGGTTTTATTTCACTTTTAAATTGTCCACATTTGCATTGTATAATGCAATATATATAATGCAAGTATTATAATTAATATTTTAAGTTGATTCAACTAAAGGCATGCTCCCCGCCCTGCAGGAATGCGTTGCCCAACGCATTCTGTAGTGTTTGCAGGGCCCGGATAGCGTCTCCAATTGCGCCTCTTGCTGCACGGTTGCGGAAGGCGGGCGTTTGCATGCCCGTAGCAGTGCGCGATATGGTGCGCGTCTTCTTACTTTGCCGTCGCCCCGCTGGTGCTGGAACTGTCGTCGCTGCCGCTTTACGTTGCATAGCCTTGCTGCGTGGAGGCGCACGTTGGTTTGCGCGCTGAACGGCCGGTGGTGGCATGCGATTAGGGCGCGCTGTTTTTGCGCGCGTCGTTGCTGCTCCCTTCTTCTTTGCCACTACCTGGCGCTTTGTAGTTGGCGACGGCGTCTAGTGCTGTGAATTTGGCCAGGAATCTGCGTGGCAGTAGAGCCACTTCGGTCCATGCCACCAAAGTGAATTGGCAGCTAAGTCCTGCGGCTTGCAGCCGCGTGTACCAAGATCTGCGGGATTATCTCCGCTTGCAACATGACGCCATGTACCGCTTGGAACATATTCTCGGATTTGAGAGGTGCGGTTTGATACATAGGTCTTCCATGTGCATGGTGGCTTCTCAAGCCATGCCAATACGATCTCGGAATCTGACCATAGAAATATGTTGCACGCTTGTAATCTGAGTTGTTTTTGAATGGTTGCAACCAGTTTTGCTAATAGTAATGCGCCACACAGCTCTAGGCGTGGTAAGCTTACTGTTTTCAAAGGTGCTACCTTTCCTTTTGCAACCAGCAGGGTGGACGTAATTTCATTGTGCGGATGTAAATTGTTGCACAATATGCTTTTTCCGAAGCATCGCAAAACCCGTGGATTTGGGTGTCCTGCCCCGGAGCGAAATTAACCCAGCGTGGTATTTCAATTGCGCAAATAGCAGGCAGATTTTCGGCAAAGGTGTGCCATTTTGACAAAGCTGTTGGCTTAGCACATTCATCCCAATCAGTGCCGTCTAGCCAGAGTTCTTGCAACAGAATTTTTGCTTGAATCATAACTGGCGACAGCCATCCTGCCGGGTCAAAAAGTTTTGCAACCGACGATAAAATTTTTCGCTTAGTGACCGCATTTGCTGAAGTAGCTGGCAGAATTGTATATGTAAACTTGTCCGTTAGAGCGTTCCATTGGATACCCAGAGTTTTGGTTTTAGAAGCACTCTCGAATTTCAGAAAGTTTGAATCGAGCAGATCCTCTTTGGGATATTGTTGCAGTATAGTGGCGTTATTTGCGTTAATTTTTTAAGTACGAAACCAGCAGATTTCAGAGCGTTGACCACTTGAAAAAGTGATTCGGAAGCACTGTCTATGTCATGACTACCGGATAAGATGTCATCGACATATGTTTGGTCTCGTATTATTGGTGCAGCCAGTGGATATATTGCCTCGGTATCCGTTGCAAGTTGATGCAACGTACGGATGGCAAGGTATGGTGCACAATTGACCCCAAATGTAATAGTTTTCAGGCAGTAATCGGTGACAGGAGATTCAGCCGATTTACGAAATATAATTCGCTGAAACTGTTTATCATCGTCGTGAATTAATATCTGACGATACATTTTTTCTATATCTCCGTTGAATACAAACTTATACATGCGCCATTGAAGAATGAGCAGCATGAGGTCTGGTTGGAGAGTAGGACCAGTATACAAAACATCGTTGAGTGAGTTGCCTGAGCTCGATTTTCTCGAGGCGTTAAATACTACTCGAACTTTAGTGGTCACTTTGTCCGGTTTTACAACGGCATGATGTGGCAAGTAGAATGAGTGATAGTTGCCACTGGAGATTATTTCACGCGGGTAGGTGAACTCTATGTGGTCGAGGTCAAGATATTCTTGCAACACATTATTGTTCATCATATTTAACTCTCCTTTTTTCTTAAGCGTGCGCTCCATACTGAAAAATTGTTGAAGCGCTGCAGACCGGGAATGGCCTAAAGGGAGTTTTGCGGGGAAATCTTCCTTGAATGGAAGCCGTACAATGTACCGACCGTTTGGGGCACGAGTCGTGGTTTGCTTGTATATGTTTTAGCAAGCTTGATCCTCATTTGAAATTTGTGGAATTGGAGGAATTTCTTCCTCTTCCCAGAATTTTCTCAATTGATCACCAAGTGTATCAGTTGAGATCTCTTCTACTTGTGTCGAGAATGACACCACTTTTTCGGTTACAGGGCCGCTAAGGATCCAACCGAATATTGTGTTTTGCGCAAGTACTGTGTCGCAAATTGTTTGTACTCCTTCCACGAGAATTTGTGGAAGTATGTCACTGCCGATTACCATGTCGGTTTGAGCTGGTATATGGCAATTTGGGTCAGCAATTTCAAGGATTTTGAACTGTTGCCAGGTATTACGACTTAACGTAAAAGTTGGCAAATGCCTCGTTAGCTTTTGTAGCACGATGGCTTGGGCATTGATCCGTTGCTTGGTTTTGGATGATACCAGAGTCAAGGAACAAAGTTTGGATGAGTTTTGGACGATATGTCCACCCATTCCGGAAATTTCGAACTTGGAATGTTCGACTGGAAGTCGCAACCTTTTCTGAACTTTCGATGAAATGAAAGTTCTTTATGAGCCTTGGTCAACTAAGGCTCTGAGTTGGAACAATTCTCCTTGGTGTTCCACTGCGACAACGGCAGTTGGAAGGAGAGTTCTGCTATCGTGTCCCGCGTGTAATGATTGTATGTGTGCTTGCTTAGAGCAGCACGGTTGCTCGCTTGGATTGGAGCTTGTATGCGCTTGTCGAACTGGAGAAGTTGACTTGGCAGTTGGGTGTTGCACAGTAGAGTTATGAGAACTGCTGCTGGCGGTTTGAGCATTAGGTTTTACATTTAGGTGCAGCAAGGAATGATGACGTAACTGACAATGTGCACATGCAAACCTGCTCGTACAATCATTACTGCGATGACCTCGTGATAAGCAGTTTTTGCAGAGTTGATTCTGCTTCGCAAAATGTATTCGGTTTGATACCGACATTTTTTTGAAATTATGGCATTGGGAAATTGGGTGTCGGGAATTGCAACACGGACATGTGTTATCCCTTTTTTGTTCCGCCACAAATGATTGTGTCCTGTTAAAGGATCTATTATGAGCGTTTTGTTTTGAGTGGCGACTGGTTTTGGTTTGTTTTGGCTTGGATGAAGCCGGTTTAGACGCTCCACCACTTCATATCTAGAAGTGAAGAAATCGTTCATTTGCGACCATGCTGGAAGCTCTTCTCGAGATGCGAGAGATTGTTCCCACAAGGATAATGTGGTTTCAGGCAGTTTCGAGGAGCATATATAGACTAATATTGGATCCCAACTATCTGTCGATACGCCTTGGGAATGTAAGGCGGACAGACAGTCATTAATTGTCGTTTGTAGTCTTTGTAATTGCTCGCTATTTTCGGTCTGTACGTTGGACAGCGAGAGTAGGACTTTTACTTGATTGTCCACTAGAATACATTTGTTTTCGTATTTTGCCCGTAATGCCTCCGATGCTAGCTCGAAATTATCATCGCTCAATGGATATTGTTTGACGATTGAGCCAGCTTTGCCTTCCGTTTTGTACCGGAGATGATACAATTTTTGCGCACGGGAGAGCTTAGGGTGGTTTATGTAGACCGCCGTGAACATATCACGAAACGCTGGCCATTCTTCATAACCCCCATAGAATGTCTCTGTGTCGCAGGCTGGGACTTTAAGGCATATGTTGGAAGAGGGAGCTTTTTCTGAAATTCGTTCCACACGGGAAGGTGGACTCGGCTGAGTAGCTGCTCGAATTAATTCGAGCTGGTCCGCTATCTTTATCTTCGTCAATTCATACGTGTCATGGCACGTGAAGTATTTATTGTCTGCTGAAATTTTGAAGTTTTCGGGCAGACATTCGTCGGGCTTTGAACAAACCGCTCTATAGACCGTTTTAAATTCTTGCCAACATTCATCTAGTGATTTGTCTTTGATTTTTAGATACGTCTCCGTGTGATCCTGAATAGGGGAATCACTAAATCGAGAACAGTATCGAATCACATTGTCACTCAATGAAATTAAAAGTTGCGCGGAAGGATCGATCTGTTTAGATCTGCGCGTTTGTGACGATACTCTTTTTGTGGTAAGGGCTTCGAGTGAAGTTCCCTTTCTTGTATCGGAATCAGACATTTTGTGTTCCTTAGTACCTTTGGTAGGACTATGACCAATTGGCTTTTAAAAGAAAAAAAAAATGTATTTAAATAGTCGCAAGAAAAACCATGAAACTCGAATAGAGTTTATATGAAAATCTAATGTTCGCACTTCGTGCTTTGTTGATGAAGAACAATGCACTTTATGCCACAGAAAAATTTGAAAAAAAAAATTTGTGGCTGTGTTTGTGTTTTTTTTTTTTTTTTGTGAAATCACAACTTTCCGTTAAGTTAATTTTAAAATTAAATCACTGGAAGAAATTATTCCGAATAGAAATTAAATATAAAAAAAAATCACAAACACTTTCACTTTTATAAACGTGGGTTATATACGTATAAAAGTAAAATGTGATAAATATTTAATAAATAATTTATATAAAATTTGTAAAAAAAATTAAAATTATTGAATTATTAATTATTTAATTATTATATCGAAATGATATATTTCGTTTAAAAATAGTGAACAGAAAAATTCCCTATTGGGTTATTAAATGATCTTGTATCTTGTCAAAAATTTAGCATGAACATGTAAATATGTATGTATGCATATGACAATAGTAAACAGATACAATTATGATATATACGTATGTGTGTATATATATGTCAACATATATTTTGACCTCAGCTGCTCGCGCTACGAAGAGAGCGCATAAAACAATAATATGTTGAAAAACATTATGAGCAGATCAAAGAGTAATTAGATGCGCGTGTGTGCCCAATGTTTAGAAGATAAACATACACACAATATATGCTTCTCTTGTAATGTCGAGAGCGAATATCGCACAAAGCGGAAATTGGAAAAATGCAGTGAGTCGATCACTTGCACTAATATTAGCTCTTTAAAGCTGCGCTCTTTTAGCAAAGTGGTGAATATTTATTAATTTTTTTTTTCTCTTGTGTCTTTATGCTGTATTTTATGGGTCATTGAACCATAGATGACAGCTGACAATGCAAATGATTTGACCTATTAATGCAAGTAGGTTAATAAGGCAATGACCTTAGAGTCTGCAATAGGGAAATTGCTAAGAGCCGTAAGTAGGCAAATTAAAGAAACTGCAATTAGATTTAGTTTTGTTATGTATGTACATAAACGGAATGTATACAGTAGGAATGCTGTATTTGCGTTTATGTAATTAGCGGTCAAGGAGATTGATCGCTTACCCCTTCTTTTGCGGGAGTTTAAAACTGGAAATTATTTATTTGTAATAAAATATTACAAGCCGTAATTTTAAACGGATTTCTGGAACCGCAATTTCTTTTTTTTTTTTATTATTTAAAATTGGTTTTGGCGGGAAGAAAGTCCGCTGTTAAATACATATATGTATATGTATGAATTTCTACTAATTGCAGTATACAATTAATAATTCTTTTTAAGGAAATTAAAAAGATTGCCTACTTACTAATTAGTCGTCTCTTTACTTCCCTTTTTTTGTTGCTGTAGTGCTATTTTGAAGTGGTGTTGCAGGGCTCGTTGTGGCAAGTTCCTGTGGTGTAGTGTCTTCCTTCTTAATGTCCTTATGTGTTGATAGATGTTGTTGATGTTTATGTAAGACGTTATTGTTCACTTTTTTTTGTATCAAGCACATAAACCTTCTTTTTGAAATTATGCATTTTTTATGTATGTATGCATGTATGCACTCTTGGCACTGTTTTTTGTAATTCTATATATTTTCTTTGTTTTTAGCAATATATCTATTTTATATTTTTTTTTTTCTAATAGAAATTTTTTTTTGTTTTTTCACCACTTGTTCTTTTTTTTCGATATATGTATGTGTACGAATATATGTATGTGTATGTATTTGTACACTTTGTTTTGTACTCCTGCACTTCGTTTGTAAATATTATATTTTTGCACTACCAATTATTATTAATTTGTACAACTTAGTTTGTTTTTTCGATCGTACGGGGGTACGTAGGTTTTTTTTTTCTTTTAAATAATTTGTTTGTAATGTTAGTGGCTGTGAACCGCAGTTTGGCTCATTTTTAGCCTCGAAGGACCAATGTTCAAGCCGTTAAGGACTTGAGGTAAATTAAGGGGGTGCCGGCTGTCGAGCGGGCCCAAAGGTTTTAATAAAAACACTTTAATTAAACTGTTAAATTAAATTTCACAAAGGTTTTATTTCACCTTTAAATTGTCCACATTTGCATTGTATAATGCAATATATATAATGCAAGTATTATAATTAATATTTTAAGTTGATTCAACTAAAGGCACAAAGTTAATTTTATTTGATTTAAATAGAAATGGTAGGCTTTAAAATTAAATGACAGTATCCGCGGTTTAATGCTGCCGTGCGCGTGTGCGAGCGAGGGCTGTTAGTTTTAGATTGATTTTTCGTTAGCTCGAACGGCCGCAGCTAAGCTGTCGATCGGCTAACGAAATTCAAGGCAAAGGATAGAGGAATTGGCGCGTGATGGGACACCAGGAAATAGTGGGAATGGACGGGTAATTCCACGTGCACGGCAGTTACAATAAATGTTTACGTTGGTTTAGGCGGGCGCTTAAACAAGTAGTAAAGTAGCTCATCCCCAGCATAATTAACCGTGATGTTATATGATATCTACACCTGTTGACCTAAACGGTGTTAGGTCGCCGAAAGGGAATCCCTTAATCAGGGATTTAAATGCGGAGATTCGGACCGTTGTAAATAGACACAAGCGGAAAAAGTGGGAGGAGCACTTAAGGTCCTGCAATCTCTCCTCTGGGGCAACCAAGCTCTGGGCTACAGTCAAGTCGCTGTCTAACCAGGCGAGACGCGATGACCGGGCGGAAATTTCATTCGGTGATCGCGCCTTTTCGGACCCGAAGAGATGCGCGAGCTATTTTAGCCGGCTTTTTACACTGCATCCTTCGGTAGACAAAGTGAAAAGATGTGTAACCCGCCGTATGTGCAAACTGCCAACACAAGCGCGGTGCTTGATTTCTCCAGAGAAGAGGTTCAGGGGGTTATCGGGAAGGCGAAAGCCTCCAAATCCATCGGCCCTGACGGAATAAACATGCTGATGCTAAAACATCTCGGACCAGCGGGAGCAGAATACCTCACCAAGGTCCTCAATTTGTCCTTGACCACCCTAATCATACCAGATGTGTGGAAAAATGGTAGGGTGGTCCCGCTACTTAAACCGTGGAAACTAGCGAACAAAGGAGAGTCCTATCGGCCGATAACTCTCCTCTCCCCAGTAGCGAAGACGCTTGATGCTTTACTGCTCCCGACATTCACTCACCATCTGCGTCCAACAGCACATCAGCATGGCTTCCGAAAAGTGCACAGCACCACAACAGCACTTAACGCCATAAACACCCAGGTGGTCAATGGCCTGAACCAAAACCGACCCTGCGCGAGAACTGTCCTGGTTTGTCAAAAGCTTTTGACACTGTCAATCATTCAGTGCTACTCAGTGACATTGAGGAATCCTCATTACCGCCGGGGTTGCAGAGGTGGGTCATGGGCTACCTGAGTGGTCGTCAATCATCGGTCATATTCCGAGGTGAAACATCTAAATTGAGGAAAATTAAACAGGGGGTTCCGCAGGGTGGTGTACTCTCCCCGCTACTGTTTAATTTTTACATCTCGAAGCTCCCTCCTCCACCGGAAGGAGTCTCACTAACCTCGTATGCCGCTGATTGCTCGATATTGGCGTCTGGCCAGGATATTGACAGCCTATGTTCGAAAGTGAACGGTTACCTCGCCGATCTCTCCCGTTTCTTCACTGCACGACATTTGATAATACAGCCGACGAAATCCTCGGCTACCCTTTTCACCAGCTGGACGAAGGAGTACCGGCTAGAACTCGATGTGAAAGTTGACGACCAAAAAATTCCAACTATAAACAACCCTAAGATTTTAGGGGTCACATTCGATAGTCTGCACTGCTTCACTCCGCATATGACCGCAATTGCCGCAAAACTCCATGGCCGCAACAAAATACTCAAAGCGCTAGCTGGCAACCTACAAAGCAATTGGCCGACCGGTCGTAAACTACGCTGCACCGATTTGGGCGCCGGGGACGAACGAGACGCAATGGAGGAAACTACAAGCCTGTCAGAACACCGCCCTTAGGACTGCGACAGGAAACCTCCTGATGTCACCGGAGCACCACTTGCACAGCGAAGCATCTATGCTACGAGTTAAGGAGCATAATGCTGTGCTGTGCAAGCACTTCCTGTTGAGATGCCACCGCGCGGAGCACCCCAGCAGGCATCTCTTAGAAGCCGAGCCTCCGCCTAGGCACATCAGGAAGGGAGTACTTGACTACAACAGCACCATACATACCTTTTAAAACAACCGCTGGACAGGACGGCTTACCGACAGGCGCTGAAAGCCATTCACCAGGAGTCAGTCAACACCTTCCAGTGAATGGCGTGCTCGGAATCAAACCTCCATCTATAGCAGACAGTGAGCTCGAGCTGCCTCGAGAGACCCGAGTGATATTAGCACAACTCAGATCTGGATACTGTAGCAGGTTAAACTCCTACATATCCAGACTCGACCCCAGCATACCCAACGTATGCCCTGCTTGTGGAGAGTCCCCGCACGACACTAACCACCTCTTCACATGCCCCCTTAAACCTACCCATCTAACCCCCCTCTCCCTTTGGTCCAACCCTGTCGAAACAGCACGTTTCCTGGACCTCCCGTTAGATGACCTCGACGACTTAGACTGATGATACCTGCCCTAAGCGGGGGTAGCTAGCCGCTACAACAACAACAACATGATATCTACACCTACATACATAGTGTTTTAATTATATTTCAGTTTTCTTACTCTTTTAATTATTTTTCTACTTCTTGGACCAATATTGTACATACTGCTTACCGCAGATATTCCTACAAGTGACGAAGTAATTACGTCAACATTAGCGAAATGGCGCGTAAAAGTTAATGAAAACAAGTGCTAACACATAACTTTTACATTAAGGCCAAAAACGTGTCCTACTGTTAAGAACAACAATGTATCAATACCGCAAGCTGACGAAATTACATACCTCGGAATCCGCTTGGACAGGCGCTTTACCTGGAGACGACACATTGCAGCTAAAAAGCTGCAGCTTAAACTCCAATCTGCCAGTTTACATTGGCTTTTAAACAAGAAGTCTGGACTAAGCCTTGGCAACAAAGTCGTCTTATATAATGCAACAATAAAACCGATATGGATGTATGGAATCCAGTAAATGGGACACAGCTTGCACGACGAATATAGATATAAATCAAAGATTCCAATCGAAAACGTTAATAGTAATAACGGGTGAACCATGGTACATGCGTAATGAAAGAGATCTAAATATACCTACCACCAAGGAAGAAATTGAAATCGCAGCAACAAAATACTTAATAAAACTGCGTAATCATCCGAACCCTTTGGCTAACACATTTGCGGCGAAGAGACAAAGCAGCCTTCTAAAGAGCAACGTCAAGCTAGCAGCCCATTCCTACTAATGAGCTTTATGTTTTAATTTAGTTTAAGGTTTTATTACTTATTATTAGGCTTCCGAAGTCGAAGTAGATTCAATAAATAAATATTAATGTTTCAAAAAAAAAAACAAAAAAAAAACAAAAAAATTTAAATACAAAAATCTATTTTCGTTAGGCTTTACAATTTTTAGTAGCATAATTTTAGGAATAGTACTTAAATAATAAAAATATAATGCAAAAGTTTATATATGTACATACTTATTAAAGAGATGATTATCAACTTTAGTTTTCGAATATGCTCGAAAGTCGTCAGGCAAAAGCATCACAGGAATATTAACATGACTCAGTTCATTTATCTACAATCATAATTAAACATCGATTAATTTTGTATAATTGATAAAGAATTTATTTTTCTTCTTACCGTATAATTTATACCCCACATAAACACGCTCAAAATCGGTTCATTTGCTCGGAAAAGCTTAACTTTTTGATGCTTAACACGGAAATGTTTCTTTTTTAAAATGCGCGGCTGTGATGATGACGACATTTTCTTGTCCATACTTTGAAAATACTGTAGAGCTTGTTGATTCTTCAATTAATTTTACTTGATTAAAAGTCGCACATTAAAAGTAGCGACAATTATTAACAAACTAGGTGGCACGTGAAAATATTCAAAAGCTAAACCAAAAATTATCTGGAAAGAAATAATACAAAAATTTGTTTAAGAAGTTTTATTTTCTACTTCATAAAATAGGCTATAAACTCATTGATTAATCTTAAGGGCGGACGATTCCTTAGCTACTAATTATTTTCGGCAATATTTATATAGATACATATATAATATATTAACATTAACAATTTTAGCCTACAAGAAGGGTTCCATTTGTATACGTGTGACATTCGCTGATCGTTCTCTTGTGCATTTTCGTAATTTTTGTGGTACAAACAGTACACAACTGAGCGTAAGCAATGATACCAAAGCAAAGCAAAGCATTAGTGACACAAACTAACGCAGGGTTCCGTACAAGCCAAACTCAGATGAGCGACAACTGTTGAGTTATTTTAAAACAAGTTTATTTTATTCAATAATAAAATAATTTTTACAAAAACTAGTTAATTCTCAAGCACACGTAAGTAAAACGGAAATACGAAAATAGAATGCCTTATCGCGGGTAAATTCTAGAACTCCAGGGGCTATCAGGAGACAAAAGACCTCATTAACAAAATGTGTCTATTGTAAATACCTTATCTAGACTATTTCGGATGCTGTGCATCATGGAGTAGTAGCATGGGCTCGCTTCAGTTGTATGACAATGAGTCGCTTACACCAGGCCTTTACAGCTAATAACGTATTAATAAATCAATACTTCTTAAGCGAACATTGGAAACGGCTCCGCTGGGTTTGTCACTTGAGGAGCCACGGTTTCCTTGCATAGGTCTGATGAGATGTCGCATATAAGCATGGAGGTTCGTGCCACCACAGCGGTAAGTCTGCGAACTGATATGAAAAAACTGCTCATAACGGAACGTCAGCTGGATTGGTTGCCGTAGGTACATACTTCCACGAGTTGACTTGCGTAGCTCTTGGACTTGGTTCACACGATTGCTGATATACTGCTTGTGCATGCCAATGCTTGACCGAATCCAGCTGAGCACGGTTTTAGAATCTGGCCAACAGTATGTTTGCTGGTAAATTTAATGTTGAGTATACGTTAGCTGCTATTTTTACCGCAAGAAGCGCTCCGGCGAGCCCAAACAAGGAAGTGGTGCAACTTTTGTTTTAGCTGCTAAAATAGATATCCTTATCTGATATCTGTGCACCAAAGTACGCAACAGCAGCAACTCGATAACCACAACTGTTGGCAGACAGCTTTGCCTTGAACTTTTATGGTGGGATAAGGCGAACCGTCGATATATGGTTGAATTGTCCTGTTCATTGCTCCAACTAATATTCTGTATATCTGTATATCATCTTCGGTTCTGCTGACTAAAATCGATAACATTTTTAAATATCCGCCATAAAACCAATTCGAAGCATACGCCTTTTTAAAATTATAGAGCTCAAATCGCATTGAAGCTTAGGATAGATGTGAAGACAGTAATTTAAAGATACGCCTCTCTTGTAATTTCTTGACGAGTTGAATACCGTAGGTAGCTTCGTCGTAGAGCTAGACTCTTTATAAACACCACGGTGAGGTATGCAGCATATTGGCTTTGAATCGTCACTTGCTGCCACAGGTTCCATATGACTGAGGCTATCGTACTCGGCCATAAACGCTGCATACTGCTGTTCATCTTAGCGTCCTTCCGAAGACGAGTGTGCTAATATGTAAATATTGTAGCTTGAGCACATCTGTTTTAGAATCAGAGAGTTTAGTTAGATCGCAAGACTTTTGGCATGTTCATTTATTTATTTATTTACTAACAGTCTTTTAGAACTCAAAAAATCCAACCCATTAGATTTAAAAGATTAATAAATTAAATTTATTTAGTTACATAAGAGGTAAATAATTAAATTAGGTACTGTGTGCGCAACAGTGTTGCAACAATCGATTCTTAAAAATATGTTAACTTTTACAGTTTATTATTATCGATGGTAGTTCATTGTAAATTTTTAAAACTTGTTTAAAATTATGTTTTTGACCCAAAGGGAGCTTGAAATATTGCCTGTCTGCTTGTCTCTCGTTTAATAAGAGCTTTGTTCGTAAACTTGTTGCCAACGAGTTGCCAACTTCATTATACCCCTTTCGTAAAAGGCTGCGTACCTATTATCACGCACGATGGTAGACACCTTGCCGTTGGTGTAGGGGCTTAACTGCTTGATCATCAGTCCTATCTAGGGATATAAAGTTGACAGACAAAGTGTCAAGATTTCCAGGTAAGAGCGCAAACAGGCTTGAGGGCACACATACCTCGCCTAACAAATTAGGTATAGCGGATGGAGCACATAGAGGGCGTAAAACCTCGCCTCTAAAGGATAGAAGATCAGATAAGAAGCAAAAAAGACCACGTGGACCGAAAGTACCAGAACTAGGGCGCCCCGGAGTACGGGATGATCCGAGAAGGCATGGACTCAGCGGAGCTGGAATCGTAAGATACTTACGAAATCTTGAGAAGGGTATGAGCCCAGAATCAGCTCGATTCCAAGATGTACACATGGAGGCGCAAACGAACATAAGTACTAAGCGCACTAACGCGCAGAGAACCCCAACAGATGACCAACCCTCGAAAAGGATTAGATCGACCTCTCCAGTGGGCCAACAGGAAAGATCAGCCGAACATAAAGATTGCCCAGATCAATCTACATCATGCGATTGCCGCCTCGGCGGTAATAACGCATAAACTAGCCTCTGATGATCTGGGCGTTGTTCTGGCGCAGGAGCCATGGACCTACAAAGGTCAGGTAGAGCGATTAAAAGGCAAATCCACTAAAGTTATATGGGATCATACGTGTGATAACCCTAGAACATGTATCGTACTTAATAGAAATATAAACTACCTTTGTCTTTCAGAGTTTATAAGTAATAGACCTGGTGGCAATACAAGTTTCCACAAAAAAAGAAGGAAGAACAGAAAATGTAGTAGTTGCATCCGCCTACTTCCCTGGAGACAACAAAATAATAGCAACTTCAGAAGCGGAACTTCTTATCAACTACTGCGAGAAAGAGCAAATTCCGCTAGCAATAGGCTGCGATGCAAACGCGCACAGTATAACATGGGGAAGTATCGACAACAATGTTAGAGGTGAGTCACTACTAGAATTCATGCTAAGTAAGGACCTTCATGTAGCCAACATGGGGTGTACACCCACGTTCGTTACAAGGAATAGGAGGGAGGTATTAGACATAACAATAGTAAATGCTTGGTCTGAAAATATGATCTCACAGTGGAGGGTTTCGCCGGAGCCATCTATGTCAGACCATAGAATTATAAAATTCTCCCTAGGATATTCAGTCGAGACTAGCAAAATAATAAGGAACCCCAGGAAAACTGACTGGACAAAGTACAAAACACTATTAGATTTAAATATCAGTAGGAAAGAAATAACAAATAATGCAAGGAACTTCCAAGAGTTAGAACAGAAAGTAGAAAACTTAAATAATAGCATAATAGAAGCATTTAACTCAAGCTGTAGGATATCGAAGCCGGAAACAAGAACCAACTACAATAAAGAACTAAGGGAACCAAAAAGATCGAATTTTAAGAACTTTTGCGAGAGTATATCCTCAATACCGTAAGCAGCCAGATTACACAAAGCATTGGCTAAAGATACAGTGGAAAGTAAAATGGCACTAAAGCTAGAAGATAATCAATACACCAAGAATGAAAAGGAACGAGCGATGGTCCTTGTTGTTGTTGTTGTTGTTGCGGTTCGCTAACCCCGCTTAGGGCAGGTATAATCAGTCTAAGTCGCCGAGGTCATCTAACGGGAGGTCCAGGAAACGTGCGGTTTCGACAGGGTTGGACCAAAGGGAGAGGGGGGTTAGATGGGTCGGTTTAAGGGGGCATGTGAAGAGGTGGTTAGTATCGTGCGGGGACTCTCCACATGCAGGGCATACGTTGGGTATGCTGGGGTCGAGTCTGGATATGTAGGAGTTTAACCTGCTACAGTATCCAGATCTGAGTTGTGCCAGAGTCACGCGGGTCTCTCGAGGCAGCTCGAGCTCACTGTCTGCGATGGGTGGTGGTTTGGATCCGAGTACGCCATTCACTGGGAGGGAGTCTAGGAAGGTGTTAACTGACTCCTGGTGAATGGCGTTCAGTGCTTGTCGGTAAGCCGTCCTGTCCAGCGGTTGTTGAATATGGTGCTGTATAGTGCTGTCGTAGTCGAGTACTCCCTTCCTGATGTGCCTAGGCGGAGGCTCCGCTTCTAGGAGGTGCCTGCTGGGGTGCTCCGCGCGGTGGCATCCCAACAGGAACTGCTTGCACAGCAAAGCATTATGCTCCTTAACTCGTAGCATAGATGCTTCGCTGTGCAAATGGTGTTCAGGTGACATCAGGAGGTTTCCTGTCGCAGTCCTAAGGGCGGTGTTCTGGCAGGCCTGTAATTTCCTCCACTGCGTCTCGTTCGTCCCCGGCGCCCAAATCGGTGCAGCGTAGTTTACGACCGGCCGGCCAATTGCTTTGTAGGTTGCCAGCAAGGTTTCTTTATCTTTACCCCATGTGCTGCCGGCTAGCGCTTTGAGTATTTTGTTGCGGCCCTGGAGTTTTGCGGTAATTGCGGTCGTATGCGGAGTGAAGGAGTACAGGCTATCGAATGTGACCCCTAAAATCTTAGGGTTGTTTACAGTTGGAATTTTTACGTCATCAACTTTCACATCGAGTTCTAGCCGGTACTCCTTCGTCCAGCTGGTGAAGAGGGTAGCCGAGGATTTCGTCGGTTGAATTTTTAAATGTCGTGCAGTGAAGAAACGGGAGAGATCAGCGTGGTAGCCGTTCACTTTCGAACATAGGCTATCAATATCCTGGCCGGACGCCAATATCGAACAATCATCGGCATACGAGGTTAGTGAGACTCCTTCCGGTGGAGGAGGGAGCTTCGAAATGTAAAAATTAAACAGTAGCGGGGAGAGGACACCACCCTGCGGAACCCCCTGTTTAATTTTCCTCAATTTAGATGTTTCACCTCGGAATATGACCGATGATTGACGACCACTCAGGTAGCCCATGACCCACCTCTGCAACCCCGGCGGTAATGAGGATTCCTCAATGTCACTGAGTAGCACTGAATGATTGACAGTGTCAAAAGCTTTTGACAAACCAGGACAGTTCTCGCGCAGGGTCGGTTTTGGTTCAGGCCATTGACCACCTGGGTGTTTATGGCGTTAAGTGCTGTTGTGGTGCTGTGCACTTTTCGGAAGCCATGCTGATGTGCTGCTGGACGCAGATGGTGAGTGAATGTCGGGAGCAGTAAAGCATCAAGCGTCTTCGCTACTGGGGAGAGGAGAGTTATCGGCCGATAGGACTCTCCTTTGTTCGCTAGTTTCCACGGTTTAAGTAGCGGGACCACCCTACCATTTTTCCACACATCTGGTATGATTAGGGTGGTCAAGGACAAATTGAGGACCTTGGTGAGGTATTCTGCTCCCGCTGGTCCGAGATGTTTTAGCATCAGCATGTTTATTCCGTCAGGGCCGATGGATTTGGAGGCTTTCGCCTTCCCGATAACCCCCTGAGCCTCTTCTCTGGAGAAATCAAGCACCGCGCTTGTGTTGGCAGTTTGCACATACGGCGGGTTACACATCTTTTCGCTTTGTCTACCGAAGGATGCAGTGTAAAAAGCCGGCTAAAATAGCTCGCGCATCTCTTCGGGTCCGAAGAGGCGCGATCACCGAATGAAATTTCCGCCCGGTCATCGCGTCTCGCCTGGTTAGACAGCGACTTGACTGTAGCCCAGAGCTTGGTTGCCCCAGAGGAGAGATTGCAGGACCTTAAGTGCTCCTCTCACTTTTTCCGCTTGTGCTTGTTTACAACAGTCCGAATCTCCGCATTTAAATCTCTGATTAAGGGATTCCCGGGATCGGAGTTACGGAGGATGTCGCGCCTTGCTGCTAAAGCCGCCGCTTCGGACGGGAAGTTAGGACGGATTTCCGCAATTCGGCCTGCCGGGATGCGGGCGGCAGCGGTCACAACTATCCTGCGGAATGATCGTTCACCAGAGGTGACGTCTGTTGGAGTGGAGAGAGCACTGAAGGCGTTCTCAGTGAATTCCGTGAAGCCGGTCCAGTTAGCTTTTTTGAAGTTAACGAAGGTCCGGTGGTCCACGGAAACAAAGTCGGGAGGTCTGTCAATCGAGATGTGTATGGGTAAGTGGTCCGATGCTAGTGTCAGTACAGGTCGCCAACCTATACTGTTGATCAGACCAGCACTCGCAATTGTTATGTCGGGCGAGCTTTGGCAATTACCCACAACTCTGGTGGGGGTGTTGTCGTTCATTGTGCAGAATGTCGAATCGTCTATCTGTTCCGCCAGCTCCATTCCTCTACGGTCATTTGACAGGCTAGAATGCCAAAGATCGTGGTGCGCGTTAAAGTCGCCCAAAACCAAACGGTTTTCGCCTCTGAGTAGCGCACCTATATCAGGGCTATATCCAACTGGGCAACTTGTAACGGGAGGAATGTATATATTAAATATTTCGAGCTCGGCATCGCCTGACCGGATAGCTATGCCCTGACATTCTAGGGTAGTATCCCTGCGGTCGATGCCGCCGTCGATGAGACGATACTGCACGGTGTTGTGCAGGATGAACGCCAAACCCCCTCCGTGGTCTCGCTCGCGATCCTTGCGGATTATGTTGTATCCGGCCCGACTCAGAAGATCCGAGCGGGCGGTCAGCTTAGTTTCCTGGATCGCAGCAATTGACAGATGCTCCCGGCTCATATAGTCGACTATCTCGTCGATCTTCCCCTGGAGTCCGTTGCAGTTGAATTGAAGGAGTCGGGTCCGTCTCGGGGGAACGTTCGTGATACGGGGGGTGAGGGAGTGGTGCGTGGATGACGTGTGTTGCTGCTGTAATACCCGCTGAGGTTGGTTCCGCACGTTGGTGTTGATTGGCGGTGTTGTCGTATTAACAGGCGGTGGCAGACTCCTACAGCAAGGGGCAAAGTACGCATCACTCCACTCACGGGTGGTGCGCAGGCCCGAGCACGTCCGAAAATGACACAAGCCGGAGCAAGAATTGCATCTGACTGAGGTCACATTCCGACGTACTAAGGCCTGACACACGGAACAGACTGTGCGGGGGACTAAGAGCTGCTGGGTAGCCCTCGCACGGGAGGAGGATGAGGAGCTGGTTGTGGGGGGGAAAGGGGGTGAGGGTTGGCGGGAGTCATGTTGCGGGGAGCTCCGGGAGACCGTGGAGGTCTGCGGGTTACCCAAAGTGGGTAAGTGTGCTGAAGGCACTGCCGTGGAGGCTGGGGGCGCACTTGGGCGCTGGCAACATGGGGCCACATAACGTGTGGTCCACTCCCTATGTGTCTTAAGGCCTGAACAGACCTTAAGATGACTCCAACCATTGCACTGGTTGCACCTAACCGAGATGGAGGAGTGGTGGAGTCTTTTGGTGCACACGCAGCAGAAATAGTACGTCGGACCAGGGTTAGTTTCTACGCCAGCCCTGATTAGAAGGATTTGAAGCAACCCAGCTGCGAGGTATTGCTCCGATGGCGCACTTAAACTAATTTTACCTGTTGACCTAAACGGGGTTAGGTCGCCGAAAGGGTGACAGCCCTTGGCCGGATAAAATCCGGGTCAACTTCGGTACGTAGAACCGGCTGTCGTTGAGAGTTGAGCGATGGTCCTTCTTACAGCACACTTTCCAGACTCAACAACAGAAATTAAAACTAGCAATGGGGAAAACCCAAACCGACAAAGATACCTGGCACTAAGCTAAACGGATAATAAGCTATAGCTCGGTAGAGTGGGCGATTAATTCCTTCGAGAAATTCAAATCACCAGGAGTAGATGGTACATGGCCTGTACTATTACAAAGCGGACAAATAACAACCGCACTGGTACATATCATGAGAGGAAGCCTTGCATTGGCATACATACCAATGTCATGGAGAAGAGTCTTAGTAAAATTTATTCCCAAACCGGGGAAAAAGGATTACACAATAGTTAAATCTTTCAGGCCAATAAGCTTAACATCCCACAACTTTAAAGCCATGGAAAAGATTATCGATAACCACATAAGAACAAATGATCTAAGGAATACACCTCTACACTTAGCACAGCATGCGTACAGAGAGGGAATATCACTCTAAAAGATGCAATTGACAACAAAGAAGTCGCAATATGCCCTTCTTGGACATTGAAGGAGCTTTCGACAATACCTCTCATGGAACAGTCGACAAAGCACTCCGTAAGAAAAGAGTAGATGAACCGATTCGAAACTGGATCAACTTCATGCTTAACAGCAGAATAGCTGAGACAGTTGCAGACAACGAAACAATTCAGATGAAGACTACAAAAGGGTGCCCCCAAGGAGGAGTACTATCACCACTCCTATGGAGCTTGGTAGTAGATTACCTGCTAGAGCTCCTAACAGACAATGGCATAAAATGTCAAGGACATGCCGATTACATTGTAATAATAGCAGTATGAAAATTCGAGAGCACACTCTGTGACATTATACAGAGAGCACTCGCGTTAACAAAGAACTGGTGCTTAAAAGCAGGGCTGAACATTAACCCTACTAAAACAGCAATCGTGCCTTTTACAAGAAGCACCTAATTAAACCTAAAAAACATAAGATTAAACAATGTAGTAATAGAGCCCACCACTGAAACCAAATATCTGGGTGTTATTTTTCCTGCAAGAGTAACGTGGAAAAGACATATGGAGTATATGATAAGTAAAGCTACAAGGTCAATAATGGTATGCAGAAGATTAGCAGGGAAAAGATGGGGCTGCACACCCAAAATACTGCACTGGGTGTATACCATGATAGTAAAACCAACAATAACATATGGAGCGATTGCCTGGTCAGGAAGAGCGAAGTTAAACACAGCTAAAGCCGCACCAACTAAATTGCAAAGACTAGCGTGCGTCTGTATAACTGGATGCATGAGAACGTGTCCGACAGTAGCACTAGAAGCTCTTCTTGAAAAGGAAAAATCATATCAGCAAACAAAGGGGCAGAGCTAAAAGAAATAATACCCTTAGCAAATTTCAATAGAGATGAAATATTAAAGACAACAGGTTTCAATGTCTACTTCAAAACATCCCTAGGGGAAAAAAGAGTTTGGAACCAAACTCAGATACAGGAAGTAATAAAACCACACTTCCTTGTGTGGTGCACAGATGGTTCAAAGACTACTGTTGGAATAGGTGCGGGAGTCACTGGACCCAGGACTAAGGTATCAATTCCAATGGGGAAATACCCTAGCATATTCCAGGCAGAGGTGTTTGTCATCACAAAATGTGCAGAGCTCGTAATCCAAAGAAATTTAGTTAACCAACATGTAGTAATTTGCCGCGATGGCCAGGCCGTACTTATAGCAATATCGTAATGTATAATTAAATCATATATGGTAAGGGAATGTGTTAAGAAACTCAATAGAGTAGGCGAACGAAACAAAGTTCAGCTCATCTGGGTTCCGGGACACACAGGTATTGAAGGAAACGAACAAGCAGATAGACTATCAAAACAAGCTGCCTCAATCTCTCCTACAGGACCCGAGCCATTCTTTCCCTTAGGTCCCCACTCAATTAGAGAAGAGATAAGAAGGGAGGAAATGAGAGTAAGAAACAGCTATTGGTATTGTTGCGACGGAATGAGGCAATCGAAGAAACTTATAAACGGCTACAATTCCAAAAGATTTAATAATATAATAGTACTTAGTAAGAGTAATTTAAGAATAATAACAGGATTTCTTACAGGGCATTGCAGACTATGTAAGCACATGTACATATTCGGAATATGCTCCGATGAAACATGTCGATTCTGTGAGCTGGTACCAAAAACACCGGTGCACCATGTATTTGAATGCGAACAGGACAGGAAAAGATGGTAATCACTTGGTGCCAGGTCCGGACTATAAGGTGGATGCATTAGGACCTCCCATCCGAGCTCGTGGAGCTTCCTGATGGAACACAATTCGGCCTCTGTTGATCAAAGATGGTCTCTTCTGGATGAGTACTGCCTTCAAGCGGTCCAGTTGTTGGCAGTAGAGAGCCGAATTGAGCGTTTGGCCATAGGGGAGCAGCTCGTAGTAGATGATTCCTTGCCGATCCCACCAAACACCCAGCAAAACCTTCCTGGCCATCAATCCTGGCTTGACCACCGTTTCCGCCGGCTCACCACGTTTCGACCACGACCGATTTCGCTTGACGTTGTCGTAAGTGATCCACTTTTCATCGCCAGTAACCAAACGCTTCAGAAATAGGTCGATTTTGTTGCGATTCAGCAGCGATTCGCAGATGAAAATTCGGTCCATCATTTTTTTTTTTGCGTTAGTTCGTGTGACACCGAAACATCGAGCTTCTTTTTCAATCCAAGGTTAGGCAAAAGGTTTCAAATGGTTTTCTGGCTTATCTTTAGTTCCTCAGCAATTAAATAAGTGCTCACGTGACGGTCTGTTTCCACTATTTCCATGATTTTTATCGCAATTTTCGACGACAGGCCTCCCGACGTGTGGTGCATCTTTGACATCGAAATCACCGGAACGGAACCTAGCAAACCACTTTTGTGCTACACGTTCGTTTACAGTATCGGGCCCATAAACTAAATTACTTTTTTCAGCCGCTTTGGCTGCTTTTTCGCCTTGATCGAAGAAAAATTGTAAAATATAGCGAGTTTTCTCTTTGCTCACAACGTACTGAGCCAATCCGTCGAAAAACTGTCAAAGTCAAACTTTTAGCGCGAATAAACACGTTTTCAGCGCCGTATGGTATGAAATGATGCGACACGTAACACTAGTACTATGGACAATAACGCCATCTCTTAGATAAAAACCGAACGAAGTTTTTACTTTACCTAATATTTCGGTGGAAATCCGTTTATAATTTTATATATTGGGTGTATGCATTAATTCGTGCGGTTTTTTTTTTCTCGAAAATAAAAACTTTATAGTGAAAAAATTGTCTTGATCAACTCCTAATACTTTTGCAAGTTCTTCTTGCGTCTGACATGCATCTGCGTCGAGCAATGTCTCCAATTCTTCGTCTTGAAACTTTTTTGACTGTCCGTCGTCCGTCACCACAAACGTCCAGTAAAATACGATGGCTTTCGGTAGCACTTTTCTTCATGTTAAAGTAATGAAGAAGAACTCCCCGCAAATGAATGAAACAAATTGTTGTTCACGCTAAAACAAACGACATCTACTGAAAACGACGCGAAATGAATATAGCCACAGATGAACACGACGCGAAATAATACTAGTAGAGCCCTCTCTTAGAAAACCGCACGAATTAATGCATACACCCAATATAAACTTCAAAACGCTGTTTTAGTAAACGAGTAAGCCTCATTGCTCCGTTTTTCATTTTAGGGCATTGTTCTGGCGCAGGAGCCATGGACCTACAAAGGTCAGGTAGAGGGATTAAAATGCAAATCCACTAAAGTTATATGGGATCTTACGTGTGATAACCCTAGAACAAGTATCGTACTTAATAGAAATATAAACTATCTTTGTCTTTCAGAGTTTATAAGTAAGAGACCTGGTGGCAATACAAGTTTCCACAAAAAAAGAAGGAAGAACAGAAAATGTAGTAGTTGCATCCGCCTACTTCCCTGGAGACAACAAAATAATAGCAACTTCAGAAGCGGAACATCTTATCAACTACTACGAGAAAGAGCAAATTCCGCTAGCAATAGGCTGCGATGCAAACGCGCACAGTATAACATGGGGAAGCATCGACAACAATGTTATGGGTGAGTCACTACTAGAATTCATGCTAAGTAAGGACCTTCAAGTAGCCAACATGGGGTGTACACCCACGTTCGTTACAAGGAATAGGAGGGAGGTATTAGACATAACAATAGTAAATGCTTGGTCTGAAAATATGATCTCACAGTGAAGGGTTTCGCCGGAGCCATCTATGTCAGACCATAGAATTATAAAATTCTCCCTAGGATATTCAGTCGAGACTAGCAAAATAATAAGGAACCCCAGGAAAACTGACTGGACAAAGTACAAAACACTATTAGACTTAAATATCAGTAGGAAAGAAATAACAAATAATGTAAGGAACTTCCAAGAGTTAGAACAGAAAGTCGAAAACTTAAATAATAGCATAATAGAAGCATTTAACTCAAGCTGTAAGATATCGAAGCCGGAAACAAGAACCAACTACAATAAAGAGCTAAGGGAACAAAAAAGATCGAATTTTAAGAACTTTTGCGAGAGTATATCCTCAATACCGTAAGCAGCCAGATTACACAAAGCATTGGCTAAAGATACAGTGGAAAGTAAAATGGCACTAAAGCTAGAAGATAATCAATACACCAAGAATGAAAAGGAACGAGCGATGGTCCTTCTTACAACACACTTTCCAGACTCAACAACAGAAATTAAAACTAGCAATGGGGAAAACCCAAACCGACAAAGATACCTGGCACTAAGCTAAACAAATAATAAGCTATAGCTCGGTAGAGTGGGCGATTAATTCCTTCGAGAAATTAAAATCACCAGGAGTAGATGGTATATGGCCTGTACTATTACAAAGCGGACAAATAACAACCGCACTGGTACATATCATGAGAGGAAGCCTTGCATTGGCATACATACCAATGTCATGGAGAAGAGCCTTAGTAAAATTTATTCCCAAACCGGGGAAAAAGGATTACACAATAGTTAAATCTTTCAGGCCAATAAGCTTAACATCCTTCAACTTTAAAGCCATGGAAAAGATTATCGATAACCACATAAGAACAAATAATCTAAGGAATACACCTCTACACTTAGCACAGCATGCGTACAGAGAGGGAAGATCACTCCAAAAGATGCAATTGACAACAAAGAAGTCGCAATATGCCCTTCTTGGACATTGAAGGAGCTTTCGACAATACCTCTCATGGAACAGTCGACAAAGCACTCCGTAAGAAAAGAGTAGATGAACCGATTCGAAACTGGATCAACTTCATGCTTAACAGCAGAATAGCTGAGACAGTTGCGGACAACGAAACAATTCAGATGAAGACTACAAAAGGGTGCCCCCAAGGAGGAGTACTATCACCACTCCTATGGAGCTTGGTAGTAGATTACCTGCTAGAGCTCCTAACAGACAATGGCATAAAATGTCAAGGACATGCCGATTACATTGTAATAATAGCAGTATGAAAATTCGAGAGCACACTCTGTGACATTATACAGAGAGCACTCGCGTTAACAAAGAACTGGTGCTTAAACCTACTAAAACAGCAATCGTGCCTTTTACAAGAAGCACTTAATTAAACCTAAAAAACATAAGATTAAACAATGTAGTAATAGAGCCCACCACTGAAACCAAATATCTGGGTGTTATTTTTCCTGCAAGAGTAACGTGGAAAAGACATATGGAGTATATGATAAGTAAAGCTACAAGGTCAATAATGGTATGCAGAAGATTAGCAGGGAAAAGATGGGGCTGCACACCCAAAATACTGCACTGGATGTATACCATGATAGTAAAACCAACAATAACATATGGAGCGATTGCCTGGTCAGGAAGAGCGAAGTTAAACACACCTATAGCCGCACCAACTAAATTGCAAAGACTAGCGTGCGTCTGTATAACTGGATGCATGAGAACGTGTCCGACAGTAGCACTAGAAGCTCTTCTTGAAAAGGAAAAATCATATCAGCAAACAAAGGGGCAGAGCTAAAAGAAATAATACCCTTAGCAAATTTCAATAGAGATGAAATATTAAAGACAACAGGTTTCAATGTCTACTTCAAAACATCCCTAGGGGAAAAAAGAGTTTGGAACCAAACTCAGATACAGGAAGTAATAAAACCACACTTCCTTGTGTGGTGCACAGATGGTTCAAAGACTACTGTTGGAATAGGTGCGGGAGTCACTGGACCCAGGACTAAGGTATCAATTCCAATGGGGAAATACCCTAGCATATTCCAGGCAGAGGTGTTTGTCATCACAAAATGTGCAGAGCTCGTAATCCAAAGAAATTTAGTTAACCAACATGTAGTAATTTGCCGCGATGGCCAGGCCGTACTTATAGCAATATCGTAATGTATAATTAAATCATATATGGTAAGGGAATGTGTTAAGAAACTCAATAGAGTAGGCGAACGAAACAAAGTTCAGCTCATCTGGGTTCCGGGACACACAGGTATTGAAGGAAACGAACAAGCAGATAGACTATCAAAACAAGCTGCCTCAATCTCTCCTACAGGACCCGAGCCATTCTTTCCCTTAGGTCCCCACTCAATTAGAGAAGAGATAAGAAGGGAGGAAATGAGAGTAAGAAACAGCTATTGGTATTGTTGCGACGGAATGAGGCAATCGAAGAAACTTATAAACGGCTACAATTCCAAAAGATTTAATAATATAATAGTACTTAGTAAGAGTAATTTAAGAATAATAACAGGATTTCTTACAGGGCATTGCAGACTATGTAAGCACATGTACATATTCGGAATATGCTCCGATGAAACATGTCGATTCTGTGAGCTGGTACCAGAAACACCGGTGCACCATGTATTTGAATGCGAACAGGACAGGAAAAGATGGTAATCACTTGGTGCCAGGTCCGGACTATAAGGTGGATGCATTAGGACCTCCCATCCGAGCTCGTGGAGCTTCCTGATGGAACACAATTCGGCCTCTGTTGATCAAAGATGGTCTCTTCTGGATGAGTACTGCCTTCAAGCGGTCCAGTTGTTGGCAGTAGAGAGCCGAATTGAGCGTTTGGCCATAGGGGAGCAGCTCGTAGTAGATGATTCCTTGCCGATCCCACCAAACACCCAGCAAAACCTTCCTGGCCATCAATCCTGGCTTGACCACCGTTTCCGCCGGCTCACCACGTTTCGACCACGACCGATTTCGCTTGACGTTGTCGTAAGTGATCCACTTTTCATCGCCAGTAACCAAACGCTTCAGAAATAGGTCGATTTTGTTGCGATTCAGCAGCGATTCGCAGATGAAAATTCGGTCCATCATTTTTTTTTTGCGTTAGTTCGTGTGACACCGAAACATCGAGCTTCTTTTTCAATCCAAGGTTAGGCAAAAGGTTTCAAATGGTTTTCTGGCTTATCTTTAGTTCCTCAGCAATTAAATAAGTGCTCACGTGACGGTCTGTTTCCACTATTTCCATGATTTTTATCGCAATTTTCGACGACAGGCCTCCCGACGTGTGGTGCATCTTTGACATCGAAATCACCGGAACGGAACCTAGCAAACCACTTTTGTGCTACACGTTCGTTTACAGTATCGGGCCCATAAACTAAATTACTTTTTTCAGCCGCTTTGGCTGCTTTTTCGCCTTGATCGAAGAAAAATTGTAAAATATAGCGAGTTTTCTCTTTGCTCACAACGTACTGAGCCAATCCGTCGAAAAACTGTCAAAGTCAAACTTTTAGCGCGAATAAACACGTTTTCAGCGCCGTATGGTATGAAATGATGCGACACGTAACACTAGTACTATGGACAATAACGCCATCTCTTAGATAAAAACCGAACGAAGTTTTTACTTTACCTAATATTTCGGTGGAAATCCGTTTATAATTTTATATATTGGGTGTATGCATTAATTCGTGCGGTTTTTTTTTTCTCGAAAATAAAAACTTTATAGTGAAAAAATTGTCTTGATCAACTCCTAATACTTTTGCAAGTTCTTCTTGCGTCTGACATGCATCTGCGTCGAGCAATGTCTCCAATTCTTCGTCTTGAAACTTTTTTGACTGTCCGTCGTCCGTCACCACAAACGTCCAGTAAAATACGATGGCTTTCGGTAGCACTTTTCTTCATGTTAAAGTAATGAAGAAGAACTCCCCGCAAATGAATGAAACAAATTGTTGTTCACGCTAAAACAAACGACATCTACTGAAAACGACGCGAAATGAATATAGCCACAGATGAACACGACGAGAAATAATACTAGTAGAGCCCTCTCTTAGAAAACCGCACGAATTAATGCATACACCCAATATAAACTTCAAAACGCTGTTTTAGTAAACGAGTAAGCCTCATTGCTCCGTTTTTCATTTTAGGGCATTGTTCTGGCGCAGGAGCCATGGACCTACAAAGGTCAGGTAGAGGGATTAAAATGCAAATCCACTAAAGTTATATGGGATCTTACGTGTGATAACCCTAGAACAAGTATCGTACTTAATAGAAATATAAATTACCTTTGTCTTTCAGAGTTTATAAGTAAGAGACCTGGTGGCAATACAAGTTTCCACAAAAAAAGAAGGAAGAACAGAAAATGTAGTAGTTGCATCCGCCTACTTCCCTGGAGACAACAAAATAATAGCAACTTCAGAAGCGGAACATCTTATCAACTACTACGAGAAAGAGCAAATTCCGCTAGCAATAGGCTGCGATGCAAACGCGCACAGTATAACATGGGGAAGCATCGACAACAATGTTATGGGTGAGTCACTACTAGAATTCATGCTAAGTAAGGACCTTCAAGTAGCCAACATGGGGTGTACACCCACGTTCGTTACAAGGAATAGGAGGGAGGTATTAGACATAACAATAGTAAATGCTTGGTCTGAAAATATGATCTCACAGTGAAGGGTTTCGCCGGAGCCATCTATGTCAGACCATAGAATTATAAAATTCTCCCTAGGATATTCAGTCGAGACTAGCAAAATAATAAGGAACCCCAGGAAAACTGACTGGACAAAGTACAAAACACTATTAGACTTAAATATCAGTAGGAAAGAAATAACAAATAATGTAAGGAACTTCCAAGAGTTAGAACAGAAAGTCGAAAACTTAAATAATAGCATAATAGAAGCATTTAACTCAAGCTGTAAGATATCGAAGCCGGAAACAAGAACCAACTACAATAAAGAGCTAAGGGAACAAAAAAGATCGAATTTTAAGAACTTTTGCGAGAGTATATCCTCAATACCGTAAGCAGCCAGATTACACAAAGCATTGGCTAAAGATACAGTGGAAAGTAAAATGGCACTAAAGCTAGAAGATAATCAATACACCAAGAATGAAAAGGAACGAGCGATGGTCCTTCTTACAACACACTTTCCAGACTCAACAACAGAAATTAAAACTAGCAATGGGGAAAACCCAAACCGACAAAGATACCTGGCACTAAGCTAAACAAATAATAAGCTATAGCTCGGTAGAGTGGGCGATTAATTCCTTCGAGAAATTAAAATCACCAGGAGTAGATGGTATATGGCCTGTACTATTACAAAGCGGACAAATAACAACCGCACTGGTACATATCATGAGAGGAAGCCTTGCATTGGCATACATACCAATGTCATGGAGAAGAGCCTTAGTAAAATTTATTCCCAAACCGGGGAAAAAGGATTACACAATAGTTAAATCTTTCAGGCCAATAAGCTTAACATCCTTCAACTTTAAAGCCATGGAAAAGATTATCGATAACCACATAAGAACAAATAATCTAAGGAATACACCTCTACACTTAGCACAGCATGCGTACAGAGAGGGAAGATCACTCCAAAAGATGCAATTGACAACAAAGAAGTCGCAATATGCCCTTCTTGGACATTGAAGGAGCTTTCGACAATACCTCTCATGGAACAGTCGACAAAGCACTCCGTAAGAAAAGAGTAGATGAACCGATTCGAAACTGGATCAACTTCATGCTTAACAGCAGAATAGCTGAGACAGTTGCGGACAACGAAACAATTCAGATGAAGACTACAAAAGGGTGCCCCCAAGGAGGAGTACTATCACCACTCCTATGGAGCTTGGTAGTAGATTACCTGCTAGAGCTCCTAACAGACAATGGCATAAAATGTCAAGGACATGCCGATTACATTGTAATAATAGCAGTATGAAAATTCGAGAGCACACTCTGTGACATTATACAGAGAGCACTCGCGTTAACAAAGAACTGGTGCTTAAACCTACTAAAACAGCAATCGTGCCTTTTACAAGAAGCACTTAATTAAACCTAAAAAACATAAGATTAAACAATGTAGTAATAGAGCCCACCACTGAAACCAAATATCTGGGTGTTATTTTTCCTGCAAGATTAACGTGGAAAAGACATATGGAGTATATGATAAGTAAAGCTACAAGGTCAATAATGGTATGCAGAAGATTAGCAGGGAAAAGATGGGGCTGCACACCCAAAATACTGCACTGGATGTATACCATGATAGTAAAACCAACAATAACATATGGAGCGATTGCCTGGTCAGGAAGAGCGAAGTTAAACACACCTATAGCCGCACCAACTAAATTGCAAAGACTAGCGTGCGTCTGTATAACTGGATGCATGAGAACGTGTCCGACAGTAGCACTAGAAGCTCTTCTTGAAAAGGAAAAATCATATCAGCAAACAAAGGGGCAGAGCTAAAAGAAATAATACCCTTAGCAAATTTCAATAGAGATGAAATATTAAAGACAACAGGTTTCAATGTCTACTTCAAAACATCCCTAGGGGAAAAAAGAGTTTGGAACCAAACTCAGATACAGGAAGTAATAAAACCACACTTCCTTGTGTGGTGCACAGATGGTTCAAAGACTACTGTTGGAATAGGTGCGGGAGTCACTGGACCCAGGACTAAGGTATCAATTCCAATGGGGAAATACCCTAGGATATTCCAGGCAGAGGTGTTTGTCATCACAAAATGTGCAGAGCTCGTAATCCAAAGAAATTTAGTTAACCAACATGTAGTAATTTGCCGCGATGGCCAGGCCGTACTTATAGCAATATCGTAATGTATAATTAAATCATATATGGTAAGGGAATGTGTTAAGAAACTCAATAGAGTAGGCGAACGAAACAAAGTTCAGCTCATCTGGGTTCCGGGACACACAGGTATTGAAGGAAACGAACAAGCAGATAGACTATCAAAACAAGCTGCCTCAATCTCTCCTACAGGACCCGAGCCATTCTTTCCCTTAGGTCCCCACTCAATTAGAGAAGAGATAAGAAGGGAGGAAATGAGAGTAAGAAACAGCTATTGGTATTGTTGCGACGGAATGAGGCAATCGAAGAAACTTATAAACGGCTACAATTCCAAAAGATTTAATAATATAATAGTACTTAGTAAGAGTAATTTAAGAATAATAACAGGATTTCTTACAGGGCATTGCAGACTATGTAAGCACATGTACATATTCGGAATATGCTCCGATGAAACATGTCGATTCTGTGAGCTGGTACCAGAAACACCGGTGCACCATGTATTTGAATGCGAACAGGACAGGAAAAGATGGTAATCACTTGGTGCCAGGTCCGGACTATAAGGTGGATGCATTAGGACCTCCCATCCGAGCTCGTGGAGCTTCCTGATGGAACACAATTCGGCCTCTGTTGATCAAAGATGGTCTCTTCTGGATGAGTACTGCCTTCAAGCGGTCCAGTTGTTGGCAGTAGAGAGCCGAATTGAGCGTTTGGCCATAGGGGAGCAGCTCGTAGTAGATGATTCCTTGCCGATCCCACCAAACACCCAGCAAAACCTTCCTGGCCATCAATCCTGGCTTGACCACCGTTTCCGCCGGCTCACCACGTTTCGACCACGACCGATTTCGCTTGACGTTGTCGTAAGTGATCCACTTTTCATCGCCAGTAACCAAACGCTTCAGAAATAGGTCGATTTTGTTGCGATTCAGCAGCGATTCGCAGATGAAAATTCGGTCCATCATTTTTTTTTTGCGTTAGTTCGTGTGACACCGAAACATCGAGCTTCTTTTTCAATCCAAGGTTAGGCAAAAGGTTTCAAATGGTTTTCTGGCTTATCTTTAGTTCCTCAGCAATTAAATAAGTGCTCACGTGACGGTCTGTTTCCACTATTTCCATGATTTTTATCGCAATTTTCGACGACAGGCCTCCCGACGTGTGGTGCATCTTTGACATCGAAATCACCGGAACGGAACCTAGCAAACCACTTTTGTGCTACACGTTCGTTTACAGTATCGGGCCCATAAACTAAATTACTTTTTTCAGCCGCTTTGGCTGCTTTTTCGCCTTGATCGAAGAAAAATTGTAAAATATAGCGAGTTTTCTCTTTGCTCACAACGTACTGAGCCAATCCGTCGAAAAACTGTCAAAGTCAAACTTTTAGCGCGAATAAACACGTTTTCAGCGCCGTATGGTATGAAATGATGCGACACGTAACACTAGTACTATGGACAATAACGCCATCTCTTAGATAAAAACCGAACGAAGTTTTTACTTTACCTAATATTTCGGTGGAAATCCGTTTATAATTTTATATATTGGGTGTATGCATTAATTCGTGCGGTTTTTTTTTTCTCGAAAATAAAAACTTTATAGTGAAAAAATTGTCTTGATCAACTCCTAATACTTTTGCAAGTTCTTCTTGCGTCTGACATGCATCTGCGTCGAGCAATGTCTCCAATTCTTCGTCTTGAAACTTTTTTGACTGTCCGTCGTCCGTCACCACAAACGTCCAGTAAAATACGATGGCTTTCGGTAGCACTTTTCTTCATGTTAAAGTAATGAAGAAGAACTCCCCGCAAATGAATGAAACAAATTGTTGTTCACGCTAAAACAAACGACATCTACTGAAAACGACGCGAAATGAATATAGCCACAGATGAACACGACGCGAAATAATACTAGTAGAGCCCTCTCTTAGAAAACCGCACGAATTAATGCATACACCCAATATAAACTTCAAAACGCTGTTTTAGTAAACGAGTAAGCCTCATTGCTCCGTTTTTCATTTTAGGGCATTGTTCTGGCGCAGGAGCCATGGACCTACAAAGGTCAGGTAGAGGGATTAAAATGCAAATCCACTAAAGTTATATGGGATCTTACGTGTGATAACCCTAGAACAAGTATCGTACTTAATAGAAATATAAACTACCTTTGTCTTTCAGAGTTTATAAGTAAGAGACCTGGTGGCAATACAAGTTTCCACAAAAAAAGAAGGAAGAACAGAAAATGTAGTAGTTGCATCCGCCTACTTCCCTGGAGACAACAAAATAATAGCAACTTCAGAAGCGGAACATCTTATCAACTACTACGAGAAAGAGCAAATTCCGCTAGCAATAGGCTGCGATGCAAACGCGCACAGTATAACATGGGGAAGCATCGACAACAATGTTATGGGTGAGTCACTACTAGAATTCATGCTAAGTAAGGACCTTCAAGTAGCCAACATGGGGTGTACACCCACGTTCGTTACAAGGAATAGGAGGGAGGTATTAGACATAACAATAGTAAATGCTTGGTCTGAAAATATGATCTCACAGTGAAGGGTTTCGCCGGAGCCATCTATGTCAGACCATAGAATTATAAAATTCTCCCTAGGATATTCAGTCGAGACTAGCAAAATAATAAGAAACCCCAGGAAAACTGACTGGACAAAGTACAAAACACTATTAGACTTAAATATCAGTAGGAAAGAAATAACAAATAATGTAAGGAACTTCCAAGAGTTAGAACAGAAAGTCGAAAACTTAAATAATAGCATAATAGAAGCATTTAACTCAAGCTGTAAGATATCGAAGCCGGAAACAAGAACCAACTACAATAAAGAACTAAGGGAACCAAAAAGATCGAATTTTAAGAACTTTTGCGAGAGTATATCCTTAATACCGTAAGCAGCCAGATTACACAAAGCATTGGCTAAAGATACAGTGGAAAGTAAAATGGCACTAAAGCTAGAAGATAATCAATACACCAATAATGAAAAGGAACGAGCGATGGTCCTTCTTACAACACACTTTCCAGACTCGAACAACAGAAATTAAAACTAGCAATGGGGAAAACCCAAACCGACAAAGATACCTGGCACTAAGCTAAACAGATAATAAGCTATAGCTCGGTAGAGTGGGCGATTAATTCCTTCGAGAAATTCAAATCACCAGGAGTAGATGGTATATGGCCTGTACTATTACAAAGCGGACAAATAACAACCGCACTGGTACATATCATGAGAGGAAGCCTTGCATTGGCATACATACCAATGTCATGGAGAAGAGCCTTAGTAAAATTTATTCCCAAACCGGGGAAAAAGGATTACACAATAGTTAAATCTTTCAGGCCAATAAGCTTAATATCCTTCAACTTTAAAGCCATGGAAAAGATTATCGATAACCACATAAGAACAAATGATCTAAGGAATACACCTCTACACTTAGCACAGCATGCGTACAGAGAGGGAAGATCACTCTAAAAGATGCAATTGACAACAAAGAAGTCGCAATATGCCCTTCTTGGACATTGAAGGAGCTTTCGACAATACCTCTCATGGAACAGTCGACAAAGCACTCCGTAAGAAAAGAGTAGATGAACCGATTCGAAACTGGATCAACTTCATGCTTAACAGCAGAATAGCTGAGACAGTTGCAGACAACGAAACAATTCAGATGAAGATTACAAAAGGGTGCCCCCAAGGAGGAGTACTATCACCACTCCTATGGAGCTTGGTAGTAGATTACCTGCTAGAACTCCTAACAGACAATGGCATAAAATGTCAAGGACATGCCGATGACATTGTAATAATAGCAGTATGAAAATTCGAGAGCACACTCTGTGACATTATACAGAGAGCACTCGCGTTAACAAAGAACTGGTGCTTAAAAGCAGGGCTGAACATTAACCCTACTAAAACAGCAATCGTGCCTTTTACAAGAAGCACCTAATTAAACCTAAAAAACATAAGATTAAACAATGTAGTAATAGAGCCCACCACTGAAACCAAATATCTGGGTGTTATTTTTCCTGCAAGAGTAACGTGGAAAAGACATATGGAGTATATGATAAGTAAAGCTACAAGGTCAATAATGGTATGCAGAAGATTAGCAGGGAAAAGATGGGGCTGCACACCCAAAATACTGCACTGGATGTATACCATGATAGTAAAACCAACAATAACATATGGAGCGATTGCCTGGTCAGGAAGAGCGAAGTTAAACACAGCTAAAGCCGCACCAACTAAATTGCAAAGACTAGCGTGCGTCTGTATAACTGGATGCATGAGAACGTGTCCGACAGTAGCACTAGAAGCTCTTCTTGATCTTACTCCTGTCCACAAAGAAATAGAGCTTTCACATAAGAAAGCCCTACTGACAATGATGAAAGCGGGGTCAGGGAAAGGAAAAATCATATCAGCAAAAAAAGGGGCAGAGCTAAAAGAAATAATACCCTTAGCAAATTTCAATAGAGATGAAATATTAAAGACAACAGGTTTCAATGTCTACTTCAAAACATCCCTAGGGGAAAAAAGAGCTTGGAACCAAACTCAGATACAGGAAGTAATAAAACCACACTTCCTTGGTGGTGCACAGATGGTTCAAAGACTACTGTTGGAATAGGTGCGGGAGTCACTGGACCCAGGACTAAGGTATCAATTCCAATGGGGAAATACTAGCATATTCCAGGCAGAGGTGTTTGTCATCACAAAATGTGCAGAGCTCGTAATCCAAAGAAATTTAGTTAACCAACATGTAGTAATTTGCCGCGATGGCCAGGCCGTACTTAAAGCAATATCGTCATGTATAATTAAATCTTATATGGTAAGGGAATGTGTTAAGAAACTCAATAGAGTAGGCGAACGAAACAAAGTTCAGCTCATCTGGGTTCCGGGACACACAGGTATTGAAGGAAACGAACAAGCAGATAGACTATCAAAACAAGCTGCCTCAATTTCTCCTACAGGACCCGAGCCATTCTTTCCCTTAGGTCCCCACTCAATTAGAGAAGAGATAAGAAGGGAGGAAATGAGAGTAAGAAACAGCTATTGGTATTGTAGCGACGGAATGAGGCAATCGAAGAAACTTATAAACGGCTACAATTCCAAAAGATTTAATAATATAATAGTACTTAGTAAGAGTAATTTAAGAATAATAACAGGATTTCTTACAGGGCATTGCAGACTATGTAAGCACATGTACATATTCGGAATATGCTCCGATGAAACATGTCGATTCTTTGAGCTGGTACCAGAAACACCGGTGCACCATGTATTTGAATGCGAACAGGACAGGAAAAGATGGTAATCACTTGGTGCCAGGTCCGGACTATAAGGTGGATGCATTAGGACCTCCCATCCGAGCTCGTGGAGCTTCCTGATGAAACACAATTCGGCCTCTGTTGATCAAAGATGGTCTCTTCTGGATGAGTACTGCCTTCAAGCGGTCCAGTTGTTGGCAGTAGAGAGCCGAATTGAGCGTTTGGCCATAGGGGAGCAGCTCGTAGTAGATGATTCCTTGCCGATCCCACCAAACACCCAGCAAAACCTTCCTGGCCATCAATTCTGGCTTGACCACCGTTTCCGCCGGCTCACCACGTTTCGACCACGACCGATTTCGCTTGACGTTGTCGTAAGTGATCCACTTTTCATCGCCAGTAACCAAACGCTTCAGAAATAGGTCGATTTTGTTGCGATTCAGCAGCGATTCGCAGATGAAAATTCGGTCCATCATTTTTTTTTTGCGTTAGTTCGTGTGACACCGAAACATCGAGCTTCTTTTTCAATCCAAGGTTAGGCAAAAGGTTTCAAACGGTTTTCTGGCTTATCTTTAGTTCCTCAGCAATTAAATAAGTGCTCACGTGACGGTCTGTTTCCACTATTTCCATGATTTTTATCGCAATTTTCGACGACAGGCCTCCCGACGTGTGGTGCATCTTTGACATCGAAATCACCGGAACGGAACCTAGCAAACCACTTTTGTGCTACACGTTCGTTTACAGTATCGGGCCCATAAACTAAATTACTTTTTTCAGCCGCTTTGGCTGCTTTTTCGCCTTGATCGAAGAAAAATTGTAAAATATAGCGAGTTTTCTCTTTGCTCACAACGTACTGAGCCAATCCATCGAAAAACTGTCAAAGTCAAACTTTTAGCGCGAATAAACACGTTTTCAGCGCCGTATGGTATGAAATGATGCGACACGTAACACTAGTACTATGGACAATAACGCCATCTCTTAGATAAAAACCGAACGAAGTTTTTACTTTACCTAATATTTCGGTGGAAATCCGTATATAATTTTATATATTGGGTGTATGCATTAATTCGTGCGGTTTTTTTTTTTCTCGAAAATAAAAACTTTATAGTGAAAAAATTGTCTTGATCAACTCCTAATACTTTTGCAAGTTCTTCTTGCGTCTGACATGCATCTGCGTCGAGCAATGTCTCCAATTCTTCGTCTTGAAACTTTTTTGACTGTCCGTCGTCCGTCACCACAAACGTCCAGTAAAATACGATGGCTTTCGGTAGCACTTTTCTTCATGTTAAAGTAATGAAGAAGAACTCCCCGCAAATGAATGAAACAAATTGTTGTTCACGCTAAAACAAACGACATCTACTGAAAACGACGCGAAATGAATATAGCCACAGATGAACACGACGCGAAATAATACTAGTAGAGCCCTCTCTTAGAAAACCGCACGAATTAATGCATACACCCAATATAAACTTCAAAACGCTGTTTTAGTAAACGAGTAAGCCTCATTGCTCCGTTTTTCATTTTAGGGCATTGTTCTGGCGCAGGAGCCATGGACCTACAAAGGTCAGGTAGAGGGATTAAAAGGCAAATCCACTAAAGTTATATGGGATCTTACGTGTGATAACCCTAGAATATGTATCGTACTTAATAGAAATATAAACTACCTTTGTCTTTCAGAGTTTATAAGTAAGAGACCTGGTGGCAATACAAGTTTCCACAAAAAAAGAAGGAAGAACAGAAAATGTGGTAGTTGCATCCGCCTACTTCCCTGGAGACAACAAAATAATAGCAACTTCAGAAGCGGAACATCTTATCAACTACTGCGAGAAAGAGCAAATTCCGCTAGCAATAGGCTGCGATGCAAACGCGCACAGTATAACATGGGGAAGCATCGACAACAATGTTATGGGTGAGTCACTACTAGAATTCATGCTAAGTAAGGACCTTCATGCAGCCAACATGGGGTGTACACCCACGTTCGTTACAAGGAATAGGAGGGAGGTATTAGACATAACAATAGTAAATGCTTGGTCTGAAAATATGATCTCACAGTGAAGGGTTTCGCCGGAGCCATCTATGTCAGACCATAGAATTATAAAATTCTCCCTAGGATATTCAGTCGAGGCTAGCAAAATAATAAGGAACCCCAGGAAAACTGACTGGACAAAGTACAAAACACTATTAGACTTAAATATCAGTAGGAAAGAAATAACAAATAATGTAAGGAACTTCCAAGAGTTAGAACAGAAAGTCGAAAACTTAAATAATAGCATAATAGAAGCATTTAACTCAAGCTGTAAGATATCGAAGCCGGAAACAAGAACCAACTACAATAAAGAACTAAGGGAACCAAAAAGATCGAATTTTAAGAACTTTTGCGAGAGTATATCCTTAATACCGTAAGCAGCCAGATTGCACAAAGCATTGGCTAAAGATACAGTGGAAAGTAAAATGGCACTAAAGCTAGAAGATAATCAATACACCAATAATGAAAAGGAACGAGCGATGGTCCTTCTTACAACACACTTTCCAGACTCGAACAACAGAAATTAAAACTAGCAATGGGGAAAACCCAAACCGACAAAGATACCTGGCACTAAGCTAAACAGATAATAAGCTATAGCTCGGTAGAGTGGGCGATTAATTCCTTCGAGAAATTCAAATCACCAGGAGTAGATGGTATATGGCCTGTACTATTACAAAGCGGACAAATAACAACCGCACTGGTACATATCATGAGAGGAAGCCTTGCATTGGCATACATACCAATGTCATGGAGAAGAGCCTTAGTAAAATTTATTCCCAAACCGGGGAAAAAGGATTACACAATAGTTAAATCTTTCAGGCCAATAAGCTTAATATCCTTCAACTTTAAAGCCATGGAAAAGATTATCGATAACCACATAAGAACAAATGATCTAAGGAATACACCTCTACACTTAGCACAGCATGCGTACAGAGAGGGAAGATCACTCTAAAAGATGCAATTGACAACAAAGAAGTCGCAATATGCCCTTCTTGGACATTGAAGGAGCTTTCGACAATACCTCTCATGGAACAGTCGACAAAGCACTCCGTAAGAAAAGAGTAGATGAACCGATTCGAAACTGGATCAACTTCATGCTTAACAGCAGAATAGCTGAGACAGTTGCAGACAACGAAACAATTCAGATGAAGATTACAAAAGGGTGCCCCCAAGGAGGAGTACTATCACCACTCCTATGGAGCTTGGTAGTAGATTACCTGCTAGAACTCCTAACAGACAATGGCATAAAATGTCAAGGACATGCCGATGACATTGTAATAATAGCAGTATGAAAATTCGAGAGCACACTCTGTGACATTATACAGAGAGCACTCGCGTTAACAAAGAACTGGTGCTTAAAAGCAGGGCTGAACATTAACCCTACTAAAACAGCAATCGTGCCTTTTACAAGAAGCACCTAATTAAACCTAAAAAACATAAGATTAAACAATGTAGTAATAGAGCCCACCACTGAAACCAAATATCTGGGTGTTATTTTTCCTGCAAGAGTAACGTGGAAAAGACATATGGAGTATATGATAAGTAAAGCTACAAGGTCAATAATGGTATGCAGAAGATTAGCAGGGAAAAGATGGGGCTGCACACCCAAAATACTGCACTGGATGTATACCATGATAGTAAAACCAACAATAACATATGGAGCGATTGCCTGGTCAGGAAGAGCGAAGTTAAACACAGCTAAAGCCGCACCAACTAAATTGCAAAGACTAGCGTGCGTCTGTATAACTGGATGCATGAGAACGTGTCCGACAGTAGCACTAGAAGCTCTTCTTGATCTTACTCCTGTCCACAAAGAAATAGAGCTTTCACATAAGAAAGCCCTACTGACAATGATGAAAGCGGGGTCAGGGAAAGGAAAAATCATATCAGCAAAAAAAGGGGCAGAGCTAAAAGAAATAATACCCTTAGCAAATTTCAATAGAGATGAAATATTAAAGACAACAGGTTTCAATGTCTACTTCAAAACATCCCTAGGGGAAAAAAGAGCTTGGAACCAAACTCAGATACAGGAAGTAATAAAACCACACTTCCTTGGTGGTGCACAGATGGTTCAAAGACTACTGTTGGAATAGGTGCGGGAGTCACTGGACCCAGGACTAAGGTATCAATTCCAATGGGGAAATACTAGCATATTCCAGGCAGAGGTGTTTGTCATCACAAAATGTGCAGAGCTCGTAATCCAAAGAAATTTAGTTAACCAACATGTAGTAATTTGCCGCGATGGCCAGGCCGTACTTAAAGCAATATCGTCATGTATAATTAAATCTTATATGGTAAGGGAATGTGTTAAGAAACTCAATAGAGTAGGCGAACGAAACAAAGTTCAGCTCATCTGGGTTCCGGGACACACAGGTATTGAAGGAAACGAACAAGCAGATAGACTATCAAAACAAGCTGCCTCAATTTCTCCTACAGGACCCGAGCCATTCTTTCCCTTAGGTCCCCACTCAATTAGAGAAGAGATAAGAAGGGAGGAAATGAGAGTAAGAAACAGCTATTGGTATTGTAGCGACGGAATGAGGCAATCGAAGAAACTTATAAACGGCTACAATTCCAAAAGATTTAATAATATAATAGTACTTAGTAAGAGTAATTTAAGAATAATAACAGGATTTCTTACAGGGCATTGCAGACTATGTAAGCACATGTACATATTCGGAATATGCTCCGATGAAACATGTCGATTCTTTGAGCTGGTACCAGAAACACCGGTGCACCATGTATTTGAATGCGAACAGGACAGGAAAAGATGGTAATCACTTGGTGCCAGGTCCGGACTATAAGGTGGATGCATTAGGACCTCCCATCCGAGCTCGTGGAGCTTCCTGATGAAACACAATTCGGCCTCTGTTGATCAAAGATGGTCTCTTCTGGATGAGTACTGCCTTCAAGCGGTCCAGTTGTTGGCAGTAGAGAGCCGAATTGAGCGTTTGGCCATAGGGGAGCAGCTCGTAGTAGATGATTCCTTGCCGATCCCACCAAACACCCAGCAAAACCTTCCTGGCCATCAATTCTGGCTTGACCACCGTTTCCGCCGGCTCACCACGTTTCGACCACGACCGATTTCGCTTGACGTTGTCGTAAGTGATCCACTTTTCATCGCCAGTAACCAAACGCTTCAGAAATAGGTCGATTTTGTTGCGATTCAGCAGCGATTCGCAGATGAAAATTCGGTCCATCATTTTTTTTTTGCGTTAGTTCGTGTGACACCGAAACATCGAGCTTCTTTTTCAATCCAAGGTTAGGCAAAAGGTTTCAAACGGTTTTCTGGCTTATCTTTAGTTCCTCAGCAATTAAATAAGTGCTCACGTGACGGTCTGTTTCCACTATTTCCATGATTTTTATCGCAATTTTCGACGACAGGCCTCCCGACGTGTGGTGCATCTTTGACATCGAAATCACCGGAACGGAACCTAGCAAACCACTTTTGTGCTACACGTTCGTTTACAGTATCGGGCCCATAAACTAAATTACTTTTTTCAGCCGCTTTGGCTGCTTTTTCGCCTTGATCGAAGAAAAATTGTAAAATATAGCGAGTTTTCTCTTTGCTCACAACGTACTGAGCCAATCCATCGAAAAACTGTCAAAGTCAAACTTTTAGCGCGAATAAACACGTTTTCAGCGCCGTATGGTATGAAATGATGCGACACGTAACACTAGTACTATGGACAATAACGCCATCTCTTAGATAAAAACCGAACGAAGTTTTTACTTTACCTAATATTTCGGTGGAAATCCGTATATAATTTTATATATTGGGTGTATGCATTAATTCGTGCGGTTTTTTTTTTTCTCGAAAATAAAAACTTTATAGTGAAAAAATTGTCTTGATCAACTCCTAATACTTTTGCAAGTTCTTCTTGCGTCTGACATGCATCTGCGTCGAGCAATGTCTCCAATTCTTCGTCTTGAAACTTTTTTGACTGTCCGTCGTCCGTCACCACAAACGTCCAGTAAAATACGATGGCTTTCGGTAGCACTTTTCTTCATGTTAAAGTAATGAAGAAGAACTCCCCGCAAATGAATGAAACAAATTGTTGTTCACGCTAAAACAAACGACATCTACTGAAAACGACGCGAAATGAATATAGCCACAGATGAACACGACGCGAAATAATACTAGTAGAGCCCTCTCTTAGAAAACCGCACGAATTAATGCATACACCCAATATAAACTTCAAAACGCTGTTTTAGTAAACGAGTAAGCCTCATTGCTCCGTTTTTCATTTTAGGGCATTGTTCTGGCGCAGGAGCCATGGACCTACAAAGGTCAGGTAGAGGGATTAAAATGCAAATCCACTAAAGTTATATGGGATCTTACGTGTGATAACCCTAGAACAAGTATCGTACTTAATAGAAATATAAACTACCTTTGTCTTTCAGAGTTTATAAGTAAGAGACCTGGTGGCAATACAAGTTTCCACAAAAAAAGAAGGAAGAACAGAAAATGTAGTAGTTGCATCCGCCTACTTCCCTGGAGACAACAAAATAATAGCAACTTCAGAAGCGGAACATCTTATCAACTACTACGAGAAAGAGCAAATTCCGCTAGCAATAGGCTGCGATGCAAACGCGCACAGTATAACATGGGGAAGCATCGACAACAATGTTATGGGTGAGTCACTACTAGAATTCATGCTAAGTAAGGACCTTCAAGTAGCCAACATGGGGTGTACACCCACGTTCGTTACAAGGAATAGGAGGGAGGTATTAGACATAACAATAGTAAATGCTTGGTCTGAAAATATGATCTCACAGTGAAGGGTTTCGCCGGAGCCATCTATGTCAGACCATAGAATTATAAAATTCTCCCTAGGATATTCAGTCGAGACTAGCAAAATAATAAGAAACCCCAGGAAAACTGACTGGACAAAGTACAAAACACTATTAGACTTAAATATCAGTAGGAAAGAAATAACAAATAATGTAAGGAACTTCCAAGAGTTAGAACAGAAAGTCGAAAACTTAAATAATAGCATAATAGAAGCATTTAACTCAAGCTGTAAGATATCGAAGCCGGAAACAAGAACCAACTACAATAAAGAACTAAGGGAACCAAAAAGATCGAATTTTAAGAACTTTTGCGAGAGTATATCCTTAATACCGTAAGCAGCCAGATTACACAAAGCATTGGCTAAAGATACAGTGGAAAGTAAAATGGCACTAAAGCTAGAAGATAATCAATACACCAATAATGAAAAGGAACGAGCGATGGTCCTTCTTACAACACACTTTCCAGACTCGAACAACAGAAATTAAAACTAGCAATGGGGAAAACCCAAACCGACAAAGATACCTGGCACTAAGCTAAACAGATAATAAGCTATAGCTCGGTAGAGTGGGCGATTAATTCCTTCGAGAAATTCAAATCACCAGGAGTAGATGGTATATGGCCTGTACTATTACAAAGCGGACAAATAACAACCGCACTGGTACATATCATGAGAGGAAGCCTTGCATTGGCATACATACCAATGTCATGGAGAAGAGCCTTAGTAAAATTTATTCCCAAACCGGGGAAAAAGGATTACACAATAGTTAAATCTTTCAGGCCAATAAGCTTAATATCCTTCAACTTTAAAGCCATGGAAAAGATTATCGATAACCACATAAGAACAAATGATCTAAGGAATACACCTCTACACTTAGCACAGCATGCGTACAGAGAGGGAAGATCACTCTAAAAGATGCAATTGACAACAAAGAAGTCGCAATATGCCCTTCTTGGACATTGAAGGAGCTTTCGACAATACCTCTCATGGAACAGTCGACAAAGCACTCCGTAAGAAAAGAGTAGATGAACCGATTCGAAACTGGATCAACTTCATGCTTAACAGCAGAATAGCTGAGACAGTTGCAGACAACGAAACAATTCAGATGAAGATTACAAAAGGGTGCCCCCAAGGAGGAGTACTATCACCACTCCTATGGAGCTTGGTAGTAGATTACCTGCTAGAACTCCTAACAGACAATGGCATAAAATGTCAAGGACATGCCGATGACATTGTAATAATAGCAGTATGAAAATTCGAGAGCACACTCTGTGACATTATACAGAGAGCACTCGCGTTAACAAAGAACTGGTGCTTAAAAGCAGGGCTGAACATTAACCCTACTAAAACAGCAATCGTGCCTTTTACAAGAAGCACCTAATTAAACCTAAAAAACATAAGATTAAACAATGTAGTAATAGAGCCCACCACTGAAACCAAATATCTGGGTGTTATTTTTCCTGCAAGAGTAACGTGGAAAAGACATATGGAGTATATGATAAGTAAAGCTACAAGGTCAATAATGGTATGCAGAAGATTAGCAGGGAAAAGATGGGGCTGCACACCCAAAATACTGCACTGGATGTATACCATGATAGTAAAACCAACAATAACATATGGAGCGATTGCCTGGTCAGGAAGAGCGAAGTTAAACACAGCTAAAGCCGCACCAACTAAATTGCAAAGACTAGCGTGCGTCTGTATAACTGGATGCATGAGAACGTGTCCGACAGTAGCACTAGAAGCTCTTCTTGATCTTACTCCTGTCCACAAAGAAATAGAGCTTTCACATAAGAAAGCCCTACTGACAATGATGAAAGCGGGGTCAGGGAAAGGAAAAATCATATCAGCAAAAAAAGGGGCAGAGCTAAAAGAAATAATACCCTTAGCAAATTTCAATAGAGATGAAATATTAAAGACAACAGGTTTCAATGTCTACTTCAAAACATCCCTAGGGGAAAAAAGAGCTTGGAACCAAACTCAGATACAGGAAGTAATAAAACCACACTTCCTTGGTGGTGCACAGATGGTTCAAAGACTACTGTTGGAATAGGTGCGGGAGTCACTGGACCCAGGACTAAGGTATCAATTCCAATGGGGAAATACTAGCATATTCCAGGCAGAGGTGTTTGTCATCACAAAATGTGCAGAGCTCGTAATCCAAAGAAATTTAGTTAACCAACATGTAGTAATTTGCCGCGATGGCCAGGCCGTACTTAAAGCAATATCGTCATGTATAATTAAATCTTATATGGTAAGGGAATGTGTTAAGAAACTCAATAGAGTAGGCGAACGAAACAAAGTTCAGCTCATCTGGGTTCCGGGACACACAGGTATTGAAGGAAACGAACAAGCAGATAGACTATCAAAACAAGCTGCCTCAATTTCTCCTACAGGACCCGAGCCATTCTTTCCCTTAGGTCCCCACTCAATTAGAGAAGAGATAAGAAGGGAGGAAATGAGAGTAAGAAACAGCTATTGGTATTGTAGCGACGGAATGAGGCAATCGAAGAAACTTATAAACGGCTACAATTCCAAAAGATTTAATAATATAATAGTACTTAGTAAGAGTAATTTAAGAATAATAACAGGATTTCTTACAGGGCATTGCAGACTATGTAAGCACATGTACATATTCGGAATATGCTCCGATGAAACATGTCGATTCTTTGAGCTGGTACCAGAAACACCGGTGCACCATGTATTTGAATGCGAACAGGACAGGAAAAGATGGTAATCACTTGGTGCCAGGTCCGGACTATAAGGTGGATGCATTAGGACCTCCCATCCGAGCTCGTGGAGCTTCCTGATGAAACACAATTCGGCCTCTGTTGATCAAAGATGGTCTCTTCTGGATGAGTACTGCCTTCAAGCGGTCCAGTTGTTGGCAGTAGAGAGCCGAATTGAGCGTTTGGCCATAGGGGAGCAGCTCGTAGTAGATGATTCCTTGCCGATCCCACCAAACACCCAGCAAAACCTTCCTGGCCATCAATTCTGGCTTGACCACCGTTTCCGCCGGCTCACCACGTTTCGACCACGACCGATTTCGCTTGACGTTGTCGTAAGTGATCCACTTTTCATCGCCAGTAACCAAACGCTTCAGAAATAGGTCGATTTTGTTGCGATTCAGCAGCGATTCGCAGATGAAAATTCGGTCCATCATTTTTTTTTTGCGTTAGTTCGTGTGACACCGAAACATCGAGCTTCTTTTTCAATCCAAGGTTAGGCAAAAGGTTTCAAACGGTTTTCTGGCTTATCTTTAGTTCCTCAGCAATTAAATAAGTGCTCACGTGACGGTCTGTTTCCACTATTTCCATGATTTTTATCGCAATTTTCGACGACAGGCCTCCCGACGTGTGGTGCATCTTTGACATCGAAATCACCGGAACGGAACCTAGCAAACCACTTTTGTGCTACACGTTCGTTTACAGTATCGGGCCCATAAACTAAATTACTTTTTTCAGCCGCTTTGGCTGCTTTTTCGCCTTGATCGAAGAAAAATTGTAAAATATAGCGAGTTTTCTCTTTGCTCACAACGTACTGAGCCAATCCATCGAAAAACTGTCAAAGTCAAACTTTTAGCGCGAATAAACACGTTTTCAGCGCCGTATGGTATGAAATGATGCGACACGTAACACTAGTACTATGGACAATAACGCCATCTCTTAGATAAAAACCGAACGAAGTTTTTACTTTACCTAATATTTCGGTGGAAATCCGTATATAATTTTATATATTGGGTGTATGCATTAATTCGTGCGGTTTTTTTTTTTCTCGAAAATAAAAACTTTATAGTGAAAAAATTGTCTTGATCAACTCCTAATACTTTTGCAAGTTCTTCTTGCGTCTGACATGCATCTGCGTCGAGCAATGTCTCCAATTCTTCGTCTTGAAACTTTTTTGACTGTCCGTCGTCCGTCACCACAAACGTCCAGTAAAATACGATGGCTTTCGGTAGCACTTTTCTTCATGTTAAAGTAATGAAGAAGAACTCCCCGCAAATGAATGAAACAAATTGTTGTTCACGCTAAAACAAACGACATCTACTGAAAACGACGCGAAATGAATATAGCCACAGATGAACACGACGCGAAATAATACTAGTAGAGCCCTCTCTTAGAAAACCGCACGAATTAATGCATACACCCAATATAAACTTCAAAACGCTGTTTTAGTAAACGAGTAAGCCTCATTGCTCCGTTTTTCATTTTAGGGCATTGTTCTGGCGCAGGAGCCATGGACCTACAAAGGTCAGGTAGAGGGATTAAAAGGCAAATCCACTAAAGTTATATGGGATCTTACGTGTGATAACCCTAGAATATGTATCGTACTTAATAGAAATATAAACTACCTTTGTCTTTCAGAGTTTATAAGTAAGAGACCTGGTGGCAATACAAGTTTCCACAAAAAAAGAAGGAAGAACAGAAAATGTGGTAGTTGCATCCGCCTACTTCCCTGGAGACAACAAAATAATAGCAACTTCAGAAGCGGAACATCTTATCAACTACTGCGAGAAAGAGCAAATTCCGCTAGCAATAGGCTGCGATGCAAACGCGCACAGTATAACATGGGGAAGCATCGACAACAATGTTATGGGTGAGTCACTACTAGAATTCATGCTAAGTAAGGACCTTCATGCAGCCAACATGGGGTGTACACCCACGTTCGTTACAAGGAATAGGAGGGAGGTATTAGACATAACAATAGTAAATGCTTGGTCTGAAAATATGATCTCACAGTGAAGGGTTTCGCCGGAGCCATCTATGTCAGACCATAGAATTATAAAATTCTCCCTAGGATATTCAGTCGAGGCTAGCAAAATAATAAGGAACCCCAGGAAAACTGACTGGACAAAGTACAAAACACTATTAGACTTAAATATCAGTAGGAAAGAAATAACAAATAATGTAAGGAACTTCCAAGAGTTAGAACAGAAAGTCGAAAACTTAAATAATAGCATAATAGAAGCATTTAACTCAAGCTGTAAGATATCGAAGCCGGAAACAAGAACCAACTACAATAAAGAACTAAGGGAACCAAAAAGATCGAATTTTAAGAACTTTTGCGAGAGTATATCCTTAATACCGTAAGCAGCCAGATTGCACAAAGCATTGGCTAAAGATACAGTGGAAAGTAAAATGGCACTAAAGCTAGAAGATAATCAATACACCAATAATGAAAAGGAACGAGCGATGGTCCTTCTTACAACACACTTTCCAGACTCGAACAACAGAAATTAAAACTAGCAATGGGGAAAACCCAAACCGACAAAGATACCTGGCACTAAGCTAAACAGATAATAAGCTATAGCTCGGTAGAGTGGGCGATTAATTCCTTCGAGAAATTCAAATCACCAGGAGTAGATGGTATATGGCCTGTACTATTACAAAGCGGACAAATAACAACCGCACTGGTACATATCATGAGAGGAAGCCTTGCATTGGCATACATACCAATGTCATGGAGAAGAGCCTTAGTAAAATTTATTCCCAAACCGGGGAAAAAGGATTACACAATAGTTAAATCTTTCAGGCCAATAAGCTTAATATCCTTCAACTTTAAAGCCATGGAAAAGATTATCGATAACCACATAAGAACAAATGATCTAAGGAATACACCTCTACACTTAGCACAGCATGCGTACAGAGAGGGAAGATCACTCTAAAAGATGCAATTGACAACAAAGAAGTCGCAATATGCCCTTCTTGGACATTGAAGGAGCTTTCGACAATACCTCTCATGGAACAGTCGACAAAGCACTCCGTAAGAAAAGAGTAGATGAACCGATTCGAAACTGGATCAACTTCATGCTTAACAGCAGAATAGCTGAGACAGTTGCAGACAACGAAACAATTCAGATGAAGATTACAAAAGGGTGCCCCCAAGGAGGAGTACTATCACCACTCCTATGGAGCTTGGTAGTAGATTACCTGCTAGAACTCCTAACAGACAATGGCATAAAATGTCAAGGACATGCCGATGACATTGTAATAATAGCAGTATGAAAATTCGAGAGCACACTCTGTGACATTATACAGAGAGCACTCGCGTTAACAAAGAACTGGTGCTTAAAAGCAGGGCTGAACATTAACCCTACTAAAACAGCAATCGTGCCTTTTACAAGAAGCACCTAATTAAACCTAAAAAACATAAGATTAAACAATGTAGTAATAGAGCCCACCACTGAAACCAAATATCTGGGTGTTATTTTTCCTGCAAGAGTAACGTGGAAAAGACATATGGAGTATATGATAAGTAAAGCTACAAGGTCAATAATGGTATGCAGAAGATTAGCAGGGAAAAGATGGGGCTGCACACCCAAAATACTGCACTGGATGTATACCATGATAGTAAAACCAACAATAACATATGGAGCGATTGCCTGGTCAGGAAGAGCGAAGTTAAACACAGCTAAAGCCGCACCAACTAAATTGCAAAGACTAGCGTGCGTCTGTATAACTGGATGCATGAGAACGTGTCCGACAGTAGCACTAGAAGCTCTTCTTGATCTTACTCCTGTCCACAAAGAAATAGAGCTTTCACATAAGAAAGCCCTACTGACAATGATGAAAGCGGGGTCAGGGAAAGGAAAAATCATATCAGCAAAAAAAGGGGCAGAGCTAAAAGAAATAATACCCTTAGCAAATTTCAATAGAGATGAAATATTAAAGACAACAGGTTTCAATGTCTACTTCAAAACATCCCTAGGGGAAAAAAGAGCTTGGAACCAAACTCAGATACAGGAAGTAATAAAACCACACTTCCTTGGTGGTGCACAGATGGTTCAAAGACTACTGTTGGAATAGGTGCGGGAGTCACTGGACCCAGGACTAAGGTATCAATTCCAATGGGGAAATACTAGCATATTCCAGGCAGAGGTGTTTGTCATCACAAAATGTGCAGAGCTCGTAATCCAAAGAAATTTAGTTAACCAACATGTAGTAATTTGCCGCGATGGCCAGGCCGTACTTAAAGCAATATCGTCATGTATAATTAAATCTTATATGGTAAGGGAATGTGTTAAGAAACTCAATAGAGTAGGCGAACGAAACAAAGTTCAGCTCATCTGGGTTCCGGGACACACAGGTATTGAAGGAAACGAACAAGCAGATAGACTATCAAAACAAGCTGCCTCAATTTCTCCTACAGGACCCGAGCCATTCTTTCCCTTAGGTCCCCACTCAATTAGAGAAGAGATAAGAAGGGAGGAAATGAGAGTAAGAAACAGCTATTGGTATTGTAGCGACGGAATGAGGCAATCGAAGAAACTTATAAACGGCTACAATTCCAAAAGATTTAATAATATAATAGTACTTAGTAAGAGTAATTTAAGAATAATAACAGGATTTCTTACAGGGCATTGCAGACTATGTAAGCACATGTACATATTCGGAATATGCTCCGATGAAACATGTCGATTCTTTGAGCTGGTACCAGAAACACCGGTGCACCATGTATTTGAATGCGAACAGGACAGGAAAAGATGGTAATCACTTGGTGCCAGGTCCGGACTATAAGGTGGATGCATTAGGACCTCCCATCCGAGCTCGTGGAGCTTCCTGATGAAACACAATTCGGCCTCTGTTGATCAAAGATGGTCTCTTCTGGATGAGTACTGCCTTCAAGCGGTCCAGTTGTTGGCAGTAGAGAGCCGAATTGAGCGTTTGGCCATAGGGGAGCAGCTCGTAGTAGATGATTCCTTGCCGATCCCACCAAACACCCAGCAAAACCTTCCTGGCCATCAATTCTGGCTTGACCACCGTTTCCGCCGGCTCACCACGTTTCGACCACGACCGATTTCGCTTGACGTTGTCGTAAGTGATCCACTTTTCATCGCCAGTAACCAAACGCTTCAGAAATAGGTCGATTTTGTTGCGATTCAGCAGCGATTCGCAGATGAAAATTCGGTCCATCATTTTTTTTTTGCGTTAGTTCGTGTGACACCGAAACATCGAGCTTCTTTTTCAATCCAAGGTTAGGCAAAAGGTTTCAAACGGTTTTCTGGCTTATCTTTAGTTCCTCAGCAATTAAATAAGTGCTCACGTGACGGTCTGTTTCCACTATTTCCATGATTTTTATCGCAATTTTCGACGACAGGCCTCCCGACGTGTGGTGCATCTTTGACATCGAAATCACCGGAACGGAACCTAGCAAACCACTTTTGTGCTACACGTTCGTTTACAGTATCGGGCCCATAAACTAAATTACTTTTTTCAGCCGCTTTGGCTGCTTTTTCGCCTTGATCGAAGAAAAATTGTAAAATATAGCGAGTTTTCTCTTTGCTCACAACGTACTGAGCCAATCCATCGAAAAACTGTCAAAGTCAAACTTTTAGCGCGAATAAACACGTTTTCAGCGCCGTATGGTATGAAATGATGCGACACGTAACACTAGTACTATGGACAATAACGCCATCTCTTAGATAAAAACCGAACGAAGTTTTTACTTTACCTAATATTTCGGTGGAAATCCGTATATAATTTTATATATTGGGTGTATGCATTAATTCGTGCGGTTTTTTTTTTTCTCGAAAATAAAAACTTTATAGTGAAAAAATTGTCTTGATCAACTCCTAATACTTTTGCAAGTTCTTCTTGCGTCTGACATGCATCTGCGTCGAGCAATGTCTCCAATTCTTCGTCTTGAAACTTTTTTGACTGTCCGTCGTCCGTCACCACAAACGTCCAGTAAAATACGATGGCTTTCGGTAGCACTTTTCTTCATGTTAAAGTAATGAAGAAGAACTCCCCGCAAATGAATGAAACAAATTGTTGTTCACGCTAAAACAAACGACATCTACTGAAAACGACGCGAAATGAATATAGCCACAGATGAACACGACGCGAAATAATACTAGTAGAGCCCTCTCTTAGAAAACCGCACGAATTAATGCATACACCCAATATAAACTTCAAAACGCTGTTTTAGTAAACGAGTAAGCCTCATTGCTCCGTTTTTCATTTTAGGGCATTGTTCTGGCGCAGGAGCCATGGACCTACAAAGGTCAGGTAGAGGGATTAAAAGGCAAATCCACTAAAGTTATATGGGATCTTACGTGTGATAACCCTAGAATATGTATCGTACTTAATAGAAATATAAACTACCTTTGTCTTTCAGAGTTTATAAGTAAGAGACCTGGTGGCAATACAAGTTTCCACAAAAAAAGAAGGAAGAACAGAAAATGTGGTAGTTGCATCCGCCTACTTCCCTGGAGACAACAAAATAATAGCAACTTCAGAAGCGGAACATCTTATCAACTACTGCGAGAAAGAGCAAATTCCGCTAGCAATAGGCTGCGATGCAAACGCGCACAGTATAACATGGGGAAGCATCGACAACAATGTTATGGGTGAGTCACTACTAGAATTCATGCTAAGTAAGGACCTTCATGCAGCCAACATGGGGTGTACACCCACGTTCGTTACAAGGAATAGGAGGGAGGTATTAGACATAACAATAGTAAATGCTTGGTCTGAAAATATGATCTCACAGTGAAGGGTTTCGCCGGAGCCATCTATGTCAGACCATAGAATTATAAAATTCTCCCTAGGATATTCAGTCGAGACTAGCAAAGTAATAAGGAACCCCAGGAAAACTGACTGGACAAAGTACAAAACACTATTAGACTTAAATATCAGTAGGAAAGAAATAACAAATAATGTAAGGAACTTCCAAGAGTTAGAACAGAAAGTAGATAACTTAAATAATAGCATAATAGAAGCATTTAACTCAAGCTGTAGGATATCGAAGCCGGAAACAAGAACCAACTACAATAAAGAACTAAGGGAACCAAAAAGATCGAATTTTAAGAACTTTTGCGAGAGTATATCCTTAATACCGTAAGCAGCCAGATTACACAAAGCATTGGCTAAAGATACAGTGGAAAGTAAAATGGCACTAAAGCTAGAAGATAATCAATACACCAATAATGAAATGGAACGAGCGATGGTCCTTCTTACAACACACTTTCCAGACTCGAACAACAGAAATTAAAACTAGCAATGGGGAAAACCCAAACCGACAAAGATACCTGGCACTAAGCTAAACAGATAATAAGCTATAGCTCGGTAGAGTGGGCGATTAATTCCTTCGAGAAATTCAAATCACCAGGAGTAGATGGTATATGGCCTGTACTATTACAAAGCGGACAAATAACAACCGCACTGGTACATATCATGAGAGGAAGCCTTGCATTGGCATACATACCAATGTCATGGAGAAGAGCCTTAGTAAAATTTATTCCCAAACCGGGGAAAAAGGATTACACAATAGTTAAATCTTTCAGGCCAATAAGCTTAATATCCTTCAACTTTAAAGCCATGGAAAAGATTATCGATAACCACATAAGAACAAATGATCTAAGGAATACACCTCTACACTTAGCACAGCATGCGTACAGAGAGGGAAGATCACTCTAAAAGATGCAATTGACAACAAAGAAGTCGCAATATGCCCTTCTTGGACATTGAAGGAGCTTTCGACAATACCTCTCATGGAACAGTCGACAAAGCACTCCGTAAGAAAAGAGTAGATGAACCGATTCGAAACTGGATCAACTTCATGCTTAACAGCAGAATAGCTGAGACAGTTGCGGACAACGTAACAATTCAGATGAAGACTACAAAAGGGTGCCCCCAAGGAGGAGTACTATCACCACTCCTATGGAGCTTGGTAGTAGATTACCTGCTAGAGCTCCTAACAGACAATGGCATAAAATGTCAAGGACATGCCGATTACATTGTAATAATAGCAAAGAACTGGTGCTTAAAAGCAGGGCTGAACATTAACCCTACTAAAACAGCAATCGTGCCTTTACAAGAAGCACCTAATTAAACCTAAAAAACATAAGATTAAACAATGTAGTAATAGAGCCCACCACTGAAACCAAATATCTGGGTGTTATTTTTCCTGCAAGAGTAACGTGGAAAAGACATATGGAGTATATGATAAGTAAAGCTACAAGGTCAATAATGGTATGCAGAAGATTAGCAGGGAAAAGATGGGGCTGCACACCCAAAATACTGCACTGGATGTATACCATGATAGTAAAACCAACAATAACATATGGAGCGATTGCCTGGTCAGGAAGAGCGAAGTTAAACACACCTATAGCCGCACCAACTAAATTGCAAAGACTAGCGTGCGTCTCTTCTTGAAAAGGAAAAATCATATCAGCAAACAAAGGGGCAGAGCTAAAAGAAATAATACCCTTAGCAAATTTCAATAGAGATGAAATATTAAAGACAACAGGTTTCAATGTCTACTTCAAAACATCCCTAGGGGAAAAAAGAGCTTGGAACCAAACTCAGATACAGGAAGTAATAAAACCACACTTCCTTGTGTGGTGCACAGATGGTTCAAAGACTACTGTTGGAATAGGTGCGGGAGTCACTGGACCCAGGACTAAGGTATCAATTCCAATGGGGAAATACCCTAGCATATTCCAGGCAGAGGTGTTTGTCATCACAAAATGTGCAGAGCTCGTAATCCAAAGAAATTTAGTTAACCAACATGTAGTAATTTGCCGCGATGGCCAGGCCGTACTTAAAGCAATATCGTCATGTATAATTAAATCTTATATGGTAAGGGAATGTGTTAAGAAACTCAATAGAGTAGGCGAACGAAACAAAGTTCAGCTCATCTGGGTTCCGGGACACACAGGTATTGAAGGAAACGAACAAGCAGATAGACTATCAAAACAAGCTGCCTCAATTTCTCCTACAGGACCCGAGCCATTCTTTCCCTTAGGTCCCCACTCAATTAGAGAAGAGATAAGAAGGGAGGAAATGAGAGTAAGAAACAGCTATTGGTATTGTAGCGACGGAATGAGGCAATCGAAGAAACTTATAAACGGCTACAATTCCAAAAGATTTAATAATATAATAGTACTTAGTAAGAGTAATTTAAGAATAATAACAGGATTTCTTACAGGGCATTGCAGACTATGTAAGCACATGTACATATTCGGAATATGCTCCGATGAAACATGTCGATTCTGTGAGCTGGTACCAGAAACACCGGTGCACCATGTATTTGAATGCGAACAGGACAGGAAAAGATGGTAATCACTTGGTGCCAGGTCCGGACTATAAGGTGGATGCATTAGGACCTCCCATCGGAGCTCGTGGAGCTTCCTGATGGAACACAATTCGGCCTCTGTTGATCAAAGATGGTCTCTTCTGGATGAGTACTGCCTTCAAGCGGTCCAGTTGTTGGCAGTAGAGAGCCGAATTGAGCGTTTGGCCATAGGGGAGCAGCTCGTAGTAGATGATTCCTTGCCGATCCCACCAAACACCCAGCAAAACCTTCCTGGCCATCAATTCTGGCTTGACCACCGTTTCCGCCGGCTCACCACGTTTCGACCACGACCGATTTCGCTTGACGTTGTCGTAAGTGATCCACTTTTCATCGCCAGTAACCAAACGCTTCAGAAATAGGTCGATTTTGTTGCGATTCAGCAGCGATTCGCAGATGAAAATTCGGTCCATCATTTTTTTTTTTTGCGTTAGTTCGTGTGACACCGAAACATCGAGCTTCTTTTTCAATCCAAGGTTAGGCAAAAGGTTTCAAACGGTTTTCTGGCTTATCTTTAGTTCCTCAGCAATTAAATAAGTGCTCACGTGACGGTCTGTTTCCACTATTTCCATGATTTTTATCGCAATTTTCGACGACAGGCCTCCCGACGTGTGGTGCATCTTTGACATCGAAATCACCGGAACGGAACCTAGCAAACCACTTTTGTGCTACACGTTCGTTTACAGTATCGGGCCCATAAACTAAATTACTTTTTTCAGCCGCTTTGGCTGCTTTTTCGCCTTGATCGAAGAAAAATTGTAAAATATAGCGAGTTTTCTCTTTGCTCACAACGTACTGAGCCAATCCATCGAAAAACTGTCAAAGTCAAACTTTTAGCGCGAATAAACACGTTTTCAGCGCCGTATGGTATGAAATGATGCGACACGTAACACTAGTACTATGGACAATAACGCCATCTCTTAGATAAAAACCGAACGAAGTTTTTACTTTACCTAATATTTCGGTGGAAATCCGTTTATAATTTTATATATTGGGTGTATGCATTAATTCGTGCGGTTTTTTTTTCTCGAAAATAAAAACTTTATAGTGAAAAAATTGTCTTGATCAACTCCTAATACTTTTGTAAGTTCTTCTTGCGTCTGACATGCATCTGCGTCGAGCAATGTCTCCAATTCTTCGTCTTGAAACTTTTTTGACTGTCCGTCGTCCGTCACCACAAACGTCCAGTAAAATACGATGGCTTTCGGTAGCACTTTTCTTCATGTTAAAGTAATGAAGAAGAACTCCCCGCAAATGAATGAAACAAATTGTTGTTCACGCTAAAACAAACGACATCTACTGAAAACGACGCGAAATGAATATAGCCACAGATGAACACGACGCGAAATAATACTAGTAGAGCCCTCTCTTAGAAAACCGCACGAATTAATGCATACACCCAATATAAACTTCAAAACGCTGTTTTAGTAAACGAGTAAGCCTCATTGCTTCGTTTTGCATTTTAGGGCATTGTTCTGGCGCAGGAGCCATGGACCTACAAAGGTCAGGTAGAGGGATTAAAAGGCAAATCCACTAAATTTATATGGGATCTTACGTCTGATAACCCTAGAACATGTATCGTACTTAATAGAAATATAAACTACCTTTGTCTTTCAGAGTTTATAAGTAAGAGACCTGGTGGCAATACAAGTTTCCACAAAAAAAGAAGGAAGAACAGAAAATGTGGTAGTTGCATCCGCCTACTTCCCTGGAGACAACAAAATAATAGCAACTTCAGAAGCGGAACATCTTATCAACTACTGCGAGAAAGAGCAAATTCCGCTAGCAATAGGCTGCGATGCAAACGCGCACAGTATAACATGGGGAAGCATCGACAACAATGTTATGGGTGAGTCACTACTAGAATTCATGCTAAGTAAGGACCTTCATGCAGCCAACATGGGGTGTACACCCACGTTCGTTACAAGGAATAGGAGGGAGGTATTAGACATAACAATAGTAAATGCTTGGTCTGAAAATATGATCTCACAGTGAAGGGTTTCGCCGGAGCCATCTATGTCAGACCATAGAATTATAAAATTCTCCCTAGGATATTCAGTCGAGACTAGCAAAGTAATAAGGAACCCCAGGAAAACTGACTGGACAAAGTACAAAACACTATTAGACTTAAATATCAGTAGGAAAGAAATAACAAATAATGTAAGGAACTTCCAAGAGTTAGAACAGAAAGTAGATAACTTAAATAATAGCATAATAGAAGCATTTAACTCAAGCTGTAGGATATCGAAGCCGGAAACAAGAACCAACTACAATAAAGAACTAAGGGAACCAAAAAGATCGAATTTTAAGAACTTTTGCGAGAGTATATCCTTAATACCGTAAGCAGCCAGATTACACAAAGCATTGGCTAAAGATACAGTGGAAAGTAAAATGGCACTAAAGCTAGAAGATAATCAATACACCAATAATGAAAAGGAACGAGCGATGGTCCTTCTTACAACACACTTTCCAGACTCGAACAACAGAAATTAAAACTAGCAATGGGGAAAACCCAAACCGACAAAGATACCTGGCACTAAGCTAAACAGATAATAAGCTATAGCTCGGTAGAGTGGGCGATTAATTCCTTCGAGAAATTCAAATCACCAGGAGTAGATGGTATATGGCCTGTACTATTACAAAGCGGACAAATAACAACCGCACTGGTACATATCATGAGAGGAAGCCTTGCATTGGCATACATACCAATGTCATGGAGAAGAGCCTTAGTAAAATTTATTCCCAAACCGGGGAAAAAGGATTACACAATAGTTAAATCTTTCAGGCCAATAAGCTTAATATCCTTCAACTTTAAAGCCATGGAAAAGATTATCGATAACCACATAAGAACAAATGATCTAAGGAATACACCTCTACACTTAGCACAGCATGCATACAGAGAGGGAAGATCACTCTAAAAGATGCAATTGACAACAAAGAAGTCGCAATATGCCCTTCTTGGACATTGAAGGAGCTTTCGACAATACCTCTCATGGAACAGTCGACAAAGCACTCCGTAAGAAAAGAGTAGATGAACCGATTCGAAACTGGATCAACTTCATGCTTAACAGCAGAATAGCTGAGACAGTTGCAGCCAACGAAACAATTCAGATGAAGATTACAAAAGGGTGCCCCCAAGGAGGAGTACTATCACCACTCCTATGGAGCTTGGTAGTAGATTACCTGCTAGAACTCCTAACAGACAATGGCATAAAATGTCAAGGACATGCCGATGACATTGTAATAATAGCAGTATGAAAATTCGAGAGCACACTCTGTGACATTATACAGAGAGCACTCGCGTTAACAAAGAACTGGTGCTTAAAAGCAGGGCTGAACATTAACCCTACTAAAACAGCAATCGTGCCTTTTACAAGAAGCACCTAATTAAACCTAAAAAACATAAGATTAAACAATGTAGTAATAGAGCCCACCACTGAAACCAAATATCTGGGTGTTATTTTTCCTGCAAGAGTAACGTGGAAAAGACATATGGAGTATATGATAAGTAAAGCTACAAGGTCAATAATGGTATGCAGAAGATTAGCAGGGAAAAGATGGGGCTGCACACCCAAAATACTGCACTGGATGTATACCATGATAGTAAAACCAACAATAACATATGGAGCGATTGCCTGGTCAGGAAGAGCGAAGTTAAACACAGCTAAAGCCGCACCAACTAAATTGCAAAGACTAGCGTGCGTCTGTATAACTGGATGCATGAGAACGTGTCCGACAGTAGCACTAGAAGCTCTTCTTGATCTTACTCCTGTCCACAAAGAAATAGAGCTTTCACATAAGAAAGCCCTACTGACAATGATGAAAGCGGGGTCAGGGAAAGGAAAAATCATATCAGCAAAAAAAGGGGCAGAGCTAAAAGAAATAATACCCTTAGCAAATTTCAATAGAGATGAAATATTAAAGACAACAGGTTTCAATGTCTACTTCAAAACATCCCTAGGGGAAAAAAGAGCTTGGAACCAAACTCAGATACAGGAAGTAATAAAACCACACTTCCTTGGTGGTGCACAGATGGTTCAAAGACTACTGTTGGAATAGGTGCGGGAGTCACTGGACCCAGGACTAAGGTATCAATTCCAATGGGGAAATACTAGCATATTCCAGGCAGAGGTGTTTGTCATCACAAAATGTGCAGAGCTCGTAATCCAAAGAAATTTAGTTAACCAACATGTAGTAATTTGCCGCGATGGCCAGGCCGTACTTAAAGCAATATCGTCATGTATAATTAAATCTTATATGGTAAGGGAATGTGTTAAGAAACTCAATAGAGTAGGCGAACGAAACAAAGTTCAGCTCATCTGGGTTCCGGGACACACAGGTATTGAAGGAAACGAACAAGCAGATAGACTATCAAAACAAGCTGCCTCAATTTCTCCTACAGGACCCGAGCCATTCTTTCCCTTAGGTCCCCACTCAATTAGAGAAGAGATAAGAAGGGAGGAAATGAGAGTAAGAAACAGCTATTGGTATTGTAGCGACGGAATGAGGCAATCGAAGAAACTTATAAACGGCTACAATTCCAAAAGATTTAATAATATAATAGTACTTAGTAAGAGTAATTTAAGAATAATAACAGGATTTCTTACAGGGCATTGCAGACTATGTAAGCACATGTACATATTCGGAATATGCTCCGATGAAACATGTCGATTCTGTGAGCTGGTACCAGAAACACCGGTGCACCATGTATTTGAATGCGAACAGGACAGGAAAAGATGGTAATCACTTGGTGCCAGGTCCGGACTATAAGGTGGATGCATTAGGACCTCCCATCCGAGCTCGTGGAGCTTCCTGATGGAACACAATTCGGCCTCTGTTGATCAAAGATGGTCTCTTCTGGATGAGTACTGCCTTCAAGCGGTCCAGTTGTTGGCAGTAGAGAGCCGAATTGAGCGTTTGGCCATAGGGGAGCAGCTCGTAGTAGATGATTCCTTGCCGATCCCACCAAACACCCAGCAAAACCTTCCTGGCCATCAATCCTGGCTTGACCACCGTTTCCGCCGGCTCACCACGTTTCGACCACGACCGATTTCGCTTGACGTTGTCGTAAGTGATCCACTTTTCATCGCCAGTAACCAAACGCTTCAGAAATAGGTCGATTTTGTTGCGATTCAGCAGCGATTCGCAGATGAAAATTCGGTCCATCATTTTTTTTTTGCGTTAGTTCGTGTGACACCGAAACATCGAGCTTCTTTTTCAATCCAAGGTTAGGCAAAAGGTTTCAAACGGTTTTGTGGCTTATCTTTAGTTCCTCAGCAATTAAATAAGTGCTCACGTGACGGTCTGTTTCCACTATTTCCATGATTTTTATCGCAATTTTCGACGACAGGCCTCCCGACGTGTGGTGCATCTTTGACATCGAAATCACCGGAACGGAACCTAGCAAACCACTTTTGTGCTACACGTTCGTTTACAGTATCGGGCCCATAAACTAAATTACTTTTTTCAGCCGCTTTGGCTGCTTTTTCGCCTTGATCGAAGAAAAATTGTAAAATATAGCGAGTTTTCTCTTTGCTCACAACGTACTGAGCCAATCCATCGAAAAACTGTCAAAGTCAAACTTTTAGCGCGAATAAACACGTTTTCAGCGCCGTATGGTATGAAATGATGCGACACGTAACATTAGTACTATGGACAATAACGCCATCTCTTAGATAAAAACCGAACGAAGTTTTTACTTTACCTAATATTTCGGTGGAAATCCGTTTATAATTTTATATATTGGGTGTATACATTAATTCGTGCGGTTTTTTTTTCTCGAAAATAAAAACTTTATAGTGAAAAAATTGTCATGATCAACTCCTAATACTTTTGCAAGTTCTTCTTGCGTCTGACATGCATCTGCGTCGAGCAATGTCTCCAATTCTTCGTCTTGAAACTTTTTTGACTGTCCGTCGTCCGTCACCACAAACGTCCAGTAAAATACGATGGCTTTCGGTAGCACTTTTCTTCATGTTAAAGTAATGAAGAAGAACTCCCCGCGAATGAATGAAACAAATTGTTGTTCACGCTAAAACAAACGACATCTACTGAAAACGACGCGAAATGAATATAGCCACAGATGAACACGACGCGAAATAATACTAGTAGAGCCCTCTCTTAGAAAACCGCACGAATTAATGCATACACCCAATATAAACTTCAAAACGCTGTTTTAGTAAACGAGTAAGCCTCATTGCTTCGTTTTGCATTTTAGGGCATTGTTCTGGCGCAGGAGCCATGGACCTACAAAGGTCAGGTAGAGGGATTAAAAGGCAAATCCACTAAATTTATATGGGATCTTACGTCTGATAACCCTAGAACATGTATCGTACTTAATAGAAATATAAACTACCTTTGTCTTTCAGAGTTTATAAGTAAGAGACCTGGTGGCAATACAAGTTTCCACAAAAAAAGAAGGAAGAACAGAAAATGTAGTAGTTGCATCCGCCTACTTCCCTGGAGACAACAAAATAATAGCAACTTCAGAAGCGGAACATCTTATCAACTACTACGAGAGAGAGCAAATTCCGCTAGCAATAGGCTGCGATGCAAACGCGCACAGTATAACATGGGGAAGCATCGACAACAATGTTAGAGGTGAGTCACTACTAGAATTCATGCTAAGTAAGGACCTTCATGCAGCCAACATGGGGTGTACACCCACGTTCGTTACAAGGAATAGGAGGGAGGTATTAGACATAACAATAGTAAATGCTTGGTCTGAAAATATGATCTCACAGTGAAGGGTTTCGCCGGAGCCATCTATGTCAGACCATAGAATTATAAAATTCTCCCTAGGATATTCAGTCGAGACTAGCAAAATAATAAGGAACCCCAGGAAAACTGACTGGACAAAGTACAAAACACTATTAGACTTAAATATCAGTAGGAAAGAAATAACAAATAATGTTAGGAACTTCCAAGAGTTAGAACAGAAAGTAGAAAACTTAAATAATAGCATAATAGAAGCATTTAACTCAAGCTGTAAGATATCGAAGCCGGAAACAAGAACCAACTACAATAAAGAACTAAGGGAACCAAAAAGATCGAATTTTAAGAACTTTTGCGAGAGTATATCCTCAATACCGTAAGCAGCCAGATTACACAAAGCATTGGCTAAAGATACAGTGGAAAGTAAAATGGCACTAAAGCTAGAAGATAATCAATACACCAAGAATGAAAAGGAACGAGCGATGGTCCTTCTTACAACACACTTTCCAGACTCAACAACAGAAATTAAAACTAGCAATGGGGAAAACCCAAACCGACAAAGATACCTGGCACTAAGCTAAACAGATAATAAGCTATAGCTCGGTAGAGTGGGCGATTAATTCCTTCGAGAAATTCAAATCACCAGGAGTAGATGGTATATGGCCTGTACTATTACAAAGCGGACAAATAACAACCGCACTGGTACATATCATGAGAGGAAGCCTTGCATTGGCATACATACCAATGTCATGGAGAAGAGCCTTAGTAAAATTTATTCCCAAACCGGGGAAAAAGGATTACACAATAGTTAAATCTTTCAGGCCAATAAGCTTAACATCCTTCAACTTTAAAGCCATGGAAAAGATTATCGATAACCACATAAGAACAAATAATCTAAGGAATACACCTCTACACTTAGCACAGCATGCGTACAGAGAGGGAAGATCACTCCAAAAGATGCAATTGACAACAAAGAAGTCGCAATATGCCCTTCTTGGACATTGAAGGAGCTTTCGACAATACCTCTCATGGAACAGTCGACAAAGCACTCCGTAAGAAAAGAGTAGATGAACCGATTCGAAACTGGATCAACTTCATGCTTAACAGCAGAATAGCTGAGACAGTTGCGGACAACGTAACAATTCAGATGAAGACTACAAAAGGGTGCCCCCAAGGAGGAGTACTATCACCACTCCTATGGAGCTTGGTAGTAGATTACCTGCTAGAGCTCCTAACAGACAATGGCATAAAATGTCAAGGACATGCCGATTACATTGTAATAATAGCAAAGAACTGGTGCTTAAAAGCAGGGCTGAACATTAACCCTACTAAAACAGCAATCGTGCCTTTTACAAGAAGCACCTAATTAAACCTAAAAAACATAAGATTAAACAATGTAGTAATAGAGCCCACCACTGAAACCAAATATCTGGGTGTTATTTTTCCTGCAAGAGTAACGTGGAAAAGACATATGGAGTATATGATAAGTAAAGCTACAAGGTCAATAATGGTATGCAGAAGATTAGCAGGGAAAAGATGGGGCTGCACACCAAAATACTGCACTGGATGTATACCATGATAGTAAAACCAACAATAACATATGGAGCGATTGCCTGGTCAGGAAGAGCGAAGTTAAACACAGCTAAAGCCGCACCAACTAAATTGCAAAGACTAGCGTGCGTCTGTATAACTGGATGCATGAGAACGTGTCCGACAGTAGCACTAGAAGCTCTTCTTGAAAAGGAAAAATCATATCAGCAAACAAAGGGGCAGAGCTAAAAAAAATAATACCCTTAGCAAATTTCAATAGAGATGAAATATTAAAGACAACAGGTTTCAATGTCTACTTCAAAACATCCCTATGGGGAAAAAGAACTTGGAACCAAACTCAGATACAGGAAGTAATAAAACCACACTTCCTTGTGTGGTGCACAGATGGTTCAAAGACTACTGTTGGAATAGGTGCGGGAGTCACTGGACCCAGGACTAAGGTATCAATTCCATTGGGGAAATACCCTACCATATTCCAGGCAGAGGTGTTTGTTATAACAAAATGTGCAGAGCTCGTAATCCAAAGAAATTTAGTTAACCAACATGTAGTAATTTGCCGCGATGGCCAGGCCGTACTTAAAGCAATATCGTCATGTATAATTAAATCATATATGGTAAGGGAATGTGTTAAGAAACTCAATAGAGTAGGCGAACGAAACAAAGTTCAGCTCATCTGGGTTCCGGGACACACAGGTATTGAAGGAAACGAACAAGCAGATAGACTATCAAAACAAGCTGCCTCAATCTCTCCTACAGGACCCGAGCCATTCTTTCCCTTAGGTCCCCACTCAATTAGAGAAGAGTTAAGAAGGGAGGAAATGAGAGTAAGAAACAGCTATTGGTATTGTAGCGACGGAATGAGGCAATCGAAGAAACTTATAAACGGCTACAATTCCAAAAGATTTAATAATATAATAGTACTTAGTAAGAATAATTTAGGAATAATAACAGGATTTCTTACAGGGCATTGCAGACTATGTAAGCACATGTACATACTCGGAATATGCTCCGATGAAACATGTCGATTCTGTGAGCTGGTACCAGAAACACCGGTGCACCATGTATTTGAATGCGAACAGGACAGGAAAAGATGGTAATCACTTGGTGCCAGGTCCGGACTATAAGGTGGATGCATTAGGACCTCCCATCCGAGCTCGTGGAGCTTCCTGATGGAACACAATTCGGCCTCTGTTGATCAAAGATGACCTCTTCTGGATGAGTACTGCCTTCAAGCGGTCCAGTTGTTGGCAGTAGAGAGCCGAAATGAGCGTTTGGTCATAGGGGAGCAGCTCGTAGTAGATGATTCCTTGCCGATCCCACCAAACACCCAACAAAACCTTCCTGGCCGTCAATCCTGGCTTGGCCACCGTTTCCGCCGGCTCACCACGTTTCGACCACGACCACTTTTCATCGCCAGTAACCAAACGCTTCAGAAATAGATCGATTTTGATGCGATTCAGCAGCGATTCGCAGATGAAAATTCGGTCCATCATTTTTTTTTTTTGCGTTAGTTCGTGTGACACCGAAACATCGAGCTTCTTTTTCAATCCAAGGTTAGGCAAAAGGTTTCAAACGGTTTTCTGGCTTATCTTTAGTTCCTCAGCAATTAAATAAGTGCTCACGTGACGGTCTGTTTCGACTATTTCCATGATTTTTATCGCAATTTTCGACGACAGGCCTCCCGACGTGTGGTGCATCTTTGACATCGAAATCACCGGAACGGAACCTAGCAAACCACTTTTGTGCTTCACGTTCGTTTACAGTATCGGGCCCATAAACTAAATTACTTTTTTCAGCCGCTTTGGCTGCTTTTTCGCCTTGATCGAAGAAAAATTGTAAAATGAATTAATGCATACACCCAATATAAACTTCAAAACGCTGTTTTAGTAAACGAGTAAGCCTCATTGCTCCGTTTTTCATTTTTAGAAGTTTCAATATAATTGGCGCTTTGTAACCGCTGAAGCGATTTTCGGCCGAGCTCCTCCTCAAATTTGTGGTTTTGCGTTTTGATGTTTTTCCAACAAATGGAGGGACCTACAGTTTATACTAAGCCGCCTCCGAACGGCTGATGGTTTTTTTACGAGGAGCCTTTTTTCCATATCCGAAATACACTCGGAGGGGTGGACATTCCCTGCCGAGGGGCGACCGCGATTTGAAAATTTAACTTAATTTTTTATTTAAATTAATTTTCCTTAACTTTTGGATGTTGGTGGCACCGGGATTTGAACCCGAGCCTTCCGAATGTCAGTACGCAATGCTAACCACTCGGCTACTGCGGCCAGCTTCTCCATTTGTATATTTGAAATTATAAACAAAATTGTGGCACAATACTAAAAATAAGGCTCTATAATTGATTTTTACAGTGTTATTTTATACTTGTTTGCTCAAATAACTACATGTCCTCTTAACGAAACCAGCAACAAGTGCAAGCGGCACTTCACTAGCGTAGACACTGCTTACGCGATTAAAGCCGAATTTATAACATTGCGCCATTCACTCCGTTTTTTCGCTCTTTTACACCAATTGGAGATACCAAGCAGAGCCAGGTCCCTCTCTACCTGGTCCTTCCAACGGAGTGGAGGTCTTCCCCTTCCTCTGCTTCCACCGGCGGGTACTGCATCGAGTGTTCTTATCCATCCAGACCACATGACCTAGCTAGCGAATCCGGTGTTTCTTGATTAGCTGAAGTATGTCAATGTCGCCCTATATCTCATACACCTCATCATCCCATTTGCTGCGGTATTCGCCGTTACCAACTCGTAGAGGACCAAAAATCTTACTCAAAACCTTTCTCCCGAAAACTCCTAACGCCGACTCATCAGATGTTGTCATCGTATATGCTTCCGCACCATGCGCCCTGCTAAGAATGTGATTTGCGTCTAGAGTATGATTTTCGTTCGTCGAGATAGGACTTTACTTTAGCACCTGTTGGAAAGAGTGATTCTGCTTTGAATTTAAGGCTAACATTGTTTTTGGTATTAATACTGGTTGTAAGATAAACGACTTCAAAGTTATGACTGTCAAGAGTGACGTCGTCAAGACGCGAAAGCGATGTTTGTTTGATGACAGGAGATACCAGACCCATCAGCTCCGCTTCCTTATCCAGTCTGGAGAAAGCACAACTCACGGTGCGCTTGTTGATGCCAGTAATGTCAATATCATCGGCGTACGCCAGCAACTATACACTCTTATACAATAGAAGATTATCCCTGCGGGTTAGGGGTTCAAGAATTTACCAGCGGTAAGGCATGCCTGTCGTAAGAGGCGACTAAAATCCAATAGTTCCCGCGACAGTCGAGTCTTTATACCGGAACGAAAAATTACTTTGAGGAATATTTTTGCGGCTACAACAACAACAACAACAACAACAACAACAAGATCTGATGAGTCGGCGTTAGGAGTTTTCGATGGAAAAGTTTTTGCGTAAACTTTACGGTCCTCTACGAGTTGGTAATGGCAAATACCGCAGCCGACATGACATAGATCAGCGAATAAAGAAACAGCGGCTACGCTGGCTAGGCCATGTGATCCGGATGGATAAGAATACTCCAGCTCTGAAAGCTTTCAATGCAGTACCCGCCGGTAGAAGCAGAGGGAGGAAGACCCCCACTCCGTGTGAAAGACCATACAGAGACCTCGCCAACATGGGCTATCCTCCAATCAGTGGTGGATAGCTCCTCGTTGCCAAGCTGGATGAGTTCCAGAATATCCTTGTGATCGGAGAGCTCTGTTGACACCCAAGCCCAGGCTCGTGACCTGCTAGGGATTTTACTATATCTTTTCTTCTGAGTTTTTTGAGTGAGGTGAAAAAGTTTCTCAACCGGGGTGATGTGACTGTTTGATACGTTTATGGACGTAAACATATCGCCAAAAGTTGGTCAGGAGAGATAGTCTCCTTTAAACATCTCGGTGTCGCAAGGGAGTAAATAAATATTGTGACCATTAGAAGCTTCATATATTTTTCTTATTATGATCGATTTGATGTTTCAGCAAGATTATCCATTGCTGACTGACATCGTTTGTAGCTACAGTATGCACTCTTATTGCTTTTATTATTTCTTAATAGCTCTTATTTCTTTCGGAGCAATATCTTCTGAGTTCATGAGATCATCAAAGGCTGATTTAGTTTTCGCCCACAAAAGCTTTAAGTTTTGATTGCTCAAAAACAAGAGAGTGCTTAGAATGCTGTGAAATTGGCGCATTATTGTAATCAGATTTGAAGTCGGAAATTAAATTAGACGAAGAACAATATTTTGAGTAATATTTCTATACAAAACTAAATACTATATAATCACAAAATATATATGGAAATCTCGTTGTAGATCACTGGAGAAACTCAATAGAGTGGGCGAACGAAACAAAGTTCAGCTCATCTGGGTTCCGGGACACACAGATATTGAAGGAAACGAACAAGCAGATAGACTAGCATAACAAGCTGCCTCAACCTCTCCTACAGGACCCGAGCCATTCTTTTCCTTAGGTCCCCACTCAATTAGAGAAGAGATAAGAAGGGAAGAAATGAGAGTAAGAAACAGCTATTGGTATTGTAGCGACGGAATGAGACAATCGAAGAAACTTATAAACGGCTACAATTCCAAAAGATTTAATAATATAATAGTACTTAGTAAGAATAATTTAAGAATAATAACATCTGCATCTTTGACATCGAAATCACCGGAACGGAACCTAGCAAACCACTTTTGTGCTACACGTTCGTTTACAGTATCGGGCCCATAAACTAAATTACTTTTTTCAGCCGCTTTGGCTGCTTTTTCGCCTTGATCGAAGAAAAATTGTAAAATATAGCGAGTTTTCTCCTTGCTCACAACGTACTGAGCCAATCCATCGAAAACCTGTCAAAGTCAAACTTTTAGCGCGAATAAACACGTTTTCAGCGTTGTATGGTATGACATGTTGCGACACGTAACACTAGTACTATGGACAATAACGCCATCTCTTAGATAAAAACCGAACGAAGTTTTTACTTTACCTAATATTTCGGTGGAAATCCGTTTATAATTTTATATATTGGGTGTATGCATTAATTCGTGCGGTTTTTTTTTCTCGAAAATAAAAACTTTATTGTGAAAAAATTGTCTTGATCAACTCCTAATACTTTTGCAAGTTCTTCTTGCGTCTGGCATGCATCTGCGTCGAGCAATGTCTCCAATTCTTCGTCTTGAAACTTTTTTGACTGTCCGTCGTCCGTCACCATAAACGTCCAGTAAAATACGATGGCTTTCGGTAGCACTTTTCTTCATGTTAAAGTAATGAAGAAGAACTCCCCGCAAATGAATGAAACAAATTGTTTTTCATGCTAAAACAAACGACATCTACTGAAAACGACGCGAAATGAATATAGCCACAGATGAACACGACGCGAAATAATACTAGTAGAGCCCTCTCTTAGAAAACCGCACGAATTAATGCATACACCCAATATAAACTTCAAAACGCTGTTTTAGTAAACGAGTAAGCCTCATTGCTCCGTTTTTCATTTTTAGAAGTTTCAATATAATTGGCGCTTTGTAACCGCTGAAGCGATTTTCGGCCGAGCTCCTCCTCAAATTTGTGGTTTTGCGTTTTGATGTTTTTCCAACAAATGGAGGGACCTACAGTTTATACTAAGCCGCCTCCGAACGGCTGATGGTTTTTTTACGAGGAGCCTTTTTTCCATATCCGAAATACACTCGGAGGGGTGGACATTCCCTGCCGAGGGGCGAGAGCGATTTGAAAATTTAACTTAATTTTTTATTTAAATTAATTTTCCTTAACTTTTGGATGTTGGTGGCACCGGGATTTAAACCTGAGCCTTCCGAATGTCAGTACACAATGCTAACCACTCGGCTACTGCGGCCAGTTTCTCCATTTGTATATTTGACATTATAAACAAAATTGTGGCACAATACTAAAAATAAGGCTCTATAATTGATTTTTACAGTGTTATTTTATACTTGTTTGCTCAAATAACTACATGTCCTGCTTACTGCTTACGCGATTAAAGCCGAATTTATAACATTGCGCCATTCACTCCGTTTTTTCGCTCTTTTACACCAATTGGAGATACCAAGCAGAGCCAGGTCCCTCTCTACCTGGTCCTTCCAACGGAGTGGAGGTCTTCCCCTTCCTCTGCTTCCACCGGCGGGTACTGCATCGAGTGTTCTTATCCATCCAGACCACATGACCTAGCTAGCGTAACCGGTGTTTCTTGATTAGCTGAAGTATGTCAATGTCGCCCTATATCTCATACAGCTCATTATTTTATTTGCTGCGGTATTCGCCGTTACCAACTCGTAGAGGACCAAAAATCTTACTCAAAACCTTTCTCCCGAAAACTCTTAACGCCGACTCATCAGATGTTGTCATCGTATATGCTTCCGCACCATGCGCCCTGCTAAGAATGTGATTTGCGTCTAGAGTATGATTTTCGTTCGTCGAGATAGGACTTTACTTTAGCACCTGTTGGAAAGAGTGATTCTGCTTTGAATTTAAGGCTAACATTGTTTTTGGTATTAATACTGGTTGTAAGATAAACGACTTCAAAGTTATGACTGTCAAGAGTGACGTCGTCAAGACGCGAAAGCGATGTTTGTTTGATGACAGGAGATACCAGACCCATCAGCTCCGCTTCCTTATCCAGTCTGGAGAAAGCACAACTCACGGCACGTTTGTTGATGCCAGTAATGTCAATATCAAAGGCGTACGCCAGCAACTGTACACTCTTATACAATAGAAGATTATCCCTGCGGGTTAGGGGTTCAAGAATTTACCCGCGGTAAGGCATGCCTGTCGTAAGAGGCGACTAAAATCCAATAGTTCCCGCGACAGTCGAGTCTTTATACCGGAACGACCCGGATTTTTATCCGGCCAAGGACTGTCATTCCCGCAACATTCCCCAAAAATTACTTGAGGAATATTTGCGGCTACAACAACAAAAACAACAACAAGATCTGATGAGTCGGCGTTAGGAGTTTTCGATGGAAAAGTTTTTGTGTAAACTTTACGGTCCTCTACGAGTTGGTAATGGCAAATACCGCAGCCGACATGACATAGATCAGCGAATAAAGAAACAGCGGCTACGCTGGCTAGGCCATGTGATCCGGATGGATAAGAATACTCCAGCTCTGAAAGCTTTCAATGCAGTACCCGCCGGTAGAAGCAGAGGGAGGAAGACCCCCACTCCGTGTGAAAGACCATACAGAGACCTCGCCAACATGGGCTATCCTCCAATCAGTGGTGGATAGCTCCTCGTTGCCAAGCTGGATGAGTTCCAGAATATCCTTGTGATCGGAGAGCTCTGTTGACACCCAAGCCCAGGCTCGTGACCTGCTAGGGATTTTACTATATCTTTTCTTCTGAGTTTTTTGAGTGAGGTGAAAAAGTTTCTCAACCGGGGTGATGTGACTGTTTGATACGTTTATGGACGTAAACATATCGCCAAAAGTTGGTCAGGAGAGATAGTCTCCTTTAAACATCTCGGTGTCGCAAGGGAGTAAATAAATATTGTGAACATTAGAAGCTTCATATATTTTTCTTATTATGATCGATTTGATGTTTCAGCAAGATTATCCATTGCTGACTGACATCGTTTGTAGCTACAGTATGCGCTCTTATTGCTTTTATTATTTCTTAATAGCTCTTATTTCTTTCGGAGCAATATCTTCTGAGTTCATGAGATCATCAAAGGCTGATTTAGTTTTCGCCCACAAAAGCTTTAAGTTTTGATTGCTCAAAAACAAGAGAGTGCTTAGAATGCTGTGAAATTGGCGCATTATTGTAATCAGATTTGAAGTCGGAAATTAAATTAGACGAAGAACAATATTTTGAGTAATATTTCTATACAAAACTAAATACTATATAATCACAAAATATATATGGAAATCTCGTTGTAGATCACTGGAGAAACTCAATAGAGTGGGCGAACGAAACAAAGTTCAGCTCATCTGGGTTCCGGGACACACAGGTATTGAAGGAAACGAACAAGCAGATAGACTAGCATAACAAGCTGCCACAACCTCTCCTACAGGACCCGAGCCATTCTTTTCCTTAGGTCCCCACTCAATTAGAGAAGAGATAAGAAGGGAGGAAATGAGAGTAAGAAACAGCTATTGGTATTGTAGCGACGGAATGAGACAATCGAAGAAACTTATAAACGGCTACAATTCCAAAAGATTTAATAATATAATAGTACTTAGTAAGAATAATTTAAGAATAATAACATTTGCATCTTTGACATCGAAATCACCGGAACGGAACCCAGCAAACCACTTTTGTGCTACACGTTCGTTTACAGTATCGGGCCCATAAACTAAATTACTTTTTTCAGCCGCTTTGGCTGCTTTTTCGCCTTGATCGAAGAAAAATTGTAAAATATAGCGAGTTTTCTCCTTGCTCACAACGTACTGAGCCAATCCATCGAAAACCTGTCAAAGTCAAACTTTTAGCGCGAATAAACACGTTTTCAGCGTTGTATGGTATGACATGATGCGACACGTAACACTAGTACTATGGACAATAACGCCATCTCTTAGATAAAAACCGAACGAAGTTTTTACTTTACCTAATATTTCGGTGGAAATCCGTTTATAATTTTATATATTGGGTGTATGCATTAATTCGTGCGGTTTTTTTTTTCTCGAAAATAAAAACTTTATTGTGAAAAAATTGTCTTGATCAACTCCTAATACTTTTGCAAGTTCTTCTTGCGTCTGGCATGCATCTGCGTCGAGCAATGTCTCCAATTCTTCGTCTTGAAACTTTTTTGACTGTCCGTCGTCCGTCACCATAAACGTCCAGTAAAATACGATGGCTTTCGGTAGCACTTTTCTTCATGTTAAAGTAATGAAGAAGAACTCCCCGCAAATGAATGAAACAAATTGTTTTTCACGCTAAAACAAACGACATCTACTGAAAACGACGCGAAATGAATATAGCCACAGATGAACACGACGCGAAATAATACTAGTAGAGCCCTCTCTTAGAAAACCGCACGAATTAATGCATATACCCAATATAAACTTCAAAACGCTGTTTTAGTAAACGAGTAAGCCTCATTGCTCCGTTTTTCATTTTTAGAAGTTTCAATATAATTGGCGCTTTGTAACCGCTGAAGCGATTTTCGGCCGAGCTCCTCCTCAAATTTGTGGTTTTGCGTTTTGATGTTTTTCCAACAAATGGAGGGACCTACAGTTTATACTAAGCCGCCTCCGAACGGCTGATGGTTTTTTTACAAGGAACCTTTTTTCCATATCCGAAATACAATCGGAGGGGTGGACATTCCCTGCCGAGGGGCGAGAGCGATTTGAAAATTTAACTTAATTTTTTATTTAAATTAATTTTCCTTAACTTTTGGATGTTGGTGGCACCGGGATTTAAACCTGAGCCTTCCGAATGTCAGTACGCAATGCTAACCACTCGGCTACTGCGGCCAGTTTCTCCATTTGTATATTTGACATTATAAACAAAATTGTGGCACAATACTAAAAATAAGGCTCTATAATTGATTTTTACAGTGTTATTTTATACTTGTTTGCTCAAATAACTACATGTCCTGCTTACTGCTTACGCGATTAAAGCCGAATTTATAACATTGCGCCATTCACTCCGTTTTTTCGCTCTTTTACACCAATTGGAGATACCAAGCAGAGCCAGGTCCCTCTCTACCTGGTCCTTCCAACGGAGTGGAGGTCTTCCCCTTCCTCTGCTTCCACCGGCGGGTACTGCATCGAGTGTTCTTATCCATCCAGACCACATGACCTAGCTAGCGTAACCGGTGTTTCTTGATTAGCTGAAGTATGTCAATGTCGCCCTATATCTCATACAGCTCATTATTTTATTTGCTGCGGTATTCGCCGTTACCAACTCGTAGAGGACCAAAAATCTTACTCAAAACCTTTCTCCCGAAAACTCTTAACGCCGACTCATCAGATGTTGTCATCGTATATGCTTCCGCACCATGCGCCCTGCTAAGAATGTGATTTGCGTCTAGAGTATGATTTTCGTTCGTCGAGATAGGACTTTACTTTAGCACCTGTTGGAAAGAGTGATTCTGCTTTGAATTTAAGGCTAACATTGTTTTTGGTATTAATACTGGTTGTAAGATAAACGACTTCAAAGTTATGACTGTCAAGAGTGACGTCGTCAAGACGCGAAAGCGATGTTTGTTTGATGACAGGAGATACCAGACCCATCAGCTCCGCTTCCTTATCCAGTCTGGAGAAAGCACAACTCACGGCACGTTTGTTGATGCCAGTAATGTCAATATCAAAGGCGTACGCCAGCAACTGTACACTCTTATACAATAGAAGATTATCCCTGCGGGTTAGGGGTTCAAGAATTTACCCGCGGTAAGGCATGCCTGTCGTAAGAGGCGACTAAACTCCAATAGTTCCCGCGACAGTCGAGTCTTTATACCGGAACGACCCGGATTTTTATCCGGCCAAGGACTGTCATTCCCGCAACATTCCCCAAAAATTACTTGAGGAATATTTGCGGCTACAACAACAACAACAAGATCTGATGAGTCGGCGTTAGGAGTTTTCGATGGAAAAGTTTTTGTGTAAACTTTACGGTCCTCTACGAGTTGGTAATGGCAAATACCGCAGCCGACATGACATAGATCAGCGAATAAAGAAACAGCGGCTACGCTGGCTAGGCCATGTGATCCGGATGGATAAGAATACTCCAGCTCTGAAAGCTTTCAATGCAGTACCCGCCGGTAGAAGCAGAGGGAGGAAGACCCCCACTCCGTGTGAAAGACCATACAGAGACCTCGCCAACATGGGCTATCCTCCAATCAGTGGTGGATAGCTCCTCGTTGCCAAGCTGGATGAGTTCCAGAATATCCTTGTGATCGGAGAGCTCTGTTGACACCCAAGCCCAGGCTCGTGACCTGCTAGGGATTTTACTATATCTTTTCTTCTGAGTTTTTTGAGTGAGGTGAAAAAGTTTCTCAACCGGGGTGATGTGACTGTTTGATACGTTTATGGACGTAAACATATCGCCAAAAGTTGGTCAGGAGAGATAGTCTCCTTTAAACATCTCGGTGTCGCAAGGGAGTAAATAAATATTGTGAACATTAGAAGCTTCATATATTTTTCTTATTATGATCGATTTGATGTTTCAGCAAGATTATCCATTGCTGACTGACATCGTTTGTAGCTACAGTATGCGCTCTTATTGCTTTTATTATTTCTTAATAGCTCTTATTTCTTTCGGAGCAATATCTTCTGAGTTCATGAGATCATCAAAGGCTGATTTAGTTTTCGCCCACAAAAGCTTTAAGTTTTGATTGCTCAAAAACAAGAGAGTGCTTAGAATGCTGTGAAATTGGCGCATTATTGTAATCAGATTTGAAGTCGGAAATTAAATTAGACGAAGAACAATATTTTGAGTAATATTTCTATACAAAACTAAATACTATATAATCACAAAATATATATGGAAATCTCGTTGTAGATCACTGGAGAAACTCAATAGAGTGGGCGAACGAAACAAAGTTCAGCTCATCTGGGTTCCGGGACACACAGGTATTGAAGGAAACGAACAAGCAGATAGACTAGCATAACAAGCTGCCACAACCTCTCCTACAGGACCCGAGCCATTCTTTTCCTTAGGTCCCCACTCAATTAGAGAAGAGATAAGAAGGGAGGAAATGAGAGTAAGAAACAGCTATTGGTATTGTAGCGACGGAATGAGACAATCGAAGAAACTTATAAACGGCTACAATTCCAAAAGATTTAATAATATAATAGTACTTAGTAAGAATAATTTAAGAATAATAACATTTGCATCTTTGACATCGAAATCACCGGAACGGAACCCAGCAAACCACTTTTGTGCTACACGTTCGTTTACAGTATCGGGCCCATAAACTAAATTACTTTTTTCAGCCGCTTTGGCTGCTTTTTCGCCTTGATCGAAGAAAAATTGTAAAATATAGCGAGTTTTCTCCTTGCTCACAACGTACTGAGCCAATCCATCGAAAACCTGTCAAAGTCAAACTTTTAGCGCGAATAAACACGTTTTCAGCGTTGTATGGTATGACATGATGCGACACGTAACACTAGTACTATGGACAATAACGCCATCTCTTAGATAAAAACCGAACGAAGTTTTTACTTTACCTAATATTTCGGTGGAAATCCGTTTATAATTTTATATATTGGGTGTATGCATTAATTCGTGCGGTTTTTTTTTCTCGAAAATAAAAACTTTATTGTGAAAAAATTGTCTTGATCAACTCCTAATACTTTTGCAAGTTCTTCTTGCGTCTGGCATGCATCTGCGTCGAGCAATGTCTCCAATTCTTCGTCTTGAAACTTTTTTGACTGTCCGTCGTCCGTCACCATAAACGTCCAGTAAAATACGATGGCTTTCGGTAGCACTTTTCTTCATGTTAAAGTAATGAAGAAGAACTCCCCGCAAATGAATGAAACAAATTGTTTTTCACGCTAAAACAAACGACATCTACTGAAAACGACGCGAAATGAATATAGCCACAGATGAACACGACGCGAAATAATACTAGTAGAGCCCTCTCTTAGAAAACCGCACGAATTAATGCATATACCCAATATAAACTTCAAAACGCTGTTTTAGTAAACGAGTAAGCCTCATTGCTCCGTTTTTCATTTTTAGAAGTTTCAATATAATTGGCGCTTTGTAACCGCTGAAGCGATTTTCGGCCGAGCTCCTCCTCAAATTTGTGGTTTTGCGTTTTGATGTTTTTCCAACAAATGGAGGGACCTACAGTTTATACTAAGCCGCCTCCGAACGGCTGATGGTTTTTTTACAAGGAACCTTTTTTCCATATCCGAAATACAATCGGAGGGGTGGACATTCCCTGCCGAGGGGCGAGAGCGATTTGAAAATTTAACTTAATTTTTTATTTAAATTAATTTTCCTTAACTTTTGGATGTTGGTGGCACCGGGATTTAAACCTGAGCCTTCCGAATGTCAGTACGCAATGCTAACCACTCGGCTACTGCGGCCAGTTTCTCCATTTGTATATTTGACATTATAAACAAAATTGTGGCACAATACTAAAAATAAGGCTCTATAATTGATTTTTACAGTGTTATTTTATACTTGTTTGCTCAAATAACTACATGTCCTGCTTACTGCTTACGCGATTAAAGCCGAATTTATAACATTGCGCCATTCACTCCGTTTTTTCGCTCTTTTACACCAATTGGAGATACCAAGCAGAGCCAGGTCCCTCTCTACCTGGTCCTTCCAACGGAGTGGAGGTCTTCCCCTTCCTCTGCTTCCACCGGCGGGTACTGCATCGAGTGTTCTTATCTATCCAGACCACATGACCTAGCTAGCGTAACCGGTGTTTCTTGATTAGCTGAAGTATGTCAATGTCGCCCTATATCTCATACAGCTCATTATTTTATTTGCTGCGGTATTCGCCGTTACCAACTCGTAGAGGACCAAAAATCTTACTCAAAACCTTTCTCCCGAAAACTCTTAACGCCGACTCATCAGATGTTGTCATCGTATATGCTTCCGCACCATGCGCCCTGCTAAGAATGTGATTTGCGTCTAGAGTATGATTTTCGTTCGTCGAGATAGGACTTTACTTTAGCACCTGTTGGAAAGAGTGATTCTGCTTTGAATTTAAGGCTAACATTGTTTTTGGTATTAATACTGGTTGTAAGATAAACGACTTCAAAGTTATGACTGTCAAGAGTGACGTCGTCAAGACGCGAAAGCGATGTTTGTTTGATGACAGGAGATACCAGACCCATCAGCTCCGCTTCCTTATCCAGTCTGGAGAAAGCACAACTCACGGCACGTTTGTTGATGCCAGTAATGTCAATATCAAAGGCGTACGCCAGCAACTGTACACTCTTATACAATAGAAGATTATCCCTGCGGGTTAGGGGTTCAAGAATTTACCCGCGGTAAGGCATGCCTGTCGTAAGAGGCGACTAAAATCCAATAGTTCCCGCGACAGTCGAGTCTTTATACCGGAACGACCCGGATTTTTATCCGGCCAAGGACTGTCATTCCCGCAACATTCCCCAAAAATTACTTGAGGAATATTTGCGGCTACAACAACAACAACAACAACAAGATCTGATGAGTCGGCGTTAGGAGTTTTCGATGGAAAAGTTTTTGTGTAAACTTTACGGTCCTCTACGAGTTGGTAATGGCAAATACCGCAGCCGACATGACATAGATCAGCGAATAAAGGAACAGCGGCTACGCTGGCTAGGCCATGTGATCCGGATGGATAAGAATACTCCAGCTCTGAAAGCTTTCAATGCAGTACCCGCCGGTAGAAGCAGAGGGAGGAAGACCCCCACTCCGTGTGAAAGACCATACAGAGACCTCGCCAACATGGGCTATCCTCCAATCAGTGGTGGATAGCTCCTCGTTGCCAAGCTGGATGAGTTCCAGAATATCCTTGTGATCGGAGAGCTCTGTTGACACCCAAGCCCAGGCTCGTGACCTGCTAGGGATTTTACTATATCTTTTCTTCTGAGTTTTTTGAGTGAGGTGAAAAAGTTTCTCAACCGGGGTGATGTGACTGTTTGATACGTTTATGGACGTAAACATATCGCCAAAAGTTGGTCAGGAGAGATAGTCTCCTTTAAACATCTCGGTGTCGCAAGGGAGTAAATAAATATTGTGAACATTAGAAGCTTCATATATTTTTCTTATTATGATCGATTTGATGTTTCAGCAAGATTATCCATTGCTGACTGACATCGTTTGTAGCTACAGTATGCGCTCTTATTGCTTTTATTATTTCTTAATAGCTCTTATTTCTTTCGGAGCAATATCTTCTGAGTTCATGAGATCATCAAAGGCTGATTTAGTTTTCGCCCACAAAAGCTTTAAGTTTTGATTGCTCAAAAACAAGAGAGTGCTTAGAATGCTGTGAAATTGGCGCATTATTGTAATCAGATTTGAAGTCGGAAATTAAATTAGACGAAGAACAATATTTTGAGTAATATTTCTATACAAAACTAAATACTATATAATCACAAAATATATATGGAAATCTCGTTGTAGATCACTGGAGAAACTCAATAGAGTGGGCGAACGAAACAAAGTTCAGCTCATCTGGGTTCCGGGACACACAGGTATTGAAGGAAACGAACAAGCAGATAGACTAGCATAACAAGCTGCCACAACCTCTCCTACAGGACCCGAGCCATTCTTTTCCTTAGGTCCCCACTCAATTAGAGAAGAGATAAGAAGGGAGGAAATGAGAGTAAGAAACAGCTATTGGTATTGTAGCGACGGAATGAGACAATCGAAGAAACTTATAAACGGCTACAATTCCAAAAGATTTAATAATATAATAGTACTTAGTAAGAATAATTTAAGAATAATAACATCTGCATCTTTGACATCGAAATCACCGGAACGGAACCTAGCAAACCACTTTTGTGCTACACGTTCGTTTACAGTATCGGGCCCATAAACTAAATTACTTTTTTCAGCCGCTTTGGCTGCTTTTTCGCCTTGATCGAAGAAAAATTGTAAAATATAGCGAGTTTTCTCCTTGCTCACAACATACTGAGCCAATCCATCGAAAACCTGTCAAAGTCAAACTTTTAGCGCGAATAAACACGTTTTCAGCGTTGTATGGTATGACATGATGCGACACGTAACACTAGTACTATGGACAATAACGCCATCTCTTAGATAAAAACCGAACGAAGTTTTTACTTTACCTAATATTTCGGTGGAAATCCGTTTATAATTTTATATATTGGGTGTATGCATTAATTCGTGCGGTTTTTTTTCTCGAAAATAAAAACTTTATTGTGAAAAAATTGTCTTGATCAACTCCTAATACTTTTGCAAGTTCTTCTTGCGTCTGGCATGCATCTGCGTCGAGCAATGTCTCCAATTCTTCGTCTTGAAACTTTTTTGACTGTCCGTCGTCCGTCACCATAAACGTCCAGTAAAATACGATGGCTTTCGGTAGCACTTTTCTTCATGTTAAAGTAATGAAGAAGAACTCCCCGCAAATGAATGAAACAAATTGTTTTTCACGCTAAAACAAACGACATCTACTGAAAACGACGCGAAATGAATATAGCCACAGATGAACACGACGCGAAATAATACTAGTAGAGCCCTCTCTTAGAAAACCGCACGAATTAATGCATACACCCAATATAAACTTCAAAACGCTGTTTTAGTAAACGAGTAAGCCTCATTGCTCCGTTTTTCATTTTTAGAAGTTTCAATATAATTGGCGCTTTGTAACCGCTGAAGCGATTTTCGGCCGAGCTCCTCCTCAAATTTGTGGTTTTGCGTTTTGATGTTTTTCCAACAAATGGAGGGACCTACAGTTTATACTAAGCCGCCTCCGAACGGCTGATGGTTTTTTTACGAGGAGCCTTTTTTCCATATCCGAAATACACTCGGAGGGGTGGACATTCCCTGCCGAGGGGCGAGAGCGATTTGAAAATTTAACTTAATTTTTTATTTAAATTAATTTTCCTTAACTTTTGGATGTTGGTGGCACCGGGATTTAAACCTGAGCCTTCCGAATGTCAGTACACAATGCTAACCACTCGGCTACTGCGGCCAGTTTCTCCATTTGTATATTTGACATTATAAACAAAATTGTGGCACAATACTAAAAATAAGGCTCTATAATTGATTTTTACAGTGTTATTTTATACTTGTTTGCTCAAATAACTACATGTCCTGCTTACTGCTTACGCGATTAAAGCCGAATTTATAACATTGCGCCATTCACTCCGTTTTTTCGCTCTTTTACACCAATTGGAGATACCAAGCAGAGCCAGGTCCCTCTCTACCTGGTCCTTCCAACGGAGTGGAGGTCTTCCCCTTCCTCTGCTTCCACCGGCGGGTACTGCATCGAGTGTTCTTATCCATCCAGACCACATGACCTAGCTAGCGTAACCGGTGTTTCTTGATTAGCTGAAGTATGTCAATGTCGCCCTATATCTCATACAGCTCATCATTCCATTTGCTGCGGTATTCGCCGTTACCAACTCGTAGAGGACCGAAAATCTTACTCAAAACCTTTCTCCCGAAAACTCCTAACGCCGACTCATCAGATGTTGTCATCGTATATGCTTCCGCACCATGCGCCCTGCTAAGAATGTGATTTGCGTCTAGAGTATGATTTTCGTTCGTCGAGATAGGACTTTACTTTAGCACCTGTTGGAAAGAGTGATTCTGCTTTGAATTTAAGGCTAACATTGTTTTTGGTATTAATACTGGTTGTAAGATAAACGACTTCAAAGTTATGACTGTCAAGAGTGACGTCGTCAAGACGCGAAAGCGATGTTTGTTTGATGACAGGAGATACCAGACCCATCAGCTCCGCTTCCTTATCCAGTCTGGAGAAAGCACAACTCACGGTGCGCTTGTTGATGCCAGTAATGTCAATATCATCGGCGTACGCCAGCAACTATACACTCTTATACAATAGAAGATTATCCCTGCGGGTTAGGGGTTCAAGAATTTAACCGCGGTAAGGCATGCCTGTCGTAAGAGGCGACTAAAATCCAATAGTTCCCGCGACAGTCGGGTCTTTATACCGGAACGACCCGGATTTTTATCCGGCCCAGGACTGTCATTCCCGCAACATTCCCCAAAAATTACTTTGAGGAATATTTTTGCGGCTACAACAACAACAACAACAACAACAAGATCTGATGAGTCGGCGTTAGGAGTTTTCGATGGAAAAGTTTTTGCGTAAAATTTACGGTCCTCTACGAGTTGGTAATGGCAAATACCGCAGCCGACATGACATAGATCAGCGAATAAAGAAACAGCGGCTACGCTGGCTAGGCCATGTGATCCGGATGGATAAGAATACTCCAGCTCTGAAAGCTTTCAATGCAGTACCCGCCGGTAGAAGCAGAGGGAGGAAGACCCCCACTCCGTGTGAAAGACCATACAGAGACCTCGCCAACATGGGCTATCCTCCAATCAGTGGTGGATAGCTCCTCGTTGCCAAGCTGGATGAGTTCCAGAATATCCTTGTGATCGGAGAGCTCTGTTGGCACCCAAGCCCAGGCTCGTGACCTGCTAGGGATTTTACTATATCTTTTCTTCTGAGTTTTTTGAGTGAGGTGAAAAAGTTTCTCAACCGGGGTGATTTGACTGTTTGATACGTTTATGGACGTAAACATATCGCCAAAAGTTGGTCAGGAGAGATAGTCTCCTTTAAACATCTCGGTGTCGCAAGGGAGTAAATAAATATTGTGACCATTAGAAGCTTCATATATTTTTCTTATTATGATCGATTTGATGTTTCAGCAAGATTATCCATTGCTGACTGACATCGTTTGTAGCTACAGTATGCACTCTTATTGCTTTTATTATTTCTTAATAGCTCTTATTTCTTTCGGAGCAATATCTTCTGAGTTCATGAGATCATCAAAGGCTGATTTAGTTTTCGCCCACAAAAGCTTTAAGTTTTGATTGCTCAAAAACAAGAGAGTGCTTAGAATGCTGTGAAATTGGCGCATTATTGTAATCAGATTTGAAGTCGGAAATTAAATTAGACGGAGAACAATATTTTGAGTAATATTTCTATACAAAACTAAATACTATATAATCACAAAATATATATGGAAATCTCGTTGTAGATCACTGGAGAAACTCAATAGAGTGGGCGAACGAAACAAAGTTCAGCTCATCTGGGTTCCGGGACACACAGGTATTGAAGGAAACGAACAAGCAGATAGACTAGCATAACAAGCTGCCTCAACCTCTCCTACAGGACCCGAGCCATTCTTTTCCTTAGGTCCCCACTCAATTAGAGAAGAGATAAGAAGGGAGGAAATGAGAGTAAGAAACAGCTATTGGTATTGTAGCGACGGAATGAGACAATCGAAGAAACTTATAAACGGCTACAATTCCAAAAGATTTAATAATATAATAGTACTTAGTAAGAATAATTTAAGAATAATAACATCTGCATCTTTGACATCGAAATCACCGGAACGGAACCTAGCAAACCACTTTTGTGCTACACGTTCGTTTACAGTATCGGGCCCATAAACTAAATTACTTTTTTCAGCCGCTTTGGCTGCTTTTTCGCCTTGATCGAAGAAAAATTGTAAAATATAGCGAGTTTTCTCCTTGCTCACAACATACTGAGCCAATCCATCGAAAACCTGTCAAAGTCAAACTTTTAGCGCGAATAAACACGTTTTCAGCGTTGTATGGTATGACATGATGCGACACGTAACACTAGTACTATGGACAATAACGCCATCTCTTAGATAAAAACCGAACGAAGTTTTTACTTTACCTAATATTTCGGTGGAAATCCGTTTATAATTTTATATATTGGGTGTATGCATTAATTCGTGCGGTTTTTTTTCTCGAAAATAAAAACTTTATTGTGAAAAAATTGTCTTGATCAACTCCTAATACTTTTGCAAGTTCTTCTTGCGTCTGGCATGCATCTGCGTCGAGCAATGTCTCCAATTCTTCGTCTTGAAACTTTTTTGACTGTCCGTCGTCCGTCACCATAAACGTCCAGTAAAATACGATGGCTTTCGGTAGCACTTTTCTTCATGTTAAAGTAATGAAGAAGAACTCCCCGCAAATGAATGAAACAAATTGTTTTTCACGCTAAAACAAACGACATCTACTGAAAACGACGCGAAATGAATATAGCCACAGATGAACACGACGCGAAATAATACTAGTAGAGCCCTCTCTTAGAAAACCGCACGAATTAATGCATACACCCAATATAAACTTCAAAACGCTGTTTTAGTAAACGAGTAAGCCTCATTGCTCCGTTTTTCATTTTTAGAAGTTTCAATATAATTGGCGCTTTGTAACCGCTGAAGCGATTTTCGGCCGAGCTCCTCCTCAAATTTGTGGTTTTGCGTTTTGATGTTTTTCCAACAAATGGAGGGACCTACAGTTTATACTAAGCCGCCTCCGAACGGCTGATGGTTTTTTTACAAGGAACCTTTTTTCCATATCCGAAATACAATCGGAGGGGTGGACATTCCCTGCCGAGGGGCGAGAGCGATTTGAAAATTTAACTTAATTTTTTATTTAAATTAATTTTCCTTAACTTTTGGATGTTGGTGGCACCGGGATTTAAACCTGAGCCTTCCGAATGTCAGTACGCAATGCTAACCACTCGGCTACTGCGGCCAGTTTCTCCATTTGTATATTTGACATTATAAACAAAATTGTGGCACAATACTAAAAATAAGGCTCTATAATTGATTTTTACAGTGTTATTTTATACTTGTTTGCTCAAATAACTACATGTCCTCTTAATGAAACCAGCAACAAGTGCAAGCGGCACTTACTTCACTGGCGTAGACACTGCTTACGCTATTAAAGCCGAATTTATAACATTGCGCCATTCACTCCGTTTTTTCGCTCTTTTGCACCAATTGGAGATACCAAGCAGAGCCAGGTCCCTCTCTACCTGGTCCTTCCAACGGAGTGGAGGTCTTCCCCTTCCTCTGCTTCCACCGGCGGGTACTGCATCGAGTGTTCTTATCCATCCAGACCACATGACCTAGCTAGCGTAACCGGTGTTTCTTGATTAGCTGAAGTATGTCAATGTCGCCCTATATCTCATACAGCTCATCATTCCATTTGCTGCGGTATTCGCCGTTACCAACTCGTAGAGGACCGAAAATCTTACTCACAACCTTTCTCCCGAAAACTCCTAACGCCGACTCATCAGATGTTGTCATCGTATATGCTTCCGCACCATGCGCCCTGCTAAGAATGTGATTTGCGTCTAGAGTATGATTTTCGTTCGTCGAGATAGGACTTTACTTTAGCACCTGTTGGAAAGAGTGATTCTGCTTTGAATTTAAGGCTAACATTGTTTTTGGTATTAATACTGGTTGTAAGATAAACGACTTCAAAGTTATGACTGTCAAGAGTGACGTCGTCAAGACGCGAAAGCGATGTTTGTTTGATGACAGGAGATACCAGACCCATCAGCTCCGCTTCCTTATCCAGTCTGGAGAAAGCACAACTCACGGCGCGCTTGTTGATGCCAGTAATGTCAATATCAAAGGCGTACGCCAGCAACTGTACACTCTTATACAATAGAAGATTATCCCTGCGGGTTAGGGGTTCAAGAATTTACCCGCGGTAAGGCATGCCTGTCGTAAGAGGCGACTAAAATCCAATAGTTCCCGCGATAGTCGAGTCTTTATACCGGAACGACCCGGTTTTTAATCCGGCCAAGGACTGTCATTCCCGCAACATTCCCCAAAAATTACTTTGAGGAATATTTTTGCGGCTACAACAACAACAGCAACAACAACAACAAGATCTGATGAGTCGGCGTTAGAAGATTTCGATGGAAAAGTTTTTGCGTAAAATTTACGGTCCTCTACGAGTTGGTAATGGCAAATACCGCAGCCGACATGACATAGATCAGCGAATAAAGAAACAGCGGTTACGCTGGCTAGGCCATGTGATCCAGATGGATAAGAATACTCCAGCTCTGAAAGCTTTCAATGCAGTACCCGCCGGTAGAAGCAGAGGGAGGAAGACCCCCACTCCGTGTGAAAAACCATACAGAGACCTCGCCAACATGAGCTATCCTCCAATCAGTGGTGGATAGCTCCTCGTTGCCAAGCTGGATGAGTTCCAGAATATCCTTGTGATCGGAGAGCTCTGTTGACACCCAAGCCCAGGCTCGTGACCTGCTAGGGATTTTACTATATCTTTTCTTCTGAGTTTTTTGAGTGAGGTGAAAAAGTTTCTCAACCGGGGTGATGCGACTGTTTGATACGTTTATGGACGTAAACATATCGCCAAAAGTTGGTCAGGAGAGATAGTCTCCTTTAAACATCTCGGTGTCGCAAGGGAGTAAATAAATATTGTGACCATTAGAAGCTTCATATATTTTTCTTATTATGATCGATTTGATGTTTCAGCAAGATTATCCATTGCTGACTGACATCCTTGTAGCTACAGTATGCGCTCTTATTGCTTTTATTATTTCTTAATAGCTCTTATTTCTTTCGGAGCAATATCTTCTGAGTTCATGAGATCATCAAAGGCTGATTTAGTTTTCGCCCACAAAAGCTTTAAGTTTTGATTGCTCAAAAACAAGAGAGTGATTAGAATGCTGTGAAATTGGCGCATTATTGTAATCAGATTTGAAGTCGGAAATTAAATTGGACGAAGAACAATATTTTGAGTAATATTTCTATACAAAACTAAATACTATATAATCACAAAATATATATGGAAATCTCGTTGTAGATCACTGGAGAAACTCAATAGAGTGGGCGAACGAATCAAAGTTCAGCTCATCTGGGTTCCGGGACACACAGGTATTGAAGGAAACGAACAAGCAGATAGACTAGCATAACAAGCTGCCTCAACCTCTCCTACAGGACCCGAGCCATTCTTTTCCTTAGGTCCCCACTCAATTAGAGAAGAGATAAGAAGGGAGGAAATGAGAGTAAGAAACAGCTATTGGTATTGTAGCGACGGAATGAGACAATCGAAGAAACTTATAAACGGCTACAATTCCAAAAGATTTAATAATATAATAGTACTTAGTAAGAATAATTTAAGAATAATAACATCTGCATCTTTGACATCGAAATCACCGGAACGGAACCTAGCAAACCACTTTTGTGCTACACGTTCGTTTACAGTATCGGGCCCATAAACTAAATTACTTTTTTCAGCCGCTTTGGCTGCTTTTTCGCCTTGATCGAAGAAAAATTGTAAAATATAGCGAGTTTTCTCCTTGCTCACAACGTACTGAGCCAATCCATCGAAAACCTGTCAAAGTCAAACTTTTAGCGCGAATAAACACGTTTTCAGCGTTGTATGGTATGACATGATGCGAAACGTAACACTAGTACTATGGACAATAACGCCATCTCTTAGATAAAAACCGAACGAAGTTTTTACTTTACCTAATATTTCGGTGGAAATCCGTTTATAATTTTATATATTGGGTGTATGCATTAATTCGTGCGGTTTTTTTTCTCGAAAATAAAAACTTTATTGTGAAAAAATTGTCTTGATCAACTCCTAATACTTTTGCAAGTTCTTCTTGCGTCTGGCATGCATCTGCGTCGAGCAATGTCTCCAATTCTTCGTCTTGAAACTTTTTTGACTGTCCGTCGTCCGTCACCATAAACGTCCAGTAAAATACGATGGCTTTCGGTAGCACTTTTCTTCATGTTAAAGTAATGAAGAAGAACTCCCCGCAAATGAATGAAACAAATGGTTTTTCACGCTAAAACAAACGACATCTACTGAAAACGATGCGAAATGAATATAGCCACAGATGAACACGACGCGAAATAATACTAGTAGAGCCCTCTCTTAGAAAACCGCACGAATTAATGCATACACCCAATATAAACTTCAAAACGCTGTTTTAGTAAACGAGTAAGCCTCATTGCTCCGTTTTTCATTTTTAGAAGTTTCAATATAATTGGCGCTTTGTAACCGCTGAAGCGATTTTCGGCCGAGCTCCTCCTCAAATTTGTGGTTTTGCGTTTTGATGTTTTTCCAACAAATGGAGGGACCTACAGTTTATACTAAGCCGCCTCCGAACGGCTGATGGTTTTTTTACAAGGAACCTTTTTTCCATATCCGAAATACAATCGCAGGGGTGGACATTCCCTGCCGAGGGGCGACCGCGATTTGAAAATTTAACTTAATTTTTTATTTAAATTAATTTTCCTTAACTTTTGGATGTTGGTGGCACCGGGATTTGAACCCAAGCCTTCCGAATGTAAGTACGCAATGCTAACCACTCGGCCACTGCGGCCAGTTTCTCCATTTGTATATTTGACATTATAAACAAAATTGTGGCACAATACTAAAAATAAGGCTCTATAATTGATTTTTACAGTGTTATTTTATACTTGTTTGCTCAAATAACTACATGTCCTGCTTACTGCTTCCGCGATTAAAGCCGAATTTATAACATTGCGCCATTCACTCCGTTTTTTCGCTCTTTTGCACCAATTGGAGATACCAAGCAGAGCCAGGTCCCTCTCTACCTGGTCCTTCCAACGGAGTGGAGGTCTTCCCCTTCCTCTGCTTCCACCGGCGGGTACTGCATCGAGTGTTCTTATCCATCCAGACCACATGACCTAGCTAGCGTAACCGGTGTTTCTTGATTAGCTGAAGTATGTCAATGTCGCCCTATATCTCATACAGCTCATCATTCCATTTGCTGCGGTATTCGCCGTTACCAACTCGTAGAGGACCGAAAATCTTACTCAAAACCTTTCTCCCGAAAACTCCTAACGCCGACTCATCAGATGTTGTCATCGTATATGCTTCCGCACCATGCGCCCTGCTAAGAATGTGATATGCGTCTAGAGTATGATTTTCGTTCGTCGAGATAGGACTTTACTTTAGCACCTGTTGGAAAGAGTGATTCTGCTTTGAATTTAAGGCTAACATTGTTTTTGGTATTAATACTGGTTGTAAGATAAACGACTTCAAAGTTATGACTGTCAAGAGTGACGTCGTCAAGACGCGAAAGCGATGTTTGTTTGATGACAGGAGATACCAGACCCATCAGCTCCGCTTCCTTATCCAGTCTGGAGAAAGCACAACTCACGGCGCGCTTGTTGATGCCAGTAATGTCAATATCAAAGGCGTACGCCAGCAACTGTACACTCTTATACAATAGAAGATTATCCCTGCGGGTTAGGGGTTCAAGAATTTACCCGCGGTAAGGCATGCCTGTCGTAAGAGGCGACTAAAATCCAATAGTTCCCGCGATAGTCGAGTCTTTATACCGGAACGACCCGGATTTTTATCCGGCCAAGGACTGTCATTCCCGCAACATTCCCCAAAAATTACTTTGAGGAATATTTTTGCGGCTACAACAACAACAACAACAACAACAAGATCTGATGAGTCGGCGTTAGGAGTTTTCGATGGAAAAGTTTTTGCGTAAACTTTACGGTCCTCTACGAGTTGGTAATGGCAAATACCGCAGCCGACATGACATAGATCAGCGAATAAAGAAACAGCGGCTACGCTGGCTAGGCCATGTGATTCGGATGGATAAGAATACTCCAGCTCTGAAAGCTTTCAATGCAGTACCCGCCGGTAGAAGCAGAGGGAGGAAGACCCCCACTCCGTGTGAAAGACCATACAGAGACCTCGCCAACATGGGCTATCCTCCAATCAGTGGTGGATAGCTCCTCGTTGCCAAGCTGGATGAGTTCCAGAATATCCTTGTGATCGGAGAGCTCTGTTGGCACCCAAGCCCAGGCTCGTGACCTGCTAGGGATTTTACTATATCTTTTCTTCTGAGTTTTTTGAGTGAGGTGAAAAAGTTTCTCAACCGGGGTGATTTGACTGTTTGATACGTTTATGGACGTAAACATATCGCCAAAAGTTGGTCAGGAGAGATAGTCTCCTTTAAACATCTCGGTGTCGCAAGGGAGTAAATAAATATTGTGAACATTAGAAGCTTCATATATTTTTCTTATTATGATCGATTTGATGTTTCAGCAAGATTATCCATTGCTGACTGACATCGTTTGTAGCTACAGTATGCGCTCTTATTGCTTTTATTATTTCTTAATAGCTCTTATTTCTTTCGGAGCAATATCTTCTGAGTTCATGAGATCATCAAAGGCTGATTTAGTTTTCGCCCACAAAAGCTTTAAGTTTTGATTGCTCAAAAACAAGAGAGTGATTAGAATGCTGTGAAATTGGCGCATTATTGTAATCAGATTTGAAGTCGGAAATTAAATTAGACGAAGAACAATATTTTGAGTAATATTTCTATACAAAACTAAATACTATATAATCACAAAATATATATGGAAATCTCGTTGTAGATCACTGGAGAAACTCAATAGAGTGGGCGAACGAAACAAAGTTCAGCTCATCTGGGTTCCGGGACACACAGGTATTGAAGGAAACGAACAAGCAGATAGACTAGCATAACAAGCTGCCTCAACCTCTCCTACAGGACCCGAGCCATTCTTTTCCTTAGGTCCCCACTCAATTAGAGAAGAGATAAGAAGGGAGGAAATGAGAGTAAGAAACAGCTATTGGTATTGTAGCGACGGAATGAGACAATCGAAGAAACTTATAAACGGCTACAATTCCAAAAGATTTAATAATATAATAGTACTTAGTAAGGATAATTTAAGAATAATAACATCTGCATCTTTGACATCGAAATCACCGGAACGGAACCTAGCAAACCACTTTTGTGCTACACGTTCGTTTACAGTATCGGGCCCATAAACTAAATTACTTTTTTCAGCCGCTTTGGCTGCTTTTTCGCCTTGATCGAAGAAAAATTGTAAAATATAGCGAGTTTTCTCCTTGCTCACAACGTACTGAGCCAATCCATCGAAAACCTGTCAAAGTCAAACTTTTAGCGCGAATAAACACGTTTTCAGCGTTGTATGGTATGACATGATGCGAAACGTAACACTAGTACTATGGACAATAACGCCATCTCTTAGATAAAAACCGAACGAAGTTTTTACTTTACCTAATATTTCGGTGGAAATCCGTTTATAATTTTATATATTGGGTGTATGCATTAATTCGTGCGGTTTTTTTTTCTCGAAAATAAAAACTTTATTGTGAAAAAATTGTCTTGATCAACTCCTAATACTTTTGCAAGTTCTTCTTGCGTCTGGCATGCATCTGCGTCGAGCAATGTCTCCAATTCTTCGTCTTGAAACTTTTTTGACTGTCCGTCGTCCGTCACCATAAACGTCCAGTAAAATACGATGGCTTTCGGTGGCACTTTTCTTCATGTTAAAGTAATGAAGAAGAACTCCCCGCAAATGAATGAAACAAATTGTTTTTCACGCTAAAACAAACGACATCTACTGAAAACGACGCGAAATGAATATAGCCACAGATGAACACGACGCGAAATAATACTAGTAGAGCCCTCTCTTAGAAAACCGCACGAATGCATACACCCAATATAAACTTCAAAACGCTGTTTTAGTAAACGAGTAAGCCTCATTGCTCCGTTTTTCATTTTTAGAAGTTTCAATATAATTGGCGCTTTGTAACCGCTGAAGCGATTTTCGGCCGAGCTCCTCCTCAAATTTGTGGTTTTGCGTTTTGATGTTTTTCCAACAAATGGAGGGTCCTACAGTTTATACTAAGCCGCCTCCGAACGGCTGATGGTTTTTTTACAAGGAACCTTTTTTCCATATCCGAAATACAATCGGAGGGGTGGACATTCCCTGCCGAGGGGCGACCGCGATTTGAAAATTTAACTTAATTTTTTATTTAAATTAATTTTCCTTAACTTTTGGATGTTGGTGGCACCGGGATTTGAACCCGAGCCTTCCGAATGTAAGTACGCAATGCCAACCACTCGGCTACTGCGGCCAGCTTCTCCATTTGTATATTTGACATTATAAATTTGTTTATATTTGTTATTGTGGCACAATACTAAAAATAAGGCTCTATAATTGATTTTTACAGTGTTATTTTATACTTGTTTGCTCAAATAACTACATGTCCTGCTTACTGCTTCCGCGATTAAAGCCGAATTTATAACATTGCGCCATTCACTCCGTTTTTTCGCTCTTTTGCACCAATTGGAGATACCAAGCAGAGCCAGGTCCCTCTCTACCTGGTCCTTCCAACGGAGTGGAGGTCTTCCCCTTCCTCTGCTTCCACCGGCGGGTACTGCATCGAGTGTTCTTATCCATCCAGACCACATGACCTAGCTAGCGTAACCGGTGTTTCTTGATTAGCTGAAGTATGTCAATGTCGCCCTATATCTCATACAGCTCATCATTCCATTTGCTGCGGTATTCGCCGTTACCAACTCGTAGAGGACCGAAAATCTTACTCAAAACCTTTCTCCCGAAAACTCCTAACGCCGACTCATCAGATGTTGTCATCGTATATGCTTCCGCACCATGCGCCCTGCTAAGAATGTGATATGCGTCTAGAGTATGATTTTCGTTCGTCGAGATAGGACTTTACTTTAGCACCTGTTGGAAAGAGTGATTCTGCTTTGAATTTAAGGCTAACATTGTTTTTGGTATTAATACTGGTTGTAAGATAAACGACTTCAAAGTTATGACTGTCAAGAGTGACGTCGTCAAGACGCGAAAGCGATGTTTGTTTGATGACAGGAGATACCAGACCCATCAGCTCCGCTTCCTTATCCAGTCTGGAGAAAGCACAACTCACGGCGCGCTTGTTGATGCCAGTAATGTCAATATCAAAGGCGTACGCCAGCAACTGTACACTCTTATACAATAGAAGATTATCCCTGCGGGTTAGGGGTTCAAGAATTTACCCGCGGTAAGGCATGCCTGTCGTAAGAGGCGACTAAAATCCAATAGTTCCCGCGATAGTCGAGTCTTTATACCGGAACGACCCGGATTTTTATCCGGCCAAGGACTGTCATTCCCGCAACATTCCCCAAAAATTACTTTGAGGAATATTTTTGCGGCTACAACAACAACAACAACAACAACAACAACAAGATCTGATGAGTCGGCGTTAGGAGTTTTCGATGGAAAAGTTTTTGCGTAAACTTTACGGTCCTCTACGAGTTGGTAATGGCAAATACCGCAGCCGACATGACATAGATCAGCGAATAAAGAAACAGCGGCTACGCTGGCTAGGCCATGTGATTCGGATGGATAAGAATACTCCAGCTCTGAAAGCTTTCAATGCAGTACCCGCCGGTAGAAGCAGAGGGAGGAAGACCCCCACTCCGTGTGAAAGACCATACAGAGACCTCGCCAACATGGGCTATCCTCCAATCAGTGGTGGATAGCTCCTCGTTGCCAAGCTGGATGAGTTCCAGAATATCCTTGTGATCGGAGAGCTCTGTTGGCACCCAAGCCCAGGCTCGTGACCTGCTAGGGATTTTACTATATCTTTTCTTCTGAGTTTTTTGAGTGAGGTGAAAAAGTTTCTCAACCGGGGTGATTTGACTGTTTGATACGTTTATGGACGTAAACATATCGCCAAAAGTTGGTCAGGAGAGATAGTCTCCTTTAAACATCTCGGTGTCGCAAGGGAGTAAATAAATATTGTGAACATTAGAAGCTTCATATATTTTTCTTATTATGATCGATTTGATGTTTCAGCAAGATTATCCATTGCTGACTGACATCGTTTGTAGCTACAGTATGCGCTCTTATTGCTTTTATTATTTCTTAATAGCTCTTATTTCTTTCGGAGCAATATCTTCTGAGTTCATGAGATCATCAAAGGCTGATTTAGTTTTCGCCCACAAAAGCTTTAAGTTTTGATTGCTCAAAAACAAGAGAGTGCTTAGAATGCTGTGAAATTGGCGCATTATTGTAATCAGATTTGAAGTCGGAAATTAAATTAGACGAAGAACAATATTTTGAGTAATATTTCTATACAAAACTAAATACTATATAATCACAAAATATATATGGAAATCTCGTTGTAGATCACTGGAGAAACTCAATAGAGTGGGCGAACGAAACAAAGTTCAGCTCATCTGGGTTCCGGGACACACATAAATTGAAGGAAACGAACAAGCAGATAGACTAGCATAACAAGCTGCCTCAACCTCTCCTACAGGACCCGAGCCATTCTTTTCCTTAGGTCCCCACTCAATTAGAGAAGAGATAAGAAGGGAGGAAATGAGAGTAAGAAACAGCTATTGGTATTGTAGCGACGGAATGAGACAATCGAAGAAACTTATAAACGGCTACAATTCCAAAAGATTTAATAATATAATAGTACTTAGTAAGAATAATTTAAGAATAATAACATCTGCATCTTTGACATCGAAATTACCGGAACGGAACCTAGCAAACCACTTTTGTGCTACACGTTCGTTTACAGTATCGGGCCCATAAACTAAATTACTTTTTTCAGCCGCTTTGGCTGCTTTTTCACCTTGATCGAAGAAAAATTGTAAAATATAGCGAGTTTTCTCCTTGCTCACAACATACTGAGCCAATCCATCGAAAACCTGTCAAAGTCAAACTTTTAGCGCGAATAAACACGTTTTCAGCGTTGTATGGTATGACATGATGCGACACGTAACACTAGTACTATGGACAATAACGCCATCTCTTAGATAAAAACCGAACGAAGTTTTTACTTTACCTAATATTTCGGTGGAAATCCGTTTATAATTTTATATATTGGGTGTATGCATTAATTCGTGCGGTTTTTTTTTTCTCGAAAATAAAAACTTTATTGTGAAAAAATTGTCTTGATCAACTCCTAATACCTTTGCAAGTTCTTCTTGCGTCTGGCATGCATCTGCGTCGAGCAATGTCTCCAATTCTTCGTCTTGAAACTTTTTTGACTGTCCGTCGTCCGTCACCATAAATGTCCAGTAAAATACGATGGCTTTCGGTAGCACTTTTCTTCATGTTAAAGTAATGAAGAAGAACTCCCCGCAAATGAATGAAACAAATTGTTTTTCACGCTAAAACAAACGACATCTACTGAAAACGACGCGAAATGAATATAGCCACAGATGAACACGACGCGAAATAATACTAGTAGAGCCCTCTCTTAGAAAACCGCACGAATTAATGCATACACCCAATATAAACTTCAAAACGCTGTTTTAGTAAACGAGTAAGCCTCATTGCTCCGTTTTTCATTTTTAGAAGTTTCAATATAATTGGCGCTTTGTAACCGCTGAAGCGATTTTCGGCCGAGTTCCTTCTCAAATTTGTGGTTTTGCGTTTTGATGTTTTTCCAACAAATGGAGGGACCTACAGTTTATACTAAGCCGCCTCCGAACGGCTGATGGTTTTTTTACAAGGAACCTTTTTTCCATATCCGAAATACAATCGGAGGGGTGGACATTCCCTGCCGAGGGGCGACCGCGATTTGAAAATTTAACTTAATTTTTTATTTAAATTAATTTTCCTTAACTTTTGGATGTTGGTGGCACCGGGATTTGAACCCGAGCCTTCCGAATGTAAGTACGCAATGCTAACCACTCGGCTACTGCGGCCAGCTTCTCCATTTGTATATTTGACATTATAAACAAAATTGTGGCACAATACTAAAAATAAGGCTCTATAATTGATTTTTACAGTGTTATTTTATATTTGTTTGCTCAAATAACTACATGTCCTGCTTACTGCTTCCGCGATTAAAGCCGAATTTATAACATTGCGCCATTCACTCCGTTTTTTCGCTCTTTTGCACCAATTGGAGATACCAAGCAGAGCCAGGTTCCTCTCTACCTGGTCCTTCCAACGGAGTGGATGTCTTCCCCTTCCTCTGCTTCCACCGGCGGGTACTGCATCGAGTGTTCTTATCCATCCAGACCACATGACCTAGCTAGCGTAACTGGTGTTTCTTGATTAGCTGAAGTATGTCAATGTCGCCCTATATCTCATACAGCTCATCATTCCATTTGCTGCGGTATTCGCCGTTACCAACTCGTAGAGGACCGAAAATCTTACTCAAAACCTTTCTCCCGAAAACTCCTAACGCCGACTCATCAGATGTTGTCATCGTATATGCTTCCGCACCATGCGCCCTGCTAAGAATGTGATATGCGTCTAGAGTATGATTTTCGTTCGTCAAGATAGGACTTTACTTTAGCACTTGTTGGAAAGAGTGATTCTGCTTTGAATTTAAGGCTAACATTGTTTTTGGTATTAATACTGGTTGTAAGATAAACGACTTCAAAGTTATGACTGTCAAGAGTGACGTCGTCAAGACGCGAAAGCGATGTTTGTTTGATGACAGGAGATACCAGACCCATCAGCTCCGCTTCCTTATCCAGTCTGGAGAAAGCACAACTCACGGCGCGCTTGTTGATGCCAGTAATGTCAATATCAAAGGCGTACGCCAGCAACTGTACACTCTTATACAACAGAAGATTATCCCTGCGGGTTAGGGGTTCAAGAATTTACCCGCGGAAAGGCATGCCTGTCGTAAGAGGCGACTAAAATCCAATAGTTCCCGCGACAGTCGAGTCTTTATACCGGAACGACCCGGATTTTTAGCCGGCCAAGGACTGTCATTCCCGCAACATTCCCCAAAAATTACTTTGAGGAATATTTTTGCGGCTACAACAACAACAACAACATCAACAAGATCTGATGAGTCGGCGTTAGGAGTTTTCGATGGAAAAGTTTTTGCGTAAACTTTACGGTCCTCTACGAGTTGGTAATGGCAAATACCGCAGCCGACATGACATAGATCAGCGAATAAAGAAACAGCGGCTACGCTGGCTAGGCCATGTGATTCGGATGGATAAGAATACTCCAGCTCTGAAAGCTTTCAATGCAGTACCCGCCGGTAGAAGCAGAGGGAGGAAGACCCCCACTCCGTGTGAAAGACCATACAGAGACCTCGCCAACATGGGCTATCCTCCAATCAGTGGTGGATAGCTCCTCGTTGCCAAGCTGGATGAGTTCCAGAATATCCTTGTGATCGGAGAGCTCTGTTGGCACCCAAGCCCAGGCTCGTGACCTGCTAGGGATTTTACTATATCTTTTCTTCTGAGTTTTTTGAGTGAGGTGAAAAAGTTTCTCAACCGGGGTGATTTGACTGTTTGATACGTTTATGGACGTAAACATATCGCCAAAAGTTGGTCAGGAGAGATAGTCTCCTTTAAACATCTCGGTGTCGCAAGGGAGTAAATAAATATTGTGACCATTAGAAGCTTCATATATTTTTCTTATTATGATCGATTTGATGTTTCAGCAAGATTATCCATTGCTGACTGACATCGTTTCTAGCTACAATATGCACTCTTATTGCTTTTATTATTTCTTAATAGCTCTTATTTCTTTCGGAGCAATATCTTCTGAGTTCATGAGATCATCAAAGGCTGATTTAGTTTTCGCCCACAAAAGCTTTAAGTTTTGATTGCTCAAAAACAAGAGAGTGCTTAGAATGCTGTGAAATTGGCGCATTATTGTAATCAGATTTGAAGTCGGAAATTAAATTAGACGAAGAACAATATTTTGAGTAATATTTCTATACAAAACTAAATACTATATAATCACAAAATATATATGGAAATCTCGTTGTAGATCACTGGAGAAACTCAATAGAGTGGGCGAACGAAACAAAGTTCAGCTCATCTGGGTTCCGGGACACACAGGTATTGAAGGAAACGAACAAGCAGATAGACTAGCATAACAAGCTGCCTCAACCTCTCCTACAGGACCCGAGCCATTCTTTTCCTTAGGTCCCCACTCAATTAGAGAAGAGATAAGAAGGGAGGAAATGAGAGTAAGAAACAGCTATTGGTATTGTAGCGAAGGAATGAGACAATCGAAGAAACTTATAAACGGCTACAATTCCAAAAGATTTAATAATATAATAGTACTTAGTAAGAATAATTTAAGAATAATAACATTTGCATCTTTGACATCGAAATCACCGGAACGGAACCCAGCAAACCACTTTTGTGCTACACGTTCGTTTACAGTATCGGGCCCATAAACTAAATTACTTTTTTCAGCCGCTTTTTCGCCTTGATCGAAGAAAAATTGTAAAATATAGCGAGTTTTCTCCTTGCTCACAACGTACTGAGCCAATCCATCGAAAACCTGTCAAAGTCAAACTTTTAGCGCGAATAAACACGTTTTCAGCGTTGTATGGTATGACATGATGCGACACGTAACACTAGTACTATGGACAATAACGCCATCTCTTAGATAAAAACCGAACGAAGTTTTTACTTTACCTAATATTTCGGTGGAAATCCGTTTATAATTTTATATATTGGGTGTATGCATTAATTCGTGCGGTTTTTTTTTTCTCGAAAATAAAAACTTTATTGTGAAAAAATTGTCTTGATCAACTCCTAATACCTTTGCAAGTTCTTCTTGCGTCTGGCATGCATCTGCGTCGAGCAATGTCTCCAATTCTTCGTCTTGAAACTTTTTTGACTGTCCGTCGTCCGTCACCATAAATGTCCAGTAAAATACGATGGCTTTCGGTAGCACTTTTCTTCATGTTAAAGTAATGAAGAAGAACTCCCCGCAAATGAATGAAACAAATTGTTTTTCACGCTAAAACAAACGACATCTACTGAAAACGACGCGAAATGAATATAGCCACAGATGAACACGACGCGAAATAATACTAGTAGAGCCCTCTCTTAGAAAACCGCACGAATTAATGCATACACCCAATATAAACTTCAAAACGCTGTTTTAGTAAACGAGTAAGCCTCATTGCTCCGTTTTTCATTTTTAGAAGTTTCAATATAATTGGCGCTTTGTAACCGCTGAAGCGATTTTCGGCCGAGTTCCTTCTCAAATTTGTGGTTTTGCGTTTTGATGTTTTTCCAACAAATGGAGGGACCTACAGTTTATACTAAGCCGCCTCCGAACGGCTGATGGTTTTTTTACAAGGAACCTTTTTTCCATATCCGAAATACAATCGGAGGGGTGGACATTCCCTGCCGAGGGGCGACCGCGATTTGAAAATTTAACTTAATTTTTTATTTAAATTAATTTTCCTTAACTTTTGGATGTTGGTGGCACCGGGATTTGAACCCGAGCCTTCCGAATGTAAGTACGCAATGCTAACCACTCGGCTACTGCGGCCAGCTTCTCCATTTGTATATTTGACATTATAAACAAAATTGTGGCACAATACTAAAAATAAGGCTCTATAATTGATTTTTACAGTGTTATTTTATATTTGTTTGCTCAAATAACTACATGTCCTGCTTACTGCTTCCGCGATTAAAGCCGAATTTATAACATTGCGCCATTCACTCCGTTTTTTCGCTCTTTTGCACCAATTGGAGATACCAAGCAGAGCCAGGTTCCTCTCTACCTGGTCCTTCCAACGGAGTGGATGTCTTCCCCTTCCTCTGCTTCCACCGGCGGGTACTGCATCGAGTGTTCTTATCCATCCAGACCACATGACCTAGCTAGCGTAACTGGTGTTTCTTGATTAGCTGAAGTATGTCAATGTCGCCCTATATCTCATACAGCTCATCATTCCATTTGCTGCGGTATTCGCCGTTACCAACTCGTAGAGGACCGAAAATCTTACTCAAAACCTTTCTCCCGAAAACTCCTAACGCCGACTCATCAGATGTTGTCATCGTATATGCTTCCGCACCATGCGCCCTGCTAAGAATGTGATATGCGTCTAGAGTATGATTTTCGTTCGTCAAGATAGGACTTTACTTTAGCACTTGTTGGAAAGAGTGATTCTGCTTTGAATTTAAGGCTAACATTGTTTTTGGTATTAATACTGGTTGTAAGATAAACGACTTCAAAGTTATGACTGTCAAGAGTGACGTCGTCAAGACGCGAAAGCGATGTTTGTTTGATGACAGGAGATACCAGACCCATCAGCTCCGCTTCCTTATCCAGTCTGGAGAAAGCACAACTCACGGCGCGCTTGTTGATGCCAGTAATGTCAATATCAAAGGCGTACGCCAGCAACTGTACACTCTTATACAACAGAAGATTATCCCTGCGGGTTAGGGGTTCAAGAATTTACCCGCGGAAAGGCATGCCTGTCGTAAGAGGCGACTAAAATCCAATAGTTCCCGCGACAGTCGAGTCTTTATACCGGAACGACCCGGATTTTTAGCCGGCCAAGGACTGTCATTCCCGCAACATTCCCCAAAAATTACTTTGAGGAATATTTTTGCGGCTACAACAACAACAACAACATCAACAAGATCTGATGAGTCGGCGTTAGGAGTTTTCGATGGAAAAGTTTTTGCGTAAACTTTACGGTCCTCTACGAGTTGGTAATGGCAAATACCGCAGCCGACATGACATAGATCAGCGAATAAAGAAACAGCGGCTACGCTGGCTAGGCCATGTGATTCGGATGGATAAGAATACTCCAGCTCTGAAAGCTTTCAATGCAGTACCCGCCGGTAGAAGCAGAGGGAGGAAGACCCCCACTCCGTGTGAAAGACCATACAGAGACCTCGCCAACATGGGCTATCCTCCAATCAGTGGTGGATAGCTCCTCGTTGCCAAGCTGGATGAGTTCCAGAATATCCTTGTGATCGGAGAGCTCTGTTGGCACCCAAGCCCAGGCTCGTGACCTGCTAGGGATTTTACTATATCTTTTCTTCTGAGTTTTTTGAGTGAGGTGAAAAAGTTTCTCAACCGGGGTGATTTGACTGTTTGATACGTTTATGGACGTAAACATATCGCCAAAAGTTGGTCAGGAGAGATAGTCTCCTTTAAACATCTCGGTGTCGCAAAGGGAGTAAATAAATATTGTGACCATTAGAAGCTTCATATATTTTTCTTATTATGATCGATTTGATGTTTCAGCAAGATTATCCATTGCTGACTGACATCGTTTCTAGCTACAATATGCACTCTTATTGCTTTTATTATTTCTTAATAGCTCTTATTTCTTTCGGAGCAATATCTTCTGAGTTCATGAGATCATCAAAGGCTGATTTAGTTTTCGCCCACAAAAGCTTTAAGTTTTGATTGCTCAAAAACAAGAGAGTGCTTAGAATGCTGTGAAATTGGCGCATTATTGTAATCAGATTTGAAGTCGGAAATTAAATTAGACGAAGAACAATATTTTGAGTAATATTTCTATACAAAACTAAATACTATATAATCACAAAATATATATGGAAATCTCGTTGTAGATCACTGGAGAAACTCAATAGAGTGGGCGAACGAAACAAAGTTCAGCTCATCTGGGTTCCGGGACACACAGGTATTGAAGGAAACGAACAAGCAGATAGACTAGCATAACAAGCTGCCTCAACCTCTCCTACAGGACCCGAGCCATTCTTTTCCTTAGGTCCCCACTCAATTAGAGAAGAGATAAGAAGGGAGGAAATGAGAGTAAGAAACAGCTATTGGTATTGTAGCGAAGGAATGAGACAATCGAAGAAACTTATAAACGGCTACAATTCCAAAAGATTTAATAATATAATAGTACTTAGTAAGAATAATTTAAGAATAATAACATTTGCATCTTTGACATCGAAATCACCGGAACGGAACCCAGCAAACCACTTTTGTGCTACACGTTCGTTTACAGTATCGGGCCCATAAACTAAATTACTTTTTTCAGCCGCTTTTTCGCCTTGATCGAAGAAAAATTGTAAAATATAGCGAGTTTTCTCCTTGCTCACAACGTACTGAGCCAATCCATCGAAAACCTGTCAAAGTCAAACTTTTAGCGCGAATAAACACGTTTTCAGCGTTGTATGGTATGACATGATGCGACACGTAACACTAGTACTATGGACAATAACGCCATCTCTTAGATAAAAACCGAACGAAGTTTTTACTTTACCTAATATTTCGGTGGAAATCCGTTTATAATTTTATATATTGGGTGTATGCATTAATTCGTGCGGTTTTTTTTTCTCGAAAATAAAAACTTTATTGTGAAAAAATTGTCTTGATCAACTCCTAATACTTTTGCAAGTTCTTCTTGCGTCTGGCATGCATCTGCGTCGAGCAATGTCTCCAATTCTTCGTCTTGAAACTTTTTTGACTGTCCGTCGTCCGTCACCATAAACGTCCAGTAAAATACGATGGCTTTCGGTAGCACTTTTCTTCATGTTAAAGTAATGAAGAAGAACTCCCCGCAAATGAATGAAACAAATTGTTTTTCACGCTAAAACAAACGACATCTACTGAAAACGACGCGAAATGAATATAGCCACAGATGAACACGACGCGAAATAATACTAGTAGAGCCCTCTCTTAGAAAACCGCACGAATTAATGCATACACCCAATATAAACTTCAAAACGCTGTTTTAGTAAACGAGTAAGCCTCATTGCTCCGTTTTTCATTTTTAGAAGTTTCAATATAATTGGCGCTTTGTAACCGCTGAAGCGATTTTCGGCCGAGCTCCTCCTCAAATTTGTGGTTTTGCGTTTTGATGTTTTTCCAACAAATGGAGGGACCTACAGTTTATACTAAGCCGCCTCCGAACGGCTGATGGTTTTTTTACAAGGAACCTTTTTTCCATATCCGAAATACAATCGGAGGGGTGGACATTCCCTGCCGAGGGGCGACCGCGATTTGAAAATTTAACTTAATTTTTTATTTAAATTAATTTTCCTTAACTTTTGGATGTTGGTGGCACCGGGATTTGAACCCGAGCCTTCCGAATGTAAGTACGCAATGCTAACCACTCGGCCACTGCGGCCAGTTTCTCCATTTGTATATTTGACATTATAAACAAAATTGTGGCACAATACTAAAAATAAGGCTCTATAATTGATTTTTACAGTGTTATTTTATACTTGTTTGCTCAAATAACTACATGTCCTCTTAATGAAACCAGCAACAAGTGCAAGCGGCACTTACTTCACTGGCGTAGACACTGCTTACGCGATTAAAGCCGAATTTATAACATTGCGCCATTCACTCCGTTTTTTCGCTCTTTTGCACCAATTGGAGATACCAAGCAGAGCCAGGTCCCTCTCTACCTGGTCCTTCCAACGGAGTGGAGGTCTTCCCCTTCCTCTGCTTCCACCGGCGGGTACTGCATCGAGTGTTCTTATCCATCCAGACCACATGACCTAGCTAGCGTAACCGGTGTTTCTTGATTAGCTGAAGTATGTCAATGTCGCCCTATATCTCATACAGCTCATCATTCCATTTGCTGCGGTATTCGCCGTTACCAACTCGTAGAGGACCGAAAATCTTACTCAAAACCTTTCTCCCGAAAACTCCTAACGCCGACTCATCAGATGTTGTCATCGTATATGCTTCCGCACCATGCGCCCTGCTAAGAATGTGATATGCGTCTAGAGTATGATTTTCGTTCGTCGAGATAGGACTTTACTTTAGCACCTGTTGGAAAGAGTGATTCTGCTTTGAATTTAAGGCTAACATTGTTTTTGGTTTTGATACTGGTTGTAAGATAAACGACTTCAAAGTTATGACTGTCAAGAGTGACGTCGTCAAGACGCGAAAGCGATGTTTGTTTGATGACAGGAGATACCAGACCCATCAGCTCCGCTTCCTTATCCAGTCTGGAGAAAGCACAACTCACAGCACGTTTGTTGATGCCAGTAATGTCAATATCAAAGGCGTACGCCAGCAACTGTATACTCTTATACAATAGAAGATTATCCCTGCGGGTTAGGGGTTCAAGAATTTACCCGCGGTAAGGCATGCCTGTCGTAAGAGGCGACTAAAATCCAATAGTTCCCGCGACAGTCGAGTCTTTATACCGGAACGACCCGGATTTTTATCCGGCCAAGGACTGTCATTCCCGCAACATTCCCCAAAAATTACTTTGAGGAATATTTTTGCGGCTACAACAACAACAACAACAACAACAACAAGATCTGATGAGTCGGCGTTAGGAGTTTTCGATGGAAGAGTTTTTGCGTAAAATTTACGGTCCTCTACGAGTTGGTAATGGCAAATACCGCAGCCGACATGACATAGATCAGCGAATAAAGAAACAGCGGCTACGCTGGCTAGGCCATGTGATCCGGATGGATAAGAATACTCCAGCTCTGAAAGCTTTCAATGCAGTACCCGCCGGTAGAAGCAGAGGGAGGAAGACCCCCACTCCGTGTGAAAGACCATACAGAGACCTCGCCAACATGGGCTATCCTCCAATCAGTAATGGATAGCTCCTCGTTGCCAAGCTGGATGAGTTGCATAATATCCTTGTGATCGGAGAGCTCTTTTGGCACCCAAGCCCAGGCTCGTGACCTGCTAGGGATTTTACTACATCTTTTCTTCTGAGTTTTTTGAGTGAGGCAAAAAGTTTCTCAACCGGGGTGATGCGACTGTTTGATACGTTTATGGACGTAAACATATCGCCAAAAGTTGGTCAGGAGAGATAGTCTCCTTTAAACATCTCGGTGTCGCAAGGGAGTAAATAAATATTGTGAACATTAGAAGCTTCATATATTTTTCTTATTATGATCGATTTGATGTTTCAGCAAGATTATCCATTGCTGACTGACATCGTTTGTAGCTACAGTATGCACTCTTATTGCTTTTATTATTTCTTAATAGCTCTTATTTCTTTCGGAGCAATATCTTCTGAGTTCATGAGATCATCAAAGGCTGATTTAGTTTTCGCCCACAAAAGCTTTAAGTTTTGATTGCTCAAAAACAAGAGAGTGCTTAGAATGCTGTGAAATTGGCGCATTATTGTAATCAGATTTGAAGTCGGAAATTAAATTAGACGAAGAACAATATTTTGAGTAATATTTCTATACAAAACTAAATACTATATAATCACAAAATATATATGGAAATCTCGTTGTAGATCACTGGAGAAACTCAATAGAGTGGGCGAACGAAACAAAGTTCAGCTCATCTGGGTTCCGGGACACACAGGTATTGAAGGAAACGAACAAGCAGATAGACTAGCATAACAAGCTGCCTCAACCTCTCCTACAGGACCCGAGCCATTCTTTTCCTTAGGTCCCCACTCAATTAGAGAAGAGATAAGAAGGGAGGAAATGAGAGTAAGAAACAGCTATTGGTATTGTAGCGAAGGAATGAGACAATCGAAGAAACTTATAAACGGCTACAATTCCAAAAGATTTAATAATATAATAGTACTTAGTAAGAATAATTTAAGAATAATAACATTTGCATCTTTGACATCGAAATCACCGGAACGGAACCCAGCAAACCACTTTTGTGCTACACGTTCGTTTACAGTATCGGGCCCATAAACTAAATTACTTTTTTCAGCCGCTTTTTCGCCTTGATCGAAGAAAAATTGTAAAATATAGCGAGTTTTCTCCTTGCTCACAACGTACTGAGCCAATCCATCGAAAACCTGTCAAAGTCAAACTTTTAGCGCGAATAAACACGTTTTCAGCGTTGTATGGTATGACATGATGCGACTCGTAACACTAGTACTATGGACAATAACGCCATCTCTTAGATAAAAACCGAACGAAGTTTTTACTTTACCTAATATTTCGGTGGAAATCCGTTTATAATTTTATATATTGGGTGTATGCATTAATTCGTGCGGTTTTTTTTTCTCGAAAATAAAAACTTTATTGTGAAAAAATTGTCTTGATCAACTCCTAATACTTTTGCAAGTTCTTCTTGCGTCTGGCATGCATCTGCGTCGAGCAATGTCTCCAATTCTTCGTCTTGAAACTTTTTTGACTGTCCGTCGTCCGTCACCATAAACGTCCAGTAAAATACGATGGCTTTCGGTAGCACTTTTCTTCATGTTAAAGTAATGAAGAAGAACTCCCCGCAAATGAATGAAACAAATTGTTTTTCACGCTAAAACAAACGACATCTACTGAAAACGACGCGAAATGAATATAGCCACAGATGAACACGACGCGAAATAATACTAGTAGAGCCCTCTCTTAGAAAACCGCACGAATTAATGCATACACCCAATATAAACTTCAAAACGCTGTTTTAGTAAACGAGTAAGCCTCATTGCTCCGTTTTTCATTTTTAGAAGTTTCAATATAATTGGCGCTTTGTAACCGCTGAAGCGATTTTCGGCCGAGCTCCTCCTCAAATTTGTGGTTTTGCGTTTTGATGTTTTTCCAACAAATGGAGGGACCTACAGTTTATACTAAGCCGCCTCCGAACGGCTGATGGTTTTTTTACAAGGAACCTTTTTTCCATATCCGAAATACAATCGGAGGGGTGGACATTCCCTGCCGAGGGGCGACCGCGATTTGAAAATTTAACTTAATTTTTTATTTAAATTAATTTTCCTTAACTTTTGGATGTTGGTGGCACCGGGATTTGAACCCGAGCCTTCCGAATGTAAGTACGCAATGCTAACCACTCGGCCACTGCGGCCAGTTTCTCCATTTGTATATTTGACATTATAAACAAAGTTGTGGCACAATACTAAAAATAAGGCTCTATAATTGATTTTTACAGTGTTATTTTATACTTGTTTGCTCAAATAACTACATGTCCTCTTAATGAAACCAGCAACAAGTGCAAGCGGCACTTACTTCACTGGCGTAGACACTGCTTACGCGATTAAAGCCGAATTTATAACATTGCGCCATTCACTCCGTTTTTTCGCTCTTTTGCACCAATTGGAGATACCAAGCAGAGCCAGGTCCCTCTCTACCTGGTCCTTCCAACGGAGTGGAGGTCTTCCCCTTCCTCTGCTTCCACCGGCGGGTACTGCATCGAGTGTTCTTATCCATCCAGACCACATGACCTAGCTAGCGTAACCGGTGTTTCTTGATTAGCTGAAGTATGTCAATGTCGCCCTATATCTCATACAGCTCATCATTCCATTTGCTGCGGTATTCGCCGTTACCAACTCGTAGAGGACCGAAAATCTTACTCAAAACCTTTCTCCCGAAAACTCCTAACGCCGACTCATCAGATGTTGTCATCGTATATGCTTCCGCACCATGCGCCCTGCTAAGAATGTGATATGCGTCTAGAGTATGATTTTCGTTCGTCGAGATAGGACTTTACTTTAGCACCTGTTGGAAAGAGTGATTCTGCTTTGAATTTAAGGCTAACATTGTTTTTGGTTTTGATACTGGTTGTAAGATAAACGACTTCAAAGTTATGACTGTCAAGAGTGACGTCGTCAAGACGCGAAAGCGATGTTTGTTTGATGACAGGAGATACCAGACCCATCAGCTCCGCTTCCTTATCCAGTCTGGAGAAAGCACAACTCACAGCACGTTTGTTGATGCCAGTAATGTCAATATCAAAGGCGTACGCCAGCAACTGTATACTCTTATACAATAGAAGATTATCCCTGCGGGTTAGGGGTTCAAGAATTTACCCGCGGTAAGGCATGCCTGTCGTAAGAGGCGACTAAAATCCAATAGTTCCCGCGACAGTCGAGTCTTTATACCGGAACGACCCGGATTTTTATCCGGCCAAGGACTGTCATTCCCGCAACATTCCCCAAAAATTACTTTGAGGAATATTTTTGCGGCTACAACAACAACAACAACAACAACAACAACAACAACAACAACAACAACAACAACAACAACAACAACAACAAGATCTGATGAGTCGGCGTTAGGAGTTTTCGATGGAAGAGTTTTTGCGTAAAATTTACGGTCCTCTACGAGTTGGTAATGGCAAATACCGCAGCCGACATGACATAGATCAGCGAATAAAGAAACAGCGGCTACGCTGGCTAGGCCATGTGATCCGGATGGATAAGAATACTCCAGCTCTGAAAGCTTTCAATGCAGTACCCGCCGGTAGAAGCAGAGGGAGGAAGACCCCCACTCCGTGTGAAAGACCATACAGAGACCTCGCCAACATGGGCTATCCTCCAATCAGTAATGGATAGCTCCTCGTTGCCAAGCTGGATGAGTTGCATAACATCCTTGTGATCGGAGAGCTCTTTTGGCACCCAAGCCCAGGCTCGTGACCTGCTAGGGATTTTACTACATCTTTTCTTCTGAGTTTTTTGAGTGAGGCAAAAAGTTTCTCAACCGGGGTGATGCGACTGTTTGATACGTTTATGGACGTAAACATATCGCCAAAAGTTGGTCAGGAGAGATAGTCTCCTTTAAACATCTCGGTGTCGCAAGGGAGTAAATAAATATTGTGAACATTAGAAGCTTCATATATTTTTCTTATTATGATCGATTTGATGTTTCAGCAAGATTATCCATTGCTGACTGACATCGTTTGTAGCTACAGTATGCACTCTTATTGCTTTTATTATTTCTTAATAGCTCTTATTTCTTTCGGAGCAATATCTTCTGAGTTCATGAGATCATCAAAGGCTGATTTAGTTTTCGCCCACAAAAGCTTTAAGTTTTGATTGCTCAAAAACAAGAGAGTGCTTAGAATGCTGTGAAATTGGCGCATTATTGTAATCAGATTTGAAGTCGGAAATTAAATTAGACGAAGAACAATATTTTGAGTAATATTTCTATACAAAACTAAATACTATATAATCACAAAATATATATGGAAATCTCGTTGTAGATCACTGGAGAAACTCAATAGAGTGGGCGAACGAAACAAAGTTCAGCTCATCTGGGTTCCGGGACACACAGGTATTGAAGGAAACGAACAAGCAGATAGACTAGCATAACAAGCTGCCTCAACCTCTCCTACAGGACCCGAGCCATTCTTTTCCTTAGGTCCCCACTCAATTAGAGAAGAGATAAGAAGGGAGGAAATGAGAGTAAGAAACAGCTATTGGTATTGTAGCGACGGAATGAGACAATCGAAGAAACTTATAAACGGCTACAATTCCAAAAGATTTAATAATATAATAGTACTTAGTAAGAATAATTTAAGAATAATAACATTTGCATCTTTGACATCGAAATCACCGGAACGGAACCCAGCAATTGTATGGTATGACATGATGCGACACGTAACACTAGTACTATGGACAATAACGCCATCTCTTAGATAAAAACCGAACGAAGTTTTTACTTTACCTAATATTTCGGTGGAAATCCGTTTATAATTTTATATATTGGGTGTATGCATTAATTCGTGCGGTTTTTTTTTTCTCGAAAATAAAAACTTTATTGTGAAAAAATTGTCTTGATCAACTCCTAATACTTTTGCAAGTTCTTCTTGCGTCTGGCATGCATCTGCGTCGAGCAATGTCTCCAATTCTTCGTCTTGAAACTTTTTTGACTGTCCGTCGTCCGTCACCATAAACGTCCAGTAAAATACGATGGCTTTCGGTAGCACTTTTCTTCATGTTAAAGTAATGAAGAAGAACTCCCCGCAAATGAATGAAACAAATTGTTTTTCACGCTAAAACAAACGACATCTACTGAAAACGACGCGAAATGAATATAGCCACAGATGAACACGACGCGAAATAATACTAGTAGAGCCCTCTCTTAGAAAACCGCACGAATTAATGCATACACCCAATATAAACTTCAAAACGCTGTTTTAGTAAACGAGTAAGCCTCATTGCTCCGTTTTTCATTTTTAGAAGTTTCAATATAATTGGCGCTTTGTAACCGCTGAAGCGATTTTCGGCCGAGCTCCTCCTCAAATTTGTGGTTTTGCGTTTTGATGTTTTTCCAACAAATGGAGGGACCTACAGTTTATACTAAGCCGCCTCCGAACGGCTGATGGTTTTTTTACAAGGAACCTTTTTTCCATATCCGAAATACAATCGGAGGGGTGGACATTCCCTGCCGAGGGGCGACCGCGATTTGAAAATTTAACTTAATATTTTATTTAAATTAATTTTCCTTAACTTTTGGATGTTGGTGGCACCGGGATTTGAACCCGAGCCTTCCGAATGTAAGTACGCAATGCTAACCACTCGGCCACTGCGGCCAGTTTCTCCATTTGTATATTTGACATTATAAACAAAATTGTGGCACAATACTAAAAATAAGGCTCTATAATTGATTTTTACAGTGTTATTTTATACTTGTTTGCTCAAATAACTACATGTCCTCTTAATGAAACCAGCAACAAGTGCAAGCGGCACTTACTTCACTGGCGTAGACACTGCTTACGCGATTAAAGCCGAATTTATAACATTGCGCCATTCACTCCGTTTTTTCGCTCTTTTGCACCAATTGGAGATACCAAGCAGAGCCAGGTCCCTCTCTACCTGGTCCTTCCAACGGAGTGGAGGTCTTCCCCTTCCTCTGCTTCCACCGGCGGGTACTGCATCGAGTGTTCTTATCCATCCAGACCACATGACCTAGCTAGCGTAACCGGTGTTTCTTGATTAGCTGAAGTATGTCAATGTCGCCCTATATCTCATACAGCTCATCATTCCATTTGCTGCGGTATTCGCCGTTACCAACTCGTAGAGGACCGAAAATCTTACTCAAAACCTTTCTCCCGAAAACTCCTAACGCCGACTCATCAGATGTTGTCATCGTATATGCTTCCGCACCATGCGCCCTGCTAAGAATGTGATATGCGTCTAGAGTATGATTTTCGTTCGTCGAGATAGGACTTTACTTTAGCACCTGTTGGAAAGAGTGATTCTGCTTTGAATTTAAGGCTAACATTGTTTTTGGTTTTGATACTGGTTGTAAGATAAACGACTTCAAAGTTATGACTGTCAAGAGTGACGTCGTCAAGACGCGAAAGCGATGTTTGTTTGATGACAGGAGATACCAGACCCATCAGCTCCGCTTCCTTATCCAGTCTGGAGAAAGCACAACTCACAGCACGTTTGTTGATGCCAGTAATGTCAATATCAAAGGCGTACGCCAGCAACTGTATACTCTTATACAATAGAAGATTATCCCTGCGGGTTAGGGGTTCAAGAATTTACCCGCGGTAAGGCATGCCTGTCGTAAGAGGCGACTAAAATCCAATAGTTCCCGCGACAGTCGAGTCTTTATATCGGAACGACCCGGATTTTTATCCGGCCAAGGACTGTCATTCCCGCAACATTCCCCAAAAATTACTTTGAGGAATATTTTTGCGGCTACAACAACAACAACAACAACAACAACAACAACAACAACAACAACAACAACAACAACAACAACAACAACAACAAGATCTGATGAGTCGGCGTTAGGAGTTTTCGATGGAAGAGTTTTTGCGTAAAATTTACGGTCCTCTACGAGTTGGTAATGGCAAATACCGCAGCCGACATGACATAGATCAGCGAATAAAGAAACAGCGGCTACGCTGGCTAGGCCATGTGATCCGGATGGATAAGAATACTCCAGCTCTGAAAGCTTTCAATGCAGTACCCGCCGGTAGAAGCAGAGGGAGGAAGACCCCCACTCCGTGTGAAAGACCATACAGAGACCTCGCCAACATGGGCTATCCTCCAATCAGTAATGGATAGCTCCTCGTTGCCAAGCTGGATGAGTTGCATAATATCCTTGTGATCGGAGAGCTCTTTTGGCACCCAAGCCCAGGCTCGTGACCTGCTAGGGATTTTACTACATCTTTTCTTCTGAGTTTTTTGAGTGAGGCAAAAAGTTTCTCAACCGGGGTGATGCGACTGTTTGATACGTTTATGGACGTAAACATATCGCCAAAAGTTGGTCAGGAGAGATAGTCTCCTTTAAACATCTCGGTGTCGCAAGGGAGTAAATAAATATTGTGAACATTAAAAGCTTCATATATTTTTCATATTATGATCGATTTGATGTTTCAGCAAGATTATCCATTGCTGACTGACATCGTTTGTAGCTACAGTATGCGCTCTTATTGCTTTTATTATTTCTTAATAGCTCTTATTTCTTTCGGAGCAATATCTTCTGAGTTCATGAGATCATCAAAGGCTGATTTAGTTTTCGCCCACAAAAGCTTTAAGTTTTGATTGCTCAAAAACAAGAGAGTGCTTAGAATGCTGTGAAATTGGCGCATTATTGTAATCAGATTTGAAGTCGGAAATTAAATTAGACGAAGAACAATATTTTGAGTAATATTTCTATACAAAACTAAATACTATATAATCACAAAATATATATGGAAATCTCGTTGTAGATCACTGGAGAAACTCAATAGAGTGGGCGAACGAAACAAAGTTCAGCTCATCTGGGTTCCGGGACACACAGGTATTGAAGGAAACGAACAAGCAGATAGACTAGCATAACAAGCTGCCTCAACCTCTCCTACAGGACCCGAGCCATTCTTTTCCTTAGGTCCCCACTCAATTAGAGAAGAGATAAGAAGGGAGGAAATGAGAGTAAGAAACAGCTATTGGTATTGTAGCGACGGAATGAGACAATCGAAGAAACTTATAAACGGCTACAATTCCAAAAGATTTAATAATATAATAGTACTTAGTAAGAATAATTTAAGAATAATAACATTTGCATCTTTGACATCGAAATCACCGGAACGGAACCCAGCAATTGTATGGTATGACATGATGCGACACGTAACACTAGTACTATGGACAATAACGCCATCTCTTAGATAAAAACCGAACGAAGTTTTTACTTTACCTAATATTTCGGTGGAAATCCGTTTATAATTTTATATATTGGGTGTATGCATTAATTCGTGCGGTTTTTTTTTTCTCGAAAATAAAAACTTTATTGTGAAAAAATTGTCTTGATCAACTCCTAATACTTTTGCAAGTTCTTCTTGCGTCTGGCATGCATCTGCGTCGAGCAATGTCTCCAATTCTTCGTCTTGAAACTTTTTTGACTGTCCGTCGTCCGTCACCATAAACGTCCAGTAAAATACGATGGCTTTCGGTAGCACTTTTCTTCATGTTAAAGTAATGAAGAAGAACTCCCCGCAAATGAATGAAACAAATTGTTTTTCACGCTAAAACAAACGACATCTACTGAAAACGACGCGAAATGAATATAGCCACAGATGAACACGACGCGAAATAATACTAGTAGAGCCCTCTCTTAGAAAACCGCACGAATTAATGCATACACCCAATATAAACTTCAAAACGCTGTTTTAGTAAACGAGTAAGCCTCATTGCTCCGTTTTTCATTTTTAGAAGTTTCAATATAATTGGCGCTTTGTAACCGCTGAAGCGATTTTCGGCCGAGCTCCTCCTCAAATTTGTGGTTTTGCGTTTTGATGTTTTTCCAACAAATGGAGGGACCTACAGTTTATACTAAGCCGCCTCCGAACGGCTGATGGTTTTTTTACAAGGAACCTTTTTTCCATATCCGAAATACAATCGGAGGGGTGGACATTCCCTGCCGAGGGGCGACCGCGATTTGAAAATTTAACTTAATATTTTATTTAAATTAATTTTCCTTAACTTTTGGATGTTGGTGGCACCGGGATTTGAACCCGAGCCTTCCGAATGTAAGTACGCAATGCTAACCACTCGGCCACTGCGGCCAGTTTCTCCATTTGTATATTTGACATTATAAACAAAATTGTGGCACAATACTAAAAATAAGGCTCTATAATTGATTTTTACAGTGTTATTTTATACTTGTTTGCTCAAATAACTACATGTCCTCTTAATGAAACCAGCAACAAGTGCAAGCGGCACTTACTTCACTGGCGTAGACACTGCTTACGCGATTAAAGCCGAATTTATAACATTGCGCCATTCACTCCGTTTTTTCGCTCTTTTGCACCAATTGGAGATACCAAGCAGAGCCAGGTCCCTCTCTACCTGGTCCTTCCAACGGAGTGGAGGTCTTCCCCTTCCTCTGCTTCCACCGGCGGGTACTGCATCGAGTGTTCTTATCCATCCAGACCACATGACCTAGCTAGCGTAACCGGTGTTTCTTGATTAGCTGAAGTATGTCAATGTCGCCCTATATCTCATACAGCTCATCATTCCATTTGCTGCGGTATTCGCCGTTACCAACTCGTAGAGGACCGAAAATCTTACTCAAAACCTTTCTCCCGAAAACTCCTAACGCCGACTCATCAGATGTTGTCATCGTATATGCTTCCGCACCATGCGCCCTGCTAAGAATGTGATATGCGTCTAGAGTATGATTTTCGTTCGTCGAGATAGGACTTTACTTTAGCACCTGTTGGAAAGAGTGATTCTGCTTTGAATTTAAGGCTAACATTGTTTTTGGTTTTGATACTGGTTGTAAGATAAACGACTTCAAAGTTATGACTGTCAAGAGTGACGTCGTCAAGACGCGAAAGCGATGTTTGTTTGATGACAGGAGATACCAGACCCATCAGCTCCGCTTCCTTATCCAGTCTGGAGAAAGCACAACTCACAGCACGTTTGTTGATGCCAGTAATGTCAATATCAAAGGCGTACGCCAGCAACTGTATACTCTTATACAATAGAAGATTATCCCTGCGGGTTAGGGGTTCAAGAATTTACCCGCGGTAAGGCATGCCTGTCGTAAGAGGCGACTAAAATCCAATAGTTCCCGCGACAGTCGAGTCTTTATACCGGAACGACCCGGATTTTTATCCGGCCAAGGACTGTCATTCCCGCAACATTCCCCAAAAATTACTTTGAGGAATATTTTTGCGGCTACAACAACAACAACAACAACAACAACAACAACAACAACAACAACAACAACAACAACAACAAGATCTGATGAGTCGGCGTTAGGAGTTTTCGATGGAAGAGTTTTTGCGTAAAATTTACGGTCCTCTACGAGTTGGTAATGGCAAATACCGCAGCCGACATGACATAGATCAGCGAATAAAGAAACAGCGGCTACGCTGGCTAGGCCATGTGATCCGGATGGATAAGAATACTCCAGCTCTGAAAGCTTTCAATGCAGTACCCGCCGGTAGAAGCAGAGGGAGGAAGACCCCCACTCCGTGTGAAAGACCATACAGAGACCTCGCCAACATGGGCTATCCTCCAATCAGTAATGGATAGCTCCTCGTTGCCAAGCTGGATGAGTTGCATAATATCCTTGTGATCGGAGAGCTCTTTTGGCACCCAAGCCCAGGCTCGTGACCTGCTAGGGATTTTACTACATCTTTTCTTCTGAGTTTTTTGAGTGAGGCAAAAAGTTTCTCAACCGGGGTGATGCGACTGTTTGATACGTTTATGGACGTAAACATATCGCCAAAAGTTGGTCAGGAGAGATAGTCTCCTTTAAACATCTCGGTGTCGCAAGGGAGTAAATAAATATTGTGAACATTAAAAGCTTCATATATTTTTCATATTATGATCGATTTGATGTTTCAGCAAGATTATCCATTGCTGACTGACATCGTTTGTAGCTACAGTATGCGCTCTTATTGCTTTTATTATTTCTTAATAGCTCTTATTTCTTTCGGAGCAATATCTTCTGAGTTCATGAGATCATCAAAGGCTGATTTAGTTTTCGCCCACAAAAGCTTTAAGTTTTGATTGCTCAAAAACAAGAGAGTGCTCAGAATGCTGTGAAATTGGCGCATTATTGTAATCAGATTTGAAGTCGGAAATTAAATTAGACGAAGAACAATATTTTGAGTAATATTTCTATACAAAACTAAATACTATATAATCACAAAATATATATGGAAATCTCGTTGTAGATCACTGGAGAAACTCAATAGAGTGGGCGAACGAAACAAAGTTCAGCTCATCTGGGTTCCGGGACACACAGGTATTGAAGGAAACGAACAAGCAGATAGACTAGCATAACAAGCTGCCTCAACCTCTCCTACAGGACCCGAGCCATTCTTTTCCTTAGGTCCCCACTCAATTAGAGAAGAGATAAGAAGGGAGGAAATGAGAGTAAGAAACAGCTATTGGTATTGTAGCGACGGAATGAGACAATCGAAGAAACTTATAAACGGCTACAATTCCAAAAGATTTAATAATATAATAGTACTTAGTAAGAATAATTTAAGAATAATAACATTTGCATCTTTGACATCGAAATCACCGGAACGGAACCCAGCAATTGTATGGTATGACATGATGCGACACGTAACACTAGTACTATGGACAATAACGCCATCTCTTAGATAAAAACCGAACGAAGTTTTTACTTTACCTAATATTTCGGTGGAAATCCGTTTATAATTTTATATATTGGGTGTATGCATTAATTCGTGCGGTTTTTTTTTTCTCGAAAATAAAAACTTTATTGTGAAAAAATTGTCTTGATCAACTCCTAATACTTTTGCAAGTTCTTCTTGCGTCTGGCATGCATCTGCGTCGAGCAATGTCTCCAATTCTTCGTCTTGAAACTTTTTTGACTGTCCGTCGTCCGTCACCATAAACGTCCAGTAAAATACGATGGCTTTCGGTAGCACTTTTCTTCATGTTAAAGTAATGAAGAAGAACTCCCCGCAAATGAATGAAACAAATTGTTTTTCACGCTAAAACAAACGACATCTACTGAAAACGACGCGAAATGAATATAGCCACAGATGAACACGACGCGAAATAATACTAGTAGAGCCCTCTCTTAGAAAACCGCACGAATTAATGCATACACTTAATATAAACTTCAAAACGCTGTTTTAGTAAACGAGTAAGCCTCATTGCTCCGTTTTTCATTTTTAGAAGTTTCAATATAATTGGCGCTTTGTAACCGCTGAAGCGATTTTCGGCCGAGCTCCTCCTCAAATTTGTGGTTTTGCGTTTTGATGTTTTTCCAACAAATGGAGGGACCTACAGTTTATACTAAGCCGCCTCCGAACGGCTGATGGTTTTTTTACAAGGAACCTTTTTTCCATATCCGAAATACAATCGGAGGGGTGGACATTCCCTGCCGAGGGGCGACCGCGATTTGAAAATTTAACTTAATATTTTATTTAAATTAATTTTCCTTAACTTTTGGATGTTGGTGGCACCGGGATTTGAACCCGAGCCTTCCGAATGTAAGTACGCAATGCTAACCACTCGGCCACTGCGGCCAGTTTCTCCATTTGTATATTTGACATTATAAACAAAATTGTGGCACAATACTAAAAATAAGGCTCTATAATTGATTTTTACAGTGTTATTTTATACTTGTTTGCTCAAATAACTACATGTCCTCTTAATGAAACCAGCAACAAGTGCAAGCGGCACTTACTTCACTGGCGTAGACACTGCTTACGCGATTAAAGCCGAATTTATAACATTGCGCCATTCACTCCGTTTTTTCGCTCTTTTGCACCAATTGGAGATACCAAGCAGAGCCAGGTCCCTCTCTACCTGGTCCTTCCAACGGAGTGGAGGTCTTCCCCTTCCTCTGCTTCCACCGGCGGGTACTGCATCGAGTGTTCTTATCCATCCAGACCACATGACCTAGCTAGCGTAACCGGTGTTTCTTGATTAGCTGAAGTATGTCAATGTCGCCCTATATCTCATACAGCTCATCATTCCATTTGCTGCGGTATTCGCCGTTACCAACTCGTAGAGGACCGAAAATCTTACTCAAAACCTTTCTCCCGAAAACTCCTAACGCCGACTCATCAGATGTTGTCATCGTATATGCTTCCGCACCATGCGCCCTGCTAAGAATGTGATATGCGTCTAGAGTATGATTTTCGTTCGTCGAGATAGGACTTTACTTTAGCACCTGTTGGAAAGAGTGATTCTGCTTTGAATTTAAGGCTAACATTGTTTTTGGTTTTGATACTGGTTGTAAGATAAACGACTTCAAAGTTATGACTGTCAAGAGTGACGTCGTCAAGACGCGAAAGCGATGTTTGTTTGATGACAGGAGATACCAGACCCATCAGCTCCGCTTCCTTATCCAGTCTGGAGAAAGCACAACTCACAGCACGTTTGTTGATGCCAGTAATGTCAATATCAAAGGCGTACGCCAGCAACTGTATACTCTTATACAATAGAAGATTATCCCTGCGGGTTAGGGGTTCAAGAATTTACCCGCGGTAAGGCATGCCTGTCGTAAGAGGCGACTAAAATCCAATAGTTCCCGCGACAGTCGAGTCTTTATACCGGAACGACCCGGATTTTTATCCGGCCAAGGACTGTCATTCCCGCAACATTCCCCAAAAATTACTTTGAGGAATATTTTTGCGGCTACAACAACAACAACAACAACAACAACAACAACAACAACAACAACAACAACAAGATCTGATGAGTCGGCGTTAGGAGTTTTCGATGGAAGAGTTTTTGCGTAAAATTTACGGTCCTCTACGAGTTGGTAATGGCAAATACCGCAGCCGACATGACATAGATCAGCGAATAAAGAAACAGCGGCTACGCTGGCTATGCCATGTGATCCGGATGGATAAGAATACTCCAGCTCTGAAAGCTTTCAATGCAGTACCCGCCGGTAGAAGCAGAGGGAGGAAGACCCCCACTCCGTGTGAAAGACCATACAGAGACCTCGCCAACATGGGCTATGCTCCAATCAGTAATGGATAGCTCCTCGTTGCCAAGCTGGATGAGTTGCAGAATATCCTTGTGATCGGAGAGCTCTTTTGGCACCCAAGCCCAGGCTCGTGACCTGCTAGGGATTTTACTACATCTTTTCTTCTGAGTTTTTTGAGTGAGGCAAAAAGTTTCTCAACCGGGGTGATGCGACTGTTTGATACGTTTATGGACGTAAACATATCGCCAAAAGTTGGTCAGGAGAGATAGTCTCCTTTAAACATCTCGGTGTCGCAAGGGAGTAAATAAATATTGTGAACATTAGAAGCTTCATATATTTTTCTTATTATGATCGATTTGATGTTTCAGCAAGATTATCCATTGCTGACTGACATCGTTTGTAGCTCAGTATGCGCTCTTATTGCTTTTATTATTTCTTAATAGCTCTTATTTCTTTCGGAGCAATATCTTCTGAGTTCATGAGATCATCAAAGGCTGATTTAGTTTTCGCCCACAAAAGCTTTAAGTTTTGATTGCTCAAAAACAAGAGAGTGCTTAGAATGCTGTGAAATTGGCGCATTATTGTAATCAGATTTGAAGTCGGAAATTAAATTAGACGAAGAACAATATTTTGAGTAATATTTCTATACAAAACTAAATACTATATAATCACAAAATATATATGGAAATCTCGTTGTAGATCACTGGAGAAACTCAATAGAGTGGGCGAACGAAACAAAGTTCAGCTCATCTGGGTTCCGGGACACACAGGTATTGAAGGAAACGAACAAGCAGATAGACTAGCATAACAAGCTGCCTCAACCTCTCCTACAGGACCCGAGCCATTCTTTTCCTTAGGTCCCCACTCAATTAGAGAAGAGATAAGAAGGGAGGAAATGAGAGTAAGAAACAGCTATTGGTATTGTAGCGACGGAATGAGACAATCGAAGAAACTTATAAACGTTCGTTTACAGTATCGGGCCCATAAACTAAATTACTTTTTTCAGCCGCTTTGGCTGCTTTTTCGCCTTGATCGAAGAAAAATTGTAAAATATAGCGAGTTTTCTCCTTGCTCACAACGTACTGAGCCAATCCATCGAAAACCTGTCAAAGTCAAACTTTTAGCGCGAATAAACACGTTTTCAGCGTTGTATGGTATGACATGATGCGACACGTAACACTAGTACTATGGACAATAACGCCATCTCTTAGATAAAAACCGAACGAAGTTTTTACTTTACCTAATATTTCGGTGGAAATCCGTTTATAATTTTATATATTGGGTGTATGCATTAATTCGTGCGGTTTTTTTTTCTCGAAAACAAAAACTTTATTGTGAAAAAATTGTCTTGATCAACTCCTAATACTTTTGCAAGTTCTTCTTGCGTCTGGCATGCATCTGCGTCGAGCAATGTCTCCAATTCTTCGTCTTGAAACTTTTTTGACTGTCCGTCGTCCGTCACTATAAACGTCCAGAAAAATACGATGGCTTTCGGTAGCACTTTTCTTCATGTTAAAGTAATGAAGAAGAACTCCCCGCAAATGAATGAAACAAATTGTTTTTCACGCTAAAACAAACGACATCTACTGAAAACGACGCGAAATGAATATAGCCACAGATGAACACGACGCGAAATAATACTAGTAGAGCCCTCTCTTAGAAAACCGCACGAATTAATGCATACACCCAATATAAACTTCAAAACGCTGTTTTAGTAAACGAGTAAGCCTCATTGCTCCGTTTTTCATTTTTAGAAGTTTCAATATAATTGGCGCTTTGTAACCGCTGAAGCGATTTTCGGCCGAGCTCCTCCTCAAACTTGTGGTTTTGCGTTTTGATGTTTTTTCAACAAATGGAGGGACCTACAGTTTATACTAAGCCGCCTCCGAACGGCTGATGGTTTTTTTACGAGGAGCCTTTTTTCCATATCCGAAATACACTCGGAGGGGTGGACATTCCCTGCCGAGGGGCGACAGCGATTTGAAAATTTAACTTAATTTTTTATTTAAATTAATTTTCCTTAACTTTTGTATGTTGGTGGCACCGGGATTTGAACCCGAGCCTTCCGAATGTCAGTACGCAATGCTAACCACTCGGCTACTGCGGCCAGTTTCTCCATTTGTATATTTGACATTATAAACAAAATTGTGGCACAATACTAAAAATAAGGCTCTATAATTGATTTTTACAGTGTTATTTTATACTTGTTTGCTCAAATAACTACATGTCCTCTTAATGAAACCAGCAACAAGTGCAAGCGGCACTTACTTCACTGGCGTAGACACTGCTTACGCGATTAAAGCCGAATTTATAACATTGCGCCATTCACTCCGTTTTTTCGCTCTTTTGCACCAATTGGAGATACCAAGCAGAGCCAGGTCCCTCTCTACCTGGTCCTTCCAACGGAGTGGAGGTCTTCCCCTTCCTCTGCTTCCACCGGCGGGTACTGCATCGAGTGTTCTTATCCATCCAGACCACATGACCTAGCTAGCGTAACCGGTGTTTCTTGATTAGCTGAAGTATGTCAATGTCGCCCTATATCTCATACAGCTCATCATTCCATTTGCTGCGGTATTCGCCGTTACCAACTCGTAGAGGACCGAAAATCTTACTCAAAACCTTTCTCCCGAAAACTCCTAACGCCGACTCATCAGATGTTGTCATCGTATATGCTTCCGCACCATGCGCCCTGCTAAGAATGTGATATGCGTCTAGAGTATGATTTTCGTTCGTCGAGATAGGACTTTACTTTAGCACCTGTTGGAAAGAGTGATTCTGCTTTGAATTTAAGGCTAACATTGTTTTTGGTATTGATACTGGTTGTAAGATAAACGACTTCAAAGTTATGACTGTCAAGAGTGACGTCGTCAAGACGCGAAAGCGATGTTTGTTTGATGACAGGAGATACCAGACCCATCAGCTCCGCTTCCTTATCCAGTCTGGAGAAAGCACAACTCACGGCACGTTTGTTGATGCCAGTAATGTCAATATCAAAGGCGTACGCCAGCAACTGTATACTCTTATACAATAGAAGATTATCCCTGCGGGTTAGGGGTTCAAGAATTTACCCGCGGTAAGGCATGCCTGTCGTAAGAGGCGACTAAAATCCAATAGTTCCCGCGACAGTCGAGTCTTTATACCGGAACGACCCGGATTTTTATCCGGCCAAGGACTGTCATTCCCGCAACATTCCCCAAAAATTACTTTGAGGAATATTTTTGCGGCTACAACAACAACAACAACAACAACAACAACAACAAGATCTGATGAGTCGGCGTTAGGAGTTTTCGATGGAAAAGTTTTTGCGTAAAATTTACGGTCCTCTACGAGTTGGTAATGGCAAATACCGCAGCCGACATGACATAGATCAGCGAATAAAGAAACAGCGGCTACGCTGGCTAGGCCATGTGATCCGGATGGATAAGAATACTCCAGCTCTGAAAGCTTTCAATGCAGTACCCGCCGGTAGAAGCAGAGGGAGGAAGACCCCCACTCCGTGTGAAAGACCATACAGAGACCTCGCCAACATGGGCTATGCTCCAATCAGTAATGGATAGCTCCTCGTTGCCAAGCTGGATGAGTTGCAGAATATCCTTGTGATCGGAGAGCTCTTTTGGCACCCAAGCCCAGGCTCGTGAGCTGCTAGGGATTTTACTACATCTTTTCTTCTGAGTTTTTTGAGTGAGGCAAAAAGTTTCTCAACCGGGGTGATGCGACTGTTTGATACGTTTATGGACGTAAACATATCGCCAAAAGTTGGTCAGGAGAGATAGTCTCCTTTAAACATCTCGGTGTCGCAAGGGAGTAAATAAATATTGTGAACATTAGAAGCTTCATATATTTTTCTTATTATGATCGATTTGATGTTTCAGCAAGATTATCCATTGCTGACTGACATCGTTTGTAGCTACAGTATGCGCTCTTATTGCTTTTATTATTTCTTAATAGCTCTTATTTCTTTCGGAGCAATATCTTCTGAGTTCATGAGATCATCAAAGGCTGATTTAGTTTTCGCCCACAAAAGCTTTAAGTTTTGATTGCTCAAAAACAAGAGAGTGCTTAGAATGCTGTGAAATTGGCGCATTATTGTAATCAGATTTGAAGTCGGAAATTAAATTAGACGAAGAACAATATTTTGAGTAATATTTCTATACAAAACTAAATACTATATAATCACAAAATATATATGGAAATCTCGTTGTAGATCACTGGAGAAACTCAATAGAGTGGGCGAACGAAACAAAGTTCAGCTCATCTGGGTTCCGGGACACACAGGTATTGAAGGAAACGAACAAGCAGATAGACTAGCATAACAAGCTGCCACAACCTCTCCTACAGGACCCGAGCCATTCTTTTCCTTAGGTCCCCACTCAATTAGAGAAGAGATAAGAAGGGAGGAAATGAGAGTAAGAAACAGCTATTGGTATTGTAGCGACGGAATGAGACAATCGAAGAAACTTATAAACGTTCGTTTACAGTATCGGGCCCATAAACTAAATTACTTTTTTCAGCCGCTTTGGCTGCTTTTTCGCCTTGATCGAAGAAAAATTGTAAAATATAGCGAGTTTTCTCCTTGCTCACAACGTACTGAGCCAATCCATCGAAAACCTGTCAAAGTCAAACTTTTAGCGCGAATAAACACGTTTTCAGCGTTGTATGGTATGACATGATGCGACACGTAACACTAGTACTATGGACAATAACGCCATCTCTTAGATAAAAACCGAACGAAGTTTTTACTTTACCTAATATTTCGGTGGAAATCCGTTTATAATTTTATATATTGGGTGTATGCATTAATTCGTGCGGTTTTTTTTTTCTCGAAAACAAAAACTTTATTGTGAAAAAATTGTCTTGATCAACTCCTAATACTTTTGCAAGTTCTTCTTGCGTCTGGCATGCATCTGCGTCGAGCAATGTCTCCAATTCTTCGTCTTGAAACTTTTTTGACTGTCCGTCGTCCGTCACCATAAACGTCCAGTAAAATACGATGGCTTTCGGTAGCACTTTTCTTCATGTTAAAGTAATGAAGAAGAACTCCCCGCAAATGAATGAAACAAATTGTTTTTCACGCTAAAACAAACGACATCTACTGAAAACGACGCGAAATGAATATAGCCACAGATGAACACGACGCGAAATAATACTAGTAGAGCCCTCTCTTAGAAAACCGCACGAATTAATGCATACACTTAATATAAACTTCAAAACGCTGTTTTAGTAAACGAGTAAGCCTCATTGCTCCGTTTTTCATTTTTAGAAGTTTCAATATAATTGGCGCTTTGTAACCGCTGAAGCGATTTTCGGCCGAGCTCCTCCTCAAATTTGTGGTTTTGCGTTTTGATGTTTTTCCAACAAATGGAGGGACCTACAGTTTATACTAAGCCGCCTCCGAACGGCTGATGGTTTTTTTACAAGGAACCTTTTTTCCATATCCGAAATACAATCGGAGGGGTGGACATTCCCTGCCGAGGGGCGACCGCGATTTGAAAATTTAACTTAATTTTTTATTTAAATTAATTTTCCTTAACTTTTGGATGTTGGTGGCACCGGGATTTGAACCCGAGCCTTCCGAATGTAAGTACGCAACGCTAACCACTCGGCCACTGCGGCCAGTTTCTCCATTTGTATATTTGACATTATAAACAAAATTGTTTCACAATACTAAAAATAAGGCTCTATAATTGATTTTTACAGTGTTATTTTATACTTGTTTGCTCAAATAACTACATGTCCTGCTTACTGCTTCCGCGATTAAAGCCGAATGTATAACATTGCGCCATTCACTCCGTTTTTTCGCTCTTTTGCACCAATTGGAGATATCAAGCAGAGCCAGGTCCCCCTCTACCTGGTCCTTCCAACGGAGTGGAGGTCTCCCCCTTCCTCTGCTTCCACCGGCGGGTACTGCATCGAGTGTTCTTATACATCCAGACCACATGACCTAGCTAGCGTAACCGGTGTTTCTTGATTAGCTGAAGTATGTCAATGTCGCCCTATATCTCATACAGCTCATCATTCCATTTGCTGCGGTATTCGCCGTTACCAACTCGTAGAGGACCGAAAATCTTACTCAAAACCTTTCTCCCGAAAACTCCTAACGCCGACTCATCAGATGTTGTCATCGTATATGCTTCCGCACCATGCGCCCTGCTAAGAATGTGATATGCGTCTAGAGTATGATTTTCGTTCGTCGAGATAGGACTTTACTTTAGCACCTGTTGGAAAGAGTGATTCTGCTTTGAATTTAAGGCTAACATTGTTTTTGGTATTGATACTGGTTGTAAGATAAACGACTTCAAAGTTATGACTGTCAAGAGTGACGTCGTCAAGACGCGAAAGCGATGTTTGTTTGATGACAGGAGATACCAGACCCATCAGCTCCGCTTCCTTATCCAGTCTGGAGAAAGCACAACTCACGGCACGTTTGTTGATGCCAGTAATGTCAATATCAAAGGCGTACGCCAGCAACTGTATACTCTTATACAATAGAAGATTATCCCTGCGGGTTAGGGGTTCAAGAATTTACCCGCGGTAAGGCATGCCTGTCGTAAGAGGCGACTAAAATCCAATAGTTCCCGCGACAGTCGAGTCTTTATACCGGAACGACCCGGATTTTTATCCGGCCAAGGACTGTCATTCCCGCAACATTCCCCAAAAATTACTTTGAGGAATATTTTTGCGGCTACAACAACAACAACAACAACAACAACAACAACAAGATCTGATGAGTCGGCGTTAGGAGTTTTCGATGGAAAAGTTTTTGCGTAAAATTTACGGTCCTCTACGAGTTGGTAATGGCAAATACCGCAGCCGACATGACATAGATCAGCGAATAAAGAAACAGCGGCTACGCTGGCTAGGCCATGTGATCCGGATGGATAAGAATACTCCAGCTCTGAAAGCTTTCAATGCAGTACCCGCCGGTAGAAGCAGAGGGAGGAAGACCCCCACTCCGTGTGAAAGACCATACAGAGACCTCGCCAACATGGGCTATGCTCCAATCAGTAATGGATAGCTCCTCGTTGCCAAGCTGGATGAGTTGCAGAATATCCTTGTGATCGGAGAGCTCTTTTGGCACCCAAGCCCAGGCTCGTGAGCTGCTAGGGATTTTACTACATCTTTTCTTCTGAGTTTTTTGAGTGAGGCAAAAAGTTTCTCAACCGGGGTGATGCGACTGTTTGATACGTTTATGGACGTAAACATATCGCCAAAAGTTGGTCAGGAGAGATAGTCTCCTTTAAACATCTCGGTGTCGCAAGGGAGTAAATAAATATTGTGAACATTAGAAGCTTCATATATTTTTCTTATTATGATCGATTTGATGTTTCAGCAAGATTATCCATTGCTGACTGACATCGTTTGTAGCTACAGTATGCGCTCTTATTGCTTTTATTATTTCTTAATAGCTCTTATTTCTTTCGGAGCAATATCTTCTGAGTTCATGAGATCATCAAAGGCTGATTTAGTTTTCGCCCACAAAAGCTTTAAGTTTTGATTGCTCAAAAACAAGAGAGTGCTTAGAATGCTGTGAAATTGGCGCATTATTGTAATCAGATTTGAAGTCGGAAATTAAATTAGACGAAGAACAATATTTTGAGTAATATTTCTATACAAAACTAAATACTATATAATCACAAAATATATATGGAAATCTCGTTGTAGATCACTGGAGAAACTCAATAGAGTGGGCGAACGAAACAAAGTTCAGCTCATCTGGGTTCCGGGACACACAGGTATTGAAGGAAACGAACAAGCAGATAGACTAGCATAACAAGCTGCCACAACCTCTCCTACAGGACCCGAGCCATTCTTTTCCTTAGGTCCCCACTCAATTAGAGAAGAGATAAGAAGGGAGGAAATGAGAGTAAGAAACAGCTATTGGTATTGTAGCGACGGAATGAGACAATCGAAGAAACTTATAAACGTTCGTTTACAGTATCGGGCCCATAAACTAAATTACTTTTTTCAGCCGCTTTGGCTGCTTTTTCGCCTTGATCGAAGAAAAATTGTAAAATATAGCGAGTTTTCTCCTTGCTCACAACGTACTGAGCCAATCCATCGAAAACCTGTCAAAGTCAAACTTTTAGCGCGAATAAACACGTTTTCAGCGTTGTATGGTATGACATGATGCGACACGTAACACTAGTACTATGGACAATAACGCCATCTCTTAGATAAAAACCGAACGAAGTTTTTACTTTACCTAATATTTCGGTGGAAATCCGTTTATAATTTTATATATTGGGTGTATGCATTAATTCGTGCGGTTTTTTTTTTCTCGAAAACAAAAACTTTATTGTGAAAAAATTGTCTTGATCAACTCCTAATACTTTTGCAAGTTCTTCTTGCGTCTGGCATGCATCTGCGTCGAGCAATGTCTCCAATTCTTCGTCTTGAAACTTTTTTGACTGTCCGTCGTCCGTCACCATAAACGTCCAGTAAAATACGATGGCTTTCGGTAGCACTTTTCTTCATGTTAAAGTAATGAAGAAGAACTCCCCGCAAATGAATGAAACAAATTGTTTTTCACGCTAAAACAAACGACATCTACTGAAAACGACGCGAAATGAATATAGCCACAGATGAACACGACGCGAAATAATACTAGTAGAGCCCTCTCTTAGAAAACCGCACGAATTAATGCATACACTTAATATAAACTTCAAAACGCTGTTTTAGTAAACGAGTAAGCCTCATTGCTCCGTTTTTCATTTTTAGAAGTTTCAATATAATTGGCGCTTTGTAACCGCTGAAGCGATTTTCGGCCGAGCTCCTCCTCAAATTTGTGGTTTTGCGTTTTGATGTTTTTCCAACAAATGGAGGGACCTACAGTTTATACTAAGCCGCCTCCGAACGGCTGATGGTTTTTTTACAAGGAACCTTTTTTCCATATCCGAAATACAATCGGAGGGGTGGACATTCCCTGCCGAGGGGCGACCGCGATTTGAAAATTTAACTTAATTTTTTATTTAAATTAATTTTCCTTAACTTTTGGATGTTGGTGGCACCGGGATTTGAACCCGAGCCTTCCGAATGTAAGTACGCAACGCTAACCACTCGGCCACTGCGGCCAGTTTCTCCATTTGTATATTTGACATTATAAACAAAATTGTTTCACAATACTAAAAATAAGGCTCTATAATTGATTTTTACAGTGTTATTTTATACTTGTTTGCTCAAATAACTACATGTCCTGCTTACTGCTTCCGCGATTAAAGCCGAATGTATAACATTGCGCCATTCACTCCGTTTTTTCGCTCTTTTGCACCAATTGGAGATATCAAGCAGAGCCAGGTCCCCCTCTACCTGGTCCTTCCAACGGAGTGGAGGTCTCCCCCTTCCTCTGCTTCCACCGGCGGGTACTGCATCGAGTGTTCTTATACATCCAGACCACATGACCTAGCTAGCGTAACCGGTGTTTCTTGATTAACTGAAGTATGTCAATGTCGCCCTATATCTCATACAGCTCATCATTCCATTTGCTGCGGTATTCGCCGTTACCAACTCGTAGAGGACCGAAAATCTTACTCAAAACCTTTCTCCCGAAAACTCCTAACGCCGACTCATCAGATGTTGTCATCGTATATGCTTCCGCACCATGCGCCCTGCTAAGAATGTGATATGCGTCTAGAGTATGATTTTCGTTCGTCGAGATAGGACTTTACTTTAGCACCTGTTGGAAAGAGTGATTCTGCTTTGAATTTAAGGCTAACATTGTTTTTGGTATTAATACTGGTTGTAAGATAAACGACTTCAAAGTTATGACTGTCAAGAGTGACGTCGTCAAGACGTGAATGCGATGTTTGTTTGATGACAGGAGATACCAGACCCATCAGCTCCGCTTCCTTATCCAGTCTGGAGAAAGCACAACTCACGGCGCGCTTGTTGATGCCAGTAATGTCAATCATCGGCGTACGCCAGCAACTGTACACTCTTATACAATAGAAGATTATCCCTGCGGGTTAGGGGTTCAAGAATTTACCCGCGGTAAGGCATGCCTGTCGTAAGAGGCGACTAAAATCCAATAGTTCCCGCGACAGTCGAGTCTTTATACCGGAACGACCCGGATTTTTATCCGGCCAAGGACTGTCATTCCCGCAACATTCCCCAAAAATTACTTTGAGGAATATTTTTGCGGCTACAACAACAACAACAACAACAACAACAACAACAAGATCTGATGAGTCGGCGTTAGGAGTTTTCGATGGAAGAGTTTTTGCGTAAAATTTACGGTCCTCTACGAGTTGGTAATGGCAAATACCGCAGCCGACATGACATAGATCAGCGAATAAAGAAACAGCGGCTACGCTGGCTAGGCCATGTGATCCGGATGGATAAGAATACTCCAGCTCTGAAAGCTTTCAATGCAGTACCCGCCGGTAGAAGCAGAGGGAGGAAGACCCACACTCCGTGTGAAAGACCATACAGAGACCTCGCCAACATGGGCTATCCTCCAATCATTGGTGGATAGCTCCTCGTTGCCAAGCTGGATGAGTTGCAGAATATCCTTGTGATCGGAGAGCTCTACTATATCTTTTCTTCTGAGTTTTTTGAGTGAGGCAAAAAGTTTCTCAACCGGGGTGATGCGACTGTTTGATACGTTTATGGACGTAAACATATCGCCGAAAGTTGGTCAGGAGAGATAGTCTCCTTTAAACATCTCGGTGTCGCAAGGGAGTAAATAAATATTGTGAACATTAGAAGCTTCATATATTTTTCTTATTATGATCGATTTGATGTTTCAGCAAGATTATCCATTGCTGACTGACATCGTTTGTAGCTACAGTATGCGCTCTTATTGCTTTTATTATTTCTTAATAGCTCTTATTTCTTTCGGAGCAATATCTTCTGAGTTCATGAGATCATCAAAGGCTGATTTAGTTTTCGCCCACAAAAGCTTTAAGTTTTGATTGCTCAAAAACAAGAAAGTGCTTAGAATGCTGTGAAATTGGCGCATTATTGTAATCAGATTTGAAGTCGGAAATTAAATTAGACGAAGAACAATATTTTGCGTAATATTTCTATACAAAACTAAATACTATATAATCACAAAATATATATGGAAATCTCGTTGTAGATCACTGGATTGTTAAATAAATGCCACCAAACTTGTTGTATAATCGTCCCGACTAAACACATTTGCTGTTCTAAACGCTGCAAGCCTTTCCAAGTGGATCACTTTCATTTTGTTTCTTGGTTGTCATTTTATAAGACCTGGTCTTCACCTTGTCACTCATAATTTGAGTTCGCTGTCTGACAAGAGCATGTATCTCTCTTCCTCTAGGACGATAGATGCTTCCTTTACAATTCTTCTCGCATCACTATTCACTCCAAACTTGAAATAATTAGGCAACCGTAACTCGCTACCGAAGAGTATCCTTACTGGTGTTTTAACCGTTGCTTCCTGCACTGCAGACCGATATCCCGTCATGAACAGAGGTATGTGGATATCCCAATCGTCTTGTTGTTTGTCCACGACCTTCCTCAAATGCTCTTCCTGTGTTCTGTTGAATTGTACTACCATATCATCTGATTGGGGATGCAGAACTGTCGTTAGGGTTTTCCAAATACCCAGTATCTGGCACATCTCTTGAACTACCGGCGATTCGAAATTCCTTCCTTGGTCAGAAGGCAGTTTTATAGGTGCAACCTTCCTACAACCATTTCAGCTTCCCGACTTGGACTTGGGCAGACCCTCCTCTGCTAAAGTAGTCTCTAACCACAAGGACGTACTTGTTTCCTAGTTTGCTCATAGGGAACGAACCGGTTACATCCATTTTAGCTCGTTCAAATGGTGCACCCGAGTTATATTGCTTCGTCTGTCCACGAGTTATAGATTTCGGCAATTTTTCTGCAATGTACTCTGCTTTTTCCAGACCTCATAAGGAAGCGAAGGATATGGGTCTGGTAGTGAACGAGTTCTAGACGAAATTTCTCCTGTCATCACACAAACAGTCATCGCATTCGCGACTCGGCTCCCACGTCCCTGTTGAGAGTCATAACTTTGAAATCGTAGATAATTTTGTCTACCTATGAACCACTATCAATACCAACAAAAATGTCAGCCTCTAAATTCAACGCAGAATCACTCTTGCTAACAGGTGCTATTTTGAACTAAGTAGGCAATTGATCTGTTGATCGTACTGTTGATGGCTGCTTTAAAATCGACGAAGAGGTGATGGGTGTCGATCCTCTTTTCACGGGTCTTTTCCAAGAAGTGGAGCTTGATGAATATCTGGTCAATGGTTGACTTACCAGGTCTAAAGCCACACAGATAAGGTCCAATCAGTTTGTTGACGGTGGATTTTAGTATCTTAATGAGATATCCTGCTACCGCAGGGAGCACCCCAGCAGGCACCTCATAGAAGCCGAACCTCCACCTAGGCACATCAGGAAGGGAGTACTCGACTTAAAGAGCACCATCTAGGTGCGTCTCAAGACAGCCGGCTCTACGCACCGGCCAAGGGATGTCACCCTTTTGGCGACCTAACCCCGTTTAGATCAACAGGTAAAATTAGTCTAAGTTCGCCAACGGAGCAACACCTCGCAGCTGGGCTAGTTCAAATCCTTCTTATCAGGGCTGGCGTCGAAACCAACCCTGGTCCGACGGATTATTTCTGCTGCGTGTGCACCAAAAGACTCCACCACTCCTCCACCTCGGTTAGGTGCAACCAGTGCAAGGGTTAGAGTCACCTTCAGGTCTGCTCAGGCCTTAAGTCACATAGGGAGTGTGGACCACACGTTATGTGGCCACATGTTGCCAACGCCCAAGTGCACCCCAAGCCCCCACGGCAATGCCTTCAGCACACTTACCCATGGTTGGTAACTCGCAGAACTCCACGCTCTCCCGGAGCTCCCCGCAGCATGACTCCCGCCTACAGCAGCAACACACGTCATCCACGCACCACTCCCTCGACCCCCGCATCAGGAACGTTCCCCCGAGACGGACACGACTCCTACAATTTAACTGCAACGGACTCCAGGGGAAGTTCGACGAGATATTCGACTATATGAGCCGGGAGCATCTGTCAATTGCTGCGATCCAGGAAACTAAGCTGACCGCCCGCTCGGATCTTCTGAGCCGGGCCGGATACAACATAATCCGCACGGATCGCGAGCGAAACCATGGAGGGGGTTTGGCGTTCATCTTACACAACACCGTGCAGTATCGTCTCATTGACGGCGACATCGACCGCAGGGATACTACCCTAGAATGTCAGGGCATAGCTATCCGGTCAGGCAATGCCGAGCTCGAAATATTTAATATATATATACATTCCTCCCGCTACGAGTTGCCCAGGTGGATATAGCCCTGATATAGGTGCGCTACTCAGAGGCGAAAACAGTTTGGTTTTGGGCGACTTTAACGCGCACCACGATGTTTGGCATTCTAGCCTGTCAAATGACCGTAGAGGAAGGGAGCTGGCGGAACAGATAGACGATTCGACATTCTGCACAATGAACGACAACACCTCCACCAAAGTTGTGGGTAATTGCCAAAGCTCGCCCGACATAACAATTGCGAGTGCTGGTCTGGTAAACAGTATAGGCATCGCACCACTTACCCATACACATCTCGATTGACAGACCTTCCGACTTTGTTTCCGCGGACCACCGGACCTTCGTTAACTTCAAAAAAGCTAACTGGACCGGCTTCACGGAATTCACCGAGAACGCCTTCAGTGCTCTCTCCACTCACACAGACGTCACCTCAGGTGAGCGATCATTACGAACCGTTGTAAAAAAACACAAGCGGAACAAAGGTCCTGCAATCTCTCCTCTGGGGCAACCAAGCTCTGAGCTACAGTCAAGTCGCTGTCTAACCCGACGAGACGCGATGAACGCGCGGAAATTTCATTCGGCGATCGCGCCTCGTCGGACCCGAAGAGATGCGCGAGCTATTGTAGCCGGCTTTTTACACTGCATCCTTCGGTAGATAAAGTGAAACGACGTGTAACCCGACGTATGCGCAAAACTGCCAAACACAAGCGCGGTGCTTGATTTCTCCAGAGAAGAGGTTCAGGGGGTTATCGGGAAGGCGAAAGCCTCCAAATCCATCGGCCCTGGCGGAATAAGCATGCTGATGCTATAACATCTCGGACCAGCGGGAGCAGGTTATCTCACCAAGGTCCTCAATTTGTCTTTGACCACCCTAATTATACCAGATGTGTGGAAAAATGGTAGGTGTTCCCGCTACTTAAACCGGGGAAACCAACGAACAGAGGACAGTTGTTGTTGTTGTTGTTGTTGTAGCGGTTCGCTAACCCCGCTTAGGGCAGGTGTAATCAGTCTAAGTCGCCGGGGTCATCTAACGGGAGGTCCAGGAAACGTGCTGTTTCGACAGGGTTGGACCAAAGGGAGAGGGGGGTTAGATGGGTCGGTTTAAGGGGGCATGTGAAGAGGTGGTTAGTATCGTGCGGGGACTCTCCACATGCAGGGCATACGTTGGGTATGCTGGGGTCGAGTCTGGATATGTAGGAGTTTAACCTGCTACAGTATCCAGATCTGAGTTGTGCCAGAGTCACGCGGGTCTCTCGAGGCAGCTCGAGCTCACTGTCTGCGATGGGTGGTGGTCTGGATCCGAGTACGCCATTCACTGGGAGGGAGTCTAGGAAGGTGTTAACTGACTCCTGGTGAATGGCGTTCAGTGCCTGTCGGTAAGCCGTCCTGTCCAGCGGTTGTTGAACATGGTGCTGTATAGTGCTTTCGTAGTCAAGTACTCCCTTCCTGATGTGCCGAGGCGGAGGCTCCGCTTCTAGGAGGTGCCTGCTGGGGTGCTCCGCGCGGTGGCATCCCAACAGGAACTGCTTGCACAGCAAAGCATTATGCTCCTTAACTCGTAGCATAGATGCTTCGCTGTGCAAGTGGTGTTCCGGTGACATCAGGAGGTTTCCTGTCGCAGTCCTAAGGGCGGTGTTTTGTCAGGCCTGTAATTTCCTCCACTGCGTCTCGTTCGTCCCCGGCGCCCAAATCGGTGCAGCGTAATTTACGACCGGCCGGCCAATTGCTTTGTAGGTTGCCAGCAAGGTTTCTTTATCTTTACCCCATGTGCTGCCGGCTAGCGCTTTGAGTATTTTGTTGCGGCCCTGGAGTTTTGCGGCAATTGCGGTCGTATGCGGAGTGAAGGAGTACAGGCTATCGAATGTGACCCCTAAAATCTTAGGGTTGTTTACAGTTGGAATTTTTACGTCATCAACTTTCACATCGAGTTCTAGCCGGTACTCCTTCGTCCAGCTGGTGAAGAGGGTAGCCGAGGATTTCGTCGGTTGGATTTTCAATTGTCGTGCAGTGAAGAAACGGGAGAGATCAGCGAGGTAACCGTTCACTTTCGAACATAGGCTATCAATATCCTGGCCGGACGCCAATATCGAACAATCATCGGCATACGAGGTTAGTGAGACTCCTTCCGGTGGAGGAGGGAGCTTCGAAATGTAAAAATTAAACAGTAGCGGGGAGAGGACACCACCCTGCGGAACCCCCTGTTTAATTTTCCTCAATTTAGATGTTTCACCTCGGAATATGACCGATGATTGACGACCACTCAGGTAGCCCATGACCCACCTCTGCAACCCCGGCGGTAATGAGGATTCCTCAATGTCACTGAGTAGCACTGAATGATTGACAGTGTCAAAAGCTTTTGACAAGTCCAGTGCTACCAGGACAGTTCTCGCACAGGGTCGGTTTTGGTTCAGGCCATTGATCACCTGGGTGTTTATGGCGTTAAGTGATGTTGTGGTACTGTGCACTTTTCGGAAGCCATGCTGATGTGCTGCTGGACGCAGATGGTGAGTAAAACTCGGGAGCAGTAAGGCCTCAAGCGTCTTCGCTACTGGGGAGAGGAGAGTTATCGGCCGATAAGACTCTCCTTTGTTGGCTGGTTTCCCCGGTTTGAGTAGCGGGACCACCCTACCGGTCTTCCACAAATCTGGTATGATTAGGGTGGTCAAAGACAAATTGAGGACCTTAGTGAGGTATTCTGCTCCCGCTGGTCCGAGATGTTTTAACATCAGCATGCTTTTTCCGTCAGGGCCGATGGATTTGGAGGCTTTCGCCTTCCCGATAACCCCCTGAACCTCTTCTCTGGAGAAATCAAGCGCCGCGCTTGTGTTTGGCAGTTTGCGCATACGACGGGTTACACGTCTTTTCGCTTTGTCTACCGAAGGATGCAGTGTAAAAAGCCGGCTAAAATAGCTCGCGCATCGGTCATCGGTCGCGCATCGGTCATCGCGTCTCGTTGGGTTAGACAGCGACTTGACTGTAGCCCAGAGCTTGGTTGCCCCAGAGGAGAGATTGCAGGACCTTAGGTGCTCCTCCCACTTTTTCCGCTTGTGATTGTTTACAACAGTCCGAATCTCCGCATTTAAATCTCTGATTAAGGGATTCCCGGGATCGGAGTTACGGAGGGTGTCGCGCCTTGCTGCTAAAGCCGCCGCTTCGGACGGGAAGTTAGGGCGGATTTCCGCAATTCGGCCTGCCGGGATGAAGCGGGCGGCAGCGGTCACAACTATCCTGCGGAATGATCGTTCACCAGAGGTGACGTCTGTTGGAGTGGAGAGAGCACTGAAGGCGTTCTCAGTGAATTCCGTGAAGCCGGTCCAATTAGCTTTTTTGAAGTTAACGAAGGTCCGGTGGTCCGCGGAAACAAAGTCGGGAGGTCTGTCAATCGAGATGTGTATGGGTAAGTGGTGCGATGCTAGTGTCAGTATAGGTCGCCAGACTATATTGTATATCAGACCAACACTCGCAATTTTATGTCGGGCGAGCTTTGGCAATTACCCACAACTCTGGAGGGGGTGTTGTCGTTCATTGTGCAGAATGTCGAATCGTCTATCTGTTCCGCCAGCTCCCTTCCTCTACGGTCATTTGACAGGCAAGAATGCCAAAGATCGTGGTGCGCGTTAAAGTCGCCCAAAACCAAATGGTTTTCGCCTCTGAGTAGCGCACCTATATCAGGGCTATATCCAACTGGGCAACTTGTAACGGGAGGAATGTATATATTAAATATTTCGAGCTCGGCATCGCCTGACCGGATAGCTATGCCCTGACATTCTAGGGTAGTATCCCTGCGGTCGATGCCGCCGTCGATGAGACGATACTGCACGGTGTTGTGCAGGATGAACGCCAAACCCCCTCCGTGGTCTCGCTCGCGATCCTTGCGGATTATGTTGTATCCGGCCCGACTCAGAAGATCCGAGCGGGCGGTCAGCTTAGTTTCCTGGATCGCAGCAATTGACAGATGCTCCCGGCTCATATAGTCGACTATCTCGTCGATCTTCCCCTGGAGTCCGTTGCAGTTGAATTGAAGGAGTCGGGTCCGTCTCGGGGGAACGTTCGTGATACGGGGGGTGAGGGAGTGGTGCGTGGATGACGTGTGTTGCTGCTGTAATACCCGCTGAGGTTGGTTCCGCACGTTGGTGTTGATTGGCGGTGTTGTCGTATTAACAGGCGGTGGCAGACTCCTACAGCAAGGGGCAACGTACGCATCACTCCACTCACGGGTGGTGCGCAGGCCCGAGCACGTCCGAAAATGACACAAGCCGGAGCAAGAATTGCATCTGACTGAGGTCACATTCCGACGTACTAAGGCCTGACACACGGAACAGACTGTGCGGGGGACTAAGAGCTGCTGTGTAGCCCTCGCACGGGAGGAGGATGAGGAGCTGGTTGTGGGGGGGAAAGGGGGTGAGAGTTGGCGGGAGTCATGTTGCGGGGAGCTCCGGGAGACCGTGGAGGTCTGCGGGTTACCCAAAGTGGGTAAGTGTGCTGAGGGCACTGCCGTGGAGGCTGGGGGCGCACTTGGGCGCTGGCAACATGGGGCCACATAACGTGTGGTCCACTCCCTATGTGTCTTAAGGCCTGAACAGACCTTAAGATGACTCCAACCATTGCACTGGTTGCACCTAACCGAGATGGAGGAGTGGTGGAGTCTTTTGGTGCACACGCAGCAGAAATAGTCCGTCGGACCAGGGTTGGTTTCTACACCAGCCCTGATTAGAAGGATTTGAAGCAACCCTATCGGCCGGTAACTCTCCTCTCCCCAGTAGCGAAGACGCTTGAGGCCTTGTTGCTCCCGACATTCACTCACCATCTGCTTTCAGCGGCACATCAGCATGACTTCCGAAAAGTGCACAGTACACACCAGCACTTAACGCCATAAACCCCCGGGTGTTCAATGGCCTGAACCGAGGAGAAACATCGAAGTTAAGAAAAATTAAACAGGAGGTTACGTAGGGTGGTGTCCTCTCCCCGCTACTGTGTAATTTCTATATTTTAAAACACCCTCTTCCACCGGTAGGAGTTTCCCTAACCTCGTATGCCGTTGATTGCTCGATATTGGCGTCTGGCCAGGATATTGATGACCTATGTTCAAAAGTGAACGGCTACCTCGCCGGTCTCTCCCGTTTCTTCACTGCTAGGCATCTAAACATTCACCCGAAAAAATCCCCGGCTACCCTCTTCACAAGCTGGACGAAGGAGTACCGGCTAGAACTCGATGTGAAAGTTGATGACCAAAAAATTCCGAGTGTAGACAACCCTAAGATTTTAGGGGTCACATTCGATAGCCTGCACTCCTTCACTCCGCACACGACCGCAATTGCCCCACACCTCCAGAAGTGCACCAAAATACTCAAAGCGCTAGCCGGCAGCACATTGGGTAAAGAGAATTAAACATTGCTGCCAACCTTCAAAGCAATTGGCCGGCCGGTCGTAAACAACGCTGCACCGGTTTGGGCGCCGGGGACGAACGAGATGCAGTGGAGGAAATTACCATACAGGCATGCCAAAACACTCATTAAAATCAACTGAGCGGTTTTCGAGTTACAGTTGTCACCAGTTCAAAAAACATAGTTTTGAGAAAAACGCGTTTAAAGTTTCACACTAGATACTAGCTACCTGCTCCCGAGTGCTTTGAAAGGCCCCTAACCCCTTAAGTGCTCCTCCCACTTTTTCCGCTTGTGATTATTTACTACGGTCCGAATCTCCGCAATTATATCCCTGATTAGGGGATTCCCGGGAGCGGAGTTACGGAGGATGTCGCGGTTCCTTAACCCCGCTTAGGGCAGGCTATCGATTGTGACTCAATATCTTTGGGTTGTTTATAGTCGGAATTTTTACTCATTGACCTTCACATCTAATTCGAGCCTGTACTCCTTCGTCCAACTGGTGAAGAGAGTAGCCGAGGATTTAGTTGGTTGTATTTTTAACTGCACTGAAGAAGTGAGAAAGGTCGGCAAGATAGCAGTTCACTTCGAACAAAGGTCATCAACATCCTGGCCAGATGCCAATATCGCGCACGATACGAGGTTAGGGAAACTCCTACCGGTGGAAGAGGGAGCTTCGAAATATAAAAATTAAACAGTAGCGGGGAGAGGACACCACCCTGCGGAACCTCCTGTTTAATTTTTCTTAACTTCGATGTTTCTCCTCGGTTCAGGCCATTACTATCTGGGTGTTTATGGCGTTAAGTGCTGTTGTGGTACTGTGCACTTTCCGGAAGCCATGCTGATGTGCTGCTGGACGCAGATGGTGAGTGAACGTCGGGAGCAGCAAGGCCTCAAGTGTCTTCGCTACGAAGGAGAGGAGAGTTATCGGCCGATAAGACTCTCCTTTGTTGGCTGGTTTCCCCGGTTTAAGTAGCGGGACCACCCTACCATTTTTCCACAGATCCGGTATAATTAGGGTGGTCAAAGACAAGTTGAGGACCTTGGTGAGATAACCTGCTACCGCTGGCCCAAGATAATTTAGCATGCTTACACCGTCAGGGCCGATGGATTTGGAGGCTTTCGCCTTCCCGATAACTCCCTGAACCTCCTCCCCGGAGAAATCAAGCGCCGCGCTTGTGTTTGGCAGTTTGTGCATACGGCGGGTTACACGTCGTTTCGCTTTGTCTACCGAAGGATGCAATGAAAAAAGCCGGCTAAAATAGTTCGCGCATCTGTTCGGGTCCGACGAGGCGCGCTCACCGAATGAAATTTCCACTCGATCATCGCGTCTCGTCGGGTTAGACAGCGACTTGACTGTAGCCCAGAGCTTGGTTGCTCCAGAGGAAAGGTTGCAGGACCTTAAGGGGTTAGGGGTAGTCAGAGGCACCAAAAAATTAGAATTTTTTGTATTTTTTTTTTGCTATTAAATAATTTTATTTTACAAAAGTAGTGATATGGTATTATTAAACAATGTTTTGACTAGAAGTCAAAAAAAAAAAATTATTTCCGAAGTTACAGCTGTCCAAAAAAAAGGTCCTTGCGGTGAAAATCATAAGTCCTTGGAGATTCATCTGAAATCAATCGGATAAAAAAAATTAGTTTTATAAATAAATAATCCTGAGCCTGATCCAAAGATTTTTTTTTTTTGTAAAAATTAACAAAATGGCGGCCTCAGGAAATTTTTGTTTACATTTTTGGGAAAAAATCAACAGTTAATTGGTCTTAAAAAATCGAAATTTTTCAAAAAAAAAAAAAAAAAAAAAACTTTGAATAAGGCCCGAGTTTATTATGTATTCTAAAAGCTATATAAATTTCATTAAAATCAACTGAGCGGTTTTCGGGTTACAGTTGTCACCAGTTCAAAAAACATAGTTTTGAGAAAAACGCGTTTAAAGTTTCACACTAGATACTAGCTACCTGCTCCCGAGCGCTTTGAAAGGCCCCTAACCCCTTAAGTGCTCCTCCCACTTTTTCCGCTTGTGATTATTTACTACGGTCCGAATCTCCGCAATTATATCCCTGATTAGGGGATTCCCGGGAGCGGAGTAAGGGAGGGTGTCGCGCCTTGCTGCTAAGGCCGCCGCTTCGGTCGGGAAATAAGGAGCGGACTTCCGCTATTCGGCCTGCCGGGATGAAGCGGGCGGCAGCGGTCACAACAATCCTGCGGAATAATCTCTCACCAGAGGTGACGTCTGTTGGAGGGGGGAGAGCACTGAAGGCGTTCTTGGTGAATTCCGTGAAGCCGGTCCAGTTAGCTTTTTTAAAGTTAACGAACGTCCGGTGATCCGCGGAAACAAAGTCGGGAGGTCTGTCAATCGGATGTGTATGGGTAAGTGGTGCGATGCTAGTGTCAGTATAGGTCGCCAGACTATATTGTATATCAGACCAACACTCGCAATTTTATGTCGGGCGAGCTTTGGCAATTACCCACAACTCTGGAGGGGGTGTTATCGTTCATTGTGCAGAATGTCGAATCGTCTATCTGTTCCGCCAGCTCCACTCCTCTACGGTCATTTGACAGGCTAGAATGCCAAAACCAAACTGTTTTCGCCTCTGAGTAGCGCACCTATATCAGGGCTATATCCACCTGGGCAACTCGTAGCGGGAGGAATGTATATATATATTAAATATTTCGAGCTCGGCATTGCCTGACCGGATAGCTATGCCCTGACATTCTAGGGTAGTATCCCTGCGGTCGATGTCGCCGTCAATGAGACGATACTGCACGGTGTTGTGTAAGATGAACGCCAAACCCCCTCCATGGTTTCGCTCGCGATTCTTTCGGATTATGTTGTATCCGGCCCGGCTCAGAAGATCCGAGCGGGCGGTCAGCTTAGTTTCCTGGATCGCAGCAATTGACAGATGCTCCCGGCTCATATAGTCGAATATCTCGCCGAACTTCCCCTGGAGTCCGTTGCAGTTAAATTGTAGGAGTCGTGTCCGTCTCAGGGGAACGTTCGTGATGCGGGGGGTGAGGGAGTGGTGATGCTGTAATACCCGATGAGGTTGATTCCGCATATTGGTGTTGGTTGGCGGTGTTGTTGTGTTGACAGGCGTGGGCAGACTCCTACAGCATGGTGCAACGGGACGTTATGCTGCGGGGAGCTCCGGGAGACTGTGGAGGTCTTCAGGTTACCCAAAGTGGGTAAGGGTGTTGAAGGCACTGCCGTGGAGGCTGGGGGCGCACTTGGGCGTTGGCAGCATGGGGCCACATAACGTGTGGTCCACTCCCTATGGGTTTTAAGGCCTGAGCAGACCTTAAGGTGACTCCAACTATTGCACTGGTTGCACATAACCGAGGTGGAGGAGTGGTGGAGTCTTTTGGTGCGCACGCAGCAGAAATAACCCGATGGTTTCGACGCCAGCCCTGATAAGAAGGATTTGAAGCAACCCAGCTGCGAGGTGTTGCTCCGTTGGCGAACTTAGACTAATTTTATCTGTTGACCTAAACGGGGTTAGGTCGACGAAAGGGTGGCAGCCCTTGGCTGGATAAAATCCGGGTCAACTTCGGTGCGTAGAACCGGCTGTCTTGAGAGTCATCTAAAAGCTATGTGAATTCATCTAACGTTTTATACTCTTTCCAACATGTTACAATTTAAATTTTAATTTAGATTTAGAAGAATTGGAAAAGGCGTGAATAATCACATAAAAAATGCAAATATAGTTTTTTGTGCTGCGTGCGTTTTGCACAATTTGTTAACTAGTAGTAAGGATTCTATCGTCGAGAATTGGGAGGTGGGAATCGAAGAAACTACAAGGCGCAATTCAATTCAACAATAATCAAAGTGACCGATCGGAAGGAGAAATAATAAGAAATGCAATAAAAGAATATTTCAGTAAAGTTTATTATAATAAATAAATAATACTTAATTCACATTTCTTTTAGTTAAGTTTTATTATACTAAATTAACAATATTAAATTATCAAAGTAAATTAAAATTTTATTTCAGTTCATTTTCATACAGTTTTAGTTTGTAAATTGATAATATTAAATTAACAAAATAAATTAAAGATTCATTTCAGTTCATTTTCATCACCATTAATATAAGTAAAAAATATAGCAGTCCAATTAATTAGTTACCACCGGTGGCTCACATATGATTGTATTACCAATCAGTGTACATTACCAAACATAACTAATTCAATAGTACTTATAACAAAAACATAAGTAAATATTTCAATGATATAAAATAAATATTATTATTGAAGTTTTATTAGACCGTTTTCCAGTGCGATAATCTTTCGCCTATGGCGCGAAATATGAGTTGCAGTGCCGGCGTGAACGTGTTGCCGTACTGTGTAAGAAATCTTAAAAAAGCAATAAATATACCGGGGCGTATGGAGGTCCGGCCCAGTTTTTTTTTTTTATGCTGCAACTACCCATCTCACATACCTTCCGTCCATAGCAACCTATCTTATGAGAGCGCCATGCAAATGAAAAGTTTTCACCGCTCGCCCATACCGTTACTGACGGTTGTCCCAGAGAAACCAGCGGCGATTTGATTTTTTCCGTAAAACCGGCTCAGCTCATTTGTCGCTCTTGTACAAGGTTGCCAGTATAGACTTTGTAAACTAATATGAAATAAACTAATAACTATTAATATGAAAATGCATACTTTTTTCAAAAGAAATGAAAACTAAATTCATAATTAATGATTTATTACCATATAGATCATGTATATTTGATTGGTGTTTATATTCGAACATATAAATTATGAAATTTGTTGACGAAAATTATAAATTTGTTTAAAAGTATACAGACACACTGGCTGCTGGCAACATTTCTACGCCGTTCGTAACGTCGATAATTCGTGTATTTACATCGCTCTTCCAGTCGGCTGTTATGGACGTTAGCTATGTAAAATGGGTAGTTGCAGCATTAGATTTATTGAAGCAAACAAGAACGAAAATAAATAACATACACATACATAACAAGACAAAAATACATAACTTTCACATATTTTTACAGAAAAAAAAGTTATTATTTCACTTAAACATTTTTTGGGTCATATAATTTCGCGGCGAAATAATTTTTTTTCTGTAAAAATATGTGAAATTTATGTATTTTTGTCTTGTTATGTATGTGTATGTTAATTATTTTCGTTCTTGTTTGTTTCAATAAATCTAAAAAAAAAATTGGGTAAAAATTGTTTCATTAATATATTATTGTGTATATAAAACCCTGTATAGTAGTGTATTCTTGTTTTTATCTCGTGTGGCAACACCCACTTATTGCCATTATCAGGAAATTCAATGCAATTCGCTTAGAAATAATATACAATAATTAAATATTGTTTAGATGTATAATAAAATAAAATAAAAATACAACAATCTTAGTAATCCCAAGTAAACAGATTAAAGTTACTATTGTGCATCATGTATGTTGAATAAGAGCACGTGCTTAGTAAAAATTTGTAATGAAAGTGTAAATATTTTAACAACAAATGATTTATAATTTAGCAACATTTATGTGTAAAATATAAGAAATAAAGGGTCGGCTTTGCGAGGGTGCGCTAGGCTTTGAAAAAAATTTCTTCTTGGGGGGGTTAGAGGAAGTCATACACATCATAAAAATATATACCGTTCCCCGAGGTAACTGGCCCAGGGTAATTTTTTTAAATGCGGCCAAAGGCCGACAACTTACAAAGGTGTTTTACGTAAGAATACTGTGCAAGCCGAAGCCGGTGTTGCTCTGGCCCAGGGTAATTTTTTTAAATGCGGCCAAAGGCCGACAACTTACAAAGGTTTTCACGTAAGAATACTGTGCAAGGCGAAGACGGTGTTGGTCCGGCTCAGGATAATTTTTTTAAATCTGGCCGAAGGCCCCCAATTTACAAAGGTGTCTCGCGTAAGAATACTGTACAAGGCGAAGACGGGGGTTGGTCCGGCTCAGGATAATTTTTTTAAATGTGGCCGAAGGCCCCCAATTTACAAAGGTGTCTCGCATAAGAATACTGTGTAAAGCGAAATCGATGTTGGTCCGGCCCAGGGTTATTTTTTAAATGCGAACGAAGGCCGCCAACTAATAAAGCTAATATAATCACCCGTAACACTTACATATCGCTTATAATAATGTCTAATAATGTCTACAAAGATTTTATTTAAATAATTTCATCAAAATATTAACATTTTCCATAATTTTTACACATAAAATATCCATTCTCACGTTTGTTTACTTTAGTAAGAACAATGAAGTAGGTATACATGTCCGTTAGAACAAGACAAAACTGTACTGTCACATCTTTGACGAGTTAGTATATTACTTTAATATCCCGCTCGAACATACAAAGGTGTTTTACGTAAGAATACTGTGCAAGGCGAAGCCGGTGTTCGTCCGGCCCAGGGTAATTTTTTTAAAAGCGGCCGCCAACTCACAAATGTGTTTCACGTAAGAATACTGTGTAAGGCGAAGCCGGTGTTGGTCCGGCCCAGGGTTATTTTTTTAAATGCGGCCAAAGCCTCCAACTTACAAAGGTGTTCACGTAAGAATACTGTGCAAGGCGAAGCTGGTGTTGGTCCGGCTCAGGATAATTTTTTTAAATCTGGCCGAAGGCCCCCAATTTACAAAGGTGTCTCGCGTAAGAATACTGTGTAAAGCGAAGCCGATGTTGGTAAGGCCCAGGGTAATTTTTTTAAATGCGGCCAAACGACTCTAACTTGCAAATGTGTGTATTGCGAAGCCGGTGTTGGTCCGGCCCAGGGTAATTTTTTTAAATGCGGCCAAAGGACTCTAAATTGCAAACGTGTTTCACGTAAGAAAACTGTGCAAGGCGAAGCCGGCGTTGCTCCGACCCATGGTAATTTTTTTAAATGCGGCCGAAGCCCCCAACTAACAAAGGTGTTGCACTTCAAATATATCGCATCGTGAATACGTTATTTGTTCATTCCTTTCTAATATACTTATCCTTCAAAGGTGTGGCAGCACAGTTTTTTCAGATTCTAACGGACATGCATACTTCATTTATTTTACTAAAGTAAACAAACGTAAGAATGCATTTTTTATGTGTAAAAATTATGGAAAATATTAACATTTTGATAAATTTGGGTCGGCTTTGCGAGGGTGCGCCAGGCTTTGAAAAAAATTAGAGGAGGTCATACACATCATAAAAATATATGCCGTTCCCCGAGGTAACTTATAGTTTTCGAGAAATTTGTTGTTAAAGTTGATGTTTTGGCCCAATGAAATTCACGAATAAAAGCTAATAAGATCACCAGGAACACTTAAGTATCGCTTATAATAATGCCTAATAACGTTTACAAAGATTTTATTTAATTAATTTCATCAAAATATTAACATTTTTCATAATTTTTACACTTAAAATATGCATTCTCACGTTTGTTTACTTTAGTAAGAAAAATGAAGTATACATGTCCGTTAGAACAAGAAAAAACTGTGCTGTCACATCTTTGAAGAGTAAGTATATTACTTTAATATCCCGCTCGAACTTACAAAGGTGTTTCACTTAAGAATACTGTGCAGTGCGAAGCCGGTGTTGGTCCGGCCCAGGGTAATTTTTTTAAATGCGCCCGAAGGCATCCAACTTACAAAGGTGTTTCACGTAAGAATACTGTACAAGGCGAAGCCGGTGTTGGTCCGGCCCAGGGCTAATTTTTTTAAAAGCGGCCGAAGGCCGCCAACTTACAAAGGTGTTTTACGTAAGAATACTGTGCAAGCCGAAGCCGGTGTTGCTCCGGTCCAATGTAATTTTTTTAAATGCGGCCAAAGGCCGACAACTTACAAAGGTGTTTCACGTAAGAATACTGTGCAAGACGAAGCCGGTGTTGCTCCGGCCCAGGGTAATTTTTTTAAATGCGGCCAAAGGCCGACAACTTACAAAGGTGTTTTACGTAAGAATACTGTGCAAGCCGAAGCCGGTGTTGCTCCGGCCCAAGGTAATTTTTTTAAATGCGGCCAAAGGCCGACAACATACAAAGGTGTTTTACGTAAGAATACTGTGCAAGCCGAAGCCGGTGTTGCTCCGGCCCAGGGTAATTTTTTTAAATGCGGCCAAAGGCCGACAACTTACAAAGGTGTTCACGTAAGAATACTGTGCAAGGCGAAGACGGTGTTGGTCCGGCTCAGGATAATTTTTTTAAATCTGGCCGAAGGCCCCCAATTTACAAAGGTGTTTCGCGTAAGAATACTGTGTAAGGCGAAGCCGATGTTGGTAAGGCCCAGGGTAATTTTTTTTAAACGCGGCCGAAGGACTCTTACTTGCAAAGGTGTTTTACGTACGAATACTGTGCAAGGCGAAGACGCTGTTTGTCCGGCCCAGGGTAATTTTTTTAAATGCGGCCAAAGGACTCTAACTTGCAAATGTGTTCACGTAAGAATACTGTGCAAGGCGAAGACGGTGTTGGTCCGGCTCAGGATAATTTTTTTAAATCTGGCCGAAGGCCCCCAATTTACAAAGGTGTTTTGCGTAAGAATACTGTGTATAGCGAAGCCGATGTTGGTAAGGCCCAGGGTAATTTTTTTAAATGCGGCCGAAGGACTCTTACTTGCAAAGGTGTTTCACGTAAGAAAACTGTGCAAGGCGAAGCCGGTGTTGGTCCAGCCCAGGGTTATTTTTTTAAATGCGGCCAAAGCCGCCAACCTACAAAGGTGTTTTACGTAGGAATACTGTGCAAGCCGAAGCCGATGTTGATAAGGCCCAGGGTAATTTTTTAAATGCGGCCGAAGGCCACCAACTTACAAAAGTGTTTCACGTAAGAATACTGTGCAAGGCGAAGCCGGTGTTAGTCCGGCCCAGGGTAATTTTTTTAAATGCGGCCAAAGCCGCCAACCTACAAAGGTGTTCACGTAAGAATACTGTGTAAAGCGAAGCCGATGTTGGTAAGGTCCAGGGTAATTTTTTTAAATCCGGCCGAAGGCCCCCAACTAACAATGGCGTTGCACTTCAAATATATCGCATCGTGAATACGTTATTTGTTCATTCCTTTCTAATATACTTATTCTTCAAAGGTGTGGCAGCACAGTTTTTTCTGATTCTAACGGACATGCATACTTCATTTATTTTACTAAAGTAAACAAACGTAAGAATGCATTTTTTATGTATAAAAATTATGGAAAATATTAACATTTTGATAAATTTGGGTCGGCTTTGTGAGGGTGCGCCAGGCTTTGATAAAAATTAGAGGAGGTCATACACATCATAAAAATATATGCCGCTCCCCGAGGAAACTTATAGTTTTCCAGAAATTTGTTGTCAAACTTGATTTTTTGGCCCACTGAAATTCACGAATAAAAGCTAATATAATCACCCGGAACACTTAAATATCGCTTATAATAATGCCTAATAACGTTTACAAAGATTTTAATTATTTAATTTCATCAAAATATTAACATTTTCCATAATTTTTACACATAAAATATGCATTCTCACTTTTGTTTACTTTAGTAAGAAAAATGAAGTATACATGTCCGTTAGAACAAGAAAAAACTGTGCTGCCACATCTTTGAAGAGTAAGTATATTACTTTAATATCCCGCTCGAACCTACAAAGGTGTTTCACCTAAGAATATTGTGCAAGGCGAAGCCGGTGTTGGTCCGGCCCAGGGTAATTTTTTTAAAAGCGGCCGCCAACTCACAAAGGTGTTTCACGTAAGAATACTGTGCAAGGCGAAGCCGGGGTTGGTCCGGCCCAGGGTTATTTTTTTAAATGCGGCCAAAGGACTCTAACTTGCAAATGTGTTTCACGTAAGAATACTGTATAAGGCGACGCCGGTGTTGGTCCGGCCCAGGGTTATTTTTTTAAATGCGGCCAAAGCCTCCAACTTACAAAGGTGTTCACGTAAGAATACTGCGCAAGGCGAAGACGGTGTTGGTCCGGCTCAGGATAATTTTTTTAAATCTGGCCGAAGGCCCCCAATTTACAAAGGTGTCTCGCGTAAGAATACTGTGTAAAGCGAAGCCGATGTTGGTAAGGCCCAGGGTAATTTTTTTAAATGCGGCCAAACGACTCTAACTTGCAAATGTGTTTCACGTAAGAATACTGTGCAAGGCGAAGCCGGTGTTGGTCCGGCCCAGGGTTATTTTTTGAATGCGGCCGAAGGCCACCAACTTACCAAGGTGTTTTACGTAAGAATACTGTGCAAGCCGAAGCCGGTGTTGCTCCGGCCAAGGGTAATTTTTTTAAATGCGGCCAAAGGCCGACAACTTACAAAGGTGTTTTACGTAAGAATACTGTGCAAGCCGAAGCCGGTGTTGCTCTGGCCCAGGGTAATTTTTTTAAATGCGGCCAAATGCCGACAACTTACAAAGGTGTTCACGTAAGAATACTGTGCAAGGCCAAGACGGTGTTGGTCCGGCTCAGGATATTTTTTTTAAATCTGGCCGAAGGCCCCCAATTTACAAAGGTGTTTCGCGTAAGAATCCTGTGTATAGCGAAGCCGATGTTGGTAAGGCCCAGGGAATTTTTTTTTAAATGCGGCCGAAGGACTCTTACTTGCAAAGGTGTTTCACGTAAGAATACTGTGCAAGGCGAAGCCGGTGTTGGTCCGGCCCAGGGTAATTTTTTTGAATGCGGCCAAAGCCGCCAACTTACAAAGGTGTTCACGTAAGAATACTGTGTAAAGCGAAGCCGATGTTGGTAAGGCTCAGGGTAATTTTTTTAAATCTGGCCGAAGGCCCCCAATTTAAAAAGGTGTCTCGCGTAAGAATACTGTGTAAAGCGAAGCCGATGTTGGTAAGGCCCAGGGTAATTTTTTTAAATGCGGCCAAATGACTCTAACTTGCAAATGTGTTTCACTTAAAAATTCTGTGCAAGGCGATGCCGGTATTGATCCGGTTCAGGATATTTTTTTTAATCCAGCCGAAGGCCCCCAACTAACAAAGGTGTTGCACTTCAAATATATCGCATCGTGAATACGTTATTTGTTCAATCCTTTCTAATATACTTATTCTTCAAAGGTGTGGCAGCACAGTTTTTTCTGATTCTAACGGACATGCATACTTCTTCATTTATTTTACAAAGTAAACAAACGTAAGAATGCATCTTTTATGTGTAAAAATTATGGAAAATATTAACATTTTGATAAATTTGGGTCGGCTTTGAGAGGGTGCGCCAGGCTTTGAAAAAAGTTAGAGGAGGTCATACACATCATAAAAATATATGCCGTTACCCGAGGTAACTTATAGTTTTCGAGAAATTTGTTGTTAAATTTGATGTTTTGGCCCAATGAAATTCACGAATAAAATCTAATATAATCACCCGGAACACTTAAATATCGCTTATAATAATGCCTAATAACGTTTACAAAGATTTTATTTAATTAATTTCATCAAAAAAATCAACATTTTCCATAATTTTTACACATAAAATATGCATTCTCACGTTTGTTTACTTTAGTAAGAAAAATGAAGTATACATGTCCGATAGAACAAGAAAAAACTGTGCTGCCACATCTTTGAAGAGTAAGTATATTACTTCAATATCCCGCTCGAACTTACAAAGGTGTTTCACTTAAGAATACTGTGCAAGGCGAAGCCGGTGTTGGTCCGGCCCAGGGTAATTTTTTTAAATGCGCCCGAAGGCATCCAACTTACAAAGGTGTTTCACGTAAGAATACTGTGCAAGGCGAAGCCGGTGTTGGTCCGGCCCAGGGTTATTTTTTTAAATGCGGCCAAAGGACTCTAACTGGCAAAGGTGTTTTACGTAAGAATACTGTGCAAGCCGAAGCCGGTGTTGCTCCGGTCCAAGGTAAATTTTTTAAATGTGGCCAAAGGCCGACAAGTTACAAAGGTGTTTTACGTAAGAATACTGTGTAAAGCGAAGCCGATGTTGGTAAGGCCCAGGGTAATTTTTTTAAATGTGCCCGAAGGCATCCAACTTACAAAGGTGTTTAACGTAAGAATACTGTGCAAGCCGAAGCCGGTGTTAGTCCGGCCCAGGGTAATTTTTTTGAATGCGGCCAAAGCCGCCAACTTACAAAGGTGTTCACGTAAGTATACTGTGTAAAGCGAAGCCGATGTTGGTAAGGCCCAGGGTAATTTTTTTAAATCTGGCCGAAGGCCCCCAATTTACAAAGGTGTCTCGCGTAAGAAAACTGTGTAAAGCGAAGCCGATGTTGGTAAGGCCCAGGGTAATTTTTTTAAATGCGGCCAAACGACTCTAACTTGCAAAGGTGTTTCACGTAAGAATACTGTGCAAGGCGAAGCCGGTGTTGGTCCGGCCCAGGGTAATTTTTTTAAAAGCGGCCAAAGCCGCCAACTTACAAAGGTGTTTTACGTAAGAATACTGTGCAAGCCGAAGCCGGTGTTGCTCCGGTCCAAGGTAATTTTTTTAAATGTGGCCAAAGGCCGACAACTTACAAAGGTGTTCACGTAAGAATACTGTGCAAGCCGAAGCCGGTGTTGGTCCGGCCCAGGGTAATTTTTTTAAATGTGCCCGAAGGCATCCAACTTACAAAGGTGTTTAACGTAAGAATACTGTGCAAGCCGAAGCCGGTGTTAGTCCGGCCCAGGGTAATTTTTTTGAATGCGGCCAAAGCCGCCAACTTACAAAGGTGTTCACGTAAGAATACTGTGTAAAGCGAAGCCGATGTTGGTAAGGCCCAGGGTAATTTTTTTAAATCTGGCCGAAGGCCCCCAATTTACAAAGGTGTCTCGCGTAAGAAAACTGTGTAAAGCGAAGCCGATGTTGGTAAGGCCCAGGGTAATTTTTTTAAATGCGGCCAAACGACTCTAACTTGCAAATGTGTTTCACGTAAGAATACTGTGCAAGGCGAAGCCGGTGTTGGTCCGGCCCAGGGTTATTTTTTAAATGCGGCCGAAGGCCACCGACTTACCAAGGTGTTTCACTTAAAAATTCTGTGCAAGGCGAAGCCGGTATTGATCCGGTTCAGGATATTTTTTTTAATCCAGCCGAAGGCCCCCAACTAACAAAGGTGTTGCACTTAAAATATATCGCATCGTGAATACGTTATTTGTTCATTCCTTTCTAATATACTTATTCTTCAAAGGTGTGGCAGCACAGTTTTTTCTGATTCTAACGGACATGCATACTTCATTTATTTTACTAAAGTAAACAAACGTTAGAACAAGAAAAAACTGTGCTGCCACATCTTTGAAGAGTAAGTATATTACTTTAATATCCCGCTCGAACTTACAAAGGTGTTTCACTTAAGAATACTGTGCAAGGCGAAGCAGGTGTTGGTCCGGCCCAGGGTAATTTTTTTAAATGCGCCCGAAGGCATCCAACTTACAAAAGTGTTTTACGTAAGAATACTGTGCAAGGCGAAGCAGGTGTTGGTAAGGCCCAGGGTAATTTTTTTAAATGCGGCCAAACGACTCTAACTTGCAAATGTGTTTCACGTAAGAATACTGTGCAAGGCGAAGCCGGTGTTGGTCCGGCCCAGGGTTATTTTTTGAATGCGGCCGAAGGCCACCAACTTACCAAGGTGTTTTACGTAAGAATACTGTGCAAGCCGAAGCCGGTGTTGCTCCGGCCAAGGGTAATTTTTTTAAATGCGGCCAAAGGCCGACAACTTACAAAGGTGTTTTACGTAAGAATACTGTGCAAGCCGAAGCCGGTGTTGCTCTGGCCCAGGGTAATTTTTTTAAATGCGGCCAAAGGCCGACAACTTACAAAGGTGTTTTACGTAAGAATACTGTGCAAGCCGAAGCCGGTGTTTCTCCGGCCCAGGGTAATTTTTTTAAATGCGGCCAAAGGCCGACAACTTACAAAGGTGTTCACGTAAGAATACTGTGCAAGGCCAAGACGGTGTTGGTCCGGCTCAGGATATTTTTTTTAAATCTGGCCGAAGGCCCCCAATTTACAAAGGTGTTTCGCGTAAGAATACTGTGTATAGCGAAGCCGATGTTGGTAAGGCCCAGGGAATTTTTTTTAAATGCGGCCGAAGGACTCTTACTTGCAAAGGTGTTTCACGTAAGAATACTGTGCAAGGCGAAGCCGGTGTTGGTCCGGCCCAGGGTAATTTTTTTGAATGCGGCCAAAGCCGCCAACTTACGAAGGTGTTCACGTAAGAATACTGTGTAAAGCGAAGCCGATGTTGGTAAGGCTCAGGGTAATTTTTTTAAATCTGGCCGAAGGCCCCCAATTTAAAAAGGTGTCTCGCGTAAGAATACTGTGTAAAGCGAAGCCGATGTTGGTAAGGCCCAGGGTAATTTTTTTAAATGCGGCCAAATGACTCTAACTTGCAAATGTGTTTCACTTAAAAATTCTGTGCAAGGCGAAGCCGGTATTGATCCGGTTCAGGATATTTTTTTTAATCCAGCCGAAGGCCCCCAACTAACAAAGGTGTTGCACTTCAAATATATCGCATCGTGAATACGTTATTTGTTCAATCCTTTCTAATATACTTATTCTTCAAAGGTGTGGCAGCACAGTTTTTTCTGATTCTAACGGACATGCATACTTCTTCATTTATTTTACTAAAGTAAACAAACGTAAGAATGCATTTTTTTTTGTGTAAAAATTATGGAAAATATTAACATTTTGATAAATTTGGGTCGGCTTTGAGAGGGTGCGCCAGGCTTTGAAAAAAGTTAGAGGAGGTCATACACATCATAAAAATATATGCCGTTACCCGAGGTAACTTATAGTTTTCGAGAAATTTGTTGTTAAATTTGATGTTTTGGCCCAATGAAATTCACGAATAAAATCTAATATAATCACCCGGAACACTTAAATATCGCTTATAATAATGCCTAATAACGTTTACAAAGATTTTATTTAATTAATTTCATCAAAATATCAACATTTTCCATAATTTTTACACATAAAATATGCATTCTCACGTTTGTTTACTTTAGTAAGAAAAATGAAGTATACATGTCCGATAGAACAAGAAAAAACTGTGGTGCCACATCTTTGAAGAGTAAGTATATTACTTCAATATCCCGCTCAAACTTACAAAGGTGTTTCACTTAAGAATACTGTGCAAGGCGAAGCCGGTGTTGGTCCGGCCCAGGGTAATTTTTTTAAATGCGCCCGAAGGCATCCAACTTACAAAGGTGTTTCACGTAAGAATACTGTGCAAGGCGAAGCCGGTGTTAGTCCGGCCCAGGGTAATTTTTTTAAAAGCGGCCAAAGCCGCCAACTTACAAAGGTGTTTTACGTAAGAATACTGTGCAAGCCGAAGCCGGTGTTGCTCCGGTCCAAGGTAATTTTTTTAAATGTGGCCAAAGGCCGACAACTTACAAAGGTGTTTTACGTAAGAATACTGTGCAAGCCGAAGCCGGTGTTGGTCCGGCCCAGGGTAATTTTTTTAAATGTGCCCGAAGGCATCCAACTTACAAAGGTGTTTAACGTAAGAATACTGTGCAAGCCGAAGCCGGTGTTAGTCCGGCCCAGGGTAATTTTTTTGAATGCGGCCAAAGCCGCCAACTTACAAAGGTGTTCACATAAGAATACTGTGTAAAGCGAAGCCGATGTTGGTAAGGCCCAGGGTAATTTTTTTAAATCTGGCCGAAGGCCCCCAATTTACAAAGGTGTCTCGCGTAAGAAAACTGTGTAAAGCGAAGCCGATGTTGGTAAGGCCCAGGGTAATTTTTTTAAATGCGGCCAAACGACTCTAACTTGCAAATGTGTTTCACGTAAGAATACTGTGCAAGGCGAAGCCGGTGTTGGTCCGGCCCAGGGTTATTTTTTAAATGCGGCCGAAGGCCACCGACTTACCAAGGTGTTTCACTTAAAAATTCTGTGCAAGGCGAAGCCGGTATTGATCCGGTTCAGGATATTTTTTTTAATCCAGCCGAAGGCCCCCAACTAACAAAGGTGTTGCACTTAAAATATATCGCATCGTGAATACGTTATTTGTTCATTCCTTTCTAATATACTTATTCTTCAAAGGTGTGGCAGCACAGTTTTTTCTGATTCTAACGGACATGCATACTTCATTTATTTTACTAAAGTAAACAAACGTTAGAACAAGAAAAAACTGTGCTGCCACCTCTTTGAAGAGTAAGTATATTACTTTAATATCCCGCTCGAACTTACAAAGGTGTTTCACTTAAGAATACTGTGCAAGGCGAAGCAGGTGTTGGTCCGGCCCAGGGTAATTTTTTTGAATGCGGCCAAAGCCGCCAACTTACAAAGGTGTTCACGTAAGAATACTGTGTAAAGCGAAGCCGATGTTGGTAAGGCTCAGGGTAATTTTTTTAAATCTGGCCGAAGGCCCCCAATTTAAAAAGGTGTCTCGCGTAAGAATACTGTGTAAAGCGAAGCCGATGTTGGTAAGGCCCAGGGTAATTTTTTTAAATGCGGCCAAATGACTCTAACTTGCAAATGTGTTTCACTTAAAAATTCTGTGCAAGGCGAAGCCGGTATTGATCCGGTTCAGGATATTTTTTTTAATCCAGCCGAAGGCCGCCAACTAACAAAGGTGTTGCACTTCAAATATATCGCATCGTGAATACGTTATTTGTTCAATCCTTTCTAATATACTTATTCTTCAAAGGTGTGGCAGCACAGTTTTTTCTGATTCTAACGGACATGCATACTTCTTCATTTATTTTACTAAAGTAAACAAACGTAAGAATGCATTTTTTTTTGTGTAAAAATTATGGAAAATATTAACATTTTGATAAATTTGGGTCGGCTTTGAGAGGGTGCGCCAGGCTTTGAAAAAAGTTAGAGGAGGTCATACACATCATAAAAATATATGCCGTTACCCGAGGTAACTTATAGTTTTCGAGAAATTTGTTGTTAAATTTGATGTTTTGGCCCAATGAAATTCACGAATAAAATCTAATATAATCACCCGGAACACTTAAATATCGCTTATAATAATGCCTAATAACGTTTACAAAGATTTTATTTAATTAATTTCATCAAAATATCAACATTTTCCATAATTTTTACACATAAAATATGCATTCTCACGTTTGTTTACTTTAGTAAGAAAAATGAAGTATACATGTCCGATAGAACAAGAAAAAACTGTGGTGCCACATCTTTGAAGAGTAAGTATATTACTTCAATATCCCGCTCAAACTTACAAAGGTGTTTCACTTAAGAATACTGTGCAAGGCGAAGCCGGTGTTGGTCCGGCCCAGGGTAATTTTTTTAAATGCGCCCGAAGGCATCCAACTTACAAAGGTGTTTCACGTAAGAATACTGTGCAAGGCGAAGCCGGTGTTAGTCCGGCCCAGGGTAATTTTTTTAAAAGCGGCCAAAGCCGCCAACTTACAAAGGTGTTTTACGTAAGAATACTGTGCAAGCCGAAGCCGGTGTTGCTCCGGTCCAAGGTAATTTTTTTAAATGTGGCCAAAGGCCGACAACTTACAAAGGTGTTTTACGTAAGAATACTGTGCAAGCCGAAGCCGGTGTTGGTCCGGCCCAGGGTAATTTTTTTAAATGTGCCCGAAGGCATCCAACTTACAAAGGTGTTTAACGTAAGAATACTGTGCGAGCCGAAGCCGGTGTTAGTCCGGCCCAGGGTAATTTTTTTGAATGCGGCCAAAGCCGCCAACTTACAAAGGTGTTCACATAAGAATACTGTGTAAAGCGAAGCCGATGTTGGTAAGGCCCAGGGTAATTTTTTTAAATCTGGCCGAAGGCCCCCAATTTACAAAGGTGTCTCGCGTAAGAAAACTGTGTAAAGCGAAGCCGATGTTGGTAAGGCCCAGGGTAATTTTTTTAAATGCGGCCAAACGACTCTAACTTGCAAATGTGTTTCACGTAAGAATACTGTGCAAGGCGAAGCCGGTGTTGGTCCGGCCCAGGGTTATTTTTTAAATGCGGCCGAAGGCCACCGACTTACCAAGGTGTTTCACTTAAAAATTCTGTGCAAGGCGAAGCCGGTATTGATCCGGTTCAGGATATTTTTTTTAATCCAGCCGAAGGCCCCCAACTAACAAAGGTGTTGCACTTAAAATATATCGCATCGTGAATACGTTATTTGTTCATTCCTTTCTAATATACTTATTCTTCAAAGGTGTGGCAGCACAGTTTTTTCTGATTCTAACGGACATGCATACTTCATTTATTTTACTAAAGTAAACAAACGTTAGAACAAGAAAAAACTGTGCTGCCACCTCTTTGAAGAGTAAGTATATTACTTTAATATCCCGCTCGAACTTACAAAGGTGTTTCACTTAAGAATACTGTGCAAGGCGAAGCAGGTGTTGGTCCGGCCCAGGGTAATTTTTTTAAATGCGCCCGAAGGCATCCAACTTACAAAGGTGTTTTACGTAAGAATACTGTGCAAGCCGAAGCCGGTGTTGCTCCGGTCCAAGGTAATTTTTTTAAATGCGGCCAAAGGCCGACAACTTACAAAGGTGTTTTACGTAAGAATACTGTGCAAGCCGAAGCCGGTGTTGCTAAGGCCCAGGGTAATTTTTTTAAATGCGGCCAAAGGCCGACAACTTACAAAGGTGTTTTACGTAAGAATACTGTGCAAGCCGAAGCCGGTGTTGCTCCGGCCCAGGGTAATTTTTTTAAATGCGGCCAAAGGTCGACAACTTACAAAGGTGTTTTACGTAAGAATACTGTGCAAGCCGAAGCCGGTGTTGCTCTGGCCCAGGGTAATTTTTTTAAATGCGGCCAAAGGCCGACAACTTACAAAGGTGTTTTACGTAAGAATACTGTGCAAGCCGAAGCCGGTGTTGCTCCGGCCCAGGGTAATTTTTTTAAATGCGGCCAAAGGACTCTAACTTGCAAATGTGTTCACGTAAGAATACTGTGCAAGGCGAAGACGGTGTTGGTCCGGCTCAGGATAATTTTTTTAAATCTGGCCGAAGGCCCCCAATTTACAAAGGTGTTTTGCGTAAGAATACTGTGTATAGCGAAGCCGATGTTGGTAAGGCCCAGGGTAATTTTTTTAAATGCGGCCGAAGGACTCTTACTTGCAAAGGTGTTTCACGTAAGAAAACTGTGCAAGGCGAAGCCGGTGTTGGTCCAGCCCAGGGTTATTTTTTTAAATGCGGCCAAAGCCGCCAACCTACAAAGGTGTTTTACGTAGGAATACTGTGCAAGCCGAAGCCGATGTTGGTAAGGCCCAGGGTAATTTTTTAAATGCGGCCGAAGGCCACCAACTTACAAAGGTGTTTCACGTAAGAATACTGTGCAAGGCGAAGCCGGTGTTAGTCCGGCCCAGAGTAATTTTTTTAAATGCGGCCAAAGCCTCCAACTTACAAAGGTGTTCACGTAAGAATACTGTGCAAGGCGAAGACGGTGTTGGTCCGGCTCAGGATAATTTTTTTAAATCTGGCCGAAGGCCCCCAATTTACAAATGTGTTTCACGTAAGAATACTGTGCAAGGCGAAGCCGGTGTTGGTCCGGCCCAGGGTTATTTTTTGAATGCGGCCGAAGGCCACCAACTTACCAAGGTGTTTTACGTAAGAAGCAAGCCAAAGCCGGTGTTGCTCCGGCCCAGGGTAATTTTTTTAAATGCAGCCAAAGGCCGACAACTTACAAAGGTGTTTTACGTAAGAATACTGTACAAAGCGAAGACGGTGTTGGTCCGGCCCAGGGTAATTTTTTTAAAAGCGGCCAAAGGCCGACAACTTGCAAATGTGTTTCACGTAAGAATACTGTGCAAGACGAAGGCGGTGTTGGTCCAGCCCAGGGTTATTTTTTTAAATGCGGCCAAAGCCGCCAACTTACAAAGGTGTTCACGTAAGAACACTGTGCAAGGCGATGCCGGTGTTGGTCCGGCCCAGGGTTATTTTTTAAATGCGGCCGAAGGCCTCCAATTTACAAAGGTGTTTCACTTAAAAATTCTTTGCAAGGCGAAGCCGGTGTTGGTCGCGCCCAGGGTTATTTTTTTAAATGCGGCCAAAGGACTCTAACTGGCAAATGTGTTTCACGTAAGAATACTGTGCAAGACGAAGCCGGTGTTGGTCCAGCCAAGGGTTATTTTTTAAATGCGGCCGAAGGCCGCCAACTTACAAGAAAAGCTAAAGCTAATATAATCACCCGGAACACTTAAATATCGCTTATAATAATGCCTAATAACGTTTACAAAGATTTTATTTAATTAATTTCATCAAAATATTAACATTTTCCATAATTTTTACACATAAAATATGCATTCTCACGTTTGTTTACTTTAGTAAGAAAAATGAAGTATACATGTCCGTTAGAACAAGAAAAAACTGTGCTGCCACATCTTTGAAGAATAAGTATATTACTTTAATATCCCGCTCGAACTTACAAAGGTGTTTCACTTAAGAATACTGTGCAAGGCGAAGCCGGTGTTGGTCCGGCCCAGGGTTATTTTTTTAAATGCGGCCAAAGGACTCTAACTGGCAAATGTGTTTCACGTAAGAATACTGTGCAAGGCGAAGCCGGTGTTGGTCCGGCCCAGGGTTATTTTTTTAAATGCGGCCAAAGGACTCTAACTGGCAAATGTGTTTCACGTAAAAATACTGTGCAAGACGAAGCCGGTGTTGGTCCAGGCCAGGGTTATTTTTTAAATGCGGCCAAAGCCTCCAACTTACAAAGGTGTTCACGTAAGAATACTGTGCAAGGCGAAGCCGGTGTTGGTCCGACTCAGGATAATTTTTTTAAATCTGGCCGAAGGCCCCCAATTTACAAAGGTGTCTCGCGTAAGAATACTGTGTAAAGCGAAGCCGATGTTGGTAAGGCCCAGGGTAAATTTTTTAAATGCGGCGAAACGACTCTAACTTGCAAATGTGTTTCACGTAGGAGTACTGTGCAAGGCGAAGCCGGTGTTGTTCCGGCCCAGGGTTATTTTTTAAATGCGGCCGAAGGCCGCCACCTTACCAAGGTGTTTCACTCAAAAATTCTGTGCAAGGCGAAGCCGGTATTGATCCGGTTCAGGATATTTTTTTTAATCCAGCCGAAGGCCCCCAACTAACAAAGGTGTTGCACTTCAAATATATCGCATCGTGAATACGTTATTTGTTCATTCCTTTCTAATATACTTATTCTTCAAAGGTGTGGCAGCACAGTTTTTTCTGATTCTAACGGACATGCATACTTCATTTATTTTACTAAAGTAAACAAACGTAAAAATTATGGAAAATATTAACATTTTGATAAATTTGGGTCGGCTTTGCGAGGGTACGCCAGGCTTTGAAAAAAATTAGAGGAGGTCATACACATCATAAAAATATATGCCGTTCCCCGAGGTAACTTATAGTTTTCGAGAAATTTGTTGTTAAAGTTGATGTTTTGGCCCAATGAAATTCACGAATAAAAGCTAATATAATCACCCGGAACACTTAAATAGCGCTTATAATAATGCCTAATAACGTTTACAAAGATTTTAATTATTTAATTTCATCAAAATATTAACATTTTCCATAATTTTTACACATAAAATATGCATTCTCACTTTTGTTTACTTTAGTAAGAAAAATGAAGTATACATGTCCGTTAGAACAAGAAAAAACTGTGCTGCCACATCTTTGAAGAGTAAGTATATTACTTCAATATCCCGCTCGAACTTACAAAGGTGTTTCACTTAAGAATACTGTGCAAGGCGAAGCCGGTGTTGGTCCGGCCCAGGGTAATTTTTTTAAATGCGCCCGAAGGCATCCAACTTACAAAGGTGTTTCACGTAAGAATACTGTGCAAGGCGAAGCCGGTGTTAGTCCGGCCCAGGGTAATTTTTTTAAAAGCGGCCAAAGCCGCCAACTTACAAAGGTGTTTTACGTAAGAATACTGTGCAAGCCGAAGCCGGTGTTGCTCCGGTCCAAGGTAATTTTTTTAAATGTGGCCAAAGGCCGACAACTTACAAAGGTGTTTTACGTAAGAATACTGTGCAAGCCGAAGCCGGTGTTGGTCCGGCCCAGGGTAATTTTTTTAAATGTGCCCGAAGGCATCCAACTTACAAAGGTTTTTAACGTAAGAATACTGTGCAAGCCGAAGCCGGTGTTAGTCCGGCCCAGGGTAATTTTTTTGAATGCGGCCAAAGCCGCCAACTTACAAAGGTGTTCACGTAAGAATGCTGTGTAAAGCGAAGCCGATGTTGGTAAGGCCCAGGGTAATTTTTTTAAATCTGGCCGAAGGCCCCCAATTTACAAAGGTGTCTCGCGTAAGAAAACTGTGTAAAGCGAAGCCGATGTTGGTAAGGCCCAGGGTAATTTTTTTAAATGCGGCCAAACGACTCTAACTTGCAAATGTGTTTCACGTAAGAATACTGTGCAAGGCGAAGCCGGTGTTGGTCCGGCCCAGGGTTATTTTTTAAATGCGGCCGAAGGCCACCGACTTACCAAGGTGTTTCACTTAAAAATTCTGTGCAAGGCGAAGCCGGTATTGATCCGGTTCAGGATATTTTTTTTAATCCAGCCGAAGGCCCCCAACTAACAAAGGTGTTGCACTTAAAATATATCGCATCGTGAATACGTTATTTGTTCATTCCTTTCTAATATACTTATTCTTCAAAGGTGTGGCAGCACAGTTTTTTCTGATTCTAACCGGACATGCATACTTCATTTATTTTACTAAAGTAAACAAACGTTAGAACAAGAAAAAACTGTGCTGCCACATCTTTGAAGAGTAAGTATATTACTTTAATATCCCGCTCGAACTTACAAAGGTGTTTCACTTAAGAATACTGTGCAAGGCGAAGCAGGTGTTGGTCCGGCCCAGGGTAATTTTTTTAAATGCGCCCGAAGGCATCCAACTTACAAAGGTGTTTTACGTAAGAATACTGTGCAAGCCGAAGCCGGTGTTGCTCCGGTCCAAGGTAATTTTTTTAAATGCGGCCAAAGGCCGACAACTTACAAAGGTGTTTTACGTAAGAATACTGTGCAAGCCGAAGCCGGTGTTGCTAAGGCCCAGGGTAATTTTTTTAATTGCGGCCAAAGGCCGACAACTTACAAAGGTGTTTTACGTAAGAATACTGTGCAAGCCGAAGCCGGTGTTGCTCCGGCCCAGGGTAATTTTTTTAAATGCGGCCAAAGGCCGACAACTTACAAAGGTGTTTTACGTAAGAATACTGTGCAAGCCGAAGCCGGTGTTGCTCTGGCCCAGGGTAATTTTTTTAAATGCGGCTAAAAGCCGACAACTTACAAAGGTGTTTTACGTAAGAATACTGTGCAAGCCGAAGCCGGTGTTGCTCCGGCCCAGGGTAATTTTTTTAAATGCGGCCAAAGGCGGACAACTTACAAAGGTGTTCACGTAAGGATACTGTGCAAGGCGAAGACGGTGTTGGTCCGGCTCAGGATAATTTTTTTAAATCTGGCCGAAGGACCCCAATTTACAAAGGTGTTTCGCGTAAGAATACTGTGTAAGGCGAAGCCGATGTTGGTAAGGCCCAGGGTAATTTTTTTAAATGCGGCCGAAGGACTCTTACTTGCAAAGGTGTTTCACGTACGAATACTGTGCAAGGCGAAGCCGCTGTTTGTCCGGCCCAGGGTAATTTTTTTAAATGCGGCCAAAGGACTCTAACTTGCAAATGTGTTCACGTAAGAATACTGTGCAAGGCGAAGACGGTGTTGGTCCGGCTCAGGATAATTTTTTTAAATCTGGGCGAAGGCCCCCAATTTACAAAGGTGTTTTGCGTAAGAATACTGTGTATAGCGAAGCCGATGTTGGTAAGGCCCAGGGTAATTTTTTTAAATGCGGCCGAAGGACTCTTACTTGCAAAGGTGTTTCACGTAAGAAAACTGTGCAAGGCGAAGCCGGTGTTGGTCCAGCCCAGGGTTATTTTTTTAAATGCGGCCAAAGCCGCCAACCTACAAAGGTGTTTTACGTAGGAATACTGTGCAAGCCGAAGCCGATGTTGGTAAGGCCCAGGGTAATTTTTTAAATGCGGCCGAAGGCCACCAACTTACAAAGGTGTTTCACGTAAGAATACTGTGCAAGGCGAAGCCGGTGTTAGTCCGGCCCAGAGTAATTTTTTTAAATGCGGCCAAAGCCTCCAACTTACAAAGGTGTTCACGTAAGAATACTGTGCAAGGCGAAGACGGTGTTGGTCCGGCTCAGGATAATTTTTTTAAATCTGGCCGAAGGCCCCCAATTTACAAAGGTGTCTCGCGTAAGAATACTGTGTAAAGCGAAGCCGATGTTGGTAAGGCCCAGGGTAATTTTTTTAAATGCGGCCAAACGACTCTAACTTGCAAATGTGTTTCACGTAAGAATACTGTGCAAGGCGAAGCCGGTGTTGGTCCGGCCCAGGGTTATTTTTTGAATGCGGCCGAAGGCCACCAACTTACCAAGGTGTTTTACGTAAGAATACTGTGCAAGCCAAAGCCGGTGTTGCTCCGGCCCAGGGTAATTTTTTTAAATGCAGCCAAAGGCCGACAACTTACAAAGGTGTTTTACGTAAGAATACTGTACAAAGCGAAGACGGTGTTGGTCCGGCCCAGGGTAATTTTTTTAAAAGCGGCCAAAGGCCGACAACTTGCAAATGTGTTTCACGTAAGAATACTGTGCAAGACGAAGGCGGTGTTGGTCCAGCCCAGGGTTATTTTTTTAAATGCGGCCAAAGCCGCCAACTTACAAAGGTGTTCACGTAAGAACACTGTGCAAGGCGATGCCGGTGTTGGTCCGGCCCAGGGTTATTTTTTAAATGCGGCCGAAGGCCTCCAATTTACAAAGGTGTTTCACTTAAAAATTCTTTGCAAGGCGAAGCCGGTGTTGGTCGCGCCCAGGGTTATTTTTTTAAATGCGGCCAAAGGACTCTAACTGGCAAATGTGTTTCACGTAAGAATACTGTGCAAGACGAAGCCGGTGTTGGTCCAGCCAAGGGTTATTTTTTAAATGCGGCCGAAGGCCGCCAACTTACAAGAAAAGCTAAAGCTAATATAATCACCCGGAACACTTAAATATCGCTTATAATAATGCCTAATAACGTTTACAAAGATTTTATTTAATTAATTTCATCAAAATATTAACATTTTCCATAATTTTTACACATAAAATATGCATTCTCACGTTTGTTTACTTTAGTAAGAAAAATGAAGTATACATGTCCGTTAGAACAAGAAAAAACTGTGCTGCCACATCTTTGAAGAATAAGTATATTACTTTAATATCCCGCTCGAACTTACAAAGGTGTTTCACTTAAGAATACTGTGCAAGGCGAAGCCGGTGTTGGTCCGGCCCAGGGTTATTTTTTTAAATGCGGCCAAAGGACTCTAACTGGCAAATGTGTTTCACGTAAGAATACTGTGCAAGGCGAAGCCGGTGTTGGTCCGGCCCAGGGTTATTTTTTTAAATGCGGCCAAAGGACTCGAACTGGCAAATGTGTTTCACGTAAAAATACTGTGCAAGACGAAGCCGGTGTTGGTCCAGCCCAGGGTTATTTTTTAAATGCGGCCAAAGCCTCCAACTTACAAAGGTGTTCACGTAAGAATACTGTGCAAGGCGAAGCCGGTGTTGCTCTGGCCCAGGGTAATTTTTTTAAATGCGGCCAAAGGCCGACAACTTACAAAGGTGTTTTACGTAAGAATACTGTGCAAGCCGAAGCCGGTGTTGCTCCGGCCCAGGGTAATTTTTTTAAATGCGGCCAAAGGCGGACAACTTACAAAGGTGTTCACGTAAGGATACTGTGCAAGGCGAAGACGGTGTTGGTCCGGCTCAGGATAATTTTTTTAAATCTGGCCGAAGGCCCCCAATTTACAAAGGTGTTTCGCGTAAGAATACTGTGTAAGGCGAAGCCGATGTTGGTAAGGCCCAGGGTAATTTTTTTAAATGCGGCCGAAGGACTCTTACTTGCAAAGGTGTTTCACGTACGAATACTGTGCAAGGCGAAGCCGCTGTTTGTCCGGCCCAGGGTAATTTTTTTAAATGCGGCCAAAGGACTCTAACTTGCAAATGTGTTCACGTAAGAATACTGTGCAAGGCGAAGACGGTGTTGGTCCGGCTCAGGATAATTTTTTTAAATCTGGCCGAAGGCCCCCAATTTACAAAGGTGTTTTGCGTAAGAATACTGTGTATAGCGAAGCCGATGTTGGTAAGGCCCAGGGTAAGTTTTTTAAATGCGGCCGAAGGACTCTTACTTGCAAAGGTGTTTCACGTAAGAAAACTGTGCAAGGCGAAGCCGGTGTTGGTCCAGCCCAGGGTTATTTTTTTAAATGCGGCCAAAGCCGCCAACCTACAAAGGTGTTTTACGTAGGAATACTGTGCAAGCCGAAGCCGATGTTGGTAAGGCCCAGGGTAATTTTTTAAATGCGGCCGAAGGCCACCAACTTACAAAGGTGTTTCACGTAAGAATACTGTGCAAGGCGAAGCCGGTGTTAGTCCGGCCCAGAGTAATTTTTTTAAATGCGGCCAAAGCCTCCAACTTACAAAGGTGTTCACGTAAGAATACTGTGCAAGGCGAAGACGGTGTTGGTCCGGCTCAGGATAATTTTTTTAAATCTGGCCGAAGGCCCCCAATTTACAAAGGTGTCTCGCGTAAGAATACTGTGTAAAGCGAAGCCGATGTTGGTAAGGCCCAGGGTAATTTTTTTAAATGCGGCCAAACGACTCTAACTTGCAAATGTGTTTCACGTAAGAATACTGTGCAAGGCGAAGCCGGTGTTGGTAAGGCCCAGGGTAATTTTTTTAAATGCGGCCGAAGGACTCTTACTTGCAAAGGTGTTTCACGTAAGAAAACTGTGCAAGGCGAAGCCGGTGTTGGTCCAGCCCAGGGTTATTTTTTTAAATGCGGCCAAAGCCGCCAACCTACAAAGGTGTTTTACGTAGGAATACTGTGCAAGCCGAAGCCGATGTTGGTAAGGCCCAGGGTAATTTTTTAAATGCGGCCGAAGGCCACCAACTTACAAAGGTGTTTCACGTAAGAATACTGTGCAAGGCGAAGCCGGTGTTAGTCCGGCCCAGAGTAATTTTTTTAAATGCGGCCAAAGCCTCCAACTTACAAAGGTGTTCACGTAAGAATACTGTGCAAGGCGAAGACGGTGTTGGTCCGGCTCAGGATAATTTTTTTAAATCTGGCCGAAGGCCCCCAATTTACAAAGGTGTCTCGCGTAAGAATACTGTGTAAAGCGAAGCCGATGTTGGTAAGGCCCAGGGTAATTTTTTTAAATGCGGCCAAACGACTCTAACTTGCAAATGTGTTTCACGTAAGAATACTGTGCAAGGCGAAGCCGGTGTTGGTCCGGCCCAGGGTTATTTTTTGAATGCGGCCGAAGGCCACCAACTTACCAAGGTGTTTTACGTAAGAATACTGTGCAAGCCAAAGCCGGTGTTGCTCCGGCCCAGGGTAATTTTTTTAAATGCAGCCAAAGGCCGACAACTTACAAAGGTGTTTTACGTAAGAATACTGTACAAAGCGAAGACGGTGTTGGTCCGGCCCAGGGTAATTTTTTTAAAAGCGGCCAAAGGCCGACAACTTGCAAATGTGTTTCACGTAAGAATACTGTGCAAGACGAAGGCGGTGTTGGTCCAGCCCAGGGTTATTTTTTTAAATGCGGCCAAAGCCGCCAACTTACAAAGGTGTTCACGTAAGAACACTGTGCAAGGCGATGCCGGTGTTGGTCCGGCCCAGGGTTATTTTTTAAATGCGGCCGAAGGCCTCCAATTTACAAAGGTGTTTCACTTAAAAATTCTTTGCAAGGCGAAGCCGGTGTTGGTCGCGCCCAGGGTTATTTTTTTAAATGCGGCCAAAGGACTCTAACTGGCAAATGTGTTTCACGTAAGAATACTGTGCAAGACGAAGCCGGTGTTGGTCCAGCCAAGGGTTATTTTTTAAATGCGGCCGAAGGCCGCCAACTTACAAGAAAAGCTAAAGCTAATATAATCACCCGGAACACTTAAATATCGCTTATAATAATGCCTAATAACGTTTACAAAGATTTTATTTAATTAATTTCATCAAAATATTAACATTTTCCATAATTTTTACACATAAAATATGCATTCTCACGTTTGTTTACTTTAGTAAGAAAAATGAAGTATACATGTCCGTTAGAACAAGAAAAAACTGTGCTGCCACATCTTTGAAGAATAAGTATATTACTTTAATATCCCGCTCGAACTTACAAAGGTGTTTCACTTAAGAATACTGTGCAAGGCGAAGCCGGTGTTGGTCCGGCCCAGGGTTATTTTTTTAAATGCGGCCAAAGGACTCTAACTGGCAAATGTGTTTCACGTAAGAATACTGTGCAAGGCGAAGCCGGTGTTGGTCCGGCCCAGGGTTATTTTTTTAAATGCGGCCAAAGGACTCTAACTGGCAAATGTGTTTCACGTAAAAATACTGTGCAAGACGAAGCCGGTGTTGGTCCAGCCCAGGGTTATTTTTTAAATGCGGCCAAAGCCTCCAACTTACAAAGGTGTTCACGTAAGAATACTGTGCAAGGCGAAGCCGGTGTTGCTCTGGCCCAGGGTAATTTTTTTAAATGCGGCCAAAGGCCGACAACTTACAAAGGTGTTTTACGTAAGAATACTGTGCAAGCCGAAGCCGGTGTTGCTCCGGCCCAGGGTAATTTTTTTAAATGCGGCCAAAGGCGGACAACTTACAAAGGTGTTCACGTAAGGATACTGTGCAAGGCGAAGACGGTGTTGGTCCGGCTCAGGATAATTTTTTTAAATCTGGCCGAAGGCCCCCAATTTACAAAGGTGTTTCGCGTAAGAATACTGTGTAAGGCGAAGCCGATGTTGGTAAGGCCCAGGGTAATTTTTTTAAATGCGGCCGAAGGACTCTTACTTGCAAAGGTGTTTCACGTACGAATACTGTGCAAGGCGAAGCCGCTGTTTGTCCGGCCCAGGGTAATTTTTTTAAATGCGGCCAAAGGACTCTAACTTGCAAATGTGTTCACGTAAGAATACTGTGCAAGGCGAAGACGGTGTTGGTCCGGCTCAGGATAATTTTTTTAAATCTGGCCGAAGGCCCCCAATTTACAAAGGTGTTTTGCGTAAGAATACTGTGTATAGCGAAGCCGATGTTGGTAAGGCCCAGGGTAAGTTTTTTAAATGCGGCCGAAGGACTCTTACTTGCAAAGGTGTTTCACGTAAGAAAACTGTGCAAGGCGAAGCCGGTGTTGGTCCAGCCCAGGGTTATTTTTTTAAATGCGGCCAAAGCCGCCAACCTACAAAGGTGTTTTACGTAGGAATACTGTGCAAGCCGAAGCCGATGTTGGTAAGGCCCAGGGTAATTTTTTAAATGCGGCCGAAGGCCACCAACTTACAAAGGTGTTTCACGTAAGAATACTGTGCAAGGCGAAGCCGGTGTTAGTCCGGCCCAGAGTAATTTTTTTAAATGCGGCCAAAGCCTCCAACTTACAAAGGTGTTCACGTAAGAATACTGTGCAAGGCGAAGACGGTGTTGGTCCGGCTCAGGATAATTTTTTTAAATCTGGCCGAAGGCCCCCAATTTACAAAGGTGTCTCGCGTAAGAATACTGTGTAAAGCGAAGCCGATGTTGGTAAGGCCCAGGGTAATTTTTTTAAATGCGGCCAAACGACTCTAACTTGCAAATGTGTTTCACGTAAGAATACTGTGCAAGGCGAAGCCGGTGTTGGTCCGGCCCAGGGTTATTTTTTGAATGCGGCCGAAGGCCACCAACTTACCAAGGTGTTTTACGTAAGAATACTGTGCAAGCCAAAGCCGGTGTTGCTCCGGCCCAGGGTAATTTTTTTAAATGCAGCCAAAGGCCGACAACTTACAAAGGTGTTTTACGTAAGAATACTGTACAAAGCGAAGACGGTGTTGGTCCGGCCCAGGGTAATTTTTTTAAAAGCGGCCAAAGGCCGACAACTTGCAAATGTGTTTCACGTAAGAATACTGTGCAAGACGAAGGCGGTGTTGGTCCAGCCCAGGGTTATTTTTTTAAATGCGGCCAAAGCCGCCAACTTACAAAGGTGTTCACGTAAGAACACTGTGCAAGGCGATGCCGGTGTTGGTCCGGCCCAGGGTTATTTTTTAAATGCGGCCGAAGGCCTCCAATTTACAAAGGTGTTTCACTTAAAAATTCTTTGCAAGGCGAAGCCGGTGTTGGTCGCGCCCAGGGTTATTTTTTTAAATGCGGCCAAAGGACTCTAACTGGCAAATGTGTTTCACGTAAGAATACTGTGCAAGACGAAGCCGGTGTTGGTCCAGCCAAGGGTTATTTTTTAAATGCGGCCGAAGGCCGCCAACTTACAAGAAAAGCTAAAGCTAATATAATCACCCGGAACACTTAAATATCGCTTATAATAATGCCTAATAACGTTTACAAAGATTTTATTTAATTAATTTCATCAAAATATTAACATTTTCCATAATTTTTACACATAAAATATGCATTCTCACGTTTGTTTACTTTAGTAAGAAAAATGAAGTATACATGTCCGTTAGAACAAGAAAAAACTGTGCTGCCACATCTTTGAAGAATAAGTATATTACTTTAATATCCCGCTCGAACTTACAAAGGTGTTTCACTTAAGAATACTGTGCAAGGCGAAGCCGGTGTTGGTCCGGCCCAGGGTTATTTTTTTAAATGCGGCCAAAGGACTCTAACTGGCAAATGTGTTTCACGTAAGAATACTGTGCAAGGCGAAGCCGGTGTTGGTCCGGCCCAGGGTTATTTTTTTAAATGCGGCCAAAGGACTCTAACTGGCAAATGTGTTTCACGTAAAAATACTGTGCAAGACGAAGCCGGTGTTGGTCCAGCCCAGGGTTATTTTTTAAATGCGGCCAAAGCCTCCAACTTACAAAGGTGTTCACGTAAGAATACTGTGCAAGGCGAAGCCGGTGTTGGTCCGGCTCAGGATAATTTTTTTAAATCTGGCCGAAGGCCCCCAATTTACAAAGGTGTCTCGCGTAAGAATACTGTGTAAAGCGAAGCCGATGTTGGTAAGGCCCAGGGTAAATTTTTTAAATGCGGCGAAACGACTCTAACTTGCAAATGTGTTTCACGTAGGAGTACTGTGCAAGGCGAAGCCGGTGTTGTTCCGGCCCAGGGTTATTTTTTAAATGCGGCCGAAGGCCGCCACCTTACCAAGGTGTTTCACTCAAAAATTCTGTGCAAGGCGAAGCCGGTATTGATCCGGTTCAGGATATTTTTTTTAATCCAGCCGAAGGCCCCCAACTAACAAAGGTGTTGCACTTCAAATATATCGCATCGTGAATACGAGGTAACTTATAGTTTTCGAGAAATTTGTTGTTAAAGTTGATGTTTTGGCCCAATGAAATTCACGAATAAAAGCTAATATAATCACCCGGAACACTTAAATATCGCTTATAATAATGCCTAATAACGTTTACAAAGATTTTAATTATTTAATTTCATCAAAATATTAACATTTTCCATAATTTTTACACATAAAATATGCATTCTCACTTTTGTTTACTTTAGTAAGAAAAATGAAGTATACATGTCCGTTAGAACAAGAAAAAACTGTGCTGCCACATCTTTGAAGAGTAAGTATATTACTTTAATATCCCGCTCGAACCTACAAAGGTGTTTCACCTAAGAATATTGTGCAAGGCGAAGCCGGTGTTGGTCCGGCCCAGGGTAATTTTTTTAAAAGCGGCCGCCAACTCACAAAGGTGTTTCACGTAAGAATACTGTGCAAGGCGAAGCCGGGGACTCTAACTTGCAAATGTGTTTCACGTAAGAATACTGTATAAGGCGACGCCGGTGTTGGTCCGGCCCAGGGTTATTTTTTTAAATGCGGCCAAAGCCTCCAACTTACAAAGGTGTTCACGTAAGAATACTGTGCAAGGCGAAGACGGTGTTGGTCCGGCTCAGGATAATTTTTTTAAATGCAGCCAAAGGCCGACAACTTACAAAGGTGTTTTACGTAAGAATACTGTACAAAGCGAAGACGGTGTTGGTCCGGCCCAGGGTAATTTTTTTAAAAGCGGCCAAAGCCTCCAACTTACAAAGGTGTTCACGTAAGAATACTGTGCAAGGCGAAGACGGTGTTGGTCCGGCTCAGGATAATTTTTTTAAATCTGGCCGAAGGCCCCCAATTTACAAAGGTGTCTCGCGTAAGAATACTGTGTAAAGCGAAGCCGATGTTGGTAAGGCCCAGGGTAATTTTTTTAAATGCGGCCAAACGACTCTAACTTGCAAATGTGTTTCACGTAAGAATACTGTGCAAGGCGAAGCCGGTGTTGGTCCGGCCCAGGGTTATTTTTTGAATGCGGCCGAAGGCCACCAACTTACCAAGGTGTTTTACGTAAGAATACTGTGCAAGCCAAAGCCGGTGTTGCTCCGGCCCAGGGTAATTTTTTTAAATGCAGCCAAAGGCCGACAACTTACAAAGGTGTTTTACGTAAGAATACTGTACAAAGCGAAGACGGTGTTGGTCCGGCCCAGGGTAATTTTTTTAAAAGCGGCCAAAGGCCGACAACTTGCAAATGTGTTTCACGTAAGAATACTGTGCAAGACGAAGGCGGTGTTGGTCCAGCCCAGGGTTATTTTTTTAAATGCGGCCAAAGCCGCCAACTTACAAAGGTGTTCACGTAAGAACACTGTGCAAGGCGATGCCGGTGTTGGTCCGGCCCAGGGTTATTTTTTAAATGCGGCCGAAGGCCTCCAATTTACAAAGGTGTTTCACTTAAAAATTCTTTGCAAGGCGAAGCCGGTGTTGGTCGCGCCCAGGGTTATTTTTTTAAATGCAGCCAAAGGACTCTAACTGGCAAATGTGTTTCACGTAAGAATACTGTGCAAGACGAAGCCGGTGTTGGTCCAGCCAAGGGTTATTTTTTAAATGCGGCCGAAGGCCGCCAACTTACAAGAAAAGCTAAAGCTAATATAATCACCCGGAACACTTAAATATCGCTTATAATAATGCCTAATAACGTTTACAAAGATTTTATTTAATTAATTTCATCAAAATATTAACATTTTCCATAATTTTTACACATAAAATATGCATTCTCACGTTTGTTTACTTTAGTAAGAAAAATGAAGTATACATGTCCGTTAGAACAAGAAAAAACTGTGCTGCCACATCTTTGAAGAATAAGTATATTACTTTAATATCCCGCTCGAACTTACAAAGGTGTTTCACTTAAGAATACTGTGCAAGGCGAAGCCGGTGTTGGTCCGGCCCAGGGTTATTTTTTTAAATGCGGCCAAAGGACTCTAACTGGCAAATGTGTTTCACGTAAGAATACTGTGCAAGGCGAAGCCGGTGTTGGTCCGGCCCAGGGTTATTTTTTTAAATGCGGCCAAAGGACTCTAACTGGCAAATGTGTTTCACGTAAAAATACTGTGCAAGACGAAGCCGGTGTTGGTCCAGCCCAGGGTTATTTTTTAAATGCGGCCAAAGCCTCCAACTTACAAAGGTGTTCACGTAAGAATACTGTGCAAGGCGAAGCCGGTGTTGGTCCGGCTCAGGATAATTTTTTTAAATCTGGCCGAAGGCCCCCAATTTACAAAGGTGTCTCGCGTAAGAATACTGTGTAAAGCGAAGCCGATGTTGGTAAGGCCCAGGGTAAATTTTTTAAATGCGGCGAAACGACTCTAACTTGCAAATGTGTTTCACGTAGGAGTACTGTGCAAGGCGAAGCCGGTGTTGTTCCGGCCCAGGGTTATTTTTTAAATGCGGCCGAAGGCCGCCACCTTACCAAGGTGTTTCACTCAAAAATTCTGTGCAAGGCGAAGCCGGTATTGATCCGGTTCAGGATATTTTTTTTAATCCAGCCGAAGGCCCCCAACTAACAAAGGTGTTGCACTTCAAATATATCGCATCGTGAATACGAGGTAACTTATAGTTTTCGAGAAATTTGTTGTTAAAGTTGATGTTTTGGCCCAATGAAATTCACGAATAAAAGCTAATATAATCACCCGGAACACTTAAATATCGCTTATAATAATGCCTAATAACGTTTACAAAGATTTTAATTATTTAATTTCATCAAAATATTAACATTTTCCATAATTTTTACACATAAAATATGCATTCTCACTTTTGTTTACTTTAGTAAGAAAAATGAAGTATACATGTCCGTTAGAACAAGAAAAAACTGTGCTGCCACATCTTTGAAGAGTAAGTATATTACTTTAATATCCCGCTCGAACCTACAAAGGTGTTTCACCTAAGAATATTGTGCAAGGCGAAGCCGGTGTTGGTCCGGCCCAGGGTAATTTTTTTAAAAGCGGCCGCCAACTCACAAAGGTGTTTCACGTAAGAATACTGTGCAAGGCGAAGCCGGGGACTCTAACTTGCAAATGTGTTTCACGTAAGAATACTGTATAAGGCGACGCCGGTGTTGGTCCGGCCCAGGGTTATTTTTTTAAATGCGGCCAAAGCCTCCAACTTACAAAGGTGTTCACGTAAGAATACTGTGCAAGGCGAAGACGGTGTTGGTCCGGCTCAGGATAATTTTTTTAAATCTGGCCGAAGGCCCCCAATTTACAAAGGTGTTTAACGTAAGAATACTGTGCAAGCCGAAGCCGATGTTAGTCCGGCCCAGGGTAATTTTTTTGAATGCGGCCAAAGCCGCCAACTTACAAAGGTGTTCACGTAAGAATACTGTGTAAAGCGAAGCCGATGTTGGTAAGGCCCAGGGTAATTTTTTTAAATCTGGCCGAAGGCCCCCAATTTACAAAGGTGTCTCGCGTAAGAAAACTGTGTAAAGCGAAGCCGATGTTGGTAAGGCCCAGGGTAATTTTTTTAAATGCGGCCAAACGACTCTAACTTGCAAATGTGTTTCACGTAAGAATACTGTGCAAGGCGAAGCCGGTGTTGGTCCGGCCCAGGGTTATTTTTTAAATGCGGCCGAAGGCCACCGACTTACCAAGGTGTTTCACTTAAAAATTCTGTGCAAGGCGAAGCCGGTATTGATCCGGTTCAGGATATTTTTTTTAATCCAGCCGAAGGCCCCCAACTAACAAAGGTGTTGCACTTAAAATATATCGCATCGTGAATACGTTATTTGTTCATTCCTTTCTAATATACTTATTCTTCAAAGGTGTGGCAGCACAGTTTTTTCTGATTCTAACGGACATGCATACTTCATTTATTTTACTAAAGTAAACAAACGTTAGAACAAGAAAAAACTGTGCTGCCACATCTTTGAAGAGTAAGTATATTACTTTAATATCCCGCTCGAACTTACAAAGGTGTTTCGCTTAAGAATACTGTGCAAGGCGAAGCAGGTGTTGGTCCGGCCCAGGGTAATTTTTTTAAATGCGCCCGAAGGCATCCAACTTACAAAGGTGTTTTACGTAAGAATACTGTGCAAGCCGAAGCCGGTGTTGCTCCGGTCCAAGGTAATTTTTTTAAATGCGGCCAAAGGCCGACAACTTACAAAGGTGTTTTACGTAAGAATACTGTGCAAGCCGAAGCCGGTGTTGCTAAGGCCCAGGGTAATTTTTTTAAATGCGGCCAAAGGCCGACAACTTACAAAGGTGTTTTACGTAAGAATACTGTGCAAGCCGAAGCCGGTGTTGCTCCGGCCCAGGGTAATTTTTTTAAATGCGGCCAAAGGCCGACAACTTACAAAGGTGTTTTACGTAAGAATACTGTGCAAGCCGAAGCCGGTGTTGCTCTGGCCCAGGGTAATTTTTTTAAATGCGGCCAAAGGCCGACAACTTACAAAGGTGTTTTACGTAAGAATACTGTGCAAGCCGAAGCCGGTGTTGCTCCGGCCCAGGGTAATTTTTTTTAAATGCGGCCAAAGGCGGACAACTTACAAAGGTGTTCACGTAAGAATACTGTGCAAGGCGAAGACGTTGTTGGTCCGGCTCAGGATAATTTTTTTAAATCTGGCCGAAGGCCCCCAATTTACAAAGGTGTTTCGCGTAAGAATACTGTGTAAGGCGAAGCCGATGTTGGTAAGGCCCAGGGTAATTTTTTTAAATGCGGCCGAAGGACTCTTACTTGCAAAGGTGTTTCACGTACGAATACTGTGCAAGGCGAAGCCGCTGTTTGTCCGGCCCAGGGTAATTTTTTTAAATGCGGCCAAAGGACTCTAACTTGCAAATGTGTTCACGTAAGAATACTGTGCAAGGCGAAGACGGTGTTGGTCCGGCTCAGGATAATTTTTTTAAATCTGGCCGAAGGCCCCCAATTTACAAAGGTGTCTCGCGTAAGAATACTGTGTAAAGCGAAGCCGATGTTGGTAAGGCCCAGGGTAATTTTTTTAAATGCGGCCAAACGACTCTAACTTGCAAATGTGTTTCACGTAAGAATACTGTGCAAGGCGAAGCCGGTGTTGGTCCGGCCCAGGGTTATTTTTTGAATGCGGCCGAAGGCCACCAACTTACCAAGGTGTTTTACGTAAGAATACTGTGCAAGCCAAAGCCGGTGTTGCTCCGGCCCAGGGTAATTTTTTTAAATGCAGCCAAAGGCCGACAACTTACAAAGGTGTTTTACGTAAGAATACTGTACAAAGCGAAGACGGTGTTGGTCCGGCCCAGGGTAATTTTTTTAAAAGCGGCCAAAGGCCGACAACTTGCAAATGTGTTTCACGTAAGAATACTGTGCAAGACGAAGGCGGTGTTGGTCCAGCCCAGGGTTATTTTTTTAAATGCGGCCAAAGCCGCCAACTTACAAAGGTGTTCACGTAAGAACACTGTGCAAGGCGATGCCGGTGTTGGTCCGGCCCAGGGTTATTTTTTAAATGCGGCCGAAGGCCTCCAATTTACAAAGGTGTTTCACTTAAAAATTCTTTGCAAGGCGAAGCCGGTGTTGGTCGCGCCCAGGGTTATTTTTTTAAATGCAGCCAAAGGACTCTAACTGGCAAATGTGTTTCACGTAAGAATACTGTGCAAGACGAAGCCGGTGTTGGTCCAGCCAAGGGTTATTTTTTAAATGCGGCCGAAGGCCGCCAACTTACAAGAAAAGCTAAAGCTAATATAATCACCCGGAACACTTAAATATCGCTTATAATAATGCCTAATAACGTTTACAAAGATTTTATTTAATTAATTTCATCAAAATATTAACATTTTCCATAATTTTTACACATAAAATATGCATTCTCACGTTTGTTTACTTTAGTAAGAAAAATGAAGTATACATGTCCGTTAGAACAAGAAAAAACTGTGCTGCCACATCTTGGAAGAGTAAGTATATTACTTTAATATCCCGCTCGAACCTACAAAGGTGTTTCACCTAAGAATATTGTGCAAGGCGAAGCCGGTGTTGGTCCGGCCCAGGGTAATTTTTTTAAAAGCGGCCGCCAACTCACAAAGGTGTTTCACGTAAGAATACTGTGCAAGGCGAAGCCGGGGACTCTAACTTGCAAATGTGTTTCACGTAAGAATACTGTATAAGGCGACGCCGGTGTTGGTCCGGCCCAGGGTTATTTTTTTAAATGCGGCCAAAGCCTCCAACTTACAAAGGTGTTCACGTAAGAATACTGTGCAAGGCGAAGACGGTGTTGGTCCGGCTCAGGATAATTTTTTTAAATCTGGCCGAAGGCCCCCAATTTACAAAGGTGTTTAACGTAAGAATACTGTGCAAGCCGAAGCCGATGTTAGTCCGGCCCAGGGTAATTTTTTTGAATGCGGCCAAAGCCGCCAACTTACAAAGGTGTTCACGTAAGAATACTGTGTAAAGCGAAGCCGATGTTGGTAAGGCCCAGGGTAATTTTTTTAAATCTGGCCGAAGGCCCCCAATTTACAAAGGTGTCTCGCGTAAGAATACTGTGTAAAGCGAAGCCGATGTTGGTAAGGCCCAGGGTAATTTTTTTAAATGCGGCCAAACGACTCTAACTTGCAAATGTGTTTCACGTAAGAATACTGTGCAAGGCGAAGCCGGTGTTGGTCCGGCCCAGGGTTATTTTTTGAATGCGGCCGAAGGCCACCAACTTACCAAGGTGTTTTACGTAAGAATACTGTGCAAGCCAAAGCCGGTGTTGCTCCGGCCCAGGGTAATTTTTTTAAATGCAGCCAAAGGCCGACAACTTACAAAGGTGTTTTACGTAAGAATACTGTACAAAGCGAAGACGGTGTTGGTCCGGCCCAGGGTAATTTTTTTAAAAGCGGCCAAAGGCCGACAACTTGCAAATGTGTTTCACGTAAGAATACTGTGCAAGACGAAGGCGGTGTTGGTCCAGCCCAGGGTTATTTTTTTAAATGCGGCCAAAGCCGCCAACTTACAAAGGTGTTCACGTAAGAACACTGTGCAAGGCGATGCCGGTGTTGGTCCGGCCCAGGGTTATTTTTTAAATGCGGCCGAAGGCCTCCAATTTACAAAGGTGTTTCACTTAAAAATTCTTTGCAAGGCGAAGCCGGTGTTGGTCGCGCCCAGGGTTATTTTTTTAAATGCAGCCAAAGGACTCTAACTGGCAAATGTGTTTCACGTAAGAATACTGTGCAAGACGAAGCCGGTGTTGGTCCAGCCAAGGGTTATTTTTTAAATGCGGCCGAAGGCCGCCAACTTACAAGAAAAGCTAAAGCTAATATAATCACCCGGAACACTTAAATATCGCTTATAATAATGCCTAATAACGTTTACAAAGATTTTATTTAATTAATTTCATCAAAATATTAACATTTTCCATAATTTTTACACATAAAATATGCATTCTCACGTTTGTTTACTTTAGTAAGAAAAATGAAGTATACATGTCCGTTAGAACAAGAAAAAACTGTGCTGCCACATCTTTGAAGAATAAGTATATTACTTTAATATCCCGCTCGAACTTACAAAGGTGTTTCACTTAAGAATACTGTGCAAGGCGAAGCCGGTGTTGGTCCGGCCCAGGGTTATTTTTTTAAATGCGGCCAAAGGACTCTAACTGGCAAATGTGTTTCACGTAAGAATACTGTGCAAGGCGAAGCCGGTGTTGGTCCGGCCCAGGGTTATTTTTTTAAATGCGGCCAAAGGACTCTAACTGGCAAATGTGTTTCACGTAAAAATACTGTGCAAGACGAAGCCGGTGTTGGTCCAGCCCAGGGTTATTTTTTAAATGCGGCCAAAGCCTCCAACTTACAAAGGTGTTCACGTAAGAATACTGTGCAAGGCGAAGCCGGTGTTGGTCCGGCTCAGGATAATTTTTTTAAATCTGGCCGAAGGCCCCCAATTTACAAAGGTGTCTCGCGTAAGAATACTGTGTAAAGCGAAGCCGATGTTGGTAAGGCCCAGGGTAAATTTTTTAAATGCGGCGAAACGACTCTAACTTGCAAATGTGTTTCACGTAGGAGTACTGTGCAAGGCGAAGCCGGTGTTGTTCCGGCCCAGGGTTATTTTTTAAATGCGGCCGAAGGCCGCCACCTTACCAAGGTGTTTCACTCAAAAATTCTGTGCAAGGCGAAGCCGGTATTGATCCGGTTCAGGATATTTTTTTTAATCCAGCCGAAGGCCCCCAACTAACAAAGGTGTTGCACTTCAAATATATCGCATCGTGAATACGAGGTAACTTATAGTTTTCGAGAAATTTGTTGTTAAAGTTGATGTTTTGGCCCAATGAAATTCACGAATAAAAGCTAATATAATCACCCGGAACACTTAAATATCGCTTATAATAATGCCTAATAACGTTTACAAAGATTTTAATTATTTAATTTCATCAAAATATTAACATTTTCCATAATTTTTACACATAAAATATGCATTCTCACTTTTGTTTACTTTAGTAAGAAAAATGAAGTATACATGTCCGTTAGAACAAGAAAAAACTGTGCTGCCACATCTTTGAAGAGTAAGTATATTACTTTAATATCCCGCTCGAACCTACAAAGGTGTTTCACCTAAGAATATTGTGCAAGGCGAAGCCGGTGTTGGTCCGGCCCAGGGTAATTTTTTTAAAAGCGGCCGCCAACTCACAAAGGTGTTTCACGTAAGAATACTGTGCAAGGCGAAGCCGGGGACTCTAACTTGCAAATGTGTTTCACGTAAGAATACTGTATAAGGCGACGCCGGTGTTGGTCCGGCCCAGGGTTATTTTTTTAAATGCGGCCAAAGCCTCCAACTTACAAAGGTGTTCACGTAAGAATACTGTGCAAGGCGAAGACGGTGTTGGTCCGGCTCAGGATAATTTTTTTAAATCTGGCCGAAGGCCCCCAATTTACAAAGGTGTTTAACGTAAGAATACTGTGCAAGCCGAAGCCGATGTTAGTCCGGCCCAGGGTAATTTTTTTGAATGCGGCCAAAGCCGCCAACTTACAAAGGTGTTCACGTAAGAATACTGTGTAAAGCGAAGCCGATGTTGGTAAGGCCCAGGGTAATTTTTTTAAATCTGGCCGAAGGCCCCCAATTTACAAAGGTGTCTCGCGTAAGAAAACTGTGTAAAGCGAAGCCGATGTTGGTAAGGCCCAGGGTAATTTTTTTAAATGCGGCCAAACGACTCTAACTTGCAAATGTGTTTCACGTAAGAATACTGTGCAAGGCGAAGCCGGTGTTGGTCCGGCCCAGGGTTATTTTTTAAATGCGGCCGAAGGCCACCGACTTACCAAGGTGTTTCACTTAAAAATTCTGTGCAAGGCGAAGCCGGTATTGATCCGGTTCAGGATATTTTTTTTAATCCAGCCGAAGGCCCCCAACTAACAAAGGTGTTGCACTTAAAATATATCGCATCGTGAATACGTTATTTGTTCATTCCTTTCTAATATACTTATTCTTCAAAGGTGTGGCAGCACAGTTTTTTCTGATTCTAACGGACATGCATACTTCATTTATTTTACTAAAGTAAACAAACGTTAGAACAAGAAAAAACTGTGCTGCCACATCTTTGAAGAGTAAGTATATTACTTTAATATCCCGCTCGAACTTACAAAGGTGTTTCGCTTAAGAATACTGTGCAAGGCGAAGCAGGTGTTGGTCCGGCCCAGGGTAATTTTTTTAAATGCGCCCGAAGGCATCCAACTTACAAAGGTGTTTTACGTAAGAATACTGTGCAAGCCGAAGCCGGTGTTGCTCCGGTCCAAGGTAATTTTTTTAAATGCGGCCAAAGGCCGACAACTTACAAAGGTGTTTTACGTAAGAATACTGTGCAAGCCGAAGCCGGTGTTGCTAAGGCCCAGGGTAATTTTTTTAAATGCGGCCAAAGGCCGACAACTTACAAAGGTGTTTTACGTAAGAATACTGTGCAAGCCGAAGCCGGTGTTGCTCCGGCCCAGGGTAATTTTTTTAAATGCGGCCAAAGGCCGACAACTTACAAAGGTGTTTTACGTAAGAATACTGTGCAAGCCGAAGCCGGTGTTGCTCTGGCCCAGGGTAATTTTTTTAAATGCGGCCAAAGGCCGACAACTTACAAAGGTGTTTTACGTAAGAATACTGTGCAAGCCGAAGCCGGTGTTGCTCCGGCCCAGGGTAATTTTTTTTAAATGCGGCCAAAGGCGGACAACTTACAAAGGTGTTCACGTAAGAATACTGTGCAAGGCGAAGACGTTGTTGGTCCGGCTCAGGATAATTTTTTTAAATCTGGCCGAAGGCCCCCAATTTACAAAGGTGTTTCGCGTAAGAATACTGTGTAAGGCGAAGCCGATGTTGGTAAGGCCCAGGGTAATTTTTTTAAATGCGGCCGAAGGACTCTTACTTGCAAAGGTGTTTCACGTACGAATACTGTGCAAGGCGAAGCCGCTGTTTGTCCGGCCCAGGGTAATTTTTTTAAATGCGGCCAAAGGACTCTAACTTGCAAATGTGTTCACGTAAGAATACTGTGCAAGGCGAAGACGGTGTTGGTCCGGCTCAGGATAATTTTTTTAAATCTGGCCGAAGGCCCCCAATTTACAAAGGTGTCTCGCGTAAGAATACTGTGTAAAGCGAAGCCGATGTTGGTAAGGCCCAGGGTAATTTTTTTAAATGCGGCCAAACGACTCTAACTTGCAAATGTGTTTCACGTAAGAATACTGTGCAAGGCGAAGCCGGTGTTGGTCCGGCCCAGGGTTATTTTTTGAATGCGGCCGAAGGCCACCAACTTACCAAGGTGTTTTACGTAAGAATACTGTGCAAGCCAAAGCCGGTGTTGCTCCGGCCCAGGGTAATTTTTTTAAATGCAGCCAAAGGCCGACAACTTACAAAGGTGTTTTACGTAAGAATACTGTACAAAGCGAAGACGGTGTTGGTCCGGCCCAGGGTAATTTTTTTAAAAGCGGCCAAAGGCCGACAACTTGCAAATGTGTTTCACGTAAGAATACTGTGCAAGACGAAGGCGGTGTTGGTCCAGCCCAGGGTTATTTTTTTAAATGCGGCCAAAGCCGCCAACTTACAAAGGTGTTCACGTAAGAACACTGTGCAAGGCGATGCCGGTGTTGGTCCGGCCCAGGGTTATTTTTTAAATGCGGCCGAAGGCCTCCAATTTACAAAGGTGTTTCACTTAAAAATTCTTTGCAAGGCGAAGCCGGTGTTGGTCGCGCCCAGGGTTATTTTTTTAAATGCAGCCAAAGGACTCTAACTGGCAAATGTGTTTCACGTAAGAATACTGTGCAAGACGAAGCCGGTGTTGGTCCAGCCAAGGGTTATTTTTTAAATGCGGCCGAAGGCCGCCAACTTACAAGAAAAGCTAAAGCTAATATAATCACCCGGAACACTTAAATATCGCTTATAATAATGCCTAATAACGTTTACAAAGATTTTATTTAATTAATTTCATCAAAATATTAACATTTTCCATAATTTTTACACATAAAATATGCATTCTCACGTTTGTTTACTTTAGTAAGAAAAATGAAGTATACATGTCCGTTAGAACAAGAAAAAACTGTGCTGCCACATCTTGGAAGAGTAAGTATATTACTTTAATATCCCGCTCGAACCTACAAAGGTGTTTCACCTAAGAATATTGTGCAAGGCGAAGCCGGTGTTGGTCCGGCCCAGGGTAATTTTTTTAAAAGCGGCCGCCAACTCACAAAGGTGTTTCACGTAAGAATACTGTGCAAGGCGAAGCCGGGGACTCTAACTTGCAAATGTGTTTCACGTAAGAATACTGTATAAGGCGACGCCGGTGTTGGTCCGGCCCAGGGTTATTTTTTTAAATGCGGCCAAAGCCTCCAACTTACAAAGGTGTTCACGTAAGAATACTGTGCAAGGCGAAGACGGTGTTGGTCCGGCTCAGGATAATTTTTTTAAATCTGGCCGAAGGCCCCCAATTTACAAAGGTGTTTAACGTAAGAATACTGTGCAAGCCGAAGCCGATGTTAGTCCGGCCCAGGGTAATTTTTTTGAATGCGGCCAAAGCCGCCAACTTACAAAGGTGTTCACGTAAGAATACTGTGTAAAGCGAAGCCGATGTTGGTAAGGCCCAGGGTAATTTTTTTAAATCTGGCCGAAGGCCCCCAATTTACAAAGGTGTCTCGCGTAAGAAAACTGTGTAAAGCGAAGCCGATGTTGGTAAGGCCCAGGGTAATTTTTTTAAATGCGGCCAAACGACTCTAACTTGCAAATGTGTTTCACGTAAGAATACTGTGCAAGGCGAAGCCGGTGTTGGTCCGGCCCAGGGTTATTTTTTAAATGCGGCCGAAGGCCACCGACTTACCAAGGTGTTTCACTTAAAAATTCTGTGCAAGGCGAAGCCGGTATTGATCCGGTTCAGGATATTTTTTTTAATCCAGCCGAAGGCCCCCAACTAACAAAGGTGTTGCACTTAAAATATATCGCATCGTGAATACGTTATTTGTTCATTCCTTTCTAATATACTTATTCTTCAAAGGTGTGGCAGCACAGTTTTTTCTGATTCTAACGGACATGCATACTTCATTTATTTTACTAAAGTAAACAAACGTTAGAACAAGAAAAAACTGTGCTGCCACATCTTTGAAGAGTAAGTATATTACTTTAATATCCCGCTCGAACTTACAAAGGTGTTTCGCTTAAGAATACTGTGCAAGGCGAAGCAGGTGTTGGTCCGGCCCAGGGTAATTTTTTTAAATGCGCCCGAAGGCATCCAACTTACAAAGGTGTTTTACGTAAGAATACTGTGCAAGCCGAAGCCGGTGTTGCTCCGGTCCAAGGTAATTTTTTTAAATGCGGCCAAAGGCCGACAACTTACAAAGGTGTTTTACGTAAGAATACTGTGCAAGCCGAAGCCGGTGTTGCTAAGGCCCAGGGTAATTTTTTTAAATGCGGCCAAAGGCCGACAACTTACAAAGGTGTTTTACGTAAGAATACTGTGCAAGCCGAAGCCGGTGTTGCTCCGGCCCAGGGTAATTTTTTTAAATGCGGCCAAAGGCCGACAACTTACAAAGGTGTTTTACGTAAGAATACTGTGCAAGCCGAAGCCGGTGTTGCTCTGGCCCAGGGTAATTTTTTTAAATGCGGCCAAAGGCCGACAACTTACAAAGGTGTTTTACGTAAGAATACTGTGCAAGCCGAAGCCGGTGTTGCTCCGGCCCAGGGTAATTTTTTTAAATGCGGCCAAAGGCGGACAACTTACAAAGGTGTTCACGTAAGAATACTGTGCAAGGCGAAGACGGTGTTGGTCCGGCTCAGGATAATTTTTTTAAATCTGGCCGAAGGCCCCCAATTTACAAAGGTGTTTCGCGTAAGAATACTGTGTAAGGCGAAGCCGATGTTGGTAAGGCCCAGGGTAATTTTTTTAAATGCGGCCGAAGGACTCTTACTTGCAAAGGTGTTTCACGTACGAATACTGTGCAAGGCGAAGCCGCTGTTTGTCCGGCCCAGGGTAATTTTTTTAAATGCGGCCAAAGGACTCTAACTTGCAAATGTGTTCACGTAAGAATACTGTGCAAGGCGAAGACGGTGTTGGTCCGGCTCAGGATAATTTTTTTAAATCTGGCCGAAGGCCCCCAATTTACAAAGGTGTTTTGCGTAAGAATACTGTGTATAGCGAAGCCGATGTTGGTAAGGCCCAGGGTAATTTTTTTAAATGCGGCCGAAGGACTCTTACTTGCAAAGGTGTTTCACGTAAGAAAACTGTGCAAGGCGAAGCCGGTGTTGGTCCAGCCCAGGGTTATTTTTTAAATGCGGCCAAAGCCTCCAACTTACAAAGGTGTTCACGTAAGAATACTGTGCAAGGCGAAGCCGGTGTTGGTCCGGCTCAGGATAATTTTTTTAAATCTGGCCGAAGGCCCCCAATTTACAAAGGTGTCTCGCGTAAGAATACTGTGTAAAGCGAAGCCGATGTTGGTAAGGCCCAGGGTAAATTTTTTAAATGCGGCGAAACGACTCTAACTTGCAAATGTGTTTCACGTAGGAGTACTGTGCAAGGCGAAGCCGGTGTTGTTCCGGCCCAGGGTTATTTTTTAAATGCGGCCGAAGGCCGCCACCTTACCAAGGTGTTTCACTCAAAAATTCTGTGCAAGGCGAAGCCGGTATTGATCCGGTTCAGGATATTTTTTTTAATCCAGCCGAAGGCCCCCAACTAACAAAGGTGTTGCACTTCAAATATATCGCATCGTGAATACGAGGTAACTTATAGTTTTCGAGAAATTTGTTGTTAAAGTTGATGTTTTGGCCCAATGAAATTCACGAATAAAAGCTAATATAATCACCCGGAACACTTAAATATCGCTTATAATAATGCCTAATAACGTTTACAAAGATTTTAATTATTTAATTTCATCAAAATATTAACATTTTCCATAATTTTTACACATAAAATATGCATTCTCACTTTTGTTTACTTTAGTAAGAAAAATGAAGTATACATGTCCGTTAGAACAAGAAAAAACTGTGCTGCCACATCTTTGAAGAGTAAGTATATTACTTTAATATCCCGCTCGAACCTACAAAGGTGTTTCACCTAAGAATATTGTGCAAGGCGAAGCCGGTGTTGGTCCGGCCCAGGGTAATTTTTTTAAAAGCGGCCGCCAACTCACAAAGGTGTTTCACGTAAGAATACTGTGCAAGGCGAAGCCGGGGACTCTAACTTGCAAATGTGTTTCACGTAAGAATACTGTATAAGGCGACGCCGGTGTTGGTCCGGCCCAGGGTTATTTTTTTAAATGCGGCCAAAGCCTCCAACTTACAAAGGTGTTCACGTAAGAATACTGTGCAAGGCGAAGACGGTGTTGGTCCGGCTCAGGATAATTTTTTTAAATCTGGCCGAAGGCCCCCAATTTACAAAGGTGTTTAACGTAAGAATACTGTGCAAGCCGAAGCCGATGTTAGTCCGGCCCAGGGTAATTTTTTTGAATGCGGCCAAAGCCGCCAACTTACAAAGGTGTTCACGTAAGAATACTGTGTAAAGCGAAGCCGATGTTGGTAAGGCCCAGGGTAATTTTTTTAAATCTGGCCGAAGGCCCCCAATTTACAAAGGTGTCTCGCGTAAGAAAACTGTGTAAAGCGAAGCCGATGTTGGTAAGGCCCAGGGTAATTTTTTTAAATGCGGCCAAACGACTCTAACTTGCAAATGTGTTTCACGTAAGAATACTGTGCAAGGCGAAGCCGGTGTTGGTCCGGCCCAGGGTTATTTTTTAAATGCGGCCGAAGGCCACCGACTTACCAAGGTGTTTCACTTAAAAATTCTGTGCAAGGCGAAGCCGGTATTGATCCGGTTCAGGATATTTTTTTTAATCCAGCCGAAGGCCCCCAACTAACAAAGGTGTTGCACTTAAAATATATCGCATCGTGAATACGTTATTTGTTCATTCCTTTCTAATATACTTATTCTTCAAAGGTGTGGCAGCACAGTTTTTTCTGATTCTAACGGACATGCATACTTCATTTATTTTACTAAAGTAAACAAACGTTAGAACAAGAAAAAACTGTGCTGCCACATCTTTGAAGAGTAAGTATATTACTTTAATATCCCGCTCGAACTTACAAAGGTGTTTCGCTTAAGAATACTGTGCAAGGCGAAGCAGGTGTTGGTCCGGCCCAGGGTAATTTTTTTAAATGCGCCCGAAGGCATCCAACTTACAAAGGTGTTTTACGTAAGAATACTGTGCAAGCCGAAGCCGGTGTTGCTCCGGTCCAAGGTAATTTTTTTAAATGCGGCCAAAGGCCGACAACTTACAAAGGTGTTTTACGTAAGAATACTGTGCAAGCCGAAGCCGGTGTTGCTAAGGCCCAGGGTAATTTTTTTAAATGCGGCCAAAGGCCGACAACTTACAAAGGTGTTTTACGTAAGAATACTGTGCAAGCCGAAGCCGGTGTTGCTCCGGCCCAGGGTAATTTTTTTAAATGCGGCCAAAGGCCGACAACTTACAAAGGTGTTTTACGTAAGAATACTGTGCAAGCCGAAGCCGGTGTTGCTCTGGCCCAGGGTAATTTTTTTAAATGCGGCCAAAGGCCGACAACTTACAAAGGTGTTTTACGTAAGAATACTGTGCAAGCCGAAGCCGGTGTTGCTCCGGCCCAGGGTAATTTTTTTAAATGCGGCCAAAGGCGGACAACTTACAAAGGTGTTCACGTAAGAATACTGTGCAAGGCGAAGACGGTGTTGGTCCGGCTCAGGATAATTTTTTTAAATCTGGCCGAAGGCCCCCAATTTACAAAGGTGTTTCGCGTAAGAATACTGTGTAAGGCGAAGCCGATGTTGGTAAGGCCCAGGGTAATTTTTTTAAATGCGGCCGAAGGACTCTTACTTGCAAAGGTGTTTCACGTACGAATACTGTGCAAGGCGAAGCCGCTGTTTGTCCGGCCCAGGGTAATTTTTTTAAATGCGGCCAAAGGACTCTAACTTGCAAATGTGTTCACGTAAGAATACTGTGCAAGGCGAAGACGGTGTTGGTCCGGCTCAGGATAATTTTTTTAAATCTGGCCGAAGGCCCCCAATTTACAAAGGTGTTTTGCGTAAGAATACTGTGTATAGCGAAGCCGATGTTGGTAAGGCCCAGGGTAATTTTTTTAAATGCGGCCGAAGGACTCTTACTTGCAAAGGTGTTTCACGTAAGAAAACTGTGCAAGGCGAAGCCGGTGTTGGTCCAGCCCAGGGTTATTTTTTTAAAAGCGGCCGCCAACTCACAAAGGTGTTTTACGTAGGAATACTGTGCAAGCCGAAGCCGATGTTGGTAAGGCCCAGGGTAATTTTTTAAATCCGGCCGAAGGCCCCCAACTAACAATGGCGTTGCACTTCAAATATATCGCATCGTGAATACGTTATTTGTTCATTCCTTTCTAATATACTTATTCTTCAAAGGTGTGGCAGCACAGTTTTTTCTGATTCTAACGGACATGCATACTTCATTTATTTTACTAAAGTAAACAAACGTAAGAATGCATTTTTTATGTGTAAAAATTATGGAAAATATTAACATTTTGATAAATTTGGGTCGGCTTTGCGAGGGTGCGCCAGGCTTTGATAAAAATTAGAGGAGGTCATACACATCATAAAAATATATGCCGCTCCCCGAGGAAACTTATAGTTTTCCAGAAATTTGTTGTCAAACTTGATTTTTTGGCCCACTGAAATTCACGAATAAAAGCTAATATAATCACCCGGAACACTTAAATATCGCTTATAATAATGCCTAATAACGTTTACAAAGATTTTAATTATTTAATTTCATCAAAATATTAACATTTTCCATAATTTTTACACATAAAATATGCATTCTCACTTTTGTTTACTTTAGTAAGAAAAATGAAGTATACATGTCCGTTAGAACAAGAAAAAACTGTGCTGCCACATCTTTGAAGAGTAAGTATATTACTTTAATATCCCGCTCGAACCTACAAAGGTGTTTCACCTAAGAATATTGTGCAAGCCGAAGCCGGTGTTGGTCCGGCCCAGGGTAATTTTTTTAAAAGCGGCCGCCAACTCACAAAGGTGTTTCACGTAAGAATACTGTACAAAGCGAAGACGGTGTTGGTCCGGCCCAGGGTAATTTTTTTAAAAGCGGCCAAAGGCCGACAACTTGCAAATGTGTTTCACGTAAGAATACTGTGCAAGACGAAGGCGGTGTTGGTCCAGCCCAGGGTTATTTTTTTAAATGCGGCCAAAGCCGCCAACTTACAAAGGTGTTCACGTAAGAACACTGTGCAAGGCGATGCCGGTGTTGGTCCGGCCCAGGGTTATTTTTTAAATGCGGCCGAAGGCCTCCAATTTACAAAGGTGTTTCACTTAAAAATTCTTTGCAAGCCGAAGCCGGTGTTGGTCGCGCCCAGGGTTATTTTTTTAAATGCGGCCAAAGGACTCTAACTGGCAAATGTGTTTCACGTAAGAATACTGTGCAAGACGAAGCCGGTGTTGGTCCAGCCAAGGGTTATTTTTTAAATGCGGCCGAAGGCCGCCAACTTACAAGAAAAGCTAAAGCTAATATAATCACCCGGAACACTTAAATATCGCTTATAATAATGCCTAATAACGTTTACAAAGATTTTATTTAATTAATTTCATCAAAATATTAACATTTTCCATAATTTTTACACATAAAATATGCATTCTCACGTTTGTTTACTTTAGTAAGAAAAATGAAGTATACATGTCCGTTAGAACAAGAAAAAACTGTGCTGCCACATCTTTGAAGAATAAGTATATTACTTTAATATCCCGCTCGAACTTAAAAAGGTGTTTCACTTAAGAATACTGTGCAAGGCGAAGCCGGTGTTGGTCCGGCCCAGGGTTATTTTTTTAAATGCGGCCAAAGGACTCTAACTGGCAAATGTGTTTCACGTAAGAATACTGTGCAAGGCGAAGCCGGTGTTGGTCCGGCCCAGGGTTATTTTTTTAAATGCGGCCAAAGGACTCTAACTGGCAAATGTGTTTCACGTAAAAATACTGTGCAAGACGAAGCCGGTGTTGGTCCAGCCCAGGGTTATTTTTTAAATGCGGCCAAAGCCTCCAACTTACAAAGGTGTTCACGTAAGAATACTGTGCAAGGCGAAGCCGGTGTTGCTCTGGCCCAGGGTAATTTTTTTAAATGCGGCCAAAGGCCGACAACTTACAAAGGTGTTTTACGTAAGAATACTGTGCAAGCCGAAGCCGGTGTTGCTCCGGCCCAGGGTAATTTTTTTAAATGCGGCCAAAGGCGGACAACTTACAAAGGTGTTCACGTAAGGATACTGTGCAAGGCGAAGACGGTGTTGGTCCGGCTCAGGATAATTTTTTTAAATCTGGCCGAAGGCCCCCAATTTACAAAGGTGTTTCGCGTAAGAATACTGTGTAAGGCGAAGCCGATGTTGGTAAGGCCCAGGGTAATTTTTTTAAATGCGGCCGAAGGACTCTTACTTGCAAAGGTGTTTCACGTACGAATACTGTGCAAGGCGAAGCCGCTGTTTGTCCGGCCCAGGGTAATTTTTTTAAATGCGGCCAAAGGACTCTAACTTGCAAATGTGTTCACGTAAGAATACTGTGCAAGGCGAAGACGGTGTTGGTCCGGCTCAGGATAATTTTTTTAAATCTGGCCGAAGGCCCCCAATTTACAAAGGTGTTTTGCGTAAGAATACTGTGTATAGCGAAGCCGATGTTGGTAAGGCCCAGGGTAATTTTTTTAAATGCGGCCGAAGGACTCTTACTTGCAAAGGTGTTTCACGTAAGAAAACTGTGCAAGGCGAAGCCGGTGTTGGTCCAGCCCAGGGTTATTTTTTTAAATGCGGCCAAAGCCGCCAACCTACAAAGGTGTTTTACGTAGGAATACTGTGCAAGCCGAAGCCGATGTTGGTAAGGCCCAGGGTAATTTTTTAAATGCGGCCGAAGGCCACCAACTTACAAAGGTGTTTCACGTAAGAATACTGTGCAAGGCGAAGCCGGTGTTAGTCCGGCCCAGAGTAATTTTTTTAAATGCGGCCAAAGCCTCCAACTTACAAAGGTGTTCACGTAAGAATACTGTGCAAGGCGAAGACGGTGTTGGTCCGGCTCAGGATAATTTTTTTAAATCTGGCCGAAGGCCCCCAATTTACAAAGGTGTCTCGCGTAAGAATACTGTGTAAAGCGAAGCCGATGTTGGTAAGGCCCAGGGTAATTTTTTTAAATGCGGCCAAACGACTCTAACTTGCAAATGTGTTTCACGTAAGAATACTGTGCAAGGCGAAGCCGGTGTTGGTCCGGCCCAGGGTTATTTTTTGAATGCGGCCGAAGGCCACCAACTTACCAAGGTGTTTTACGTAAGAATACTGTGCAAGCCAAAGCCGGTGTTGCTCCGGCCCAGGGTAATTTTTTTAAATGCAGCCAAAGGCCGACAACTTACAAAGGTGTTTTACGTAAGAATACTGTACAAAGCGAAGACGGTGTTGGTCCGGCCCAGGGTAATTTTTTTAAAAGCGGCCAAAGGCCGACAACTTGCAAATGTGTTTCACGTAAGAATACTGTGCAAGACGAAGGCGGTGTTGGTCCAGCCCAGGGTTATTTTTTTAAATGCGGCCAAAGCCGCCAACTTACAAAGGTGTTCACGTAAGAACACTGTGCAAGGCGATGCCGGTGTTGGTCCGGCCCAGGGTTATTTTTTAAATGCGGCCGAAGGCCTCCAATTTACAAAGGTGTTTCACTTAAAAATTCTTTGCAAGGCGAAGCCGGTGTTGGTCGCGCCCAGGGTTATTTTTTTAAATGCGGCCAAAGGACTCTAACTGGCAAATGTGTTTCACGTAAGAATACTGTGCAAGACGAAGCCGGTGTTGGTCCAGCCAAGGGTTATTTTTTAAATGCGGCCGAAGGCCGCCAACTTACAAGAAAAGCTAAAGCTAATATAATCACCCGGAACACTTAAATATCGCTTATAATAATGCCTAATAACGTTTACAAAGATTTTATTGAATTAATTTCATCAAAATATTAACATTTTCCATAATTTTTACACATAAAATATGCATTCTCACGTTTGTTTACTTTAGTAAGAAAAATGAAGTATACATGTCCGTTAGAACAAGAAAAAACTGTGCTGCCACATCTTTGAAGAATAAGTATATTACTTTAATATCCCGCTCGAACTTACAAAGGTGTTTCACTTAAGAATACTGTGCAAGGCGAAGCCGGTGTTGGTCCGGCCCAGGGTTATTTTTTTAAATGCGGCCAAAGGACTCTAACTGGCAAATGTGTTTCACGTAAGAATACTGTGCAAGGCGAAGCCGGTGTTGGTCCGGCCCAGGGTTATTTTTTTAAATGCGGCCAAAGGACTCTAACTGGCAAATGTGTTTCACGTAAAAATACTGTGCAAGACGAAGCCGGTGTTGGTCCAGCCCAGGGTTATTTTTTAAATGCGGCCAAAGCCTCCAACTTACAAAGGTGTTCACGTAAGAATACTGTGCAAGGCGAAGCCGGTGTTGGTCCGGCTCAGGATAATTTTTTTAAATCTGGCCGAAGGCCCCCAATTTACAAAGGTGTCTCGCGTAAGAATACTGTGTAAAGCGAAGCCGATGTTGGTAAGGCCCAGGGTAAATTTTTTAAATGCGGCGAAACGACTCTAACTTGCAAATGTGTTTCACGTAGGAGTACTGTGCAAGGCGAAGCCGGTGTTGTTCCGGCCCAGGGTTATTTTTTAAATGCGGCCGAAGGCCGCCACCTTACCAAGGTGTTTCACTCAAAAATTCTGTGCAAGGCGAAGCCGGTATTGATCCGGTTCAGGATATTTTTTTTAATCCAGCCGAAGGCCCCCAACTAACAAAGGTGTTGCACTTCAAATATATCGCATCGTGAATACGAGGTAACTTATAGTTTTCGAGAAATTTGTTGTTAAAGTTGATGTTTTGGCCCAATGAAATTCACGAATAAAAGCTAATATAATCACCCGGAACACTTAAATATCGCTTATAATAATGCCTAATAACGTTTACAAAGATTTTAATTATTTAATTTCATCAAAATATTAACATTTTCCATAATTTTTACACATAAAATATGCATTCTCACTTTTGTTTACTTTAGTAAGAAAAATGAAGTATACATGTCCGTTAGAACAAGAAAAAACTGTGCTGCCACATCTTTGAAGAGTAAGTATATTACTTTAATATCCCGCTCGAACCTACAAAGGTGTTTCACCTAAGAATATTGTGCAAGCCGAAGCCGGTGTTGGTCCGGCCCAGGGTAATTTTTTTAAAAGCGGCCGCCAACTCACAAAGGTGTTTCACGTAAGAATACTGTGCAAGGCGAAGCCGGGGTTGGTCCGGCCCAGGGTTATTTTTTTAAATGCGGCCAAAGGACTCTAACTTGCAAATGTGTTTCACGTAAGAATACTGTATAAGGCGACGCCGGTGTTGGTCCGGCCCAGGGTTATTTTTTTAAATGCGGCCAAAGCCTCCAACTTACAAAGGTGTTCACGTAAGAATACTGTGCAAGGCGAAGACGGTGTTGGTCCGGCTCAGGATAATTTTTTTAAATCTGGCCGAAGGCCCCCAATTTACAAAGGTGTTTAACGTAAGAATACTGTGCAAGCCGAAGCCGATGTTAGTCCGGCCCAGGGTAATTTTTTTGAATGCGGCCAAAGCCGCCAACTTACAAAGGTGTTCACGTAAGAATAGTGTGTAAAGCGAAGCCGATGTTGGTAAGGCCCAGGGTAATTTTTTTAAATCTGGCCGAAGGCCCCCAATTTACAAAGGTGTCTCGCGTAAGAAAACTGTGTAAAGCGAAGCCGATGTTGGTAAGGCCCAGGGTAATTTTTTTAAATGCGGCCAAACGACTCTAACTTGCAAATGTGTTTCACGTAAGAATACTGTGCAAGGCGAAGCCGGTGTTGGTCCGGCCCAGGGTTATTTTTTAAATGCGGCCGAAGGCCACCGACTTACCAAGGTGTTTCACTTAAAAATTCTGTGCAAGGCGAAGCCGGTATTGATCCGGTTCAGGATATTTTTTTTAATCCAGCCGAAGGCCCCCAACTAACAAAGGTGTTGCACTTAAAATATATCGCATCGTGAATACGTTATTTGTTCATTCCTTTCTAATATACTTATTCTTCAAAGGTGTGGCAGCACAGTTTTTTCTGATTCTAACGGACATGCATACTTCATTTATTTTACTAAAGTAAACAAACGTTAGAACAAGAAAAAACTGTGCTGCCACATCTTTGAAGAGTAAGTATATTACTTTAATATCCCGCTCGAACTTACAAAGGTGTTTCACTTAAGAATACTGTGCAAGGCGAAGCAGGTGTTGGTCCGGCCCAGGGTAATTTTTTTAAATGCGCCCGAAGGCATCCAACTTACAAAGGTGTTTTACGTAAGAATACTGTGCAAGCCGAAGCCGGTGTTGCTCCGGTCCAAGGTAATTTTTTTAAATGCGGCCAAAGGCCGACAACTTACAAAGGTGTTTTACGTAAGAATACTGTGCAAGCCGAAGCCGGTGTTGCTAAGGCCCAGGGTAATTTTTTTAAATGCGGCCAAAGGCCGACAACTTACAAAGGTGTTTTACGTAAGAATACTGTGCAAGCCGAAGCCGGTGTTGCTCCGGCCCAGGGTAATTTTTTTAAATGCGGCCAAAGGCCGACAACTTACAAAGGTGTTTCACGTAAGAATACTGTGCAAGCCGAAGCCGGTGTTGCTCTGGCCCAGGGTAATTTTTTTAAATGCGGCCAAAGGCCGACAACTTACAAAGGTGTTTTACGTAAGAATACTGTGCAAGCCGAAGCCGGTGTTGCTCCGGCCCAGGGTAATTTTTTTAAATGCGGCCAAAGGCGGACAACTTACAAAGGTGTTCACGTAAGAATACTGTGCAAGGCGAAGACGGTGTTGGTCCGGCTCAGGATAATTTTTTTAAATCTGGCCGAAGGCCCCCAATTTACAAAGGTGTTTCGCGTAAGAATACTGTGTAAGGCGAAGCCGATGTTGGTAAGGCCCAGGGTAATTTTTTTAAATGCGGCCGAAGGACTCTTACTTGCAAAGGTGTTTCACGTAAGAAAACTGTGCAAGGCGAAGCCGGTGTTGGTCCAGCCCAGGGTTATTTTTTTAAATGCGGCCAAAGCCGCCAACCTACAAAGGTGTTTTACGTAGGAATACTGTGCAAGCCGAAGCCGATGTTGGTAAGGCCCAGGGTAATTTTTTAAATGCGGCCGAAGGCCACCAACTTACAAAGGTGTTTCACGTAAGAATACTGTGCAAGGCGAAGCCGGTGTTAGTCCGGCCCAGAGTAATTTTTTTAAATGCGGCCAAAGCCGCCAACCTACAAAGGTGTTCACGTAAGAATACTGTGTAAAGCGAAGCCGATGTTGGTAAGGTCCAGGGTAATTTTTTTAAATCCGGCCGAAGGCCCCCAACTAACAATGGCGTTGCACTTCAAATATATCGCATCGTGAATACGTTATTTGTTCATTCCTTTCTAATATACTTATTCTTCAAAGGTGTGGCAGCACAGTTTTTTCTGATTCTAACGGACATGCATACTTCATTTATTTTACTAAAATAAACAAACGTAAGAATGCATTTTTTATGGTTAAAAATTATGGAAAATATTAACATTTTGATAAATTTGGGTCGGCTTTGCGAGGGTGCGCCAGGCTTTGATAAAAATTAGAGGAGGTCATACACATCATAAAAATATATGCCGCTCCCCGAGGTAACTTATAGTTTTCGAGAAATTTGTTGTTAAACTTGATTTTTTGGCCCACTGAAATTCACGAATAAAAGCTAATATAATCACCCGGAACACTTAAATATCGCTTATAATAATGCCTAATAACGTTTACAAAGATTTTATTTATTTAATTTCATCAAAATATTAACATTTTCCATAATTTTTACACATAAAATATGCATTCTCACTTTTGTTTACTTTAGTAAGAAAAATGAAGTATACATGTCCGTTAGAACAAGAAAAAACTGTGCTGCCACATCTTTGAAGAGTAAGTATATTACTTTAATATCCCGCTCGAACCTACAAAGGTGTTTCACCTAAGAATATTGTGCAAGCCGAAGCCGGTGTTGGTCCGGCCCAGGGTAATTTTTTTAAAAGCGGCCGCCAACTCACAAAGGTGTTTCACGTAAGAATACTGTGCAAGGCGAAGCCGGGGTTGGTCCGGCCCAGGGTTATTTTTTTAAATGCGGCCAAAGGACTCTAACTTGCAAATGTGTTTCACGTAAGAATACTGTATAAGGCGACGCCGGTGTTGGTCCGGCCCAGGGTTATTTTTTTAAATGCGGCCAAAGGCCGACAACTTGCAAATGTAATTCACGTAAGAATACTGTGCAAGACGAAGGCGGTGTTGGTCCAGCCCAGGGTTATTTTTTTAAATGCGGCCAAAGGACTCTAACTTGCAAATGTGTTCACGTAAGAATACTGTGCAAGGCGAAGACGGTGTTGGTCCGGCTCAGGATAATTTTTTTAAATCTGGCCGAAGGCCCCCAATTTACAAAGGTGTTTTGCGTAAGAATACTGTGTATAGCGCAGCCGATGTTGGTAAGGCCCAGGGTAATTTTTTTAAATGCGGCCGAAGGACTCTTACTTGCAAAGGTGTTTCACGTAAGAAAACTGTGCAAGGCGAAGCCGGTGTTGGTCCAGCCCAGGGTTATTTTTTTAAATGCGGCCAAAGCCGCCAACCTACAAAGGTGTTTTACGTAGGAATACTGTGCAAGCCGAAGCCGATGTTGGTAAGGCCCAGGGTAATTTTTTAAATGCGGCCGAAGGCCACCAACTTACAAAGGTGTTTCACGTAAGAATACTGTGCAAGGCGAAGCCGGTGTTAGTCCGGCCCAGAGTAATTTTTTTAAATGCGGCCAAAGCCGCCAACCTACAAAGGTGTTCACGTAAGAATACTGTGTAAAGCGAAGCCGATGTTGGTAAGGTCCAGGGTAATTTTTTTAAATCCGGCCGAAGGCCCCCAACTAACAATGGCGTTGCACTTCAAATATATCGCATCGTGAATACGTTATTTGTTCATTCCTTTCTAATATACTTATTCTTCAAAGGTGTGGCAGCACAGTTTTTTCTGATTCTAACGGACATGCATACTTCATTTATTTTACTAAAGTAAACAAACGTAAGAATGCATTTTTTATGTGTAAAAATTATGGAAAATATTAACATTTTGATAAATTTGGGTCGGCTTTGCGAGGGTGCGCCAGGCTTTGATAAAAATTAGAGGAGGTCATACACATCATAAAAATATATGCCGCTCCCCGAGGAAACTTATAGTTTTCCAGAAATTTGTTGTCAAACTTGATTTTTTGGCCCACTGAAATTCACGAATAAAAGCTAATATAATCACCCGGAACACTTAAATATCGCTTATAATAATGCCTAATAACGTTTACAAAGATTTTAATTATTTAATTTCATCAAAATATTAACATTTTCCATAATTTTTACACATAAAATATGCATTCTCACTTTTGTTTACTTTAGTAAGAAAAATGAAGTATACATGTCCGTTAGAACAAGAAAAAACTGTGCTGCCACATCTTTGAAGAGTAAGTATATTACTTTAATATCCCGCTCGAACCTACAAAGGTGTTTCACCTAAGAATATTGTGCAAGCCGAAGCCGGTGTTGGTCCAGCCCAGGGTAATTTTTTTAAAAGCGGCCGCCAACTCACAAAGGTGTTTCACGTAAGAATACTGTGCAAGGCGAAGCCGGGGTTGGTCCGGCCCAGGGTTATTTTTTTAAATGCGGCCAAAGGACTCTAACTTGCAAATGTGTTTCACGTAAGAATACTGTATAAGGCGACGCCGGTGTTGGTCCGGCCCAGGGTTATTTTTTTAAATGTGCCCGAAGGCATCCAACTTACAAAGGTGTTTAACGTAAGAATACTGTGCAAGGCGAAGACGGTGTTGGTCCGGCTCAGGATAATTTTTTTAAATCTGGCCGAAGGCCCCCAATTTACAAAGGTGTCTCGCGTAAGAATACTGTGTAAAGCGAAGCCGATGTTGGTAAGGCCCAGGGTAATTTTTTTAAATGCGGCCAAACGACTCTAACTTGCAAATGTGTTTCACGTAAGAATACTGTGCAAGGCGAAGCCGGTGTTGGTCCGGCCCAGGGTTATTTTTTGAATGCGGCCGAACGCCACCAACTTACCAAGGTGTTTTACGTAAGAATACTGTGCAAGCCAAAGCCGGTGTTGCTCCGGCCCAGGGTAATTTTTTTAAATGCAGCCAAAGGCCGACAACTTACAAAGGTGTTTTACGTAAGAATACTGTACAAAGCGAAGACGGTGTTGGTCCGGCCCAGGGTAATTTTTTTAAAAGCGGCCAAAGGCCGACAACTTGCAAATGTGTTTCACGTAAGAATACTGTGCAAGACGAAGGCGGTGTTGGTCCAGCCCAGGGTTATTTTTTTAAATGCGGCCAAAGCCGCCAACTTACAAAGGTGTTCACGTAAGAACACTGTGCAAGGCGATGCCGGTGTTGGTCCGGCCCAGGGTTATTTTTTAAATGCGGCCGAAGGCCTGTAATTTACAAAGGTGTTTCACTTAAAAATTCTTTGCAAGGCGAAGCCGGTGTTGGTCCCGCCCAGGGTTATTTTTTTAAATGCGGCCAAAGGACTCTAACTGGCAAATGTGTTTCACGTAAGAATACTGTGCAAGACGAAGCCGGTGTTGGTCCAGCCAAGGGTTATTTTTTAAATGCGGCCAAAGGCCGCCAACTTACAAGAAAAGCTAAAGCTAATATAATCACCCGGAACACTTAAATATCGCTTATAATAATGCCTAATAACGTTTACAAAGATTTTATTTAATTAATTTCATCAAAATATTAACATTTTCCATAATTTTTACACATAAAATATGCATTCTCACGTTTGTTTACTTTAGTAAGAAAAATGAAGTATACATGTCCGTTAGAACAAGAAAAAACTGTGCTGCCACATCTTTGAAGAATAAGTATATTACTTTAATATCCCGCTCGAACTTACAAAGGTGTTTCACTTAAGAATACTGTGCAAGGCGAAGCCGGTGTTGGTCCGGCCCAGGGTTATTTTTTTAAATGCGGCCAAAGGACTCTAACTGGCAAATGTGTTTCACGTAAGAATACTGTGCAAGGCGAAGCCGGTGTTGGTCCGGCCCAGGGTTATTTTTTTAAATGCGGCCAAAGGACTCTAACTGGCAAATGTGTTTCACGTAAAAATACTGTGCAAGACGAAGCCGGTGTTGGTCCAGCCCAGGGTTATTTTTTAAATGCGGCCAAAGGACTCTAACTTACAAAGGTGTTCACGTAAGAATACTGTGCAAGGCGAAGCCGGTGTTGGTCCGGCTCAGGATAATTTTTTTAAATCTGGCTGAAGGCCCCCAATTTACAAAGGTGTTGCACTTCAAATATATCGCATCGTGAATACGTTATTTGTTCATTCCTTTCTAATATACTTATTCTTCAAAGGTGTGGCAGCACAATTTTTTCTGATTCTAACGGACATGCATACTTCATTTATTTTACTAAAGTAAACAAACGTAAGAATGCATTTTTTATGTGTAAAAATTATGGAAAATATTAACATTTTGATAAATTTGGGTCGGCTTTGCGAGGGTGCGCCAGGCTTTGAAAAAAATTAGAGGAGGTCATACACATCATAAAAATATATGCCGTTCCCCGAGGTAACTTATAGTTTTCGAGAAATTTGTTGTTAAAGTTGATGTTTTGGCCCAATGAAATTCACGAATAAAAGCTAATATTATCACCCGGAACACTTAAATATCGCTTATAATAATGCCTAATAACGTATACAAAGATTTTATTTAATTAATTTCATCAAAATATTAACATTTTCCAAAATTTTTACAAATAAAATATGCATTCTCACATTTGTTTACTTTAGTAAGAAAAATGAAGTATACATGTTTGTTAGAACAAGAAAAAACTGTGCTGCCACATCTTTGAACAATAAGTATATTACTTTAATATCCCGCTCGAACTTACTAAGGTGTTTCACTTAAGAATACTGTGCAAGGCGAAGCCGGTGTTGGTCCGGCCCAGGGTTATTTTTTTAAATGCGGCCAAAGGACTCTAACTGGCAAAAGTGATTCACGTAAGAATACTGTGCAAGACGAAGCCGGTGTTGGTCCAGCCCAGGGTTATTTTTTAAATGCGGCCGAAGGCCGCCAACTTACAAAAAAAGCTAAAGCTAATATAATCACCCGGAACACTTAAATATCGCTTATAATAATGCCTAATAACGTTTACAAAGATTTTATTTAATTAATTTCATCAAAATATTAACATTTTCCATAATTTTTACACATAAAATATGCATTCTCACTTTTGTTTACTTTAGTAAGAAAAATGAAGTATACATGTCCGTTAGAACAAGAAAAAACTGTGCTGCCACATCTTTGAAGAATAAATATATTACTTTAATATCCGCTCGAACTTACAAAGGTTTCACTTAAGAATACTGTGCAAGGCGAAGCCGGTGTTGGTCCGGCCCAAGGTTATTTTTTTAAATGCGGCCAAAGGACTCTAACTGGCAAATGTGTTTCACGTAAAAATACTGTGCAAGACGAAGCCGGTGTTGGTCCAGCCCAGGGTTATTTTTTAAATGCGGCCGAAGGCCGCCAACTTACAAAGGTGTTTCACTTAAAACTTCTGTGCAAGGCGAAGCCGGTATTGATCCGGCTCAGGATATTTTTTTAAATCCGGCCGAAGGCCCCCAACTAACAAAGGTGTTGCACTTAAAATATATCGCATCGTGAATACGTTATTTGTTCATTCCTTACTAATATACTTATTCTTCAAAGGTGTGGCAGCACAGTTTTTTCTGATTCTAACGGACATGCATACTTCATTTATTTTACTAAAGTAAACAAACGTAAGAAGGCATTTTTTATGTGTAAAAATTATGGAAAATATTAACATTTTGATAAATTTGGGTCGGCTTTGCGAGGGTGCGCCAGGCATTGAAAAAAATTAGACTAGAATTATACACATCATAAAAATATATGCCGCTCCCCGAGGTAACTTATAGTTTTCGAGAAATTTGTTGTTAAACTTGATTTTTTGGCCCACTGAAATTCACGAATAAAAGCTAATATAATCACCCGGAACACTTAAATATCGCTTATAATAATGCCTAATAACGTTTACAAAGATTTTATTTATTTAATTTCATCAAAATATTAACATTTTCCATAATTTTTACACATAAAATATGCATTCTCACGTTTGTTTACTTTAGTAAGAAAAATGAAGTATACATGTTCGTTAGAACAAGAAAAAACTGTGCTGCCACATCTTTGAAGAATAAGTATATTACTTTAATATCCCGCTCGAACTTACAAACGTGTTTCACTTAAGAATACTGTGCAAGGCGAAGCCGGTGTTGGTCCGGCCCAGGGTTATTTTTTTAAATGCGGCCAAAGGACTCTAACTGGCAAATGTGTTTCACGTAAGAATACTGTGCAAGACGAAGCCGGGGTTGGTCCGGCCCAGGGTTATTTTTTGAATGCGGCCGAACGCCACCAACTTACCAAGGTGTTTTACGTAAGAATACTGTGCAAGCCAAAGCCGGTGTTACTCCGGCCCAGGGTAATTTTTTTAAATGCAGCCAAAGGCCGACAACTTACAAAGGTGTTTTACGTAAGAATACTGTACAAAGCGAAGACGGTGTTGGTCCGGCCCAGGGTAATTTTTTTAAAAGCGGCCAAAGGCCGACAACTTGCAAATGTAATTCACGTAAGAATACTGTGCAAGACGAAGGCGGTGTTGGTCCAGCCCAGGGTTATTTTTTTAAATGCGGCCAAAGGACTCTAACTTGCAAATGTGTTCACGTAAGAATACTGTGCAAGGCGAAGACGGTGTTGGTCCGGCTCAGGATAATTTTTTTAAATCTGGCTGAAGGCCCCCAATTTACAAAGGTGTTTTGCGTAAGAATACTGTGTATAGCGCAGCCGATGTTGGTAAGGCCCAGGGTAATTTTTTTAAATGCGGCCGAAGGACTCTTACTTGCAAAGGTGTTTCACGTAAGAAAACTGTGCAAGGCGAAGCCGGTGTTGGTCCAGCCCAGGGTTATTTTTTTAAATGCGGCCAAAGCCGCCAACCTACAAAGGTGTTTTACGTAGGAATACTGTGCAAGCCGAAGCCGATGTTGGTAAGGCCCAGGGTAATTTTTTAAATGCGGCCGAAGGCCACCAACTTACAAAGGTGTTTCACGTAAGAATACTGTGCAAGGCGAAGCCGGTGTTAGTCCGGCCCAGAGTAATTTTTTTAAATGCGGCCAAAGCCGCCAACCTACAAAGGTGTTCACGTAAGAATACTGTGTAAAGCGAAGCCGATGTTGGTAAGGTCCAGGGTAATTTTTTTAAATCCGGCCGAAGGCCCCCAACTAACAATGGCGTTGCACTTCAAATATATCGCATCGTGAATACGTTATTTGTTCATTCCTTTCTAATATACTTATTCTTCAAAGGTGTGGCAGCACAGTTTTTTCTGATTCTAACGGACATGCATACTTCATTTATTTTACTAAAGTAAACAAACGTAAGAATGCATTTTTTATGTGTAAAAATTATGGAAAATATTAACATTTTGATAAATTTGGGTCGGCTTTGCGAGGGTGCGCCAGGCTTTGATAAAAATTAGAGGAGGTCATACACATCATAAAAATATATGCCGCTCCCCGAGGAAACTTATAGTTTTCCAGAAATTTGTTGTCAAACTTGATTTTTTGGCCCACTGAAATTCACGAATAAAAGCTAATATAATCACCCGGAACACTTAAATATCGCTTATAATAATGCCTAATAACGTTTACAAAGATTTTAATTATTTAATTTCATCAAAATATTAACATTTTCCATAATTTTTACACATAAAATATGCATTCTCACTTTTGTTTACTTTAGTAAGAAAAATGAAGTATACATGTCCGTTAGAACAAGAAAAAACTGTGCTGCCACATCTTTGAAGAGTAAGTATATTACTTTAATATCCCGCTCGAACCTACAAAGGTGTTTCACCTAAGAATATTGTGCAAGCCGAAGCCGGTGTTGGTCCAGCCCAGGGTAATTTTTTTAAAAGCGGCCGCCAACTCACAAAGGTGTTTCACGTAAGAATACTGTGCAAGGCGAAGCCGGGGTTGGTCCGGCCCAGGGTTATTTTTTTAAATGCGGCCAAAGGACTCTAACTTGCAAATGTGTTTCACGTAAGAATACTGTATAAGGCGACGCCGGTGTTGGTCCGGCCCAGGGTTATTTTTTTAAATGTGCCCGAAGGCATCCAACTTACAAAGGTGTTTAACGTAAGAATACTGTGCAAGACGAAGGCGGTGTTGGTCCAGCCCAGGGTTATTTTTTTAAATGCGGCCAAAGGACTCTAACTTGCAAATGTGTTCACGTAAGAATACTGTGTAAAGCGAAGCCGATGTTGGTAAGGCCCAGGGTAATTTTTTTAAATGCGGCCAAACGACTCTAACTTGCAAATGTGTTTCACGTAAGAATACTGTGCAAGGCGAAGCCGGTGTTGGTCCGGCCCAGGGTTATTTTTTGAATGCGGCCGAACGCCACCAACTTACCAAGGTGTTTTACGTAAGAATACTGTGCAAGCCAAAGCCGGTGTTGCTCCGGCCCAGGGTAATTTTTTTAAATGCAGCCAAAGGCCGACAACTTACAAAGGTGTTTTACGTAAGAATACTGTACAAAGCGAAGACGGTGTTGGTCCGGCCCAGGGTAATTTTTTTAAAAGCGGCCAAAGGCCGACAACTTGCAAATGTGTTTCACGTAAGAATACTGTGCAAGACGAAGGCGGTGTTGGTCCAGCCCAGGGTTATTTTTTTAAATGCGGCCAAAGCCGCCAACTTACAAAGGTGTTCACGTAAGAACACTGTGCAAGGCGATGCCGGTGTTGGTCCGGCCCAGGGTTATTTTTTAAATGCGGCCGAAGGCCTGTAATTTACAAAGGTGTTTCACTTAAAAATTCTTTGCAAGGCGAAGCCGGTGTTGGTCCCGCCCAGGGTTATTTTTTTAAATGCGGCCAAAGGACTCTAACTGGCAAATGTGTTTCACGTAAGAATACTGTGCAAGACGAAGCCGGTGTTGGTCCAGCCAAGGGTTATTTTTTAAATGCGGCCAAAGGCCGCCAACTTACAAGAAAAGCTAAAGCTAATATAATCACCCGGAACACTTAAATATCGCTTATAATAATGCCTAATAACGTTTACAAAGATTTTATTTAATTAATTTCATCAAAATATTAACATTTTCCATAATTTTTACACATAAAATATGCATTCTCACGTTTGTTTACTTTAGTAAGAAAAATGAAGTATACATGTCCGTTAGAACAAGAAAAAACTGTGCTGCCACATCTTTGAAGAATAAGTATATTACTTTAATATCCCGCTCGAACTTACAAAGGTGTTTCACTTAAGAATACTGTGCAAGGCGAAGCCGGTGTTGGTCCGGCCCAGGGTTATTTTTTTAAATGCGGCCAAAGGACTCTAACTGGCAAATGTGTTTCACGTAAGAATACTGTGCAAGGCGAAGCCGGTGTTGGTCCGGCCCAGGGTTATTTTTTTAAATGCGGCCAAAGGACTCTAACTGGCAAATGTGTTTCACGTAAAAATACTGTGCAAGACGAAGCCGGTGTTGGTCCAGCCCAGGGTTATTTTTTAAATGCGGCCAAAGGACTCTAACTTACAAAGGTGTTCACGTAAGAATACTGTGCAAGGCGAAGCCGGTGTTGGTCCGGCTCAGGATAATTTTTTTAAATCTGGCTGAAGGCCCCCAATTTACAAAGGTGTTGCACTTCAAATATATCGCATCGTGAATACGTTATTTGTTCATTCCTTTCTAATATACTTATTCTTCAAAGGTGTGGCAGCACAATTTTTTCTGATTCTAACGGACATGCATACTTCATTTATTTTACTAAAGTAAACAAACGTAAGAATGCATTTTTTATGTGTAAAAATTATGGAAAATATTAACATTTTGATAAATTTGGGTCGGCTTTGCGAGGGTGCGCCAGGCTTTGAAAAAAATTAGAGGAGGTCATACACATCATAAAAATATATGCCGTTCCCCGAGGTAACTTATAGTTTTCGAGAAATTTGTTGTTAAAGTTGATGTTTTGGCCCAATGAAATTCACGAATAAAAGCTAATATTATCACCCGGAACACTTAAATATCGCTTATAATAATGCCTAATAACGTATACAAAGATTTTATTTAATTAATTTCATCAAAATATTAACATTTTCCAAAATTTTTACAAATAAAATATGCATTCTCACATTTGTTTACTTTAGTAAGAAAAATGAAGTATACATGTTTGTTAGAACAAGAAAAAACTGTGCTGCCACATCTTTGAACAATAAGTATATTACTTTAATATCCCGCTCGAACTTACTAAGGTGTTTCACTTAAGAATACTGTGCAAGGCGAAGCCGGTGTTGGTCCGGCCCAGGGTTATTTTTTTAAATGCGGCCAAAGGACTCTAACTGGCAAAAGTGATTCACGTAAGAATACTGTGCAAGACGAAGCCGGTGTTGGTCCAGCCCAGGGTTATTTTTTAAATGCGGCCGAAGGCCGCCAACTTACAAAAAAAGCTAAAGCTAATATAATCACCCGGAACACTTAAATATCGCTTATAATAATGCCTAATAACGTTTACAAAGATTTTATTTAATTAATTTCATCAAAATATTAACATTTTCCATAATTTTTACACATAAAATATGCATTCTCACTTTTGTTTACTTTAGTAAGAAAAATGAAGTATACATGTCCGTTAGAACAAGAAAAAACTGTGCTGCCACATCTTTGAAGAATAAATATATTACTTTAATATCCGCTCGAACTTACAAAGGTTTCACTTAAGAATACTGTGCAAGGCGAAGCCGGTGTTGGTCCGGCCCAAGGTTATTTTTTTAAATGCGGCCAAAGGACTCTAACTGGCAAATGTGTTTCACGTAAAAATACTGTGCAAGACGAAGCCGGTGTTGGTCCAGCCCAGGGTTATTTTTTAAATGCGGCCGAAGGCCGCCAACTTACAAAGGTGTTTCACTTAAAACTTCTGTGCAAGGCGAAGCCGGTATTGATCCGGCTCAGGATATTTTTTTAAATCCGGCCGAAGGCCCCCAACTAACAAAGGTGTTGCACTTAAAATATATCGCATCGTGAATACGTTATTTGTTCATTCCTTACTAATATACTTATTCTTCAAAGGTGTGGCAGCACAGTTTTTTCTGATTCTAACGGACATGCATACTTCATTTATTTTACTAAAGTAAACAAACGTAAGAAGGCATTTTTTATGTGTAAAAATTATGGAAAATATTAACATTTTGATAAATTTGGGTCGGCTTTGCGAGGGTGCGCCAGGCATTGAAAAAAATTAGACTAGAATTATACACATCATAAAAATATATGCCGCTCCCCGAGGTAACTTATAGTTTTCGAGAAATTTGTTGTTAAACTTGATTTTTTGGCCCACTGAAATTCACGAATAAAAGCTAATATAATCACCCGGAACACTTAAATATCGCTTATAATAATGCCTAATAACGTTTACAAAGATTTTATTTATTTAATTTCATCAAAATATTAACATTTTCCATAATTTTTACACATAAAATATGCATTCTCACGTTTGTTTACTTTAGTAAGAAAAATGAAGTATACATGTTCGTTAGAACAAGAAAAAACTGTGCTGCCACATCTTTGAAGAATAAGTATATTACTTTAATATCCCGCTCGAACTTACAAACGTGTTTCACTTAAGAATACTGTGCAAGGCGAAGCCGGTGTTGGTCCGGCCCAGGGTTATTTTTTTAAATGCGGCCAAAGGACTCTAACTGGCAAATGTGTTTCACGTAAGAATACTGTGCAAGACGAAGCCGGGGTTGGTCCGGCCCAGGGTTATTTTTTTAAATGCGGCCAAAGGACTCTAACTTACAAAGGTGTTCACGTAAGAATACTGTGCAAGGCGAAGCCGGTGTTGGTCTGGCTCAGGATAATTTTTTTAAATCTGGCTGAAGGCCCCCAATTTACAAAGGTGTTGCACTTCAAATATTTCGCATCGTGAATACGTTATTTGTTCATTCCTTTCTAATATACTTATTCTTCAAAGGTGTGGCAGCACAATTTTTTCTGATTCTAACGGACATGCATACTTCATTTATTTTACTAAAGTAAACAAACGTAAGAATGCATTTTTTATGTGTAAAAATTATGGAAAATATTAACATTTTGATAAATTTGGGTCGGCTTTGCGAGGGTGCGCCAGGCTTTGAAAAAAATTAGAGGAGGTTATACACATCATAAAAATATATGCCGTTCCCCGAGGTAACTTATAGTTTTCGAGAAATTTGTTGTTAAAGTTGATGTTTTGGCCCAATGAAATTCACGAATAAAAGCTAATATTATCACCCGGAACACTTAAATATCGCTTATAATAATGCCTAATAACGTATACAAAGATTTTATTTAATTAATTTCATCAAAATATTAACATTTTCCAAAATTTTTACAAATAAAATATGCATTCTCACATTTGTTTACTTTAGTAAGAAAAATGAAGTATACATGTTTGTTAGAACAAGAAAAAACTGTGCTGCCACATCTTTGAACAATAAGTATATTACTTTAATATCCCGCTCGAACTTACAAAGGTGTTTCACTTAAGAATACTGTGCAAGGCGAGGCCGGTGTTGGTCCGGCCCAGGGTTATTTTTTTAAATGCGGCCAAAGGACTCTAACTGGCAAAAGTGTTTCACGTAAGAATACTGTGCAAGACGAAGCCGGTGTTGGTCCAGCCCAGGGTTATTTTTTAAATGCGGCCGAAAGCCGCCAACTTACAAAAAAAGCTAAAGCTAATATAATCACCCGGAACACTTAAATATCGCTTATAATAATGCCTAATAACGTTTACAAAGATTTTATTTAATTAATTTCATCAAAATATTAACATTTTCCATAATTTTTACACATAAAATATGCATTCTCACTTTTGTTTACTTTAGTAAGAAAAATGAAGTATACATGTCCGTTAGAACAAGAAAAAACTGTGCTGCCACATCTTTGAAGAATAAATATATTACTTTAATATCCGCTCGAACTTACAAAGGTTTCACTTAAGAATACTGTGCAAGGCGAAGCCGGTGTTGGTCCGGCCCAAGGTTATTTTTTTAAATGCGGCCAAAGGACTCTAACTGGCAAATGTGTTTCACGTAAAAATACTGTGCAAGACGAAGCCGGTGTTGGTCCAGCCCAGGGTTATTTTTTAAATGCGGCCGAAGGCCGCCAACTTACCAAGGTGTTTCACTTAAAAATTCTGTGCAAGGCGAAGCCGGTGTTGGTCCGGCCCAGGGTTATTTTTTTAAATGCGGCCAAAGGACTCTAACTGGCAAATGTGTTTCACGTAAGAATACTGTGCAAGACGAAGCCGGGGTTGGTCCGGCCCAGGGTTATCTTTTTAAATGCGGCCAAAGGACTCTAACTTACAAAGGTGTTCAAGTAAGAATACTGTGCAAGGCGAAGCCGGTGTTGGTCCGGCTCAGGATAATTTTTTTAAATCTGGCTGAAGGCCCCCAATTTACAAAGGTGTTGCACTTCAAATATATCGCATCGTGAACACGTTATTTGTTCATTCCTTTCTAATATACTTATTCTTCAAAGGTGTGGCAGCACAATTTTTTCTGATTCTAACGGACATGCATACTTCATTTATTTTACTAAAGTAAACAAACGTAAGAATGCATTTTTTATGTGTAAAAATTATGGAAAATATTAACATTTTGATAAATTTGGGTCGGCTTTGCGAGGGTGCGCCAGGCTTTGAAAAAAATTAGAGGAGGTCACATCATAAAAATATATGCCGTTCCCCGAGGTAACTTATAGTTTTCGAGAAATTTGTTGTTAAAGTTGATGTTTTGGCCCAATGAAATTCACGAATAAAAGCTAATATTATCACCCGAAACACTTAAATATCGCTTATAATAATGCCTAATAACGTATACAAAGATTTTATTTAATTAATTTCATCAAAATATTAACATTTTCCAAAATTTTTACAAATAAAATATGCATTCTCACATTTGTTTACTTTAGTAAGAAAAATGAAGTATACATGTTTGTTAGAACAAGAAAAAACTGTGCTGCCACATCTTTGAACAATAAGTATATTACTTTAATATCCCGCTCGAACTTACAAAGGTGTTTCACTTAAGAATACTGTGCAAGGCGAAGCCGGTGTTGGTCCGGCCCAGGGTTATTTTTTTAAATGCGGCCAAAGGACTCTAACTGGCAAAAGTGTTTCACGTAAGAATACTGTGCAAGACGAAGCCGGTGTTGGTCCAGCCCAGGGTTAGTTTTTAAATGCGGCCGAAGGCCGCCAACTTACAAAAAAAGCTAAAGCTAATATAATCACCCGGAACACTTAAATATCGCTTATAATAATGCCTAATAACGTTTACAAAGATTTTATTAAATTAATTTCATCAAAATATTAACATTTTCCATAATTTTTACACATAAAATATGCATTCTCACTTTTGTTTACTTTAGTAAGAAAAATGAAGTATACATGTCCGTTAGAACAAGAAAAAACTGTGCTGCCACATCTTTGAAGAATAAATATATTACTTTAATATCCGCTCGAACTTACAAAGGTTTCACTTAAGAATACTGTGCAAGGCGAAGCCGGTGTTGGTCCGGCCCAAGGTTATTTTTTTAAATGCGGCCAAAGGACTCTAACTGGCAAATGTGTTTCACGTAAAAATACTGTGCAAGACGAAGCCGGTGTTGGTCCAGCCCAGGGTTATTTTTTAAATGCGGCCGAAGGCCGCCAACTTACAAAGGTGTTTCACTTAAGAATTCTGTGCAAGGCGAAGCCGGTATTGATCCGGCTCAGGATATTTTTTTTAAATCCGGCCGAAGGCCCCCAACTAACAAAGGTGTTGCACTTCAAATATATCGCATCGTGAATACGTTATTTGTTCATTCCTTACTAATATACTTATTCTTCAAAGGTGTGGCAGCACAGTTTTTTCTGATTCTAACGGACATGCATACTTCATTTATTTTACTAAAGTAAACAAACGTAAGAATGCATTTTTTATGTGTAAAAATTATGGAAAATATTAACATTTTGATAAATTTGGGTCGGCTTTGCGAGGGTGCGCCAGGCATTGAAAAAAATTAGAGGAGGTTATACACATCATAAAAATATATGCCGCTGTCCGAGGTAACTTATAGTTTTCGAGAAATTTGTTGTTAAACTTGATTTTTTGGCCCACTGAAATTCACGAATAAAAGCTAATATAATCACCCGGAACACTTAAATATCGCTTATAATAATGCCTAATAACGTTTACAAAGATTTTATTTATTTAATTTCATCAAAATATTAACATTTTCCATAATTTTTACACATAAAATATGCATTCTCACTTTTGTTTACTTTAGTAAGAAAAATGAAGTATACATGTTCGTTAGAACAAGAAAAAACTGTGCTGCCACATCTTTGAAGAATAAGTATATTACTTTAATATCCCGCTCGAACTTACAAATGTGTTTCACTTAAGAATACTGTGCAAGGCGAAGCCGGTGTTGGTCCCGCCCAGGGTTATTTTTTAAATGCGGCCGAAGGCCGCCAACTTACCAAGGTGTTTCACTCAAAAATTCTGTGCAAGGCGAAGCCGGTATTGATCCGGTTCAGGATATTTTTTTTAATCCAGCCGAAGGCCCCCAACTAACAAAGGTGTTGCACTTCAAATATATCGCATCGTGAATACGTTATTTGTTCATTCCTTTCTAATATACTTATTCTTCAAAGGTGTGGCAGCACAATTTTTTCTGATTCTAACGGACAAGCATACTTCATTTATTTTACTAAAGTAAACAAACGTAAGAATGCATTTTTTATGTGTAAAAATTATGGAAAATATTAACATTTTGATAAATTTGGGTCGGCTTTGCGAGGGTGCGCCAGGCTTTGAAAAAAATTAGAGGAGGTCATACACATCATAAAAATATATGCCGTTCCCCGAGGTAACTTATAGTTTTCGAGAAATTTGTTGTTAAAGTTGATGTTTTGGCCCAATGAAATTCACGAATAAAAGCTAATATAATCACCCGGAACACTTAAATATCGCTTATAATAATGCCTAATAACGTTTACAAGGATTTTATTTAATTAATTTCATCAAAATATTAACATTTTCCATAATTTTTACAAATAAAATATGCATTCTCACATTTGTTTACTTTAGTAAGAAAAATGAAGTATACATGTCCGTTAGAACAAGAAAAAACTGTGCTGCCACATCTTTGAAGAGTAAGTATATTACTTTAATATCCCGCTCGAACCTACAAAGGTGTTTCACCTAAGAATATTGTGCAAGGCGAAGCCGGTGTTGGTCCGGCCCAGGGTAATTTTTTTAAAAGCGGCCGCCAACTCACAAAGGTGTTTCACGTAAGAATACTGTGCAAGGCGAAGCCGGGGACTCTAACTTGCAAATGTGTTTCACGTAAGAATACTGTATAAGGCGACGCCGGTGTTGGTCCGGCCCAGGGTTATTTTTTTAAATGCGGCCAAAGCCTCCAACTTACAAAGGTGTTCACGTAAGAATACTGTGCAAGGCGAAGACGGTGTTGGTCCGGCTCAGGATAATTTTTTTAAATCTGGCCGAAGGCCCCCAATTTACAAAGGTGTTTAACGTAAGAATACTGTGCAAGCCGAAGCCGATGTTAGTCCGGCCCAGGGTAATTTTTTTGAATGCGGCCAAAGCCGCCAACTTACAAAGGTGTTCACGTAAGAATACTGTGTAAAGCGAAGCCGATGTTGGTAAGGCCCAGGGTAATTTTTTTAAATCTGGCCGAAGGCCCCCAATTTACAAAGGTGTCTCGCGTAAGAAAACTGTGTAAAGCGAAGCCGATGTTGGTAAGGCCCAGGGTAATTTTTTTAAATGCGGCCAAACGACTCTAACTTGCAAATGTGTTTCACGTAAGAATACTGTGCAAGGCGAAGCCGGTGTTGGTCCGGCCCAGGGTTATTTTTTAAATGCGGCCGAAGGCCACCGACTTACCAAGGTGTTTCACTTAAAAATTCTGTGCAAGGCGAAGCCGGTATTGATCCGGTTCAGGATATTTTTTTTAATCCAGCCGAAGGCCCCCAACTAACAAAGGTGTTGCACTTAAAATATATCGCATCGTGAATACGTTATTTGTTCATTCCTTTCTAATATACTTATTCTTCAAAGGTGTGGCAGCACAGTTTTTTCTGATTCTAACGGACATGCATACTTCATTTATTTTACTAAAGTAAACAAACGTTAGAACAAGAAAAAACTGTGCTGCCACATCTTTGAAGAGTAAGTATATTACTTTAATATCCCGCTCGAACTTACAAAGGTGTTTCACTTAAGAATACTGTGCAAGGCGAAGCAGGTGTTGGTCCGGCCCAGGGTAATTTTTTTAAATGCGCCCGAAGGCATCCAACTTACAAAGGTGTTTTACGTAAGAATACTGTGCAAGCCGAAGCCGGTGTTGCTCCGGTCCAAGGTAATTTTTTTAAATGCGGCCAAAGGCCGACAACTTACAAAGGTGTTTTACGTAAGAATACTGTGCAAGCCGAAGCCGGTGTTGCTAAGGCCCAGGGTAATTTTTTTAAATGCGGCCAAAGGCCGACAACTTACAAAGGTGTTTTACGTAAGAATACTGTGCAAGCCGAAGCCGGTGTTGCTCCGGCCCAGGGTAATTTTTTTAAATGCGGCCAAAGGCCGACAACTTACAAAGGTGTTTTACGTAAGAATACTGTGCAAGCCGAAGCCGGTGTTGCTCTGGCCCAGGGTAATTTTTTTAAATGCGGCCAAAGGCCGACAACTTACAAAGGTGTTTTACGTAAGAATACTGTGCAAGCCGAAGCCGGTGTTGCTCCGGCCCAGGGTAATTTTTTTAAATGCGGCCAAAGGCGGACAACTTACAAAGGTGTTCACGTAAGAATACTGTGCAAGGCGAAGACGGTGTTGGTCCGGCTCAGGATAATTTTTTTAAATCTGGCCGAAGGCCCCCAATTTACAAAGGTGTTTCGCGTAAGAATACTGTGTAAGGCGAAGCCGATGTTGGTAAGGCCCAGGGTAATTTTTTTAAATGCGGCCGAAGGACTCTTACTTGCAAAGGCTCAGGATAATTTTTTTAAATCTGGCCGAAGGCCCCCAATTTACAAAGGTGTTTCGCGTAAGAATACTGTGTAAGGCGAAGCCGATGTTGGTAAGGCCCAGGGTAATTTTTTTAAATGCGGCCGAAGGACTCTTACTTGCAAAGGTGTTTCACGTACGAATACTGTGCAAGGCGAAGCCGCTGTTTGTCCGGCCCAGGGTAATTTTTTTAAATGCGGCCAAAGGACTCTAACTTGCAAATGTGTTCACGTAAGAATACTGTGCAAGGCGAAGACGGTGTTGGTCCGGCTCAGGATAATTTTTTTAAATCTGGCCGAAGGCGCCCAATTTACAAAGGTGTTTTGCGTAAGAATACTGTGTATAGCGAAGCCGATGTTGGTAAGGCCCAGGGTAATTTTTTTAAATGCGGCCGAAGGACTCTTACTTGCAAAGGTGTTTCACGTAAGAAAACTGTGCAAGGCGAAGCCGGTGTTGGTCCAGCCCAGGGTTATTTTTTTAAATGCGGCCAAAGCCGCCAACCTACAAAGGTGTTTTACGTAGGAATACTGTGCAAGCCGAAGCCGATGTTGGTAAGGCCCAGGGTAATTTTTTAAATGCGGCCGAAGGCCACCAACTTACAAAGGTGTTTCACGTAAGAATACTGTGCAAGGCGAAGCCGGTGTTAGTCCGGCCCAGAGTAATTTTTTTAAATGCGGCCAAAGCCGCCAACCTACAAAGGTGTTCACGTAAGAATACTGTGTAAAGCGAAGCCGATGTTGGTAAGGTCCAGGGTAATTTTTTTAAATCCGGCCGAAGGCCCCCAACTAACAATGGCGTTGCACTTCAAATATATCGCATCGTGAATACGTTATTTGTTCATTCCTTTCTAATATACTTATTCTTCAAAGGTGTGGCAGCACAGTTTTTTCTGATTCTAACGGACATGCATACTTCATTTATTTTACTAAAGTAAACAAACGTAAGAATGCATTTTTTATGTGTAAAAATTATGGAAAATATTAACATTTTGATAAATTTGGGTCGGCTTTGCGAGGGTGCGCCAGGCTTTGATAAAAATTAGAGGAGGTCATACCAATCATAAAAATATATGCCGCTCCCCGAGGAAACTTATAGTTTTCCAGAAATTTGTTGTCAAACTTGATTTTTTGGCCCACTGAAATTCACGAATAAAAGCTAATATAATCACCCGGAACACTTAAATATCGCTTATAATAATGCCTAATAACGTTTACAAAGATTTTAATTATTTAATTTCATCAAAATATTAACATTTTCCATAATTTTTACACATAAAATATGCATTCTCACTTTTGTTTACTTTAGTAAGAAAAATGAAGTATACATGTCCGTTAGAACAAGAAAAAACTGTGCTGCCACATCTTTGAAGAGTAAGTATATTACTTTAATATCCCGCTCGAACCTACAAAGGTGTTTCACCTAAGAATATTGTGCAAGCCGAAGCCGGTGTTGGTCCGGCCCAGGGTAATTTTTTTAAAAGCGGCCGCCAACTCACAAAGGTGTTTCACGTAAGAATACTGTGCAAGGCGAAGCCGGGGTTGGTCCGGCCCAGGGTTATTTTTTTAAATGCGGCCAAAGGACTCTAACTTGCAAATGTGTTTCACGTAAGAATACTGTATAAGGCGACGCCGGTGTTGGTCCGGCCCAGGGTTATTTTTTTAAATGCGGCCAAAGCCTCCAACTTACAAAGGTGTTCACGTAAGAATACTGTGCAAGGCGAAGACGGTGTTGGTCCGGCTCAGGATAATTTTTTTAAATCTGGCCGAAGGCCCCCAATTTACAAAGGTGTCTCGCGTAAGAATACTGTGTAAAGCGAAGCCGATGTTGGTAAGGCCCAGGGTAATTTTTTTAAATGCGGCCAAACGACTCTAACTTGCAAATGTGTTTCACGTAAGAATACGGTGTTGCTCCGGCCCAGGGTAATTTTTTTAAAAGCAGCCAAAGGCCGACAACTTACAAAGGTGTTTTACGTAAGAATACTGTACAAAGCGAAGACGGTGTTGGTCCGGCCCAGGGTAATTTTTTAAAAAGCGGCCAAAGGCCGACAACTTGCAAATGTGTTTCACGTAAGAATACTGTGCAAGACGAAGGCGGTGTTGGTCCAGCCCAGGGTTATTTTTTAAATGCGGCCAAAGCCGCCAACTTACAAAGGTGTTCACGTAAGAACACTGTGCAAGGCGATGCCGGTGTTGGTCCGGCCCAGGGTTATTTTTTAAATGCGGCCGAAGGCCTCCAATTTACAAAGGTGTTTCACTTAATAATTCTTTGCAAGGCGAAGCCGGTGTTGGTCCCGCCCAGGGTTATTTTTTTAAATGCGGCCAAAGGACTCTAACTGGCAAATGTGTTTCACGTAAGAATACTGTGCAAGACGAAGCCGGCGTTGGTCCAGCCAAGGGTTATTTTTTAAATGCGGCCGAAGGCCGCCAACTTACAAGAAAAGCTAAAGCTAATATAATCACCCGGAACACTTAAATATCGCTTATAATAATGCCTAATAACGTTTACAAAGATTTTATTTAATTAATTTCATCAAAATATTAACATTTTCCATAATTTTTACACATAAAATATGCATTCTCACGTTTGTTTACTTTAGTAAGAAAAATGAAGTATACATGTCCGTTAGAACAAGAAAAAACTGTGCTGCCACATCTTTGAAGAATAAGTATATTACTTTAATATCCCGCTCGAACTTACAAAGGTGTTTCACTTAAGAATACTGTGCAAGGCGAAGCCGGTGTTGGTCCGGCCCAGGGTTATTTTTTTAAATGCGGCCAAAGGACTCTAACTGGCAAATGTGTTTCACGTAAGAATACTGTGCAAGGCGAAGCCGGTGTTGGTCCGGCCCAGGGTTATTTTTTTAAATGCGGCCAAAGGACTCTAACTGGCAAATGTGTTTCACGTAAAAATACTGTGCAAGACGAAGCCGGTGTTGGTCCAGCCCAGGGTTATTTTTTAATTGCGGCCAAAGGACTCTAACTTACAAAGGTGTTCACGTAAGAATACTGTGCAAGGCGAAGCCGGTGTTGGTCCGGCTCAGGATAATTTTTTTAAATCTGGCTGAAGGCCCCCAATTTACAAAGGTGTTGCACTTCAAATATATCGCATCGTGAATACGTTATTTGTTCATTCCTTTCTAATATACTTATTCTTCAAAGGTGTGGCAGCACAATTTTTTCTGATTCTAACGGACATGCATACTTCATTTGTTTTACTAAAGTAAACAAACGTAAGAATGCATTTTTTATGTGTAAAAATTATGGAAAATATTAACATTTTGATAAATTTGGGTCGGCTTTGCGAGGGTGCGCCAGGCTTTGAAAAAAATTAGAGGAGGTCATACACATCATAAAAATATATGCCGTTCCCCGAGGTAACTTATAGTTTTCGAGAAATTTGTTGTTAAAGTTGATGTTTTGGCCCAATGAAATTCACGAATAAAAGCTAATATTATCACCCGGAACACTTAAATATCGCTTATAATAATGCCTAATAACGTATACAAAGATTTTATTTAATTAATTTCATCAAAATATTAACATTTTCCAAAATTTTTACAAATAAAATATGCATTCTCACATTTGTTTACTTTAGTAAGAAAAATGAAGTATACATGTTTGTTAGAACAAGAAAAAACTGTGCTGCCACATCTTTGAAGAATAAGTATATTACTTTAATATCCCGCTCGAACTTACAAAGGTGTTTCACTTAAGAATACTGTGCAAGGCGAAGCCGGTGTTGGTCCGGCCCAGGGTTATTTTTTTAAATGCGGCCAAAGGACTCTAACTGGCAAATGTGTTTCACGTAAGAATACTGTGCAAGGCGAAGCCGGTGTTGGTCCGGCCCAGGGTTATTTTTTTAAATGCGGCCAAAGGACTCTAACTGGCAAATGTGTTTCACGTAAAAATACTGTGCAAGACGAAGCCGGTGTTGGTCCAGCCCAGGGTTATTTTTTTATTGCGGCCAAAGGACTCTAACTTACAAAGGTGTTCACGTAAGAATACTGTGCAAGGCGAAGCCGGTGTTGGTCCGGCTCAGGATAATTTTTTTAAATCTGGCTGAAGGCCCCCAATTTACAAAGGTGTTGCACTTCAAATATATCGCATCGTGAATACGTTATTTGTTCATTCCTTTCTAATATACTTATTCTTCAAAGGTGTGGCAGCACAATTTTTTCTGATTCTAACGGACATGCATACTTCATTTATTTTACTAAAGTAAACAAACGTAAGAATGCATTTTTTATGTGTAAAAATTATGGAAAATATTAACATTTTGATAAATTTGGGTCGGCTTTGCGAGGGTGCGCCAGGCTTTGAAAAAAATTAGAGGAGGTCATACACATCATAAAAATATATGCCGTTCCCCGAGGTAACTTATAGTTTTCGAGAAATTTGTTGTTAAAGTTGATGTTTTGGCCCAATGAAATTCACGAATAAAAGCTAATATTATCACCCGGAACACTTAAATATCGCTTATAATAATGCCTAATAACGTATACAAAGATTTTATTTAATTAATTTCATCAAAATATTAACATTTTCCAAAATTTTTACAAATAAAATATGCATTCTCACATTTGTTTACTTTAGTAAGAAAAATGAAGTATACATGTTTGTTAGAACAAGAAAAAACTGTGCTGCCACATCTTTGAACAATAAGTATATTACTTTAATATCCCGCTCGAACTTACAAAGGTGTTTCACTTAAGAATACTGTGCAAGGCGAAGCCGGTGTTGGTCCGGCCCAGGGTTATTTTTTTAAATGCGGCCAAAGGACTCTAACTGGCAAAAGTGATTCACGTAAGAATACTGTGCAAGACGAAGCCGGTGTTGGTCCAGCCCAGGGTTATTTTTAAAATGCGGCCGAAGGCCGCCAACTTACAAAAAAAGCTAAAGCTAATATAATCACCCGGAACACTTAAATATCGCTTATAATAATGCCTAATAACGTTTACAAAGATTTTATTTAATTAATTTCATCAAAATATTAACATTTTCCATAATTTTTACACATAAAATATGCATTCTCACTTTTGTTTACTTTAGTAAGAAAAATGAAGTATACATGTCCGTTAGAACAAGAAAAAACTGTGCTGCCACATCTTTGAAGAATAAATATATTACTTTAATATCCGCTCGAACTTACAAAGGTTTCACTTAAGAATACTGTGCAAGGCGAAGCCGATGTTGGTAAAGCCCAGGGTAATTTTTTTAAATGCGGCCGAAGGACTCTTACTTGCAAAGGTGTTTCACGTACGAATACTGTGCAAGGCGAAGCCGGGGACTCTAACTTGCAAAGGTGTTTCACCTAAGAATATTGTGCAAGCCGAAGCCGGTGTTGGTCCGGCCCAGGGTAATTTTTTTAAAAGCGGCCGCCAACTCACAAAGGTGTTTCACGTAAGAATACTGTGCAAGGCGAAGCCGGGGACTCTAACTTGCAAATGTGTTTCACGTAAGAATACTGTATAAGGCGACGCCGGTGTTGGTCCGGCCCAGGGTTATTTTTTTAAATGCGGCCAAAGCCTCCAACTTACAAAGGTGTTCACGTAAGAATACTGTGCAAGGCGAAGACGGTGTTGGTCCGGCTCAGGATAATTTTTTTAAATCTGGCCGAAGGCCCCCAATTTACAAAGGTGTTTAACGTAAGAATACTGTGCAAGCCGAAGCCGATGTTAGTCCGGCCCAGGGTAATTTTTTTGAATGCGGCCAAAGCCGCCAACTTACAAAGGTGTTCACGTAAGAATACTGTGTAAAGCGAAGCCGATGTTGGTAAGGCCCAGGGTAATTTTTTTAAATCTGGCCGAAGGCCCCCAATTTACAAAGGTGTCTCGCGTAAGAAAACTGTGTAAAGCGAAGCCGATGTTGGTAAGGCCCAGGGTAATTTTTTTAAATGCGGCCAAACGACTCTAACTTGCAAATGTGTTTCACGTAAGAATACTGTGCAAGGCGAAGCCGGTGTTGGTCCGGCCCAGGGTTATTTTTTAAATGCGGCCGAAGGCCACCGACTTACCAAGGTGTTTCACTTAAAAATTCTGTGCAAGGCGAAGCCGGTATTGATCCGGTTCAGGATATTTTTTTTAATCCAGCCGAAGGCCCCCAACTAACAAAGGTGTTGCACTTAAAATATATCGCATCGTGAATACGTTATTTGTTCATTCCTTTCTAATATACTTATTCTTCAAAGGTGTGGCAGCACAGTTTTTTCTGATTCTAACGGACATGCATACTTCATTTATTTTACTAAAGTAAACAAACGTTAGAACAAGAAAAAACTGTGCTGCCACATCTTTGAAGAGTAAGTATATTACTTTAATATCCCGCTCGAACTTACAAAGGTGTTTCACTTAAGAATACTGTGCAAGGCGAAGCAGGTGTTGGTCCGGCCCAGGGTAATTTTTTTAAATGCGCCCGAAGGCATCCAACTTACAAAGGTGTTTTACGTAAGAATACTGTGCAAGCCGAAGCCGGTGTTGCTCCGGTCCAAGGTAATTTTTTTAAATGCGGCCAAAGGCCGACAACTTACAAAGGTGTTTTACGTAAGAATACTGTGCAAGCCGAAGCCGGTGTTGCTAAGGCCCAGGGTAATTTTTTTAAATGCGGCCAAAGGCCGACAACTTACAAAGGTGTTTTACGTAAGATTACTGTGCAAGCCGAAGCCGTTGTTGCTCCGGCCCAGGGTAATTTTTTTAAATGCGGCCAAAGGCCGACAACTTACAAAGGTGTTTTACGTAAGAATACTGTGCAAGCCGAAGCCGGTGTTGCTCTGGCCCAGGGTAATTTTTTTAAATGCGGCCAAAGGCCGACAACTTACAAAGGTGTTTTACGTAAGAATACTGTGCAAGCCGAAGCCGGTGTTGCTCCGGCCCAGGGTAATTTTTTTAAATGCGGCCAAAGGCGGACAACTTACAAAGGTGTTCACGTAAGAATACTGTGCAAGGCGAAGACGGTGTTGGTCCGGCTCAGGATAATTTTTTTAAATCTGGCCGAAGGCCCCCAATTTACAAAGGTGTTTCGCGTAAGAATACTGTGTAAGGCGAAGCCGATGTTGGTAAGGCCCAGGGTAATTTTTTTAAATGCGGCCGAAGGACTCTTACTTGCAAAGGTGTTTCACGTACGAATACTGTGCAAGGCGAAGCCGCTGTTTGTCCGGCCCAGGGTAATTTTTTTAAATGCGGCCAAAGGACTCTAACTTGCAAATGTGTTCACGTAAGAATACTGTGCAAGGCAAAGACGGTGTTGGTCCGGCTCAGGATAATTTTTTTAAATCTGGCCGAAGGCGCCCAATTTACAAAGGTGTTTTGCGTAAGAATACTGTGTATAGCGAAGCCGATGTTGGTAAGGCCCAGGGTAATTTTTTTAAATGCGGCCGAAGGACTCTTACTTGCAAAGGTGTTTCACGTAAGAAAACTGTGCAAGGCGAAGCCGGTGTTGGTCCAGCCCAGGGTTATTTTTTTAAATGCGGCCAAAGCCGCCAACCTACAAAGGTGTTTTACGTAGGAATACTGTGCAAGCCGAAGCCGATGTTGGTAAGGCTCAGGGTAATTTTTTAAATGCGGCCGAAGGCCACCAACTTACAAAGGTGTTTCACGTAAGAATACTGTGTAAAGCGAAGCCGATGTTGGTAAGGTCCAGGGTAATTTTTTTAAATCCGGCCGAAGGCCCCCAACTAACAATGGCGTTGCACTTCAAATATATCGCATCGTGAATACGTTATTTGTTCATTCCTTTCTAATATACTTATTCTTCAAAGGTGTGGCAGCACAGTTTTTTCTGATTCTAACGGACATGCATACTTCATTTATTTTACTAAAGTAAACAAACGTAAGAATGCATTTTTTATGTGTAAAAATTATGGAAAATATTAACATTTTGATAAATTTGGGTCGGCTTTGCGAGAGTGCGCCAGGCTTTGATAAAAATTAGAGGAGGTCATACACATCATAAAAATATATGCCGCTCCCCGAGGAAACTTATAGTTTTCCAGAAATTTGTTGTCAAACTTGATTTTTTGGCCCACTGAAATTCACGAATAAAAGCTAATATAATCACCCGGAACACTTAAATATCGCTTATAATAATGCCTAATAACGTTTACAAAGATTTTAATTATTTAATTTCATCAAAATATTAACATTTTCCATAATTTTTACACATAAAATATGCATTCTCACTTTTGTTTACTTTAGTAAGAAAAATGAAGTATACATGTCCGTTAGAACAAGAAAAAACTGTGCTGCCACATCTTTGAAGAATAAATATATTACTTTAATATCCGCTCGAACTTACAAAGGTTTCACTTAAGAATACTGTGCAAGGCGAAGCCGATGTTGGTAAAGCCCAGGGTAATTTTTTTAAATGCGGCCGAAGGACTCTTACTTGCAAAGGTGTTTCACGTACGAATACTGTGCAAGGCGAAGCCGGGGACTCTAACTTGCAAAGGTGTTTCACCTAAGAATATTGTGCAAGCCGAAGCCGGTGTTGGTCCGGCCCAGGGTAATTTTTTTAAAAGCGGCCGCCAACTCACAAAGGTGTTTCACGTAAGAATACTGTGCAAGGCGAAGCCGGGGACTCTAACTTGCAAATGTGTTTCACGTAAGAATACTGTATAAGGCGACGCCGGTGTTGGTCCGGCCCAGGGTTATTTTTTTAAATGCGGCCAAAGCCTCCAACTTACAAAGGTGTTCACGTAAGAATACTGTGCAAGGCGAAGACGGTGTTGGTCCGGCTCAGGATAATTTTTTTAAATCTGGCCGAAGGCCCCCAATTTACAAAGGTGTTTAACGTAAGAATACTGTGCAAGCCGAAGCCGATGTTAGTCCGGCCCAGGGTAATTTTTTTGAATGCGGCCAAAGCCGCCAACTTACAAAGGTGTTCACGTAAGAATACTGTGTAAAGCGAAGCCGATGTTGGTAAGGCCCAGGGTAATTTTTTTAAATCTGGCCGAAGGCCCCCAATTTACAAAGGTGTCTCGCGTAAGAAAACTGTGTAAAGCGAAGCCGATGTTGGTAAGGCCCAGGGTAATTTTTTTAAATGCGGCCAAACGACTCTAACTTGCAAATGTGTTTCACGTAAGAATACTGTGCAAGGCGAAGCCGGTGTTGGTCCGGCCCAGGGTTATTTTTTAAATGCGGCCGAAGGCCACCGACTTACCAAGGTGTTTCACTTAAAAATTCTGTGCAAGGCGAAGCCGGTATTGATCCGGTTCAGGATATTTTTTTTAATCCAGCCGAAGGCCCCCAACTAACAAAGGTGTTGCACTTAAAATATATCGCATCGTGAATACGTTATTTGTTCATTCCTTTCTAATATACTTATTCTTCAAAGGTGTGGCAGCACAGTTTTTTCTGATTCTAACGGACATGCATACTTCATTTATTTTACTAAAGTAAACAAACGTTAGAACAAGAAAAAACTGTGCTGCCACATCTTTGAAGAGTAAGTATATTACTTTAATATCCCGCTCGAACTTACAAAGGTGTTTCACTTAAGAATACTGTGCAAGGCGAAGCAGGTGTTGGTCCGGCCCAGGGTAATTTTTTTAAATGCGCCCGAAGGCATCCAACTTACAAAGGTGTTTTACGTAAGAATACTGTGCAAGCCGAAGCCGGTGTTGCTCCGGTCCAAGGTAATTTTTTTAAATGCGGCCAAAGGCCGACAACTTACAAAGGTGTTTTACGTAAGAATACTGTGCAAGCCGAAGCCGGTGTTGCTAAGGCCCAGGGTAATTTTTTTAAATGCGGCCAAAGGCCGACAACTTACAAAGGTGTTTTACGTAAGATTACTGTGCAAGCCGAAGCCGGTGTTGCTCCGGCCCAGGGTAATTTTTTTAAATGCGGCCAAAGGCCGACAACTTACAAAGGTGTTTTACGTAAGAATACTGTGCAAGCCGAAGCCGGTGTTGCTCTGGCCCAGGGTAATTTTTTTAAATGCGGCCAAAGGCCGACAACTTACAAAGGTGTTTTACGTAAGAATACTGTGCAAGCCGAAGCCGGTGTTGCTCCGGCCCAGGGTAATTTTTTTAAATGCGGCCAAAGGCGGACAACTTACAAAGGTGTTCACGTAAGAATACTGTGCAAGGCGAAGACGGTGTTGGTCCGGCTCAGGATAATTTTTTTAAATCTGGCCGAAGGCCCCCAATTTACAAAGGTGTTTCGCGTAAGAATACTGTGTAAGGCGAAGCCGATGTTGGTAAGGCCCAGGGTAATTTTTTTAAATGCGGCCGAAGGACTCTTACTTGCAAAGGTGTTTCACGTACGAATACTGTGCAAGGCGAAGCCGCTGTTTGTCCGGCCCAGGGTAATTTTTTTAAATGCGGCCAAAGGACTCTAACTTGCAAATGTGTTCACGTAAGAATACTGTGCAAGGCGAAGACGGTGTTGGTCCGGCTCAGGATAATTTTTTTAAATCTGGCCGAAGGCGCCCAATTTACAAAGGTGTTTTGCGTAAGAATACTGCGTATAGCGAAGCCGATGTTGGTAAGGCCCAGGGTAATTTTTTTAAATGCGGCCGAAGGACTCTTACTTGCAAAGGTGTTTCACGTAAGAAAACTGTGCAAGGCGAAGCCGGTGTTGGTCCAGCCCAGGGTTATTTTTTTAAATGCGGCCAAAGCCGCCAACCTACAAAGGTGTTTTACGTAGGAATACTGTGCAAGCCGAAGCCGATGTTGGTAAGGCTCAGGGTAATTTTTTAAATGCGGCCGAAGGCCACCAACTTACAAAGGTGTTTCACGTAAGAATACTGTGCAAAGCGAAGCCGGTGTTAGTCCGGCCCAGAGTAATTTTTTTAAATGCGGCCAAAGCCGCCAACCTACAAAGGTGTTCACGTAAGAATACTGTGTAAAGCGAAGCCGATGTTGGTAAGGTCCAGGGTAATTTTTTTAAATCCGGCCGAAGGCCCCCAACTAACAATGGCGTTGCACTTCAAATATATCGCATCGTGAATACGTTATTTGTTCATTCCTTTCTAATATACTTATTCTTCAAAGGTGTGGCAGCACAGTTTTTTCTGATTCTAACGGACATGCATACTTCATTTATTTTACTAAAGTAAACAAACGTAAGAATGCATTTTTTATGTGTAAAAATTATGGAAAATATTAACATTTTGATAAATTTGGGTCGGCTTTGCGAGGGTGCGCCAGGCTTTGATAAAAATTAGAGGAGGTCATACACATCATAAAAATATATGCCGCTCCCCGAGGAAACTTATAGTTTTCCAGAAATTTGTTGTCAAACTTGATTTTTTGGCCCACTGAAATTCACGAATAAAAGCTAATATAATCACCCGGAACACTTAAATATCGCTTATAATAATGCCTAATAACGTTTACAAAGATTTTAATTATTTAATTTCATCAAAATATTAACATTTTCCATAATTTTTACACATAAAATATGCATTCTCACTTTTGTTTACTTTAGTAAGAAAAATGAAGTATACATGTCAGTTAGAACAAGAAAAAACTGTGCTGCCACATCTTTGAAGAGTAAGTATATTACTTTAATATCCCGCTCGAACCTACAAAGGTGTTTCACCTAAGAATATTGTGCAAGCCGAAGCCGGTGTTGGTCCGGCCCAGGGTAATTTTTTTAAAAGCGGCCGCCAACTCACAAAGGTGTTTCACGTAAGAATACTGTGCAAGGCGAAGCCGGGGTTGGTCCGGCCCAGGGTTATTTTTTTAAATGCGGCCAAAGGACTCTAACTTGCAAATGTGTTTCACGTAAGAATACTGTATAAGGCGACGCCGGTGTTGGTCCGGCCCAGGGTTATTTTTTTAAATGTGCCCGAAGGCATCCAACTTACAAAGGTGTTTAACGTAAGAATACTGTGCAAGGCGAAGACGGTGTTGGTCCGGCTCAGGATAATTTTTTTAAATCTGGCCGAAGGCCCCCAATTTACAAAGGTGTCTCGCGTAAGAATACTGTGTAAAGCGAAGCCGATGTTGGTAAGGCCCAGGGTAATTTTTTTAAATGCGGCCAAACGACTCTAACTTGCAAATGTGTTTCACGTAAGAATACTGTGCAAGGCGAAGCCGGTGTTGGTCCGGCCCAGGGTTATTTTTTGAATGCGGCCGAACGCCACCAACTTACCAAGGTGTTTTACGTAAGAATACTGTGCAAGCCAAAGCCGGTGTTGCTCCGGCCCAGGGTAATTTTTTTAAATGCAGCCAAAGGCCGACAACTTACAAAGGTGTTTTACGTAAGAATACTGTACAAAGCGAAGACGGTGTTGGTCCGGCCCAGGGTAATTTTTTTAAAAGCGGCCAAAGGCCGACAACTTGCAAATGTGTTTCACGTAAGAATACTGTGCAAGACGAAGGCGGTGTTGGTCCAGCCCAGGGTTACTTTTTTAAATGCGGCCAAAGCCGCCAACTTACAAAGGTGTTCACGTAAGAACACTGTGCAAGGCGATGCCGGTGTTGGTCCGGCCCAGGGTTATTTTTTAAATGCTGCCGAAGGCCTGCAATTTACAAAGGTGTTTCACTTAAAAATTCTTTGCAAGGCGAAGCCGGTGTTGGTCCCGCCCAGGGTTATTTTTTTAAATGCGGCCAAAGGACTCTAACTGGCAAATGTGTTTCACGTAAGAATACTGTGCAAGACGAAGCCGGTGTTGGTCCAGCCAAGGGTTATTTTTTAAATGCGGCCGAAGGCCGCCAACTTACAAGAAAAGCTAAAGCTAATATAATCACCCGGAACACTTAAATATCGCTTATAATAATGCCTAATAACGTTTACAAAGATTTTATTTAATTAATTTCATCAAAATATTAACATTTTCCATAATTTTTACACATAAAATATGCATTCTCACGTTTGTTTACTTTAGTAAGAAAAATGAAGTATACATGTCCGTTAGAACAAGAAAAAACTGTGCTGCCACATCTTTGAAGAATAAGTATATTACTTTAATATCCCGCTCGAACTTACAAAGGTGTTTCACTTAAGAATACTGTGCAAGGCGAAGCCGGTGTTGGTCCGGCCCAGGGTTATTTTTTTAAATGCGGCCAAAGGACTCTAACTGGCAAATGTGTTTCACGTAAGAATACTGTGCAAGGCGAAGCCGGTGTTGGTCCGGCCCAGGGTTATTTTTTTAAATGCGGCCAAAGGACTCTAACTGGCAAATGTGTTTCACGTAAAAATACTGTGCAAGACGAAGCCGGTGTTGGTCCAGCCCAGGGTTATTTTTTAATTGCGGCCAAAGGACTCTAACTTACAAAGGTGTTCACGTAAGAATACTGTGCAAGGCGAAGCCGGTGTTGGTCCGGCTCAGGATAATTTTTTTAAATCTGGCTGAAGGCCCCCAATTTACAAAGGTGTTTAACGTAAGAATACTGTGCAAGCCGAAGCCGATGTTAGTCCGGCCCAGGGTAATTTTTTTGAATGCGGCCAAAGCCGCCAACTTACAAAGGTGTTCACGTAAGAATACTGTGTAAAGCGAAGCCGATGTTGGTAAGGCCCAGGGTAATTTTTTTAAATCTGGCCGAAGGCCCCCAATTTACAAAGGTGTCTCGCGTAAGAAAACTGTGTAAAGCGAAGCCGATGTTGGTAAGGCCCAGGGTAATTTTTTTAAATGCGGCCAAACGACTCTAACTTGCAAATGTGTTTCACGTAAGAATACTGTGCAAGGCGAAGCCGGTGTTGGTCCGGCCCAGGGTTATTTTTTAAATGCGGCCGAAGGCCACCGACTTACCAAGGTGTTTCACTTAAAAATTCTGTGCAAGGCGAAGCCGGTATTGATCCGGTTCAGGATATTTTTTTTAATCCAGCCGAAGCCCCAACTAACAAAGGTGTTGCACTTAAAATATATCGCATCGTGAATACGTTATTTGTTCATTCCTTTCTAATATACTTATTCTTCAAAGGTGTGGCAGCACAGTTTTTTCTGATTCTAACGGACATGCATACTTCATTTATTTTACTAAAGTAAACAAACGTTAGAACAAGAAAAAACTGTGCTGCCACATCTTTGAAGAGTAAGTATATTACTTTAATATCCCGCTCGAACTTACAAAGGTGTTTCACTTAAGAATACTGTGCAAGGCGAAGCAGGTGTTGGTCCGGCCCAGGGTAATTTTTTTAAATGCGCCCGAAGGCATCCAACTTACAAAGGTGTTTTACGAAAGAATACTGTGCAAGCCGAAGCCGGTGTTGCTCCGGTCCAAGGTAATTTTTTTAAATGCGGCCAAAGGCCGACAACTTACAAAGGTGTTTTACGTAAGAATACTGTGCAAGCCGAAGCCGGTGTTGCTAAGGCCCAGGGTAATTTTTTTAAATGCGGCCAAAGGCCGACAACTTACAAAGGTGTTTTACGTAAGAATACTGTGCAAGCCGAAGCCGGTGTTGCTCCGGCCCAGGGTAATTTTTTTAAATGCGGCCAAAGGCCGACAACTTACAAAGGTGTTTTACGTAAGAATACTGTGCAAGCCGAAGCCGGTGTTGCTCTGGCCCAGGGTAATTTTTTTAAATGCGGCCAAAGGCCGACAACTTACAAAGGTGTTTTACGTAAGAATACTGTGCAAGCCGAAGCCGGTGTTGCTCCGGCCCAGGGTAATTTTTTTAAATGCGGCCAAAGGCGGACAACTTACAAAGGTGTTCACGTAAGAATACTGTGCAAGGCGAAGACGGTGTTGGTCCGGCTCAGGATAATTTTTTTAAATCTGGCCGAAGGCCCCCAATTTACAAAGGTGTTTCGCGTAAGAATACTGTGTAAGGCGAAGCCGATGTTGGTAAGGCCCAGGGTAATTTTTTTAAATGCGGCCGAAGGACTCTTACTTGCAAAGGTGTTTCACGTACGAATACTGTGCAAGGCGAAGCCGCTGTTTGTCCGGCCCAGGGTAATTTTTTTAAATGCGGCCAAAGGACTCTAACTTGCAAATGTGTTCACGTAAGAATACTGTGCAAGGCGAAGACGGTGTTGGTCCGGCTCAGGATAATTTTTTTAAATCTGGCCGAAGGCCCCCAATTTACAAAGGTGTTTTGCGTAAGAATACTGTGTATAGCGAAGCCGATGTTGGTAAGGCCCAGGGTAATTTTTTTAAATGCGGCCGAAGGACTCTTACTTGCAAAGGTGTTTCACGTAAGAAAACTGTGCAAGGCGAAGCCGGTGTTGGTCCAGCCCAGGGTTATTTTTTTAAATGCGGCCAAAGCCGCCAACCTACAAAGGTGTTTTACGTAGGAATACTGTGCAAGCCGAAGCCGATGTTGGTAAGGCCCAGGGTAATTTTTTAAATGCGGCCGAAGGCCACCAACTTACAAAGGTGTTTCACGTAAGAATACTGTGCAAGGCGAAGCCGGTGTTAGTCCGGCCCAGAGTAATTTTTTTAAATGCGGCCAAAGCCGCCAACCTACAAAGGTGTTCACGTAAGAATACTGTGTAAAGCGAAGCCGATGTTGGTAAGGTCCAGGGTAATTTTTTTAAATCCGGCCGAAGGCCCCCAACTAACAATGGCGTTGCACTTCAAATATATCGCATCGTGAATACGTTATTTGTTCATTCCTTTCTAATATACTTATTCTTCAAAGGTGTGGCAGCACAGTTTTTTCTGATTCTAACGGACATGCATACTTCATTTATTTTACTAAAGTAAACAAACGTAAGAATGCATTTTTTATGTGTAAAAATTATGGAAAATATTAACATTTTGATAAATTTGGGTCGGCTTTGCGAGGGTGCGCCAGGCTTTGATAAAAATTAGAGGAGGTCATACACATCATAAAAATATATGCCGCTCCCCGAGGAAACTTATAGTTTTCCAGAAATTTGTTGTCAAACTTGATTTTTTGGCCCACTGAAATTCACGAATAAAAGCTAATATAATCACCCGGAACACTTAAATATCGCTTATAATAATGCCTAATAACGTTTACAAAGATTTTAATTATTTAATTTCATCAAAATATTAACATTTTCCATAATTTTTACACATAAAATATGCATTCTCACTTTTGTTTACTTTAGTAAGAAAAATGAAGTATACATGTCCGTTAGAACAAGAAAAAACTGTGCTGCCACATCTTTGAAGAGTAAGTATATTACTTTAATATCCCGCTCGAACCTACAAAGGTGTTTCACCTAAGAATATTGTGCAAGCCGAAGCCGGGGTTGGTCCGGCCCAGGGTAATTTTTTTAAATGCGGCCAAAGGACTCTAACTTGCAAATGTGTTTCACGTAAGAATACTGTATAAGGCGACGCCGGTGTTGGTCCGGCCCAGGGTTATTTTTTTAAATGCGGCCAAAGCCTCCAACTTACAAAGGTGTTCACGTAAGAATACTGTGCAAGGCGAAGACGGTGTTGGTCCGGCTCAGGATAATTTTTTTAAATCTGGCTGAAGGCCCCCAATTTACAAAGGTGTTTAACGTAAGAATACTGTGCAAGCCGAAGCCGATGTTAGTCCGGCCCAGGGTAATTTTTTTGAATGCGGCCAAAGCCGCCAACTTACAAAGGTGTTCACGTAAGAATACTGTGTAAAGCGAAGCCGATGTTGGTAAGGCCCAGGGTAATTTTTTTAAATCTGGCCGAAGGCCCCCAATTTACAAAGGTGTCTCGCGTAAGAAAACTGTGTAAAGCGAAGCCGATGTTGGTAAGGCCCAGGGTAATTTTTTTAAATGCGGCCAAACGACTCTAACTTGCAAATGTGTTTCACGTAAGAATACTGTGCAAGGCGAAGCCGGTGTTGGTCCGGCCCAGGGTTATTTTTTAAATGCGGCCGAAGGCCACCGACTTACCAAGGTGTTTCACTTAAAAATTCTGTGCAAGGCGAAGCCGGTATTGATCCGGTTCAGGATATTTTTTTTAATCCAGCCGAAGCCCCAACTAACAAAGGTGTTGCACTTAAAATATATCGCATCGTGAATACGTTATTTGTTCATTCCTTTCTAATATACTTATTCTTCAAAGGTGTGGCAGCACAGTTTTTTCTGATTCTAACGGACATGCATACTTCATTTATTTTACTAAAGTAAACAAACGTTAGAACAAGAAAAAACTGTGCTGCCACATCTTTGAAGAGTAAGTATATTACTTTAATATCCCGCTCGAACTTACAAAGGTGTTTCACTTAAGAATACTGTGCAAGGCGAAGCAGGTGTTGGTCCGGCCCAGGGTAATTTTTTTAAATGCGCCCGAAGGCATCCAACTTACAAAGGTGTTTTACGAAAGAATACTGTGCAAGCCGAAGCCGGTGTTGCTCCGGTCCAAGGTAATTTTTTTAAATGCGGCCAAAGGCCGACAACTTACAAAGGTGTTTTACGTAAGAATACTGTGCAAGCCGAAGCCGGTGTTGCTAAGGCCCAGGGTAATTTTTTTAAATGCGGCCAAAGGCCGACAACTTACAAAGGTGTTTTACGTAAGAATACTGTGCAAGCCGAAGCCGGTGTTGCTCCGGCCCAGGGTAATTTTTTTAAATGCGGCCAAAGGCCGACAACTTACAAAGGTGTTTTACGTAAGAATACTGTGCAAGCCGAAGCCGGTGTTGCTCTGGCCCAGGGTAATTTTTTTAAATGCGGCCAAAGGCCGACAACTTACAAAGGTGTTTTACGTAAGAATACTGTGCAAGCCGAAGCCGGTGTTGCTCCGGCCCAGGGTAATTTTTTTAAATGCGGCCAAAGGCGGACAACTTACAAAGGTGTTCACGTAAGAATACTGTGCAAGGCGAAGACGGTGTTGGTCCGGCTCAGGATAATTTTTTTAAATCTGGCCGAAGGCCCCCAATTTACAAAGGTGTTTCGCGTAAGAATACTGTGTAAGGCGAAGCCGATGTTGGTAAGGCCCAGGGTAATTTTTTTAAATGCGGCCGAAGGACTCTTACTTGCAAAGGTGTTTCACGTACGAATACTGTGCAAGGCGAAGCCGCTGTTTGTCCGGCCCAGGGTAATTTTTTTAAATGCGGCCAAAGGACTCTAACTTGCAAATGTGTTCACGTAAGAATACTGTGCAAGGCGAAGACGGTGTTGGTCCGGCTCAGGATAATTTTTTTAAATCTGGCCGAAGGCCCCCAATTTACAAAGGTGTTTTGCGTAAGAATACTGTGTATAGCGAAGCCGATGTTGGTAAGGCCCAGGGTAATTTTTTTAAATGCGGCCGAAGGACTCTTACTTGCAAAGGTGTTTCACGTAAGAAAACTGTGCAAGGCGAAGCCGGTGTTGGTCCAGCCCAGGGTTATTTTTTTAAATGCGGCCAAAGCCGCCAACCTACAAAGGTGTTTTACGTAGGAATACTGTGCAAGCCGAAGCCGATGTTGGTAAGGCCCAGGGTAATTTTTTAAATGCGGCCGAAGGCCACCAACTTACAAAGGTGTTTCACGTAAGAATACTGTGCAAGGCGAAGCCGGTGTTAGTCCGGCCCAGAGTAATTTTTTTAAATGCGGCCAAAGCCGCCAACCTACAAAGGTGTTCACGTAAGAATACTGTGTAAAGCGAAGCCGATGTTGGTAAGGTCCAGGGTAATTTTTTTAAATCCGGCCGAAGGCCCCCAACTAACAATGGCGTTGCACTTCAAATATATCGCATCGTGAATACGTTATTTGTTCATTCCTTTCTAATATACTTATTCTTCAAAGGTGTGGCAGCACAGTTTTTTCTGATTCTAACGGACATGCATACTTCATTTATTTTACTAAAGTAAACAAACGTAAGAATGCATTTTTTATGTGTAAAAATTATGGAAAATATTAACATTTTGATAAATTTGGGTCGGCTTTGCGAGGGTGCGCCAGGCTTTGATAAAAATTAGAGGAGGTCATACACATCATAAAAATATATGCCGCTCCCCGAGGAAACTTATAGTTTTCCAGAAATTTGTTGTCAAACTTGATTTTTTGGCCCACTGAAATTCACGAATAAAAGCTAATATAATCACCCGGAACACTTAAATATCGCTTATAATAATGCCTAATAACGTTTACAAAGATTTTAATTATTTAATTTCATCAAAATATTAACATTTTCCATAATTTTTACACATAAAATATGCATTCTCACTTTTGTTTACTTTAGTAAGAAAAATGAAGTATACATGTCCGTTAGAACAAGAAAAAACTGTGCTGCCACATCTTTGAAGAGTAAGTATATTACTTTAATATCCCGCTCGAACCTACAAAGGTGTTTCACCTAAGAATATTGTGCAAGCCGAAGCCGGGGTTGGTCCGGCCCAGGGTAATTTTTTTAAATGCGGCCAAAGGACTCTAACTTGCAAATGTGTTTCACGTAAGAATACTGTATAAGGCGACGCCGGTGTTGGTCCGGCCCAGGGTTATTTTTTTAAATGCGGCCAAAGCCTCCAACTTACAAAGGTGTTCACGTAAGAATACTGTGCAAGGCGAAGACGGTGTTGGTCCGGCTCAGGATAATTTTTTTAAATCTGGCCGAAGGCCCCCAATTTACAAAGGTGTCTCGCGTAAGAATACTGTGTAAAGCGAAGCCGATGTTGGTAAGGCCCAGGGTAATTTTTTTAAATGCGGCCAAACGACTCTAACTTGCAAATGTGTTTCACGTAAGAATACTGTGCAAGGCGAAGCCGGTGTTGGTCCGGCCCAGGGTTATTTTTTGAATGCGGCCGAACGCCACCAACTTACCAAGGTGTTTTACGTAAGAATACTGTGCAAGCCAAAGCCGGTGTTGCTCCGGCCCAGGGTAATTTTTTTAAATGCAGCCAAAGGCCGACAACTTACAAAGGTGTTTTACGTAAGAATACTGTACAAAGCGAAGACGGTGTTGGTCCGGCCCAGGGTAATTTTTTTAAAAGCGGCCAAAGGCCGACAACTTGCAAATGTGTTTCACGTAAGAATACTGTGCAAGACGAAGGCGGTGTTGGTCCAGCCCAGGGTTATTTTTTTAAATGCGGCCAAAGCCGCCAACTTACAAAGGTGTTCACGTAAGAACACTGTGCAAGGCGATGCCGGTGTTGGTCCGGCCCAGGGTTATTTTTTAAATGCGGCCGAAGGCCTGCAATTTACAAAGGTGTTTCACTTAAAAATTCTTTGCAAGGCGAAGCCGGTGTTGGTCCCGCCCAGGGTTATTTTTTTAAATGCGGCCAAAGGACTCTAACTGGCAAATGTGTTTCACGTAAGAATACTGTGCAAGACGAAGCCGGTGTTGGTCCAGCCAAGGGTTATTTTTTAAATGCGGCCGAAGGCCGCCAACTTACAAGAAAAGCTAAAGCTAATATAATCACCCGGAACACTTAAATATCGCTTATAATAATGCCTAATAACGTTTACAAAGATTTTATTTAATTAATTTCATCAAAATATTAACATTTTCCATAATTTTTACACATAAAATATGCATTCTCACGTTTGTTTACTTTAGTAAGAAAAATGAAGTATACATGTCCGTTAGAACAAGAAAAAACTGTGCTGCCACATCTTTGAAGAATAAGTATATTACTTTAATATCCCGCTCGAACTTACAAAGGTGTTTCACTTAAGAATACTGTGCAAGGCGAAGCCGGTGTTGGTCCGGCCCAGGGTTATTTTTTTAAATGCGGCCAAAGGACTCTAACTGGCAAATGTGTTTCACGTAAGAATACTGTGCAAGGCGAAGCCGGTGTTGGTCCGGCCCAGGGTTATTTTTTTAAATGCGGCCAAAGGACTCTAACTGGCAAATGTGTTTCACGTAAAAATACTGTGCAAGACGAAGCCGGTGTTGGTCCAGCCCAGGGTTATTTTTTAATTGCGGCCAAAGGACTCTAACTTACAAAGGTGTTCACGTAAGAATACTGTGCAAGGCGAAGCCGGTGTTGGTCCGGCTCAGGATAATTTTTTTAAATCTGGCTGAAGGCCCCCAATTTACAAAGGTGTTGCACTTCAAATATATCGCATCGTGAATACGTTATTTGTTCATTCCTTTCTAATATACTTATTCTTCAAAGGTGTGGCAGCACAATTTTTTCTGATTCTAACGGACATGCATACTTCATTTATTTTACTAAAGTAAACAAACGTAAGAATGCATTTTTTATGTGTAAAAATTATGGAAAATATTAACATTTTGATAAATTTGGGTCGGCTTTGCGAGGGTGCGCCAGGCTTTGAAAAAAATTAGAGGAGGTCATACACATCATAAAAATATATGCCGTTCCCCGAGGTAACTTATAGTTTTCGAGAAATTTGTTGTTAAAGTTGATGTTTTGGCCCAATGAAATTCACGAATAAAAGCTAATATTATCACCCGGAACACTTAAATATCGCTTATAATAATGCCTAATAACGTATACAAAGATTTTATTTAATTAATTTCATCAAAATATTAACATTTTCCAAAATTTTTACAAATAAAATATGCATTCTCACATTTGTTTACTTTAGTAAGAAAAATGAAAAATACATGTTTGTTAGAACAAGAAAAAACTGTGCTGCCACATCTTTGAACAATAAGTATATTACTTTAATATCCCGCTCGAACTTACAAAGGTGTTTCACTTAAGAATACTGTGCAAGGCGAAGCCGGTGTTGGTCCGGCCCAGGGTTATTTTTTTAAATGCGGCCAAAGGACTCTAACTGGCAAAAGTGATTCACGTAAGAATACTGTGCAAGACGAAGCCGGTGTTGGTCCAGCCCAGGGTTATTTTTTAAATGCGGCCGAAGGCCGCCAACTTACAAAAAAAGCTAAAGCTAATATAATCACCCGGAACACTTAAATATCGCTTATAATAATGCCTAATAACGTTTACAAAGATTTTATTTAATTAATTTCATCAAAATATTAACATTTTCCATAATTTTTACACATAAAATATGCATTCTCACTTTTGTTTACTTTAGTAAGAAAAATGAAGTATACATGTCCGTTAGAACAAGAAAAAACTGTGCTGCCACATCTTTGAAGAATAAGTATATTACTTTAATATCCGCTCGAACTTACAAAGGTTTCACTTAAGAATACTGTGCAAGGCGAAGCCGGTGTTGGTCCGGCCCAAGGTTATTTTTTTAAATGCGGCCAAAGGACTCTAACTGGCAAATGTGTTTCACGTAAAAATACTGTGCAAGACGAAGCCGGTGTTGGTCCAGCCCAGGGTTATTTTTTAAATGCGGCCGAAGGCCGCCAACTTACAAAGGTGTTTCACTTAAAACTTCTGTGCAAGGCGAAGCCGGTATTGATCCGGCTCAGGATATTTTTTTAAATCCGGCCGAAGGCCCCCAACTAACAAAGGTGTTGCACTTAAAATATATCGCATCGTGAATACGTTATTTGTTCATTCCTTACTAATATACTTATTCTTCAAAGGTGTGGCAGCACAGTTTTTTCTGATTCTAACGGACATGCATACTTCATTTATTTTACTAAAGTAAACAAACGTAAGAAGGCATTTTTTATGTGTAAAAATTATGGAAAATATTAACATTTTGATAAATTTGGGTCGGCTTTGCGAGGGTGTGCCAGGCATTGAAAAAAATTAGACTAGAATTATACACATCATAAAAATATATGCCGCTCCCCGAGGTAACTTATAGTTTTCGAGAAATTTGTTGTTAAACTTGATTTTTTGGCCCACTGAAATTCACGAATAAAAGCTAATATAATCACCCGGAACACTTAAATATCGCTTATAATAATGCCTAATAACGTTTACAAAGATTTTATTTATTTAATTTCATCAAAATATTATCATTTTCCATAATTTTTACACATAAAATATGCATTCTCACGTTTGTTTACTTTAGTAAGAAAAATGAAGTATACATGTTCGTTAGAACAAGAAAAAACTGTGCTGCCACATCTTTGAAGAATAAGTATATTACTTTAATATCCCGCTCGAACTTACAAACGTGTTTCACTTAAGAATACTGTGCAAGGCGAAGCCGGTGTTGGTCCGGCCCAGGGTTATTTTTTTAAATGCGGCCAAAGGACTCTAACTGGCAAATGTGTTTCACGTAAGAATACTGTGCAAGACGAAGCCGGGGTTGGTCCGGCCCAGGGTTATTTTTTTAAATGCGGCCAAAGGACTCTAACTTACAAAGGTGTTCACGTAAGAATACTGTGCAAGGCGAAGCCGGTGTTGGTCTGGCTCAGGATAATTTTTTTAAATCTGGCTGAAGGCCCCCAATTTACAAAGGTGTTGCACTTCAAATATATCGCATCGTGAATACGTTATTTGTTCATTCCTTTCTAATATACTTATTCTTCAAAGGTGTGGCAGCACAATTTTTTCTGATTCTAACGGACATGCATACTTCATTTATTTTACTAAAGTAAACAAACGTAAGAATGCATTTTTTATGTGTAAAAATTATGGAAAATATTAACATTTTGATAAATTTGGGTCGGCTTTGCGAGGGTGCGCCAGGCTTTGAAAAAAATTAGAGGAGGTCATACACATCATAAAAATATATGCCGTTCCCCGAGGTAACTTATAGTTTTCGAGAAATTTGTTGTTAAAGTTGATGTTTTGGCCCAATGAAATTCACGAATAAAAGCTAATATTATCACCCGGAACACTTAAATATCGCTTATAATAATGCCTAATAACGTATACAAAGATTTTATTTAATTAATTTCATCAAAATATTAACATTTTCCAAAATTTTTACAAATAAAATATGCATTCTCACATTTGTTTACTTTAGTAAGAAAAATGAAAAATACATGTTTGTTAGAACAAGAAAAAACTGTGCTGCCACATCTTTGAACAATAAGTATATTACTTTAATATCCCGCTCGAACTTACAAAGGTGTTTCACTTAAGAATACTGTGCAAGGCGAAGCCGGTGTTGGTCCGGCCCAGGGTTATTTTTTTAAATGCGGCCAAAGGACTCTAACTGGCAAAAGTGATTCACGTAAGAATACTGTGCAAGACGAAGCCGGTGTTGGTCCAGCCCAGGGTTATTTTTTAAATGCGGCCGAAGGCCGCCAACTTACAAAAAAAGCTAAAGCTAATATAATCACCCGGAACACTTAAATATCGCTTATAATAATGCCTAATAACGTTTACAAAGATTTTATTTAATTAATTTCATCAAAATATTAACATTTTCCATAATTTTTACACATAAAATATGCATTCTCACTTTTGTTTACTTTAGTAAGAAAAATGAAGTATACATGTCCGTTAGAACAAGAAAAAACTGTGCTGCCACATCTTTGAAGAATAAGTATATTACTTTAATATCCGCTCGAACTTACAAAGGTTTCACTTAAGAATACTGTGCAAGGCGAAGCCGGTGTTGGTCCGGCCCAAGGTTATTTTTTTAAATGCGGCCAAAGGACTCTAACTGGCAAATGTGTTTCACGTAAAAATACTGTGCAAGACGAAGCCGGTGTTGGTCCAGCCCAGGGTTATTTTTTAAATGCGGCCGAAGGCCGCCAACTTACAAAGGTGTTTCACTTAAAACTTCTGTGCAAGGCGAAGCCGGTATTGATCCGGCTCAGGATATTTTTTTAAATCCGGCCGAAGGCCCCCAACTAACAAAGGTGTTGCACTTAAAATATATCGCATCGTGAATACGTTATTTGTTCATTCCTTACTAATATACTTATTCTTCAAAGGTGTGGCAGCACAGTTTTTTCTGATTCTAACGGACATGCATACTTCATTTATTTTACTAAAGTAAACAAACGTAAGAAGGCATTTTTTATGTGTAAAAATTATGGAAAATATTAACATTTTGATAAATTTGGGTCGGCTTTGCGAGGGTGTGCCAGGCATTGAAAAAAATTAGACTAGAATTATACACATCATAAAAATATATGCCGCTCCCCGAGGTAACTTATAGTTTTCGAGAAATTTGTTGTTAAACTTGATTTTTTGGCCCACTGAAATTCACGAATAAAAGCTAATATAATCACCCGGAACACTTAAATATCGCTTATAATAATGCCTAATAACGTTTACAAAGATTTTATTTATTTAATTTCATCAAAATATTATCATTTTCCATAATTTTTACACATAAAATATGCATTCTCACGTTTGTTTACTTTAGTAAGAAAAATGAAGTATACATGTTCGTTAGAACAAGAAAAAACTGTGCTGCCACATCTTTGAAGAATAAGTATATTACTTTAATATCCCGCTCGAACTTACAAACGTGTTTCACTTAAGAATACTGTGCAAGGCGAAGCCGGTGTTGGTCCGGCCCAGGGTTATTTTTTTAAATGCGGCCAAAGGACTCTAACTGGCAAATGTGTTTCACGTAAGAATACTGTGCAAGACGAAGCCGGGGTTGGTCCGGCCCAGGGTTATTTTTTTAAATGCGGCCAAAGGACTCTAACTTACAAAGGTGTTCACGTAAGAATACTGTGCAAGGCGAAGCCGGTGTTGGTCTGGCTCAGGATAATTTTTTTAAATCTGGCTGAAGGCCCCCAATTTACAAAGGTGTTGCACTTCAAATATATCGCATCGTGAATACGTTATTTGTTCATTCCTTTCTAATATACTTATTCTTCAAAGGTGTGGCAGCACAATTTTTTCTGATTCTAACGGACATGCATACTTCATTTATTTTACTAAAGTAAACAAACGTAAGAATGCATTTTTTATGTGTAAAAATTATGGAAAATATTAACATTTTGATAAATTTGGGTCGGCTTTGCGAGGGTGCGCCAGGCTTTAAAAAAAATTAGAGGAGGTTATACACATCATAAAAATATATGCCGTTCCCCGAGGTAACTTATAGTTTTCGAGAAATTTGTTGTTAAAGTTGATGTTTTGGCCCAATGAAATTCACGAATAAAAGCTAATATTATCACCCGGAACACTTAAATATCGCTTATAATAATGCCTAATAACGTATACAAAGATTTTATTTAATTAATTTCATCAAAATATTAACATTTTCCAAAATTTTTACAAATAAAATATGCATTCTCACATTTGTTTACTTTAGTAAGAAAAATGAAGTATACATGTTTGTTAGAACAAGAAAAAACTGTGCTGCCACATCTTTGAACAATAAGTATATTACTTTAATATCCCGCTCGAACTTACAAAGGTGTTTCACTTAAGAATACTGTGCAAGGCGAGGCCGGTGTTGGTCCGGCCCAGGGTTATTTTTTTAAATGCGGCCAAAGGACTCTAACTGGCAAAAGTGTTTCACGTAAGAATACTGTGCAAGACGAAGCCGGTGTTGGTCCAGCCCAGGGTTATTTTTTAAATGCGGCCGAAAGCCGCCAACTTACAAAAAAAGCTAAAGCTAATATAATCACCCGGAACACTTAAATATCGCTTATAATAATGCCTAATAACGTTTACAAAGATTTTATTTAATTAATTTCATCAAAATATTAACATTTTCCATAATTTTTACACATAAAATATGCATTCTCACTTTTGTTTACTTTAGTAAGAAAAATGAAGTATACATGTCCGTTAGAACAAGAAAAAACTGTGCTGCCACATCTTTGAAGAATAAATATATTACTTTAATATCCGCTCGAACTTACAAAGGTTTCACTTAAGAATACTGTGCAAGGCGAAGCCGGTGTTGGTCCGGCCCAAGGTTATTTTTTTAAATGCGGCCAAAGGACTCTAACTGGCAAATGTGTTTCACGTAAAAATACTGTGCAAGACGAAGCCGGTGTTGGTCCAGCCCAGGGTTATTTTTTAAATGCGGCCGAAGGCCGCCAACTTACCAAGGTGTTTCACTTAAAAATTCTGTGCAAGGCGAAGCCGGTGTTGGTCCGGCCCAGGGTTATTTTTTTAAATGCGGCCAAAGGACTCTAACTGGCAAATGTGTTTCACGTAAGAATACTGTGCAAGACGAAGCCGGGGTTGGTCCGGCCCAGGGTTATCTTTTTAAATGCGGCCAAAGGACTCTAACTTACAAAGGTGTTCAAGTAAGAATACTGTGCAAGGCGAAGCCGGTGTTGGTCCGGCTCAGGATAATTTTTTTAAATCTGGCTGAAGGCCCCCAATTTACAAAGGTGTTGCACTTCAAATATATCGCATCGTGAATACGTTATTTGTTCATTCCTTTCTAATATACTTATTCTTCAAAGGTGTGGCAGCACAATTTTTTCTGATTCTAACGGACATGCATACTTCATTTATTTTACTAAAGTAAACAAACGTAAGAATGCATTTTTTATGTGTAAAAATTATGGAAAATATTAACATTTTGATAAATTTGGGTCGGCTTTGCGAGGGTGCGCCAGGCTTTGAAAAAAATTAGAGGAGGTCACATCATGAAAATATATGCCGTTCCCCGAGGTAACTTATAGTTTTCGAGAAATTTGTTGTTAAAGTTGATGTTTTGGCCCAATGAAATTCACGAATAAAAGCTAATATTATCACCCGAAACACTTAAATATCGCTTATAATAATGCCTAATAACGTATACAAAGATTTTATTTAATTAATTTCATCAAAATATTAACATTTTCCAAAATTTTTACAAATAAAATATGCATTCTCACATTTGTTTACTTTAGTAAGAAAAATGAAGTATACATGTTTGTTAGAACAAGAAAAAACTGTGCTGCCACATCTTTGAACAATAAGTATATTACTTTAATATCCCGCTCGAACTTACAAAGGTGTTTCACTTAAGAATACTGTGCAAGGCGAAGCCGGTGTTGGTCCGGCCCAGGGTTATTTTTTTAAATGCGGCCAAAGGACTCTAACTGGCAAAAGTGTTTCACGTAAGAATACTGTGCAAGACGAAGCCGGTGTTGGTCCAGCCCAGGGTTAGTTTTTAAATGCGGCCGAAGGCCGCCAACTTACAATAAAAGCTAAAGCTAATATAATCACCCGGAACACTTAAATATCGCTTATAATAATGCCTAATAACGTTTACAAAGATTTTATTTAATTAATTTCATCAAAATATTAACATTTTCCATAATTTTTACACATAAAATATGCATTCTCACTTTTGTTTACTTTAGTAAGAAAAATGAAGTATACATGTCCGTTAGAACAAGAAAAAACTGTGCTGCCACATCTTTGAAGAATAAATATATTACTTTAATATCCGCTCGAACTTACAAAGGTTTCACTTAAGAATACTGTGCAAGGCGAAGCCGGTGTTGGTCCGGCCCAAGGTTATTTTTTTAAATGCGGCCAAAGGACTCTAACTGGCAAATGTGTTTCACGTAAGAATACTGTGCAAGGCGAAGCCGGTGTTGGTCCCGCCCAGGGTTATTTTTTAAATGCGGCCGAAGGCCGCCAACTTACCAAGGTGTTTCACTCAAAAATTCTGTGCAAGGCGAAGCCGGTATTGATCCGGTTCAGGATATTTTTTTTAATCCAGCCGAAGGCCCCCAACTAACAAAGGTGTTGCACTTCAAATATATCGCATCGTGAATACGTTATTTGTTCATTCCTTTCTAATATACTTATTCTTCAAAGGTGTGGCAGCACAATTTTTTCTGATTCTAACGGACAAGCATACTTCATTTATTTTACTAAAGTAAACAAACGTAAGAATGCATTTTTTATGTGTAAAAATTATGGAAAATATTAACATTTTGATAAATTTGGGTCGGCTTTGCGAGGGTGCGCCAGGCTTTGAAAAAAATTAGAGGAGGTTATACACACCATAAAAATATATGCCGTTCCCCGAGGTAACTTATAGTTTTCGAGAAATTTGTTGTTAAAGTTGATGTTTTGGCCCAATGAAATTCACGAATAAAAGCTAATATAATCACCCGGAACACTTAAATATCGCTTATAATAATGCCTAATAACGTTTACAAGGATTTTATTTAATTAATTTCATCAAAATATTAACATTTTCCATAATTTTTACAAATAAAATATGCATTCTCACATTTGTTTACTTTAGTAAGAAAAATGAAGTATACATGTTCGTTAGAACAAGAAAAAACTGTGCTGCCACATCTTTGAACAATAAGTATATTACTTTAATATCCCGCTCGAACTTACAAAGGTGTTTCACTTAAGAGTACTGTGCAAGGCGAAGCCGGTGTTGGTCCGGCCCAGGGTTATTTTTTTAAATGCGGCCAAAGGACTCTAACTGGCAAAAGTGTTTCACGTAAGAATACTGTGCAAGACGAAGCCGGTGTTGGTCCAGCCCAGGGTTATTTTTTAAATGCGGCCGAAGGCCGCCAACTTACAAAAAAAGCTAAAGCTAATATAATCACCCGGAACACTTAAATATCGCTTATAATAATGCCTAATAACGTTTACAAAGATTTTATTTAATTAATTTCAAATCAAAATATTAACATTTTCCATAATTTTTACACATAAAATATGCATTCTCACTTTTGTTTACTTTAGTAAGAAAAATGAAGTATACATGTTCGTTAGAACAAGAAAAAACTGTGCTGCCACATCTTTGAAGAATAAGTATATTACTTTAATATCCCGCTCGAACTTACAAACGTGTTTCACTTAAGAATACTGTGCAAGGCGAAGCCGGTGTTGGTCCGGCCCAGGGTTATTTTTTTAAATGCGGCCAAAGGACTCTAACTTACAAAGGTGTTCACGTAAGAATACTGTGTAAAGCGAAGCCGATGTTGGTAAGGCCCAGGGTTATTTTTTTAAATGCGGCCAAAGGACTCTAACTGGCAAAAGTGTTTCACGTAAGAATACTGTGCAAGACGAAGCCGGTGTTGGTCCAGCCCAGGGTTATTTTTTAAATGCGGCCGAAGGCCGCCAACTTACCAAGGTGTTTCACTCAAAAATTCTGTGCAAGGCGAAGCCGGTATTGATCCGGTTCAGGATATTTTTTTAATCCAGCCGAAGGCCCCCAACTAACAAAGGTGTTGCACTTCAAATATATCGCATCGTGAATACGTTATTTGTTCATTCCTTTCTAATATACTTATTCTTCAAAGGTGTGGCAGCACAGTTTTTTCTGATTCTAACGGACATGCATACTTCATTTATTTTACTAAAGTAAACAAACGTAAGAATGCATTTTTTATGTGTAAAAATTATGGAAAATATTAACATTTTGATAAATTTGGGTCGGCTTTGCGAGGGTGCGCCAGGCTTTGAAAAAAATTAGAGGAGGTCACATCATGAAAATATATGCCGTTCCCCGAGGTAACTTATAGTTTTCGAGAAATTTGTTGTTAAAGTTGATGTTTTGGCCCAATGAAATTCACGAATAAAAGCTAATATTATCACCCGAAACACTTAAATATCGCTTATAATAATGCCTAATAACGTATACAAAGATTTTATTTAATTAATTTCATCAAAATATTAACATTTTCCAAAATTTTTACAAATAAAATATGCATTCTCACATTTGTTTACTTTAGTAAGAAAAATGAAGTATACATGTTTGTTAGAACAAGAAAAAACTGTGCTGCCACATCTTTGAACAATAAGTATATTACTTTAATATCCCGCTCGAACTTACAAAGGTGTTTCACTTAAGAATACTGTGCAAGGCGAAGCCGGTGTTGGTCCGGCCCAGGGTTATTTTTTTAAATGCGGCCAAAGGACTCTAACTGGCAAAAGTGTTTCACGTAAGAATACTGTGCAAGACGAAGCCGGTGTTGGTCCAGCCCAGGGTTAGTTTTTAAATGCGGCCGAAGGCCGCCAACTTACAATAAAAGCTAAAGCTAATATAATCACCCGGAACACTTAAATATCGCTTATAATAATGCCTAATAACGTTTACAAAGATTTTATTTAATTAATTTCATCAAAATATTAACATTTTCCATAATTTTTACACATAAAATATGCATTCTCACTTTTGTTTACTTTAGTAAGAAAAATGAAGTATACATGTCCGTTAGAACAAGAAAAAACTGTGCTGCCACATCTTTGAAGAATAAATATATTACTTTAATATCCGCTCGAACTTACAAAGGTTTCACTTAAGAATACTGTGCAAGGCGAAGCCGGTGTTGGTCCGGCCCAAGGTTATTTTTTTAAATGCGGCCAAAGGACTCTAACTGGCAAATGTGTTTCACGTAAGAATACTGTGCAAGGCGAAGCCGGTGTTGGTCCCGCCCAGGGTTATTTTTTAAATGCGGCCGAAGGCCGCCAACTTACCAAGGTGTTTCACTCAAAAATTCTGTGCAAGGCGAAGCCGGTATTGATCCGGTTCAGGATATTTTTTTTAATCCAGCCGAAGGCCCCCAACTAACAAAGGTGTTGCACTTCAAATATATCGCATCGTGAATACGTTATTTGTTCATTCCTTTCTAATATACTTATTCTTCAAAGGTGTGGCAGCACAATTTTTTCTGATTCTAACGGACAAGCATACTTCATTTATTTTACTAAAGTAAACAAACGTAAGAATGCATTTTTTATGTGTAAAAATTATGGAAAATATTAACATTTTGATAAATTTGGGTCGGCTTTGCGAGGGTGCGCCAGGCTTTGAAAAAAATTAGAGGAGGTTATACACACCATAAAAATATATGCCGTTCCCCGAGGTAACTTATAGTTTTCGAGAAATTTGTTGTTAAAGTTGATGTTTTGGCCCAATGAAATTCACGAATAAAAGCTAATATAATCACCCGGAACACTTAAATATCGCTTATAATAATACCTAATAACGTTTACAAGGATTTTATTTAATTAATTTCATCAAAATATTAACATTTTCCATAATTTTTACAAATAAAATATGCATTCTCACATTTGTTTACTTTAGTAAGAAAAATGAAGTATACATGTCCGTTAGAACAAGAAAAAACTGTGCTGCCACATCTTTGAACAATAAGTATATTACTTTAATATCCCGCTCGAACTTACAAAGGTGTTTCACTTAAGAGTACTGTGCAAGGCGAAGCCGGTGTTGGTCCGGCCCAGGGTTATTTTTTTAAATGCGGCCAAAGGACTCTAACTGGCAAAAGTGTTTCACGTAAGAATACTGTGCAAGACGAAGCCGGTGTTGGTCCAGCCCAGGGTTATTTTTTAAATGCGGCCGAAGGCCGCCAACTTACAAAAAAAGCTAAAGCTAATATAATCACCCGGAACACTTAAATATCGCTTATAATAATGCCTAATAACGTTTACAAAGATTTTATTTAATTAATTTCAAATCAAAATATTAACATTTTCCATAATTTTTACACATAAAATATGCATTCTCACTTTTGTTTACTTTAGTAAGAAAAATGAAGTATACATGTTCGTTAGAACAAGAAAAAACTGTGCTGCCACATCTTTGAAGAATAAGTATATTACTTTAATATCCCGCTCGAACTTACAAACGTGTTTCACTTAAGAATACTGTGCAAGGCGAAGCCGGTGTTGGTCCGGCCCAGGGTTATTTTTTTAAATGCGGCCAAAGGACTCTAACTTACAAAGGTGTTCACGTAAGAATACTGTGTAAAGCGAAGCCGATGTTGGTAAGGCCCAGGGTTATTTTTTTAAATGCGGCCAAAGGACTCTAACTGGCAAAAGTGTTTCACGTAAGAATACTGTGCAAGACGAAGCCGGTGTTGGTCCAGCCCAGGGTTATTTTTTAAATGCGGCCGAAGGCCGCCAACTTACCAAGGTGTTTCACTCAAAAATTCTGTGCAAGGCGAAGCCGGTATTGATCCGGTTCAGGATATTTTTTTAATCCAGCCGAAGGCCCCCAACTAACAAAGGTGTTGCACTTCAAATATATCGCATCGTGAATACGTTATTTGTTCATTCCTTTCTAATATACTTATTCTTCAAAGGTGTGGCAGCACAGTTTTTTCTGATTCTAACGGACATGCATACTTCATTTATTTTACTAAAGTAAACAAACGTAAGAATGCATTTTTTATGTGTAAAAATTATGGAAAATATTAACATTTTGATAAATTTGGGTCGGCTTTGCGAGGGTGCGCCAGGCATTGAAAAAAATTAGAGGAGGTTATACACATCATAAAAATATATGCCGCTCCCCGAGGTAACTTATAGTTTTCGAGAAATTTGTTGTTAAACTTGATTTTTTGGCCCACTGAAATTCACGAATAAAAGCTAATATAATCACCCGGAACACTTAAATATCGCTTATAATAATGCCTAATAACGTTTACAAAGATTTTATTTATTTAATTTCATCAAAATATTAACATTTTCCATAATTTTTACACATAAAATATGCATTCTCACGTTTGTTTACTTTAGTAAGAAAAATGAAGTATACATGTTCGTTAGAACAAGAAAAAACTGTGCTGCCACATCTTTGAAGAATAAGTATATTACTTTAATATCCCGCTCGAACTTACAAACGTGTTTCACTTAAGAATACTGTGCAAGGCGAAGCCGGTGTTGGTCCGGCCCAGGGTTATTTTTTTAAATGCGGCCAAAGGACTCTAACTGGCAAATGTGTTTCACGTAAGAATACTGTGCAAGACGAAGCCGGGGTTGGTCCGGCCCAGGGTTATTTTTTTAAATGCGGCCAAAGGACTCTAACTTACAAAGGTGTTCAAGTAAGAATACTGTGCAAGGCGAAGCCGGTGTTGGTCCGGCTCAGGATAATTTTTTTAAATCTGGCTGAAGGCCCCCAATTTACAAAGGTGTTGCACTTCAAATATATCGCATCGCGAATACGTTATTTGTTCATTCCTTTCTAATATACTTATTCTTCAAAGGTGTGGCAGCACAATTTTTTCTGATTCTAACGGACATGCATACTTCATTTATTTTACTAAAGTAAACAAACGTAAGAATGCATTTTTTATGTGTAAAAATTATGGAAAATATTAACATTTTGATAAATTTGGGTCGGCTTTGCGAGGGTGCGCCAGGCTTTGAAAAAAATTAGAGGAGGTCACATCATAAAAATATATGCCGCTCTCCGAGGTAACTTATAGTTTTCGAGAAATTTGTTGTTAAACTTGATTTTTTGGCCCACTGAAATTCACGAATAAAAGCTAATATAATCACCCGGAACACTTAAATATCGCTTATAATAATGCCTAATAACGTTTACAAAGATTTTATTTATTTAATTTCATCAAAATATTAACATTTTCCATAATTTTTACACATAAAATATGCATTCTCACTTTTGTTTACTTTAGTAAGAAAAATGAAGTATACATGTTCGTTAGAACAAGAAAAAACTGTGCTGCCACATCTTTGAAGAATAAGTATATTACTTTAATATCCCGCTCGAACTTACAAATGTGTTTCACGTAAGAATACTGTGCAAGGCGAAGCCGGTGTTGGTCCCGCCCAGGGTTATTTTTTAAATGCGGCCGAAGGCCGCCAACTTACCAAGGTGTTTCACTCAAAAATTCTGTGCAAGGCGAAGCCGGTATTGATCCGGTTCAGGATATTTTTTTTAATCCAGCCGAAGGCCCCCAACTAACAAAGGTGTTGCACTTCAAATATATCGCATCGTGAATACGTTATTTGTTCATTCCTTACTAATATACTTATTCTTCAAAGGTGTGGCAGCACAGTTTTTTCTGATTCTAACGGACATGCATACTTCATTTATTTTACTAAAGTAAACAAACGTAAGAATGCATTTTTTATGTGTAAAAATTATGGAAAATATTAACATTTTGATAAATTTGGGTCGGCTTTGCGAGGGTGCGCCAGACATTGAAAAAAATTAGAGGAGGTTATACACATCATAAAAATATATGCCGCTCCCCGAGGTAACTTATAGTTTTCGAGAAATTTGTTGTTAAACTTGATTTTTTGGCCCACTGAAATTCACGAATAAAAGCTAATATAATCACCCGGAACACTTAAATATCGCTTATAATAATGCCTAATAACGTTTACAAGGATTTTATTTAATTAATTTCATCAAAATATTAACATTTTCCATAATTTTTACAAATAAAATATGCATTCTCACATTTGTTTACTTTAGTAAGAAAAATGAAGTATACATGTCCGTTAGAACAAGAAAAAACTGTGCTGCCACATCTTTGAACAATAAGTATATTACTTTAATATCCCGCTCGAACTTACAAAGGTGTTTCACTTAAGAGTACTGTGCAAGGCGAAGCCGGTGTTGGTCCGGCCCAGGGTTATTTTTTTAAATGCGGCCAAAGGACTCTAACTGGCAAAAGTGTTTCACGTAAGAATACTGTGCAAGACGAAGCCGGTGTTGGTCCAGCCCAGGGTTAGTTTTTAAATGCGGCCGAAGGCCGCCAACTTACAATAAAAGCTAAAGCTAATATAATCACCCGGAACACTTAAATATCGCTTATAATAATGCCTAATAACGTTTACAAAGATTTTATTTAATTAATTTCATCAAAATATTAACATTTTCCATAATTTTTACACATAAAATATGCATTCTCACTTTTGTTTACTTTAGTAAGAAAAATGAAGTATACATGTCCGTTAGAACAAGAAAAAACTGTGCTGCCACATCTTTGAAGAATAAATATATTACTTTAATATCCGCTCGAACTTACAAAGGTTTCACTTAAGAATACTGTGCAAGGCGAAGCCGGTGTTGGTCCGGCCCAAGGTTATTTTTTTAAATGCGGCCAAAGGACTCTAACTGGCAAATGTGTTTCACGTAAAAATACTGTGCAAGACGAAGCCGGTGTTGGTCCAGCCCAGGGTTATTTTTTAAATGCGGCCGAAGGCCGCCAACTTACAAAGGTGTTTCACTTAAGAATTCTGTGCAAGGCGAAGCCGGTATTGATCCGGCTCAGGATATTTTTTTTAAGTCCGGCCGAAGGCCCCCAACTAACAAAGGTGTTGCACTTCAAATATATCGCATCGTGAATACGTTATTTGTTCATTCCTTACTAATATACTTATTCTTCAAAGGTGTGGCAGCACAGTTTTTTCTGATTCTAACGGACATGCATACTTCATTTATTTTACTAAAGTAAACAAACGTAAGAATGCATTTTTTATGTGTAAAAATTATGGAAAATATTAACATTTTGATAAATTTGGGTCGGCTTTGCGAGGGTGCGCCAGGCATTGAAAAAAATTAGAGGAGGTTATACACATTATAAAAATATATGCCGCTGTCCGAGGTAACTTATAGTTTTCGAGAAATTTGTTGTTAAACTTGATTTTTTGGCCCACTGAAATTCACGAATAAAAGCTAATATAATCACCCGGAACACTTAAATATCGCTTATAATAATGCCTAATAACGTTTACAAAGATTTTATTTATTTAATTTCATCAAAATATTAACATTTTCCATAATTTTTACACATAAAATATGCATTCTCACTTTTGTTTACTTTAGTAAGAAAAATGAAGTATACATGTTCGTTAGAACAAGAAAAAACTGTGCTGCCACATCTTTGAAGAATAAGTATATTACTTTAATATCCCGCTCGAACTTACAAATGTGTTTCACGTAAGAATACTGTGCAAGGCGAAGCCGGTGTTGGTCCCGCCCAGGGTTATTTTTTAAATGCGGCCGAAGGCCGCCAACTTACCAAGGTGTTTCACTCAAAAATTCTGTGCAAGGCGAAGCCGGTATTGATCCGGTTCAGGATATTTTTTTTAATCCAGCCGTAGGCCCCCAACTAACAAAGGTGTTGCACTTCAAATATATCGCATCGTGAATACGTTATTTGTTCATTCCTTTCTAATATACTTATTCTTCAAAGGTGTGGCAGCACAATTTTTTCTGATTCTAACGGACAAGCATACTTCATTTATTTTACTAAAGTAAACAAACGTAAGAATGCATTTTTTATGTGTAAAAATTATGGAAAATATTAACATTTTGATAAATTTGGGTCGGCTTTGCGAGGGTGCGCCAGGCTTTGAAAAAAATTAGAGGAGGTTATACACATCATAAAAATATATGCCGTTCCCCGAGGTAACTTATAGTTTTCGAGAAATTTGTTGTTAAAGTTGATGTTTTGGCCCAATGAAATTCACGAATAAAAGCTAATATAATCACCCGGAACACTTAAATATCGCTTATAATAATGCCTAATAACGTTTACAAGGATTTTATTTAATTAATTTCATCAAAATATTAACATTTTCCATAATTTTTACAAATAAAATATGCATTCTCACATTTGTTTACTTTAGTAAGAAAAATGAAGTATACATGTCCGTTAGAACAAGAAAAAACTGTGCTGCCACATCTTTGAACAATAAGTATATTACTTTAATATCCCGCTCGAACTTACAAAGGTGTTTCACTTAAGAGTACTGTGCAAGGCGAAGCCGGTGTTGGTCCGGCCCAGGGTTATTTTTTTAAATGCGGCCAAAGGACTCTAACTGGCAAAAGTGTTTCACGTAAGAATACTGTGCAAGACGAAGCCGGTGTTGGTCCAGCCCAGGGTTATTTTTTAAATGCGGCCGAAGGCCGCCAACTTACAAAAAAAGCTAAAGCTAATATAATCACCCGGAACACTTAAATATCGCTTATAATAATGCCTAATAACGTTTACAAAGATTTTATTTAATTAATTTCAAATCAAAATATTAACATTTTCCATAATTTTTACACATAAAATATGCATTCTCACTTTTGTTTACTTTAGTAAGAAAAATGAAGTATACATGTTCGTTAGAACAAGAAAAAACTGTGCTGCCACATCTTTGAAGAATAAGTATATTACTTTAATATCCCGCTCGAACTTACAAACGTGTTTCACTTAAGAATACTGTGCAAGGCGAAGCCGGTGTTGGTCCGGCCCAGGGTTACTTTTTTAAATGCGGCCAAAGGACTCTAACTTACAAAGGTGTTCACGTAAGAATACTGTGTAAAGCGAAGCCGATGTTGGTAAGGCCCAGGGTTATTTTTTTAAATGCGGCCAAAGGACTCTAACTGGCAAAAGTGTTTCACGTAAGAATACTGTGCAAGACGAAGCCGGTGTTGGTCCAGCCCAGGGTTATTTTTTAAATGCGGCCGAAGGCCGCCAACTTACCAAGGTGTTTCACTCAAAAATTCTGTGCAAGGCGAAGCCGGTATTGATCCGGTTCAGGATATTTTTTTAATCCAGCCGAAGGCCCCCAACTAACAAAGGTGTTGCACTTCAAATATATCGCATCGTGAATACGTTATTTGTTCATTCCTTTCTAATATACTTATTCTTCAAAGGTGTGGCAGCACAGTTTTTTCTGATTCTAACGGACATGCATACTTCATTTATTTTACTAAAGTAAACAAACGTAAGAATGCATTTTTTATGTGTAAAAATTATGGAAAATATTAACATTTTGATAAATTTGGGTCGGCTTTGCGAGGGTGCGCCAGGCATTGAAAAAAATTAGAGGAGGTTATACACATCATAAAAATATATGCCGCTCCCCGAGGTAACTTATAGTTTTCGAGAAATTTGTTGTTAAACTTGATTTTTTGGCCCACTGAAATTCACGAATAAAAGCTAATATAATCACCCGGAACACTTAAATATCGCTTATAATAATGCCTAATAACGTTTACAAAGATTTTATTTATTTAATTTCATCAAAATATTAACATTTTCCATAATTTTTACACATAAAATATGCATTCTCACGTTTGTTTACTTTAGTAAGAAAAATGAAGTATACATGTTCGTTAGAACAAGAAAAAACTGTGCTGCCACATCTTTGAAGAATAAGTATATTACTTTAATATCCCGCTCGAACTTACAAACGTGTTTCACTTAAGAATACTGTGCAAGGCGAAGCCGGTGTTGGTCCGGCCCAGGGTTATTTTTTTAAATGCGGCCAAAGGACTCTAACTGGCAAATGTGTTTCACGTAAGAATACTGTGCAAGACGAAGCCGGGGTTGGTCCGGCCCAGGGTTATTTTTTTAAATGCGGCCAAAGGACTCTAACTTACAAAGGTGTTCAAGTAAGAATACTGTGCAAGGCGAAGCCGGTGTTGGTCCGGCTCAGGATAATTTTTTTAAATCTGGCTGAAGGCCCCCAATTTACAAAGGTGTTGCACTTCAAATATATCGCATCGCGAATACGTTATTTGTTCATTCCTTTCTAATATACTTATTCTTCAAAGGTGTGGCAGCACAATTTTTTCTGATTCTAACGGACATGCATACTTCATTTATTTTACTAAAGTAAACAAACGTAAGAATGCATTTTTTATGTGTAAAAATTATGGAAAATATTAACATTTTGATAAATTTGGGTCGGCTTTGCGAGGGTGCGCCAGGCTTTGAAAAAAATTAGAGGAGGTCACATCATAAAAATATATGCCGCTCTCCGAGGTAACTTATAGTTTTCGAGAAATTTGTTGTTAAACTTGATTTTTTGGCCCACTGAAATTCACGAATAAAAGCTAATATAATCACCCGGAACACTTAAATATCGCTTATAATAATGCCTAATAACGTTTACAAAGATTTTATTTATTTAATTTCATCAAAATATTAACATTTTCCATAATTTTTACACATAAAATATGCATTCTCACTTTTGTTTACTTTAGTAAGAAAAATGAAGTATACATGTTCGTTAGAACAAGAAAAAACTGTGCTGCCACATCTTTGAAGAATAAGTATATTACTTTAATATCCCGCTCGAACTTACAAATGTGTTTCATGTAAGAATACTGTGCAAGGCGAAGCCGGTGTTGGTCCCGCCCAGGGTTATTTTTTAAATGCGGCCGAAGGCCGCCAACTTACCAAGGTGTTTCACTCAAAAATTCTGTGCAAGGCGAAGCCGGTATTGATCCGGTTCAGGATATTTTTTTTAATCCAGCCGAAGGCCCCCAACTAACAAAGGTGTTGCACTTCAAATATATCGCATCGTGAATACGTTATTTGTTCATTCCTTACTAATATACTTATTCTTCAAAGGTGTGGCAGCACAGTTTTTTCTGATTCTAACGGACATGCATACTTCATTTATTTTACTAAAGTAAACAAACGTAAGAATGCATTTTTTATGTGTAAAAATTATGGAAAATATTAACATTTTGATAAATTTGGGTCGGCTTTGCGAGGGTGCGCCAGACATTGAAAAAAATTAGAGGAGGTTATACACATCATAAAAATATATGCCGCTCCCCGAGGTAACTTATAGTTTTCGAGAAATTTGTTGTTAAACTTGATTTTTTGGCCCACTGAAATTCACGAATAAAAGCTAATATAATCACCCGGAACACTTAAATATCGCTTATAATAATGCCTAATAACGTTTACAAAGATTTTATTTATTTAATTTCATCAAAATATTAACATTTTCCATAATTTTTACACATAAAATATGCATTCTCACTTTTGTTTACTTTAGTAAGAAAAATGAAGTATACATGTTCGTTAGAACAAGAAAAAACTGTGCTGCCACATCTTTGAAGAATAAGTATATTACTTTAATATCCGCTCGAACTTACAAAGGTTTCACTTAAGAATACTGTGCAAGGCGAAGCCGGTGTTGGTCCGGCCCAAGGTTATTTTTTTAAATGCGGCCAAAGGACTCTAACTGGCAAATGTGTTTCACGTAAAAATACTGTGCAAGACGAAGCCGGTGTTGGTCCAGCCCAGGGTTATTTTTTAAATGCGGCCGAAGGCCGCCAACTTACAAAGGTGTTTCACTTAAAAATTCTGTGCAAGGCGAAGCCGGTATTGATCCGGCGCAGGATATTTTTTTTAAATCCGGCCGAAGGCCCCCAACTAACAAAGGTGTTGCACTTAAAATATATCGCATCGTGAATACGTTATTTGTTCATTCCTTACTAATATACTTATTCTTCAAAGGTGTGGCAGCACAGTTTTTTCTGATTCTAACGGACATGCATACTTCATTTATTTTACTAAAGTAAACAAACGTAAGAATGCATTTTTTATGTGTAAAACTTATGGAAAATATTAACATTTTGATAAATTTGGGTCGGCTTTGCGAGGGTGCGCCAGGCATTGAAAAAAATAAGAGGAGGTTATACACATCATAAAAATATATGCCACTCCCCGAGAAATTTGTTGTTAAACTTGATTTTTTGGCCCACTGAAATTCACGAATAAAAGCTAATATAATCACCCGGAACACTTAAATATCGCTTATAATAATGCCTAATAACGTTTACAAAGATTTTATTTATTTAATTTCATCAAAATATTAACATTTTCCATAATTTTTACACATAAAATATGCATTCTCACTTTTGTTTACTTTAGTAAGAAAAATGAAGTATAAATGTTCGTTAGAACAAGAAAAAACTGTGCTGCCACATCTTTGAAGAAAAAGTATATTACTTTAATATCCCGCTCGAACTTACAAACGTGTTTCACTTAAGAATACTGTGCAAGGCGAAGCCGGTGTTGGTCCGGCCCAGGGTTATTTTTTTAAATGCGGCCAAAGGACTCTAACTGGCAAATGTGTTTCACGTAAGAATACTGTGCAAGACGAAGCCGGGGTTGGTCCGGCCCAGGGTTATTTTTTTAAATGCGGCCAAAGGACTCTAACTTGCAAATGTGTTTCACGTAAGAATACTGTGTAAGGCGAAGCCGGTGTTGGTCCGTCCCAGGGTTATTTTTTTAAATGCGGCCAAAGCCTCCAACTTACAAAGGTGTTCACGTAAGAATACTGTGCAAGGCGAAGCCGGTGTTGGTCCGACTCAGGATAATTTTTTTAAATCTGGCTGAAGGCCCCCAATTTACAAAGGTGTCTCGCGTAAGAATACTGTGTAAAGCGAAGCCGATGTTGGTAAGGCCCAGGGTAATTTTTTTAAATGCGGCGAAACGACTCTATCTTGCAAATGTGTTTCACGTAAGAATACTGTGCAAGGCGAAGCCGGTGTTGGTCCCGCCCAGGGTTATTTTTTAAATGCGGCCGAAGGCCGCCAACTTACCAAGGTGTTTCACTCAAAAATTCTGTGCAAGGCGAAGCCGGTATTGATCCGGTTCAGGATATTTTTTTTAATCCAGCCGAAGGCCCCCAACTAACAAAGGTGTTGCACTTCAAATATATCGCATCGTGAATACGTTATTTGTTCATTCCTTTCTAATATACTTATTCTTCAAAGGTGTGGCAGCACAATTTTTTCTGATTCTAACGGACATGCATACTTCATTTATTTTACTAAAATAAACAAACGTAAGAATGCATTTTTTATGTGTAAAAATTATGGAAAATATTAACATTTTGATAAATTTGGGTCGGCTTTGCGAGGGTGCGCCAGGCTTTGAAAAAAATTAGAGGAGGTCATACACATCATAAAAATATATGCCGTTCCCCGAGGTAACTTATAGTTTTCGAGAAATTTGTTGTTAAAGTTGATGTTTTGGCCCAATGAAATTCACGAATAAAAGCTAATATAATCACCCGGAACACTTAAATATCGCTTATAATAATGCCTAATAACGTATACAAAGATTTTATTTAATTAATTTCATCAAAATATTAACATTTTCCAAAATTTTTACAAATAAAATATGCATTCTCACATTTGTTTACTTTAGTAAGAAAAATGAAGTATACATGTTTGTTAGAACAAGAAAAAACTGTGCTGCCACATCTTTGAAGAATAAGTATATTACTTTAATATCCGCTCGAACTTACAAAGGTTTCACTTAAGAATACTGTGCAAGGCGAAGCCGGTGTTGGTCCGGCCCAAGGTTATTTTTTTAAATGCGGCCAAAGGACTCTAACTGGCAAATGTGTTTCACGTAAAAATACTGTGCAAGACGAAGCCGGGGTTGGTCCGGCCCAGGGTTATTTTTTTAAATGCGGCCAAAGGACTCTAACTTACAAAGGTGTTCAAGTAAGAATACTGTGCAAGGCGAAGCCGGTGTTGGTCCGGCTCAGGATAATTTTTTTAAATCTGGCTGAAGGCCCCCAATTTACAAAGGTGTTGCACTTCAAATATATCGCATCGTGAATACGTTATTTGTTCATTCCTTTCTAATATACTTATTCTTCAAAGGTGTGGCAGCACAATTTTTTCTGATTCTAACGGACATGCATACTTCATTTATTTTACTAAAGTAAACAAACGTAAGAATGCATTTTTTATGTGTAAAAATTATGGAAAATATTAACATTTTGATAAATTTGGGTCGGCTTTGCGAGGGTGCGCCAGGCTTTGAAAAGAATTAGAGGAGGTCACATCATAAAAATATATGCCGCTCTCCGAGGTAACTTATAGTTTTCGAGAAATTTGTTGTTAAACTTGATTTTTTGGCCCACTGAAATTCACGAATAAAAGCTAATATAATCACCCGGAACACTTAAATATCGCTTATAATAATGCCTAATAACGTTTACAAAGATTTTATTTATTTAATTTCATCAAAATATTAACATTTTCCATAATTTTTACACATAAAATATGCATTCTCACTTTTGTTTACTTTAGTAAGAAAAATGAAGTATACATGTTCGTTAGAACAAGAAAAAACTGTGCTGCCACATCTTTGAAGAATAAGTATATTACTTTAATATCCGCTCGAACTTACAAAGGTTTCACTTAAGAATACTGTGCAAGGCGAAGCCGGTGTTGGTCCGGCCCAAGGTTATTTTTTTAAATGCGGCCAAAGGACTCTAACTGGCAAATGTGTTTCACGTAAAAATACTGTGCAAGACGAAGCCGGTGTTGGTCCAGCCCAGGGTTATTTTTTAAATGCGGCCGAAGGCCGCCAACTTACAAAGGTGTTTCACTTAAAAATTCTGTGCAAGGCGAAGCCGGTATTGATCCGGCGCAGGATATTTTTTTTAAATCCGGCCGAAGGCCCCCAACTAACAAAGGTGTTGCACTTAAAATATATCGCATCGTGAATACGTTATTTGTTCATTCCTTACTAATATACTTATTCTTCAAAGGTGTGGCAGCACAGTTTTTTCTGATTCTAACGGACATGCATACTTCATTTATTTTACTAAAGTAAACAAACGTAAGAATGCATTTTTTATGTGTAAAACTTATGGAAAATATTAACATTTTGATAAATTTGGGTCGGCTTTGCGAGGGTGCGCCAGGCATTGAAAAAAATAAGAGGAGGTTATACACATCATAAAAATATATGCCACTCCCCGAGAAATTTGTTGTTAAACTTGATTTTTTGGCCCACTGAAATTCACGAATAAAAGCTAATATAATCACCCGGAACACTTAAATATCGCTTATAATAATGCCTAATAACGTTTACAAAGATTTTATTTATTTAATTTCATCAAAATATTAACATTTTCCATAATTTTTACACATAAAATATGCATTCTCACTTTTGTTTACTTTAGTAAGAAAAATGAAGTATAAATGTTCGTTAGAACAAGAAAAAACTGTGCTGCCACATCTTTGAAGAAAAAGTATATTACTTTAATATCCCGCTCGAACTTACAAACGTGTTTCACTTAAGAATACTGTGCAAGGCGAAGCCGGTGTTGGTCCGGCCCAGGGTTATTTTTTTAAATGCGGCCAAAGGACTCTAACTGGCAAATGTGTTTCACGTAAGAATACTGTGCAAGACGAAGCCGGGGTTGGTCCGGCCCAGGGTTATTTTTTTAAATGCGGCCAAAGGACTCTAACTTGCAAATGTGTTTCACGTAAGAATACTGTGTAAGGCGAAGCCGGTGTTGGTCCGTCCCAGGGTTATTTTTTTAAATGCGGCCAAAGCCTCCAACTTACAAAGGTGTTCACGTAAGAATACTGTGCAAGGCGAAGCCGGTGTTGGTCCGACTCAGGATAATTTTTTTAAATCTGGCTGAAGGCCCCCAATTTACAAAGGTGTCTCGCGTAAGAATACTGTGTAAAGCGAAGCCGATGTTGGTAAGGCCCAGGGTAATTTTTTTAAATGCGGCGAAACGACTCTATCTTGCAAATGTGTTTCACGTAAGAATACTGTGCAAGGCGAAGCCGGTGTTGGTCCCGCCCAGGGTTATTTTTTAAATGCGGCCGAAGGCCGCCAACTTACCAAGGTGTTTCACTCAAAAATTCTGTGCAAGGCGAAGCCGGTATTGATCCGGTTCAGGATATTTTTTTTAATCCAGCCGAAGGCCCCCAACTAACAAAGGTGTTGCACTTCAAATATATCGCATCGTGAATACGTTATTTGTTCATTCCTTTCTAATATACTTATTCTTCAAAGGTGTGGCAGCACAATTTTTTCTGATTCTAACGGACATGCATACTTCATTTATTTTACTAAAATAAACAAACGTAAGAATGCATTTTTTATGTGTAAAAATTATGGAAAATATTAACATTTTGATAAATTTGGGTCGGCTTTGCGAGGGTGCGCCAGGCTTTGAAAAAAATTAGAGGAGGTCATACACATCATAAAAATATATGCCGTTCCCCGAGGTAACTTATAGTTTTCGAGAAATTTGTTGTTAAAGTTGATGTTTTGGCCCAATGAAATTCACGAATAAAAGCTAATATAATCACCCGGAACACTTAAATATCGCTTATAATAATGCCTAATAACGTATACAAAGATTTTATTTAATTAATTTCATCAAAATATTAACATTTTCCAAAATTTTTACAAATAAAATATGCATTCTCACATTTGTTTACTTTAGTAAGAAAAATGAAGTATACATGTTTGTTAGAACAAGAAAAAACTGTGCTGCCACATCTTTGAAGAATAAGTATATTACTTTAATATCCGCTCGAACTTACAAAGGTTTCACTTAAGAATACTGTGCAAGGCGAAGCCGGTGTTGGTCCGGCCCAAGGTTATTTTTTTAAATGCGGCCAAAGGACTCTAACTGGCAAATGTGTTTCACGTAAAAATACTGTGCAAGACGAAGCCGGGGTTGGTCCGGCCCAGGGTTATTTTTTTAAATGCGGCCAAAGGACTCTAACTTACAAAGGTGTTCAAGTAAGAATACTGTGCAAGGCGAAGCCGGTGTTGGTCCGGCTCAGGATAATTTTTTTAAATCTGGCTGAAGGCCCCCAATTTACAAAGGTGTTGCACTTCAAATATATCGCATCGTGAATACGTTATTTGTTCATTCCTTTCTAATATACTTATTCTTCAAAGGTGTGGCAGCACAATTTTTTCTGATTCTAACGGACATGCATACTTCATTTATTTTACTAAAGTAAACAAACGTAAGAATGCATTTTTTATGTGTAAAAATTATGGAAAATATTAACATTTTGATAAATTTGGGTCGGCTTTGCGAGGGTGCGCCAGGCTTTGAAAAAAATTAGAGGAGGTCACATCATAAAAATATATGCCGCTCTCCGAGGTAACTTATAGTTTTCGAGAAATTTGTTGTTAAACTTGATTTTTTGGCCCACTGAAATTCACGAATAAAAGCTAATATAATCACCCGGAACACTTAAATATCGCTTATAATAATGCCTAATAACGTATACAAAGATTTTATTTAATTAATTTCATCAAAATATTAACATTTTCCAAAATTTTTACAAATAAAATATGCATTCTCACATTTGTTTACTTTAGTAAGAAAAATGAAGTATACATGTTTGTTAGAACAAGAAAAAACTGTGCTGCCACATCTTTGAAGAATAAGTATATTACTTTAATATCCGCTCGAACTTACAAAGGTTTCACTTAAGAATACTGTGCAAGGCGAAGCCGGTGTTGGTCCGGCCCAAGGTTATTTTTTTAAATGCGGCCAAAGGACTCTAACTGGCAAATGTGTTTCACGTAAAAATACTGTGCAAGACGAAGCCGGGGTTGGTCCGGCCCAGGGTTATTTTTTTAAATGCGGCCAAAGGACTCTAACTTACAAAGGTGTTCAAGTAAGAATACTGTGCAAGGCGAAGCCGGTGTTGGTCCGGCTCAGGATAATTTTTTTAAATCTGGCTGAAGGCCCCCAATTTACAAAGGTGTTGCACTTCAAATATATCGCATCGTGAATACGTTATTTGTTCATTCCTTTCTAATATACTTATTCTTCAAAGGTGTGGCAGCACAATTTTTTCTGATTCTAACGGACATGCATACTTCATTTATTTTACTAAAGTAAACAAACGTAAGAATGCATTTTTTATGTGTAAAACTTATGGAAAATATTAACATTTTGATAAATTTGGGTCGGCTTTGCGAGGGTGCGCCAGGCATTGAAAAAAATAAGAGGAGGTTATACACATCATAAAAATATATGCCACTCCCCGAGAAATTTGTTGTTAAACTTGATTTTTTGGCCCACTGAAATTCACGAATAAAAGCTAATATAATCACCCGGAACACTTAAATATCGCTTATAATAATGCCTAATAACGTTTACAAAGATTTTATTTATTTAATTTCATCAAAATATTAACATTTTCCATAATTTTTACACATAAAATATGCATTCTCACTTTTGTTTACTTTAGTAAGAAAAATGAAGTATAAATGTTCGTTAGAACAAGAAAAAACTGTGCTGCCACATCTTTGAAGAATAAGTATATTACTTTAATATCCCGCTCGAACTTACAAACGTGTTTCACTTAAGAATACTGTGCAAGGCGAAGCCGGTGTTGGTCCGGCCCAGGGTTATTTTTTTAAATGCGGCCAAAGGACTCTAACTGGCAAATGTGTTTCACGTAAGAATACTGTGCAAGACGAAGCCGGGGTTGGTCCGGCCCAGGGTTATTTTTTTAAATGCGGCCAAAGGACTCTAACTTGCAAATGTGTTTCACGTAAGAATACTGTGTAAGGCGAAGCCGGTGTTGGTCCGTCCCAGGGTTATTTTTTTAAATGCGGCCAAAGCCTCCAACTTACAAAGGTGTTCACGTAAGAATACTGTGCAAGGCGAAGCCGGTGTTGGTCCGACTCAGGATAATTTTTTTAAATCTGGCTGAAGGCCCCCAATTTACAAAGGTGTCTCGCGTAAGAATACTGTGTAAAGCGAAGCCGATGTTGGTCCGGCCCAGGGTTATTTTTTTAAATGCGGCCAAAGGACTCTAACTGGCAAATGTGTTTCACGTAAGAATACTGTGCAAGACGAAGCCGGGGTTGGTCCGGCCCAGGGTAATTTTTTTAAATGCGGCGAAACGACTCTATCTTGCAAATGTGTTTCACGTAAGAATACTGTGCAAGGCGAAGCCGGTGTTGGTCCGGCCCAGGGTTATTTTTTTAAATGCGGCCAAAGGACTCTAACTGGCAAAAGTGTTTCACGTAAGAATACTGTGCAAGACGAAGCCGGTGTTGGTCCAGCCCAGGGTTATTTTTTAAATGCGGCCGAAGGCCGCCAACTTACAAAAAAAGCTAAAGCTAATATAATCACCCGGAACACTTAAATATCGCTTATAATAATGCCTAATAACGTTTACAAAGATTTTATTTAATTAATTTCATCAAAATATTAACATTTTCCATAATTTTTACACATAAAATATGCATTCTCACTTTTGTTTACTTTAGTAAGAAAACTGAAATATACATGTCCGTTAGAACAAGAAAAAACTGTGCTGCCACATCTTTGAAGAATAAGTATATTACTTTAATATCCGCTCGAACTTACAAAGGTTTCACTTAAGAATACTGTGCAAGGCGAAGCCGGTGTTGGTCCGGCCCAGGGTTATTTTTTTAAATGCGGCCAAAGGACTCTAACTGGCAAATGTGTTTCACGTAAAAATACTGTGCAAGACGAAGCCGGTGTTGGTCCAGCCCAGGGTTATTTTTTAAATGCGGCCGAAGGCCGCCAACTTACAAAGGTGTTTCACTTAAAAATTCTGTGCAAGGCGAAGCCGGTATTGATCCGGCTCAGGATATTTTTTTTAAATCCGGCCGAAGGCCCCCAACTAACAAAGGTGTTGCACTTAAAATATATCGCATCGTGAATACGTTATTTGTTCATTCCTTACTAATATACTTATTCTTCAAAGGTGTGGCAGCACAGTTTTTTCTGATTCTAACGGACATGCATACTTCATTTATTTTACTAAAGTAAACAAACGTAAGAATGCATTTTTTATGTGTAAAAATTATGGAAAATATTAACATTTTGATAAATTTGGGTCGGCTTTGCGAGGGTGCGCCAGGCATTGAAAAAAATTAGAGGAGGTTATACACATCATAAAAATATATGCCGCTCCCCGAGGTAACTTATAGTTTTCGAGAAATTTGTTGTTAAACTTGATTTTTTGGCCCACTGAAATTCACGAATAAAAGCTAATATAATCACCCGGAACACTTAAATATCGCTTATAATAATGCCTAATAACGTTTACAAAGATTTTATTTATTTAATTTCATCAAAATATTAACATTTTCCATAATTTTTACACATAAAATATGCATTCTCACTTTTGTTTACTTTAGTAAGAAAAATGAAGTATAAATGTTCGTTAGAACAAGAAAAAACTGTGCTGCCACATCTTTGAAGAATAAGTATATTACTTTAATATCCCGCTCGAACTTACAAACGTGTTTCACTTAAGAATACTGTGCAAGGCGAAGCCGGTGTTGGTCCGGCCCAGGGTTATTTTTTTAAATGCGGCCAAAGGACTCTAACTGGCAAATGTGTTTCACGTAAGAATACTGTGAGAGACGAAGCCGGGGTTGGTCCGGCCCAGGGTTATTTTTTTAAATGCGGCCAAAGGACTCTAACTTGCAAATGTGTTTCACGTAAGAATACTGTGTAAGGCGAAGCCGGTGTTGGTCCGTCCCAGGGTTATTTTTTTAAATGCGGCCAAAGCCTCCAACTTACAAAGGTGTTCACGTAAGAATACTGTGCAAGGCGAAGACGGTGTTGGTCCGACTCAGGATAATTTTTTTAAATCTGGCTGAAGGCCCCCAATTTACAAAGGTGTCTCGCGTAAGAATACTGTGTAAAGCGAAGCCGGGGTTGGTCCGGCCCAGGGTTATTTTTTTAAATGCGGCCAAAGGACTCTAACTTGCAAATGTGTTTCACGTAAGAATACTGTGCAAGCCGATGCCGGGGTTGGTCCGGCCCAGGGTTATTTTTTTAAATGCGGCCAAAGGACTCTAACTTACAAAGGTGTATCACGTAAGAATACTGTGCAAGGCGAATCCGGTGTTGCTCCGGCCCAGGGTAATTTCTTTAAATGCGGCCAAAGGAGTCTAACTTACAAAGGTGTATCACGTAAGAAGACTGTGCAAGGCGAAGCCGGTATTGGTCTAGCCCAGGGTAATTTTTTTAAATGCGGCCGAAGGCCGCTAACTTGCAAATGTGTATCACGTAAGAATACTGTGCAAGGCGAATCCGGTGTTGCTCCGGCCCAGGGTAATTTCTTTAAATGCGACCAAAGGACTCTAACTTACAAATGTGTTTCACGTAATACTGTGCAAGATGAAGCCGGTGTTGGTCCGGCCCAGGGTTATTTTTTTAAATGCGGCCAAAGCCGCCAACTTACAAAGGTGTTTCACTTAAAAATTCTGTGCAAGGCGAAGCCAGTATTGGTCCGGTTCAGAATATATTTTTTTAAATCCGGCCGAAGGCCGCCAACTTACAAAGGTGTTGCACTTAAAATATATCGCACAGTGAATACGTTATTTGTTCTTTCCTTTCTAATATACTTATTCTTCAAAGGTGTGGCAGCACAGTTTTTTCTGATTCTAACGGACATGCATACTTCACTTTTTTTTACTAAAGTAAACAAACGTGAGAATGCACTTTTGATGTGTAAAAATGATGGAAAACATTAATATTTTGATAAATATTATAACCGATATTTAAGTAAACCTAATATAAGAGCTTTTGTTCGTGAATTTCGGTGGGTCAAAAAATCAACTTTAACAACAAATTTCTCGCAAACTATAAGTTACCTCGGGGAACGGCGTATATTTTTATGATGTGTTTGACCTCCTCTAAGCCCCCAAGAGGAAATTTTTTTCAAAGCCTGCGAGGGTGCGCAAAGTTTGCCCATAAATTTAATTATGTTAAATCGTTGCAAATATTATTAGGCATTATTATAACCGATATGTAAGTGTTTCGGGTGATTATATTAGCTTTTATTCGGAGATTTCGTTGGGTCAAAAAATCAACTTTAACAAGAAGTTTTTCGAAAACTATAAGTTACCTCGGGGAACGGGATATATTTTTGTGATGTGTATGACCTCACATTTTAAGTTACACTTTTTATATGCAGGGAGCCTCCTTCTGCTTAATTATAAACACACTACCGACCCTTGGCTAGGCAGGCGTTGCCACTCCGTAAAATAATCTAAAAATCAACAATAATATCCAAGCAAAATAAAATGAGGATTTCGCATAAAAGATTGCGTGAAAATAAAAGAGTTTTACTTAAGAATACTGTACGAGGCGAAGCCGGTGTTGGTCGGCCCAGGGTTACAATCCAAAGCGCGGCCGAAGGCCTCCAAACTTACAAAGGTAGTTTCACTTAAGAATTCTGTGCAAGGCGAAGCCGGTGTTAGTTCGGCCCAGGGTTACAATCCAAAGCGCGGCCAAAGGCCGCCTAATTTACAAAGGTGTTCCACTTAAGAATAATGTGCAAGGCGAAGCCGGTGTTAGTCCGGCCCAGGGTTACAATCCAAAGCGCGACCGATAAAATAAACTAATCATTAAATTGTGAAATTTTTATTTTTTGTTTCTTTTAAATATTACACATATTTTGGTAATTACAGATCACAGCGGCTTTTGTCACAACTCTTGCCGTACTGTGTAAGAAATCTTAAAAAAAAAAAAACAATAAATAAGGCGGAGCAGGTGTGGGTCCGGCACAGTTTGTTTTTTTCGATTTATTGAAACGAAGAAAAACGAAAATTCATATTGCTTACATATTAACATACAGGTACAAAAACGAGAATTGTTCAAAAATTCAAATATTTAGATATTTTCATATCATTGCATGAACAAAAACGAAAATTCATATTGCTTACATATTAACATACAGGTACAAAAACGAGAATTGTTCAAAAATTCAAATATTTAGATATTTTCATAACATTGCATGAACAAAAACGAAAATTCATATTGCTACATATTAACATACAGGTACAAAAACGAGAATTGTTCAAAAATTCAAATATTTAGATATTTTCATATCATTGCATGAACAAAAACGAAAATTCATATTGCTTACATATTAACATATAGGTACAAAAGCGAATTATCTTAACTTTTAATTTTAAGTCAGAGCCCAAGTTGTATAAAAATTCTGTTACGATTTTGCTAATTATGCCTCGATGATTTCCCAAATCCCTTGAGTTCGATCACTGGCTTGTTAAATGAGTCACCTAAATGTTGAACAATTTCTTAATTGTAAAATTGTTGAAAATTCATATTGCTTACATATTAACATACAGGTACGAAAACGAGAAATGTTCAAAAATTCAAATATTTAGATATTTTCATAACATTGCATGAACAAAAACGAAAATTCATATTGCTTACATATTAACACACAGGTACAAAAACGAGAATTGTTAAAAAATTCAAATATTTAGATATTTTCATATCATTGCATGAACAAATTCTGTTACGATTTTGCTAATTATGCCTCGATGATTTCCCAAATCCCTTGAGTTCGATCACTGGCTTGTTAAATAAGTCACCTAAATGTTGAACAATTTCTTAATTGTAAGGAATAGAATTAACGTTTATTCATTACTCAGAAAAGCACAATTTACTTTACTATACGCGACGACTTATTTTACAACTTTAACGAGTTCACTTTGTAACTGAACTAACTTGCGTTGGCCCTCTCTTATATACCCAATTAATAGTGGTCGTACTCAGTTCTAGAAGTTTCTATCATGCTCTTTCGATATACAGAATACTTCATTCTCGTGCCTTTCGAGTGGCATCACTTTTCAGTTTCAAGATGTTGAAAACCCGTTAATTCGTTTCTAGGAAATTTCCATACGAAAGATTGCCGTTATATTCCCGAGAATTAAAGGGATTTTTTAAATGAGTGCGCAATAAATTGTTTCGCGTCAAATCACTAATCACATTCAAATCATGCTGCGTGCACAAGTGTTTATTAGATTTTTCCGTGTGTAAGTGTTTTATATCATCTTTTCTTATTAATAAGGTAATTATACAATTTGTTAATCTATCCAATGCTTGTTGGTAAACTTTTTTTGAATTAAATTTTAGTAAAATTTGTGTGCTTTGTCGGGCGTTCAATGTTGTGAAGGTTGTAAAATAAAATTGCACCAATTTAAAAAAAAAAAAACGACGACAAAGTAATTGAATTTCTAAAATAACATGGGCTATTGTTAAGAAGTTTAAAATGCCCCAAGTGCGAAAAGGACTGCACCTTTAATAAAAAGGAAAAGTCGTGGAGGTGCCAACGTAAGCACGTTACCATAAAAGGAAAAAAGAAAACAGTTGAGTCGTGCTCGTTTAAGCGTAGTTGGAGGAAAGGGACCTTTTTTGAACATTCCAAACTATCTATAACGGATATAGTTATATTTTCAATTTTCAACTGCGGAATTAATCCTCTGAAACAAGATTTCATCATGCATGAACTAGGGTGGAACAGCACAACAGTAGTGGATTGGAGCAGCTTTTTCCGAGAAATTCTGATTGAATGCGCCATTGATAATAATGACGGAAAGTTAGGGGGCGCAGGAGTAATCGTGGAAATCGATGAAACAAAAGTTGGTAAGAGAAAATACAACTGCGGAAGAATGATTGAAGGACAGTGGCTTTTCGGTGGCATCGAAAGAAGGTCGAAAAAAATGTTTGTAGACCAGTAGAAAACCGAAAGAAAGAAACGTTTATTGCAATAATAAAAGAACGAATATTGCCTGGAACTACCATAATTTCGGAATGTTGGTCTGCTTACACAGATTTAAAAGACGAGGAATTTATGCATTTCACAGTCAATCATTCAATTAACTTCGTAGACCCTACAACAGGAGCTCACACCCAAAATATTTAGCGAACTTGACGCGATGTAAAAAATAAAATTCCCAAGTATGGTCGCAGCAACGAACATTATCCAGGATATCTTGCGGAATTTTATTTCCGGCATAGGTATCCAAACCACCTCGATAGGCCTCATCATTTTTTTGCTACAGCAGCTAAGTTATATGACCCGAAAAAAGTTAACGTGAATGAGTAGTTTATTTATCGTATATATGAATTCTCGTTTTGGTACCTGTATGTAAATATGTAAATATGAATTTTCGTTTTTGTACCTATATGTAAATATGTAAATATGAATTTTCGTTTTTGTACATGTATGTTAATATGTAAGCAATATGAATTTTCGTTTTTGTTCATGCAATGATATGAAAATATATAAATATTTGAATTTTTGAACAATTCTCGTTTTTGTACCTGTATGTTAATATGTAAGCAATATGAATTTTCGTTTTTCTTCGTTTCAATAAATCGAAAAAAACAAACTGTGCCGGACCCACACCTGCTCCGCCTTATTTATTGCTCTTTTTTAAGTTTCTTACCCAGTATGGCAACATCACTTTAGCCATCTCTGTCTTATTCATTGCTCTCTTTTTAGATTTCTTCCCCAGTATGGCAACATCACTTTAACGGTGTATTTGTTTGTAATGTGTGTGTTAATGATTTTAGTGCAACTTTAAATGTTAATATTAATAAAACTATTGCAAAATTCAGCTTTGACCCACTTTGAAAGAGAAGATAATCATCAAATACATCTATTTAGCCAAAAACCCAATCATTTTTGGACTGTTTAAGCAAAAGCCGCTCTCCTGTATAATTACCTGGTAATTGTAGACCTCCTACTACCAACTATGAACATTTCATAACAAAAAACCACAGGCTCCAAACTAAAGTTTTCCCGATGAATTTAACTCACCTTTCGAACAGTACCAAATTAATAAAATTGGGTGATCAACTTTTTTATCAATAAAATCCCGAAATCAGAACGGACCACCACTACTTATTCATTTTTATCTACCTTAATGTTCTGTATTCTGCACTTATGCCGCAAGAAAGATTGCTGTGTCGAATATCACTTTAAAATGGTATAAGAATGTATTAAATTATTGATATTTTGAAGTCAGATGTTTACTTTTAAGGGTTAACACCGCCTTTTTTTTAAGTAAATAAAAACCAAACAACGAACAACTCTGTTAAAACAATTAATTTTCACATAAAAAAAAAAAAACTAGAAATACAGCGAATACAACAAACGACCCGCTCCAATCCCACATAAGTTTTACCTTACAAGACTTCACTTTTCTACAATTTTTGCAATCAATCTTCTTTGCAATGTTTATCACTGGTTTTTCAGAGAATTTAAAAAATTAATAATCACTTTTCATGATAAAAATACTCCAATTTCAGACCCATAGAAATTACATTATCAACCACGGACATGCTCAACTTGAAAGCCTTCTAAACATATAAACAGTGCTGCCACATAGCCTTTCGTAAAATACGTAATATATTATAATACAGTAAAGGCTTATGCTGCAACTACTAATCTTACATACCTTCCGTCCATAGCAACGTTTGTTATGAGAGCGCCATGTAAATGAAAAATTGTTACCGCTTTCGGCCTAGCTCGCTGTTGTGCAAGGTTACCAGTATAGACATGTTTAAAGGAATATTAAATAAACTAAGAAAATTTAAATTTTTTTAAATATATGAAAACTGGATTCGTAATTAATTGTTTATTACAATATAGATCATGTATATTTGATTGGCATTTATATTCGAACATATTAATTATGAAATTTGTTGACGAAAATTATAAATATGTTTAAAAGTATGCAAATACACTGGCAGCTGGCAATATTTCGCCGCTGTCAGCAGCGTCGATAGCTCGTGAATATACATCGTTCTTCCAGTCGGGGGTTATTGACGTTAGCTATGTAAAAAGGGTAGTTGCAGCATTAAGCACTACACAAATGAATGCGGTATTACCTCTGCAGTATAAAACAGGACAATTACTTACTTACTTACAAACCCCTGCGGGTTAGGGGTTCAAGAATTTACCCGCGGTAAGGCATGCCTGTCGTAAGAGGCGACTAAAATCCAATAGTTCCCGCGACAGTCGGGTCTTTATACCGGAACGACCCGGATTTTTTATCCGGCCAAGGACTGTCATTCCCGCAACATTCCTCAAAAATTACTTTGAGGAATATTTTTGCGGCTACAACAACAACAACAACAACAACATAATTACTTACAAACTGTACTCTTCATGTCGATATCGAATGTGCACCCCTCTACCTACGGTAACGTTTAGTTTCCCAAATATTTGCAAATGAAATTAGAAAATGTTGCAATGTTTTAATCACTTTGAAACAAAACATTTTCTATCGTTTTATTCCGTACTGATTACACTCTTAATCTCATTGTTCATATTAAATATCACGCTTTTATTTTTGACAACATGTTAAATTATATTTTGCTATTGTAATAAATAATTGTGTGGTGAAAATTCCAAATGCAAATGTAAGGTGAGAAAGAGAGGCGGACATCTAAAGCATATACCAGATAGTGCGCGAACGTACACAGAATCATCTAACATATTCATGCGAGCAATCTGTACCTATTTAAGAGGGAAACACGCACTTCTGGTAAGTTCTGTTGAGTTTGATACTTAGTAGTGACAAGAGCGGAATAAAATTTATGTTAGCAAAGAGTATTATAGACCGTTTCCACCTAGCGTAAACTCTGTGTTTGCAGGTTTTGAGTTTACGAGAACTGTCAAGTGTTTCCACTAGGTGTTTACTGAGTTTAGCGTTTGAACTGCCATTTATTTTTGTTTACTATGTAGACCTTGTAGGGATCTATATTTTATACTACGGAATTAGAAAATTTAATTTAAATTAATATTCTATAACTTTTTTGATGTTAGTACGACACCAGTATTTGAACGCGGGTCTTCCGAATAGCAGTACGCAACGCAAGCCACTCGGCTACCGTTGCGGCCACGTTACTTACCTATCTCACACAATCACAATATATTCAAATATTTACAGTATGTCAAACACTGCTGCCGTATATCGCTAATAATGAAATAACAAAAGAGAAAAATTACGTAAATGACCATTGTTGCCAGTCGCAAATAATGAAAAACATGCAAACTCAACTCAAACGCGCTGTGAAAAGTGCGTTTGAGGTGAGTTTGTGTTATGAGATATATTTGGAGTTTGACAAGTGTTTAGAGTGGCTTTTGCGACTAAAAACGCTAGCGACTGCAAACACAGAGTTTACGCTTGGTGGAAACGGCGTATTACAGTTAGTGAAAATAGTTGAATGTAAAAGTTATAAATTATAGTAAATCGTCATGTGTTGAATTGTTTGTTATTGAGTAAGAAATAAAAGTTGGTTGTTGGAAGCTGAGAACGTTGACTTGACCCAATATGAATTCCGTCGCGTGGACGAGGACACATCCACGGAGGATGTGTTGAAAGAGGAGTAAGTTGATTCTGCTAGGGATCTGGAGCAGCCATCAACGCAGGTTGAAGAAAAGGCTACTGACCCATCCATTATTGTGGACATGAATGCACTATTGGCTACGATTTCACAAAAATTGGATACACAGAATGCCAACATCTCATCACAGCTGCAAGATCAGAGGGCCAACATCTCATCACAGCTGCAAGTGCAGGTTGCACGTTTGCCTCAGATGTCATCGCAAATTTCAGCCCAGCTCATAAAGCTTCAGGAGAATTTGGTCAAAGACAGCACAAAACAGGAGAAAATCGAAGAATGGCAAGATAAGTAGGAGGACAAAGTCATTGAGATTGAATAGTCTTCGTGCAATTACCTCGCTGAACAATCTTAGGGTAAAAATATCATCCTTTGACGGCACAATCATTTTCCAGGTCTTTAGGCTCCAGTTTGAAAAGACGGCTCCAGAAAATAAATGGATAATGGAGGAAAAATCCGCTGCTTTATTCGTTGCAGCGAAGGGACCTGTAGCAGAGATTTTCAATCTACAGTCCGTACAGTCATGTTGGCTTCTCCGTAGTTGACTTGCCTCCCACTCTTTTGCTGATGTAATTGTTATTAGCCGGATATTTATTATGTCTTCTTTACCTTAGGCTTTTAAGCAGTGTTTACATTCCTAGCTGCATGATCGGCGTGACATAGTATCATCATTTCTGTGGGAATTTCCTTTGAGGTGTTATATTGTGAAGTCATAACTTTGCAGTCTCTCATTCCACCGAGCTTGATGTTCTTCAGGATTCTTGAACTGTAGTAGCCACTTCAGGGCAGCATTCTATCAACGCTACTAGTTCTCTCCGTGTTACGCAATATTTTCGATCCAGCTTTCCAATAAACCTGCTATATTAGGCAACTGTCTTCTCCCACCCATCAATTACCTGTGAAAGTACGCGTATCGCATATTCACTAGCATTCGTATCCAAAATGAATGTTGCACCTGGAATCCGGTACGCTAACATAGGCCCAGTGCACAGCCGTTCCTTCGAAGGTCGAGAGCTCTACTTTTCCTGATGAGCTCATGGAGGTAAATAGAAACGGCAAAATTCGGAACGAATCCGCATCAAATCAAAATTTTTCAACATATTGTGCGTTCGCCCAGACGGAAGAGAAGGACGATTTGGCCAAAGATGCCTTTTTAGAGCGCGTAGAGAATACTTACGAGCGTTGCCCCGACACGAAGTGAAAGTCGTGTTTGGCGATTTTAATGATAGGGTGGGCAAAGAAGGAATCTTTGGTACGACTATCGGAAAATTCAGCCTCCGCAACGAAACATCTCCTAATAGGTTGAGGCTGATCGACTTCGCCGGGGCCCGAAATATGGTTGTCTGTAGTACTTGATTCCAGCACAAAAAATACATCAAGCTATTTGGCTGTCCCTTGATGGAAAAACACTAAACCAGATCGACATTGTGAAAGACGAGAAACATGTCTCCAGTATTCTTAACGTGCGTACACTCCGAGGACAAAACATCGACTCTGACAAGGTAGTTCGCAGCGAAGATACTCACGCACCTTCATGTATCGAGGAACGCCCGTCAACAACCACAAGGAAAGTTGGACGTCGAAAAGCTGCAATCACAACAGGCCTCCGAACGGGTTTCTACTCGACTTGCACTCCTGCCTCCTCTGATCCCACAATTACCATTGAATAAGCTTTCTCAACATCGCCTATGAAGTCCTGTCTTGCGTATTGTGTGAAAGATTAAAGCCCACTGTCAACAAACTGATTGGACCTTATCAGTGTGGCTTTAGAACTGGTAAGGCAACCGTCGAGTTTAAAGCAGCCTTCGACAGCACAAGAAGGAGATGCCTTTACGCCGCTATGTCTGAATTTGGTATTCCCGCAAAACTTATACGGCTATGTAAACTGACCTCAAGCAATACTTAAAGCTCCGTCAGGACCGGTAAAGATCTCTCCGACCCGTTCGATACCAAACAAGGTTTCAGACAGGGTAATTCGTTATCGTGTGACTTTTCTTAACTTATTGCTGGAAAAAATTATACGAGCTGCAGAGCTGAATAGAGCAATCTTCTATAAGAGTGTACAGCTGCTGGCGTACGACGATGGTATTGAGATTATTGGCTTCAACAACCGCGCCGTGTGTTCGGTTTTCTCCAGACTTAATAAAGAAGTAAAGAGATTGGGTGTGGTAGTGACTGAGAGCAAGACGAAACATCTCCTGTCATCAAACAAACAATCATCGCATTCGCGACTCGGCTCCCACGTCACTGTTGAGAGTTATAACGTTGAAGTCGTAGATAACTACGTCTATCTTGGAACCAGCATTAACACCAACAACAATGTCAGCCTGGAAATCCAACGCAGAATCGCTCTTGTCAAAAGGTGCTACTTTGGTCTGGGTAGGCAATTGAAAAGTAAAGTCCTCTCTCGACGAACGAAAACCAAACTCTACAAGTCGCTCATCATACCCGGCCTGCTATATGGCTCAGAGGCGTGGATGATGTCAACATCTGATGAGTCGGCTCTAGGAGTTTTTGAGAGAAAAGTTTTATGAACGATTTATGGTCCTTTGCGCATTGGCATCGGCAAGTACCGCAGACGATGGAACGTTGAGTTGTACGAGCTATATGATGGTATTGACATAATTCAGCGAATGAAGAGACAGCGGCTACGCTGGCCAGGTCATGTCGTCGGAATGGATGAAAGCACTCCTGCTTTGAAAGTATTCGATGCAGTACCCGCTGGTGAAAGCAGAGGAAGAGGAAGACCTCCACTCCGTTGGAAGGATCAAGTGGAGAGTGACCCGGGTTCACTTGGCATTTCAAACTGGCGCCAGACAGCGAGAAGAAGAAATGAATGGTGAGCTAATATTGATTCGGCGGTTCCAACGCCAATAAAAGAGAAGAAGAATATGAGATTTAATTTTAACTTTATCCTTGAAAATGTGTTTAAAAAAAAAAGAAATTAAAAAATTTGAAATTTTATTTTCTGTAAAAATGGTGCATAACATCTGACATACGAAAACCCCCGGTTTTGATCTCAAAGTTATTAAATAAAAACCCAAAAATTGTAAACACACAGTTTACTAACTCTCTACAAAGACACAGTTTACTTCGCTTCATTTTATACCTGTGTTGTCACCAACGAGTTCCCTGTTGAACTATTGCCCGCATGCCTCTCTGGCAGGCTCTGTTGGTATGTACCTCGGGCGGACCTTCCCAATTGCATTGCAATCTCTGATACTCGTTTTCGCATTTTTTTACTTCTGTACAATTTGAAATTACATGTAATGTTAAGAATAAATCAAACCTCGATTACTTACCCATTGTGTGCCTTTCCGGGTAGGTTTTCAACGAATTATCCGACTTACAAGTAAATGATTGAAATATGTACAAAACGAGTAGAACGAATAAGTTGAAAAAACAGAAAGACAAACAAACAAGTAATTTTAATAGGGTAGTGTGTTTGAGCTTTTCGGCCGTTAATTAAAAGTAAAAACCTTTGTTATCTTCCTCGGGAGTCTAATTTATTTTAAATAAGAAAACATTATTTACAAACATTATACATACACACATCTTTTTCAACAATACCTTAACACAAGGATTCATAACAAAATTACTGAGTCTAGAAATTGAGGCAAATATATAGATTAAAATTATTCTCACTAACATTGGCCACACTAAAGAAGATCTTCGGAGATAACTGGATGAAAAAGATGTCAACTTAATAATAGAACACCACAAACAATACTCGTATTTGAAAGATACAAAAAAACTTTGTGAAAGACATTTAAAGACTAAAATTCAAACGCATATAGAGGACAGCTTTAAAAAATTTGGCCTACGAACTAATAAAGAGTGGTCCATTAACAGAACAGACACTGATGTACCACATGAGTGCCGCTGGTTATTATCCCTAGGAAAGAAGTTTGCATTACCAGTCTCAAGGATAACCTTTTCCCCTATAAACGTGATCGCAGATATTGAACAAGGCATACAAATGATAGAAGATGACAGACATAAGGACACGGTGAGATGTAATATGGCGGGAAAAATCAACAGGTATTAAAAAAAAATAAAAAGAAATCCAAAAGATAAGTTTATACTCAAAATCTACGATGAAACACAAAATTTTTTAAAAAATATAAGTACTCTATAGTCGTCATAAATGCAGACAAAGGTAACAAACCTGTCATATTGTATCAATCAGATTACAAAAATAAAATGAAAGACCTTTTAAGTGACAAACAAACATATAAGATCATAAGGATCGATCGGACGCAACAATTGTTGAAAAAAAATAATACCATTATAAACGAAATCTATAAACAAAAATGCATAGACGCCAAACTCAGACAACAACTGACGTGCCATGCAGCTTCAGCGCCAAGATTATACGGACTTCCTAAAATTCACAAAGAAAATACCCCACTTAGACCCATCTCGTCATCAATTAACGTGCCGTGCCATAAGCTGGCTAAATATATAGGAGCCCTTCAGGTTAAGAACAAACTTAGCAAGATCACTACTGAAGATGACGAAATGTTAATATCTTTTGACGAAATATATCAGCTCAATTCACACTCAGGACTTTTATGAAAAACTGGAAGTCTTTGGAAAACCACACAACAATTACGAAAAACAATTTCATTCCATTCTTGATTTTTGCTTGAAAGATAATAATTATTTCGTTTATGATGGAATAGACTATCAGCAGATATATGGAATGCCAATTGGGAACCCCCTATCCCCAACTGTAGCTGATATTGTCTAAGGTACTCCAGCACCCACCTCTTGCAGAAGTGATCTCTGAGCTGACGAGGTATTCGCCGCTGATGTCGTTTAACGTGAGTGGGTGACACTGGGCGTTTCCGGCAGATTCCAGCAGGAAATCATTCGGCGTTACTGGATTTTCTTGATCGTCGGATATGGGTAGAAGCGAGAGAAGCCGAGAGTTGTCTAAATTTTCTGTGTTGAGCGGAAAACAATTTAATGTTTGTTCACGTGGGGCGCCTTCCTTTGGCGTTTGACACAACACTCGCTTGAGGGGTTACATATAGAAAGAATTAAAAAAAATTGATTTTTTTAATTTAATTTTCGTAATGTACATGTATTCAAGTAAACACCGGTGTGGCGTAATCTCGTTTTTAATCAAAATTATGTTTTTCAAATCGGTGACCAAGACTTCTCCTGAACGGCTGAACCAATAGTCTCAAAGTTTTAAACGGCCTTCTGAACAATGTCTTCCAGTACCAACCGTTTGAAAGTTATTTTTAATGCGCAATTCAAGACCAAAATAGAGAAAATTTTAATTTTTTTGTGAGAAGCCGCTATTTTGTAAACAATTTTTTTTTGTCTTATTCCTTCGATTAATCACAAGATTATACATTTGTTTAACGAAATCCGTTTGACTGTTTCGTTTTAGATGATTAACTTCAGAAATACAATGGTTAACGCAAAACATCGTTTTTGGGGAGGGGACCCTTAAGACTTGCTTTAGCAGCTTCAAAAACTGTTATTTTTATAAATAAAAAATTGCTAAATACTCTTCAAAGGTGCCATAATATGTGTACAAATGCTCAAAATAATAAAGCTAAAAGTCCGCCGCGCGAAAAATGTTTGAAAACCCTAATTTTTTAGGGTTCCTAACTAGATATAACTCCTTAACATATTGCAATATCCTCTTCTAAATCCACTCAATGCCTGGTTGGAACAGTTCCTTTTGTACGCGTTCGCAGTCGAAAAACTCCGGAAATCTTCTGGCTTCGTTACGAAATTCTGAATTACGAGGGTTAGCAAGTACTGTGGTTGTAATCGTCCCTTGCGGTTGGAGCTGTTTCTTCGGCAGGCAAATCGTGCTTATCTTCTGATAAGAACGACGATTCTTTTGAATAGCCTGCGCCTTTAATAAAAAGCTATGGATGATGAAGACAGATCAGATATAGAAAATCTTTTAAACTTAATAGATCGGAATAATCGTCGTCGAAAATCGCGATAAAAACATGGAAATAGTGGAAGCAGACCGTCACGTGAGCACTTATTTAATTGCTGAGGAACTAAAAATAAGACAGAAAACCGTTTGGAACCATTTGCATAAAAAAATAAATAATAAAACCGAACGAACTTTTTACTTTACCTAATAAATAATAGATTCAACGAAACAATGAAAACACTCACTAAAACCATTGAAATATTAAGACAAAAATTGCAGAAAAATTTCATCAAATAGATCAGTCTAAATAATATGCTTTCCCGTTTTTTTTTATATGGACACACTCACTGAAATAATTGAAATAGAGACAAAAATTGTAGAAAAATGTCATCAAATAGATTAGTCTAAATAATATGCTTTCGCATTTATTTTATATAGACACCATGCTAAAAAAACAAAGATTCTAAATTATAAATAACTTTGAGCATATTCAAAACAATATCATCGCTGCAAATAACAACATTACGGTAGAAAATATCCTAGCAATAGAGAAATAGAAACACTCAAAATTGAATAAATTAAAATTTATAAATTACAAAATATTAAATTTAGGCGTAGCGAAATACAAAAGTAATAAAATTTTGTTTATAATAAAAGTACCCAAACCAATATTAAATGTCAAAAGATATATTCTATCACCACTTGCAGACAATCAAAAATTTTTAATTAACTTTTAAGAAACAGAAGATTTTGATGTCATACCAAAAATGTGTTTTTGAGATCGTTATTCTACCTGAAAGTACCACTTCTACTTTTCAAAAGCCCTTTGGAATTTTTAAAAATATCTTTTTTTGCATCTGAGGTATATTGAATTTACTGAGTTTGCCAAATTCGTCAATGTTCAGAAATTGAGTAGAACTAAATAAGACTTTGAAAATAGTGAGGAAAATAAGTACCAATACTTGAATTTTGAATATTCATAAGAGTTTTGGGGTTGCTGACATGAAATCTGATCGTAATCAGCAACCCCGAAAACCCCCGAAGAACAAGTTTTGGGCAAATCCGAACAATTTTTAAAAAATCTTCCACCATATTGGATCCGCCATTTCAAATTTTTGAAAACTGTCATCGGATTTCGTGTCAGCTTAGAATAAAAATTCAGAAGAATTTTCAAACAGTGGATGGAGAAGTTATGTCAACAGTAATGGCAGCACTTGCTACTCCAATATCATCAAAACCACAGCTTAACCTTCAGAATTGAAAAGGCCTATGCTCGAAAATAAAATCAAAGAAAAAACAATGAACCGTGTAAGCATAATCAGTTGTCGTCGCTTGTTGCTTTGTAGCGACTGTTATGCAAATTGTTTACGTAATTACACTCATGCAATTTGTTTAAGGTAGCCATACACGACATACAAGTATTTTCGATCGGTATGAAATCGTTTCACCATACACGACATACCAATTCATTTTACGTCATTCTTTCAATAGTAAATATATGCGATGAATAAGCGGATAATGTGATTGCACATCTTACCTACCTTCCATCTATAGCAACCTATCTTATGAGAGCGCCATGTGAATGACAAGTTGTCACCGCTCGCCCATACCGTTACTGACGGTTGTCCCGTAAAAACTAGCGGCGATTTGATTTTTTTCCGTAAAACCGGCTCAGCTCATTTCTCGCTCTTATGGTATACAAGGTTGCCAGTATAGACTTTTCAAACTAATATGAAATAAACTAATGTAGTGTGTTTGGGACCCGTCACGTAAAAAACAGCTCCAATGAAAATGTTAACAACGCCTCGGATGAGATACCCCCTTTCTGTTGACGACCCCTGCAAACGAACTAAGGATCACGATTTGAGGGCGTGCACCTGGAATGTCCGGTCCCTTAATTGGGAAGGTGCCGCTGCCCAGCTGATTGATGTCCTCGTAAGAATAAAGGCTGACATCACTGCCGTCCAAGAAGTGCGATGGATGGGACAAGGACGAAAGCGAGTAGGTTCTTGTGACATTTACTACAACAGCCATATAAAGGAGCGAAAATTTGGTGTCGGATTTGTGGTGGGAGAGAGACTCCGTCGTCGAGTACTGGAAGAGAAGGACGATTTGGTCAAAGATGCCTTTTATGAGCGCCTAGAGCATACTTATGAGCGCTGCCCCCGACACGATGTGAAAATCATGCTTGGCGATTTTAATGCCAGGGTGGGCAAAGAAGGTATCTTTGGTTCGACAGTTGGAAAATTCAGCCTCCACAACGAAACATCACCTAATGGGTTGCGGCTGATCGACTTCGCCGGGGCCCGAAATATGGTTGTCTGTAGTACTAGATTCCAGCACAAAAAATACATCAAGCTATTTAGCTGTCCCTTGATCGAAAAACACTAAACCAGATCGAACATGTTGTGAAAGACGAGAAACATATCTCCAGTATTCTTAACGGGCGTACACTCCGAGGACAAAACATCGACTCTGACAAGGTAGTTCGCAGCGAAGATACGCACGCGCCTCTGTGTTTCGAAGAACGCCCGTCAACAAACACAAGGAAAGTTCGACGTCGAAAAGCTGCAATCACAACAGACTGCCGAACGATTTTCTCCTCGACTTGCACTCCTGCTCTCTGAGAGCACTCATCAGCAACTCGGTATAAGGGAACTGTGGGACGGCATTTCAAGCTCCCTACTTACAGCTGCAAACGAAACTATTGGATTTCGTAAAGGTCGCAAAAACAGCTGGTACGATGAAGACTGCCGTGTCGTAGTGGAGAGAAAACAGACTGCCTACCTCCCAACGTTACGATCGACCACAACACGTGCGGGATGGGATACTGAGAGCTGAAGAGGGAAGCAAGACGCATCTGCAGACAAAAAAAGAAAGAGGCCGAGATGCGTGAGGATGAAGAGCTAGAAAACGGAGTAACCGGAGATAGTGAACCCGAAACCCCAAACGACGACGATGGAAAAGACGTTCCACTACCTGACCATGAAGGAGTTAAAATAGCAATAGCTCGCTTAAAAAACAACAAGGCGGCTGGAGCTGACGATCTACCGGCAGAACTATACAAATATGGCGGTGAAGAGCTGACAAGGTGCATGCATAAGCTACTTTGCAGAATATGGTCGGACGAAAGCATGCCCGACGATTGGAATTTAAGTGTGCTCTGCCCAATCCATAAAAAAGGGGACCCCACAGTCTGCGCCAATTATCGTGGAATAAGCCTCCATAATATCGCCTATAAGGTCCTGTCGAGCATATTGTGTGAAAGACTAAAGCCCACCGTCAACAAACTGATTGGACCTTATCAGTGTGGCTTTAGACCTGGTGAGCCAACCATTGGCCAGACATTCACCGTGCGCCAAATCTTGGAAAAGTCCCGTGAAAAGAGAATCGACACCCACCACCTCTTCGTCGATTTTAAAGCCGCCTTCGACAGCACGAATAGGAGCTGCCTTTACGCCGCTATGTCTGAATTTGGTATCCCCGCAAAACTTATACGTTAAGCAACACTAAAAGCTCCGTCAGGATCGAGAAGTACCTCTTCGAGCCGTTCGATACCGAACAAGGTTTCAGACAGGGTTATTCCTTACCATGTGACTCTTTTAATTTAATGCGGGAGAAAATAATACGAGCTGCAGAGCTAAATAGAGAAGGTACAATCTTCTATAAGAGTGTACAGCTGCTGGCGTACGCCGATGATATCGACATTATTGGCCTTAACAACCGCGCCCTGAGCTCTGTTTTCTACAGACTTGATAAAGAAGCGAAACGAATGGGTCTGGTAGTGAATGAGGGCAAGACGAAATATCTCCTGTCATCAAACAAACAGTCATCGCATTCGCGACTCGGCTCCCACGTCACTGTTGACAGTCATAACTTCGAGGTCGTAGATAATGTCGTCTATCTAGGAACCAGCATCAACATCAATAATAAAGTCAGCCTTGAAATCCAGCGCCAACAGATGCTACTTTGGACTAAGTAGGCAATTGAAAAGTAAAGTCATCTCTCGGCGAACGAAAACTAAACTCTACAAGTCCCTCATGGTTCCCGTCCTGCTATATGGTGCGGAAGCATGGACGATGACAACATCTGATGAGTCGGCTTTATACCGCAGACGATGAAACGATGAGCTGTACGAGTTATACGACGACATTGACATAGTTCAGCGAATCAAGAAGCAGCGTCTACGCTGGCTAGGCCATGTGGTCCGGATGGATACGAATACTCCAGCTTTGAAAGTTTTCGATGCAGTACCCGCCGGTGGAAGCAGAGGAAGAGGAAGACCTTCACTCCGTTGGAAGGGCCAGGTAGAGAAGGACCTGGCTGTACTTGGTATTTCCAATTGGCGCAACATTTCCAACAGCAAAAATAAGAAGCGAATGGCGTACCATTGTTAACTCGGCTAAAATCGCGTAAGCGGTGTCTACGCCAGTAAAGTAAGTAAGTACAATAAGTGTGTAGTTTTTTAAAAAGAAGAGAAAACTAAATACGTCATTAATTATTTATTACCATATAGATGATGTATATTTGATTAGTTTATATTCAAGCATATAAATTATGAAATTTTTGACGAAAATTATAAATTTGTTTAAAAGTGTGCAAACACACTGGCAGCTGGCAACATTTCGCCGCCGCTCGCAGCGTCGATAACTCGTGTATGTACATCGCTCTTCCAGTCGGCTGTTATGGACGGAAGCTATGTAAAATGGGTAGTTGCAGCATTACTCCCTCACATACCGATCGAAAACACTTGTATAGGCCTCTGGAGACGGTCAAATAATTTCATCAAGTATTGCATATGTGTGAGTAAGGTATTCGTATCTTGTTCGCAAGCGATGAAATAAACTCGCTCGAAGCGTTCGCAAAGATGACTAGATACGAAACTTACTCAAAATCACTCAAATTGCAGCTGAGAGCGTTCCCCCATCTCACATTCTAATGTTGGCAGGAGTGTCAGATCGGGGAACATTCAGCAGCTGATGTGCAAAACACACCAGTACCACTTTGTCAATAAAAAATCCATTGCTTTTGTTTCTAAAGAAATTTGCTTCAGCAGTAAATATTAAAGAAATTATTGTAATTTTATTCTATTTCTCAATAAAATATTTTAGTGAAATTGTATTTAAAGACGTCGTTGTTTGTAATAAAATACCCAAATTATACCTAATAATCCAAAGAAGTCACTTTTCTGTCACAGTGGCACTGTTCAGAAATGTTATAAAAAATGCGGATTTTTGAGCGCTCTCACGAAATAAAGAGCTTCGTATCTAGTCATCTTTGGCGTTCGGTCGTGATGTCGTCGTCGGAAGATGATTTGTTTTTATTGGCATCTGCTGCCATATTGTTGAAGAAAACGAAAACAAATAAAAGAAAGTAACAATGGACGCACATTATACACATGAAAACCATCTTGATGAATTTAAATTAAACAGTGAAATGGAATACTGTAATTTTTTGCGAATGGATTCAGAAACATTCGACGAACTTTTAGTCATGGTGAATCCATTGATTGAAAAAAAGGACACAATAATGCGAGAAGCAATTTCACCCAGTATGCGGCTGTCGGCAACATTGAGATTTTTGGCGACTGGATGGCAATCTCCCCCAGATCCCTTGGACTAATTATTACTGAAACCTGCGAGACAATTAATTCAAGTCTTTCAAGTGTTATTGTATTTTGCAGTGCTATAAGCCGTCATTTTATTTTTATTTACTTGGTGCGGTGAAAAGTTACTTCTTTGAGAACTAGAATGCGCTGCTACTGCAAAAAAGTTCATATCTAGGCAAACTTACCAAATTTCCGTACGATACTGCCCTTAGTTTTGTTTTGACAGCTGATTGTTGTTTACGAGTTTGGCATCCTCGCGTGAGCTGAGTTTTTTTTTATTGATGAGCCATCTTTTGAGGTTTGGGAAGGGATAATAGTCCGAGGGAGCCAAATCAGGCGAATACGGTGGATTTGGAAGCAATTGGAGCCCTATGTTATTGATTTTAGCCATGGATGCGATACTCTTGTACGCGCAAATCGTTTTTGTTTTCTTAGTAACTTTAGATTTTTGACAGTTAATGCAATATGATGTCCAGCTCTTAAATTTTTTACGCATATTAGGCCAAAAATATTTAGATAGAATGAGACGTCGAGTTGTTCGAACACTTCGACGTGATAGAGGTTGCACTTTTTTTTAAAAATAATTTTTCGCATTGAATTAGGAACATATGGTTTAAAAGGTCACACCAAATACTAAGATTTAGAATAGGTATATGAATTTATTTTAAACTACTATTAACATTTGGATCTGAAATAATATTTTTAAGTAATTCGTCTTCTTGTTCTTCTTCATAAAAATATTGAAAATTTTTGTCTATTTTTGAAATTGAATTAATTTCTGGGATACGAGAAAAAATATCGGCAATTTTATTATCTTTATCACAAATGTATCTAATATCATTAGTAAATTGTGTAATATATTCTAAATGACTAATTTGACGAGGAGGTTTATCTAAGACTTTCACTGCTTTAATTTTTCCATTACACTGTTTCATAAATCGCACAGGGGTAGATTTTTTTTTTTGATATTATGGTCTGAAATTTTATGATCATCGAGTTTCTTACATTTCAAGCATTTGTCACTGGAATACATATATTAATCCAATTTTTGTTTCGGATGCATCCGCTGTACGTGTATTAAGGGGTTATGCCACTCTAGGATTTTCAAAAAAACATTTTTTTTTTTGCTTTAAATAGTTCCTTAGGGTCTCAGAAATAACATATTGCAGGATTATGGCTCGGAAAAATCTCTAAATAATTTATTTTCGAAGTTCCTTGCAAGGCTGCACGGTACGCACACGGTACAACTTAAAACTTTAAACGCGTTTATCTCCAAACTACATTTTTCGAGTTGGCCGAACCAACAACTCGTACAATTTCCAACCGATTAGGTTCAAATTTGACACACATCTTTAAAAATACATTTTTTAAGGTATCACGTAGGATTTTTTTTTATTCTATATAGTTCATTTGTTATTAACAATTAACTAATGATTTTTTAGTCGAAATTAGAAAGTTTAACTTTAGAAGTGCGCCATTTGATCATTGTTGAAGAAAACGAAAACAAATAAAAGAAAGTAACAATGGACGCACATTATACACATGAAAACCATCTTGATGAATTTAAATTAAACAGTGAAATGGAATACTGTAATTTTTTGCGAATGGATTCAGAAACATTCGACGAACTTTTAGTCATGGTGAATCCATTGATTGAAAAAAAGGACACAATAATGCGAGAAGCAATTTCACCCAGTATGCGGCTGTCGGCAACATTGAGATTTTTGGCGACTGGATGGCAATCTCCCCCAGATCCCTTGGACTAATTATTACTGAAACCTGCGAGACAATTAATTCAAGTCTTTCAAGTGTTATTGTATTTTGCAGTGCTATAAGCCGTCATTTTATTTTTATTTACTTGGTGCGGTGAAAAGTTACTTCTTTGAGAACTAGAATGCGCTGCTACTGCAAAAAAGTTCATATCTAGGCAAACTTACTAAATTTCCGTACGATACTGCCCTTAGTTTTGTTTTGACAGCTGATTGTTGTTTACGAGTTTGGCATCCTCGCGTGAGCTGAGTTTTTTTTTTATTGATGAGCCATCTTTTGAGGTTTGGGAAGGGATAATAGTCCGAGGGAGCCAAATCAGGCGAATACGGTGGATTTGGAAGCAATTGGAGCCCTATGTTATTGATTTTAGCCATGGATGCGATACTCTTGTACGCGCAAATCGTTTTTGTTTTCTTAGTAACTTTAGATTTTTGACAGTTAATGCAATATGATGTCCAGCTCTTAAATTTTTTACGCATATTAGGCCAAAAATATTTAGATAGAATGAGACGTCGAGTTGTTCGAACACTTCGACGTGATAGAGGTTGCACTTTTTTTAAAAATAATTTTTCGCACTGAATTAGGAACATATGGTTTAAAAGGTCACACCAAATACTAAGATTTAGAATAGGTATATGAATTTATTTTAAACTACTATTAACATTTAGATCTGAAAAAATATTTTTAAGTAATTCGTCTTCTTGTTCTTCTTCATAAAAATATTGAAAATTTTTGTCTATTTTTGAAATTGAATTAATTTCTGGGATACGAGAAAAAATATCGGCAATTTTATTATCTTTACCACAAATGTATCTAATATCATTAGTAAATTGTGTAATATATTCTAAATGACTAATTTGACGAGGAGGTTTATCTAAGACTTTCACTGCTTTAATTTTTCCATTACACTGTTTCATAAATCGCACAGGGGTAGATTTTTTTTTTTGATATTATGGTCTGAAATTTTATGATCATCGAGTTTCTTACATTTCAAGCATTTGTCACTGGAATACATATATTAATCCAATTTTTGTTTCGGATGCATCCGCTGTACGTGTATTAAGGGGTTATGCCACTCTAGGATTTTCAAAAAAACATTTTTTTTTTTGCTTTAAATAGTTCCTTAGGGTCTCAGAAATAACATATTGCAGGATTATGGCTCGGAAAAATCTCTAAATAATTTATTTTCGAAGTTCCTTGCAAGGCTGCACGGTACGCACACGGTACAACTTAAAACTTTAAACGCGTTTATCTCCAAACTACATTTTTCGAGTTGGCCGAACCAACAACTCGTACAATTTCCAACCGATTAGGTTCAAATTTGACACACATCTTTAAAAATACATTTTTTAAGGTATCACGTAGGATTTTTTTTTATTCTATATAGTTCATTTGTTATTAACAATTAACTGATGATTTTTTAGTCGAAATTAGAAAGTTTAACTTTAGAAGTGCGCCATTTGATCATGAATCAATATATCGAAAAAATCCTACGTGTTACTTTAGCTATTGTAATATAAAATAAAAAAAAATTTAGATACTCAAGATATTTCAAAATTTACAGGAGCAGTTAGTTCGGCCACGTACCCCTTGAACCATAGAGGAGTCGAAGCACGACCGCTACAGCGCCACCATTCTTCAAGAAATATTTATAAGAAATTATTTTTTTACACCTAAAAAGATGTATAATAAACTTCTTATATTATATTTTTAATTGACTCTATGGTTTTTCTAAAAAAAATGCACATAAAACACCTATTTTACATTAGAATTGTACCAAATACCTGACTGTATGTGGATTCTCTGTTCATATTAATATTAAAGTCTCCAACAATTAGATTGGGAGCGTTCAGCGAACTGCGCTTGGTAAACATGTTTACTGAGCAGACGCTTAACGCAGTGAGTAGTTACTGTTATCCCTGTTATTGTTGTTGTAGCGGTTCACTAGCCCTGCTTAGGGACAGACTTAATTAATCCAACTCGCCGAGGTCATCTAATGGGAGGTTCAGGAAACGTGCTGTTTCGACGGGATTATTGAGTATTTTGTTGCGGCCCCTGGAGTTTTGCGGCAATAACGGTTGTTGCGGAGTGCAGGCTATCGAGTGTGGCTCCTAATATGTTTGGGTTGTTTATAGTCGGAACTTTTACGTCATCGACCTTCACATCTTATTCAAGCTTGCACCCCTTCGTCCAGCTGGTGAAGAGAGTAGCCGGGGATTTAGTTGGTTGTATTTTTAACTGCAATGAAGAAGTGAGAAAGGGCGGCAAGATAGCAGTTCACTTTCGAACAAAGTTCATCAATATCCTGGCCAGACGCCAATATCGTGCCATCATCGGCAAACGGGGTTAGGGAAACTTCTTTCCGGTAGTGGAGGGAGCTTCGATATGTAAAAAAAATTCGGTTTTGTTTTAGGCCATTGACTATCTGAGTGTTTATGGCGTTAAGTGCTGTTGTGGTACTGTGCATTTTCCGGAAGCCATGCTGATGTGCTGCTGGACGCAGATGGTTGGTGAAAGTCGGAAGCAGCAAGGCTTCAAGTGTCTTCGCTACTGGGGAGAGGGGAGTTATCGGCCAATAAGACTCTCTTTTGTTGGCTGGTTTCTCCGGCTTGAGTAGCGGGACCACCCTGCCAGTTTCCCACACGTCAGGTATCATTAGGTTGGTCAAAGACAAGTTGAGGACCTTGTTGAGGAAGTCTGCTCCCGCTGGTCCAAAATGTTTTAGCATCAGCATCAGCTTATTCCGTAAGGGCCGATGGATTTGGAGGCTTTCGCCTTCCCGATGACCCCGTGAACCTCTTCCCTGCGATTCTCTAACTCATCTCTTGCGATAATCGACAACTGACATTTCCATTTAATAAAATGGCGGCACCATAGCTTAACAAAACGTCAAAATATGCGAAAAGCACAAAGAGGAATGACAAAAACAACTAAATTCGTTATAGCAATTATTTTTATTAAATGAATATCAATGCATTACAAAGTTTATCACATCAAAAACATGTACGGTTTTCACTTCCAAAATTACGCTGCATGACTTTTCGCTCTGTAGAGGACCTCCAAATAAAAGAATCGTGCCGCGCTACTGGGTACCTAGCATTTGCCGCCAAAATCTTGAGATAAGGAACACAAATCTACAGTGACTCACACTCTTGTACTTTATTTTTGGAAACTTAAAAGCAGTAAATTAATTAATTCACATCGCAAAAATTAAAGAACTAGCTCGTAACATACAAAATTCACACAACTAACCGAATTTTTAGAAAACTAATGATTATTAATACTTCGTAGCAAATCCTTTTGCAGATAAAAATAGCTTCTAGTCTTCTTGGTATAGAGGCAAAGAGTTTTTGATGAAATTTCTGTGGTATTGCATTCCACGCCTCCTGAATTGACATTTTGAGCTCAGAAATATTAGAATGTGCCCTTTGGTACACTTTTCGACATACTTCTTGCCATAAGTTCTCAATAACATTAAGACCTGGGGATTGGGTAGGTGTATCCAATACATGAGATAAATTATGTATTAACCAAGTATGAGCAATCTTTGATTTGTGCTATATATATAATTATTATTATTATTTGTATATTATATTAAAAGTCTATTAACATTTCTTTAAATTTATGTTTTTTTTTTCAGGTACCGGAAACAGAATTAGAGTGGAGAGCACTTGCGGAAGGCTTTGTGAAAATTGGAATTTCCCCAATTGCATAGGAGCCATCGACAGTAAACATGTTGCTATCAAAAAACCGTCTGAGTCCTTCTCATTGTGTTACAACTATAACAAATTTCACAGCATTGTTCTCATGACGACGGTCAATGCAAATTATGAATTTATAGTTTTATATTTATAGATAATGCGTTCCAAATGCATTTCATGTGACATTCGTATTTTACATTTTTGCCTCAATATGAGTTTTCTATCTATTGAATTCAATGAGTGCGCATCAACCTGTCCTACATAGCTTCGGATGGCTCGTGCTCAGACTATGTTTGTGTGTAGCAATAACTACAAACAATGCATCATTTAAGCTTCTATCATATTAAAAGTACACTATTTTTATTAATTCATGCCACCAGCATTACAAATCGATAAAAACATTCAATTTAATTGAATAAAAAAACAGGCCACTGGATCGAAGACACTGTCTTTCCAACCGCATCAATCGCTCCAACATGAAAGTAGACTTGCGACCAAGCCTTGCCAGCTACCCCGCCAACTCCAAAGTAAATTAAAAAGGAAAGTGGCGCAGTCGGTACTCATTTTTTTCCTTTTATATAGAAAGGAGCGTGAAACAGAATAAATTAATAATAGTGCAGTGACGACTCACTTTAAATCGGTGTACATACCACTAATTTATTAAAGAACGAACATTTGTTTTCCGTAATAGTGTAGTGACAACGCACGGCAAATCAGTGCACGAATCGCTAAACGACAAAGAACAAATTAAGTAACTATAAAAATCTTGTGAAAGTGCAGCAATCACTTCGTATTAGTGAAAGCCACAAAGGCAGAATAGAAAAGCAAAAACGTCAAAATTCGACCAGCAATGCAAAGGAGATTTGACGAAAGGAGAATGGAGCAACAAGAAATGGCCAACGTGGATATTGTGGAGCAGCTTGCAAGAAGGGAACAGCAACTGGAACAACTCAGACCCGCTTATTTCGACTTACAGCAGAGACAACAGCAGGATCGTGACATCCTGGAGAGGCCAGTGAAAAATGTTAATCATCTTCCAGTTTTCTCAGGACAAGGAGACGTTACCGTCAACTTATTTTTTAGCAGCTTGGAATACCTGATATCAATGCTACAAAACGAAGAAAATAGGAAAGAGGTAGTTAGAGCTATATACTACAAAACCATCCAAAGGGAAGCAAAAAATTCGATTATCAATATCCCCGAGCCGGATAACTGGAAACTTATCAAGGACACATTAAAGTTGAGATACAAGCCAGACACCGAACCTCATCAAATTTACAGAAGAATTGCCAATTTACAAGTTAATACAGTAAGTGAATTAATTGATAAGATGCAAATTATTAAATATAAAACAGATGAATTAATAGTATATTACAATGGTGAATTTGGCATAGATTTAACAAATATAGATAGCTTGTTAGTAAATATTATTAAGGAAATAACACAGGGAACGTTATTGGACAAAATTTATGAGCAGAGAGAATTAAAAAATATTTTATACATAATGAACCAAAGACGATTTGAACACACGAAAGAAGAAAGGCACAGAAATCAGTACCAAAATAAGGAAAATATTGACAGGGTATATTATGGTAGGGAAGCAATTAATAAGCGACAATGTCAGGATAGAAACAAATGGAATCCAAATTTGTATAGACACGAAGAACAAAACGGTTTTATTAGGAATAACACAATCAAGTTCGTTGGAGTCCTCATAGATAAAATCAATCAGATCCCATGGAAATTGGCAATGTAGAAATAAATTACAGTAAGGCGTCAGGACACCCTAATCACAAGTTTGGCCAAAATCGCTTAAACTTGGGTAGGCAAAGCCTAAAAGGACCTGATATTAATAACACCGTTTTTTTTTACCAGGCGGCCACAGAATGCCTGCCAAAGATAAAATTAAAAATTGAAAATAAAGAATACGTAGCACTGATAGATGCAGATGCTAGCCTTAGTTTAATTAATAAGGAAGTAAATGACTTTAAAATATATAAATTGAAATATCCCATAACCTTTAGTACATTGACAAATAAAGATAGAATAAATTATGAAATGCACACAAAAAGTCCGGAGTAATTTAATTTACCTAAAAACGCCAGGATTCGGTGGAAGGTCACTCCATTAAAAGGAAGGTCTTATGATTTCATTATAGGTATCAATGTATTAATCTTTTTAAATGCCTAAATAAATATAGAAAAAGGACAAATAAGACTAAATGGAAAGGTATCCAAATTTCTTAATAACCCTTATAAATTTAATCAAATTTGTATGCTTGAAGCTGCCGATCCTGAACTCGAAAGGCTTCAATTAAATCATTTAAATAACGGAGAACGTAGAAAAATTATAAAATAATTAAACCGATATCATAAATTATTGTTTAGAGAAGGCGATTTACTAACTAATACAACCGAAATTCAATAAGAAATAAAAACCATTACACAAATTTATTCAAAACTATATAGATATCCACCTCAACACGAAACAGAAGTAAGGAAACAGGTCAGAGAAATGGAAGAACAAGGTACCTATAATTGGAAAAAGCTATTCAAGATATGCAAGCCCGCTTATAGTCGTACCGAAGAAAACGGATAATTCAGGCGAAAAAAAATATCGTAATAGTAATAGACTATAGAAAGTTAAATGAAATAACTATTGGCGACAAATATCCTTTACTCAATATATACTCAATCCTAGATAAATTAGGTAGAGCTCAGTATTTTACAACATTAGACTTAGCAAAAGGTTATCACCAAATTCTAGTAAAAGAAGAAGACAGAAAAAACTGCCTTCGTAACCCCACATGACTTATATGAATTTATAAGGATGCCATTTGGCCTTAAGAATGCGCCAGCCACATTCCAACGGCTGATGAATGAAATCTTAAGAGATTATATTAATAAAACCTGTGTAGTATACTTAGATGATATTTAGATCTTTAGCACTTCTTTAACTGAGCAGATTAAAGCAATAGGAGACATTTTCAAAATTCTCAAAAGTAAAAATTTGAAGGTACAAATAGATAAATGCAACTTTCTGAAGAAATAAACTGAATTTTTTGGGCACATTTCAACAAAGGAGGGAATGAAACCAAATCCAAATAAAATTGTGTCTCGTACTGGCCGCAACAAAAACTTCGTTTGTGTTTGTTTATTCACTTTCTTTGTTTTGCCTAATATTACTTTCACTCCAAGCGTTGGCAGTAGCATCTGTCGGCAAATAGTTGTATAATTCAAAGCCATGAATTGTTGGCACGGTTGCACCCGGTGTGTACCTACCCAGTGGTATAAGTCTCCTAAAGGAGGTGTTGGTGTGCCATGGTGGCGTGCGCTATACAACTCTGTCCCTTTGAGTAATGGGGGCGCCGCCAAATGATTGGGCATCAATACTCACTCGCCTGAGAATTCTGAAGGCCGACGCGTAGCTTGCGGCCTAGCTCACATCTTATTCAAGTCTGCACTCCTTCGTCCAGCTGGTGAAGAGAGTAGCCGGGGATTTAGTTGGTTGTATTTTTAACTGCAGTGAAGAAGTGAGGAAGGGCGGCAAGATAGCAGTTCACTTTCGAACAAAGGTCATCAAAATCCTGGCCAGACGCCAATATCGTGGCATCATCGGCAAACGAGGTTAGGGAAACTCCTTCCGGTAGTGGAGGGAGCTTCGATATTTAAAAAAAATTCGATGTTTCCCCTCGGAATATAACTGACCATGACCAACCTCTGCTACCCCGACGGTCAGGAGGATTCCTCAACGTCCGTGAGCAGCACTGAACGGTTTATGGTGTCAAAACCTTTTGACAAATCCAGTAGTGCTACCAGGACTGTTCTCCCGCAAGGTCGGTTTTGTTTTAGGCCATTGACTATCTGAGTGTTTATGGCGTTAAGTGCTGTTGTGGTACTGTGCACTTTCCGGAAGCCATGCTGATGTGCTGCTGGATGGTGGGTGAAAGTCGGGAGCAGCAAGGCTTCAAGTGTCTTCGCTACTGGAGGGGAGTTATCGGCCAATAAGACCCTCCTTTGTTGGCTGGTTTCTCCGGCTTGAGTAGCGGGACCACCCTGCCAGTTTCCCACACGTCAGGTATCATTAGGTTGGTCAAAGACAAGTTGAGGACCTTGGTGAGGAAGTCTGCTCCCGCTGGTCCAAGATGTTTTAGCATCAGCATCAGCTTATTCCGTAAGGGCCGATGGATTTGGAACCCATGAACCTCTTCCCTGCGATTCTCTAACTCATCTCTTGCGATAATCGACAACTGACATTTCCATTTAATAAAATGGCGGCACCACAGCTTAACAAAACGTCAAAATATGCGAAAAGCACAAAGAGGAATGACAAAAACAACTAAATTCGTTATAGCAATTATTTTTATTAAATGAATATCAATGCATTACAAAGTTTATCACATCAAAAACATGTACGGTTTCCACTTCCAAAATTACGCTGCATGACTTTTCGCTCTGTAGAGCACCTCCAAATAAAAGAATCGTGCCGCGCTACTGGGTACCTAGCATTTGCCGCCAAAATCTTGAGATAAGGAACACAAATCTACAGTGACTCACACTCTTGTACTTTATTTTTGGAAACTTAAAAGCAGTAAATTAATTAATTCACATCGCAAAAATTAAAGAACTAGCTCGTAACATACAAAATTCACACAACTAAAAGAATTTTTAGAAAACTAATGATTATTAATACTTCGTAGCAAATCCTTTTGCAGATAAAAATAGCTTCTAGTCTTCTTGGTATAGAGGCAAAGAGTTTTTGATGAAATTTCTGTGGTATTGCATTCCACGCCTCCTGAATTGACATTTTGAGCTCAGAAATATTAGAATGTGCCCTTTGGTACACTTTTCGACATACTTCTTGCCATAAGTTCTCAATAACATTAAGACCTGGGGATTGGGTAGGTGTATCCAATACATGAGATAAATTATATATTAACCAAGTATGAGCAATCTTTGATTTGTGCTATATATATAATTATTATTATTATTTGTATATTACATTAAAAGTCTATTAACATTTCTTTAAATTTATGTTTTTTTTTCAGGTACCGGAAACAGAATTAGAGTGGAGAGCACTTGCGGAAGGCTTTGTGAAAATTGGAATTTCCCCAATTGCATAGGAGCCATCGACAGTAAACATGTTGCTATCAAAAAACCGTCTGAGTCCGGCTCATTGTGTTACAACTATAAAAAATTTCACAGCATTGTACTCATGACGACGGTCAATGCAAATTATGAATTTATAGTTTTATATTTATAGATAATGCGTTCCAAATGCATTTCATGTGACATTCGTATTTTACATTTTTGCCTCAATATGAGTTTTCTATCTATTGAATTCAATGAGTGCGCATCAACCTGTCCTACATAGCTTCGGATGGCTCGTGCTCAGACTATGTTTGTGTGTAGCAATAACTACAAACAATGCGTCATTTAAGCTTCTATCATATTAAAAGTACACTATTTTATTAATTCATGCCACCCAGCATTACAAATCGATAAAAACATTCAATTTAATTTAATAAAAATATTTGAGTGGGAAAATAGTTTGCTACAACAAGATACAACTGCATGTCATCTGTACGAAGGAAAACATCCCATTTGTCTCTGTCCCGTTTACCTAGCAAACTCGCCAGAATAGAGACTTCGCGAAGCACTTCTTGGTCGATTTTGCGACAACTGTTTGTCCATGACCCAGGTTTTTAAAAAAACAGGCCACTGGATCGAAGACACTGTCTTTCCAACCGCATCAATCGCTCCAACATGAAAGTAGACTTGCGACCAAGCCTTGCCAGCTACCCCGCCAACTCCAAAGTAAATTAAAAAGGAAAGTGGCGCAGTCGGTACTCATTTTTATCCTTTTATATAGAAAGGAGCGTGAAACAGAATAAATTAATAATAGTGCAGTGACGATTCACTTTAAATCGGTGTACGTACCACTAATTAATTAAAGAACGAACATTTGTTTTCCGCAATAGTGTAGTGACAACGCACGGCAAATCGGTGTACGAATCGCTAAACGACAAACAACAAATTAAGTAACTATAATAATCTTGTGAAAGTGCAGCAATCACTTCGTATTAGTGAAAGCCACAAAGGCAGAATAGAAAAGCAAAAACGTCAAAATTCGACCAGCAATGCAAAGGAGATTTGACGAAAGGAGAATGGAGCAACAAGAAATGGCCAACGTGGATATTGTGGAGCAGCTTGCAAGAAGGGAACAGCAACTGGAACAACTCAGACCCGCTTATTTCGACTTACAGCAGAGACAACAGCAGGATCGTGACATCCTGGAGAGGCCAGTGAAAAATGTTAATCATCTTCCAGTTTTCTCAGGACAAGGAGACGTAACCGTCAACTTATTTTTTAGCAGTAAGGCGTCAGGACACCCTAATCACAAGTTTGGCCAAAATCGCTTAAACTTGGGTAGGCAAAGCCTAAAAGGACCTGATATTAATAACACCGTTTTTTTTTACCAGGCGGCCACAGAATGCCTGCCAAAGATAAAATTAAATATTGAAAATAAAGAATACGTAGCACTGATAGATGCAGATGCTAGCCTTAGTTTAATTAATAAGGAAGTAAATGACTTTAAAATATATAAATTGAAATATCCCATAACCTTTAGTACATTGACAAATAAAGATAGAATAAATTATGAAATGCACACAAAAAGTCCGGAGTAATTTAATTTACCTAAAAACGCCAGGATTCGGTGGAAGGTCACTCCATTAAAAGGAAAAGATCTTATGATTTCATTATAGGTATCGATGTATTAATCTTTTTAAATGCCTAAATAAATATAGAAAAAGGACAAATAAGACTAAATGGAAAGGTATCCAAATTTCTTAATAACCCTTATAAATTTAATCAAATTTGTATGCTTGAAGCTGCCGATCCTGAACTCGAAAGGCTTCAATTAAATCATTTAAATAACGGAGAACGTAGAAAAATTATAAAATAATTAAACCGATATCATAAATTATTGTTTAGAGAAGGCGATTTACTAACTAATACAACCGAAATTCAACAAGAAATAAAAACCATGACACAAGAGCAAATTTATTCAAAACTATATAGATATCCACCTCAACACGAAACAGAAGTAAGGAAACAGGTCAGAGAAATGGAAGAACAAGGTACCTATAATTGGAAAAAGCTATTTAAGATATGCAAGCCCGCTTATAGTCGTACCGAAGAAAACGGATAATTCAGGCGAAAAAAATATCGTAATAGTAATAGACTATAGAAAGTTAAATGAAATAACTATTGGCGACAAATATCCTTTACTCAATATAGACTCAATCCTAGATAAATTAGGTAGAGCTCAGTATTTTACAACATTAGACTTAGCAAAAGGTTATCACCAAATTCTAGTGAAAGAAGAAGACAGAGAAAAAACTGCCTTCGTAACCCCACATGACTTATATGAATTTATAAGGATGCCATTTGGCCTTAAGAATGCGCCAGCCACATTCCAACGGCTGATGAATGAAATCTTAAGAGATTATATTAATAAAACCTGTGTAGTATACTTAGATGATATTTAGATCTTTAGCACTTCTTTAACTGAGCAGATTAAAGCAATAGGAGACATTTTCAAAATTCTCAAAAGTAAAAATTTGAAGGTACAAATAGATAAATGCAACTTTCTGAAGAAATAAACTGAATTTTTTGGGCACATTTCAACAAAGGAGGGAATGAAACCAAATCCAAATAAAATTGTGTCTCGTACTGGCCGCAACAAAAACTTCGTTTGTGTTTGTTTATTCACTTTCTTTGTTTTGCCTAATATTACTTTCACTCCAAGCGTTGGCAGTAGCATCTGTCGGCAAATAGTTGTATAATTCAAAGCCATGAATTGTTGGCACGGTTGCACCCGGTGTGTACCTACCCAGTGGTATAAGTCTCCTAAAGGAGGTGTTGGTGTGCCATGGTGGCGTGCGCTATACAACTCTGTCCCTTTGAGTAATGGGGGCGCCGCCAAATGATTGGGCATCAATACTCACTCGCCTGAGAATTCTGAAGGCCGACGCGTAGCTTGCGGCCTAGCTCACATCTTATTCAAGTCTGCACTCCTTCGTCCAGCTGGTGAAGAGAGTAGCCGGGGATTTAGTTGGTTGTATTTTTAACTGCAGTGAAGAAGTGAGGAAGGGCGGCAAGATAGCAGTTCACTTTCGAACAAAGGTCATCAAAATCCTGGCCAGACGCCAATATCGTGGCATCATCGGCAAACGAGGTTAGGGAAACTCCTTCCGGTAGTGGAGGGAGCTTCGATATTTAAAAAAAATTCGATGTTTCCCCTCGGAATATAACTGACCATGACCAACCTCTGCTACCCCGACGGTCAGGAGGATTCCTCAACGTCCGTGAGCAGCACTGAACGGTTTATGGTGTCAAAACCTTTTGACAAATCCAGTAGTGCTACCAGGACTGTTCTCCCGCAAGGTCGGTTTTGTTTTAGGCCATTGACTATCTGAGTGTTTATGGCGTTAAGTGCTGTTGTGGTACTGTGCACTTTCCGGAAGCCATGCTGATGTGGGTGAAAGTCGGGAGCAGCAAGGCTTCAAGTGTCTCCGCTACTGGAGAGAGGGGAGTTATCGGCCAATAAGACCCTCCTTTGTTGGCTGGTTTCTCCGGCTTGAGTAGCGGGACCACCCTGCCAGTTTCCCACACGTCAGGTATCATTAGTCGGGTGCAACCGTGCCAACAAGTTGAGGACCTTGGTGAGGAAGTCTGCTCCCGCTGGTCCAAGATGTTTTAGCATCAGCATCAGCTTATTCCGTAAGGGCCGATGGATTTGGAACCCGTGAACCTCTTCCCTGCGATTCTCTAACTCATCTCTTGCGATAATCGACAACTGACATTTCCATTTAATAAAATGGCGGCACCATAGCTTAACAAAACGTCAAAATATGCGAAAAGCACAAAGAGGAATGACAAAAACAACTAAATTCGTTATAGCAATTATTTTTATTAAATGAATATCAATGCATTACAAAGTTTATCACATCAAAAACATGTACGGTTTCCACTTCCAAAATTACGCTGCATGACTTTTCGCTCTGTAGAGGACCTCCAAATAAAAGAATCGTGCCGCGCTACTGGGTACCTAGCATTTGCCGCCAAAATCTTGAGATAAGGAACACAAATCTACAGTGACTCACACTCTTGTACTTTATTTTTGGAAACTTAAAAGCAGTAAATTAATTAATTCACATCGCAAAAATTAAAGAACTAGCTCGTAACATACAAAATTCACACAACTAACCGAATTTTTAGAAAACTAATGATTATTAATACTTCGTAGCAAATCCTTTTGCAGATAAAAATAGCTTCTAGTCTTCTTGGTATAGAGGCAAAGAGTTTTTGATGAAATTTCTGTGGTATTGCATTCCACGCCTCCTGAATTGACATTTTGAGCTCAGAAATATTAGAATGTGCCCTTTGGTACACTTTTCGACATACTTCTTGCCATAAGTTCTCAATAACATTAAGACCTGGGGATTGGGTAGGTGTATCCAATACATGAGATAAATTATATATTAACCAAGTATGAGCAATCTTTGATTTGTGCTATATATATAATTATTATTATTATTTGTATATTATATTAAAAGTCTATTAACATTTCTTTAAATTTATGTTTTTTTTTCAGGTACCGGAAACAGAATTAGAGTGGAGAGCACTTGCGGAAGGCTTTGTGAAAATTGGAATTTCCCCAATTGCATAGGAGCCATCGACAGTAAACATGTTGCTATCAAAAAACCGTCTGAGTCCGGCTCATTGTGTTACAACTATAAAAAATTTCACAGCATTGTACTCATGACGACGGTCAATGCAAATTATGAATTTATAGTTTTATATTTATAGATAATGCGTTCCAAATGCATTTCATGTGACATTCGTATTTTACATTTTTGCCTCAATATGAGTTTTCTATCTATTGAATTCAATGAGTGCGCATCAACCTGTCCTACATAGCTTCGGATGGCTCGTGCTCAGACTATGTTTGTGTGTAGCAATAACTACAAACAATGCGTCATTTAAGCTTCTATCATATTAAAAGTACACTATTTTATTAATTCATGCCACCCAGCATTACAAATCGATAAAAACATTCAATTTAATTTAATAAAAATATTTGAGTGGGAAAATAGTTCGCTACAACAAGATACAACTGCATGTCATCTGTACGAAGGAAAACATCCCATTTGTCTCTGTCCCGTTTACCTAGCAAACTCGCCAGAATAGAGACTTCGCGAAGCACTTCTTGGTCGACTTTGCGACAACTGTTTGTCCATGACCCAGGTTTTTAAAAAAACAGGCCACTGGATCGAAGACACTGTCTTTCCAACCGCATCAATCGCTCCAACATGAAAGTAGACTTGCGACCAAGCCTTGCCAGCTACCCCGCCAACTCCAAAGTAAATTAAAAAGGAAAGTGGCGCAGTCGGTACTCATTTTTTTCCTTTTATATAGAAAGGAGCGTGAAACAGAATAAATTAATAATAGTGCAGTGACGACTCACTTTAAATCGGTGTACATACCACTAATTTATTAAAGAACGAACATTTGTTTTCCGTAATAGTGTAGTGACAACGCACGGCAAATCAGTGCACGAATCGCTAAACGACAAAGAACAAATTAAGTAACTATAAAAATCTTGTGAAAGTGCAGCAATCACTTCGTATTAGTGAAAGCCACAAAGGCAGAATAGAAAAGCAAAAACGTCAAAATTCGACCAGCAATGCAAAGGAGATTTGACGAAAGGAGAATGGAGCAACAAGAAATGGCCAACGTGGATATTGTGGAGCAGCTTGCAAGAAGGGAACAGCAACTGGAACAACTCAGACCCGCTTATTTCGACTTACAGCAGAGACAACAGCAGGATCGTGACATCCTGGAGAGGCCAGTGAAAAATGTTAATCATCTTCCAGTTTTCTCAGGACAAGGAGACGTAACCGTCAACTTATTTTTAGCAGCTTGGAATACCTGATATCAATGCTACAAAACGAAGAAAATAGGAAAGAGGTAGTTAGAGCTATATACTACAAAACCATCCAAAGGGAAGCAAAAAATTCGATTATCAATATCCCCGAGCCGGATAACTGGAAACTTATCAAGGACACATTAAAGTTGAGATACAAGCCAGACACCGAACCTCATCAAATTTACAGAAGAATTGCCAATTTACAAGTTAATACAGTAAGTGAATTAATTGATAAGATGCAAATTATTAAATATAAAACAGATGAATTAATAGTATATTACAATGGTGAATTTGGCATAGATTTAACAAATATAGATAGCTTGTTAGTAAATATTATTAAGGAAATAACACAGGGAACGTTATTGGACAAAATTTATGAGCAGAGAGAATTAAAAAATATTTTATACATAATGAACCAAAGACGATTTGAACACACGAAAGAAGAAAGGCACAGAAATCAGTACCAAAATAAGGAAAATATTGACAGGGTATATTATGGTAGGGAAGCAATTAATAAGCGACAATGTCAGGATAGAAACAAATGGAATCCAAATTTGTATAGACACGAAGAACAAAACGGTTTTATTAGGAATAACACAATCAAGTTCGTTGGAGTCCTCATAGATAAAATCAATCAGATCCCATGGAAATTGGCAATGTAGAAATAAATTACAGTAAGGCGTCAGGACACCCTAATCACAAGTTTGGCCAAAATCGCTTAAACTTGGGTAGGCAAAGCCTAAAAGGACCTGATATTAATAACACCGTTTTTTTTTACCAGGCGGCCACAGAATGCCTGCCAAAGATAAAATTAAATATTGAAAATAAAGAATACGTAGCACTGATAGATGCAGATGCTAGCCTTAGTTTAATTAATAAGGAAGTAAATGACTTTAAAATATATAAATTGAAATATCCCATAACCTTTAGTACATTGACAAATAAAGATAGAATAAATTATGAAATGCACACAAAAAGTCCGGAGTAATTTAATTTACCTAAAAACGCCAGGATTCGGTGGAAGGTCACTCCATTAAAAGGAAGGTCTTATGATTTCATTATAGGTATCAATGTATTAATCTTTTTAAATGCCTAAATAAATATAGAAAAAGGACAAATAAGACTAAATGGAAAGGTATCCAAATTTCTTAATAACCCTTATAAATTTAATCAAATTTGTATGCTTGAAGCTGCCGATCCTGAACTCGAAAGGCTTCAATTAAATCATTTAAATAACGGAGAACGTAGAAAAATTATAAAATAATTAAACCGATATCATAAATTATTGTTTAGAGAAGGCGATTTACTAACTAATACAACCGAAATTCAATAAGAAATAAAAACCATTACACAAATTTATTCAAAACTATATAGATATCCACCTCAACACGAAACAGAAGTAAGGAAACAGGTCAGAGAAATGGAAGAACAAGGTACCTATAATTGGAAAAAGCTATTCAAGATATGCAAGCCCGCTTATAGTCGTACCGAAGAAAACGGATAATTCAGTCGAAAAAAAATATCGTAATAGTAATAGACTATAGAAAGTTAAATGAAATAACTATTGGCGACAAATATCCTTTACTCAATATATACTCAATCCTAGATAAATTAGGTAGAGCTCAGTATTTTACAACATTAGACTTAGCAAAAGGTTATCACCAAATTCTAGTAAAAGAAGAAGACAGAAAAAACTGCCTTCGTAACCCCACATGACTTATATGAATTTATAAGGATGCCATTTGGCCTTAAGAATGCGCCAGCCACATTCCAACGGCTGATGAATGAAATCTTAAGAGATTATATTAATAAAACCTGTGTAGTATACTTAGATGATATTTAGATCTTTAGCACTTCTTTAACTGAGCAGATTAAAGCAATAGGAGACATTTTCAAAATTCTCAAAAGTAAAAATTTGAAGGTACAAATAGATAAATGCAACTTTCTGAAGAAATAAACTGAATTTTTTGGGCACATTTCAACAAAGGAGGGAATGAAACCAAATCCAAATAAAATTGTGTCTCGTACTGGCCGCAACAAAAACTTCGTTTGTGTTTGTTTATTCACTTTCTTTGTTTTGCCTAATATTACTTTCACTCCAAGCGTTGGCAGTAGCATCTGTCGGCAAATAGTTGTATAATTCAAAGCCATGAATTGTTGGCACGGTTGCACCCGGTGTGTACCTACCCAGTGGTATAAGTCTCCTAAAGGAGGTGTTGGTGTGCCATGGTGGCGTGCGCTATACAACTCTGTCCCTTTGAGTAATGGGGGCGCCGCCAAATGATTGGGCATCAATACTCACTCGCCTGAGAATTCTGAAGGCCGACGCGTAGCTTGCGGCCTAGCTCACATCTTATTCAAGTCTGCACTCCTTCGTCCAGCTGGTGAAGAGAGTAGCCGGGGATTTAGTTGGTTGTATTTTTAACTGCAGTGAAGAAGTGAGGAAGGGCGGCAAGATAGCAGTTCACTTTCGAACAAAGGTCATCAAAATCCTGGCCAGACGCCAATATCGTGGCATCATCGGCAAACGAGGTTAGGGAAACTCCTTCCGTTAGTGGAGGGAGCTTCGATATTTAAAAAAAATTCGATGTTTCCCCTCGGAATATAACTGACCATGACCAACCTCTGCTACCCCGACGGTCAGGAGGATTCCTCAACGTCCGTGAGCAGCACTGAACGGTTTATGGTGTCAAAACCTTTTGACAAATCCAGTAGTGCTACCAGGACTGTTCTCCCGCAAGGTCGGTTTTGTTTTAGGCCATTGACTATCTGAGTGTTTATGGCGTTAAGTGCTGTTGTGGTACTGTGCACTTTCCGGAAGCCATGCTGATGTGCTGCTGGACGCAGATGGTGGGTGAAAGTCGGGAGCAGCAAGGCTTCAAGTGTCTCCGCTACTGGAGAGAGGGGAGTTATCGGCCAATAAGACCCTCCTTTGTTGGCTGGTTTCTCCGGCTTGAGTAGCGGGACCACCCTGCCAGTTTCCCACACGTCAGGTATCATTAGGTTGGTCAAAGACAAGTTGAGGACCTTGGTGAGGAAGTCTGCTCCCGCTGGTCCAAGATGTTTTAGCATCAGCATCAGCTTATTCCGTAAGGGCCGATGGATTTGGAACCCGTGAACCTCTTCCCTGCGATTCTCTAACTCATCTCTTGCGATAATCGACAACTGACATTTCCATTTAATAAAATGGCGGCACCATAGCTTAACAAAACGTCAAAATATGCGAAAAGCACAAAGAGGAATGACAAAAACAACTAAATTCGTTATAGCAATTATTTTTATTAAATGAATATCAATGCATTACAAAGTTTATCACATCAAAAACATGTACGGTTTCCACTTCCAAAATTACGCTGCATGACTTTTCGCTCTGTAGAGGACCTCCAAATAAAAGAATCGTGCCGCGCTACTGGGTACCTAGCATTTGCCGCCAAAATCTTGAGATAAGGAACACAAATCTACAGTGACTCACACTCTTGTACTTTATTTTTGGAAACTTAAAAGCAGTAAATTAATTAATTCACATCGCAAAAATTAAAGAACTAGCTCGTAACATACAAAATTCACACAACTAACCGAATTTTTAGAAAACTAATGATTATTAATACTTCGTAGCAAATCCTTTTGCAGATAAAAATAGCTTCTAGTCTTCTTGGTATAGAGGCAAAGAGTTTTTGATGAAATTTCTGTGGTATTGCATTCCACGCCTCCTGAATTGACATTTTGAGCTCAGAAATATTAGAATGTGCCCTTTGGTACACTTTTCGACATACTTCTTGCCATAAGTTCTCAATAACATTAAGACCTGGGGATTGGGTAGGTGTATCCAATACATGAGATAAATTATATATTAACCAAGTATGAGCAATCTTTGATTTGTGCTATATATATAATTATTATTATTATTTGTATATTATATTAAAAGTCTATTAACATTTCTTTAAATTTATGTTTTTTTTTCAGGTACCGGAAACAGAATTAGAGTGGAGAGCACTTGCGGAAGGCTTTGTGAAAATTGGAATTTCCCCAATTGCATAGGAGCCATCGACAGTAAACATGTTGCTATCAAAAAACCGTCTGAGTCCGGCTCATTGTGTTACAACTATAAAAAATTTCACAGCATTGTACTCATGACGACGGTCAATGCAAATTATGAATTTATAGTTTTATATTTATAGATAATGCGTTCCAAATGCATTTCATGTGACATTCGTATTTTACATTTTTGCCTCAATATGAGTTTTCTATCTATTGAATTCAATGAGTGCGCATCAACCTGTCCTACATAGCTTCGGATGGCTCGTGCTCAGACTATGTTTGTGTGTAGCAATAACTACAAACAATGCGTCATTTAAGCTTCTATCATATTAAAAGTACACTATTTTATTAATTCATGCCACCCAGCATTACAAATCGATAAAAACATTCAATTTAATTTAATAAAAATATTTGAGTGGGAAAATAGTTCGCTACAACAAGATACAACTGCATGTCATCTGTACGAAGGAAAACATCCCATTTGTCTCTGTCCCGTTTACCTAGCAAACTCGCCAGAATAGAGACTTCGCGAAGCACTTCTTGGTCGACTTTGCGACAACTGTTTGTCCATGACCCAGGTTTTTAAAAAAAACAGGCCACTGGATCGAAGACACTGTCTTTCCAACCGCATCAATCGCTCCAACATGAAAGTAGACTTGCGACCAAGCCTTGCCAGCTACCCCGCCAACTCCAAAGTAAATTAAAAAGGAAAGTGGCGCAGTCGGTACTCATTTTTTTCCTTTTATATAGAAAGGAGCGTGAAACAGAATAAATTAATAATAGTGCAGTGACGACTCACTTTAAATCGGTGTACATACCACTAATTTATTAAAGAACGAACATTTGTTTTCCGTAATAGTGTAGTGACAACGCACGGCAAATCAGTGCACGAATCGCTAAACGACAAAGAACAAATTAAGTAACTATAAAAATCTTGTGAAAGTGCAGCAATCACTTCGTATTAGTGAAAGCCACAAAGGCAGAATAGAAAAGCAAAAACGTCAAAATTCGACCAGCAATGCAAAGGAGATTTGACGAAAGGAGAATGGAGCAACAAGAAATGGCCAACGTGGATATTGTGGAGCAGCTTGCAAGAAGGGAACAGCAACTGGAACAACTCAGACCCGCTTATTTCGACTTACAGCAGAGACAACAGCAGGATCGTGACATCCTGGAGAGGCCAGTGAAAAATGTTAATCATCTTCCAGTTTTCTCAGGACAAGGAGACGTAACCGTCAACTTATTTTTAGCAGCTTGGAATACCTGATATCAATGCTACAAAACGAAGAAAATAGGAAAGAGGTAGTTAGAGCTATATACTACAAAACCATCCAAAGGGAAGCAAAAAATTCGATTATCAATATCCCCGAGCCGGATAACTGGAAACTTATCAAGGACACATTAAAGTTGAGATACAAGCCAGACACCGAACCTCATCAAATTTACAGAAGAATTGCCAATTTACAAGTTAATACAGTAAGTGAATTAATTGATAAGATGCAAATTATTAAATATAAAACAGATGAATTAATAGTATATTACAATGGTGCATTTGGCATAGATTTAACAAATATAGATAGCTTGTTAGTAAATATTATTAAGGAAATAACACAGGGAACGTTATTGGACAAAATTTATGAGCAGAGAGAATTAAAAAATATTTTATACATAATGAACCAAAGACGATTTGAACACACGAAAGAAGAAAGGCACAGAAATCAGTACCAAAATAAGGAAAATATTGACAGGGTATATTATGGTAGGGAAGCAATTAATAAGCGACAATGTCAGGATAGAAACAAATGGAATCCAAATTTGTATAGACACGAAGAACAAAACGGTTTTATTAGGAATAACACAATCAAGTTCGTTGGAGTCCTCATAGATAAAATCAATCAGATCCCATGGAAATTGGCAATGTAGAAATAAATTACAGTAAGGCGTCAGGACACCCTAATCACAAGTTTGGCCAAAATCGCTTAAACTTGGGTAGGCAAAGCCTAAAAGGACCTGATATTAATAACACCGTTTTTTTTTACCAGGCGGCCACAGAATGCCTGCCAAAGATAAAATTAAATATTGAAAATAAAGAATACGTAGCACTGATAGATGCAGATGCTAGCCTTAGTTTAATTAATAAGGAAGTAAATGACTTTAAAATATATAAATTGAAATATCCCATAACCTTTAGTACATTGACAAATAAAGATAGAATAAATTATGAAATGCACACAAAAAGTCCGGAGTAATTTAATTTACCTAAAAACGCCAGGATTCGGTGGAAGGTCACTCCATTAAAAGGAAGGTCTTATGATTTCATTATAGGTATCAATGTATTAATCTTTTTAAATGCCTAAATAAATATAGAAAAAGGACAAATAAGACTAAATGGAAAGGTATCCAAATTTCTTAATAACCCTTATAAATTTAATCAAATTTGTATGCTTGAAGCTGCCGATCCTGAACTCGAAAGGCTTAAATTAAATCATTTAAATAACGGAGAACGTAGAAAAATTATAAAATAATTAAACCGATATCATAAATTATTGTTTAGAGAAGGCGATTTACTAACTAATACAACCGAAATTCAATAAGAAATAAAAACCATTACACAAATTTATTCAAAACTATATAGATATCCACCTCAACACGAAACAGAAGTAAGGAAACAGGTCAGAGAAATGGAAGAACAAGGTACCTATAATTGGAAAAAGCTATTCAAGATATGCAAGCCCGCTTATAGTCGTACCGAAGAAAACGGATAATTCAGGCGAAAAAAAATATCGTAATAGTAATAGACTATAGAAAGTTAAATGAAATAACTATTGGCGACAAATATCCTTTACTCAATATATACTCAATCCTAGATAAATTAGGTAGAGCTCAGTATTTTACAACATTAGACTTAGCAAAAGGTTATCACCAAATTCTAGTAAAAGAAGAAGACAGAAAAAACTGCCTTCGTAACCCCACATGACTTATATGAATTTATAAGGATGCCATTTGGCCTTAAGAATGCGCCAGCCACATTCCAACGGCTGATGAATGAAATCTTAAGAGATTATATTAATAAAACCTGTGTAGTATACTTAGATGATATTTAGATCTTTAGCACTTCTTTAACTGAGCAGATTAAAGCAATAGGAGACATTTTCAAAATTCTCAAAAGTAAAAATTTGAAGGTACAAATAGATAAATGCAACTTTCTGAAGAAATAAACTGAATTTTTTGGGCACATTTCAACAAAGGAGGGAATGAAACCAAATCCAAATAAAATTGTGTCTCGTACTGGCCGCAACAAAAACTTCGTTTGTGTTTGTTTATTCACTTTCTTTGTTTTGCCTAATATTACTTTCACTCCAAGCGTTGGCAGTAGCATCTGTCGGCAAATAGTTGTATAATTCAAAGCCATGAATTGTTGGCACGGTTGCACCCGGTGTGTACCTACCCAGTGGTATAAGTCTCCTAAAGGAGGTGTTGGTGTGCCATGGTGGCGTGCGCTATACAACTCTGTCCCTTTGAGTAATGGGGGCGCCGCCAAATGATTGGGCATCAATACTCACTCGCCTGAGAATTCTGAAGGCCGACGCGTAGCTTGCGGCCTAGCTCACATCTTATTCAAGTCTGCACTCCTTCGTCCAGCTGGTGAAGAGAGTAGCCGGGGATTTAGTTGGTTGTATTTTTAACTGCAGTGAAGAAGTGAGGAAGGGCGGCAAGATAGCAGTTCACTTTCGAACAAAGGTCATCAAAATCCTGGCCAGACGCCAATATCGTGGCATCATCGGCAAACGAGGTTAGGGAAACTCCTTCCGGTAGTGGAGGGAGCTTCGATATTTAAAAAAAATTCGATGTTTCCCCTCGGAATATAACTGACCATGACCAACCTCTGCTACCCCGACGGTCAGGAGGATTCCTCAACGTCCGTGAGCAGCACTGAACGGTTTATGGTGTCAAAACCTTTTGACAAATCCAGTAGTGCTACCAGGACTGTTCTCCCGCAAGGTCGGTTTTGTTTTAGGCCATTGACTATCTGAGTGTTTATGGCGTTAAGTGCTGTTGTGGTACTGTGCACTTTCCGGAAGCCATGCTGATGTGCTGCTGGACGCAGATGGTGGGTGAAAGTCGGGAGCAGCAAGGCTTCAAGTGTCTCCGCTACTGGAGAGAGGGGAGTTATCGGCCAATAAGACCCTCCTTTGTTGGCTGGTTTCTCCGGCTTGAGTAGCGGGACCACCCTGCCAGTTTCCCACACGTCAGGTATCATTAGGTTGGTCAAAGACAAGTTGAGGACCTTGGTGAGGAAGTCTGCTCCCGCTGGTCCAAGATGTTTTAGCATCAGCATCAGCTTATTCCGTAAGGGCCGATGGATTTGGAACCCGTGAACCTCTTCCCTGCGATTCTCTAACTCATCTCTTGCGATAATCGACAACTGACATTTCCATTTAATAAAATGGCGGCACCATAGCTTAACAAAACGTCAAAATATGCGAAAAGCACAAAGAGGAATGACAAAAACAACTAAATTCGTCATAGCAATTATTTTTATTAAATGAATATCAATGCATTACAAAGTTTATCACATCAAAAACATGTACGGTTTCCACTTCCAAAATTACGCTGCATGACTTTTCGCTCTGTAGAGGACCTCCAAATAAAAGAATCGTGCCGCGCTACTGGGTACCTAGCATTTGCCGCCAAAATCTTGAGATAAGGAACACAAATCTACAGTGACTCACACTCTTGTACTTTATTTTTGGAAACTTAAAAGCAGTAAATTAATTAATTCACATCGCAAAAATTAAAGAACTAGCTCGTAACATACAAAATTCACACAACTAACCGAATTTTTAGAAAACTAATGATTATTAATACTTCGTAGCAAATCCTTTTGCAGACAAAAATAGCTTCTAGTCTTCTTGGTATAGAGGCAAAGAGTTTTTGATGAAATTTCTGTGGTATTGCATTCCACGCCTCCTGAATTGACATTTTGAGCTCAGAAATATTAGAATGTGCCCTTTGGTACACTTTTCGACATACTTCTTGCCATAAGTTCTCAATAACATTAAGACCTGGGGATTGGGTAGGTGTATCCAATACATGAGATAAATTATATATTAACCAAGTATGAGCAATCTTTGATTTGTGCTATATATATAATTATTATTATTATTTGTATATTATATTAAAAGTCTATTAACATTTCTTTAAATTTATGTTTTTTTTTCAGGTACCGGAAACAGAATTAGAGTGGAGAGCACTTGCGGAAGGCTTTGTGAAAATTGGAATTTCCCCAATTGCATAGGAGCCATCGACAGTAAACATGTTGCTATCAAAAAACCGTCTGAGTCCGGCTCATTGTGTTACAACTATAAAAAATTTCACAGCATTGTACTCATGACGACGGTCAATGCAAATTATGAATTTATAGTTTTATATTTATAGATAATGCGTTCCAAATGCATTTCATGTGACATTCGTATTTTACATTTTTGCCTCAATATGAGTTTTCTATCTATTGAATTCAATGAGTGCGCATCAACCTGTCCTACATAGCTTCGGATGGCTCGTGCTCAGACTATGTTTGTGTGTAGCAATAACTACAAACAATGCGTCATTTAAGCTTCTATCATATTAAAAGTACACTATTTTATTAATTCATGCCACCCAGCATTACAAATCGATAAAAACATTCAATTTAATTTAATAAAAATATTTGAGTGGGAAAATAGTTCGCTACAACAAGATACAACTGCATGTCATCTGTACGAAGGAAAACATCCCATTTGTCTCTGTCCCGTTTACCTAGCAAACTCGCCAGAATAGAGACTTCGCGAAGCACTTCTTGGTCGACTTTGCGACAACTGTTTGTCCATGACCCAGGTTTTTAAAAAAAACAGGCCACTGGATCGAAGACACTGTCTTTCCAACCGCATCAATCGCTCCAACATGAAAGTAGACTTGCGACCAAGCCTTGCCAGCTACCCCGCCAACTCCAAAGTAAATTAAAAAGGAAAGTGGCGCAGTCGGTACTCATTTTTTTCCTTTTATATAGAAAGGAGCGTGAAACAGAATAAATTAATAATAGTGCAGTGACGACTCACTTTAAATCGGTGTACATACCACTAATTTATTAAAGAACGAACATTTGTTTTCCGTAATAGTGTAGTGACAACGCACGGCAAATCAGTGCACGAATCGCTAAACGACAAAGAACAAATTAAGTAACTATAAAAATCTTGTGAAAGTGCAGCAATCACTTCGTATTAGTGAAAGCCACAAAGGCAGAATAGAAAAGCAAAAACGTCAAAATTCGACCAGCAATGCAAAGGAGATTTGACGAAAGGAGAATGGAGCAACAAGAAATGGCCAACGTGGATATTGTGGAGCAGCTTGCAAGAAGGGAACAGCAACTGGAACAACTCAGACCCGCTTATTTCGACTTACAGCAGAGACAACAGCAGGATCGTGACATCCTGGAGAGGCCAGTGAAAAATGTTAATCATCTTCCAGTTTTCTCAGGACAAGGAGACGTAACCGTCAACTTATTTTTAGCAGCTTGGAATACCTGATATCAATGCTACAAAATGAAGAAAATAGGAAAGAGGTAGTTAGAGCTATATACTACAAAACCATCCAAAGGGAAGCAAAAAATTCGATTATCAATATCCCCGAGCCGGATAACTGGAAACTTATCAAGGACACATTAAAGTTGAGATACAAGCCAGACACCGAACCTCATCAAATTTACAGAAGAATTGCCAATTTACAAGTTAATACAGTAAGTGAATTAATTGATAAGATGCAAATTATTAAATATAAAACAGATGAATTAATAGTATATTACAATGGTGAATTTGGCATAGATTTAACAAATATAGATAGCTTGTTAGTAAATATTATTAAGGAAATAACACAGGGAACGTTATTGGACAAAATTTATGAGCAGAGAGAATTAAAAAATATTTTATACATAATGAACCAAAGACGATTTGAACACACGAAAGAAGAAAGGCACAGAAATCAGTACCAAAATAAGGAAAATATTGACAGGGTATATTATGGTAGGGAAGCAATTAATAAGCGACAATGTCAGGATAGAAACAAATGGAATCCAAATTTGTATAGACACGAAGAACAAAACGGTTTTATTAGGAATAACACAATCAAGTTCGTTGGAGTCCTCATAGATAAAATCAATCAGATCCCATGGAAATTGGCAATGTAGAAATAAATTACAGTAAGGCGTCAGGACACCCTAATCACAAGTTTGGCCAAAATCGCTTAAACTTGGGTAGGCAAAGCCTAAAAGGACCTGATATTAATAACACCGTTTTTTTTTACCAGGCGGCCACAGAATGCCTGCCAAAGATAAAATTAAATATTGAAAATAAAGAATACGTAGCACTGATAGATGCAGATGCTAGCCTTAGTTTAATTAATAAGGAAGTAAATGACTTTAAAATATATAAATTGAAATATCCCATAACCTTTAGTACATTGACAAATAAAGATAGAATAAATTATGAAATGCACACAAAAAGTCCGGAGTAATTTAATTTACCTAAAAACGCCAGGATTCGGTGGAAGGTCACTCCATTAAAAGGAAGGTCTTATGATTTCATTATAGGTATCAATGTATTAATCTTTTTAAATGCCTAAATAAATATAGAAAAAGGACAAATAAGACTAAATGGAAAGGTATCCAAATTTCTTAATAACCCTTATAAATTTAATCAAATTTGTATGCTTGAAGCTGCCGATCCTGAACTCGAAAGGCTTAAATTAAATCATTTAAATAACGGAGAACGTAGAAAAATTATAAAATAATTAAACCGATATCATAAATTATTGTTTAGAGAAGGCGATTTACTAACTAATACAACCGAAATTCAATAAGAAATAAAAACCATTACACAAATTTATTCAAAACTATATAGATATCCACCTCAACACGAAACAGAAGTAAGGAAACAGGTCAGAGAAATGGAAGAACAAGGTACCTATAATTGGAAAAAGCTATTCAAGATATGCAAGCCCGCTTATAGTCGTACCGAAGAAAACGGATAATTCAGGCGAAAAAAAATATCGTAATAGTAATAGACTATAGAAAGTTAAATGAAATAACTATTGGCGACAAATATCCTTTACTCAATATATACTCAATCCTAGATAAATTAGGTAGAGCTCAGTATTTTACAACATTAGACTTAGCAAAAGGTTATCACCAAATTCTAGTAAAAGAAGAAGACAGAAAAAACTGCCTTCGTAACCCCACATGACTTATATGAATTTATAAGGATGCCATTTGGCCTTAAGAATGCGCCAGCCACATTCCAACGGCTGATGAATGAAATCTTAAGAGATTATATTAATAAAACCTGTGTAGTATACTTAGATGATATTTAGATCTTTAGCACTTCTTTAACTGAGCAGATTAAAGCAATAGGAGACATTTTCAAAATTCTCAAAAGTAAAAATTTGAAGGTACAAATAGATAAATGCAACTTTCTGAAGAAATAAACTGAATTTTTTGGGCACATTTCAACAAAGGAGGGAATGAAACCAAATCCAAATAAAATTGTGTCTCGTACTGGCCGCAACAAAAACTTCGTTTGTGTTTGTTTATTCACTTTCTTTGTTTTGCCTAATATTACTTTCACTCCAAGCGTTGGCAGTAGCATCTGTCGGCAAATAGTTGTATAATTCAAAGCCATGAATTGTTGGCACGGTTGCACCCGGTGTGTACCTACCCAGTGGTATAAGTCTCCTAAAGGAGGTGTTGGTGTGCCATGGTGGCGTGCGCTATACAACTCTGTCCCTTTGAGTAATGGGGGCGCCGCCAAATGATTGGGCATCAATACTCACTCGCCTGAGAATTCTGAAGGCCGACGCGTAGCTTGCGGCCTAGCTCACATCTTATTCAAGTCTGCACTCCTTCGTCCAGCTGGTGAAGAGAGTAGCCGGGGATTTAGTTGGTTGTATTTTTAACTGCAGTGAAGAAGTGAGGAAGGGCGGCAAGATAGCAGTTCACTTTCGAACAAAGGTCATCAAAATCCTGGCCAGACGCCAATATCGTGGCATCATCGGCAAACGAGGTTAGGGAAACTCCTTCCGGTAGTGGAGGGAGCTTCGATATTTAAAAAAAATTCGATGTTTCCCCTCGGAATATAACTGACCATGACCAACCTCTGCTACCCCGACGGTCAGGAGGATTCCTCAACGTCCGTGAGCAGCACTGAACGGTTTATGGTGTCAAAACCTTTTGACAAATCCAGTAGTGCTACCAGGACTGTTCTCCCGCAAGGTCGGTTTTGTTTTAGGCCATTGACTATCTGAGTGTTTATGGCGTTAAGTGCTGTTGTGGTACTGTGCACTTTCCGGAAGCCATGCTGATGTGCTGCTGGACGCAGATGGTGGGTGAAAGTCGGGAGCAGCAAGGCTTCAAGTGTCTCCGCTACTGGAGAGAGGGGAGTTATCGGCCAATAAGACCCTCCTTTGTTGGCTGGTTTCTCCGGCTTGAGTAGCGGGACCACCCTGCCAGTTTCCCACACGTCAGGTATCATTAGGTTGGTCAAAGACAAGTTGAGGACCTTGGTGAGGAAGTCTGCTCCCGCTGGTCCAAGATGTTTTAGCATCAGCATCAGCTTATTCCGTAAGGGCCGATGGATTTGGAACCCGTGAACCTCTTCCCTGCGATTCTCTAACTCATCTCTTGCGATAATCGACAACTGACATTTCCATTTAATAAAATGGCGGCACCATAGCTTAACAAAACGTCAAAATATGCGAAAAGCACAAAGAGGAATGACAAAAACAACTAAATTCGTCATAGCAATTATTTTTATTAAATGAATATCAATGCATTACAAAGTTTATCACATCAAAAACATGTACGGTTTCCACTTCCAAAATTACGCTGCATGACTTTTCGCTCTGTAGAGGACCTCCAAATAAAAGAATCGTGCCGCGCTACTGGGTACCTAGCATTTGCCGCCAAAATCTTGAGATAAGGAACACAAATCTACAGTGACTCACACTCTTGTACTTTATTTTTGGAAACTTAAAAGCAGTAAATTAATTAATTCACATCGCAAAAATTAAAGAACTAGCTCGTAACATACAAAATTCACACAACTAACCGAATTTTTAGAAAACTAATGATTATTAATACTTCGTAGCAAATCCTTTTGCAGACAAAAATAGCTTCTAGTCTTCTTGGTATAGAGGCAAAGAGTTTTTGATGAAATTTCTGTGGTATTGCATTCCACGCCTCCTGAATTGACATTTTGAGCTCAGAAATATTAGAATGTGCCCTTTGGTACACTTTTCGACATACTTCTTGCCATAAGTTCTCAATAACATTAAGACCTGGGGATTGGGTAGGTGTATCCAATACATGAGATAAATTATATATTAACCAAGTATGAGCAATCTTTGATTTGTGCTATATATATAATTATTATTATTATTTGTATATTATATTAAAAGTCTATTAACATTTCTTTAAATTTATGTTTTTTTTTCAGGTACCGGAAACAGAATTAGAGTGGAGAGCACTTGCGGAAGGCTTTGTGAAAATTGGAATTTCCCCAATTGCATAGGAGCCATCGACAGTAAACATGTTGCTATCAAAAAACCGTCTGAGTCCGGCTCATTGTGTTACAACTATAAAAAATTTCACAGCATTGTACTCATGACGACGGTCAATGCAAATTATGAATTTATAGTTTTATATTTATAGATAATGCGTTCCAAATGCATTTCATGTGACATTCGTATTTTACATTTTTGCCTCAATATGAGTTTTCTATCTATTGAATTCAATGAGTGCGCATCAACCTGTCCTACATAGCTTCGGATGGCTCGTGCTCAGACTATGTTTGTGTGTAGCAATAACTACAAACAATGCGTCATTTAAGCTTCTATCATATTAAAAGTACACTATTTTATTAATTCATGCCACCCAGCATTACAAATCGATAAAAACATTCAATTTAATTTAATAAAAATATTTGAGTGGGAAAATAGTTCGCTACAACAAGATACAACTGCATGTCATCTGTACGAAGGAAAACATCCCATTTGTCTCTGTCCCGTTTACCTAGCAAACTCGCCAGAATAGAGACTTCGCGAAGCACTTCTTGGTCGACTTTGCGACAACTGTTTGTCCATGACCCAGGTTTTTAAAAAAAACAGGCCACTGGATCGAAGACACTGTCTTTCCAACCGCATCAATCGCTCCAACATGAAAGTAGACTTGCGACCAAGCCTTGCCAGCTACCCCGCCAACTCCAAAGTAAATTAAAAAGGAAAGTGGCGCAGTCGGTACTCATTTTTTTCCTTTTATATAGAAAGGAGCGTGAAACAGAATAAATTAATAATAGTGCAGTGACGACTCACTTTAAATCGGTGTACATACCACTAATTTATTAAAGAACGAACATTTGTTTTCCGTAATAGTGTAGTGACAACGCACGGCAAATCAGTGCACGAATCGCTAAACGACAAAGAACAAATTAAGTAACTATAAAAATCTTGTGAAAGTGCAGCAATCACTTCGTATTAGTGAAAGCCACAAAGGCAGAATAGAAAAGCAAAAACGTCAAAATTCGACCAGCAATGCAAAGGAGATTTGACGAAAGGAGAATGGAGCAACAAGAAATGGCCAACGTGGATATTGTGGAGCAGCTTGCAAGAAGGGAACAGCAACTGGAACAACTCAGACCCGCTTATTTCGACTTACAGCAGAGACAACAGCAGGATCGTGACATCCTGGAGAGGCCAGTGAAAAATGTTAATCATCTTCCAGTTTTCTCAGGACAAGGAGACGTAACCGTCAACTTATTTTTAGCAGCTTGGAATACCTGATATCAATGCTACAAAATGAAGAAAATAGGAAAGAGGTAGTTAGAGCTATATACTACAAAACCATCCAAAGGGAAGCAAAAAATTCGATTATCAATATCCCCGAGCCGGATAACTGGAAACTTATCAAGGACACATTAAAGTTGAGATACAAGCCAGACACCGAACCTCATCAAATTTACAGAAGAATTGCCAATTTACAAGTTAATACAGTAAGTGAATTAATTGATAAGATGCAAATTATTAAATATAAAACAGATGAATTAATAGTATATTACAATGGTGAATTTGGCATAGATTTAACAAATATAGATAGCTTGTTAGTAAATATTATTAAGGAAATAACACAGGGAACGTTATTGGACAAAATTTATGAGCAGAGAGAATTAAAAAATATTTTATACATAATGAACCAAAGACGATTTGAACACACGAAAGAAGAAAGGCACAGAAATCAGTACCAAAATAAGGAAAATATTGACAGGGTATATTATGGTAGGGAAGCAATTAATAAGCGACAATGTCAGGATAGAAACAAATGGAATCCAAATTTGTATAGACACGAAGAACAAAACGGTTTTATTAGGAATAACACAATCAAGTTCGTTGGAGTCCTCATAGATAAAATCAATCAGATCCCATGGAAATTGGCAATGTAGAAATAAATTACAGTAAGGCGTCAGGACACCCTAATCACAAGTTTGGCCAAAATCGCTTAAACTTGGGTAGGCAAAGCCTAAAAGGACCTGATATTAATAACACCGTTTTTTTTTACCAGGCGGCCACAGAATGCCTGCCAAAGATAAAATTAAAAATTGAAAATAAAGAATACGTAGCACTGATAGATGCAGATGCTAGCCTTAGTTTAATTAATAAGGAAGTAAATGACTTTAAAATATATAAATTGAAATATCCCATAACCTTTAGTACATTGACAAATAAAGATAGAATAAATTATGAAATGCACACAAAAAGTCCGGAGTAATTTAATTTACCTAAAAACGCCAGGATTCGGTGGAAGGTCACTCCATTAAAAGGAAGGTCTTATGATTTCATTATAGGTATCAATGTATTAATCTTTTTAAATGCCTAAATAAATATAGAAAAAGGACAAATAAGACTAAATGGAAAGGTATCCAAATTTCTTAATAACCCTTATAAATTTAATCAAATTTGTATGCTTGAAGCTGCCGATCCTGAACTCGAAAGGCTTAAATTAAATCATTTAAATAACGGAGAACGTAGAAAAATTATAAAATAATTAAACCGATATCATAAATTATTGTTTAGAGAAGGCGATTTACTAACTAATACAACCGAAATTCAATAAGAAATAAAAACCATTACACAAATTTATTCAAAACTATATAGATATCCACCTCAACACGAAACAGAAGTAAGGAAACAGGTCAGAGAAATGGAAGAACAAGGTACCTATAATTGGAAAAAGCTATTCAAGATATGCAAGCCCGCTTATAGTCGTACCGAAGAAAACGGATAATTCAGGCGAAAAAAAATATCGTAATAGTAATAGACTATAGAAAGTTAAATGAAATAACTATTGGCGACAAATATCCTTTACTCAATATATACTCAATCCTAGATAAATTAGGTAGAGCTCAGTATTTTACAACATTAGACTTAGCAAAAGGTTATCACCAAATTCTAGTAAAAGAAGAAGACAGAAAAAACTGCCTTCGTAACCCCACATGACTTATATGAATTTATAAGGATGCCATTTGGCCTTAAGAATGCGCCAGCCACATTCCAACGGCTGATGAATGAAATCTTAAGAGATTATATTAATAAAACCTGTGTAGTATACTTAGATGATATTTAGATCTTTAGCACTTCTTTAACTGAGCAGATTAAAGCAATAGGAGACATTTTCAAAATTCTCAAAAGTAAAAATTTGAAGGTACAAATAGATAAATGCAACTTTCTGAAGAAATAAACTGAATTTTTTGGGCACATTTCAACAAAGGAGGGAATGAAACCAAATCCAAATAAAATTGTGTCTCGTACTGGCCGCAACAAAAACTTCGTTTGTGTTTGTTTATTCACTTTCTTTGTTTTGCCTAATATTACTTTCACTCCAAGCGTTGGCAGTAGCATCTGTCGGCAAATAGTTGTATAATTCAAAGCCATGAATTGTTGGCACGGTTGCACCCGGTGTGTACCTACCCAGTGGTATAAGTCTCCTAAAGGAGGTGTTGGTGTGCCATGGTGGCGTGCGCTATACAACTCTGTCCCTTTGAGTAATGGGGGCGCCGCCAAATGATTGGGCATCAATACTCACTCGCCTGAGAATTCTGAAGGCCGACGCGTAGCTTGCGGCCTAGCTCACATCTTATTCAAGTCTGCACTCCTTCGTCCAGCTGGTGAAGAGAGTAGCCGGGGATTTAGTTGGTTGTATTTTTAACTGCAGTGAAGAAGTGAGGAAGGGCGGCAAGATAGCAGTTCACTTTCGAACTAAGGTCATCAAAATCCTGGCCAGACGCCAATATCGTGGCATCATCGGCAAACGAGGTTAGGGAAACTCCTTCCGGTAGTGGAGGGAGCTTCGATATTTAAAAAAAATTCGATGTTTCCCCTCGGAATATAACTGACCATGACCAACCTCTGCTACCCCGACGGTCAGGAGGATTCCTCAACGTCCGTGAGCAGCACTGAACGGTTTATGGTGTCAAAACCTTTTGACAAATCCAGTAGTGCTACCAGGACTGTTCTCCCGCAAGGTCGGTTTTGTTTTAGGCCATTGACTATCTGAGTGTTTATGGCGTTAAGTGCTGTTGTGGTACTGTGCACTTTCCGGAAGCCATGCTGATGTGCTGCTGGACGCAGATGGTGGGTGAAAGTCGGGAGCAGCAAGGCTTCAAGTGTCTCCGCTACTGGAGAGAGGGGAGTTATCGGCCAATAAGACCCTCCTTTGTTGGCTGGTTTCTCCGGCTTGAGTAGCGGGACCACCCTGCCAGTTTCCCACACGTCAGGTATCATTAGGTTGGTCAAAGACAAGTTGAGGACCTTGGTGAGGAAGTCTGCTCCCGCTGGTCCAAGATGTTTTAGCATCAGCATCAGCTTATTCCGTAAGGGCCGATGGATTTGGAACCCGTGAACCTCTTCCCTGCGATTCTCTAACTCATCTCTTGCGATAATCGACAACTGATATTTCCATTTAATAAAATGGCGGCACCATAGCTTAACAAAACGTCAAAATATGCGAAAAGCACAAAGAGGAATGACAAAAACAACTAAATTCGTTATAGCAATTATTTTTATTAAATGAATATCAATGCATTACAAAGTTTATCACATCAAAAACATGTACGGTTTCCACTTCCAAAATTACGCTGCATGACTTTTCGCTCTGTAGAGGACCTCCAAATAAAAGAATCGTGCCGCGCTACTGGGTACCTAGCATTTGCCGCCAAAATCTTGAGATAAGGAACACAAATCTACAGTGACTCACACTCTTGTACTTTATTTTTGGAAACTTAAAAGCAGTAAATTAATTAATTCACATCGCAAAAATTAAAGAACTAGCTCGTAACATACAAAATTCACACAACTAACCGAATTTTTAGAAAACTAATGATTATTAATACTTCGTAGCAAATCCTTTTGCAGATAAAAATAGCTTCTAGTCTTCTTGGTATAGAGGCAAAGAGTTTTTGATGAAATTTCTGTGGTATTGCATTCCACGCCTCCTGAATTGACATTTTGAGCTCAGAAATATTAGAATGTGCCCTTTGGTACACTTTTCGACATACTTCTTGCCATAAGTTCTCAATAACATTAAGACCTGGGGATTGGGTAGGTGTATCCAATACATGAGATAAATTATATATTAACCAAGTATGAGCAATCTTTGATTTGTGCTATATATATAATTATTATTATTATTTGTATATTATATTAAAAGTCTATTAACATTTCTTTAAATTTATGTTTTTTTTTCAGGTACCGGAAACAGAATTAGAGTGGAGAGCACTTGCGGAAGGCTTTGTGAAAATTGGAATTTCCCCAATTGCATAGGAGCCATCGACAGTAAACATGTTGCTATCAAAAAACCGTCTGAGTCCGGCTCATTGTGTTACAACTATAAAAAATTTCACAGCATTGTACTCATGACGACGGTCAATGCAAATTATGAATTTATAGTTTTATATTTATAGATAATGCGTTCCAAATGCATTTCATGTGACATTCGTATTTTACATTTTTGCCTCAATATGAGTTTTCTATCTATTGAATTCAATGAGTGCGCATCAACCTGTCCTACATAGCTTCGGATGGCTCGTGCTCAGACTATGTTTGTGTGTAGCAATAACTACAAACAATGCGTCATTTAAGCTTCTATCATATTAAAAGTACACTATTTTATTAATTCATGCCACCCAGCATTACAAATCGATAAAAACATTCAATTTAATTTAATAAAAATATTTGAGTGGGAAAATAGTTCGCTACAACAAGATACAACTGCATGTCATCTGTACGAAGGAAAACATCCCATTTGTCTCTGTCCCGTTTACCTAGCAAACTCGCCAGAATAGAGACTTCGCGAAGCACTTCTTGGTCGACTTTGCGACAACTGTTTGTCCATGACCCAGGTTTTTAAAAAAACAGGCCACTGGATCGAAGACACTGTCTTTCCAACCGCATCAATCGCTCCAACATGAATGTAGACTTGCGACCAAGCCTTGCCAGCTACCCCGCCAACTCCAAAGTAAATTAAAAAGGAAAGTGGCGCAGTCGGTACTCATTTTTTTCCTTTTATATAGAAAGGAGCGTGAAACAGAATAAATTAATAATAGTGCAGTGACGACTCACTTTAAATCGGTGTACATACCACTAATTTATTAAAGAACGAACATTTGTTTTCCGTAATAGTGTAGTGACAACGCACGGCAAATCAGTGCACGAATCGCTAAACGACAAAGAACAAATTAAGTAACTATAAAAATCTTGTGAAAGTGCAGCAATCACTTCGTATTAGTGAAAGCCACAAAGGCAGAATAGAAAAGCAAAAACGTCAAAATTCGACCAGCAATGCAAAGGAGATTTGACGAAAGGAGAATGGAGCAACAAGAAATGGCCAACGTGGATATTGTGGAGCAGCTTGCAAGAAGGGAACAGCAACTGGAACAACTCAGACCCGCTTATTTCGACTTACAGCAGAGACAACAGCAGGATCGTGACATCCTGGAGAGGCCAGTGAAAAATGTTAATCATCTTCCAGTTTTCTCAGGACAAGGAGACGTAACCGTCAACTTATTTTTAGCAGCTTGGAATACCTGATATCAATGCTACAAAACGAAGAAAATAGGAAAGAGGTAGTTAGAGCTATATACTACAAAACCATCCAAAGGGAAGCAAAAAATTCGATTATCAATATCCCCGAGCCGGATAACTGGAAACTTATCAAGGACACATTAAAGTTGAGATACAAGCCAGACACCGAACCTCATCAAATTTACAGAAGAATTGCCAATTTACAAGTTAATACAGTAAGTGAATTAATTGATAAGATGCAAATTATTAAATATAAAACAGATGAATTAATAGTATATTACAATGGTGAATTTGGCATAGATTTAACAAATATAGATAGCTTGTTAGTAAATATTATTAAGGAAATAACACAGGGAACGTTATTGGACAAAATTTATGAGCAGAGAGAATTAAAAAATATTTTATACATAATGAACCAAAGACGATTTGAACACACGAAAGAAGAAAGGCACAGAAATCAGTACCAAAATAAGGAAAATATTGACAGGGTATATTATGGTAGGGAAGCAATTAATAAGCGACAATGTCAGGATAGAAACAAATGGAATCCAAATTTGTATAGACACGAAGAACAAAACGGTTTTATTAGGAATAACACAATCAAGTTCGTTGGAGTCCTCATAGATAAAATCAATCAGATCCCATGGAAATTGGCAATGTAGAAATAAATTACAGTAAGGCGTCAGGACACCCTAATCACAAGTTTGGCCAAAATCGCTTAAACTTGGGTAGGCAAAGCCTAAAAGGACCTGATATTAATAACACCGTTTTTTTTTACCAGGCGGCCACAGAATGCCTGCCAAAGATAAAATTAAATATTGAAAATAAAGAATACGTAGCACTGATAGATGCAGATGCTAGCCTTAGTTTAATTAATAAGGAAGTAAATGACTTTAAAATATATAAATTGAAATATCCCATAACCTTTAGTACATTGACAAATAAAGATAGAATAAATTATGAAATGCACACAAAAAGTCCGGAGTAATTTAATTTACCTAAAAACGCCAGGATTCGGTGGAAGGTCACTCTATTAAAAGGAAGGTCTTATGATTTCATTATAGGTATCAATGTATTAATCTTTTTAAATGCCTAAATAAATATAGAAAAAGGACAAATAAGACTAAATGGAAAGGTATCCAAATTTCTTAATAACCCTTATAAATTTAATCAAATTTGTATGCTTGAAGCTGCCGATCCTGAACTCGAAAGGCTTCAATTAAATCATTTAAATAACGGAGAACGTAGAAAAATTATAAAATAATTAAACCGATATCATAAATTATTGTTTAGAGAAGGCGATTTACTAACTAATACAACCGAAATTCAATAAGAAATAAAAACCATTACACAAATTTATTCAAAACTATATAGATATCCACCTCAACACGAAACAGAAGTAAGGAAACAGGTCAGAGAAATGGAAGAACAAGGTACCTATAATTGGAAAAAGCTATTCAAGATATGCAAGCCCGCTTATAGTCGTACCGAAGAAAACGGATAATTCAGGCGAAAAAAAATATCGTAATAGTAATAGACTATAGAAAGTTAAATGAAATAACTATTGGCGACAAATATCCTTTACTCAATATATACTCAATCCTAGATAAATTAGGTAGAGCTCAGTATTTTACAACATTAGACTTAGCAAAAGGTTATCACCAAATTCTAGTAAAAGAAGAAGACAGAAAAAACTGCCTTCGTAACCCCACATGACTTATATGAATTTATAAGGATGCCATTTGGCCTTAAGAATGCGCCAGCCACATTCCAACGGCTGATGAATGAAATCTTAAGAGATTATATTAATAAAACCTGTGTAGTATACTTAGATGATATTTAGATCTTTAGCACTTCTTTAACTGAGCAGATTAAAGCAATAGGAGACATTTTCAAAATTCTCAAAAGTAAAAATTTGAAGGTACAAATAGATAAATGCAACTTTCTGAAGAAATAAACTGAATTTTTTGGGCACATTTCAACAAAGGAGGGAATGAAACCAAATCCAAATAAAATTGTGTCTCGTACTGGCCGCAACAAAAACTTCGTTTGTGTTTGTTTATTCACTTTCTTTGTTTTGCCTAATATTACTTTCACTCCAAGCGTTGGCAGTAGCATCTGTCGGCAAATAGTTGTATAATTCAAAGCCATGAATTGTTGGCACGGTTGCACCCGGTGTGTACCTACCCAGTGGTATAAGTCTCCTAAAGGAGGTGTTGGTGTGCCATGGTGGCGTGCGCTATACAACTCTGTCCCTTTGAGTAATGGGGGCGCCGCCAAATGATTGGGCATCAATACTCACTCGCCTGAGAATTCTGAAGGCCGACGCGTAGCTTGCGGCCTAGCTCACATCTTATTCAAGTCTGCACTCCTTCGTCCAGCTGGTGAAGAGAGTAGCCGGGGATTTAGTTGGTTGTATTTTTAACTGCAGTGAAGAAGTGAGGAAGGGCGGCAAGATAGCAGTTCACTTTCGAACAAAGGTCATCAAAATCCTGGCCAGACGCCAATATCGTGGCATCATCGGCAAACGAGGTTAGGGAAACTCCTTCCGGTAGTGGAGGGAGCTTCGATATTTAAAAAAAATTCGATGTTTCCCCTCGGAATATAACTGACCATGACCAACCTCTGCTACCCCGACGGTCAGGAGGATTCCTCAACGTCCGTGAGCAGCACTGAACGGTTTATGGTGTCAAAACCTTTTGACAAATCCAGTAGTGCTACCAGGACTGTTCTCCCGCAAGGTCGGTTTTGTTTTAGGCCATTGACTATCTGAGTGTTTATGGCGTTAAGTGCTGTTGTGGTACTGTGCACTTTCCGGAAGCCATGCTGATGTGCTGCTGGACGCAGATGGTGGGTGAAAGTCGGGAGCAGCAAGGCTTCAAGTGTCTCCGCTACTGGAGAGAGGGGAGTTATCGGCCAATAAGACCCTCCTTTGTTGGCTGGTTTCTCCGGCTTGAGTAGCGGGACCACCCTGCCAGTTTCCCACACGTCAGGTATCATTAGGTTGGTCAAAGACAAGTTGAGGACCTTGGTGAGGAAGTCTGCTCCCGCTGGTCCAAGATGTTTTAGCATCAGCATCAGCTTATTCCGTAAGGGCCGATGGATTTGGAACCCGTGAACCTCTTCCCTGCGATTCTCTAACTCATCTCTTGCGATAATCGACAACTGACATTTCCATTTAATAAAATGGCGGCACCATAGCTTAACAAAACGTCAAAATATGCGAAAAGCACAAAGAGGAATGACAAAAACAACTAAATTCGTTATAGCAATTATTTTTATTAAATGAATATCAATGCATTACAAAGTTTATCACATCAAAAACATGTACGGTTTCCACTTCCAAAATTACGCTGCATGACTTTTCGCTCTGTAGAGGACCTCCAAATAAAAGAATCGTGCCGCGCTACTGGGTACCTAGCATTTGCCGCCAAAATCTTGAGATAAGGAACACAAATCTACAGTGACTCACACTCTTGTACTTTATTTTTGGAAACTTAAAAGCAGTAAATTAATTAATTCACATCGCAAAAATTAAAGAACTAGCTCGTAACATACAAAATTCACACAACTAACCGAATTTTTAGAAAACTAATGATTATTAATACTTCGTAGCAAATCCTTTTGCAGATAAAAATAGCTTCTAGTCTTCTTGGTATAGAGGCAAAGAGTTTTTGATGAAATTTCTGTGGTATTGCATTCCACGCCTCCTGAATTGACATTTTGAGCTCAGAAATATTAGAATGTGCCCTTTGGTACACTTTTCGACATACTTCTTGCCATAAGTTCTCAATAACATTAAGACCTGGGGATTGGGTAGGTGTATCCAATACATGAGATAAATTATATATTAACCAAGTATGAGCAATCTTTGATTTGTGCTATATATATAATTATTATTATTATTTGTATATTATATTAAAAGTCTATTAACATTTCTTTAAATTTATGTTTTTTTTTCAGGTACCGGAAACAGAATTAGAGTGGAGAGCACTTGCGGAAGGCTTTGTGAAAATTGGAATTTCCCCAATTGCATAGGAGCCATCGACAGTAAACATGTTGCTATCAAAAAACCGTCTGAGTCCGGCTCATTGTGTTACAACTATAAAAAATTTCACAGCATTGTACTCATGACGACGGTCAATGCAAATTATGAATTTATAGTTTTATATTTATAGATAATGCGTTCCAAATGCATTTCATGTGACATTCGTATTTTACATTTTTGCCTCAATATGAGTTTTCTATCTATTGAATTCAATGAGTGCGCATCAACCTGTCCTACATAGCTTCGGATGGCTCGTGCTCAGACTATGTTTGTGTGTAGCAATAACTACAAACAATGCGTCATTTAAGCTTCTATCATATTAAAAGTACACTATTTTATTAATTCATGCCACCCAGCATTACAAATCGATAAAAACATTCAATTTAATTTAATAAAAATATTTGAGTGGGAAAATAGTTCGCTACAACAAGATACAACTGCATGTCATCTGTACGAAGGAAAACATCCCATTTGTCTCTGTCCCGTTTACCTAGCAAACTCGCCAGAATAGAGACTTCGCGAAGCACTTCTTGGTCGACTTTGCGACAACTGTTTGTCCATGACCCAGGTTTTTAAAAAAAACAGGCCACTGGATCGAAGACACTGTCTTTCCAACCGCATCAATCGCTCCAACATGAAAGTAGACTTGCGACCAAGCCTTGCCAGCTACCCCGCCAACTCCAAAGTAAATTAAAAAGGAAAGTGGCGCAGTCGGTACTCATTTTTTTCCTTTTATATAGAAAGGAGCGTGAAACAGAATAAATTAATAATAGTGCAGTGACGACTCACTTTAAATCGGTGTACATACCACTAATTTATTAAAGAACGAACATTTGTTTTCCGTAATAGTGTAGTGACAACGCACGGCAAATCAGTGCACGAATCGCTAAACGACAAAGAACAAATTAAGTAACTATAAAAATCTTGTGAAAGTGCAGCAATCACTTCGTATTAGTGAAAGCCACAAAGGCAGAATAGAAAAGCAAAAACGTCAAAATTCGACCAGCAATGCAAAGGAGATTTGACGAAAGGAGAATGGAGCAACAAGAAATGGCCAACGTGGATATTGTGGAGCAGCTTGCAAGAAGGGAACAGCAACTGGAACAACTCAGACCCGCTTATTTCGACTTACAGCAGAGACAACAGCAGGATCGTGACATCCTGGAGAGGCCAGTGAAAAATGTTAATCATCTTCCAGTTTTCTCAGGACAAGGAGACGTAACCGTCAACTTATTTTTAGCAGCTTGGAATACCTGATATCAATGCTACAAAATGAAGAAAATAGGAAAGAGGTAGTTAGAGCTATATACTACAAAACCATCCAAAGGGAAGCAAAAAATTCGATTATCAATATCCCCGAGCCGGATAACTGGAAACTTATCAAGGACACATTAAAGTTGAGATACAAGCCAGACACCGAACCTCATCAAATTTACAGAAGAATTGCCAATTTACAAGTTAATACAGTAAGTGAATTAATTGATAAGATGCAAATTATTAAATATAAAACAGATGAATTAATAGTATATTACAATGGTGAATTTGGCATAGATTTAACAAATATAGATAGCTTGTTAGTAAATATTATTAAGGAAATAACACAGGGAACGTTATTGGACAAAATTTATGAGCAGAGAGAATTAAAAAATATTTTATACATAATGAACCAAAGACGATTTGAACACACGAAAGAAGAAAGGCACAGAAATCAGTACCAAAATAAGGAAAATATTGACAGGGTATATTATGGTAGGGAAGCAATTAATAAGCGACAATGTCAGGATAGAAACAAATGGAATCCAAATTTGTATAGACACGAAGAACAAAACGGTTTTATTAGGAATAACACAATCAAGTTCGTTGGAGTCCTCATAGATAAAATCAATCAGATCCCATGGAAATTGGCAATGTAGAAATAAATTACAGTAAGGCGTCAGGACACCCTAATCACAAGTTTGGCCAAAATCGCTTAAACTTGGGTAGGCAAAGCCTAAAAGGACCTGATATTAATAACACCGTTTTTTTTTACCAGGCGGCCACAGAATGCCTGCCAAAGATAAAATTAAATATTGAAAATAAAGAATACGTAGCACTGATAGATGCAGATGCTAGCCTTAGTTTAATTAATAAGGAAGTAAATGACTTTAAAATATATAAATTGAAATATCCCATAACCTTTAGTACATTGACAAATAAAGATAGAATAAATTATGAAATGCACACAAAAAGTCCGGAGTAATTTAATTTACCTAAAAACGCCAGGATTCGGTGGAAGGTCACTCCATTAAAAGGAAGGTCTTATGATTTCATTATAGGTATCAATGTATTAATCTTTTTAAATGCCTAAATAAATATAGAAAAAGGACAAATAAGACTAAATGGAAAGGTATCCAAATTTCTTAATAACCCTTATAAATTTAATCAAATTTGTATGCTTGAAGCTGCCGATCCTGAACTCGAAAGGCTTCAATTCAATCATTTAAATAACGGAGAACGTAGAAAAATTATAAAATAATTAAACCGATATCATAAATTATTGTTTAGAGAAGGCGATTTACTAACTAATACAACCGAAATTCAATAAGAAATAAAAACCATTACACAAATTTATTCAAAACTATATAGATATCCACCTCAACACGAAACAGAAGTAAGGAAACAGGTCAGAGAAATGGAAGAACAAGGTACCTATAATTGGAAAAAGCTATTCAAGATATGCAAGCTCGCTTATAGTCGTACCGAAGAAAACGGATAATTCAGGCGAAAAAAAATATCGTAATAGTAATAGACTATAGAAAGTTAAATGAAATAACTATTTGCGACAAATATCCTTTACTCAATATAGACTCAATCCTAGATAAATTAGGTAGAGCTCAGTATTTTACAACATTAGACTTAGCAAAAGGTTATCACCAAATTCTAGTAAAAGAAGAAGACAGAGAAAAAACTGCCTTCGTAACCCCACATGACTTATATGAATTTATAAGGATGCCATTTGGCCTTAAGAATGCGCCAGCCACATTCCAACGGCTGATGAATGAAATCTTAAGAGATTATATTAATAAAACCTGTGTAGTATACTTAGATGATATTTAGATCTTTAGCACTTCTTTAACTGAGCAGATTAAAGCAATAGGAGACATTTTCAAAATTCTCAAAAGTAAAAATTTGAAGGTACAAATAGATAAATGCAACTTTCTGAAGAAATAAACTGAATTTTTTGGGCACATTTCAACAAAGGAGGGAATGAAACCAAATCCAAATAAAATTGTGTCTCGTACTGGCCGCAACAAAAACTTCGTTTGTGTTTGTTTATTCACTTTCTTTGTTTTGCCTAATATTCCTTTCACTCCAAGCGTTGGCAGTAGCATCTGTCGGCAAATAGTTGTATAATTCAAAGCCATGAATTGTTGGCATGGTTGCACCCGGTGTGTACCTACCCAGTGGTATAAGTCTCCTAAAGGAGGTGTTGGTGTGCCATGGTGGCGTGCGCTATACAACTCTGTCCCTTTGAGTAATGGGGGCGCCGCCAAATGATTGGACATCAATACTCACTCGCCTGAGAATTCTGAAGGCCGACGCGTAGCTTGCGGCCTAGCTCGCAAGTGCGTGCCGGATCAATCTACAGAAGAGTGCGTATCTTTTTGTATGCGTTCGTGCGTTATAAATTTCGATCAATTTTATTTTAGCAAATTTTGATTGCCAGTCGAGGCAAAATAAAGGTAAGGCCAGTCGAGGCTAAGAGCTTGGCGGTTAAATATAGTTTTTCGGAAAATTAGTGCTAGTGAGCAGGGGGCAGTTGAAGCTCAGTAATTATTAGCGGCATAGCGGTGTAGTGTAATACATGGCGGAACCGGTGTTTGACGGCACCGCCGAAGGAGTACCGAAGTTGACGTACCCACACCCGACTGATACCGCTAAGTTTCACTTATTGTTTTCGTACGTTTTTTGTTATGCCGACAGTGTCGTTCCTTCCGTTCTCCCCGACCAATACTTATAGCATTCTGCACCCAAATTCCAGTCATACAGGCGGGTTAAAGATACCCCCGGCAGCACGGGAGTAGTACGAGTGGATTCGTAACCAGTTTGGTTGGACCACACCTCGGGTGCACCCCAAAAACATATTTTGTTTACCTTGTGTACGTACATATACATACCTATAGTCGATCTGTTGTTTAATTACTGTCGTCGTGTGATCTTCCTCTGGTAATAGCGTTGATCATTTCACTTCGTTTGTTTTTGCCCATAGTTTTGTTATTGTACGTAGCTATCGACCCACGCCGTCTTCTCTAAGCTGGCCGGTCGCTTTGTTAGTTTTTGTTATCTACTTTTTGTGCGGTAGTTTGTTTTGTTGACGTGTGTGGTTGTTGGTAGGCGCATGACCAACAGCCACTGTAGGTATACATACATATGTATGTACGTATGTACATGCGCACATACATAGTGTTAATAAAAAAGATCTAAAGATATTTATTTTGATAAATTTTTGCGGTTTTTATTTCAGTTGATTTTGAGTGGCTTTTTGTTGTCTGGTTTTTGTGTAAATATATATTTATTAACAATTTACTATTTCCCTTTCTGTTAGTAGGGCATTCCAGGAAGGAAAGTAAGGAAAGATTGGGAGTCGAACCCAGACCCAGAGGCATATAATACAGTATTTTCTTACTATAAAGGAATTCGGTGAGTGCGTTCCTCTTAGCAAATTAGCAGTTTTCAAATTTGTTGCTGCTCACATTACCCGAGCATTTGTGTGTTTTACCTGGGTGTAGAAAATTGTTGGTCAAGTGTGTTGAGACTGTACCGAAAGTGACTAGTAGTGGTCTTGTAAATTTAGTGGTGTTTTTACCTTTTTTTGTTAATTAATGATTTTTTTTTGTTATACAATTTTTATTTTGAATTAAATATTTTATTTATTTATTTAAATTTGTTTTTTGGATAATTGTGTTGTCAGAGTAGACAATATTTGTTTTTTTATTTTATTAAGTTTTTTGTTTTTTGTGGTTAGGCTCGTTTGTTGTTTTCGTGTTAGGGTGTTTTGTTGAGCCAGTATAGGGCAACGCGTTTACCACATTAGGGTAATAGTTTTTTTTTAATTTTCATTATAATTCAAAATCTTTTTTATTCCATTTTTTTCTTGTTTCTCGAATTTACTTTTTTATTTTAACATGGAAATTAATCGTTAGCACAGGTAGGTAGGTATACGTGTGTATGTACACGCGCACATACATTGTGTTAATAAAAAAAGTGGAGGTGACAATTGGAATTATTCAAAATTTAGAATTACCACGAACCGAAAAACAGATAAAAAGTTTTTTGGGAATAACGGGTTATCATCGCAAATTCATTAGGGAGTATGCAAAAATAGCACAACCTATAAGAAAATATTTAAAGAAAGGCAACATACATTGAAGCTTTCGAAAAATTAAAAACATTAATTAGTACACATCCTATTTTACGTTATCCCGATTTCCATAAACAGTTCACATTGACGACAGACGCATTTAATGGTGCGGTATTATCACAAGAAGGTCACCCAGTGTGCCACGCTTCAAGAACATTAAATAATCACGAGAAAAACTACTCTGCAACAGATAAAGAATTCCGTGCAATAATGTGAAGTGTAAATTATTTTAGGCGCCACATTTATGGTAATAAAATTAAAAATACCTCCATTCCAAATACAGAGGAAAAGACAGACACAAAGGTAGAGAAAACAGAGTTGCAGATTTTTTAAGCAGATTAGAAAAAAGTGAGGACACTATTTCAAAAAATGAGGGAGGTAAAGATTCCGATATGGATATTTTTTCAATTAATGATATTGAAGACGACGTATCTATGGCACTCAGCACAAGAGGTTTTAGGTGATCATTTTCTTATAAAAGAAGAAATCGTGAATAAATATAAAACTCAAATAATTTTAACAAATAATAAAACAGAAGAATGTAGAGAAATACACGGGAAGAGAGTTATTTTTATTGCAGAATGTAACTTTGAACAAATGGGAGATATTTTTAGAATATATATAAATTGGCATTTATTCAGAGTTATCAGAGCATAACTATAATTTGGTGCAGCAAAAGTTAATAGAGGTGATGGGGCCATGTGCAGAAGTTCACGCAATTGAGGAAAGTTTCTGACTGCCATTCACCTGGGAGTGGCCAGAAACGATTCTTGTGCATATGGTTCAAGCAGCTCACGACGTCCGGTCTTACACCACGTATCCCCTGGGTAGCCAACGAACATTCCTTAAATTGATTTTCTGTGACCTTAAATTTTGGAGGGCAATAAATGGCTGAGAGATTTAGCTCTTTGCTATAATTATTCAAAGTTACAGAGGTGGCTTGTAGATAATTTGTGGCGTAAGGCTGTAAGACGCAGTGTTTAAGGCGGTTTCTTAGAAGTATTCCAGTGCCGCCGTGCGCTTTTCCATCACGATGGTTAGTGGGGTAGAATATGAATCCAGGTATATAAAAGTTATATTTATCCGTCACTTCTTCATAGTCGGGTAATGGAACAACTTTTCCATCGTCATCAATTGGAGTTTCGGGTTCACCATCTCCGCGTGTTTCCTGTTCACTGCCATTCAGCAGGCTGGAGAAGTGCTCCCTCCATAAATTGAGTGTACTCTAGGCATCTGTCACTAGCTCACCTCCCTGGGTCCTACAAGAGTTTGCTCCGGTCTTGAAACCTCCTGTAAGTCGCCGTATCTTTACATAGGATTTTCGAGCGTTACCCTTGTTGGCCAGCTTCTCAAGCTCCTCATGCTCGAGCATCTCGGTCTCATTCTTTTTTTGTATGCAGACGCGCCTTGCTTTCCTCTTCAGTTCTCGGTATCTATCCCACCCCGCACGTGTTGTGGTCGATCGCAAGGTTGCGAGGTAGGCAGTCTGTTTCCTCTCCACTGCGACACGGCAGTTCTCATCGTACCAGCTGTTTTTGCGACCTTTCCGAAATCCAATGGTTTCGTTTGCAGCTGTACGCAGGGAGTTTGCAATGCCGTCCCACAGTTCCCTTATACCGGGTTGCTGATGAGTGCTCTCAGAGAGCAGGTGTGCAAGTCGAGTAGAAAACCGCTCGGCAGTCTGTTGTGATTGCAGCTTTTCAACGTCGAACCTTCCTTGTGTTTGTTGATGGGCCTTCTTCGATACACAGAGGCGCGTGCGTATCTTTGCTGCGACAAGATAGTGATCCGAGTCAATGTTGGGACCTCGAAACGTACGCACATCTAAAACACTGGATACGTGTCTTCCGTCTATGACAACATGATCGATCTGGTTGGAAGTTTTCCGATCTGGAGACAGCCAAGTAGCTTGGTGAATTTTTTTGTGATGGAATCTAGTGATACAGACAACCATATTTCGGGCCCCGGCGAAGTCGATCAGCCTCAGCCCACTTGGAGCTGTTTCGTCGTGGAGACTGAATTTTCCGACTGCCGTACCAAAGATACCTTCTTTGCCCACCCCAGCGTTGAAGTCGCCAAGCACAATTTTGACGTCGTGGCGGGGGCAGCGCTCATAAGTGTGTTCGAGGAGCTCGTAAAATGCATCTTTGGTCAAGTCTTCCTTCTCTTCCATCGGGGCGTGGGCTCAAATTGGAGTGATGTTGAAAAATTTTGTCTTAATACGAATTGTGGCTAGACGTTCATCCACCGGAGTGAATGCCAGTACTTGGCGACGGAGTCTCTCTCCCACCACGAATCCGACACCAAATTTGCGCTCCTTTATATGGCCGCAGTAGTAAATTTCACAAGGACCCGTCCATCGGAATTCTTGGACGGCAGTGATGTCAGCCTCTAACTTTATGAGGACATCAACTAGCTGGGACCGGACATTCCAGGTGCATGCCCTAAAATCGTAATCCTTAAAACATTTGCGGGAGTCGTCATCAAAAGGGGGGTCTCTCATCCGAGGCTTAAATTGGTTTTTCATTGGGTTGTTTTTTCATGTGGTAGGTTCCAAACCCTACGCACAACCGCATGGGATTCGCCTTCTCACTTTAGCTCGCCTCCAAACGGATGTTCGTTGGCTACCCAGGGAATACGTGGTCTAAGACCGGAAGTCGTGAGCTGCTTGAACCATATGCAAAATAATCGTTTCTAGTCACTCCCAGGTGAATGGTAGTCAAAAACTTTCCTCACTTGCGTGGACTTCTGCACATGGCCGACAAGGGTAACGCTCGAAAATTCTACGAAAAGATACGGCGACTTACAGAAGGTTTCAAGACTCTTGTAGGACCCAGGGAGGTGAGCTAGGGACAGATGCCCAGAGCATATTCGATTTATGGAGGGAGCCTGCTGAATGGCAGTGAAGAGGAAACACGCGGAGATGGTGAACCTGAAACTCCAATTGATGACGATGGAAAAGTTGTTCCGTTACCCGACTATGAAAAAGTCCGAATAGCAATCGTCCGCTTAAAAAACAACAAAGCGGCAGGGACCGATGGATTACCAGCCGAGCTATTCAAATACGGCGGTGAAGAACTGATCAGGTGCATGCACCAGCTTCTTTGCAAAATATGGATGGGCGAAAGCATGCCCGACGATTGGAATTTAAGTGTGCTCTGCTCGATCCACAAAAAAGGCGATCCCACAGTCTGCGCCAATTACCGTGGAATGAGCCTTCTTAATATCGCATATAAGGTCCTATCAAGCGTATTGCGTGAAAGACTAAAGCCCACCGTCAACAAACTGATTGGACCTTATTAGTGTGGCTTTAGACCTGGTAAGTCAACCATTGACCAGATATTCACCATGCGCCAAATCTTGGAAAAGATCCGTGAAAAGAGAATCGATACCAACCACCTTTTCGTCGATTTTAGAGCCGCCTTCGATAGCACGAATAGGAGCTGCCTTTACGCCGCTATGTCTGAATTTGGTATCCCCGCAAAACTTATACGTTAAGCTACACTAAATGCTCCGTCAGGATCGAGAAGTACCTCTTCGAGCCGTTCGATACCGAACAAGGTTTCAGACAGGGTTATTCCTTATCATGTGACTTTTTTAATTTAATGCTGGAGAAAATAATACGAGCTGCAGAGCTAAATAGAGAAGGTACAATCTTCTATAAGAGTGTACAGCTGCTGGCGTACGCCGATGATATCGACATTATTGGCCTTAACAACCGCGCCCTGAGTTCTGTTTTCTACAGACTTGATAAAGAAGCGAAACGAATGGGTCTGGTAGTGAATGAGGGCAAGACGAAACATCTCCTGTCATCAAACAAACGGTCATCGCATTCGCGACTCGGCTCCCACGTCACTGTTGACAGTCATAACTTCGAGGTCGTAGATAATTTCGTCTATCTAGGAACCAGCATTAATACCAACAACAATGTCAGCCTTGAAATCCAACGCAGAATCACTCTTGCCAACAGGTGCTACTTTGGGCTGAGTAGGCTATTGAAAAGTAAAGTCCTCTCTCGACGAACGAAAACCAAGCTCTACAAGTCGCTCATTATACCGGTCCTACTACATGGCGCAGAAGCGTGGACGTTATCAATATCTGATGAGTCGGCTCTAGGAGTCTTCGAGAAGAAAGTTCTGCGAACGATTTATGGTCCTTTGCGCATTGGCAACGGCGATTACCGCAGATGGAACGATGAGCTGTACAAGCTATAAGACGATATTGACATAGTTCAGCGAATGAAGAGACAGCGGCTACGCTGGCTAGGCTATGTCGTCCGAATGGATGAAAACACTCCAGCTTTGAAAGTATTTGATGCAGTACCCCCTGGTGGAAGCAGAGGAAGAGGAAGACCTCCACTCCGCTATAAGGATCAAGTGGAGAGTGACCTGGGTGCACTTGGCATTTCCAACTGACGCCAAACAGCGAAAAGAAGATATGAATGGCGCGCTGTAATTGATTCGGCTATAATCGCGTAAGCGGTGCCAACGCCAATAAAGAAGAAGAAGATAAGTTAATAGATATGTATTCAAATGATAGTCAAATTAAATTCATAAAACCTAATTCGCTTTGTAATAAACCCATGCGATCTCTGCCAACAATTTAAATGTGATAGAAGTTCGATTAAAAATAAATTTCAACTTACAGAAGGACCATCAAATAAAAACCATATTTACACATTGATGCGTATGTAGTTAAAGGTAATCGTTTTTTAACGACAATAGACAAATTCTCAAAATTTGGAGCAGCTTACTCTTTGAACGATAGAAATCCTATTACAATAATTGAACAATTAGAAGAAAAATAGTAAAACCAGATAAAATTAAAGCTGATAACGAATTTAAAGCAGCACGAATTCAGGAATTCTTGAGCCAAGAAGGGATTCAACTGCATTTAACAAAACCCAATAGTCATACGGGTAATGCAGATATGGAAAGGATGCTTAGTACATTAGCAGAAAAGTTTAGAATTTCATACCAAACAAAGAATTTCCGATAAAACAATTAATCCAAAGAACGATAAGAAACAATAACAATCCAGTACCCAGTATACCCCGAATGAAGTTCAATATGGTAGAATAGAGAAAGAAAAAGTTGGGAAGAATCTAGAAAGTATCAAAATAAGGGTTATACAAAGACTAAATAAAACCAGAAAGGAATACAAAGAAATAAGAGAAGAAGGATATATTAAGAATTATAAAGCTATTAGACACACACAGTAACATAGTATTACACATAATTGACGTTAAACAAATAGAAAATATATCATTGAAATGACAAAAATTATATTAGCGAAACCAAGTCACAAGGACATATTACAAGCCGAATTATTAGAAGCAAGAAATAAATTATCAACAGAAAAAATACAAAAACGGTAGCTAATTGGACAATTGGAACAATGGACGACGAAGATAGACAGATGATACAAAAACATTTATCACAGACTGACAAAACACTAGACGAACAGGTACAGATAAACAATCACTTTAATTTAGGGATAAATTACATAAGAAATATTGTAAAAAATTATAGAAAAGAAATTGAAAAAGGTGTTAATACTACAAGAAAAATTGTAAACGAAGAATATCAACAACACATGTATCTACAACAAATGGCAAAAATCCAATTAATAAAAAGTAAAATAGAACAAATAAAAGACAATGTAGTCTCAGCCAAATACGGGTACCCAAATATTTTGACAAATATTTTGAAAATGGGAATAGCAACTTTTAATAATACTTATTTAATATTAAGCATTAAAATACCAAAATTGTTCATACAAGTACCATAAAAATAAGGAAAATTATACCATTACCAAATAAAAATCAAAGAGAAATAGAATCAAGAATAGAGGAAGTATTCACATATAAAGATAAAACTATGCAATTTGAAGAAAGTAAATATTTCATACAATTAAAACCCAGTAACCATTGTATATTAACAAAAAACTGTAAACTAATAACAAACAGAGAATTAGAACTTATAGCGCTGGATGAAAAAACAATTTTGGTTAAAAACGCAATAAACTTATTTATAAACAATACGTGTAATAAAAATAATAATATTATTTTAAACGGTAATTATGTAATTCAGTTTAACAATTGTTCAATAAAAATTAATAATCATTATTCTAATTTAATTGAAAATTTTGAAGGAAATATTATAAGTTTGCGTTATAACGATATAAGGAATTTTACAGAAAAACTTACGTTCGAACAATTAGATGAAAAAAATGAAATCAGTTTTTAAAATATTTCTAATTTAAAAACCCATAATAAAGTAATATACGGATGTAACTTTTTCCTCCTACTTACAATAATATTAGTAATTATAATTTGGAGAACAAAGTTAAAATATATTAAAATAAATTTAAACAAAAGAATTCTGGAAAATTCTATTCTAAAGGGAGGAGAAGTTACATATACAAATACAAATGCAAACACGTCTATTAAAAATGACAAAATTTACGAATTTATCGAAAAGATAATAAGCAAACTCATTTCAGGTTAATTTCCAGACACTAAATTATTTGTCGGTCGCAATTTCAGGAATTGCAACCGTTTAGTTTTAATATAAATGAATTGAGCAACAATATTAATTTTTTGCATATGTTAACAAGCTTTGTAAAATGCTAATAAAGCTAAATTAACAGAAATGTAAGTTAGCAATAAGTTTATTATTATTAAAGAAAAATTAAGAAAGACAGTTGTTGGATATCCTCGGTCGAGTACTGTTGCTTCTTTTTTAAAACTTCTCCAAAGTAACTTAAGAAAGAAAAGACATGTGATAATACTGGTCTCGTGACTGGTGAAGCAGGTAAGAGAATTGTTAAGTTGCGTGTACTAAATATTTGGCTTAGTAGAGAACTCGCTAGTGACAATACATTTTGAAGTTAAATTTTGATTTACCAATTTTCGATTATGAAGTGCTAACCAAAGTGGAATTGTTCATAGAAAATTTGATATGGAAAAGGATATGAATATTAAAATGTCTGTTTATCAAGAAATCGACATGGTTGAATTTAAGAATATTCTTAAAATATGTTATTTGAAAATGATGCAGTTGTGGGAGCGGATGTATAAATACCGTAGAATTAAATAAATGAGTCTTTTCTTCTACGAAAACATGATCCTCCGCCCGGAAAGAAGGGAAAATAAAAAAAAAAATTAAAACTTTTTGAGTTAGGTTGACTAATTATGTATTAGTTCCAATACTCGTGGTATAACGTTGCAGTGTACGAAAAACTGGCATCGCGTACCTTGCTTAATAATCTCATTTACCAATAAAGTCTACAGGTTTAAATATACCATACGATCCATTGTTATATCGATGAATACTAAATTCCCTACTAAGCGGAGAATTATGAAAGTGGAACGTATATTTATATTAATATTAATCCTCCACGTACGGAATAAACCTTTTAGTTTGATCATATAGAAGCTATTAAGTATATCAAAAAACGTATATGAATATGAAGCGGTGAAAGAGCGTGAATTGAAGGGTCAGTCTCAGGAGGTCGCGTCCTCTTCACACCATTCGTAGTTCGGAGGGGCGATATGTTGAAGCGAAACCAAATTTTCGCTAAACAAAAGCTCAGTTGTATGAGAATTAGCGAAATTGATGAAGGGAGCTGTGAAAAAGGTAAACACCCAAATTTTGCTAAAATATATACAGTAAATTGTGAAATATTGAAAAATTGACAACAAAAATTAAGTGATTATGTGAGTTAAAATCAAATTGCAGCGTAAGAAGTCTTTTATTTGTGTATTAAGAGAGTGTAAATTTACACAAAACTAGTGTACATTGAAATATTTATCAATGTAATAGTTCAATAAAAAATCTGCATTTTTATATGTGATGTGCGCATATGTTCTGTTGACATCAAAATTTAAATACATACTTACTATTCGTATATGAAACCTTACTTAGCACTCAGAAATACCACCGCGAGATGTCGCTGATAGGGAGGGAAAAAATTTCCATTCACTTTGCGGGATAATTCCAGATGGTACCGCTTCTTAAAATTTCCATTTGTTTGTACATGTACATGTCTATAAAGGACCAAGGTTACCGCTGTAATGCCCTCTTTTCTCATTTATTAGCCTTATCAGCGACATGCACGGTGAGTGATTTGGTGTTCTTGTATTTTTCTTCTTTTTTCAGCCTTTTTTTTTGTGTACATATTATATATTATTTTTTATTGTGAATAAAAAACTACTACTGGTACTTATTTTCCTCAATATTTTCAAAGACTTATTTAGTTCTACTCAGAGGCAAAAAAAATCTTTAAATTTCCATATGGCCTTTGAAAAGTAGAAGTGGTACTTTCAGGCAGAATAACGATACCAATAATTTTTTTTTCCTAGAAGTGGCATGAGCTTAAATGTAGCAAAAAAAACATGGTTTTTGCACTTTTAGGCTGGAATATCTTAAAAACTTGACGTACTGGAACGTCTAAAATCTTGGAAAATGCAAAATACTGTTTCTGGTTACAAAAACGTGTCGGCTTGTGTTATTGTAACCTATTTAATCATATTATTGTTAATAATTACTATAATTGTAATCATTCATATATACAAAAATTTTTCTAAGCTTAGAATAAAAATTCAGGAGAAGTTTCAAACAAGGGAGGGAGGAGTTACCATATGTCAACAGAAATGGCAGCACCTACTACTCCAATATCACCAAAACCAAGCTTAACCTTCAGAATTGAAAAGGTCAATGCTCGAAAATAAAATCAAAGAAAAAAGAATGGAATAGCAATGGACCGTGTAAGCATAATCAGTAGTCGTAGCTTGTTGCTTTGTAGCGACTCTTACGCAAATTGTTTACATAATGCCACTCATGCAATTTGTTTGCTTAAGGTAGCCAGTGTTTTCGATCGGTATGGAATCGTTTCACCATACACGACATACCAATTCATTTTACGTCGTTCTTTCAAGAGTAAACATGTTTGTCATGTTCTTCCGCGATGTTTACTCTTCGACGGCACGAGTAAAATGAGCTCTTGTGTGCACACAGCATCATACACGTCAAACATGTACGTATACCGATCGCAAAAAATCGAAAATTTTTACCAACATGGATACGTATGCGCACTAGCCCATCCACGAGTAAATCTTATTCGCACGCATACCGCTCGAAAAAATTTGTATGTCGTGTATGGCTACCTTTAAGAGCCGTTGTAATAATATAATATTGTAAGTCATTTAGTAATTTTAACATTATAAATATTAATAATATTCGTTTTTAACAGCTAGTTCAAACCAATGAAGTGAAGCGGAGCATTTAAAACCGCTTTATGTTTTAATTCACAGTTAGCTCCAGTCAGTTAACTCGCACACTAAGTGGAGGCGACCTCCTGTCCTATTTTTCCGACTGCCATCGGTGGGTGAAGCGTTTGCCCCAATTTGGCGGGGTAGCTTGCGAGGCCTGGTCGCTAGTCTACTTTCGTCTTGATGTTGGAGCGATTGATGCGGTCGGAAAGACAGTGTCTCCAATCCAGTGGCCTGTTTTTTTTTAAGCTGGGTCATGGGCAAACAATTGCCGCAAAACCGATCAAGAATGAAGTTCTTCACAAAGTCTCTTTTCTGGCGAGTTTGCTAGGTAAACGGGACAGAGGCAAATGGAATGTTTTCCTTCGTACAGATGACATGCAGTTGTATCTTGTTGTAGCGAACTATTTTCAATCTCAAATATTTTTATAAAATTAAACTGAATGTTTTGATCGATTTGTAATGCTGGGTGGCGAGAATTAATAAAACAGTGTACTTTTAATATGATAGAAGCTTAAATGACGCATTGTTTGTAGTTACTGCTACATACAAATATAGTCTGAGCACGAGCCATCCGAAGCTATGTAGGACAGGTTGATGCGCACTCATTGAATTCAATAGATAGAAAACTCATATTGAGGCAAAAATGTAAAATACGAATGTCACACAAAATGAACAGATAACAATTACTCCAGCATATTCTAGGGCGCACTTGATTTCGAGAACAGTTGTACAGAACTAACGAATGCTGTACAGAACTTTCGAGTGTAAGGTGTTTCGGCGAGTTTGCATAGTCCCGACGAATATAATACTGGTCTGGTGACTGGTGAAGCAGGTAAGAGAATTGTTAAGTTGCGTGTACTAAATATTTGGCTTAGTAGGGAACTCGGTAGTGACAATACATTTTGAAGTTAATTTTTGATTTACCAATTTTCGATTATGAAGTGCTAACCAAAAAGGAATTGTTCATAGAAAATTTGATTTGGAAAAGGATAGGAATATTAAAATGTCTGTTCATCAAGAAATCGACTTGGTTGCATTTAAGAATATTCTTAAAATATTTTATTTGAAAATGATGCAGTTGTGGGAGCCGATGTATAAATACCGTAGATTTAAATAAATGAGTCTCTTCTTTTACGAAAACATGATCCTCCGCCCGGAAAGAAGGGGGAATTAAAAAAATATTAAAACTTTTTGAGTTAGGTTGACTAATTATGTATTAGCTCCAATACTCGTGGTATAACGTTGCAGTGTAAGAAAAATTGGTACCTTGCTTTGTAATCTCGTTTACAGTGGGCCAATAAAATCCACAGGTTTAAATATACCATACGATCCATTGTTATATCGATGAATACTAACTTCCCTACTAAGCGGAGAATTATGAAAGTGGAACGTATATTTATATTAATATTAATCCTCCACGTGCGGAATAATCCTTCTAGTTTGATCATATAGAAGCTATTAACTATATCAAAAAACGTATATGAATATGAAGCGGCATGACGATCTCGTAAATTGGCTTTTTGTGAAAGAGCGTGAATTTAAGAGTCAGTCCCAGGAGTTCGCGCCCCCTTCACAGCATTCGTAGTTCGGAGGATGATATGTTGAAGCGAAACCAAATTTTCGCTTGAAAGGGTATCAAAACAAAAACAAAAGCTCAGTTGTATGAGAATTAGCAAAATTGATGAAGGGAGCTGTGAAAAAGGTAAACACCCAAATTTTGCTAAAATATCTACAGTAAATTGTGAAATATTGAAAAATTGACAACAAAAATTAAGTGATTATGTGAGTTCAAATCAAATTGCAGCGTAAGAAGTCTTTTATTTGTGTATTAAGAGAGTGTAAGTTTACACAAAACTAGTGTACATTAAAATATTTATCAATGTAATAGTTCAATAAAAAATCTCTGCATTTTTATATGTGATGTGTGCATATGTTTTGATGATATCAAAATTTAAATACATACATACTATTCGTGTATGCAACCCTACTTAGCACTCAGAAATACCACCGCGAGATATCGCTGATAAGGAGGGCAAAAATGTCCATTAACTTTGCGGAATAATTCCAGATGGTACCGCTTCTTAAAATATCCATTTGTTTGTACATGTACATGCCAATAAAGAACCAAGGTTACCGCTCTAATGCCCTCTTTTCTGATTTATTAGCCTTATCAGCGACATGCCCGGTGAGTGATTTGGTGTTCTTGCGTTTTACTTCTTCCGCGGCGAGCTAAACGATGAATAGCTGTAGTGCGATGACGCTTAGCACTACCTTTACCCAAACCTTTTCCACCTTTGCCGCGACCAGTCATTATTTCTCTCTGCTTATATTTTTCCCAATACAACAGCACACTTCATTTCACTATACACAGCGACTATGCTTAAATATCGCTTTGACACGTGTATTTATACAAAAATTCATCCATTTCATTGGATTACTCAGATATTTCTATTTCATTTTAACACATGTGTAAATTTCATTTTGGCCAACCCTAAATGAAATGAACTTATCAAACAATATTATGCATTTTATTACTTGTACATCGACATTACGGCATTATTGTAAGGAAAGTGCAGTGTATATGGTGGTGATTAGTTTTGTGTAAAGAATTAAAGTGTTAAATAATGACTCGTACAAAGCAACGACTTGTGGTAAGGCACCTCGGAAACAATTGGCGACTAACGCTGCTCGTAAGAATGCTCCAGCAACTGGTGGTGTTAAAAAGCCACATCGCTATCGTCCCGGTACAGTAGCATTGCGTGAAATTCGTCGTTACCAAAATAGTACTGAATTATTGATCCGCAAAATGCCATTTCAACGATTAGTTCGTGAAATCGTTTAGGATTTTAAAACAGATTTACGTTTTCAAAGTTCTGCAGTTATGGCTCTACAAGAAGCTAGTGAGGCAAATTTTCTTGGTTTGTTTGAGGATACTAATTTGTGTGCCATCCATGCAAAGCGTGTTACAATTATGCCAAAAGATATTCAATTAGCCAGACGTATTCGAGGAGAACGTGCATAATTGAATAATAAGTGATGCAATACATACATATAAAACACATGAATAGGAGCGGTCCACAATTTTCCACACAAAATGAACAAAAAAAAAATATTATTTTAGTTGAACTTTACCTCGTAACAAGAATATAAATACATATAATGATATACATATGTATGTAGGTATGTATGTATGTACATACTTGCATGCATTTATGTATATACGTTTAAATATACAAATGTGACCTCTTTGGGCTACTGTACTTCATCCACTTTGTATGATACACATCTTTGCGTGTACACAAAAAATCTATGTAAGTATTGTCACCTCCACTTTTTCAATTTACAATGTGTATGTGCGTATGTACATACGTACATACATATGTATACCTACAGTGGCTGTTGGTCAAGCGCCTACCAACAACCACACACGTCAACAAAACAAACTACCGCACAAAAAGGGGATGACAAAAACTAACAAAGCGACCGGCTAACTTAGTGAAGACGGCGTGGGTCAACAGCTAAGTGCAAGAACAAAACCAAGTAAAAATGATCACCGCTGACTTAGATAAACGAAGATCGCACAACAATAATTAAACACTAGAGCAAAACTAAGCGTATATGTACGTACACAAAGTAAACAAAATGTATTTTTGGGGTGCACCCGAGGTGTGGTCCAACCAAACTGGTTACGAACCCACTCGCACTACTCCCGTGCTGCCGGGGGTATCTTTAACCCGCCTGTATGACTGGGCTCTGGGTGCGGGATGCTATAAGGATGGGTATGGGGAAAACGAAGGAACGACACTGTCGGCACGACAGAAAAAAAAAAACGTACGAAAACAATATATGAACAAAATGATACTTAAGTGTCTCGGTCGGGTGTGAGTACCCAACTTCGGTGCTCCTCCGGTGATGCCGCCAAACTTCGGTTCCGTCACTGTAACACAACACAACTATGCCGCGGATAATTATTCCAACACAAAAATCAGGCTCCGACTGCCTTTTTACTACTGCCCCGTCTGGCAAAACACTATAAAACTCTATATATTAATCAAAAAAAAATCTTTCGCAAAAATACGCACGCTTGCGCAAAAAAGGTGTTAACGCTTTCAAAGATTGCTAGAATCTGATCCGGCACGCACTTACGAGCCAGGCCGAAAGCTACGCGTCGGCCGTCAGAATTGGTGTATTGGTGCCCAATCATTTGGCGCCGCCCCCATTACCCAAAGGGACAGAGTTATATAGCGCACGCCACTATGGCACACCAAGTACACTGGGATAATTTTCCCCTCGCCATATAAAAAGAAAAGCGACACCCCTTTTTACGGAATACCCGCGCGAAGCATTCCGTTTCCCTAATATTTGTTAGTGGAGGAACCGTTTTGATGAACATCTCCTTTTGGAGACTTATACCACTGGGTAGGCACACACCGAGTACAACCGTGCCAACAATTCATGGCTTTGAATTATACAATTATTTGCCGACAGATGCCACTGCCAACGCTTGGAGTGAAAGGAATGTTAGGCATAACAAAGGAAATGAACAAACAAACACAAAAGAAGTTTTTGTTGCGGCCAGTACGCGACAGTATGTGTATGTGCCGGCTGGCTTTGCCTATGCACATCTGCCACTTAAGACCGGTTCTTTGTACTACTTTACTTTTATTGAAATACATACATATGCGTGTATGTGCAAATGTGTACATATGTACTATATACACATGTGTGTATATATGTATTTACTTGAGTTGAGTTTATTTATTTATTAAATTATTTGTTTTATCAATAAGAAAAATTGCAGGTTTACATAAAAAATCAATTCAATCTCTTTGAACACATATTTTGTTGTCCTGAAAAGGACGGTTTTTATTGTTGCATATTATATATTATGAATTGCATATATTCATGTCTTTTTCCAATTTATGCTTTCTTTTTGGTCTTCTTTGACAAAAATATAGCCTGAATATTAGGTAAAACAGCACCTTGAGCAATGGTTACTCCAGATAATAGTTTGTTTAATTCTTCATCGTTGCGTATAGCCGATTGTAAATGGCGAGGAAAAATTCTCGTTTTTTTTTATTATCACGAGCAGTGTTACCAGCCAACTCAAGAACTTCAGCTGCCAAATATTCCATAACAGCAGCTAATTAGACTGGAGCACCGGCACCAACACGTTCAGCATAATTACCTTTACGCAATAAACGATGAATACGACCGACGGGAAATTGAAGGCCAGCACGATTTGAACGTGACTTTGCCTTTTCCTTAACTTTACCACCTTTACCGCGACCAAACATTATTACACAAAATTTTTAATTTTTTCTTATTGATTTTCACTACACTTACACTCGTACTTGCACGCACTGTTGTTGATACCTTGATGTGACCAATATTCACTGTTTATATACTTTTTCAATAGAGTCAACAACCCTTATCGTATACTCAACATTATGCCGAAATGTAATGACGACTCGAACTAATTGCTCGTGAAAAAATACATAAACACGTACATGTTAGTGTAGTAACATCAGAAAGATTTAAGTGAAGTGTAATGAATTGAGGTGAAGATAAAATGCCGCCAAAAACTAGTGGAAAAACAGCAAAGAAAGCCGGTAAGGCACAAAAAATATTACCAAAAATGACAAGAAGAAGAAGCACAAGCGGAAAGAAAGCTGTGCCAACCGGTATTTCCTCGAAGGCAATGAGTATAATGAATAGTTTTGTTAATGACATTTTCGAACGCATTGCTGCTGAGGCGTCGCGTTTGGCTCACTATAACAAACGTTCAACTATCACCAGTCGCGAAATTCAAACTGCTGTGCGTCTACTTTTGCCCGGTGAATTGGCCAAACATGCTGTCAGTGAAGGTACTAAGGCTGTTACCAAATACACTAGCTCCAAGTAAATTGTCTATTGAGAATGTATGTGTGTGTAACGACAAAGGCCCTTTTCAGGGCCACAAAATATAATTTAACTAAGAGATTCAAATATATTAAATGCTTATTTCATCTATGCAATAAAAATATGTGAAATTTTTTGCGTAACTTAAGTAATAATATAATTATTTTAATAATCAAATCTCTCAGTACATTTCATTATGGAAAAGTAATCACTCCCAAAATTCAATTTACTAAACTCTATATAGTATATGATATGTAATCATGGATTTATTTAATATTTTAGCGTTATAAAAATATGTAAATACATATGCATACATCACATTTCCTACGAATTATTTTTCGATCTGATTGTAATAAACATTTTGTGGCCCTGAAAAGGGCTTATTGTTTGTTGTTAAATCATATTTAACCCATATATGTATGTATATTATACATAAATATGTATATGTAAATTAAAGAATTATTATATTAAATATTTATTTCTTAGCGGAAGTCCTTTTGGCGACTGGATTTTTACCAGCTGTTGCTTTTTTGGGTTTGGCAGCGGCTGATTTTGCTTTTGATGCCTTTGGCTTGGTTGCTGTTGATTTAATTTTAGCCAGTTTATCTTTAACATTACCAGTCTTTTTAGCATCCTTCGCTTTAGATTTTTCACTTTTCTTCTTTTCCGCAGTTTCCTACCGACAACAGCTTTTTTCGCTTTTTTCTCACCACTTACCTTCTTTGCACCACTCACTAATTTTTTCTTCGATGCTGCACCATCTGCAGACTTCTTTTTGGTTTTGGCTTTTTCTGCAGATTTGGTTGATTTTGTTTTGATTTACCTTCACTTGATTTAGTCGCAGCAGCTGATAATTTAAGTGATCCGGATGTACCCTTTCCTTTAGTTTGAATCAATTCTCCGCTAGTAACAGCCGATTTCAAATACCGTTTGGTAAATGGTGCCAATTTTCGGGCATCACTTTTGTATGTAGCACTAATATATTTCTTAATAGCCAAATGTGATGAGCCAGCACGTTCTTTTAAATTCTTAATTGATGCATCGACCATTTCTTGAGTTGGTGGATGGGTTGATGCAGCCGATATTTTTTTTGGCTTACTTGCTTTTTTGCAACGATTTTTTTATCAGCAACCGCAGTAGCTCCTGTGGCCACCGGCAACGGCAACTGTATAAAACATTTTCACTTTGTTTATTGAAAAATAAATGCACAATTTATTTCTATTAAATATACACTTTAAGTATTGAAAACACTTAATATTGGTTTGAAATTTTGAAGAGTTTAATGTAAAATTTTTAGTGTCTTTAAAATTTGAGAAGCGATGTGACATCTTTTCACAAATTTTAACATTCTAGTGCTATTTGTCAATTGCAAATGACAAACTTTCAACTTTATTTAATTTATTAAAATTCATATATTAACTTAATCAAATAATTCTTTATGCAAATTAGCTTAAGTGTTTCTCCTGAATGCGTAATCACAATAATTTAATAATAATTAACACTTATCAAGAAATACGGATTTTCGTACAAAGTTTGTACCCAAAAAACTCAAAAATTGCCGATTAAAGTTAAATTTCTTAAAAGTTCCCAAAACAAACCGTTTAATTTTATTAATTTTCATGAGAACATCAAATTATTCATGATATAAATTATTAATATTAGACTTTTACTAAAAAATTATTCTTAAAAATTTTTTTAATATTTCGATATTGACATTGATGCAACCTTAAAGGTATTGTGTGTTATTATACATGCATATATACGTACATAATATTAAATTCATTAGGTATCCTCATTAGACTCAAAACTGAAAATTTAAATTTGTGATATGTAATAATTCTAGACAGATATTAAAGAAATTTTAATTTTATATGTATGAAAATATATGAAGACAAATACATACATATTTATATACGTAAATGTATATCGATAATTTTCCATAAAAAATTGTACACATTAATTAATATAAAATAAAATTTTATTTTGCAAATAATTATAGCAACATGCATACTTATTAAAATTATATAGAAAAACTACCAGCATGTACATATGGACAGATATGTACATATGTATATAAGGCATGCACATTTAAGTTATACAAAATAAATTCTTTGGCTATCATTTCTTTGCTAATTGTTAGTATTCAACAACAGAAAAAAAATATGACAACCATTAAAAGTGCTAGAAATATAATCATAGATTCGATTCTTTGCTCATTAAATATTGTGGTCCTGAAAATGACCGTTGTTTTCTTTATTTGATCATGTTTGCAAAAAAAAAAGAACAATAAAGAAATTGTTTTCCTCTTAGCATGTTCGGTATATGTGACTGCGTCGCGAATGACATTCTCCATAAACAATATTAAAACACCACGATTTTCTTCATATATCAAACCAGATATACGTTTGACGCCACCACGGCGAGCTAAACGACGAATAGCTGGCTTTGTGATACCTTGGATATTGCCACGTAGTACTTTGCTTCAATATCGCTTTGACACGTGTATTTATACAAAAATTCATCCATTTCATTGGATTACTAGATATTTTTACCTCATTTTAGTGCAGGTGTAAATTTCATTTCAAGCTCCTCGTACTCGCTCATCTCGGCCTCTTCCTTTTTTGTCTGTAGACGCGTCTTGCTTCCCTCTTCAGTTCTCGGTACCTATCCCACTTCGCACGTGTTGTTCACTGCGACACGGCAGTCCTCATCGTATCTGTTTTTGCGACCTTTTCGAAATCCAATGGTTTCGTTTGCAGCTATATGCAGGGAGTTTGCAATGCCGTCCCACAGTTCTCTTATACCGGGTTGCTGATGAGTGCTCTCAGAGAGCAGGTGTGCAAATCGAGTAGAGAACCGCTCGGCGGTCTGCTGTGATTGCAGCTTTTCAACGTCGAACATTCCTTTTGTTTGTTGACGGGCGTTCTTCGATACACAGAGACGCGTGCGTATCTTCGCTGCGACAAGATAGTGATCCGAGTCAACACTGGATACATATCTTCCGTCTATCATAACATGATCGATCTGGTTGAAAGTTTTCCGATCTGGAGACAGCCAATTAGCTTGGCGAATTTTTTTGTGATGGAATCTAGTGCTGCAGACAACTTCGCCCCGGCGAAGTCTATCAGCCTCAACCCATTTTGAGATGTTTCGTCGTGGAGGCTAAATTTTCTGACAGTCGTACCAAAGATACCTTCTTTGCCCACCCTAGCGTTGAAGTCGCCAAACACAATTTTGACGTCGTGGCGGGGGCAGCACAAATAAGTGTGTTCGAGGCGCTCGCAAAAGGCATCTTTGGTCAAGTCATCCTTCTCTTCCGTCGGGGCGTGGGCGCAAATTGGAGTGGTGTTGAAAAATTTTGTCTTGATGCGAATTGTGGCGAGACGTTCATCCACCGGAGTGAATGCCAGTACTTGGCGACGGAGTCTCTCTCCCACCACGAATCCGACACCAAATTTGCGCTCCTTTGTATGGCCGCTAGAGTAAATTTCACAAGGACCCACGTTCTTCCGTCCTTGTCCCGTTCATCGGAATTCTTGCACGGCAGTGATGTCAGCCTTTAACTTTATGAGGACATCAACCAGCTGGGCAGCGGCACCTTCCCAATTAAGGGACCGGACATTCCCGGTGCATGCCCTAAAATCGTAATTCTTAAAACATTTGCGGGAGTCGTCATCAAAAGGGGGGTCTCTCATCCGAGGCTTAAATTGATAATTCATTGGGTTGTTTTTTCATGTGGTGGGTTCCAAACCCTACGCACAACCGCATAGGATTCGCCTTCTCACTTTATCTGGCCTCCAAACGGATGTTCGTTGGCTACCCAGGGGATACGTGGTCTAAGACCGGAAGTCGTGAGCTGCTTGAACCATATGCAAAATAATCGTTTCTAGTCACTCCCAGGTGAATGGTAGTCAAAAACTTTCCTCACTTGCGAGGACTTCTGCACATGGCCGACAAGGGTAACGCTCGAAAATTTTACGAAAAGATACGGCGACTTACAGAAGGTTTCAAGACCGGAGCAAACTCTTGTAGGACCCAGGGAGGTGAGCTAGTGACAGATGCCCAGAGCATATTCGATTTATGGAGGGAGTACTTCTTCAGCCTGCTGAATGGCAGTGAAGAGGAAACACGCGGAGATGGTGAACCTGAAACTCCAATTGATGACGATGAAAAAGTTGTTCCGTTACCCGACTATGAAAAAGTCCGAATAGCAATCGTCCGCTTAAAAAACAACAAAGCGGCAGGGACCGATGGATTACCAGCCGAGATATTCAAATACGGCGGTGAAGAACTGATCAGGTGCATGCACCAGCTTCTTTGCAAAATATGGATGGACGAAAGCATGCCCGACGATTGGAATTTAAGTGTGCTCTGCCCGATCCACAAAAAAGGCGATCCCACAGTCTGCGCCAATTACCGTGGAATGAGCCTTCTTAATATCGCATATAAGGTCCTATGAAGCGTATTGCGTGAAAGACTAAAGCCCACCGTCAACAAACTGATTGGACCTTATTAGTGTGGCTTTAGACCTGGTAAGTCAACTATTGACCAGATATTCACCATGCGCCAAATCTTGGAAAAGATCCGTGAAAAGAGAATCGATACCAACCACCTTTTCGTCGATTTTAAAGCCGCTTTTGACAGCACGAATAGGAGCTGCCTTTACGCCGCTATGTCTGAATTTGGAATCCCCGCAAAACTCATACGGCTATGTAAACTTACGTTAAGCAACACTAAAAGCTCCGTCAGGATCGGGAAGGAGCTCTTCGTTTCGTCTATCTAGGGACCAGCATTAATACCAACAACAATGTCAGCCTGGAAATCCAACGCAGAATCACTCTTGCCAAGAGGTGCTACTTTGGACTGAGTAGGCAAATGAAAAGTAAAGTCCTCTCTCGACGAACGAAAACCAAACTCTACAAGTCGCTCATCATGCCGGTCTTACTATTAGGTGTACAACTTTGCTTCCGCCGTTCTTTTCCAAAATTAAAAGCCCAGGGCCTTGAGACGTTTTGAACTGGCTTGCTGACTCACTCCCAACGATTCGGCAGGCTCCTCTTGGGTTCGGAACGAATCCTCATCAAGCAATGCTTCTAGTTGTTCATCTTTGAAGGTTTTTTCTCTTCCACCACCATGTTTGTCTTCGACATCGAGATCACCATTTTTAAAACGTTGAAACCACTCCCGACACGTTCTTTCACTCAGAGCAGCATCACCGTAAGTTTCTGAGAGCATTTGATGCTCTTTAGCTGCACTTTTTTTTCGAATTGTAACAGAAAAGTAAAACTTCCTGCAAATGGCGAGAATTGGGCACATAAACGAACATTTTCGAGCGTGAATAATACGAAAACAAGAACAACTGTCACTGAAACAGCGATGACAATTCGTTAGGCACTGTCCACACTCACTTTAAAGGCATTATCATCTATGTATTTCAACCAGCCTCAGCCGGTACAGCCACCTATCGAAAACGGCGGAAGCAAAGTTGAAGCGTGGACGATGTCAACATCTGATGAGTCGGCTCTAGGAGTCTTCCAGAGAAAAGTTCTGCGAACGATTTTTGGTCGTTTGCAAATTGGCAATGGCAAATATCGCAGACGATGGAATGATAAGCTGTACGCGCTATACGATGATATTGACATAGTTCAGCGAATGAAGATACAGTGGCTACGCTGCCTAGGCCATGTCGTCCGAATGGATGAAAGCACTCCAGCTTTGAAAGTATTTGATGCAGTACCCGCTGGTGGACGCAGAGGAAGAGGAAGACCTCCACTCCGCTTCTTCGAGTTTCTTCGAAATAAAACCACTCGCGTTTCGTTTTATTGTTCACAATGTTTTAGTTGATTTATTAATTATTGGATGAGTGCATAAGTTCGTGCCCGATTTCAAGTGCAAACTAAAATAGAAAATTTTTGAAGAAAGCGCTTTTATTAATCAATTATGTGTTCGCCATCATGTTCGGCAATCCACTCCCAACGTTCAACCAATTTAGGATGCCTGATTTATAGAAATCGCGCGGTTTCTCGTTGAAAAAGGTGTCAAGGTGGTTTTTGACGTCTTCCACATTTTTAAATTTTTTTCCATTCAAATTGTTCTGCAGCGATCGAAACAAATGATAATCAGAAGGTGCAATGTCGGGTGAATATGGGGGATGCGGCATGATTTCCCAATTCATCTCCTTCAGTTTGGCCAGGGTCGGTTTTGCAACATGTGGCCTGGCGTTGTCATGATGGAAAAGAACTCCTTTGCGATTGGCCAAAATCGGACGTTTTTCATCAATTGCTTTCTTCAATTCAACCAATTGCTCACAATACTTGTTGGCAGTGATCGTTTCTCCAGCTGGCAAGAGCTCAAAATAGATCACGACTCGGATATCCCACCAAATGCACAGCAGTACCTTCATCGGATGCAATCCACCTTTCGACATCGGTTCCGCCCCTTCGTGTGCCTGTTTCCATGTTCTTTTGCGTTGAACATTGTTGTACAGGACCCATTTTTCATCACCAGTCACGAGCCGATCCAAAAAAGGTTCGTTTTTGATCCGTCGAAGCAAAGAAATTGCTGTTGACATACGGTCCACTTTGTTCTTTTCACTCAACTGATGTGGCACCCATGTATCGAGCTTCAAAGTGTACCCAACCTTTTTTAAACGACGAAACGCAGTTGATTTGTTGACGTTCAATTCACTGGCAACCTCTTCCGTCGAAATACGTGAGTTATTCGCAACTAAAGTCCTTAGAACAACGTCATCAAGCTCAGAAGGCCGTCCACTGCGAGGTTGATCTTCGAGGTTAAAATCTCCAGAACGAAATTTCGCGAACCATTTTTTTACTGTGCGGAGTGCTGGAGCACGGTCCAAATAAACTTCGCGAATATCTTTAGTTGCAGCGCCCACTGTTTTTCCTTTGCGGAATTCGTATAACATAAATAAAGTTATTTTATGCTTGATTTACAGTTCGGACTGTCACCTTTCCAACGATATATAATATGTATATATTTTTTTCACGAGCGCCACTTTCAAACGATTCGTACGGCATCCAGCGGAATCGGGCACGAACTTATGCACTCATCCAATATAAAGAAATATATATTTATATTTATATATCACAAATATTGTAGAATTAATTTAGTTTAATTTGTTTGTATTATATCACCCCGTGCGCGCTTGCCGATATGTTGATATGAAATCTCGCTTGTTTGTTTGACAAGCACGGCTTATATGGTATAGGCCAAAAACGCATTAGGATGCGCACAAAAGGTATGGATGTGCTAATGGTTAAGCACACGCTTAAACATGCTGGGGCCCCTGCACGAATGTGCAGCATTGGGTATCAGCCGGTAAGGATATTCGATTTAATCGGTGATTTTGGCACGTTGCTTGATAGGCGGTTTCCCGAGATTGCGATGCACGAATATGTGTGCAATTATTTTGATGTCTTTTTCCGGGATCCGGTTGAATTGATGACACGACTCGGGGATGCTTTGAAGTGCTCACGCTGCACTTATATCGTAAATAATCGATGCCACTGTGGTATTTTCCACTAAGGAGTTGGGTTTTCCGTATATGACATCCATTGGAGGGCTGTCCTTTTTCTGCAAAGATAGAATTGGAAGTTTTCTGCAGTCGAAAGTGTCTTCTTTTAATTTTAGAATAACTACCATTCTACCATTCTTGTGATTCAGACATGACTGAGTGTCATGCTGTCGCCTTGAGACTGTAATACGGGGTTTGTGGAACATATTTGTTTGGCGTCTTTGGGAAAAGCCTGATTTTGGAGCAATCAGGGTGTGCAATGAGTATATCTGCTCGTGAGTAGAGCAGCACGATTGCATATTTTTTCTTTTGACCGATTTTGGGTTATGATCTGGGGTGATCATCACAATTTTCTGTGTATTTCGACTCGGAGAGGTCAAAATCGCATTTCTCTGTGTATCTTGACTCGGGGTAGTCAAGTGTGCCTGTGTGTGTTTATTTTGACTCGGGGAGGTCAAAGTTTTGGTTCTCTGTGTGGCTTGACTCGTGGTGATGAAGTGTGCCTGTTTGTGTTTATTTTGACTCAGGGAGGTCAAGGGCACATTTCTTTTATTTATTCGGTCAAACCCATGAGTTGGGCTTAAGTGCAAAAGAGTATTATGCCTTTTTTGGCAAGTCAAGCATGTGTGTTGCGATGTACACCGTTTAAGGGTATCGTGCAACGCAAGACAACGCAATGTACAAATGTTGTTAATTTTTATAAATTAAATTGCTTGCAATGCTTTAACGTATGATTCTTTTTGTACAATTTGCACGATTGGTGGCTATTCTGTGGAGAAAGAATAGGCTTAGTTATGTTATGCGAAGTAGGGGATTTCACGAGCTTGTGTTCAACACATTCTTTAATTTCGAATTGCCTGTATAGGAATTCTTTCATTTGTTGCCATGTTGGGCATTGCTTTCGGGATGCGAGAGATTGCTCCCATAGCATTAGAGAATTTTCTGGTAATGCGGAGGAGCATATATTCACTAGTATTGGGTCCCAGCTATCAGTTGGTGTGCCGAGAGTTTCTAGCACTGATAAACAATTAGTGATTGTGGAATACAAATCAATTAACTCTTCACTGGTTTCTTTTCGAACTTTGGGTAAGTTCAATAATTTTGTAACCTGATTTTCGACTAATTGGCGCTTGTTTTCATATCGGTAGTGGAGAGCGTCCCAAGCCAATTGGAAATCGTCGTTAGTTAAAGCGAACTGTTTAACTATATCTCCTGCTTGGCCTCTTGTTTTATACCGGAGATGATATAACTTTTGAGCAGGAGATAACAGGGGGTGGTTTATATATACGGCAGTGAACATGTCTCGGAAAGACGGCCACTCATCGTATCCACCATAAAATGTTTCAGTGTCACAGGGCGGAAGTTGGAGATATACTTCCGGTTGTTCAACTATTTTGGGTCTGGGTTCTATGTGAGAACTAGACATTGGTTGATTCACTGCACTAATTAATTTTAGTTGCTCAGCAATTTTTGCTTTTGTTATTTCATAAGTATCAATGCTAAATTGATATGCGGGGAGGTCTTCTTTGTCTTTTTGGAATAATACATCATATGCGTCTTGAACTTGTTTATACCAATCGTCAAGAGAATTACTTTTAATTTTCAGGAAATTTTCTGAAAACTCCTCTATGTGGGAAGAGGTGAATCTGGCACAATATCTTATTAAGCCATCAGTTGTTGAATTAAATATTTGCGCACACGGGTAGTGTGGTTTATATTTTGAGGTTTGATGCTCCATTTTGCTTTCAGCTGCTACATGGGGAGAAGCAGCATTAGTCTCGGGTTGTACCTTAAACTGAGTTGGAGATTTTGGGTTTAGATTTTTCGGCATTGGGCTGTTTGATGTAATTTTAAATTTATTTAAATTATTTTTATCAAAATTTCTTGTTTTTAAACAAGTTAGCACTTAGCCTCGGGGAACTAGTGTTACGTGAAATTGTGCATAGTCGAGAACTATTTGAATATATAATGACCCAGAAGTGTTTACTGCTGGGTTGAGAAGCAGTTTACGTGTACCATTACGGCTCGAAGGACCATGTTCACGCGAGGTACCTTCTTCGAGTTTCTTCGAAATAAAACCACTCGCGTTTCGTTTTATTGTTTACAATGTTTTAGTTGATTTATTAATTATAAAGAAATATATATTTATGTTTATATATCACAAATATTGTAGAATTAATTTAGTTTAATTTGTTTGTATTATATCACCCCGTGCGCGCTTGCCGATATGTTGATATAAAATCTCGCCTGTTTGTTTGACAAGCACGGCTTATATAGGCCAAAAACGCATTAGGGTGCGCACAAAAGGAATGGGTGTGCTAATAGTTAAGCACACGCTTAAACAGGGTTATATAGAGTTAATGGGCCAAAAACAAGCGAACTTTAAGAATTTTATTTTGAGAAGTCTTTGGAATCTAATGATTAAAAAAGTTTACATGCTTATTATGGTATTATTCAACAATATTTTAATCCTTATAACTAGTAAAAATATTTCTCTGGAGAAGACCTACAGCTGATCTCCAGGAGGTCCTCTGAAAAAAGACGTCTTGCGGTGACCACTCTATCTCTGAACTGGATTATCTGAAATTAAAAAACCAAACGGATTTTATTAAAGTAATGTTAAATCTAGTGATTAATCATGAAGGAATAAGCAAAAAAAAATTTTTGTCAAAATAGCGCCATCTCAAAGAAGAAAGTCGATTTTTCAGCGAAATTCCGATTTTAAATTGTTTATAAAAAAAAATATTTATCGGACAAATAAAACCTTAGATTAATCACTGAAAAATATCAATAATCAAGAAACTTGTGTTAAAATTTTAGACAAATCGGTTCAGTCGTTTTCGAGTTATAGTGGTCACTGACTTTGAAAACACCATTCTGAGAACACCATTCTGAGAGAGTTTAAAGTTATACGAGTAGTTATACTTCCAAGCGCTCCGAAACGTCTTTACAAATGTGCGTGTAACTTCGAAAATATTCGCCGGATCGATTTGAAATTTCTTATGTGTATTCTTAAATATATGTAGATACAGAAAATAAAATAAAAAAAAATCGATTTTTTAAAAATCATAACTCTATGTAACCCCTTAAGACCGGTTCTTTGTAAATACTACTTTACTTTTATTAAAATACATATGCGTGTATGCGCAAATGTGTACATATGTACATATATATACATGTGTGCATATATGTATTTACTTGAGTTGAGTTTATTTATTTATTAAATTATTTGTTTTATCAATAAAAAAATTGCAGTTTTATATATGTAGAAGACATAAGCGAAGACCTCATCGAATTTTATATTTAAGAAATATATGTAGAAAATCCATCAACCTAATAGTGAAATAACTAATTATACTCACACTATTACTTTCCAATACATACCCAAATACTCACCATACTGAATTTGCTCCCATTCCAAAGATACTCACCAGCAACCCTACTTCCGTTCTAAAAGAGAAAGCAAAACAAAAAATGTATAAATATGTATGTAATTGTAACTTTAAAACATAATAATTTTCGCTCGCTAATAACCCCAAACGGTTCTGACTTAAATAAATATACACGTATAATATATAAATAAAATTTAAGGTGTGAGATTTTTAAACAATTTAATAAAATTCTCAAAAAAAACTGTATTTTCAGTTCAAGTGGAAAAAACATAATAATTAAAAAAATAAATTCCATTTAATTCGGAATTCATACACGGTGCCTAAACCCGATTATCGTAAAGAACAGTAAAAAAAAGAAAGAAAGAAAATATATATATAATAGAAGATATTTTATATTAAAAAATTAAATTCAATAAATTATATATAAAAAAATTTAGCGCGCCCGTCGAAATAAAAAACACAGCGAGCGAAAATTCGTGACTCGGGCGTTTAAAAAAGTTAAAAAGAGTGCTGTGACCAAAAAAATATATATATTTGTATACATATATATCCACATATTGAAAGTGCGGTGTGAAGATACATATAAAACATAAGTGACCAAAAAAAAAAATACATATCATATTGAAAGTGCGGTGTGAAGATACATATAAAACATAAGTGACCAAAAAAAAAATACATATCTACATATAAAACATAATAGTGTTCGATATACTTATTTAAGTAGAACCAATACATACATACATATAGTGCAAGTGCTGTACTACAAAATTAAATAGAAAATTAAAACAAAAAAAGCCCCAAAATAGAAGTTTTATATATATATATATCTATATATATATGTATATATGTACATATAAAACAAAAAGAATTATAAACATAAAAATATATACATATGTAAATACATAGTGTGTTCACAAAATAAAAAACGTTAAACATTAAATATATATATTAAAATAAACCGTGCCTAACACAAATAAAAAAGTGCATTTCTTTCCAAAAATTAAAGAAAATATATACATAAGTGTATATTCTAAATATAAACCGGGGCGTTCCTGTATAAATAAAAATAAATAAATAATTATGTATATATTAGGGAAATAATATTCCTCACTGTTGAAATATTAAACGAAAAAAATATACATATATACATATATATATGTTAATGTACATACACAACTACATAATAAATAAAATTAATATATGTTCATATCCAACTATGTAATAAACAAAATAAAAGTGAAAAATAGAAATACAAAGAAGCATATATAAAAGGTGCACAAATTAAATAAAACATAAAAAAAAATTTAACTAATAAAAAAGAAAGCGAGCACATAACACATATATACAGCAGACCAAAGTGGACACTCAAACTTGAAGCAAAAAAAAATAATAATAAAAGGGGCCTCAGCTCGTCATCACCCTCTCAAAAAATTTGTTTGTAATAAGTCCGGATGCCAAAGTAAGTCCCACCCATCCTTACTCATAATGTGCCATTTGTTTAGCGGATTTTGCTTGTGCAGTGTATGATACTCTTGCCATACACATACCTAACCTCATAAATTAAATTATAATTTCTTATAGAAAGTTCGAGCAAAATATAAAAATCCGCTAAACAATAAGATATTACTCGCAATATATAATATAGATAGCGGGTCCCCAAAGTCGGTAAATGAAAATCCCCTACTTTTCATTTACCGAATATAACAGCGCTCATATACAATATATTAATACGTATGTATATATAAAAAACGCGCGCTTTCCCCATCAAAGGTATATATTTAATACAAAAAACCGCTTATTATATATCCCCTCACGTATATAAACTCCCCCTTTATATACACCAACTGGTCCAAAAGCACATTCGAAAAGGTCCAGAATCCGACAGTGGTACATGTATATACATACATATACCATATATGGTATACATAAAGTGGTTTTTTCATATTCCGGCAATTTCCACTTCTTCGCTATTTACAATAGCAAGCGGGCAAAGACACGTATGTACATAAGTATACATACGTACATACTCGTATAAGCTAAGCAAAGCACCTAGCATACAAAAAAGGTATAGTAAAAACCCAGTATACCTACATTTATACATTGCTGTGCTCAGACGCGCTGAGACAGTACAGCACACAACATAAAAGCTACCCACTAACAATAATATATATACATACATATATATAAATATAAACAAATATTTTATAATAAAATTTTATAAAATCAATATCTCACAATGGAGGATAAAATGGAGAAACCCCAATTCCTCCACCCCCTTACAGTACCACGAACGAAGGAGAGGAATTCTCCCAGTTACATGAAAAATTTTTATATGAGCTATCCAGAATGGACAAATTCTGCGGTAAATGGTGGAACACAAGTGAAGAGACTCACTCCGAAGCAGCCCTTGAAATTTTCAAGGATCATCTGGAAAGGCGCATGGAACTAGTGGAGGCAGCCAACCAAAACCTACAGATGAGCAACGTGGAAGATGAGAAGATACGCTCGGCATGCACAGAGGCCTACGAGACCACAAATGACAACGCAATGCTCACGAAAATCTGAATAAGTGAGCTACTTGGCCAAATCTAACAAAATATGGATACTTCCAGGTCAAACACCCCCATCACAAAGATGCCCCCCTCCAACACAAGCTGATTCACTCAGCTTTCTCAAGGTAACTGCATTTGACACAAAAATCTTCTATGGAGGACATGTTCACAGCAGTGTACATCAACCACCCCAAATTATCCGAAGTTCAGAAACTATACCACTTGAGGCAGAAAACAAGAGGTAAAACTGCACTCCTCATCAAAAATTACCCACTTAGTGGCCACAATTTCTCGTTAGCATGGGATGCACTCAAGGCACGCTACGAAAATAGCAGAATCGTAGTGTATGGCCAAATAAAGACGTTGTTCAACATCCAACCTGCCCACACAGAGAACGGAGAAAGGATTCAACAGATCCAGACAACAATAAATAATTGTCTCTCTACCTTACAGGCAAATGGAGTATCAACAGAAAGCTGGGACCCAATGCTTGTCTACCTCTGCTCGTCAAAACTGCTGGATGAAACACAAGCTCTCTGGGAGCAATTACTCAACTCTGGGAAGGAGTTACCTCGATGGTCAGAAATGGACCAATTTCTGACAGCTCGGCAAGAGGTCGTAGAGCAGCTCAGCACATACAGACCCAATAAGCCGAAGATCAGTCTGCCCAGCTACCCCCAATGGACACCAGCTGTCCCTCCCCCAACACTCAATTATCGGAACAAAACACAATAGTTCCATGCTCAAAACAAAAGGCAAGTCTCATGTAAACTATGCCAATCAAACCACTCGATGATAGCGTGCGTCAAATTTAATTTAACTATCCGTCTCAGACCGGAACAAGTACATTAAAGACAACAACTACTGTAAAAATTGCCTGGCGTACTCGCATTTGGAGAAAGATTGCAAAAGGAACTTTACGTGCGTTTACTGTCAAAGACGTCACCACTCGCTCCTCCATTACACTGCGAACAACCACACGCCTTACCCCCCAAAACCTCAAAGAAACTTCATTACTTCTAAAGTGACAGTCGAGGAAGAACAGCCCTGCACCTTTAAACAGGCATCAAGAAACTCAAAAGCAAATGAAAGCGGTAGAACAAAAACTCTATCCCACTATTCGAGTAACAAAGAAAGTACATTGCTTCCCACAGCAAATATTCCCATTCTCCACAAAGGAGAAGTAACTCACATCAGAGCTCTCATTGACCAAGGCTCTCAAAAAACTTTTGTAACATCCCGTGTACAAAAGTTACTTGGTCTCCCCACCGCAAAAGCCAACTACCAAATTCTTGGCATGGGTGGTAAAACAGTCCAAAACTCGAATAGAATACGCTCTATTACGATATGCTCAGCTAATCAAAAAGTAAAAATCACGGCTCAAGCGATAATACTGCCTCAATTGACGCACACTCTCCCATCCTTCAAAATAAAAGAAGTAGATTTACCAGAATATCTCTCACTACCATTAGCAGACCCCAACTGCTTTACACCAGCTAGAATAGACAAGGTCATTGGTAGCGATATAATCCCAAAAATACTCACCCCAGGCCTCAAAATTAATGTATGCGGCAGAACACAATATTTGGGTGGATATTAAGTGGACCAGTTGTGGAAGAAATCTCATCATTCTCTACTCAGGTGATTGAAACCCCTTCAGAGGAGAATTACTCAGGAAATTCTGGGAACAAGAAGAGGTACCACCGACCCCCACATACACAGACGATGATGAATATTGTGAAGCGCTCTACAAAACAACCACTCATCGACGAGAAGATGGTCGGTATGTAGTAAATAAAGCTGCCATTCAAGTCAGCATTCCCGGACTCCATTGCATTCGGGCACTCCAAACCTGCCGCACAGCAGCAATACCTCAGCGTGGAACGAACTAACAAGAAGAAAGATGAACTTCGGAACACCTATTCAGACGTCCTGGAGGAATACCTAACGTTAGATCACATGGAACCAACGCATTCACGAGAAATCATACGCGACGGTAAATATTTCTCCTTTTATCTACCCCATCACGCGGTGATTAAACCTGGAAGTAAAACTACTAAAGTCCGTGTAGTTTTCAATGCCTCCAAAACCACGCATTCCGGTCTCTCACTCAACGACATACTACATAGGGGCCCCGTTCTCCAAAATGACTTAATGCTCATTATTCTAAAATGGAGATTATATAAGTATGTATTTAACGGCGACATTGAAAAACTGTACCGCTAAATATACGTCCATAAGGAAAACCAAGACTTCCAACGCGTTCTATTTCGTAGAACCCCCAAGAGTCCGATAGAATACTTTAAGTTATCTGATCTTTTAGATGAAGACTTTCTCCAATTCCAAGAGGCAAGTTCTACAAAAACCCTCGGAATAAAATGGAATGCTCTCATTGACACATTTTCATACTCAGTTGATACTCCGTTATCCTCAGACACTGCCACGAAATGACAGATCCTCTCATCTGTCGCGAAACTTTTCGACCCGGCAGGATGGCCATGGAAGGAACAGACTGGAACGAAACCGTGAAGCCGATCTCACTCCACAAATGGAACACCTTCAGGAAAAATCTCGCCGCAATCGAAAAGATAAGGATACCTCGATGGGTGCAATTCAGCCCAAACAGTTCCATTCAGCTACACAGATTCTCAGATGCTTTCGAGAAGGCATTCTGCGCTTGCGTATATTTACGAGTCCAGCAAGGTGAAGCTGCCACATCCCACTTACTGGCAGCCAAAAGTAAAGTGGCCATTTACAAACCGTTTCTCTCCCTTGGCTGGAACTTTGCGGCGCAGTTTTACTAGCAAAATTAGTAAAGCAGTTCCGATCCTCCATAAATCTGCCATCTCATGAACTAATTCTGTGGACAGACTCCTCAATTGTATTAGCATGGCTGGAAAAACCCCCATGGACGTAGAAAACTTACGTAGCGAACTGGACATCTCAGATCCTCGAATTCGTGAACAATGCTACGTGGCGACATGTCTTCAGCGCTGACAACCCAGCTGATCTAGGTACGCGTGGAGCTACACCCCAAGAGCTCGTCAACTGTTCACTCTGGTGGAAAGGCCCCGAGTGGTTAACTAGACCATCCTCTCTTTGGCCGAAAAGTTCACCAACTCATTCGTCCCCTCCCGAACAACGACAAATTGAAGCATTCCACGCTTTAGAATCCCCCGATTTTCTAGACCGTTTCTCCTCCTTTTAAACCGCTCTCAGAGTAACAGCGTACATATATTACCACTCTCACTCAAAGCGACATACAGTTCGCAAAAACTCGCCTCATAGCTGTCACCCAGCGAAAATATTTCGGAAAAACCATCACAGCACTGGAGTCGAAATGTCCGATAGAAAAAAGAGATTATCTCCATACTCTCAACACCTTCTTGGATAAATCAGGACTGCTGCGTGCAAATGGACGTCTCACTCATGCCGCCCTCAGCTACGATAAGCGTCATCCAATTATCATACCGGATAATTCCCTATATTGCTCCCTCCTCCTCGAATTCCTCCACTCAACTCTACTGCACGCGGAAAAGCAGCTGATGAATACCATTTTCCCCGAATCCGCCAGAAGGTAAAATATTGCATTTTTCGGTGCAATATATGCACGATATACAAGCAGAAGATGAGCACGCAATTGATCGCAGCGTTATCCCCTGAACGGTCCACATATACACTCCCATTCCATACCACCGGTGTAGATTTTGCCGGCCCATTCCTCGTCAAAACCTCGACTCTCCGCCGAGCATCCCATTCTAAAGCACATGTGTGTGTATTCGTATGTTTCTCGACAAAGGCCATTCATCTGGAAGTATGCTCCGACCTAACAACAGAAGCGTTTAAGGCAGCATTCGCACCATTTGTAGGACGAAGAGGCATTTCCCACAAGACAATGTCCGACAACGGCAAAACTTTAGTAGGATCACAGCGAAGCCTACAAAGAGAACTGCCCTCCTTCCTTGAGGAAGTTTCGGACAAAACCACAACAGAATAGGCCATTCACGGACTTACATGGCAATTTATACCGCCTTACGCTCCACATAAGGGAAGACTTTGGGAAGCGGCAATGAAAAGCTTCAAAACTCACTTCGCTAAAGTCGCTGAAAATCAAAAGTTCACCTTTTTAATACGCATCGAAGCGGTACTCAACTCCAGACCACTCTCTCCTATGTCTCAAGATCTCGAAGATTTGAAAGTACTAACCCCAGGCCACTTCTTACGAGGCGCACCCTTACTCTCGATCCCTGAGCCAAACTCAGAAAACCTCTCACTCATTAATAAATGGAAAAAATTAAGAGTTCAGTTCAGTTCAGCAAGCGCTGGAAAACTGAATATCTCCACCATCTTCAAAAACGCTATAAATGGAAAGGATCCCAGCGAAATATGAAGGAAGTTGATCTCGTCGTCATCAAAGACGACCTTCTACCCCCAAACGAATGGCGACTAGGACGCATAACGAAACTGCATCCCGGACCCGACCAAAACGTTCGCGTGGTAGACATCCGCATTCAAGGCGGGACGGTCACCCGCAAAATAACCAAACTCTGCCTTCTGCCACCCGCTTAGCTTATACATTCCTCTCTCCCTCTCTCTCGAAAAGCAAAACTCTGCACACCTCTACTCTCCATCATCTCATACTGAAATTGCTTTTCGAATGATGTCTTTTCAGATCACAGAACTTCGGCAAGTGTAGGCTGTGCTGTCGCACCCACTCATTGCGCCACTGTCGTGCGTTCCTGGCAATGACTCCAGACGAGCGATATGAGTCTGCAAAGGTGCATAAATATTGCATAATTCTTTGGCGACATCGCACGCGTCGGAAAGCTGTAATTCTTCAGACAGCTGCCAGCGTTGTGGACTCGCACAACATGCTCTGCTGCACAGCTCCACACGTACGCCATCAACACGAACCACGCCCATAAGTTCGAAGAGAGCCCCCATACCACCCCGCGGTAAATCTGTCGCTAGTGGACGAGTCAAGAAATCGAAAAGGGAAAAAAGAATTGTGAAAAAGCAGGAAGTCCCACAGCTCTCAAGACAGCCGGTTCTACGCACCGGAGTTGACCCGGATTTTATCCGGCCAAGGGCTGTCACCCTTTCGCGACCTAACCCCGTTTAGGTCAATAGGTAAAATTAGTTTAAGTTCGCCATCGGAGCAACACCTCGCAGCTGGGTTGCTTCAAATCCTCCTCATCAGGGCTGGCGTCGAAACCAACCTTGGTCCGACGGATTACTTCTGCTGCGTGTGCACCAAAAGACTCCACCACTCCTCCACCTCGGTTAGGTGCAACCAGTGCAATGGTTGGAGTCATCTTAAGGTCTGCCCAGGCCCCATGCTGCCAACGCCCAAGTGCGCCCCCAGCCTCCACGGCAGTGCCTTCAGCACCCTTACCCACTTTGGGTAACCCGCAGACCTCCACGGTCTCCCGGAACTCCCCGCAGCATGACTCCCGCCAACCTTCACTCTCTTCCCCTCCCACCCAGCAGCTCCTAGTCCCCCGCACAGTCTGTTCCGTGTGTCAGACCTTGGTACGTCGGAATGTGACCTCAGTCAGATGCAATTCTTGCTCCGGCTGGTGTCACTTTCGGACGTGCTCGGGCCTGCGCACCACCCGTGAGTGGAGTGATGCGTATGTTGCCCTTTGCTGTAGGAGTCTGCCCCCGCCTGTTAACACGACAACACCGCCAATCAACACCAACGTGCGGAACCAACCTCAGCGGGTACTACAGCAGCAACACACGTCATTCACGCACCACTTCCTCACCCTCTGTATCACGAACGTTCCCCCTAGACGGACACGACTCCTTCAATTCAACTGCAACGGGAAGATCGACGAGATAGTCGGCTATATGAGCCGAGAGCATCTGTCAATTGCTGCGATCCAGGAAACTAAGTGACCGCCCGCTCGGATCTTCTGAGTCGGGCCGGATACAACATAATCCGCAAGGATCGCGAGCGAGACCATGGAGGGGGTTTGGCGTTCATCTTACACAACACCGCGCAGTATCGTCTCATCGACGGCGACATCGACCGCAGGGATACTACCCTAGAATGTCAGGGCATAGCTATCCGGTCAGGCGATGCCCAGCTCGAAATATTTAATATATACATTTCTCCCGTTACAAGTTGCCCAGTTGGATATAGCCCTGACATAGGTGCGCTACTCAGAGGCGAAAACCGTTTGGTTTTGGGCGACTTTAACGCGCACCATGATCTTTGGCATTCTCTCCTGTCAAATAACCGTAGAGGAATGGAGCTGGCGGAACAGATAGACGATTCGACATTCTGCACAATGAACGACAACACCCCCACCAGAGTTGTGGGTAATTGCCAAAGCTCGCCCGACATAACAATTGCGAGTGCTGGTCTGATAAACAGTATAGTCTGGCGACCTATACTGACACTAGCATCGGACCACTTACCCAAACACATCTCGATTGACAGACCTCCCGACTTTGTTTCCGCGGACCACCGGACCTTCGTTAACTTTAAAAAAGCTAACTGGACCGGTTTTACGGAATTCACCGAGAACGCCTTCAGTGCTCTCCCCACTCCTACAGACGTCACATCTGGTGAGCGATCATTCCGCAGGATTGTTGTGACCGCTGCCGCCCGCTTCATCCCGGCAGGCCGAATTGCGGAAACCCGCCCTAATTTCCCGTCCGAAGCGACGGCTTTAGCAGCAAGGCGCGACATCCTCCGTAACTCCGATCCCGGGAACCCCTTAATCAGGGATTTAAATGTGGAGATTCGGACCGTTGTAAACAGACACAAGCGGAGCACTTAAGGTCCTGCAATCTCTCCTCTGGGGCAACCATGCTCTGGGCTACAGTCAAGTCGCTGTCTAACCCGACGAGACCGGGTGGAAATTTCATTCGGTGATCGCGCCTCGTCAGACCCGAAGAGATGCGCTAGCTACTTTAGCCGGCTTTTTACACTGCATCCTTCGGTAGACAAAGCGAAACGACGTGTAACCCGCCGTATGCGCAAACTGCCAAACACAAGCGCGGTGCTTGATTTCTCCAGAGAAGAGGGTTATCGGGAAGGCGAAAGCCTCCAAATCCATCGGCCCTGACGGAATAAGCATGCTGATGCTAAATCATCTCGGACCAGCGGGAGCAGAATACCTCACTAAGGTCCTCAATTTGTCTTTGACCACCCTAATCATACCAGATTTGTGGAAGACCGGTAGGGTGGTCCCGCTACTCAAACCGGGGAAACCAGCCAACAAAGGAGAGTCTTATCGGCCGATAACTCTCCTCTCCCCAGTAGCGAAGACGCTTGAGGCCTTACTGCTCCCGAGTTTTACTCACCATCTGCGTCCAGCAGCACATCAGCATGGCTTCCGAAAAGTGCACAGTACCACAACATCACTTAACGCCATAAACACCCAGGTGATCAATGGCCTGAACCAAAACCGACCCTGTGCGAGAACTGTCCTGGTAGCACTGGACTTGTCAAAAGCTTTTGACACTGTCAATCATTCAGTGCTACTCAGTGACATTGAGGAATCCTCATTACCGCCGGGGTTGCAAAGGTGGGTCATGGGCTACCTGAGTGGTCGACAATCATCGGTCATATTCCGAGGAGAAACATCTAAATTGAAAAAAATTAAACAGGTGGTTCCGTAGGGTGGTGTCCTCTCCCCGCTACTGTTTAATTTTTATGTCTCGAAGCTCCCTCCCCCACCGGAAGGAGTTTCATTAACCTCGTATGTCGATGATTGCTCGATATTGGCGTCTGGCCAGGATATTGATAGCCTATGTTCGAAAGTGAACGGTTACCTCGCCGATCTTTCCCGTTTTTTCATTGCACGACATTTAAAAATACAGCCGACGAAATCCTCGGCTACCCTTTTCACCAGCTGGACGAAGGAGTACCGGCTAGAACTCGATGTGACAGTTGATGATCAAAAAATTCAAACTATAAACAACCCTAAGATTTTAGGGGTCACATTCGTTAGCCTGCACTCCCTCACTCCGCATACGACCGCAATTGCCGCAAAACTCCAGGGCCGCAACAAAATACTCAAAGCGCTAGCCGGCAGCACATGGGGTAAAGATAAAGAAACCTTGCTGGCAACCTACAAAGCAATTGGCCGGCCGGTCGTAAACTACGCTGCACCGATTTGGGCGCCGGGGACGAACGAGACGCAGTGGAGAAAACTACAGGCTTGTCAGAACACCGCCCTTAGGACTGCGACAGAAAACATCCTGATGTCACCGGAGCACAACTTGTACAGTGAAGCATCTATGCTACGAGTTAAGGAACATAATGCTTTGCTGTGCAAGCAGTTCCTGTTGGGATGCCACCGAACGGAGCACTCCAGCAGGCACCTTTTGGAAGCTGAGCCTCCGCCTAGGCACATCAGGAAGGAAGTACTAGACTTTAACTGCACCATACAGCATCATTTACAACAACCGCTGGACAGGACGGCATACCGACAAGCGCTGAACGCCATTCACCATCAGTCTGTCAACACCTTCTTAGACTTCCTTCCAGTGAATGGCGTACTCGGAGACAAACCACCACCAATTGCAGACAGTGAGCTCGAGCTGCCTCGAGAGACCCGAGTGATCTTGGCACAGCTTAGATCTGGATACTGTAGTAGGTTAAACTCCTACATATCCAGACTCGACCCCAGCATACCCAACGTATGCCCTGCATGTGGAGAATCCCAGCACGACACTAACCTCCTCTTCACATGCCCCCTTAAACCTACTCATCTAACCCCCATTTCCCTTTGGTCCAACCCCGTCGAAACAGCACGTTTCCTGGACCTCCCATTAGATGACCTCGGCGACTTAGAGTGATGATACCTGCCCTAAGCGGGGTTAGCTAGCCGCTACAACAACAATAACAACAACAACAGGAAGTCCCAAAAAGAGCAGGTCACCGAAAGGTTGACGCCCTAAAATCCCGAAGCCATTCAACCTCGGCCCTCCAAAGCCTGGTCAGCGAAGTCAAGAAAGTATTACAACAATTGGAGGACATAGTGCATGTTACGACCCCGCAGGTCCCCCGGAATGTAGAAGACATGAGCGAAGACCTCATCGAATTTTAAATTTAAGAAATATATGTAGAAAATCCATCAACCTAATAATGAAATAATGAATTATACTCACACTATTACTTTCCAATACATACCCAAATACTCACCATACTGAATTTACTTCCATTCCAAAAATACTCACCAGCAACCCTACTTCCGTTCTAAAAGAGAAAGCAAAACAAAAAATGTATAATATGTATGTAATTGTAACTTTAAATTATAATAATTTTCGCTCGCTAAGAACGAAACAAATTATATATAATATATAAATAAAATTATAAGGTGAGAGATTTTTAAACAATTTAATAAAATTCTCAAAAAATATAAAACTGTATTTTCAGTTCAAGTGGGAAAAACATAATAATTAAAAACATAAATTCCATATAATTCGGAATTTATACAATATAAAAAATCAATTCAATCTCTTTGAACACATATTTTGTCGTCCTGAAAAGGACGGTTTTTATTGTTGCATATTTTATATAATGAATTGCATATATTCATGTCTTTTTCCACTTTATGCTTTCTTTTCGGTTTCTTTGGCAAAAGTACAGCCTGAATATTAGGTAACACACCACCTTGATCAATGGTTACTCCAGATAATAGTTTGCTTAATTCTTCATCGTTGCGTATAGCCAATTGTAAATGGCGAGGAATAATTCTCGTACATGTTAGTGTAGTAACATCAGAAAGATTTAAGTGAAGTGTAGTGAATTGAGGTGAAGATAAAATGCCCCCAAAAACTAGTGAAAAGCAACAAAGAAAGCAGGAAAGTCACAAAAAATATTACCAAAAATGACAAGAAGAAGAAGCGCAAGAGGAAGGAAAGCTATGCCCTTTATATCTACAAGGTGTTAAAACAAGTACATCCAGATACTGGTATTTCCTCGAAGGCAATGAGTATAATGAATAGTTTTGTTAATGACATTTTCGAACGCATCGCTGCTGAGGCGTCGCGTTTGGCTCACTATAACGAACGTTCAACTATCACCAGTCGCGAAATTCAAACTGCTGTGCGTCTACTTTTGCCCGGTGAATTGGCCAAACATGCTGTCAGTGAAGGTACTAAGGCTGTTACCAAATACACTAGCTCCAAGTAAATTGTCTATTGAGAATGTATGTGTGTGTAACGACAAAGGCCCTTTTCAGGGCCACAAAATATAATTTAACTAAGAGATTCAAATATATTAAATGCTTATTTCATCTATGCAATAAAAATATGTGAAATTTTTTGCGTAACTTAAGTAATAATATAATTATTTTAATAATCAAATCTCTCAGTACATTTCATTATGGAAAAGTAATCACTCCCAAAATTCAATTTAGTAAACTCTATATAGTATATGATATGTAATCATGGATTTATTTAATATTTTAGCGTTATAAAAATATGTAAATACATATGCATACATCACATTTCCTACGAATTATTTTTCGATCTGATTGTAATAAACATTTTGTGGCCCTGAAAGGGCTTATTGTTTGTTGTTAAATCATATTTAACCCATATATGTATGTATATTATACATAAATATGTATGTGTAAATTAAAGAATTATTATATTAAATATTTATTTCTTAGCGGAAGTCCTTTTGGCGACTGGATTTTTACCAGCTGTTGCTTTTGTGGGTTTGGCAGCGGCTGATTTTGCTTTTGATGCCTTTGGCTTGGTTGCTGTTGATTTAATTTTAGCCGGTTTAGCTTTAACATTACCAGTCTTTTTAGCATCCTTCGCCCTAGATTTTTCACTTTTCTTCTTTTCCGCAGTTTTCTTACCGACAACAGCCTTTTTCGCTTTTTTCTCATCACTTTTTCTCATCACTTATACACTTTAAGTTTTGAAAACACTTAATATTGGTTTGAAATTTTGAAGAGTGCCTTTAAAATTTGAGAAGCGATATGAAAAGATGAGTGACAAATTTTAACATTCTAGGCTATTTGCCAATTGCAAATGACAAACTTTCAACTTTATTTAATTTATTAAAATTCATATATTAACTTAAGCAATTCATTCTTTATGGAAATTATTAGCTTAAGTATTTCTTCTTAATGTGTAATCACAATTGTATAAATTAGCTAGTGCTGTATTTATTTCTTTTATGTATTTATTTAAAACTCTTTGTATTGTTTTTTAAAATATTAATCACAATTTTTTTTTATTTATTTTATTTAGTTTCCTTGTTTTACATTTATATTATTTTTACGGACACAACCGTCGAGGTTTTGCGAGCGAATGTGATTATAATTTAAAGTTACAAATACATACATATTTATATACATTATTCTTTTGTTTTCTCCTTTAGAGTGGTAACGGAAGTAGGGTTGCTGGTGAGTATGTTTGGAATGGGAGTAAATTCAGTATGGTGAGTATTTGGGTATGTATTGGAAAGTAATAGGGTAAGTATAGTATTTTTATTTTAAAATTCGGTGAGGTCTTCGCTCAGGTCTTCTACGTGCCTGGGGGCCTGCGGATTCGTAACATGCACTCAGTCCTCCAATTGGCTTCGCTGACCAGGCCAGTGAGTCGACGTTGGAGGGCCGAGGTAGAATGACTTCGGGATTTTGGGGCATCAACCTTTCGGTGACTTGCTCTTTTTGGGACTTCCTGTTTTTCACGATTCTTTTTGCCCTTTTCGATGTCTGGACTCGGCCACTAGCGACAGATTTACCGCGGGGTGGTTTGGGGGCTCTCTTCGAACTGCTGGGCGTGCTTCGTGTTGATGGCGTGCGTGTGGAGCTGTGCAGCAGAGCATGTTGTGCGAGTCCACAGCGGTGGCAGCTGTCTGAAGAATTACAGCTTCCCGACGCGTGCGATGTCGCCAAAGAATTATGCAATATTTATGCACTTTTGCAGACTCATATCGCTCGTCTGGAGTCATTGCCAGGAACGCACGACAGTGGCGACAGCACAGTCGACACTTGCCGAAGTTCTGTGATATGAAAAGACATCATTCGAAAAGCAATTTTAGTATGAGTGGGAGAGGGGGATGTATAAGCTAAGCGGGTGGCAGAAGGCAGAGTTTGGTTATGTTGCGGGTGACCGTTCAGCCTTGAATGTGGATGTCTACCACGCGAACGTTTCGTTATGCATCCTAGTCGCCTTTCGTTTGGGAGTAGGAGGTCGTCTTTGATGACGACGAGATCACCTTCCTTCATATTTCGCTGGGATCCTTTCCATTTATAGCGTTTTTGAAGATGGTGGAGATATTCAGTTTTCCAGCGCTTGCTGAACTGAACTGAACTCTTAATTTTTTCCATTTATTAATGAGTGAGAGGTTTTCTGAGTTTGGCTCAGGGATCGAGAGTAAGGGTGCACCTCGTAAGAAGTGGCCTGGGGTTAGTACCTTCAAGTCTTCGGGATCTTGAGACATAGGAGAGAGTGGTCTGGAGTTGAGTACCGCTTCGATGCGTATTAGGAGAGTGAACTTTTGATATTCAGCGACTTTAGCGAAGTGAGTTTTGAAGCTTTTCACTGCCGCTTCCCAAAGTCTTCCCTTATGTGGAGCATAAGGCGGTATAAATTGCCATGTAAGTCCGTGAATGGCCTATTCTGTTGGGGTTTTGTCCGAAACTTCCTCAAGTTTTGCCGTTGTCGGACATTATCTTGTGGGGAATGCCTCTTCGTCCTACAAATCGTGCGAATGCTGCCTTAAAAGCTTCTGTTGTTAGGTCGAAGCATACTTCCAGATGAATGGCCTTTGTCGAGAAACATACGAATACACACATATATGCTTTGGAATGGGATGCTCGGCGGAGAGTCGAGGTTTTGACTTTTTTCTATCGGACATTTCGACTCCAGTGCAGTGATGGTTTTTCCGAAATATTTTCGCTGGGTGACAGCTATGAGGCGAGGTTTTGCGAACTTTATGTCGCTTTGAGTGAGAGTGGTGGAGGGAGGATTTGGCAGCTTCTTAGCCCTTTTGTGCGGAACGAAATATGTACGCTGTTACTCTGAGAGCGGTGGAAAAGGAGGAGAAACGGTCTAGAGAGTCAGGGGATTCTAAAGCGTGGAATGCTTCAATTTGTCGTTGTTCGGGAGGGGACGAATGAGTTGGTGAACTTTTCGGCCAAAGAGAGGATGGTCTAGTTAACCACTCAGGGCTTTTCCACCAGAGTAAACAGTTGACGAGCTCTTGGGGTGAAGCTCCACGCGTACCTAGATCAGCTGGGTTGTCAGCGCTGAAGACATGTCGCCACGTAGCATTCACGTTTTCGAGGATCTGAGATGTCCAGTTCGCTACGTAAGTTTTCTACGTCCATGGGGGTTTTTCCAGCCATGCTAATACAATTGAGGAGTCTGTCCACAGAATTAGTTCATGAGATGGCAGATTTATGGAGGATCGGAACTGCTTTACTAATTTTGCTAGTAAAACTGCGCCGCAAAGTTCCAGCCAAGGGAGAGAAACGGTTTGTAAATGGCCACTTTACTCTTGGCTGCCAGTAAGTGGGATGTGGCAGCTTCACCTTGCTGGACTCGTAAATATACGCAAGCGCGGAATGCCTTCTCGGAAGAATCTGAGAATCTGTGTAGCTGAATGGAACTGTTTGGGCTGAATTGCACCCATCGAGGTATCCTTATCTCTTCGATTGTGGCGAGATTTTTCCTGAATGTGTTCCATTTGTGGAGTGAGATCGGCTTCACGGTTTCGTTCCAGTCTGTTCCTTCCATCCATAGTTGCTGAAGAAGAGTTTTCGCTGCTATCATTATGGGCGATAGCCATCCTGCCGGGTCAAAAAGTTTCGCGACAGATGAGAGGATCTGTCATTTCGTGGCAGTGTCTGAAGATAACGGAGTATCAACTGAGTATGAAAATGTGTCAATGAGAGCATTCTATTTTATTCCAAGGGTTTTTGTAGAACTTGCCTCTTGGATGCTGGGTGCTTTGCTTAGCTTATACGAGTATGTACGTATGTATACTTATGTACATACGTGTCTTTGACCGCTTGCTATTGTAAATAGCGAAGAAGTGGAAATTGCCGGAATATGAAAAAACCACTTTATGTATATATGTGTATGTATATACTTGTACCACGGTTGGGTAGCGGTGACTTGCTATAAGGTAGTGACTTTGGGCAGTGTAATGTGTTTACACTGAACCGGTTCTGGTTTCGTTGGAATGAGTTTCGGTCCAGTTGGGGTGTATATACCGAGAATATATATATACTTGGGAGGATGTATGAGAGCAGAAACTGTCCGATTCTGGACCTTCTCGAATGTGTTTTTGGACCAGCTGGTGTATATAAAGGGGGAGTTTACATACGTGAGGGGATATATAATAAGCGGTTTTTTGTATTAAATATATACTTTTGATGGGGAAAGCGCGCTTTTTAAATAAACGTATTAATACAGGGTCCGCCCTGTAACTTTTTTTTCCCGAAAACAGTGCGCACAAGATCGATCGTAACGTTGGCTGTGTGGCACGGAGCGCCGTCTTGCGGGAACCAAATGTTGTCCAAGTCCTCCTCTTCGATTTCCGGGAAGAACCAATCCGTTAACATGGCGCGGTAGCGTTCGCCATTGACCTTAACGGCGGGACCTGCCGCATTTTCGAAGAAAAATGGGCCAATGATGCCGCCGGCCCAAAATCCGCACCAAACAGTAACTCTCTGAGGAGCATTGGCTTCTCTTCGATCACGTGCGGGTTTTCCGTCCCCCAAATACGACAATTTTGTTTATTGACGTAGCCGCCAAGATGGAAATGAGCTTTGTCGGAAAAGATGATTTTTTGGTAAAATTCCGGGTCTTCGGCCAAGCGCTCATCTGCCCGTTCCTCAATCGTATACACAACCATTTTCGTTCAGCGGAAGGGTAAAACTAACTTTCTGTCAAATCAGATGTAACATCAGTGTTACCACACTCAAAATAACCACTAGTTCAAAAAAAAAAAGTTAGATACATATATATATGAGCGCTGTTGTTGTATATTCGGTAAATGAAAAGTAAGGGATTTTCATTTACCGACTTTGGGGACCCGCTATCTATATTATATATTGTGAGTTATATCTTATTATTTAGCGGATTTTTATATTTTTCTCGAACTTTCTATAAGAAATTATAGTTTAATTTTTGAGGTTAGGTATGTGTATGGCAAAAGAATTTCATACACAGCACAAGCAAAATCCGCTAAACAAATGGTGTTATGAGTAAGAATGGGTGGGAGTTACTTTGGCACCCGGACTAGTACAAACCAATTTTTTTGTTCTGGGGACGGGACGGGTGAATGTTGTCTTCTGTCTAGTGCTGGTGTTCCTGTGTTGTTGAGGTTTTGATTGTGTCCTGTGTGCTTGTTTGTGTTAATTTTTGTAAACATTCATATATTTTAAAATTTTATTAAATTCTTTTTTTCTGTTCTTTTTTTTATGTATGTGATTATGTATTTTATTTTCCACTATTTTTTTTGTGATTTTTTTTTGGCATTGCGTATATGTAATTGTATATGTATGTATGTACATATATATGTAGGGTTCTCAGTCATTTCGGTTAATTGTTACGTACCCTTGGCGCAGTTTAAATAAATAGATCAATACTTTTAGTTTATTTTAATTCATATCTTCATTATTTAATTCATATTTTATTGTTTAATTAACATTTTTAAATAACGCTTAACTTTAACAAACACATTTATTGTAATTATTATTTTAGAAATACAAAGTAAAATTTACATTTGGTGGTTCACTTATTTTATATTTTAGAATTAAGTGTGCTTTGTTCAAATACTCTTTCTAGACTGACTCATTTTCAAGTAAGAACCGTTGCTCTTTTTTCATCGTCCGTTATATTGTCCGTTATAGTGTCCGTTAGTACGCTTCATCTCGTCAGTGTTGCCGTCAAAAATAGTCCAGGGATGCATTTAATAGGATCCCACATCCGGCCATCCTGAACTGTCATACGCCTCGGATGACTAGATCCATGGTTTCATATATTCAGCTACAGTAGTCGTACGATGCGGACCCTCATGGTCACCAACTTTCTCTACTTCATAGCGGCCGTGTCCCATTTCCTTAATAACTTTATAAGGCCCTAAATATTTTGCTCTCAACTTCATACCCGTCCCATACTGTGTTCGCTTAATGGCTACTAATGTATTAATTGGATACTTATTTTCAGCTTTTCGCCTTTGATTAAATGATTTTCTATTTTCTTCTTGAATCACCTCTATATTTCGTTTAGCTTCTGCACGAATTTCATCGCGGACCTGATTTAATTCTGCGATTGTCTCTTTATCAAAAATCTCACGTATATTATCTAACTGCGGCAAACGCATTTCCATACCTGTAAGAATTTTAAACGGCGATACTCTAGTGCTTCGCGGCGGAGTACTGTTAAGAACCTGTTGTACCCTAGCAATGTGTTTATACCAATGGCTTGCGTTTTCTTGGCTTAATTTTGCGATCATGGGTATAATGATCTTGTGAATCCTTTCCACTTGACCATTACCCCGTGGTACTCCAGTGGTGATTAGAAAATGCTGTATGTCTTGACTTTCGCAATATTGCTTAAATATTGCTGACGTAAATGCTGACCCCCGATCAGAAGCTATTCTTTTTGGATTTCCAAATATTGCCTCTTGTTGCTTGAGTTTATCGACTACAGCTTCTGCCCCCGTATTTTTCGTAGGGTAGAGCCAGACAAACTTGGAGAATCCGTCTATCACTACCAGTATGTAATTATATTGCTTTGCTGTTGTTTCCATTGGACCAACATGATCCACATGGTAAGTCGCTAATGGTCTATCCTCCTTTTCTATTGGACATAAATACCCTTCTTTTTTCCCATTTTTACTCGTAATTACAATACATTCTACACAACTTTTGACAATTCTTTCTACCTTCGAACGCAACTTTGGAATAAAAAATGTTTTATCAATAGCTTCAACTGTTTTCGTAACTGAGAAATGACCCTGCCTATGAGCCCTTTCGTATCACTTCTTCTTCCATTAAAGCCGGGACCACAATTAATTCCTTAACAGGATCTTTGACCGCTTTTATCCAGTCATCCGTAACCTGAGTTTGTTTAAGTCGGTGACTCAAAGTGTCTTCTAACATTAAACAAGATATGCGACTTAGTGCGTCTACATGTTTCATTCTACTTCCACTCCGATGTTCAATGCTATAATCATAATCTTGTAAAAATAATGCCCATCGAGAAACTCTTGGTGGAACCTCTCGTTTACGCAATGTTAATGCAAACGCATTACAATCAGTAATGATTTTAAATTTAATACCCAATAAATAAGCTCTCCACTTTTTACAGCCTCTACTACTGCTAACGCTTCCAGCTCGTACGAGTGAAATAATTCCTCATTTGGCTTCGTTCTCCTACTCATATATTGAATAGGATGAAGTTCTTGGTCATCAAAACTCTTTTGCAAAATTACAGCTCCATACCCAAACTTACATGCGTCAGTGTGTACTTCTGTGACTGCCTTTGGATTATACAAATTTAGTACAGGTGCATTAACCAAAGCAATTTTTAATTGTTGGAAAGATGCCAACTGTTCTTCTTGTAAAACAAATTTGTTATCCTTACGCAAAAGGTCTGACAGTGGTTTAGCTACTACTGCATACCCTTCGACAAATCTTCTAAAATAAGAAGTAAGACCAAGAAACCGTTGCAAAGATTTTTTATCCGTAGGAAGTGGAAAATTGTTTACCGCACTGATTTTTCCTTCTGACGGCCTAATCCTACTATTTTCTATAACATAACCCAAAAAGGTAACTTTTCGTCTTAAAAATTGACATTTGCTCCATTTTACACTTAAGTTGTTCTTTGCAGCCAATTCCAATACTTGTTCTAATTTTCCTAGACCTTCTATCTCATCCTCAGCTGGAATTATGAGATCATCCATATAAGTGATTACAATGCCGTTGTTAATCAATTCTCTAAATACTGCAGTAATAAATCTTGTAAACACTGCTGGGGAATTGGAAATTCCAAGGGTACAAACAAAAATTCATACTGATCAGTATGAGTGACAAAAGACGTATATTTTCGGTGCTCTGATGCAAGCGGCACATGAAAAAACCCATTCCTTAAATTCAGAGCTGTAAACACCTTGGCGCTTTGAAGTCTGTCAATCACGTCGTCTATAAGGGGCATTGGAAAATTATCTCTAACAATTTTTTGATTTAAACGTCGATAATCGCAACACAATCTTTTGCTTCCATCTTTTTTAGATACTAACACTACTGGGGATGCGTATTCTGAAACGCTTGGTTGGATTATTCCTTCACGTAACCATTCTGACACTTGTTCTTCAATAAATGCTTTGTCCGCATGTGGCACTCTTCTTGGACGCTCGTATACTGGCTGTTCATCAATCAACAAAATTTTCATTTCTACTGGTGATTTTGCTCCCTTAATTGGATTATAACTATCTATAATATTATTAACCCTGGCTGCCAAATTCTGATTTAGATACGTTAATTCTATTTGAACTTTACTTTCTGTATCTGTTCCCGCCATCATGCGAATATCTTTAAATTCATGTACCAACTCGGATGCGTTATTTTTTTTCTGCTTTTCGCTGTTAAACTTATCCACGCTACAAGTATCTGGCTCAACTGGTGAGTCTGTTTTAGCTAAAACTAATCCTTTATACTTAAGATGAAACTGAACTCCGTCTTTGCTTACAAACAAATCAACCTGATTTAAGACACTACTACCAATTACTACAGCGAAACGGATGTCTGTTGAACGCGTTACATGAAAATTAACTTCTATTTCTATATCGTCCACGTATATATTGTGTGGAAAACTACCTAGTGTCGTAAGCTCACTTTCACCAATTCCAACTAATTGACGCTTATCTGCGTTCAATTTGAAATTGCCTACCTTCTGTAAAATATCGTCTCTTATAAGGCAAACCTCACAACCTGTATCAATTAGACCCGGATATATATAATTATTTAATTTAATATCTTTAAAAAGCAGATTTTTCCCCATACCTGACCACCGAAATTCTTTGTTACCCATTGTGTTCACATTGCTCTTTTCCACTTTAATGAGTGGGTTTTCTTTGGAGCATTGTGCAGCCCGATGACCTGGTTGATTGCATTTAAAACATCTTTTATTTTTTGGACAGCTTCTTGCCAAATGAGAATATTCACCACATGAAAAACATTTCCTAGGTGCCGATATTGATGTATTATTGGAAATGGTGGTGGTTGTTTTTTGTCCTATATTTATTCCTGTCGTTGGTTTCCTACTTTTAGTTTTTTCATAAATATCTATTTGCTCTTTTAAATCACGTAATGTTTTGGCCTGATAGAGATTACATTTGCCTATTCTTGTGTCTGGTATCCCTTCTATGAAATTTTCAATTAAACTTCTATCATCAAGATTAATAGGTTTTCCTATTTCCTTCAATGAATATAAGTATTCTCGCATATCTTCATTGTCACGTTTCCGTCGATTTCTAAGTTGACGATGCACCTCAATAGCAGAATATTGAACCCCAAATTCATCAAGAAGTTCTCGTTTAAGATCCACCCAGTTTGTTACACCAGATTGACTTCGAATGAAAATCTTCGCAGCTCCTTTAAGTAACTGCTTTGAATATATAAACTTTTGTAAACTATTCCAACTTACGGCCGTCGCATTTTCCTCAAAAATTTCTAGCCAATTCTCAACAGTTGGTTGACCATTCCCAGTGAATGAAACAAGAGAATCCTCTATATCCCTTAACGTGAAAATAGATCTTGGTTCTCTCACTACCTTTCCGATAGATTCCTGAGCTTCATCATAGACCGAGTCATCGTCGGCATCAACAGTCAACCCAAAATGTTCCAGTAATCTATTTTGTAAATCAGTTTTCAGTCCAACAGTATGCAAACCTAGTTTCGACAGTTCATCTTGTAGTTCAGCCTTGCTTAACTTTAAAATTGTTAGTCTATCCATTTTAATCTTATCAATAACCACCTTAATATTTAAAATACTAATTAATGAAATTCGAAAAGGTAATTAGAATTTTGTACAAAATTATAAATGATTATAAAATCAATTTAAATGCCTTTCAAAACTTTTACAAATATCTACTTCTACTTAGCTTAATAAGACTGCACTCGATACAAATACTCCTATCCAATGTGTTATGATTGTCCGATATTTATTTGCTGTTTGTTTTGTTCTGTGTAATTCCACTGTTGCGCACACTGTGCTTTCACCGCTTTACCACTTCGTCGTGCAAAACACCACCATCTTAATACGACCGATCCCACGAGACAATTTCTCACCACTTTGCTGTTGCCGCTACTGCGCTACCTTTTCCACAATTTTTTAAATTTGACTTCGCCTTTTCTTATTGCTTTGTTCTTTTTCTTACCACACTGCCTTATTTGGCAAAATATTTTTAGTGTTCGTGATAGCGCACGATTTTACACCATTCTTTCGTTACATATGATGCCTCTGCATCCTTCACATTGCTGTAGGTAATATTTCTTGTATTCTCTCTCACTTCGTCTCTCAAAATTTTCTCAACACTTGTTGGTTTTGTTACTGCACTGCCTTATTGGGCAAAATATTTTTATTGTTCGTGATAGCGCACGATATTCAACCACACTCTCTTCTTCTCTTTTTCGCACATATGCGTTTCTACACAACCAATTCAATTGGTTCTAACCTCACCACATTTGCATATATTTTCCTCTGTTGTATTTGGAGCGCTAGGGCTTCGCTGCCCTTCTTAAGAATTTTGCACTTGCGCCTTAATTCATATATTTTACACTGCGTATTGTTAATTTAAACGCATTTTTCTGCACTTCAGGATATTTTAATCACTTCTGACACCATTTGTAGGGTTCTCAGTCATTTCGGTTAATTGTTACGTACCCTTGGCGCAGTTTAAATAAATAGATCAATACTTTTAGTTTATTTTAATTCATATCTTCATTATTTAATTCATATTTCATTGTTTAATTAACATTTTTAAATATCGCTTAACTTTAACAAACACATTTATTGTAATTATTATTTTAGAAATACAAAGTAAAATTCACATTTGGTGGTTCACTTATTTTATATTTTAGAATTAAGTGTGCTTTGTTCAAATACTCTTTCTAGACTGACTCATTTTCAAGTAAGAACCGTTGCTCTTTTTTCATCGTCCGTTATATTGTCCGTTAGTACGCTTCATCACGTCAGTGTTGTCGTCAAAAATAGTCCAGGGATGCATTTAATAGGATCCCACATATATACAATATATAGATATATATATACCTTCTGTTCAAATATAAACGAGACTTTATCCATAACTCGACAAGGCCAAGACATATGGCCATACTTTTTTTTGCTTAGGCTGCCAGGACTGTTATATGTTTACATGTCAAATTTGAGCGCGATCTGACATAGTTTTTTTTTTACGGCACTATAAACAAGTCAACCCCGAGTGTGTTTTTCGAATTTTACTATGGAAATTAACGTTGAGCAAAGATGTTTGTTTGAAATTTTGTTATTCCAATGGAATAAGTGCGATGGACGCAATGAAAATGTTGCAGAAGGCATATGGGGAGTCTTGCCTATCAAGTGCACGTATTTTTGATTGGTATAAGTCGTTCAAAGACGGCCGCTGGAGAACTTGCCCCATGATCGTCGTCCAGCAACGTCAATAAACGAAGAAAACGTCGAAAAAGTAAAGAAAATTGTGTTGAAAAATCGTCGTGTGACTGAAAGAGAGATAGCTAGTGAGCTCAACATATCAAATGGATCCGCTCATAGCATTATTCACGATGTTTTGGGCATGAGACGTGTGTCTGCTCGACTTGTTCCAAAATTGTTGCTCATACGTCTCGTCTTGTACGCGATTATTTGACCAAAAACACCGTAAATATTGTTCCGCAAGCAACATATTCACCCGACATGGCACCGTGTGACTTTTTTCTTTTCCCTAAACTCAAATTGCCGCTTCGTGGAAAGCATTTTCAGTCGATTGAAGTCATAAAAGAGAATTCGAAGAAGGAACTGAAAGCCATACCTAAAGCGGCCTACCAGAAGTGTTATGAAGATTGGAAAATAAGGTGGCACATGTGTATCGCCTCTAATGGTGACTATTTTGAAGGGGATAAAATAAATATTGAAGAATAATTAACCGTTTTTGTTTTATTGAACAGTCTCGTTTATATTTGAGCATGTATTGTTTTAATTTTGTTATTTTGTAGCACAGAGCACTTTCAATATGTGTATGTATTTTTTTTTCACTTATGTAAGTGCTTCGAATACTTTTCCACTTTTATATGTTTTTCCTTATTATAGTTATGACACACGACTTTTTTTTATTCGCCGATCGCGTTAAATTTTGTTAAAATTTATTTAATTTATGTTTTAAAATAAAATATCTTTTTTTTTGTTCACAGTTCGCTCCGATAAGCGGGTTTCGGCACCATGTATAAATCAGCTAGTGCTGTATTTATTTCCTTTATGTATTTAATTAAAACACTTTGTTTTTTTCTAAATAATATTCACAATTTGTTTTTTATTTCTTTTATTTAGTTTTCTTGTTTTACATTTATATAACTTTTAGGAACACAACCGTCGAGGTTTTGCGAGCGAATATGATCAGCTATGGCTAAGTAAAAAATATAATCCCTAAAAAGTTATTAGAACTGATCGCTTAACAAAAAATTAATAAATAAAATCGGAAAGGCCTGCCGAAGGTATTTGAAGCTTTGTTTATTTTGAAATACACCAAACGACATCAATTAAGGACGAAGGACTACTATAAACACATAAGATACAAACATGGAGAGCCTACATGTACCACAATTAAGCATTACATTAAATATATACATAAACTAGGTAAACAGATTGAGCAACTTAAATTCTTATTGTAATGTAAGCAATATGGACTAACACCTAACCACCCGACGAGCTCAATCAAAAATGTGTATATGAACCCAACTACCACCAAACTAAAGCAACAAATAGAAAAAGAAAAACAATTGTTCCTGAAAAAGATTCTTAACATAGAGATAACACAGACTAAAATTAACATCAAAAAGACCAAGAATTTGTTGCACCATACGCAACAACAACATAAATGCAATCTAAGCAGCCAAGAACTGTAGGCATTCATCACTAAGCAAAAAATCCAAAGTCAAAAGACTGCTCTTGAGAAAAAATACATATGTGTGGGTAAACTAGACAAGTTGAAAAGTGAGCAAATAAAAAAATTGAGAATTTGTAAGAACGAGAGCTGGTTCGTCAACAAAACCAATACTAAATTTCCCGAAGAAGTGAGGTGGCTACTCTCAATTTGAAAAAAATTCGTCTTGCCAACAGCAAAGGAAAGTTTCTCCGCAGTACACTTGATCGCAGAAATGGAACATATAATAACAAACATGGATAACGAAAAAGACAAAGGAACAGCAACAAACAAACTCAGCAACCGGATCGTCTTTTTTAAAAGAAATTTAAAACAGAACTACGCCGAAAAGTTCATTTTAGCAGCCTTCAAAAAAACAAAAACGTTTCCGAAATCCCACAACAACATTGTGATAACAGAGGCAATCAAAGGCATAAAACAGTAGCAATGTACAAAACGGAGTACATAGAAAAGATGACCACATTACTAGAGGACAAAAATACAAAAAAAAAAAAAAATTAGAACGGACCCAACTAATATTCTACAGGAGAAAAACAACAAAATAATAGACGAACTTTTTAAGGAAAAATCTCTCAGCATAAGAAAGAAACAATTCCTCACTTGCACCGCAGCAACTGCACCTAGACTCTATGGATTGCCCAAAATACACAAAGAAAACACTCCCTTACGACCCATCGCTTCATCCATCATGGTCCCCTCTTACAAAATGTCCAAGTACATCGAAGAAACGCTGAAAGGTCTAATTTCCGAAAAATATAACGTGAAAAATTCGTTCGAATTAAAAAATAAATTAACCGACATTAACATTAGTGATGAAGAGCTGTTAGTATCTTTTGATGTTGTGTCACTTTTTACAAATATACCAACAACACTAGCTACCAAAATAATTATGCAAAAATGGGACGAAATACAACAAAAAACCAATATACCAAAAAACAAATTTCAACAAATTCTGGACTTTTGCCTCAAAGACAACAACTACTTCATGTTCAACAACAAGCTTTATGCTCAAACGTTTGGCATGCCAATGGGAAACCCACTTTCTCCAACAATTGCTGACAATATAATGGACGACATTCTGATCTTAAAAAGCACCACAACATTGACATTAAATTCATAACAAAATACGTAGATGATATTTTATTTTATTTATTTTGTAATACTTGACTCTCTTAACAAGTATCATAAGAAACTCCAGTTCACGATGGAAGTGGAAAAAAAAACAAAAACATTGCATATCTCGACACAAAAATACATAATAATTCAGTATTTCATTATTATGTTGATAAACTTTATACATAAAATTTTTAATTTAAAATTTGATGAGGTCTTCCCTCACGTGCTCTACAACAATAATTTAATAATAATTAATATTTATCAAGAAATACAGATTTTCGTCCAAAAAATTTCCTAAAACAAACCGTTTAATTTAATTAATTTTCATGAGTACATCAAATTGTTCATGATATAAATTATTAATGTTAGACTTTTCCTAAGAAATTATTATTAAAAAAATTGTTTAATATATCGATGTCGACATTGATGCAACCTTAAGGGTATTGTGTGTTATTATATCTGAATATATACATACATAATATTTAATTCATTATGTATCCACATTAGACTCAAAATTGAACATTTAAATTTGTAATATGTAATAATTCTAGGCTAATTTTATTAATTTTCAAAAATAATTTCTATGGGACATTGTACTACATGTATGAAAATATATGAAGACAAATACATTCGTAAATGCATATCGATAATTTTCCATAAAAAATTGTACACATTAATTAATATAAAATAAAATTTTATTTTGAAAATAATTATAGCAACATGCATACTTATTAAAATTATATTGAAAAACTACCTTATTAAAACTACCAGCATGTACATATCGACATATATGTACATATGTATATAAGGCATACACATTTAAGTTATACAAAATAAATTCTTTGGCTATCATTTCTTAGCTAATTCTGTTAGTGTTCAACAACAGAAAAAAATTATGACAACCATTAAAAGTGCTAATTATATAATCATATATGTATGTATATATGCACAGAGATCTATACAGTAATATTGTATTTAATTATTGCATGTTAGAATTTAATCATGTATAGTACATTATCATAGTTTCGATTCTTTGTTCATTAAATATTGTGGTCCTGAAAAGGACCGTTGTTTTCTTTATTTGATCTTATGTTTGCAAAGAAAAAAAAACAAAAAATAAAGAAATTGTTTAACCGCCGAAACTATATAAAGTACGTCCTTGTCTCTTCAAAGCATATGCAAAATCCATTGCTGTGACGGTTTTCCTCTTAGCATGTTCGGTATATGTGTCTGCATCGCGAATAACATTCTCCAAAAACACTTTGAAAGCACCACGAGTTTCTTCATATATCAAACCAGATATACGTTTTACGCCACCACGGCGAGCTAAGCGACGAATTGCTGGCTTTGTGATACCTTGGATGTTGTCACGTAACACTTTGCGATGACGCTTAGCACCACCTTTACCCAAACCTTTTGAACCGTTGCCGCGACCAGTAATTTTTTCTCTCTGCTTATATTTTTCCCACTAAAGAACAACACACTTCCCTTCATTATGTTCTTTGTACTACTTTACTTCTTTGTACTACTTTACTTTTATTAAAATGCATATGCGTTTATGCGCAAATGTGTACATATATACACATGTGTGTATATATGTATTTACTTGAGTTGAGTTTAATTACTTATTAAATTATTTGTTTTATCAATAAAAAAATTTCAGTTTTATATAAAAAATCAATTCAATCTCTTTGAACACATATTTTGTTGTCCTGAGAAGGACGTTTTATTGTTGCTATTATATATTATGATTTGCATATATTCATGTCTTTTTCCAATTTATGCTTTCTTTTCGGTCTTCTTTGGCAAAAGTACAGCCTGATTATTAGGTAAAACATCACCTTGAGCAAATGGCAATTACTCCAGATAATAGTTTGTTTATTTCTTCATCGTTGCGTATAGCCAATTGTAAATGGCGAGGAATAATTCTCGTTTTTTTATTATCACGAGCAGCTTTACCAGCCAACTCAAGAACTTCAGCTGCCAAATATTCCATAACAGCAGCTAAATAGACTGGAGCACCGGCACCAACACGTTCAGCATAATTACCTTTACGCAATTGAGGATGAATACGACCGACGGGAAATTGAAGGCCAGCACGTTTTGAACGTGACTTTGCCTTACCCTTAACTTTACCACCTTTACTGCAGACCAGACCAGACACAAAATTTTTATTTTTGCTTATTGATTTTCACTACACTTACACTCGTACTTGAACGCACTGTTGTTGATACCTTGATGTGACCAATATTCACTGTTTATATACTTTTTCAATAGAGTCAACAACCCTTATCGTATACTCAACATTATGCCGAAATGTAATGACGACTCGAACAATTGCTCGTGAAAAAATACTTGAGCACGTACATTTTAGTGTAGTAACATCAGAAAGATTTAAGTGAGGTGTAGTGAATTGAAGTGAAGATAAAATGCCGCCAAAAACTAGTGGAAAAGCAGCAAAGAAAGCAGGTAAGGTACAAAAAATATTACCAAAAATAACAAGAAGAAAAAGAGCAAGAGGAAGGAAAGCTATGCCATTTATATCTACAAGGTGTAAAACAAGTACATCCAGATACGCATTGCTGCTGAGGCGTCGCGTTTGGCTCACTATAACGAACGTTCAACTATCACCAGTCGCGAAATTCAAACTGCTGTGCGTCTACTTTTGCCCGGTGAATTGGCCAAACATGCTGTCAGTGAAGGTACTAAGGCTGTTACCGAATACACTAGCTCCAAGTAAATTGTCTATTGAGAATGTATGTTTGTGTAACGACAAAGACCCTTTTCAGGGCCACAAAATATAATTATAATTCGATCTGATTGTAATAAACATTTTGTGCCCCTGATAAGGGCTTATTGTTTGTTGTTAAATCATCTTTAACCCATATATGTATGTATATTATACATAAATATGTATATGTAAATTAAATAATTATTATATTAAATATTATTTCTTAGCGGAAGTCTTTTTGGCGACTGCTTTTTTTACCAGCTGTTGCTTTTTGGGTTTGGCAGCGGCTGATTTTGCTTTTGATGCCTTTGGCTTGGTTGCTGTTGATTTAGTTTAAGCCGGTTTAGCTTTAACATTACCAGTCTTTTTAGCATCCTTCGCTCTAGATTTTTCACTTTTCTTCTTTTCCGCAGTTTTCTTACCGACAACAGCTTTTTTCGTTTTTTTATCACCACTTACCTTCTGTGCACCACTCACTAATTTCTTCTTCGATGCTGCACTATCTGCAGACTTCTTTTTAGTTTTGGCTTTTTCTGCAGATTTCTTTGATTTTGGTTTTGATTTACGTTCACTTGATTTAGTCGCAGCAGCTGATAATTTAAATGATCCGGATGGACCCTTTCCTTTACCGGCTAGTAACAGCCGATTTCAAATACCGTTTGATAAATGGTGCCTATTTTTGGGCATCACATTTAAATGTAGCACTAATATATTTCTTAATAGCTGTTTAAGCGCGCAACCTAAAATTTTATTGTAAAGGCCGTGCGCGCCAACTTCCGGTATCCCATTCTCCCGTGTCTCCTTTCACGCGGTTATCCTTCTTTCCGTGTATACCCTACTTCGTTAGCCAAACTATCGTTTAACCGCGGTAGTTCGAGCTAACGAAGAAGGGTATGCAAAAAACACTTAGCATTCAACTACCTACGCGCGCGCACGGCATATCTTATCGCGGCAGCTTAAGAAGTTTAAAAAAAAACTAAAGTGTAAAACTATAGAAGAAAAATACATAAACTCATCAAGGTGAAGTTGTGAAAAGAAAAAGAAAATAAAACATAGTGATTGGTGTTTGTGCACAAACCTAACTTATTTCTTTAATTATCTCGGGCCGATTGGCACCGGAAATCAAGGTAAGTTATTCAATAGCCAAAAGTGATGAGCCACCACGTTCTTTTAAATTCTTAATTGATGCATCGACCATTTCTTGAGTTGGTGGATGGGTTGGTGCAGCCGATATTTTTTTCGGCTTACTTGCCTTTTTTGCAACGACTTTTTTATCAGCAACAGCAGTAGCTCCTGCGGCCACCGGAAAGCTAATATTGGCAACGGCAACAGTATCAGACATTTTCACTTTGTTTATTGAGAAATAAATGCACAATTTATTTCTATTAAATATACACTTTAAGTATTGAAAACACTTAATATAGGTTTGAAATTTTGAGTTGTTTAATGTAAAATTTTTAGTGCCTTTAAAATTTGAGAAGCGATGTGAAAAGATATGTGACAAATTTTAACATTCTAGTGCTATTTGCCAATTGCAAATGACAACTTTCAACTTTATTTAATTTATTAAAATTCATATATTAACTTAATCAAATAGTTCTTTATGCAAATTGCAAATTGCTTAAGTGTTGCTCCTTAATGTGTAATCACAATAATTTAATAATACTTAATATGTATCAAGAAATATGGATTTTCGTCAAACTTTGTACCCAAAAAACTCAAAAATTAAAGTTAAATTTCTTAAAAGTTCTTAAAACAAACCGTTTAATTTAATTAATTTTCATGAGTACATCAAATTATTCATGATATAAATTATTAATATTAGTCTTTTCCTAAGAAATTATTCTTAAAAAAATTGTTTAATATATCGATGTTGACATTGATGCAACCTTAAGGGTATTGTGTGTTATTATATATGCATATATACGTACATAATATTTAATTCATTATGTATCCTCAGTAGACTCAAAACTGAAAATTTAAATTTGTGATATATAATAATTTTAGGCAGATATTAAAGAATTTTTAATTTTATAAATTTTCAAAAATAATTTCTATGGGACACTGTACTACATGTATGAAAATATATGAAGACAAATACATACATATTCATATACGTAAATGCATATCGATAATTTTCCATAAAAAATTGTACACATTAATTAATATAAAATAAAATTTTATTTTGAAAATAATTATAGCAACATGCAAGTTAAGTTTTTGATTTAATTAAAACGTTTTTTAAAACAAGGTGGACTCATGCCTACCTGTCTTTCTGTATTGAGTTTCCTTCTAAAACTGATTACATTGATTTACTTTACTTAAAACTAAACTTAAATTTACCCTAAAAACCATGTCACATTATGTTGACGTTGCAATAATAAAAGTTGATGTTTCCAATATTCCCAATTTGGTTTATGCGGTGTCAGCGTCTAAGAGGAAACGCGTGTGGAGTTATTGACCGTTATATGAAGTTATCTTAAGCTTATTATAAACTGCTCTGTTAACTCCCCCCCCTTTAAGTTTGATCGTCCTCGATCATTAATAGAATGGTAAGTTATTAAAATTTACATACGTTGGAATTTGGCTTGGCTCGCTTGGCGGAGTTTCGTCAATTTTTGTTATAGATCTTACATTTTTCTTTTCCACATATTGTACTTTTATTGATTTCTTCCTTAGGAAAATGATTACTATAATAATTAAGCAAAACTCTATTGCGGTTAAGCTTCCGACGGATAAAGTTGCTTTCTTCAGAAAATTTATGTGGTGTTTGTTGTGGATATATGTATACGTCTTTTAAGCTCTGTAGGGAAAGCAATTCTATATGTTGTTTTTCTAATGGGGCTGATTGCAGAATCGCAGGAAGAGTCTCGACTGCCTTTGCCTCGGTATTTATAAATTCTTTATTGTTGATTTTAATAGATGTGTTGTAAAATGTTATTACATGCGTTCCGCTTATTATTTGAGTGGTATTGTCGATTTCAATTTCTCCATTAAATTGATTCAATAATATTATGCCTGGTTTTATTTCTCTAACGTCGGGACATGGTGACCATTGGTTGTCGTGCAAGTTGAATTTAAACTATTTATTATTCTCGTTATACAAAGATTTTTACTTAAATCAACTAAATTTTTCTCTTTACAAATTGTTATATCATTAAAATATTCACATTTATTTTTTATTCCATATAATAAATTTTTTTCCTTTTAACACTTCTTTAAATTCAGTTTCAATTATAATATTATTAATCTTTTTTACAGGTCTTATAATAATTTTTTTAAAAATTTCTTTTGTCGTTAAAAGTATTTTAATAATATATAAAGTTTTCATATTATTGTATAAAACATTTACTTTCGATAATTCTAGTGCTTCTTCTGCACTTTTGAATGGTAGCTTTTCTTTTATTTTTCCATAGATAGTTCAATTTCTTTTTTACTTAATATTACAGAGTTTACAACATTATTTTTTGCCCATTGAATGGCGTATAAAAAATTTTTAAATTCTTAATTCAATTGATCTTTTTATTTTGTTATTATAGGAAGGTTTAAGGGTGTTCAGTATATCAAAGGTTTGGGTGGTTTCATGTTATTTCGTCATAATTGTCCGTCAAGAATTGTTCGTATTTTTCTAAGTCAATCAGATGAATAAATCTGGCACATTTAGATTTATCTTGTATTTTCGCTTGTCCATTGTCCATTGTAACTAGTTGTGCCTTACTGTAATCCAAAATTTTTACTTCGGATAGGGAGGATGTAATAGCGGTATAAACAATTAAAATTTTTAGATAGTTCATTTTGCCTGGAAGTAAATTGATCAAGTTTTTATTAGTGATTTTTGAATTATTCGTCCTGTTGTAGTTTTAACCGTTGCTCTATTATTTTCAGCTACAGTTTCTTTCTTATACTTTGGAGTTAATTTCGATCCTAATCTCTTATTTATTTTAACATAACTGGTATCTCCTGCAGAATAATTTTTAATTTCAGATCTTTGCTTGTTATGGCAAGATAAATCAATCTCCTGTTTCCTTTTTAATTGAGCAATGTTTTTTTGTATGGGGTCAGTAAAAATTCTATTTCCGAAAAATATAGTTATTGGTTTGGTTTTTGTTGTAGAATAAATTGATGAGTTATATTCTTGTACTGATTTGAATAGTAATTCCTCGAATGTTATTCCCATGCAAGTTGCTTTGAGGCATCTCATAATTTCAGAAAGTGTACTATGGAATCTCTCTATTTGCCCGTTACTTGTGCTGCTATAAGGTGGTGTGGTATAAACATTAATGGACATTTGGTCTTTAAGAAGGCATGATACGGTAACAGAATTTAGGGATTTTTCATTGCCAATTACTACAAGTTTTGGTATTCCGAAGGCAATCATTAATTCTTTTATTGGGTCTTTAATATGTTCTATGGCTTTACTTTGTATTATTTTAACCTGAGCGTATTTGGAAAATTTGTCAATTGCTGTGAGGATTAATTTTTTTTCTGTTGAATAAATATCTATGTGGACGATGTCTCCTGGAGACTGAGGAATAGGACTTTCTTGTATCTGTGGCTTTGGTAGGTGTCTATCGTATTTGTGTTCACGACATGTAGAACATTGTTTGACTATTTTTTCTATTTTCGAATGCATACTTTGAAAATAAAATTTTTGTAAAATTTGTGTTTTATTTTCACGACTATTCCTGTGTGCTCTTTGGTGTTCTTTAATGATTATTTGGTCTTGTTCCGTCTCTGAAACTACGTCTTGAAGTAAAGTTTGAGTGAACCGAATTTTAACATTTGCGAATTGGAGTGGACATATTTCTTGTATTTTACCCATCATACTTTCTGTAGTGTAAAGTCCGTTAAGTAAAGCTGGGTCAAGATATCTTTTGAATATATTTATAATGTCTTGTGTATAGTACTCTGATTTTGTGATGGTGTGTCTGTGAAAAGTTGGTGATTCGGTTGATGGGATGAGGTGATGAGAAGAACTTTCATCGCTGTGGTCAGTTGTTGACAATACATTGATGTCGGTATGTGGAGGTCTAGATTGTGCGCTTGTATTTCATCTCGTAGTTATATTCTTCAAGGATACATTTCCATCACTTCATTTAGCCATTGTGATTTTTATTACTCAATGCAAAAGTGAGCGATTGGTGATCTTTTGCAGATCCATACAAGTAATTTCTTAGTGAGGTAAGAGCCCAGATGATTGCTAGCACCACTTTTTCATTTGCAGCATAACTCTCTTCAGTTTTATTTAATGAACGGGAAATAAATGTAATTGGTTTTCCTGTTTGCTCAAGGACGGCTCCTAAAGCATAGTTGGATGCATCAAGCGTCGATAGTAGCCTGATAGGCCGAGAAAGGATCTCAAGTCTTTCAGTGTTTTATACATCACATTTCCTACGAATTATTTTTCGATCTGATTGTAATAAACATTTTGTGGCCCTGAAAAGGGCTTATTGTTTGTTGTTAAATCACCTTTAACCCATATATGTATGTATATTATACATAAATATGTATATGTAAATTAAAGAATTATTATATTAAATATTTATTTCTTAGCGGAAGTCTTTTTGGCGACTGGTTTTTTACCAGCTGTTGCTTTTTTGGGTTTGGCAGCGGCTGATTTTGCTTTTGATGCCTTTGGCTTGGTTGCTGTTGATTTAGTTTAAGCCGGTTTAGCTTTAACATTACCAGTCTTTTTAGCATCTTTTGCTCTAGATTTTTCACTTTTCTTCTTTTCCGCAGTTTTCTTACCGACAACACTTTTTTCGTTTTTTTATCACCACTTACCTTCTTTGCACCACTCACTAATTTCTTCTTCGAGGCTGCACCATCTGCAGACTTCTTTTTAGTTTTGGCTTTTTCTGCAGATTTCTTTGATTTTGGTTTTGATTTACGTTCACTTATTTAGTCGCAGCAGCTGATAATTTAAATGATCCGGATGGACCCTTTTCTTTACCGGCTAGTAACAGCCGATTTCAAATACCGTTTGATAAATGGTGCCTATTTTTGGGCATCACATTTAAATGTAGCACTAATATATTTCTTAATAGCTGTTTAAGCGCGCAACCTAAAATTTTATTGTAAATGCCGTGCGCGCCAACTTCCGGTATCCCATTCTCCCGTGTCTCCTTTCACGCGGTTATCCTTCTTTCCGTGTATACCCTACTTCGTTAGCCAAACTATCGTTTAACCGCGGTAGTTCGAGCTAACGAAGAAGGGTATGCAAAAAACACTTAGCATTCAACTACCTACGCGCGCGCACGGCATATCTTATCGCGGCAGCTTAAGAAGTTTAAAAAAAAAACTAAAGTGTAAAACTATAGAAGAAAAATACATAAACTCATCAAGGTGAAGTTGTGAAAAGAAAAAGAAAATAAAACATAGTGATTGGTGTTTGTGCACAAACCTAACTTATTTCTTTAATTATCTCGGGCCGATTGGCACCGGAAATCAAGGTAAGTTATTCAATAGCCAAAAGTGATGAGCCACCACGTTCTTTTAAATTCTTAATTGATGCATCGACCATTTCTTGAGTTGGTGGATGGGTTGGTGCAGCCGATATTTTTTTCGGCTTACTTGCCTTTTTTGCAACGACTTTTTTATCAGCAACAGCAGTAGCTCCTGCGGCCACCGGAAAGCTAATATTGGCAACGGCAACAGTATCAGACATTTTCACTTTGTTTATTGAAAAATAAATGCACAATTTATTTCTATTAAATATACACTTTAAGTATTGAAAACACTTAATATTGGTTTGAAATTTTGAGTTGTTTAATGTAAAATTTGAGAAGCGATGTGAAAAGATATGTGACAAATTTTAACATTCTAGTGCTAAAGGGTGGTTAAATTGTAAGGGCCGATGTTGAATGTGAACCACACCTAAACGCCAAGTTTTTTTCCGAATTTTAGTTGACATTTCTCTATTTCAGACTTACTCAATTTGAACCATGGAGAGATACACAATCCAACAACGTGTTAAAGTTATCCAGACTTATTATGAAAATTTTGGAAGAAAATCATCTTCAGTGATGAGGCACATTTTCACCTCAGTGGATTCGTCAATGAACAGAATTGCCGCATTTGGGCGAATGAGAATCCAAGAGTGATTGTCGAAAAACCAATGCACCCACAAAGAGTGACTGTTTGGTGCGGTTTATGGGCTGGCGGCATCATCGGGCCGTATTTTTTCCAAAATGAGGCCGGTCAGGCAGTTACTGTGAATGGTGTTCGCTATCGTGAGATGATAACGAATTTTTTATGGCCACAATTGGAAGATATGGATGTGGACGATATGTGGTTTCAGCAGGACGGTGCCACTTGCCACACAGCTAACGAAACAATGGCTCTTTTGCGCAACAAATTCAAATAGCCGTCGATAAGCCAGCAACAATTCAAGAGCTAAAGGATGAGATAATTCGGCACATTAACGGCATAGAAACTCCATTATGCCTCAGCGTCATCGAAAATTTGGACCATCGTATGGAGGTGTGCCGCCGAGGTCGCGGCGCTCATTTGGCCGATATTTTGTTACATACATAATTGAGTAATACCAATATATCATAATAAAATAAAATTTCAATAATTTCCTAAATAGTTTGTGTTTTATTCAAAATCAACATCGGCCCTTGAAAATTTAACCACCCTTTATTTGCCAATTGCAAATGACAACTTTCAACTTTATTTAATTTATTAAAATTCATATATTAACTTAATCAAATAGTTCTTTATGCAAATTGCAAATTGCTTAAGTGTTGCTCCTTAATGTGTAATCACAATAATTTAATAATAATTAATATGTATCAAGAAATATGGATTTTCGTCAAACTTTGTACCCAAAAAACTCAAAAATTGCCGATTAAAGTTAAATTTCTTAAAAGTTCTTAAAACAAACCGTTTAATTTAATTAATTTTCATGAGTACATCAAATTATTCATGATATAAATTATTAATATTAGTCTTTTCCTAAGAAATTATTCTTAAAAAAATTGTTTAATATATCGATGTTGACATTGATGCAACCTTAAGGGTATTGTGTGTTATTATATATGCATATATACGTACATAATATTTAATTCATTATGTATCCTCAGTAGACTCAAAACTGAACATTTAAATTTGTGATATGTAATAATTCTAGGCAGATATTAAAGAATTTTTAATTTTATAAATTTTCAAAAATAATTTCTATGGGACACTGTACTACATGTATGAAAATATATGAAGACAAATACAATACACACATATTCATATACGTAAATGCATATCGATAATTTTCCATAAAAAATTGTACACATTAATTAATATAAAATAAAATTTTATTTTGAAAATAATTATAGCAACATGCAAGTTAAGTTTTTGATTTAATTAAAACGTTTTTTAAAACAAGGTGGACTCATGCCTACCTGTCTTTCTGTATTGAGTTTCCTTCTAAAACTGATTACATTGATTTACTTTACTTAAAACTAAACTTAAATTTACCCTAAAAACCATGTCACATTATGTTGACGTTGCAATAATAAAAGTTGATGTTTCCAATATTCCCAATTTGGTTTATGCGGTGTCAGCGTCTAAGCGGAAACGCGTGTGGAGTTATTGACCGTTATATGAAGTTATCTTAAGCTTATTATAAACTGCTCTGTTAACTCCCCCCCTTTAAGTTTGATCGTCCTCGATCATTAATAGAATGGTAAGTTATTAAAATTTACATACGTTGGAATTTGGCTTGGCTCGCTTGGCGGAGTTTCGTCAATTTTTGTTATAGATCTTACATTTTTCTTTTCCACATATTGTACTTTTATTGATTTCTTCCTTAGGAAAATGATTACTATAATAATTAAGCAAAACTCTATTGCGGTTAAGCTTCCGACGGATAAAGTTGCTTTCTTCAGAAAATTTATGTGGTGTTTGTTGTGGATATATGTATACGTCTTTTAAGCTCTGTAGGGAAAGCAATTCTATATGTTGTTTTTCTAATGGGGCTGATTGCAGAATCGCAGGAAGAGTCTCGACTGCCTTTGCCTCGGTATTTATAAATTCTTTATTGTTGATTTTAATAGATGTGTTGTAAAATGTTATTACATGCGTTCCGCTTATTATTTGAGTGGTATTGTCGATTTCAATTTCTCCATTAAATTGATTCAATAATATTATGCCTGGTTTTATTTCTCTAACGTCGGGACATGGTGACCATTGGTTGTCGTGCAAGTTGAATTTAAACTATTTATTATTCTCGTTATACAAAGATTTTTACTTAAATCAACTAAATTTTTCTCTTTACAAATTGTTATATCATTAAAATATTCACATTTATTTTTTATTCCATATAATAAATTTTTTTCCTTTTAACACTTCTTTAAATTCAGTTTCAATTATAATATTATTAATCTTTTTTACAGGTCTTATAATAATTTTTTTAAAAATTTCTTTTGTCGTTAAAAGTATTTTAATAATATATAAAGTTTTCATATTATTGTATGAAACATTTACTTTCGATAATTCTAGTGCTTCTTCTGCACTTTTGAATGGTAGCTTTTCTTTTATTAATTTTTCCATAGATAGTTCAATTTCTTTTTTACTTAATATTACAGAGTTTACAACATTATTTTTTGCCCATTGAATGGCGTATAAAAAATTTTTAAATTCTTAATTCAATTGATCTTTTTATTTTGTTATTATAGGAAGGTTTAAGGGTGTTCAGTATATCAAAGGTTTGGGTGGTTTCATGTTATTTCGTCATAATTGTCCGTCAAGAATTGTTCGTATTTTTCTAAGTCAATCAGATGAATAAATCTGGCACATTTAGATTTATCTTGTATTTTCGCTTGTCCATTGTCCATTGTAACTAGTTGTGCCTTACTGTAATCCAAAATTTTTACTTCGGATAGGGAGGATGTAATAGCGGTATAAACAATTAAAATTTTTAGATAGTTCATTTTGCCTGGAAGTAAATTGATCAAGTTTTTATTAGTGATTTTTGAATTATTCGTCCTGTTGTAGTTTTAACCGTTGCTCTATTATTTTCAGCTACAGTTTCTTTCTTATACTTTGGAGTTAATTTCGATCCTAATCTCTTATTTATTTTAACATAACTGGTATCTCCTGCAGAATAATTTTTAATTTCAGATCTTTGCTTGTTATGGCAAGATAAATCAATCTCCTGTTTCCTTTTTAATTGAGCAATGTTTTTTTGTATGGGGTCAGTAAAAATTCTATTTCCGAAAAATATAGTTATTGGTTTGGTTTTTGTTGTAGAATAAATTGATGAGTTATATTCTTGTACTGATTTGAATAGTAATTCCTCGAATGTTATTCACATGCAAGTTGCTTTGAGGCATCTCATAATTTCAGAAAGTGTACTATGGAATCTCTCTATTTGCCCGTTACTTGTGCTGCTATAAGGTGGTGTGGTATAAACATTAATGGACATTTGGTCTTTAAGAAGGCATGATACGGTAACAGAATTTAGGGATTTTTCATTGCCAATTACTACAAGTTTTGGTATTCCGAAGGCAATCATTAATTCTTTTATTGGGTCTTTAATATGTTCTATGGCTTTACTTTGTATTATTTTAACCTGAGCGTATTTGGAAAATTTGTCAATTGCTGTGAGGATTAATTTTTTTTCTGTTGAATAAATATCTATGTGGACGATGTCTCCTGGAGACTGAGGAATAGGACTTTCTTGTATCTGTGGCTTTGGTAGGTGTCTATCGTATTTGTGTTCACGACATGTAGAACATTGTTTGACTATTTTTTCTATTTTCGAATGCATACTTTGAAAATAAAATTTTTGTAAAATTTGTGTTTTATTTTCACGACTATTCCTGTGTGCTCTTTGGTGTTCTTTAATGATTATTTGGTCTTGTTCCGTCTCTGAAACTACGTCTTGAAGTAAAGTTTGAGTGAACCGAATTTTAACATTTGCGAATTGGAGTGGACATATTTCTTGTATTTTACCCATCATACTTTCTGTAGTGTAAAGTCCGTTAAGTAAAGCTGGGTCAAGATATCTTTTGAATATATTTATAATGTCTTGTGTATAGTACTCTGATTTTGTGATGGTGTGTCTGTGAAAAGTTGGTGATTCGGTTGATGGGATGAGGTGATGAGAAGAACTTTCATCGCTGTGGTCAGTTGTTGACAATACATTGATGTCGGTATGTGGAGGTCTAGATTGTGCGCTTGTATTTCATCTCGTAGTTATATTCTTCAAGGATACATTTCCATCACTTCATTTAGCCATTGTGATTTTTATTACTCAATGCAAAAGTGAGCGATTGGTGATCTTTTGCAGATCCATACAAGTAATTTCTTAGTGAGGTAAGAGCCCAGATGATTGCTAGCACCACTTTTTCATTTGCAGCATAACTCTCTTCAGTTTTATTTAATGAACGGGAAATAAATGTAATTGGTTTTCCTGTTTGCTCAAGGACGGCTCCTAAAGCATAGTTGGATGCATCAAGCGTCGATAGTAGCCTGATAGGCCGAGAAAGGATCTCAAGTCTTTCAGTGTTTTATACATCACATTTCCTACGAATTATTTTTCGATCTGATTGTAATAAACATTTTGTGGCCCTGAAAAGGGCTTATTGTTTGTTGTTAAATCACCTTTAACCCATATATGTATGTATATTATACATAAATATGTATATGTAAATTAAAGAATTATTATATTAAATATTTATTTCTTAGCGGAAGTCTTTTTGGCGACTGTTGCTTTTGGGTTTGGCAGCGGCTGATTTTGCTTTTGATGCCTTTGGCTTGGTTGCTGTTGATTTAGTTTAAGCCGGTTTAGCTTTAACATTACCAGTCTTTTTAGCATCTTTTGCTCTAGATTTTTCACTTTTCTTCTTTTCCGCAGTTTTCTTACCGACAACACTTTTTTCGTTTTTTTATCACCACTTACCTTCTTTGCACCACTCACTAATTTCTTCTTCGAGGCTGCACCATCTGCAGACTTCTTTTTAGTTTTGGCTTTTTCTGCAGATTTCTTTGATTTTGGTTTTGATTTACGTTCCCTTATTTAGTCGCAGCAGCTGATAATTTAAATGATCCGGATGGACCCTTTCCTTTACCGGCTAGTAACAGCCGATTTCAAATACCGTTTGATAAATGGTGCCTATTTTTGGGCATCACATTTAAATGTAGCACTAATATATTTCTTAATAGCTGTTTAAGCGCGCAACCTAAAATTTTATTGTAAATGCCGTGCGCGCCAACTTCCGGTATCCCATTCTCCCGTGTCTCCTTTCACGCGGTTATCCTTCTTTCCGTGTATACCCTACTTCGTTAGCCAAACTATCGTTTAACCGCGGTAGTTCGAGCTAACGAAGAAGGGTATGCAAAAAACACTTAGCATTCAACTACCTACGCGCGCGCACGGCATATCTTATCGCGGCAGCTTAAGAAGTTTAAAAAAAAAACTAAAGTGTAAAACTATAGAAGAAAAATACATAAACTCATCAAGGTGAAGTTGTGAAAAGAAAAAGAAAATAAAACATAGTGATTGGTGTTTGTGCACAAACCTAACTTATTTCTTTAATTATCTCGGGCCGATTGGCACCGGAAATCAAGGTAAGTTATTCAATAGCCAAAAGTGATGAGCCACCACGTTCTTTTAAATTCTTAATTGATGCATCGACCATTTCTTGAGTTGGTGGATGGGTTGGTGCAGCCGATATTTTTTTCGGCTTACTTGCCTTTTTTGCAATGACTTTTTTATCAGCAACAGCAGTAGCTCCTGCGGCCACCGGAAAGCTAATATTGGCAACGGCAACAGTATCAGACATTTTCACTTTGTTTATTGAAAAATAAATGCACAATTTATTTCTATTAAATATACACTTTAAGTATTGAAAACACTTAATATTGGTTTGAAATTTTGAGTTGTTTAATGTAAAATTTGAGAAGCGATGTGAAAAGATATGTGACAAATTTTAACATTCTAGTGCTAAAGGGTGGTTAAATTGTAAGGGCCGATGTTGAATGTGAACCACACCTAAACGCCAAGTTTTTTTCCGAATTTTAGTTGACATTTCTCTATTTCAGACTTACTCAATTTGAACCATGGAGAGATACACAATCCAACAACGTGTTAAAGTTATCCAGACTTATTATGAAAATTTTGGAAGAAAATCATCTTCAGTGATGAGGCACATTTTCACCTCAGTGGATTCGTCAATAAACAGAATTGCCGCATTTGGGCGAATGAGAATCCAAGAGTGATTGTCGAAAAACCAATGCACCCACAAAGAGTGACTGTTTGGTGCGGTTTATGGGCTGGCGGCATCATCGGGCCGTATTTTTTCCAAAATGAGGCCGGTCAGGCAGTTACTGTGAATGGTGTTCGCTATCGTGAGATGATAACGAATTTTTTATGGCCACAATTGGAAGATATGGATGTGGACGATATGTGGTTTCAGCAGGACGGTGCCACTTGCCACACAGCTAACGAAACAATGGCTCTTTTGCGCAACAAATTCAAATAGCCGTCGATAAGCCAGCAACAATTCAAGAGCTAAAGGATGAGATAATTCGGCACATTAACGGCATAGAAACTCCATTATGCCTCAGCGTCATCGAAAATTTGGACCATCGTATGGAGGTGTGCCGCCGAGGTCGCGGCGCTCATTTGGCCGATATTTTGTTACATACATAATTGAGTAATACCAATATATCATAATAAAATAAAATTTCAATAATTTCCTAAATAGTTTGTGTTTTATTCAAAATCAACATCGGCCCTTGAAAATTTAACCACCCTTTATTTGCCAATTGCAAATGACAACTTTCAACTTTATTTAATTTATTAAAATTCATATATTAACTTAATCAAATAGTTCTTTATGCAAATTGCAAATTGCTTAAGTGTTGCTCCTTAATGTGTAATCACAATAATTTAATAATAATTAATATGTATCAAGAAATATGGATTTTCGTCAAACTTTGTACCCAAAAAACTCAAAAATTGCCGATTAAAGTTAAATTTCTTAAAAGTTCTTAAAACAAACCGTTTAATTTAATTAATTTTCATGAGTACATCAAATTATTCATGATATAAATTATTAATATTAGTCTTTTCTTAAGAAATTATTCTTAAAAAAATTGTTTAATATATCGAGGTTGACATTGATGCAACCTTAAGGGTATTGTGTGTTATTATATATGCATATATACGTACATAATATTTAATTCATTATGTATCCTCAGTAGACTCAAAACTGAACATTTAAATTTGTGATATGTAATAATTCTAGGCAGATATTAAAGAATTTTTAATTTTATAAATTTTCAAAAATAATTTCTATGGGACACTGTACTACATGTATGAAAATATATGAAGACAAATACAATACACACATATTCATATACGTAAATGCATATCGATAATTTTCCATAAAAAATTGTACACATTAATTAATATAAAATAAAATTTTATTTTGAAAATAATTATAGCAACATGCAAGTTAAGTTTTTGATTTAATTAAAACGTTTTTTAAAACAAGGTGGACTCATGCCTACCTGTCTTTCTGTATTGAGTTTCCTTCTAAAACTGATTACATTGATTTACTTTACTTAAAACTAAACTTAAATTTACCCTAAAAACCATGTCACATTATGTTGACGTTGCAATAATAAAAGTTGATGTTTCCAATATTCCCAATTTGGTTTATGCGGTGTCAGCGTCTAAGCGGAAACGCGTGTGGAGTTATTGACCGTTATATGAAGTTATCTTAAGCTTATTATAAACTGCTCTGTTAACTCCCCCCCTTTAAGTTTGATCGTCCTCGATCATTAATAGAATGGTAAGTTATTAAAATTTACATACGTTGGAATTTGGCTTGGCTCGCTTGGCGGAGTTTCGTCAATTTTTGTTATAGATCTTACATTTTTCTTTTCCACATATTGTACTTTTATTGATTTCTTCCTTAGGAAAATGATTACTATAATAATTAAGCAAAACTCTATTGCGGTTAAGCTTCCGACGGATAAAGTTGCTTTCTTCAGAAAATTTATGTGGTGTTTGTTGTGGATATATGTATACGTCTTTTAAGCTCTGTAGGGAAAGCAATTCTATATGTTGTTTTTCTAATGGGGCTGATTGCAGAATCGCAGGAAGAGTCTCGATTGCCTTTGCCTCGGTATTTATAAATTCTTTATTGTTGATTTTAATAGATGTGTTGTAAAATGTTATTACATGCGTTCCGTTTATTATTTGAGTGGTATTGTCGATTTCAATTTCTCCATTAAATTGATTCAATAATATTATGCCTGGTTTTATTTCTCTAACGTCGGGACATGGTGACCATTGGTTGTCGTGCAAGTTGAATTTAAACTATTTATTATTCTCGTTATACAAAGATTTTTACTTAAATCAACTAAATTTTTCTCTTTACAAATTGTTATATCATTAAAATATTCACATTTATTTTTTATTCCATATAATAAATTTTTTTCCTTTTAACACTTCTTTAAATTCAGTTTCAATTATAATATTATTAATCTTTTTTACAGGTCTTATAATAATTTTTTTAAAAATTTCTTTTGTCGTTAAAAGTATTTTAATAATATATAAAGTTTTCATATTATTGTATAAAATTTTACTTTCGATAATTCTAGTGCTTCTTCTGCACTTTTGAATGGTAGTTTTTCTTTTATTAATTTTTCCATAGATAGTTCAATTTCTTTTTTACTTAATATTACAGAGTTTACAACATTATTTTTTGCCCATTGAATGGCGTATAAAAAATTTTTTAATTCTTAATTCAATTGATCTTTTTATTTTGTTATTATAGGAAGGTTTAAGGGTGTTCAGTATATCAAAGATTTGGGTGGTTTCATGTTATTTCGTCATAATTGTCCGTCAAGAATTGTTCGTATTTTTCTAAGTCAATCAGATGAATAAATCTAAATGTGCCGTCTTGTATTTTCGCTTGTCCATTGTCCATTGTAACTAGTTGTGCCTTACTGTAATCCAAAATTTTTACTTCGGATAGGGAGGATGTAATAGAGGTATAAACAATTAAAATTTTTAGATAGTTCATTTTGCCTGGAAGTAAATTGATCAAGTTTTTATTAGTGATTTTTGAATTATTCGTCCTGTTGTAGTTTTAACCGTTGCTCTATTATTTTCAGCTACAGTTTCTTTGTTATACTTTGGAGTTAATTGCGATCCTAATCTCTTATTTATTTTAACATAACTGGTATCTCCTGCAGAATAATTTTTAATTTCTGATCTTTGCTTGTTATGGCAAGATAAGTCAATCTCCTGTTTCCTTTTTAATTGAGCAATGTTTTTTTGTATGGGGTCAGTAAAAATTCTATTTCCGAAAAATATAGTTATTGGTTTGGTTTTTGTTGTAGAATGAATTGATGAGTTATATTCTTGTACTGATTTGAATAGTAATTCCTCGAATGTTATTCCCATGCAAGTTGCTTTGAGGCATCTCATAATTTCAGAAAGTGTACTATGGAATCTCTCTATTTGCCCGTTACTTGTGCTGCTATAAGGTGGTGTGGTATAAACATTAATGGACATTTGGTCTTTAAGAAGGCATGATACGGTAACAGAATTTAGGGATTTTTCATTGCCAATTACTACAAGTTTTGGTATTCCGAAGGCAATCATTAATTCTTTTATTGGGTCTTTAATATGTTCTATGGCTTTACTTTGTATTATTTTAACCTGAGCGTATTTGGAAAATTTGTCAATTGCTGTGAGGATTAATTTTTTTTCTGTTGAATAAATATCTATGTGGACGATGTCTCCTGGAGACTGAGGAATAGGACTTTCTTGTATCTGTGGCTTTGGTAGGTGTCTATCGTATTTGTGTTCACGACATGTAGAACATTGTTTGACTATTTTTTCTATTTTCGAATGCATACTTTGAAAATAAAATTTTTGTAAAATTTGTGTTTTATTTTCACGACTATTCCTGTGTGCTCTTTGGTGTTCTTTAATGATTATTTGGTCTTGTTCCGTCTCTGAAACTACGTCTTGAAGTAAAGTTTGAGTGAACCGAATTTTAACATTTGCGAATTGGAGTGGACATATTTCTTGTATTTTACCCATCATACTTTCTGTAGTGTAAAGTCCGTTAAGTAAAGCTGGGTCAAGATATCTTTTGAATATATTTATAATGTCTTGTGTAGAGTACTCTGATTTTGTGATGGTGTGTCTGTGAAAAGTTGGTGATTCGGTTGATGGGATGAGGTGATGAGAAGAACTTTCATCGCTGTGGTCAGTTGTTGACAATACATTGATGTCGGTATGTGGAGGTCTAGATTGTGCGCTTGTATTTCATCTCGTAGTTATATTCTTCAAGGATACATTTCCATCACTTCATTTTGCCATTGTGATTTTTATTACTCAATGCAAAAGTGAGCGATTGGTGATCTTTTGCAGATCCATACAAGTGAGGTAAGAGCTCAGATGATTGCTAGCACCACTTTTTCATTTGCAGCATAACTCTATTCAGTTTTATTTAATGAACGGGAAATAAATGTAATTGGTTTTCCTGTTTGCTCAAGGACAGCTCCTAAAGCATAGTTGGATGCATCAAGCGTCGATAGTAGCCTGATAGGCCGAGAAAGGATCTCAAGTCTTTCAGTGTTTTATACATCACATTTCCTACGAATTATTTTTCGATCTGATTGTAATAAACATTTTGTGGCCCTGAAAAGGGCTTATTGTTTGTTGTTAAATCACCTTTAACCCATATATGTATGTATATTATACGTAAATATGTATATGTAAATTAAAGAATTATTATATTAAATATTTATTTCTTAGCGGAAGTCTTTTTGGCGACTGGTTTTTTACCAGCTGTTGCTTTTTTGGGTTTGGCAGCGGCTGATTTTGCTTTTGATGCCTTTGGCTTGGTTGCTGTTGATTTAGTTTAAGCCGGTTTAGCTTTAACATTACCAGTCTTTTTAGCATCTTTTGCTCTAGATTTTTCACTTTTCTTCTTTTCCGCAGTTTTCTTACCGACAACACTTTTTTCGTTTTTTTATCACCACTTACCTTCTTTGCACCACTCACTAATTTCTTCTTCGAGGCTGCACCATCTGCAGACTTCTTTTTAGTTTTGGCTTTTTCTGCAGATTTCTTTTGATTGATGATTGGTTTTGATTTACGTTCACTTATTTAGTCGCAGCAGCTGATAATTTAAATGATCCGGATGGACCCTTTCCTTTACCGGCTGGTAACAGCCGATTTCAAATACCGTTTGATAAATGGTGCCTATTTTTGGGCATCACATTTAAATGTAGCACTAATATATTTCTTAATAGCTGTTTAAGCGCGCAACCTAAAATTTTATTGTAAATGCCGTGCGCGCCAACTTCCGGTATCCCATTCTCCCGTGTCTCCTTTCACGCGGTTATCCTTCTTTCCGTGTATACCCTACTTCGTTAGCCAAACTATCGTTTAACCGCGGTAGTTCGAGCTAACGAAGAAGGGTATGCAAAAAACACTTAGCATTCAACTACCTACGCGCGCGCACGGCATATCTTATCGCGGCAGCTTAAGAAGTTTAAAAAAAAAACTAAAGTGTAAAACTATAGAAGAAAAATACATAAACTCATCAAGGTGAAGTTGTGAAAAGAAAAAGAAAATAAAACATAGTGATTGGTGTTTGTGCACAAACCTAACTTATTTCTTTAATTATCTCGGGCCGATTGGCACCGGAAATCAAGGCAAGTTATTCAATAGCCAAAAGTGATGAGCCACCACGTTCTTTTAAATTCTTAATTGATGCATCGACCATTTCTTGAGTTGGTGGATGGGTTGGTGCAGCCGATATTTTTTTCGGCTTACTTGCCTTTTTTGCAACGACTTTTTTATCAGCAACAGCAGTAGCTCCTGCGGCCACCGGAAAGCTAATATTGGCAATGGCAACAGTATCAGACATTTTCACTTTGTTTATTGAAAAATAAATGCACAATTTATTTTTATTAAATATACACTTTAAGTATTGAAAACACTTAATATTGGTTTGAATTTTTGAGTTGTTTAATGTAAAATTTTTAGTGCCTTTAAAATTTGAGAAGCGATGTGAAAAGATATGTGACAAATTTTAACATTCTAGTGCTATTTGCCAATTGCAAATGACAAACTTTCAATTTTATTTAATTTATTAAAATTCATATATTAACTTAATCAAATAGTTCTTTATGCAAATTGCAAATTGCTTAAGTGTTGCTCCATAATGTGTAATCACAATAATTTAATAATAATTAATATTTATCAAGAAATATGGATTTTCGTCAAACTTTTTACCCAAAAAACTCAAAAATTGCCGATTAAAGTTAAATTCTTAAAAGTTCCTAAAACAAACCGTTTAATTTAATTAATTTTCATGAGTACATCAAATTATTCATGATATAAATTATTAATATTAGACTTTTCCTAAGAAATTATTCTTAAAAAAATTGTTTAATATATCGATGTTGACATTGATGCAACCTTAAGGGTATTGTATGTTATTATACAAGTTAACGGCAGCCTCCACACAGCTTCTTTACCGTAATTGTAAATAAAATCATAATTGATTCTTCTCATAAATTATATTGGAAGTCATTCTTTAAAACAACACACTTTATTTACACAAGTGGCTATTGTTGACATTAACAAGCCTTCTGCATCTTTGCAGCCACAATGAAATGTTCTTATTTTATCTTCATTTCAAGATTAAACTATTTCACAATTCTGTGAATCTAAAAATAAGTAAACAATTTTGTAAGCCTATAAATAAGCTTGAATTTATATTTAAGTGGGTCTTTTGAGAATTACTGTAATAAAGACACGTTCGGTCGAAGCGAACTAAAAACTTCGAAATTTTTAAAAATTGTTTTGCTTGACGCAAAAACATAGTTGGCGCCCAACGTGGGGCACGAATATCAAGGATCAACGTGGGAGAAAAAATCAAGTACCCCGATCCTTGAAATTTTTTTTAAAGTAAACGCGAAAGGGGAAAAGTACAAGTACCCTAGTTCGTTTTACAAAAAAATAAAAATAAATAAAAGTGTTAAAAAGTAAGAAAACACTAAAAATTTTTAACCACCCTTACAAGGAAGAAAGTGAAAAAAAAGAAATCATCTGTAAAATCATCTGGAAAGGAAAGGAAAAGGAGCAATTGGAACAAGGACCAGCAGTAGAGAGCGTAACTGGGAACCACAGGATTAAGTAAGAATTCGCCGACAAGTTAAGTTAGCTTTAAATAGTTTTATAAATATTAAATTCCGTGATTTTGAAAAAAATTAAATTAAAAAGAAAAAATGGGTAATGACCTAAATAAGGAGGAGGCGACTACGAGATACTAAAATGTCCCTTATTAAGAAATGAAAATTAAATCTGAAGTTGATACCTAAATAAAAATTACAGATTCTCCAAATCCCTCCAAAAAATTAAATTTTGAAGAAGAAGAGATAGAAAATGAAATAAATAAAATTTTAGAAACTTTAGACTTTCAAGGAAATAATCCTTCTTCTTTGGACCAGGACTCTCTTCAAGATCCTGATGAATTACATGAAATTTTAGAAGCGTTACAAAACGAAGAAATTAATTAAAACATAATTTAATAAAGGAAAATAAAGTAAATTATAAAAATGGCTCACGGTGAAGCATTGACCGTAGACTTGATCACTAGATTAATCGCGGATAGCAATTTGGAATTGAGACAGGAAGTTCAAAGATTAAAATTACAACTCGGAAATAATAATAGTAGGGCTACTGAATATGAGGTTGAAACAATTGATGATTCTGTCCAATGTCAAGAATCATTGGACGTTATTAAATCCTTATTAGAATTCAGTGGAAAATTGAATGCCTATGTAAGCTGGCGTGAAGCAGCGCATAACGCGATGAGTTTATATGTTAGGAAGAGCAGGAAATATTTTGCTGCTTTAACAATTTTAAGAAATAAAGTGACTAATGAGGCCAATGATGTTCTATCTAATCATGGCACAGTTTTAAATTTTGATGCGATAATCGCACGTTTAGATTTCGCATACTCGGACAAACGTCCAATTCATATAATTGAACAAGAGTTGAGTGTCTTACGACAGGGCACAATGACAGTCATCGAATATTATAATTTAGTCAACAAGAAGTTGACTCTTCTAATTAATAAAACTATAATGACTCATGGTAATTCAGCGGAAATTATCAAAGAATTAAATAAAAGAAATAGGAATCATGCCCTTAGAATATTTATAACTGGGTTAAATGAAGCCTTAAGAGATATAATTTTCTCCTTGAATCCTCAGGACCTCCCTGATGCTTTAGCAAAGGCTCAAGAGCTTGAGTCAAATAACCAAAGAGCGCGTTTTGCACAAAATTTTGCGAACGAACAATTAAGGGTGAGACAAAATTACCCAAACAACAACTTAAGATTTCCCCGGCGAAATAATTATTCAGGGGAGCAACAGAATGCTTTTCCCAAAACTCAAGCAAATAATTTTGTTAAAAATCAACAGAGTAGTTACTCAAAACTTGAACCGATGGACGTAGATCCATCCGTTTCCAGGATCTATAATGGAAACTATAATGCCCGAGTACACCAAAACGCAAATACTACTAATAAAAATACGAGGCCCTCATGGAATAATTCAAATCCTAATGCAAATAGTCCTCAAACCCAAAATTACCATGGAGTAAAACGCGCTAGAGAAAGCGAAAATAGTATAGGCCGCAAGGAAAAGCTCAAAGGATTAATAATATCCGGAAAGATCATTTTTTAGAAGAATTGGGGATACCCTCCCCTACATCACAGTCTGCGATTATAAATTAAATAAAAAATTTAAAACTCTTGTCGATACAGAAGCAACTTCTTGCTACATAAAGCAGGGAATTTATGAAAACAAAACAATTTATAAAAGAGTAAAAACCATAAATGGTTACTCAATAATAAAATATTATCATATAATATCTTTGTTTGGGGTAAAACAGGTTTTCTATGAAATAGACAACTTGGGATCAGATTTGCTCCTAGGATATAATTTTTTGAAAGAAATAGAAGCGCACATTGATTTGAGCAGTGGAAAAATATTTTACAAAATACAACAAGGTCAGAAATTAGTGGAAAAAAATATAAAAATAAACTTTCATGATGAAAGTCAAGAAAATGTAAGCCCCTTGGAACACAAAAGTTCTAAGGCGCCCGCCGATGGTAATACCGGCAGTAATGAAACCAAAGTTAATAAAAAATTAAAAAATATTGTGGAACAAAAAGTTTCCACAAAGCCAGCCGGACATTTTTCCGGCAATATTATATTAAATAAATATTTTTTTCGCAGCACAATGAGTGTAATGCGAATATAACTGAAAGTTTTTCGATGCTAAACGAGAATGGTTCGGATATATTTACGTGAGAATAGTGACCGGAATAACGGCAATGGAGAACTATCGAATTATAAAAAATATGTTAGGAATAAAATTAATAGTAATAACGAAGATGAAAATTCAGAAATTTTTTTTTAAAGAATCTCGTCATGATTTTTTCGGCGAAAAACTCCTAGAATTTAAAAAACTTCTTAAAGGAAAAATTTTAAATACACATTCAAATATAAATACCAGTTTTCCGTTTATGACAAATGTAAAAGCAGAGATTAGAATGAAGAGTATTGAACCTGTCTGGAGTAGGCAGGACCCATATCCTTTATCCGTAAATTCCTTCATAAATAAAGAAATTGACAAAATGTTGAATGAAAATATAATAAGACCCAGTAAGAGTCCTTATAACTCACCAATTTGGGTGGTACCATAGAAAGCATTAAATGAAGATGGTAAGTACGAATTTTTACGAATGCCATTCGGTTTGAAGAATGCGCCCAGAATTTTTCAAAGGGCAATGGATGATATATTACGTGAACATATTGGTAAAATTTGCCATGTTTATATGGATAATATAATTATTTTCTCAGAAAGCCTAACCCAGCATTTGCAGGATTTGGAAACAATTACAGAAATATTGAAGGAAGCTAACATGAAAATTTCAGTAGAGAAATCAAAATTTTTTGAAACTGAAATAGAATTTTTAGGATACATAATAGCCCAAAATGTGATCAAAACAGATCCCAACAAAATAAAATTGATTTTAAATTACCCAATACCCGTAAGTCTACGAAAATTTGAGAGGATTTTTAGGAATTGCAGGATATTATCGAAAGTTCCTTAAGGACTATGCTACAATAGCAAAACCATTGAATAGATACCTTTCAGACGAAAATGGAAGAGTTTCCAAAAATATGTCAAAAAAATTAAAAATTGAATTGGACCAAAATGGAATTTCTGCATTCAATAAATTGAAAAAACACTTAGCGACAGAAATGGAATTGACGCAACCAAATTATTCAAAAACAATTGTTTTAACTACCGATGCATCAAATGTAGCAGTTGGTGCTGTGCTTTCACAGGAAGGTAAACCAATTACCTTTATTTCAAAAACTCTTAATAAAACAGAAAGAAATTATGCAACTAATGAAAAGGAATTATTTGCCATTGTATGGGCATTGAAAACAGAAACCTGTAAACCAATTTAAACAACAAATAATTTTATGTAAAAATGGATTCACAATTCACGAGTTGATTGAAAGTTTCGGGTATAAAAGGCATTTAATAGAATATGATACGGTAGAAAATCTGTTAACTATTTTAAAAGAATTTATTCAACCAAAATTGGTAACGGCAATTCATTGTACAATAGAGGATTTATATGAAATTCAAGGACCTCTGAAACAAACTTTTCAAAATAAATTTGTGTATACAAATCTTTTTCCAATGGATATTATTAATAGAGAGGATCAATCCAGAATTATTGAACAAACTCATAATAGAGCTCATCGTAGCTTTAATGAAAATATTAAACAAATAGAGAAAATGTATTATTGGCCGGAAATGAGGAAAAGAATGAAAGAATATATTTGTAATTGCATTATTTGCAACAAAAATAAATATGATCGACATCCCAAAAGAATTCCAATAGGTAAAGCTCCAATTCCAGAAAAAGAAGGGGAACAGCTTCACTTAGATATTTTTTACGCGCAAAAATTAAAATTTATTACATGTGTAGATGCTTATTCAAAGTTGCTTATAACACATAACAAAAATAGGATAGAAAAACAATATTGTCCCGGCCAAATCGTTTATGAAAAAGTCATAGGAGAGAGGAATAAGCTCAGACCTAGGTATAAAAAACAACAAGTTAAGGAAAATTAAGAAAATAAAATAATAATAAATAATAGAGATAGAATCATACATAAGGATAACGTTAAATCTTAACTTTTCACAAATTTCTAAAATGATATTTTTAATCCCTGTTCGGCTCAATAACTGCTGACATCGTGGATTACACCAGACAATATTATGTATTAATCGAAAATGGATACGCCTCTATATATGAGGATTATGGAGATATTTTTCGTATTACAAATTTAACATATTTAGAAAATTTAGTAGAGGAAGAAAAAACAAACTTCTATAATATTCCATTTTTAGTTACGAAAAATAATTATGATAAATTGAGCATAAAAAGTTTAGATGACGAATCTGATATTGTGTTAATCGAAGTTCTATTAGGGCAACTAAAACAAACCCCTTTCAGGCAAAGGAGAGGAATAAATGAATTGGGAACACTTTGGAAATGGATAGCAGGGACCCCTGATCACGATGATTTTATAAAAATTAATGACAAATTAGATGAGTTGGTTGAGAATAATAATAAACAGTTTACTACGAATTCAGAAATTTTTAAGGTTATTACTGAAATAACCAATACAGTAAATACAATTAAAGGCGATTCGTTTGTTAAAACGTTAAAGAAGAAAAGAAATCAGTATATAGAGACGAGCTTCAAAATTTAATAAATACAATCACTCTTGGGAAAGTGGGAACACTAAACCCAGTAATCTTACATTTGGATGAATTGAAAAATATAACCGACCATCAAAATGGCTTAATGTCAATTACAGGTTTAATGGACATATCAGAATTTAAAATTGCTCAGAAAAATAATGTAATCAAAATTTATATTAAATATCCAAAAATTCTATTTACTTGTAAGTATTATGAAACTAGAAGTATAGCGCAACTAGATGGTAAGTTGATAATTGACCAAAATGTAATAAATTACAACAATGAATTTCTTAATGTAAAAAATTGTAAAACTGAAATAACAAGCACTTACTGCAAATTGAATAAAGAAAGAACATGTTTTTCAGAACTTTTGAATAAAAAACCTGAAAAATGTAAAAAGATTAAAGAAAGAAACAATATTATATTGAAATACAATAATTAAAGAAGATGTTATATTAATTTCAGGGGAAAATAAAGTAGAAAAACAAAACTTAACAGGAACATATTTAGTTACATTTGAAAATCAAACAATAATAAATAATATAACTTATGTGAATAAGCCGAAGGCCCTGGCAGCCAGTGCTTTAGTTTGTAAGTGGAATAATTATTAATAATTGTTTCTCTTTTAAATAAATAAATAAATAAAAAAAAACTTATGTGAATATTGAAACTAAGATTTGGAACTATCTAACGCAAAATCATGTTAATAATTTTGAAATACTAGAATATATGGAAACTACAAATGAACATTTAAAATTAGAAAATATAAATTTTCTAAGTAAGAAAAATGAAGATATTAAAAGACATTCAATCTATTTCTATACTTTTATAGCTTTTTGCATAATTTTGACAATTTATTTATGCAAAAAGTTGATCAAATCAAACAAAACTAAAAAACCGAATGAAAATTCCGAATTTCACCAAATTTCATATAATGTAATTTTGGATCAAATTCATAATTTAACAAAAAATAAAATTGAATCGGGGACGATTCATCTTAGAGAGGGGGGAGTTAACGGCAGCCTCCACACAGCTTCTTTACCGTAATTGTAAATAAAATCATAATTGATTCTTCTCATAAATTATATTGGAAGTCATTCTTTAAAACAACACACTTTGTTTACACAAGTGGTTAACAAGCCTTCTGCATCTTTGCAGCTACAATGAAATGTTCTTATTTTATCTTCATTTCAAGATTAAACTATTTCACAATTCTGTGAATCTAAAAATAAGTAAACAATTTTGTAAGCCTATAAATAAGCTTGAATTTATATTTAAGTGGGTCTTTTGAGAATTACTGTAATAAAGCCACGTTCGGTCGAAGCGAACTAAAAACTTCGAAACCATAATTTACATGTATATATACGTACATAATATTTAATTCATTATGTATCCTCATTAGACTCAAAACTGAACATTTAAATTTGTGATATGTAATAATTCTAGGCAGATATTAAAGAATTTTTAATTTTATAAATTTTCAAAAATAATTTCTATGGGACATTGTACTACATGTATGAAAATATATGAAGACAAATACATACATATTCATATACGTAAATGTATATCGATAATTTTCCATAAAAAATTGTACACATTAATTAATATAAAATAAAATTTTATTTTGAAAATAATTATAGCAACATGCAAGTTAAGTTTTTGATTTAATTAAAACGTTTTTTAAAACAAGGTGGACTCATGCCTACCTGTCTTTCTGTATTGAGTTTCCTTCTAAAACTGATTACATTGATTTACTTTACTTAAAACTAAACTTAAATTTACCCTAAAAACCATGTCACATTATGTTGACGTTGCAATAATAAAAGTTGATGTTTCCAATATTCCCAATTTGGTTTATGCGGTGTCAGCGTCTAAGCGGAAACGCGTGTGGAGTTATTGACCGTTATATGAAGTTATCTTAAGCTTATTATAAACTGCTCTGTAAACTCCCCCCCCCCCTTTAAGTTTGATCGTCCTCGATCATTAATAGAATGGTAAGTTATTAAAATTTACATACGTTGGAATTTGGCTTGGCTCGCTTGGCGGAGTTTCGTCAATTTTTGTTATAGATCTTACATTTTTCTTTTCCACATATTGTACTTTTATTGATTTCTTCCTTAGGAAAATGATTACTATAATAATTAAGCAAAACTCTATTGCGGTTAAGCTTCCGACGGATAAAGTTGCTTTCTTCAGAAAATTTATGTGGTGTATGTTGTGGATATATGTATACGTCTTTTAAGCTCTGTAGGGAAAGCAGTTCTATATGTTGTTTTTCTAATGGGGCTGATTGCAGAATCGTAGGAAGAGTCTCGATTGCCTTTGCCTCGGTATTTATAAATTCTTTATTGTTGATTTTAATAGATGTGTTGTAAAATGTTATTACATGCGTTCCGTTTATTATTTGAGTGGTATTGTCGATTTCAATTTCTGCATTAAATTGATTCAATAATATTATGCCTGGTTTTATTTCTCTAACGTCGGGACATGGTGACCATTAAACTATTTATTATTCTCGTTATACAAAGATTTTTACTTAAATCAACTAAATTTTTCTCTTTACAAATTGTTATATCATTAAAATATTCATATTTATTTTTTATTCCATATAATAAATTTTTTCCTTTTAACACTTCTTTAAATTCAGTTTCAATTATAATATTATTAATCTTTTTTACAGGTCTTATAATAATTTTTTTAAAAATTTCTTTTGTCGTTAAAAGTATTTTAATAATATATAAAGTTTTCATATTATTGTATAAAACATTTACTTTCGATAATTCTAGTGCTTCTTCTGCACTTTTGAATGGTAGTTTTTCTTTTATTAATTTTTCCATAGATAGTTCAATTTCTTTTTTACTTAATATAACAGAGTTTACAACATTATTTTTTGCCCATTGAATGGCGTATCTAATATTTATTAATTCTTCTTTAATTAGTCTAATCCTATTTTGATAATTTATTAAAATTTCAGTCAATGTGTTATCATCTTTACTAATTGAGTTTATCATTTTATTAAATATATTAGTTATATTATTTATATGTTTTTCAAATAGATTATTAATTATCATTTGATTATCATTATTTTCATTTAATTTACTTAAGTTATCTGTTATCATGTTAAGATCTTCATGATCAGGAGACCCGGCTAAATATTTCCAAGCCATTCTCAATATGTCAATAGATCTTTTTAGTTTGTTATTATTGGAACGTTTAACGGTGTTCAGTATATCAAAGGTTTGGGTGGTTTCATGTTATTTCGTCATAAGAGTCCGTCAAGAATTGTTCGTATTTTTCTAAGTCAATCAGATGAATAAATCTAAATGTGCCGTCTTGTATTTTCGCTTGTCCATTGTCCATTGTAACTAGTTGTGCCTTACTGTAATCCAAAATTTTTACTTCGGATAGGGAGGATGTAATAGCGGTATAAACAATTAAAATTTTTAGATAGTTCATGTTGCCTGGAAGTAAATTGATCAAGTTTTTATTAGTGATTTTTGAATTATTCGTCCTGTTGTAGTTTTAACCGTTGCTCTATTATTTTCAGCTACAGTTTCTTTCTTATACTTTGGAGTTAATTTCGATCCTAATCTCTTATTTATTTTAATATAAATGGTATCTCCTGCAGAATAATTTTTAATTTCAGATCTTTGCTTGTTATGGCAAGATAAGTCAATCTCCTGTTTCCTTTTTAATTGAGCAATGTTTTTTTGTATGGAGTCAGTAAAAATTCTATTTCCGAAAAATATAGTTATTGGTATGGTTTTTGTTGTAGAATGAATTGATGAGTTATATTCTTGTACTGATTTGAATAGTAATTCCTCGAATGTTATTCCCATGCAAGTTGCTTTGAGGCATCTCATAATTTCACAAAATTTACTATGGAATCTCTCTACTTGCCCGTTACTTGTGCTGCTATAAGGTGGTGTGGTATAAACATTAATGGACATTTGGTCTTTAAGAAGGCATGATACGGTAACAGAATTTAGGGATTTTTCATTGCCAACTACAAGTTTTGGTATTCCGAAGGCAATCATTAATTCTTTTATTGGGTCTTTAATAAGTTCTATGGCTTTACTTTGTATTATTTTAACCTGAGCGTATTTGGAAAATTTGTCAATTGCTGTGAGGATTAATTTTTTTTCTGTTGAATAAATATCTATGTGGACGATGTCTCCTGGAGACTGAGGAATAGGACTTTCTTGTATCTGTGGCTTTGGTAGGTGTCTATCGTATTTGTGTTCACGACATGTAGAACATTGTTTGACTATTTTTTCTATTTTCGAATGCATACTTTGAAAATAAAATTTTTGTAAAATTTGTGTTTTATTTTCACGACTATTCCTGTTTGCTCTTTGGTGTTCTTTAATGATTATTTGGTCTTGTTCCGTCTCTGAAACTACGTCTTGAAGTAAAGTTTGAGTGAACCGAATTTTAACATTTGCGAAATGGAGTGGATATATGTATTTCTTGTATTTTACCCATCATACTTTCTGTAGTGTAAAGTCCGTTAAGTAAAGCTGGGTCAAGATATCTTTTGAATTTATTTATAATGTCTTGTGTAGAGTAGTCTGATTTTGTGATGGTGCTTCGGTTGATGGGATGAGGTGATGAGAAGAACTTTCATCGCTGTGGTCAGTTGTTGACAACACATTGATGTCGGTATGTGGAGGTCTAGATTGTGTGCCTGCTACGACGTTTGTCTTTGCTGGCTTGTATTTCACCTCGTAGTTATATTCGTCAAGGATACATTTCCATCACTTCATTTTGCCATTGTGATTTTTATTACTCAATGCAAAAGTGAGCGATTGGTGATCTGTGAAAATTACAACTTTTGCAGATCCATACAAGTAATTTCTTAGTGAGGTAAGAGCCCAGATGATTGCTAGCACCTCTTTTTCATTTGCAGCAGTTTTATTTAATGAACGGGAAATGAATGTAATTGGTTTTCCTGTTTGCTCAAGGACGGCTCCTAAAGCGTAGTTGGATGCATCAAGCGTCGATAGTAGCCTGATAGGCCGAGAAAGGATCTCAAGTCTTTCAGTGTTTTTGGGAACGGAAATTCCTGAATTGCCTTTACTTTGGAGTTATTAGTTTTTATACCTGTTGGTGAAATAATGAAACCTAAAAATTCGACTTCTTTGCGGAAAAAATCGCAATTGTAAAACTGTACTTTCGTATTCGCTTTTTCTAATGTATATAAAATTGTTTCGACATTTTGAAAGTGGCTTTGTTCGTCTTTGCCAAAAACTATTATGTCATCAATATAGACATAACAAATTTTACCTATATGGTCTTTTAATACGTCGTCCAGAGCCCTATGAATGGCTGGTGCGTTTTTCAGTCCGAACGGAAGTCGGGTGAATTCATATTTTCCGTTGTTAATTGAAAAAGCTGTCTTCTCGATGTCGGATTCCTTCAAGGGAATCTGATGGAAGCCACTCTTTAAATCCAACACTGAAAAGTATGAGTTGTTTCCCAGTTGCGAGATTACCTCCTTAATTTCTTAACTGCTATAGTTAATGTATTTAGTTTTCTATAGTCAATTACGAGTCTGTACTTCTTTTGGCTAGAAGCATCAAGCTTTTTAGGTACGACCCATACGGGAGAGTTGTATGGTGAACGGGATGGCCTGATTATTCCGTCTTTGGGAGACTTTCAATTTCTTGATTAACGAAGTCTCTCATTACTAGAGGGTAGGGGTAGTATTTTGTGTATACTGGGGTGTCTGGGGAGGTTCTAATTTCTCCTACTACAGTAGTGGTGTATGTGAGTTTCTCGTCTGGTTAGGTAAATAGGTTGGGATATTTGTTTGTGAGTTGGTGTATGTGTGCTTTTTGCGTTTCTGTCATGTGATTTATCCTTATGTCTATTTTGTTAACTGATGGGGAAAGCTGTTGTTTAATTTTAATTTTCATTCCGTTGCCAAAGGTTGGCAGTTGTCGTTAATATTAATATTAGCTTGAAGATCTTTAAGGCTATCTTTTCCGATTATGCCATCAAATGACTTTAAGTTGGGAAGCAAAAAGAATTTCGGATTGGTGTCCTTTCTGCCAAATAAGTTAATTATTGAATTATTGTATGATGAGTTATCTATATCTGTCCAGCTATTAAGTTTGCGAAAAATGGGTCGGCATTTGGGATTTCTTTTAAAACAAAACGGGTTGAATGTAATTTTTGCTAGATCAAGTATCTATTAGCATTTTTAGAATTTCACCGTTCTTCGTTCTACACTCAATGTATGGTAACGAAGACCTCTCCATCCTAAAAAATTGATATCAATGTGGTCATGTGCTTCAAAAGGTTGTTCGGTGTATTCGTGCAGACTTAGCTCGTTTTCATCACTGGCTAATGGACTATACTCCTGCATAGTAGGAGTCCAGTCTTGTTCGTCATAGCACAAGTCTTCATTTTGAAGAGGTTCTATATGAAAATTTCGTTGTATTTTGTTTAGTATCGGCGAATTACCAGTGGGAGGTCGTTTGTTGTTAGGGTCAAATAGTCGTGGTCGATTCATATAATTAACATTTCTTGAACGTATAAATCGGTCTACATCCATTGGTTCTGGTCGTGGCTGAAGTTTTAGAAATGGGCGTGGTGGTAGATTATGGGTTTGCTGCAGACGTGATGCCTGAAAATTTTGCTGTTGTGGATGTGCAGTCTGGAAATATGGCTGTTGAGGCCTATAAGGGGTCATGGGGTATTGCCTTGGTTGTGGCATAAATGCAAGTTCTGGATAAAATGTGTTTACTTGCTTTTTTTGAGGTAGAGGTGGGCGAAGATCTTTGATAATTTGTATTATGAGCGTAGTTTGACCTGAAATTTTTGTTTTCTTATTTCAAACACAAATGTAAGGCTTGAGGAAGGTCAGCAGGCTCTCTCATACCAAGAAGTCTTGGTAAATCGCCTTTAAGGCCTCGAATAAATGTATCGAGTGCCTTGTCCCTGTATGTTCTGGTTAAAAGATGCATGGCTTCTGCACCAACTTCCATGCTTCCTAGTTTATTTAAGATTAAAGAGAGGTGCGAGTATACTCTTTGATAAAACTCCTGTATTGTGAGGTTTCCCTCACAAGTGAAGTCATTTGGTACTCTATTGTACGCAAATCGCGTTCGTCGGCGTAATGAAGTGAAGTGCATCTGGAAATTGCCTTCCAATCGAGTTATATGACTCCAAGGCAATGTCGGAGGCATCTGACTACGTCCAGAATTTTGTCTAACTCGTTTATGTTTTGTGTCATGGTCGGATCTATAGTTACGTCCGTCATGTCCGTAAAGTTGGAGTGCGGATTCGCAGCGGATTGGAAAAGGTTTCGTCCTTCTGTTTCAAGAATATTGCTGACGACTCCAGTTATCATCTGAGTCAGTCGCTCCATCGTCATGTCAGTGGTATTAACAGGAATATTGTTTGGTGAGGGTGGTGTGGGTGCGTTAAGCACGGGAGGTCGAATTAAATTGTTGGGGTTAGGCATTATTTACAAAACAAAAATATCTTCCTTTTTCTGTTAGGTGTTCTTATACTCTGGAGGGTACCTTGGGTAGTGAATCGCAAAGTTGAAGAAATATTATAATAACTGGAGGGTCCCCCGTTAGGTGGTGAGTCGCAGCTCCTTTTATATACTTAGTTATATGCTGGTCGAGCTTTAGTTATTTTTTTATTTTTTATAATTCTCTGGAGGGTCCCGTGGGTGGTGAATCGCAGAGAATTTTTATGTTATAGGCTGGAGGGTCCCCCGAAGGTGGTGAATCGCAGCCTTATTAGATTATAGGCTGTACAAGCCTTATTTTATAAGATTTTGTTAGTTACCTTAAATATCTATCTTAAAAAAAATTTTAGCTACTTTTCATTTACTATGAAAAATTTAATTTAATAATAAAATTTATTTTAATTTAAATTTTAATAATTTTCCTTTGATTATTTTCACTACTTATTTCTTCAATTATATTTAATAATTTTCCTTTTGTTTTTTTTTCTTAATTCTTTTTACTACTTATTTCTTCACTAATATTTGATAATTTTTATTTTGTTTCTTAAAACTACATATATCACCTCCTGCTGACAGGGAGTTGGTCCTTTTCAGCTTCTTACTCTGGATCCCACGATGCGCACGAATGAAGGAGTGCGTTCCTTTCCTATTGGATTCCAACGCTGTTTTTTTGTCCGGCCCTTTTTGCATTACACGACGCGGTGTATTGCTTGTTATATTTCTTAACTTTATTTTACAGCACACTCGCTTCCGTTAATACTTAACGGTTAACGCGTTTAATATTCTCTTTAACCGATTTTTGTATTTTTTTCAATACCGTTAACACACTTCGACACGTCTTAAACTGGTCCCTGCTCGGGCGCAAGTTAAGTTTTTGATTTAATTAAAACGTTTTTTAAAACAAGGTGGATTACATTGACTTACTTTACTTAAAACTAAACTTAAATTTACCCTAAAAACCATGTCACGTTATGTTGACGTTGCAATATTAAAAGTTGATGTTTCCAATATTCCCAATTTGGTTTATGCGGTGTCAGCGTCTAAGCGGAAACGCGTGTGGAGTTATTGACCGTTATATGAAGTTATATGAAGCTTATTTTAAACTGCTGTGTTATTATAAACTGCTGTGTTAACTTGCATACTTATTAAAATTATATAGAAAAACTACCAGCATGTACATATGGACACATATGTACATATGTATATAAGGCATGCACATTTAAGTTATACAAAATAAATTCTTTGGCTATCATTTCTTGCTAAATCTATTAGTATTCGACAACAGAAAAAAAATATGACAATCATTAAAAGTGCTAAAGATATAATCATATATGTATGTACATATGCACATAAATCTGTACAGTAATATTAAATTATAGCATGTTAGAATTTAATCATATTTGTATAGTACAATATCATAGTTTCGATTCTTTGTTCATTAAATATTGTGGTCCTGAGAAGGGCCGTTGTTTTCTTTATTTGATCTTATGTTTGCAAAAAAAAAACACAAAAAATAAAGAAATTGTTAAACCGCCGAAGCTATATAAAGTACGTCCTTGTCTCTTCAAAGCATATACAACATCCATTGCTGTGACGGTTTTCCTCTTAGCATGTAGGGTATATGTGACTGCATCGCGAATAACATTCTCCAAAAACACTTTTAAAACACCTCGAGTTTCTTCATATATCAAACCAGATATACGTTTTGCGCCATCACGGCGAGATAAACGACGAATATCTGGCTTTGTGATACCTTGGGTGTTATCACGTAACACTTTGCGATGACGCTTAGCACCACCTTTACCCAAACCTTTTCCACCGTTGCCGCGACCAGTAATTTTTTCTCTCTGCTTGTATTTTTCCCACTAAAGAACACCACACTTCACTTCACTATGCCCAGCGACTATACTTCAATATCGCTTTGACACGTGTATTTATACAAAAATTTATCCATTTCATTGGATTATTCAGATATTTCTATCTCATTTTAACACAAATTGAAAATTTCATTTTGGCCAACCCTAAATGAAGTGAACTTATGAAACAATATTATGCATTTTATTACTTGTACATCGACATTACGGCATTATTGTAAGAAAAGTGCAGTGTATATTTTGTGGTGGTGATTAATTTGGGTAAAAAAATAAAGTGGTAAATAATGGCTTGTACAAAGCAAACAGCCCGTAAGTCGACTGGTGGTAAGGCACCTCGCAAACAATTGGCGACTAAAGCTGCTCGTAAGAGTGCTCCAGCAACTGGTGGTGTTAACCCTTATGTTAGTAACCAACTTTACCTGTACCTGAGTTTTAAAAATTTTGTTAAAAAATTTTTTTCCAAATTAATTTTTTCTTGAAATATTAATAGTAAGTGACAGAGTAAAGAAAAAAAAAATAATAACAACGTAGAGTTATGAATGACATCTGAAACGTATTGGGGCACTCCAGGTAATCGACCAGTTTTTATTGTTCGGAGATCTCGCACTAGATTCGAGTATTTTTTAGTACATAACAGATTTTTGGTGAGTTCAGACGTGTTTTATTTATGGTGTTCTCTTCACAGTGAAAAATAAGATTATGGAACAACTAAAAAGAGCTGACTATGCTAAGTAATAACCGTTATATATATTTAATATTTGTAAATGTTTAGTTATAATTTTGTATAATAAAAATATTTACGACTTATATCATATAATATTAAATTTTTTAGATTAAATGCAACCGAAAGAAATGAATATTTGAGAAAATTATTTGGAGAACAAGACAGTGATTCGAGCGGGGCTTCTGACAGTGAAGACGAAGACTGGATTCCAGCAAATATAGCTAGACGTCAAGCTTTAAATCAAAAAGATAATTCAGAGCATGACGAATCAGAAGATTCTGAAGATACAGGGAAAACCGCTGAAGTGAATGCAGCAGTAGAAGAAGAGGTTGAAAATAGCGAGAGTGAGGATAACGACAATGAAACAGAAACTGCTGAGCCTGAAGGTAATAAAATATTTGTTGTTAACAATGACTGAAATACTAATGTTTTTTCTTAAATAATTAATTTATGTTGTTATTATTATTAATTTTTATAATAAATATAAAGCTGGCGTTGATACAATGGACCAAACGGTGCGGAGATACACCAGTCAACGACGATCTTCGAGATGGCCAATGACAATGTTTTTCAACATGCTAGACATTTCTGCTCTTGCGGCATATACAATTTATTATGAAAATAATAAAATGATTGCCAAAAAATATTGCGCCATTTCTCAACAAAGAATGCCATTCAAAGTATTTTAGGCCATGCACTGACAGAACCAGTCGTGGTAAATCTTGGTCCACAGGCTCCAAAAGATAAAACCGAAAGGAAAATAGTTATAGGATCTTGCCATGTCTGCAATGCTTTGCCAATAAGAAGACGGCGAAAGACACGTAAGGCTTGTGCCAATTGTCACCAACCTGTATGTGACGAGCACTCAGTTAATCGTGTTCAATGTCATTAATTATAAAAAAAATATAACATGTTTTAATAAAATTTAGTTGCCTGCATTTATAGAACTTGTATTCAATTTATTTCCTATGCTTTCCACTGTGGGTACCCGGGTACCCGGTTGCTAATGGCGATGGCTGAAGTTTAAGCTTATTTAAAAAATAAAAAATAAAAAATAAATCAATTAAATGAACTCACAACTAGCTTTCTTTTATGTTAAAAAACGACGATTTGAGAGCTTAAAATGAAATATTGAACTTTCGTTAAACTATTCACACAGATACACCGCGGAGGGTACCCGGCTACGCGGTGACTAAATTGCAAATTGCCATTCCAACGATTAGTTCGTGAAATCGCTCAGGATCTTAAAACAGATTTACGTTTCCAAAATTCCGCAGTAATGGCTCTACAAGAAGCTAGTGAGGCATATTTGGTTGGTTTGTTTGAGGGTACTAATTTGTGTGCCATTTATGCAAAGCGTGTTACAATTATGCCAAAAGATATTCGATTAGCCAGACGTATTCGAGGAGAACGTGCATAATGAATAATAAGTGATGCGGTACATATAAAGCACATGAATACAAACGGTCCTTTTCAGGACCACAATTTTCCAAACAAAATGATAAAAAAAATTAAATAATTTTTTTTATGTAAATACTAAATATTTTAGTTTAATTTTACCTCGTAACAAGAATATAAATACATATATTGATACACATATGTATGTATGTATGTACATACTTGCATGCATTTATGTTTATGCATTTAAATATACAAATGTGACATCTTTGGGCTGCTGTACTTCATCCACTTTGTATGATACACATCTTTGCGTGTACACAAAAAATCTATGTATGGAAAGTATGGGTATGTGCCGGCTGGCCTTGCATGTACACATCTGCCACTTAAGAACGGTTTATTTTCTCCAGTATTAAATTGAAAAAGTCGGAGAGGTCCTTCCCGATCCTGACGGAGCTTTTACTGTTGCTTATTGTCGTTAAGATATAGCGGCGTAAAGGCAGCTCCTATTCGTGCTGTCGAAGGCGGCTTTAAAATCGACGAAGAGGTGGTGGGTGTCGATTCTCTTTTCACGGGTCTTTTCCAAGATTTGGCGCATGGTAAATATCTGGTCAATGGTTGACTTACCAGGTCTAAAGCCACACTGATTAGGTCCAATGAGTTCGTTGACGGTGGACTTTAGTCTTTCACACAATATGCTAGACAGGACCTTATAGGCGGTATTAAGGAGTCTTATTCCACGATAATTGGCGCAGACTGTGGAGACCCCATTTTATAGGAATGGACAGAGCACATTTAAATTCCAATCGTCAGGCATGCTTTCGTCCGACCATATTCTGCAAAGTAGCTGATGCATGCACCTTGTCAGCTCTTCACCGCCATGTTTGAATAGTTCTGCTGGTAGGCCGTCAGCTCCAGCCGCTTTGTTGATTTTTGAGCGAGCGATTGCTATTCTAACTTCCTCATGGTCAGCTAGTGGAACGTCTTTTCCATCGTCGTCGATTGGGGTCTCGGGTTCACTGTCTCCGGTTACTCCGTTTTCACTGCTATTCAGCAGGCTGGAGAAGTGTTCCCTCCATAAATTTAATATGCTCTGGGCATCGGTGGCTAGATCACCTCTTTGTATCCTACAGGAGTCTGCTCCGGTCTTGAAATCTTCTGTAAGTCGTCATATCTTCTCATAGAATTTTCGAGCATTACCCTTGTCGGCCAGCTTCTCAAGCTCTTCATGCTCACGCATCTCGACCTCTTTTTTTTGTCTGCAGATGCGTCTTGCTTCCCTATTCAATTCTCGGTATCTATCCCATCCCGCACGTGTAGTGGTCGATTGCAACGCTGCGAGGTAGGCAGTCTGTTTTCTTTCCACTGCGACACGGCAGTCTTCATCGTACCAGCTGTTTTTACGACCTTTACGAAATCCAATATTTTCGTTTGCAGCTATACGTAGGGAGCCTGAAATGCAATCTGTTGTGATTGCAGCTTTTCGATGTCGAACTTTCCTTGTGTTTGTTGACGGGCGTTCTTTGAAACACAGAGGCGCGTGCGTATCTTCGCTGCAACAAGATAGTGGTCCGAGTCGATGTTGGGTCCTCGGAGTGTACGCACGTCAAGAACACTGGAGACATGTCTTCCATCTATCACAACATGATCGATCTGGTTTTGAGTTTTTCGATCAGGGGACAGCCAAGTGGCTTGATGCATTTTTTTGTGCTGGTATCTAGTACTACATACAACCATATTTCGGGCCCCGGCAAAATCGATCAGCCTCAACCCATTAGGTAATGTTTCGTTGTGGAGGCAGAATTTTCCAACTATCGAACCAAAGATACCATCTTTACCCACCCTGGCATTAAAATTGCCAAGCACGATTTTCACATCGTGTCGGGGACAGCGCTCACAAGTTTGCTCTGGGCGCTCATAAAAGGCATCTTTGGTCAAATCGTCCCTCGTGGCGAGATGCTCATCCACCGGGGTGAATGCCAATACTCGACGACGGGGTCTCTCTTCCACCACAAATCCGACACCAAATTTACGCTCCTCTATATGGCCGCTGTAGTAAATGTCACAAGAACTTACTCGCTTTCGTCCTTGTCCCGTCCATCGCACTTCTTGGACGGCGACGATGTCAGCCTTTATTCTTCCGAGGACATCAACCAACTGGGCAGCGGCACCTCCCCAATTAAGGGACCGGACATTCCAGGTGCATGACCTCAAATCGTGATCCTTAGTTCGTTTGCAGGGGTCGTCAACAGAAAGGGGGCATCTCATCCGAGGCGTTGTTAACATTTTCATCGGGGTTGGTTTCTACGTGGCGGGTCCTAAACCTAGCGCACAACCCCGCTAGGCGAATAAGTTTAAACATTTTACATCTTTATAGAGCGAGCCGCTTGCTTCAATACCGACGCCCACTCGCAGCCGCACCTCTGGTGAACAGACGCTGCAATTAGACTTCAGCGAACCGAATAAGTCGAAGTGGCCCCACTGAAGCTTCCTCTCTCATTAGCCGTGACCCAAGGTTCCACACGGGTTGGTTACCGCATCTTGCACAAGGGTTGCTCACGCTTCCAGGGTGCGCGACGTGGACGCAAGAGTAGAAATTGAGTATAGCCTCACAACTGTAACAGCATACCCAGAAGCTTGACTACACCCCATTGCACCCCACTACACCCCATTACACCTACTAACTACTGTACTACTTGTACTACTTTACTTTAATTAAAATACATATGCGTGTATGCGCAAATGTGTACATTTGTACATATGTACACATGTGTGTATATATGTATTTACTTGAATTGAGTTTATTTATTTATTAAATTATTTGTTTTATCAATAAAAAAAATTGCAGTTTTATATAAAAAATCAATTCAATCTCTTTGAACACATGTTTTGTTGTCGTGAAAAGGACGGTTTTTATGTTGCATATTATATATTATGAATTGGATATATTCATGTCTTTTTCCACTTTCTTTTCGGTCTTCTTTGGCAAAAGTACAGCCTAAATATTAGGTAAAACACCACCTTGGGTAATGGTTACTCCAGATAATAGTTTGTTTAACTCTTCATCGTTGCGTATAGCCAATTGTATATGGCGAGGAATAATTCTCGTTTTTTTATTATCACGAGCAGTGTTACCAGCCAACTCAAGAACTTCAGCTGCCAAATATTCCATAACAGCAGCTAAATAGACTGGAGCACCGGCACCAACACGTTCAGCATAATTACCTTTACGCAATGAACGATGAATACGACCGACGGGAAATTGAAGGCCAGCACGATTTGAACGTGACTTTGCCTTTTCCTTAACTTTACCACCTTTACCGCGACCAAACATTATTACACAAAATTTTTATTTTTGCTTATTGATTTTCACTACACTTACAATCGTACTTGAACGCATTGTTGTTGATACCTTGATGTTCATTGTTCTACTTTTTCAATAGACTAGTCTGTGAGTGACAAATTTTAATATTCTAGTGCTATTTGCCAATTGCAAATAACAAACTTTCAACATTATTTAATTTACTAAAATTCATATATTAACTTAATCAAATAATTCTTTATGCAAATTGTTAGCTTAAGTATTTCTCCTTAATGTGTAATCCCAATAATTTAACAATAGTTAGTATTTATCAAGAAATACGGATTTTCGTCCAATCTTTGTACCCAAAAAACTATAAAATTGCCGATTAAAGTTAAATTTCTTAAAAGTTCCTAAACAAACCGTTTAATTTAATCAATTTTCATGAGGCCATCAAATTATTCATGATATAAGTTATTAATCCTAGACTTTTACTAAGAAATTATTCTTAAAAATTTTTTTTAATATTTCGATATTAATTGATATAAAATAAAATTTTATTTTGAAAATAATTATAGCAACATGCATACTTATTAAATTTATAAAGAAAAACCCAGCATGTACATATGGACACATATGTATATAAGGCATGCACATTTAAGTTATACAAAATAAATTCTTTGGCTATCATTTCTTAGCTAATTGTTAGTATTCAACAACAGAAAAAAATTATGACAACCGTTAAAAGTGCTAAATATATAATCATATATGTATGTACATATGCACATAAATCTATACAGGAATATTAAATTATAGCATGTTAGAATTTAATCATATTTGTATAGTACATTATCATAGTTTCGATTCGTTGTTCATTAAATATTGTGGTCCTGAGAAGGACCGTTGTTTTCTTTATTTGATCTTATGTTTGCAAAAAAAAAAAAACAAAAAATAAAGAAATTGTTTAACCGCCGAAACTATAAAAAGTACGTACGTGTCTCTTCAAAGCATATGGTTAAATTGTAAGGGCCGATGTTGAATGTGAACCACACCTAAACGCCAAGTTTTTTTCCGAATTTAATTTGACATTTCTCTATTTCAGACTTACTCAATTTGAACCATGGAGAGATACACAATCCAACAACGTGTTAAAGTTATCCAGACTTATTATGAAAATTTTCGAAGAAAATCATCTTCAGTGATGAGGCACATTTTCACCTCAGTGGATTCGTCAATAAACAGAATTGCCGCATTTGGGCGAATGAGAATCCAAGAGTGATTGTCGAACCAATGCACCCATAAAGAGTGCGGTTTATGGGCTGGCGGCATCATCGGGCCGTATTTTTTCCAAAATGAGGCCGGTCAGGCAGTTACTGTGAATGGTGTTCGCTATCGTGAGATGATAACGAATTTTTTATGGCCACAATTGGAAGATATGGATGTGGACGATATGTGGTTTCAGCAGGACGGTGCCACTTGCCACACAGCTAACGAAACAATGGCTCTTTTGCGCAACAAATTCAATGGCCGTGTTATCTCACGTAATGGCGATGTCAATTGGCCCCCAAGATCATGTGATTTGACACCGTTGGACTTTTTTCTCTGGGGTTATTTGAAAGAAAAGGTGTACGTTGATAAGCCAGCAACAATTCAAGAGCTAAAGGATGAGATAATTCGGCACATTAACGGCATAGAAACTCCATTATGCCTCAGCGTCATCGAAAATTTGGACCATCGTATGGCCGCCGAGGTCGCGGCGCTCATTTGGCCGATATTTTGTTACATACATAATTGAGTAATACCAATATATCATAATAAAATAAGATTTCAATAATTTCCTAAATAGTTTGTGTTTTATTCAAAATCAACATCGGCCCTTGAAAATTTAACCACCCTTTACAACATCCATTGCTGTGACGGTTTTCCTCTTAGCATGTACGGTATATGTGACTGCATCGCGAATAATATTCTCCAAAAACACTTTTAAAACAACACGAGTTTCTTCATATATCAAACCAGATATACGTTTTACGCCACCCCCGCGTACTAAACGACGTAAAACTTTGCGACGACGCTTAGCACCTCTGCCGCGACCAGTCAGTTTTTCTCTCTGCTTATATTTTTCTCACTACAGAACAACACACTTCACTATACACAGCGAGACTATGCTTCAATATAGCTTTGACACGTGTATTTATACAAAAATTCATCCATTTCATTGGATTACTCAGATATTTCTATCTCATTTTAACGCATGTGTAAATTTCATTTTGGCCAACCATAAATGAAGTGAACTTATGAAACAATATCTATCTATTACTTGTGCATCGACATTACGGCATTATTGTAAGAAAAGTGCAGTGTATATTTTGTGGTGGTGATTAGTTTTGTGTAAAGAATTAAAGTGTTAAATAATGGCTCGTACAAAGCAACGGCTGGTAGTAAGGCACCTCGAAAACAATTGGCGACTAACGCTGCTCGTAAGAGTGCTCCAGCAACTGATGGTGTTAAAAAGCCACATCGCTATCGTCCCGGCACAGTAGCATTGCGTGAAATTCGTCGTTACCTAAAGACTACTGAATTATTGATCCGCAAATTGCCATTCCAACGATTAGTTCGTGAAATCGTTCAGGATTTTAAAACAGATTTACGTTTTCAAAGTTCTGCAGTTATGGCTCTACAAGAAGCTAGTGAGGCATATTTTCTTGGTTTGTTTGAGGATACTAATTTGTGTGCCATCCATGCAAAGCGTGTTACAATTATGCCAAAAGATATTCAATTAGCCAGACGTATTCGAGGAGAACGTGCATAATTGAATAATAAGTGATGCGATACATATAAAACACATGAATAGAAACGGTCCTTTTTAGGACCACAATTTTCCAAACAAAATGATCAAAATAAAAATTAAATAATTTTTTTTTTATATAAATACCAAATATTTTAGTTTAATTTTACCTCGTAACAAGAATATAAATACATATATTGATACACATGTGTATGTATGTATGTACATACTTGCATGCATTTATGTTTATGCACTTAAATATACAAATGTGACCTCTTTGGGCTGCTGTACTTCATCCTCTTTGTATGATATCTGCCACTTAAGACCGGTTCTTTGTACTACTTTATGCGCAAATGTGTACATATGTACTAGGGTGATTCAAAAAAACAACAAATTTTTTTTTTCTTCTTTCCAACATGCTTAAGAGTTCAATATAGATGTAAAAAGATCCCAGTTAAAATTTAAGCGCTTAATATTAATATTAAGGACGTCCGCATCGCACTTTTCTATTTCCCATAAGAATAACATAGGCAAATATTTGTTTGCGCCTTCTTATTTTTATTGCTTATCCATCGTAAGTCATTCAAAAAATCCCTGCACATATTTTTGTAGAGAATTGAACGTTCTACAAAAAAGATGATTGATGATTTTTCCGAAAACCTAACCAGCTGAAAGTTATTCGAGGTCAAAGTTCAATATGCTGAAAATTTGACCGTTTGTAATGCATTACAGTGAATTCGATGAAGTTATGGAAACCATTTATCAAAGTTTTATGTTTTTCTTTAATGTAGGCGTTCAGAAAACCTTTAACTTCAATTCTATGGAGTAATAAGCCCAGTGAAACTCATTGAGAAAGTTTTTAGATTAAAAATTTCAGTTTATTTTGATTTTTAAACGAAACATTCTTTTTGACATTGAGGATTACTAACATGAGGTCAAAATTAAGTTGCATTTGATTTTTTTAAGGAAATAATTTATTATTCAGCTTATACAATGATTTCAAGTAATTAATTCTTATAAATACTTTATATTATTATAATTGAAGATTTCTTTTTAAGCAATCTGGGTAACGTTGCCGATGTTCTCGTACTACTTGTAATAAATACTGTAGCTGCTCTTCATCTTTGGTGAGGTAGTTGTTATATTCTTATTAAAAAACCAATCAAATGAAGTGTTGTACTTAACATGATTTCGAAATTTCTATAAATAAAAATTAGAAAAATAAAAATTTTTTAAATAATGTTAAAAATTTTTTATGAAACTATTTTACTTCTCCAAATTACTGCGGAAAATTTATGAAAATTTCCTGAAAGCCTACATTAAAGAAAATCATAAAACTTTGATAAATGATTTCCATAACTTCATCGAATTCACTGTAATGCATTACAAACGGTCAAATTTTCAGCATATTGAAATTTGACCTCGAATAACTTTCAACTGGTTAGGTTTTCGGAAAAATCGTATGAGACCTTTTTTGTAGAGCGTTCAATTCTCTACAAAAATATGTGCAGGGATTTTTTGTATGACTTACGGTGGATAAGCAATAAAAATAAGAAGGCGCAAACAAATTTTTTATTTATTTATTTATTTAAAAGAGAAGCAATTATTAATAATTATTCCACTTACAAACTAAAGCACTGGCTGCCAGGGCCTTCGGCTGTTATTAAAGTATCAAAATTATAAATTATTTCTAGCTTATGTGATAATAATAAAAATACTACAAAAATACTACAAAAATATCAATAATATTTTATATTGGATAATGATTTTTTTTTATTTTTTTTTTTTTTTTTTATTATTATATGGTTATTTTACAAAGAGATACAAATTTTGCAATTAGTTTAATGTTACGGTCACTAGGGATTTTAAGATGATCAGATGGCTTGGAGTTGTTGAATATTCCACTTCTTATTACTTGTGAGTTTGGGCAGTTGTCGAGGATATGGATAACATTGAATTCAGTACAACCACAATGCGGACAGGTTGGTTTAGGTAGGCCTTTCAAAAGATGTTCATGAGTAGCTAGTGTATGCCCAATGCGAAGACGCATAAATGTTCTTATATCCTTGGAAAAAGGGTATGAAGGGTAGACTGGCCTTGTCCCTGACGTATTAAAATATTTGTAATGATGGTTGTAGCTACTCCACTCGTTAATGAATTTGTCACTGAGAACTTGGTTAGCTAAATTTTTAATATCGTTATCGGTGAAGTGTCCCGATACGTATAGTGGTTCAGCGCAAGCTTGTTTAGCTCTTTTATCAGCTATTTCATTGCCTTGAATTCCTATGTGCGCTGGTACCCATATTATTTTTATTTCAAACAAATATTTGCCTATGTTATTCTTATGGGAAATAGAAAAGTGCGATGCGGACGTCCTTAATATTAATATTAAGCGCTCAAATTTTAACTGGGATCTTTTTACATCTATATTGAACTCTTAAGCATGTTGGAAAGAAGAAAAAAAAATGTGTTGTTTTTTTGAATCACCCTAATATGTACATATATACGCATGTGTGTATATATGTATTTACTTGAGTTGAGTTTATTTATTTATTAAATCATTTGTTTTATCAATAAAAAAAATTACAGTTTTATATAAAAAATCAATTCAATCTCTTTGAACACATATTTTGTCGTCCTGAAAAGGACGGTTTTTATTGTTGCATATTATATATTATGAATTGCATATATTCATATCTTTTTCCAATTTACGCTTTCTTTTCGGTCTTCTTTGACAAAAGCATAACGCAATAAACGATGAATACGACGGATGGGAAATTGAAGGCCAGCACGATTTGAACGTGACTTTGCTTTACCCTTAACTTTACCGCGACCAGACATTATTACACAAAATTATTATTTTTGCGTATTGATTTTCACTACACTTACACTCGTACTTCCACGCACTGTTGTTGATACCTTGATGTTCACTGTTTATATCCTCTTCCAATAGACTAGTCAACAACCCTTATCGTATACTCAACATTATGTCGAAATGTAATTACGACTCGAACTAATTGCTCGTGAAAAAATACATAAGCACGTACATGTTAATGTAGTAACATCAGAAAGATTTAAGTGAAGTGTAGTGAGTTGAAGTGAATTGAAGTGAAGATAAAATGCCGCCAAAAACTAGTGGCAAAGCAGCAAAGAAAGCCGGTAAGGCACAAAAAAATATTACCAAAAATAACAAGAAGAAGAAATTAAAACAAGTACATCCAGATTATGGTATTTCCTCGAAGGCAATGAGTATAATGAATAGTTTTGTTAATGACATTTTCGAACGCATTGCTGTTGAGGCATCGCGTTTGGCTCACTATAACAAACGTTCAACTATCACCAGTCGCGAAATTCAAACTGCTGTGCGTCTACTTTTGCCCGGTTAATTGGCCAAACATGCCGTCAGTAAGTAAATTGTCTATTGAGAATGTATGTGTGTGAAACGACAGAGGCCCTTTTTTGGCCACAAAATATAATTTAACTAAGAGATTCAAATATATTAAATGCTTATTTCATCTATGCAATAAAAATATTTGAAATATTTTGTGAAACTTAAGAAATAATATAATTATTTTAATAATCAAATCTCTCAGTACATTTCATTATGGAAAAGTAATTACTCCCAAAATTCAATATAGTAGGTATATAATATGTAATTGTTAGGTCACCCTGTTATATTTCAACAGGCTAATCTTAGTTCTCTTATGTTATCTTTGTTTGTCTCATCCTAAATGCATTTGTACATATTTATATGGTTAACGGGACCATTAACGGTCACCGTATTTAGTATAAAAAGAGAAGTTCTGCAGTAAGCGGGACAGTTTTTTTGCAGATGTGTCAAAGCAACACAATAAAAAAACAGCCGCTGTTTTGCCAACTTCAACGACACCACCGAAGCCTTCGGATACAGTCATCGCCAAAACCTTATTCGGTTGCAGAAGTGCCTTTTAGGTCCCACCAAAGAAGCAGTAGCAGCAATGTTGCTGTACCCAAATGATGTGCCCAACGTTTTAAATGAATTAGAATTTAGATTTGGACGATCGGACATCTTAGCCAAGCACCAGTTACACAAACTACAACAATTTCCGCCAATTGCCGAACTGAAGCCTGAACAAATTGTACCATTTTCGTCAAAAGTGCGCAACGTAGTAGCTTTCTTGAATTCCGCAAAATGTCACCAGCATCTGGCTAACACTTCATTACTTGAACAAATGGTATGTAAACTACCGCAAAATAAACAGTTCGACTGGGCGAAACATTCAGTGACACTCCGGCCATATGCCACAATAGAAGACTTCAGTACATGGTTGAGTGAGTTGGCGTCCACCAATCCTCGACGTGTCATGCACATTCAAGAAGAAAGAGTGGACGGAACGGTAAGATGTCTTCGTTGTAGCGGTGATCACATAATTGCTAAGTGCCCTATGTTCAAAGCAGTAGATGTACAATCAAGGTGGGAGTTTGCAAAGAGCCAACAAATGTGTTTTTCCTGTCCTCGAAAGGGTCACATTACTGGAAAATGTCGTTCAAAGAACCAGTGCAGCATAAACGAATGTCAGCGTTACCATAATAAACTTCTACACAACGATGAATTTCCAACAACATCAATGCAACAAAATGCCCAGCGTGAGATGAACGTGCATCCGATATAAAATTGCCGCCTCGCCTATGAAACGTCCAAACAACTTTTTAAAATGTTGCCGATCAACATCTACGGACCGAACGGTAAATTCGAAATCCTAGCTATGCTTGATGAGGGTTCAGCGATCACTATTTTGGAAGAAGACATCGCTAGAAAGATTGGTGTTCGAGGTCAAAGTCAACCTCTCGTTCTCCAATGGTATGACGACAATGTGGTAACTGAACAATCGTCCAAAGTCAAAATAGAAATAGTAAGTTGCTGTGATAATCAAAGGTTTACATTGAGGGACGTACGAACAGTTAGAAATCTTAACTTGCCAGAACAATCATTTTCGAAAGAAAATTTTGAACATCTCGAATATGTGCCGTTGCAAAATTACAACAACATGAAGCCATCGTTACTAATTGGTCTTAATCAAGCATACTTGGGCGCCACTATAACAATTGTTCAAGCAGATAAGGAGAGTCCAATAGCCGCCAAAACTTCACTGGGTTGGGTTGCCTATGGCCCAACTAAATTGCCTTCAACATCTAGTCCGCGCGATATGGTCATCCAAAAATATCAGGAACTGCATGAAATGGTAGCCGACTATTTTGCATCAGACAGCCTCGGTGTCAATACGTCATCATTGAAACTGGAATCTGATGAAGATAAGTACGCACGTCTTTTATTAGAAAAAACCACAATTCATCAAGCAAACAAACATTATGAAGTTGGCCTTCTTTGGAAATCATTCCCGCCGCTGTAGGGATATACGAATGGCCGAACGCCGCTTATTGTCAATTGAGAAGCATATGCAAAAAGACGACAAATTCGCTGCCCGATACACAGAAGAAATGTCCAAATATTTGAAAAGGATATTCCCGAAAACTGACTGAAAATGAAGTTAGTTCACCGCATCCACAAACGTGGTACTTCCCGCATTTCGCTGTATGCAACCCAAATAAACCAAGCAAACTGCGGATTGTCTTTGACGCAGCAGCTACTGTCAACAATGTGTCGTTAAATTCGACACTACTAAAGGGTCCTGAAGAAGCCCAGCCACTTATACGCAATTTGCTACAATTTCGCCAAGGTCAAGGAGTTTCTAAAGATGTATTGGATGGAATACGAGCACCCACTAAAAGAGAGCTGTTGCAGATGGTGATGGCGGTTTTCGATCCGTTCGGTATGTTAGCTGATTTTTTAATATTTTCTAAACTTCTAATACAAGATTTGTGGAAGCACGATACCCACTGGGATGAAACGATGCCCGCGCATCTAAGTCAAAGGTGGGTGCATTGGTGGAAAGAATTTCGGAACATTAAGTTCTTCAAATTACCACGATGTTATTTACCACATATCTCCAACAAAAGCAGAATCGAGCTACACATTTTCGTCGATGCAAGTCAAGTTGCATTTGCTGCGGTTGGATACTTGCGATTAGTTTACAAAGACGGAATTGACGTAAGTTTCGTCATGGGGAAAACAAAGACTGCTCCTGGTAAACTAATGTCCATTCCAAGGCTTGAACTGTAGGCCGCTGTACTTGGGACAAGGTTGCACAAAGTGATAATCGACGCCCTGGAGTTCAAAATCGAAGATGTATTGTTTTGGACCGACTCCCAGACTGTGTTGCGATGGTTACGTTCATCCGAACGGAAATACAAGGCATTTGTTGGTCATCGTATTGCCGAAATACTAAGTTCAACTTCGCAAGAACAGTGGCGATAGGTACCAACACATCAAAATTCTGCAGATGTGACAGAAGTGACAGTAAATGGATCAAAGGTTCCGACTTCCTAAGACAAGAGGAACAGTATTGGCCAGTCATGGCAATAAAGCCACCAGCGATGTTACCAGAGGAAATGCAACCAGCCCACTTGTTATGTACGCGAACAAAAGACGCAGTTATAGATTTCAGCAGATTTAGTACATATACCAAATTACGACGCACAGTGTGCCTGGGTCGTCAGAGCAATGCATCTACCATATTCTAATTACATCGCAATGTCGGCGGCGTACCTCCTCCTCAACAGCTGTCAGTTTTAGGATACGAAAAGGCGGAACACATCATAAGCAAATTGGTGCAACAAGAACATTTTGCAGATAAAATCGCCGACTTATCTGCGTCACGTCAACTTGTGAAACGAAGTACCCTGTATAAGCTATCGCCATATTTGGACGAAAACGGTATATTGCGTTTGTGCGGACGCCTTCATGCAGCAGCATATTTACCATTGCACCACGAGAACATACGCTTCAAAGTGTATTGATAAAGGCAGAAAATATGATTAACTCACGTCCCCTGACCGACATACCTATATCGCACGAAGAAGAAGAGCCATTCACGCCTAACCACTTTATATTGGGCTGTGTCAATTCAACACAAACGCCTCATCCTGTAGACGAGAAAATATGCCTCAAGAAACAATGGAAGATTGCGTAAAACCTGAAAGACCGATTGTGAAAACGTTGGACTACAGAGTATCTACCAAAATTATTTTGCCGAGGTAAGTGGCAAGAAGCAGTGCCTCCCCTACAAGTCAGAGATCTCGTCAATATATGCGAACCAACATTAGCTCGCAGATTGTGGCAACGTGGTAGCATTACCCAAGTATTTCCAACTAAAGATGGCCAGGTACGAGTAGCAGAAGTGAAGACAACCAGCAGACTTCTTCGTAGACCAGCATCTCGCCTTACTACTAGTTTATGGTGAATCCCAAGGTGTTTCACGGCGGGTGGAGTGTTAGGTCACCCTGTTATATTTCAACAGGCTAATCTTAGTTCCCTTTTGTTATCATTCTTTGTTTGTCACATCCTAAATATATCTGTACATATTTATATGGTTAACGGGACCATTAACGGTCACCGTATTTAGTATAAATAGAGAAAATCTGCAGTAAGTGGGACAGTTTTTTCGCAGACGTGTCAAAGCAACACAATAATAAAACAGAAAGTTACCAAAGCTATAAAGTTGTAACAACGTTATTCTATAATTTGATTTAACAGTTTTGATTAAACAGTAATCATGGATTTATTTAATATTTTAGCGTTATAAAAATATGTAAATACATATGCATACATCATATTTCCTTCGAATTATTTTTCGATCTGATTGTAATAAACATTTTGTAGCCCTGAAAAGGGCTTATTGTTTGTTGTTAAATCATCTTTAATCCATATATGTATGTATATTATACATAAATATGTATGTGTAAATTAAAGAATTATTATATTAAATATTTATTTCTTAGCGGAGGTCTTTTTGGCGACTAGTTTTTTTACCAGCTTTTGCTTTTTTGGGCTTGGCAGCGGCTGATTTGGCTTTTGATGCCTTTGGCTTGGTTGTTGTTGATTTATAGTATATTTCCACCAAGCACTTAAATCTGTTAAGTGAATGAAATGTCAAACGTTTCCCTTGAAAGTGAGTTAACTCAAACATCTGTTTTTTGTTTACATTTGCAGCTTGCAAAATTTGTCACAAGTATTAAAATCATGAATTCAAGAGACCGCATGCATTTTATTTTGCTATTTATACAATATTATGACTTGCACGTGCAGATTATTGCTGCACAGATAGACGCTGCTGAAAGGAAAATGCTCTTTTGCATGCTTACAACTTTGCCAACAATGCCAGGAAGCTTTGCTCCTCCGTTTGCGTCGTTTTGTTTCCATTTTCCGTTTAGTTTATTTTTTTCCAGTAATTAATTATTTTGTTTTTCTAGAAAACCACAACTGGAGGAGTAGCTCGGCCGAAAAATCGCTTAACCGGTTACACAGCGCCAATTATATATACATAATTATTTGTTTTGCGCAATCAGCTGATAGTTGCCAAAGTCGTGTATATTATTATGTTGAGGGGATCGTTTTCTATTCCACAATTGCTTTTTTTTTGTTTTTTATTTTTATTTTATTTTATATTTTAAAGAGGAGAAGCATTATCTTCGCCAATTACTTAATATATGTTTTTATGTTAATATTAATGCAAAAAAGGAACTTTTGCAGAAAAAATTTCACCATGCAAAATAAAAGTCTGGCCCCTCATTAAATCCGAAAAAACTCGACTCTGGCAAGAAATATACCGAAACTTCCGAAATGTTTACATTAGTAGTGACAGCATCGACTGTTAACATAACATTTTTTGTTAAATTACCGAAAGTGAGTTAACTCACTTTGAAAAGTGAGTTAACACACTTTTATACAACAACAAACACATGGGAATTTAGCATTTAAATGCGAAGTTTAAATGCATTTAAGCTAAAATGCATTTAACGTCAAGTGGAAATAGGCTATTACCTTCTTTGCACCACTCACTAATTTCTTCTTCGGTGCTGCACCATCTGCAGACTTCTTTTTGGTTTTGGCTTTTTCTGCAGATTTGGTTGATTTTGGTTTTGATTTATCTTCGCTTGATTTAGTCGCAGCAGCTGACAATTTAAATGATCCAGATGCACCCTTTCCTTTAGTGTGAATCAATTTTCCGCTAGTAACAGCCGATTTCAAATACCGTTTGATAAATAGTGCCAATTTTTGGGCATCGCATTTGTATGTAGCACTAATATATTTCTTAATAGCCAAAAGTGATGAGCCACCACGTTCTTTTAAATTCGTAATTGATGCATACATCATTTCTTGAGTTGGTGGAAGGGTTGGTGCAGCCGATATTTTTTTCGGCTTACTTGCCTTTTTTATCAGCAACAGCAGTAGCTCATTTCATTTTCATTTTGTTTATTGAAAAATAAATGCACAATTTATTTCTATTAAATATACACTGAGTATTGAAAACACTAACCAATATTAGTTTGAAATTTTGAAGAGTTTAATGTAAAATTTCAAGTGTCTTTAAAATTTGAGAAGCGATGTGAAAAGATGAGTGACAAATTTTAATATTCTAGTGCTATTTGCCAATTGCAAATGACAAACTTTCAATTTTATTTATTTTATTAAAATTCATATATTACTTAATCAAATAATTCTTTATGCTCTATGGGACATTGTACTACATGTATGAAAATATATGAAGACAACTATATACATATTCATATACGTAAATGCATATCGATAATTTTCCATGAAAAGCTGTACACATTAATTAATATAAAAAGAATTTTATTTTGAAAATAACTATAGCAACATGCATACTTATTAAAATTATACAGAAAAACTACCAGCATGTACATATGGACACATATGTACATATGTATGTAAGGCATGCACATTTAAGTTATACAAAATAAATTCTTTGGCTATAATTTCTAGCTAAATCTGTTAGTGTTCAACAACAGAAAAAAAATATGACAACCATTAAAAATTTGATCATATATGTATGTACATATGCACATTAATCTATACAGTAATATTAAATTATATATATATATATATATGATTGGCGCTGTGTAACCGCTGAAGCGATTTTTCGGCCGAGCTCCTCCTCCAATTTGTGGTTTTGCGTCTTGATGTTTTTCCAACAAATGGAGGGACCTACAGTTTATACTAAGCCGCCTCCGAACGGCTGACAGTTTTTTACGAGGAGCCTTTTATTTCATGTCCGAAAAACACTCGGAGGGGTGGACATTCCCTGCTGAGGGGCGACCGCAATTAGAAAATTTAACTTAATTTTTTAATTAAATTAATTTTCCATAACTTTTGGACGTTGCTGGCACTGGGATATGAACCCGAGCCTTCCGAATGTCAGTACGCAATGCTAACCACTCGGCTATCAAGGCCGCCGAATGCGTCTGGCTAATTGAATATCTTTTGGCATAATTGTAACACGCTTTACATGGCTGGCATACAAATTAGTATCCTCAAACAAACCAAACAAATATGCCTCACTAGCTTCTTGTAGAGCCATAACTGCAGAACTTTGGGAACGTAAATCTGTTTTAAAATCCTGAACGATTTCACGAACTAATCGTTGGAATGGCAATTTGCGGATCAATAATTCAGTACTATTTTGATAACGACGAATTTCACGCAATGCTACTGTACCGGGACATAATATTTAATTCATTATGTATCCTCAGTAGACTCAAAACTGAACATTTAAATTTGTGATATGTAATAATTCTAGACAGATATTAAAGAATTTCTAATTTTAAAAAAATTCAAAAATAATTTCTATGGGACATTGTACTACATGTATGAAAATATATGCAGACAAATACATACGTGTACATATTCATATACGTAAATGCATATCGATAATTTTCCATTAAAAATTGTACTCATTAATTGATATAAAATAAAATTTTATTTTGAAAATAATTATAGCAACATGCATACTTATTAAATTTATTAAGAAAAACCCAACATGTACATATGGACACATATGTATATAAGGCATGCACATTTAAGTTATACAAAATAAATTCTTTGGCTATCATTTCTTAGCTAATTGTTAGTATTCAACAACAGAAAAAAATTATGACAACCGTTAAAAGTGCTAAATATATAATCATATATGTATGTACATATGCACATAAATCTATACAGGAATATTAAATTATAGCATGTTAGAATTTAATCAAATTTGTATAGTACATTATCATAGTTTCGATTCTTTGTTCATTAAATATTGTGGTCCTGAGAAGGACCGTTGTTTTCTTTATTTGATCTTATGTTTGCAAAAAAAAAAAACAAAAAATAAAGAAATTGTTTAACCGCCGAAACTATATAAAGTACGTCCTTGTCTCTTCAAAGCATATACAACATCCATTGCTGTGACGGTTTTCCTCTTAGCATGTACGGTATATGTGACTGCATCGCGAATAACATTCTCCAAAAACACTTTTAAAACAACACGAGTTTCTTCATATATCAAACAAAATATACGTTTTACGCCACCACGGCGAACTAAACGACGTAAAACTTTGCGACGACGCTTAGCACCTCTGCCGCGACCAGTCAGTTTTTCTCTCAGTTTTTGCTTATATTTTTTCCACTAAAGAACAACACACTTCACTATACACAGCGAGACTATGCTTCAATATAGCTTTGACACGTGTATTTATACAAAAATTCATCCATTTCATTGGATTACTCAGATATTTCTATCTCATTTTAACGCATGTGTAAATTTCATTTTCGCCAACCCTAAATGAAATGAACTTATGAAACAATATTATGCATTTTATTACTTGTGCATCGACATTACGGCATTATTGTAAGAAAAGTGAAGTGTATATTTTGTGGTGGTGATTAGTTTTGTGTAAAGAATTAAAGTGTTAAATAATGGCTCGTACAAAGCAACGACTGGTAGTAAGGCACCTCGAAAACAATTGGCGACTAACGCTGCTCGTAAGAGTGCTCCAGCAACTGATGGTGTTAAAAAGCCACATCGCTATCGTCCCGGCACAGTAGCATTGCGTGAAATTCGTCGTTACCTAAAGACTACTGAATTATTGATCCGCAAATTGCCATTCCAACGATTAGTTCGTGAAATCGTTCAGGATTTTAAAACAGATTTACGTTTTCAAAGTTCTGCAGTTATGGCTCTACAAGAAGCTAGTGAGGCATATTTTCTTGGTTTGTTTGAGGATACTAATTTGTGTGCCATCCATGCAAAGCGTGTTACAATTATGCCAAAAGATATTCAATTAGCCAGACGTATTCGAGGAGAACGTGCATAATTGAATAATAAGTGATGCGATACATATAAAACACATGAATAGAAACGGTCCTTTTTAGGACCACAATTTTCCAAACAAAATGATCAAAATAAAAATTAAATAATTTTTTTTTTATATAAATACCAAATATTTTAGTTTAATTTTACCTCGTAACAAGAATATAAATACATATATTGATACACATGTGTATGTATGGTATGTATGTACATACTTGCATGCATTTATGTTTATGCACTTAAATATACAAATGTGACCTCTTTGGGCTGCTGTACTTCATCCACTTTGTATGATATCTGCCACTTAAGACCGGTTCTTTGTACTACTTTATGCGCAAATGTGTACATATGTACTAGGGTGATTCAAAAAAACAACAAACTTTTGTTTCTTCTTTCCAACATGCTTAAGAGTTCAATATAGATGTAAAAAGATCCCAGTTAAAATTTAAGCGCTTAATATTAATATTAAGGACGTCCGCATCGCACTTTTCTATTTCCCATAAGAATAACATAGGCAAATATTTGTTTGCGCCTTCTTATTTTTATTGCTTATCCATCGTAAGTCATTCAAAAAATCCCTGCACATATTTTTGTAGAGAATTGAACGTTCTACAAAAAAGGTCTCATATGATTTTTCCGAAAACCTAACCAGCTGAAAGTTCTTCGAGGTCAAAGTTCAATATGCTGAAAATTTGACCGTTTGTAATGCATTACAGTGAATTCGATGAAGTTATGGAAACCATTTATCAAAGTTTTATGTTTTTCTTTAATGTAGGCGTTCAGAAAACCTTTAACTTCAATTCTATGGAGTAATAAGCCCAGTGAAACTCATTGAGAAAGTTTTTAGATTAAAAATTTCAGTTTATTTTGATTTTTAAACGAAACATTCTTTTTGACATTGAGGATTACTAACATGAGGTCAAAATTAAGTTGCATTTGATTTTTTTAAGGAAATAATTTATTATTCAGCTCATACAATGATTTCAAGTAATTAATTCTTATAAATACTTTATATTATTATAATTGAAGATTTCTTTTTAAGCAATCTGGGTAACGTTGCCGATGTTCTCGTACTACTTGTAATAAATACTGTAGCTGCTCTTCATCTTTGGTGAGGTAGTTGTTATATTCTTATTAAAAAACCAATCAAATGAAGTGTTGTACTTAACATGATTTCGAAATTTCTATAAATAAAAATTAGAAAAATAAAAATTTTTTAAATAATGTTAAAAATTTTTTATGAAACTATTTTACTTCTCCAAATTACTGCGGAAAATTTATGAAAATTTCCTGAAAGCCTACATTAAAGAAAATCATAAAACTTTGATAAATGATTTCCATAACTTCATCGAATTCACTGTAATGCATTACAAACGGTCAAATTTTCAGCATATTGAAATTTGACCTCGAATAACTTTCAACTGGTTAGGTTTTCGGAAAAATCATATGAGACCTTTTTTGTAGAGCGTTCAATTCTCTACAAAAATATGTGCAGGGATTTTTTGTATGACTTACGATGGATAAGCAATAAAAATAAGAAGGCGCAAACAAATTTTTTATTTATTTATTTATTTAAAAGAGAAGCAATTATTAATAATTATTCCACTTACAAACTAAAGCACTGGCTGCCAGGGCCTTCGGCTGTTATTAAAGTATCAAAATTATAAATTATTTCTAGCTTATGTGATAATAATAAAAATACTACAAAAATACTACAAAAATATCAATAATATTTTATATTGGATAATGATTTTTTTTTATTTTTTTTTTTTTTTTTTATTATTATATGGTTATTTTACAAAGAGATACAAATTTTGCAATTAGTTTAATGTTACGGTCACTAGGGATTTTAAGATGATCAGATGGCTTGGAGTTGTTGAATATTCCACTTCTTATTACTTGTGAGTTTGGGCAGTTGTCGAGGATATGGATAACATTGAATTCAGTACAACCACAATGCGGACAGGTTGGTTTAGGTAGGCCTTTCAAAAGATGTTCATGAGTAGCTAGTGTATGCCCAATGCGAAGACGCATAAATGTTCTTATATCCTTGGAAAAAGGGTATGAAGGGTAGACTGGCCTTGTCCCTGACGTATTAAAATATTTGTAATGATGGTTGTAGCTACTCCACTCGTGAATGAATTTGTCACTGAGAACTTGGTTAGCTAAATTTTTAATATCGTTATCGGTGAAGTGTCCCGATACGTATAGTGGTTCAGCGCAAGCTTGTTTAGCTCTTTTATCAGCTATTTCATTGCCTTGAATTCCTATGTGCGCTGGTACACACATTATTTTTATTTCAAACAAATATTTGCCTATGTTATTCTTATGGGAAATAGAAAAGTGCGATGCGGGATCTTTTTACATCTATATTGAACTCTTAAGCATGTTGGAAAGAAGAAAAAAAAATGTGTTGTTTTTTTGAATCACCCTAATATGTACATATATACGCATGTGTGTATATATGTATTTACTTGAGTTGAGTTTATTTATTTATTAAATCATTTGTTTTATCAATAAAAAAAAATTACAGTTTTATATAAAAAATCAATTCAATCTCTTTGAACACATATTTTGTCGTCCTGAAAAGGACGGTTTTTATTGTTGCATATTATATATTATGAATTGCATATATTCATATCTTTTTCCAATTTACGCTTTCTTTTCGGTCTTCTTTGACAAAAGCATAACGCAATAAACGATGAATACGACGGATGGGAAATTGAAGGCCAGCACGATTTGAACGTGACTTTGCTTTACCCTTAACTTTACCGCGACCAGACATTATTACACAAAATTATTATTTTTGCGTATTGATTTTCACTACACTTACACTCGTACTTCCACGCACTGTTGTTGATACCTTGATGTTCACTGTTTATATCCTCTTCCAATAGACTAGTCAACAACCCTTATCGTATACTCAACATTATGTCGAAATGTAATTACGACTCGAACTAATTGCTCGTGAAAAAATACATAAGCACGTACATGTTAATGTAGTAACATCAGAAAGATTTAAGTGAAGTGTAGTGAGTTGAAGTGAATTGAAGTGAAGATAAAATGCCGCCAAAAACTAGTGGCAAAGCAGCAAAGAAAGCCGGTAAGGCACAAAAAAATATTACCAAAAATAACAAGAAGAAGAAATTAAAACAAGTACATCCAGATTATGGTATTTCCTCGAAGGCAATGAGTATAATGAATAGTTTTGTTAATGACATTTTCGAACGCATTGCTGTTGAGGCATCGCGTTTGGCTCACTATAACAAACGTTCAACTATCACCAGTCGCGAAATTCAAACTGCTGTGCGTCTACTTTTGCCCGGTTAATTGGCCAAACATGCCGTCAGTAAGGCTGTTACCAAATACATTAGCCCCAAGTAAATTGTCTATTGAGAATGTATGTGTGTGAAACGACAGAGGCCCTTTTATGGCCACAAAATATAATTTAACTAAGAGATTCAAATATATTAACTGCTTATTTCATCTATGCAATAAAAATATTTGAAATATTTTGTGAAACTTAAGAAATAATATAATTATTTTAATAATCAAATCTCTCAGTACATTTCATTATGGAAAAGTAATTACTCCCAAAATTCAATATAGTAGGTATTTCAACAGGCTAATCTTAGTTCTCTTATGTTATCTTTGTTTGTCTCATCCTAAATGCATTTGTACATATTTATATGGTTAACGGGACCATTAACGGTCACCGTATTTAGTATAAAAAGAGAAGTTCTGCAGTAAGCGGGACAGTTTTTTTGCAGATGTGTCAAAGCAACACAATAAAAAAACAGCCGCTGTTTTGCCAACTTCAACGACACCACCGAAGCCTTCGGATACAGTCATCGCCAAAACCTTATTCGGTTGCAGAAGTGCCTTTTAGGTCCCACCAAAGAAGCAGTAGCAGCAATGTTGCTGTACCCAAATGATGTGCCCAACGTTTTAAATGAATTAGAATTTAGATTTGGACGATCGGACATCTTAGCCAAGCACCAGTTACACAAACTACAACAATTTCCGCCAATTGCCGAACAGAAGCCTGAACAAATTGTACCATTTTCGTCAAAAGTGCGCAACGTAGTAGCTTTCTTGAATTCCGCAAAATGTCACCAGCATCTGGCTAACACTTCATTACTTGAACAAATGGTATGTAAACTACCGCAAAATAAACAGTTCGACTGGGCGAAACATTCAGTGACACTCCGGCCATATGCCACAATAGAAGACTTCAGTACATGGTTGAGTGAGTTGGCGTCCACCAATCCTCGACGTGTCATGCACATTCAAGAAGAAAGAGTGGACGGAACGGTAAGATGTCTTCGTTGTAGCGGTGATCACATAATTGCTAAGTGCCCTATGTTCAAAGCAGTAGATGTACAATCAAGGTGGGAGTTTGCAAAGAGCCAACAAATGTGTTTTTCCTGTCCTCGAAAGGGTCACATTACTGGAAAATGTCGTTCAAAGAACCAGTGCAGCATAAACGAATGTCAGCGTTACCATAATAAACTTCTACACAACGATGAATTTCCAACAACATCAATGCAACAAAATGCCCAGCGTGAGATGAACGTGCATCCGATATAAAATTGCCGCCTCGCCTATGAAACGTCCAAACAACTTTTTAAAATGTTGCCGATCAACATCTACGGACCGAACGGTAAATTCGAAATCCTAGCTATGCTTGATGAGGGTTCAGCGATCACTATTTTGGAAGAAGACATCGCTAGAAAGATTGGTGTTCGAGGTCAAAGTTAACCTCTCGTTCTCCAATGGTATGACGACAATGTGGTAACTGAACAATCGTCCAAAGTCAAAATAGAAATAGTAAGTTGCTGTGATAATCAAAGGTTTACATTGAGGGACGTACGAGCAGTTAGAAATCTTAACTTGCCAGAACAATCATTTTCGAAAGAAAATTTTGAACATCTCGAATATGTGCCGTTGCAAAATTACAACAACATGAAGCCATCGTTACTAATTGGTCTTAATCAAGCATACTTGGGCGCCACTATAACAATTGTTCAAGCAGATAAGGAGAGTCCAATAGCCGCCAAAACTTCACTGGGTTGGGTTGCCTATGGCCCAACTAAATTGCCTTCAACATCTAGTCCGCGCGATATGGTCATCCAAAAATATCAGGAACTGCATGAAATGGTAGCCGACTATTTTGCATCAGACAGCCTCGGTGTCAATACGTCATCATTGAAACTGGAATCTGATGAAGATAAGTACGCACGTCTTTTATTAGAAAAAACCACAATTCATCAAGCAAACAAACATTATGAAGTTGGCCTTCTTTGGAAATCATTCCCGCCGCTGTAGGGATATACGAATGGCCGAACGCCGCTTATTGTCAATTGAGAAGCATATGCAAAAAGACGACAAATTCGCTGCCCGATACACAGAAGAAATGTCCAAATATTTGAAAAGGATATTCCCGAAAACTGACTGAAAATGAAGTTAGTTCACCGCATCCACAAACGTGGTACTTCCCGCATTTCGCTGTATGCAACCCAAATAAACCAAGCAAACTGCGGATTGTCTTTGACGCAGCAGCTACTGTCAACAATGTGTCGTTAAATTCGACACTACTAAAGGGTCCTGAAGAAGCCCAGCCACTTATACGCAATTTGCTACAATTTCGCCAAGGTCAAGGAGTTTCTAAAGATGTATTGGATGGAATACGAGCACCCACTAAAAGAGAGCTGTTGCAGATGGTGATGGCGGTTTTCGATCCGTTCGGTATGTTAGCTGATTTTTTAATATTTTCTAAACTTCTAATACAAGATTTGTGGAAGCACGATACCCACTGGGATGAAACGATGCCCGCGCATCTAAGTCAAAGGTGGGTGCATTGGTGGAAAGAATTTCGGAACATTAAGTTCTTCAAATTACCACGATGTTATTTACCACATATCTCCAACAAAAGCAGAATCGAGCTACACATTTTCGTCGATGCAAGTCAAGTTGCATTTGCTGCGGTTGGATACTTGCGATTAGTTTACAAAGACGGAATTGACGTAAGTTTCGTCATGGGGAAAACAAAGACTGCTCCTGGTAAACTAATGTCCATTCCAAGGCTTGAACTGTAGGCCGCTGTACTTGGGACAAGGTTGCACAAAGTGATAATCGACGCCCTGGAGTTCAAAATCGAAGATGTATTGTTTTGGACCGACTCCCAGACTGTGTTGCGATGGTTACGTTCATCCGAACGGAAATACAAGGCATTTGTTGGTCATCGTATTGCCGAAATACTAAGTTCAACTTCGCAAGAACAGTGGCGATAGGTACCAACACATCAAAATTCTGCAGATGTGACAGAAGTGACAGTAAATGGATCAAAGGTTCCGACTTCCTAAGACAAGAGGAACAGTATTGGCCAGTCATGGCAATAAAGCCACCAGCGATGTTACCAGAGGAAATGCAACCAGCCCACTTGTTATGTACGCGAACAAAAGACGCAGTTATAGATTTCAGCAGATTTAGTACATATACCAAATTACGACGCACAGTGTGCCTGGGTCGTCAGAGCAATGCATCTACCATATTCTAATTACATCGCAATGTCGGCGGCGTACCTCCTCCTCAACAGCTGTCAGTTTTAGGATACGAAAAGGCGGAACACATCATAAGCAAATTGGTGCAACAAGAACATTTTGCAGATAAAATCGCCGACTTATCTGCGTCACGTCAACTTGTGAAACGAAGTACCCTGTATAAGCTATCGCCATATTCGGACGAAAACGGTATATTGCGTTTGTGCGGACGCCTTCATGCAGCAGCATATTTACCATTGCACCACAAGAACATACGCTTCAAAGTGTATTGATAAAGGCAGAAAATATGATTAACTCACGTCCCCTGACCGACATACCTATATCGCACGAAGAAGAAGAGCCATTCACGCCTAACCACTTTATATTGGGCTGTGTCAATTCAACACAAACGCCTCATCCTGTAGACGAGAAAATATGCCTCAAGAAACAATGGAAGATTGCGTAAAACCTGAAAGACCGATTGTGAAAACGTTGGACTACAGAGTATCTACCAAAATTATTTTGCCGAGGTAAGTGGCAAGAAGCAGTGCCTCCCCTACAAGTCAGAGATCTCGTCAATATATGCGAACCAACATTAGCTCGCAGATTGTGGCAACGTGGTAGCATTACCCAAGTATTTCCAACTAAAGATGGCCAGGTACGAGTAGCAGAAGTGAAGACAACCAGCAGACTTCTTCGTAGACCAGCATCTCGCCTTACTACTAGTTTATGGTGAATCCCAAGGTGTTTCACGGCGGGTGGAGTGTTAGGTCACCCTGTTATATTTCAACAGGCTAATCTTAGTTCCCTTTTGTTATCATTCTTTGTTTGTCACATCCTAAATATATCTGTACATATTTATATGGTTAACGGGACCATTAACGGTCACCGTATTTAGTATAAATAGAGAAAATCTGCAGTAAGTGGGACAGTTTTTTCGCAGACGTGTCAAAGCAACACAATAATAAAACAGAAAGTTACCAAAGCTATAAAGTTGTAACAACGTTATTCTATAATTTGATTTAACAGTTTTGATTAAACAGTAATCATGGATTTATTTAATATTTTAGCGTTATAAAAATATGTAAATACATATGCATACATCATATTTCCTTCGAATTATTTTTCGATCTGATTGTAATAAACATTTTGTAGCCCTGAAAAGGGCTTATTGTTTGTTGTTAAATCATTTTTAATCCATATATGTATGTATATTATACATAAATATGTATGTGTAAATTAAAGAATTATTATATTAAATATTTATTTCTTAGCGGAGGTCTTTTTGGCGACTAGTTTTTTTACCAGCTTTTGCTTTTTTGGGCTTGGCAGCGGCTGATTTGGCTTTTGATGCCTTTGGCTTGGTTGTTGTTGATTTATAGTATATTTCCACCAAGCACTTAAATCTGTTAAGTGAATGAAATGTCAAACGTTTCCCTTGAAAGTGAGTTAACTCAAACATCTGTTTTTTGTTTACATTTGCAGCTTGCAAAATTTGTCACAAGTATTAAAATCATGAATTCAAGAGACCGCATGCATTTTATTTTGCTATTTATACAATATTATGACTTGCACGTGCAGATTATTGCTGCACAGATAGACGCTGCTGAAAGGAAAATGCTCTTTTGCATGCTTACAACTTTGCCAACAATGCCAGGAAGCTTTGCTCCTCCGTTTGCGTCGTTTTGTTTCCATTTTCCGTTTAGTTTATTTTTTTCCAGTAATTAATTATTTTGTTTTTCTAGAAAACCACAACTGGAGGAGTAGCTCGGCCGAAAAATCGCTTAACCGGTTACACAGCGCCAATTATATATACATAATTATTTGTTTTGCGCAATCAGCTGATAGTTGCCAAAGTCGTGTATATTATTATGTTGAGGGGATCGTTTTCTATTCCACAATTGCTTTTTTTTTGTTTTTTATTTTTATTTTATTTTATATTTTAAAGAGGAGAAGCATTATCTTCGCCAATTACTTAATATATGTTTTTATGTTAATATTAATGCAAAAAAGGAACTTTTGCAGAAAAAATTTCACCATGCAAAATAAAAGTCTGGCCCCTCATTAAATCCGAAAAAACTCGACTCTGGCAAGAAATATACCGAAACTTCCGAAATGTTTACATTAGTAGTGACAGCATCGACTGTTAACATAACATTTTTTGTTAAATTACCGAAAGTGAGTTAACTCACTTTGAAAAGTGAGTTAACACACTTTTATACAACAACAAACACATGGGAATTTAGCATTTAAATGCGAAGTTTAAATGCATTTAAGCTAAAATGCATTTAACGTCAAGTGGAAATAGGCTATTACCTTCTTTGCACCACTCACTAATTTCTTCTTCGGTGCTGCACCATCTGCAGACTTCTTTTTGGTTTTGGCTTTTTCTGCAGATTTGGTTGATTTTGGTTTTGATTTATCTTCGCTTGATTTAGTCGCAGCAGCTGACAATTTAAATGATCCAGATGCACCCTTTCCTTTAGTGTGAATCAATTTTCCGCTAGTAACAGCCGATTTCAAATACCGTTTGATAAATAGTGCCAATTTTTGGGCATCGCATTTGTATGTAGCACTAATATATTTCTTAATAGCCAAAATTAATGAGCCACCACGTTCTTTTAAATACTTAATTGATGCATCGACCATTTCTTGAGTTGGTGGATGGGTTGGTGCAGCCGATATTTTTTTCGGCTTACTTGCCTTTTTTGCAACGACTTTTTTATCAGCAACAGCAGTAGCTCCTGCGGCCACCGGAGAGCTAATATTGGCAACAGCAACTGTATTTATTTTTATTAAATATACACTTTAAGTATTGAAACACTTAATATTGGTTTGAAATTTTGAAGAGTTTAATGTAAAATTTTAGTGTCTTTAAAATCTGAGAAGCGATGTCAAAAGATGAGTGACAAATTTTAACATTCTAGAGCTATTTGCCAATTGCACATGACAAACTTTCATTTTTATTTAATTTATTAAAATTCATATATTAACTTAATCAAATAAATCTTTATGCAAATTGTTAGCTTAAGTGTTTCTCCTTAATGTGTAATCGCAATAATTTTATAATAATTAATATTTATCAAGAAATATGGATTTTCGTCAAACTTTTTACCCAAAAAACTCAAAAATTGCCGATTAAAGTTAAATTTCTTAAAAGTTCCCAAACAAACCGTTTAGTTTTATTAATTTTCATAAGTACATCAAATTATTCATTATATAAATTATTATTATTAGAATTTTACTAAGAAATTATTCTTAAAACAAATTTTTAATATTTCAATGTTGACATTGATGCAACCTTAAGGGTATTGTGTGTTATTATACATGTACCTATATATGTAGCGAAAGATGAAAAAACAGAGTTCCGTTTATTGAAGTAAATATGTTTACAAAAGCATTACAACAAAACTATCTTATTTCCCATGAGAGACTGAGAGTTTAAATAGCTGTATTGTCTTCCAGTTGAAGCCAGGGAGAGTTGCCATCGATTCTATAGAGTGGCGGAGATGCCACATAGCTCCCCTTGTTGTTTTTTTTTTGGCTTATTTTAAAATTACAATTCAAATTTTAAACAAATTTTTTAACAATGATAAGCTTAACTATTTATGGAATGATAAATGCTAAACTATGAACTAGATTATGTATCGTCTGCAAAATGAACGTGCCTTGTAGATTTTGTTGTATTAGTTGTAACAATTTGTTCATCGGTCGGAGCTTCGAAGACAGGTTTGAGTCGGTCTACTGAAACAGGAGTACGTTGTCCTTGTATATCGATGTAGAAATGTTTGTCGTGGCGTGATAAGACGCGATAAGGTCCCTGGTAAGGGGCACAGAAGGATGGTCCGATTTGTCCTTGACGCACTAGAACATGGGAGCATGTTTCTAGTTCCTTGAAACGAAAAATTGCCCTCTTACCGTGGCGCGACATTTCGGCTGGAGTTAGGTTACGAAAATGTTGTTGTAAATGACGAAGTAAACGATATGTTGGCTGGTTGTTAGCAGCATTCAGAAATTCACCAGGAATTCGAATCGGTTCACCATAAACCAATTCAGCCGGTGCGTTGAAATGTCGTTTTTCCACGATGCTCGTAAACCCATGAGAACTATTGGAAGCGCGCCATACCAAGAGTCTTTGTGACATAGTAAAGCTGATTTCAATTGCCGATGCAATCGTTCTACAAGTCCGTTGGCCTGCGGATGATAGGGTGTAGTTTTCAGATGACGAATTCCAAATAGATGAGCAAGTTCGCGAAACAGAGCGGATTCAAACTGTCTGCCACGATCGGAAGTTATTCGGAGTGGCACCCCATATCTGGCAATCCAGTGGTAAAATATCGCACGCACGATTGTTTCCGTATTGCCATTTTAAAGTGGGATAGCCTCAGGAAAACGCGTAAAACGGTCAATGATGGTTAGACATTGACGGTAGCCTTTTGCTGAAGGTAAGGCTATTAGGTCCACGTGAATGTGCTCGAAACGCTGCGTTGGCAGCTGGAATCGGGCGGTAGGTGTGACGACGTGGCGTTGTATCTTATTTCGTTGGCACTCGATGCAAGCTCCCGCCCAAATACGGCAATCTTTATTGATCTCAGGCCAAATATATCTGCTCGTCACCAATTTTTGTGAGCATCGTATTCCCGGATGAGATAGAGAGTGTAGTGAATCAAATACTGCTTTTCTCAGCGAAGCGGTGACGAATGGACGCACTGTACCCGATGAAGTGTCGCAGTACATGCTGACGTTATGTTCTGGAAACGTAAGTTTCTGTAGATGAAGTGAGGAGTTGGGAGTAGCAAGAAGTTGTTGTAGTTCTGTATCACTCTCTTGCGCGGCGGCTAGTTGTTGTATTGAAACAGGTGTTGAAATGGCGTCGACGCGTGATAACGTATCTGCTACGACGTTATCTTCTCCACTTACGTGCTTAATATCTGTGGTGAACTGGCTTATCCACTCGATTCTTCGGAATTGCCACGGCGAAGCGCGCTCCTCTCGCTGCTTAAAAACGTGCTGCAACGGCTTGTGGTCGGTGTAGATAGTTATGTGTCGACCCTCAAACATGTATCGGAAATACTTAACTGACTGGTATATCGCATGAAGCTCGCGATCGTACGTGGGGAGTTTGCTAATGGATGCTGGAAGCATTCGGCTGAAGAATACGAGGGGTTGCCAAAAACCACTTACTCGCTGCTGCAGTACCGCGCCGATTGCGAAATTGGATGCGTCTGTAAATATGGCTAAATCTGCATCAAAGCTTCCTTTGATAGATTAAAAGCGTTTCGAAGCTCATTTGTCCAACGTATTTGGTGTGTATTTTTGGTGTTGGGACCGGAAATGACTTCGTTGAATGGCGCTAGTAATTCCGCACCGTTTTTGATGAAATTCCGATAAAAATTTATCATTCCTAGGAATCCACGTAGTTTTTTTACTGTTGTTGGTGGTGATAGGTCTCTTATGGCGCTGAACTTTTCAGCTAATGGTTTAATTCCTCTACATGTTATCTGGTGACCAAGGAATTTAACTTCAGATACACCAAAACATGATTTGGCCGTATTGATTACCAAACCAAAATCGTGAAGACGATGAAAAAGCGTTTTCAGATGCTGAAGATGCTGTCGATCGTTATCTGAAGCAATTAGAAGGTCGTCGATGTACGGAAAAACGAAAGGAAGGTCGCGAGTGACTTCGTCAATAAAACGTTGAAACGTTTGGGCGGCGTTTCTCAAACCGAAAGACATGAAAGGAAACTCGAATAACCCAAATGGCGTGATTATAGCGGTTTTTTGAATGTCTTCGCTAGCGACCGGAATTTGGTTAAACGCTCGTACTAGATCTATTGTGGAAAAAATCGATTTTCCGTATAGATTAGCTGCAAAGTCTTCAAGATATCGCACGGGATATCGATCAGGAATCGTCCTGTCATTGAGACGACGATAATCGCCGCAGGGTCGCGATTCTCCTGACTTTTTGGGTGCTAAATGTAGTGGTGAAGACCAAGGGATATCTGACGGACGAGCGATGCCCATTTTCACCATTTTCGCAAACTCATCTTTAGCTATTTTAAGTTTATGTGGCGCAAGTCGTCGCGCTTTACTTGATACCGGTGGACCGTTGGTAGTTTTAATGTGATGCACGGTTGCATGCTTTGATATATGGAACGCTCCATCAGGCTTAGTGATGGAAGGGAATTGTTGTAATAACGCCAAGTAAGGTGATTCGCCACAAATAGCTTTAATGGAAACGTTTAAAGGAGCTTGTCTCATTTGTCCGTGACAAGTGATCCCCGAACTTTCGTCACTGATTCGACTATGTTTTAAATCAACTACTAAACCGAAGTGGCTAATGAAATCCGCCCCAATAATGGGCTTTGAGACGTCGGCGATAATGAATCGCCAAGTGAAATCGCGACGCAAACCGAAATCGAGCGTGAGCACGTGATGACCGTATGTTTTTATGATTGATCCTGACGCTGAATACAGCTGATAGTCGACCGGGATTAATTTTGACTTAATACGAGAACGTGGAAAGACTGATATATCGGCACCTGTGTCCACAAGAAATTGTTGTTGTTGTGGGAGAGTCTTTTAGCGCCGCTATTGACCCCCCTGTTCGTTTTCCGAAAATTTACAACCTGGTACACAACGTTGTGCATTGCTTCCAAACTTTTTATGATATCGGCAGATTCCATTGGCTGACAATCGTGTGCGGCTACGTGATGTATCTCTTCTGTTTTGAAACGATGTGTTTTGCCAACTATTGCTGCGCGGTCTTCGTGTATTGAGTGCTTCGAGTTGTTTGCGCATTTCGGCAATCTCAGCGCGCAAGGATTGCGCCTCGGAGACAGCGGCTATGGAATGTGTTCCACTTGGCAAAACCTCATTTATTTTGTCGGCAAGGCGGCCAAGGTCTTCCAACGATGCGTTTGGCTGCGCGGCGAGACAGGCACGTGTTTGAGCAGGAAGCTGTGACTGCCATCTTGCTTTCAGCACGATATCTGGTACATCAGGACATAAGCTGCGTAGATGACGAAGAAATTGCGACGGAGTGCGATCTCCAATTTGCTCACCATCCAACAGTTGGAGCAGCTTGGCGTCTTTCGATTTTGTTAACCGCTCGATGAGGTTGAGTTTCAAGGTCGAATAAGCCGTGGATGTCGATGGAAGAACAATAATATCTTCAACTTCGGCTGCAGACTGCGTATCGATGAGGGAAACCGCGTGATGGAACTTGTCTTCTTCACTTGTTATGGCTCGAATCCGAAACTGAGATTCGAGTTGAGCGAACCACAGTGCAGGGTGCTCCGTTGAAAATGGAGGCGCTCGCACGCTCATATTTGTAGAATTGTGCACTGGTATCGAAAATAGTGAAGTGGTTGCAGCTTCATCAACGATATCGTCATCCATTCCGCGTAAAACTTTATAAAAAAAACTACTTTAAGAACCGGATGCACTCGGATTTTAATTTCTATTAGTACTTGGCTTTTTAGCCCGAAATCGATTTTTTGATGCGCTTTGAAAAATGTGCACAACCTACGTCGAGGTCACCAATGTAGCGAAAGAGGAAAAAACAGAGTTCCGTTTATTGAAGTAAATATGTTTACAAAAGCATTACAACAAAACTATCTTATTTCCCATGAGAGACTGAGAGTTTAAATAGCTGTATTGTCTTCCAGTTGAATCCAGGGAGAGTTGCCATCGATTCTATAGAGTGGCGGAGATGCCACATATATACGTACATAATATTTAATTCATTATGTATCCTCATTAGACTCAAAACTGAACATTTAAATTTGTGATATGTAATAATTCTAGGCAGATATTAAAGAATTTTTAATTTTATAAATTTTCAAAAATACTTTCTATGGAACATTGTACTACATGTATGAAAATTTATGAAGACAAATAAATACATTCATATTCATATACGTAAATGCATATCGATAATTTTCCATAAAAAATTGTACACATTAATATATAAAATAAAATTTTATTTTGAAAATAATTATAGCAACATTCATACTTATCAACAGTGGCGGATTTATAAATTTTCCGCCTGTAGGCTTTTCCATTTTTGCCGCCCCTACTACTTCTGAAATTCGATAGCTTAGCTTAAGTTTCCATAAATTATACTTTCTATCTATGAAATTTCAACTTTATGACTTAAAAACTAAGGTACGGTATTAAATCCTTGATTATTTTTACATTAAATAATTATAAATCATTTTAAACAAAGAAAATCTCAATTATGTACTTCTCTTAAGAAAAGTTACGGTATGTCTTGAAACTATACAATACTTACATTATATGAACAAAGCTTACACAAAAAATGTACACTCCAAGAACGTAGATAATTATTTTTTATTACAATTACAATCTAAAAACAGAATAATAATTCCACTGTTTTAATTATCTGTTAGTATTAAAAATAAGGTTAAATTATAAAAGCATTACAATAATTTTCTGCGGGACTTTGAATTCGCAAAATCATTGATTATGTCGCCGAATGAAATCTTGTTGATTAATTCTGATTCTATGCATAAAAGAGCTAAAGTGTTTAGCTTTTCTTGACTTAAAGTAGATCGTAGATAGTTCTTGACTCTCTTCAAGCAAGAAAAACTTCTCTCACCAGAACAATTTGTTGCTGGTGTACATAAAGCAATACGAAGTACTATATCCAAGTTTGGATAAATATTTTCTAAATTTTGTTGTCGTATGAACGAAGATAGACTTTTCAATGATCCAGACTTTGGTTTTATTAAAATTCTTTCAGAGGACAGGTAGGCTTGAAAGTGTACACATTCTTGAACTAAGTCTGTTTCTAAATCATTAGGATACATTTCTTCCAAAAAACTGGCTTTTTCTGTCAGACTTGATGGTGACAACTCATTCATTTTAGTAAGAAATGAAAATTTTTCGTTAAATCTTTTATAAGCCTCTTGCTGCTTTGCTAATTCGGATATGAGTCTGTCTATGAGAACGAGAAACGTGTTAACCCTGAAGTAATCACTCGCAGCCATTCGAATATCTTCTTTTTGGTTGTCGTTTTCCCATCCCTTTTGTATATTGTTTTGATACACTCAATTCGATTGCCTTTTTTTCAAAAAACTTAAAATTTCCTCGTTCAGCTATGAAAAACTTACGGAGTGATTCGTAAAGATCAGCAACAGTGATCAAATCTATATTAGAAGTCTGAATTTGAACATTCACTTTGTTTATTCTCTCCAGAAAAACATTCCATACAACAACCATTACAGCCGTTTCCAGTTTTTGCAAATTCGAAAATATCTCTGCTACTTCTTGTCGTGTCACAGGCTTTTCGGTACAATCATCCTTGATTAATTCCAAAGTTTTCAGAATTTCATGCCAAGATTCTTTCAAACTTTTGCATGCATCCTCTCTAGCTGACCAGCCGACCGAAAATCGAAATAAAATATTTTCGACCAAAATTTGACGCCCCTTAAAATTTGCCGCCCTAGGCTACAGCCTACTCAGCCTGTTGTAGAAAAACTACCAACATGTACATATGGACACATATGTACATATCTATATAAGGCATGCACATTTAAGTAATACAAAATAAATTTTTTGACTGTCATTTCTAGCTAAATCTGTTAGTATTCAACTATAGAAAAAAAATATGACAACCATTAAAAATGCTAAAAATATAATCATATATGCATGTATATATGTGTATGCACATAAATCTATACAGTAATATTAAATTATAGCATGTTAGAATTTAATCATATTTGTGTTGTACATTATCATAGTTTCGATTCTTTGTTCATTAAATATTGTGGTCCTTGAAAGGACCGTTGTTTTCTTTATTTGATCTTATGTTTGCGAAAAAAAAAAACAAAAAATAAAGAAATTGTTTAACCGCCGAAACTATATAAAGTACGTCCTTGTCTCTTCAAAGCATATACAACATCCATTGCTGTGACGGTTTTCCTCTTAGCATGTACGGTATATGTGACTGCATCGCGAATAAAATTCTCCCAAAAAAAAAACACTTTTAAAACACCACGAGTTTCTTCATATATCAAACCAGATATATGTTTTACGCCACCAAAACGACGAATAGTTGGCTTTGTGATACCTTAGATGTTGTCACGTAACACTTTGCGATTATGCTTAGCACCACCTTTACCCAAACCTGTATATTTTGTGGTGGTGATTAATTTTGTGTAAAGAGTTATAGTGATAAATAATGGCTCGTACAAAGCAAACAGCCCGTAAGTCGACTGGTGGTAAGGCACCTCGCAAACAATTGGCGACTAAAGCTGCTCGTAAGAGTGCTCCAGCAACTGGTGGTGTTTAAAAGCCACATCGCTATCGTCCCGGTACAGTAGCATTGCGTGAAATTCGTCGTTATCAAAATAGTACTGAATTATTGATCCGCAAATTGCCATTCCAACGATTAGTTCGTGAAATCGTTCAGGATTTTAAAACAGATTTACGTTTTCAAAGTTCTGCAGTTATGGCTCTACAAGAAGCTAGTGAGCCATATTTGGTTGGTTTGTTTGCCAAAAGATATACAATTAGCCAGACGTATTCGGCGGCCGCGATAGCCGAGTGGTTAGCATTGCGTACTGACATTCGGAAGGCTCGGGTTCATATCCCAGTGACAGCAACATCCAAAAGTTATGGAAAATTAATTTAAAGGAAAAATGAAGTTAAATTTGCTACATGCAGTTGCCCCTCGGCAGGGAATGTCCATTCCTCCGAGTGTAATTCGGACACGAAATAAAAGGCTCCTCGTAAAACAACCATCAGCCGTTTGGAGGCGGCTAAGTATAAACTGAAGGTCCCTCCATTCGTTGGTAAGCCATCAAGACCCAAAACTACAAATTGGAGGAGGAGCTCGGCCGAAAATCGCTTCAGCGGTTACAAAGTGTCAATTATAAAAAATAAATATTCGGGGAGAGAGATGTATGGTCATCTATTTATGGGCGCCTATTAACTTTTCCTCCCACACGATGTTTGTTCGTCCTATTGCTCGGTAACCAGGTGTTTTAGAAGTACGGTTTGTTGCATAGTTTAGCTGGATTCTTTACCTATCCGGCGGTATGCATAACATACTTGTCCGCGTATATGGTATATACACTTAAAAATATTTCGATGAACACAAAAAAGTGGAAAATCGATTTTTTTCAGTTTTTGCCCTACTGATTCGTTCACGGACGTGATAGAAAAGCGGGACTTATTACACAGTATAGCTGAACTTTTTACCCACCAGACGGTACATTAATCGATATTTATCCCTCATACTGTACAAAATTTTTTTTTGTTAAAAAAAGTGTTAAAAAGTACACAATCGGTTTCCCACCCACAACTCTGTTCCTGGGCTTGATAGAACATGAGAACATGTTGCACATTGCACCTTGACTCTCTACCTATCCGACGGTATGCATATCATTACTTTGATTTCATACATGCTTTTTTTTAAATAAAAAAGAAGTACACAATCAAAAATAGCATAAAAGTTCAACATCGGTTTTCAACCTATAGCTCCGATACCGAGCAAAATAAACAATCGGGGTTTGTTACAAAATGTAGTTTGACCTTCTACATATCTAACGGTAAGCAAATCATTATATGCTGCACACACTGCACATGCTTTTTTTAAGTTCAAAAATGTTCAACATCGATAAGTACAAAAAAATGCATCATATGACTGCATGCGCGCCATCTATTTATTTACCTATGTAAGTTCGTTAATTCAAATAATGGTGCTGACACCTCCTACAGCAAGCGTGCCAATTGTGTATGAGCGTTCAATAGTAGCGATATCACTAGTCAAAAGTTGTTGTCACTAGCTAAAAGTTGAAAGTTAAGACAGAGCATATACATCTACACACCTACATAAGTGACGAGACACAGATGTCAGACTATACATACATATGTATGTAGATAAATGTATGTATGTATCTTCAAAATAGCCATATTGAGATTAGCGTTATGTATGGGCGAGCATAAAGTGCAGCAAACATATCTACATGTATGATCACCTAGGCATTTATGGGTGCCTATAAACTTTTGTTCCCACACGATGTTTGATCGTCCTATTGCTCGGTAACCAGGTGTTTTAGAAGAGTACAGTTTGTTGGATAGTGTAGCTGGACTCTTTACCTATTTGGTGGTATGCATAACAAGCTTGGCCGCGTGTAAGGTATATACACTTAAAAATATTTCGATGAACACAAAAAAGTGGAAAATCGAATTTTTTCAGTTTTTGCCCTACTGATCCGTTCCTGAACATGATAGAAAAGCGGGGTTTGTTGCACAGTATAGCTGGACTTTTGACCCACCCGACGTTATATTAACCGTACAAATTTTTTTGTTAAAGAAATTGTTAAAAAGTACACAATCGGTTTCCCACCCATAGCGCCATTTCCGGGCTTGATAGAAAATGGGGACTTGTTCCGCTGCAAGGACCCCAAAATCCGAGGCTTTTGGAGACCTCACAACATACATAAATAATCATAATAATTGAAGTTATATACATTGAATTTATATACATGAAATAATTAAAACAAATTTTACATATATATATATATTTACATACTTAAATTATTAAAACATACATACGTACACATAGAATAAGTGAGAAACTGTACGCAGCAATAAATTGTTATTATAAAATAACATTCTGCCTGCGTGCAGAATAGTATAAAAGGCGACGAAAACGCAAAGGAAATTAAGTAGCCTTTGTCTTGTCGTGTCGATAGGTATACTTGCCCGTGTGATCAACACCACCGGCAAACGTAGTGCACCTGAGGGTTTACACCTCACGAGCATTTATCTATATTCCACTGAGGGTTTACACCTCACTGGAACGAGGGCTGGTAGAGGGTTTACACCTCCACAGCGCCATACGAGAGAAGCAGTATCTGTATTATCATTTGGCATACTTGCCCGTGGGTTCAACACCACTGGCAAACGTAGTGTACCTGAGGGTTTTCACCTCATGAACACTCATTTACTTGTCGTAGAAATATCGAGTAGTACCTTAGGAACCGTGTACATATAGATTGTTTATAATAATAAATTTGTTGTAACGAACACAGCGTGTTTTTACTTTAGCAAACCCTTGGCAAGGCTGAGCTTACCCCAGCCAAGTGGAAAACCCCGTTACAGCGCATTGTAATTTGACTCTCTACCTATCCGAAACTATGCATATCATTACTTACATTTCATACTATACATGCTTTTTTTTAAGTAAAAAAGAAGTACACCATCAAAAACAGCATAAAAGTTCAACATCGGTTTTCAACCTATAGCTCCGATACCGAGCAAAATAAATAAACGGGAGTTGTACAAAATGTAGTTTGACGTTCTACCTATCCGAGGGTATGCAAATCATTATATTCTGCACGCACTGCACATCTACTTATTTACCTATGTATGTTCGTTAATTCAAATAACGGTGCTGACACCTGCTAAAGCAAGCGTGCCAATTGTGTATGAGTGTTCAATAGTAGCGATATCTCTAGCTAAAAGTTCGAAGTTAAGGCAGAGCAGATACAACTACACAACTACATATGTGACGAGAGACAGATGTCAGACTATACATACATATGTATGAAGATAAATGTATGTATGTATCTTCCAAATAGCCATATTGAGATTAGTGTTATGTATGTGCGAGCATAAAGTGCAGCAAACATATCTACATGTATGGTCATCTATTTTTGAACGCTTAATAACTTTTCCTCTCACACGAAGCTTGTTCGTCCTATTGCTCGGTAACCAGGTGTTTTAGAAGAGTACGGTTTATTGCATAGTATAGCTATACTCTTTACCTATCCGGCGGTATGCATAACATGCTTGTCCGCGTATATGGTATATACACTTAAAAATATTTCGATGAACACAAAAAGTGGAAAAAGTACACAATCGGTTTCCCACCCATAGCTCCGTTCCCGGGCTTGGTAGAAAGGTGATCATATGACTGCATGCGCGCCATCTATTTATTTACCTATGTATTTTCGTTAATTCAAATAATGGTGCTGACACTTGCTATAGCAAGCGTGCCAATTATGTATTGTCACCTCCACTTTTAATTAGTAGCAATATGTATGCGCGTATGTACATACGTACATACATATGTATACCTATAGTGGCTGTTGGTCAAGCGCCTACCAACAACCACACACGTCAACAAGACAAACTATCGCACAAAAAGGAGATGACAAAACTAACAAAGCGACCGGCCAGCTTAGTGGGGACGGCGTGGGTCAACAGCTAAGTGCAAGAACAACCACCACTAGCAAGAACAAAACCAAGTAAAATGATCAACGCTGACTTATATAAACGAAGATCGCACAACAATAATTAAACACTAGAGCAAAACTATTTTTATTTATTTATTTGTATGAAAAATAATTATGAATAATTACATTATATTAAAGGCAACTAGCAGCTGGGGCTATCGGCCAGTGTGGAAGTGTGGTCCAACCAAACTGGTTACGAACCCACTCGCACTACTCCCGTGCTACCGGAGGTAACTTTAACCCGCCTGTATGACTGGGCTCTGGGTGCGGGATGCTATAAAGATTGGTATGGGGAAAACGAAGGAGGCAACACTGTCGGCACGACAACTTCGGTGCTCCTACGGTGATGCCGCCAAACTCTGGTTCCGCCACTAGAACGCGAAACCAATAAATAACCACTGTGGGCTTCGATTGCCTTAATTTGTCCTGACACAAAAAAAAAACTAGGCTTCAACTGCCTCTTCTATTAACTGCCTCGTCTGGCAAAACACTACACAACTCGAATTTAAATATTTATATTTTTTCGCCTTCACTAATATATCGAACGCCCGCGCAAAAAGAGATGTTCACTTTCTCGTAGATTGTAAGAATCTGATCCGGCACGCACTTACGAGCCAGGCCGCAAGCTACGCGTCGGCCTTCAGAATTCTCAGGCGAGTGTGTATTGATGCCCAATCATTTGACGCCGCCCCCATTACCCAAAGGGACAGAGTTATATAGCGCACGCCACCATGGCACACCAAGTACACTGGGTTAATTTTCGCCTCGCCATATAAAAGAAAGGCGACACCCCTTTTTACGGAATACCCGCGCATAGCATTCCGTTTCCCTAATATTTGTTAGTGGATGAACCGTTTTGTCGAACACCTCCTTTTGGAGACTTATACCACTGGGTAGGCACACTCCGAATGCAACCGTGCCAACAATTTATGGCTTTGCATTATACAATTATTTGCAGACAGATGCCACTACCAACGCTTGGAGTGAAAGGAATAATAGGCAAAACAAAGGAAATGAACAAACAAACACAAAAGAAGTTTTTGCTGCGGCCAGTACGCGACAATTTCACCCCTTCCTCAACGAAAAGGAAGGAACCTTCCTTTTGGTCCGGGAACGGAAATCTCCTACCGTATCCTATCAATCCCTATATGGCCTCAACTCCTTAACGTTCCAAGTCCCTTTGCCTTACTCTCCAGGCATGTACTGTACATCTCGACGTCTGAGATTGTACTGCCTCACAAGCTTCTCACTCGCCTGTTCTATCATGGTTCTAATGTGGGCCCTAATTTCTTCGAGCCTCTTTGTCCGCTCCTGACATTTAATTTCTCTTGATCTCCTAAGCTGTCTATGAGTCTCTACTGCCTTCTACCGCCATTTCTCTATCGAAATTCACAAAATTCCTAACACTTCGTGCTGCGCTGTCCTAATACAGCATGCTACCTTCGCTATCTGTTGGTCCCATGTCCTCTGGTTCTCTGACACATAAGCCCTATGTGTCGTTTTAATAATCTGATTAATCCTCTCGGCCGGATTAGCCTGCGGGTGATAGTGTGCGGTGTACTGGAGTTGGACGCCATAGTCACCGCAGAGGCCCCGAAGCTGTCGACTCCTAAATTGGGGTCAATTGTCACACACAACCGACCGAGGAACTCCAAACAAAAGAAATACATTGTCCTCCAATTGCTTGCATACGCTTTTTGCCGAGTCAGTACGTGAAGGGAATAGGAGGGGAAATTTGTAGAAGTAGTCTACTACTGTCAAAATATACTGGTAGCCTTGTGACGACTTCACTAAAGGCCTACCTACACTACACAAATCATTTCCCAAGGCTCGACTGCCCTGGTCCTCTCTATCATACCCCCAGATAGCTGCGAATTTTCAGGTTTCACGTTTTACACGCCCTAACATACTTTACAATGTCCAACTTCATCCTCGGCCACTAGAATTTTTGTAAAACACGCGCAAAAGCCTTTTTCGCACCCATATGGCCCGCTAACGAATTATCATGACATTGTTTTATATTCTCACCTCTATCATTGCACCCTATTACTTAATTTCACTTTCGGGAATCACCGTAAACAGAAGGAAATCTCGACCTAATAAATTTGTAGAGGTTCCCACATTCATCTCTCCACGCTGGATACGACAAAGGCTTTTTTCTACTAACCGAATCATCCTTGCCAACCAAGGGCCGGCGGTAGTCACCTCAGCAATAACCGGCACTCTTCGGGATAGCATATCCGGGACCACACATTCCTTGCCTTTCCAATGGACTATATCAAAATCGTACTGTTGGAGCTTCAAAGCCAATCTAGCTAACCTACCACACGGATCCTTCAACTTATTCAACCAGATAAGCGAATAATGGTCCCATTTGTCCCTATTTAATCTAAGTCCTGCCCTATCTAATCTATCTAAGACAATCTTCAAATCTCTAAATGCTTCCAAAATCATTTGTAACGATAATAATGTCGTCCAAATACACAAAAACATTAAGTTCTAACTCTGGTCCTATGATCGTATCTATAAATCTCTGCCAAGTTTCTGGAGCATTATGCAAACCGTATGACTTCCTCTTAAACTGGAATAGTCTTTTACCTGGTACCGTGAACGCGGTGAAGGGCCTCGACTGCTCTTCCACCGGAATTTGCAAATACGCGGACTTAATATCCAGACTGGATAGAAACTTGCCATCCCTTAGCTTGTCTAAGGTCGCCGACACATATGGAAGGAGGTAGCTATCTTTCTCGGTACATTTATTCAAAACCCTGTAATCTAAACAAAACCTAAATGTACCATCTTTCTATCTGATCATTACAACTGGAGATGCCCCAGAACTATGTGATTTCTCTATCACCCCTTTGTCAAGCATATCCTTAATCTCCTCGTCCATACGCGACTGTATGACGGGAGACACAGGGGAATAACGCTGTTTCACAGATTCAACTCCTGCTTTTACCGTGATCTTATGCTCGACCAAATGGGTCCGGCCTAGCCCTTCCGGCATAGCCTGGAACGCCCCAGCTATTAGTTGACCTAATGCCCTAGATTCTCTATCACCTAACTCGGAGTGGTCCACTATTGCCACCAACGGTTCTGGTTCTGGCCGAGAAAACGACCACTTCATTCTCGATATATCCGGGATAATACCCGCCTTGGCCCAAAAATCCATGCCAAGGATTACGCCCTGAGGTAAATCTGGAACCACGAGGCATTCCAGGAGAACCGACTTGCTCTCCACCTCGATTGGCAACAAAACCGAACCCAAAAAATTCGAAACCTAACTCACCCTAATACCAAACGAACTCAATTTCTGCCAACCTAGCCGACCTATCACTGTTCTGGTCGCACCAGAATCCAACAAAGCCCTAAAAGTAAAACCATGGATCCTAATATCTAAATACGAGCGTTCGTCGTGACCGTCCGTCACCAACGAAAACGCCAGCCTAACTTCTTCAAAATCGACTCCTACATTTGCCAGCTGGGAGTTAGCAGGTTTACTAACTCGCCCTACTAGACCGCCTGTCCTGCCGTCCCAGGGGTCTATCCCCCGTTTCCCGGTCTGTTGTCCGACCTGACAACCCTATCGCTCGACCGAGAATTTGGACCGCTGTCCACCGGCCTATTATCCCTAATGCGCCCTGACCTGAAGGGGTTGTGGTTTCGCCCACCACCGGAAGTTGAACTTCGTTAGGTTCGCGGGGAGCCACTCGGCTTCGCTGCACACGCCGAGCAATCCCGCTTCATGATTCCAAGTCTACCGAAGCACTTTATCCCATTCCTACACACTGAAGAAATATGACCAAACCTCCTACAATTAAAGCATCGGGTATTTGACCCCGGCCTAAAACTATCAACACGGTCCGGCTCCGCTACCGCCGCGACCTCTATACCAGCCGGGACATAAGCGAAGTCAGGTTCCAATAATCCCTTGGCCATATGGCTCGGAGGGGGGACAAAAGCATCCACCGATGACCTAGCCGCCTCTAGTTGCCTACCCAAAGCAACTAGTTCGGAAATCGACCTTATGGCCACCAGTCCCAACTGGGTCTGGAAGAATGGTAGGAGATTCGCCCTAATCAATCCTAACATCCTTTTCTCAGATAAAGGCTCCTGAAGCCTACCAAACATTATCTTCATACCCGCTATATATATAGTCCGATGGACTCATTCGCTCCCTGAGTCCTTCGCCTAATCTCGTCTAGTAAGAGATCATCGTAGTTGGCGTGCAAAAACTCCAACTTCAACTCTCTTACCAGTTCCCCCCACATACCTAGAGTCTTCCTAACAGACCTAAACCATAATAACGCCTTTCCTGCGAACAAATCGACCGCGCCTCGGAAGAGTTGAGGTTGGGTCACACCGCGTGGACGTCCCACTTCGACAGGTTCACCGGTTTCTAAGACTCGACTGACTCTTCAACTACGCGACGTACCTCCACGGGCGGGGGTGCTATCGGGTCCGCACGAGTGGCACCCAAGCGCTCTGCCGAAACGATCTCCTTTTCTTCGGCTTCTTCGCTGCCGACTACCTCTTGTAATTCGGCGAGATGGAGCAACAACTTGCTCTTCAGCTCCATCTGCTGAGTCATCTCGCCGTCGCTTCCCGGTTGCGCCCGTTCTATTCGCGAAAGGCACCATTCAATTTTTGCCATCGCTTTCGCTCCATGCGATGGCTTGCCTCCACCCGAAACCGATATAATTAAGTTTTCTACCTCCTCCAGTTTCGTCTCGACCGCCGTCTTATCCTCATCGAAACTCATGGCTTCGACCGTACCGATTGGAAGGCCGCGTGCCTCCATCTTGGGACAACCGATTAATCTCCATGTTAAATAAAATAATAAATTAATTCGAAAAATAAAAAAAAAACAGGAAAAAACCAAAAAAAAATATTTATTTAAAAAAACTAATTTAAAAATAATCAAAAGTAAAAAAAAGATATTACCCTAATATTTTTCGCGTTGCCCTATACTGGCTCAACAAAAGAATCGATCACGTAAACAACAAAAGAGCCTAACCACAAAAAACAAAAAAAATTAATAAATTAAAAAACGAATATATTCTACTCTGACAACACAACAATTATGAAAACAATTTTTTTTTATAAAAAAAAGTTTTTTAGTCAAAAACACAAAAAAACCACAAAAATCCTTAATTAAACAAGAATCACAACCTAATTTTGGTAGGCTACTACTGGGTACTTCTGGACCAGTCTATACCCACTCGACATGAAATTTTTCCTACTAGTGTAAAACACTCCAATACAATATATCGCAACAAATTGCAAATTTACAAAAACAGAACGGACTCACCAAATTCCTTTGTACTAAATATACATTAATCAATCTGCCGATGGGCCTGGGTTCGACTCCCAATCTCTTCTTTACTTCCTCGCTACTTGCACTATTGAAATGCCTTACTAACAAAAAAAAAAAAGAAATAATTGTTAAATATTATAAAAACAAAAACCAATCGCTGAAACAAAATAGCAAAAATTTATCAAAACCAAAATGCTTTTAAATATCGGGCCCCACGTTAGGCGCCAATTGGTCACCTCCACTTTTAATTATTAGCAATATGTATGCGCGTATGTACATACGTACATACATACGTATACCTATAGTGGCTGTTGGTCAAGCGCCTACCAACAACCACACATGTCAACAAAACAAACTACCGCACAAAAAGGAGATGACAAAACTAACAAAGCGACCGGCCAGCTTAGTGGAGACGGAGTGGGTCAACAGCTAAGTGCAAGAACAACCACTACTATCAAGAACAAAACCAAGTAAAATGATCAACGCTGACTTAGATAAACGAACACTAGAGCAAAACTAAACGTATATGTACACACATCAAATAAGCAAAATATGTTTTTGGGGTGCACCCGAGGTGAGGTCCAAGATTACGAACCCACTCGCACTACTCCCGTGCTGCCGGAGGCTACTTTAACCCGCCTGTATGACTGGGCTCTGGGTGCGGGATGCTATAAGGATGGGTATGGGGAAAACGAAGGAGGCAACATTGTCGGCACGACAAAAGCAGACAAACGATAAAACGACAAAATGATACTTAGCAGTTACTCAGTCGGGTGTGAGTACCCAACTTCGGTGCTCCTTCGGTGATGCCGCCAAACTCTGGTTCCGCCACTAGAACGCGAAACCAATAAATAACCACTATAGGCTTCGACTGCCCTAATTTGTCCTGACACAAAAAAAAACTAGGCTTCAACTGCCTCGCCTGGCAAAATACTACACACTCGAATTTAAATATTTATATTTTTTCGCCTTCACTAATATATCGAACGTCCGCGCAAAAAAAGATGTTCACTTTCTCGTAGATTGTAAGAATCTGATCCGGCACGCACTTACGAGCCAGGCCGCAAGCTACGCGTCGGCCTCAAGAATTCTGAGGCGAGTGTGTATTGGTGCCCAATCATTTGACGCCGCCCCCATTACCCAAAGGGACAGAGTTATATAGCGCACGCCACCATGGCACACCAAGTACACTGGGTTAATTTTCGCCTCGCATAGCATTCCGTTTCCCTAATATTTGTTAGTGGATGAACCGTTTTGTCGAACACCTCCTTTTGGAGACTTATACCACTGGGTAGGCACACTCCGAATGCAACCGTGCCAACAATTTATGGCTTTGCATTATACAATTATTTGCAGACAGATGCCACTACCAACGCTTGGAGTGAAAGGAATAATAGGCAAAACAAAGGAAATGAACAAACAAACACAAAAGAAGTTTTTGTTGCGGCCAGTACGCGAGTGTTCCATAGTAGCGATATCATTAGCTAAAAGTTGCTGTCACTAACTAAAAGTTGGACGTTACCATAAGACATCTACACACCTACATAAGTGACGAGACACAGATGCCAGACTATACATATGTATGTAGATAAATGTATGTATTTATCTTCGAAATAGCCATATTGAGATTAGTGTTATGTATGTGCGAGCATGAAGTGCAGCAAACATATCTACATGTATGGTCATCTGTTTATGGGCGCCTATCAACTTTTCCTCCCACACGATGTTTGTTCGACCTATTGCTCGGTAACCAATTCGTTTAAAAGAGTACGGTTTGCTGCATAGTGTAGCTGGACTCTTTACCTATCCGGCGGTATGCATAACATGCTTGTCGGCGTATATGGTATATACACTTAAAAATATTACGATGAACACAAAAAGGTGAGAAATCGAATTTTTTCAGTTTTTGCCCTACTGATCCGTTCCCGGAAGTAATATTGTAGAAAACAAACCTACATAAGTGACGAGACACAGAAGTCAGACTATACATACATATGAATGTAAATAAATGTATGTATGTATCTTCAAAATAGCCATATTGAGATTAGTGTTTGTTGAAGACATGAGCAAAGACCTCATTGAACTCTAAACTTAAGAAATATATATATAAAATTCCTAATTAACTAAAAATGAAATACTGAATTACTTACCCTTATACTTACTCACCATGAATTTACTCCTAATTAAAATACTTGCCAGCAACCCCACTTCCGTTACTACTCTTAAGGAGAAACCAAAACAAAAATGTATAAATATGTATGTATTGGTAATTTTTAAGTATTGCATGAGTGCATAAGTTCGTGCCCGATTCCGCTGGATGCCGTACGAATCGTTTGAGAGTGGCGCTCGTGAAAGAAATATATACATATTATATATCGTTGGAAAGGTGACAGTCCGAACTGTAAATCAAGTATAAAATAACTTCATTTTGATTTGAGTTGCTTAGTGAAAAGACGCATGGAAGATGAACAACGAAAAAGATCATATGCGTCATATTATGTTATACGAATTCCGCAAAGGAAAAACAGTGGGCGCTGCAACTTAAGATATTCGCGAAGTTTATTTGGACCGTGCTCCAGCACTCCGCACAGTAAAGAAATGGTTCGCGAAATTTCGTTCTGGAGATTTTAACCTCGAAGATCAACCTCGCAGTGGACGGCCTTCTGAGCTTGATGACGATGTTCTAAGGACTTTAGTTGCGAATAACTCACGTATTTCGACGGAAGAGGTTGCCACTGAATTGAACGTCAACAAATCAACTGCGTTTCGTCGTTTAAAAAAGGTTGGGTACACTTTGAAGCTCGATACATGGGTGCCACATCAGTTGAGTGAAAAGAACAAAGTGGACCGTATGTCAACAGCAATTTCTTTGCTTCGACGGATCAAAAACGAACCTTTTTTGGATCGGCTCGTGACTGGTGATGAAAAATTGGTCCTGTACAACAATGTTCAACGCAAAAGAACATGGAAACAGGCACATGAAGGGGCGGAACCGATGTCGAAAGGTGGATTGCATCCGATGAAGGTACTACTGTGCATTTGGTGGGATATCCGAGGCGTGATCTATTTTGAGCTCTTGCCAGCTGGAGAAACGATCACTGCCAACAAGTATTGTCAGCAATTGGTCGAATTGAAGAAAGCAATTGATGAAAAACGTCCGATTTTGGCCAATCGCAAAGGAGTTCTTTTCCATCATGACAACGCCAGGCCACATGTTGCAAAACCGACCCTGGCCAAACTGAAGGAGATGAATTGGGAAATCATGCCGCATCCCCCATATTCACCCGATATTGAACCTTCTGATTATCATTTGTTTCGATCGCTGCAGAACAATTTGAATGGAAAAAAAATTTAAAAATGTGGAAGACGTCAAAAACCACCTTGACACCTTTTTCAACGAGAAACCGCGCGATTTCTATGAATCAGGCATCCGTAAATTGGTTGAACGTTGGGAGTGGATTGCCGAACATGATGGCGAATACATAATTGATTAATAAAAGCGCTTTCTTCAAAAAATTTCAATTTTAGTTTGCACTTGAAATCGGGCACGAACTTATGCACTCATCCAATAGTAAATAATAATTTTCGCTCGTTCCACCATCGAACGGTTGTGCCCCCTAAAAAATATAAAAGAAGAAAAACCTAAAGTGCTAAAGTTAAAAACCTTGTAACAAAAAATTAATAAGAAAATAAATCCATATATATATATAAACCGTACAAATAAACCGGTGTGTCCTAAGTTAATAAATAAATAAATATATATACATAAATATATGTATTATGAAAATATAATATTCAGCAGTGTTGAATTTATACATAGTGCCGAAACCCAATTACGGAGTGAACCTAAATAAAAAATTAAGGAAATAATATTCCTCAGTGTTGGTAGATTAAACAAAATAATCAAAGAAGACACAGGTAGACGGGGAAAGTGAATATCACGTTTAATATACATAAATAATCTACGTACACACACACATACATATTATATATTTTCTAAAACTAAGCAAAGGAGAAAGGTGGAGATATTGGATGAGTGCATAAGTTCGTGCCCGATTTCAAGTGCAAACTAAAATTGAAATTTTTTGAAGAAAGCGCTTTTCTTAATCAATTATGTATTCGCCATCATGTTCGGCAATCCACTCCCAACGTTGAACCAATTTACGGATGCCTGATTCATAGAAATCGCGCCGTTTCTCGTTGAAAAAGGTGTCAAGGTGGTTTATGACGTCTTCCACATTTTTAAATTTTTTTCCATTCAAATTGTTCTGCAGCGATCGAAACAAATGATAATCAGAAGGTTCAATGTCGGGTGAATATGGGGGATGCGGCATGATTTCCCAATTCATCTCCTTCAGTTTGGCCAGGGTCGGTTTTGCAACATGTGGCCTGGCGTTGTCATGATGGAAAAGAACTCCTTTGCGATTGGCCAAAATCGGACGTTTTTCATCAATTGCTTTCTTCAATTCGACCAATTGCTCACAATACTTGTTGGCAGTGATCGTTTCTCCAGCTGGCAAGAGCTCAAAATAGATCACGCCTCGGATATCCCACCAAATGCACAGCAGTACCTTCATCGGATGCAATCCACCTTTCGACATCGGTTCCGCCCCTTCGTGTGCCTGTTTCCATGTTCTTTTGCGTTGAACATTGTTGTACAGGACCCATTTTTCATCACCACTCAAGAGCCGATCCAAAGAAGGTTCGTTTTTGATCCGTCGAAGCAAAAAAATTGCTGTTGACATACGGTCCACTTTGTTCTTTTCACTCAACTGATGTGGCACCCATGTATCGAGCTTCAAAGTGTACCCAACCTTTTTTAAACGACGAAACGCAGTTGATTTGTTGACGTTCAATTCACTGGCAACCTCTTCTGTCGAAATACGTGAGTTATTCGCAACTAAAGTCCTTAGAACATCGTCATCAAGCTCAGAAGGCCGTCCACTGCGAGGTTGATCTTCGAGGTTAAAATCTCCAGAACGAAATTTCGCGAACCATTTCTTTACTGTGGAGCACGGTCCAAATAAACTTCGCGAATATCTTTAGTTGCAGCGCCCACTGTTTTTCCTTTGCGGAATTCGTATAACATAATATGACGCATGTGCTCTTTTTCGTTGTTCATCTTCCATGCGTCTTTTCACTAAGCAACTCAAATCAAAATGAAGTTATTTTATGCTTGATTTACAGTTCGGACTGTCACCTATATATAATCTATACTAATATTATAAATGCGAAAGTCGTTTCGTTTGCTGCGCTTTCACGCAAAAACTACTTAACCGATCATCATGAAACTTTGTACACATACTCTTGGAGGTATCAGAATGAACATAGGCTACTTTTTATTTAATAAAAGAATTTATTTTTTAAATAAAATAAAGAAACGTTTTTGTCCAATAGCCACAATAGAGCATATACATACGCATGCATAAAGTAACGCCCCATATGCACAGAGAGAGAGAGAGAGTGGGACTATACATATGTAGCTGCATTGTGAGTAGTGCATTTGAGAGTAGTGTTGTATGTGTGTATGGGAGTATACAGTATACAGCATACATATCTACATGTATGGTGGCCATAAAATGTAAACATACAAGAGAGAGAGTGGGACTATACATAGGTATAGGCACATATGTAGCTGCATTGAGAGTAGTGTGGTATGTGTGTATGGGAGTATACAGTATACAGTATACATATCTACATGTATGGTGGCCATAAAATGTGAGCATACATACGTACATGTATGGTGGTGGCCTGGTCATCTATTTGCTGAGCGCTACGTTAACGCCATCTAGCGGGTAAAAGCTAAAAATATTTTACATCGACTTCAGCAAGTACATACGGATATGACTTTCAATGAACATATTTACAACCAAACGCTAATTCTAATTGAAAACAAGGTTTTCACAATGGTTTGAAAAAAATTAGATGATTTTGGGATGAAAAGCCCTCAAAGAGATAATGAGGATGATTTCAACAATGAAAATGCTCGAGAGTTAGATTATGATTTCATAGCACTGCAGCGACAAGTAGAAGAATTAATCCCTTTGTTACTTCCAGAGCAGGCTCATGTTCTCCATCAAGTTTTACGTAGAATAGAATACGGTAAAGGTGGACTCTTCTTTCTCGATGCACCAGGTGGAACCGGAAAGACGTTTTTGCTCAACTTATTATTAATGTACTTCAGAAAAAACAGAAAAATAGCAGTTGCAGTAGCTTCGTCGGGTATTGCCGCGAGGCTTTTAAACGGCGGCCGTACGGCACATTCCGTTTTGAAATTACCATTAAACCTTGCACATGAAGATTCGCCCATCTGTAATTTCAGTAAAAATAGTTCTCGAGGTAGGATGCTGCGAGAATGTAAGCTTTTAGTGTGGGATGAATGTACAATGTCTCACAAAAAGGCTATAGAAGCTTTGAACCGGACTCTTCAGGACCTGCGGGATAGTACAGATATAATGGGAGGAATGGTAGTTTTACTGGCTGGTGATTTTCGTCAAACCCTTCCAGTTATTCAGAGGGGTACACCAGCAGATGAAATTCAAGCATGCTTAAAATCATCGAGCTTATGGTCGAGAGTTGAAAAGCTGAGCATAAAAACAAATATGAGAGTGCATCTTTATAATGACGTGGATTCAGGACGTTATGCTGAAATGTTATTGAAAATTGGTGATGGTCGTTTAGATGTTGATGCTGAAGGTTGCGTATCACTTTCAAGAGAATTTTGTAATTTAGTAGAAAATGATGTGGATCTCATTGCTCATTTTTTTCCCGAATTGTAACAGAATTTGGGTTGTGATCAGTGGCTGTGCGCAAGAGCAGAATTAAGTACCATACCTCATATCCTGTAGAGTTTTTAAATTCACTTGAATTGTCGGGTGTACCATCACATAAGCTTCAGTTGAAACTAAATGTACCAGTAATGCTTATGCGAAATTTAAATGCTCCTCTGTTATGTAATGGAACACGACTTCGGATAACGAAATTGGGACAGAATATACTTGGTGCTACTATTTTAACAGGTGTCGGTAAAGGAAAAAGTGTAATCATACCTCGGATTCCAATTATTCCCACTGACCTTCCATTCCAATTTAAAAGAGTTCAGTTTCCCGTCAAACTTAGCTTTGCCGTAACTATAAACAAAGCACAAGGACAGACATTACAGGTAGCACGAGTGCATTTAGAAAAGTCATGCTTTTCTCATGGTCAACTATATGTAGCCTGTTCGCGTGTGTCTAATGCCCGGAATTTACAAATATTTACACCCAACGGAAAAACGTACAATATAGTTTATAGAAATATCCTTGACTAATAATCTGCATTTTATATTTTCAATTGTTACCATTCCGAATTATTTATTTTCTTTGACATATATATTTTAATATTTGTTGTATTGATTCAATAAAGCATACTTTGAAATTTGAAACTTCATTGCATGTAGTAATTTTTTCAAATAGATAATCTCAGACAAGCAATAAAATATATTCTTTATATTGATCCGTTTGTACTATAATGATCTCTTATTGGATGGATTTAATGCGAGCGAAGCCGCGGGTAAAAGCTAGTATGTATATATTTCTTTTACGAGCGCCACTCTCAAACGATTCGTACGGCATCCAGCGGAATCGGGCACGAACTTATGCACTCATCAATACATATAATTCTAATGTCATATATACATTACATACATATACAGATGTGCAAAAACGAAAAATATAATATATCGTATATAAAGATAAATATAAAAAATTAAACATTAAATACATAAAATTAAAGTGAACGGTTACAAAAAAAAGACAAAAAAGTTTCCTTATTGCGATCGAAGTGATAGCTAGCGAGAGTGCAGTGTAAAAACAAATAATAATTATATGCATTTTTAATGTGGAAAAAAATTAAAAAATTAGGTGAAAATAAAAAAACACAACATATAAAAAACAAATAAAAGTGTCGTGAAAACATAAATAAAACAATTCAACATATAAAAACACTCACATATGTATGTATATTTACAAAAATTTTAATAAAAAAAAACAATAATATATATAAAATTTACAAACAAGTGGTGTTTAAAAAAAAAAACAAAATCTAACCATTTACATATATGCGGTAAAAATAAAAAAAAATTATCTGCATACATACGCACAGAAAAGCGGTGAACATAAAAAGTAGTGAAGAAAACAAAATATAAACGAAAAATATATATTATATATAAGTATATACGTACATACATACATATACAATTACGTACATATGACAGAAAAAATAAAAAATTAAAAAAAAGAAGTGGAAAATAAAATACAAACTGACATACAAAAAAACAAGAGAAAAAAAGGAAAAAGGAATTAAATAAAATTTGAGAAAAAAAATATAATTATTTACAAAATTTATATAATCAAGAACGAAACAAATACACACGTTAATAAGCAGACCAAGGTGGATAGCAAAACCTCAACAACACACAGGAGACAACACTCCTCCGTCCCGTCCCCAGAACAAAGTTTTGGTCTTTACAAACCGTTTCTCTCCCTAGGCTGGAACTTTGGGGCGCAGTTTTACTAGCAAAATTAGTAAAGCAGATCCGATCCTCCCTAAATCTGCCATCTCATTAACTAATTTTGTGGGCAGACTCCTCCATTGTATTAGCATGGCTGGAAAAACCCCCATGGACGTGGAAAACATACGTAGCGAACAGGATGTCTCAGATCCTCGAACTCGTGAATAATGCTACATTTCTCCAACGCTGACAACCCAGCTGATCTAGGTACGCGTGGAGCTAAATCCCAAGAGCTCGTCAACTGTACACTCCGGTGGAAAGGCCCCGAGTGGTTAACTAGGCCATCCCCTCTTTGGCCGAAAAGTTCACCAACTCATTCGTCCCCTCCCGAACAACTACAAATTGAAGCATTCCACGCTTTAGAATCTCCTGATTTTCTAGACCGTTTCTCCTCCTTTTCCACCGCTCTTAGAGTAACAGTATTTCGTTTCGCGCAAAAGGCTAGGAAACTGCCAAATCTGCCCTCTACCACTCTCACTCAAAGCGACATAAAGTTCGCAAAAACTCGTCTCATAGCTGTTACCCAGCGAAAATACTTCGGAAAAACCATCACAGCACTGGAGTCGAAATTTCCGATAGAAAAAAGAGATCCTCTACGTACTCTCAACCCCTTCTTGGAAAAATCAGGACTGCTGCGTGCAAATGGACGTCTCACTCATGCCGCCCTCAGCAACGATGAGCGCCATCCAATTATCATCCCCGATAATTCCCGATATTGCTCCCTCCTCCTCGAGTTCCTCCACTCAATATACGCGATATACAAGCAGAAAATGAGCACGCAACCGATGGCAGCGCTACCCCCTGGACGGGCCACATATACACTTCCATTCCATACTACCGGTGTAGATTTTGCCGGCCCATTCCTCGTCTAAACCTCGACTCTCGGCCAAGCATCCCATTCCAAAGCATACGTGTGTGTATTCGTATGTTTGTCGACAAAGGCCATTCATCTGGAAGTATGCTCCGACCTAACAACAGATGCGTTTAAGGCAGCATTCGAACGATTTGAAGGACGAAGAGGCATTCCCCACAAGATAATGTTCGACAACGGCAAAACCTTCGTAAGAGCACAGCGCAGCCTGCAAAGAGAACTATCCGCCTTCCTTGAAGAAGTTTCGGACAAAACCACAACGGAATATGCCATTCACGGACTTACATGGCAATTTATACCGCCTATGGGAGGACTTTGGGAAGCGGCAGTGAAAAGCTTCAAATCTCACTTCACTAAAGTCGCTGGAAATCAAAAGTTCACCTTCGAGGAGTTTACCACTCTCCTAATACGCATCGAAGTGGTACTCAATTCCAGACCACTATCTCCTATGTCTCAAGATCCCGAAGACTTGAAGGTATTAACCCCAGGCCACTTCTTACGAGGCGCGCCCTTACTCTCGATCCCTGAGCCAAACTCAGAAAATCTCTCACTCATTAATAAATGGCAAAAATTAAGAGTACTCTATCATCAGTTCAGCAAGCGCTGGAAAACTGAATATCTCCACCATCTTCAAAAACGCTATAAATGGAAAGGATCCCAGCGAAATATGAAGGAAGGTGATCTCGTCGTCATCAAAGACGACCTCATAGCCCCAAACGAATGGCAACTAGGTCGCATAACGAAACTTCATCCCGGAACCGACCAAAACGTTCGCGTGGTAGACATCCGCATTCAAGGCGGGACGGTCACCCGCAACATAACCAAACTCTGCCTTCTGCCACCCGCTTAGCTTATACATCCCCCTCTCCCTCTCTCTCTTGAAAAGCTAAACTCTGCACACCTCCACTCTCCATCATCTCATACTAAAATTGCTTTTCGAACGATGTCTTTTCAGATCACAGAACTTTGGCAAGTGTCGGCTGTGCTGCCGCACCCACTCATTGCGCCACTGCCGTTCGTTCCTGGCAATGACTCCAGACGAGCGATATGAGTCTGCGAAGGTGCACGAATATTGCATTAATTATTTGGCGACATCGCACGCGACGGGAAGCTGCAACTCTCGAGACAGCTGCCACCGCTGTGGACTTGCACACAACACTCTGCTGCACAGCTCCACACGCACGCCATCAACACGAGCCACGCCCAGCAACTCGAAAAGAGCCCCCAAACCATCACGCGGTAAACCTGTTGCCAGTGGACGAGTCCCAAAAAGAGCAGGTGACCGAAAAGTTGACGCCCCAAAATCCGGAAGGCATTCCACCTCGGCCCTCAAACGTCGACTCACTGGCCTACTCAGCGAAGCCAAGAAGGCACTACAACAACTGGAAGAATTGGTGCATGTTACGACCCCGTAGGCCCCCCGGCATGTTGAAGACATGAGCAAAGACCTCATTGAATTCTAAACTGAAGAAATATATATATAAAATTCCTAATTAACTAAAAATGAAATACTGAATTACTTACCCTTATACTTACTCGCCATGAATTTACTCCTAATTAAAATACTTACCAGCAACCCTACTTCCGTTACTACTCTAAAGGAGAAACCAAAACAAAAATGTATAAATACGTATGTATTGGTAATTTTTAAGTATTAGTCAAATAATAATTTTCGCTCGTTCTAACATCGAACGGTTGTGCCCCCTAAAAAATATAAAAAAAAAACCTTAAGTGCTAAAGTTAAAAACCTTGTAACAAAAAATTAATAAGAAAATAAATACATATATATATATCAACCGTATAAATAAACCGTGTGTTTCTTTTCAAAACCTAAGGAAATATATAATAAAATAAACCGGTGTGTCCTAAGTTAATAAAAAAATAAATATATATACATAAGTATATGTATTAAGAAAATATAATATTCAGCAGTGTTGAATTTATACAGTGTTATGTATGTGCGAGGATAAAGTGCAGCAAACATATCTACATGTATGGTCATCTATTTATGGGCGCCTATTAACTTTTCCTCCCACACGATGTTTGTTTGCCCTATTGCTCGGTAACCAGGTGTTTTAGTAGAGTACGGTTTGTTGCATAGTTTAGCTGGATTCTTGTCCGCGTATATGGTATATACACATAAAAAGATTTCCACCTACATAGGTGACGAGACACAGAAGTCAGACTATACATACATATGTATGTAAATAAATGTATGTATGTATATTCAAAATTGAGATTAGTGTTATGTGTGTGCGAGAATAAAGTGCAGCAAATATATCTACATGTACCTGACGGTATTTTAACCGTTATTTTTCCGTCATGCTGTACAAGTTTTTTTTTGTTAAAAAAAGTGTTAAAAGTACACAATCGGTTTCCCACCCATAGCTCTGTCCCGGGCTTGATAGAAATTACGTGTTTTTTTTTAAGTAAAAAGAAGTACACCATCAAAAATAGCATAAAAGTTCAACATCGGTTTTCAACCTATAGCTCTGACACCGAGCAAAATAAATAATCGAAGTTTGTTGCAAAGTAGTTTGATAGTTTCTACCTATCCGACGGTATGCAAATCATTATATGTTGCTGTTCACGCGTGGGTCCCTTCGTAAGCCTTCCGAAATTAAACTACTCACGTATTCGATTTAATTGTACACGTATTAATGTTTTTATTTAATTAATTTTACAAAATATGTATATCAATGTTTTATTAGAAAATTGTATAGTGTATAAATGTCCATATGATTTTATTAAATGTATAATTTAGCTTATTTAATTTGGAATACATACAATATAGGTTTACTCAGATATTTTAGAATGTTTATAGAAGTCACTTTTTGTATGACTGTTTGATTATGTTATTAAATTTGGTTTTAAATATTTTTATCCCGTGCGCGCTTGCCGATGTATTGGCGAGAAATCTCGTATTTCGTTTGGCAAGCACGGCTTATATAGCTGCATGCGCTGTGTAAGGTTCGGTAGGGTGCGCACACAAAATTAGGGTGGTGTCCTGTTTAAGCGTACGCTTAAACATACTGGGCCACCCTGCACGAAGTGCTGAATTAAATCCGTTGGGTGCGATGGAAACAAAGATTTCGTGGAGGCCGTGTATAGTGCTGGTTCACTCTGTGGTTTCGTATGTTATTTCCGCTGTTGCGTTTTCCTTCGGAGTGAAAACCCATGACCCGATTTGGCTGTCCGTTTCCTGGAAAGAAAAAGTCGGAAGTATACTGCAGCGGAAAGTGCTTTTTCTTAATTTTTCTTTTATTATTATTTGGATGACGCAGTCATGAATGAGTGTCATGCTGCCGATATATGTAATGCGTCCGGGGAAAAACTCTGATCTATGGGTGATCAGAGTATGAAACGAGCAAATCTTCTCATGAGGTGAGCAGTGCGATTGCGTGTTATTTCTGTTGACTGATTGGGAATAATGATCTGGGGTGATCATCACAGCTTTTTGTGTACTTTGACTCGGGGAGGTCAAAGTTGTGTTTCTCTGTGTGTCTGGACTCGGGGTGGTCAAGTGTGTCTGTTTGTGTTTATTTTGACTAGGGGAGGTCAAAGTTGTGTTTCTCTGTGGGTCTTGACTCGGGGTGGTCAAGTGTGCCTGTTTGTGTTTATTTTGACTCGGGGAGGTCAAAGTTGTGTTTCTCTGTGGGTCTTGATTAGGGGTGATCAAGTGTGCCTGTTTGTGCTTATTTTGACTCAGGGAGGTCAAGGGCACAATTCTTTTATTTAGTCGGTCATATCCATGAGCTGGGCTTATGTGCAAAAGAGAGTTATGCCTTTTATTGCAAGTCAAGCATGTGTTTTGTGATGTGCACCGTTTAAGGGTATGGTGCAACGCAAGACAATTTACACAAATGTTATTATTTTTTATAAATTTGTACCGTTGGGATATCGGCAGTTTCTTTAATTGCTTGCAATGCTTGAGAGTGTGATTCTTTTGGCACAATTTACACGATTGGTGGCTATTCTGTGGAGAAATAATAGATTTAGTTATGTTATGCGAAGTAGGGGATTTCGCGAGCTTGTGTTCAACGCATTCTTTAATTTCGAATTGCCTGTAGAGGAGTTCTTTCATTTGTTGCGATGTTGGGCACTGCTTTCGGGATGCGAGTGATTGTTCCCATAACATTAGATAATTTTCTGGTAATGTGGATGAACATATATTCACCAGAATTGGGTCCCAGCTTTCAGTGGGTGTGCCGAGAGTTTCGAGCACTGATAAACAATAAGTGATTGTTGAGTAGAAACCAATAAACTCTTCACTGGTTTTTTTTCGAACTTTGGGTAAGTTCAATAATTTTGTGACCTGATTGTCGACTAATTGGCGCTTGTTTTCATATCGGGAGTGGAGAGCATCCCAAGCCAATTGGAAATTGTCGTTGGTTAAAGCGAACTGTTTAACTATATCTCCTGCTTGGCCTCTTGTCTTATACCGGAGATGGTATAACTTTTGAGCTGGAGAGAGCAGGGGGTGGTTTATATATACGGTACTGAACATATCTCGGAAAGACGGCCACTCATCGTATCCACCATAAAATGTTTCAGTGTCACAGGGCGGAAGCAGGAGATACACTTCCGATTGTTCAGCCATTTTAGGAGTTTGTCCTATTTGGGATCTAGAACTTGGCTGATTCACTGCACTAATTAACTTTCGTTGCTCTGCAATTTTTGCTTTAGTGTTTTCATAAGTATCAGTGTTAAATTGATACTTCCCTTCCGCCAGCGCAAGGAAATTCGCGGGGAGGTCTTCTTTGTCTTTTTGGAATAATACATCATATGCGTCTTGAACTTGTTTATAGCAATCGTCAAGAGAATTATTTTTAATTTTCAGGAGATTTTCTGAAAATTCCTCTATGGGGAAAGAGGTGAATCTGGCACAATATTTTAGTGTGGTTTGCTTTTAGTTGCTACATGAAGAGAAGCAGCAATAGTGGCGGGGTGTGCCGTAAGTTGCGTTGGAGATTTCTTTGAGGGTATCTTGGATGAGATACTTAGCCGTGGACTTTGATCTTTCGGCATTTTGAAATATTGAGTTGTTTAAGTTTATTTAAATTTTTAATTTATAATTCTTGTTTTTAAACAAGTTTACACTTAGCCTCGGGGATTTAGTGTTGCAGGAAATTGGGTGTAGTCGAGAACTACTTGTATATAAGGGGGCCCAGAAGTGTTTACTGCTGGGTTGGAATGCAGTTTGTATGTATGTATGTTTGTGCGTATGCTTGCAATGTTATGCTTCAGTTGAAATGAGAGCGAGTTAGATCAATATTTTTCAATGCACTCAGCGGCTGCAGTATATGTGCGCTTGTGTGTTCGCGGTAATGCTTAAGCTGTGCTTGAGAAAGCACAAAAGAAAATAGAAAAACAGAGCACAAGAGGGAATTTGTGCGTTTATGCTACTCTTTAAATGCCAGAAGAGAAAGATTATAGTCGAAAGTTGGTATTTGTAAGTATGTACGTATTTTAATGAAGTGATCGTGGGAATGGATGCACTAATTTTTGACCAATTGTTTTTGTTGAGAATGGACGCAGGAGAGTGCCTATTTTTTTTCTTTGGAACACTATTGAGAAAAGTGTTGTAATAAATTCTCTTGGATATGTATGTAAGTTAACACGGTATACGCCGAAATACCTTTCCCACGATCTACCTTTCCCACGATCTACCTGAGCTTATGCAGCAACACAACTTCCGCCGTGGACAATATCCCACAGGCAAACGACACCACACGCGCAATTGCCAAAATGCTGACTCCACACCGTCGCTACATGAGAACGTTTGGCCAGCCAGCCCACAACAACAACGATATGCAATTGCACCTGTTTTGCAACGTGACTTGTAAGCATAAATTGGCTGTAAGATAAAAATGTATTGTCAGTTCTAATTTTAAGTTTGGATAATAAAGTGAGCTTAACCGCTCTTGAGTGAGCTTAACCGCTCTTTAGTGAGCTTAACCGCTCTTCAAAAAAAAAAAAAAACAAAACTTTATTTTTTTTTAAATCTATAAATGCAATAGATTAACTGGCGCCCAACGGCCAGTCGCGTCCGCTCGTGAAAGTAGCAAATCGGTGTTTTTCGACCATCGCGTGTGATTGTGTTGCAAAAAGGCCCTGATAAGTGCCAAAAACCCGGTCTTGTGAAACGAGAAAGGCCCTCAAGTAGTGCCAGGAACGCGGCAGGACCCTTATAACAGGGATAACTTCGATTGAAGAACGCCCGCACCCACGAAGAGTGCGCAACGTTGGACCTTTAGTAGCAGTTAAGCAAAACGGACCATCCACATGCGCCGTGGGATACCCTTAATGTAAGAATAATTTATAAGTTATTTTAGTGCAAGAGATAATAATAAATAAATTTTTTATAATTTATTCAAGTTATAAAGTATAATTTTTATATCCTTTGCTTGTGTTATTTAAAAACAAAAAAAAAAAAGGAATAGTGAAAACTCTATATTATAAAGCTAGTTTTAAGTTCATAACACATTAATAATACCTAAGGCTTGTACAGCCAATAAAATAAATTAAAACAAAGGCCGCGATTCACCACCTTTAAGGGGGACCCTCCGGTCATATAATTTAAACACAGCTCTGCGATTCACCACAAAAGGGACCCTCCAGAGACTGATCAAAATAAAACAAAATATACACAATTTTTTTTAAGTGAAGAAAAAAAAGTTTAAAATGAATCAGGATTCGATTATTAGACCTCCTGTCCTTAGACAACCCCCCAGTGCGCCAGTACCACCCAATCCATCCCAGCCTGCCAATGCCACCCCAGAATTTAGGGAGATCATAAGAAATCTTATGACAGAAATCCTCCAGACAGACAGTTCAATTCTACACAGGGATAATATACAACAGCAAATTGCAGAACAGACAATCGACGAACGCTTTAGGGACAATATTTCAGATATGGACAAAGTGCCAGATGTTGTTCGTTCCTTACGGGAATTTAATGGCAAGCATACTGAATTTAGTAGTTGGAAGAAAAGCGTAGAGAGGATACTTAAAATCTACGAACCATCAATAGTTACGCCAAAATACTTCGGTATTTTGAATGTTATAAGAAACAAAATAGTTGGAAGTGCAGATGCTGAACTTGAAGCTTATAACACGCCACTAAATTGGAAGGCACTTTCTCGCTGCTTTACAACCCACAATGCCGATAAAAGAGACCTTAGCAGCCTTGAATATCAGATGACCTGCCTGATACAAGGACAAAAAACAGTTCAAGAGTTTTACGCCGAGGTCTACACACATCTTTCCCTAATCCTTAACAAGATATCATGCATGGAATTCAACACCGAAGCTATGCATGTACTCACAAATACATACCGCGACAAAGCACTGGATACCTTTGTAAGAGGACTATCAGGTGATCTTTCAAGGCTTCTCGGCATGAAAGAAACCTCCGACTTACCCGAAGCCCTCCACCTCTGTATAAAACTGGAGAATCAAAATTATAGGTCGATTCACGCCAATAACCAATACAATATGCCAAAAGGAACAAATTTTCGCCCAATTCTATTTCAAAAAAAAAAAAAACCCTTCATTCCTCCAAGGAAATTCCAACCACAGAATCATCCTTTTTATCCAAATCTTGCCTATATCCCTCAACCAAATTTCCCTTCACAATCTCAGAACCAGCAAAACTTTTATCAACAGCCATCTTACCAACAACCCACATACAGGCAATCTCAACATTTACAACCATTTTACTTTAATAAACCTTTCAACAACCAGACATTTAATAACCCACCGCCAAGACCAACGGAACCAAAACCTCCCGTACCCATGGAAGTTGATCACTCACTACAGACTAGGAACGTAAATTATATTAATAGACCAAATAACAATAATTACCCGCAAAAGCGACCACCACTCGCACAGTCGCACCAATATAACAAAAATATTCCAAACGAGATTCAAAGAGTAAACCACATCTCTCATAGTATTGAACCCACTACAACTGAAACTCATAATGACTATAACAACCAAGATTACTACCGCGGATATCAAGACCAACAATGGCAGGACTACTATAACACGTAGGTATGAATAACAAGATCAACACGATCAGTACAACGAAAATGAATACGCAGACGTTCATTTTTTAGACTAAACTCCTCATCGCTTTCTTATTTCGAATGCAAGACAATAAAAATTATATTCAACCTTCTCTATAAAAAAACCCTAAACCAAACGACAATGTATTTTTTGCAAACTCCGTAAGCGGAAAAAACAGTACATCTCACCACACAGAACTTAATCTATTTGGTCGTAAGGATAAAAAACTGAAATTTTTTATCTTACCAACCCTCAAATCCTTTCATGCTATCATAGGTAACGATAGTTTGAAAGCCCTCAAAGCCGTTATTTACACTTCAAGCGATTGTATGCTAATCGAAAATAAAGTTAAAGTCCCCATCAGACAACAAATGCCCAAATCAGTTAATAACATAGAGATTAAAACAGGACATATGACTCCAGAACAAAGAACCATTATCGAAAATCTAGTGCACCAGTTTACCACACTATTCGCCGAGCCCAACACAAAATTAACATATACTACGATAATCGTTGGTGAAATTCGGACAACCAACAACTCTCCAGTTTATACCAAATACTATCCTTATCCAATGTCTTTGAAAAACGAAGTAGAAAGGCAAGTCAACAAACTTCTCGAGGACGGAATCATCCGACCATCCCATTCCCCATACAACTCACCTGTTTGGATCGTAAATAAAAAGCCAGATTCCTTAGGGAATAAACAATACAGACTAGTAATTGATTATCGAAAACTCAACGCAGTTACCATTACAGATAGATACCCTATCCCAGAGGTAAGCGAAGTCCTTGCACAATTAGGGCGCAATAAATTCTTCTCAGTTATTGATCTAAAGAGTGGATTCCACCAAATACCACTAAAGGTATCAGATATTGAAAAGACTGCATTTTCCATCAATAATGCCAAATACGAGTTCACCCGGCTCCCCTTCGGACTAAAAAACGCACCATCTATTTTCCAACGTACCCTAGACGACATCTTAAGACTACACATTGGAAAATTATGCTATGTCTATATAGACGACATCATAATTTTCAGTAAAACAGAACAAGAACACGCAAATAACTTAAAAACAATTTTTGATACATTAAGAAAGGCTAACATGAAAATTCAGCTTGACAAATGCAAATTCTTTGTACAAGAAGTCGAATTTTTAGGTTTTATAGTTACAGCGGAATGAAAGCAAACCCACAAAAAGTAGAAGCAATAGAAAAAGTACCCTTACCAGTAACACTAAAGGACCTTAGATCGTTCTTAGGAATGTCAGGATTCTACAGACGTTTCATTAAAGACTACGCAAAGATAGTAAAACCTCTAACTGTTATTTTAAGAGGAGAAGAAGGACGATTAAGCAGACATCTATCAGCCAAAACATCAATAACCTTAAGTAAAGAAGCAATCGAAGCTTTCAACAAAATTAAAAACTCACTTACATCCAACGAAGTAATGTTACAGTAACCCAATTTCAATAAGGAGTTCCACTTAACAACCGATGCCTCCAACTATGCAATAGGAGCAGTGCTCGAGCAGGACAATAAGCCCATTCTCTTTATATCAAGAACTTTGACAAAGACCGAAGAAAATTACGCTACCAACGAGAAAGAAATGTTAGCGATAATTTGGGCTTTAAAGACATTAAGAAGCTACCTCTAACTTACGCACTCAGCAATAGGAATAACAATGGTAAACTAAAAAGATGGAAAGCCATCTTAGAAGAATACAATTACGAATTAAAATACAAGCCCGGCAAAACGAATGTTGTCGCAGACGCGCTATCCAGGACTCTCCAAAACTCACAAGTTAACTCTTTGACCGCAACTCGTCATAGTGACGAAAGTTCTTCCCAATCATTCATACCATACACAGATGCCCCCGTAAATGTATTTAAAACCCAATTAATTTTTTCAATAGACGAAACATCCTCATATCAGTTCAAAATAATTTTTCCAACCTACCACAGACACCTCACAGTTGAACCCCAATACAACGAAGAAAAACTGACAAGCATTCTTAAACGTTATCTTAATCCGTCCGTAATAAATGGCATAATCACCGATGACCCTCTTTTAGGCCAAATTCAAACAATCTACTCTACCCATTTTAACCGCTATAAAACAAGATACACAAGAAAATTGGTAACATTGAATTGATAACATTGGAAAACAAAGCACAGCTATTAGAAAAGTTTTATTTCCCCATATGAACGCAAAAATTAAAAAAAATTGTAAAACAATGCAAAGTCTGTTTAGAAAATAAATACGAAAGACATCCAGTGAAACCCATATTAAAAGCTACTACCATTCCCAACTATCCAGGCCATAATGTTCATATAGATCTTTATTTAACCAACAAAAGAGTAATACAGTGGAACCTCTGTATTTACCTTTATTACCTTCATGTTGGAAAACCAGTACGGTATAGAAATTTTTAAAACCCCACCATACAAAAGATCGGTGAACGGACAAATAGAACGTTTCCTCTCAACCCTCTCGGAATTATTACGTTGTACTAAAGCGGAAAACACACACACCGATTTTGAAGACCTCCTAAACAGATCCTTACATATGGTAAATACAATTATTCCATTCATTCCACAACTAAACGAAAACCCATAGAAGTATTTTTCGGAAGAACGATAGGAGCAAACCCAATAGAATTAGACAGACAGGAAAATATACAAAACTTAAAATATAAACAAGAAAAAGATCTAGCACTTCATAATAAAAACAGACAAGACTTTAAGACTTTCCAAACCGACGACGTTATTTACGCAAAGACTAACATACGATTAGGAAATAAATTATCACCCCGCTACAGAAAGGAAATAGTTAAAGAAGATAAAGGCAATACAGTAATAACAATATCAGGACGAACAATTCATAAAAGCCATATTAAACAGTAAATTTAACACATATCCATTTACAGGATTTTGCTTGCCTTGTGCAATGCAGAAACACAAATTTTCGATTATAAAGGGTGGTTAAATTTTCAAGGGCCGATGTTGATTTTGAATAAAACACAAACTATTTAGGAAATTATTGAAATTTTATTTTATTATGATATATTGGTATTACTCAATTATGTATGTAACAAAATATCGGCCAAATGAGCGCCGCGACCTCGGCGGCACACCTCCATACGATGGTCCAAATTTTCGATGACGCTGAGGCATAATGGAGTTTCTATGCCGTTAATGTGCCGAATTATCTCATCCTTTAGCTCTTGAATTGTTGCTGGCTTATCGACGTACACCTTTTCTTTCAAATAACCCCAGAGAAAAAAGTCCAACGGTGTCAAATCACATGATCTTGGGGGCCAATTGACATCGCCATTACGTGAGATAACACGGCCATTGAATTTGTTGCGCAAAAGAGCCATTGTTTCGTTAGCTGTGTGGCAAGTGGCACCGTCCTGCTGAAACCACATATCGTCCACATCCATATCTTCCAATTGTGGCCATAAAAAATTCGTTGTCATCTCACGATAGCGAACACCATTCACAGTAACTGCCTGACCGGCCTCATTTTGGAAAAAATACGGCCCGATGATGCCGCCAGCCCATAAACCGCACTCTTTATGGGTGCATTGGTTCGACAATCACTCTTGGATTCTCATTCGCCCAAATGCGGCAATCCTGTTTATTGACGAATCCACTGAGGTGAAAATGTGCCTCATCACTGAAGATGATTTTCTTCAAAAATTTTCATAATAAGTCTGGATAACTTTAACACGTTGTTGGATTGTGTATCTCTCCATGGTTCAAATTGAGTAAGTCTGAAATAGAGAAATGTTAAATTAAATTCGGAAAAAAACTTGGCGTTTAGGTGTGGTTCACATTCAACATCGGCCCTTACAATTTAACCACCCTTTACGAACAGTAACATAGTGACCATAGAGACAGGACATGCAAAGGTGCAGACCGGTACATTTAGACTGATCCACGTCATTGACCTAGACCAATATGACAGCGTACTTGACGAAATACACAATACAATAGAGCATTACGTAACCAAGAAAAGCCAAAATTATCGATTCCTTTCCCAGGAAGAAAAATCCATCCGAACACTCTTATCCCAACTTAGACCCAGGAAAATAAAAAGAGCAATCAATTCCCTCGGCACAGTCTGGAAATGGTTAGCCGGATCCCCGGATCACGATGATTTTGAAATAATAAATGATGAAATAGATAACTTGCTAAATAATAATAACCAACAAATAATAATTAATAAATCTATATTAGAGAGAATAAATAACTTAACACATATAAGTGATGTTATAAAGTTAGAATTAGAAAGAAATATTGAGAGAAAATTAAATTATATTAAGGAAGAGTTAAAAAATATAGACTATTCAATACAATGGGCAAAAGCCAAATTTGTAAATTCATTTATACTATCGAACTAAGAAATTAATCTTATTAAGGAAAAATTGGAAAGACAAAAAATGCCTTACATAAATATAATAGAAGCTATAGAATTTAGTGATGCAAAAATCGCATCAAATTTATCATCCATAATTTATATTGTAAAAGTTCCTATTACAAGCGAAGAGAATTGTAAATCATTAATAATAAGACCTGTAAAACAAAATAATAAAGTTATTAAACTAGAATATGAGAATCTAATTGTTTGTCAGGAAAATATATTTAATATAAAGAATAGTTGTAAGAACCTAAATGATGTATCTTTATGTAAACAAGAAAACATAGAAGAAGTCACACAAAGCAGCTGCATACCGAATTTACTAAAGGGATATTCAGCAAACTGTACAACCATCAATGGGCATCATATACCAGCAATAGAAGAGATAAATCATGGCCTTATACTTATTAACAGTTACAATGGCACGTTAGAAGTAGATCAAGACGTCATCAATCTACAGGGCACATTCCTACTCAAATACGATAACGCAACCGTAGTAATTAATGGTAAAAGCAAAAGTTTTTTGCAAAACCACTACCAGCAGTCGTTAATTCCGCAAATGCCACAGCAAATTTGGAAGAAGTTCTCTCTCTACAATATTTGAAAGAGCTTAATGTTGCAAACATCAGAGAAATCAATGCCATCAGCACGAAGCATAAAATCAGCGTTTTTACTGAATCCATTATAATTATATTCCTATTAGCAATGGTCCTAACAATGACACTAAAGAGGATAATTGCAAACCGAAAAGGAAAAATTCACATCCAAGTTGAGACGAAAAGCTTACAAAATAACCCTCCAGTACCAATGGAAACATCATCTCCAGCAATTGTCCATATTTCAGAGACATCCATCGAGGACGATGCATGTTTTAAAGGAGGAGGAGTTAACACGGTATACGCCGAAATACCTTTCCCACGATCTACCTGAGCTTATGCAACAACACAACTTCCGCCGTGGACAATATCCCACATACTCCACACCGTCGCTACATGAGAACGTTTGGCCAGCCAGCCCACAACAACAACGATATGCAATTGCACCTGTTTTGCAACGTGACTTGTTAGCATAAATTAGCTGTAAGATAAAAATGTATTGTCAGTTCTAATTTTATGTTTGGATAATAAAGTGAGCTTAACCGCTCTTTAGTGAGCTTAACCGATCTTCAAAAAAAACAAAACTTTTTTTTTTTTTTTAAATCTATTAATGCAATAGATTAGCTTGTATATATGTACATATGTTTAATTTGCAAATTCGAAATTGAGGTCAACAATCTTCAAGATCGCGTTACTGAAGTTCTTGATATTGGAAAAAACAAGTATATTTTGTAAATTTAGAGACTTTACTTTTGTTGAGAAAACAAAAGATATTTGCATACATAGTATGTACGTAGACAAAGTATTGCAATGTAATATCGCGGGGAGATTTTTCTGTATTTCTGCTTTCGCATATATGGAAATGTATGCTTGCAGATTTGAATTTCCTTATTTTAGGACACGTATGAAAAGTTTTTTAATTTGAAAATTTGTTAAATTTATTCAAATCTTACGTTCATTTTTTACTGTTTTATTGGCCCCAGCGTTGTTTTCCATATCCTGCATCCGGGTGTTGGAGTAGGGATGTTTTGCTACTATTGTGTTGCTTTGTATTGCAGTTGTTGTAGTGGCAGATGTTTTGCTGTGTTGTATGGGGGCAAGTTCCTGTGGCGTCTTCCTTCTCAATTGTATGTATGTGTATTTTTTCACTTGTCACCGTCACTGCTTGTTCATGTACAGTTTTTTGTTCTTATTTTCTTTTTTTTCTTTTTTTGTGTTCAGTTCACACTTCACAAACACTTCCCCTTTTAAATGGTTTTACTTTGATTTAAATAAATTGTATAATTAAGGTGCCACTTCAAGGGTGGCTCGAAGGACCATGTTTACGCGAGGTACCTTCTTCGAGCTTGCCCGAAATAAAACCACTCGCGTGTTCGATTTTGTATATGTACAAATGTTTATTTTCAATTAATTGATAATAATTTATAAATTTTTTAATGTTATTTGACAAAGTAATCTTTTGTATATAAGTATTTACAAAATAGGTAATATAGAATGTTCTTATGTGATTTTGTTACATATGTGTAAGCAAGCACGTCTTATATAGCTGCATGCGCTGTATAAGGTTCGTTAGGGTGCGCACACTTAAACAGTTGCACGCACTGCACATGCTTTTTTTTATGTTAAAAAATGATCAACATCGGTAAGTACAAAGAATGCACCATATGACTGCATGCGCGCCATCTATTTATTTACCTATGTATGTTCGTTAATTCAAATAATGGTGTTGACACCTGCCAATTGTGTATGAGCGTTCAATAGTAGCGATATCAGTAGCCAAAAGTTGCTGTCACTAGCTAAAAGTTGGAAGTTAAGACGGAGCATATACATCTACACACCTACATAAGTGACAAGACACATCTACACACCTACATTAGTGACAAGAAGCTAAAAGTTGGAAGTTAAGACGGAGCATATACATCTACACACCTACATAAGTGACAGACACATCTACACACCTACATAAGTGAGAAGACAAACATGTCAGACTATACAAACATATGCATGTAGATAAATGTATGTATGTATGCATAAAATGCTTGTCCGCGTATATGGTATATACGTATACACTTAAAAATATTTCGATGAACACAAAAAAATGGAAAATCGAAATTTTTCAGGTTTTGCCCTACTGCTCCGTTCCCGGACGAGCGGGGTTTTTTGCACAGTATAGCTGGACTTTTTACCTACCCGATGGTATATTAACCGTTATTTTTCCCTCATACTGTACAAGTTGTTTTTTTTTTTTTTTTGTAAAAAAAATCTGAAAGAGTACACATTCGTTGTCCCAACCACAGCTCCGTTCCCGGGCTCGATAAAAAATTGTGACTTGTTGCACATTGTACCTTGACTCTCTAGCTATCCGACGGTATGCATATCATTACTTTCATTTCACACTTTATATGCTTTTTTTAAGTAAATAGAAGTACACCATCAAAAATTGCATAAAAGTTCAACATCGAATTTCAACCTATAGCTCCGACACCGAGCAAAATAAATAATAGAAGTTTGTTGCAAAATGTAGTTTGATCTTCTACCTATCCGGCGGTATGCAAATCATTATATGCTGCACGCACTGCACATGCCTATTTTTATGTTTAATAATTGATCAGCATCGGTAAGTACAAAAAAATGCATCATATGACTGCATGCGCACCATCTATTTATGTACCTATGTATGTTCGTTAATTCAAATAATGGTGTCGACACCTGCTACAGCAAGCGTACCAATTGTGTACGTGTATGAGCATTCAATAGTAGCGATATCACTAGCTAAAAGTTGCTGTCACTAGAAAAATTTTGAAGTTAAAACATAGCATATACATCTACACACCTACATAAGTGGCGAGACACAGACGTCAGACTATACATACATATGTATGTAGATATGTATGTATGTATGTATCTTCAAAATAGCCACTTTGAGGTTAGTGTTATGTATGTGCGAGCATAAAGTCCAGCAAACATATCTACATGTGTGGTCATCCATTCATGGGCGCCTATTAACTTTTCCTCCCACACGATGTTTGTTCGTCCTATTGCTCGTAATCGGGCTTTATAGAAAATTGAGACTAGTTGCACATTATACCTTGACTCTCTACCTATCCGACGGTATACATATCATTACTTTCGTTTCATACTATACATGCTTTTTTTGAGTAAAAAGAAGTACACCATCAAAAATAGCATAAAAGTTCAACATTGGTTTTCAACCTATAGCTCCGATACCGAGAAAAATACATAGTCAAGGTTTGGTACAAAATGTAGTCTGACCTTCTACCTATCCGACCTTATGGTAATCATTATATACTGCTCGCACCGCACATGCTTTTTTTTTGTTCAAAAATGTTCAACATCGGTTTGTACAAAAAAATGCATCATATGACTGCATGCGCGCCATCTATTTATTTACCTACATATGTGTGTTCGTTAATTCAAATAATGGTGCTGACACCCGCTACAGCAAGCCTGCCAATTGTGTATGAGCGTTCAATAGTAGCGATACCACTAGCCAAAAGTTGCTGTCACTAGCTAAAAGTTGGAAGTTAAGACAGAGCATATACATCTACACACCTACATACAGTGGGGAGCAAAAGTGATTCCACGATCAACGTTTTCATGTTTGGGAGCGCATAAAAACTAAACGAACGAAGTAAATGATAGAACTTTAAAATTTTTTTTAATAGTATTTTATTTGTAACAACAAGGCGTAAGAAATAAAGTAATTGAAGAAGCTATAGAATACTAATGATTCAAAAACAAAAACAAGCGGCATGTACTCAGTTTTGCACCACTTAAGAAAAAATACAAAATAATTTCATTAGTAATATTTGGTCCTTTATTTTGTATGACATTTTTCATACGTTTTAGCACACTTTCAACTAATTTTTCGAATATTCCTTTCGGAATATTATTCCATTCTTGTTCAACACGTCCCCAAATATCGTCCAAGTTGGATGGGGCTGATTGATACTGCCCGAGCCGTCGCTTTGCGATTGACCATAGGTTTTCAATCGGATTGAGGTTGGAACTTTGCGCTGGCCACTCCATCATATTAAAATTTTGGTTTTCGAGCCATTCTTTAACAATTTTCGCAGTCTGCTTGAGATCCCCATCTTGCTGAAAAGTGACTTCTTGCTCTGGGTACGCACACTGGTCAAGAAAATTTGGAAGATGGGTTTGCAAAATGCTCAAATAGTCTTCATTTAGCATGATCCCGTCAATTTTGTGCAACGGTCCAACGTGCGAATACGTGAAACACCCCCATGCCATTATGTTGCCGCCTCCATGTTTCACGCTTTGCTTCAAATGATGCCTTTGAAGCTTGTCACCAGGTCTCCGCCAACAGTATTGCTTTCCATCCGATTGAAAACGATTAAACTTAGATTCATCCGACCAGATAACACGTTTCCAGTCTTCTATTGTCCAGTTCTTGTGTTCCTTGGTGAATTTTAGCCGAGCCTTAACATTTTTCTCGGATAAAGCTGGTTTGTTTTTTTCACTGCTGCGACGTACCCAATCCTACCAAGCGCTCTTCTAGCTGTCGATCATGCCTTTAATTATTTCTGTAGAAGCTTCTTTTGGCGTTAAAAGTCTATTTTTTTCTCGTTTTAGACACCATAAGTCGAGCGTCAGAGTCTGTTAGAAGGCAACGGCGACTATTCAACTTCTTTTCAGCACAAACATTTTGTTTTTTCTGCACCTTGACAACAACTGATTGACTAATTTGCAGCTTCCCAGCAATAATGCGGGTCGAACACCCACTTTTAGTCAGGGAGATAATACTATGTATTTTCTTTATCAGAAGACAGCTTCTTCATTTTTCAGTGAATAGGTAGAGACTAAGTTCCAAATTCAACAAAACAACTATAAACTATTGCAAGAGAGTGATTTTCTGAGTTCTGACAACGAATAATAAATGCAAAAGGCACTTAACGGTAAATCTGCAGGTCTATTACTGATAAGAAAGTAAGAGGAGCATAAAGATGAGCGAATAACGGATGATGCAGAACTGAGAACAAGCTCAAACATGAAAACGTTGATCGTGGAATCACTTTTGCTCCCCACTGTAAGTGACGAGACAGAGATGTCAAACTATACATACATATTTATGTAGATAAATGTATGTATGTATCTTCGAAACAGCCATATTGAGATTAGTGTTATGTATGTGCGAGCATAAAGTGCAGCAAACATATCTACATGTATGGTCATCTATCTATGGGCGCTTATTAACTTTTCCTCCCACACGATGTTTGTTCGTCCTATTGCTCGGTAACCAGGTGTTTCAGAAGAGCACGGTTTGTTGCATAGTGTAGCTGGACTCTTTACCTATCCGGCGGTATGCATAAAATGCTTGTCCGCGTATATGATATATACACTTTAAAATATTTCGATGAACACAAAAAAGTGAAAAAACGAATTTTTTCAGTTTTTGCTCTACTGATTCCTTCCCGGACGTGATAGAAAAGCGCGGTTTGTTGCATAGTATAGCTGGACTTTTGATTCACAAGACGGTATTTTAACCGTTATTTTTCCCTCATACTGTACAAGTTTTTTTTTTTTTTGTTAAAAAAGTGTTAAAAAGTTCACAATCAGTTTCCCACCCATAGCTCCGTTCCCGAGCTTGCTAGAAAATGGGGACTTGTTGCACAGTGTACCTTGACTCTTTACCTATCCGACGGTAGGATGCGTGCGCGCCATCTATTTATTTACCTATGTATGTTCGTTAATTCAAATAATGGTGCTGACACCTGCTACAGCAAGCGTACCAGTTGTGTATGAGCGTTCAATAGTAGCGATATCACTAGCTAAAAGGTGCTGCCACTCGCTAAAAATTGGAACTTAAGACAGACCATATACATCTGCACACCTACATAAGTGACGAGACACAGATGTCAGACTATACATACATATGTATGTAGATAAATGTATGTAAGTATCTTCAAAATAGCCATATTGAGATTAGTGTTATGTATGGGCGAGCATAAAGTGCAGCAAACATATCTACATGTATGGTCACCTAGGCATTTATGGGTGCCTATAAACTTTTGTTCCCACACGATGTTTGATCGTCCTATTGCTCGGTAACCAGGTGTTTTAGAAGAGTACAGTTTGTTGGATTGTGTAGCTGGACTCTTTACCTATTCAATGGTATGCATAACAAGCTTGGCCGCGTGTAAGGTATATACACTTAAAAATATTTCGATGAACACAAAAAAGTGGAAAATCGAATTTTTTCAGTTTTTGCCCTACTGATCCGTTCCTGGACGTGATGGAAAAGCGGGGTTTGTTGCACAGTATAGCTGGACTTTTGACCCACCCGACGTTATATTAACCGTACAAATTTTTTTGTTAAAGAAATTTGTTAAAAAGTACACAATCGGTTTCCCACCCATAGCTCCGTTCTCGGGCTTGATAGAAAATGGGGACTTGTTGCACATTGTACCTTGACTCTCTACCCATCCGACGGTATGCATATCAGACTATACATATATATATACCATGTATTTTAACCATTATTTTTCCCTCATACTGTACAAGTTTTTTTTTTTTGTTGAAGAAAGTATTAAAAAGTACACAGTCGGTTTCCCACCCATAGCTCCGTTCCCGGGCTTGGTAGGACTTATTGCACATTGTACCTTGACTCTCTACCTATCCGACGGTATGCATATCATTACTTTCGTTTCATACTATACATGCTTTTTTTTAAGTAAAAGAGAAGCACACCATCAAAATGTAGTTTGACCTTCTACCTATCCGACGGTATGCAAATCATTATATGCTGCACGCAGTGCGCATGCTTTTTTATGATCAAAAATGATCAATATCGGTAAGTACAAAAAAATGCATCATATGACTGCATGCGCGCCTTCTATTTATTTACCTACATGTATGTATGTGGGATTGAGGTTAACCCTCTACTACGTTATCATACGACAAAATACATCACTGAAGTTAGAAAACAGATAAAACCCTGACCTATCGAAGCTTACGTTAAAATGATATACAACGGAAAGTTTTAGTTTAAGTTGAAAAGTTAGTTGGCACGGACGCGAATGTTTAACGTTTAAGAAGTAATATCTTTTAATTTAATTTAATTTAATAAATAAGAAATGTTTAACTTTATTTATTAATAAAACTAATTTGCATTGAACGTTAAGTTGTTTTACTTCACGTGGACTAGTCCGAGTGATACCTGTGAGGTGTTGGTGAATTTGTATGGTGCGCATAATTGTTAATAGCGTTATGTGGGCTAAACCGTGAACTTTTGAACAATATAAGTAGCAGGCTGGATTGTGTTGCGCAAAATCGCTAAATTTTCGTAAACGCAGTGGACGGGGTGTTCCAGTGATCACCCACAAAAATTACAAGACACGAAAGTGAGTTGTTGTTGTGTACTCCGAATGGATTCGCAGAAATACCGACAGTTAATTTCAAATCCAACGAGTTGAGTGAAATGAAAACTTAAAGAAACAAGTGCAACGATAAGGACTAGAAGGAAAGATACATACGAAAAATTCGAATCAAAAATATAGCAAAAAACGAATCAAACTAGTAAGAAAATATAAACGAGCGCAAAAAGTGAAATGGGCAATGCAAGCATTCAAACGAAATAATTATCAGCGCAAGCAGTTTAAAGAACGAGACAATTAGTGCAACAGTTTAACAAACATGCGTTGCAATTAAACGAAGTTGCATGAAACAAGAACATACATATAACAAAAAAGAAAGAAGATAACAGATAGAAATAAAAACACATACTAAAAATACAAATATGGTGTAAGAAGTGAAACGCAAATAAGTAAAGACAATAAAAGCACGGTGCAGAAAAACATAAGGCATTAATACTGAAGCAGCAGCAGCGGACGGCTGCACTAGCATAACAGTGGTACAGCGCAGCGGTAGCAATGAAGCAGCGACAGCGATGAAGCAGTGTCAACAATGATTTGTTAATGCGTAAAAGGTTTATTTTGGAATTTTCTATTGATCTAAAAACTAAATAATGTTTTTAAATGTAATTTAAAATTGAAACTTTTTGGTTTGTTAATTCACTAACATAAGAAGTATTATTTTAACTTTATATTGACAAAATGGACAGAGACGCGATTCGTTTGATGACTGTTAGTTAATTAAAAGATAAATGTAGAGAGTTAAATTTTGACTCAGCAGGGCGGAAGCAAACTCTTTACAGCAGGTTGATGGACCATTTTGGGTTAGTTGAAAGTGATGACGAATCGACAAATTCGAATTACACTGAGGCGGTGGCGGATGGACCTATTAGTATTTCGAGAAAAGTTAACTTTACTCTGCGCGATATTCAAGATAGTGTAACATCATTCTCGGGAGTTGGTAATTACGATGTTAGTCACTGGGTTAGTGAGTTTGAAGATATTGCTTACACAGTAGGGTGGAACGATCTACAAAAATTTGTGTATGCCAAACAATTACTGCGGGGTGCAGCTAAGTTGTTTGTAAGAGGCATAGGTGGGCTAAGGAGTTGGCTTACATTGAGGCAAAAGTTAATAGATGAGTTCGGAAAACAGTTAAGCGCAGTAGAAATACATCGACTAATGCGACAAAGGTATAAGCGTCCAAAGGAAAGCCTTAACGAGTATTTGCATAGTCTGATCGAGTTAGGTAACCCGATTAAGTTAGATGAAGCTAGCGTGATTGACTATTTCATTGAAGGTATACCCGATTCTCGATTGAATAAAGCTGTATTGTATGAAGCTAGTACTCTTAAAGCTCTTAAAGAGAAAATAAAAATTTATGAAAAGATTCGCGGATCTTATCTGTCGTCAAATAGAACAAATCCACCGAGTCAGTTCAAAAGTTCTGGGGAGGAACAGAAGGATAATAAGAAAATGTGTTTTAAATGTGGTTCTGAAACTCATTTGGCAAGGGGTTGCAAAGAGCAGGGCATAGTTTGGTTTAGGTGTAGACAAAAGGGACATTTTGCTAAAGATTGCAAGGAAAAACAAACCAAAATCGTAGTCAAAAATGAGCAAGTAAACACGATTGGGAAAGAAACTAAAAAGAGTAACTTGACTTTTACTGAATTTGCGATTAAGGGTATTATTTTTAACGCTCTGGTCGATACCGGAAGCGAGTTTTGCATTATCCGAAACGATACGTTAATATCAATGGGAGATGTTGAACTAAAGAATGAAGTTGTTCACTTGAGCGGTATAGGGGAGGGAAGAATAACTACTTTGGGTTGTTTTGACACGGACATTAGGCTTGATGGTCTCACAGTCAAGGTCACTTTTTACATCGTACGAGAGGAAGACACTATGTTTTCGGGGTTACTAGGAAGTAGTATTTTTAAAGACGTAGACATGGTTATCGGTCAAGGAGGTGTAGCGTTTAAAAAGAAGGGATGGGCTGAGTCCCTGAAGAATTCAGTGTAGGAAGATGAATTTGGGAAATCCAATAACAATTTGGATTTATTCCATGAGTTTTCTGCGCTGTGTTGTGCAAAGTATAAGAACAAACTCCTTAGTAGCGTTGTTAGCTTGAGTCACCTTTAAAAGCCAATTGCGGTTACAATTGAAAACCTAATTAACAATTTTAAGCCAAGCAGAGAGATAATTTCACCTATTAAAAAGAAGATTATCGTAAAAGATGATATCTTAAACACCACGTAGAACATCTGTAGCGGGTAGGAAGCTTATCGATGAACAGATTGAATTATGGTTTAAAGATAAAATTATTGTACCGAGTACGTCTGAATACGCAAAGCCCGTGGTTTTAGTTTCAAAAAAAGATGGCACCAAACGTCTCTGCTGCGACTATAGGAAGATTAACGAAAAAATAGTGCGTGGCAATTTTCCTATGGCTCTAATAGACGAAGTGCTCGAGAAGTTGCAAGGCGCGAAGGTATTTATTACACTTGATTTGGCGAATGGATTTTTCCATGTACCTATAGAGCCAAACTCACGGAAATACACTGCTTTTGTTACTCATGGTGGTCAGTTTGAATTTTGTTATACGCCTTTCGGTATTTCTAACTCCCCAGCAGTTTTTTGGCGTTATATTCAGTCAGTATTTCGAGATTTGTTAAAAGATGGAACGGTAGTCATTTATGTGGACGACATCGTCATTCCCGCCAAGGATGTCGATGAAGGCATGCAAAAGTTAGAAAAAGTTGCCAGAAAATGTGGATTGAAAATTAAATGGTCGAAGTGCCAGTTTCTAGAAAGGCAGATCATATTTTTAGGATACATAATAGGAGATGGTAAGATATTGCCATCAGAACGCAAAACACAAGCCATAAGAGATTTTCCAGTTCCTCGGAATATGAAGGAACTGCAACGATTCTTAGGTCTAACATCATATTTTCGACGATTTATTAGTAAATATGCAGAGATAGCGAAACCTTTAACAGATTTGCTCCGCAAAGATTTAAATTATACAATGAGGGAAGATCAGGTTATAGCTGTGAAAGAACTAAAACACGCGTTGGTCTCAGCTCCTGCTCTTAAGTTGTATAACCCACTTGCTGTAAGCGAGATACATACGGATGCATCTAAGTATGGTTATGGAGCTGTGTTCTTCCAAAAGGATTCTGAAGATCAAAGTTTTCACCCCGTAGAATATTTAAAAAGGAAAACTACAACTTGTGAAGAAAAGTACTGCTCATATGAGTTAGAAGAGTTAGCCATTATACAAGCTCTGAAAAAGAGGCGAGTATATCTCAAAGATATTCGTTTTAAAATAGTAACGGATTGTAATGCTTTTGCACTTACAATGACGAAAACAGACACGCCGGACAGAGTACTGCGTTGGTCACTATATTTACAACAGTTTGATTATACGATCGAGCATAGAAGCGGAACTCGAATGAAACACGTGGACGCACTGAGTCGAGTGTACTGTCTTTTGTAAGTGGAAGGTTCATTAAAACATAAGCTAAAAGAAGCGCAGTGCAGAGATGAGTGGATCCGAGCTGTTAAAAAAGTACTAGAGAAAGATTCTTATGAGAACTACTTCGTTCGAAACGAATTGTTGTACAAAGATTTCGACAAAGATCTTTTGGTAGTACCAACAGCCATGGATGACGAAATCATAAAAATAACGCACAGAGAGGGTCATATAGGAGTCAAAAAACGCAGGAGGTAGTAGGAAATCGATACTTCATTCCAGGATTAGTAGATAAAGTCCACAAAATCGTTAAAAGTTGCGTAGAATGTTTAGTAATAGATGCAAAGGTTGGAAAGAAGGAGGATTTGTTAACACCGATTGATAAATCCTGTGAACCCTTGGGAACGTATCATTTAGATTACGTCGGTCCTTTCTCAGAAACACGTAAACAATACAATCATATTCTAGTTGTTGTCAATAGTTTTTCAAAGTTTGTGTGGTTGTATCCCACAAAGTCCACAGGTGCAGAAGAAGTAGTCTAACACTTGTGTAAACAAGCTTCAATATTTGGCAACCCCAAACGAGTGATAACAGATAGGGGAACAGCATTCACGGCTCATCAATTTAAACAGTATTGTACAGACGAGGGAATACAGCATCTTACTATAGCGACTGGCGTACCCCGCGGTAACGGGCAAGTCGAACGCATTCACAAGACTATTGTTCCCATGATAGGTAAGCTGTGTCAGAGTAATCCCACTCAATGGTACCGATATGTAGATGAACTCCAACGAGTAGTAAATAATACGAAAGTGACACCTTTTAAAATTTTGACTGGCTTAGACATGCGTATTTCTGAAAATCCCGACTTAAGGGAAATGTTGCGAAACGCAGAATTAGGAGAACTAGACAAGAGAAGAGAGGATGTTCGGACTAAACGAGTAAAAACATTCAGAAAATTCAGGAAGAAAATCGCAAATATTTTAATAAAGCTCGAAGGAAAGCAAGAAAGTACAAAGCAGGTGACCTAGTCGCCATAAAAAGAACACAATATGGAGTTAACATGAAACTTAGACCACGTTTTCTTGGACCATATAAGATTAACCATGATCGTTATAACGTAGAAAAGGTGGGAGAGCACGAAGGGCCTAATAAAACTATTTCAGTGGCGGAGTTTATGAAGCCTTGGGATTCTATCATTCGAGACGAATGACTGTCAGGATCGCCGAATGTGGGATTGAGGTCAACCCTCTACTATGTTACCATACGACAAAATACATCACTGAAGTTAGAAAACAGATAAAACCCTGACCTATCGAAGCTTACGTTAAAATGATATACAACGGACAGTTTTAGTTTAAGTTGAAAAGTTAGTTGCGACGGACGCGAATGTTTAGCGCTTAAGAAGTAATATCTTTTAATTTAATTTAATTTAATAAATAAGAAATGTTTAACTTTAAATAATAATAAAACTAATTTGCATTGAACGTTAAGTTGTTTTACTTCACGTGGACTTAGAAAACACCACATGTATGTTCGTTAATTCAAATAATGGCGCTGATACCTGCTACAGCAAGCGTGCCAATTGTGTATGAGTGTTCAAGAGTAGTGATACCACTAGCTAAAAGTTGCTGTCACTCGCTAAAAGTTGGAAGTTAAGACAGAGCATATACATCTACACACCTACATAAGTGACGAGACACAGATGTCAGACTATACATACATATGTACGTAGATAAATGTATGTATGTATCTTCAAAATAGCCATGTTGAGATTAGTGTCATGTATGTGCGAGCATAAAGTGCAGCAAACATATCTACATGTATGGTCATCTAGGTATTTATGAACGCCTATTAACTTTTCCTCCCACACGATGTTTGTTCGCCTATTGCTCGGTAGCCAGGTGCTCTAGAAGAGTACGGTTTGTTGCATAGTTTAGCTGGATTCTTTACCTATCCGGCGGTATGCATAACATGCTTGTCCGCGTATATGGTATACACACATAAAAATATTTCCATGAACACAAAAAAGTGGAAAATCGAATTTTTTCAGTTTTGCCCTACTACTCCGTTTCCAGGCGTGATAGAAAAGCGGGGTTTGTTGCACAATTTTTCTCTACCTGACGGTATAATAAATCATTATATGCTGCATGCACTGCACATGCTTTTTTTATGTACAAAATGTTCAACATCGGTAAGTACAAAAAATAATGGTGTTGACACCTGCTACAGCATCCGTGCCAATTGTGTATGAGTGTTCAATAGTAGCGATATCACCAGCCAAAAGTTGCTGTCACTAGCTAAAAGTTGGAAGTTAAGACAGAACATATACATCTACACACCTACATAAGTGACGACACACAGATGACAGGCTATACATACATATGTATGTATAAATCTTCAAAACAGCCATATTGCGATTAGTGTTATGCATGTGCGAGCATAAAGTGCAGCAAACATATCTACGTCTATGGTCATCTATTTATGGGCGCCTATTAACTTTTCCTCCCACACGATGTTTGTTTGTCCTATTGCTCAGTAACCAGGTGTTTTAGAAGAGTACGGTTTGTTGCATAGTGTAGCTGGACTCTTAACCTATCCGGCGGTATGTACACGTATAACACGCTTGCCCGCGTATATGGTATCTACGCTTAAAAATATTTCCATGAACACAAAAAAGTGGAAAATCGAAATGTTTAACTTTATGTTTTACTTTATATAATAAGAAAACTAATTTGCATTGAACGTTAAGTTGTTTTACTTCACGTGGACTTAGAAAAACACCACATGTATGTTCGTTAATTCAAATAATGGCGCTGATACCTGCTTCAGCAAGCGTGCCAATTGTGTATGCTCGTTCAATAGTAGCGATACCACTAGCTTAAAGTTGCTGTCACTACCTAAATGTTGGAAGTAAAGACAGAGCAATACCTACATCTACACACCTACATAAGTGACGAGACGCAGATGTCAGACTATACCATACATACATATGTATGTCGATAAATGTATGTATGTATCTGCAAAGTAGCCATATTGAGATCAGTGTTATGTATGTGCGAGGATAAATAAGTAAGCGAGTGCCTTTAGTGTAATCTGAAGAACACTTTAAAAATGGAAAAACATTAATAATAAAACAATAGAACATAATATTAATAAACAATAAGTGCAAACAGAAAAATAAACAAAAAGTTATCCAGTGAGTACAAAAACAAAAATGAGTGCGTCGCGGTCAAACCCGCCGGATCGAAGGCTCTCAAATGCTTATTTTTCTTAGTTCGAGCAAACAACGCCAACAGAAACAACGGTAAAAGAAAGCAACATGCAAGCAGAGGACTCTCAGCAGTACTCAGCTAGCGCTAAACAGACGGCGAAGTCGGCAGAAAAACAAGAGAACAAGGGTAACAGCAAGCAAACACCCAGTAGAAAATCGTCCACCAATACAAATGAAAAGGAACAAGCAAGCGGTAAGCCCAATGAAATAAAAAAGAACACAAAAATACAGACAGGACTAGATCGATATATAAATGTCAAGAGGAAATCAAGTACTAATTAATAACACCAACAACATAAAAGTGCAAATGTGTGGAACCAACATGAAAATCCAAGAACCCTCCAGTAGCAACCGATATGCTTTATTAAGTAAGGACAGCGAAAAGGGTACTACCACAGCTGCAAATGTCAAACCACCGCCAATATACTTGCGCGAACGTTAATAATATTACCAAAATAGTCGGAACTAATAACTTACAGTGAAAAAAGCTTCATGCAAATTGTAAGCTTTCTATCGACGAGTAATAAAAATTATTACTCATATCAACTCAAGAGCTCGAAAAGCCTAACAGTTGTAATTAAAGGTATCGAATCCTCAGTCAAGTCAGACGAGTTAAAGGAGGCTCTTGAAGTTCAGTACAAAATGGTCATAAATATACTTAATAGAAACAAAGTACCCCAGCCAATGGTTAAGGTAGAACTAGAGCCCAATGCAAGTCAGTTAAAGAAAAACGAAACCCATCCCATCTACAATTTAAAATATTTGCTACATCGTAGGGTAACCGTAGAAGAGCCACACAAAAGAAACGGCCCAGTGCAATGCACCAACTGCCAAGAATTCGGCCATACGAAATCCTACTGCACATTGCGCAGTGTTTGCATAGCATGTGGAGACCTACATCCCACCTCTGAATGCACGTCAAAGAAGGATGATGCCACCCAAAAAATGCAGTAATTGTGGAGGTAATCACATTGCTAATTATAGGGACTGCCCTGTATATAAAGATCTGAAAGCTAGGTTGGCAAGCAATATACAGACTCACCGAAGTCAAATGGTAAATACACCTCAAATCCAATTTGTAGAAAAAGCTACGGATAAAACTGTTCCAAACTTGCATAATACGAATCCAAATAAATTATCTTACGCGAATGTACTGAAGAAAGATTCAGATAATATTCCACAGAACCAGTCTAATGGGGGTATAGAATCGATGATTTTAAACCTTACGCAGTGAATGACACAGTTCATGTCAACTATGCAAAGCATGCTCCAAGATTTGATTAAAACCCAGAATAATATGCTACAAATTTTCATGCAAAAACAATTTGCGTGATAAACATTTGTTTTTGGAATGCAAACGGTGTGAACCAACATAAATTAGAATTGGCACGATTTCTAACAGAGTATGCTGTAGACGTAATGCTAATGTCTGAAACGCACTTGACGGATAAATATAACTTTTATATACCTGGGTTCATATTCTACTCCACTAACCATCCTGCTGGCAAAGCGCATGGCGGCACTGGAATACTCCTAAGAAACCGCCTAAAACACTGCGTCTTACAGCCTTACGCCACCAATTATTTACAAGCTACCTCTGTAACTTTGAATAAGTATGGCAAAGAGCTAAATCTCTCAGCCATTTATTGCCCTCCAAAATTTAAGATCACAGAATATCAATTTAAGGAATTTTTTGATAATCTTGGTGATAGATTTATAGCAGGAGGAGACTACAATGCAAAGCATGTATACTGGGGATCCTGTCTAATAAACCCCAAAGGCCGTCAGCTATACAATACCATCATAAACAAGCGTAACAATTTAGATTGTAATTCCCCAGGTCAACCAACATACTGGCCTACCGATCGGAAGAAAATACCTGACTTAATAGACTTTGCTGTCTAAAGAAAAATCGACAGGCAACTTGTATCAGCTGTGACAGTTGCTGAGTTGTCTTCAGACTACTCACCAGTTCTAATAAAAATCTATGAGCGCCCGAAGATAGTTGCACAAGAATCAAGACTGACAAAGAGAGAAACAGACTGGCTAAAATACAAAAAATATACTAGTAGTCATATTAACATCAACCCAATATTGAATTGTGAAAACAATATTGATGACTACATTAATGAACTCAATAATGTCCCAGTTTCTGCGGCAACCATAGCAACTCAAAACAATAAAAAGCCTATTACGTGCCCAAAAATCCTAACAAATACGGAAATAGAAAAATTAGTAAAAAATAAGCGCCGTTTGCTGAGAGAATGGCAAAAATATCGCTCTCCAGCCGCAAAGTTACGGTTGAAAGCAGCAGAGAGGAAGTTGATAAGTGCACTGAAACAAGCAGAAGATCACAATGCCAAGGCATACATTGAAAAACTAGCGCCAAATTCTGCCAAAAAATACTCACTCTGGAAAGCACAAAAGAAATTTAAGCCTCCAATAGAAGTGAATATGCCAATCAGGGACCCAAATGGTAACTGGACACGTAGTAACGAAGAAAAGGCAAATTGCTTTGCAAAGCATTTCAGTAATGTATTCCAACCAAATGACGCAACTAATAATTTTATTTTGCCGGAAGTTGTTGTTAACGGCCAGGAAAATCAGGTGGCAATTAAAGTATCAAGCCTAGAAGTGGTAAACGCGATACAGAAACTGAATCCAAAGAAATCTCCAGGCCACGACCTTAATACACCAAAAATGCTAATAGAGCTACCAAGAGTTGCACAAGCATTGCTCTCTGAACTCTTTAATTCCATTCTAAAACTAAATTACTTTCAAAACGAGTGGAAAAAGTCGCAGATATTAATGATAGCCAAACCAGGCAAATACCAAACACAGGCGTCTTCTTACAGACCAATAAGCCTACTACCCAGTCTTTCCTAATTATTTGAAAAAATTCTGCTATCAAAAATATCTCATTTTCTCCACCGTAACAATGTGATACCAGATCACCAAATCGGCTTTCGTGAAAAGCATAGTACTATTGAACAAGTTAACCGAATAACTAATGAAATCAGGAAGGCATTCGAGCTCAAGGAGTATTGCTGTGCAATCTTTCTTGACGTAGCACAAGCGTTCGACAAAGTCTGGCATAAAGGTTTACTGTACAAAATACAAAAAGCTCTGCCTGTTCAATTTTATATGATACTTAAGTCATATCTGACTAATAGACAATTTACAATTAAACAATCTGAATTTATCAGTGAGGAGTATCCGGTAAAAGCTGGTGTTCCGCAGGGTAGCGTCCTTGAGCCTATTTTATATATTATATACACTGCAGACATCCCACTAAACCGAAAAGTGCAGACATCTACCTTTGCGGATGGCACAGCTGTTTTATGCCGGGATAAATGCCCTAAAAGAGCAGCAAAAACGATTAGTGATCATTTACTCCTCATCGAAGAATGGCTAGAAAACTGGAGAATCAAAGTTAATGAGCAAAAGTGTAAACCCGTTACATTTACTTTAAGACCGCAATCATGTCCTGCAATTCGCTTAAATGGTATAAACATTCCCCAAGTAAATGATCTCGGTATACACTTAGATAGACGTCTCATTTGGAGGAGACACATAGAGGCAAAAATACTACACATTAAATTAAAAGCAGCTAGATTAAATTGGCTTTTAAATAAAAACTCCGGTCTAAAACTAGACTACAAAGTCCTTATTTACAACGCAGAAACAGGACGAAGTCCTTCAGAAAGCTGAGAAATCATCCAAACCCGCTGGCTAATGCTTTATGCAACCCAACAAGAAATTCCCGCCTTCAGCGAAGAGATGTTCCCGCCTTCTAAGGAGAGCGCCGTAGTTTGAAAAGGGCTCAGAGTTACATAACTCGAGCTATCATGATTGTAATTTAGTTGTTAAGAATTGTATACTTACTGTTAGGCTTATATTAAAGCAGATTCAGTAAATAAATAAATTGTGTATAAAAAAAAATGATGTAATACAAATAGCAGAAGACGAAACGGTAAAGACATTGGGAATTCAATGGGATCCTGTCAAAGACATGTTTGGATTTAATACGACTCTGTCAACGAAAGAAAAAATAACAAAAGGGCAAGCTTTATCTGGGTTGGCAAGAATTTTCGATCCGATGGGTTGGCTTTCACCAATGACTATTATAGCAAAATTGTTTATACAAAAACTTTGGTTAATGATAACTGGGATACTACTTGATAAAAAATTAACAAAAGAATGGCAAGAGTTTATGCAGTATGTACCAGCAATAAAAAGAATAAAAATTCCCAGATGGTATAAAACGAAAAATGACGTCAAATTTGAATTACATGGATTTGCAGATGCATCCGAGAAAGCTTACGCAGCAGTTGTGTATGTTAAGGTAGGATCAGCTATTACCATAGTTGCTGGTAAAACCAAAGTAAATCCTATTAAAAATAAGAAAACGTTGCCAAAACTGGAGCAGTGAGCGGCTCACCTGCTTGCTAAATTACTGCAAATGATAAACACAATTATTAATCGAGAAGTTAAAATATTTGCTTGGAGTGACTCATCGAAAACATTAGCATGGATAAAAAATTGCCGAAGTAAAGATAAACTCATCAAAACGAGAGTAGAAGAGATAAAACTACTGGTTTCAACTGCGATATGGCAACACGTCGGAACGAAAGACAATTAAGCTGATATAGCATCCAGAGGGGTATTTGCGAACAAACTAGTGGAGCACGAACTATGGTGGAGCGTTTCTAAATGGCTACAAGAAGAAGAACATCAGTGGCCAACACAGAATAGCGTTAAAATCGATGTGCATTACATCACTACTTGGAAAGAATCAAATTTCTGGAATGAGGTAATAGAAAAATATTCTAGTCTAAGCAAATTAATAAGAGTTGTAGCTTATATTTTGAGATTCATAAAAGGAATGAGAGGACAAAAATTTCCCTCATACTTATTAAAATCAGAATTAAAAGAAACTGAAGAGAAAATAATAAAATAACAGCAAAGATTACAATTTAGAGAGGAAATACAAAGCTTAGAATTCAAAAAAGAAATTAGTAATAAAAGTAGCATTGTAAGCTTAAATCCTATATTAGATAACAATGGAACTCTTCGTGTAGGAGGTAGGTTAGGTAATGCAAAGTTTCAATTTGATCAAAAGCATCCGATAATATTAAATAAATCACATTTGTCCTCATTAATTATTGAAAATGTTCATAAAACAACCTTACATGGAGGAAATAAGTTAATGGAAGCAATAATTAGAAGAAAGTATTGGATAATGGGTTTAAAGAACTCAATAAAAAAGACCATTCGGGCTTGTAATCGCTGCATACGCTACCGCAAGGAAACAGCTTAGCAAATAATGGGAAATCTTCCAGAATCTCGAGTGTCGCCATCAATTCCATTCACACACATTACATATGAAATGTTCTAGAGGTAGAGGACAAAAAACATTTAAAGGATATATCGCTGTATTTGTATGTATGGCAACAAAGGCTATTCATTTAGAGGCAGTAAGTGATTTAACAACTGAAGCATTTCTAGCTGCTTTAAATAGATTTTTTGCCAGACGGGGTAAAAGTCAGCATATATACTCAGGCAATGGAACAAATTTTATCGGAGCTCGTAGAAAGTTAGACTTAGATTTCAAAAAAGTAATCAATAAAAATTCAGCAATAGCTCCTATATTAGAAGCAGACCAAATTCATTGGCATTTTGGGCCGGCGGCAGCTCCTCACTTCGGAGGAATTTGCGAGGCTGGATTTAAATCAGTTAAATATCATTTAAAAAGAGTGATAGGCAAAAGTAAATTAACATTTGAAAAGATGATTACTCTGCTGTCACAGATTGAAGCAGTGCTGAATTCACGACCTGGGCATTTTTTAATAGGAGGTCCAATCTTAGATTGTCCAGAAGCAATTGATGACACAAAAATGTATTCGTTTGGAAAAGGTGGAAGAATGAATATGTTGTAAGGCTACAACAACGAATGAAGTGGAAAACCAAACAGGCCAATCTAGAAGAATGTCACTTAGTTACGAAGACACTCATCCAGCAAAATAGCCATTAGGGAAAGTTATAAAAACACATCCGGGAAGCGATGGAAAAGTCAGAGTTGTAACTCTAAACTTACAAAAAGGGATACTGAAACGACCCGTTCACAAACTCTGTCCAGTAGAGACAACGGACAACAAAAAAACAGCAGAGCCAAATTAAGCTACAAGTCTTTTCACATCAAGAATAGCAAAAATTACAGTGGGCTCAGAGAGGAGCTTCAGTGGTCGAATTAAGAAATACTACCGCAATTTATTTAGACCCAATCAGCAAAATTAACATAATAAATTCAAAATGGGACTTAATCGTTTATTACGAGTTAGGTTCCTATTATGATCGGAGGGATAGAGTAAAAGAATTTATAAATAGACTAGAACATCAGTGCAAAATATTAACTTATTATGAAGATGCTTGCATAATGATTACCGCAACATTAAAGCAAAGATATAATAACCTTAAATCCAATAACGAATTACTTATGAAAAAGGAAAATAGGCAAAGACGATCACCATTCGAATTTGTTGGCTCCATTTAGCATATATTATTTGGAATGATGGTTGCTGATGTTTAGGAGAATATGGAATCGAATATTAAAAATATTTTCGAAAACCAAAAGAATATTGCAAAGTTAAATAAGAAGCAGACATCAATAGTTGACTCTACAATAAATATATTAAAAAAGACTACCGATGAAGTTAACAAAAACTTTGAAAAAATGAATGAACAGCTAAACAAATTTTATCCACTACCAATAAAATACAAAAAAATATAAATATCGCTGATATAAAAGCAGAATATTTAGTATACAGGTTTGATTTAAATCAATATGTATTGATAAACCAAGCAGATTTAGATAAATGTGTAGTTAACTCGGAAGATCATTATCAATGTCCAGGAAATTGGGCTTGGAAGTCAGGTACGGACAACTCTTTTGAAATAGCAGCACTGAAACAATTGGAAAATGAGGCATGTGTCTTCAAGGCAGCTCCAAATGAAAATGGAAATAGTTGGCTTTACAAATTATTTAGCAAATCAATTATACATTGGGAATGTAATAATAATCAACAAATGCGAACAGAATTCTCCAATCAAGGTATTTTAACAATAAAAGAAGAATGTATAGCTAGACATGAAGATGTAACTTTAACAGCGTCTCATCACGTACAATCTGAGATACAGAAAAAATTGCTATCTTCTTCTTGGGTAAAAGACATTGATAACATTTCAGAACTGCAAATCAAACCGTTTGATTCGTCTTTAATAAACAACACAAAAGATATCCTGAATCTCAAACAGCAAAAAGAAGTTATCAAAAAAGAAAATATTAAATTAAATAGTATTAATTTTCATTCACGTTTCGCTAACTTTGGTTTTTATAATACGGTTAATCATCACTATTTTATATATATGATCAAAATGCAAAATAAGAACTGTGGTTGTTCCATTTGAACTCCCAGTTAGACATAATCTAAATTAAATATACATAAATAAAAATGTTAAGAAATACTTTAAGCTTGTTATGTTAAAACAAGTATGTTCAAACAACAAAATTTTTTGCCTTGGCAGAATGTTCATAAAAATATGAACATGAATTTCTGCAGCAACAAAGTAAAGTTTAAGAAACAAATAAATACATATAGGTACACATGTAAATATAAACATGTAGATCAATAACATACAGTCCACTAAATATCAGATTGATCATAAAAATGTGAAGATCACTGCTTATCTTAATATTTTAAAGTAAACATATAACTTGAAATTTAAGAAATACATCGTAAACAGTAAACATAGAATGCATTCAAGTGCATACACACTGATACACATACGTATGATTATTTATTCTTATGCAGAAAACCATAAATATGGCACTGGAGTGTCAAAATGGATATGCACACAAACATGTATCATTAGTCGATAAGGATAGTTTTAGGAATTTGTATATAAGCCGAGAAGTTATTGAAATAAAATCAGAATTAATTTATTCTCCCACAAATGAACTCTTTAATTTTCCCCCACCAACGGTAAGAGATTTTAGACACTTCATTGTGGTATTAACAATCGGTTTTCAACCTATAGCTCCGATACCGAGCAAAATAAATAATCGGGATTTGTTAAAAAATGTAGCTTGACCTTCTACGTATCCGACGGTATGCAAATCATTATATGCTGCACGCACTGCACATTCTTTTTTTATGTTCAAAAATGTTCAACATCGGTAAGTACAAAAAAATGCATCATATGACTGCATGCGCGCAATCTATTTATTTACCTATGTAAGTTCGTTAATTCAAATAAAGGTGGTGACACCTGCTACAGCAAGCGTGCCAATTGTGTATGAGCGTTCAATAGTAGCGATATCACTAGGTAAAAGTTGCTGTCACTAGCTAAAAGGTGGGAGTTAAGACAGACCATATACATCTACACACCTACATAAGTGACCAGACACAGATGTCAGACTATACATACATATGTACACGATGTGTCCCAAAAATAACCGAACATTATATTTAAATCATAAAGCTTGAATAGTATAAAATGAAAGTATTGATATGCATACCATCGGATAGGTAGTCGGTACAATGTGCAGCAAGTCCCAATTTTCTCTCAAGCCCGGGAACGGAGCTATGGGTGGGAAACCGATTGTGTACTTTTTAATAATTTTTTAACAAAAAAAATTGTATAGTATGGGGGATAAATAATATACCGTCGGGTAGGCAAAAAATCCAGCTATACTGTGCAACCAACCCCGCTTTTCTCTCCGGGAACAAAGCAGTAGGGCGATAACTGAAAGATTTCGATTCCACTTTGTGTTTATCGAAATATTTTTAAGTGTATATACCATATACGCTGACAAGCATTTTATGCATATTGCCGGATAAGTAAAGAGTCCAGCTACACTGAACAGCAAACCGTACTCTTCTAAAATACCTGGTTACCGAGCAATAGGACGAACAAACAGCGTGTGGGAGGAAAAGTTAATAGGCGCCCATGAATAGATGACCATACATGTAGATATGTTTGCTGCACTTTATGCTCGCACATACATAACACTAATCTCCTTATGGCTATTTTGAAGATACATACTTACATTTATCTACATACATATGTATGTATGGTCTGACATCTGCGTCTCATCACTTATGTAGGTGTGTAGATGTATATGCTCTGTCTTAACTTCCAACTTTTAGCTAGCGACAGCAACTTTTGGCTAGTGATATCGCTACTATTGAACGCTCATACACAATTGGCACGCTTGCTGTAGCAGGTGTCAGCACCATTATTTGAATTAACGAACATACATAGGTAAATAAATAAATGGCGCGCATGCAGTCATATGATGCATTTTTTTGTACTTACCGATGTTGAACATTTTTGAACATAAAAAAGCATGAGCAGTGCGTGCAGAATATAATGATTTGCATACCGTCGGATAGGTAGAAGGTCAAACTATATTTGGTAACAAACCCCGATTATGTATTTTGCTCGGTATCGGAGCTACAGGTTGAAAACCTATGTTGAACTTTTATGCTATTTTTGATGGTGTACTTTTTTTTTACTTAAAAAAGAGCATGTACAGTATGAAATGAAAGTTATGATAATGCATACCGTCGGATAGGTAGAGAGTCAAGATACAATGTGCAATAAGTCCTATCAAGTCCGGGAACGGAGCTATGGGTGGGAAACGGATTGTGTACTTTTTATTACTTTTTTTAACAAGAAAAAAACTTGTACAGTATGAAGGAAAAATAACGGTTATTATATCGTCAGGTAGATAAAAAGTCCAGCTATACTGTGCAACGAGCCCCGCTTTCTATCACGTGGGGCAAAATCTGAAAAAATTCGATTTTCCACTTTTTTGTGTTCATCGAAATATATTTAAGTGTATATACCATTTACGCGGACAAGCATGTTATGCATACCGCCGGATAGGTATGCAACAAAACGTACTCTTCTAAAACACCTGGTTACCCAGCAATAGGACGAACAAACAGCGTGTGGGAGGAAAAGTTAATAGGCGCCCATGAATAGATGACCATACATGTAGATATGTTTGCTGCACTTTACGCTCGCACCTACATAACACTAATCTCAATATGTATACAATATATACACATGCATGTATTGTCTGACATCTGTGTCTCGTCACTTATGTAGGTGTGTAGATGTATATGCTCCGTCTTAACTACCAACTTTTAGCTAGTGATACCACTACTATTGAACACTCATACACAATTGCGTGCAGCATATAATGATTTGCATACCGTCGGATAGGTAGAAGGTCAAACTACATTTTGTAACAAACCCCGATTATTTATTTTGCTCGGTATCGGAGAAATAGGTTGAAAACCGATTGTTAATACCACAATTAAGTGTCTAAAATCTCTTACTGCTGGTGGGGGAAAATTAAAGAGTTCATTTGTGGGAGAACTAATTCATTCTGATTTTATTTCAATAATTTTTCGGCTTATATACAAATTCCTAAAACTATCCTCAACGACTAATTACACATGTTTGTGTGCATATCCATTTTGACACTCCAGTGCCATATTTATGTTTTTCTGCGTAAGAATAAATAATCATACATATGTGTATCAGTGTATATGCACTTGAATGCATTTTATATTTACTGTTTACGATGTATTTCTTAAATTTCAAGTTATATGTTTACTTTAAAATATTAAGATAAGCAGTGATCTTCACATTTTTATGATCAATGGCTCACATTACAAATTTTCTGCTTATCAATGCATTTGATATTTAGTGGACTGTATGTTATTCTTCTATATGTTTATATTTACATGTGTACCTATGTGTATTTATTTGTTTCTAAAACTTTACTTTGTTACTGCAGAATTTCGTGTTCATATCTTTATGAACATTCTGCCAGGGCAAAAAAATTTTGTTGTTTGAACATACTTGTTTTAACATAACAAGCTTAAAGTATTTCTTAACATTTTTATTTATGTATATTTAATTTAGATTATGTCTAACTGGGAGTTCAAATGGAACAACCACAGTTCTTATTTTGCATTTTGATCATATATATAAAATAGTGATGATTAACCGTATTATAAAAACCAAAGTTAGCGAAACGTGAATGAAAATTAATACTATTTAATTTAATATTTTCTTTTTTGATAACTTCTTTTTGCTGTTTGAGATTCAGGATATCTTTTGTGTTGTTTATTAAAGACGAATCGAACGGTTTGATTTGCAGTTCTGAAATGTTATCAATGTCTTTTACCCAAGAAGAAGATAGCATTTTTTCTGTATCTCAGATTGTACGTGATGAGACGCTGTTAAAGTTACATCTTCATGTCTAGCTATACATTCTTCTTTTATTGTTAAAATACCTTGATTGGAGAATTCTGTTCGCATTTGTTGATTATTATTACATTCCCAATGTATGATTGATTTGCTAAATAATTTGTAAAGCCAACTATTTCGGGAAGATAATTTAATCCAAACATTTTCATTTGGAGCTGCCTTGAAGACACATACCTCATTTTCCAATTGTTTCAGTGCTGCTATTTCAAAAGAGTTGTCCGTACCTGACTTCCAAGCCCAATTTCCTGGACATTGATAATGATCTTCCGAGTTAACTACACATTTATCTAAATCTGCTTGGTTTATCAATACATATTGATTTAAATCAAACCTGTATACTAAATATTCTGCTTTTATATCAGCGATATTTATATTTTTTTTGTATTTTATTGGTAGTGGATAAAATTTGTTTAGCTGTTCATTCATTTTTTCAAAGTTTTTGTTAACTTCATCGGTAGTCTTTTTTAATATATTTATGGTATTGTAGAGTCAACTATTGATGTCTGCTTCTTATTTAACTTTGCAATATTCTTTTGGTTTTCGAAAATATTTTTAATATTCGATTCCATATTCTCCTGATCATCAGCATCCATCATTCCAAATAATATATGATAAATGGAGCCAACAAATTCGAATGGTGATCGTCTTTGCCTATTTTCCTTTTTCATAAGTAACTCGTTATTGGATTTAAGGTTATTATATCTTTGCTTTAATGTTGCGGTAATCATTATGCAAGCATCTTCATAATAAGTTAATATTTTGCACTGATGTTCTAGTCTATTAATAAATTCTTTTACTCTATCCCTCCGATCATAATAGGAACCTAACTCGTAATAAACGATTAAGTCCCATTTTGAATTTATTATGTTAATTTTGCTGATTGGGTCTAAATAAATTGCGGTAGTATTTCTTAATTCGACCACTGAAGCTCCTCTCTGAGCCCACTGTAATTTTTGCTATTCTTGATGTGAAAAGACTTGTAGCTTGATTTGGCTCTGCTGTTTTTTTGTTGTCCGTTGTCTCTACTGGACAGAGTTTGTGAACGGGTCGTTTCAGTATCCCTTTTTGTAAGTTTAGAGTTACAACTCTGACTTTTCCATCGCTTCCCGGATGTGTTTTTATAACTTTCCCTAATGGCTATTTTGCTGGATGAGTGTCTTCGTAACTAAGTGACATTCTTCTAGATTGGCCTGTTTGGTTTTCCACTTCATTCGTTGTTGTAGCCTTACAACATATTCATTCTTCCACCTTTTCCAAACGAATACATTTTTGTGTCATCAATTGCTTCTGGACAATCTAAGATTGGACCTCCTATTAAAAAATGCCCAGGTCGTGAATTCAGCACTGCTTCAATCTGTGACAGCAGAGTAATCATCTTTTCAAATGTTAATTTACTTTTGCCTATCACTCTTTTTAAATGATATTTAACTGATTTAAATCCAGCCTCCCAAATTCCTCCGAAGTGAGGAGCTGCCGCCGGCCCAAAATGCCAATGAATTTGGTCTGCTTCTAATATAGGAGCTATTGCTGAATTTTTATTGATTACTTTTTTGAAATCTAAGTCTAACTTTCTACGAGCTCCGATAAAATTTGTTCCATTGCCTGAGTATATATGCTGACTTTTACCCCGTCTGGCAAAAAATCTATTTAAAGCAGCTAGAAATGCTTCAGTTGTTAAATCACTTACTGCCTCTAAATGAATAGCCTTTGTTGCCATACATACAAATACAGCGATATATCCTTTAAATGTGTTTTGTCCTCTACCTCTAGAACATTTCATATGTAATGTGTGTGAATGGAATTGATGGCGACACTCGAGATTCTGGAAGATTTCCCATTATTTGCTAAGCTGTTTCCTTGCGGTAGCGTATGCAGCGATTACAAGCCCGAATGGTCTTTTTTATTGAGTTCTTTAAACCCATTATCCAATACTTTCTTCTAATTATTGCTTCCATTAACTTATTTCCTCCATGTAAGGTTGTTTTATGAACATTTTCAATAATTAATGAGGACAAATGTGATTTATTTAATATTATCGGATGCTTTCGATCAAATTGAAACTTTGCATTACCTAACCTACCTCCTACACGAAGAGTTCCATTGTTATCTAATATAGGATTTAAGCTTACAATGCTACTTTTATTACTAATTTCTTTTATGAATTCTAAGCTTTGTATTTCCTCTCTAAATTGTAATCTTTGCTGTTATTTTATTATTTTCTCTTCAGTTTCTTTTAATTTTGATTTTAATAAGTATGAGGGAAATTTTTGTCCTCTCATTCTTTTTATGAATCTCAAAATATAAGCTACAACTCTTATTAATTTGCTTAGACTAGAATATTTTTCTATTACCTCATTCCAGAAATTTGATTCTTTCCAAGTAGTGATGTAATGCACATCGATTTTAACGCTATTCTGTGTTGGCCACTGATGTTCTTCTTCTTGTAGCCATTTAGGACCGCTCCATCATAGTTCGTGCTCCACTAGTTTGTTCGCAAACACCCCTCTGGATGCTATATCAGCTGAATTGTCTTTCGTTCCGACGTGTTGCCATATCGCAGTTGAAACCAGTAGTTTTATCTCTTCTACTCTCGTTTTGATGAGTTTATCTTTACTTCGGCAATTTTTTATCCATGCTAATGTTTTCGATGAGTCACTCCAAGCAAATATTTTAACTTCTCGATTAATAATTGTGTTTATCATTTGCAGTAATTTAGCAAGTAGGTGAGCCGCTCACTGCTCCAGTTTTGGCAATGTTTTCTTATTTTTAATAGGATTTACTTTGGTTTTACCAGCAACTATGGTAATAGCTGATCCTACCTTAACATACACAACTGCTGCGTAAGCTTTCTCGGATGCATCTGCAAATCCATGTAATTCAAATTTGACGTCATTTTTCGTTTTATACCATCTGGGAATTTTTATTCTTTTTATCGCTGGTACATACTGCATAAACTCTTGCATTCTTTTGTTAATTTTTTATCAAGTAGTATCCCAGTTAAGTTTCATTAACCAAAGTTTTTGTATAAACAATTTTGCTATAATAGTCATTGGTGAAAGCCAACCCATCGGATCGAAAATTCTTGCCAACCCAGATAAAGCTTGCCCTTTTGTTATTTTTTCTTTCGTTGACAGAGTCGTATTAAATCCAAACATGTCTTTGACAGGATCCCATTGAATTCCCAATGTCTTTACCGTTTCGTCTTCTGCTATTTGTATTACTTAATTTTTTTTTTATACACAATTTATTTATTTACTGAATCAGTAAGTACAGTAAGTATACAAATCTTAACAACTAAATTACAATCATTATAGCTTGAGTTATGTAACTCTGAGACCTTTTCAAACTATGGCGCTCTCCTTAGAAAGCGGGAACATCTCTTCGCTGAAGGCGGGAATTTCTTGTTGGGTTGCATAAAGCATTAGCCAGCGGGTTTGGATGATTTCTCAGCATTCTGAAGTACTTCGTCCTGTTTCTGCGTTGTAAATAAGGACTTTGTAGTCTAGTTTTAGACCGGAGTTTTTATTTAAAAGCCAATTTAATCTAGCTGCTTTTAATTTAATGTGTAGTATTTTTGCCTCTATGTGTCTCCTCCAAATGAGACGTCTATCTAAGTGTATACCGAGATCATTTACTTGGGGAATGTTTATACCATTTAAGCGAATTGCAGGACATGATTGCGGTCTTAAAGTAAATGTAACGGGTTTACACTTTTGCTCATTAACTTTGATTCTCCAGTTTTCTAGCCATTCTTCGATGAGGAGTAAATGATCACTAATCGTTTTTGCTGCTCTTTTAGGGCATTTATCCCGGCATAAAACAGCTGTGCCATCCGCAAAGGTAGATGTCTGCACTTTTCGGTTTAGTGGGATGTCTGCAGTGTATATAATATATAAAATAGGCTCAAGGACGCTACCCTGCGGAACACCAGCTTTTACCGGATACTCCTCACTGATAAATTCAGATTGTTTAATTGTAAATTGTCTATTAGTCAGATATGACTTAAGTATCATATAAAATTGAACAGGCAGAGCTTTTTGTATTTTGTACAGTAAACCTTTATTCCAGACTTTGTCGAACGCTTGTGCTACGTCAAGAAAGATTGCACAGCAATACTCCTTGAGCTCGAATGCCTTCCTGATTTCATTAGTTATTCGGTTAACTTGTTCAATAGTACTATGCTTTTCACGAAAGCCGAATTGGTGATCTGGTATCACATTGTTACGGTGGAGAAAAGGAGATATTTTTGATAGCAGAATTTTTTCAAATAATTAGGAAAGACTGGGTAGTAGGCTTATTGGTCTGTAAGAAGACGCCTGTGTTTGGTATTTGCCTGGTTTGGCTATCATTAATATCTGCGACTTTTTCCACGCGTTTTGAAAGTAATTTAGTTTTAGAATGGAATTAAAGAGTTCAGAGAGCAATGCTTGTGCAACTCTTGGTAGCTCTATTAGCATTTTTGGTGTATTAAGGTCGTGGCCTGGAGATTTCTTTGGATTCAGTTTCTGTATCGCGTTTACCACTTCTAGGCTTGATACTTTAATTGCCACCTGATTTTCCTGGCCGTTAACAACAACTTCCGGCAAAATAAAATTATTAGTTGCGTCATTTGGTTGGAATACATTACTTAAATGCTTTGCAAAGCAATTTGCCTTTTCTTCGTTACTACGTGTCCAGTTACCATTTGGGTCCCTGATTGGCATATTCACTTCTATTGGAGGCTTAAATTTCTTTTGTGCTTTCCAGAGTGAGTATTTTTTGGCAGAATTTGGCGCTAGTTTTTCAATGTATGCCTTGGCATTGTGATCTTCTGCTTGTTTCAGTGCACTTATCAACTTCCTCTCTGCTGCTTTCAACCGTAACTTTGCGGCTGGAGAGCGATATTTTTGCCATTCTCTCAGCAAACGGCGCTTATTTTTTACTAATTTTTCTATTTCCGTATTTGTTAGGATTTTTGGGCACGTAATAGGCTTTTTATTGTTTTGAGTTGCTATGGTTGCCGCAGAAACTGGGACATTATTGAGTTCATTAATGTAGTCATCAATATCGTTTTCACAATTCAATATTGGGTTGATGTTAATATGACTACTAGTATATTTTTTGTATTTTAGCCAGTCTGTTTCTCTCTTTGTCAGTCTTGATTCTTGTGCAACTATCTTCGGGCGCTCATAGATTTTTATTAGAACTGGTGAGTAGTCTGAAGACAACTCAGCAACTGTCACAGCTGATACAAGTTGCCTGTCGATTTTTCTTTAGACAGCAAAGTCTATTAAGTCAGGTATTTTCTTCCGAACGGTAGGCCAGTATGTTGGTTGACCTGGGGAATTACAATCTAAATTGTTACCTTGTTTATGATGGTATTGTATAGCTGACGGCCTTTGGGGTTTATTAGACAGGATCCCCAGTATACATGCTTTGCATTGTAGTCTCCTCCTGCTATAAATCTATCACCAAAATTATTAAAAAATTCCTTGAATTGATTTTCTGTGATCTTAAATTTTGGAGGGCAATAAATGGCTGAGAGATTTAGCTCTTTGCCATAATTATTCAAAGTTACAGAGGTAGCTTGTAGATAATTGGTGGCGTAAGGCTGTAAGACGCAGTGTTTTAGGCGGTTTCTTAGGAGTATTCCAGTGCCGCCATGCGCTTTGCCATCAGGATGGTTAGTGGAGTAGAATATGAACCCAGGTATATAAAAGTTTTATTTATCCGTCAAGTGCGTTTCAGACAATAGCATTACGTCTATAGCATTACTCTGTTAGAAATCGTGCCAATTCTAATTTATGTTGGTTCACACTGTTTGCATTCCAAAAACAAATGTTTATCACGCAAATTGTTTTTGCATGAAAATTTGTAGCATATTATTCTGGGTTTTAATCAAGTCTTGGATCATGCTTTGCATAGTTGACAAGAACTGTGTCATTCACTGCGTAAGGTTTAAAATCATCGATTCTATACCCCCATTAGACTGGTTCTGTGGAATATTATCTGAATCTTTCTTCAGTACATTCGCATAAGATAATTTATTTGGATTCGTATTATGCAAGTTTGGAACAGTTTTATCCGTAGCTTTTTCTACAAATTGGATTTGAGGTGTATTTACCATTTGACTTCGGTGAGTCTGTATATTGTTTGCCAACCTAGCTTTTAGATCTTTATATACAGGGTAGCCCCTATTATTAGCAGTGTGATTACCTCCACAATTACTACATTTTTTCGTGGTGGCATCATCTTTCTTTGACGTGCATTCAGGCGTGGGATGTAGGTCTGCATATACTACGCAAACACTGCGCAATGTGCAGTAGGATTTCGTATGGCCGAATTCTTGGCAGTTGGTGCATTGCGCTGGGCCGTTTCTCTTGTGTGGCTCTTCTACTGTTACCCTACGATGTAGCAAATGTTTTAAATTGTATATGGGATGGGTTTCGTTTTTCTTTAACTGACTTGCATTGGGCTCTAGTTTTACCTTAAACATTGGCTGGGGTACTTTGTTTCTATTAAGTATATTTATGACCGATTTAGTACTGAAACCATTTTCTTCGAGAGCCTCTTTTAATTCGTCTGACTTGACTGAGGATTCGATACCTTTGATTACAACTGTTAGGCCTTTCGAGCTCTTCAGTTGATATGAGTAATAATTTTTGTTATTCGACGATAGAAAGCTTACTATTTGCATGAAGCTTTTTTTATTGTAAATTTGGATTTTTGTTTCATCGATGGAACTTCGCCATGTGTTTAGCGCTAGCTGAGTACTACTGAGAGACTTCTGCTGCCATGTTGCTTTCTTTTGCCGTTGATTGTGTTGGCGTTGTTTGCTCAAAATAGGAAAAATAAGCATTTGAGAGCATTTGATCCGGCGGGTTTGACCGCGACGCACTCATTTTTGTTTTTGTACTCACTGGATAGCTTTTTGTTTATTTTTTCCGTTTGCACTTATTGTTTATTAATATTACTTCATTGGCGTCATTTGTTAAAATTGTTGCTATAATTTTACTGTTATTGGATATCCACTTCCATAAGTGAAACCCATATTTTTGGAGTTGTTGTGAAATGTTAGACTGAATGAACTTATATTCATTTATTGAATCTGCTCCTGTCATGAAATCGTCCATGTAGAAATCGTTTTTAATGATATTTAAAAGCAATTTATTTTAAGACTCGCAAAATTTGGCAATTTCTTGTAGTGTCCTCGTTGCAAGAAAAGGAGCGGATGCTGTTCCATACATAACTGTTTGCAGTTTGTATTCTTCTATCGGTGCTTCTTTCGTTTCTCTCCATAATATTCGTTGATAATCTTGATCACCTTCCGCTACATTAATTTGTAGGTACATCTTTTCAATATCACTAGTTAATACGTATTGCCAAAGTCTCCATTTAATAATGATGTCAAAAATATCTTTTTGAAGTCTCGGTCCTATGAACATGGTGTCGTTCAAACTATTACCATTTGAGGAATCTCGGCTTGATTTCTATGTTGACTTTGAATTTAGAGACTCCTACCGTAATAATTCTAGGCCCTTGTAGTTCAGTTACATCTCTTTTTTTTGGCAATTGTAGTACTTGTGCTGCTTATTCAGAAATTGTAGTCTTCTGTGATCCTTGATCGATTAGTGCTCGCATTGTCACGTAATCCCCATTTGCTGTCTTCACTCTTATTTGAGCTGTTGCTAGAAGTTTGGCTGTTTCGCTGTTTTTTGTCATCATTGTGGATGACTTTTTAATATAGTTTTCTTCACTTGTTCCTGTATTCTTCTGGAACTCATAATAATGCAGTAAAATCTGATGATTTCTTCCACACTTACTACATTTTATCTTATTTTTACAATTGCCTACAAACACGTGATCCAGGCAAATATTGCAGAGCTTAATGCTCATTATAAAATTCCTTCGATTCATCGTAGTCAATATTAGGAATTTTCTGCATTCACCAATTTGATGCCCAGGACTCTTGCAATATGCACACGTTTTTTGCGCAGTTGTATAAAATGTAGGCGATCTTTGTGGTTGCTTTTGGCCGCTCCATTTATTTTGTTTCCTGTCTTTAACGCTTGATATATCTGCTCTAGGAACTTAAAAACATCATCTAGGGTTTGGATGTCCCTAGTTTTCTTGACATGTTGCTCATATAGACGGAGACTCTCTTTATCTAATTTCCGAACAACTATTTTGGCTATTATATAATTGCTTGATCGTCATTTAAATTTAATTTAAGCCCTTTAAGAGCATAAACGCACTCTTTAGTGTTATCCAAAAGCTGTTTTATACTAGCCGCACTTTCTCCATTTGCTGTGGGTTGATCGAGAAGTCTGTCTACCTGTGTTGTGAATTGCAGCCTTAAGTTTTTATATCGTTCTTGAAGTATTTTCCAAGCGGCTTCATAGTTGGATTCGGTGACTGGTAAATGTTGAATTAATCTTCCAGCTTCTCCTCTTAATGATGACTTCAGACGGAACATCTTTTCTACTTCAGTAATATATATAATTGGCACTTTGTAACCGCTGAAGCGATTTTCGGCCGAGCTCCTCCTCCAATTTGTGGTTTTGCGTCTTGATGTTTTTCCAACAAATGGAGGGATCTACAGTTTATACTAGCCGCCTCCGAACGGCTGATGGTTTTTTTTCGATGAGCTTTTATTTCATGTCCGAAATGCACTCGGAGGGGTGGACATTCCCAGCCGAGGGGCGACCGCAATTAGAAAATTTAACTTAATTTTTTATTTAAATTAATTTTCCATAACTTTTTTTTGGATGTTGGTGGCACCGGGATTTGAACCCGAGCCTTCCGAATGTCAGTACGCAATGCTAATCACTCGGCTACCGCGGCCGCCAGTAAACTTTGAATTATGCACTAAACCTTCGAAAAGATCGCGAAATGATGACCATTGCTTCATCTCCCCATAAAATGCAGGAATTTTTATTTCTTGAAGTTTCATCGCAGATGACAAAGGTTGTATTGGTGTGCACATTTTTTGTTTGTTTATTAACTTTTCAATACTAATGCCATATTTTTCACGTAAATCCTCCATTTGTTCCTCGATTGATTCCTGAGTTATGGATTTCAAATGGACACTTCGAGTTTCGGAAAATGCTTCTTCAACATATTCAAATTGTATTTGAAGCTTAGTCTTAAGCTCTCTTATTAGAGAGTCTAATTTGTTTTTCGAAGCTTCTTCTATAGTTAATAGAAGCTTTCTTCCTCGACGTTGAAATCTTCTTTCTATGTCGGAAGTGAAATCTAATGGCTCAAATTCACTTATTTCTTTTTCTCTCACCGCTCCAAGCTTAATTTTTATGCCGCTTACTGCTGGATCTTCGTCCGCATTCTGTGCCTTTAAATTTTGAATGGATCTTTCTATTATTTGAATTATATGCTCATAATATTTTTTTGCAATGTATTCTTCGGCTTCTTGGCCCTGTTTTGCCATAATTTTTGCATGATTTGCGTTAAATACAGTCATCACAGTCTGAATATGTTGAATATATTCAAGAAAAGAAGCTTTCCTTATTTTGCCACTTAATATTTTCTTGTCTTCCAGAGCTGCAAGATCGCCCAACTCCTTTTTTCGTTTCAGCAAGTTCTCCATGTTGACTGTTGATTAATTTATTAATGTTATTTTTTTTAACACTGTACTCGGTGTTTTAGCCCGACGACGCTTATTGGCACTTTCACTTATCCGTTGTGAGCCACGGAAACGCTTTTTAGCACTTTCACTGATTCTGATTTTATCTCAATAATTCCTGGGCTTATATACAAATTCTTAAAACTGTCCTTATCGACTAATTATACATGTTTGTGTACATATCCATTTTGAAACTCCAGTGCCATATTTATGTTTTTGTGCATAAGAATAAATAATCATACATATATGTATCAGTGTGTATGCACTTGAATGCATTTTATGTTTACTGTTTACGATGTATTTCTCAAACTTCAAGTTATATGTTTACTTTAAAATATTAAGATAAGCAGTGATCTTCACATTTTTATGATCAATGGCTCACATTACAAATTTTCTGCTTATCAATGCATTTGATATTTAGTGGACTATAGGTATATTATTCTTCTATATGTTCATATTTACATGTGTACTTATGTGTATTTACTTGTTTCTAAAACCTTACTTTGTTGCTGCAGAATTTCATGTTCATATTTTTATGAACGCCGATGTTGAACTTTTATGCTATTTTTGATGGTGTACTTCTTTTTTACTTAAAAAAAAGCATGTGTAGTATGAAATGATAGTAATGATATGCATACTGTCGGATAGGTAGAAAGTCAAGGTACAATGCGCAACAAGTCCCCATTTTCTATCAAGCCCGGGAAAGAAGCTATGGGTGGGAAACCGGTTGTGTACTTTTTAACACTTTTTTTTAACAAAAAAAAAAACTTGTACAGTATGAGGGAAAAATAGCGGTTAATAAACCGTCGGATAGATAAAAAGTCCAGCTATACTGTGCAACAAGCCCCGCTTTTCTATCACGTCCGGGAACGGAGTAGCAGGGCAAAAACTGAAAAAATTCGATTTTACACATTTTTGTGTTCATCGAAATATTTTTAAGTGCAAATACAATACCATATAAGCGGACAAGCATGTTATGCATACCGCCGGATAGGTAATAACCCCAGTTATACCATGCAACAAACCGTACTCTTCTAAAACAGCAGGGTACCGAGCAATAGGACGAACAAACATCGTGTGGGAGGAAAAGTTAATAGGCGTCCATAAATAGATGACCATACATGTAGATATGTTTGCTGCACTTTATGCTCGCACATACATACATGACACTAATCTCAACATGGCTATTTTGAAGAGTTATACATACATAGGTACGTATAGCCTGTCATCTGTGTGTCGTCACTTATGTAGGTGTGTAGATGTAAATATATGCTCTGTCTTAACTTCCAACTTTTAGCTAGTGACAGCAACTTTTAGCTGGTGATATCACTACTATTGAACACTCATACACAATTGGCACGGATGCTGTAGCAGGTGTCAGCACCATTATTTTTTGTACTTACCAATGTTGAACATTTTGTACATAAAAAAAGCATGTGCAGTGCGTGCAGCATATAATGATTTATTATACCGTCAGGTAGAGAAAAAGTCCAGCTATATTGTGCAACAAACCCCGCTTTTCTATCACGTCTGGGAACGGAGTAGTAGGGCAAAAACTGAAAAAATTCGATTTTCCATTTTTTTGTGTTCATGGAAATATTTTTATGTGTATATACCATATACGCGGACAAGCATATTATGCACACCGCCAGTTAGGTAAAGATTCCAGCTAAACTATGCAACAAACCGTACTCTTCTAGAACACCTGGCTACCGAGCAATAGGACGAACAAACATCGTGTGGGAGGAAAAGTTAATAGGCGTCCATAAATACCTAGGTGACCATACATGTTGATATGTTCGCTGCACTTTATGCTCGCACATGCATAACACTAATCGCAATATGGCTGTTTTGAAGAGTTATACATACATATGTATGTATAGCCTGTCATCTGTGTGTCGTCACTTATGTAGGTGTGTAGATGTATATGTTCTGTCTTAACTTCCAACTTTTAGCTAGTGACAGCAACTTTTGGCTGGTGATATCGCTACTATTGAACACTCATACACAATTGGCACGGATGCTGTAGCAGGTGTCAGCACCATTATTTTTTTGTACTTACCGATGTTGAACATTTTGTACATAAAAAAAGCATGTGCAGTGCGTGCAGCATATAATGATTTATTATACCGTCAGGTAGAGAAAAATTGTGCAACAAACCCCGCTTTTCTATCACGTCTGGAAACGGAGTAGTAGGGCAAAAACTGATAAAATTCGATTTTCCACTTTTTTGTGTTCATGGAAATATTTTTTTGTGTATATACCATATACGCGGACAAGCATATTATGCATACCGCCGGATAGGTAAAAAGTCCAGCTAAACTATGCAACAAACCGTACTCTTCTAGAGCACCTGGCTACCGAGCAATAGGACGAACAAACATCGTGTGGGAGGAAAAGTTAATAGGCGTCCATAAATACCTAGATGACCATACATGTAGATATGTTTGCTGCACTTTATGCTCGCACATACATGACACTAATCTCAACATGGCTATTTTGAAGATACATACATACATTTATCTACATACATATGTATGTATAGTCTGACAGCTGTGTCTCGTCACTTATGTAGGTGTGTAGATGTATATGCTCTGTCTTAACTTCCAACTTTTAGCGAGTGACAGCAACTTTTAGCTAGTGATATCACTACTATTGAACAGTCATACACAATTGGCACGCTTGCTGTAGCAGGTATCAGCGCCATTATTTGAATTAACGAACATACATGTGGTGTTTTCTAAGTCCACGTGAAGTAAAACAAATTAACGTTCAATGCAAATTAGTTTTATTATTATATAAAGTTAAGCATTTCTTATTTATTAAATTAAATTAAATTAAAAGATATTACTTCTTAAGCGCTAAACATTCGCGTCCGTCGCAACTTAACTTTTCAACTTAAACTAAAACTGTCCGTTGTATATCATTTTAACGTAAGCTTTGATAGGTCAGGGGTTTATCTGTTTTCTAACTTCAGTGATGTATTTTGTCGTATGGTAACATAGTAGAGGGTTGACCTCAATCCCACATTCGGCGATCCTGACAGTTATTCGTCTCGAATGATAGAATCCCAAGGCTTCATAAACTCCGCCACTGAAATAGTTTTATTAGGCCCTTCGTGCTCTCCCACCTTTTCTACGTTATAACGATCATGGTTAATCTTATATGGTCCAAGAAAACGTGGTCTAAGTTTCATGTTAACTCCATATTGTGTTCTTTTTATGGCGACTAGGTCACCTGCTTTGTACTTTCTTGCTTTCCTTCGAGCTTTATTAAAATATTTGCGATTTTCTTCCTGAATTTTCTGAATGTTTTTACTCGTTTAGTCCGAACATCCTCTCTTCTCTTGTCTAGTTCTCCTAATTCTGCGTTTCGCAACATTTCCCTAAAGTCGGAGTTTTCAGAAGTATGCACGTCTAAGCCAGTCAAAATTTGAAAAGGTGTCATTTTCGTACTACGTAGAGCCGTATTATTTACTACTCGTTGGACTTCGTCTACATGTCGGTACTATTGAGTGGGATTACTCTGACACAGCTTACCTATCATAGGAACAATAACCTTGTGTATGCGTTCGACTTGCCCGTTACCGCGGGGTACGCCAGTTGTTATAGTAAGATGCCGTGAATGCTGTTCCCCTATCTGTTATTACTCGTTTGGGGTTGCCAAATATTGAAGCTTGTTTACGCAAGCGTTCGACTACTTCTTCTGCACCTGTGGACTTTGTGGGATATAACCACACAAACTTTGAAAAACTATCGACAACAACTAGAATGTGATTGTATTGTTTACGTGTTTCTGAAAAAGGACCGACGTAATCTAAATGATACGTTCCCAAGGGTTCACAGGATTTATCAATCGGTGTTAACAATTCCTCCTTCTTTCCAACCTTTGCATCTATTACTAAACATTCTACGCAACTATTAACGATTTTGTGGACTTTATCTACTAATGCTGGAATGAAGTATCGATTTCCTACTACCTGCTGCGTTTTTTTGACTCCTATATGACCCCCTCTGTGCGCTATTTTTATGATTTCGTCTTCCATGGCTGTTGGTACTACCAAAAGATCTTTGTCGAAATCTTTGTACAACAATTCGTTTCGAACGAAGTAGTCCTCATAAGAATCTTTCTCAAGTACTTTTTTAACAGCTCGGATCCACTCATCTCTGCACTGCGCTTCTTTTAGCTTATGTTTTAATTAACCTTCCACTAACAAAAGACAGTACACTCGACTCAGTGCGTCCACGTGTTTCATTCGAGTTCCGCTTAAAGGTTTCGCTATCTCTGCATATTTACTAATGAATCGTCGAAAATATGATGTTAGACCTAAGAATCGTTGCAGTTCCTTCATATTCCGAGGAACTGGAAAATCTCTTATGGCTTGTGTTTTGCGTTCTTGGCAATATCTTACCATCTCCTATTATGTATCCTAAAAATATGATCTGCCTTTCTAGAAACTGGCACTTCGACCATTTAATTTTCAATCCACATTTTCTGGTAACTTTTTCTAACTTTTGCATGCCTTCATCGACATCCTTGGCGGGAATGACGATGTCGTCCACATAAATGACTACCGTTCCATCTTTTAACAAATCTCGAAATACTGACTGAATATAACGCCAAAAAACTGCTGGGGAGTTAGAAATACCGAAAGGCGTATAACAAAATTCAAGCTGACCACCATGAGTAACAAAAGCAGTGTATTTCCGTGAGTTTGGCTCTATAGGTACATGGAAAAATCCATTCGCCAAATCAAGTGTAATAAATACCTTCGCGCCTTGCAACTTCTCGAGCACTTCGTCTATTAGAGCCATAGGAAAATTGTCACGCACTATTTTTTCGTTAATCTTCCTATAGTCGCAGCAGAGACGTTTGGTGCCATCTTTTTTTGAAACTAAAACCACGGGCTTTGCGTATTCAGACGTACTCGGTACAATAATTTTATCTTTAAACCATAATTCAATCTGTTCATCGATAAGCTTCCTACCCGCTACAGATGTTCTATGTGGTGTTTAAGATATCATCTTTTACGATAATCTTCTTTTTAATAGGTGAAATTATCTCTCTGCTTGGCTTAAAATTGTTAATTAGGTTTTCAATTGTAACCGCAATTGGCTTTTAAAGGTGACTCAAGCTAACAACGCTACTAAAGAGTTTGTTCTTATACACAACACAGCGCAGAAAATTCATGGAATAAATCCAAATTGTTATTGGATTTCCCAAATTCATCTTCCTACACTGAATTCTTCAGGGATTCAACCCATCCCTTCTTTTTAAACGCTACACCTCCTTGACCGATAACCATGTCTACGTCTTTAAAAATACTACTTCCTAGTAACCCCGAAAACATAGTGTCTTCCTCTCGTACGATGTAAAAAGTGACCTTGACTGTGAGACCATCAAGCCTAATGTCCGTGTCAAAACAACCCAAAGTAGTTATTCTTCCCTCCCCTATACCGCTCAAGTGAACAACTTCATTCTTTAGTTCAACATCTCCAATTGATATTAACGTATCGTTTCGGATAATGCAAAACTCGCTTCCGGTATCGACCAGAGCGTTAAAAATAATACCCTTAATCGCAAATTCAGTTAAAGTCAAGTTACTCTTTTTAGTTTCTTTCCCAATCGTGTTTACTTGCTCATTTTTGACCACGATTTTGGTTTGTTTTTCCTTGCAATCTTTAGCAAAATGTCCCTTTTGTCTACACCTAAACCAAACTATGCCCTGCTCTTTGCAACCCCTTGCCAAATGAGTTTCAGAACCACATTTAAAACACATTTTCTTATTATCCTTCTGTTCCTCCCCAGAACTTTTGAACTGACTCGGTGGATTTGTTCTATTTGACGACAGATAAGATCCGCGAATCTTTTCAAAAATTTTTATTTTCTCTTTAAGAGCTTTAAGAGTACTAGCTTCATACAATACAGCTTTATTCAATCGAGAATCGGGTATACCTTCAATGAAATAGTCAATCACGCTAGCTTCATCTAACTTTATCGGGTTACCTAACTCGATCAGACTATGCAAATACTCGTTAAGGCTTTCCTTTGGACGCTTATACCTTTGTCGCATTAGTCGATGTATTTCTACTGCACTTAACTGTTTTCCGAACTCATCTATTAACTTTTGCCTCAATGTAAGCCAACTCCTTAGCCCAACTATGCCTCTTACAAACAACTTAGCTGCACCCCGCAGTAATTGTTTGGCATACACAAATTTTTGTAGATCGTTCCACCCTACTGTGTAAGCAATATCTTCAAACTCACTAACCCAGTGACTAACATCGTAATTACCAACTCCCGAGAATGATGTTACACTATCTTGAATATCGCGCAGAGTAAAGTTAACTTTTCCCGAAATACTAACAGGTCCATCCGCCACCGCCTCAGTGTAATTCGAATTTGTCGATTCGTCATCACTTTCAACTAACCCAAAATGGTCCATCAACCTGCTGTAAAGAGTTTGCTTCCGTCCTGCTGAGTCAAAATTTAACTCTCTACATTTATCTTTTAATTAACTAACAGTCATCAAACGAATCGCGTCTCTGTCCATTTTGTCAATATAAAGTTAAAATAATACTTCTTATGTTAGTGAATTAACAAACCAAAAAGTTTCAATTTTAAATTACATTTAAAAACATTATTTAGTTTTTAGATCAATAGAAAATTCCAAAATAAACCTTTTACGCATTAACAAATCATTGTTGACACTGCTTCATCGCTGTCGCTGCTTCACTGCTACCGCTGCACTGTACCACTGTTATGCTAGTGCAGCCGTCCGCTGCTGCTGCTTCAGTATTAATGCCTTATGTTTTTCTGCACCGTGCTTTTATTGTCTTTACTTATTTGCGTTTCACTTCTTACACCATATTTGTATTTTTAGTATGTGTTTTTATTTCTATCTGTTATCTTCTTTCTTTTTTGTTATATGTATGTTCTTGTTTCATGCAACTTCGTTTAATTGCAACGCATGTTTGTTAAACTGTTGCACTAATTGTCTCGTTCTTTAAACTGCTTGCGCTGATAATTATTTCGTTTGAATGCTTGCATTGCCCATTTCACTTTTTGCGCTCGTTCGTATGTATCTTTCCTTCTAGTCCTTATCGTTGCACTTGTTTCTTTAAGTTTTCATTTCACTCAACTCGTTGGATTTGAAATTAACTGTCGGTATTTCTGCGAATCCATTCGGAGTACACAACAACAACTCACTTTCGTGTCTTGTAATTTTTGTGGGTGATCACTGGAACACCCCGTCCACTGCGTGTACGAAAATTTAGCGATTTTGCGCAACACAATCCAGCCTGCTACTTATATTGTTCAAAAGTTCACGGTTTAGCCCACATAACGCTATTAACAATTATGCGCACCATACAAATTCACCAACACCTCACAGGTATCACTCGAACGAGTCCCCAATTGTGGACTAGTCCACGTGAAGTAGAACAACGTTCAATGCAAATTAGTTTTATTATTATATAAAGTTAAACATTTCTTATTTATTAAATTAAATTAAATTAAAAGATATTACTTTCTAAGCGTTAAACATTCGCGTCCGTGGCAACTAACTTTTCAACTTAAACTAAAACTTTCCGTTGTATATCATTTTTTGTACTTACCGATATTGATCATTTTTGATCATAAAAAAGCATGTGCAGTGCGTGCAGCATTTAATGATTTGCATACCGTCGGATAGGTAGAAGGTCAAACTACATTTTGTATCAAACCCCGATTATTTATTTGTACTTCTTTTTTACTTAAAACACGCACATATAGTATGAAATGAAAGTAATGATATACCGTCGGATAGGTAGAAGGTCAAACTACATTTTTTAACAAACCCCGATTATTTATTTTGTTCGGTATCAGAGCTATAGGTTAAAAACCGACGTTGAATTTGTAAGCTATTTTCGATGGTGTACTTCTCTTTTACTTTAAAAAAAGCATGTATAGTATGAAATGAAAGTAATGATATGCATACCGTCGGATAGGTAGAGAGTCAAGGTACAATGTGCAGTAAGTCCTACCAAGCCCGGGAACGGAGCTATGGGTCGGAAACCGACTGTGTACTTTTTAATACTTTCTTTAAAAAAAAAAAAACTGGTACAGTATGAGGGAAAAATAACGGTTAATATACCGTCGGGTAGGCAAAATATATAAAATATATATTGTGCAACAAACCCCGCTATTCTATCACGTCCGGGAACGGAGTAGCAGGACAAAAACTGAAAAAATTCGATTTTATACTTTTTTGGGTTCATCGAAATATACCATATACGCGGACAAGCATTTTATGCATTCTGCCGGATAAGTAAAGAGTCCAGCTACAGAATGCTATAAACCGTACTCTTCTAAAACACCTGGTTACCGAGCAATAGGACGAACAAACATGTAGATATGTTTGCCGCACTTATGCTCGCATCTACATAACACTAATCTCAATATGGCTATTTTGAAGATACATACATACATTTATCTACATACATATGTATAGTCTGACATCTGTGTCTCATCACTTATGTAGGTGTCTAGATGCCTTATGGTAACGTCCAACTTTTAGTTAGTGACAGCAACTTTTAGCTAATGATATCGCTACTTTTGAACACTCGCGGCCAGTACCGCAACAAAAACTTCTTTTGTGATTGTTTGTTCATTTCCTTTGTTTTGCCTATTATTCCTTTCACTCCAAGCGTTGGCAGTGGCATCTGTCGGCTAATAATTGTATAATGAAAAGCCATGAATTGTTGGCACGGTTGTACTCGGAGTGTGCCTACCCAGTGGTATAAGTCTCCAAAAGGAGGTGTTCGACAAATCGGTTCCTCCACTAACAAATATTAGGGAAACGGAATGCTATGAGCGGGTATTCCGTAAAAAGGAGTGTCGCCTCTCTTTCATATGGCGAGGGGAACATTAACCCAGTGTACTTGGTGTGCCATGGTGGCGTGCGCTATATAACTCTGTCCCTTTGGGTAATGTGAACAGCCTTTTTTGCGCGGACGTTCGATATATTAGTGAAGGCGAAAAAATATAAATATTTAATTTCGAGTGTGTAGTTTTTGCCAGGCGAGGCAGTTGAAGCCTAGTTTTTTTTGAGTCAGGACAAACTAGGGCAGTCGAAGCCTATAGTAGTTATTTATTGGTTTCGCGTTCCAGTGGCGGAACCAGAGTTTGGCGGTCGGAGGAGCACCGAAGTTGGGTACTCACACCCGACTGAGTAACTGCTAAGTATCATTTTGTCGTTTTATCGTTTGTCATCCCGCACCCAGAGCGGCGTCTACGTGGAGACCGTTCTTGTCCACCACGTAGCCCAAATATTTTAATACAGGCCTACAAAAATTACATTTGTCCCTATTTAATCTAAGTGCTGCCCTATCTAATCTATCTAAGACAATCTTCAAATCTCTAAATGCTTCTCAAAATCATTTGTAACGATAATAATATCGTCCAAATACACAAAAACATTAAGTTCTAACTCTGGTCCTATGATCGTATCTATAAATCTCTGCCGAGTTGCCGATGCATTATGCAAACCGTATGGCTTCCTCTTAAACTGAAATAGTCCTATACCTGGTACCGTGAACGCGGTGAAGGGCCTCGACTGCTCTTCCACCGGAATTTGCAAATACGCGGACTTAATATCCAGACTGGATAGAAACTTGCCATCCCTTAGCTTGTCTAAGGTCGCCGACACGTATGGAAGGGGGTAGCTATCTTTCTCGGTACATTTATTCAAAACCCTGTAATCTAAACAAAACCTATATGTACCGTCTTTCTTTCTGATCATTACAACTGGAGACGCCCAAGAACTATGTGATTTCTCTATCACCCCTTTGTCAAGCATATCCTTAATCTCCTTGTCCATACGCGACTGTATGACGGGAGACACAGAGTAATAACGCTGTTTCACAGATTCAACTCCTGCTTTTACCCTGATATTATGCTCGACTAAATGGGTCCCGCCTAGCCCTTCCGGCATAGCCTGGAACGCCCCAGCTATTAGTTGACCTAATGCCCTAGATTCCCTATCACCTAACTCGGAGTGGTCCACTATTGCCACCAACGGTTCTGGTTCTGGCCGAGAAAACTTCCACTTCATTCTCGATATATTCGGGATAATACCCGCCTTGGCCCATGCCAAGGATTACGCCCTGAGGTAAATCTGGAACCGCGAGGCCTTCCAGGAGAACCGACTTGCTCTCCACCTCGATTGGCAACAAAACCGAACCTAACACTGAGATATGACGTCCATCCGCGAGAGTCACTCTCAAAAAATTCGAAACTGAACTCACCCTAATACCAAACGAACTCAATTTCTGCCAACCTAGCCGACCTATCACTGTTCTGGTCGCACCAGAATCCAACAAAGTTCTAAAAGCAAAACCATGGATCCTAATATCTAAGAACGAGCGTTCGTCGTGACCGTCCGTCACCAACGAAAACGCCAACCTAACTTATTCAAAATCGACTGCTAGCTTTGCCAGCTGGGAGTTAGCAGGTTTACTAACTCGCCCTACTAGACCGCCTGTCCTGCCGTCCCAGGGGTCTATCTCCCGTTTCCCGGTCTGTTGTCCGACCTGACAACCCTATCGCTCGTCGGAGAATTTGGACCGCTGTCCTCCGGCATATTATCCCTAACGCGCCCTAACCTGAAGGGGTTGTGGTTTCGCCCACCACCGGAAGTTGAACTTCGTTCGGTTCGCGGGGAGCCACTCGGCTTCGCTGCACACGCCGGGCAGTCCCGCTTAATGATTCCAAGTCTACCGCAACCGAAACACTTTATCCCATTCCTACACACTGAAGAAATATGACCAAACCTCCTACAATTAAAGCATCGGGTATTTGACCCCGGCCTAAAACTATCAACACGGTCCGGCTCCGCTACCGCCGCGACCTCTACACCAGCCGAGGAGGGACAAAAGCATCCACCGATGACCTAACCACCTCTAGTTGCCTACCCAAAGAATCTAGTTCGGAAATCGACCCTATTGCCACCAGTCCCAACTGGGTCTGGAAGAATGGTGGGAGATTCGCCCTAATCAATCCTAACATCCTTTTCTCAGATAAAGGCTCCTGAAGCCTACCAAACATTATCTTCATAACCGCTACATATACTCCGATGGACTCATTCGCTCCCTGAGTTCTCCGCCTAATCTCGTCTAGTAAGAGATCGTCGTAGTTGGGGTGCAAAAACTCCAACTTCAACTCTCTTACCAGTTCCCCCCACATACCTAGAGTCTTCCTAACAGACCTAAACCATAATAACGCCTTCCCTGCGAACAAATCGACCGCGCCTCGGAAGAATTGAGATTGGGTCACACCGCGTGGACGTCCCACTTCGACAGGTTCACCGGTTTCTAAGACTCGACTGACTCTTCAACTACACGACGTACCTCCACGGGCGGGGGTGCTATCGGGTCCGCACGATCTCCTTTTCTTCGGCTTCTTCGCTGCCGACTACCTCTTGTAATTCGGCGAGATGGAGCAACAACTTGCTCTTCAGCTCCATCTGCTGAGTCATCTCGCCGTCGCTTCCCGGTTCGCTCCATGCGATGGCTTGCCTCCACCCGAAACCGATAAAATTAAGTTTTCTATTTCCTCCAGTTTCGTCTCGACCGCCGTTTTATCCTCGTCGAAACTCATGGCTTCGACCGTACCGATTGGAAGGACGCGTGCCTCCATCTTGTACGCGAGCTCATCTTGGGACAACCGATTAATCTCCATGTTAAATAAAATGATAAATTAACTCGAAAAACAAAAAAAAAACAGGAAAAAACCAAAAAAAAAATATTTATTTAAAAAAAAATAATTTAAAAATTATCAAAAGTAAAAAAAAAGATATTACCCTAATATTTTTCACGTTGCCCTATACTGGCTCAACAAAAGAATCTATCACGTAAACAACAAAAGAGCCTAACCACAAAAAACAAAAAAATTAATAAAATAAAAAACAAATATTGTCTACGCTTACAACACAACAATTATGAAAACAATTTTTTTTTTATAAAAAAAAAGTTTTTTAATCAAAAACAAAAAAAAAAACACAAAAATCTTTAATTAACAAAAAAAAAAAACATCACAACCTAATTTTGGCAGGACTACTACTGGTTACTTCTGGACCAGTCTCTACCCATTCCTTCGAGTGTAAAACACTCCAATACAATATACCGCAACGAACAAACAACTTGCAAATTTACTTAAACGGAACGGACTCACCAAATTCCTTTGTACTAAATATATATTTATCAATCTGCCGATAGGCCTGGGTTCGATTCCCAATCTTTACTTCCTCGCTACTTCCACTATTGGAATGCCTAACTAACAAAAAAAAAATTGAAAATTGTTAAATATTATAAAAAAACCAATCGCTGAAACAAAATAGCAAAAATTTATCAAAACCAAAATGCTTTTAAATATCGGGCCCCACGTTAGGCGCCAATTTGTCACCTCCACTTTTAATTATTACCAACATGTATGCGCGTATGTACATACGTATACCTATAGTGGCTGTTGGTCAAGCGCCTACCAACAACCACACACGTCAACAAAACAAACTACCGCACAAAAAGGAGATGACAAAACTAACAAAGCGACCGGCCACCTTAGTCGAGACGGCGTGGGTCAACAGCTAAGTGCAAGAACAACCACTACGTGCAAGAACAAAACCAAGTAAAATGATCAACGCTGACTTAGATAAACGAAGATCGCACAACAATAATTGAACACTAGAGCAAAACTATTTTTATTTATTTATTTGTATGAAAAATAATTATGAATAATTACATTACATTAAAGGCAACTCGCAGCTGGGGCTATCGGCCAGAGCAAAACACCCGAGGTGTGGTCCAACCAAACTGGTTACGAACCCACTCGCACTACTCCCGTGCTGCCGGAGGTAACTTTAACACGCCTGTATGACTGGGCTCTGGGGGCGGGATGACAAACGATAAAACGACAAAATGATACTTAGCAGTTACTTAGTCGGGGGTGAGTGCTCCTCCGGTGATGCCGCCAAACTCTGGTTCCGCCACTAGAACGCGAAACCAATAAATAACCACTATAGGCTTCGACTGCCCTAATTTGTCCTGACACAAAAAGAACTAGGCTTCAACTGCCTCGCCTGGCAAAACACTACACACTCGAATTTAAATATTTATATTTTTTCGCCTTCACTAATATATCGAACGTCCGCGCAAAAAAAGCTGTTCACATTACCCCAAGCGACAGAGTTATATAGCGCACGCCATCATGGCACACCAAGTACACTGGGATAATTTTCCCCTCGCGACACCCGTTTTGACGGACTACCCGCGCATAGCATTCCGTTTCCCAAATATTTGTTAGTGGAGAAACCGTTTTGTCGAACACCTCCTTTTGGAGACTTATACCACTGGGTAGGCACACTCTTAGTGCAACCGTGCCAACAATTCATGGCTTTGCATTATAAAATTATTAGCAGACAGATGCCACTACCAACGCTTGGAGTGAAAGGAATAATAGGCAAAACAAAGGAAATGAACAAACAAACACAAAAGAAGTTTTTGTTGCGGCCAGTAGCGATATCATTAGCTAAAAGTTGCTGTCACTAACTAAAAGTTGGACGTTACCATAAGACAGAGCATATACATCTACACACCTACATAAGTGACGAGAGACAGATGTCAGACTATACCTACATATGTATGTATGTATCTTCAAATATCCATATTGATATTAGTGTTATGTATGTGCGAGCATAAAGTGCAGCAAACATATCTACATGTATGGTCATCTATTTATGGACGCCTTTTAACTTTTGCTCCCACACGATGTTTGTTCGTTCCATTGCTCGGTAACCAGGTGTTTAAGAAGAGTACGGTTTGCTGTGCAGTATAGCTGGACTCTTTACTTATCCGGCAATATGCATAAAATGCTTGTCCGCGTATATGGTATATACACTTAAAAAGATTTCGATAAACACAAAAAAGTGGAAAATCGATTTTTTCAGTTTTTGCCCTACTGCTCCGTTCCCGGATGTGATAGAAAAGCGGGGTTTGTTGCACAGTATAGCTGGACTTTTTACCTACCCGACGGTATATTAGCCGTTATTTTTCCCTCATACTGTACCAGTTTTTTTTTTTTTGTTAAAAAAAGTATTAAAAAGTATACAATCGGTTTCCCACCTATAGCTCCGTTCCCGGGCTTGATAAAAACTTGGGTCTTGCTGCACATTATACCGACTACCTATCCGATGGTATGCATATCAATACTTTCATTTTATACTATACAAGCTTTTATTTAAGTAAAAAAGAAGTACACCATCAAAAATAGCATACAAGTTCAGCATCGGTTTTCAACCTATTGCTACGATAGCGAGCAAAATAAATAAGCGGGGTTTATAACAAAATGTAGTTTGACCTTCTACATATCCGACGGTATGCAAATCATGAGCGAGTTCGTCACCCTGTCCGAACTATTAAGTCTGGCCGAAGATTTCGAGAACATCATGCGAGAGAGAGAGTCAACGAGGGCTGCACCCAGAACAATGATACCCAGGAGAAATGAAGAGCGTAACTATGCGGTAAGAGAGGAAGAGCATAGAGAGAGATATACGTTACCAAGAAGGCACTACGAAGAGCATCAGTATGCGCCGACAAGTGAGTTGTTGATTCCACGACCACACCAAGTGAACCGGCAGCCAAGAGGCAAGGAGCCAAGACGAGTGAATCCACGAACGGTATGTAGACGATGTGGCGAACATGGGCACTACGCCTATGAGTGTCAGAACGCCATCCGACATGCGGACGAAAAGACGTTCGCACGCAACAGTGTTGCCGTTCGCATTCGGGAAACGGCCAGCGACTTCACCTAATACGAGGAGTGACGTCATCCGCCATTGACACAATTTCATACAAGGCACCGTCAGTTCTACGTCAGACAGAAGGTCGCATAATGGCCTCTGTAGCAAAAGGCGGAAAGCTCATAACAGTAACAATCGATACTGGGGCAACGCGAAGCTTCATCAGCAAGAAAGCAGCAGAATTATTGAAAGTGGGACGAACACGAAGGTTATTCAAAAGGGTGGTGATGGGAGTCGGTAGACCGAGAGCGGTCGCCGAAGCAGTGGAAGCAGTCATACAAATAGGCGACAAAGAACATACGAGCGAGCTACTTGTCCTGACAGATTGCCTGGCAAAAGCCAACACAACTATAAGCTGCGGAGGGCTTATAATTAAGTTGAAGGCAGAAGGCGAGAAACGAACGAAAACTTCATGTTCGACTATAAAGGTCTACGAAGGAAAGAAAAGTAATAGCAAACAACATATCACTAAACGTTATAGAACAACAAAGCAGCGCCACTCACCGAAAAACCCGAACAAGCTATGTACTACATTGAAAATCAAAATAAGAGAAGTTAAGATGGCTCCGGAAAACTTACCGGACTACATGCTACAAAGCAGAGAGCTATACCACCACATATCAGTAAAAATAGATGAAGAAGACGCCAACCCATGGAAGCTTTGCGTAGCAACCGCATTACGTTAAAGAGTAATCCACGAAGTTCATAACAGTTCCAACTCCGGACACATTGGTACTAGGGAAACTATTGCAAAGGCTGCAGCACGATATTACTGGCCCAGAATGTTCAGGGATATCAAGAGGTACATCTGACAGTGCCCCAGATGTCAAATAACTAAGCCGAGCGAGCAACGAGGTGCGAGTACAGGTGAGACAAGCACAACTCCGGTAGTAGACAAGGCGACCAAGAGACGAAGAAGAAGCCGAACAAACACAGAAGAAGACGAAGCCGAATAAACAAAGAAGAAGAAGAATCAGGCATCGAAGAAGACTAAGCTGAGAACAAAAGAAGAAGCCGTAGAGTCAGAGGAGAAGAATAAGCCGAAGAAACAAAAGAAGAAAAACCGAAGAAATAAACAGAAGTCGTAGAAAAGAGAACAGAAAGGTGAACACAACACGTCCTTATGAGAAGTAAAGAGGGGGGTGTGAAGACCCCAAGTCTAAGGCCTTGAAGCCTCCACAGCAACAACAAAAATAGAAGTTACACACGCACATACATATATATATAATCTATGAACTACATATACACACATACATTGAAGTACACATATAGATATACTTATAGAATTAATTAAATATATATAGATATGTATATATATTAATATACTTATACATATATAGATATAGATATATACGTAGGAAACTAAAAGATGAATTTTAAATATTTAATCATTTAAGTTAGGCAAGCACCAAGCACTAGCATAGCAAGCCGTCACTGTTAAGTAGGGCAAAGTAGAATAGGCGATAGGCCTACCAACAACGCAACGCGTAACTGTCCACCTGCAGGCAGATTTTAGTATAAAAAGGGCAGCATCAGCAGTGATCGAGCACTTCTGTTTGTGCTGTCGTAGCTAGTGTATATGGTATGTCGTGAAAACGCTACTAATAGGAGTAGATAGAAATATATGGTGTGACGTGAAAACGCTGCCAGTACAGTATATGGTGTGACGTGAAAACGCTGCCAATAGAAATATATGGTGTGTCGTGATAAAGCTGCCAGTACGATACGACTAAGATATATGGTGTGTCGTGGAAACGCTGACGGTGCGATACGATTAAGGTATATGGTGTGCCGTGAAAACGCTACCAATACGATACGATTAAGATATATTAAGATATACGGTGTCTCGTGAAAACGCTACCAGTAGGAAATTTAGAAAATAAAGATAAGTGTGTAACATTAGAACCACTCGTGTTGTCCGTTACTTTTTTTCCTTTTTGAATCAGAATTATAGGAGAAACCCATAATCCGGCTGAGTGATAGCCCAGCTATAGACCGGAGAACCGGGTTCGTTACAACGTTTGTTGCATAGTGTAGCTGGACTCTTTACCTATCCAGCGGTATGCATAACATGCTTGTCCGCGTAAATGGTATATACACTTAAAAATATTTCGATGAACACAAAAAAGTGGAAAATCGAATTTTTTCAGTTTTTGCTCTACTGCTCCGTTCCCGAACGTGTTAGAAAAGCGGGGTTCGTTGCACAGTATAGCTGGACTTTTAAGCTACCCGACGGTATATTAATCGTTATTTTTCCCTCATACTGTACAAGTTTTTTCTTGTTAAAAAAAAGTATCAAAAAGTACACAATCCGCTTCCCACCCATAGCTCCGTTCCCGGACTTGATAGGACTTATTGCACATTGTACATTGACCCTCTACCCATCTGACGTTATTGCACAGTATAGCTGGACCTTTTACCTACCCGACGGTATATTAACCGTTATTTTTCCCTCATACTGTACAAGTTCTTTTTTGTTAAAAAATTGTTGAAAAGTACACAATCGGTTTCCCACCCATAGCTCCGTTCCCGGACTTGATAGGACTTATTGCACATTGTACATTGACCCTCTACCCATCTGACGTTATTGTACAGTATAGCTGGACCTTTTACCTACTCGACGGTATATTAACCGTTATTTTTCCCTCATACTGTACAAGTTTTTTTTTGTTAAAAAAAAGTGTTAAAAAGTACACAATCGGTTTCCCACCCATAGCTCCGTTCCCAGGCTTGATAGAAAATGGGGACTTGTTGCACATTGTAGCTAGACTCTCTACCTATCCGACGGTATGCATATCATTACCTTCATTTCATACTATACATGCTTTTTTTTAAGTAAAAGAGAATTGTACCATAAAAAATAGCATAACAGTTCAACATCCAGCGTGCATAACATGCTTGTCCGCGTATATGGTATACACAGTTAAAAAAAAGTGTTAAAAAGAACACAATTGGTTTCCCACCCATAGCTCCGTTCCCAGGCTTGATAGAAAATCTGTACTGTCCGACGATATGTACATCATATCTTTCACTTCATACTATACATGCTTTTTTTAAGTAAAAAAGAAGTACACCATCAAAAATAGCATAAAAGCTCAACATCGGTTTTCAACCTATAGCTCCGATATCGAGCAAAAAAAACATCGGGGTTTGTTACAAAATATAGTGTGACGGTATGCAAATCATTTTCTACTGCACGCACTGCACATGCTTTTTTTATGTACAAAATGTTCAACATCGGTAAGTACAAAAAAATGCATCATATGACTGCATGCGCGCCATCTATTTATTTACGGTGTAACGAACCCGGTTCTCCTGGCTATAGCTGGGCTATCACTCAGCCGGATTATGGGTTTCTCCTATAATTCTGATTTTAAAAGGGAAAAAAGTAACGGACAACACGAGTGGTTCTAATGTTACACACTTGTTTTTATTTTCTAAATTTCCTACTGGTAGCGTTTTCACGACACACCGTATATCTTAATCGTATCGTATTGGTAGCGTTTTCACGTCACACCGTATACTTTTATTGGCAGCGTTTTCACGTCACACCATATACTCTACTGACAGCGTTTTCACGTCACACCATATATTCTATCTACTACGACAGCACAAACAGAAGTTTCTAATCACTGCTGATGGTGCCCTTTTTATACTAAACTCTGCCTGCAGGTGGACAGTTACCCATTGCGTTGTTGGTAGGCCTATCGCCTATTCTCCTTTCCCTACTTAACAGCGACCGTCGTGACGGCTTGCTGTGCTAGTGCTTAGTGCTTGCCTAGCTTAAATGGTTAAATATTTAAAATTCGTATTTTAACTTCATACGTATGTATATATCTATATCTTTATATACAATATATGTACATTTATGTTAATATATATATCTATATATTTTCAATTAATTCTTTAAGGATGTGTACTTGAATGTATGTGTGTATGTTTGATCATTGACTATGTATATATATATATATATGTGTGAATAACTTCTCTTGTTGTTGTTGTTGCTGTGAAGGCTTCAAAGCCTTAGTCTTGGGGTCTTCAAATGTAGTACATAGCTTGTTCGGGTTTTTCGGTGAGTGGCGCTGCTTTGTTGTTCTATAACGTTTAGTGACATGTTGTTTGCTATTACTTTTCTTTCCTTCGTAGACCTTCATAGTCGAACATGAAGTTTTCGTTCGTTTCTCGGCTTCTGCCTTCAACTTAATTATAAGCCATCTGCAGCTTATAGTTGTGTTGGCTTTTGCCAGGCAATCTGTCAGGACAAGTAGCTCGCTCGTATGTTCTTTGTCGCCTATTTGTATGACTGCTTCCACTGCTTCGGCGACCGCTCTCGGTCTACCGTCTCCCATCACCACCCTTTTGAATAACCTTCGTATTGGTCCCACTTTCAATAATTCTGCTGCTTTCTTGCTGATGAAGCTTCGCGTTGCCCCAGTATCGATTGTTACTGTTATGAGCTTTCCGCCTTTTGCTACAGAGGCCATTATGCGACCTTCTGTCTGACGTAGAACTGACGGTGCCTTGTATGAAATTGTGTCAATGGCGGATGACGTCACTCCTCGTATTAGGTGAAGTCGCTGGCCGTTTCCCGAATGCGAACGGCAACACTGTTGCGTGCGAACGTCTTTTCGTCCGCATGTCGGATGGCGTTCTGACACTCATAGGCGTAGTGCCCATGTTCGCCACATCGTCTACATACCGTTCGTGGATTCACTCGTCTTGGCTCCTTGCCTCTTGGCTGCCGGTTCACTTGGTGTGGTCGTGGAATCAACAACTCACTTGTCGGCGCATACTGATGCTCTTCGTAGTGCCTTCTTGGTAACGTATATCTCTCTCTATGCTGTTTCTCTCTTACCGCATAGTTTCGTTCTTTATTTCTCCTGGGTATCATTGTTCTGGGTGCAGCCCTCGTTGGTTCTCTCTCTCGCATGATGTTCTCGAAATTTTCGGCCAGACTTAATAGTTCGGACAGTGTGCCGAACTGCCTCTCTTTTATATATAGCTGGTATTCACTTCTGCAATTCCGGAATATACGTCTGAGCTTTTGTGTTGGTGTGTACTCCGAATGTCTCATTAGCCCTTGGAGTGCTAGTACATAATCTTTGAATTCTTCTTTTGGTTGTTGCACACGTTGCCTGATTTTGTCATCTAGCCGTTCAAAATAACGAGAATTCAGGAAAAACTTTAGGAAGTCTCGTTTAAAGGTCTCCCATTCTTGTCATTGGCCGTGGTTATTACGAAGCAGTACTAAGGTTCTATCAATGAGTAGCTCCGGGAGCGCGTTTAACTCGACTTCGTAGCCATGTGCTAATTCCTCGACGCGTTCGATGAAACCCAATGGGTCCTTTCCGCCGTCGTATCTCACACCCCACTTACGTACACGATCCATCACTGATGAGTTGGACAACTGTGGGTAGACGCCTCTATCATACGAGGTGACATTCCCGTACCGTTGTCGTTACTTGGTTGCTGTACCTGCGGCAATTGCAGCGATTCCTTCTGCTTCGGTGTAGGTGTGTTTGCGGCTACTAACACTTTCGCGTGCGTTAACGATAAGTCTGTGACCCGATCACGAAGACTTTCGTTCTCACCCTCCTCCTGCAGGAATGTAGCAAGGCGTTTTCTTAATTTGTCGACGGTGCCTGTATTCGACAAGCCGAACTCGGTTGCGTATTGTATGAGTTCCTCCTTGTTGAGGTAATAAACCCAATTTACTTTAACCATTATATCGATTTTTTTTACTCTACGTTTTTTTTCTTCTCATTTTGTTTTTTTTTTATCAATGTTATTGTGCCTCGTACTTGTCTCTATCACTTTTATATATATTTTGTGTCACTGTCACTTGTACTCATGTGCACTCGTGTTTTCTACTTCACTTTACTTTTGGTCCTTGATACTTGACCCTTATTTTCCTCAATTTATAAGGGCCCCACGTTGGACGCCAGTTGTAACGAAACCGGTTCTCCGGTCTATAGCTGGGCTATCACTCAGCCGGATTATGGGTTTCTCCTATAATTCTGATTCAAAAAGGAAAAAAAAAAAGTAACGGACAACACGAGTGGTTCTAATGTTACACACTTATCTTTATTTTCTAAATTTCCTACTGGTAGCGTTTTCACGACACACCGTATATCTTAATCGTATCGTATTGGTAGCGTTTTCACGTCACACCACATATTTCTATCTACTCCTATTGGTAGCGTTTTCACGTCACACCATATATTTCTATCTACTCCTATTGGTAGCGTTTTCATGACACACCATATAAGTTAACACAGTCTAATGTTCCGTAAATGTAAATTGTTTAGACTACATTGTTGCAGTCATTTTCGCAACTTAGCAAAATATAAAAGACGATACCCGATACTTCCACTTGTGGAATCGAGTTACAACAAACAATTCAAATCGTGGGAATCGCTGAGTCAACATACCCACAGGCGAATACTAATAACAAACGTAACGGCAGCGACGACGACGGGATGGCTGTAGCTAAGGATAGAAATAAGTTAGGGTAGAATAGTTAGTTTAAGATCAGACTCAATAAAGCACGCAAGTGCACAAAAATGATTGGCGCCCAACCGCGGTTTGAACCTACGACCGAATAATTGAAAGAATATTACCAACAACTGAGTCACTTGAAGGAGGCTGAAAGAGATGAGATTACCAACAACTGGATCAATTTAATAATAATTGTGTGAGTAGAGTGCTCAACTTTTTTTCTGTTCAAAGTGATTCGTGGAAAATTGATAAATTGTGACAGTGTTGCGCTCTAATAGAAAAACGTATTGAGTTTTGCTGGTGGTCTAATTTGTAGTTTCGTGTTCGCAACGATTTGATGAGCGACAGTGATCTTGAGGGTTTATTAGAAAAGATCGGTAGTTTGCAGATCGCAAGGAATATAAATATAGGTGTAATGGACGCAAACCAAATAACCGCTTTAGTACAGGCTGCCGTAAAAAGCGCACTGCAACAGCAACAGGAGTTCTTTGAACATAAAATGACACGACTGACCACGAGTGGCCACTTTAACCACAGTAAAAAAGCCACATACGTACGAGCCTGTGAAAATCATTGCAGGCATTAAATGTGAAGATCCTCCAAGCCTGGCGAAGTCATTGCCAGAGTTTGACGGTGAAGTCAGCACCTACGTTTCCTGGCATCAGGCCGCCCACACGGCTTACGAGGTGTTTCGAAGCCATCAGGGCAGCTCTAGGCATTATCAAGCCGTAGGAATAATTAGAAATAAGCTAAAAGGCTCCGCAGATGCCGTTTTAGCATCTTTTAATACTATATTGAATTTCGAGGCGATCATTGCAAGATTAGATTTTACCCATTCGGACAAGCGTCCAATATACCATATATCATAGAACAGGAACTTTCTACGCTTCGACAGGGCAACCTGTCAGTCCTGAAATATTTCGACGAAGTGGAGAAGAAGCTAACTCTTCTCACAAATAAAACCATAATGACACATGAGGGTCCCATTGCGGAATCAATCTGCACAAAGTATAGGGCAGACGCGCTTAGGGTATTCATTTCTGGTCTAAAAAGACCATTGTGTGACATTCTCTTCGCTTCTCGACCTGATGTTTTACCGGGTGCTCTGGCCCTGGCCCAAGAGGTCGAGGCAAATAGAAAACGATATGTGTTCGCTAAAAACTTCGCGGCGTCTGCTGAAGATCCAAACAGATTTAAGAAGATCGGTGATAACAACTTAGAACAGAGATTGCGAACCCCCCAAAAAAATCCACATTTTTTCAATAGACAGCCAAAAAGCAACGGCAACGAAAATGATCAACAAGATCGACAAGTACCGATGAAAATAGATCCATCAGAATCACGGTTTCGCCAGAATTCAAATTGGCGTGAGTCACAAAAAGTAAATCAGGGTCAACAACAGTACCGAAACAATTCCAAACAGAGCCCAAACTCTAACCAACAACAACAAATTGGAAAGCGACAGCAGAATCAGGTAGGAATACTGGACCTAAAATCCAGAGAATAAATAATTTAAGCCAAGGTAACCAAGACACAGCCTACAATCAAGAGGCGGAAGAAGAAATAGAAAATCTCGAAGAGGAAGAACTAAATTTTTTAGGGGAAGTCCCTGCTTCCGTGGATCAAACGAGAAGTAGGGAATCAAAGGAAAAAAATAAAGCTATTAGTGGACACAGGGTCTGGTTAAGTCACTGCACGGAAATAGTCATGTGAATAAGAAGTATAGAATCAAGTTATTTGGTGTATGGGCGGATTTCTTCATATTGCCTAATATGGTAACGCTCGATGGTATTATTGGACTGGATCTGTTAAAACGGGTAAATGCTCAAATAGATCTGAGTAGTGGAGTAATATGACACAATTTTTGAAACGAAAAATTGTTGTTCCACGAGTGCGTGAATGTAAAGTTCATTGAAATGAAAAGTGAGGAAATTCCTTCTGATGTCCGAAATGATTTCCTTAAGATGATGGAGAGTAGGAAGAGGGCCTTCGCAGACCCAAATGAGTCCCTTCCCTTCAATACAAATATAGTTGCTACTATAAGAACAAAAAACGAAGAGCCGATATAGTTTAGGCTCTACCCATACCCTATGAGTGTGGCCGAATACGTCCACGGGGAGAGGGCCGATTCGTTGGCTAATGGCATCATTCGCCCTTCCAGATTACCTTACAATAGTCCTATTTGGGTTGTTGACAAAAAAGGGATAGACGATGCAGGAAATAAAAAAACGGTTAGTTATCGACTTTAGGAAACTAAATGAAGTCACAGAGGACAAGAATCCGATGCCTAATCTAATGGTGATATTGTCAAACCTAAAGGGAGCACAATACTTTACCACACTTGATCTGAAATCTGGATTCCATCAGATTGAGTTGATAGAGAGAGATGCCTTCTCTGTAAACAACGGCAAATACGAATTCCGCCGCCTACCCTTTGGACTCAAAAACACTCCAAGCATATTTCAGAGAGCGATCGATGATGTTTTGAAGGAGCAAATTGGCAGGACCTGTCATGTTTACGTCGACGATATAATCATCTACTCAAAGACTGCAGAAGACCATTTAAAGGACGTTGAATGGGCTCTACGTAGGCTTTGCGAGGCCAATATGAAAGTCTCAGTGGAAAAATCAAAGTTTTTTAAAACTGAGGTAGATTACTTGAGCTTCGTTGCATCAAGAGGGGGCGTAAAAACAAACCCTAAGGTCCACAGCATAAAATTCTATGAGCAGCCAACCACCCTTCGGTGGCTCCGCTCTTTTTTAGGATTAGCAAGTTATTATAGATGCTTTATTAAAGACTTTGCTAGCATAGCAAAACCACTGACCGATATGCTTACGGGGGAAATGGCAAAGTAAGTGCCACACAGTCTAAAAAAATTAAGTCAGTTAACATCAGAAGGTGTAGAAGCATTCAACAAACTAAGGGAAATTTAAGCATCAGAAGACGTCACATTGACATGTCCAGATTTCACAAAACCCTTTGACTTGACGACCGATGCATCTTCGAGAGGTTTGGGAGCTGGACTCTCACAAGAAAGAAAACCCATTACCATGATCTCAAGAACTCTAAGAGACAGGGAAGAACATTTGGCAACAAATGAAAGAGAGCTCCTGGCAATCGTGAGGGCCCTCAACACTTTGAGAAACTACTTGTATGGTGTAAATCATTTGAACATTTTCACTGACCACCAGCCTTTGACATTTGCAGTCTCAGATAAAACCCCTAACGCGAAGATCAAGCGAAATCATTAGTAGAAGGCTTCAATGCAAAAATTTTTTCAAGCCAGGGAAGGAGAACCATGTTGCCGACGCATTGTCGAGACAACACATGAATATGGTGGAGGTTGGAATGGAACCAAGCTCTGACTGCGCCACCGTACATAGCGAAGAGTCCCTGACGTATACCATCGAAACGGTGGATAAACCTGTTAATTGCTTTAAGAATCAGATTGTGCTTCAGGAGTGCGAAAGTCCGTCAAAACAGACCTTTATCCTGTTCGGTTCGAAGACTAGACATATTGTTTCATTCCGTGACACAGATTCGCTAATAGACACACTACAAGAAGTGATTAATGACGGTGTGGTTAATGCAATACACTGTAGCCTACCAATTCTGGCGAAGATTCAGCACCGACTAGTTGAGCTTCATCCCAACGTGAAGTTCCGCCGCACTGAAAAAATGGTTATTGATATCTTTAGTGAAGGTGACCAACATGAGATTGTTGTCGCTGAACACAACCGAGCACATAGAGCTGCTCAAGAAAACGTGAAACAGATCGTACCCGACTATTTTTTTCCAAAAATGGATAAAAGCAAGAGAGGTGGTGGCGAACTGCCGAATCTGTTCAAAGTCCAAATACGACCGCCATCCAAAAAAACATGTCATTGCAGCATCTCACATTGGACAAATATTACACATAGATATTTTTTCTACTGATCAAAAATATTTTTTAACTTGCATCGTCAAGTTTTCGACATTTGCAATAGTGCAGAAGATCTCATCGAGAACGATCATTGACATAAAACCACCAATTTTACAGCTAATAAACGTTTTTCCAAACGTCAAAACAATTTATTGTGACAATGAAAAGTCGCTCAACTCGCATACCATAAAATCAATACTTTTGAATTATAATAATGTAACAATCGCAAATGCACCCCCGCTTCATAGTACTTCAAATGGGTAAGTGGAACGTTTCCATAGTACTTGAGATAACTAGGTACCTTAAACTAGAGAGACATCTTAGCGACACCGTTGACCCAATTTTGCTGGCTACTATAGAATATAATAAATCTATTCACTCAGTAATCAACAGGAAACCAATCGATGTCCTTTACTCAAGTTCAACCAATACTGTGGAATCAATCCGAGAACGTATTGAAAAAACACAGGCCGCTGAACTCGATTATCATAATAGGAACCGTCAGGATATGTCGTATAACGCTGGTGACAGGGTCCTGGTGAAGGTAAATCGAAGGCTAGGAAATAAGCTCTCAGCACTATACGTAGAGGAAGTAGTTGAACAGGACCTAGGCACCACCGTTCTTATAAAGGGGAGGAGGGTCCATAAGGACAACATTCGGCCCCCTGACAGACCCAGTCACTAATTGCTATCTTTCTTTAATTACAGGATAATAATATTGGCATTCCTGACGACAAACACTTTGACTGAAAAACTCACAGACTATACTGCCGCCAACCACATCCCAATTGTGGACGGGGAGGCGATAGTATGGGAACATTACGGATACTTGACACACTTCACTAAAATGACGCTATACGAAACAATGAACGATGAGACGAAGGATTTAAGTACTTTATTCCCTGAATCGCATATGAGAGTGCTTCTCGACGCTGATATTAAAAACATCGAAACACTGCTGCAAACCGTCGATATTCACCACCGGCAAGCACGAAGCTTGAATTTTTTGGGTACGGCACTCAAGGTCATTTCCGGCACCCCCGACTTCGACGACTATCAGAGACTTTAGATGAAAAAGAACATACTTGTCGACTTGAACAACAAACAGTACAGGATAAATACCCACATTCAGCAAAAGGTTTTAGAAAGAACAGAACGAGCTTCTCCACCAATTTGTGCTTTTCCGTCTTGATGTTTTTCCAACAAATTGGGGGACCTACAGTTCATACTAAGCCGCCTCCGAACGGCTGATGGTTTTTTTACGAGGAGCCTTTTATTTCATGTCCGAAATACACTCGGAGGGGTGGATATTCCCTGCCGAGGGGCGACCGCAACTAGAAAATTTAACTTAATTTTTTATTTAAATAAATTTTCCATAACTTTTGTATGTTGCTGGCACTGGGATATGAACCCGAGCCTTCCGAATGTCAGTACGCAATGCTAACCACTGGGCTAAAAAAGAGGAAATAGATACAGGCCACCTATATGAAACAATATTAGCAGGAAATAGGATAATAACTCTAGAGCTGCAAGCTGTCGCAATATCAATAACATTAGCCAAACTAGTTAGTCCTGTAATATTGAACAGTAGCGATATAAACAAAATAATCAACGATCACTCGACTAACGTATCAACAATAGAAATATTAGGAATGTCTAGAATAAAGGTATTACAAAATAAGAACAATTTATACTCCATAACAAAATATCCCATATCTAAAATAGTTTGTAAAAAGCTTAGCCTATTCGCCGTACCACACCAGGGGCTGGTACTTCATTTTGGAGACACAAACACCGTTGATGAATGCGGTAGAAAAACACATGTCGTAAAATGCGATAAATCAACCTTTGCCACCTTTTGTAAAATGCTAAAAACCATTACTTGCGGGCAACAACTCATTGCGGGGGAAACGGCAAACTGCTCAACCACAGCAAATCACGAGAGGGGTATCAATGAGATCGATGACAGAATAATTATTATCAATAATGATACGGCCGCAATAAAGGGCAAGACCGGTACTTTAAGAATCATTAAAGGGACCTATCTGCTAACCTTCGAACAGCAGGTGACGATAAATGGTATCGAGTTCCGAAATCGGAGAAATGCCACCACACGAACTCCCAGAAAATCGACTGCGCAAAATGTGTGTATAACTTCTCTTATTGTTGTTGGTGTTGTTGTTGTTGCTGTGAAGGCTTCAAGGCCTTAGACTTGGGGTCTTCACAACCTATGTATGTTCGTTAATTCATATAATAGTGCTGACACCTGCTACAGCAAGCGCGCCAATTGTGTATGAGCGTTCAATAGTAGCGATATAACTAAAGGGTGGTTAAATTGTAAGGGCCGATGTTGAATGTGAACCACACCTAAACGCCAAGTTTTTTTCCGAATTTAATTTGACATTTCTCTATTTCAGACTTACTCAATTTGAACCATGGAGAGATACACAATCCAACAACGTGTTAAAGTTATCCAGACTTATTATGAAAATTTTCGAAGAAAATCATCTTCAGTGATGAGGCACATTTTCACCTCAGTGGATTCGTCAATAAAGAGAATTGCCGCATTTGGGCGAATGAGAATCCAAGAGTGATTGTCGAAAAACCAATACACCCACAAAGAGTGACTGTTTGGTGCGGTTTATGGGCTGGCGGCATCATCGGGCCGTATTTTTTCCAAAATGAGGTCGGTCAGGCAGTTACTGTGAATGGTGTTCGCTATCGTGAGATGATAACGAATTTTTTATGGCCACAATTGGAAGATATGGATGTGGACGATATGTGGTTTCAGCAGGACGGTGCCACTTGCCACACAGCTAACGAAACAATGGCTCTTTTGCGCAACAAATTCAATGGCCGTGTTATCTCACGTAATGGCGATGTCAATTGGCCCCCAAGATCATGTGATTTGACACCGTTGGACTTTTTTCTCTGGGGTTATTTGAAAGAAAAGGTGTACGTCGATAAGCCAACAACAATTCAAGAGCTAAAGGATGAGATAATTCGGCACACTAACGGCATAGAAGCTCCATTATGCCTCAGCGTCATCGAAAATTTGGACCATCGTATGGAGGTGTGCCGCCGAGGTCGCGGCGCTCATTTGGCCGATATTTTGTTACATACATAATTGAGTAATACCAATATATCATAATAAAATAAAATTTCAATAATTTCCTAAATAGTTTGTGTTTTATTCAAAATCAACATCGGCCCTTGAAAATTTAACCACCCTTTAGCTAAAAGTTGCTGTCACTAGCTAAAAGTTGGAAGTTTAGACAGAGCATATACATCTACACACTTACATAAGTGACGAGACACATATGTCAAACTATACATACATATGTACGTAGATGAATGCATGTATGTATCTTCAAAATAGCCATATTGAGATTAGTGTTATGTATGTGCGAGCATAAAGTGCAGCATCTATCTGTTTATGGGCGCCTATTAACTTTTCCTCCCACACGATGTTTGTTCGTCCTATTGCTCGGTAATCAGGTGTTTTAGAAGAGTACGGTTTATTGCGTAGTGTAGCTGGACTCTTTGCCTATCCGGTGGTATGCATAACATGCTTGTCCGCGTATATGGTATATACACTTACTGTTTAGGCCGAAAGTCTAAAGTACTACTTCTTTGGTACCACCTTAACAATTCCGTTTACCTTCTATAAATCTTTCGTTAAATATCTTAACACGAGTTACGGTTCTCAAAACATTTACGGTATACAGTAAGAATTTTTCTCTCATTTACGTACTGCGATATTATAAGCAAAAGCGAACGGACGTGCAAGCAAGTGCCAGCCAACTATCAGTTTCATCAAACACAAAAATTGTGAAGGTAACAATACCCTTTTTAACTTAATAAAAGTTATACTAGAAAACACAAAATCCTAATCTTTTATTTTTACGTTTTCTTTATTTTTATCCTCTCAAACGATACACCGGTATTTATTGGTCCTTCGAGCCGGATAATCTAACAAATATCATTTCATCAACAAGAAATCAGAATCAGCGCTCACGAGTCATCGCCAACAACACGGTCCTCACGAGTCATCACCAAACAACAATAAGCACTCACGGAGTCTTCAAACAATAATTTGCATTCACGGAGTCTACCTGTAGGAAGCGGAGGCATCCACAACCTGCAAAATCACACACCATCTGTGAAAACCACAATCAATTCACTTCACTAATACATCGGTTGTGTACATCAAAAAAAAAAAAAAAATAAAAAATCAAGAGGTACGTGGTTGGTGCTTTTTTTCATTTGTGCGTTCTTGATTATTTGTGATCATACAAAATTTTATGACAATAAAACAATGTGGCATTGTGAATATTTCAAACAAATTAAATCGTTCTTTGTGCCGTACACGTATACATTAACCGCACATATATATTCAAAAAAAAGGTTAACACAGTTTTGCTGATGTTGTAATAAAATTTTAGCTGGCAACGTTTCTGTTATAATTTCATTTTTTTTTCTCACTTGCAAAGTATCGGTTGACAAAATACCAGCTTTCAATTTTTCATCACATCTTCATTTTGTTGCAACTTATTTATTGCCTTATTACACCGCTTCTTGTTAACGGAGAATATAATCGCACTTATATCGGCACAATTCAATTATTCACGAGCCACTTTATTGTCCATTAAACCACTTGGTGTGTACAATTTTAATATCAAAAAATTATTTTTATATTCACATTTATATTGTTTACGAGTACACTCACGAAGGATATTCACTCAAATCATTAAGATTAAATCACTTGTTTACAACAATCTTCAATTGCATCTGCTGCAAGTACATTCATACAAGTACATAACGATATAGATATATATTTTTTTTGCAATGTCACAGATTGATATTTTCATTCGCCTAGTCGAAGCAGTTTCAGAGTTCGAATCTGATTACAACAGCACGTCTGCAATGGATAAGTCAAAATATTCCCTCAAAATTCACCAAGAAGAATTTAGGGCGCTTTGGGAAAAGGTCAAACATTCGTATGACAAATTTCAAACGTCTACGGATCAGTTTTCGGCCAAAGAGTTATCTACAATCAAGAAAAAATATAAAGGATGTTACCAAATTTATAATCGCTGCATGGAATCTATGAGCAAATCAATCGACAAGTTGGAGAAAGCGGACAATCAAAGTGAAGTCAATCTTTCACGCGAGTGTAATATACAACTACCTCCGTGTGATACCGAGGTATCCAGAGGTGACTACTCAACGTGGCCAACATTCCGTGATCTTTTTACGGCTATTTATATCCGCAACAAGCGGCTTTCTCCCGTAGAAAAATTATTCCATCTTCTGGCGAAAACTGATGGGAAAGCCAAAGAAATCGTTCAAAACTGTTCTTTAACAAAGGAAGGCTTCGATACTGCCTGGAGAAACCTCTGCAATAAATACGAAAATAAGTATCAATTAGAGGAGCTTGATGACTTCCTGACGAACCGGTTTCAGGCTCTTGAAGCAGTATCAGGAAAAAATGAGGCAAAAAACGCACAGCCGTTTAAGCCGCATGCCAATAAATATGGGCATAATAAGGAAACACTCCGTAAAAGGCTTGGCTCATATCAAGTGAGTGTCTCCAAACCATTCTGCCCCATGTGCAATACTAGCGAGCATAAAATTCGTAACTGCTACAACTTCAAAAAATTAACTCCAATGGAACGATTGGAGGTAGCTAAACGCCACCAAGTATGTATCAACTGTCTGTCCGAATAACATATCATAACCAAATGCTCAAGTATTTACAGATGTGCTATTTGTAATTTGCACACTTACATAAGTGACGAGACACAGATGTCAAACTATACATACATATGTACGTAGATGAATGCATGTATGTATCTTCAAAATAGCCATATTGAGATTAGTGTTATGTATGTGCGAGCATAAAGTGCAGCATCTATCTGTTTATGGGCGCCTATTAACTTTTCCTCCCACACGATGTTTGTTCGTCCTATTGCTCGGTAATCAGGTGTTTTAGAAGAGTACGGTTTATTGCGTAGTGTAGCTGGACTCTTTGCCTATCCGGGGGTATGCATAACATGCTTGTCCGCGTATATGGTATATACACTTACTGTTTAGGCCGAAAGTCTAAAGTACTACTTCTTTGGTACCACCTTAACAATTCCGTTTACCTTCTATAAATCTTTCGTTAAATATCTTAACACGAGTTACGGTTCTCAAAACATTTACGGTATACAGTAAGAATTTTTCTCTCATTTACGTACTGCGATATTATAAGCAAAAGCGAACGGACGTGCAAGCAAGTGCCAGCCAACTATCAGTTTCATCAAACACAAAAATTGTGAAGGTAACAATACCCTTTTTAACTTAATAAAAGTTATACTAGAAAACACAAAATCCTAATCTTTTATTTTTACGTTTTCTTTATTTTTATCCTCTCAAACGATACACCGGTATTTATTGGTCCTTCGAGCCGGATAATCTAACAAATATCATTTCATCAACAAGAAATCAGAATCAGCGCTCACGAGTCATCGCCAACAACACGGTCCTCACGAGTCATCACCAAACAACAATAAGCACTCACGGAGTCTTCAAACAATAATTTGCATTCACGGAGTCTACCTGTAGGAAGCGGAGGCATCCACAACCTGCAAAATCACACACCATCTGTGAAAACCACAATCAATTCACTTCACTAATACATCGGTTGTGTACATCAAAAAAAAATAAAAATAAAAAATCAAGAGGTACGTGGTTGGTGCTTTTTTTCATTTGTGCGTTCTTGATTATTTGTGATCAAACAAAATTTTATGACAATAAAACAATGTGGCATTGTGAATATTTCAAACAAATTAAATCGTTCTTTGTGCCGTACACGTATACATTAACCGCACATATATATTCAAAAAAAAGGTTAACACAGTTTTGCTGATGTTGTAATAAAATTTTAGCTGGCAACGTTTCTGTTATAATTTCATTTTTTTTTCTCACTTGCAAAGTATCGGTTGACAAAATACCAGCTTTCAATTTTTCATCACATCTTCATTTTGTTGCAACTTATTTATTGCCTTATTACACCGCTTCTTGTTAACGGAGAATATAATCGCACTTATATCGGCACAATTCAATTATTCACGAGCCACTTTATTGTCCATTAAACCACTTGGTGTGTACAATTTTAGTATCAAAAAATTATTTTTATATTCACATTTATATTGTTTACGAGTACACTCACGAAGGATATTCACTCAAATCATTAAGATTAAATCACTTGTTTACAACAATCTTCAATTGCATCTGCTGCAAGTACATTCATACAAGTACATAACGATATAGATATATATTTTTTTTGCAATGTCACAGATTGATATTTTCATTCGCCTAGTCGAAGCAGTTTCAGAGTTCGAATCTGATTACAACAGCACGTCTGCAATGGATAAGTCAAAATATTCCCTCAAAATTCACCAAGAAGAATTTAGGGCGCTTTGGGAAAAGGTCAAACATTCGTATGACAAATTTCAAACGTCTACGGATCAGTTTTCGGCCAAAGAGTTATCTACAATCAAGAAAAAATATAAAGGATGTTACCAAATTTATAATCGCTGCATGGAATCTATGAGCAAATCAATCGACAAATTGGAGAAAGCGGACAATCAAAGTGAAGTCAATCTTTCACGCGAGTGTAATATACAACTACCTCCGTGTGATACCGAGGTATCCAGAGGTGACTACTCAACGTGGCCAACATTCCGTGATCTTTTTACGGCTATTTATATCCGCAACAAGCGGCTTTCTCCCGTAGAAAAATTATTCCATCTTCTGGCGAAAACTGATGGGAAAGCCAAAGAAATCGTTCAAAACTGTTCTTTAACAAAGGAAGGCTTCGATACTGCCTGGAGAAACCTCTGCAATAAATACGAAAATAAGTATCAATTAGAGGAGCTTGATGACTTCCTGACGAACCGGTTTCAGGCTCTTGAAGCAGTATCAGGAAAAAATGAGGCAAAAAACGCACAGCCGTTTAAGCCGCATGCCAATAAATATTGGCATAATAAGGAAACACTCCGTAAAAGGCTTGGCTCATATCAAGTGAGTGTCTCCAAACCATTCTGCCCCATGTGCAATACTAGCGAACATAAAATTCGTAACTGCTACAACTTCAAAAAATTAACTCCAATGGAACGATTGGAGGTAGCTAAACGCCACCAAGTATGTATCAACTGTCTGTCCGAATAACATATCATAACCAAATGCTCAAGTATTTACAGATGTGCTATTTGTAATTTGCGGCATCATACGCTTCTGCATATACAACCTATGCATAAGCGTACAACAGAGTCGAGGCCACAAATCACCGATGATAATACGCCATCCACATCCGCACAAGCGCGTCAGAACCTAAATCTACGAAAATCTAATAACGTGCAATCCTGCCATGCACAGGCGAACTCAGGAGTTTTGCTAGGAACAGCTCGAGTTCTCTTACATGTAGAAGGCACCGATTTTTCTGCACGTGCGTTAATTGATTCGGGCTCGGATTGCTCATTTATTACGGAAATACTCAAACGGAAACTTAATTTAGAATCAAGGAAAATGTGTGCTCAAGTTTCCGGTATAAGTAATTCTATTACGGCACAGGTGAAAGAAGATTGTTTCGTTCAACTTCGTTCACCCATTAATCCATTATTCCATATTAGCGCCAATCCTCTAACATTACCACGACTAACAGGAAATCTTCCTTTCTGCCAAATCAGCGCAAGCATTTCCTGACCTAGTTCTGGCGGATAAACGGTTCTTTGCCAACGAACAAGTCGAGTCGGGTGGAGACCTTTATCCCCAAATTCTGCTAAGTGGCATTAGAAAAAATGTCCTTAGCACTCTCTTAGCACAAGAAACTGTATTCGGCTGGATACTGACGGGCAGTCCAGGCACTGTTCCGTCTACCACCAATAAAGTCTCATATTACAACGAAGTTACTATGGAGAAGCAACTTACAGCTTTCTGGGAGCTAGAAGACATCCCGAAAAGAAAGACTCTTAACGAAGAGGAACAACTATGCGAGGATCTCTACCAACGCACTACAACGCGAAACCATGAGGGAAAATACATAGTTTTCCTCCCATTTAAAATGGAATATCCTGGTCAAATTCAATTGGGACCATCCTTAAAGATTGCATGCTCTCAATTCTTCCGGAATGACACACGTCTAAGGAAAAATCCAATTTTACAAACGGAATACCACAGAGTTTTATCCGAGTATGAAACTCTTGGACATATGTCAAGGATCCCAACCATCATACCTGCTGACTCCTCTGACAATTATTTCCTTCCGCATCATGCTGTAATAAAGGAGGACAGTACCTCAACAAAGGTCCGGGTAGTTTTTAATGCATCCAGTCGGACATCGAATGGTACAAGTCTGAATGACGTGCTTCATTCAGGGCCAGTTTCACAGTCGGATTTGACTATACTCATTCTACGGTGGAGATTATTTAAAAATGTATTTAATACGGATATTGAAAAAATGTACCGCCAAATTTTAGTAAATTCGAATCATACGAACTACCAACGAATAGTACACCGAACGAATCCTAATAACCCAATCAGTCTTTATGAATTGAAGACTGTAACATTAGGGGTGAATTGTGCTCCTTATCTCGCAATCAAGACATTACTTCGACTGGCTGATGACGCCGAAACAACCTACCCTCTGGCAGCAAACATACTGCGAAAATGTGGGTGTGGATGACGTTTTGGCTGGAGTACATAGCATTGAAGATGCCATCAAAGCAAAGCATGAGATCTCTCAGGCACTTCAGTCAGCAGGTTTTCCATTACGCAAATGGACTGCTAACTGCGATCAGATCATAAAGAATATTCCTAAAAACCATCTTCTAAATAAAGACTTCTTGGAATTTGAAGATACGAGTACGGTGAAAGCATTGGGTATTCGATGGAATGCCCATTCAGATTATTTTTATTTTACGATAAAATCAATTAAATGTGACGACATGATAACGAAAAGAGCGATACTTACCGAAATAGCTAAACTTTTTGATCCGCTTGGATGGATAGCGCCAATAATAATTGTAGCCAAAGTTATTATGCAACGCATTTGGCTAGAAGGCACCGACTGGGATGAAGTGGTATCTTCATCCATTTTAGATAGTTGTAACGCATTTCGTGAAGACTACCACGAAATTGACAATGTCCGAATGCCAAGATGGGTATTCTACACACCAAAGGACCACGTCGAAATCCACGGGTTTTGTGACGCCTCAGAAAAGGCTTACGCAGCAACAATCTACATGTGCGTACAGAAAAAGGATGCTGTTACAGTTAACCTGCTTCTCGCAAAAACCAAAATAGCTCCAGTCAAGACAATATCCTTACCACGTCTTGAACTTTGCGGGGCAGTATTGCTAGCGGAGCTCATAGAATCATTAATGGAAAACCTGAGCTTAGCTGATACCAAAATACATTTATGGACGGATTCAACCATTGTGCTGGCATGGATACGGAAGCCTCCGTCCTCATGGTCAACTTTCGTCGCACATAGAGTCACTAAGATTGTAGAAAAGGTGGGAAATGAGAACTGGCATCATGTCGATTCAGCAACTAACCCAGCAGATTTAGCAAGCAGAGGACTTTCAGCATCCGAATTAATCACTAATAGCCTGTGGTGGAAAGGACCTACATGACTTGAAGGAGATCCCTCTAAATGGCCTAAATAGGAAATAGGATGCAACACCACAGAAGAAGAAAGAAGAGTTCATGCACACGCAATCACAACAAGAAACAATTTCGATATTCTTGATCGTTTTTCAATGTTACCGCGGGCTTTGACGATAGAATAATGTCAAAGTGAGTTACTTTCTTTACACCCCTTCTTAGATAGCTGCAATGTTATGAGAGTTGGTGGTCGCCTAAGCGCATCCCGCGATCTCTCGTATAGCGAACGTCATCCAATAATACTATCCTACAACTGCAGATTGTCCCGTCTGATTGTCCAATTCATCCATGAAATCTCCTTACATGTAGAAAACCATTTGATGCTACGCCTCATCCGAACGCAGTTTTGGATTCCACGAGTGAAGAACATGATCCGATCCATTATTTACAATTGTAAAGTTTGAACGATTCATAAAAAACGAATGCAAATCCAACTTATGGGAAACCTTCCCCAAGAACGCAGCACGTTTTCACGAGCCTTTACCAACACTGGTGTGGATTTTGCAGGTCCTTTTGAAATCAAAAGTTATAGCGGCAGAGGTTGCCGAATGTCCAAGGGTTATGTGTGCTTATTTGTATGCTTCTCTACCAAAGCCATCCATTTGGAAGCAACTAGCGACTTGAGCACTCAATCCTTTTTGGCAGCATTTGCCAGATTCGTCGCTAGGAGAGGGTGTCCAAAAAACGTCCATTCTGATAATGGCACCAACTTTGTAGGAGCCTCCAGATCATTAAGATCAGAATTCAAGGCCTTTATGGCAGATGCTCGCAATAGCATCGTTTCTAAATATGCTTTCCAAGCCTTAACTTGGCATTTTATTCTAGCTTATATGGGAGGACTGTAGGAAGCTGGAGTAAAAAGTTTCAAAACTCATTTCAAAAAAGTAGCATCGGGTTATAAATATACGTTTGAAGAACTAAGTATATTATTATGCCGAGCTGAGTCATGTCTCAACTCGCGACCACTTTGTCCTTTTTAAATGACGCAACAGACCTGGAACCATTGACTCCAGGTCATTTTCTGGTCGGTGGATATTTATTAGCTCCACCAGAGCCTGATGTCAACGAAAATCCTGCATCTGTTATTAACAGGTGGCAGAAACTAAAGGCTTTACACCACTCGTTTTGCAGAAGGTGGAAAAATGAATATTTAATAGAGATGCAGAAACGCATCCAATGGAAACATTCACAGCCAAACATTAAAGAAGGAGATTTAGTGGTTATCAGGGAAGATAACCTTCCACCTAACGAATGGCGACTGGGAAGAGTTCTACAACTTCACCCAGGTTCGGATCACCGAGTGCGCGTTGTGGATATTAGGACCGAAAAAGGACAGGTGACAAGACCCCTTGTCAAATTAGTCCTTCTACCGGCAAACAAGGAAAACTCAGAAAATAGTGCTATCACACCTACACCTACTCAAAAGCCTAACTGAAAATTCCAAACACGAATCAAAACACAATAATTAAAAAAAAAAAACCCCTCAACCCAGTCTTAAACTACGAGACCAATCGCACAATTGGTCTTACTTCCCCCTACGACGGAAATTCCGAAAACAAAAACTGTCTAACATACATACTTACATACACTCGTATACATGCAAATATATGTAAACATACATATATGCATCCAGGCATGCATACTCGTACATAACCACATGTATGTACAATCACCAAATTATTATAAACAAATACCAACGGTGTGTACAGCTGTGTCTTTGTTTCCATATGAATAAGCAAATGTATGCATACAAGCAAATGTACTTACATGCATACATACATATATGTAAACATACATATGCATGCAAGTCCATGTAAACATATTTATGTAAATATGTTTACATATGTAAACATACATATATATCACAATAAAAAATAAATAAATAAAAAATTAAATAAACATATTCTTAAATAATATTTGAATATAAAATGGAGTAATCACCAATGGCACAGTCAATGTAGCTAATGCAAGCAAGACTTTGGCCAAGGGCAAATACACTTTAGTGGGCATCGATATTGACACAATGGGACGTCGTCTCATAGATGAGATTGTTCAGTTGGCCGCCTACTCTCCAAAAGATCATTTTGAACAATATATCATGCCATACATGAATTTGAATCCTGCCGCTCGTCAACGTCACCAAGTACGAGTAATCTCAATTGGATTTTATCGTATGCTAAAATCAACGCAAACCTATAAGATTATCAAGTCCAAATCGGAGATCGCTGCCTTGAAAGATTTTCTTGATTGGCTGGAAGCGCTCAAAGCCAATGCCAACGAATCGTTACAGCATTATTCATTGCGTAAGCTTTCTAAAGCCTTGAGTACTAAATCAGAAGAAGAAAACAAAAACACCAGCGACAGTGCTGAGATAATTAACATGAGCTCAACAAATACAAGCAACGCAAGTCAGAGTCTTCAAAAATCTAAATAATAAGAAGAGCGCTTCAGCACACGAGCGTGAACTGTTTGATGGCAATGCTAGTGTGCGTGCCAAGTTGGCCTTTGAGGTAGCACTGCAGTTGAGTAACCAAGAGCATTACGCGCCCATCGACTCGTCTGCTGCATATGATAAGATGCTCAGCGATATACAACCGTATGCACCACCCGTCGAATGTGATTTGAATGAACTTCAGACACAAAATGAGAACTTAGAACGTCAAAACTCGTTCCGTCCAGTGTTTTTGAATTATTTCAAAACTACACTCTATCATCGGGTGCGTGCCGTCAAATTCCGTATTATACGTGCCGAGCAAGGGTACGATCTGCAAACATTAAACGAAATTTGGAGTGAAAAACGGAAGGACGGTTTGGCCGAAATATTGCAGGTTATTGAAGAGCTCAAGACTGAAGATAAAACTGAGTTGGCAGATTTATTTGACAGTTACGTCGATCCCGAAAAAATGACTATTAAGCCGATTGTAAAGACTAGCAATCGTCGCCGAAATAGACGAGCAGTACGCAATATGAAAAACGACGGCAGCAGCAGTGCTCGTCCCTCCGGCGAGCAAGGGGCTGGCAGTGATAAACAAGTAACCGCTAGTGTGCTGCCCGATTCCACAACTAAATCGCCATCTCCGCCAAGTGGTGGCGGCAAGCCTCAGCGCGGTAAGCGTAATCCACGCTCCCGGAATAATTTCTTAAAAGCGCAGCTACAAACCGCTGTCGACGCAACGGCGGCAACAGCAACAGCAGCTAATTAAGATTATGGAATTTTAATCAATCAAAACGGGTGTTGTTGCTGCAACAAAGGCAAAAGTAATAAATTTTTGTACAAATAGAAAATTTGCAAAAAAAAAAGAAAACAAATATTCTAAGCCAATGTAGATCGTTCTAAGATATTAGAATTGTTTACAAAACTAAAGGTTGAAATTGAATTATTTTTTTTTTATGTACACATACACACATAACACTATGTATTTATTAGATGAAAAGTATACATATGCATACATATACATATTATACCTACAACAAGAGAATTATATGAAAACATACAAATATTTACCAAAAATATATACATACAAATAAATATACATTTGCGGCTACAATAAGTAATTGTAGATGACGTTAATTTAAATATTTGATTATTGAAGTTACATACATTTATAACGATATTATTATTATTATTTTATTATTATTACTCGCTTTCTTATCCTTAGTACAATTTAAATTTGTTAGTGTATTATTATGCTTTTGCCAAGACTAGTTAGACGGCAGAAGTGTACCCAACCATTATATAATTTATTTTGTAGTTTGACTAGAGTTGTAAACCACAATTTATTTATTAAGTGTTAGCTATACTCTAGTTTGACATCTTGGTGGATTCTACAAGAATTCGAAAGCTTATACACTTTTATATGTTACATATGTATATCAATATTTGCACAAGTTGAAATAGAGAATTTTTTTTTAAAGTGCGCTTTGAAATTTGTATTATCATATTAATTAATTGCGATTTATATATTTATCTTATCATGAAATATTTGTTAAAAAAAAAATGTAAGTAGAAATATAAATAAAAGGTTTAAGATTGGTAGAATGAAAAATTAATTAAAGTATAACTCACTTAAAAGTCGCTAAAACCAGTGTTATCAGCATCAATTGTACAGTGGTGTGAGTGTTGTTAGCGATGATACACTAGTGGTGCACCCCATGATGGTGGTCCAGTAGTGGGACCTGAAACTGCACCCACAGCTACTCCGCCACCACTAACGGCTGATGATGTGCTCTTCGAGTGTGCCAATGGCGGTGCAACTGTCACCGATGATGGAGTATGCTGCACATAGGCCGATGCGGATGATATGCTGGCGGTGCTTGTGTGGCTGCAGCTGCCCATGGATATTCGTAGAATTCCGCTGGCTCCTGCTTGGTTGGCAAATGTGGCAAACTGCCCGTTTGATTGCCTAAGCTGTCGCCGCTGCAACCAACACACATGCCGCCGCTGTTGTAACACTCGTTTTGGGCCATGGCCAATATGCGTTGTTTTATACCTAAAACAAGAAAAAACAAAGAAATTAATAAACCAAAATAAACGAAATCTCACATTCAAAGGAAAACCTTGAACTGCATCCATTGTCTACTTAACCGTAAGAAATCGCAAGCATACGATATTGAAATCAAATTTTGCATGAACAGAGAATTTGTACGAAATTGCAGAGGGGAATTCAAATATGAGGTACCTTCAGTGGGTTTGCCGAAAATATGGATTTGTGTAGTTTGTTAAATTTTTATTTCGTTATTTAATGTTATGCGCTTTTGAAGCTATCTCAAATGATTTCAAGCATGCATCCATTGCACACGGCCACCGTACCTAAAATAGAAAATAATAAGTATATTAAAATATTTTAAAGAAATTACTTACCAAACTGATGATCCTCGTGGCGGTAAAAATGGCTTCTGCGCAAAAAATCTCTGCTGCGCCGCTGCCTCAAATATCAGGCAAATATCAGGTGCCATTCACAATAAGTCTCCAAAAGTTTTAAAGATGTTGCCAGCCTAACATTTTTTTTCTTCTAAGTGGAAAATTTCCCATTAAAGAAAATAGGAAAACTACTAATTATTATAAATAATTTGAAAAAAAAAAGAGTTCATTAGTTGAATGTTCAATAGTTTAACACTTTTTCTATGAAGAATCCTTTATTTTCAATTATTCAACTCAAACTTTCAAAGAATATGAACTGAACATAGAGATGAATGTTCGCCGCTAATATTCTATTTTTTTTCGGGGCGGAGGATCAGAAACTACGGTTAATATCTAATAATGTGTAGGATATGCATGTTCAACTCAATTTGACATTTATTTTAATTCAATGTAATATTCGTCTTGGCATTGTGTGTGCATCAGTCCTTCATAACTTCGAATGATTCGTGTCCGGGCTAAGTTACCTAAAACACCAAGTGGCATCTCTTGTGTGAAATACGAATCAGCTGATGGATTGTTCCTGATGGCACTGATCTAAAGCAATAACCAGAAACAATCTGTCACTTAAGCCTCTACCACATTACAAGCATATTTTTTGTAGTAATTCTCGCCACCCAACATTATATTTGAAAAAAAAAACCATGTACTTCAATTTATTACACATATTTCAGTAGGAAAATGACTCGCTATAGTAAAATGCTGAAAAAGGCAGAGCGACAAGGACATCGCTATACAAATGCATGCCGTCTGTGCGAAGGAAAGCACCCCATTCGACTATGCCCTGTTTTTCGATCCAAGACCCCAGAAGAGAGACTTCGTGAGGCATTACTGGGGAGCTTTTGTGCAAACTACCTCTCCGTGTCTCATCGGGAAATTAACTGCACGAGTCAGTTTAGGTGCCTAAGATGTAACGAGCGCCATCATACCACCCTCCACATAGGCGAAGAGCTTAAAAAACAAATGAAGTCAACATCGGAGAAGTGACCGTCTGCAAGATCATGGGCAGAGCAAGTAGACGACTAGGAAATATTCCGACCCTCTCTGCAACACGAAAGGCAACCGGCTACAGGATTGGAAACTAGGATTTTCCGACCACCCTGAAATATAAGCCGCAGATCGGAAACCCGGACTTATATGCGGATTATACTAGGTGCAGATCTGTACGCGGATATTTTGCTGCCAGGGACCTTGCCCGCGTCCTTTGGACCACTTGTGGCTCAAAGCACCATATTCGGATGGGCCCTATCCGGAACGTGCAAGGTATGATTTTTATAAGCTACAATAAGTCAATCAAACATACATACATACCATACACATACATACATGAATTTTTTGTTAAATAAAGCATAAATGAAATAGAGACCACGTACGTTTTATTAACCATTATTTCCAGGTACCGTCTTGATTTCCTTACAGGCTGATGGATTTTTCGGTGAGGAATTCAATATCCTCCCCTGAGTCAATCTTCTTTTGTTAGAAAACATTATAAATTGTAAATAGGAGTGATGGTTGGACTCGCAATGTAAACAGGCCTTGCTTATCGCAAGGGGGCCGGCATGTTTAGGCCGAAAGCCTAAAGTCCCACTTCTTTGGTACCACCTTAACAATTTCGTTTACCTTCTATAAATCTTTTGTTAAATATCTTAACACGAGTTACGGTTCTCAAAACATTTACGGTATACAGTAAGAATTTTTCTCTCATTTACGTACTGCGATATTATAAGCAAAAGAGAACGGACGTGCAAGCAAGTGCCAGCCAACTATCAGTTTCATCAAACACAAAAAATGTAAAGGTAACAATACCCCTTTTAACTTAATAAAAGTTATACTAGAAAACACAAAATCCTAATCTTTTATTTTTACGTTTTCTTTATTTTTATCCTCTCAAAAGATACACCGGTGCACTTCATCTCCCGATGCGCCGTTGTATTTACTTAGAAATATTTCCATGAATGGGAAAATCGAATTTTTTCCGTTTTTGACCTGCTTATCCGTTCCCGGACGTGCGGGGTTTTTTTGCACAGTATAGCTGGACTTTTTACCTACTCGATGGTATATTAACCGTTATTTTTCCCTCGTACTGTACAAGTTTTTTGTTTTTTTTTGTAAAAAAAAATTTAAAAAGTAGACAATCGGTTCCTGTCCATAGCTCCGTTCTCGGGCTTGATAGAAAATCGTGACTTGTTGCACATTGTACCTTGACTCTCTACCCATCCGACGGTATGCATATCATTACTTTCATTTCACACTATACATGCTTTTGTTTAAGTAAATAGAAGTACACCATCAAAAATTGCATAAAAGTTCAACATCGAAATTCAACCTATAGCTCCGATACCGAGCTAAATAAATAATCGAAGTTTGTTAGAAAATGTATTTATATAAAAATTATAATAATACAGAAAATGAAAATATTTGAAATTAAAAATTCTGTAACTAAAAAACTGAAAAGTTGAAAATTTTAAGTTACAAATGTTAAAGTAGATTCCTACACAAAACATTACTTTCATTTCATACTACACATGTTTGTTTTTTTTTTTTTAATAAAAAAAAGTACACAACATCGGTTTTCAACATATAGCTCCGATACCGAGTAAAATAAATAATGGAGGTTTGTTACAAAATGTAGTTTGACCTTCTACCTATTCGACGGTATGCAAATCATTATATGCTGCCCGCACTGCATATACTTTTTTATGTTCAAAAAGGTTCAACACCTGTAAGTGCAAAAAATGCATCATATGACTACATGCGCGCCATCTATTTATTTACCTATGTATGTTCGTTAATTCAAATAATCGTGCTAACACCAATTGTATATGAGCGTTCAATAGTAGCGATATCGCTAGCTAAAAGTTGCTGTCACTAGCTAAAAGTTGGAAGTTAAGGCAGAGAATATACATCTACACACCTACATAAGTGACGAGAAACAGATACCAGACTATACATACTTATGTACCTATGTAGATAAATGTTTGTACACGTATGGATCTTCAAATACCCATATTGAGATGAGTGTTATGTATGTGCGAGCATAAAGTCCAGCAAACATATGTACATGTATGGTCATCTATTTTTGGGCGCCTGTTATCTTTTCCTCCCACACGATGTTTGTTCGCCCTATTGCTCGGTAAGAAGGTATGGACGGACGGTATGCACATCAGACTATACATACATTTGTATGTAGATATATGTATGTATGTATCATTAAAATAGCCATATTGAGATTAGTGTTATGTATGATCGAGTAACCAGGTGTTTTAGAAGAGTACGGTTTGTTGCATAGTGTAGCTGGACTCTCTACCTATCCGGTGGTATGCATAACATGCTTGCCCGCATATACACCTACATAAGTGACGAGCCACAGATGTCAAACTATACATACATATGTATGTTTGTATCGTCAAAATAGCCATATTGAGATTAGTGTTATGTATGTGCGAGCATAAAGTGCAGCAAACATATCTACATGAATGGTCATCTATTTATGGGCGCCTATTAAATTTTCCTCCCACACTCTTTACCTATTCGGCAGTATACATAACATGCTTGCCCGCGTATATGGTATATACACTTAAAAATATTGCGATGAACACAAAAAAGTGGAAAATCGAATTTTTTCAGTTATCGCCCTACTGCTCCGTTCCCGGAGTGAAAAGCGGGGTTTGTTGCAGAGTATAGCTGGACTTTTTGCCTACCCGACGGTATATTAACCGTTATTTTTCCCACATACTGCACAAGATTTTTTTTTGTTAAAACAAGTATTAAAAAGTACACAATCGGTTTCCCACCCATAGCTCCGTTCCCGGGCATGATAGAAAATTGGGACTTTTTGCACATTGTACCTTGACTCTCAACCTATACGACGGTATGCATATCATTACATTGATTTCATACTATTTATGCTTTTTTTAAGTAAAAAGGAAGTTCACCATCAAAAAAAGCATCAAAGTTTAACATCGGTTTTCAACCTATAGCTCCGATACCGTATAAAATAAATAATCGAGGTTTGTTACAAAATGTAGTTTGACCTTCTACCTATCCGACGAAAGGCAAATCATTATATGCTGCACGCACTGCACATGCTTTCTTTTATTTTCAAAAATGTTCAACACCGGTAAGTACAAAAAAATGTATCATATAACTGCATGCGCATCTATTTATTTACCTATGTATGTTCGTTAATTCAAATAATCGGGCTGACACCAATTGTGTATGAGCGTTCAATAGTAGCGATATCGCTAGCTAAAAGTTGCTGTCACTACCTAAAACACACCTACATAAGTGACGAGACACAGATGCCAAATTATACATACATATGTATATATGTATCTTCAAATTAGCCATATTGAGATTAGTGTTATGTATGTGCGAGCATAAAGTTCAGCAAATATATCTACATACATGTATGGTCATCTATTTATGGGCGCCTATTAACTCTTCCTGCCACACGCTCTTTATTTGTCCTATTGCTCGGTAACCAGTACGGTTTATTGCATAGTGAAGCTGGGCTCTTTACCTATCCGGCGGTATATTAAACGTTATTTTTCCCGCATACTGTACAAATTTTTTTTTGTTATAAAAAGTGTTAAAAAGTATACAAGCGGTTTCCCACCCATAGCTCCGTTCCCGGGCTTGATGGAAAATTGGGACTTTTTGCACATTGTACCTTGACTCTCTACCTATACGCCGCAATGCATATCATTACTTTGAATTCATACCATATATTAGCCGTTATTTTTCCCTCATACTGTACAAGATTTTTTTGTTAAAAAAAGTGTTAAAAAGTACACAATCGGTTTAACACCCATAGCTCCGTTCCCGGGCTTGATAGAAAATGGGGACTTGTTGCACATTGTACCTTGACTCTCTACCTATCCAAATCTACTTTAACATTTGTAACTTACAGCTTTCAACTTTTCAATTTTTATGTAACTGAATTTTTATTTTCAAATATTTTTATCTTCTGAATTATTATTGTTTTCATTTTCAAATTGTTTACTTCTGGTGGAATAAATTTTATTTAAAAAAATAAAATATTAAATTTTTTTTAATAAATATATAGAAATAAACTTTTGTATAACTGGCATTAATATTTTATTTTTAATATAAAATTTATTTAACGCTTATTGATTGATAGAAAACGAAAAGTATAATAATTCGGAAAATGAAAATATTTGAAATTAAAAATTCAGTAACATTAAAATTGAAAAGTTGAAAATTTTAGTTACAAATGTTAAAGTAGATTCCTACACATATCATACTATATATAGAAGTACACCATCAAAAATAGCATACAAGTTCAACATCGGTTTTCAACCTATAGCTCCGATACCGAGCAAAGTAAATAATCGGGGTTTGTTACGAAATGTAGTTTGATGTTCTACCTATCCGACGGTATGCAAATCATTATATGCTGCACGCACTGCACATGCTTTTTTTTATGTACAAAATGTTCAATATCGTCGGTATATTAACCGTTATTTTTCTCTCATACTGTACAAGTTTTTTTTATTAAAAAAAGTATTAAAAAGTACACAATCGGTTTCCCACCCATAGCTCCGTTCCCGGGCTTGATAGAAAAATGGCAATTTTTGCACATTGTACCTTGACTCTCTACCTATACGAAGGTATGTAGGAATATCATTACTTTGATTTCAAGTAAAATAGAAGTACACCATCAAAAATAGCATAAAAGTTTAACACCGGTTTTCAAAAATGTTCAACATCGGTAAGTAATATGTATGTTCGTTAATTCAAATAATGGTGCTAACATCAATTGTGTATGAGCGTTCAATAGTAGCGATATCGCTAGCTAAAAGTTGCTGTCACTACCTAAAAGTTGGAAGTTAAGGCAAAGCATATACATCTAGACACCTACATAAGTGACGAGGCACAGATGTCAAACTATACATACATATGTATGTTTGTATCGTCAAAATAGCCATACTGAGATTAGTGTTATGTATGTGCGAGCATAAAGTGCAGCAAACATATCTACATGAATGGTCATCTATTTATGAGTGCCTATTAATTTTCCTCGCACACTCTTTACCTATCCGGCAATATACATAACGTGCTTGCCCGCGTATATGGTATATACACTTAAAAATATTTCGATGAACACAAAAATGTGGAAAATCGAATCGAAAATCGAATTTCAGTTTTTGCCCTACTGCTCCGTTCCCGGACATGAGAGAAAAGCTGGGTGTGTTGCACAGTATAGCTGGACTTTTTGCCTACACGTCGGTTAATTAACCGTTATTTTTCCCTCATACTGTACAAGTTTTTTTTTTATTAAAAAGGTATTAAAAACTACACAATCGGTTTCCCACCTATAGCTCCGTTCCCGGGCTTGATAGAAAGTTAGGACTTTTTGCACATTGTACCTTGACTCTCTACCTATACGAAGGTATGTATATCATTACTTTGATTTCAAGTAAAATAGAAGTACACCATCAAAAATAACATAAAAGTTCAACATCGGTTTTCAACCTACATATAGCTCCGATACCGAGTAAAATAAATAATCGAGGTTGTCGCGTACAGGCCGCAACAAAAACTTCTTTTGTGTTTGTTTGTTCATTTCCTTTCATTTGCCTAATATTCCTTTCACTCCAAGCGTTGGCAGTGGCATCTGTCGGCTAATAATTGTATAATTCAAAGCCATGAATTGTTGGCACGGTTGTACTCGGTGTGTGCCTACCCAGTGGTATAAGTCTCCAAAAGGAGGTGTTCGACAAAACGGTTCCTCCACTAACAAATATTAGGGAAACGGAATGCTTTGCGCGAGTATTCCGTAAAAAGGGGTGTCGCCTTTCTTTTTATACGGCGAGGGGAAAATTATCCCAGTGTACTTGGTGTGCCATGGTGGCGTGCGCTATATAACTTTGTCCCTTTGGGTAATGGGGGCGGCGCCAAATGATTGGGCACCAATACACACTCGCCTGAGAATTCTGAAGGCCGACGCGTAGCTTGCGGCCTGGCTCGTAAGTGCGTGCCGGATCAGATTCCAGCAATCTACAAAGGCGCAAACACCTTTTTTGACGCAGGCGTGCGAGTGTTTTGAAAAAAAAAAGATAAAAATAAGTTTTATTTAAGATTTTTTTTTAATAGTGCCAGTCGAGGCAAATATTTGTTGGCAGTTGAAGCCAAGTAAGGGCAGTCGAAGTGTTGTTTTTAGTGGTTTCGAGTGGCGGAACCGAAGTTTGGCGGCATCACCGGAGGAGCACCGAAGTTGGGTACTCACTATGTTGATTTACTGTTTTCGTACGTTTTTTTTTTTGTCGTGCCGACAGTGTCGTTCCTTCGTCTTTCCCATACCCATCCTTTTAGCATCCCGCACCCAGAGCCCAGCCATACAGGCGGGTTAAAGATACCCCGGCAGCACGGGAGTAGTGCGAGTGGGTTCGTAACCGGTTTGGTTGGACCACACCTCGGGTGCACCCCAAAAATATATTTTGTTTATTGTGTCTTAGATCGTTGCTTAATTGTTGTCGTGCATTTGTTTATCTAAGTCAGCGTCGATCTTTTCACTTGATTTGTTATTGTACGTAGCTAGCGACCCACGCCGTCTTCACTAAGCTGGCCGGTCGCTTTGTTAGTTTTTGTCATCTCCTTTTTGTGCGGTAGTTTGTTTTGTTGACGTGTGTGGTTGTTGGTAGGCTTCGACCAACAGCCACTGTAGGTATACATAGGTATGTACGTATGTACATACGCACATACAATACATATTGTAAATCGAAAAAAGTGGAGGTGACAAATTGGCGCCCAACGTGGGGCTCGATATTTAAAAGCATTTTTGTTTTGAAGAATTTTGGGGTTTTTGTTTCAGCGAATTTTTAATGGTTTTTGTGTTGTTTTTATAATTATTAACAATTTTCTATTTTTTTTATTATTATTAGTAGGGCATTCGAGGAGTGCAAGGATTGAAGAAGAGATTGGGATTCGAACCCAGACCCATCGGCAGATTGATTTAAATATATTTAGTACAAAGAAATTTGGTGAGTCCGTTCCGTTTTGTAAATTTGCAATTTTGTATGTGCGTTGCGGTATATTGTATTGGAGTATTATCTAGGTGTTGAAAATTGTTGTTGTTAATAAAAAAACAAAAACTAAATTGTTTTGTTAATAGTTGTGTTGTGGGAGTAGACAATATTTGTTTTTTTTATTTTATTAATTTTTTTGTTTTTTTGTGGTTAGGCTCTTTTGTTGTTTACGTGATAGGGTCTTTTGTTGAGCCAGTATAGGGCAACGCGGAAATTGCATTAGGGTAATAGCTGTTTTAATTTTGATTAATATTAAACAATTTTTTTTTATTTATTTAAATAAATATTTTCTTTTTGGTTTTTCGAGTTTATTTTTTTTTTTTTGTATTTTAACATGGAAATAAATCGTTTAGCGCAGGATGAGCTCGCGTACGAGATGGAGGCACGCGGCCTTCCAGTCGGTACGGTAGAAGCCATGCGTAAGTCGCTTAGGGCATCACGATTAATAGAGAAAAGAGGGTCGGTAAACCTCTTTCAGGACTACCCCTTCAGTCTCGACGAGGATAAGACGGCGGTCGAGTCGAAACTGGAGGAGGTGGAGAATTTAATCGCGTCGGCGATGGCGAAAATTGAATGGTGCCTTTCGCGAATCGGACGGGCGCGACCGGGAAGCGATGGCGAGATGTCTCAGCATATGGAGCTGAATAGCAAGTTGTTGCTCCATCTCGCCGAACTACAAGAGGTAGTCGAAGAAAAGGAAATCGGCTCGGTAGAACGCTCGGGTGCCACTCGTGCGGACCCGATAGCACCCCCGCCCGTGGAGGTACGACGCGTCGTGGAGGAGACAGCCGAATCTCAGAAGCCGGTAAACTTGTCGAAGTGGGACGTCCACTTCGACGGCGAAAAAGCGGGAATGTCGCTTTTCGCATTCTTGGAACGGATTGAGGAGTTGAGTGAGGCACGCGGTGTGACCCAAGCTCAACTTTTCAAAGGCGCGGTAGATTTGTTCGCAGGAGAAGCGTTATTATGGTTTAGGTCGGTAAGGAAGTCTTTAGGTAGCTTGGAGGAGCTAGTAAGAGAGTTGAAGTAGGAGTTTTTGCACCCCAACTACGACGATCTCTTACTAGACGAGATTAGGCGAAGGACTCAGGGAGCGAATGATTCCATCGGTGTTTATGTTGCGGCTATGAACTAGAAGCGGTTAGGTCATCGGTGGATGCTTTTGTTCCTCCTCCGAGTCATAAGGCCAAGGGGTTATTGGAACCTGACCTGGCTTATGTCTCGGCTGGTGTAGAGGTCGCGGCTGTAGCGGAGCCGGACCTTGTTGATAGTTTTAGGCCGGGGTCGAATACCCGGTGTTTCAATTGCAGGAGGTTCGGTCATATTTCGGCGGATTGTAGAAAGAGGATTAAGTGCTTCGGGTGCGGTAGACTTGGAATCATGAAGCGGGACTGCCCGGCGTGTGCAGCGAAGGCGAGTGGCTCCCCGCGTACCCAACGAAGTTCAACTTCCGGTGGTGGGCGAAACCACAACCCCTTCAGGTCAGGGCCTGTGAGAGAGAGTAGGTCGGACGAAAGAATAGGAAATTCTGGGTCAAGCGATAGGGTTGTCAGGTCGGACAACAGATCGGGAAACGGGAGATAGACCCCTGGGACAGCAGGACAGGCGGTCTAGTAGGTCGAGTTAGTAAACCTGCTAACTCCCAGCTGGCAAAGCTAGCAGTCGATTTTAAATAAGTTAGGTTGGCGTTTACGTTGGTGACGGACGGTCACGACGAACGCCCGTACTTAGATATTAGGATCCATGGTTTTGCTTTTAGAGCTTTGTTGGATTCTGGTGCGACCAGAACAGTGATAGGTCGGCTAGGTTGGCAGAAATTGAGTTCGTTTGGTATTAGGGTGAGTTCAGTTTCGAATTTTTTGAGAGTGACTCTGGCGGATGGAGGTCATATCTCGGTGTAAGGTTCGGTTTTGTTGCCAATCGAGGTGGAGGGCAAGTCGGTTCTCCTGGAATGCCTCGTGGTTCCAGAGTTACCTCAGGGCGTAATCCTTGGCATCGATTTTTGGGCCAAGGCGGGTATTATCCCGGATATATCGAGAATGAGGTGGTCGTTTTCTCGGCCGGAACCAGAACCGTTGGTGGCAATAGTGGACCAGTCCGAGTTAAGTGATAGGGAATCTAGGGCATTAGGTCAACTAATAGCTGGGACGTTCCAGGCTATGCCGGAAGGGCTAGGCCGGACCCATTTGGTCGAGCATAAGATCAGGGTAAAAGCAGGAGTTGAACCGGTGAAACAGCGTTATTCCCCTGTGTCTCCCGTCATACAGTCGCGTATGGACGAGGAGATTAAGGATATGCTTGACAAAGGGGTGATAGAGAAATCACATAATTCTGGGGCGTCTCCAGTTGTAATGATCAGAAAGAAAGACGGTACATATAGGTTTTGTTTAGATTACAGGGTTTTGAATAAATGTACCGAGGAAGATAGCTACCCCCTTCCATATGTGTCGGCGATCTTGGATAAGCTAGGGATGCCAAGTTTCTGTCCAGTCTGGATATAAAGTCCGCGTATTGGCAAATTCCGGTGCAAGAGCAGTCGAGGCCCTTCACCGCGTTCACGGTACCAGGTATAGGACTATTTCAGTTTAAGAGGAAGCCATACGGTTTGCATAATGCATCGGCAACTCGGCAGAGATTTATAGATACGATCATAGGACCAGAGTTAGAACTTAATGTTTTTGTGTATTTGGACGATATTATTATCGTTACAAATAATTTTGAGCAGCATTTAGAGATTTTGAAGATTGTCTTAGATAGATTAGCTAGTGCAAGGCTCAGATTTAATAGGGACAAATGTAATTTTTGTAGGTCTGAATTAAAATATTTGGGCTACGTGGTGGACAAGAACGGTCTACACATAGACCCCGAGAAGGTAGAGGCGATGCTTCGGATTGAGGTACCGAAGAGCGTAAAGCAAGTGTGGTCATTTATAGGAACAGTGTCCTGGTACCGCAGATTTATTAAAGATTTTGCAGAGTTAGTTAGGCCTCTCACCGATTTAACAAAGAAGAACCGAAAATTCAATTGGACTGAAGATTGTGAAAGGAGTTTTAAGGAAGCGAAGGAACGCTTAGTGACAGCTCCGGTTTTGAGTTGCCCGGATTTTGATAGACCTTTCACAATCCAGACAGACGCGTCTGATTTCGGTGTAGGTGCGGTGTTAACGCAGATGATTGACGACGGTGAGAGGGTGACAGCTTATTTGAGTAGGTCCTTGAACAAAGGAGAGCAAAATTACTCGACGACCGAAAAGGAGTGTCTAGCGGTTCTGTGGGCGGTTGAGAAACTGCGACCATATGTTGAGGGCGCTAAGTTTATGGTTGTCACAGATCATTATTCACTTATTTGGTTGAATAAGTTGAAGGATCCGTGTGGTAGGTTAGCTAGATTGGCTTTGAAACTCCAGCAATACGATTTCGATATAGTGCATAGGAAAAGCAAGGAACATGTGGTTCCAGATATGCTATCCCGAAGTGCGCCAGTTATTGCTGAGGTGACTACTGCCGATCCTTGGTTAGTAAGGATGATTCGGTTAGTAGAGAAAAAGCCTTTGTCGTATCCAGCGTAGAGAGTTGAAGGTGGCAACCTCTACAAGTTTGTTAGGTCGAGATTTCCTTCTGTGTACGGCGATTCACCAGAGTGGAAAAGAGTAATAGGGCGTGATGGTAGAGGTGAGATCTTAAAACAATGTCACGACAATCCGTTAGCAGGCCATATGGGTGTGAAAAAGACTTGTGTGCGTATTTCACAAAAGTTCTACTGGCCAAGGATGAAGTCGTACATTGCAAGATATGTTAGGGCATGTAAAATTTGTCAGCAGGTGAAACCTGAGAATTCACAGCCAGCTGGAGGTATGATAGAGAGGACCAAGGCAGTCGAGCCTTGGGAAATGATTTGTGTAGATCTGGTAGGGCCTTTAGGGAAGTCGTCACAAGGCTACCAGTATATTTTGACAGTAGTAGACTACTTTTCCAAATTTCCCCTCCTATTTCGTTTGCGTACTGCCACGGCAAAAAGCGTATGCAAACAATTGGAGGACAATGTATTTCTTTTGTTTGGAGTTCCTCGGTCGGTTGTGTGTGACAATGGACCCCAATTTAGGAGTCGAGAGCTTCGGGGCCTCTGCGGTGACTATGGCGTCCAACTCCGGTACACCGCACACTATCACCCACAGGCTAACCCGGCCGAGAGGATCAAACAGATTATTAAAACGACACATAGGGCTTATGTGTAAGAGAACCAGAGGACATGGGACCAACAGTTAGCGAAGGTAGCATGCTGTATTAGGACAGCGCAGCACGAAGTGTTAGGAGCTACGCCATATTTTGTGAATTTCGGTAGGGAAATGGCGGTAGAAGGCAGTAGGGACTTCATAGACAGTTTAGGAGATCAGCAGAAATTAAGATTAGGACCAACATTAGAACTAGGTTAGAGCAGGCGAGTGAGAAGCTTGCGAGGCAGTACAATCTCAGGCGTGGAGATGTACAGTACATGCCTGGAGAGTTAGTGTGGAGGAAGAATTTTATGCTGTCGGATGCAGCGAATTTTTATGCAGCGAAGTTAGCGCCAAAGTATGTAGGGCCGTTTATCGTTAGGAAGAGAGTGTCACCGTGGACATACACACTGACAGATGACTTAGGCAAAGACAAAGGGACTTGGAACGTCAAAGAGTTGAGGCCACATAGGGATGGATAGGATACGGTAGGAGATTTCCGTTCCCTGACCAAAAGGAAGATTCCTTCCTTTTCGTTGAGGAAGGGGTGGAGTTGTCGCGTACTGGCCGCAACAAAAACTTCTTTTGTGTTTGTTTGTTCATTTCCTTTGTTTTGCCTAATATTCCTTTCACTCCAAGCGTTGGCAGTGGCATCTGTCGGCTAATAATTGTATAATTCAAAGCCATGAATTGTTGGCACGGTTGTACTCGGTGTGTGCCTACCCAGTGGTATAAGTCTCCAAAAGGAGGTGTTCGACAAAACGGTTCCTCCACTAACAAATATTAGGGAAACGGAATGCTTTGCGCGAGTATTCCGTAAAAAGGGGTGTCGCCTTTCTTTTTATACGGCGAGGGGAAAATTATCCCAGTGTACTTGGTGTGCCATGGTGGCGTGCGCTATATAACTTTGTCCCTTTGGGTAATGGGGGCGGCGCCAAATGATTGGGCACCAATACACACTCGCCTGAGAATTCTGAAGGCCGACGCGTAGCTTGCGGCCTGGCTCGTAAGTGCGTGCCGGATCAGATTCCAGCAATCTACAAAGGCGCAAACACCTTTTTTGACGCAGGCGTGCGAGTGTTTTGAAAAAAAAAAGATAAAAATAAGTTTTATTTAAGATTTTTTTTTTAATAGTGCCAGTCGAGGCAAATATTTGTTGGCAGTTGAAGCCAAGTAAGGGCAGTCGAAGCCCATAGTGTTATATAGTTATTCGCGGAATAGTGTTGTTTTTAGTGGTTTCGAGTGGCGGAACCGAAGTTTGGCGGCATCACCGGAGGAGCACCGAAGTTGGGTACTCACACCCGACCGAGAAACCGATAAGTATCATTTTGTTGATTTACTGTTTTCGTACGTTTTTTTTTTGTCGTGCCGACAGTGTCGTTCCTTCGTCTTTCCCATACCCATCCTTTTAGCATCCCGCACCCAGAGCCCAGCCATACAGGCGGGTTAAAGATACCCCGGCAGCACGGGAGTAGTGCGAGTGGGTTCGTAACCGGTTTGGTTGAACCACACCTAAGTCAGCGTCGACCTTTTCACTTGATTTGTTATTGTACGTAGCTAGCGATCCACGCCGTCTTCACTAAGCTGGCCGGTCGCTTTGTTAGTTTTTGTCATGTGGTTCCAGATATGCTATCCCGAAGTGCGCCAGTTATTGCTGAGGTGACTACTGCCGATCCTTGGTTAGTAAGGATGATTCGGTTAGTAGAGAAAAAGCCTTTGTCGTATCCAGCGTAGAGAGTTGAAGGTGGCAACCTCTACAAGTTTGTTAGGTCGAGATTTCCTTCTGTGTACGGCGATTCACCAGAGTGGAAAAGAGTAATAGGGCGTGATGGTAGAGGTGAGATCTTAAAACAATGTCACGACAATCCGTTAGCAGGCCATATGGGTGTGAAAAAGACTTTTGTGCGTATTTCACAAAAGTTCTACTGGCCAAGGATGAAGTCGTACATTGCAAGATATGTTAGGGCATGTAAAATTTGTCAGCAGGTGAAACCTGAGAATTCACAGCCAGCTGGAGGTATGATAGAGAGGACCAAGGCAGTCGAGCCTTGGGAAATGATTTGTGTAGATCTGGTAGGGCCTTTAGGGAAGTCGTCACAAGGCTACCAGTATATTTTGACAGTAGTAGACTACTTTTCCAAATTTCCCCTCCTATTTCGTTTGCGTACTGCCACGGCAAAAAGCGTATGCAAACAATTGGAGGACAATGTATTTCTTTTGTTTGGAGTTCCTCGGTCGGTTGTGTGTGACAATGGACCCCAATTTAGGAGTCGAGAGCTTCGGGGCCTCTGCGGTGACTATGGCGTCCAACTCCGGTACACCGCACACTATCACCCACAGGCTAACCCGGCCGAGAGGATCAAACAGATTATTAAAACGACACATAGGGCTTATGTGTAAGAGAACCAGAGGACATGGGACCAACAGTTAGCGAAGGTAGCATGCTGTATTAGGACAGCGCAGCACGAAGTGTTAGGAGCTACGCCATATTTTGTGAATTTCGGTAGGGAAATGGCGGTAGAAGGCAGTAGGGACTTCATAGACAGTTTAGGAGATCAGCAGAAATTAAGATTAGGACCAACATTAGAACTAGGTTAGAGCAGGCGAGTGAGAAGCTTGCGAGGCAGTACAATCTCAGGCGTGGAGATGTACAGTACATGCCTGGAGAGTTAGTGTGGAGGAAGAATTTTATGCTGTCGGATGCAGCGAATTTTTATGCAGCGAAGTTAGCGCCAAAGTATGTAGGGCCGTTTATCGTTAGGAAGAGAGTGTCACCGTGGACATACACACTGACAGATGACTTAGGCAAAGACAAAGGGACTTGGAACGTCAAAGAGTTGAGGCCACATAGGGATGGATAGGATACGGTAGGAGATTTCCGTTCCCTGACCAAAAGGAAGATTCCTTCCTTTTCGTTGAGGAAGGGGTGGAGTTGTCGCGTACTGGCCGCAACAAAAACTTCTTTTGTGTTTGTTTGTTCATTTCCTTTGTTTTGCCTAATATTCCTTTCACTCCAAGCGTTGGCAGTGGCATCTGTCGGCTAATAATTGTATAATTCAAAGCCATGAATTGTTGGCACGGTTGTACTCGGTGTGTGCCTACCCAGTGGTATAAGTCTCCAAAAGGAGGTGTTCGACAAAACGGTTCCTCCACTAACAAATATTAGGGAAACGGAATGCTTTGCGCGAGTATTCCGTAAAAAGGGGTGTCGCCTTTCTTTTTATACGGCGAGGGGAAAATTATCCCAGTGTACTTGGTGTGCCATGGTGGCGTGCGCTATATAACTTTGTCCCTTTGGGTAATGGGGGCGGCGCCAAATGATTGGGCACCAATACACACTCGCCTGAGAATTCTGAAGGCCGACGCGTAGCTTGCGGCCTGGCTCGTAAGTGCGTGCCGGATCAGATTCCAGCAATCTACAAAGGCGCAAACACCTTTTTTGACGCAGGCGTGCGAGTGTTTTGAAAAAAAAAAGATAAAAATAAGTTTTATTTAAGATTTTTTTTTTAATAGTGCCAGTCGAGGCAAATATTTGTTGGCAGTTGAAGCCAAGTAAGGGCAGTCGAAGCCCATAGTGTTATATAGTTATTCGCGGAATAGTGTTGTTTTTAGTGGTTTCGAGTGGCGGAACCGAAGTTTGGCGGCATCACCGGAGGAGCACCGAAGTTGGGTACTCACACCCGACCGAGAAACCGATAAGTATCATTTTGTTGATTTACTGTTTTCGTACGTTTTTTTTTTGTCGTGCCGACAGTGTCGTTCCTTCGTCTTTCCCATACCCATCCTTTTAGCATCCCGCACCCAGAGCCCAGCCATACAGGCGGGTTAAAGATACCCCGGCAGCACGGGAGTAGTGCGAGTGGGTTCGTAACCGGTTTGGTTGAACCACACCTAAGTCAGCGTCGACCTTTTCACTTGATTTGTTATTGTACGTAGCTAGCGATCCACGCCGTCTTCACTAAGCTGGCCGGTCGCTTTGTTAGTTTTTGTCATCTCCTTTTTGTGCGGTAGTTTGTTTTGTTGACGTGTGTGGTTTTTGGTAGGCTTCGACCAACATACATATTGTAAATCGAAAAAAGTGGAGGTGACAAGGTTTAATACAAAATGTAGATTGACCTTCTACCTATCCGACGGTCGGTAACCAGGTGGTTTAGAAGAATATGGCTTGTTGCATGGTGTAGCTGGACTCTTTACCTATCCGGCGGTATACATAACATGCTTGTCCGCGTATATGATATATTCACTTAAATATATTTCGATGTACACAAAAAAGAGGAAAATCGAATTTTTTCAGTTTTTGCCCTACTGCTCCGTTCCCGGACGTGAGAGAAAAGCGGGGTGTGTTGCACAGTATAGCTGGACTTTTTGCCTACCCGTCGGTTAATTAACCGTTATTTTTCCCTCATGCTGTACAAGTTTTTTTTTATTAAAAAAAAGTTTTAAAAAGTACACAATCGATTTCCCACCAATAGCTCCGTTACCGGGCTTAATAGAAAATTGGGACTTTTTGCACATTGTACCTTGACTCTCTACCTATACGACGGTATGCATTTCATTACTTTGATTTCATACTATTTATGCTTTTTTGAAGTAAAAAAGAAGTTCACCATCAAAAATAGCATAAAAGTTTAACATCGGTTTTCAACCTATAGCTCCGATACCGAGCAAACTAAATAATCGGGGTTTGTTACAAAATATAGTTTGACCTTCTACCTATCCGACGGTATGTAAATCACTATATGCTGCACGCACTGCACTGCTTTTTTTATGTACAAAATGTTCAACATCGGTAAGTACAAAAAAATGTATCTATGACTGCATGCGCGCCATCTATTTATTAACCTATGTAGGTATGTTTGTTAATTCAAATAATGGTGCCGACACCTGCAACAGCAAGCGTGCCAATTGTGTATGAGCTTTCAATAGTAGCAATATCACTAGCTAAAAGTTGCTGTCACTAGCTAAAAGTTGGAAGTTAAGACAGAGCGTATACATATACACACCTACATAAATGACAAAACACAGATGTTAGACTATACACACATGTGTATGTATGTATCTTCAAATAGCCATATTGAGATTAGTGTCAGGTATGTACGAGCATGACGTGCAGCAAACATATCTACATGTATGGTCATCTATTTATCGGCGCCTATTAACTTTTCCTCCCACACGATGTTTGTTCGTCCTATTTCTCGGTAACCAGATGTTACGGTATCTTGCGTAGTGTAGCCGGCCTCTTTACCTATCCAGCGGTATGCATAAAATGCTTGTCTGCGTATATGGTATATACACTTAAAAATATTTCGATGAACACAAAAAAGTGGAAAATCGATTTTTTTCAGTTATCACCCTACTGCTCCTTTCACGGACGTGAGAGAAAAGCGGGGTTTGTTGCACACTATAGCTGGACTTTTTAGCTACCCGTATATTAACCGTTATTTTTCCCTCATACTGCACAAGTTTTTTTTTTTTTGTTAAAATAAGTATTAAAAAGTACACAACCGGTTTCCCACTTATAGCTCCGTTCCCGGGCTTGATAGAAAATTGGGACTTTTTGCACATTGTACCTTGACTCTCTACCTATCCGAAGGTATGTATATCATTACTTCGATTTCAAGTAAAATAGAAGTACACCATCAAAAATAGCATAAAAGTCTTACAACGGTACACCATCAAAAATAGCATAAAAGTTTAACACCGGTTTTCAACCTATAGCTCCGATACTGAGCAAAATAAATAATCGGGGTTTGTTACAAAATATAGTTTGACCTTCTACCTATCCGATGGTATGCAAATCATTATATGCTGCATGCACTGCACATGCTTTTTTTCAAATATGTTGAACATCGGTAAGTACAAGAAATTGCATGCGCGCCATCTATTTATGTACCTATGTATGTTCGTCAATTCAAATAATGGTGCTACCACCAGTTGTGCATGAGCGTTCAATAGTAGCGATATCGCTAGCTACAAGTTGCTGTCACGACCTAAAGGTTGGAAGTTAAGGCAGAGCATATACATCTACACACCTACATAAGTGACGAGGCACATATGTCAAACTATACATACATATGTATGTTTGTATCGTCAAAATAGCCATATTGAGATTAGTGTTACGTATGTGCGAGCATAAAGTGCAGCAAACATATCTACATGAATGGTCATCTATTTATGGGCGCTTATTAATTTTTCCTCCCACACGAAGTTTGTTCTTCCTATTGCTCGGTAACCAGGTGTTTTAGAGAGTACGGTTTCTTGCCTAGTGTAGCTGGACTCTTTACCTATTCGGCGGTATGCATATTATGCTTGCCCGCGTATATGGTATATACAGCTAAAAATATTTCGAAGAACATAAAAATGTGGAAAATCGAAAACCAGACGTGAGGGAAATGCGGGGTGTGTAGCACAGTATAGCTGGAGTTTTTGCCTACCGTCGGTAGCTGGACTGTTTACCTATCCGGCGGTATATTAAACGTTATTTTTCCCTCATACTGTACAAATTTTTCTTTTGTTAAAAAAGTGTTAAAAACTATACAAGCGGTTTCCCACCCATAGCTCCGATCCCGGGATTGATAGAAAATGTGGACTTTTGTTGCACATTGAACCTTGACTGTCTACCTGTCCGACGGTATGCATTACTTTCATTTCATAATATATGGTACATGCTTTTTTTAAGTAAAAAAGAAGTACCCCATCAAAAATAGCATAAAAATTCTACATCTGTTGTCAACCTATAGCTCCGATACCTAGTAAAACAGAGAACTTATAATAACGAGAAGGTGCAAATTCGTTGCAACATCGAACCTCCTTCGAACATTTTTTGAAAAATCTTGGGAAAGGGATTCACCACACCGGGAAAGAGATTCACCACACTTTATATAACAGCCACTCTAAAAGTTAGCAGAGTTAAGCAAGTGATTTTCTGCTAAGTATTCCTTTGCTTTGTCAATTTCAAATGTGCTGAATGAAAATTTGAATAACTAATATTTTTAATATTGAAAATATTAAAATAATATTAAAAAAATTAAATTAAGTATTGAAAATATAATATTTTTAACAACAATTTATATGTAGATATTAAATTGATTTAGAAAATCCGACATAAAGAAATTAGTTGCAACAATATTTTTTTTAATAAAAAATTTTGAAGTTGTCCTTATTAATATTTATGGACTGAAATCATAATTGCATTTGTTTCTCATCATAGTTCATATGTCGATATAAATATGGTCATACACACAAGTATTTCTTTTGAATATTATTTGAGATTTTCTCAATACTGTTGTCAGCGATCTAGGTATATAAATACCAATTATGCCAACGAAACTTCAAAGTGATCAGTGGCGCGATGGTTTGTGTCGATTGATCTTTGTCCATGCTGCGCGGGTTCAAATCCTTCTCTCGCTCCTTTTTCGCGTTTTATTTTTTGAAATTGCCAAATTTTAAATCGTCGCCAAGGAATTGCTTGTTGATTCGGGGTACGAGGGAAAATAAGTTGTCATACTTTTGTGTATGTATGGGTCTTTCATATACATGCAGGGACCTTTGAATGTGTTTGTATTTGACTTCAGCTCAACTACAATTTGTGATTTTTTCGGAATGAAACTGCTTGTGGACGGCGGGTTTAGGGGAAGGGAATAGGCGAGTTTTTGTGCATGTGTGTGATTTTCGTATACACATTGGTCACTTTGAATGCGTGTCTTCAACTTCAGACCAACTTAACATCTGATTTTTGTAAAATTTGTCATCGTCGCGAAGAAGTCGCTTGTGGACTTTGGCGTGAGTTGAACATCAATTTTTGATTTTTAGCAAAATTTGACTTCGCTTGAGGAAACTGTTTGTTGATGAAGAGTAAAAGGGAAGAGGGTTTGTATGCGGTAGTTGTTTTTGTTGCACTTATGCTTCTTCTTCTTCTTATGAATAGAGAAGTGCGCAGAGGAGTAAAGCGAGCTGCGCGTATGGATTTGTTTTTGTGATCCATAGTATGAATGAATGGCTTGTTGTTATGAATGAATGACAATGTTTGAAGTAATTTGCTTTAAATAACTTTATGCATGCTTTAGGTATTACATATATGTAAATGTCCATATTTTGATGCATACATACATACATACATACATACATACATACATACATATATATCTATATATATAAAAATGAATTGCTGTTCGTTAGTCTCGCTAAAACTCAAAAACGGCTGAACGGATTTATCTTATCTTGGTCTTTAATTATTTGTGGAGGACTAGGGAAGCTTTAAAAGGTAAGAAAAATTCGAATAATTGCCGGGAAAATTCTCAAAACAGCATTTTTCTATTTCCCATACAAACGTTTTCTAAATAATACGATATTATATTGTTTTACGAGTTACGATATCTATGTAAACATATCTATCAGCTAACATACTTGAAATGTACAACACACATCTATATATATAAAAATGAATTGCTGTTCGTTAGTCTCGCTAAAACTCGATAACGGCTGAACGGATTTATCTTATCTTGGTCTTTAATTATTCGTGGAGGTCTAGGGAAGGTTTAAAAGGTGAGAAAAATTCGAATAATTGCCGGGAAAATCCTCAAAACAGCATTTTTCTATTTCCCATACAACCTTTTTCTAAATAATACGATATTATATTGTTTACGAGTTACGATATCTATGAGTGCATCCTTCTATCTTTGTGGCTATGCGCGAGTTAACGACATAGCCGCACACCGCATACATATGTACATACATACATACATATCATAAATCTATATATAAAAAAATGAATTGCTGTTCGTTAGTCTCGCTAAAACTCGAGAACGGCTGAACGGATTTATCTTATCTTGGTCTTTAATTATTCGTGGAGGACTAGGGAAGGTTTAAAAGGTGAGAAAAATTCGAATAATTGCCGGGAAAATCCTCAAAACAGCAGTTTTCTATTTCCCATACAAACGTTTTCTAAATAAAATGGAGAGTCAATTTGTAATCCGCTGCATAAAGTTCAAATTCGCGTGCGCGTTGGAGGATCTAATACCGCGTTCCGAAACTCAAAAAAAGTGAAAGGGAATCGCGAACGTGACAAAATTGCATAGTCACAAAATACATAGTACATAAATAGTGGTCGGTTTCGAGAAACTTAATTTTAGCTAACTTCAGTTGTTAATCTGTCCGATTTTTTTTTTAATAAGACGAAGCTATTTGGCGTATCTTTTCATTTGCGATACATGAAAGACACCCTACAGTACTCCATTTGGCAGTCCATTTAGAAAATGGTCAACGAGTTTATTTTAATGAATCTAACGCAGCAGACAGGGCGGCACATCCACCGTCGACAACATTAACAAGTTTCTTCACAGTCTGTGTCAAACTGATGATTTTGCTCGCACTTTGCTGTATGCTGACATGCCACGCTATTACACATGGAACGCATCATCGAAGTCGTTTCAGCGTCGAAAACAAGGAACACCAGTTGAAGGACATCCAAATGTATTTGCTTTGGGTTGTGTGCACTACACTACAAATGTATTGTCGTGTTTGGGAATGACAGCACCCAATCGACATATGCACGATGCATTAAACCACGAGTTGCAAAGAGAACATCAGTACGACATTGAAGCATTGGCCGAAACAGTTCGTACAAATGTTCCACAATTAAATCAACAACAAAGAATTGCGTACGACACTTTGATAGAAGCTGTCAACAGTGGATCCGGTGGAATTTATTTCCTTGATGCTCCTGGAGGACCCGGAAAAACGCTTTTAATTTCATTGCTTTTGGCGAAGTGCTGTTGCTCTAGCGTTGGCTTCACTGGAATAGCTGCGACTCTGCTAGAAGGCGGGCGAACTGCACATTCTGCCTTGAAATTACCACTAAACATGCAAATCACCGAAACACCAATTTGCAACATCGCCAAAAATAGCGCAATGGCCAAGATCCTACAGGTATGCAAATTGATTGTTTGGGATGAATGCACAATGGCCCATAAGAGGTCACTGGAGGCACTGGACAGAACGTTGAAAGATCTTCGTGACAACCAAAATATTTTTGGTGGGGCTATGATTCTGTTGTCAGGTGATTTTCGTCAGACTCTTCCAGTTATTCCCCGATCAACTGTTGCTGATGAACTAAATGCATGCCTAAAATCATCAAATTTGTGGCAGTACGTAAAGACACTCCACTTAACAACTAACATGCCTGTCTACCTGTCCGACGGTATGCATATCATTACTTTCATTTCATAATATACATGCTTTTTTGAAGTAAAAAAGAAGTACCCAATCAAAAATAGCATAAAAATTCAACATCGGTTGTCAACCTATAGCTCCGATACCTAGTAAAACAGAGAACTTATAATAACGAGAAGGTGCAAATTCGTTGCAACATCGAACCTCCTTCGAACATTTTTTGAAAAATTTTGGGAAAGGGATTCACCACACCGGGAAAGAGATTCACCACACTTTATATAACAGCCACTCTAAAAGTTAGCAGAGTTAAGCAAGTGATTTTCTGCTAAGTATTCCTTTGCTTTGTCAATTTCAAATGTGCTGAATGAAAATTTAAATAACTAATATTTTTAATATTGAAAATATTAAAATAATATTAAAAAAATTAAATTAAGTATTGAAAATATAATATTTTTAACAACAATTTATATGTAGATATTAAATTGATTTAGAAAATCCGACATAAAGAAATTAGTTGCAAAAATATTTTTTTTAATAAAAAATTTTGAAGTTGTCCTTATTAATATTTATGGACTGAAATCATAATTGCATTTGTTTCTCATCATAGTTCATATGTCGATATAAATATGGTCATACACACAAGTATTTCTTTTGAATATTATTTGAGATTTTCTCAATACTGTTGTCAGCGATCTAGGTATATAAATACCAATTATGCCAACGAAACTTCAAAGTGATCAGTGGCGCGATGGTTTGTGTCGATTGATCTTTGTCCATGCTGCGCGGGTTCAAATCCTTCTCTCGCTCCTTTTTCGCGTTTTATTTTTTGAAATTGCCAAATTTTAAATCGTCGCCAAGGAATTGCTTGTTGATTCGGGGTACGAGGGAAAATAAATTGTCATACTTTTGTGTATGTATGGGTCTTTCATATACATGCAGGGACCTTTGAATGTGTTTGTATTTGACTTCAGCTCAACTAGAATTTGTGATTTTTTCGGAATGAAACTGCTTGTGGACGGCGGGTTTAGGGGAAGGGAATAGGCGAGTTTTTGTGCATGTGTGTGATTTTCGTATACACATTGGTCACTTTGAATGCGTGTCTTCAACTTCAGACCAACTTAACATCTGATTTTTGTAAAATTTGTCATCGTCGCGAAGAAGTCGCTTGTGGACTTTGGCGTGAGTTGAACATCAATTTTTGATTTTTAGCAAAATTTGACTTCGCTTGAGGAAACTGTTTGTTGATGAAGAGTAAAAGGGAAGAGGGTTTGTATGCGGTAGTTGTTTTTGTTGCACTTATGCTTCTTCTTCTTCTTATGAATAGAGAAGTGCGCAGAGGAGCAAAGCGAGCTGCGCGTATGAATTTGTTTTTGTGATCCATAGTATGAATGAATGGCTTGTTGTTATGAATGAATGACAATGTTTGAAGTAATTTGCTTTAAATAACTTTATGCATGCTTTAGGTATTACATATATGTAAATGTCCATATTTTGATGCATACATACATACATACATACATACATACATACATACATACATACATATCATAAATCTATATATAAAAAAATGAATTGAATTGATGCATACATACATACATACATACATACATACATACATACATACATATCATAAATCTATATATAAAAAAATGAATTGCTGTTCGTTAGTCTCGCTAAAACTCGAGAACGGCTGAACGGATTTATCTTATCTTGGTCTTTAATTATTCGTGGAGGACTAGGGAAGCTTTAAAAGGTGAGAAAAAAATTCGAATAATTGCCGGGAAAATTCTCAAAACAGCATTTTTCTATTTCCCATACAAACGTTTTCTAAATAATACGATATTATATTGTTTTACGAGTTACGATATCTATGTAAACATATCTATCAGCTAACATACTTGAAATGTACAACACACATCTATATATATAAAAATGAATTGCTGTTCGTTAGTCTCGCTAAAACTCGATAACGGCTGAACGGATTTATCTTATCTTGGTCTTTAATTATTCGTGGAGGTCTAGGGAAGGTTTAAAAGGTGAGAAAAATTCGAATAATTGCCGGGAAAATCCTCAAAACAGCATTTTTCTATTTCCCATACAACCTTTTTCTAAATAATACGATATTATATTGTTTACGAGTTACGATATCTATGAGTGCATCCTTCTATCTTTGTGGCTATGTGCGAGTTAACGACATAGCCGCACACCGCATACATATGTACATACATACAAACATACACATGTACATACATACATACATATCATAAATCTATATATAAAAAAATGAATTGCTGTTCGTTAGTCTCGCTAAAACTCGAGAACGGCTGAACGGATTTATCTTATCTTGGTCTTTAATTATTCGTGGAGGACTAGGGAAGGTTTAAAAGGTGAGAAAAATTCGAATAATTGCCGGGAAAATCCTCAAAACAGCAGTTTTCTATTTCCCATACAAACGTTTTCTAAATAAAATGGAGAGTCAATTTGTAATCCGCTGCATAAAGTTCAAATTCGCGTGCGCGTTGGAGGATCTAATACCGCGTTCCAAAACTCAAAAAAAATGAAAGGGAATCGCGAACGCGACAAAATTGCATAGTCACAAAAGACATAGTACATAAATAGTGGTCGGTTTCGAGAAACTTAATTTTAGCTAACTTCAGTTGTTAATCTGTCCGATTTTTTTTTTAATAAGACGAAGCTATTTGGCGTATCTTTTCATTTGCGATACATGAAAGACACCCTACAGTACTCCATTTGGCAGTCCATTTAGAAAATGGTCAACGAGTTTATTTTAATGAATCTAACGCAGCAGACAGGGCGGCACATCCACCGTCGACAACATTAACAAGTTTCTTCACAGTCTGTCAAACTGATGATTTTGCTCGCACTTTGCTGTATGCTGACATGTCACGCTATTACACATGGAACGCATCATCGAAATCGTTTCAGCGTCGAAAACAAGGAACACCAGTTGAAGGACATCCAAATGTATTTGCTTTGGGTTGTGTGTACTACACTACAAATGTATTGTCGTGTTTGGGAATGACAGCACCCAATCGACATATGCACGATGCATTAAACCACGAGTTGCAAAGAGAACATCAGTACGACATTGAAGCATTGGCCGAAACAGTTCGTACAAATGTTCCACAATTAAATCAACAACAAAGAATTGCGTACGACACTTTGATAGAAGCTGTCAACAGTGGATCCGGTGGAATTTATTTCCTTGATGCTCCTGGAGGACCCGGAAAAATGTTTTTAATTTCATTGCTTTTGGCGAGGATCAGATCGCGAAATGCTGTTGCTCTAGCGTTGGCTTCACTGGAATAGCTGCGACTCTGCTAGAAGGCGGGCGAACTGCACATTCTGCCTTGAAATTACCACTAAACATGCAAATCACCGAAACACCAATTTGCAACATCGCCAAAAATAGCGCAATGGCCAAGATCCTACAGGTATGCAAATTGATTGTTTGGGATGAATGCACAATGGCCCATAAGAGGTCACTGGAGGCACTGGACAGAACGTTGAAAGATCTTCGTGACAACCAAAATATTTTTGGTGGGGCTATGATTCTGTTGTCAGGTGATTTTCGTTAGACTCTTCCAGTTATTCCCCGATCAACTGTTGCTGATGAACTAAATGCATGCCTAAAATCATCAAATTTGTGGCAGTACGTAAAGACACTCCACTTAACAACTAACATGCGAGTATTTTTGCAACAAGATGAAACTGCAAAATTGTTTGCGAAGCAGTTGTTAGACATTGGAAATAATAAAGTTGCAGTGGACACCTCGACCGGATTCAACACATTACCTACAGATTTCTGTCACATCACAGACTCAAAAGTGGAGCTTATTCAGCGAGTTTTCCCAGATATAGCGCAAAAGTTCAATAACCATAATTGGCTGGGTGAACGAGCAATATTAGCAGCGAAAAATAAAGATGTCGAGGATCTTAATGCGACCATTCAGAATTTTCTTCCAGGACAGTTGGTTTCCTTCAAATCAGTTGACACCGTAATGAACCAGGATGACGTAGTCAACTATCCCACTGAGTTTTTAAATTCACTGGAATTGCCTGTATTACCACCTCACAATTTGCAGTTAAAAGTAGGATCAGTTGTCATCATGCTGCGTAACATTAATCAACCTCGACTATGCAATGGAACAAGACTGGCTGTGAAAAGACTGATGAATAACGTCATTGAGGCGACAATCATAAAAGGAAAATACAAAGGAGAGGATATCTTGATCCAGCGGATACCGATGATTCCAACGGACTTACCATTCGATTTTAAACGCTTACAATTTCCAGTACGTCTGGCCTTTGCGATGACCATAAATAAATCGCAAGGACAGTCGTTAGAAGTTTGTGGGATCAACTTGCAGTTTCCCCGTTTCGCGCATGGACAATTATACGTCGCGTGTTCGCGCGTCGGAAAACCGTCTTTGTTTATTTACGCACCACAAAACAAAACAAAAAATATAGTTTATGAGAAAGCTTTAAATTAATTAACAGACTGTATTTTAACAGTGTGTGTCTGTGAATATCAAATTTAAACATTATAAATAGCCAGTATTTCATGAAAACTCTTTTTGTAAGTAAGCAACATGTTGTATCGACAATAATAATAAAACTTCATGCTTTATTCAATAAATGCTTTTTTATTAAATACGGATTCGATTTGTTTGTTTTAAAATCATTTTATACAAAAGATTAGGTCTTTTATTTATCGATGAGGCAGTACGGAGTCTGCCGGGTCAGCTATTTATAATATATATAAAGTATTTAATTAATATTAAAATAAAATTATATAAAAATATTTAATATAAAATAGCTATTTAATTTTCTAATTTCATTTCATAGTATTTTCCAATTTATTTTATGACTTGAATATTCTATTTATTTATTAACTTTTATGAATTATTCAACCAGAAAAATCAAGCATATTTTATCCACCGGCAAACATACATATTGTACATACATATTTTTGTGTGTACATATGTATTATGTCTTCATTTGTAAACACACATCATTACCATGACAACATACATACATACATATGTATATGCCGCCTAGTTGAACTTGCAAAAAATATTCTTCGCATCGTCAACAAAGCGTATGCCGTAAGCAATACCTCTCCCCGCTCACAGCTATTCCACAAGCCACAGCTCTCAAAAATCACAAATTGAACAAATTTCTGTACCCGCTAAGCGCAAACATACTCTCGATAAGGCGAACAAATGAACTGCAATTCAAAAATGAATATTCCTTAAACGTCCGAAAACCAAATGATTTTAATAAATACCTATAATTCGGAATCAGATTTAAAAGAGTTTAGTAATACAAAATTATTTCAAAAAGTGGGAAAATTTGGCAATACTACATCTTTAATTCACATATATTAATGAGCATACTCATTTGAAATCATGTACACATTGTTCGCCTACACGCGCGCGCACTGTGCAAATCAGCGAAATCGATTGTGGACGAAGTTAGTGCGGGCAGAACATATTCTTTCGTATACTTAACTGAGTAAGAAGAAGAGAAACCAATGTTCTATTTCTTTGATTCGCTATAAGTGCGGAATATGCCACGATTTTCTTATGAAGTGCTATGGCACAGTTGGTAGCGCGCAAGTGCTATATGGGTTTTTGGTATTTTTGCTTCTGGTGCAAGTTCAAATTAATTTCGCAGTAGTCACTTATTCAAAATAATTTATTTTTTTTTATTTTTAATTATTACATTTTTTATATAAATAAAAAATTAATAACGTAATAAACATAAAAATAAAAAAATATCATTTATAAAAATTATTTTTATGTGATGCTGTGGCGTAGTCATTAGCGCGTGCGTATACATACATATACCTACATATTGTATTTTTGGTGTTTTGTTTGTCATTTTTAATTTTTGTATATTTAATTATAATTATTTATACGAAAAATATTTATAGTTTAAATAAATTTCATGTAGATTTGTACCTATGTAGGTATGTTGGTTAATTCAAATAATGGTGCTGACACCTGCTACAGCAAGTGTGCCAATTGTGTATGAGCGTTCAATAGTAGCGATAACACTAGCTAAAAGTTGCTGTCACTAGCTAAAAGTTGGAAGTTAAGATAGAGCATATACATCTACACACCTACATTTCTGGTTTAACTACGATAATTATCTGCGACTTTTTCCAGAGTTGTGGATAATATCCTAGCATCAAAATGGCGCTGAAGAGCTTTGCAAGAAAAACGAGAGCAATGCTTGGCAATTCTTTTAGCATTTTTGGTGAGATATGATCGTCTCCTGGAGATTTTTTTGGATTTAAGGCGGCAATAGTGTTTTTTAGTTCAGACACAGATGCTCCGCAAGTAACAGTGTATCTAGGAGCAGTATGGTTCGGTGACAAAGGTGCACTGTATGTAGCAGTATTTGGTTGAAATACTGTGCTGAGGTGCTCTGTGAAACAAGACGCCTTTTCTTCATCCGTTCTTGCCCATGAACCATTACGCATTCTCAACGGTACTTCAGTGCTTACTGGCGGCTTAAGGTTTTTGCTAGCTTTCCATAGAGATTTTTTAGTAGAAACGTTAGGAGATAAAGACGTTATAAGATGTTTGATATTTCTTTCTTCTTCGTAAACTAATGCCTTTTCTAGTTTGTTTTCTGCCACTCTAAAACGAATTTTTGCATCGGGAGATCGACAGGCTTGCCATTCGCGACGCAAACGTCGCTTATTTCGGACCTGTAATTCTATTCCACTATTAGTTATCAATGCCTTTGCTTTGGAGTGGCTATAGTTGCTGCTGTTGCTAGTATACTGTTAAATACAAGTAACTCATTTTCAACGTCAGTTCCTCTCTCTATTTGCGGATTGGTCTGTATATGACTGCTAATGTATTTTTTATATTTAAGCCAGTTAGTTCTTGATGTAGTAAGTCGAAAAGCATGCTCACGTTCAATTGGTTGTTCGTTCAACTTAATGATTAATGAGGAATGATCAGAAGATAAGTCAGCACAGATTTCAGCAAATACTAAACTCCTATCTACGTTTTTAGTGTCTGCAAAGTCAATCAGGTCAGGTAATTTCCTTGAGTCCGTAGGCCAGTAAGTTGGTTGTCTTGGGGAGATAAAATCGTAACTATTTTTTGTACTTATGATCGTGTTATATAACTGACGACCTTTCGGGTTAATTAGCCTCGATCCGCAATGAGTCTGCTTCGCATTGTAATCACCTCCAGCTAGGAGCCTATCTCCTAGAGTCATAAAAAAGTCGCTAAATTGTTTTTCTGTTATTACGAAACGTGGCGGGCAGTAAATTGCAGCTAAAGTGACTTTTAAGGGTGATCGAGGTTGACTGCAACCAATTTGTTGAAAAGGAATTAAGAAAGTTATGCTTTAAACGGTTCCATATGAGTATAGCTGTGCCACCATGTGCTTTGCCATCTGGGTGATTAGTGTTGTACAGCTTAAACTCAGGGATGTAAAAATTATAGTTCTGGGTAAGATGTGTTTCAGATATAAGCATAACATCAATTTCTTGGGTCTGTAAAAATAATTTGAGTGCTAATTTATGCTGGTTTACACCATTAGCATTCCATAAGCAAATCCTGAGTTCACTCATTTTTTGGTCAACAGGGTTTGGAGCATTTGGTTTTGCGCCTTTATTAGGTCTTGAACCATACTTTGCATGGTTGACATAAATTGTGTCATGCACTGGGTTAGATTAAGAATCATGGTCTCAACTCCAGTACTGGATGGGGTGACTGGTGGGGTCTGTACATTGGCTTTTACTACGTTGGCATAGGACATTTGACCAATATTTGAGCTGGGTATGTTGGAAATGCTCGGAATGGAAGTAGTATATGGGAGTTGGTTCCGTTTGGCTTGTATACCCTGAGAAAGTTTAGATTTTAAATCTTTGTAAACCGAACAACCTCTAAAGTAACGGTGTGATTGCCACCGCAGTTGCTACACTTTTCTTGTGTTGCATCCGTTTTATTCAAGGGGCATTTGGTAGAATGGTGAAGATCACCACATGCTACGCAAACGGTACGTAAAGTACAATAGGATTTTGTGTGACCAAATTCCTGACAGTTTGTGCATTGCACGGGACCATTACGCTTAAGCGCTTCTTCCACCGTGATTCTTCGGTGTAAAAGGTATTTTAAACCATAAATTGGATGCCTTTCGTTTTTCTTAAGTTGAGCTAAGCTTGGCGATAAGAACACTAATTTCAAACCCTTGCACCTCTAGAGCTTCTTTTATGTCACATGAGTCAACAGTCGCTTCAATTCCCTTAATTTCAACAATCAGGCCTTTCGTACTCTTCAACTGGTAAGAGTAATAATTCTTGTTGTTTGCAGAGAGAAACACAACGACTTCTTTTTCACTATGTACTTGTATTTTGGTCTCGTCTATGTTTCCTTTTTTAAGAGGTACAATGTGAAAATTGTTGGTACCTATTATCTTAGCTATGTTCGTAACTAACGAATTGGAGCTGCGCTCCCGCAAGTAGATTGGTGGAGGTTTAGTACTGACGACTGTGGTAATACCCTTCGGGTCTGTTATAGGCTCTTCCTCATTTAACGGGGCAAATCTGTTCCCTTTTAGTGCATTACCATCTGCATCGATAGTGGAGCCAACGGTACTATACTTCTTAGCATTAATCATTTTTTTGGGAGGACTAGATTTCCTCTTTTTATGTACCGATCAACGCCTGTCTGCACTGCCGACCCTTTTTTCATTTTGGCTGTCTCACCTTGCTCAGTATTATTCGCCCGCACTGGAATTGCTGCTGCTGCTGCGCTGCTTGACTCCATAGCTGTTTGTTTTTCTGTTAAGAAGAGAGTTTTTTCACTCTTTGCTTTTTCTGTTGTTGCTAAGGTCTGCGTTGGCGCCTTTAGAGTTGAACTGCTTGCCTTTGCACTGCTGTTAGGTGGTGATTTACTCGCAACAACAGTGAAATAAGCATTTCTCTCTGTCGTCGCGACTGAATGCCGACGCTCTTACTGATTTGAGCGTTGATCACTCATTACATCGCCGGTTCACTTTTTACTTAACGTTTTCGTTTCTCTGTTTGATTTTTATTTTTTTTATTAATTATTATATTCGTTTATTGCCAACTTAAGTGGCTATACACCCGCTAAAGTCGATTTAATATTTACGTTTTCTTAGACTTTAAGTGAAATTACGGAGCCGATCAAAAAAACACGTCCGTATACTCGTGCATTTATAGTTTAATTTACAGTTTTATATACATAGCTCCGTTCCCGGGATTGAAAATGAAAATGAAAATTCAGAAAATTAAAATATTTGAAATTAAAAATTCAGTAACATTAAAATTGAAAAGTTGAAAATTGTAAGTTACAAATGTTAAAGTAGATTCCTATACCTATCAATGCTTTCATTTCATACTATACATGTTTTTTTTTTTAAATACAAAAGAAGTACACCATCAAATATAGCATAAAAGTTCAACATCGGTTTTCAACCTATAGCTCCGATACCGAGTAAAATAAATAATCGAGGTTTGTTACAAAATGTAGTTTGACCTTCTATCTATCCGACGAAATGCAAATCATTATATGCTGCACGCACTGCACATGCTTTTTTTTATTTCCAAAAATTTTCAACACCGGTAAGTACAAAAAAATGCATAATATGACTGCATGCGCGCCATCTATTTATTTACCTATGTATGTTCATTAATTCAAATAATGGTGCTGACACCAATTGTGTATGAGCGTTCAATAGTAGCGATATCGCTAGCTAAAAGTTGCTGTCACTACCTAAAAGTTGGAAGTTAAGGCAGAGCATATACATCTAAACACCTACATAAGAGACGAGACTCAGCTGTCAAACTATACATACATATGTATGTAAATAAATGTATGTATGTATCGTCAAAATAGCCATATTGAGATTAGTGTTATGTATGTGCGAGCATAAAGTGCAGCAAACATATCTACATGTGGTCATCTATTTATGGGCGCCTATTAACTTTTCCTGCCACACGCTCTTTATTTGTCCTATTGCTCGGTAACCAGGTGTTTTAGAAGAGTACGGTTTCTCGCATCGTGTAGCTGGACTCCGTGCCTATCAGGCTGTTTATTAAACGTTAATTTTCCCTCATACTGTACAAATTTTTTTTTTTTGTAAAAAAAAATGTTAAAAAGTACAAAAGCGGTTTCCCACCCATAGCTCCCTTCCCGAGCTTGATAGAAAACGAAGACTTGTTGCACATTGTACCTTGACTCTCTACCCATACGACGCTATGCATACCATTACTTTGATTTCATACTATATATTAACCGTTATTTTTCCCTCATACTGTAAAAGTTTTTTTTTTTTTTTTTTTTTTAAATTATTTAAAAGTACACAATCGGTTTTCCACCCATATGTCCATTCCCGGGCTTGATAGAAAATGGGGACTTGCTGCACATTGTATGTTGACTATCTACCTATCCGAATCTACTTTAACATTTGTAACTTACAATTTTCAACTTTTAAAGTTTTATGTTACTTAATTTTTAATATCAAATATTTTCATTTTCTGAATTGTTATAATTTTCATTTGCATTTGCTGGACTCTTTACCTATCCGGCGGTATATTAACCGTTATTTTTCCCTCATACCGTACAAATTTTTTTAGGTTAAAAAAAGTGTTAAAAAGTATACAAGCGGCTTCCCACCCATAGCTCCGTTCCCGGGATTGTTAGAAAATGGGGACTTGTTCCACATTGTACCTTGACTATCTACCTATCCGACCGTATCCTTATGAGACTATATATACATATGTATGTATGTATCTTCAAAGTAGCCATATTGAGATTAGTGTTATGTATGTACGATCATAAAGTGCAGCAAACATATCTACATGAATGGTCATCTATTTATGGGCGCCTATTAACTGCACTGCACATGCTTTTTTTTATGTACAAAATGTTCAACATCGGTAAGTACAAAAAAATGTATCTATGACTTCATGCGCACCATCTATTTATTTACCTATGTAGGTATGTTGTTAAATTCAATTAATGGTGCTGACACCTGCTACACCAAGCAAACCTATCTACATGTATGGTCATCTATTTATGGGCGCCTATTAACTCTTCCTGCCACACGCTCTTTATTTGTCCTATTGCTCGGTAACCAGGTGTTTTAGAAGAGTACGGTTTGATGCATAGCGTTATTTTTCCCTCATAATGTACAAATTTTTTTTTTGTTAAAAAGTATACAAGCGGTTTCCCACCCATAGCTCCGTTCCCGGGCTTGATGGAAAATTGGGACTTTTTGCACATTGTACTTTGACTCTCTACCTATACGCAGCAAAGCATATCATTACTTTGAATTCATACTATATATTAACCGTTATTTTTCCCTCATACTTTACAAGATATTTTTTGATAAAAAATGGGTTAAAAAGTACACAATCGGTTTCTCACCCATAACTCCGTTCCCGGGCTTGACAGAAAATGGGGACTTAATGCACATTGTACCTTGACTCTCTATCTATCCGAATCTACTTTAGCATTTGTAACTTACAATTTTCAACTTTTCAATTTTTATGTTACTGAATTTTTAATTTCAAATATTTTCATTTTCTGAATTATTATAGTTATCATTTTCAAATTGTTTACTTCTGGTGAATTAAATTTTATTTACAAAAAATAGAATATTAAATTTTTTTATATAAATATATAGAAATAAACTTCTATATAATTTGCATTAATATTTTATTTTTGATATAAAATTTATTTAACACTTATTGATTGCTTGAAAATGAAAATTATAATAATTCAGAAAATGAAAATATTTGAAATTAAATATTCGGTAACATAAAAATTTAAAAGTTTAAAATTGTAAGTTACAAACGTTAAAGTAGATTCCTACACATATCATTACTTTCATTTCATACTATACATGTTTTTTTTTTAAATACAAAAGAAGTACACCATCAAATATAGCATAAAAGTTCAACATCGGTTTTCAACCTATAGCTCCGATACCGAGTAAAATAAATAATCGAGGTTTGTTACAAAATGTAGTTTGACCTTCTACCTATCCGACGAAATGCAAATCATTATATGCTGCACGCACTGCACATGCTTTCTTTTATTTTCAAAAATGTTCAACACCGGTAAGTACAAAAAAATGTATCATATAACTGCATGCGCATCTATTTATTTACCTATGTATGTTCGTTAATTCAAATAATCGGGCTGACACCAATTGTGTATGAGCGTTCAATAGTAGCGATATCGCTAGCTAAAAGTTGCTGTCACTACCTAAAAGTTGGAAGATAAGGCAGAGCATATACATCTACACACCTACATAAGTGACGAGACACAGATGCCAAACTATACATACATATGTATATATGTATCTTCAAATTAGCCATATTGAGATTAGTGTTATGTATGTGCGAGCATAAAGTTCAGCAAATATATCTACATACATGTATGGTCATCTATTTATGGGCGCCTATTAACTCTTCCTGCCACACGCTCTTTATTTGTCCTATTGCTCGGTAACCAGTACGGTTTATTGCATAGTGAAGCTGGGCTCTTTACCTATCCGGCGGTATATTAAACGTTATTTTTCCCGCATACTGTACAAATTTTTTTTTGTTATAAAAAGTGTTAAAAAGTATACAAGCGGTTTCCCACCCATAGCTCCGTTCCCGGGCTTGATGGAAAATTGGGACTTTTTGCACATTGTACCTTGACTCTCTACCTATACGCCGCAATGCATATCATTACTTTGAATTCATACCATATATTAGCCGTTATTTTTCCCTCATACTGTACAAGTTTTTTTTGTTAAAAAAAGTGTTAAAAAGTACACAATCGGTTTCCCACCCATAGTTCCGTTCCCGGGCTTGATGGAAAATTGGGACTTTTTGCACTTTGTACCTTGACTCTCTACCTATCCGAATCTAGTTTAACATTTGTGACTTACAATTATCAACTTTTCAATTTTTATGTTACTGAGTTTTTAATTTCAAATATTTTCATTCTCTGAATTATTATAGTTATCATTTTCACATTGTTTACTTCTGGTGAAATAAATTTTTTTTGCAAAAAATAAAATATTAAATTTTTTTATATAAATATATAGAAAGAAACTTCTATATAATTTGCATTAATATTTTATTTTTAATATAAAATTTATTTAACACTTATTGATTGCTTGAAAATGAAAATTATAATAATTCAGAAAATGAAAATATTTCAAATTAAAAATTCAGTAACATAAAAATTGAGAAGCTGAAAATTGTAAGTTACAAATGTTAAAGTACATTCCTACACATATCATACTATACATGTCTTTTTTAAGTTAAATAGAAGTACACCATCAAAAATAGCATAAAAGTTAAACATCGGTTTTCAACCTATAGCTCCAATACCTAGTAAAAAAATAATCGAGATTTATTACAAAATGTAGTTTGACCTTCTACTTATCCGACTTTATGCAAATCATTATATGATGCAAAGCGGGGTTTGTTGCACAGTATAGCTGGCCTTTTTGCCAACCCGGCGGTATATTAACCGTTATTTTTCCCTTCCACTGCACAAGTTTTTTTTTTTTTTTTGTTAAAAAAAGTATTAAAAAGTACACAATCGGCTTCCCACCCATAGATCCGTTCCCGGGCTTGATAGAAAATGAAGATTTGCTGCACCTTGTACCTTGACTCTCTACCTATCCGACGGTATGCATATCATTACTTTCATTTCATACTATACATGCTTTTTTTTAAGTAAACAATTACACCATCAAAAATAGCATAAAAGTTCAACATCGGTTTTCAACCTATAGCTCCGATACCGAGTATAATAAATAATCAGGATTTGTTACAAAATGTAGTTTGACCTTCTACCATCCGGCGGTATGCAAATGGTTATATGTTGCACGCACTGCACATGCTTTTTTTATGTTCAAAAATGTTCAATATCACAGAGTACTAAAAAATGCATAAATGACTGCATGCGCGCCATCTATTTATGTAGAAAAATGTATGTATGTATCTTCGAAATAGCCATATTGAGATTAGTGGTATGTATGTGCGAGCATAAAGCGCAGCAAACATATCTACATGAATGGTCATCTATCTATAAGCGCCTATTAACTTTTCCTCCCACACGATGTTTGTTAGTCCTATTGCTCCGTAACCAGGTGTTTTAGAAGAGTACGGTTTGATGCATAGGGTTCGTTTTCCCTCATACTGTACAATTTTTTCTTTTTTGTTAAAAAAAGTGTTAAAAAGTATACAAGCGGTTTCCCACCCATAGCTCCGCTCCCGGGATTGATAGAAAATGAGGACATGTTGCACAGTGTACCTTGACTGTCTACCTATCCGACATACATATGTATTGTTCGTCCTATGGAAGGACGGTATGCATCGATGGTCCAAATTTTCGATGACGCTGAGGCATAATGGAGTTTCTATGCCGTTAATGTGCCGAATTATCTCATCCTTTAGCTCTTGAATTGTTGCTGGCTTATCAACGTACACCTTTTCTTTCAAATAACCCCAGAGAAAAAAGTCCAACGGTGTCAAATCACATGATCTTGGGGGCCAATTGACATCGCCATTACGTGAGATAACACGGCCATTGAATTTGTTGCGCAAAAGAGCCATTGTTTCGTTAGCTGTGTGGCAAGTGGCACCGTCCTGCTGAAACCACATATCGTCCACATCCATATCTTCCAATTGTGGCCATAAAAAATTCGTTATCATCTCACGATAGCGAACACCATTCACAGTAACTGCCTGACCGGCCTCATTTTGGAAAAAATACGGCCCGATGATGCCGCCAGCCCATAAACCGCACCAAACAGTCACTCTTAGTGGGTGCATTGGTTTTTCGACAATCACTCTTGGATTCTCATTCGCTCAAATGCGGCAATTCTGTTTATTGACGAATCCACTGAGGTGAAAATGTGCCTCATCACTGAAGATGATTTTCTTCGAAAATTTTCATAATAAGTCTGGATAACTTTAACACGTTGTTGGATTGTGTATCTCTCCATGGTTCAAATTGAGTAAGTCTGAAATAGAGAAATGTCAAATTAAATTCGGAAAAAAACTTGGCGTTTAGATGTAGTTCACATTCAACATCGGCCCTTACAATTTAACCACCCTTTATGTACGAGCATAAATGGTATATACAATACACTTAAAAATATTTCGATGAACACAAAAAAGTGGATAATAGAATTTTTTCAGTTATCGCCCTACTGCTGCGTTCCCGGACGTGCGGGGTTTTTTGCACAGTATAGCTGGACTTTTTGCCTACCCGACGGTTAATTAAACGTTATTTTTCCCTCATACTATACAAGTTTTTTTTTTTGATAAGAAAAGTACACAATCGGTTTCCCACCCATAGCTCCGTTCCCGGGCTTGATAGAAAATGGGGACTTGTTGCACATTGTACCTTGACTCTCTACCTATCCGAATCTACTTTAACATTTGTAACGAAAAATATTTGAAATTAAAAATTCAGTAACATAAAAATTTAAAAGTTGAAAATTGTAAGTTACAAATGCATAGTAGCTGGACTCTTTACCTATCCGGCTGTATATTCAACGTTATTTTGCCCTCATACTGTACAAGTTTTTTTATCTTAAAAAAGTGTTAAAAGGTACACAAGCGGTTTCCCACCCATAGCTCCGTTCCCGTGCTTGATAGAAAATGGGGACTTGTTGCACATTGTACCTTGCCTCCCTACCTATGCGACGGTATGCATATGAGACTATTCATACATATGTATGTAGATATATGTATGTATGTATCTTCAAATAGCCATATTGAGATAAGTGTTATGTATGTACGAGCATAAATGGTATATACACTTAAAAATATTTCGATGAACACAAAAAAGTGGAAAATTGAATTTTCTCAGTTATCGCCCTACTGCTCTGTTCCCGGACGCGAGAGAAAAGCGGGGTTTGTTGCACAGTATAGCTGGACTTTTTGCCTACTCGTCGGTATATTAACCGTTATTTTTCCCTCATACTGTACAAGTTTTTTTTTTATTAAAAAAGTATTAAAAAGTACACAATCGGTTTCCCACCCATAGCTCCGTTCCCGAGCTTGATAGAAAATTGGGACTTTTTGCACATTGTACCTTGACTCTCTACCTATACGACGCTATGCGCATCATTACTTTGGTTTCATACTATATATTAACCGTTATTTTTCCCTCATACAGTACAAGTTTTTTTTTTTTGTTAAAAAAAAGTTTTAAAAATTACACAATCGGTTTCCCACCCATATCTCCGTCCCCGGGCTAGATAGAAAATGGGGACTTGTTGCACATTGTGCCTTGACTCTATACCTATCCGAATCTACTTTAACATTTGTAGCTTACAATTTTCAACTTTTAAATTTTTATGTTACTAAATTTTTAATTTCAAATAATATCATTTTCTGAATTATTATAGTTTTCAATTTCAAATTGTTTACTTCTGGTGAAATAATTTTTATTTAAAGAAAAATAACATATTAAATTTTTTTATATAAATATATAGAAATAAACTTCTATATAATTGGTATTAATATTTTATTTTTAATATAAAACTTATTTAACACTCAATGATTGCTTGAAAATGGAAATTATATTAATTCAGAAATTGAAAATATTTAAAAATAAAAATTCAGTAACATAAAAATTTAAAAGTTGAAAATTGTAAGCTACATATGTTAAAGTAGATCCCTACACATATCATTACTTCCATTTCATACTATACATGTTTTTTTTTTAAGTAAAAAAGAAGTACACCATCAAAAATAGCATAAAAGTTCAACATCGCTTTTCAACCTATAGCTCCGTTTACTTCTGGTGAAATAAATTTTATTAAAAAAAAATAAAATATTAAATTTTTTTATATGAATATATAGAATTAAACTTCTATATAATTGGCATTAATATTTTATTTTTAATATAAAATTTATTTAACACTTATTGATTGCTTGAAAATTAAAATTATAATAATCCAGAAAATGAAAATATTTGAATTTAAAAATTCAGTAACATAAAAATTTAAAAGTTGAAAATTGTAAGTTACAAATGTTAAAGTAGATTCCTACACATATCATTACTTTCATTTCATACTATACATGTTTTTTTAAGTAAAAAAGAAGTACACCATCAAAAATAGCATAAAAGTTCAACATCGCTTTTCAACCTATAGCTCCGATACCGAATAAAATAAATAATCAAGGTTTGTTACAAAATGTAGTTTGACCTTCTACCTATCCGACGGTATGCAAATCATTATATGCTGCACGCACTGCACATGCTTTTTTATGTTCAAAAATGTTCAATATCGGTAAGTACAAAAAATGCATATATGACTGCATGCGTGAGTTATTATCGTGTTTACGATATGAGAAAAAGAAATATGTTTTCACTACGCCGAAGTGCGTGTTCTTTATCCATAATCTTTAGACTAACTAGTTTACATAAATCTTAGTACTACTTATACTGTTGAGCTGTATCGATAGTTATCTGTTTACTGACGTTTCTATTGTTATATTTGGGTTACTATTTATAGTGCAATTCTATTGTTATATTTGGGCTGTTATTGATTGTGCATTTCTATTGTTATATGTTCTTATCTCTGATTTTTATATTTTACAATCAGGGCTGTCATGGAATCCAAGTCGGTTTTGGCTTTTATCGGAATTGCAAACCGATATTGATTTCATTTGGTGTCATGAAACCGTGTCGGTTTTGCTCTTTTCGAAATGAAACAAAACCGATGTTCGAATCAGCTGTTTTGCGTTCTTGTATGTGTATTGACAATTTCAATGCAAATTTGTTTGACAAAATTTTATAAAATTTATTGATTTAATTGATTTTTAATAAAGAAAGTGAAATATGGCATCTGCAGTTGTGGCTTTTATGTTGCTGGAAGAAAGTAGTGAGAAAGTGAAAAGAAAAATTTTGCGAGATTGCAGCAACCCACTTGAGTTGCCCAATAAAGCGTTAGTACATTTATTTTAATTTTAAGGCTTTTTAATACTTAAAGCGCATTTGCAGTTTCATAGAGTATTATCGACTAAATAAAGAGGCTTTCCGAATGGTACTTGATACCATTGACGGGCACTTGACACGGTCGAAGGTTCCACCAGTACTGCAGCTAGCAGCTTCATTGCGATTTTTGGCTGAAGGATCTTATCAAAGATCAGTTGGGAATGATTCTAGCATAAGTGTAGGTAGAAGCACGGTGTCAACGATTTTGGGTGATGTGCTTACAGTCATAGATAAATTAATTTGTCCGCATTGGGTGAAACTTGAAATGGACTTCAACGAAAAATGCAGATCGAGGGACTATTTTTATTCAAAGTTTAAAATTCCCTCAATAATTGGTTGCATCGACGGGACACACATCAAAATCATCAAGCCGAGTCTTGATGAACATCTATTTTATAATCGAAAGGGATATTTCAGTATGAATGCCATGATTGTAAGTAGTCGTGAAAACGGACTTATATACTAGTATTGATTTATGTATGTTTATCTACATTTAGATTTGTGATGGTGACATGAAAATTCGAATGGTTGATGCTCGGTATCCCGGCTCTAGCCATGACTCATTCGTATGGAACATAAGTAACGCCAGAAAATATTTTCTTAGGATGTATGAGTCAGGTGACCGGACATCTAGGTTATTGGGAGATTGTGGATATGCCATAGAACCTTTTTTATTGACGCCATATAGAGATCCACTTTACAATTCCAAGGAATATAAATTTAATTTGGCCCATTCATCAGGTCGAAATATTGTGGAACGAACAATAGGAGTGCTGAAAGGGCGTTTTCGCTGCTTACTAAGTACGTTGCATTATCGGCCAGAAAAAGTGGTGAAAATTGTGAATGCCTGCTGCGCGCTGCATAACATTTGCAGAGAGTACAACGTGGAATATAACTTAGACGATCTACCAAGACCATCAAATGGTATTGAAGAGAGCGTCGAATCTCCACCGAATGCGACACTGCAGAGTGAAGGTAGACGGATCAGGGATGAAATAGCCAACACTTTATAGCAAAGAAAATACTAGTTTTTAGTGCTGTAATAAAAATTCATATTTCATATTTATTAAACTCAAAACAAAATAATTCACTAAAACTAAACAAAAATTCATTAAAAATCTAATAAATAAATAAATAAGGAAGATTTCAGTAATTTATGCTTTCAGATACTCAAAGCTGTCCTTAAGAGTAAAGTGATTTACATTTTTTTTTGCTTCTCGTAATCAAATTTTTTAAGCTCAAGTTCGAGTTGCTGCTTTTTAATTTGATTTTTTTCTTTTAATGCCCGCAAAATTTCGGTATTTATACGGACATATTCGTTCTTCATATCCGTAACGGCAGTTGCTATGAAATCGTTGCCTTTTTCAATAGCTCTGTACACTCGTCTAAGGCTGCTGGCGTTTTCTTTTTCAATTTGCACGAGGTCCTTCAATCTTTCATTTATCTCCAACTTTCTATCATTGTCCTCATCAAGAAATTTTTTCAAGCGTTCCCCAGTGCTTTCACTCCTTGGCCTTTTAGGAATGCTTGCAACTGGACACGTTTGCCGCTTCGATGACGTTGATGGCATGTCATCGTCACTTTCGTTGGGAAGACCGGGTGCATTGCCAGCCACACCTACGACAGACTTTGTCGTGCCACAAATTCGCACTATGACCTCTTCCGTTTGGGTTAGTTGAAATTTGGAGAAGGGTCCTCCACCAGTAGCTTTGGACTCGGCGTTGTTTTGCGCAAGTTTTCTCTTGACATCGCTCTTCCATTCCGTCCACGTCTGTAAATACATATATAAAAAACTACAATTTAAAAACATAACCAATTTTTTATTACCAATAATCATTTACCTTCTTCCATGCATTCATATCTTTTTGTGGTGGACCAGCACCGTTTAGAGAATCTGTTAATTGCTGCCAAAGAGCATCAACGCTTGGTTTGTCCCGTTTTGTGAACCCCTTCGCAATATCGGGATATTTTTCCATAAATTCAATTATGATTGTATTTTGTGTTGCATTTTTATGTTTTCCCCTATTACGAATAAGAATATAATATAATTAATATTTATTATTATTCAAAACCATCATTTACTCACATTTCTACTTAATTTGTAACTGAAAGTGAAAAAAAAAACGTTTACACAAATCAAATCCAAGAGCGGTAAGTTGCTTGGATTGTTTCCGATAGCAAAACCGATAATTTTGGTTTCTGTGACACCTAAAACCGACACTAATTCCGATTCGAACATAAAACCGATATCATCGGATTTCATGACACCAAAGCAATTTTTTTGTCGGTTTCAATTCCAATTCCGACAACAATTGGATTCCATGACAGCCCTGAATGTGTGTTGTACATTCAAGTGTGTTAGCTGATAGATATGTTTACATATGCTTATTTTGGTTTTATGTATTTATGTCTAATAAGTGTTATGTGACTTATATATAAGTATTTATGATATGTATGTATGTATGTACATATATATGCGGTGTGCGGCTATGTCGTTAACTCTCCCCCATGTTAAAATGAAAAGTCCCCATTTCGAGACATCTATGACTGAAGTCGGCGTAATTCTGTTTCGAATATTTCTTCGAAATTTCTTTTGCGTTGGTTATTTGTTTGTACTTGTCGATAGATATACAATATATTTTTACACATGAATACACGATTAAAACTAATATTATACTAATTAAAATAAGGTATAAAATAAATTTAAAGGGATTGTTGGGGAACCATAAAACCTTTAATTTTAATTAGTAAACTTAAACGATACACCCTATATATAAAATACGGTAATTCTCTCTTTGAGCGAAACTGTATAATATTTGTATACTTATATACGAGCATAATATATATATGTACGTACACAAGTATATACAGGTAAATATGTACATTGCATATACATGGTACATGTATGTACAATTGTAGATATGCATACATATCGGAATGGTGGAACCGTTAATCCTTTTTTACAGTCCACTTTATCTTCATACGCAACTACGAAACATGTTCAGTTTGTAGCTAGCATTAAGTTTAATGTAAATTTAGTATACCTAAAGCAAATAAAGAGATCGGTTCGTCCGCCTTTAAATCGACGTAAACGGAGTACTCAATTTTCGGTCAGTTATTTTTCAACGCCGTAAGTAATTCGCGCCCAGTGTGGTTAATTCGTAACCATAAGAAAACTGGTCCTTCGAGCCGGATACTCGAATTAGCGCTCGCGAATATTTGCGGTTAATATTATTCGATTATCGGTTTTGTTAAATATCTTTATTTTTTGCTGCTTCAACGGAATCGTGCTTGGGCGAAATTGGCCATAGATCGCGCATACAAGGCCGCCAAGCAAACAAATGAAGCACCCACCAAGGAAGCGCTTATGTATAGGCTCGAAAAATTAGAAGCAGCCTACAATGACTTTATGCGTTGGAGTCAAGAATTGTATGCATATTCTGCGGAAGAAAATTTCGTTGACCCCATCGAAGACATTGAGCAAACAGAGGAAAAACATTTTCAAGCCCATGGTCTTCTGCATGCTCAAATTGCTATAATACCTGGTTCTTCAAGTCAAGCATCTACATTCAGGGAGGATGATCCCCTAGAGCGTTTGGCTTTGCAGCAAGCATCGTTTCTCGAAACATTTGCTGCTAGTCGTAGTGAGCAAAACGTTCATCTAACAAAAATACAGTTACCCAAGTTTAACGGAAAGTACGAAAATTGGATTACCTTTCGTGATTTGTTTCTTAGCGCAGTGGGAAACAAATCAGGGTTGACTCGTACTCAAAAATTTCAATATTTAATATCATATTTAGAAGGTGATGCCTTAACAAGCATACATCATATTCGTATAACCGATGAGAATTATGAGCAAGCATGGGACCGTTTAGTCAAACGGTACGACCGCAAACCGTTAATAATTAGATCTCTTGTACAATCGTTTTTGGCTCTTCCAACACTCTCTTCAAACAACCTTACGGCACTTCGCCAAGTAGTTGATGGGGCAGATCAGGCCATTCGAGGTCTGGACGCGTTGAGTGTTACCTCCCGCGACCCATGGCTAACGCAACTCCTTCTTAATAAGCTAGACGAAGAGACTCGAAAACAGTGGGCAGACAAATGTGATAACCATAGCGAAATAAGTTTTGGCGATTTTCTCGAGTTTCTTTCTCATCGTTGTGATACACTTGAAGCATGCGTACCTCCTCGCTCAGTTAACACGCGTCGCGTCGCGTTATTGGCAAATGTAGGTGACATGAAACACCAACAATGCACGGTTTGTAAAGAAAACCACACGCTTTGGCAATGCTCTCAGTTCAAACAGTTATCACCCTCCTCACGTCGGGAAGCTGTACAAGAACAAAGGGTATGTTTTAACTGTTTGGCCTCTTCACATTCGGTACGTTCATGTCAATCGAAGCATAGCTGCAAAAAATGTGGATCACGCCACCATACACTACTGCACGATGAACGGTCGCCGTTTACGTCTTCGCCCCAAGTGCGGAATCAGCCGAATCAAGTACCTGCTGTTACCACTCAATGCTTGCACATACCAATACCAAATCAAGTAGCGGATACAATGTTAACCTCATCGACCGCTCACACGTTTGTTCCAACGGTACTCGCTTTTGTAGAAGATAAATGGGGAAATAAAGTGAGCTGTAGAATACTACTTGATTCTGGATCAACCATATCATTTGCTTCAGAAGCCTTTGTGCAACGCCTTGGTCTGTCACGAACTAATGGTCGTGTATCGGTTTCTGGTCTATCAGCGTGTAATGCCGGAGTTACTAGAGGTCGAGTGCATTTTACACTAGTATCTACAATAAATAATACTCAACTTGATGTCAACGCGTTTATTTTAAATAAGCTAACTTCGCATACTCCTGTACAAACTGTTAACATTTCTTCAGCATCGTGGCAATCGATTCTAAAGCTACCACTCGCTGACCCTACCTTCGCTGAATCTGCACCAATTGATGTTTTGATTGGCTCCGATCAGTTGTGGAGCATTTATACTGGCGATAGAAGGCATTTCGGACCAAACATGCCTCTTTTGCTGAAAAGCATATTTGGGTGGGTCGTAGCTGGAACACATTTTTCCGAAACCGAAGTTAATCTAACTACAGCTAGTCATCATGCTACCGTTTCCATTGATGATTTATATCGGACCTTTATGGAGGTCGAGGATGTCAAACCTACACCACAAAAATCGATATGGCCGACCCAGCAGAGGTTCACTTCGTTAATACTCACACCCGTCACATTAACGGCACGTACGTCATCAAGTATCCATTTAAGGAAAACGCACCGGTAATTTCATCAACACTTTCGCAAGCGGTGACACGGTTACAACATATGGAGCGCCGGTTCAAACGAGACCCAGCGCTGAAAGTTCAATACATAAATTTTATGCGTGAGTATCTGTCGCTTGGCCACATGACCCGTATTGGGCCCTCGGAAGTTGAATGTCACCCATCAGAATATTTTTATCTGGCTCATCACGCGGTGCTCAAACCAGATAGTTCCACGACAAAATGCCGTATTGTGTTTGATGGATCCTGTAAGGATTCCAGTGGCTACTCACTTAACGAACGACTTTATATTGGCCCACCAATTCAGCGAGATTTCTTTGGTGTGTGTGTTCGTTTTCGTCAGCATCGTTACGTATTTTCAGCTGATATAGAGAAAATGTTTCGTGGCATCATGGTTTCGGATTCGGATACTAAATATCAACGAATCGTTTGGAGGGAAAATGAATGTTCACCAGTGGAGCATTATCAACTTCTCACGGTAACTTACGGACTTGCACCGTCACCTTTCCTTGCAGTACGCGTTCTTAAACAATTGGCAGAAGACTATAAGGCAACTTATCCACTCGCAGCGCGTATTTTATTAAATGACATGTACGTTGATGACTTAGCGACCGGGTGTAATACAGTTGCTGATTTACTTCAGCTTAAAATTGAAATTATAAACCTTCTAAAATGTGTCAACTTCAAATTACAAAAATGGTGTTCAAATTGCAAACCTTTGTTAGATACTTTACCAAAGGAACTATGTGAACATAAACCAATAAACATCGTTTCTGAACCAAATAATTTGTGTGTGAAATTACTTGGAATACAATGGAGCCCTGACACAGATGAGTTCCAGATATCAATCAAATTACTTGAAGAATCCTGCAGCGAGCCTACAAAACGTAGTCTTCTATCAACAACAGCGAAAATATTTGATCCACTTGGCTTAGTATCACCGAGTGTTGTGCTTTTTAAAATACTTTTACAAGAAACCTGGCGCCAAGGTATCAGTTGGGATGATAGGTTACCTCCCGCGTTGAGTAATCGCTGGAAGAAAATAATATCCGAGTTACATTACCTCTCCAACATCAAGATTCCACGTCAGATATCGATCTCCGGCGAATCAATCGAAATCCACGGTTTCGCAGATGCCTCATCTTCAGCGTACGCTGCTGCAATTTATAGCAGATGCAACCGAGGTGACAGTTCATACGATATCAATTTAATTGCTGCCAAAACAAGGGTAGCACCACTCAAATCATTATCCATTCCACGCCTCGAATTGAGCGCTGCTTATTTGCTCATCAAATTATTATCATCAATCACGTCATGTCTCAACTTGAAAATTACAAACATTTTTTGCTGGAGCGACTCCGAAATCGTTTTACACTGGCTTTCATCACCCCCTCGTAGATGGATGCCTTTCGTATGTAACCGAACTGCAGAGATACTCGATGTTTGTCCTCGTCAGCATTGGTATCATATACGATCTGCTGACAATCCTGCTGATTGTGCGTCGCGTGGCGTGCTTCCAAGTGAGTTGACTTGTCACCCACTTTGGTGGCATGGTCCGAAATGGCTATCTTTGCCTAGAAATCAGTGGCCATCTACAGACAGCACCATCAAAAGACGCACACGTTATCGCCGAACAACGCAAAATTCCTCCAGCTATAGTCCTTTGTGTTCAAGATGATCAATCTGCTTTGGATAAGCTTATTAACAAATCATCGGCATGGATGCGCTTACTACGTGTTGTAGCGTTCTGTCAGCTTTTTATTCGAAATTGTTGTCGGGGTGAAGGAGAAACAAATACAAACGTTCTGAACGCTTGTCACCTTAAGTCTGCGGCAAATGCTATTTACCGCCGTTCACAAGCGAATATATTCAAAGACGAAATGGTCCAGCTACAAAAAGGTCTACCACTGAAGGCAAAATCCAGGCTCCTCCGTTTCACCCCTTTTCTGGATGAAGACGGTGTTCTTCGCGTCGGAGGACGTATCAAAAACGCCCTATTGCCGGAATCAGTAAAGCATCCAATACTATTGTCCAAAGTTTCTAATGTTTCTCAGCTTGTTTGCAGGTACATCCATGTTAAATACCTGCATCCAGGTGTCGGCGCTACGTTTTCTATCGTGAGACAACATTATTGGATTATTGGCTGTCGTAATATCGTCCGGAAGGTCGTATTTTCTTACAAAACTTGTTTCTTGCAACGTCGCAGTACCAGTCAACAGCTGATGGCTGATCTACCCGCCGTACGATTGCAATATGCTCGCTGTTTTCAGCATTGCGGTCTCGATTACGCTGGCCCTGTACAAATTAAACTTTCTCGAACGCGTAACGCAAAGATTGGGAAAGCATGGCTCGCTCTGTTCATATGTATGTCCACCAAAGCTATACATATCGAGCTCGTAAGCGATCTTACAACCAATGCATTCCTGGCGGCTTTGCGTCGCTTTGGAGCTCGGCGAGGTCTGCCAACTGATATATATTCCGACAATGGTACAACATTTCACGGGGCTCATCGAGTGCTAAACGAATTACAAAAATTAGCTACATCCGAGTCGCACATACGTGAAGTGTCAGATGCTTTGGCCGCTGAAGGAATTATGTGGCATTTCATTCCACCATCTGCGCCACACTTTGGCGGACTTTGGGAGTCGGGAGTACGTTCTATTAAGTTGCATCTTCGGCGAGTTATTGGAAATAGCGTACTAACATTCGAAGAATATTATACTGTCCTGGCACAAATTGAGGCAATAATAAATTCTCGGCCTTTATGCGCATCATCAGACACCGAATTAGATGCCCTAACGCCCGCCCACTTTCTGGTTGGAGCGCCTTATACTTCTGTTCCAGAACCTTCACTTTTGGATATAAATGTAAACCGCCTCCAACATTGGCGGCATCTTCAAGCAATGGTTCAAGGCTTTTGGAAGCGGTTCAACGTCGAACCAGGCACGTTAGTTCTCCTGAAAGAACCAAACCTACCACCATCGAAATGGCTCCTGGGACGAATAGTAGCAGTAACTAAAGGAAGCGATAGTCTGGTCAGAGTAGTCACCATACAAACATCTCGCGGTCAATATGTTCGGCCAGTTGCAAAAATAGCGGTCTTACCACTTACCTGAACCAATGGTTCAGCGAGGGCGGTATGTTGGGGAACCATAAAACCTTTAATTTTAATTAGTTAACTTAAACGATACACCCTATATATAAAATACGGTAATTCTCTCTTTGAGCGAAACTGTATAATATTTGTATACTTATATACGAGCATAATATATGTATGTACGTACACAAGTATATACAGGTAAATATGTACATTGCATATACATGGTACATGTATGTACAATTGTAGATATGCATACATATCGGAATGTTGGAAACGTTAATCCATTTTTACAGTCCACTTTATCTTCATACGCAACTACGAAACATGTTCAGTTTGTAGCTAGCATTAAGTTTAATGTAAATTTAGTATACCTAAAGCAAATAAAGAGATCGGTTCGTCCGCCTTTAAATCGACGTAAACGGAGTACTCAATTTTCGGTCAGTTATTTTTCAACGCCGTAAGTAATTCGCGCCCAGTGTGGTTAATTCATAACCAGGGATGTTCTTCTTTAGGTATTAAGAACTTGTACATTGTTTGTATATTACTGAATTTATAATTACTTTCAGAAGATAATATATTCAATATTTCTAATTTTTCAATTTCATGAGCATGGATTATATCTTTTATTTCTTGTTCATGGTTATATATGGGTATATATGTTTTATTATCAATGGTGGTGATATGGTCATATTGGATTAAATGTGGACCATTTATTTTCTGCCCATTCCATATATGAACATTATCAACTATAATATTACCATGATCTAATATTTGTAAAGTATTATTATTTTCTTGTATCACGTGACATTGAGCTTTTTGGTTCAATAATAATGGGATTGTACATTCATCTTTTAATTCTATTTTGCAGATATTAGTTCCTATATAATTTTTACAATTTGATAGATTTGTGAAATTATTATTACATTTAGCAATTTTATTTTTTAGCTTTAAATGCTAATGGAATTAAATTATACATTTTACATTTATTGGTTATTATTGGATATTTATAAATTGTCACAATGGCACTATTAAAAATACATGATTTCTTTAATATCTTTAAGGTTAAGAGTGCCTGAATAAAAAAGACCTGTTTTCGCAAAATTAATTGTGTTTGTTATTGATTCTAATTCTTTATATACTTCCCTAATTATTAATGTTTCTGTTATAGATTTTGGATCTAAGGTTTCTAGGATTTTCTCAAACTGTGAATTAATTTGGCTTTGTAGGTTGTTATTTTCTATTAACTGGTTAAGACCTGATTTTATTTCTATTAGGTCGTCGTGGTCTGGCGTACCTGTTATAAATTTCAAAATTGAGCCTAAAAAATTAATGGCACATTTGATACGATGCTCGGATGGTATCAGTTGTGTTTTCAGTGTTTCTATTTTATTAATGAGAATACTTTCTTCCTGGGATTGTATGTTACTGTATCTTGTTCTCATTATATTTTCATAAGGCGCTAATATTGTCGAAAGGTTGGCTATATGATACAGGTAGGCTAAGCTATTATATGTATAAACGTCGTCCGTTTCGGTTAAAATATATCTTCTACCTGAAAGGTTTGTTATCTTTTCAGCAAATGCAAATGAAGCCAATAAAATAAATTGGCAAAAGTTTATGACTCTTATTCTCAGCATTGTGTACTTTGCTTCCTAAAGTTATCTTTATGTATAACCTTTCCCCTCACTGTTAAAATCGTGTCTCCGCGATCTTCATTCACTTTATGTTTATTATATTTTGTTGCAAGCTTATTATGTCGATCTGTCTTGCTATATATAATATCACCTGTTTTATATGTTATATTTTTTCTGTTTTTGTTTTGATATTTTAGTAGTTTATCCTGTTTTTGCTCCAAGATATCCTTGATATTGGTATATTTTTCCCTATTGAAAAATATGTCTTCAGGTTTGTGTCCTGTGGAAGAGTGAATAGTCCTATTGTATTCTCGAACAGCGTTGAAAATTTCTTCACCAGGCGCGGTTTTGTTTTCAGCTGCTAAACTTTGACAAAGTTCTATAATTGTGCTATGTAACCGTTCTACTTGAGCGTTGGAAGTTGAATGGTGTACTGGAGTAACTGGATGTATTATATCTAATCTATTGTATAAAGATTTTACTATGTTTCCATTAAATATACTCTCGTTATCAGTCATGAGATATTTAGCATTTGGGTAAACTTGTGTGAGTATTTCTTCTATTGATTCATGACAATCTATCTTTGTATTTAGTTTTCGTAAATAACAATATTTGGAGTACCTATCTATTGAGCATATTGTTTATATGAAATATGTCCATTTGTATATATTCTCCTACTCGAGTTGGTATTGGAGTTTTTCCTATAGGTTGTTTATTTGGTTTTCTTTCATATTTGTGCTGTCGACATATTTCACAGTCTACGACTAGCTTACGACACATTTCTTTAATATTGGGCCAGTAATGGGACAACAATATTTCTTGCTTATTATTTTTGTAGTTCCTGTGAGCACGTTGATGTGTTTGTGTGACGATTTCTCTTTGTTCGTTTAGAGAAGTTACGTCATTTAACTTATTTTGGGCTAGCACCAGGTTATAGTTTGGGAAGGCGGAGATAATTTCTTCTTTTAAGTGAAATAGTATTTCCTCATCTATCTTCATCGCATTAGTAACTTTTGGATTAACCACATCTTTAAGTTTAGATAGTAAATCCGGGGTATCTTTATAAAATATTGTGTGTCTAAATTGCCCGGGATATATTGTTTGTATCTTGTGAAATAATTATTTGATTTTTGAAAGAGTTAAGTGGTTGTTTAACTTTTTTCATAGTTTCGACAGGGGAACTTTGTAGTGAGTGATCGGAACAATTTGTTGTATTGTTGATTTGCTGACGCGAAAGCGCATCTGCAACGACATTCTTGTGTCCAGGTTTATAGACTAACTTAGCCCCATATTCTTCGATTAAATTTTTCCACCTTATCAATTTTTTATTCGGGTTTTTCTCGGAAATAGAAAATATTAAGGATTGATGATCAGGGTAGATTGTTAAATCTGCCACGCCATATAAATAATTCCTAAGCTTTTGTAAAGACCATACAATTGCCAATAATTCCTTCTCATTAATACTATAAACATTGCTTGCATATGTTGTTAAACTAAAAGGTTTAGAGAAATCTGGTTGGAAAATTTCAACCTGTTCTTGTAATGCATTTTTTATTTTTTCTAAAGCTTCTACAGCTGCTGTGTCTAAATTCACAAGTATCTTATTACTTTGGTTCTTTTTTATCATACCTAATTCTCCTCTTAAATGAATAGTTAATGGTTTAGTGATTTTTGCAAAATTTTTAATAAATTTTCTGTAATAACTAGCAAGTCCTAGAAAAGATCTCAATTCTTTTAAATTTGTTGGTTGTGGGTAATTTTTTATTGTTTCAATTTTTTTGGATCAACTGTTATCCTATTATGTTTTATAATATGTCCAAGGTATTCGACTGTTTTTCATATTTCATTATGTCAAGCGTTGATTATAATCCGAAGGTGTTCCGTATGTTCTTCAGTAGATGAATAAATTAACACATCATCAATATAAACATATGCGAACTTTCCAATGTATTCTCTTAGTATGTCGTCAATGCATCGTTGAAAGATTGAGGGTGCATTTTTTAATCCGAATGGCATTCTTATAAATTCATACTTCGCGCCGTTGACAGAGAATGCTGTTTTTTCTCGATCAGATTCTTTAATTAATATTTGATGAAAGCCTGATTCTAAATCTATTGTGGAAAAAATCTTTGCTTTGCCAAGGTTTTGTATTGTCATATTAATATCTGGAATTGAATATCTGTCAGTAATCGTATGGGAATTTGTTTTTTGGAAATAAACAACAATTCTTCGCTTGGGTTTCCCTTGGTCATCGGTACCCTTTTTTGGAACAGTCCATATAGGTGAATTATATGGGCTTTTGCTTGGTTGTATTATACCGTCATTTAAAAGTTTCTCAATTTCTTTCTTGACAAAGTCGTGATCGGACATGGGATATGGATATTGTTTTGTCCATATGGGGTCTTCTGATTCAGTCTTGATAGTTGCTTGTATTGTGGTTGTAAAGGGCAACTTTCCATTAGTATTATTATTTCTTTTCATTAGTTCTTCTACTTGATCTTTAAATTGTGTAATTAATTTTTGGTTCTACTTCTAAAGTCTTCTTTTTTATACTTCAAACTATAGTCAAATAAATTAATTTCTGCTTTCGTTTGGCGTTCTCCGAGTATAATGTCAAAGTCGTTTAATTCCCTAATTTCGTTAAATGTTAAATGATGTCCGTACATCGTTATTATTTTTTTAGAATTTATGATTGAGTAACCATGTAAGGTTTTGGTTTTAAATGGTTTCAATTTAATAGATATTCCTATATTAATAATAAGGTAACGGGTGTGCCAGTTAGGCCGCATTTTGTTTGTAAGCAGGGCAACCCGTTTACTCGCCTAAAAAGTACTGCCTGTTTCATGTTGTTCTTCGTAATTTGATACAACTACTGATTCTCGATCTTCTCTGTTTAATTTATTTATCCTTTGGAACTTCCTATCTTGCGGAGAAGTCGTATTAGTGTAGTTAGGTGACCTATCTCTCTTATATGCATTACTATAATTATTATTATAATTGGCACTTACAGCATTATTATTCCTGGTTGTCTGTATGTATTGCCTGGAGTCGTCTACGTCCATGGGTATTGGTGCAGGTTGTGGTTGAAGCTGTTTTGCTTGGTGATGTTGATTTCTCTGCATGCTGAAGTTCGGTCTATACTGATTTTGGTACCTCTCTTCTCGATGTGGGTGATTACTTTGGCTATATCGTGCATTGTATCCCTGATGGTTGTTGTTGGATCTCGATGAAGTTGGTTGGTAATTATTCCTCTGTATCCTTACGTTTGGTTTGTACTCCCTCTCTTCTCTATGTGGTGGTTGATTCTGGTTTGAATGATGTTGACGTTGGTTTAGAGGTCTGAACTGTGTCTCAAGTTCATCTCTCACGTTGTCGTGAAAAATGGTGCAGGCTGTCGCGTATGCTGATTCTAGATTTCCTGGGTAATGGCTATGCAATGCTATGCAATGTATTTAGAGTTTAACCCAAGAATGAAAGTTCTTACTGCTTCCTGGTTAGCGTATGTTCTCATTCCCTAATTATTGTCATCATTGGACATCTCAATTTCTGTTAAGGCTAAGTTAAGGGCCTTAGAAACCTCACTGTGAAACTCTGCAAGAATTTTTCTAGCCTGGGTGATTCTTTTCATTTCGTCGAGAAGCACATATAATGGGCGTTGGTCCGCTTACGTATAGTCTAATCTGTTAATTATTGAATAAAAATTCAATTTGGTGTTGTGGTTCGTCAGAATATTAGCAGCTGATCCTGTGATTTTTGTTCGTAATATTCCCAGGGCGCTATAATATTTTGGATGATTCTGGAAGATTTTTATAGCTTCCATGAAGGTCCAAACCTGTGATCTCCATGATCTGTACTGCCCTTTAATCCCGTCAAATTTGGGTAGAGATTTGAATAACTCAAGGTCGATAACCTTGGGGTCACTGATATTTAGTTTTACTTCGTCGTATAAAATTAATTCTTGCGGAGTGTTTTGTTGTTCTTGCGAAGCTATTCTCTCCGTGAAGTAAGCTATTTGTTGCTGCATCTGGTTCATCAATATGGAATTGTGGAAGTTATTATCCTTTAGTTTGAGGATATTTGGCTGCAGTCAAGAGTTAGACCGGCTTGAGCCCCAGTTATTATCATTTTTACGATATGAGAAAAAGAAATATGTTTTCACTACGCCGAAGTGCGTGTTTAGGGCGGGAACAAACTTTAAAATAAAACTTCACTTGACTAGGTTTAAAGTATAACTGGCTCCACAATCTGTGGAGCGTTTATTTATATAAATTTGTAATATAAAAATTTACATGCATGCATATGTGTACATAAGTATGTTAAATATTTTACATTAGAAGATTACCCACGAATAGATAATCTTATCTTATGTTTTAGTTTTATTGCTTTACATATTCATGATAAGAACATCAGTATACATAGATGCATATGCAACAACCCTTATGTTGTTGTAAAGGCATCAAGTCATGAATATGTGTATATGGACATCTGTTTGTACTTTAATTTCTATTGCCTTGTGCCTATAAATGTCATACAGCATATGAATTTATGGCCATACATTTTAATTGCTGGCTTATCGTTTCGGAAAACTAAAGATATTGCCCTCGTTAAAAGGCTTAGTCTTTTAAAGATGTATCTGATTATATATAATTTTAAACCGTTAAATTTAAATTATTATTTATTTTTTTTTTTTTTAATAATTGATATCTATATATGTACATTTTGTGCCCTTTTTTAATCTTATACATTATTTAGTTACTGACACATAAATACCATAATGTTATTATTTCTAAGCTAAACGCGGAAAAACAATCATATTAGGTATATGTGTTAACGATATTCTCCACATTTTCCTTGCTATCAGTATGATGACTATGATGATTATGATGATTATTGCCCAGGGGCCGGCGTTTGATGTGTAGTGCATGTTTCCTATTTTAAACGTCTGCATTTCCCCTTTTATTTGTAGTTTCTCAAAATCTGGTAATTGTTGGGTCAAATTAACTTTTGGTATTCGGTAGTCTGCAATTGTTGTGTACGTATTGTAAGCCCATATATTGACATGCTCCGCTTTCAAATGGCAATTCGGTTTTAAACGTAAAATACCTTGCTCATGTAAGTTTACTCTTGATGTTTGACTCCAATAATTGGTTCGAGGTAAGATGGTTAGTGCGCAATCTGTAGATAATTCTTTTTTGTTTATGAATATCTGTATTTCACACTCCGCATCTTTTCCGTTGTTGTACAGTGGATGTATTTGTGAACATAAAATTAATTTTTTCATTTTTTCGTAATGGTCGAAATTGTTATCAGCAAGACCATAGTACATTGATTTCTTGTCGTCGATTATAATCTGCTTGAACGTAGTTTGGATTTTTACAAAATATTCTGAATGACTAATTGGGTATGTCAATACAGAGTATAATTGCAAGTTATTTTTGTTCATTAACGGAATTTTTATTTCAAATATTAACATCTCTACCGTTGTACGAGTTGTTATTTTTGCTATTTTGGCCAGTTCGATTGGGTCGATATCTGGAAGCATTAAATGCTGATTGAGGTGAGTTTTAATTAACTCAATCTGCTCTTAAAATTTATGTAGCGGTAATAAATTTTCTAGGAATTTTCCTTTTGAATTCCAAATCATTCCTATAATATCTTGTTGCAGCTCTTCATATGATGACATAGCCACTAAGGCCGATGTTACCACATTTGTCATTATATTTTGATCTATGTTCTTATTAATTGCAACTTTGAACATATAAATGGAATTGTTCAATAATTTGAAATTGTTCCAAATAATTTCATTTTGATGCCTCGTTACATCTACAGTCATATCTTCAATCGAAGACTGGTTTTTGAAAAGTTCAGCCAAGTATTTTTCATTTTGGTAGCTTCTTTCAACCTTTTCTGATAGTTCCTCAGCATGTTCTTCATCCATTACTCCATACAGGGCATGCATCAGGCTTCCCATAAATGATAACGGAGCTGATCTTCTCAGTTTTTTAAACGTCGCTGATTTATTTAGTAAGATAATTTTATCCCTTCTTTCTATCCTTATAAACTTCGCTTCTAATTGTCTAATGGTGTCCGAATAGTAGAATTCATCTGCGGGGCGCTTCACTTTCTGCAACGCTGCTTTAGCTTCATCAACGGTATTTTTGTATCGCCAATAGTCATTCAAATTTAAGTGGACTATTATATCCCACGATGTCTTGGTTAATCCGATTGTTCCCCGCGACTCAAATAAAATTTCTGACTTATTTTTAAATTTTTCTACAAAAATATTTTGTGTGCTAATACTGGGCAAAATTAACAAAAAAGAGAGAATTGTTAACAAACAGTTTTTATTTTTTATTCTATGTGATTGTCTATTTTTATTTTGTACATCTTTTTCCTTTAAGTTTACGGTTTCTTCTTTAATAATTTTTTCTTCTGTAGGAAACGGACAAACATTGTGTATCGCTCTGGTCGATATGCCAATGCTGGTACGTACGTCTACTACTCTACATTTTCCGTCTTTACCGAGAATCGCATTCTCGATTCTTCCCCTCCTCCAATTCATTGGAGAAACGTTTTCTTCTTTTAGAAGTACAAGTGTGTCTTTTTTAATATTTTCTGCTTGGTTTTTCCACTTAAACCTTTTTTGCAATTCACATAAATACTCATTGGACCATATTTTCCAAAATTCTAGAGTATTCTTTTCTACTGCCTTCCAGTGGTCACGTAACCCGTGATAGCATTTATTGTCATTATTATCAATAATTGTTACCATTGGTTCGCCTATAATGAAATGACCAGGAGTTATTATATTTAAATCGTTCGGATCATTGGAACAGGGTATTAGGGGTCGTGAATTTACTTTAAAACACCTATAGCCTTGCTTTACGATTTTTGTTGTTAATTGTTTACCTCGCAATGGCCAGAATTTTTGCCTCACAATTGCAAGTAGTCCTTGAGGTCCTACATGTAGATGTTTACTGTGAAGACATTTTATCATCAATTCTGGTGCTCATCTCCGTATGGAAGTAAAATAGGATGCTTTGCTTCAAAAGGAAGCAAACTGTTTTCTATTCTACCTCCAACTCGAATTAAACCATCATTGTCCAAGAAGGGAGACAATGTAGCTATCTTGGAATTCGAGGGTACTACTTTATTTTTTTGTAGGTTTTTAATTTCTTCTTTAAAGTGTTTGCTTTGTATGTTTTTTACAATTATATCTAGAGCTTTTTTTCTGTACTCTACTCAAGGTTTCGATTCCTTTTTCTTGCAAATTTGAGTAAATTTATATATTTGGGCAATTATATTTTGAAGGTTGTTAAAATTATTTTTGTGGTTTATTCTTTCCCACATTGAATTTTTATTTATTACTACCCCGACTTTTTTAATGTTTTTTATGTCTGCGGTTTCATCGTCAAACATAATTCCTTTTATTTTAAACTAATTTTCTTCTAAAAATTTCGGACCTGTAAACCAAAATTTATTTTTAGACAATTCCTTACCCATTATTCCTCTGGAAAGTATGTCTGCAGGGTTCTCCTCTGATTTTATATGATTCCAATCCTTGACCTTGCTGTTGGACTAAATATGGCTGACTCTGTTGGCTACAAATATTTTGAGAGTAGCTGGCTCTAAACGTAGCCAGCTTAATACTATGGTGGAATCTGTGTAATAAAAAACTTGGTTAAACTTAACTTTTAGACTTTTTAAAACTTGCTTCACCAGATCAGTAAGTAACACTGCTTCACATAATTCTAATCTGGGCAATGTAACTATCTTGATTGGCGCAACTCTAGATTTAGCTGTTGCTATTAACTCCGAATTACCTAGTTGAAGTGGATTAATTTTAAATGGTAATGCTACGGAAAACTTGTTATCTTTTGAAATTTTGAAATTTTTGTTAAAATGATATTCACAATTTTTCTCATCCTCTGTTAAATATCTTTTCTGTGTGTCTATTTCTTCAAGTTCCCAAAATTTCCTTAATTGATTATCCAAGCTTTTGCTATGGTAGGCTAATACTCCACAATGATTTGAGTATAATTTAAAATCTGCTCTACCTCCGGCTAGCCATCCTAGCACACTATTTTGAAGATTGTATTCTTGATTTTTTATTTTTATTTGACCACTCTTCAATAAGGAGTGATAAATTTCTGCTCCAAGTAATATATCAATTTTGCTTGGTATATCAAATTCTGGATCAGCTAATTTTATTTTTGTAGGAATTTCTCCACGTTCTATTTTAGTAGATGGCAATGGTGAAATAATTTTTTTCACTACTAATGCTTCAATGTGTGTTTCATATTCGGATACTTTCGACTTTATTTCAATTATTATCCGCTCCTGTGCTTTAGATATGTTTTGCCCAATACCTTCTATAATGCTTTTTTATTTTCTCCTTTTATTTTTAGTCTATTTTTTAATTGCTTTGTTACTAAATTTACTTGCGATCCATTATCTATTAATGCCCTTGCATTAATGAATTTCCCTTCAAAATCCTTTATTTTAATTACGGCTGTTGATAAGAGGACATATTTGTTTTCTTTTAAATTTACATTGCTCACTGTGCTAGCCACCAATGATGCTCCAAATTGCAAAACCGACAGTTTATGTAGCTGCAGTTTTTAAACACATGCCCACTGGTTAGGCTTTTTTTACAAATATTTTTGTTTTTTATTATATACCATCTTTCTTTTATGGATAAACCTTGAAATTTCTTACACTGATTTAAATAGTGCTGCATTCCGCAGTTCATAATACAATTTGGTACTACTAAAATATTACCTTTTTTTTTGAATATTTACAGCTTTTTGTATTCTGTATCCACTTTGTTTTGCTTCCAATGCAAAAAATTCTTTGCCGAGAAATTGTGTTAATGAATCTAGCCTCGGTAATTCTTTGGAGTCCTTTAAAGAAGATTCATATTTTGTTCTGAGAGAGTCGTCAAGTTTTCTCACAAGCAGAAAATTCAGTAACGCTTGAAGTATTTCTTCTAACAATAAATTTGTCGCCTTTAGAGCTTGAATACTTTCTTCAATAACTTCTTTTAATTTTTTCACAGTAGCAGCTGTGGAATTTGTAAAGGGAGCATCTACTAAATTTTTGAAATAAATGTTTGTTAAAGCTCGCTTATTATCAAAGTTGATTTTTAGCAAATTCCATGCGACTGAGTAATTTTCTTCCGAAAATGGAAGATTTTCAATTAATGTGGACGCATATCCTTTTAATTTTGATTTTGAAATGCACATTTTTTGCACTGTGGATATATTTTCAGAATCCACTAATTCATGAAATAGTTCCTTGAACATATTCCATTTAGTATAGTCCCCTTCGAAACAAGGAATATCAATTTGTGGAAGATTGAGGGGTCTTCCTCTTATTTTTTCTTCCACTTTATATTCATTTTTACTTTTATTTGGCATTGAGTTTAAGTTTTTCCTCAATTGCCTAAATTTACTTGTTAGTTCATCTTCCGCATGAACTTCAATATATTTTAAAAACAATTCTTTCGCCAGATCTGAACACTTATTTACTTCTTCTAGATTCCCTGTTCCAGCAAGAAGAGCTTCAAAGTTTTCTTCCAAATCACTTACGGCGAATTCGAATTTTATTTGGAGAACAGAATTCTTATTTTCACTATCCTTCATAGTAAACTTTTCAATATTTTTTATTTGCAGGGATTTTAACATCTCCTGACTCAATTTAATTAGCTCCCTAACTTTTGGAGCATATTTTTCTGTATAATACGGGTTCCGTGACATTGTTGCCATTGTTGTTTTTCCCAGTCGTTAACCTGTTCCCTGGTCACTGGAGTTGCTTTGAGGCTTACTAACGCGTTATGTAAGCTCTCAATTTCACTTCCAATGGCCTGCTGTTCGAAAATAATTTTTTCCATTTTTAGAAAATTTTTTTTTTTTTTTTTTATTTTAAGTTGTTAAAAATATTTTTATTGTTATTTTTTAAATTTTTATTTTTAAAATATTAAAAATATTTTTGAAAGCGTACTCTTACCTGGGGTCACCAAATGTTTAGGGCGGGAACAAATTTAAAATTAAACTTCACTTGACTAGGTTTAAAGTATAACTGGCTCCTCAATCTGTGGAGCGTTTATTTATATAAATTTGTAATATGAAAATTTACATGCATGCATATGTGTACATAAGTACGTTAAATATTTTACATTAGAAGATTACCCACGAATAGATAATCTTATCTTATGTTTTAGTTTTATTGCTTTACATATTCATGATAAGAACATCAGTATACATAGATGCATATGCAACAACCCTTATGTTGTTGTAAAGGCATCAAGTATCAATATTCATATCATGAATATGTGTATATGGACATCTGTTTGTACTTTAATTTCTATTGCCTTGTGCCTATAAATGTCATACAGCATATGAATTTATGGCCATACATTTTAATTGCTGGCTTATCGTTTCGGAAAACTAAACAGTGCGTGTTCTTTATTCATAATCTTTAGACTAACTAGTTTACATAAATCTTAGTACTACTTATACTATTGAGCTGTATCGATAGTTATCTGTTTACTAACGTTTCTATTGTTATATTTGGGTTACTATTTATAGTGCATTTCTATTGTTATATTTGGGTTGTTATTGATAGTGCATTTCTATTGTTATATTTGGGTTGTTATTGATAGTGCATTTCTATTGTTATACGTTCTTATCTCTGATATTTATATTTTACAATGTGTGTTGTACATTTCAAGTGTGTTTGCTGATAGATATGTTTACATATGCTTATTTTGTTTTTATGTATTTATGTCTAATAAGTGTTATGTGACTTATATATAAGTATTTATGATATCTATGTATGTATGTACATGTGTATGTTTGTATGTATGGACATATGTATGCGGTGTGCGGCTATGTCGTTAACTCGCGCTATCTCTTTATTTACCTATGTAGGTATGTTGGTTAATTCAAATAATGGTGCCGACACCTGCTACAGCAAGCATGCCAATTGTGTATGAGCGTTCAATAGTAGCGATATCACTAGCTAAAAGTTGGAAGTTAAGACAGAGCATACACATCTCCACACCTACATAAGTGAAGAGTTACAGATGTCAGACTATACATACATATTTATGTAGATAAATGTATGTATGTATCTTCGAAATTAGTGTTATGTATGTGCGAGCATAAAGTGCAGCAAACATATCTACATGTATGGTCATCCATTTATGGACGCCTATTAACTTTTCCCCCCACACAAAGTTTGTTCGCCCTAGTGCTTGGTAACCAGGTGTTTTAGAAGAGTACGGCTTGTTGCATGGTGTGGCTGGACTCTTTACCTATCCGGCGGTATGCATAACATGCTTGCCCGCGTATATTGTATATACACTCAAAAATATTTCGATGAACACAAAAAGGTGAAAAATCGATTATTTTCAGTTATCGCCCTACTGCTCCGTTCCCAGACGTGAGAGAAAAGCGGGGTGTGTTGCACAGTATAGCTGGACTTTTTGCCTACTCGTCGGTATATTAGCCGTTATTTTTCCCTCATACAGTACAAGTTTTTTTTTTATTAAAAAAAGTATTAAAAAGTACACAATCGGTTTACCACCCATAGCTCCGTTCCCGGGCTTGATAGAAAATTGGGACTTGTTGCACATTGTACCTTGACTCTCTACATACGCGAGGGTATGCACATGAGACTATACATACATATGTATGTAGATATATGTATGTATGTATCTTCAAATAGCCATATTGAGATAAGTGTTATGTATGTACGAGCATAAATGGTATATACACTTAAAAATATTTCGATGAACACAAAAAAGTGGAAAATCGAATTTTTTCAGTTATCGCCCTACTGCTCCGTTCCCGGACGTGAGAGATAAGCGAGGTTTGTTGCACAGTATAGCTGGACATATATCATTCCTTTCATTTCACACTATACATGTTTTTTTAAGTTAAAAAGGAGTACACCAGTTCAACATGGGTTTTCAACCTATAGCTCCGATACCGAGTAAAATAAATAATCGAGTTTTGTTACAAAATGTAGTTTGACCTTCTACCTATCCGACGGTATGCAAATCATTATAAGTTGCACGCACTGCACATGCTTTTTTTTATGTTCAAAAATGTTCAACACCGGTAAGTACAAAAATATGCACCATATGACTGCATATGCGCCATCTATTTATTTACCTATGTATGTTCGTTAATTCAAATAATGGTGCTGACACCTGCTACAGCAAGCGTGCCAATTGTGTCATCAGCTAAAAGTTGGAAGTTAAGGCAGAGCATATACATCTACACACCTACATAAGTGACGAGATACAGATGTCAGACTATACATACATATGTATATAGATAAATTTCTGTATGTATCTTCAAAATAGCCATATTGAGATTAGTGTTATGTATGTGCGGGCATAAAGTCCAGCAAACATATCTACATGTATGGTCATCTATTTATGGGCCCCTATTAATTTTTCCTCCCACACGATGTTTATTCGTCCTATTGCTCGGTAAACAGCTATGGAAGGACGGTATGCATATCAGACTATACATACATATATATGTAGATAAATGTATGATTGTATCTTCGAAATAGCCATATTGAGATTAGTGTTATGTATGTGCGAGCATAAAGTGCAGCAAACATATCTACATGTATGGTCATCTATTTGTGGACGGCTATTAACTTTTCCTCCCACATGAGATTTGTTCGTCCTATTGCTCGGTAACCAGGGGTTTTAGAAGAGTACGGTTTGATGCAAAGTATAGCTAGACTTTTTGCCTATCCGACGGTATATTAACCGTTATTTTTCCCTCAAACAGTACAAACTTTTTTTATTAAAAAAAGTATTGAAAAGTACACAATCGGTTTCCCGCCCATAGCTCCGTTCCCGGGTTTGATAGAAAATTGGGACTTTTTGCATCTTTTACCTTGACTCTCTACCTATCCGAATCTACTTTAACATTTGTAACTTACAATTTTCAACTTTTCAATTTTTATGTTTCTGAATTTTTAATTTCAAATATATTCATTTTCTGAATTATTATAGTTTTCATTTTCAAGTTGTTTACTTCTGGTGAAATAAATTTAAAAAAAAAAAATAAAATATTAAATATTTTTATATAAATATATAGAAATAAACTTCTATATAATTGGCATTAACATTTTATTTTTATTATAAAATTTATTTAAGACTCATTGATTGATTGAAAATGAAAATTATAACAATTCAGAGAATGGAAATATTTGAAATTAAAAATTCAGTAACATAAAAATTTAAAAGTTGAAAATTGTAAGTTACAAATGTTAAAATAGATTCCTACACATATCATTAATTTCATTTCATACTATACATGTTTTTTTATTAAAAAAGAAGTACACTATCAAAAATAGCATAAAAGTTCAACATCGGTTTTCAACCTGTAGCTCCGATACCGAGTAAAATAAATAATCGAGGTTTGTTACAAAATGTAGTTTGACCTTCTACCTATCCGACGGTATGCAAATGATTATATGCTGCACGAACTGCACATGCTTTTTTTTATTTTCAAAAATGTTCAACACCGGTAAGTACAAATGACTGCATGCGCGCCATCTATTTATTTACCTATGTATGTTCGTTAATTCAAATAATCGTGCTGACACCAATTGTGTATGAGCGTTCAATAGAAGCGATATCACTAGCAAGAAGTTGCTGTCACTAAAAGTTGGAAGTTAAGACAGAGCATATACATCTACACACCTACATAAGTGACGAGATACAGATGTCAGACTATACATACATATGTATGTAGATATATTTATGTATGTAGATATATTTATGTATGTATCTTCAAAATAGCCATATTGAGATTAGTGTTCTGTATGTGCGAGCATAAAGTACAGCAAACCTATCTACATGTATGGTCATCTACTTGTGGGCGCCTATTAACTTTTCCTGCCACACGATCTTTGTTCGTACTATTGCTCGGTAACCTGGTGTTTTAGAAGAGTACGGTTTTCTGCATAGTGTAGCTGGACTCTTTACCTATCCGGCGGTATATTCAACGTTATTTTTCCCTCATACTGTAAATACAAGTTGTTTTTATGTTAAAAAAAGTGTTAAAAGGTACACAAGCGGTTTCCCACCCATAGCTCCGTTCCCGGGCTTGATAGAAACTGGGGACTTGTTGCACATTGTACCTTGACTCTCTACCTATGCGACGGTATGCATATGAGACTATACATACATATGTATGTAGATCAATGTATGTATGTATCTTCAAATAGTCGTATTGAGATAAGTGTCATGTATGTACGAGCATAAATGGTATATACACTTAAAAATATTTCGATGAACACAAAAAAGTGGATAATGGAATTTTTTCAGTTATCGCCCTACTGCTCCGTTCCCGGACATGAGAGATAAGCGGGGTTTGTTGCACAGTATAGCTGAACTTGTTGCCAACCCGACGGTGTATTAGCCTTTTTTTTCCCCTCCCATTGCACAATTTTTTTTTTGTTAAAAAAAGTATTAAAAAGCACACAATCGGTTTCCCACCCATAGCTCCGTTCCCGGGCTTGATAGAAAATGAAGACTTGTTGCACCTTGCACCTTGACTCTCTACCTATCCGACGGTATGCGTATCATTAATTTCATTTCATACTATACATGCTTTTTTCAGGTAAACAAGAATTACGCCATCAAAAATAGCAGAAAAGTTCTACATCGGTTTTCAACCTATAGCTCCTATACGGAGTAAAATAAATAATCAGGGTTTAATACAAAATGTAGTTTGACCTTCTACCTATCCGGCGGTATGCAAATGATTACATGTTGCACGCACAGCACATGCTTTTTTTATGTTCAAAAATGTTCAATATCGGAAAGTATAAGAAAATGCATATATGACTGCACGCGCGCCATCTATTTATTAACCTATGTAGGTATTTTCAAATATTTTCATTTTCTGAATTATTATAATTTTCATTTTCAAATTGTTTACTTCTGGTGGAATAAATTTTATTTAAAAAAATCAAATATTAAATTTTTTTATATAAATATATAGAAATAAACTTCTTTATAATTGGCATTAATATTTTATTTTTAATATAAAATTTATTTAACACTTATTGATTGCTTGAAAATGAAAATTATAATAATTCAGAAAATGAAAATATTTCAAATTAAAAATTCAGTAACATAAAAATTGAGAAGCTGAAAATTGTAAGTTATAAATGTTAAAGTACATTCCTACACATATCATACTATACATGTTTTTTTTTAAGTTAAATAGAAGTACACCATCAAAAATAGCATAAATGTTAAACATCGGTTTTCAACCTATAGCTCCGATACCTAGTAAAAAAATAATCGAGGTTTATTACAAAATGTAGTTTGACCTCTTACATATCCGACTTTATGCAAATTATTATATGTTGCAAAGCGGGGTTTGTTGCACAGTATAGCTGGACTTTTTGCCAACCCGACGGTATATTAACCGTTATTTTTCCCTCATACTGTACAAGTTTTTTTTTATTAAAAAAAGTATTAAAAAGCACACAATCGGTTTCCCACCCATAGCTCCGTTCCCGGGCTTGATAGAAAATGGGGACTTGTTGCCCATTGTACCTTGACTCTATACCTATCCGAATCTACTTTAACATTTGTAACTTACAATTTTCAACTTTTCAATTTTTATGTTACTAAATTTTTAATTTCAAATAAATTCGTTTTCTGAATTATTATAGTTTTCATTTTCAAATTGTTTACTTCTGGTGAAATAAATTTTATTTAAAGAAAAATAACATTTTAATTTTCTTTATATAAATATATAGAAAAAACTTCTATATAATTGGCATTAATATATTATTTTTAATACAAAATTTATTTAACACTTATTGATTGCTGGAAAATTAAAATTATAATAATTCAGAAAATGAAAATATTTGAATTTAAAAATTCAGTAACATAAAAATTTAAAAGTTGAAAATTGTAAGGTACAAATGTTAAAGTAGATTCCTACACATATCATTACTTTCGTTTTATACTATACATGTTTTTTTAAGTAAAAAAGAAGTACACCATCAAAAATAGCATAAAAGTTCAACATCGGTTTTCAACCTATAGCTCCGATACCGAATAAAATAAATAATCAAGGTTTGTTACAAAATGTAGTTTGACCTTCTACCTATCCGACGGTATGCAAATCATTATATGCTGCACGCACTGCACATGCTTTTTTATGTTCAAAAATGTTCAATATCGGTAAGTACAAAAAATGCATATATGACTGCATGCGTGAGTTATTATCGTGTTTACGATATGAGAAAAAGAAATATGTTTTCACTACGCCGAAGTGCGTGTTCTTTATTCATAATCTTTAGACTAACTAGTTTTCATAAATCTTAGTACTACATATACTATTGAGCTGTATCGACAGTTATCTGTTTACTAACGTTTCTATTGTTATGTATGGGTTACTATTTATAGTGCATTTCTATTGTTATATTTGGGTTGTTATTGATAGTGCATTTCTATTGTTATATGTTCTTATCTCTGATTTTTATATTTTACAATGTGTGTTGTACATTTCAAGTGTGTTAGCTGATAGATATGTTTACATATGCTTATTTTGGTTTTATGTATTTATGTCTAATAAGTGTTATGTGACTTATATAAATTACCGTCCGAAAAGTTGGGACGGGGAAAAAAATATAATTTTTCCTTTTTAGTGGTCGATAGACCTTTATTGGTTGAACTCACAATTACAACTAACAAATGTAATTACTAATTTACTTACTAATATACCTAAATTCTACCTGTGTCGGCAGTAATAGCGATTGGTGTTCAGTCGGCGCATGCCGGATGTTTGTTTGGTTCTGCTGAGTCGACGTCTGGGTCGGTGCAGTATTCGATCGGCGCATGCCGGATGTTGTTCCCAATATTATTTGGTTTCGCTGATTCGGCAACTGGTCAGTTCCCAGTTCTTGTTGATTCCCTGTTTTAACTTATTGCTGACTTCGCATGGTAGTTGTAGCTTAACTGGTGCTAACTCTTCCGCCGCCAAAAACGAACGTCCTCGTTCGTTGGAACTAACAGACTAGGGTTAATGGTTCTGCGTAATTGGGTGTTTCTGATGTTGTGACTTCTTTGGTATCGGTCACGTTGGCGTTAATTGTGTAGCTCGATAACTCTATCGGTTTTGTTTTATACATTTTTTCTATGATCAATTTGGTGATTAGTCCTGCTAGGATGATAATGCTAATGATTGTTAGGGAAAAATTTGTTATTATGGCTTCAGCGTGGGTTGTCGTAATAAGTTTAACTGCTTTGTATTGTTGACATGGAGTTCTTTCATCATCTCTAAACTCAGTATTTCTTCTTCCTTATTTGAGGGGATATTTGATTGCAATATAGCTGGTAAGGGTTTACTGGTTAGAATCTCGTTGAAGGAGTATTTTTGGTTATCTATGAAGACTGTAGAATTGTGGTATTGAACTGCGTATGATCCGTCAAGAGTGATATTCTGGCTGTCGATTTCAATTGTTCCCTTGTATTGGTTTAACAAAATTATGCCTGGTGAGATGATTTCCACCGAAGGGATGTGCTGATTATTTATTAGCGTGCATTCTGCTGGTTTGCTTTTAAGTAATTGTGGGACACAGGTAGTGTTGCTAATGTCTATAATACTCTTATTATTACAAATTCTTATGTTATTATTTTCCTTACATTTCAATTTAACAGCAAATATTTTATTTTCCTTACAACTAATAATGTCCTCATATGGGATTTTATTAACATATTTATTCTTTTTGATTGGCTTAATTAAAACTGAATTACAAACTTCTTCATTTGTTAGTGGTATACCCACAATATAAAATAACATTGAGCTATTTGAGACTATTTTTATGTTCGCTAATTCTAAGGATTCCTCAACATTATTTAATGTAAGGTTGTTATTAATAAATACTGATCTAATTAACTCTAATTCTAAATTTGACAAAATGTATGAATTTACGATTCCGGCCTTAGCCCAATGAATTGCATAATCTATATTGGTAATTTCTTCTTTCATTATCCTAAGTTTATATTTTAATTCTATCGCAAAATTATGTTGGATGTCTTCATCGGTTTGAACAGTTTTCAAAATTTTATTTGAAACCGCTGTTATGTTATTTATCCTATCAAAAATTAATTTGTTTATCGTTACTTGGTTATTATTATTTTCTATTATATTATTTATTTGGCTCTGCAGGATAATTAGATCGTCATGGTCAGGATTTCCTGCGATGACTTCCTAAATCTTTTAGGTTTGAGCCTATTTAGGTGTGTTTGCGTAATATTTGATTCGTTGATGAGGATGGGTAAAAGGGGATTTTCTGCAGTTATTTTGGCCTTTATGGTATAGCTTATTTTGTTCAACGTTTCTTGGCATGTATCTATGTCTATCTTATGTATTATTCTGTAAGTTCCAGTTTGGATTTTTGTCAGTCCTGTGTCGAATGTCGCCAGTTGTGAGTTTGTGTAATCTATTATTTTGAAGTGTGCGTACACTAAATGTACGAGAAATCTGTAAGAATTGGATAAGAGTAGCTAACTGTGTGGAAATTTGGTTAGTCAAATTTGGAGGTTCTGCAGCTGCAGGGGCTGCTGGCTGCGCGGTTAGCAGTGGTGGCTTAATAAGATGATTTGGGTTAGCCATTTTTATTGTTTATTTAATTTTTATTTATAGTTTTATTTTTTTAATTATTAAAAAAGAATCGGATTATTTATATGATTTCTGTTAAAGGATATTTTCAGTATTGGAGCTTAAACTACACGAATTTCTAAATTACTTATATTTACATTAATTTTAGCTGCATTGGTATGCCGGTAAGTGTGCAGATTCCGTTTTCCTTCCGGTACTAAGGGGCACTGTCTTACTCCTTGCTATTTTTGGTTGTTGTTCCGGGTTGGCTGGTGTCGTGATGCGGTTGGGACGTCAAGGAAGTTCCAGTTCCTTTTCACGTCTCTTTTATGTTGGTTTATTTTTGTGGCACTTTAATCAGTGTTTTGTGTCGCACCTTTTGAAGAACTTTTGTGGCACTTTTTTCGAAGTCTCTTTCTTGAGTACTTCTTTTTTATGGCACTTTTTAGTCTTCTTTGGTGGCACTTTAGTTTTTCGAGTGGCACTATTTCACATAATAACGACTTCGCGAGCGCTGCCAAGCTTATTTGACTCGGGCGCCAATTACCGTCCGAAAAGTTGGGACGGGGAAAAAAATATAATTTTTCCTTTTTAGTGGTCGATAGACCTTTATTGTTTGAACTCACAATTACAACTAACAAATGTAATTACTAATTTACTTACTAATATACCTAAATTCTACCTGTGTCAGCAGTAATAGCGATTGGTGTTCAGTCGGCGCATGCCGGATGTTTGTTTGGTTCTGCTGAGTCGACGTCTGGGTCGGTGCAGTATTCGATCGGCGCATGCCGGATGTTGTTCCCAATATTATTTGGTTTCGCTGATTCGGCAACTGGTCAATTCCCAGTTCTTGTTGATTCCCTGTTTTAACTTATTGCTGACTTCGCATGGTAGTTGTAGCTTAACTGGTGCTAACTTATATAAGTATTTATGACATATGTATGTACATATATATGCGGTGTGCGGCTATGTCGTTAACTCTCCCCCATGTTAAAATGAAATGTCCCCATTTCGAGACATCTATGACTGAAGTCGGCGTAATTCTGTTTCGAATATTTCTTCGAAATTTCTTTTGCGTTGGTTTTGTTTGTACTTGTCGATAGATATATATTTTTACACATGAATACACGATTAAAACTAATATTATACTAATTAAAATAAGGTATAAAATAAATTTAAAGGGATGTTCTTCTATAGGTATTAAGAACTTGTACATTTTTTGAATATTACTAAATTTATAATTACTTTCAGAAGATAATATATTCAATATTTCTATTTTTTCATTTTCATGAGCATAGATTATATCTTTTAATTCTTGTTCATGGTTTATATATGTTTTATTATCAATGGTGGTGATATGGTCATATTGGATTAAATGTGGACCATTTATTTTCTGCCCATTCCATATATGAGCATTATCAACTATAATATTACCATGATCTAATATTTGTAAACGATTATTATTTTCTTGTATCACGTTACATTGAGCTTTTTGGTTCAATAATAATGGGATTGTACGTTCATCTTTTAATTCTATTTTGCAGATATTAGTTCCTATATAATTTTTACAATTTGATAGATTTGTGAAATTATTATTACATTTAGCAATTTTATTTTTTAGCTCATATATTCCGTGTTTAAATGCTAATGGAATTAAATTATACATTTTACATTTATTGGTTATTATTGGATATTTATAAATTGTCACAATGGCACTATTAAAAATACACATGTGGATATTGAAGTATTCTAAGATATTTATTATTGGAATGTCATATTATTCTGTTTTAATGATTTCTTTAATATCTTTAAGGTTAAGAGTGCCTGAATAAAAAAGACCTGTTTTCGCAAAATTAATAGTGTTTGTTATTGATTCTAATTCTTTATATACTTCCCTAATTATTAATGTTTCTGTTATAGATTTTGGATCTAAAGTTTCTAGGATTTTCTCAAACTGTGAATTAATTTGTCTTTGTAGGTTGTTATTTTCTATTAACTGGTTAAGACCTGATTTTATTTCTATTAGGTCGTCGTGGTCTGGCGTACCTGTTATAAATTTCAAAATTGAGCCTAAAAAATTAAGGGCACGTTTGATACGATGCTCGGATGGTATCAGTTGTGTTTTCAGTGTTTCTATTTTATTAATGAGAATACTTTCTTCCTGGGATTGTATGTTACTGTATCTTGTTCTCATTATATTTTCATATGGCGCTAATATTGTCGAAAGGTTGGCTATATGATACAGGTAGGCTGAGCTATTATATGTATAAACGTCGTCCGTTTCGGTTAAAATATATCTTCTACCTGAAAGGTTTGTTATCTTTTCAGCAAATGCAAATGAAGCCAATAAAATAAATTGGCAAAAGTTTATGACTCTTATTCTCTGCATTGTGTACTTTGCTTCCCAAAGTTATCTTTATGTATAACCTTTCCCCTCACTGTTAAAATCGTGTCTCCGCGATCTTCTTTCACTTTGTGTTTATTATATTTTGTTGCAAGCTTATTATGTCGATCTGTCTTGCTATATATAATATCACCTGTTTTATGTGTTATATTTTTTCTGTTTTTGTTTTGATATTTTAGTAGTTTATCCTGTTTTTGCTCCAAGATATCCTTGATATTGGTATATTTTTCCCTATTGAAAAATATGTCTTCAGGTTTGTGTCCTGTGGAAGAGTGAATAGTCCTATTGTATTCTCGAACAGCGTTGAAAATTTCTTCACCAGGCGCGGTTTTGTTTTCAGCTGCTAAACTTTGACAAAGTTCTATAATTGTGCTATGTAACCGTTCTACTTGAGCGTTGGAAGTTGAATGGTGTACTGGAGTAACTGAATGTATTATATCTAATCTATTGTATAAAGATTTTACTATGTTTCCATTAAATATACTCTCGTTATCAGTCATGAGATATTTAGCATTTGGGTAAACTTGTGTGAGTATTTCTTCTATTGATTCATGACAATCTATCTTTGTATTTAGTTTTCGTAAATAACAATATTTGGAGTACCTATATATTGAGCTAAGATACAGCATATTGTTTATATGAAATATGTCCATTTGTATATATTCTCCTACTCGAGTTGGTATTGGAGTTTTTCCTATAGGTTGTTTATTTGGTTTTCTTTCATATTTGTGCTGTCGACATATTTCACAGTCTACGACTAGCTTACGACACATTTCTTTAATATTGGGCCAGTAATGGGACAACAATGTTTCTTGCTTATTATTTTTGTAGTTCCTGTGAGCACGTTGATGTGGTTGTGTGAAGATTTCTCTTTGTTCCTTTAGAGAAGTTACGTCATTTAACTTATTTTGGCCTAGCACCAGGTTATAGTTTGGGAAGGCGGAGATAATTTCTTCTTTTAAGTGAAATAGTATTTCCTCATCTATCTTCAACGCATTAGTAACTTTTGGATTAACTACATCTTTAAGTTTAGATAGTAAATCCGGGGTATCTTTATAAAATATTGTGTGTCTAAATTGCCCGGGATATATTGTTTGTATCTTGTGAAATAATTATTTGATTTTTGAAAGAGTTAAGTGGTGTTTAACTTTTTTCATAGTTTCGACAGGGGAACTTTGTAGTGAGTGATCGGAACAATTTGTTGTATTGTTGATTTGCTGACGCGAAAGCGCATCTGCAACGACATTCTTGTGTCCAGGTTTATAGACTAACTTAGCCCCATATTCTTCGATTAAATTTTTATTTATTATTTTCCTTACATTTCAATTTAACAGCAAATATTTTATTTTCCTTACAACTAATAATGTCCTCATATGGGATTTTATTAACATATTTATTCTTTTTGATTGGCTTAATTAAAACTGAATTACAAACTTCTTCATTTGTTAGTGGTATACCCACAATATAAAATAACATTGAGCTATTTGAGACTATTTTTATGTTCGCTAATTCTAAGGATTCCTCAACATTATTTAATGTAAGGTTGTTATTAATAAATACTGATCTAATTAACTCTAATTCTAAATTTGACAAAATGTATGAATTTACGATTCCGGCCTTAGCCCAATGAATTGCATAATCTATATTGGTAATTTCTTCTTTCATTATCCTAAGTTTATATTTTAATTCTATCGCAAAATTATGTTGGATGTCTTCATCGGTTTGAACAGTTTTCAAAATTTTATTTGAAACCGCTGTTATGTTATTTATCCTATCAAAAATTAATTTGTTTATCGTTACTTGGTTATTATTATTTTCTATTATATTATTTATTTGGCTCTGCAGGATAATTAGATCGTCATGGTCAGGATTTCCTGCGATGACTTCCTAAATCTTTTAGGTTTGAGCCTATTTAGGTGTGTTTGCGTAATATTTGATTCGTTGATGAGGATGGGTAAAAGGGGATTTTCTGCAGTTATTTTGGCCTTTATGGTATAGCTTATTTTGTTCAACGTTTCTTGGCATGTATCTATGTCTATCTTATGTATTATTCTGTAAGTTCCAGTTTGGATTTTTGTCAGTCCTGTGTCGAATGTCGCCAGTTGTGAGTTTGTGTAATCTATTATTTTGAAGTGTGCGTACACTAAATGTACGAGAAATCTGTAAGAATTGGATAAGAGTAGCTAACTGTGGGGAAATTTGGTTAGTCAAATTTGGAGGTTCTGCAGCTGCAGGGGCTGCTGGCTGCGCGGTTAGCAGTGGTGGCTTAATAAGATGATTTGGGTTAGCCATTTTTATTGTTTATTTAATTTTTATTTATAGTTTTATTTTTTTAATTATTAAAAAAGAATCGGATTATTTATATGATTTCTGTTAAAGGATATTTTCAGTATTGGAGCTTAAACTACACGAATTTCTAAATTACTTATATTTACATTAATTTTAGCTGCATTGGTATGCCGGTAAGTGTGCAGATTCCGTTTTCCTTCCGGTACTAAGGGGCACTGTCTTACTCCTTGCTATCTTTGGTTGTTGTTCCGGGTTGGCTGGTGTCGTGATGCGGTTGGGACGTCAAGGAAGTTCCAGTTCCTTTTCACGTCTCTTTTATGTTGGTTTATTTTTGTGGCACTTTAATCAGTGTTTTGTGTCGCACCTTTTGAAGAACTTTTGTGGCACTTTTTTCGAAGTCTCTTTCTTGAGTACTTCTTTTTTATGGCACTTTTTAGTCTTCTTTGGTGGCACTTTAGTTTTTCGAGTGGCACTATTTCACATAATAACGACTTCGCGAGCGCTGCCAAGCTTATTTGACTCGGGCGCCAATTACCGTCCGAAAAGTTGGGACGGGGAAAAAAATATAATTTTTCCTTTTTAGTGGTCGATAGACCTTTATTGTTTGAACTCACAATTACAACTAACAAATGTAATTACTAATTTACTTACTAATATACCTAAATTCTACCTGTGTCAGCAGTAATAGCGATTGGTGTTCAGTCGGCGCATGCCGGATGTTTGTTTGGTTCTGCTGAGTCGACGTCTGGGTCGGTGCAGTATTCGATCGGCGCATGCCGGATGTTGTTCCCAATATTATTTGGTTTCGCTGATTCGGCAACTGGTCAATTCCCAGTTCTTGTGGATTCCCTGTTTTAACTTATTGCTGACTTCGCATGGTAGTTGTAGCTTAACTGGTGCTAACTTATATAAGTATTTATGACATGTATGTATGTATGTACATATATATGCGGTGTGCGGCTATGTCGTTAACTCTCCCCCATGTTAAAATGAAATGTCCCCATTTCGAGACATCTATGACTGAAGTCGGCGTAATTCTGTTTCGAATATTTCTTCGAAATTTCTTTTGCGTTGGTTTTGTTTGTACTTGTCGATAGATATATATTTTTACACATGAATACACGATTAAAACTAATATTATACTAATTAAAATAAGGTATAAAATAAATTTAAAGGGATGTTCTTCTATAGGTATTAAGAACTTGTACATTTTTTGAATATTACTAAATTTATAATTACTTTCAGAAGATAATATATTCAATATTTCTATTTTTTCATTTTCATGAGCATAGATTATATCTTTTAATTCTTGTTCATGGTTTATATATGTTTTATTATCAATGGTGGTGATATGGTCATATTGGATTAAATGTGGACCATTTATTTTCTGCCCATTCCATATATGAGCATTATCAACTATAATATTACCATGATCTAATATTTGTAAACGATTATTATTTTCTTGTATCACGTTACATTGAGCTTTTTGGTTCAATAATAATGGGATTGTACGTTCATCTTTTAATTCTATTTTGCAGATATTAGTTCCTATATAATTTTTACAATTTGATAGATTTGTGAAATTATTATTACATTTAGCAATTTTATTTTTTAGCTCATATATTCCGTGTTTAAATGCTAATGGAATTAAATTATACATTTTACATTTATTGGTTATTATTGGATATTTATAAATTGTCACAATGGCACTATTAAAAATACACATGTGGATATTGAAGTATTCTAAGATATTTATTATTGGAATGTCATATTATTCTGTTTTAATGATTTCTTTAATATCTTTAAGGTTAAGAGTGCCTGAATAAAAAAGACCTGTTTTCGCAAAATTAATTGTGTTTGTTATTGATTCTAATTCTTTATATACTTCCCTAATTATTAATGTTTCTGTTATAGATTTTGGATCTAAAGTTTCTAGGATTTTCTCAAACTGTGAATTAATTTGTCTTTGTAGGTTGTTATTTTCTATTAACTGGTTAAGACCTGATTTTATTTCTATTAGGTCGTCGTGGTCTGGCGTACCTGTTATAAATTTCAAAATTGAGCCTAAAAAATTAAGGGCACGTTTGATACGATGCTCGGATGGTATCAGTTGTGTTTTCAGTGTTTCTATTTTATTAATGAGAATACTTTCTTCCTGGGATTGTATGTTACTGTATCTTGTTCTCATTATATTTTCATATGGCGCTAATATTGTCGAAAGGTTGGCTATATGATACAGGTAGGCTGAGCTATTATATGTATAAACGTCGTCCGTTTCGGTTAAAATATATCTTCTACCTGAAAGGTTTGTTATCTTTTCAGCAAATGCAAATGAAGCCAATAAAATAAATTGGCAAAAGTTTATGACTCTTATTCTCTGCATTGTGTACTTTGCTTCCCAAAGTTATCTTTATGTATAACCTTTCCCCTCACTGTTAAAATCGTGTCTCCGCGATCTTCTTTCACTTTGTGTTTATTATATTTTGTTGCAAGCTTATTATGTCGATCTGTCTTGCTATATATAATATCACCTGTTTTATGTGTTATATTTTTTCTGTTTTTGTTTTGATATTTTAGTAGTTTACCCTGTTTTTGCTCCAAGATATCCTTGATATTGGTATATTTTTCCCTATTGAAAAATATGTCTTCAGGTTTGTGTCCTGTGGAAGAGTGAATAGTCCTATTGTATTCTCGAACAGCGTTGAAAATTTCTTCACCAGGCGCGGTTTTGTTTTCAGCTGCTAAACTTTGACAAAGTTCTATAATTGTGCTATGTAACCGTTCTACTTGAGCGTTGGAAGTTGAATGGTGTACTGGAGTAACTGAAGGTATTATATCTAATCTATTGTATAAAGATTTTACTATGTTTCCATTAAATATACTCTCGTTATCAGTCATGAGATATTTAGCATTTGGGTAAACTTGTGTGAGTATTTCTTCTATTGATTCATGACAATCTATCTTTGTATTTAGTTTTCGTAAATAACAATATTTGGAGTACCTATATATTGAGCTAAGATACAGCATATTGTTTATATGAAATATGTCCATTTGTATATATTCTCCTACTCGAGTTGGTATTGGAGTTTTTCCTATAGGTTGTTTATTTGGTTTTCTTTCATATTTGTGCTGTCGACATATTTCACAGTCTACGACTAGCTTACGACACATTTCTTTAATATTGGGCCAGTAATGGGACAACAATGTTTCTTGCTTATTATTTTTGTAGTTCCTGTGAGCACGTTGATGTGGTTGTGTGAAGATTTCTCTTTGTTCCTTTAGAGAAGTTACGTCATTTAACTTATTTTGGCCTAGCACCAGGTTATAGTTTGGGAAGGCGGAGATAATTTCTTCTTTTAAGTGAAATAGTATTTCCTCATCTATCTTCAACGCATTAGTAACTTTTGGATTAACTACATCTTTAAGTTTAGATAGTAAATCCGGGGTATCTTTATAAAATATTGTGTGTCTAAATTGCCCGGGATATATTGTTTGTATCTTGTGAAATAATTATTTGATTTTTGAAAGAGTTAAGTGGTGTTTAACTTTTTTCATAGTTTCGACAGGGGAACTTTGTAGTGAGTGATCGGAACAATTTGTTGTATTGTTGATTTGCTGACGCGAAAGCGCATCTGCAACGACATTCTTGTGTCCAGGTTTATAGACTAACTTAGCCCCATATTCTTCGATTAAATTTTTCCACCTTTTCAATTTTGTATTTGGGTTTTTCTCGGAAATAGAAAATATTAAGGATTGATGATCAGGGTAGATTGTTAAATCTGCCACGCCATATAAATAATTCCTAAGTTTTTGTAAAGACCATACAATTGCCAATAATTCCTTCTCATTAGTACTATAAACATTGCTTGCATATGTTGTTAAACTAAAAGGTTTAGAGAAATCTGGTTGGAAAATTTCAACCTGTTCTTGTAATGCATTTTTTATTTTTTCTAAAGCTTCTACAGCTGCTGTGTCTAAATTCACAAGTATCTTATTACTTTGGTTCTTTTTTATCATACCTAATTCTCCTCTTAAATGAATAGTTAGTGGTTTAGTGATTTTTGCAAAATTTTTAATAAATTTTCTGTAATAACTAGCAAGTCCTAGAAAAGATCTCAATTCTTTTAAATTTGTTGGTTGTGGGTAATTTTTTATTGTTTCAATTTTTTTGGATCAACTGTTATCCTATTATGTTTTATAATATGTCCAAGGTATTCGACTGTTTTTCATATTTCATTATGTCAAGCGTTGATTATAATCCGAAGGTGTTCCGTATGTTCTTCTGCAGTAGATGAATAAATTAACACATCATCAATATAAACATATGCGAACTTTCCAATGTATTCTCTTAGTATGTCGTCAATGCATCGTTGAAAGATTGAGGGTGCATTTTTTAATCCGAATGGCATTCTTATAAATTCATACTTCGCGCCGTTGACAGAGAATGCTGTTTTTTCTCGATCAGTTTCTTTAATTAATATTTGATGAAAGCCTGATTCTAAATCTATTGTGGAAAAAATCTTTGCTTTGCCAAGGTTTTGTATTGTCATATTAATATCTGGAATTGAATATCTGTCAGTAATCGTATGGGAATTTATTTTTTGGAAATCAACAACAATTCTTCGCTTGGGTTTCCCTTGGTCATCGGTACCCTTTTTTGGAACAGTCCATATAGGTGAATTATATGGGCTTTTGCTTGGTTGTATTATACCGTCATTTAAAAGTTTCTCAATTTCTTTCTTGACAAAGTCGTGATCGGACATGGGATATGGATATTGTTTTGTCCATATGGGGTCTTCTGATTCAGTCTTGATAGTTGCTTGTATTGTGGTTGTAAAGGGAAACTTTCCATTAGTATTATTATTTCTTTTCATTAGTTCTTCTACTTGATCTTTAAATTTTTCATTATTTATTGTGTAATTAATTTTTGGTTCTACTTCTAAAGTCTTCTTTTTTTATAGTTCAAACTATAGTCAAATAAATTAATTTCTGCTTTCATTTGGCGTAATCCCTGTTCTCCGAGTATAATGTCAAAGTCGTTTAATTCCCTAATTTCGTAAAATCTTAAATGATGTCCGTACATCGTTATTATATTTTTAGAATTTATGATTGAGTAACCATGTAAGGTTTTGGTTTTAAATGGTTTCAATTTAATAGATATTCCTATATTAATAATAAGGTAACGGGTGTGCCAGTTAGGCCGCATTTTGTTTGTAAGCAGGGCAACCCGTTTACTCGCCTAAAAAGTACTGCCTGTTTCATGTTGTTCTTCGTAATTTGATACAACTACTGATTCTCGATCTTCTCTGTTTAATTTATTTATCCTTTGGAACTTCCTATCTTGCGGAGAAGTCGTATTAGTGTAGTTAGGTGACCTATCTCTCTTATATGCATTACTATAATTATTATTATAATTGGCACTTACAGCATTATTATTCCTGGTTGTCTGTATGTATTGCCTGGAGTCGTCTACGTCCATGGGTATTGGTGCAGGTTGTGGTTGAAGCTGTTTTGCTTGGTGATGTTGATTTCTCTGCATGCTGAAGTTCGGTCTATACTGATTTTGGTACCTCTCTTCTCGATGTGGGTGATTACTTTGGCTATATCGTGCATTGTATCCCTGATGGTTGTTGTTGGATCTCGATGAAGTTGGTTGGTAATTATTCCTCTGTATCCTTACGTTTGGTTTGTACTCCCTCTCTTCTCTATGTGGTGGTTGATTCTGGTTTGAATGATGTTGACGTTGGTTTAGAGGTCTGAACTGTGTCTCAAGTTCATCTCTCACGTTGTCGTGAAAAATGGTGCAGGCTGTCGCGTATGCTGATTCTAGATTTCCTGGGTAATGGCTATGCAATGCTATGCAATGTATTTAGAGTTTAACCCAAGAATGAAAGTTCTTACTGCTTCCTGGTTAGCATATGTTTTCATTCCCTCATTATTGTCATCATTGGACATCTCAATTTCTGTTAAGGCTAAGTTAAGGGCCTTAGAAACCTCACTGTGAAACTCTGCAAGAATTTTTCTAGCCTGGGTGATTCTTTTCATTTCGTCGAGAAGCACATATAATGGGCGTTGGTCCGCTTACGTATAGTCTAATCTGTTAATTATTGAATAAAAATTCAATTTGGTGTTGTGGTTCGTCAGAATATTAGCAGCTGGTCCTGTGATTTTTGATCGTAATATTCCCAGGGCGCTATAATATTTTGGATGATTCAGGAAGATTTTTATAGCTTCCATGAAGGTCCAAACCTGTGATCTCCATGATCTGTACTGCCCTTTAATCCCGTCAAATTTGGGTAGAGATTTGAATAACTCAAGGTCGATATCCTTGGGGTCACTGATATTTAGTTTTACTTCGTCGTATAAAACTAATTCTTGCGGATTGTTTTGTTGTTCTAGCAAAGCTATTCTCTCCGTGAAGTAAGCTATTTGTTGCTGCATCTGGTTCATCAATATGGAATTGTGGAATTTATTATCCTTTAGTTTGAGGATATTTGGCTGCAGTCAAGAGTTAGACCGGCTTGAGCCCCAGTTATTATCATTTTTACGATATGAGAAAAAGAAATATGTTTTCACTACGCCGAAGTGCGTGTTCTTCATTCACAATCTTTAGACTAACTAGTTTACATAAAACTTAGTACTACTTATACTATTGAGCTGTATCGATAGTTATCTGTTTACTAACGTTTCTATTGTTATATTTGGGTTACTATTTATAGTGCATTTCTATTGTTATATTTGGGTTGTTATTGATAGTGCATTTCTATTGTTATACGTTCTTATCTCTGATATTTATATTTTACAATGTGTGTTGTACATTTCAAGTGTGTTTGCTGATAGACATGTTTACATATGCTTATTTTGTTTTTATGTATTTATGTCTAATAAGTGTTATGTGACTTATATATAAGTATTTATGATATGTATGTATGTATGTACATGTGTATGTTTGTATGTATGGACATATGTATGCGGTGTGCGGCTATGTCGTTAACTCGCGCTATCTCTTTATTTACCTATGTAGGTATGTTGGTTAATTCAAATAATGGTGCCGACACCTGCTACAGCAAGCATGCCAATTGTGTATGAGCGTTCAATAGTAGCGATATCACTAGCTAAAAGTTGGAAGTTAAGACAGAGCATATACATCTTCACACCTACATAAGTGAAGAGATACAGATGTCAGACTATACATACATATTTATGTAGATAAATGTATGTATGTATCTTCGAAATTAGTGTTATGTATGTGCGAGCATGAAGTGCAGCAAACATATCTACATATATGGGCATCCATTTATGGACGCCTATTAACTTTTTTCGTCCTATTGCTCGGTAACCAGGTGTTTTAGAAGAGTACGGCTTGTTGCATGGTGTGGCTGGACTCTTTACCTATCCGGCGGTATGTATAACACACCTACATAAGTGACGAGACACAGATGTCAAACTATACATTCATATGTATGCATGTATCTTCAAAATAGCCATATTGAGATTAGTGTTATGTACCTATGTACGAGCATAAAGTCCAGCAAACATATCTACATGTATGGTCATCTATTTATGGGCGCCTATTAACTTTTCCTCCCACACGATGTTTGTTCGCCCTATTGCTCGGTAACCAGCTAGGGACGGACGGTATGCATATCAGACTATACATACATATGTATGTAGATAAATGTATGTATGTATCTTTCAAATAGCCATATTGAGATTAGTGTTACGTATGAGCGAGTAACCAGGTGTTTTAGAAGAGTACGGTTTGTTGCATAGTGTAGCTGGACTCTTCACCTATCCGGCGGTATGCATAACATGCTTGCCCGCGTATATTGTATATACACTCAAAAATATTTCGATGAACACAAAAAGGTGAAAAATCGATTATTTTCAGTTATCGCCCTACTGCTCCGTTCCCAGACGTGAGAGAAAAGCGGGGTGTGTTGCACAGTATAGCTGGACTTTTTGCCTACTCGTCGGTATATTAGCCGTTATTTTTCCCTCATACAGTACAAGTTTTTTTTTTTTTATTAAAAAAAGTATTAAAAAGTACACAATCGGTTTCCCACCCATAGCTCCGATCCCGGGCTTGATAGAAAATTGGGACTTGTTGCACATTGTACCTTGACTCTCTACATACGCGAGGGTATGCATATGAGACTATACATACATATGTATGTAGATATATGTATATATGTATCTTCAAATAGCCATATTGAGACAAGTGTTATGTATGTACAAGCATAAATGGTATATACACTTAAAAATATTTCGATGAACACAAAAAAGTGGAAAATCGAATTTTTTCAGTTATCGCCCTACTGCTCCGTTCCCGGACGTGAGAGATAAGCGAAGTTTGTTGCACAGTATAGCTGGACTTTTTGCCTACCCGACAATGTATTAACCGTTATTTTTCCCTCCCACTGCACAAGTTATTTTTGTTAAAAAATAGTATTAAAAAGTACACAATCGGTTTCCCACCCATAACTCCGTTCCGGGGCTTGATAGAAATTGGGGACTTTTTGCGCATTGTACCTTGACTCTCTGCCCATTCGACGCTAAGCATATCATTACTTTCATTTCATACTATAAATGCTTTTCTTTAAGTAAACAAGAATTACACCATCAAAAATAGCATAAAAGTTCAACATCGGTTTTCAACCTGTAGCTCCGATACCGAGTAAAATAAATAATCGAGGTTTGTTACAAACTGTAGTTTGACCTTCTACCTATCCGACAGTATGCAAATGATTATATGCTGCACGAACTGCACATGCTTTTTTTTATTTTCAAAAATGTTCAACACCGGTAAGTACAAATGACTGCATGCGCGCCATCTATTTATTTACCTATGTATGTTCGTTAATTCAAATAATCGTGCTGACCCCAATTGTGTATGAGCGTTCAATAGCAGCGATATCACTAGCAAGAAGTTGCTGTCACTAAAAGTTGGTAGTTAAGACAGAGCATATACATCTACACACCTACATAAGTGACGAGATGCAGATGTCAGACTATACATACATATGTATTGTATGTAGATATATTTATGTATGTATCTTCAAAATAGCCATATTGAGATTAGTGTTATGTATGTGCGAGCATAAAGTGCAGCAAACCTATCTACATGTATGGTCATCTACTTGCGGGCGCCTATTAACTTTTCCTGCCACACGATGTTTGTTCGTACTATTGCTCGGTAACCAGGTGTTTCAGAAGTGTACGGGTTTTCTGCATAGTGTAGCTGGACTCTTTACCTATCCGGCTGTATATTCAACGTTATTTTTCCCTCATCCTGTACAAGCTTTTTTTATGTTAAAAAAAGTGTTAAAAGGTACACAAGCGGTTTCTCACCCATAGCTCCGTTCCCGGGTTTGATAGCAAATGGGGACTTGTTGCACATTGTACCTTGACTCTACCTATCCGACGGTATGCATATGAGACTATACATACATATGTATGTAAATAAATGTGTGTATGTATCTTCAAATAGCCATACTGAGATAAGTGTTATGTATGTACGAGCATAAATGGTACATACACTTAAAAATATTTCGATGAACACAAAAAAGTGGATAATGGAATTTTTTCCGTTATCGCCCTACTGCTCCGTTCCCGGACGTGAGAGATAAGCGGGGTTTGTTGCACAGTATAGCTGGACTTTTTGCCAATCCGACGTTATATTAGCCGTTTTTTTCCCCTCCCACTGCTTGATAGAAAATGAAGACTTGTTGCACCTTGTACCTTGACTCTCTACCTATCCGACGGTATGAATAACATTACTTTCATTTCATACTATACATGCTTTTATTAAGTAAACAAGAATTACACCATCAAAAATAGCATAAAAGTTCAACATCGGTTTTCAACCTATAGCTCCGGCACCGAGTAAAATAAATAATCAGGGTTAATTACAAAATGTAGTTTGACCTTCTACCTATCCGGCGGTATGCAAATGATTACATGTTGCACGCACAGCACATGCTTTTTTTATGTTCAAAAATGTGCAATATCGGAAAGTATATGAAAATGCATATATGACTGCATGCGCGCCATCTTTTTATTAACCTATGTAGGTATTTTCATATATTTTCATTTTCTGAAATATTATAATTTTCATTTTCAAATTGTTTACTTCTGGTGGAATAATTTTTATTTAAAAAAAAATAAAATATTAATTTTTTTTTATATAAATATATAGAAATAAACTTCTATATAATTGGCATTAATATTTTATTTTTAATATAAAATTTATTTAACACTTATTGATTGCTTGAAAATAAAAATTATAATAATTCAGAAAATGAAAATATTTCAAATTAAAAATTCAGTAACATAAAAATTGAGAAGCTGAAAATTGTAAGTTACAAATGTTAAAGTACATTCCTACACATATCATACTATACATGTTTTTTTTTAAGTTAAATGGAAGTACACCATCAAAAATAGCATAAAAGTTAAACATCGGTTTTCAACCTATAGCTCCGATACCTAGTAAAAAAAATAGTCGAGGTTTATTACAAAATGTAATTTGACCTTCTACATATCCGACTTTATGCAAATCATTATATGTTGCAAAGCGGGGCTTGTTGCACAGTATAGCTGGACTTTTTGTCTACCCGACGGTATATTAACCGTTATTTTTCCCTCCCACTGCACAAGTTTTTTTTTTTTTGTTAAAAGAAAGTATTAAAAAGTACACAATCGGTCTCCCACCCATAGCTCCGTGCCCGGGCTTGATAGAAAATGAAGATTTGCTGCACCTTGTACCTTGACTCTCTACCTATCCGACGGTATGAATAACATTACTTTCATTTCATACTATACATGCATTTTTTTAAGTAAACAAGAATTACACCACCAAAAATAGCGTAAAAGTTCAACATCGGTTTTCAACATATAGCTCCTATACCGAGTAAAATAAATAATCAGTGTTTGTTACAAAATGTAGTTTGACCTTCTACCTATCCGTCGGTATGCAAATCATTATAAGTTGCACGCACTGCACATGCTTTTTTTATGTTCAAAAATGTTCAACACCGGTAAGTACAAAAATATGCACCATATGACTGCATGTGCGCCATCTATTTATTTACATATGTAGGTATTTTCAAAAATTTTCTTTTTCTGAATTATTATAATTTCCATTTTCAAATTGTTTACTTCTGCTGAAATAAATTTTAATAAAAAAAAAAAAAATAAAATATTAAGTTTTTTTATATAAATGTATAGAAATAAACTTCTATGTAATTGGCATTAATTTAATTTTAATATAAAATTTATTTAACACTTATTGATTGCTTGAAAATGAAAACTACACAATAATAATTCAAAAAATGAAAATATTTGAAATTAAAAATTTTGAAATTGAAATTGAAAATTACAAATGTTAAAGTAGATTCCTACACATATCATTAATTTCATTTCATACTATACCTGTTTTTTTTTAAGTAAAAGAGAAGTACACTATCAAAAATAGCGTAAAAGTTCAACATCGGTTTTCAACCTATAGCTCCGATACCGAGTAAAATAAATAATCGAGGTTTGTTACGAAATGTAGTTTAACCTTCTACCTATCCGATGGTATGCAAATCATTACATGCTGCACGCACTGCACATGCTTTTTTTATGTACAAAATGTTCAACATCGGTATGTACAAAAAAATTTATTTATGACTGCATGCGCCCCATCTATTTATTTACCTATGTAGGTATGTTGGTTAATTCAAATAATGGTGCTGACACCTGCTACAGCAAGCAAACATATCTACATGTATGGTCATCTATTTATGGGCGCCTATTAACTCTACCTGGCACACGCTCTTTATTTGTCCTAATGCTCGGTAACCAGGTGTTTTAGAAGAGTTCGGGTTGTTGCATAGTGTAGCTGGGCTCTTCCCTATCCGGCGGTATATTAAACGTTATTTTGCCTTCATAATGTACAAATTATTTTTTTGTTATAAAAAGTGTTAAAAAGTATACAAGCGGTTTCCCACCCATAGCTCCGTTCCCGGGATTGATAGAAAATGGGGACTTGTTGCACATTGTACCTTGACTCTCTACCTATCCGACGGCATGCTTATGAGACTATACATATATATGTATATATGTGTCTTCAAAATAGCCATATTGAGATTAGTGTTATGTATGTACGAGCATGAAGTGCAGCAAACATATCTACATGTATGGTCATCCATTTAAGGGCGCCTATTAACTTTTCCTCTCACACGATGTCTGTGCGTCCTCTTGCTCGGTAACCAGATGTTTTGGAAGAATACGGTTTGTTGCATAGTGTAGCTGGACTCTATACCTATCCGGCGGTATGCATTTTCAGTTATCGGCCTACTGCTCCGTTCCCGGACGTGAGAGAAAAGCGGGGTTTGTTGCACAGTAAAGCTGGGCTTTTTGCCTACCCGACGGTATATTAACCATTATTTTTGCCTTATACTGTACAAGTTTTTTTTTGATAAAAAAAGGGTTAAAAAGTACACAATCGGTTTCCCATCCATAGCTCCGTTCCCGGGCTTGATAGAAAATGGGGACTTGTTGCACATTGTACCTTGACTCTTTACCTATGCGACGGTATGCATATGAGACTATACATACATATGTATGTACATATGTATCTTCAAAATAGCCATATTGAGATGAGTGTTATGTATGTACGAGCATGAAGTGCAGCAAACATATCTACATGTATGATCATCTATTTATGGACGCCTATTAACTTTTCCTCCCACACGATGTTCGTTCGTCCTATTGCTCGGTAACCAGGTGTTTTAGAAGAGTACGGCTTGTTGCATGGTGTGGCTGGACTCTTTACCTATCCGGCGGTATGTATAACACCTACATAAGTGACGAGACACAGATGTCAAATTATACATTCATATGTATGTATGTATCTTCAAATTAGCCATATTGAGATTAGTGTTATGTACCTATGTACGAGCATAAAGTCCAGCAAACATATCTACATGTATGATCATCTATTTATGGGAGCCTATTAACTTTTCCTCCCACACGATGTTTGTTCGTCCTATTACTCGGTAACCAGCTAGGGACGGACGGTATGCATATCAGACTATACATACATATGTATATAGATAAATGTATGTATGTATCTTTAAAATAGCCATATTGAGATTAGTGTTATGTATGAGCGAGTAACCAGGTGTTTTAGAAGAGTAGGGTTTGTTGCATAGTGTAGCTGGACTCTTTACCTATCCGGCGGTATGCATAACATGCTTGCCCGCGTATATTGTATATACACTCAAAAAGGTGAAAAATCGATTATTCTCAGTTATCGCCCTACTGCTCCGTTCCCAGACGTGAGAGAAAAGCGGGGTGTGTTGCACAGTATAGCTGGACTTTTTGCCTACTCGTCGGTATATTAGCGGTAATTTTTCCCTCATACAGTACAAGTTTTTTTTTTTTATTAAAGAAAGTATTAAAAAGTACACAATCGGTTTCCCACCCATAGCTCAGTTTCCGGGTTTGATAGAAAATTTGGGCTTTTTGCACCTTTTACCTTGACTCTCTATACGACGCTATGTATATCATTACTTTTATTTCATACTATATATTAACCGTTATTTTTCCCTCATACTGTACAAGTTTTTTTTTGTTAAAAAAAGTGTTAAAAAGTACACAATCGGTTTCCCACCCATAGCTCCGTTCCCGAGCTGGATAGAAAATGGGGACTTTTTGCACATTGTACCTTGACTCTCTACCTATCTGAATCTACTTTAACATTTGTAACTTACAATTTTCAACTTTTCAATTTTTATGTTTCTGAATTTTTAATTTCAAATATATTCATTTTCTGAATTATTATAGTTTTCATTTTCGAATTGTTTACTTCTGGTGAAATAAATTTTATTTCAAGAAAAATAACATATTAAATTTTTTTATATAAATATATAGAAATAAACTTCTATATAATTGGCATTAACATTTTATTTTTATTATAAAATTTATTTAACACTCATTGATTGCTTGAAAATGAAAATTATGATAATTCAGAAAATGAAAATATTTCAAATTAAAAATTCAGTAACATAAAAATTTAAAAGTTGAAAATTGTAAGTTACAAATGTTAAAATAGATTCCTACTCATATCATTACTTTCATTTCATACCATACATGTTTTTTTTTAGTAAAAAAGAAGTACACTATCAAAAATAGCATGAAAGTTCAACATCGGTTTTCAACCTGTAGCTCCGATACCGAGTAAAATAAATAATCGAGGTTTGTTACAAAATGTAGTTTGACCTTCTACCTATCCGACGGTATGCAAATTATAATATGCTGCACGAACTGCACATGCTTTTATTTTCACATATGTTCGACACCGGTAAGTACAAAAAAATGTATTTATGACTGCATGCGCCCCATCTATTTATTTACCTATGTAGGTATGTTGGTTAATTCAAATAATGGTGCTGACACCTGCTACAGCAAGCAAACATATCTACATGTATGGTCATCTATTTATGGGCGCCTATTAACTTTTCCTCCCACACGATGTTCGTTCGTCCTATTGCTCGGTAACCAGGTGTGTTAGAAGAGTACGGCTTGTTGCATGGTGTAGCTGGACTCTTTACCTATCCGGCGGTATGCATAATATGCTTGCCCGCGTATATGGTATATACACTTAAAAATATTTCGATGAAGACAAAAAAGTGGAAAACCGATTTTTTTCAGTTATCGCCCTACTGCTCCGTTCCCGGACGTGAGAGAAAAGCGGGGTGTGTTGCACAGTATAGCTGGACTTATTGCCTACTCGTCGGTATATTAACCGCTATTTTTCCCTCATACTGTACAAGTTTTTTTTTATTAAAAGAAGTATTAAAAAGTACACAATCGGTTTCCCATCCATAGCTCCGTTCCCGGGCTTGATAGAAAATTGGGACTTTTTGCACATTGTACCTTGACTCTCTACGTATACGACGCTATGCACATTAATACTTTGATTTCATACTATATATTAACCGTTAATTTTCCCTCATACAGTACAAGTTTTTTTTGTTAAAAAAAAGTTTTTAAAATTAAACAATCCGTTTCCCACCCATATCTCCGTTCCCGGGCTTGATAGAAAATGGGGACTTGTTGCACATTGTACCTTGACTCTATACCTATCCGAATCTACTTTAACATTTGTAACTTACAATTTTCAACTTTTCAATTTTTATGTTACTAAATTTTTAATTTCAAATAATTTCATTTTCTGAATTATTATAGTTTTCATTTTCAAATTGTTTACTTCTGGTGAAATAAATTTTATTTAAAGAAAAATAACATATTAAATTTTCTTATATAAATATATAGAAATAAACTTCTATATAATTGGCATTAATATTTTATTTTTAATATAAAACTTATTTAACACTTATTGATTGCTTGAAAATGAAAATTATAATAATTCGGAAAATGAAAATATTTGAACTTAAAAATTCTGTAACATAAAAATTGAAAAGTTGAAAATGGTAAGATACATTTGTTAAAGTAGATTCCTACACATACTGTCGCGTACTGGCCGCAACAAAAACTTCTTTTGTGTTTGTTTGTTCATTTCCTTTGTTTTGCCTAATATTCCTTTCACTCCAAACGTTGGCAGTGGCATCTGTCGGCAAATAATTGCATAACTCAAAGCCATGAATTGTTGGCACGGTTGCACTCGGTGTGTGCCTACCCAGTGGTATAAGTCTCCAAAAGGGGATGTTCACCAAAACGGTTCCTCCACTAACAAATATTAGGGAAACGGAATGCTTTGCGCGGGTATTCCGTAAAAAGGGGTGTCGGCTTTCTTTTTATATGGCGAGGGGAAAATTATCCCAGTGTACTTGGTGTGCCATGGTGGCGTGCGCTATATAACTCTGTCCCTTTGGGTAATGAGGGCGGCGCCAAATGATTGGGCACCAATACACACTCGCCTGAGAATTCTGACGGCCGACGCGTAGCTTGCGGCCTGGCTCGTAAGTGCGTGCCGGATCAGATTCTAATAATCTACTAAAGCGTGCACACCTTTTTGCGCAGACGAGCGTATTTGTTATTTTGGAAGAAAAAAATAATAAAAATAAAATCAAATTTTTGTAATAATTTAGTGCCAGTCGAGGCATATATTTATTGGCAGTTGAAGCCAAGTAAGGGCAGTCGAAGCCCATAGTTTTTATTTATAGTTTTTTTTTTAGTGGTTTCCAGTGGCGGAACCGAAGTTTGGCGGCATCACCGGAGGAGCACCGAAGTTGGGCACTCACACCCGACTGAAACCGATAAGTATCATTTTGCCTGTTTATTGTTTTCGTACGTTGTTTTTGTCGTGCCGACAGTGTCGTTCCCTCCGTTCGTCCATACCCATCCTTTTAGCATCCCGCACCCAGAGCCCAGTCATACAGGCGGGTTAAAGTTACCCCCGGCAGCACGGGAGTAGTGCGAGTGGGTTCGTAACCAGTTTGGTTGGACCACACCTCGGGTGCACCCCAAAAATATATTTTGTTTATTTTGGTTTATATCGTTGCTTAATTGTTGTCGTGCATTTGTTTATACCAGCGTTAGTAAAATTCACTTATTGTTGTTTTCCTTCCTTGCGAATAGTTTTGTTAGTGTACATAGCTAGCGACCCACGCCGTCTTCACTAAGCTGGCCGGTCGCTTTGTTAGTTTTGTCATCTCCTTTTGTGCGGTAGTTTGTTTTGTTGACGTGTGTGGTTGTTGGTAGGCGCTTGACCAACAGCCACTGTAGGTATACATATGTATGTACGTATGTACATACGCACATACATATTGTAAATTGAAAAAGTGGAGGTGACAAATTGGCGCCCAACGTGGGGCCCAAATATTTAAAGATAAAAATATTTTGCAGAAGAGGTTGTGTTTAGTACAACTGTTTCGAGTGGCGTTTTGTGCTGTCGATTTTTGTTTTTAATAATTTTTAACAATTTTCTATTTTTTTCTTTTTGGTAGTTAGGCATTTCGATAGAGGAAGTAAAGAAGAGATTGGGGGTCGAACCCAGGCCCATCGGCAGATTCATTAAAATATATTTGGTAGAAAGGAATTTGGTGAGTCCGTTCCGTTTTGTAAATTTGCAATTTTTGTGTGTGCGTTGCGGTAAATTGTATTGAAGTGTTATCTAGGTAGAAAAAAATTGTACGTCAAGTGGGTAGTGACTGGTCCAGAAGTAACCAGTAGTAGTCCTGCCCAAAGTTAGGTTGCGATTTTTTTTTGTTTTTTTGTTAATTAAGGATTTTTGTTGTTTTCTTTTATTGTTTTTGATTAAAAACTTTTTTTTAATAAAAAAAAAAATAAAAATTGTTTTGATTATTGTTGTGTTGTCAGAGTAGACAATATTTGTTTTTATTTTTATTAATTTTTTTTTGTTTTTTTGTGGTTAGGCTCTTTTGTTGTTTTCGTGTTAGGGTCTTTTGTTGAGCCAGTATAGGGCAACCCGAAAAATATTAGGATAATAGCTTTTTTAAATTTTGATTTTTATTAAGTTATTATTATTTTTTTTTCCTTCAAATAAATATTTTTCTTTTTTGGTTTTTTCTTGTTTTTTTTCCTTTTGAGTTAACGTTTTTTAAAAATGGAGATTAATCGTTTGGCGCAGGATGAGCTCGCGTACGAGATGGAGGCACGCGGCCTTCCAGTCGGTACGGTCGAAGCCATGCGTAAGTCGCTTAGGGCATCACGGTTAATAGAGAAAAGAGGGTCGGTAAACCTCTTTCAGGACTACCCCTTCAGTTTCGACGAGGATAAGACGGCGGTCGAATCGAAACTGGAGGAGGTAGAGAAATTAATTTTATCGGTTTCGGGTGGAGGCAAGCCATCGCATGGAGCGAAAGCGATGGCGAAGATCGAGTGGTGTCTTTCGCGAATAGGACGGGCGCGACCGGGAAGCGACGGCGAGATGACTCAGCAGATGGAGCTGAAGAGCAAGTTGTTGCTCCATCTCGCCGAACTACAAGAGGTAGTCGAAGAAGAGGAAACCGGTTCGGTAGAGCGCTCGGGTGCCATTCGTGCGGACCCGATAGCACCCCCGCCCGTGGAGGTACGACGCGTCGTTGAGGAGACAGCCGAGTCTCAGAAGCCGGTGAACTTGTCGAAGTGGGACGTCCACTTCGATGGCGAAAAAGCGGGTATGTCGCTTTTCGCATTTTTAGAACGGATTGAGGAGTTGAGTGAGGCACGCGGTGTGACCCAAGCTCAACTCTTCCGAGGCGCGGTAGATTTGTTCGCAGGAAAGGCGTTATTATGGTTTAGGTCGGTTAGGAAGTCTTTGGGTAGCTGGGAGGAGCTAGTAAGAGAGTTGAAGTTGGAGTTTTTACACCCCAACTACGACGATCTCTTACTAGACGAGATTAGGCGAAGGACTCAGGGAGCGAATGAGTCCATCGGCGTTTATGTAGCGGCTATGAAGGTCATGTTTGGTAGACTTCAGGAGCCTTTATCGGAAAAGAGGATGTTAGGATTGATTAGGTCGAATCTCCTACCATTCTACCAGACCCAGTTGGGACTGGTGACAATAGGGTCGGTTTCCGAACTAGTTGCTTTGGGTAGGCAACTAGAGGCAGTCAGGTCATCGGTGGATGTGTTTGTCCCTCCTCCGAGTCATAAGGCCAAAGGTTTGTTGGAACCTGACTTGGCTTATATCTCGGCTGGTGTAGAGGTCGCGGCTGTAGCGGAGCCAGACCTAGTTGATAGCTTTAGGCCGGGGTCAAATACCCGATGCTTTAATTGTAGGCGGTTCGGCCACATTTCAGCAGATTGTAGGAAAGGGATTAAGTGCTTCGGGTGCGGTAGACTTGGAGTCATGAAGCGGGACTGCCCGGCGTGTGCAGCGAAGCCGAGTGGCTCCCCGCGTACCCATCGAAGTCCAACTTCCGGTGGTGGGCGAAACCACAACCCCTTCAGGTCAGGGCGCGTTAGGAATGATAGGCCGGAGGACAGCGGTCCAAATTCACGGTCAAGCGATAGGGTTGTCAGGTCGGACAACAGATCGGGAAACGGGAGATAGACCCCTGGGACAGCAGGACAGGCGGTCTAGTAGGGCGAGTTAGTGATCCTGCTAACTCCCAGCTGGCAAAGGTAGCAGTTGATTTTGAAGAGGTTAGGTTGGCGTTTTCGTTGGTGACGGACGGTCACGACGAACGCCCGTATTTGGATATTAGGATCCATGGTTTTACTTTTAGAGCTTTGTTGGATTCTGGTGCGACCAGAACAGTAATAGGTCGGCTAGGTTGGCAGAAATTGAGTTCGTTTGGTATTAGGGTGAGTTCAGTTTCGAATTTTTTGAGAGTGACTCTCGCGGATGGAGGTCATATCTCGGTGTTAGGTTTGGTTTTGTTGCCAATCGAGGTGGAGGGCAAGTCGGTTCTCCTGGAATGCCTCGTGGTTCCAGAGTTACCTCAGGGCGTAATCCTTGGCATCGATTTTTGGGCCAAGGCGGGTATTATCCCGGATATATCAAAAATGAGGTGGTCGTTTTCTCGGCCGGAACCAGAACCGTTGGTGGCAATAGTGGACCACTCCGAGTTAGGTGATAGGGAATCTAAGGCATTAGGTCAACTAATAGCTGGGGCGTTCCAGGCTATGCCGGAAGGGCTAGGCCGGACCCATTTGGTCGAGCATAAGATCAGGGTAAAAGCAGGAGTTGAACCTGTGAAACAGCGTTATTACCCTGTGTCTCCCGTCATACAGTCGCGTATGGACGAGGAGATTAAGGATATGCTTGACAAAGGGGTGATAGAGAAATCACATAGTCCTTGGGCGTCTCCAGTTGTAATGATTAGGAAGAAAGACGGTACATATAGATTTTGTGTAGATTATAGGGTTTTGAATAAATGTACCGAGAAGGATAGTTACCCCCTTCCATACGTGTCGGCGACCTTAGACAAGCTAAAGGATGCCAAGTTTCTGTCCAGTCTGGACATTAAGTCTGCTTATTGGCAAATTCCGGTGGAAGAGCAGTCGAGGCCCTTCACCGCATTCACGGTACCAGGTAGAGGACTATTTCAGTTTAAGAGGATGCCATACGGTCTGCATAATGCACCGGCGACTTGGCAGAGATTTATAGATTCGGTCATAGGACCAGAGTTAGAACCTCATGTTTTTGTGTATTTGGACGATATTATCATCGTTACAAATAATTTTGAGAAGCATTTAGAGATTTTGAAGGTTGTCTTAGATAGATTAGCTAGTGCAGGGCTCAGATTAAATAGGGATAAATGTAATTTTTGTAGGTCTGAATTAAAATATTTGGGCTACGTGGTGGACAAGAACGGTCTACACGTAGACCCCGAGAAGGTAGAGGCGATGCTTCGGATTGAGGTACCGAAGAACGTAAAGCAAGTGAGGTCATTTATAGGAACAGTGTCCTGGTACCGCAGATTTATTAAAGATTTTGCAGAGTTAGTTAGGCCTCTCACCGAGCTAACAAAGAAGAACCGAAAGTTCAATTGGACTGAAGATTGTGAAAGGAGTTTTAAGGAAGCGAAGGAACGCTTGGTGACAGCTCCGGTTTTGAGTTGCCCGGATTTTGATAGACCTTTCACAATCCAGACAGACGCGTCTGATTTCGGTATAGGTGCGGTGTTAACTCAAATGTTTGATGACGGTGAGAGGGTGATAGCTTATATGAGTAGGTCCTTGAACAAAGGAGAGCGAAATTACTCGACGACCGAAAAGGAGTGTCTAGCGGTTCTGTGGGCGGTTGAGAAACTGCGACCATACGTTGAGGGCGCTAAGTTTACGGTTGTTACGGACCATTATTCGCTTATTTGGTTCAATAAGTTGAAGGATCCGTGTGGTAGGTTAGCTAGATGGGCCTTGAAACTCCAGCAATACGATTTCGATATAGTGCATAGGAAAGGCAAGGAACATGTGGTTCCAGATATGCTATCCCGAAGTGTGCCAGTTATTGCTGAGGTGACTACTGCCGATCCTTGGTTGGTAAGAATGATTCGGTTAGTAGAGAAAAAGCCTTTGTCGTATCCAGCGTGGAGAGTTGAAGGTGGCAACCTCTACAAGTTTGTTAGGTCGAGATTTCCTTCTGTTTACGGTGATTCACCAGAGTGGAAAAAAGTAATAGGGCGTGATGGTAGGAATGAAATTTTAAAACAATGTCACGACAATCCATTAGCGGGCCATATGGGCGTGAAAAAGACTTTTGCGCGTGTTTCACAAAAGTTCTACTGGCCAAGGATGAAGTCGGACATTGCGAAATATGTTAGGGCGTGTAAAATTTGTCAGCAGGTGAAACCTGAGAATTCACAGCCAGCTGGGGGTATGATAGAGAGGACCAAGGCAGTCGAGCCTTGGGAAATGATTTGTGTAGATCTGGTAGGGCCTTTAGTGAAGTCGTCACAAGGCTACCAGTATATTCTAACAGTAGTGGACTATTTTTCCAAATTTCCCCTCCTATTTCCTTTGCGTACTGCCACGGCAAAAAGCGTATGCAAACAATTGGAGGACAATGTATTTCTTTTGTTTGGAGTTCCTCGGTCGGTTGTGTGTGACAATGGACCCCAATTTAGGAGTCGAGAGCTTCGGGGCCTCTGCGGTGACTATGGCGTCCAACTCCGGTACACCGCACCCTATCACCCACAGGCTAACCCGGCCGAGAGGATTAACCAAATAATTAAAACAACACTTAGGGCTTATATATCCGAGAACCAGAGGACATGGGACCAACAGTTAGCGAAGGTAGCATGCTGTATTAGGACAGCGCAACACGAAGTGTTAGGAGCTACGCCATATTTTGTGAATTTCGGTAGGGAAATGGCGGTAGAAGGCAGTAGGGACTTCATAGACAGTTTAGGAGATCAGGAGAAATTAAATTGTCAGGAGCGAGCAAAGAGGCTCGAACAGATTAGGGCCAACATTAGAACTAGGTTAGAGAAGGCGAGTGAGAAGCTTGCGAGGCAGTACAATCTCAGGCGTCGAGATGTACAGTATATGCCTGGAGAGTTAGTGTGGAGGAAGAATTTTATGCTGTCGGATGCAGCGAATTTTTATGCAGCGAAGTTAGCGCCAAAGTATGTAGGGCCGTTTATTGTTAGGAAGAGAGTGTCACCGTGGACATACACACTGACAGATGACTTAGGCAAAGACAAAGGGACTTGGAACGTTAAAGAGTTGAGGCCATATAGGGATTAATAGGATACTGTAGGAGATTTCCATTCCCTGACCAAAAGGAAGATTCCTTCCTTTTCGTTGAGGAAGGGGTGGAGTTGTCGCGTACTGGCCGCAACAAAAACTTCTTTTGTGTTTGTTTGTTCATTTCCTTTGTTTTGCCTAATATTCCTTTCACTCCAAACGTTGGCAGTGGCATCTGTCGGCAAATAATTGCATAACTCAAAGCCATGAATTGTTGGCACGGTTGCACTCGGTGTGTGCCTACCCAGTGGTATAAGTCTCCAAAAGGGGATGTTCACCAAAACGGTTCCTCCACTAACAAATATTAGGGAAACGGAATGCTTTGCGCGGGTATTCCGTAAAAAGGGGTGTCGGCTTTCTTTTTATATGGCGAGGGGAAAATTATCCCAGTGTACTTGGTGTGCCATGGTGGCGTGCGCTATATAACTCTGTCCCTTTGGGTAATGAGGGCGGCGCCAAATGATTGGGCACCAATACACACTCGCCTGAGAATTCTGACGGCCGACGCGTAGCTTGCGGCCTGGCTCGTAAGTGCGTGCCGGATCAGATTCTAATAATCTACTAAAGCGTGCACACCTTTTTGCGCAGACGAGCGTATTTGTTATTTTGGAAGAAAAAAATAATAAAAATAAAATCAAATTTTTGTAATAATTTAGTGCCAGTCGAGGCATATATTTATTGGCAGTTGAAGCCAAGTAAGGGCAGTCGAAGCCCATAGTTTTTATTTATAGTTTTTTTTTTAGTGGTTTCCAGTGGCGGAACCGAAGTTTGGCGGCATCACCGGAGGAGCACCGAAGTTGGGCACTCACACCCGACTGAAACCGATAAGTATCATTTTGCCTGTTTATTGTTTTCGTACGTTGTTTTTGTCGTGCCGACAGTGCCGTTCCCTCCGTTCGTCCATACCCATCCTTTTAGCATCCCGCACCCAGAGCCCAGTCATACAGGCGGGTTAAAGTTACCCCCGGCAGCACGGGAGTAGTGCGAGTGGGTTCGTAACCAGTTTGGTTGGACCACACCTCGGGTGCACCCCAAAAATATATTTTGTTTATTTTGGTTTATATCGTTGCTTAATTGTTGTCGTGCATTTGTTTATACCAGCGTTAGTAAAATTCACTTATTGTTGTTTTCCTTCCTTGCGAATAGTTTTGTTAGTGTACATAGCTAGCGACCCACGCCGTCTTCACTAAGCTGGCCGGTCGCTTTGTTAGTTTTGTCATCTCCTTTTGTGCGGTAGTTTGTTTTGTTGACGTGTGTGGTTGTTGGTAGGCGCTTGACCAACAGCCACTGTAGGTATACATATGTATGTACGTATGTACATACGCACATACATATTGTAAATTGAAAAAGTGGAGGTGACAATACCTATTATTACTTTCATTTCACACATACATGTTTTTTTAAGTATCCGAATCTACTTTAACATTTGTAACTTACAATTTTCAACTTTTCAATTTTTATGTTTCTGAATTTTTAATTTCAAATATATTCATTTTCTGAATTAGTATAGTTTTCATTTTCGAATTGTTTACTTCTGGTGAAATAAATTTTATTTCAAGAAAAATAACATATTAAATTTTTTTATATAAATATATAGAAATAAACTTTTATATAATTGGCATTAACATTTTATTTTTATTATAAAATTTATTTAACACTCATTGATTGCTTGAAAATGAAAATTATGATAATTCAGAAAATGAAAATATTTCAAATTAAAAATTCAGTAACATAAAAATTTAAAAGTTGAAAATTGTAAGTTACAAATGTTAAAATAGATTCCTACTCATATCATTACTTTCATTTCATACCATACATGTTTTTTTTTAGTAAAAAAGAAGTACACTATCAAAAATAGCATAAAAGTTCAACATCGGTTTTCAACCTGTAGCTCCGATACCGAGTAAAATAAATAATCGAGGTTTGTTACAAAATGTAGTTTGACCTTCTACCTATCCGACGGTATGCAAATTATAATATGCTGCACGAACTGCACATGCTTTTTTTTTCACATATGTTCGACACCGGTAAGTACAAAAAAATGTATTTATGACTGCATGCGCCCCATCTATTTATTTACCTATGTAGGTATGTTGGTTAATTCAAATAATGGTGCTGACACCTGCTACAGCAAGCAAACATATCTACATGTATGGTCATCTATTTATGGGCGCCTATTAACTTTTCCTCCCACACGATGTTCGTTCGTCCTATTGCTCGGTAACCAGGTGTGTTAGAAGAGTACGGCTTGTTGCATGGTGTAGCTGGACTCTTTACCTATCCGGCGGTATGCATAATATGCTTGCCCGCGTATATGGTATATACACTTAAAAATATTTCGATGAAGACAAAAAAGTGGAAAATCGATTTTTTTCAGTTATCGCCCTACTGCTCCGTTCCCGGACGTGAGAGAAAAGCGGGGTGTGTTGCACAGTATAGCTGGACTTATTGCCTACTCGTCGGTATATTAACCGTTATTTTTCCCTCATACTGTACAAGTTTTTTTTTATTAAAAAAAAGTATTAAAAAGTACACAATCGGTTTCCCATCCATAGCTCCGTTCCCGGGCTTGATAGAAAATTGGGACTTTTTGCACATTGTACCTTGACTCTCTACGTATACGACGCTATGCACATTAATACTTTGATTTCATACTATATATTAACCGTTAATTTTCCCTCATACTGTACAAGTTTTTTTTGTTAAAAAAAAGTTTTTAAAATTAAACAATCCGTTTCCCACCCATATCTCCGTTCCCGGGCTTGATAGAAAATGGGGACTTGTTGCACATTGTACCTTGACTCTATACCTATCCGAATCTACTTTAACATTTGTAACTTACAATTTTCAACTTTTCAATTTTTATGTTACTAAATTTTTAATTTCAAATAATTTCATTTTCTGAATTATTATAGTTTTCATTTTCAAATTGTTTACTTCTGGTGAAATAAATTTTATTTAAAGAAAAATAACATATTAAATTTTCTTATATAAATATATAGAAATAAACTTCTATATAATTGGCATTAATATTTTATTTTTAATATAAAACTTATTTAACACTTATTGATTGCTTGAAAATGAAAATTATAATAATTCGGAAAATGAAAATATTTGAACTTAAAAATTCTGTAACATAAAAATTGAAAAGTTGAAAATGGTAAGTTACATTTGTTAAAGTAGATTCCTACACATACCTATTATTACTTTCATTTCACACATACATGTTTTTTAAGTAAAAAAGAAGTACACCATCAAAAATATCATAAAAGTTCAACATCGGTTTTCAACCTAAAGCTCCGTTTACTTCTGGTGAAATAAATTTAAAAAAAAATAAAATATTAAATTTTTTTGTATAAATTTATAGAAATAAACTTCTATATGATTGGCATTAATATTTTATTTTTAATATAAAATTTATTTAACACTCATTGATTGCTTGAAAATGAAAATTATAATAATTCAGAAAATGAAAATATTTGAAGTTAAAAATTCAGTAACAACATAGTTGAAAATTGTAACGTTTAAATTTTTATGTTACTGAATTTTTAATTTCAAATATTTTCATTTATTTCCTACAGCAAGCGTGCCAATTGTGTATTCAATAGTAGCGATATCACTAGCTAAAAGTTGGAAGTTAAGACAGACTGTATACATCTACACACCTACATAAGTGGCGAGATACAGATGTCAGACTATACATACATATGTACACCTATGTAGATAAATTTATGTATGTATCTTCAAAATAAAATTAGTGTTATTTATGTGCGAGCATAAACTCCAGCAAACATATCTACATGTATGGTCATCTATTTATGGGCGCCTATTAACTTTTCCTCCCACACGATGTTTCTTCGTCCTATTGTTGCATGGTGTATCTGTACTCTTTACCTATCCGGCGGTATGCATAACATGCTTTTCCGCGTATATGGTATTGTTATTACCACAGAGCAGTATCTTTTAACTCTTACCACTGGTGGGGTAAATTATAAGACTTTCTTTGCGGGAGAATCAATTCGTTCTGATCTTATTTCAATAATTTCCCGGTTTATATACAAATTCTTAAAACTATCCTTATCGACTAATTATACATGTTTGTGTGCATATCTATGTTGACACTCCAGTGCCATATTTATGTTTTTGTGCATAAGACTAAATAATCATACATATGTGTATGCACTTGAATGCATTTTAGGTTTACTGTTTACAATGTTTTCCTTAAATTTCAAGTTATCTGTTTACTTTAAAATATTAAGATAAACAGTTATCTTCACATTCTTATGATCAATGGCTCACATTACAAATTTTCTGCTTATCAGTGCATGTGATATTTAGTGGACTATATATTATTCTTCTATATGTTTTTATTTACATGTGTACCTATGTGTATTTATATGTTTCTATGTTTATGTTTGTACATATGTATATATGAATGTGTGTTTGCTTACATACAACATGTATTTATGTACATACATGTATGATGTACGCTAATGTAATGTATGTATATCCTTGTCGGCATAAAATACTTATTGATATTACTTATCCAAACTAAACATGTTCAAAGATATTTGAACATATTGCCGAGGGCAAATTATCGCTAGTACTATGGTTTTCTTCGGTATATATGTGTAGACTGTATGCATTTTATTATTTTACTGTTTATGTCGGTATGTATACATTCTGCGATTTCTATGAACATTTTGCGGGCGTGAAAGATTAATCGTAATTTTATCTTTTGTTTTACATTTTTATATAATATAGAATATTGATATGCATATAATAAGAAAAACTATAAGTAATAGAGACAAATGTCTGCTATGATTATTTAAATTTAGGTTACTTATCTCTAGTTCATTTTTGGCTAACTTTTCAATATTCTTTTTTTGAGTTTTTCTAAATCCCCTTTTCTGCTTATTTTGTTGACTTGTAGTGGGATTATCCTGTCTTCAGAAATGCTGTGTATGACTGTGGCTATTGGATCCTGTTCTGTGTTGATTGTGTTCTGCATTTTAAATATTTGTAAACCTGATAGGGTTGTGCCTTCATGTCTTGCTGTGCAACCCGATTTGATAGAAAGAATGCCCTGTGCTGGAATTTCCATTATTTCCGTTTTCCTATTTCCGCAGTCTAAGTGTAGCGTAGAATTTTGGAATATTTGATAAATCCATTTATTTTCTTGGAATAGTTCAATCCATATGGGAGCTTTGTTTATTTCCTCATATTGGCAGTCTGCAAGGCTTCCTTTCAGCAGTGGAGATAACTCACAAGTCTGATGCAGAGCAGGTTGCCATGGCATGGGTGATTGTTCAAACTTCTGGTGCATTTATTCAATTGTGCCTGTGATATTAAAAAATATGAATTTAGACCAAAGTTATAAATCAAAAATTCATTTCTTGGTTTTATCTTTATGATTTTTCCTTTGTGCTTAAATGGAATCGGTATTAATTTGTAGATTTCTGAAGATTCGCTCTGTATGAGCGGTACTTCTGCCTTAATTACCAACTTGTTGTCAATAATCAGTCCATGTGCTCTCAAAAGGTTGTATACATTACGTAGTTGGCTGTTTTCTTGCTGCCCAGGTATTTGTAGTTTTGATGGTAACTTTTCTCTAATGAGCGTCAATTCTTTGCTGAGTTGTGTAGGAGTTATCAGCGCAGGGTTAATTCGTCCATCGTTCAAATCAATTAATAACTCGATTATGGAATTTTGAATCTTTTCACATTCACCCAATAGAATAGTAACTTGTGTTATTAGCATCTGGAACTGGATCGCCATTTTATCTCTGTTTATATTTTTGATGATTTCCGACAGATATTTGTTTATTTGTGTGTTTATTTTTGTGAATTGCATATTCACATTCAACATTTTTGTTTATTATGTTTGTCGTAGAATTTATCAATGACACTTGAACTTTCAATCTTTCTTTGATATTTTGTTGGTTGTTGAGCAGTGTTCTAAGATTTGACTCTATTTGTTCTTGATTGTCTTCATCCATTAACCCGAATAATACATTGTAAATGGAGCCAATCCATTCTAATGGTGCTCTTCGTTGTCTATTGTTATACACAATCAAATTGTGATTGCGTTTTATTGTTTCATAACGCCTTTCTATAGATAAAGGTTAAATTTTCAAGGGCCGATGTTGATTTTGAATAAAACACAAACTATTTAGGAAATTATTGAAATTTTATTTTATTATGATATATTGGTATTACTCAATTATGTATGTAACAAAATATCGGCCAAATGAGCGCCGCGACCTCGGCGGCACACCTCCATACGATGGTCCAAATTTTCGATGACGCTGAGGCATAATGGAGTTTCTATGCCGTTAATGTGCCGAATTTTCTCATCCTTTAGCTCTTGAATTGTTGCTGGCTTATCGACGTACACCTTTTCTTTCAAATAACCCCAGAGAAAAAAGTCCAACGGTGTCAAATCACATGATCTTGGGGGCCAATTGACATCGCCATTAGGTGAGATAACACGGCCATTGAATTTGTTGCGCAAAAGAGCCATTGTTTCGTTAGCTGTGTGGCAAGTGGCACCGTCCTGCTGAAACCACATATCGTCCACATCCATATCTTCCAATTGTGGCCATAAAAAATTCGTTATCATCTCACGATAGCGAACACCATTCACAGTAACTGCCTGACCGGCCTCATTTTGGAAAAAATACGGCCCGATGATGCCGCCAGCCCACAAACCGCACCAAACAGTCACTCTTTGTGGGTGCATTGGTTTTTCGACAATCACTCTTGGATTCTCATTCGCCCAAATGCGGCACTTCTGTTTATTGACGAATCCACTGAGGTGAAAATGTGGCTCATCACTGAAGATGATTTTCTTCGAAAATTTTCATAATAAGTCTAGATAACTTTAACACGTTGTTGGATTGTGTATCTCTCCATGGTTCAAATTGAGTAAGTCTGAAATAGAGAAATGTCAAATTAAATTCGGAAAAAACTTGGCGTTTAGGTGTGGTTCACATTCAACATCGGCCCTTACAATTTAATTACCCTTTATAACCGTGCATGCTTCCTCAAATTCTGATAACAGGCTGCAATGACTCGTTATGCGGTTCATATTCATATTCATTTGGTATCATATTCATTTGCTCAAAATATGAGTGTAGATCATAGTATATTACCAAATCCCAAGTTGAGGTTATGACATCCATCTTTCCCAGTGAATCCAAATATATGGCTGAGTTGTCTGGAAGTTGGGAAATTACTCCATTACTTTCTGTGTGACTGCCGACTGCTTTGACTGCATTATTTGACTTTATGTAAAACAGTAATATGAGTATAAACGCAAATATGTTTTTATTTGTCATTTGTTTTAGCGTTTCGTTGTTCTTAGTGTAGTGAATACTTGTTTTCTTGCTTCATCCGTTGATTTTTCCTGACTGATATCTGACGATGTAACCAAGGGACATAATTTATGGATTGGTCGTTTCAGCACACTATTCTGTAGTTTAAGCGTTACTACACGAACTTTTCCATCTCGTCCTGGGTTACATTCTATAACTCTACCAAGCGGCCATTTAGCTGGTTGAGTATTTTCATCTTTTATGATTACAACGTCACCTTTCTTTAGATTTTGTTTTGACGTTTTCCACTTGTTTCTTTGCTGAAGTGTGTGTAGGTATTCATCCTTCCCACGTTTCCAGAAATCACGCTGGATTTTTTGTATTATCTTCCATTTGTTCAAAGTGGATATATTTATGTTAGATTCGGCAGTTGGTACGGATATTAATGGTCTCCCAATAAGAAAATGGCCTGGAGTCAAAGCGTTTATTCCGTTTTCATCATTTAAAGCATATAATGGCCGTGAGTTTAATGATGCCTCAATCTGTGCTAATACGGTTGACATCTCCTCAAAAGTCAGCTTTGTTTCTCCAATTGCTCTTTTTAGATGAAATTTCATCCCTTTCACACCAGCTTCCCATATTCCGCCAAAATGTGGCCCTGCCGGGGGGATAAAATGCCAAGAGATTGCTTCATTGGCTAAGATTGGTGCAACTTCACAATTTTGTTGTATTGCTTTTTTAAATCGCTATCAAGCCATCTGTTAGCACCCACGAAATTGGTTCCATTGTCAGAGTAAATATGCAGAGATTTACCTCGTCTGCCAAAAAATCTTCTCAGTGCCGCCAGAAATGCTTCTGTTGATAAATCGCTAACAGCTTCCAAATGTATGGCTTTGGTCGAAAGACAAACAAATACAGCGATGTATTCCTTGAATGATTTTTGTCCTCGCCCTTTAGAACACCTCTTTTGAAAAGGTCCGGCATAGTCTACTGAGGTATAAGTAAAGGGACTGGATGTCGACACTCTGAAGAATGGAAGATCACCCATGAGTTGTGTTGTAGCATTTTGCTTGAATCGTATGCATTTACAACAGATAAGTATACAATGTTTCACTGCATTTTTTAATCCAATTATCCAGTATTGCCGCCTGATGACTGCTTCTGTTAGCCGATTTCCACCATGTATGGTTGTAAGATGAGCATCTTTGATTATTAATGTTGTCAAATTTGTTTTTGAATTTGTTAGCCTACCTCCTACTCTTATTATGCCATTTTCATCCAAGAAGGGGTTAAGGTTTGCTATTTTGCTAGAACTATTTACTGGTTTTCCATTATACAGTTTGCTCATTTCTTTTTTAAAGGTTTTCCTCTGCGTTTGGCAAATAATCGTCGAAGTTGCTGCTTGAAGTTCCTCAGCCGATAGATGTGAAAATTTGCGTGTTTTCTTTTTTATACGAAAGCGTAAAATGTATGCTGCCACTCTTTGTAGTTTTAACCAACTTGAATATTTGTTAATTAAATTGTCCATGAAAGAATCTTGATTTTTCGACGTCAATAAAACCGTTACTTTGTTGTATTCTTTTATCATTGTTGATTCTTGTTTTTCTGTTGATGAAAGCCATTTGGGTCCGCTCCACCAAATATCCATATTTAATAATTTGGGAGGGGGTATACCTCTTGACGCCACATCTGCTGGATTATCTTTCGTGCTCACGTGTCTCCAGGTTACTTGTCGAATAAGTTTTTTAATTTCTTCTACTCGATTTCTAAAGAATTTATCTTTGTTCTTCGGAATTGCAATCCAGCCCAGGGTTATTGTTGAAAACCTATATGCATAAGCGATATGGTCCCTTGCGATGATCACACAAATTTTATTCATCAATTTTGCTAGTAAATGAGCAGCACAGAGTTCAAGCTTGGGCAAAGTCTTTCGATTTTTTAATGGATTAACTTTCGTTTTGGCAGTTAAAAGTTTTACGGAATAGCCAACTTTTACATATATTACTGCAGCGTACGCCTTTTCAGAAGCATCACCGAAACCATGAATTTCTACTTTACAATCCATATTAGTTTCAATCCAGCGTGGAATACGTACTTCTTCCAATGTGCCAACAGTGTCAATAAACAGCTTCCATTCGTTTTGTAGATCGTCGGAGAGCGGGTCATCCCATCCAGTCTTTTCAATCCAAAGTTTTTGCATGTATAATTTCGCGACCACAGCGATTTGTGACAAAATACTTTTTTTTGTCATTTTCTTTGGCATTCCCAGATTAGTTCTGAACTGGAACTGATCTTGCTTTGAGTCCCAGTATAGCCCAAGTATTTTCACTGCTTCATTTTCTTTTATTTGAATTATTTCATTTTCTCCAATGTTGGTGATATTTTTGGTTATATTGTCGCAATTCGATAGCCATTTCCTCAAATGAAATCCAAATAACTGAAGATGCTTGCTGATTTCTTTTTGGATCATAATACATTGGTTAACCGAATCTCCACCAGTCATGAGATCATCCATATAAAAATCTTCCTTTATGATTTTTTGTAACCATTTGTTTTCACTTGAACACTTGTTGGCAATTTCAAATAATGTGCGCACTGCTAAATATGGTGCTGAAGCGGTACCATATGTCACTGTCGTCAATTCGTATTCCTCTATCTTATCTGAAGGATGTTCCCGCCACAAAATTCGATGATACACTTGATCTTTTTTTTGAAATTTTAATTTGCCGGAACATTTTTTCAACATCGGCTGTGATTACTATTTTCCATAGTCTCCACTTGAGAATGATATCAAATATCATATTCAATACATCCCTTTGAAGTTTGGGTCCTGTCAACATGATATCATTTAGGCACTTTCCATTTGAAGTTTTTGCTGACGCATCAAAGACAACACGAAGTTTTGTAGTTAATTTTTCTTCGCGTATAACAACCTGGTGTGGCAAGTAATATTTTCCATTTACCTTCTCGTTTGCAATTATCATATGCCCAAGGTTTTGGTACTCGTGAATGAATTCTTTGTAATCATTGCAAAGTTTTTCACTTTTTTTGAGTTTTGCTTCCGTGGATAACAGCCGAGCAATTGCCTGCTTACCAGAGTCACCCAGCTCCATGTCGTCTTTAAATGGAATTTCCACAATGAATCGTCCGTCTGCATCTTGTTTAGTGGTTTCCTCCAACTTTTTTAAACATATTTCGTCTTCCACTTTAGTTTTATCATCTTGTTCTTCCTCTAACTCCCAAAATCTTTCAAGGTTGGTTACTGCCGATGTAATTTTGCTTGGTTTCTTTTGCACAGTATAGCTGGACTTTTTGCCTACCCGACAATGTATTAACCGTTATTTTTCCCTCCCACTGCACAAGTTTTTTGTTTTGTTAAAAAATATTATTAAAAAGTACACAATCGGTTTCCCACCCATAACTCCGTTCCGGGGCTTGATAGAAATTGGGGACCTTTTGCGCATTGTACCTTGACTCTCTGCCCATCCGACGGTATGCATATCATTACTTTCATTTCATACTATACATGCTTTTCTTTGAGTAAATAAGAATTACACCATCAAAAATAGCATAAAAGTTCAACATCGGTTTTCAACCTGTAGCTCCGATACCGAATAAAATAAATAATCAATGTTTGTTACAAATTGTAGTTTGACCTTCTACCTATCCGACGGTATGCAAATCATTATATGCTGCACGCACTGCACATGCTTTTTTATGTTCAAAAATGTTCAATATCGGTAAGTACAAAAAATGCATATATGACTGCATGCGTGAGTTATTATCGTGTTTACGATATGAGAAAAAGAAATATGTTTTCACTACGCCGAAGTGCGTGTTCTTTATTCATAATCTTTAGACTAACTAGTTTACATAAATCTTAGTACTACTTATACTATTGAGCTGTATCGATAGTTATCTGTTTACTAACGTTTCTATTGTTATATTTGGGTTACTATTTATAGTGCATTTCTATTGTTATATTTGGGTTGTTATTGATAGTGCACTTCTATTGTTATATTTGGGTTGTTATTGATAGTGCATTTCTATTGTTATATGTTCTTATCTCTGATTTTTATATTTTACAATGTGTGTTGTACATTTCAAGTGTGTTAGCTGATAGATCTGTTTACATATGCTTATTTTGGTTTTATGTATTTATGTCTAATAAGTGTTATGTGACTTATATATAAGTATTTATGATATGTATGTATGTATGTACATATATATGCGGTGTGCGGCTATGTCGTTAACTCTCCCCCATGTTAAAATGAAATGTCCCCATTTCGAGACATCTATGACTGAAGTCGGCGTAATTCTGTTTCGAATATTTCTTCGAAATTTCTTTTGCGTTGGTTATTTGTTTGTACTTGTCGATAGATATATATTTTTACACATGAATACAAGATTAAAACTAATATTATACTAATTAAAATAAGGTATAAAATAAATTTAAAGGGATGTTCTTCTATAGGTATTAAGAACTTGTACATTTTTTGAATATTACTAAATTTATAATTACTTTCAGAAGATAATATATTCAATATTTCTATTTTTTCATTTTCATGAGCATAGATTATATCTTTTAATTCTTGTTCATGGTTTATATAAGTTAACACCAAAAATGTTTTCGTGGAATATTTTGCATTAAATTCACTTCTTTCGCAACAATTATAATGCTTGCGCACATTTCCGGTCTTCTATCCAATTTCATTCTTTTATTTCTTTTTCTTTTCACACGCGCGTCGAAAAAAAGCTGACGCACTGTCTGCATTGAATGCAACTACACTTGATCACGTTGCACTCAATGTGATGATCATGGCTCAGGTAATTTTGAGTTAATTTTAAGTTCAGTTGTAAACTCGCACCCAGAGAAAGAAGACATAGTCTTCTAGTGCTAATATTAAAACAAATCAAATAAAAGACATAGAGGACATAGTCCTCTCTTTTTAATATTAAATAAAAAAAGTTGTTTTAATAACTTATATGTTTTATTATCAATGGTGGTGATATGGTCACATTGGATTAAATGTGGACCATTTATTTTCTGCCCATTCCATATATGAACATTATCAACTATAATATTACCATGATCTAATATTTGTAAAGGATTATTATTTTCTTGTATCACGTTACATTGAGCTTTTTGGTTCAATAATAATGGGATTGTACGTTCATCTTTTAATTCTATTTTGCAGATATTAGTTCCTATATAATTTTTACAATTTGATAGATTTGTGAAATTATTATTACATTTAGCAATTTTATTTTTTAGCTCATATATTCCGTGTTTAAATGCTAATGGAATTAAATTATACATTTTACATTTATTGGTTATTATTGGATATTTATAAATTGTCACAATGGCACTATTAAAAATACACACGTGGATATTGAAGTATTCTAAGATATTTATTATTGGAATGTCATATTATTCTGTTTTAATGATTTCTTTAATATCTTTAAGGTTAAGAGTGCCTGAATAAAAAAGACCTGTTTTCGCAAAATTAATTGTGTTTGTTATTGATTCTAATTCTTTATATACTTCCCTAATTATTAATGTTTCTGTTATAGATTTTGGATCTAAAGTTTCTAGGATTTTCTCAAACTGTGAATTAATTTGGCTTTGTAGGTTGTTATTTTCTATTAACTGGTTAAGACCTGATTTTATTTCTATTAGGTCGTCGTGGTCTGGCGTACCTGTTATAAATTTCAAAATTGAGCCTAAAAAATTAAGAGCACGTTTGATACGATGCTCGGATGGTATCAGTTGTGTTTTCAGTGTTTCTATTTTATTAATGAGAATACTTTCTTCCTGGGATTGTATGTTACTGTAACTTGTTCTCATTATATTTTCATATGGCGCTAATATTGTCGAAAGGTTGGCTATATGATACAGGTAGGCTGAGCTATTATATGTATAAACGTCGTCCGTTTCGGTTAAAATATATCTTCTACCTGAAAGGTTTGTTATCTTTTCAGCAAATGCAAATGAAGCCAATAAAATAAATTGGCAAAAGTTTATGACTCTTATTCTCTGCATTGTGTACTTTGCTTCCTAAAGTTATCTTTATGTATAACCTTTCCCCTCACTGTTAAAATCGTGTCTCCGCGATCTTCTTTCACTTTGTGTTTATTATATTTTGTTGCAAGCTTATTATGTCGATCTGTCTTGCTACATATAATATCACCTGTTTTATATGTTATATTTTTTCTGTTTTTGTTTTGATATTTTAGTAGTTTATCCTGTTTTTGCTCCAAGATATCCTTGATATTGGTATATTTTTCCCTATTGAAAAATATGTCTTCAGGTTTGTGTCCTGTGGAAGAGTGAATAGTCCTATTGTATTCTCGAACAGCGTTGAAAATTTCTTCACCAGGCGCGGTTTTGTTTTCAGCTGCTAAACTTTGACAAAGTTCTATAATTGTGCTATGTAACCGTTCTACTTGAGCGTTGGAAGTTGAATGGTGTACTGGAGTAACTGAATGTATTATATCTAATCTATTGTATAAAGATTTTACTATGTTTCCATTAACTATACTCTCGTTATCAGTCATGAGATATTTAGCATTTGGGTAAACTTGTGTGAGTATTTCTTCTATTGATTCATGACAATCTATCTTTGTATTTAGTTTTCGTAAATAACAATATTTGGAGTACCTATCTATTGAGCATATTGTTTATATGAAATATGTCCATTTGTATATATTCTCCTACTCGAGTTGGTATTGGAGTTTTTCCTATAGGTTGTTTATTTGGTTTTCTTTCATATTTGTGCTGTCGACATATTTCACAGTCTACGACTAGCTTACGACACATTTCTTTAATATTGGGCCAGTAATGGGACAACAATATTTCTTGCTTATTATTTTTGTAGTTCCTGTGAGCACGTTGATGTGTTTGTGTGACGATTTCTCTTTGTTCGTTTAGAGAAGTTACGTCATTTAACTTATTTTGGGCTAGCACCAGGTTATAGTTTGGGAAGGCGGAGATAATTTCTTCTTTTAAGTGAAATAGTATTTCCTCATCTATCTTCATCGCATTAGTAACTTTTGGATTAACCACATCTTTAAGTTTAGATAGTAAATCCGGGGTATCTTTATAAAATATTGTGTGTCTAAATTGCCCGGGATATATTGTTTGTATCTTGTGAAATAATTATTTGATTTTTGAAAGAGTTAAGTGGTTGTTTAACTTTTTTCATAGTTTCGACAGGGGAACTTTGTAGTGAGTGATCGGAACAATTTGTTGTATTGTTGATTTGCTGACGCGAAAGCGCATCTGCAACGACATTCTTGTGTCCAGGTTTATAGACTAACTTAGCCCCATATTCTTCGATTAAATTTTTCCACCTTTTCAATTTTTTATTCGGGTTTTTCTCGGAAATAGAAAATATTAAGGATTGATGATCAGGGTAGATTGTTAAATCTGCCACGCCATATAAATAATTCCTAAGCTTTTGTAAAGACCATACAATTGCCAATAATTCCTTCTCATTAGTACTATAAACATTGCTTGCATATGTTGTTAAACTAAAAGGTTTAGAGAAATCTGGTTGGAAAATTTCAACCTGTTCTTGTAATGCATTTTTTATTTTTTCTAAAGCTTCTACAGCTGCTGTGTCTAAATTCACAAGTATCTTATTACTTTGGTTCTTTTTTATCATACCTAATTCTCCTCTTAAATGAATAGTTAATGGTTTAGTGATTTTTGCAAAATTTTTAATAAATTTTCTGTAATAACTAGCAAGTCCTAGAAAAGATCTCAATTCTTTTAAATTTGTTGGTTGTGGGTAATTTTTTATTGTTTCAATTTTTTTGGATCAACTGTTATCCTATTATGTTTTATAATATGTCCAAGGTATTCGACTGTTTTTCATATTTCATTATGTCAAGCGTTGATTATAATCCGAAGGTGTTCCGTATGTTCTTCTGCAGTAGATGAATAAATTAACACATCATCAATATAAACATATGCGAACTTTCCAATGTATTCTCTTAGTATGTCGTCAATGCATCGTTGAAAGATTGAGGGTGCATTTTTTAATCCGAATGGCATTCTTATAAATTCATACTTCGCGCCGTTGACAGAGAATGCTGTTTTTTCTCGATCAGATTCTTTAATTAATATTTGATGAAAGCCTGATTCTAAATCTATTGTGGAAAAAATCTTTGCTTTGCCAAGGTTTTGTATTGTCATATTAATATCTGGAATTGAATATCTGTCAGTAATCGTATGGGAATTTATTTTTTGGAAATCAACAACAATTCTTCGCTTGGGTTTCCCTTGGTCATCGGTACTCTTTTTTGGAACAGTCCATATAGGTGAATTATATGGGCTTTTGCTTGGTTGTATTATACCGTCATTTAAAAGTGGGATATGGATATTGTTTTGACCATATGGGGTCTTCTGATTCAGTCTTGATAGTTGCTTATATTGTGGTTGTAAAGGGCAACTTTCCATTAGTATTATTATTTCTTTTCATTAGTTCTTCTACTTGATCTTTAAATTGTGTAATTAATTTTTGGTTCTACTTCTAAAGTCTTCTTTTTTATACTTCAAACTATAGTCAAATAAATTAATTTCTGCTTTCATTTGGTGTAATCCCTGTTCTCCGAATATAATGTCAAAGTCGTTTAATTCCCTAATTTCGTTAAATGTTAAATGATGTCCGTACATCGTTATTATTTATTTAGAAGTTATGATTGAGTAACCATGTAAGGTTTTGGTTTTAAATGGTTTCAATTTAATAGATATTCCTATATTAATAATAAGGTAACGGGTGTGCCAGTTAGGCCGCATTTTGTTTGTAAGCAGGGCAACCCGTTTTCTCGCCTAAAAAAGTACTGCCTGTTTCATATTGTTCTTCGTAATTTGATACAACTACTGATTCTAGATCTTCTCTGTTTAATTTATTTATCCTTTGGAATTTCCTATCTTGCGGAGAAGTCGTATTAGTGTAGTTAGGTGTCCTATCTCTCTTATATGTATTACTATAATTATTATTATAATTGGCACTTACAGCATTATTATTCCTGGTTGTCTGTATGTATTGCCTGGAGTCGTCCACGTCCATGGGTATTGGTGCAGGTTGTGGTTGAAGCTGTTTTGCTTGGTGATGTTGATTTCTCTGCATCTATACTGATTTTGGTACCTGTCTTCTCGATGTGGGTGATTATTTTGGCTATATCGTGCATTGTATCCCTGATGGTTGTTGTTGGATCTCGATGAAGTTGGTTGGTAATTATTCCTCTGTATCCTTACGTTTGGTTTGTACTCCCTCTCTTCTCTATGTGGTGGTTGATTCTGGTTTGAATGATGTTGACGTTGGTTTAGAGGTCTGAACTGTGTCTCAAGTTCATCTCTCACGTTGTCGTGAAAAATGGTGCAGGCTGTCGCGTATGCTGATTCTAGATTTCCTGGGTAATGGCTATACAATGTACCGCTGGTATATTTAGAGTTTAACCCAAGAATGAAAATTCTTACTGCTTCCTGGTTAGCGTATGTTTTCATTCCCTCATTATTGTCATCATTGGACATCTCAATTTCTGTTAAGGCTAAGTTAAGGACCTTAGAAACCTCACTGTGAAACTCTGCAAGAGCTGTATCGATAGTTGTCTGTTTACTAACGTTTCTATTGTTATATTTGGGTTACTATTTATAGTGCATTTCTATTGTTATATTTGGGTTGTTATTGATAGTGCATTTCTATTGTTATATTTGGGTTGTTATTGATAGTGCATTTCTATTGTTATACGTTCTTATCTCTGATATTTATATTTTACAATGTGTGTTGTACATTTCAAGTGTGTTTGCTTATAGATATGCTTACATATGCTTATTTTGTTGTTATGTATTTATGTCTAATAAGTGTTATGTGACTTATATATAAGTATGTATGTATGTCCATGTGTATGTTTGTATGTATGGACATATGTATGCGGTGTGCGGCTATGTCGTTAACTCGCGCTATCTCTTTATTTACCTATGTAGGTATGTTGGTTAATTCAAATAATGGTGCCGACACCTGCTACAGCAAGCATGCTAATTGTGTATGAGCGTTCAATAGTAGCGATATCACTAGCTAAAAGTTGGAAGTTAAGACAGAGCATATACATCTACACACCTACATAAGTGAAGAGATACAGATGTCAGACTATACATACATATTTATGTAGACAAATGTATGTATGTATCTTCTAAATTAGTGTTATGTATGTGCGAGCATAAAGTGCAGCAAACATATCTACATATATGGGCATCCATTTATGGACGCCTATTAACTTTTTCCCCCACACAAAGTTTGTTCGTCCTATTGCTCGGTAACCAGGTGTTTTAGAAGAGTACGGCTTGTTGCATGGTGTGGCTGGACTCTTTACCTATCCGGCGGTATGTATAACACACCTACATAAGTGACGAGACACAGATGTCAAACTATACATTCATATGTATGTATGTATCTTCAAAATAGCCATATTGAGATTAGTGTTATGTACCTATGTACGAGCATAAAGTCCAGCAAACACATCTACATGTATGGTCATCTATTTATGGGCGCCTATTAACTTTTCCTCCCACACGATGTTTGTTCGCCCTATTGCTCGGTAACCAGCTAGGGACGGACGGTATGCATATCAGACTATACATACATATGTATGTAGATAAATGTATGTATATATCTTTCAAATAGCCATATTGAGATTAGTGTTACGTATGAGCGAGTAACCAGATCTTTTAGAAGAGTACGGTTTGTTGCATAGTGTAGCTGGACTCTTTACCTATCCGGCGGTATGCATAACATGCTTGCCCGCGTATATTGTATATACACTCAAAAATATTTCGATGAACACAAAAAGGTGAAAAATCGATTTTTGTCAGTTATCGCCCTACTGCTCCGTTCCCAGACGTGAGAGAAAAGCAGGGTGTGTTGCACAGTATAGCTAGACTTTTTGCCTACTCGTCGGTATATTAGCCGTTATTTTTCCCTCACACAGTACAAGTTTTTTTTTTTATTAAAAAAAAGTATTAAAAAGTACACAATCGGTTTCCCACCCATAGCTACGATCCCGGGCTTGCTAGAAAATTGGGACTTGTTGCACATTGTACCTTAACTCTCTACATACGCGAGGGTATGCATATGAGACTATACATACATATGTATGTAGATATATGTATGTATGTATCTTCAAATAGCCATATTGAGATAAGTGTTATGTATGTACAAGCATAAATGGTATATACACTTAAAAATATTTCGATGAACACAAAAAAGTGGAAAATCGAATTTTTTCAGTTATCGCCCTACTGCTCCGTTCCCGGACGTGAGAGATAAGCGAGGTTTGTTGCACAGTATAGCTGGACTTTTTGCCTACCCGACGGTATATTAACCGTTATTTTTCCCTCATACTGTACAAGTTTTTTTTTTGTTAAAAAAAGCGTTAAAAAGTACACAATCGGTTTCCCACCCATAGCTCCGTTCCCGGGCTTGATAGAAAATGGGGACTTGTTGCACATTGTACCTTGACTCTCTACCTATCCGAATCTACTTTAACATTTGTAACTTACAATTTTCAACTTTTCAATTTTTATGGTACTGAATTTTTAATATCAAATATTTTCATTTTCTGAATTATTATAGTTTTCATTTTCAAGTTGTTTACTTCTGGTGAAATAAATTTTATTAAAGCAAAAATAAAATATTACATTCTTTTATATAAATATATAGAAATAAACTTCTATATAACAGGCATAAATATTTTATTTTTATTATAAAATTTATTTAACACTCATTGATTGCTTGAAAATGAAAATTATAATATTTCAGAAAATGAAAATATTTGAAATTAAAAATTCAGTAACATAAAAATTTAAAAGTTGAAAATTGTAAATTACAAATGTTAAAATAGATTCCTACAAATATCATTACTTTCATTTCATACCATACATGTTTTTTTTTAGTAAAAAAAGAATAATCGAGGTTTGTTACAAAATGTAGTTTGACCTTCTACCTATCCGACGGTATGCAAATTATAATATGCTGCACGAACTGCACATGCTTTTTTTTATTTTCAAAAATGTTCGACACCGGTAAGTACAAATGACTGCATGCGCGCCATCTATTTATTTACCTATGTATGTTCGTTAATTCAAATAATCGTGCTGACCCCAATTGTGTATGAGCGTTCAATAGCAGCGATATCACTAACAAGAAGTTGCTGTCACTAAAAGTTGGTAGTTAAGACAGCATATACATCTACACACCTACATAAGTGACGAGATACAGATGTCAGACTATACAAACATATATATTGTATGTAGATATATTTATGTATGTATCTTCAAAATAGCCATATAGAGATTAGTGTTATGTATTTGCGAGCATAAAGTGCAGCAAACCTATCTACATGTATGGTCATCTACTTGTGGGCGCCTATTAACTTTTCCTGCCACACGATCTTTGTTCGTACTATTGCTCGGTAACCAGGTGTTTTAGAAGTGTACGGTTTTCTGCATAGTGTAGCTGGACTCTTTACCTATCCGGCGGAATATTCAACGTTATTTTTCCCTCATACTGTACAAGCTTTTTTTATGTTAAAAAAAGTGTTAAAAGGTACACAGCGGTTTCTCACCCATAGCTCCGTTCCCGGGCTTGATAGAAAATGGGGACTTGTTGCACATTGTACCTTGACTCTCTACCTATCCGACGGTATGCATTTGAGACTATACATACATATGTATGTAAATAAATGTATGTATGTATCTTCAAATAGCCATACTTAGATAAGTGTTATGTATGTACGAGCATAAATGGTACATACACTTAAAAATATTTCGATGAACACAAAAAGTGGATAATCGAATTTTTTCCGTTATCGCCCTACTGCTCCGTTCCCGGACGTGAGAGATAAGCGGGGTTTATTGCACAGTATAGCTGGACTTTTTGCCAACCCGACGGTATATTAACCGTTCTTTTCCCTCCCACTGCACAAGTTTTTTTTTTTGTTAAAAAAAAGTATTAAAAAGTAAACAATCGGTCTCCCACCCATAGCTCCGTGCCCGGGCTTGATAGAAAATGAAGATTTGCTGCACCTTGTACCTTGACTCTCTACCTATCCGACGGTATGCATAACATTACTTTCATTTCATACTATACATGCTTTTTTTTAAATAAACAAGAATTACACCACCAAAAATAGCGTAAAAGTTCAACATCGGTTTTCAACCTATAGCTCCTATACCGAGTAAAATAAATAATCAGTGTTTGTTACAAAATGTAGTTTGACCTTCTACCTATCCGGCGGTATGCAAATGGTTATATGTTGCACGCACTGCACTTGATTTTTTTATGTTCAAAAATGTTCAATATCGGAAAGTACAAAAATATGCACCATATGACTGCATGTGCGCCATCTATTTATTTACATATGTAGGTATTTTCAAAAATTTTCTTTTTCTGAATTATTATAATTTCCATTTTCAAATTGTTTACTTCTGCTGAAATAAATTTTAATAAAAAAAAAAAAAATAAAATATTAAGTTTTTTTATATAAATGTATAGAAATAAACTTCTATGTAATTGGCATTAATTTAATTTTAATAGAAAATTTATTTAACACTTATTGATTGCTTGAAAATGAAAATTATACAATAATAATTCAGAAAATGAAAATATTTGAAATTAAAAATTTTGAAATTGAAATTGAAAATTACAAATGTTAAAGTAGATTCCTACACATATCATTAATTTCATTTCATACTATACCTCTTTTTTTTTTAAGTAAAAAAGAAGTACACCATCAAAAATAGCGTAAAAGTTCAACATCGGGTTTCAACCTATAGCTCCGATACCGAGTAAAATAAATAATCGAGGTTTGTTACGAAATGTAGTTTAACCTTCTACCTATCCGACGGTATGCAAATCATTACATGCTGCACGCACTGCACATGCTTTTTTTATGTACAAAATGTTCAACATCGGTAAGTACAAAAAAATGCATTTATGAATGCATGCGCCCCATCTATTTATTTACCTATGTAGGTATGTTGGTTAATTCAAATAATGGTGCTGACACCTGCAACAGCAAGCAAACATATCTACATGTATGGTCATCTATTTATGGGCGCCTATTAACTCTTCCTGCCACACGCTCTTTATTTGTCCTATTGCTCGGTAACCAGGTGTTTTAGAAGAGTACGGGTTGTTGCATAGTGTAGCTGGGCTCTTTACCTATCCGGCGGTATATTAAACGTTATTTTGCCCTCATACTGTACAAATTATTATTTTTTTGTTATAAAAAGTGTTAAAAAGTATACAAGCGGTTTCCCACCCATAGCTCCGTTCCCGATATTGATAGAAAATGGGGACTTGTTGCACATTGTACCTTGACTCTCTACCTATCCGACGGTATGCTTATGAGACTATACATACATATGTATGTATGTATCTTCAAAATAGCCATATGGAGATGAGTGTTATGTATGTACGAGCATGAAGTGCAGCAAACATATCTACATGTATGATCATCTATTTATGGACGCCTATTAACTTTTCCTCCCACACGATGTTCGTTCGTCCTATTGCTCGGTAACCAGGTGTTTTAGAAGAGTACGGCTTGTTGCATGGTGTGGCTGGACTCTTTACCTATCCGGCGGTATGTATAACACCTACATAAGTGACGAGACACAGATGTCAAATTATACATTCATATGTATGTATGTATCTTCAAACTAGCCATATTGAGATTAGTGTTATGTACCTATGTACGAGCATAAAGTCCAGCAAACATATCTACATGTATGATCATCTATTTATGGGAGCCTATTAACTTTTCCTCCCACACGATGTTTGTTCGTCCTATTACTCGGTAACCAGCTAGGGACGGACGGTATGCATATCAGACTATGCATACATATGTATATAGATAAATGTATGTATGTATCTTTAAAATAGCCATATTGAGATTAGTGTTATGTATGAGCGAGTAACCAGGTGTTTTAGAAGAGTAGGGTTTGTTGCATAGTGTAGCTGGACTCTTTACCTATCCGGCGGTATGCATAACATGCTTGCCCGCGTATATTGTATATACACTCAAAAAGGTGAAAAATCGATTATTCTCAGTTATCGCCCTACTGCTCCGTTCCCAGACGTGAGAGAAAAGCGGGGTGTGTTGCACAGTATAGCTGGACTTTTTGCCTACTCGTCGGTATATTAGCGGTAATTTTTCCCTCATACAGTACAAGTTTTTTTTTTTATTAAAGAAAGTATTAAAAAGTACACAATCGGTTTCCCACCCATAGCTCAGTTTCCGGGTTTGATAGAAAATTTGGACTTTTTGCACCTTTTACCTTGACTCTCTATACGACGCTATGTATATCATTACTTTGATTTCATACTATATATTAACCGTTATTTTTCCCTCATACTGTACAAGTTTTTTTTTGTTAAAAAAAGTGTTAAAAAGTACACAATCGGTTTCCCACCCATAGCTCCGTTCCCGGGCTGGATAGAAAATGGGGACTTTTTGCACATTGTACCTTGACTCTCTACCTATCCGAATCTACTTTAACATTTGTAACTTACAATTTTCAACTTTTCAATTTTTATGTTTCTGAATTTTTAATTTCAAATATATTCATTTTCTGAATTATTATAGTTTTCATTTTCGAATTGTTTACTTCTGGTGAAATAAATTTTATTTCAAGAAAAATAACATATTAAATTTTTTTATATAAATATATAGAAATAAACTTCTATATAATTGGCATTAACATTTTATTTTTATTATAAAATTTATTTAACACTCATTGATTGCTTGAAAATGAAAATTATGATAATTCAGAAAATGAAAATATTTCAAATTAAAAATTCAGTAACATAAAAATTTAAAAGTTGAAAATTGTAAGTTACAAATGTTAAAATAGATTCCTACTCATATCATTACTTTCATTTCATACCATACATGTTTTTTTTTAGTAAAAAAGAAGTACACTATCAAAAATAGCATAAAAGTTCAACATCGGTTTTCAACCTGTAGCTCCGATACCGAGTAAAATAAATAATCGAGGTTTGTTACAAAATGTAGTTTGACCTTCTACCTATCCGACGGTATGCAAATTATAATATGCTGCACGAACTGCACATGCTTTTTTTTTCACATATGTTCGACACCGGTAAGTACAAAAAAATGTATTTATGACTGCATGCGCCCCATCTATTTATTTACCTATGTAGGTATGTTGGTTAATTCAAATAATGGTGCTGACACCTGCTACAGCAAGCAAACATATCTACATGTATGGTCATCTATTTATGGGCGCCTATTAACTTTTCCTCCCACACGATGTTCGTTCGTCCTATTGCTCGGTAACCAGGTGTGTTAGAAGAGTACGGCTTGTTGCATGGTGTAGCTGGACTCTTTACCTATCCGGCGGTATGCATAATATGCTTGCCCGCGTATATGGTATATACACTTAAAAATATTTCGATGAAGACAAAAAAGTGGAAAATCGATTTTTTTCAGTTATCGCCCTACTGCTCCGTTCCCGGACGTGAGAGAAAAGCGGGGTGTGTTGCACAGTATAGCTGGACTTATTGCCTACTCGTCGGTATATTAACCGTTATTTTTCCCTCATACTGTACAAGTTTTTTTTTATTAAAAAAAAGTATTAAAAAGTACACAATCGGTTTCCCATCCATAGCTCCGTTCCCGGGCTTGATAGAAAATTGGGACTTTTTGCACATTGTACCTTGACTCTCTACGTATACGACGCTATGCACATTAATACTTTGATTTCATACTATATATTAACCGTTAATTTTCCCTCATACTGTACAAGTTTTTTTTGTTAAAAAAAAGTTTTTAAAATTAAACAATCCGTTTCCCACCCATATCTCCGTTCCCGGGCTTGATAGAAAATGGGGACTTGTTGCACATTGTACCTTGACTCTATACCTATCCGAATCTACTTTAACATTTGTAACTTACAATTTTCAACTTTTCAATTTTTATGTTACTAAATTTTTAATTTCAAATAATTTCATTTTCTGAATTATTATAGTTTTCATTTTCAAATTGTTTACTTCTGGTGAAATAAATTTTATTTAAAGAAAAATAACATATTAAATTTTCTTATATAAATATATAGAAATAAACTTCTATATAATTGGCATTAATATTTTATTTTTAATATAAAACTTATTTAACACTTATTGATTGCTTGAAAATGAAAATTATAATAATTCGGAAAATGAAAATATTTGAACTTAAAAATTCTGTAACATAAAAATTGAAAAGTTGAAAATGGTAAGTTACATTTGTTAAAGTAGATTCCTACACATACCTATTATTACTTTCATTTCACACATACATGTTTTTTAAGTAAAAAAGAAGTACACCATCAAAAATATCATAAAAGTTCAACATCGGTTTTCAACCTAAAGCTCCGTTTACTTCTGGTGAAATAAATTTAAAAAAAAATAAAATATTAAATTTTTTTGTATAAATTTATAGAAATAAACTTCTATATGATTGGCATTAATATTTTATTTTTAATATAAAATTTATTTAACACTCATTGATTGCTTGAAAATGAAAATTATAATAATTCAGAAAATGAAAATATTTGAAGTTAAAAATTCAGTAACAACATAGTTGAAAATTGTAACGTTTAAATTTTTATGTTACTGAATTTTTAATTTCAAATATTTTCATTTATTTCCTACAGCAAGCGTGCCAATTGTGTATTCAATAGTAGCGATATCACTAGCTAAAAGTTGGAAGTTAAGACAGACTGTATACATCTACACACCTACATAAGTGGCGAGATACAGATGTCAGACTATACATACATATGTACACCTATGTAGATAAATTTATGTATGTATCTTCAAAATAAAATTAGTGTTATTTATGTGCGAGCATAAACTCCAGCAAACATATCTACATGTATGGTCATCTATTTATGGGCGCCTATTAACTTTTCCTCCCACACGATGTTTCTTCGTCCTATTGTTGCATGGTGTATCTGTACTCTTTACCTATCCGGCGGTATGCATAACATGCTTTTCCGCGTATATGGTATTGTTATTACCACAGAGCAGTATCTTTTAACTCTTACCACTGGTGGGGTAAATTATAAGACTTTCTTTGCGGGAGAATCAATTCGTTCTGATCTTATTTCAATAATTTCCCGGTTTATATACAAATTCTTAAAACTATCCTTATCGACTAATTATACATGTTTGTGTGCATATCTATGTTGACACTCCAGTGCCATATTTATGTTTTTGTGCATAAGACTAAATAATCATACATATGTGTATCAGTGTGTATGCACTTGAATGCATTTTAGGTTTACTGTTTACAATGTATTCCTTAAATTTCAAGTTATTTGTTTACTTTAAAATATTAAGATAAACAGTTATCTTCACATTCTTATGATCAATGGCTCACATTACAAATTTTCTGCTTATCAGTGCATGTGATATTTAGTGGACTGTATATTATTCTTCTATATGTTTTTATTTACATGTGTACCTATGTGTATTTATATGTTTCTATGTTTATGTTTGTACATATGTATATATGAATGTGTGTTTGCTTACATACAACATGTATTTATGTACATACATGTATGATGTACGCTAATGTAATGTATGTATATCCTTGTCGGCATAAAATACTTATTGATATTACTTATCCAAACTAAACATGTTCAAAGATATTTGAACATATTGCCGAGGGCAAATTATCGCTAGTACTATGGTTTTCTTCGGTATATATGTGTAGACTGTATGCATTTTATTATTTTACTGTTTATGTCGGTATGTATACATTCTGCGATTTCTATGAACATTTTGCGGGCGTGAAAGATTAATCGTAATTTTATCTTTTGTTTTACATTTTTATATAATATAGAATATTGATATGCATATAATAAGAAAAACTATAAGTAATAGAGACAAATGTCTGCTATGATTATTTAAATTTAGGTTACTTATCTCTAGTTCATTTTTGGCTAACTTTTCAATATTCTTTTTTTGAGTTTTTCTAAATCCCCTTTTCTGCTTATTTTGTTGACTTGTAGTGGGATTATCCTGTCTTCAGAAATGCTGTGTATGACTGTGGCTATTGGATCCTGTTCTGTGTTGATTGTGTTCTGCATTTTAAATATTTGTAAACCTGATAGGGTTGTGCCTTCATGTCTTGCTGTGCAACCCGATTTGATAGAAAGAATGCCCTGTGCTGGAATTTCCATTATTTCCGTTTTCCTATTTCCGCAGTCTAAGTGTAGCGTAGAATTTTGGAATATTTGATAAATCCATTTATTTTCTTGGAATAGTTCAATCCATATGGGAGCTTTGTTTATTTCCTCATATTGGCAGTCTGCAAGGCTCCACACTTTCAGCAGTGGAGATAACTCACAAGTCTGATGCAGAGCAGGTTGCCATGGCATGGGTGATTGTTCAAACTTCTGGTGCATTTATTCAATTGTGCCTGTGATATTAAAAAATATGAATTTAGACCAAAGTTATAAATCAAAAATTCATTTCTTGGTTTTATCTTTATGATTTTTCCTTTGTGCTTAAATGGAATCGGTATTAATTTGTAGATTTCTGAAGATTCGCTCTGTATGAGCGGTACTTCTGCCTTAATTACCAACTTGTTGTCAATAATCAGTCCATGTGCTCTCAAAAGGTTGTATACATTACGTAGTTGGCTGTTTTCTTGCTGCCCAGGTATTTGTAGTTTTGATGGTAACTTTTCTCCAATGAGCGTCAATTCTTTGCTGAGTTGTGTAGGAGTTATCAGCGCAGTGTTAATTCGTCCATCGTTCAAATCAATTAATAACTCGATTATGGAATTTTGAATCTTTTCACATTCACCCAATAGAATAGTAACTTGTGTTATTAGCATCTGGAACTGGATCGCCATTTTATCTCTGTTTATATTTTTGATGATTTCCGACAGATATTTGTTTATTTGTGTGCTTATTTTTGTGAATTGCATATTCACATTCAACATTTTTGTTTATTATGTTTGTCGTAGAATTTATCAATGACACTTGAACTTTCAATCTTTCTTTGATATTTTGTTGGTTGTTGAGCAGTGTTCTAAGATTTGACTCTATTTGTTCTTGATTGTCTTCATCCATTAACCCGAATAATACATTGTAAATGGAGCCAATCCATTCTAATGGTGCTCTTCGTTGCCTATTGTTATACACAATCAAATTGTGATTGCGTTTTATTGTTTCATAACGCCTTTCTATAGATAAAGGTTAAATTTTCAAGGGCCGATGTTGATTTTGAATAAAACACAAACTATTTAGGAAATTATTGAAATTTTATTTTATTATGATATATTGGTATTACTCAATTATGTATGTAACAAAATATCGGCCAAATGAGCGGCGCGACCTCGGCGGCACACCTCCATACGATGGTCCAAATTTTCGATGACGCTGAGGCATAATGGAGTTTCTATGCCGTTAATGTGCCGAATTATCTCATCCTTTAGCTCTTGAATTGTTGCTGGCTTATCGACGTACACCTTTTCTTTCAAATAACCCCAGAGAAAAAAGTCCAACGGTGTCAAATCACATGATCTTGGGGGCCAATTGACATCGCCATTAGGTGAGATAACACGGCCATTGAATTTGTTGCGCAAAAGAGCCATTGTTTCGTTAGCTGTGTGGCAAGTGGCACCGTCCTGCTGAAACCACATATCGTCCACATCCATATCTTCCAATTGTGGCCATAAAAAATTCGTTATCATCTCACGATAGCGAACACCATTCACAGTAACTGCCTGACCGGCCTCATTTTGGAAAAAATACGGCCCGATGATGCCGCCAGCCCACAAACCGCACCAAACAGTCACTCTTTGTGGGTGCATTGGTTTTTCGACAATCACTCTTGGATTCTCATTCGCCCAAGTGCGGCACTTCTGTTTATTGACGAATCCACTGAGGTGAAAATGTGGCTCATCACTGAAGATGATTTTCTTCGAAAATTTTCATAATAAGTCTAGATAACTTTAACACGTTGTTGGATTGTGTATCTCTCCATGGTTCAAATTGAGTAAGTCTGAAATAGAGAAATGTCAAATTAAATTCGGAAAAAAACTTGGCGTTTAGGTGTGGTTCACATTCAACATCGGCCCTTACAATTTAATTACCCTTTATAACCGTGCATGCTTCCTCAAATTCTGATAACAGGCTGCAATGACTCGTTATGCGGTTCATATTCATATTCATTTGGTATCATATTCATTTGCTCAAAATATGAGTGTAGATCATAGTATATTACCAAATCCCAAGTTGAGGTTATGACATCCATCTTTCCCAGTGAATCCAAATAGATGGCTTAGTTGTCTGGAAGTTGGGAAGTTACTCCATTACTTTCTGTGTGACTGCCGACTGCTTTGACTGCATTATTTGACTTTATGTAAAACAGTAATATGAGTATAAACGCAAATATGTTTTTATTTGTCATTTGTTTTAGCGATTTCGTTGTTCTTAGTGTAGTGAATACTTGTTTTCTTGCTTCATCCGTTGATTTTTCCTGACTGATATCTGACGATGTAACCAAGGGACATAATTTATGGATTGGTCGTTTCAGCACACTATTCTGTAGTTTAAGCGTTACTACACGAACTTTTCCATCTCGTCCTGGGTTACATTCTATAACTCTACCAAGCGGCCATTTAGCTGGTTGAGTATTTTCATCTTTTATGATTACAACGTCACCTTTCTTTAGATTTTGTTTTGACGTTTTCCACTTGTTTCTTTGCTGAAGTGTGTGTAGGTATTCATCCTTCCCACGTTTCCAGAAATCACGCTGGATTTTTTGTATTATCTTCCATTTGTTCAAAGTGGATATATTTATGTTAGATTCGGCAGTTGGTACGGATATTAATGGTCTCCCAATAAGAAAATGGCCTGGAGTCAAAGCGTTCATTCCGTTATCATCATTTAAAGCATATAATGGCCGTGAGTTTAATGATGCCTCAATCTGTGCTAATACGGTTGACATCTCCTCAAAAGTCAGCTTTGTTTCTCCAATTGCTCTTTTTAGATGAAATTTCATCCCTTTCACACCAGCTTCCCATATTCCGCCAAAATGTGGCCCTGCCGGGGGGATAAAATGCCAAGAGATTGCTTCATTGGCTAAGATTGGTGCAACTTCACAATTTTGTTGTATTGCTTTTTTAAATCGCTATCAAGCCATCTGTTAGCACCCACGAAATTGGTTCCATTGTCAGAGTAAATATGCAGAGATTTACCTCGTCTGCCAAAAAATCTTCTCAGTGCCGCCAGAAATGCTTCTGTTGATAAATCGCTAACAGCTTCCAAATGTATGGCTTTGGTCGAAAGACAAACAAATACAGCGATGTATTCCTTGAATGATTTTTGTCCTCGCCCTTTAGAACACCTCTTTTGAAAAGGTCCGGCATAGTCTACTGAGGTATAAGTAAAGGGACTGGATGTCGACACTCTGAAGAATGGAAGATCACCCATGAGTTGTGTTGTAGCATTTTGCTTGAATCGTATGCATTTACAACAGATAAGTATACAATGTTTCACTGCATTTTTTAATCCAATTATCCAGTATTGCCGCCTGATGACTGCTTCTGTTAGCCGATTTCCACCATGTATGGTTGTAAGATGAGCATCTTTGATTATTAATGTTGTCAAATTTGTTTTTGAATTTGTTAGCCTACCTCCTACTCTTATTATGCCATTTTCATCCAAGAAGGGGTTAAGGTTTGCTATTTTGCTAGAACTATTTACTGGTTTTCCATTATACAGTTTGCTCATTTCTTTTTTAAAGGTTTTCCTCGTCGAAGTTGCTGCTTGAAGTTCCTCAGCCGATAGATGTGAAAATTTGCGTGTTTTCTTTTTTATACGAAAGCGTAAAATGTATGCTGCCACTCTTTGTAGTTTTAACCAACTTGAATATTTGTTAATTAAATTGTCCATGAAAGAATCTTGATTTTTCGACGTTAATAAAACCGTTACTTTGTTGTATTCTTTTATCGTTGTTGATTCTTGTTTCTCTGTTGATGAAAGCCATTTGGGTCCGCTCCACCAAATATCCATATTTAATAATTTGGGAGGGGGTATACCTCTTGACGCCACATCTGCTGGATTATCTTTCGTGCTCACGTGTCTCCAGGTTACTTGTCGAATAAGTTTTTTAATTTCTTCTACTCGATTTCTAAAGAATTTATCTTTGTTCTTCGGAATTGCAATCCAGCCCAGGGTTATTGTTGAAAACCTATATGCATAAGCGATATGGTCCCTTGCGATGATCACACAAATTTTATTCATCAATTTTGCTAGTAAATGAGCAGCACAGAGTTCAAGCTTGGGCAAAGTCTTTCGATTTTTTAATGGATTAACTTTCGTTTTGGCAGTTAAAAGTTTTACGGAATAGCCAACTTTTACATATATTACTGCAGCGTACGCCTTTTCAGAAGCATCACCGAAACCATGAATTTCTACTTTACAATCCATATTAGTTTCAATCCAGCGTGGAATACGTACTTCTTCCAATGTGCCAACAGTGTCAATAAACAGCTTCCATTCGTTTTGTAGATCGTCAGAGAGCGGGTCATCCCATCCAGTCTTTTCAATCCAAAGTTTTTGCATGTATAATTTCGCGACCACAGCGATTTGTGACAAAATACTTTTTTTTGTCATTTTCTTTGGCATTCCCAGATTAGTTCTGAACTGGAACTGATCTTGCTTTGAGTCCCAGTATAGCCCAAGTATTTTCACTGCTTCATTTTCTTTTATTTGAATTATTTCATTTTCTCCAATGTTGGTGATATTTTTGGTTATATTGTCGCAATTCGATAGCCATTTCCTCAAATGAAATCCAAATAACTGAAGATGCTTGCTGATTTCTTTTTGGATCATAATACATTGGTTAACCGAATCTCCACCAGTCATGAGATCATCCATATAAAAATCTTCCTTTATGATTTTTTGTAACCATTTGTTTTCACTTGAACACTTGTTGGCAATTTCAAATAATGTGCGCACTGCTAAATATGGTGCTGAAGCGGTACCATATGTCACTGTCGCCAATTCGTATTCCTCTATCTTATCTGAAGGATGTTCCCGCCACAAAATTCGATGATACACTTGATCTTTTTTTTGAAATTTTAATTTGCCGGAACATTTTTTCAACATCGGCTGTGATTACTATTTTCCATAGTCTCCACTTGAGAATGATATCAAATATCATATTCAATACATCCCTTTGAAGTTTGGGTCCTGTCAACATGATATCATTTAGGCACTTTCCATTTGAAGTTTTTGCTGACGCATCAAAGACAACACGAAGTTTTGTAGTTAATTTTTCTTCGCGTATAACAACCTGGTGTGGCAAGTAATATTTTCCATTTACCTTCTCGTTTGCTATTATCATATGCCCAAGGTTTTGGTACTCGTGAATGAATTCTTTGTAATCATTGCAAAGTTTTTCACTTTTTTTGAGTTTTGCTTCCGTGGATAACAGCCGAGCAATTGCCTGCTTACCAGAGTCACCCAGCTCCATGTCGTCTTTAAATGGAATTTCCACAATGAATCGTCCGTCTGCATCTTGTTTAGTGGTTTCCTCTAACTTTTTTAAACATATTTCGTCTTCCACTTTAGTTTTATCATCTTGTTCTTCCTCTAGCTCCCAAAATCTTTCAAGGTTGGTTACTGCCGATGTAATTTTGCTTGGTTTCTTTTGCACAGTATAGCTGGACTTTTTGCCTACCCGACAATGTATTAACCGTTATTTTTCCCTCCCACTGCACAAGTTTTTTGCTTTGTTAAAAAATATTATTAAAAAGTACACAATCGGTTTCCCACCCATAACTCCGTTCCGGGGCTTGATAGAAATTGGGGACCTTTTGCGCATTGTACCTTGACTCTCTGCCCATCCGACGGTATGCATATCATTACTTTCATTTCATACTATACTTGCTTTTCTTTGAGTAAATAAGAATTACACCATCAAAAATAGCATAAAAGTTCAACATCGGTTTTCAACCTGTAGCTCCGATACCGAATAAAATAAATAATCAAGGTTTGTTACAAATTGTAGTTTGACCTTCTACCTATCCGACGGTATGCAAATCATTATATGCTGCACGCACTGCACATGCTTTTTTATGTTCAAAAATGTTCAATATCGGTAAGTACAAAATATGCATATATGACTGCATGCGTGAGTTATTATCGTGTTTACGATATGAGAAAAAGAAATATGTTTTCACTACGCCGAAGTGCGTGTTCTTTATTCATAATCTTTAGACTAACTAGTTTACATAAATCTTAGTACTACTTATACTATTGAGCTGTATCGATAGTTATCTGTTTACTAACGTTTCTATTGTTATATTTGGGTTACTATTTATAGTGCATTTCTATTGTTATATTTGGGTTGTTATTGATAGTGCACTTCTATTGTTATATTTGGGTTGTTATTGATAGTGCATTTCTATTGTTATATGTTCTTATCTCTGATTTTTATATTTTACAATGTGTGTTGTACATTTCAAGTGTGTTAGCTGATAGATCTGTTTACATATGCTTATTTTGGTTTTATGTATTTATGTCTAATAAGTGTTATGTGACTTATATATAAGTATTTATGATATGTATGTATGTATGTACATATATATGCGGTGTGCGGCTATGTCGTTAACTCTCCCCCATGTTAAAATGAAATGTCCCCATTTCGAGACATCTATGACTGAAGTCGGCGTAATTCTGTTTCGAATATTTCTTCGAAATTTCTTTTGCGTTGGTTATTTGTTTGTACTTGTCGATAGATATATATTTTTACACATGAATACAAGATTAAAACTAATATTATACTAATTAAAATAAGGTATAAAATAAATTTAAAGGGATGTTCTTCTATAGGTATTAAGAACTTGTACATTTTTTGAATATTACTAAATTTATAATTACTTTCAGAAGATAATATATTCAATATTTCTATTTTTTCATTTTCATGAGCATAGATTATATCTTTTAATTCTTGTTCATGGTTTATATAAGTTAACACCAAAAATGTTTTCGTGGAATATTTTGCATTAAATTCACTTCTTTCGCAACAATTATAATGCTTGCGCACATTTCCGGTCTTCTATCCAATTTCATTCTTTTATTTCTTTTTCTTTTCACACGCGCGTCGAAAAAAAGCTGACGCACTGTCTGCATTGAATGCAACTACACTTGATCACGTTGCACTCAATGTGATGATCATGGCTCAGGTAATTTTGAGTTAATTTTAAGTTCAGTTGTAAACTCGCACCCAGAGAAAGAAGACATAGTCTTCTAGTGCTAATATTAAAACAAATCAAATAAAAGACATAGAGGACATAGTCCTCTCTTTTTAATATTAAATAAAAAAAGTTGTTTTAATAACTTATATGTTTTATTATCAATGGTGGTGATATGGTCATATTGGATTAAATGTGGACCATTTATTTTCTGCCCATTCCATATATGAACATTATCAACTATAATATTACCATGATCTAATATTTGTAAAGGATTATTATTTTCTTGTATCACGTTACATTGAGCTTTTTGGTTCAATAATAATGGGATTGTACGTTCATCTTTTAATTCTATTTTGCAGATATTAGTTCCTATATAATTTTTACAATTTGATAGATTTGTGAAATTATTATTACATTTAGCAATTTTATTTTTTAGCTCATATATTCCGTGTTTAAATGCTAATGGAATTAAATTATACATTTTACATTTATTGGTTATTATTGGATATTTATAAATTGTCACAATGGCACTATTAAAAATACACACGTGGATATTGAAGTATTCTAAGATATTTATTATTGGAATGTCATATTATTCTGTTTTAATGATTTCTTTAATATCTTTAAGGTTAAGAGTGCCTGAATAAAAAAGACCTGTTTTCGCAAAATTAATTGTGTTTGTTATTGATTCTAATTCTTTATATACTTCCCTAATTATTAATGTTTCTGTTATAGATTTTGGATCTAAAGTTTCTAGGATTTTCTCAAACTGTGAATTAATTTGGCTTTGTAGGTTGTTATTTTCTATTAACTGGTTAAGACCTGATTTTATTTCTATTAGGTCGTCGTGGTCTGGCGTACCTGTTATAAATTTCAAAATTGAGCCTAAAAAATTAAGGGCACGTTTGATACGATGCTCGGATGGTATCAGTTGTGTTTTCAGTGTTTCTATTTTATTAATGAGAATACTTTCTTCCTGGGATTGTATGTTACTGTATCTTGTTCTCATTATATTTTCATATGGCGCTAATATTGTCGAAAGGTTGGCTATATGATACAGGTAGGCTGAGCTATTATATGTATAAACGTCGTCCGTTTCGGTTAAAATATATCTTCTACCTGAAAGGTTTGTTATCTTTTCAGCAAATGCAAATGAAGCCAATAAAATAAATTGGCAAAAGTTTATGACTCTTATTCTCTGCATTGTGTACTTTGCTTCCTAAAGTTATCTTTATGTATAACCTTTCCCCTCACTGTTAAAATCGTGTCTCCGCGATCTTCTTTCACTTTGTGTTTATTATATTTTGTTGCAAGCTTATTATGTCGATCTGTCTTGCTACATATAATATCACCTGTTTTATATGTTATATTTTTTCTGTTTTTGTTTTGATATTTTAGTAGTTTATCCTGTTTTTGCTCCAAGATATCCTTGATATTGGTATATTTTTCCCTATTGAAAAATATGTCTTCAGGTTTGTGTCCTGTGGAAGAGTGAATAGTCCTATTGTATTCTCGAACAGCGTTGAAAATTTCTTCACCAGGCGCGGTTTTGTTTTCAGCTGCTAAACTTTGACAAAGTTCTATAATTGTGCTATGTAACCGTTCTACTTGAGCGTTGGAAGTTGAATGGTGTACTGGAGTAACTGAATGTATTATATCTAATCTATTGTATAAAGATTTTACTATGTTTCCATTAAATATACTCTCGTTATCAGTCATGAGATATTTAGCATTTGGGTAAACTTGTGTGAGTATTTCTTCTATTGATTCATGACAATCTATCTTTGTATTTAGTTTTCGTAAATAACAATATTTGGAGTACCTATCTATTGAGCATATTGTTTATATGAAATATGTCCATTTGTATATATTCTCCTACTCGAGTTGGTATTGGAGTTTTTCCTATAGGTTGTTTATTTGGTTTTCTTTCATATTTGTGCTGTCGACATATTTCACAGTCTACGACTAGCTTACGACACATTTCTTTAATATTGGGCCAGTAATGGGACAACAATATTTCTTGCTTATTATTTTTGTAGTTCCTGTGAGCACGTTGATGTGTTTGTGTGACGATTTCTCTTTGTTCGTTTAGAGAAGTTACGTCATTTAACTTATTTTGGGCTAGCACCAGGTTATAGTTTGGGAAGGCGGAGATAATTTCTTCTTTTAAGTGAAATAGTATTTCCTCATCTATCTTCATCGCATTAGTAACTTTTGGATTAACCACATCTTTAAGTTTAGATAGTAAATCCGGGGTATCTTTATAAAATATTGTGTGTCTAAATTGCCCGGGATATATTGTTTGTATCTTGTGAAATAATTATTTGATTTTTGAAAGAGTTAAGTGGTTGTTTAACTTTTTTCATAGTTTCGACAGGGGAACTTTGTAGTGAGTGATCGGAACAATTTGTTGTATTGTTGATTTGCTGACGCGAAAGCGCATCTGCAACGACATTCTTGTGTCCAGGTTTATAGACTAACTTAGCCCCATATTCTTCGATTAAATTTTTCCACCTTTTCAATTTTTTATTCCGGTTTTTCTCGGAAATAGAAAATATTAAGGATTGATGATCAGGGTAGATTGTTAAATCTGCCACGCCATATAAATAATTCCTAAGCTTTTGTAAAGACCATACAATTGCCAATAATTCCTTCTCATTAATACTATAAACATTGCTTGCATATGTTGTTAAACTAAAAGGTTTAGAGAAATCTGGTTGGAAAATTTCAACCTGTTCTTGTAATGCATTTTTTATTTTTTCTAAAGCTTCTACAGCTGCTGTGTCTAAATTCACAAGTATCTTATTACTTTGGTTCTTTTTTATCATACCTAATTCTCCTCTTAAATGAATAGTTAATGGTTTAGTGATTTTTGCAAAATTTTTAATAAATTTTCTGTAATAACTAGCAAGTCCTAGAAAAGATCTCAATTCTTTTAAATTTGTTGGTTGTGGGTAATTTTTTATTGTTTCAATTTTTTTGGATCAACTGTTATCCTATTATGTTTTATAATATGTCCAAGGTATTCGACTGTTTTTCATATTTCATTATGTCAAGCGTTGATTATAATCCGAAGGTGTTCCGTATGTTCTTCTGCAGTAGATGAATAAATTAACACATCATCAATATAAACATATGCGAACTTTCCAATGTATTCTCTTAGTATGTCGTCAATGCATCGTTGAAAGATTGAGGGTGCATTTTTTAATCCGAATGGCATTCTTATAAATTCATACTTCGCGCCGTTGACAGAGAATGCTGTTTTTTCTCGATCAGATTCTTTAATTAATATTTGATGAAAGCCTGATTCTAAATCTATTGTGGAAAAAATCTTTGCTTTGCCAAGGTTTTGTATTGTCATATTAATATCTGGAATTGAATATCTGTCAGTAATCGTATGGGAATTTATTTTTTGGAAATCAACAACAATTCTTCGCTTGGGTTTCCCTTGGTCATCGGTACCCTTTTTTGGAACAGTCCATATAGGTGAATTATATGGGCTTTTGCTTGGTTGTATTATACCGTCATTTAAAAGTTTCTCAATTTCTTTCTTGACAAAGTCGTGATCGGACATGGGATATGGATATTGTTTTGACCATATGGGGTCTTCTGATTCAGTCTTGATAGTTGCTTATATTGTGGTTGTAAAGGGCAACTTTCCATTAGTATTATTATTTCTTTTCATTAGTTCTTCTACTTGATCTTTAAATTTTTCATTATTTATTGTGTAATTAATTTTTGGTTCTAATTCTAAAGTCTTTTTTTTTATACTTCAAACTATAGTCAAATAAATTAATTTCTGCTTTCATTTGGTGTAATCCCTGTTCTCCGAGTATAATGTCAAAGTCGTTTAATTCCCTAATTTCGTTAAATGTTAAATGATGTCCGTACATCGTTATTATTTATTTAGAAGTTATGATTGAGTAACCATGTAAGGTTTTGGTTTTAAATGGTTTCAATTTAATAGATATTCCTATATTAATAATAAGGTAACGGGTGTGCCAGTTAGGCCGTATTTTGTTTGTAAGCAGGGCAACCCGTTTTCTCGCCTAAAAAAGTACTGCCTGTTTCATATTGTTCTTCGTAATTTGATACAACTACTGATTCTAGATCTTCTCTGTTTAATTTATTTATCCTTTGGAATTTCCTATCTTGCGGAGAAGTCGTATTAGTGTAGTTAGGTGTCCTATCTCTCTTATATGTATTACTATAATTATTATTATAATTGGCACTTACAGCATTATTATTCCTGGTTGTCTGTATGTATTGCCTGGAGTCGTCCACGTCCATGGGTATTGGTGCAGGTTGTGGTTGAAGCTGTTTTGCTTGGTGATGTTGATTTCTCTGCATCTATACTGATTTTGGTACCTGTCTTCTCGATGTGGGTGATTATTTTGGCTATATCGTGCATTGTATCCCTGATGGTTGTTGTTGGATCTCGATGAAGTTGGTTGGTAATTATTCCTCTGTATCCTTACGTTTGGTTTGTACTCCCTCTCTTCTCTATGTGGTGGTTGATTCTGGTTTGAATGATGTTGACGTTGGTTTAGAGGTCTGAACTGTGTCTCAAGTTCATCTCTCACGTTGTCGTGAAAAATGGTGCAGGCTGTCGCGTATGCTGATTCTAGATTTCCTGGGTAATGGCTATACAATGTACCGCTGGTATATTTAGAGTTTAACCCAAGAATGAAAATTCTTACTGCTTCCTGGTTAGCGTATGTTTTCATTCCCTCATTATTGTCATCATTGGACATCTCAATTTCTGTTAAGGCTAAGTTAAGGACCTTAGAAACCTCACTGTGAAACTCTGCAAGAGCTGTATCGATAGTTGTCTGTTTACTAACGTTTCTATTGTTATATTTGGGTTACTATTTATAGTGCATTTCTATTGTTATATTTGGGTTGTTATTGATAGTGCATTTCTATTGTTATATTTGGGTTGTTATTGATAGTGCATTTCTATTGTTATACGTTCTTATCTCTGATATTTATATTTTACAATGTGTGTTGTACATTTCAAGTGTGTTTGCTTATAGATATGTTTACATATGCTTATTTTGTTGTTATGTATTTATGTCTAATAAGTGTTATGTGACTTATATATAAGTATGTATGTATGTCCATGTGTATGTTTGTATGTATGGACATATGTATGCGGTGTGCGGCTATGTCGTTAACTCGCGCTATCTCTTTATTTACCTATGTAGGTATGTTGGTTAATTCAAATAATGGTGCCGACACCTGCTACAGCAAGCATGCTAATTGTGTATGAGCGTTCAATAGTAGCGATATCACTAGCTAAAAGTTGGAAGTTAAGACAGAGCATATACATCTACACACCTACATAAGTGAAGAGATACAGATGTCAGACTATACATACATATTTATGTAGACAAATGTATGTATGTATCTTCTAAATTAGTGTTATGTATGTGCGAGCATGAAGTGCAGCAAACATATCTACATGTATGATCATCTATTTATGGGCGCCTATTAACTTTTCCTCCCACACGATGTTCGTTCGTCCTATTGCTCGGTAACCAGATGTTTTGGAAGAATACGGTTTGTTGCATAGTGTAGCTGGACTCTATACCTATCCGGCGGTATGCATTTTCAGTTATCGCCCTACTGCTCCGTTCCCGGACGTGAGAGAAAGCGGGGCCTGTTGCACAGTAAAGCTGGGCTTTTTGCCTACCCGACGGTATATTAACCATTATTTTCGCCTTATACTGTTCAAGTTTTTTTTTGATAAAAAAAAAGGTTAAAAAGTACACAATCGGTTTCCCATCCATAGCTCCGTTCCCGGGCTTGATAGAAATTGGGGACTTGTTGCACATTGTACCTTGACTCTTTACCTATGCGACGGTATGCATATGAGACTATACATACATATGTATGTCCATATGTATCTTCAAAACAGCCATATTGAGGTTAGTGTTATGTATGTGCGAGCATAAAGTGCAGCAAACATATATATATGTATGGTCATCTATTTATGGGCGCCTATTAACTTTTCCTGCCACACGATCTTTGTTCGTCCTACTGCTCGGTAACCAGGTGTTTTAGAAGAGTACGGTTTGTTGCATAGTGTAGCTGAACTCTGTGCCTATCCGGCTGTATACTAAACTTTATTTTTCCCTCATACTGTACAAATTTTTTTTTTGTTAAAAAAGTGTTAAAAACTACACAAGCGGTTCAACCCCCATAGCTCCGTTCCCGGACTTGATAGAAAATGAGGACTTGTTGCACATTGTACCTTGACTCTCTACCTATCCGACGGTATGCTTATGAGACTATACATACATATGTATGTATGTATCTTCAAAATAGCCATATTGAGATGAGTGTTATGTATGTACGAGCATGAAGTGCAGCAAACATATCTACATGTATGATCATCTATTTATGGGCGCCTATTAACTTTTCCTCCCACACGATGTTCGTTCGTCCTATTGCTCGGTAACCAGGTGTTTTAGAAGAGTACGGCTTGTTGCATGGTGTGGCTGGACTCTTTACCTATCCGGCGGTATGTATAACACACCTACATAAGTGACGAGACACAGATGTCAAATTATACATTCATATGTATGTATGTATCTTCAAAATAGCCATATTGAGATTAGTGTTATGTACCTATGTACGAGCATAAAGTCCAGCAAACATATCTACATGTATGGTCATCTATTTATGGGCGCCTATTAACTTTTCCTCCCACACGATGTTTGTTCGTCCTATTGCTCGGTAACTAGCTAGGGACGGACGGTATGCATGTCAGACTATACATATTGTGCATATAGAATTACACCATCAAAAATAGCATAAAAGTTCAACATCGGTTTTCAACCTATAGCTCCTATACCGAGTAAAATAAATAATCAGGGTTTATTACAAAATGTAGTTTGACCTTCTACCTATCCGGCGGTATGCAAATGGTTATATGTTGCACGCACTGCACTTGATTTTTTTATGTTCAAAAATGTTCAATATCGGAAAGTACAAAAATATGCATATATGACTGCATGCGCGCCATCTATTTATTTACATATGTAGGTATTTTCAAAAATTTTCTGTTTCTGAATTATTATAATTTCCATTTTCAAATTGTTTACTTCTGCTGAAATAAATTTTAATAAAAAAAATAAAATATTAAGTTTTTTTATATAAATGTATAGAAATAAACTTCTATGTAATTGGCATTAATTTAATTTTAATATAAAATTTATTTAACACTTATTGATTGCTTGAAAATGAAAATTATACAATAATAATTCAGAAAATGAAAATATTTGAAATTAAAAATTTTGAAATTGAAATTGAAAATTACAAATGGTAAAGTAGATTCCTACACATATCATTAATTTCATTTCATACTATACCTGTTTTTTTTTTAAGTAAAAAAGAAGTACACCATCAAAAATAGCGTAAAAGTTCAACATCGGTTTTCAACCTATAGCTCCGATACCGAGTAAAATAAATAATCGAGGTTTGTTACGAAATGTAGCTTAACCTTCTACCTATCCGATGGTATGCAAATCATTAAATGCTGCACGTACTGCACATGCTTTTTTTGTGTACAAAATGTTCAACATCGGTAAGTACAAAAAAATGCATTTATGACTGCATGCGCCCCATCTATTTATTTACCTATGTAGGTATGTTGGTTAATTCAAATAATGGTGCTGACACCTGCTACAGCAAGCAAACATATCTACATGTATGGTCATCTATTTATGGGCGCCTATTAACTCTTCCTGCCATACGCTCTTTATTTGTCCTATTGCTCGGTAACCAGGTGTTTTAGAAGAGTACGGGTTGTTGCATAGTGAAGCTGGGCTCTTACCTATCCGGCGGTATATTAAACGTTATTTTGCCTCATACTGTACAAATTATTTTTTTTGTTACAAAAAGTGTTAAAAAGTATACAAGCGGTTTCCCACCCATAGCTCCGTTCCCGGGATTGATAGAAAATGGGAACTTGTTGCACGTTGTACCTTGACTCTTTACCTATGCGACGGTATGCATATGAGACTATACATATATATGTATGTACATATGTATCTTCAAAATAGCCATATTGAGGTTAGTGTTATGTATGTGCGAGCATAAAGTGCAGCAAACATATATATATGTATGGTCATCTATTTATGGGCGCTTATTAACTTTTCCTGCCACACGATCTTTGTTCGTCCTACTGCTCGGTAACCAGGTGTTTTAGAAGAGTAGGGTTTGTTGCATAGTGTAGCTGAACTCTCTGCCTATCCGGCTGTATTCTAAACTTTATTCTTCCCTCATACTGTACAAATTTTTTTGTGTTAAAAAAAGTGTTAAAAACTACACAAGCGGTTTAACCCCCATAGCTCCGTTCCCGGGCTTGATAGAAAATGAGGACTTGTTGCACATTGTACCTTGACTCTCTACCTATCCGACGGTATGCTTATGTGACTATACATACATATGTATGTATGTGTCTTCAAAATAGCCATATTGAGATGAGTGTTATGTATGTACGAGCATGAAGTGCAGCAAACATATCTACTTGTATGATCATCTATTTATGGGCGCCTATTAACTTTTCCTCCCACACGATGTTCGTTCGTCCTATTGCTCGGTAACCAGGTGTTTTAGAAGAGTACGGCTTGTTGCATGGTGTGGCTGGACTCTTTACCTATCCGGCGGTATGTATAACACACCTACATAAGTGACGAGACACAGATGTCAAATTATACATTCATATGTATGTATGTATCTTCAAAATAGCCATATTGAGATTAGTGTTATGTACCTATGTACGAGCATAAAGTCCAGCAAACATATCTACATGTATGGTCATCTATTTATGGGCGCCTATTAACTTTTCCTCCCACACGATGTTTGCTCGTCCTATTGCTCGGTAACCAGCTAGGGACGGACGGTATGCATATTAGACTATACTTACATATGTATGTAGATAAATGTATGTATGTATCTTTAAAATAGCCATATTGAGATTAGTGTTATGTATGAGCGAGTAACCAGGTGTTTTAGAAGAGTACGGTTTGTTGCATAGTGTAGCTGGACTCTTTACCTATCCGGCGGTATGCATAACATGCTTGCCGGCGTATATTGTATATACACTCAAAAAGGTGAAAAATCGATTTTTTTCAGTTATCGCCCTACTGCTCCGTTCCCAGACGTGAGAGAAAAGCGGGGTGTGTTGCACAGTGTAGGAATCTACTTTAATGTTTGTAAGTTACAATTTTCACCTTTTCAATTTTTTTATGTTACTGAGTTTTTAATTTCAAATATTTTCATTTTCTGAAATATAATATTTTTCATGTTGAAGCTAACAAGAAGTATTAAATAAATTTTAATAAAAAATAAAAATTAATCTTAATTTTTAATATACAACAATAAATACATGTAATCCATATAATTGGCGATCCTGCTCATCGAATTTTCTACAAGCTACATACAAATAATTTTTATATGATCTCTGCGGTTAACTTAACAGTTTCAATTTTTAATACATATAATCTGTGAACATTTAAACATCAGTTACAGCAAGATCAACACATCGAAGCAATTAACAAATATAGTGATTAATCAAATAAAACGAAATTTTTAAACATTTAAATTGTGAAAATCAGTTAAAAGAACTATAAAATACCGCATAATTCAAAATCTTAAAAACTATTTATCAAAATACATTTATATATAAATATAAAGAAAAACGTTCAGGAACATTGGAAGCCAGAAAAATGCTCAATCCGAAATAATATCAATTTGTTTACATCAATTTCTTCTGAAGTTTATCAATTCTATTGGAATGAAATCAAATAATTGAAGAATTTAACTTCTATCAAAATCAAGAATTACAACAATCAACAATATTATCTGTATGTAAAACTTTTAACTTTTTAAATTAATTTAATTAATTTAAATCTTAATTAATTTTTATCAAGTTTTTGTAAACTCTTTCTCCAAGCATACATAGATCACCCATTCGCACACGTAATTTTACAACAACAGAAACACAAAATGAAATCACGAACTCTAATACAGATTTAAATACAACACAAAATTTAACACAAGACATTCTTACAAATAATTTTAGACCGAATTCTAATTCCATTGAATTACCTCCGTTTTGGAATGAATGTCCTGAAGCATGGTTTTTGCTTGTTGAAGGACAATTTGAAATTAACAACATTTGTAATGAATATTAAATTTCAAAATGTTTTAATTGCTCTTCAACGAGAAACTATTTTCAAAATTATCGATGTTGTTAATCCACCTCCGTTGTCGAATAAATATGAAACAATTAAGAAAGTTCTTTGTGAGAGATTTTCTCTTAGTGAAGAAAAGAGATTAGAACAATTATTTTCAAATACTGAACTTGGTGATCGTTCACCTTCAGAGCTTTTTAGATATATGAAATCTTTAACTGGTTCAGATTCAATTGTTAATCATGAATTACTTTTCAAATTATGGATTCGTAAACTACCTCAACAAATTCAAATTCATTTAACTTCTTCTAGTAATCAAAATAAAGATGAAATTATTATTTTGGCTGATAAAATTTTCGATTTAATTCATAAACCTCAAGTATCTGCAATAACTTCAACCTTTAATAATAGTAATAATATTTTAGAACAATGTATTAAAAATTTAACTGACTTAACAACTGGAATATATCAAACTTTAAACAAAATTACAGAAGATATTAATGAATTACAAATTAGATCTAGATCTAGATCTAGAGATAGATATAGATCTAGATCAAGAAATTCATCAAGACCCAGGAATAATAATAATCAAAATAATATTTGTTGGTATCATCAAAAATTTAAGAATAATGCCTTCAAATGCGTTCAACCTTGCAATTTTAAAACAAACACAAATATTTCAAATGCAAATTCTTTAAACTAAAACGTTCCATTATGACGGTGGCTGATAATGGAAATATTAATAAACTTACACGTCGCCTTTTTATTTTCGATAAATTTAACAAACTAAATTTTTTGATTGATACAGGCGCAATCGTTTCAGTTATACCTTCTTCAAAATTCAAATCATTTAAAAGAAATTCTGACCTTAAACTTTCAGCTGCAAATGGATCTAATATAGAAACATTTGGAACAAAACTTTTAAAACTTGATTTAGGTTTAAGAAGAGATTTCGAATTTCCATTTATTATTGCTGATATTTCAACTCCAATTATTGGTACTAATTTTTTAGAAAAATTTGGAATTTTAGTAGATATCAAAAATAAAGAAATAACAGATTTAACAACAAAATTTAAAATTTCTGGATCTACTGGTTTTTGCGACATTTTCTCTCTTCGAATTCCCATTATTGAAAATAAATTTACGAATATTTTAAATGAATTTCCATCTATTACTTGTGAACCAGATTACACTAAACAAGTGCAACACCATACGGTTCACAGAATTGAAACTAAAGGGATTCTTCCTTTTTCTAAACCTCGTCGTCTTGATCCTATTAAATTAAAAATAGCAAAAACTGAATTCGAATTTTTAGTTAAAACTGGTATTTGTCGACCATCAAATTCACATACCGCATCTCCTCTTCATTTAGTTCCCAAAAAAGAACCAAATGATTGGAGACCATGTGGGGATTATAGAAGATTAAATTTTATATCTATTCCAGATCGATATCCTTTACCTCACATTCACGATTTAAATATTGATTTAAAGGATAAAACAATATTTTCAAAAATTGATTTAGTTCGTGCATATCATCAAATACCAATGGCTGAGGAAGATATACACAAAACAGCAATAACCACTCCTTTTGGAATGGTTGAATTTGTACGTATGCCTTTCAGACTTAGAAACAGTGCTCAAACATTTCAACGATTTATTAATGAAGTATTTTCTGGATTAGATTTCGTATTTGTTTACATCGATGATATTCTAGTAGTTAGTGATAATGAAGATCAACATATTGAACATTTAAAATCAGTATTTAAAAGACTTGAAAATTACAATTTAAATATTAAACCTGCAAAATGTGTTTTTGGAACAAATAAATTAAATTTTCTTAGCTATGAAATTTCAAATGAAGGGATCAGACCTTCTTTAGAACGTATTGAAACAATTTTAGATTTTGAAAAACCTCTGTCGATTAACAAATTACAAAAATTTTTAGGTATGGTAAATTATTACCATAGGTATATTAAAATGTTAGCAGCAGAATTAAGTCCTCTGCACGAAATGTTGACATTTACAATTAAAAATAAAATTAAAGAATTAAAATGGACAGATGAAACCACACAAGCTTTTGAAAATGTTAAAAAACTTTTCGCACAAAAAACTTTATTAACACATTAACCGTTAGCATATTTTTCGCGAAAATTAACTCCAACTGAAATTAATTATTCAACATTCGATAGAGAACTTTTGGCAATATATAATTCAATTAAACACTTTAAACATTTTCTCGAGAGTAGAATATTCACTGTTTACACTGATCATAAACCACTTACACATGTTCTTAATTCTAAAGCAGATAGATCTCGTCAAATCAGACATTTAGAATATATTGCCCAATTTACTAATGACATTAGATATATTTGTGGTAAAGATAATAAAATTGCTGATACTCTTTCTCGTATCCCAGAAATTAATTCAATTACAACAAAAGACATTAATTTCCAATACCTTTATGAAGAACAACAAAAATATGAAATACTTAAAAATATTATTTCAGATCAAAATGCTAATAGTAATTTAAAAGAAATTAATGCACCTATTATAAATCTCAATATTTGGTGTGATGTTACACAAACACCAAAAAAGTTACTAAGAACATAAAAACTCCAATTCAAAAGATTAATATTCCTTCTGGACGATTTGAACATATTCACATGGATTTAGTAGGACCTCTTCCAGTTTCAAAAGAGAATCGATACATATTAACAATCATTGACAGACATACTCGTTGGCCGGAAGCATATCCACTTAAAGACATTTCAGCTGTTTCTGTTGCAACTACATTTATTCAAAATTATGTTCCACGTTTCGGTATTCCACTTAATATAACGGTAGATCAAGGAACACAATTTACTTCAAAATTATTTAATGAATTAACAAAGTTATTAGGTTCTCATAAAATACACACTTCTCCATATCATCCACAGTCAAATGGAATGATTGAAAGATTTCATAGAACTTTGAAAACTGCAATTACAGCATCAAATGATTCAGTTCATTGGTCTGAAATTTTACCGTGGATTCTTTTAGGTTTACGAACAGCGATTAAAGAAGATTTAAAATGTTCTTCAGCTGAATTAGTTTATGGTCAAACACTGAGGCTTCCGGGTGAACTTATTGTTTCCAATAATAATTATAATAGCGAAATCGAAAATACAAATGAAATTCTTTCTAAATTAAGAAAACATTTCTCACTTGTTCGATCGAAAGTAATACATCATAATAAAGAAAATAGTTTCATTCCTAAAAATTTAAGTACTTGTGAATACGTATTTGTTAAAGTTATTCATAAGTCTAATCTTCAACCTCCTTATGAAGGACCATTTAAAGTTATATCCAAACATAACAAAACTTTTGAAATACAATATGGAAATAAAATTAAAACAGTATCAATAGATTTACTTAAACCTGCAAACATTATGTCAACCACTTCTTCACGAAACACAACTACACTGATAAACACCAAACAAAAAAGTTACATTTAATCTTAATTAATATTAATAAATATGCGTTTCACTGGAGGGGGAGTAAATGTAGGAATCTACTTTAATATTTGTAACTTACAATTTTCACCTTTTCAATTTTTTTATGTTACTGAATTTTTAATTTCAAATATTTTCATTTTCTGAAATATAATATTTTTCATTTTGAAGCTAACAAGAGGTATAAAATAAATTTTAATAAAAAACAAAAATTAATCTTAATTTTTAATATACAACAATAAAAACATGTAATCCATACACAGTATAGCTGGACTTTTTGCCTACTCTTCGGTATATTAGCCGTTATTTTTCCCTCATACAGTACAAGTTTTTTTTTTATTAAAAAAAGTATTAAAAAGTACACAATCGGTTTCCCACCCATAGCTCCGTTCCCGGGCTTGATAGAAAATTGGGACTTGTTGCACATTGTACCTTGACTCTCTACGTACGCGAGGGTATGCATATGAGACTATACATACATATGTATGTAGATATATGTATGTATGTATCTTCAAATAGCCATATTGAGATAAGTGTTATGTATGTACAAGCATAAATGGTATATACACTTAAAAATATTTCGATGAACACAAAAAAGTGGATAATCGAATTTTTTCAGTTATCGCCCTACTGCTCCGTTCCCGGACGTGAGAGATAAGCGAGGTTTGTTGCACAGTATAGCTGGACTTTTTGCCTACCCGACAATGTATTAACCGTTATTTTGCCCTCCCACTGCACAAGTTTTTTGTTTTGTTAAAAAATAGTATTAAAAAGTACACAATCGGTTTCCCACCCATAACTCCGTTCCGGGGCTTGATAGAAATTGGGGACTTTTTGCGCATTGTACCTTGACTCTCTGTCCATCCGACGGTATGCATATCATTACTTTCATTTCATACTATACATGCTTTTCTTTAAGTAAACAAGAATTACACCATCAAAAATAGCATAAAAGTTCAACATCGGTTTTCATCCTGTAGCTCCGATACCGAGTAAAATAAATAATCAGGGTTTATTACAAAATGTAGTTTGACCTTCTACCTATCCGGCGGTATGCAAATCATTATAAGTTGCACGCACTGCACATGCTTTTTTTTATGTTCAAAAATGTTCAACACCGGTAAGTACAAAAATATGCACCATATGACTGCATGTGCGCCATCTATTTATATACCTATGTATGTTCGTTAATTCAAATAATGGTGATGATACCTGCTACAGCAAGCGTACCAATTGTGTATGAGCGTTAAATAGTAGCGATATCACTAGCTAAAAGTTGCTGTCACCAGCTAAAAGTTGGAAGTTAAGGCAGAGCATATACATCTACACACCTACATAAGTGACGAGATACAGATGTCAGACTATACATACATATGTATGTAGACAAATTTATGTACATATGTATCTTCAAAATAGCCATATTGAGATTAGTGTTATGTATGTGCGGGCAGAAAGTCCAGCAAACATATCTACATGTATGGTCATCTATTTATGGGCCCCTATTAACTTTTCCTCCCACACGATGTTTATTCGTCCTATTGCTCGGTAACCAGGGGTTTTAGAAGAGTACGGTTTGATGCACAGTATAGCTGGACGGTATATTAACCGTTATTTTTCCCTTAAACAGTACAAACTTTTTTTTATTAAAAAAAGTATTAAAAAGTACACAATCGGTTTCCCGCCCATAGCTCCGTTCCCGGGTTTGATAGAAAATTGGGACTTTTTGCACCTTTTACCTTGACTCTCTATACGACGCTATGCATACCATTACTTTGATTTCATACTATATATTAACCGTTATTTTTCCCTCATACTGTACAAGTTTTTTTTTTGTTAAAAAAAGTGTTAAAAAGTACACAATCGGTTTCCCACCCATAGCTCCGTTCCCGGGCTTGATAGAAAATGGGGACTTGTTGCACATTGTACCTTGACTCTCTACCTATCCGAATCTACTTTAACATTTGTAACTTTTCAATTTTTATGTTTCTGAATTTTTAATTTCAAATATATTCATTTTCTGAATTATTATAGTTTTCATTTTTGAATTGTTTACTTCTGGTGAAATAAATTTTATTTCAAGAAAAATAACATATTAAATTTTTTTATATAAATATATAGAAATAAACTTCTATATAATTGGCATTAACATTTTATTTTTATTATAAAATTTATTTAACACTCATTGATTGCTTGAAAATTAAAATTATAATAATTCAGAAAATGAAAATATTTGAAATTAAAATTCAGTTGCATAAAAATTTAAAAGTTGAAAATTGTAAGTTACAAATGTTAAAATAGATTCCTACACATATCATTACTTTCATTTCATACCATACATGTTTTTTTTTAGTAAAAAAGAAGTACACTATCAAAAATAGCATAAAAGCTCAACATCGGTTTTCAACCTGTAGCTCCGATACCGAGTAAAATAAATAATCGAGGTTTGTTACAAAATGTAGTTTGACCTTCTACCTATCCGACGGTATGCAAATTATTATATGCTGCACGACATGCCCCTGTTTTTTTTTAATTTCAAAAATGTTCGACACCGGTAAGTACAAATGACTGCATGCGCGCCATCTATTTTTTTACCTATGTATGCTCGTTAATTCAAATATTCGTGCTGACACCAATAGTGTATGAGCGTTCAATAGTAGCGATATCACTAGCAAGAAGTTGCTGTCACTGAAAGTTGGAAGTTAAGACAGAGCATATACATCTACACACCTACATAAGTGACGAGATACAGATGTCAGACTATACATACATATGTATGTAGATATATTTATGGATGTATCTTCAAAATAGCCATATTGAGATTAGTGTTATGTATGTGCGAGCATAGTGTGGAGCAAACCTATCTACATGTATGGTCATCTACTTTTGGGCGCCTATTAACTTTTCCTGCCACACGATGTTTGTTCGTACTACTGCTCGGTAACCAGGTGTTTTAGAAGAGTACGGTTTTCTGCATAGTATAGCTGGACTCTTTACCTATCCGGCGGTATATTCAACGTCATTTTTCCCTCATACTGTACAAGCTTTTTTTATGTTAAAAAAGTGTTAAAAGGACACAAGCGGTTTCCCACCCATAGCTCCGTTCCCGGGCTTGATAGAAAATGGGGACTTGTTGCACATTGTACCTTGACTCTCTACCTATCCGACGGTATGCATATGAGACTATACATACATATGTATGTAAATAAATGTATGTATGTATCTTCAAATAGCCATATTGAGATAAGTGTTATGTATATACGAGCATAAATGGTATATACACTTAAAAATATTTCGATGAACACAAAAAAGTGGATAATCGAATTTTTTCAGTTATCGCCCTACTGCTCCGTTCCCGGACGTGAGAGATAAGTGGGGTTTGTTGCACAGTAAAGCTGGACCTTTTGCCAACCCGACGGTATATTAGCCGTTTTTTTTCCCTCCCACTGCACAAGTTTTTTTTTTTTTTTTGGTAAAAAAGTATTAAAAAGCACACAATCGGTTTCCCACTCATCGCTCCGTTCCCCGGCTTGATAGAAAATGAAGACTTGTTGCACCTTGTACCTTGACTCTCTACCTATCCGAAGGGAATGCATAACATTACTTTCATTTCATACTATACATGCTTTTATTAAGTAAACAAGAATTACACCATCAAAAATAGCATAAAAGTTCAACATCGGTTTTCAACCTATAGCTCCGGCACCGAGTAAAATAAATAATCAGGGTTAATTACAAAATGTAGTTTGACCTTCTACCTATCCGACGGTATGCAAATGGTTATATGTTGCACGCACTGCACTTGCTTTTTTTATGTTCAAAAATGTTCAATATCGGAAAGTACAAAAATATGCATATGTATATGACTGCATGCGCGCCATCTATTTATTTACATATGTAGGTATTTTCAAAAATTTTCTGTTTCTGAATTATTATAATTTCCATTTTCAAATTGTTTACTTCTGCTGAAATAAATTTTAATAAAAAAAAATAAAATATTAAGTTTTTTTATATAAATGTATAGAAATAAACTTCTATGTAATTGGCATTAATTTAATTTTAATATAAAATTTATTTAACACTTATTGATTGCTTGAAAATGAAAATTATACAATAATAATTCAGAAAATGAAAATATTTGAAATTAAAAATTTTGAAATTGAAATTGAAAATTACAAATGGTAAAGTAGATTCCTACACATATCATTAATTTCATTTCATACTATACCTGTTTTTTTTTTAAGTAAAAAAGAAGTACACCATCAAAAATAGCGTAAAAGTTCAACATCGGTTTTCAACCTATAGCTCCGATACCGAGTAAAATAAATAATCGAGGTTTGTTACGAAATGTAGTTTGATCTTCTACCTATCCGACGGTATGCAAATCATTACATGCTGCACGCACTGCACATGTTTTTTTATGTACAAAATGTTCAACGGTAAGTACAAAAAAATGTATTTATGACTGCATGCGCCCCATCTATTTATTTACCTATGTAGGTATGTTGGTTAATTCAAATAATGGTGCTGACACCTGCTACAGCAAGCAAACATATCTACATGTATGGTCATCTATTTATGGGCGCCTATTAACTCTTCCTGCCACACGCTCTTTATTTGTCCTATTGCTCGGTAACCAGGTGTTTTCGAAGAGTACGGGTTGTTGCATAGTGTAGCTGGGCTCTTTACCTATCCGGCGGTATATTAAACGTTATTTTGCCCTCATACTGTACAAATTATTTTTTTTTTTGTTATAAAAAGTGTTAAAAAGTATACAAGCGGTTTCCCACCCATAGCTCCGTTCCCGGGATTGATAGAAAATGGGGACTTGTTGCACATTGTACCTTGACTCTCTACCTATCCGACGGTATGCTGATGACACTATACATACATATGTATATATGTATCTTCAAAATAGCCATATTGAGATTAGTGTTATGTATGTGCGGGCAGAAAGTCCAGCTAACATATCTACATGTATGGTCATCTATTTATGGGCCCCTATTAACTTTTCCTCCCACACGATGTTTATTCGTCCTATTGCTCGGTAACCAGGGGTTTTAGAAGAGTACGGTTTGATGCACAGTATAGCTGGACGGTATATTTTTTGTGTTAGTTAGTGTTATGTATGTACGAGTATGAAGTGCAGCAAACATATCTACATGTATGGTCATCTATTTATGGGCGCCTATTAACTTTGCCTCTCACACGATGTCTGTGCGTCCTCTTGCTCGGTAACCAGATGTTTTGGAAGAATACGGTTTGTTGCATAGTGTAGCTAGACTCTTTACCTATCCGGCGGTATGCATATTCAGTTATCGCCCTACTGCTCCGTTCCCGGACGTGAGAGAAAAGCGGGGTGTGTTGCACAGTTTAGCTGGACTTTTTGCCTACTCGTCGGTATATTAACCGTTATTTTTCCCTCATACTCTACAAGTTTTTTTTTTATTAAAAAAAGTATTAAAAAGTACACAATCGGTTTCCCACCCATAGCTCCGTTCCCGGGTTTGATAGAAAATTGGGACTTTTTGCACATTGTACCTTGACTCTTTACGTATACGACGCTATGCACATCAATACTTTGATTTCATACTATATATTAACCGTTATTTTTCCCTCATACAGTACAAGTTTTTTTTTGGTTAAAAAAAATTTTTTAAATTAAACAATCGGTTTCTCACCCATATCTCCGTTCCCGGGTTTGATAGAAAATGGGGACTTGTTGCACATTGTACCTTGACTCTATACCTATCCGAATCTACTTTAACATTTGTAACTTACAATTTTCAACTTTTCAATTTTTATGTTACTAAATTTTTAATTTCAAATAATTACATTTTCTGAATTATTGTAGTTTTCATTTTCAAATTGTTTACTTCTGGTGAAATAAATTTTATTTAAAGAAAAATAACATATAAAATTTTCTTATATAAATATATAGAATTAAACTTCTATATAATTGGCATTAATATTTTATTTTTAATATAAAACTTATTTAACACTTATTGAGTGCTTGAAAATGAAAATTATAATAATTCAGAAAATGAAAATATTTGAACTTAAAAATTCTGTAACATAAAAATTGAAAAGTTGAAAATGGTAAGTTACATTTGTTAAAGTAAATTCCTACACATACCTATTATTACTTTCATTTCACACATACATGTTTTTTTAAGTTAAAAAGAAGTACACCATCAAAAATATCATAAAAGTTCAACATCGGTTTTCAACCTAAAGCTCCGTTTACTTCTGGTGAAATAAATTTAAAAAAAAAATAAAATATTAAATTTTTTTTGTATAAATATATAGAAATAAACTTCTATATGATTGGCATTAATATTTTATTTTTAATATAAAATTTATTTAACACTCATTGATTGCTTGAAAATGAAAATTATAATAATTCAGAAAATGAAAATATTTGAAGCTAAAAATTCAGTAACAACATAGTTGAAAATTGTAACGTTTAAATTTTTATGTTACTGAATTTTTAATTTCAAATATTTTCATTTTTTTCCTACAGCAAGCGTGCCAATTGTGTATTCAATAGTAGCGATATCACTAGCTAAAAGTTGGAAGTTAAGACAGACTGTATACATCTACACACCTACATAAGTGGCGAGATACAGATGTCAGACTATACATACATATGTACACCTATGTAGATAAATTTATGTATGTATCTTCAAAATAAAATTAGTGTTATTTATGTGCGAGCATAAACTCCAGCAAACATATCTACATGTATGGTCATCTATTTATGGGCGCCTATTAACTTTTCCTCCCACACGATGTTTCTTCGTCCTATTGTTGCATGGTGTATCTGTACTCTTTACCTATCCGGCGGTATGCATAACATGCTTTTCCGCGTATATGGTATTGATATTACCACAGAGCAGTATCTTTTAACTCTTACCACTGGTGGGGTAAATTATAAGACTTTCTTTGCGGGAGAATCAATTCGTTCTGATCTTATTTCAATAATTTCCCGGTTTATATACAAATTCTTAAAACTATCCTTATCGACTAATTATACATGTTTGTGTGCATATCTATGTTGACACTCCAGTGCCATATTTATGTTTTTGTGCATAAGACTAAATAATCATACATATGTGTATGCACTTGAATGCATTTTAGGTTTACTGTTTACAATGTATTCCTTAAATTTCAAGTTATCTGTTTGATAGAAAGAATGCCCTGTGCTGGAATTTCCATTATTTCCGTTTTCCTATTTCCGCAGTCTAAGTGTAGCGTAGAATTTTGGAATATTTGATAAATCCATTTATTTTCTTGGAATAGTTCAATCCATATGGGAGCTTTGTTTATTTCCTCATATTGGCAGTCTGCAAGGCTTCCTTTCAGCAGTGGAGATAACTCACAAGTCTGATGCAGAGCAGGTTGCCATGGCATGGGTGATTGTTCAAACTTCTGGTGCATTTATTCAATTGTGCCTGTGATATTAAAAAATATGAATTTAGACCAAAGTTATAAATCAAAAATTCATTTCTTGGTTTTATCTTTATGATTTTTCCTTTGTGCTTAAATGGAATCGGTATTAATTTGTAGATTTCTGAAGATTCGCTCTGTATGAGCGGTACTTCTGCCTTAATTACCAACTTGTTGTCAATAATCAGTCCATGTGCTCTCAAAAGGTTGTATACATTACGTAGTTGGCTGTTTTCTTGCTGCCCAGGTATTTGTAGTTTTGATGGTAACTTTTCTCTAATGAGCGTCAATTCTTTGCTGAGTTGTGTAGGAGTTATCAGCGCAGGGTTAATTCGTCCATCGTTCAAATCAATTAATAACTCAATTATGGAATTTTGAATCTTTTCACATTCACCCAATAGAATAGTAACTTGTGTTATTAGCATCTGGAACTGGATCGCCATTTTATCTCTGTTTATATTTTTGATGATTTCCGACAGATATTTGTTTATTTGTGTGTTTATTTTTGTGAATTGCATATTCACATTCAACATTTTTGTTTATTATGTTTGTCGTAGAATTTATCAATGACACTTGAACTTTCAATCTTTCTTTGATATTTTGTTGGTTGTTGAGCAGTGTTCTAAGATTTGACTCTATTTGTTCTTGATTGTCTTCATCCATTAACCCGAATAATACATTGTAAATGGAGCCAATCCATTCTAATGGTGCTCTTCGTTGCCTATTGTTATACACAATCAAATTGTGATTGCGTTTTATTGTTTCATAACGCCTTTCTATAGATAAAGGTTAAATTTTCAAGGGCCGATGTTGATTTTGAATAAAACACAAACTATTTAGGAAATTATTGAAATTTTATTTTATTATGATATATTGGTATTACTCAATTATGTATGTAACAAAATATCGGCCAAATGAGCGCCGCGACCTCGGCGGCACACCTCCATACGATGGTCCAAATTTTCGATGACGCTGAGGCATAATGGAGTTTCTATGCCGTTAATTTGCCGAATTATCTCATCCTTTAGCTCTTGAATTGTTGCTGGCTTATCGACGTACACCTTTTCTTTCAAATAACCCCAGAGAAAAAAGTCCAACGGTGTCAAATCACATGATCTTGGGGGCCAATTGACATCGCCATTAGGTGAGATAACACGGCCATTGAATTTGTTGCGCAAAAGAGCCATTGTTTCGTTAGCTGTGTGGCAAGTGGCACCGTCCTGCTGAAACCACATATCGTCCACATCCATATCTTCCAATTGTGGCCATAAAAAATTCGTTATCATCTCACGATAGCGAACACCATTCACAGTAACTGCCTGACCGGCCTCATTTTGGAAAAAATACGGCCCGATGATGCCGCCAGCCCACAAACCGCACCAAACAGTCACTCTTTGTGGGTGCATTGGTTTTTCGACAATCACTCTTGGATTCTCATTCGCCCAAATGCGGCACTTCTGTTTATTGACGAATCCACTGAGGTGAAAATGTGGCTCATCACTGAAGATGATTTTCTTCGAAAATTTTCATAATAAGTCTAGATAACTTTAACACGTTGTTGGATTGTGTATCTCTCCATGGTTCAAATTGAGTAAGTCTGAAATAGAGAAATGTCAAATTAAATTCGGAAAAAAACTTGGCGTTTAGGTGTGGTTCACATTCAACATCGGCCCTTACAATTTAATTACCCTTTATAACTGTGCATGCTTCCTCAAATTCTGATAACAGGCTGCAATGACTCGTTATGCGGTTCATATTCATATTCATTTGGTATCATATTCATTTGCTCAAAATATGAGTGTAGATCATAGTATATTACCAAATCCCAAGTTGAGGTTATGACATCCATCTTTCCCAGTGAATCCAAATATATGGCTGAGTTGTCTGGAAGTTGGGAAATTACTCCATTACTTTCTGTGTGACTGCCGACTGCTTTGACTGCATTATTTGACTTTATGTAAAACAGTAATATGAGTATAAACGCAAATATGTTTTTATTTGTCATTTGTTTTAGCGATTTCGTTGTTCTTAGTGTAGTGAATACTTGTTTTCTTGCTTCATCCGTTGATTTTTCCTGACTGATATCTGACGATGTAACCAAGGGACATAATTTATGGATTGGTCGTTTCAGCACACTATTCTGTAGTTTAAGCGTTACTACACGAACTTTTCCATCTCGTCCTGGGTTACATTCTATAACTCTACCAAGCGGCCATTTAGCTGGTTGAGTATTTTCATCTTTTATGATTACAACGTCACCTTTCTTTAGATTTTGTTTTGACGTTTTCCACTTGTTTCTTTGCTGAAGTGTGTGTAGGTATTCATCCTTCCCACGTTTCCAGAAATCACGCTGGATTTTTTGTATTATCTTCCATTTGTTCAAAGTGGATATATTTATGTTAGATTCGGCAGTTGGTACGGATATTAATGGTCTCCCAATAAGAAAATGGCCTGGAGTCAAAGCGTTTATTCCGTTTTCATCATTTAAAGCATATAATGGCCGTGAGTTTAATGATGCCTCAATCTGTGCTAATACGGTTGACATCTCCTCAAAAGTCAGCTTTGTTTCTCCAATTGCTCTTTTTAGATGAAATTTCATCCCTTTCACACCAGCTTCCCATATTCCGCCAAAATGTGGCCCTGCCGGGGGGATAAAATGCCAAGAGATTGCTTCATTGGCTAAGATTGGTGCAACTTCACAATTTTGTTGTATTGCTTTTTTAAATCGCTATCAAGCCATCTGTTAGCACCCACGAAATTGGTTCCATTGTCAGAGTAAATATGCAGAGATTTACCTCGTCTGCCAAAAAATCTTCTCAGTGCCGCCAGAAATGCTTCTGTTGATAAATCGCTAACAGCTTCCAAATGTATGGCTTTGGTCGAAAGACAAACAAATACAGCGATGTATTCCTTGAATGATTTTTGTCCTCGCCCTTTAGAACACCTCTTTTGAAAAGGTCCGGCATAGTCTACTGAGGTATAAGTAAAGGGACTGGATGTCGACACTCTGAAGAATGGAAGATCACCCATGAGTTGTGTTGTAGCATTTTGCTTGAATCGTATGCATTTACAACAGATAAGTATACAATGTTTCACTGCATTTTTTAATCCAATTATCCAGTATTGCCGCCTGATGACTGCTTCTGTTAGCCGATTTCCACCATGTATGGTTGTAAGATGAGCATCTTTGATTATTAATGTTGTCAAATTTGTTTTTGAATTTGTTAGCCTACCTCCTACTCTTATTATGCCATTTTCATCCAAGAAGGGGTTAAGGTTTGCTATTTTGCTAGAACTATTTACTGGTTTTCCATTATACAGTTTGCTCATTTCTTTTTTAAAGGTTTTCCTCTGCGTTTGGCAAATAATCGTCGAAGTTGCTGCTTGAAGTTCCTCAGCCGATAGATGTGAAAATTTGCGTGTTTTCTTTTTTATACGAAAGCGTAAAATGTATGCTGCCACTCTTTGTAGTTTTAACCAACTTGAATATTTGTTAATTAAATTGTCCATGAAAGAATCTTGATTTTTCGACGTCAATAAAACCGTTACTTTGTTGTATTCTTTTATCATTGTTGATTCTTGTTTTTCTGTTGATGAAAGCCATTTGGGTCCGCTCCACCAAATATCCATATTTAATAATTTGGGAGGGGGTATACCTCTTGACGCCACATCTGCTGGATTATCTTTCGTGCTCACGTGTCTCCAGGTTATTTGTGGAATAAGTTTTTTAATTTCTTCTACTCGATTTCTAAAGAATTTATCTTTGTTCTTCGGAATTGCAATCCAGCCCAGGGTTATTGTTGAAAACCTATATGCATAAGCGATATGGTCCCTTGCGATGATCACACAAATTTTATTCATCAATTTTGCTAGTAAATGAGCAGCACAGAGTTCAAGCTTGGGCAAAGTCTTCCGATTTTTTAATTGATTAACTTTCGTTTTGGCAGTTAAAAGTTTTACGGAATAGCCAACTTTTACATATATTACTGCAGCGTACGCCTTTTCAGAAGCATCACCGAAACCATGAATTTCTACTTTACAATCCATATTAGTTTCAATCCAGCGTGGAATACGTACTTCTTCCAATGTGCCAACAGTGTCAATAAACAGCTTCTATTCGTTTTGTAGATCGTCAGAGAGCGGGTCATCCCATCCAGTCTTTTCAATCCAAAGTTTTTGCATGTATAATTTCGCGACCACAGCGATTTGTGACAAAATACTTCTTTTTGTCATTTTCTTTGGCATTCCCAGATTAGTTCTGAACTGGAACTGATCTTGCTTTGAGTCCCAGTATAGCCCAAGTATTTTCACTGCTTCATTTTCTTTTATTTGAATTATTTCATTTTCTCCAATGTTGGTGATATTTTTGGTTATATTGTCGCAATTCGATAGCCATTTCCTCAAATGAAATCCAAATAACTGAAGATGCTTGCTGATTTCTTTTTGGATCATAATACATTGGTTAACCGAATCTCCACCAGTCATGAGATCATCCATATAAAAATCTTCCTTTATGATTTTTTGTAACCATTTGTTTTCACTTGAACACTTGTTGGCAATTTCAAATAATGTGCGCACTGCTAAATATGGTGCTGAAGCGGTACCATATGTCACTGTCGTCAATTCGTATTCCTCTATCTTATCTGAAGGATGTTCCCGCCACAAAATTCGATGATACACTTGATCTTTTTTTGAAATTTTAATTTGCCGGAACATTTTTTCAACATCGGCTGTGATTACTATTTTCCATAGTCTCCACTTGAGAATGATATCAAATATCATATTCAATACATCCCTTTGAAGTTTGGGTCCTGTCAACATGATATCATTTAGGCACTTTCCATTTGAAGTTTTTGCTGACGCATCAAAGACAACACGAAGTTTTGTAGTTAATTTTTCTTCGCGTATAACAACCTGGTGTGGCAAGTAATATTTTCCATTTACCTTCTCGTTTGCTATTATCATATGCCCAAGGTTTTGGTACTCGTGAATGAATTCTTTGTAATCATTGCAAAGTTTTTCACTTTTTTTGAGTTTTGCTTCCGTGGATAACAGCCGAGCAATTGCCTGCTTACTAGAGTCACCCAGCTCCATGTCGTCTTTAAATGGAATTTCCACAATGAATCGTCCGTCTGCATCTTGTTTAGTGGTTTCCTCCAACTTTTTTAAACATATTTCGTCTTCCACTTTAGTTTTATCATCTTGTTCTTCCTCTAGCTCCCAAAATCTTTCAAGGTTGGTTACTGCCGATGTAATTTTGCTTGGTTTCTTTTGCTTAATTATTCCAGATAAAATCCAACCAAATTTCGTAGCCTGTGCAAGAACTCCATTGTGTTTTCTTATGCCTTTTTCTATTATTCTGCTAAATATATCACCACCAATCACCATGTCAATTCTATCAGTTTTGTTAAATAATGGGTCAGCAAGAGTGTAGTTTTCCCATTTTTTAAAACTGAATCTAAAAGATTGATCAGGTTGTGCAGTTGTAAGATATGGTAAAATTACGGCATCCACTTCTTCGACGTGTTGACTTAGAAAACGAGGTGTAATTTGTATTTTAATTTTAAATTTTGATTCACCAACCACAATACCTCCTAGGCCACGAAGCTTTGTCATCTCTTTTTTCTTTGATATACCTAGTATCTGTGCTGCTTCTTCAGAAATTGATGTTATTTGTGATCCTTGATCAATAAGAGCCCTTAATAATATGTGCTCACCATTTGCAGCTTTTGCTCTTACTTGAGCTGTGGCTAGAACTACTGTTGTTGAATCTGCTTTTGTAGACATTGCAGACTTCTTTTGAACGTTTTCGAAGTGCAGGAGCTCATGATAACTGCTGATATTGCATATTTTGCAATTCATATAAACGGTGTAAACACCTGTAGCAGAGTTTATTGGTTTTGGCATATTTATGTCTTTCATTGGTTGATATGCCCTTGAAACTTCGACATTCTGTTATATTATGATTTGATATTTTGCAGTAAGTGCACTGCCTGACTGGATACCTCGCATTTGTCGACGTGTGGTTCGCCTTAAATAAGTGCTGCTTTCGGAATTTGTGACTTTGCTCCTTTTTAGCTGCAGCTTTTAATGTTTGGAAGTGTTGATCCAGAAAATCTCTAATATCAGATAATGTCTGCACCTCTCTGGTCTTTTTCACCGTTTGCTCATATAATTTGAGTCCATCTTTGTCCAGCTTCCGAGCTATGACTCGAGCAATATATGGATCTGCGTTTTCAATTTGTATTCCTAGTGACTGTATTGCGTTAAGACACTCATTTGTAGTATCGAGCAATTGCCTTACGCTTTCAGCATTGTCACTATTTATATGTGGTTGATCCATTATTCTGTCCCACTGTGTTGTGAATAAAATACGTTTATTATCGTATCTTTGTTTAAGTAGACTCCATGCTGAGGTATAAGTAAAGGGACTGGATGTCGACACTCTGAAGAATGGAAGATCACCCATGAGTTGTGTTGTAGCATTTTGCTTGAATCGTATGCATTTACAACAGATAAGTATACAATGTTTCACTGCATTTTTTAATCCAATTATCCAGTATTGCCGCCTGATGACTGCTTCTGTTAGCCGATTTCCACCATGTATGGTTGTAAGATGAGCATCTTTGATTATTAATGTTGTCAAATTTGTTTTTGAATTTGTTAGCCTACCTCCTACTCTTATTATGCCATTTTCATCCAAGAAGGGGTTAAGGTTTGCTATTTTGCTAGAACTATTTACTGGTTTTCCATTATACAGTTTGCTCATTTCTTTTTTAAAGGTTTTCCTCTGCGTTTGGCAAATAATCGTCGAAGTTGCTGCTTGAAGTTCCTCAGCCGATAGATGTGAAAATTTGCGTGTTTTCTTTTTTATACGAAAGCGTAAAATGTATGCTGCCACTCTTTGTAGTTTTAACCAACTTGAATATTTGTTAATTAAATTGTCCATGAAAGAATCTTGATTTTTCGACGTTAATAAAACCGTTACTTTGTTGTATTCTTTTATCGTTGTTGATTCTTGTTTTTCTGTTGATGAAAGCCATTTGGGTCCGCTCCACCAAATATCCATATTTAATAATTTGGGAGGGGGTATACCTCTTGACGCCACATCTGCTGGATTATCTTTCGTGCTCACGTGTCTCCAGGTTACTTGTCGAATAAGTTTTTTAATTTCTTCTACTCGATTTCTAAAGAATTTATCTTTGTTCTTCGGAATTGCAATCCAGCCCAGGGTTATTGTTGAAAACCTATATGCATAAGCGATATGGTCCCTTGCGATGATCACACAAATTTTATTCATCAATTTTGCTAGTAAATGAGCAGCACAGAGTTCAAGCTTGGGCAAAGTCTTTCGATTTTTTAATGGATTAACTTTCGTTTTGGCAGTTAAAAGTTTTACGGAATAGCCAACTTTTACATATATTACTGCAGCGTACGCCTTTTCAGAAGCATCACCGAAACCATGAATTTCTACTTTACAATCCATATTAGTTTCAATCCAGCGTGGAATACGTACTTCTTCCAATGTGCCAACAGTGTCAATAAACAGCTTCCATTCGTTTTGTAGATCGTCAGAGAGCGGGTCATCCCATCCAGTCTTTTCAATCCAAAGTTTTTGCATGTATAATTTCGCGACCACAGCGATTTGTGACAAAATACTTTTTTTTGTCATTTTCTTTGGCATTCCCAGATTAGTTCTGAACTGGAACTGATCTTGCTTTGAGTCCCAGTATAGCCCAAGTATTTTCACTGCTTCATTTTCTTTTATTTGAATTATTTCATTTTCTCCAATGTTGGTGATATTTTTGGTTATATTGTCGCAATTCGATAGCCATTTCCTCAAATGAAATCCAAATAACTGAAGATGCTTGCTGATTTCTTTTTGGATCATAATACATTGGTTAACCGAATCTCCACCAGTCATGAGATCATCCATATAAAAATCTTCCTTTATGATTTTTTGTAACCATTTGTTTTCACTTGAACACTTGTTGGCAATTTCAAATAATGTGCGCACTGCTAAATATGGTGCTGAAGCGGTACCATATGTCACTGTCGCCAATTCGTATTCCTCTATCTTATCTGAAGGATGTTCCCGCCACAAAATTCGATGATACACTTGATCTTTTTTTTGAAATTTTAATTTGCCGGAACATTTTTTCAACATCGGCTGTGATTACTATTTTCCATAGTCTCCACTTGAGAATGATATCAAATATCATATTCAATACATCCCTTTGAAGTTTGGGTCCTGTCAACATGATATCATTTAGGCACTTTCCATTTGAAGTTTTTGCTGACGCATCAAAGACAACACGAAGTTTTGTAGTTAATTTTTCTTCGCGTATAACAACCTGGTGTGGCAAGTAATATTTTCCATTTACCTTCTCGTTTGCTATTATCATATGCCCAAGGTTTTGGTACTCGTGAATGAATTCTTTGTAATCATTGCAAAGTTTTTCACTTTTTTTGAGTTTTGCTTCCGTGGATAACAGCCGAGCAATTGCCTGCTTACTAGAGTCACCCAGCTCCATGTCGTCTTTAAATGGAATTTCCACAATGAATCGTCCGTCTGCATCTTGTTTAGTGGTTTCCTCCAACTTTTTTAAACATATTTCGTCTTCCACTTTAGTTTTATCATCTTGTTCTTCCTCTAGCTCCCAAAATCTTTCAAGGTTGGTTACTGCCGATGTAATTTTGCTTGGTTTCTTTTGCTTAATTATTCCAGATAAAATCCAACCAAATTTCGTAGCCTGTGCAAGAACTCCATTGTGTTTTCTTATGCCTTTTTCTATTATTCTGCTAAATATATCACCACCAATCACCATGTCAATTCTATCAGTTTTGTTAAATAATGGGTCAGCAAGAGTGTAGTTTTCCCATTTTTTAAAACTGAATCTAAAAGATTGATCAGGTTGTGCAGTTGTAAGATATGGTAAAATTACGGCATCCACTTCTTCGACGTGTTGACTTAGAAAACGAGGTGTAATTTGTATTTTAATTTTAAATTTTGATTCACCAACCACAATACCTCCTAGGCCACGAAGCTTTGTCATCTCTTTTTTCTTTGATATACCTAGTATCTGTGCTGCTTCTTCAGAAATTGATGTTATTTGTGATCCTTGATCAATAAGAGCCCTTAATAATATGTGCTCACCATTTGCAGCTTTTGCTCTTACTTGAGCTGTGGCTAGAACTACTGTTGTTGAATCTGCTTTTGTAGACATTGCAGACTTCTTTTGAACGTTTTCGAAGTGCAGGAGCTCATGATAACTGCTGATATTGCATATTTTGCAATTCATATAAACGGTGTAAACACCTGTAGCAGAGTTTATTGGTTTTGGCATATTTATGTCTTTCATTGGTTGATATGCCCTTGAAACTTCGACATTCTGTTATATTATGATTTGATATTTTGCAGTAAGTGCACTGCCTGACTGGATACCTCGCATTTGTCGACGTGTGGTTCGCCTTAAATAAGTGCTGCTTTCGGAATTTGTGACTTTGCTCCTTTTTAGCTGCAGCTTTTAATGTTTGGAAGTGTTGATCCAGAAAATCTCTAATATCAGATAATGTCTGCACCTCTCTGGTCTTTTTCACCGTTTGCTCATATAATTTGAGTCCATCTTTGTCCAGCTTCCGAGCTATGACTCGAGCAATATATGGATCTGCGTTTTCAATTTGTATTCCTAGTGACTGTATTGCGTTAAGACACTCATTTGTAGTATCGAGCAATTGCCTTACGCTTTCAGCATTGTCACTATTTATATGTGGTTGATCCATTATTCTGTCCCACTGTGTTGTGAATAAAATACGTTTATTATCGTATCTTTGTTTAAGTAGACTCCATGCTGCTTCATAATTTTCCGTTGATATCTGTAAATGTTATATCAACCTTGCAGCTTCACCCTTCAAACAATTGCGCAGGCGTAACATTTTTTCTGAGCTTGATAATTGCTCAATTTTGTGAACCATATCTTGGAACACATTGTAAAAGTTAGCCCATTCTTTTGTATCGCCATAAAATGTTGCAATTTTTAATTTTTCTAATTCAAAATTTGGCCTATAATTTACTTTAGGTTCTTTTAACTCTATACATCTTTCCAAATGTCTCATATTTTCGAAATATTCTTCTCCTACCTTCTTATAGGCATCTTCAATATGAGCACTGAAGTATTTTGAGAATTCATTCCTGTACGCATTTTTTATGTCGTCGAATAAACTTTCCAATTGTTTGATTTGGTATTTACTGATTGTGCTCTCGAAGCGCATATCAGTCAATTTATTTGTTAAATCTTGAATTTTCATCATGAAAATTTCAATTTTTGGATCACTCATGTGTTTTGTTTGTGGTGCTGTTGTTGGTGTTTGTTGCATGCGCACATTTCTTGTTTGCAATGATACTTCATCATTGAGGGAGCGTGTGAATCCTTGTATTATTTCATCTATTTGTATTCTTATGGCATTGTACGTATCTTGTTTAAAATAGTCTTCATTGCCAATGCCATCCGCTAAAAGTTTTTCGTTATTTGCATCTAATACCTTTTGGAATTTTTCAACCGATTTTATGATATCTTCGACTTTTGCTCTAGTGATTTTAATTCCTTCGACACTATTATAAATCTGCAGTACTCCTTCACTTATGTCCATTTGCCTTTCAAGGAGTTTTCCTCTGTTTATACCCATGTTTCTGTATTTATGTATGTGATTATTTAGATTTTTTATTCTTCAAAGGAAACGTTGGAGGTAATTGTTTTGGTCGCCCGGTTGACCTTGCTGTGCCTCTATTCACAGCTGATGATTTTCCTTTGGATTATAATCTATTATTTTGCATATATTTTTCTTAATATATGGCTTACTTTGGTTTGAAATCAATTTGTTGGCTCGATTAGACCAAATGTTATTACCACAGAGCAGTATCTTTTAACTCTTACCACTGGTGGGGTAAATTATAAGACTTTCTTTGCGGGAGAATCAATTCGTTCTGATCTTATTTCAATAATTTCCCGGTTTATATACAAATTCTTAAAACTATCCTTATCGACTAATTATACATGTTTGTGTGCATATCTATGTTGACACTCCAGTGCCATATTTATGTTTTTGTGCATAAGACTAAATAATCATACATATGTGTATCAGTGTGTATGCACTTGAATGCATTTTAGGTTTACTGTTTGCAATGTATTCCTTAAATTTCAAGTTATCTGTTTACTTTAAAATATTAAGATAAGCAGTTATCTTCACATTCTTATGATCAATGGCTCACATTACAAATTTTCTGCTTATCAGTGCATGTGATATTTAGTGGACCGTATATTATTCTTCTATATGTCTTTATTTACATGTGTACCTATGTGTATTTATATGGTTCTATGTTTATCTTTGTACATATGTATATATGAATGTGTGTTTGCTTACATACAACATGTATTTATGTACATACATGTATGATATATGTATGATGTACGCTAATGTAATGTATGTATATCCTTGTCGGCATACAATATTTATTGATATTACTTATCTAAACTAAACATGTACAAAGATATTTGAACAGGTATATACACTTAAAAATATTTCGATGAACACAAAAAACTGGAAAATTGAATTTTTTCAGATATCGCTCTACTGCTCCGTTACCGGATGTGAGAGAAAAGCGGGGTTTGTTGCACAGTATAGCTGGACCTTTTGCCTACCCGACGGTATATTAACCGTTATTTTTCCCTCATACTGTACAATTTTTTTTGATAATAAAAGGGTTAAAAAGTACACAATCGGTTTCCCACCCATAGCTCCGTTCCCGGGCTTGACAGAAAATGGGGACTTAAGGCACATTGTACCTTGACTCTCTACCTATCCGAATCTTTTTTAATAATTGTAACTTCCAATTTTCAACTTTTCAATTTTTATGTTACTGAATTTTTAAATTCAAATATTTTCATTTTCCGAATTATTATAGTTTTCATTTTCAAATTGTTTACTTCTGGTGAAATAAATTTTATTTAAAAAGATTAAAATATTAAATTTTTTTATATAAATATATAGAATTAAACTTCTATATAATTGGCATTAATATTTTATTTTTAAAATAAAAATTATTTAAACACTTATTGATTGCTTGAAAATGAAAATTATAATAATTCAGAAAATTAAAATATTTGAATTTAAAAATTCTGTAACATAAAAATTGAAATGTTGAAAATTGTAAGTTACATTTGTTAAAGTAGATTCCTACACATATCATTACTTTCATTTCATACTATACATGTTTTTTTAAGTAAAAAGAAGTACACCATCAAAAATAGCATAAAAGTTCAACATCGGTTTTCAACCTTTAGCTCCCATACCGGGTAAAATAAATAATCAAGGTTTGTTTCAAAATGTAGTTTGACCTTCTACCTATCCGACGGTATGCAAATCATTATATGCTACACGCACTGCACATGCTTTTTTATGTTCAAAAATGTTCAACACCGGTAAGTACAAAAAAATGCAGGTATTTTGGTTAATTCAAATAATGGTACCGACACCTGCTACAGCAAGCGTGCCAATTGTGTATGAGCGTTCAATAGTAGCGATATCACTAGCTAAAAGTTGCTGTCACTAGCTAAAAGTTGGAAGTTAAGACAGAGCATATACATCTACACACCTACATAAGTGACGAGATACAGATGTCAGACTATACATACATAGGTTCCCGGGCTTGATAGAAAATGGTAACTTGTTGCACATTGTACCTTGACTCTCTACCTATCCGAATCTACTTTAACATTTGTAACTTACAATTTTTAACTTTTCAATTTTTATGTTACTGAATTTTTCATTTCAAAAATTTTCATTTTCTGAATTATTATAGTTTTCATTTTCGAATTGTTTACTTCTGGTGAAATAAATTTTATTAAAAAAAAAATAAATTATTAAATTTTTTTATATAAATATATAGAAATAAACTTTTATATAATTGGCATTAATATTTTATTTTTAATATAAAACTTATTTAACACTCATTGATTTCTTGAAAATGAAAATTTTAATAATTCAGAAAATGAAAATATTTGAAATTAAAAATTCAGTAACATAAAATTTTAGAAGATGAAAATTGTAAGTTACAAATGTTAAAGTAGATTCCTACACCTATCATTACTTTCATTTCATACTATACATGTTTTTTTAAGTAAAAAAGTTGTACACCATCAAAAATAGCATAAAAGTTCAACATCGGTTTTCAACCTATAGCTCCGATACCGTGTAAAATAAACAATCGAGGTTTGTTACAAAATGTAGTTTGATCTTCTACATATCCGACGGTATGCAAATCATTATATGCTGCACGCACTGCACATGCTTTTTTTTATGTTCAACACCGGCAAGTACAAAAAAATGCATCATATGACTGCATGCGCGCCATCTATTTATTTACCTATGTAAATATGTTCGTTAGTTCAAATAATGGTGCTGACACCTGCTACAGCAAGCGTGCCAAATGTATATGAGCGTTCAATAGTAGCGATATCACTAGCTTAAAGTTGCTCCCACTAGCTAAAAGTTGGAAGTTAAGACAGAGCATATACATCTACACAACTACATAAGTGACGATATACAAATGTCAGACTATACATACATATGTATGTAGATATATTTATGGATGTATCTTCAAAATAGCAATATTGAGATTAGTGTTATGTATGTGCGAGAATAAAGTCCAGCAAACATATCTACATGTATGGTCATCTATTTATGGGCGCCTATTAACTTTTCCTCCCACACGATGTTTGTTCGTCCTATTGCTCGGTAACCAGGTGTCTTAGAAGAGTACGGTTTGTTGCATGGTGTATCTGGGCTTTTTACCTATCCGGCAGTATGTATAACATGCTTGTCCGCGAATATGGTATATGGGGTTTGCTACGTGTTTTTTTAAGTAAAAAAGTTGTACACCATCAAAAATAGCATAAAAGTTCAACATCGGTTTTCAACCTATAGCTCCGATACCGTGTAAAATAAACAATCGAGGTTTGTTACAAAATGTAGTTTGATCTTCTACATATCCGACGGTATGCAAATCATTATATGCTGCACGCACTGCACATGCTTTTTTTTATGTTCAACACCGGCAAGTACAAAAAAATGCATCATATGACTGCATGCGCGCCATCTATTTATTTACCTATGTAAATATGTTCGTTAGTTCAAATAATGGTGCTGACACCTGCTACAGCAAGCGTGCCAAATGTATATGAGCGTTCAATAGTAGCGATATCACTAGCTTAAAGTTGCTCCCACTAGCTAAAAGTTGGAAGTTAAGACAGAGCATATACATCTACACAACTACATAAGTGACGATATACAAATGTCAGACTATACATACATATGTATGTAGATATATTTATGGATGTATCTTCAAAATAGCAATATTGAGATTAGTGTTATGTATGTGCGAGAATAAAGTCCAGCAAACATATCTACATGTATGGTCATCTATTTATGGGCGCCTATTAACTTTTCCTCCCACACGATGTTTGTTCGTCCTATTGCTCGGTAACCAGGTGTCTTAGAAGAGTACGGTTTGTTGCATGGTGTATCTGGGCTTTTTACCTATCCGGCAGTATGTATAACATGCTTGTCCGCGAATATGGTATATGGGGTTTGCTGCACAGTATAGCTGGACTTTTTGCCTACCCGACAGTATATTAACCGTTATTTTTCCCTAATACTGTACAAATTTTTTTTTTGTTAAAAAAAGTGTTAAAAAGTACACAATCGGTTTCCCACCCATAGCTCCGTTCCCGGGCTTGATAGAAAATGGGGACTTGTTGCACATTGTACCTTGACTCTCTACCTATCCGACGGTATGCTTATGAGACTATACATACATAAGTATGTATGTATCTTCAAAATAGCCATATTGAGATTAGTGTTATGTATGTACGACCATGAAGTGCAGCAAACATATCTACATGTATGGTCATCTATTTATGGGTCCCTTTTAACTTTTCCTCCCACACGATGTTTGTTCGTCCTATTGCTCGATAACCAGGTGTTTTAGAAGAGTACGGCTTATTGCATGGTGTAGCTGGGCTCTTACCCCATCCGGCGGTATGTATAACATGCTTGTCCGCGCGTATGGTACATACACTTAAAAACATTTTGATGAACACAAAATGTGGAAAATCGATTTTTTTCAGTTATCGCCCTACTGCTCCGTTCCCGGACGTGAGAGAAAAGCGGGGTTTGTTGCACAGTATAGCTGGGCTTTTTGCCTACCCGACGGTATATTAACCGTTATTTTTCCCTCATACTGTACAATTTTTTTTGATAATAAAAGGGTTAAAAAGTACACAATCGGTTTCCCACCCATAGCTCCGTTCCCGGGCTTGACAGAAAATGGGGACTTAAGGCACATTGTACCTTGACTCTCTACCTATCCGAATCTATTTTAATAATTGTAACTTCCAATTTTCAACTTTTCAATTTTTATGTTACTGAATTTTTAAATTCAAATATTTTCATTTTCCGAATTATTATAGTTTTCATTTTCAAATTGTTTACTTCTGGTGAAATAAATTTTATTTAAAAAGATTAAAATATTAAATTTTTTTATATAAATATATATAATTAAACTTCTATATAATTGGCATTAATATTTTATTTTTAATATAAAACTTATTTAACACTTATTGATTGCTTGAAAATGAAAATTATAATAATTCAGAAAATTAAAATATATGAATTTAAAAATTCTGTAACATAAAAATTGAAATGTTGAAAATTGTAAGTTACATTTGTTAAAGTAGATTCCTACACATATCATTACTTTCATTTCATACTATACATGTTTTTTTAAGTAAAAAGAAGTACACCATCAAAAATAGCATAAAAGTTAAACATCGGTTTTCAACCTTTAGCTCCCATACCGAGTAAATTAAATAATCGAGGTTTGTTACAAAATGTAGTTTGACCTTCTACCTATCCGACGGTATGCAAATCATTATATGCTGCACGCACTGCACATGCTTTTTTATGTTCAAAAATGTTCAACACCGGTAAGTACAAAAAAATGCAGGTATTTTGGTTAATTCAAATAATGGTACCGACACCTGCTACAGCAAGCGTGCCAATTGTGTATGAGCGTTCAATAGTAGCGATATCACTAGCTAAAAGTTGCTGTCACTAGCTAAAAGTTGGAAGTTAAGACAGAGCATATACATCTACACACCTACATAAGTGACGAGATACAGATGTCAGACTATACATACATAGGTTCCCGGGCTTGATAGAAAATGGTAACTTGTTGCACATTGTACCTTGACTCTCTACCTATCCGAATCTACTTTAACATTTGTAACTTACAATTTTTAACTTTTCAATTTTTATGTTACTGAATTTTTCATTTCAAAAATTTTCATTTTCTGAATTATTATAGTTTTCATTTTCGAATTGTTTACTTCTGGTGAAATAAATTTTATTAAAAAAAAAAATAAATTATTAAATTTTTTTATATAAATATATAGAAATAAACTTTTATATAATTGGCATTAATATTTTATTTTTAATATAAAACTTATTTAACACTCATTGATTTCTTGAAAATGAAAATTTTAATAATTCAGAAAATGAAAATATTTGAAATTAAAAATTCAGTAACATAAAATTTTAGAAGATGAAAATTGTAAGTTACAAATGTTAAAGTAGATTCCTACACCTATCATTACTTTCATTTCATACTATACATGTTTTTTTAAGTAAAAAAGTTGTACACCATCAAAAATAGCATAAAAGTCCAACATCGGTTTTCAACCTATAGCTCCGATACCGTGTAAAATAAACAATCGAGGTTTTTTACAAAATGTAGTTTGATCTTCTACATATCCGACGGTATGCAAATCATTATATGCTGCACGCACTGCACATGCTTTTTTTTATGTTCAACACCGGCAAGTACAAAAAAATGCATCATATGACTGCATGCGCGCCATCTATTTATTTACCTATGTAAATATGTTCGTTAGTTCAAATAATGGTGCTGACACCTGCTACAGCAAGCGTGCCAAATGTATATGAGCGTTCAATAGTAGCGATATCACTAGCTTAAAGTTGCCCCCACTAGCTAAAAGTTGGAAGTTAAGACAGAGCATATACATCTACACAACTACATAAGTGACGATATACAAATGTCAAACTATACATACATATGTATGTAGATATATTTATGGATGTATCTTCAAAATAGCCATATTGAGATTAGTGTTATGTATGTGCGAGAATAAAGTCCAGCAAACATATCTACATGTATGGTCATCTATTTATGGGCGCCTATTAACTTTTCCTCCCACACGATGTTTGTTCGTCCTATTGCTCGGTAACAAGGTGTCTTAGAAGAGTACGGTTTGTTGCATGGTGTATCTGGGCTTTTTACCTATCCGGCGGTATGTATAACATGCTTGTTCGCGAATATGGTATATACACTTTAAAATATTTCGATGAACACAAAATAGTGGAAAATGGAATTTTTTTAGTTATCGCCCTACTGCTCCGTTACCGGACGTGAGAGAAAGGGGTTTGTTGCACAGTATAGCTGGACTTTTTGCCTACCCGACGGTATATTAACCGTTATTTTTCCCTCATACTGTACAAGTTTTTTTTTTTGATAAAAAAGGGTTAAAAAGTACACAATCGGTTTCCCACCCATAGCTACGTTCCCGGGCTTGACAGAAAATGGGGACTTAATGCACATTGTACCTTGACTCTCAACGTATCCGAATCTACTTTAACAATTGTAACGTACAATTTTCAAATTTTCAATTTTTATGTTACTGAATTTTTAATTTTAAATATTTTCATTTTCTGAGTTATTATAATTTTCATTTTCAAACTGTTTACTTCTGGTGAAATAAATTTTATTTAAAAAGAATAAAATATTAAATTTTTTTATATAAATATATAGAAATAAACTTCTGCATAATTGGCATTAATATTTTATTTTTAATAAAAAATTTATTTAACACTTATTGATTGCTTGAAAATGAAAATTATAATAATTCAGAAAACGAAAATATTTGAAATTAAAAATTCTGTAACATTAAAATTTAAAAGTTGAAAATTTTAAGTTACATTTGTTAAAGTAGATTCCTACACATATCATTACTTTCAGTTCATACTGTACATGTTTTTTTTAAGTAAAAAAGAAGTACACCATCAAAAATAGCATAAAAGTTCAACATCGGTTTTCAACCTATAGCTCCGATACCGAGTAAAATAAATAATCGAGGTTTGTTACAAAATGTAGTTTGCCCTTCTACCTATCCGACGGTATGCAAATCATTATATGCTGCAGGCACTGCACATGCTTTTTTTATGTTCACAAATGTTCAACACCGGTAAGTACAAAAAAATGCATCATATGACTGCATGCGCGCCATCTATTTATTTACCCTATGAACATATTGTTCGTTAGTTCAAATAATGGTGCTGACACCTGCTACAGCAAGCGTGCCAATTGTGTATGAGCGTTCAATAGTAGCGATATCACTAGCTTAAAGTTGCTGCCCCTAGCTAAAAGTTGGAAGTTAAGACAAAGCATATACATCTACACACCTACATAAGTGACAGTGAAAGTGGAAAGGTGGATGTATAAAAGCAGCCTGAAAAAAAGAAAAAAAACTGATGTTTAAGCTAACAAAAAGGTATCTGAGGGGCCCTTACCTGAGCGTGCACACATCTTCTTCGATTTGTGTATCAAGTGTATGGGTAAAAAACACCTGAAGTGGAATTTATTGGAAAAGTCTGATAAGTATGAATTGTTTCTATAATATATATATTTACTAGTTTATCTTATTCTTTCTCGCTGAACCTGCAAAGTGAGTGAGATAGGTTTCTATCTAACCTATTCTGAAATAAAGTAAACGTAAATATATACAGCTGATCTTGTCACCCAAGATGGGAACAGTTTAACAGCTGTTAACAAAGTGCGACAATTTAGCCGAGACGCAACGCAACAAATAATAAAGTGTGTCCTCGGCAAATACCAGTCGGTGAAATAATAATAGTAATAAAATAAAAATATTAATAAAACTAGTACATAATACCAATAGAAATAATTATACAATAACAAAAATAAAAATAATAAGAATAATAAAAAAATAAATAATAATAATAACTTAAAAAAATAATAAAAATGATAATAATAAGAATTAAAAAAAATATAAATATAAAGAAATAAAAATAAATTAATAACAATAATAACAATAATAATAATAATAATAATAATAATAATAATAATAATAATAATAATAATAATAAAAATATTGTAATAATAAAAATATATATATATATATATATATAATAAAAATAATAATAATAATAATATTAATAATAATAATAATAATAATAATAATAATAATAAAAATAATAATAATAATAATAATAATAAAAATAATAATAATAATAATAATAATAATAATAATAATAACAATATTAATAATAATTATAATAATAATAATAATTACAATAATAATAATAATAATAACAATAATAATAATAATAATAATAATAATAATAATAATAATAATAATAATAATAATAATAATAATAATAATAATAATAATAATAATAATAATAATAATAATAATAATAATAATAATAATAATAATAATAATAATAATAATAATAATAATAATAATAAAAATAATAATAATAATAATAATAATAATAATAATAATAATAATAATAATAATAATAATAATAATAAAAATAATAATAATAATAATAATAACAACAACGTCTAAATAACAAATAATAATAGTAATAGTAATAATAGTAATATTAGTTATTAACAGCCGCTATAATAATAATAAATAAATATATAATAATAATAAATAAATATATAATAATAGTAAAGCACTAATAATATATAAAAAAGCAGAAGGAATTACACTCAAACCATGAGTGTTCCCAGGTTGCCCCCTCCTGGGCGCCTGAGCATCACGGAGCCAAGTTATGAGGGTGGCAGTGATAATGGAAGTGGGCCTAGCCCATTTGATAGGTCCAGGAAAATGGCGCGCTCGCCGACTAAAGCACGGGTAAGCTCTCCGTGTAACCGGCCGAAGTAAATACATGGAAGTTATTGGGGCTCAAGATAAAAGAGCTAGTTGGAATGTTGGAAGATGGCAGGAGAAGATCCATCCACCAACCGATGCGTGACATCATAGCAGAGCTACCAATACTAGACGAGAAAGTCCTATACCCTCAGGCGCCAGAGGGAAAAAGTATAGGATCACAAACAACACCGCAAGAAAAAGGAACCACCTTTAAAAACGTCGCTCGTACAGTGAACATCGGGTTACAAACGAGAGACCATATGGGCAAGTCTGTTTTAAAAAGACCTGCTTCCACCACGAAGACACCCAAGGAGACTCGGCCAATGAGCAAGAAAAGGGAAGACGAAGCCCCTTCCCAGGAGACTCGGCCAATAAATAAGAAACGGGAAGACGAAGTCCCTGCCAATGAATGGAAACTGGTGCAAAGGAAGAAAGCACTGAGTAAGACCGCGAGAAAAACAATCAAACCTGATGCGATTGTTATCTCAAAGACGGATGAAACTACATATGCTGACATATTGAGGCAACTGAAGCAACAGCCGGATATGAAGAGCTTGGCGACAATGTCAATAAAATAACAACAACAGCAAGTGGAAACCTGTTAGTTCAACTCCGCGATAAGACTGGCAAACTAGCAAGCAACTTCAAGGAACTAGCGACTGAGCTGCTTAAGTCTAACGCAAGTGTAACTGTGCTGAGTAGCAGTCTAACCGTAGAGATACGGGACATAGACATGGCTACAACGGCCGAGGACGTCAGTAACGAAACTATAATACTGAAGTCACTGAGGAAAACTAGGAGTGACACATATATTGCAGCCTTAAATCTCCCTATACGAGATGCGAAAATCTTGGTGGAGACGGGACGCATCCGTATAGAATGGGTAAGTTGTAGGGTCAGGGAAGTTGTCAGCCCAACCAGATGCTACCGTTGTCTGGAATTCGGGCACATATCAAGAAACTGCAAATCCACAGAAGACCGTAGTGGGATGTGCCTGCGCTGTGGAAAAAAGGGTCATATTGCCAAGCTTTGCGATGCAACACCTAAATGCGTGCTATGCAAAAATGACAATGGTACAGACCACCCCACTGGCAGTTTTAGGTGTCCGGCATATAAAAAGGCGATCACGAATCTTAAGCAATGATTAGATGCTTACAAATCAATCTGGACCACTGTGAGGCGGCTCAAGACCTCCTAAAGCAAACCATCTTTGAACGAAAGATTAATGTTGCACTGATCAGTGAACAGTACCGTCCACCCTCGGGGGAGGGAAGCTGGCTACAGGATGAAATGGGCAAAGCTGCTGTCTGGGCATGTGGTGATCTCCCATTTGAACAAACCTGTTCTAGCCAGCATGAAGGATTCATTCATGCAAGAGCTGGGGGTGTGCATTTCTACAGTTGCTACGCTCCACCAAGTGAGTCACTGGAAAGTTTTAAAAACATGCTAAGGCGACTAGTAAATGATGCTGCTGGAAATTCGCCGGTCATTATTGCGGGAGATTTCAATGCTTGGGCGGTGGAATGGGGTAGCTCAAAGACCAATGCGCGGGAACAAGCGCTACTTGAAGCCTTCGTTAACCTCGATATTGTGCTACTCAACCAAGGTGGAAAAAACACGTTTCAAAAAGGAAATGCAGGGTCGATCATTGATTTAACCTTTTACAGCGCCGCGCTACTCAATCGCATCAAATGGGAAATATTGGACGATTTCACGTATAGTGACCACTTTGCAATCTATATCGTGGTACACCCGCCCCGGAGTATTGCGTTGAAAAAGAGAGTCCAAAAAGTACAAAAAAGGTGGTTGGAAAACAAAAATGTTAGACAGCAGTATACTTAGCTACATGACAGACCTTCTGCCAGACTCATTTGCCGCAAGTACAAACGCTAGTGCGAACAACTGGGCCAATGAGTTAATGAATTACATTACTAAGATCTGTGATGCATCAATGCCACGGAAAAGAAAGGGAAATGGAAGAGCCCCAGTCTATTGGTGGAACCACAAGAAATAAAGGAGCTGCGCGCGCAGAGTCTCAAGCTGCGGCGACAATATCAAAGGCAAAGGGCAAGGAGTAGCCCCGAATACTTACGCTTTCAGATCTTATATAAAAGCAAGCGGGATGAGCTTCAAAAAGCTATCAAGAAGAGCAAGCGGGAAGCTTTTCAAGAACTGATAAGGGACGTCGATGATAATTCCTGGGGTAGCGGCTACAACGTTGTACTCAAAAAATGTAAAGTAAGCAACGCTAAACAACCAGTGTGTCCTCAAATCATGAAACACATGGTGGAGGGGTTGTTCCCGAAACACGATGAGTATGGTGCATCAAACGAAACAGCGGTGGATGTTGCTGAAATACCAGCTATTAGCAACGCCGAAGTGCTTGCAGCGGTAGCAAATATTAAGACAAAAAAGGCCCCAGGCATCGATGGTATCCCAAATGCTGTTCTCATATACGTTGTTAAGAAAAGGCCAGAACTCTTCAGCAAGTTATTCACAAAGTGTCCAAGATGGTATTTTCCCAAAAAGATGGAAGCGACAAAGGCTGGTCCTGCTATCCAAAGGTAAAAAGCCACCAGATGAGCCGTCATCTTACAGGCCTCTGTGCATGTTAGACACAGCAGGTAAACTATTGGAGGCAGTATTGAGTTCACGGATTCAAGAAACTACGGAAGGAGACCAGGGACTTTCCACTTGGCAGTACGGGTTTAGGAAAAAGCACTCTACAATTGACTCTGTAGCTGATGTTTGCGACATAGCTCGTAAAGCCCTTGAAGGCAAAAGATGGCTTGAAGGGACAAAGCAGTACTGCGCCATTATCACGTTAGATGTGAAAAACGCATTTAACTCCGCCAACTGGGAACAAATAATAACGGCAACAAAAAATATGAATGTTCCGGGATATTTAATACGTGTAATCATGAATTATTTTAGTGAAAGAATGCTACTGTATGATACAAACGAGGGCCCGAGGAAATATAAAACAACAGCAGGCGTACCACAAGGATCGGTCCTTGGACCGTTTCTGTGGAATATAATGTATGATGGCATTTTTAAAATAAAAAAACCGGAGGGCGTGTCCATCATGGGGTATGCTGATGACATAGCTATTGTAGTGGTAGCAAAACAATTGGCTGATGCATCACGAATGTGCAACGAAACCATAGCGTCCGTGAACGCATGGCTTCTAACAGCAAGACTGGAGTTAGCAGACCACAAAACAGAGGCTTTGCTAATGACCAGCCGGAAAACGGTAGAGGCCATACAAGTGAGAGTAGGTGGCTGCACAATACAATCCAGGCCAACCATTAAATATCTCAGAGTCATTCTGGACCGCCGACTTAGCTTCAAGGAGCATTTGAAATACTCCAGCGAAAAAGCAAGTAAGGTCGGTGCGGCTGTCGCAAGACTTATGCCCAATATAGGAGGGCCAAGGCAACAAAGAAGAAAATTACTTGCGAGCGTCAGTTCGTCTATTCTAATATATGCAGCACCAATCTGGGCAAACGCCATTCTGGTGCCGCCTTATCTGAGGGCACCAGCTGCGGTACATAGATTGACGTCGCTAAGGGTATGTAGTGCGTTCGTAACAGTGTCAGACGAAGCCGCAAACCTGATGGCTGGAAGATGTCCAGTAGATATAGCAGCCAGAGCCGCTTCGGAAGTTAGGCGCAATCCTACTAAGCGAAAAGAAATCATGCAACAATGCATAAATGAGTGGCAGCAATGGTGGGATTCGCCTCCGAAAGGAAGATGGACGAAGAAGCTGATCCCATGTGTAAGCAAATGGATCAAAAGACAGCACGGTGAAACTGATTACTATCTCACGCAGTTCCTCACAGGGCATGGCTGCTTTCGTCAATATTTGCATAAGTACACGCACGCAGACACTCCCTATTGTCTGCATTGCAGTGGAGAGACAGAAGACACAGAGCATACTCTATTATACTGCAGCCGATTTGAAGATGAGCGCATGCAGCTCAAGCAGTGTATAAGAGGCACATTGACGCCTGAAAACCTCTTGAAGGCAATGATTCTTAAAGAATGTACATGGATGAGATGCGCAGAGGTTATCGTAGAAATAATGAAGCGACTTAGGGTAGATGATCATATATCACGCCGACTAATGTAGAAGATGTCATGCTAGCTTGGATCGAAAACTCGTTCTTTCCGACCACGCTTAGTAGCATAATAGCAGAGTGGAGCGGAAACAAGGCCTTTCCGCCTGCCCTACTTCGATTAGAGGTACTATTAACGATTGAAATTTGGATCGGAAACTAGTCCATTCCGACCAAGTTCTTAATCGCATTAATGAAGCAACTAATGAAGCGACTTAGGGTAGATGATCATATATCATGCCGACTAATGTAGAAGATGTCATGCCAGCTTGGATCGGAAACTCGTTCTTTCCGACCACGCTTAGTAGCATAACAGCAGAGTGGAGCGGAAACAAGGCCTTTTCGCCTGCCCTACTTCGATTCGAGGTATTGTACTATTAACGATGGGAATATGGATCGCAAACTAGTCCTTTCCGACCAAGTTCTTAATCGCATTAATGAATCACGGAGCGGAAACCAGGACTTTTCGCCAGTTGTAAAAGAAAATAGGCTGGAGATTTGGCCTCGCCAGCTATTTAAGTAATTCCAAAAAACCAAAACGTTTAAGGTGTAACGTATGATGCTGAAATGCAGTACCAAGTGAGAGCCATAGTGCTTACCAGCCCCGCGAAGTAATACTTCATTGATAGTTCCGCGGAGAGAGTGGTAGTTGGTGAAGAGGTATTTAGCACGTAGGTGCAACTGTGAGGGTGCAAGTCGTGCATACTGTAAGGCCGGTTTGACAGTACTCATGAGAGTTTCCTCTTCTCGGGCGTCATCCCCAAAAAAAAAAACAAAAAAAAAACCTACATAAGTGAAGAGACACTGATGTCAGACTGTACCTACATACGTATGTAGATAAATGTATGTATGTGCGAGCATAAAGTGCAGCAAACATATCTACATGTATGGTCATCTATTTATGGACGCCTATTAGCTTTTCCTCCCACACGATGTTTGTTTGTTCTGTTGCTCGATAACCAGGTGTTTTAGAAGAGTACGGCTTATTGCATGGTGTAGCTGGACTCTTTACCTATCCGGCGGTATGTATAACATGCTTGTCCGCGTGTATAGTATATACGCATAAAAATATTTCGATGAACACAAAAAAGTGGAAAATCGAATTTTTTCAGTTATCGCCCTACTGCTCCGTTACCGGACGTGAGAGAAAAGCGGGGTTTTTGCCTACTCGTCGGTATATTAACCGTTATTTTTCCCTCATACTGTACACGTTTTTTTTTGATAAGAAAAGGGTTAAAAAGTACACAATCGGTTTCCCACCCATAGCTCCGTTCCCCGGCTTGACAGAAAATGGAGATTTAATGCACATTGTACCTTGACTCTCTACCTATCCGAATCTACTTTAACAATTGCAACGTACAATTCTCAACTTTTCAATTTACCTATGTAAATATGTTCGTTAGTTCAAATAATGGTGCTGACACCTGCTACAGCAAGCGTGCCAATTGTGTATGAGCGTTCAATAGTAGCGATATCACTAGCTTAAAGTTGCTGCCACCAGGTGTTTTAGAAGAGTACGGTTTGTTGTATAGCGTAGCTGGACTCTTTACCTATCCGGCGGTATGCATAACATGCTGGTCAACGTTTATTGTATATACACTTAAAAATATTTCGATGAACACAAAAGAGTTGAAAATCGAATTTTTTTAGTTATCGCCCTACTGCTCCGTTACCGGACGTGAGAGAAAGGGGTTTGTTGCACAGTATAGCTGGACTTTTTGCCTACCCGACGGTATATTAACCGTTATTTTTCCCTCATACTGTACAAGTTTTTTTTTATTAAAAAAAGTATTTAAAAGTACACAATCGGTTTCCCACCCATAGCTCCGTTCCCGGGAACGGGGACTTAATGCACATTGTACCTTGACTCTCTACCTATCCGAATCTACTTTAACAATTTTAACTTACAAATTTCAACTTTTTAATTTTTATGTTACTGAATTTTTGATTTCAAATAGTTTCATTTTCTGAATTATTATAATTTTCATTTTTAAACTGTTTACTTCTGGTGAAATAAATTTTATTTAAAAAGATTAAATTATTAAATTTTTTTTATATAAATATATAGAAATAAACTTCTATATACATAATTGGCATTAATATTTTATTTTTAATATAAAATTTATTTAACACTTATTGATTGCTTGAAAATGAAAATTATAAAAATTCAGAAAATGAAAATATTGGAAATTAAATATTCTGTAACATAAAAATTGAAAAGTTGAAAATTGTAAGTTACATTTGTTAAAGTAGATTCCTACACATATCATTACTTTCAGTTCATACTACACATGTTTTTTTTAAGTAAAAAGAAGAAGGTTTTCAACTTATAGCTCCGATACCGAGTAAAATAAACAATCGAGGTTTGTTACAAAATGTAGTTTGACCTTCTACCTATCCGAAGGTATGCAAATCAGTATATGCTGCACGCACTGCACATATTTTTTTTATGTTCAAAAATGTTCAACACCGGTAAGTACAAAAAAATGCATCATATGACTGCATGCGCGCCATCTATTTATATACCTATGTAAAAATGTTCGTTAGTTCAAATAATGGTGCTGACACCTGCTACAGCAAGCGTGCCAATTGTGCATGAGCGTTCAATAGTAACGATATCACTAGCTTAAAGTTGCTGCCACTAGCTAAAAGTTGGAAGTTAATGCAGAGCATATACATCTACACACCTACATAAGTGAAGAGACACTGATGTCAGACTGTACATACATACGTATGTAGGTAAATGTATGTATGTGCGAGCATAAAGTGCAGCAAACATATCTACATGTATGGTCATCTATTTATAGACGCCTATTGGCTTTTCCTCCCACACGATGTTTGTTCGTTCTATTGCTCGATAACCAGGTGTTTTAGAAGAGTACGGTGCATAGTGTAGCTGGACTCTTTACCTATCCGGCTGTATGTATAACATGCTGGTCCGTGTATATGGTATATACACTTAAAAATATTTCGATGAACACAAAAAAGTGGAAAATCGAATTTTTTTAGTTATCGCCCTACTGCTCCGTTACCGGACGTGAGAGAAAGGGGTTTGTTGCACAGTATAGCTGGACTTTTTGCCTACCCGACGGTATATTAACCGTTATTTTTCCCTCATACTGTACAAGTTTTTTTTTTTTTGATAAAAAAGGGTTAAAAAGTACACAATCGGTTTCCCACCCATAGCTCCGTTCCCGGGCTTGACAGAAAATGGGGACTTAATGCACATTGTACCTTGACTCTCTACGTATCCGAATCTACCTTAACAATTGTAACGTACAATTTTCAAATTTTCAATTTTTATGTTACTGAATTTTTAATTTCAAATATTTTCATTTTCTGAGTTATTATAATTTTCATTTTCAAACTGTTTACTTCTGGTGAAATAAATTTTATTTAAAAAGAATAAAATATTAAATTTTTTTATATAAATATATAGAAATAAACTTCTACATAATTGGCATTACTATTTTATTTATAATATAAAATTTATTTAACACTTGCTTGAAAATGAAAATTATAATAATTCAGAAAATTAAAATATTTGCAATTAAAAATTCTGTAACATAAAAATTGAAAAGTTGAAAATTGTAAGTTACATTTGTTAAAGTAGATTCCTACACATATCATTACTTTCATTTCATAATATACATGTTTTTTTTTTTAAGTAAAAAAGAAGTACACCATCAAAAATAGCATAAAAATTCAACATCGGTTTTCAACCTATAGCTCCGATATCGAGTAAAATAAATAAACGAGGTTTGCTACAAAATGTAGTTTGACCTTCTACCTATCCGACGGTATGCAAATCATTATATGCTGTATGCACTGCACATGCTCTTTTTATGTTCACAAATGTTCAACACCGGTAAGTACAAAAAAATGCATCATATGACTGCATGCGCGCCATCGCTTTATTTACCTATGTAAATATGTTCGGTAGTTCAAATAATGGTGCTGACACCTGCTACAGCAAGCGTGCCAATTGTGTATGAGCGTTCAATAGTAGCGATATCACTAGCTTAAAGTTGCTGCCACTAGCTAAAAGTTGGAAGTTAAGACAGATCATATACATCTATAATCCTACATAAGTGACAGTGGAAGTGGAAGTGAAAGTGGAAAGGTGGATGTATAAAAGCCGCCTGAAAAAAAGAAAAAAAAAACTGAGGTTTAAGCTAACAAAAAGGTACCTGAGGGGCCCTTACCTGAGTGTGCACACATCTTCTTCGATTTGTGTATCAAGTGTATGGGTAAAAAACACCTGAAGTGGAATTAATTGGAAAAGTCTGATAAATATGAATTGTTTCTATAATATATATATTTACTAGTTTATCTTATTCTTTCTCGCTTAACCTGCAAAGTGAGTGAGATAGGTTTCTATCTAACCTATTCTGAAATAAAGTAAACGTAAATATATACAGCTGATCTTGTCACCCAAAATGGGAACAGTTTAATAGCTGTTAACAAAGTGCGACAATTTAGCCGAGACGCAACGCAACAAATAATAAGGTGTGTCCTCGGCAAATACCAGTCGGTGAAATAATAATAGTAATAAAATAAAAATATTAATAAAACTAGTACATAATACCAATAGAAATAATTATACAATAATAAAAATAAAAATAATAAGAATAATAAAAAAATAAATAATAAAAATAACTTAAAAAAATAATAAAAATGATAATAATAAGAATTAAAAAAAAAAATAAAAATAAATTAATAACAATAATAACAATAATAATAATAATAATAATAATAATAATAATAATAATAATAATAATAATATTAATAATAATACTAATAATAATAATAATAATAATAATAATAATAATAATAATAATAATAATAATAATAATAATAAAAATAATAATAATAATAATAATAATAATAATAACAACAATATTAATAATAATAATAATAATAATAATAATAACAATAATAATAATAATAATAATAATAATTATAATAATAATAATAATAATAATAATAATAATAATAATAATAATAATAATAATAATAATAATAATAATAATAATAATAATAATAATAATAATAATAATAATAATAATAATAATAATAATAATAATAATAATAATAATAATAATAATAATAATAATAATAATAATAATAATAATAATAATAATAATAATAATAATAATAATAATAATAATAATAATAATAATAATAATAATAATAATAATAATAATAATAATCCGTGCGGAGTTTACAGTCTCCCATCGGACGCGTCCCCAGGTGGCGGATCGGGGAACGCTCGGTAGATATATCGGGTAGGTGGGAAATAAAATACCACTCGCGGACCAAAATTGGAAATCAAATCCGATCGCGTTTGTCTCATAGTGAGCAGCGACTCGGTCAACGTCTGCACTTCATGTAAGAAGCGGTTGAATTAAAACCTGTCAGGAGGTATAAAATGAAACCATTCAAAAAAAATGAGAAGAATAGATCAAGCCTCGGATAACTTAATTAATCATTCTAATCACACTTTTCTGGAAGGTGGCTCATCTCGACCCCAGAATGACCACACTCTAGATATTAACAACAACTCTGGGGAAAATAGAACAAACTTTTTGCAGCCAGGAAATGTTTTGCTAGCATCAAATGCAGCAACCAGCCCGACTGTGTCACCAAGACAGCGTAAAAAATGGACAACAGAAGTTAACGAATATTTACTACGCACTTACCTACAAATTACTAATTTAGAAACACATAGAACCCTTTTTAGAAAACGTTTACGTGAGAAGTTCGTCGAAAAATACCCACAAATGGACGTTTCCGAACAGAACCTGTCTGATCAAATACGTGCAATACGCAGGCATGATTATATCACAGAAGCTAGAAGGGAGCAGATAAAGCAAGAAATGGAGCAAGAATTAAGTTCCAATTCGGATTCAGTGGCGGGCTCTGAAGAAGTACCGGAAAATGTGGCGGTATCCCGAGCAGAAAGTCTATTGAACGAAGAAACTAATAACGACAACTCTGATCCAACAAGTGAAAGTGATGAATCGATAGATGTAGAAAAAGTTTATAGCCGATTCCATCAAAACTATGCACAGTACAGAGGAATGCCTGTGACAAGTTTACCGCATTTACCTAAACTCCATAACTCGGCAAAACTCGGAAAGCTAGTGACGCATTTCGATGTAGCAATTCTGCCTGAATTGATCAACCAAGAAGTTCATCTGGAGGAAATGGTAATCATGATATATTGCACGGCGAAGACAGTAACTGAAATTATTACCAATAAATGCATTGACAACCAGCAACAGCGGCAGAAACAGCAGCTTAATCAGACAACTCGCAAAAATGAAAGTGGTCGGCCGATGTGGTTACAAAGGCTTGATAAGAATATAGAAGAACACCGAAAAAGAATAGGAAAGTTAACGGCATTTGTGAGCGGCGGTGTCTCAAGACACCTCAGAAATCAAGTCTTAAAAATATGTAAGAATTATAATGTCCACTCTAGATTTGAAACCAACGAAGAGTTGCCCAGTCGAACGCTAGATACGCTAAAGCAAAAATTGAGAACTTTGTGTACCAGAAGGGAGAAATATAGCCTATCCATGAACCGACGAGAACATAACCGCTTGTTTGAAAATAATCAAAAACTGTTTTTAAGGAGGCTAAAATCAAACGCGAATGCCCAAAGCCAAACAGAACAATTCTCTAGTGAAGCTTTTACGGCGTATTGGTCCTCTATTTGGTCTCAAAGTCAAAGGCACAACCCATCAGCAAGCTGGATATCAGACATGAAGAACAAGTACTCTAATGTTCCAACACCTGAATTCTCACCCATCAGTTCTCAGCAAATCAACAGTGTTACCAGGAAGCTTCACAATTGGAAATCCCCGGGATGCGATAAAATACATGCGTACTGGTTCAAGAAACTATCGTGCACTCACGCAAAAATCGCTGAGATCTTTACAAAGACAATTACCGGCGAGGAAGAAATACCTGACTTCCTTACCTTAGGTACAACCTATATGATACCAAAAAGCAGTAACTCAGTTGAGCCGTCCATGTACAGACCAATCACATGTCTCCCGGTTATCTATAAAATGCTAACAGCTTGTATATCCAACATCTTTTATGAGCACATTGAAGCAAACAATTTGATTGCAGAAGAGCAGAAAGGCTGCATAAGATCATCACAGGGATGTAAAGAGCAGCTGGTTATAGACCAAGTAGTACTTGGTCAAACTAAAAAACAGAGCAGAAACCTCTACGCAGCGTACATCGATTGGATGAAAGTGTTTGATTCGGTGCCCCATTCATGGCTTATCGAGGTACTGCATCTGTATAAATTCAATCCCAATATAATAATTTTCCTAGAAAAAATTATGAAATATTGGAGAACTAGAATAAAATTGCCACAAACTGGAACTGCTCAGTACACTAGAGATATAAACATCAGTAATGGAATCTTCCAAGGTGATTCACTGAGTCCACTCTGGTTCATCATCAGCATGAATCCACTTAGTCATATTCTACGGAATACTGGATATGGATATGTGGTGAAACATAGCCAGACTGGAAGATGCCGAGTGAGCCATCTCTTCTATGTGGATGATCTTAAGCTTTATGCCGCCAAGCCAAACCATCTTGAAAAACTTTTGGAATGTGTCGCAACATTCTCAAATGACATTAAAATGCTTGGTTTAGATAAATGCCGTAGAATCTCTATTCTAAAAGGAAAGGTGATGCCCCGGGAAACCTCTTCTGAGCCTAGTGGCCTCGATATAAAAGAAATGGAACCAAATGAGGCATACAAGTATCTCGGAGTCATGCAAAGCAATTGCGTAGACACAATGCAGATGCGAAAAAACTGGTGGCGGAGTTTAGAAGACGACTCACTGCTTTATGCAAAACCCAATTAAATGGAAGAAATCAGATTTATGCCATTAATTCGTTTGTCATACCTGTAGTATCATATAGTTTCGGAATAATAAAATGGTCAACAACCGAGCTGGAAAACATGCAGCGTATACTTCGCACAGTCATGTCAAAATATAAGGCACATCATCCCAAGTCTTCGGTGTTCCGAACGACATTGGCCAGAAAAGATGGCGGTAGGGGTCAGATTGACATCGGAGCGCTGCATGACAAACTTATTTTAAATCTCCGAACATACTTTCATGAAAAATCATCACAGTCTGAGATCCATCAGGCCGTAGAATCAGCTGATGATAACTACACCCCACAGCGAATGAATCAGCAATATGAAAGTAGAAACACGATATCGACGGACGAAAAACTTCAGAGGTGGTCTGAAATGGCAGTTCACGGTAAATATCGGAAAGACTTGTTAAGCCCGTTTGTTATGGCTCACAAACCGATCGATATTCGCCGAAACAGAAGGCACCATTTTTGCGATGCAGGATGGAGTCGTTCCCACCAGAAACTATGTGAAGTATGTAATTCGAGACGTGAATGCCCCTGCAGACAGATGTCGTAGATGTAACAGCAGAAGCGAAACTTTAGATCATGTACTCGCTGGATGTACTACTCTTGCTAATTCAATGTACCTTAAGCGCCATAATGACATCGCAAAAATAATCCATATGCAACTTGCGCAGAAGTACGACTTTCTTCAAAATAAAACTCCATACTACAGATATGCCCCGGAATCTGTACACGAAAATTCCAGTATCCTTATTTATTATGACAGAACCGTCTTGACGAATGCCACGAGAGACCACAATAGGCCAGATATATTTGTGGTCGACAAAGCCAGTAAGGTTGCATTCATAATTGATATTGCGGTTCCTCTCAATAAAAATATGCAAAAAACATATACGGAAAAAATCGCCAAGTACTCGGACTTAGGCATAGATGTGAAACGCCAGTGGAAGTTGAGGAAAGTATATCTATTACCAATCATCGTCTCTGCGCATGGCCTTGTGCATATCAACCTTAAGGAAAACGTAAGAAAACTCCAGTTGCCAGATTACATCATCTTCGACATACAGAAAGCAGCGTTACTGAATTCATGTCATATAATTAGAAACTTTTTGCAGTAAACGTTTATTAAAACCAAGTCAATGTAAATTATTTTTAAGCATACATATGTATTAGTATATTTATAACTGAAATGTAAATTACTGGCTTGCAGCTGAGCTGTCGCCAACAATTCAAAGTTACTCCTTAACGGGATGCAATAAGGGGGAAATAATAATAATAATAATAATAATAATAATAATAATAATAATAATAATAATAATAATAATAATAATAATAATAATAATAATAATAATAATAACAACGTCTAAATAACAAATAATAATAGTAATAGTAATATTAGTTATTAACAGCCGCTATAATAATAATAAATAAATATATAATAATAATAAATAAATATATAATAATAGTAAAGCACTAATAATATATAAAAAAGCAGAAGGAATTACACTCAAACCATGAGTGTTCCCAGGTCGCCCCCTCCTGGGCGCCTGAGCATCACGGAGCCAAGTTATGAGGGTGGCAGTGATAATGGAAGCGGGCCTAGCCCATTTGATAGGTCCAGGAAAATGGCGCGCTCGCCGACTAAAGCACGGGTAAGCTCTCGGTGTAACCGGCCGAAGTACAGTGGCGGACTAAAGTCTACATACGACCCCTTTTTTTGGAATCCCTACCGTCCCATAGTTTTTACAGGAAAAGTATTGATGTAGTCTTGCTTTGAATTTAATTGTAAGACAAAACCGAAAATTTCATATTTGTTCAACATTAACTTTCAATGTTATTAACAAAAAACTCAAAAAAGCCGTTGACAAAAGTGAACATACGTTTCATTAATTTGTTTCGTTTATTACTTCAGCTATTGTTTTCAGCGGTCAAGTACCGTTTTTTTTTTCTTTCTATACTTTTCTTGGTATTTGGCTTTATCTTTATTGTTTTCCATCATATGAAAAAAGAAATACAATCGCGAAAATGTCGTCAGGAACGGAAATCCCGGTGGCTGTGCAAAAATTGATTATAAAACACAAAATAGCTAAATTGTTAAATTTAAGAAAAGCGACGGTGAAAACAATTTATAAAAACTTGCAGAATCGGGCTCGTTCGAGAGTAAGCCGTGAAGTGGCCGTCCAAAGAAGCTTACCCATAGGGACATCTCTTTCATCCGTAATAAAGTAAGCCAAAATTCCAAGGTACATGCTACCAATTTGGCCCAGAAGCTAGCGAAATGATCCCAAATTGTTGTGCACTTACGCACAATAACAAGAACTCTTAACAACGAAGGATTCTACAGCAGAACTCCTCGCAAGAAGCCTCTCATAAGCGAGAAAAACCGCGCACATCGGTTGGAGTTCGCTAAAAAGCATCTAAAGAAGGATCATGAGTTCTGGAAAAGCGTACTATTTACGGATGAGTCAAAATATAACATATTTGGATGCGATGGCAGAGCAAAAGTTTGGAGAAAACCCATTACTGTCATGGATCCCAGGCACCTTATTTCGACCTTAAAGCATGGTGGTGGGAGTGTCATGGATTGGAGAGCAGTTGCAGCGTCTGGGGTGGGTAAATTGGTCTTTATTGAAGGAAATATGGATCGCTTCGAGTATAAGACCATATTGGAAAATAATTTGAAGTTATCTGTGGACAAACTGTGCCTTGGCTCGAGCTGGATCTTTCTACAGGATAATGATCCTAAGCACACAGCGCAAATTGTAAAGGATTGGCTGCTGTATTATGCTCCGCGGCAGTTGCACTCATCACCACAAAGCCCGGAATTGAATATTACATAGCACGTATGGAAAATATTGGAGCGGAAAATTCGAAAACACCCTATAAGTAATGCATCAAAGCTCAGAGAGAAACTTCAAGAAGAGTGGCAAAACATTACAGGAGAAGAGCTGGAAAATTTGGTTTTTTTCAATGTTAGACGCTTGCAAGCGGTGATCGATGCGCATGGTGGCCCAACAAAATATTAACTTAGTTATTAAAATTAATATGATTACCTAGAATAGCTAAGCTAAGCTTTTTGTTAATAACTTTGAAAGTTAATGTTGAATAAATGAGAAATTTTAGTTTTTGTTATATACTTGAATTTAAAACAAAACTGCATCATTATTTTTTCTGTGAAAGCTATAGGACGGGTTGAATTCCCAAAAAATGGATCGTATGTAGACTTTAGTCCGCCACTGTAAATACATGGAAGTTATTGGAGCTCAAGATAAAAGAGCTAGTTGGAATGTTGAAAGATGGCAGGAGAAGATCCATCCACCAACCGATGCGTGACATCATAGCAGAGCTACCAATACTAGACGAGAAAGTCCTATACCCTCAGGCGCAAGAGGGAAAAAGTATAGGATCACAAACAACACCGCAAGAAAAAGGAGCCACCCTTAAAAACGTCGCTCGTACAGTGAACATCGGGGTACAAACGAGAGACCATATGGGCAAGTCTGTTTTAAAAAGACCTGCTTCCACCACGAAGACACCCAAGGAGACTCGGCCAATGAGCAAGAAAAGGGAAGACGAAGCCCCTTCCCAGGAGACTCGGCCAATAAATAAGAAACGGGAAGACGAAGTCCCTGCCAATGAATGGAAACTGGTGTAAAGGAAGAAAGCACTGAGTAAGACCGCGAGAAAAACAATCAAACCTGATGCGATTGTTATCTCAAAGACGGATGAAACTACATATGCTGACATATTGAGGCAACTGAAGCAACAGCCGGATATGAAAGAGCTTGGCGACAATGTCAATAAAATAACAACAACAGCAAGTGGAAACCTGTTAGTTCAACTCCGCGATAAGACTGGCAAACTAGCAAGCAACTTCAAGGAACTAGCGACTGAGCTGCTTAAGTCTAACGCAAGTGTAACTGTGCTGAGTAGCAGTCTAACCGTAGAGATACGGGACATAGACATGGCTACAACGGCCGAGGACGTCAGTAACGAAACTATAATACTGAAGTCACTGAGGAAAACTAGGAGTGACACATATATTGCAGCCTTAAATCTCCCTATACGAGATGCGAAAATCTTGGTGGAGACGGGACGCATCCGTATAGAATGGGTAAGTTGTAGGGTCAGGGAAGTTGTCAGCCCAACCAGATGCTACCGTTGTCTGGAATTCGGGCACATATCAAGAAACTGCAAATCCACAGAAGACCGTAGTGGGATGTGCCTGCCCTGTGGAAAAAAGGGTCATATTGCCAAGCTTTGCGATGCAACACCTAAATGCGTGCTATGCAAAAATGACATTGGTACAGACCACCCCACTGGCAGTTTTAGGTGTCCGGCATATAAAAAGGCGATCACGAATCTTAAGCAATGATTAGATGCTTACAAATCAATCTGGACCACTGTGAGGCGGCTCAAGACCTCCTAAAGCAAACCATCTTTGAACGAAAGATTAATGTTGCACTGATCAGTGAACAGTACCGTCCACCCTCGGGGGAGGGAAGCTGGCTACAGGATGAAATGGGCAAAGCTGCTGTATGGGCATGTGGTGATCTCCCATTTGAACAAACCTGTTCTAGCCAGCATGAAGGATTCATTCATGCAAGAGCTGGGGGTGTGCATTTCTACAGTTGCTACGCTCCACCAAGTGAGTCACTGGAAAGTTTTAAAAACATGCTAAGGCGACTAGTAAATGATGCTGCTGGAAATTCGCCGGTCATTATTGCGGGAGATTTCAATGCTTGGGCGGTGGAATGGGGTAGCTCAAAGACCAATGCGCGGGAACAAGCGCTACTTGAAGCCTTCGTTAACCTCGATATTGTGCTACTCAACCAAGGTGGAAAAAACACGTTTCAAAAAGGAAATGCAGGGTCGATCATTGATTTAACCTTTTACAGCGCCGCGCTACTCAATCGCATCAAATGGGAAATATTGGACGATTTCACGTATAGTGACCACTTTGCAATCTATATCGTGGTACACCCGCCCCGGAGTATTGCGTTGAAAAAGAGAGTCCAAAAAGTACAAAAAAGGTGGTTGGAAAACAAAAATGTTAGACAGCAGTATACTTAGCTACATGACAGACCTTCTGCCAGACTCATTTGCCGCAAGTACAAACGCTAGTGCGAACAACTGGGCCAATGAGTTAATGAATTACATTACTAAGATCTGTGATGCATCAATGCCACGGAAAAGAAAGGGAAATGGAAGAGCCCCAGTCTATTGGTGGAACCACAAGAAATAAAGAAGCTGCGCGCGCAGAGTCTCAAGCTGCGGCGACAATATCAAAGGCAAAGGGCAAGGAGTAGCCCCGAATACTTACGCTTTCAGATCTTATATAAAAGCAAGCGGGATGAGCTTCAAAAAGCTATCAAGAAGAGCAAGCGGGAAGCTTTTCAAGAACTGATAAGGGACGTCGATGATAATTCCTGGGGTAGCGGCTACAACGTTGTACTCAAAAAATGTAAAGTAAGCAACGCTAAACAACCAGTGTGTCCTCAAATCATGAAACACATGGTGGAGGGGTTGTTCCCGAAACACGATGAGTATGGTGCATCAAACGAAACAGCGGTGGATGTTGCTGAAATACCAGCTATTAGCAACGCCGAAGTGCTTGCAGCGGTAGCAAATATTAAGACAAAAAAGGCCCCAGGCATCGATGGTATCCCAAATGCTGTTCTCATATACGTTGTTAAGAAAAGGCCAGAACTCTTCAGCAAGTTATTCACAAAGTGTCCAAGATGGTATTTTCCCAAAAAGATGGAAGCGACAAAGGCTGGTCCTGCTATCCAAAGGTAAAAAGCCACCAGATGAGCCGTCATCTTACAGGCCTCTGTGCATGTTAGACACAGCAGGTAAACTATTGGAGGCAGTATTGAGTTCACGGATTCAAGAAACTACGGAAGGAGACCAGGGACTTTCCACTTGGCAGTACGGGTTTAGGAAAAAGCACTCTACAATTGACTCTGTAGCTGATGTTTGCGACATAGCTCGTAAAGCCCTTGAAGGCAAAAGATGGCTTGAAGGGACAAAGCAGTACTGCGCCATTATCACGTTAGATGTGAAAAACGCATTTAACTCCGCCAACTGGGAACAAATAATAACGGCAACAAAAAATATGAATGTTCCGGGATATTTAATACGTGTAATCATGAATTATTTTAGTGAAAGAATGCTACTGTATGATACAAACGAGGGCCCGAGGAAATATAAAACAACAGCAGGCGTACCACAAGGATCGGTCCTTGGACCGTTTCTGTGGAATATAATGTATGATGGCATTTTTAAAATAAAAAAACCGGAGGGCGTGTCCATCATGGGGTATGCTGATGACATAGCTATTGTAGTGGTAGCAAAACAATTGGCTGATGCATCACGAATGTGCAACGAAACCATAGCGTCCGTGAACGCATGGCTTCTAACAGCAAGACTGGAGTTAGCAGACCACAAAACAGAGGCTTTGCTAATGACCAGCCGGAAAACGGTAGAGGCCATACAAGTGAGAGTAGGTGGCTGCACAATACAATCCAGGCCAACCATTAAATATCTCAGAGTCATTCTGGACCGCCGACTTAGCTTCAAGGAGCATTTGAAATACTCCAGCGAAAAAGCAAGTAAGGTCGGTGCGGCTGTCGCAAGACTTATGCCCAATATAGGAGGGCCAAGGCAACATGGAAGAAAATTACTTGCGAGCGTCAGTTCGTCTATTCTAATATATGCAGCACCAATCTGGGCAAACGCCATTCTGGTGCCGCCTTATCTGAGAGCACCAGCTGCGGTACATAGATTGACGTCGCTAAGGGTATGTAGTGCGTTCGTAACAGTGTCAGACGAAGCCGCAAACCTGATGGCTGGAAGATGTCCAGTAGATATAGCAGCAAGAGCCGCTTCGGAAGTTAGGCGCAATCCTACTAAGCGAAAAGAAATCATGCAACAATGCATAAATGAGTGGCAGCAATGGTGGGATTCGCCTCCGAAAGGAAGATGGACGAAGAAGCTGATCCCATGTGTAAGCAAATGGATCGAAAGACAGCACGGTGAAACTGATTACTATCTCACGCAGTTCCTCACAGGGCATGGCTGCTTTCGTCAATATTTGCATTAGTACACGCACGCAGACACTCCTTATTGTCTGCATTGCAGTGGAGAGACAGAAGACACAGAGCATATTCTTTTATACTGCAGCCGATTTGAAGATGAGCGCATGCAGCTCAAGCAGTGTATAAGAGGCACATTGACGCCTGAAAACCTCTTGAAGGCAATGATTCTTAAAGAATGTACATGGATGAGATGCGCAGAGGTTATCGTAGAAATAATGAAGCGACTTAGGGTAGATGATCATATATCACGCCGACTAATGTAGAAGATGTCATGCTAGCTTGGATCGAAAACTCGTTCTTTCCGACCACGCTTAGTAGCATAATAGCAGAGTGGAGCGGAGCGGAAACAAGGCCTTTCCGCCTGCCCTACTTCGATTAGAGGTACTATTAACGATTGAAATTTGGATCGGAAACTAGTCCATTCCGACCAAGTTCTTAATCGCATTAATGAAGCAACTAATGAAGCGACTTAGGGTAGATGATCATATATCATGCCGACTAATGTAGAAGATGTCATGCCAGCTTGGATCGGAAACTCGTTCTTTCCGACCACGCTTAGTAGCATAACAGCAGAGTGGAGCGGAAACAAGGCCTTTTCGCCTGCCCTACTTCGATTCGAGGTATTGTACTATTAACGATGGGAATATGGATCGCAAACTAGTCCTTTCCGACCAAGTTCTTAATTGCATTAATGAATCACGGAGCGGAAACCCGGACTTTTCGCCAGTTGTAAAAGAAAATAGGCTGGAGATTTGGCCTCGCCAGCTATTTAAGTAATTCCAAAAAACCAAAACGTTTAAGGTGTAACGTATGATGCTGAAATGCAGTACCAAGTGAGAGCCATAGTGCTTACCAGCCCCGCGAAGTAATACTTCATTGATAGTTCCGCGGAGAGAGTGGTAGTTGGTGAAGAGGTATTTAGCACGTAGGTGCAACTGTGAGGGTGCAAGTCGTGCATACTGTAAGGCCGGTTTGACAGTACTCATGAGAGTTTCCTCTTCTCGGGCGTCATCCCCAAAAAAAAAAACAAAAAAAAAACCTACATAAGTGAAGAGACACTGATGTCAGACTGTACCTACATACGTATGTAGATAAATGTATGTATGTGCGAGCATAAAGTGCAGCAAACATATCTACATGTATGGTCATCTATTTATGGACGCCTATTAGCTTTTCCTCCCACACGATGTTTGTTTGTTCTGTTGCTCGATAACCAGGTGTTTTAGAAGAGTACGGCTTATTGCATGGTGTAGCTGGACTCTTTACCTATCCGGCGGTATGTATAACATGCTTGTCCGCGTGTATAGTATATACGCATAAAAATATTTCGATGAACACAAAAAAGTGGAAAATCGATTTTTTTCAGTTATCGCCCTACTGCTCCGTCACCGGACGTGAGAGAAAAGCGAGGTTTGTTGCACAGTACAGCTGGACTTTTTGCTTACTCGTCGGTATATTAGCCGTTATTTTTCTCTCATACTGGACACGTTTTTTTTTTTGATAAGAAAAGGGTTAAAAAGTGCACAATCGGTTTCCCACCCATAGCTCCGTTCCCGGGCCTGACAGAAAATCGGGACTTAATGCACATTGTTCCCTGACTCTCTACCTATCCGAATCTACTTTAAAAATTGTAACTTACAAATTTTAACTTTTTAATTTTTATGTTACTGAATTTTTGATTTCAAATAGTTTCATTTTCTGAATTATTATAATTTTCATTTTTAAACTGTTTACTTCTGGTGAAATAAATTTTATTTAAAAAGATTAAATTATTAAATTTTTTTTATATAAATATATAGAAATAAACTTCTATATAAATGGCATTAATATTATATTTTTAATATAAAACTTATTTAACACTTATTGATTGCTTGAAAATGAAAATTATAATAATTCAGAAAATGAAAATATTGGAAAATAAATATTCTTTAACATAAAAATTGAAAAGTTGAAAATTGTAAGTTACATTTGTTAAAGTAGATTCCTACACATATCATTACTTTCAGTTCATACTACACATGTTTTGTTTTAAGTAAAAAGAAGAAGGTTTTCAACTTATAGCTCCGATACCGAGTAAAATAAACAATCGAGGTTTGTTACAAAATGTAGTTTGACCTTCTACCTGTCCGAAGGTATGCAAATCAATATATGCTGCACGCACTGCACATATTTTTTTTATGTTCAAAAATGTTCAACACCGGTAAATACAAAAAAATGCATCATATGACTGCATGCGCGCCATCTATTAATATACCTATGTAAAAATGTTCGTTAGTTCACGATGTTTGTTTGTTCTATTGCTCGATAACCAGGTGCTTTAGAAGAGTACGGCTTATTGCATGGTGTAGCTAGACTCTTTACCTATCCGGCGGTATGTATAACATGCTTGTGCGCATGTATAATATATACACATAAAAATATTTCGATGAACACAAAAAAGTGGAAAATCGTTTTTTTTTCAGTTATCGCCCTACTGCTCCGTTACCGGACGTGAGAGAAAAGCGGGGTTTGTTGCACAGTACAGCTGGACTTTTTGCCTACTCGTCGGTATATTAACCGTTATTTTTCCCTCATACTGTACACGTCTTTTTTTGATAAGAAAAGGGTTAAAAAGTACACAATCGGTTTCCCACCCATAGCTCCGTTCCCGGGCTTGACAGAAAATCGGGACTTAATGCACATTGTTCCCTGACTCTCTACCTATCCGAATCTACTTTAACAATTGTAACTTACAAATTTCAACTTTTTAATTTTTATGTTACTGAATTTTTGATTTCAAATAGTTTCATTTTCTGAATTATTATCATTTTCATTTTTAAACTGTTTACTTCTGGTGAAATAAATTTTATTTAAAAAGATTAAAATATTAAATTTTTTTATATATATATATAGAAATAAACTTCTACATAATTGGCATTAATATTTTATTTTTAATATAAAATTTATTTAACAATTATTGATTGCTTGAAAATGAAAATTATAATAATTCAGAAAATGAAATTATGGGAAATTAAAAATTCTGTAACATAAAAATTGAAAAGTTGAAAATTGTAAGTTACATTATACACATATCATTACTTTCAGTTCATACTATACATGTTTTTTTTAAGTAAAAAAGAAGGTTTTCAACTTATAGCTCCGATACCGAGTAAAATAAACAATCGAGGTTTGTTACAAAATGTAGTTTGACCTGTAGTACCTATCCGACGGTATGCAAATCATTAAATGCTGCACGCACTACACATGCATTTTTTTAATTTCAAAAATGTTCAACATCGGTAAGTACAAAAAAATGCATCATATGACTGCATGCGCGCCATCTATTATTTACCTATGTATGTTCGGCAATTCAAATAATGGTGCTGACATCTGCTACAGCAAGCGTGCCAATTTTGTATGAGCGTTCAATAGTAGCTACATCACTAGCTAAAAGTTGGAAGTTAAGACAGAGCACATACATCTACACACCTACATAAATGACAAGACACAGATGTCAGACTATACATACATATGTATGTATGTATCTCCAAAATAGCCATATTGAGATTAGTGTTATGTATGTGCGAGCATAAAGAGCAGTAAACATATCTACATGTATGGTAATCTATTTATGGGCGCCTGTAACTTTTCCTCTCACACGATGTTTGTTCGTCCTATTGTTCAGTAACCAGGTGTTTTAGAAGAGTACGGTTTGTTGCATAGTGTAGCTGGACCCTTTGTCTATCCGGCAGTATGCATAACATGCTTGTCCGCGTATATGGTATATACACCTAAAAATATTTCGATGAACACAAAAAAGTGGAAAATCGATTTTTTTCAGTTTTTGTCCTACTGATCCGTTCCCGGTCGTGATAAAAAAGCGGGGTTTGTTGCACAGTATAGCTGAACTTTCTAACTACCCGACGGTATGTTCACCGTTATAAAGTTCAAAATCGGTTTTCAACCTATAGCTCCGATACCGAGCAAAATAAATAATCGGGGCTTCTTACAAAATGTAGTTTGACCTTCTACCTATCTGACGGTATGCAAATCATTATATGCCGCACGCACTGCACATGCATTTTTTTAAGCCCAAAAATGTTCAACATCGGTAAGTACAAAAAAATGCATCATATGGCTGCATGCGCGCCATCTATTATTTACCTATGTATGCTCGGCAATTCAAATAATGGTGCTGACATCTGCTACAGCAAGCGTGCCAATTGTGTATGAGCGTTCAATAGTAGCTACGTCGCTAGGTAGAAGTTGCTGTTACTAGCTGAAAGTTGGAAGTTAAGACAGAGCATATACATCTACACACCTACATAAGTGACGAGACACAGATGTCAGACTATACATACATATGTATGTATCTCCAAAATAGCCATATTGAGATTAGTGTTATGTATGTGCGAGCATAAAGTGCAGCAAACATATCTACATGTATGGTTATCTATTAATGGGCGCCTATTGGCCTTTTCTCTCACACGATGTTTGTTCGTCCTATTGCTCGGTTACCAGGTGTTTTACAAGAGTACGGTTTGTTGCATAGTGTAGCTGGACTCTTTGCCTAAACGGCAGTATGCATAGCATGCTTGTCTGCGTATACGGTATATACACTTAAAAGTATTTCGATGAACACAAAAAGTGGAAAATCGAATTTTTTCAGTTTTTGCCCTACTGCTCCGTTCCCGGACGAGATAGAAAAGCGGGGTTTGTTGCACAGTCTAGCTGAACTTTTTAACTACCCGACGGTATGTTCACCGTTATAAAATTCAACATCGGTTTTCAACCTATGGCTCCGATACCGAGCAAAATAAATAATCGGGGTTTATTACAAAATGTTGTTTGACCATCTACCTATCTGACGGTATGCAAATCATTATATGCCGCACGCACTGCACATGCATTTTTTTAAGCCCAAAAATGTTCAACATCGGTAAGTACAAAAAAATGCATCATATGGCTGCATGCGCGCCATCTATTATTTACCTATGTACACGATTATTTACCTCTCACACGATGTTTGTTCGTCCTATTGCTCGGTAACCAGGTGCTTTAGAAGAGTACGGTTTGCTGCATAGTGTAGCTGGACTCTTTGTCTATCCGGCGGTATGCATAACATGTTTGTCCGCGTATATGGTATATACACTTAAAAATATTTCGATGAACACAAAAGAGTGGAAAATCGAACTTTTTCAGTTTTTGTCCTACTGATCCGTTCCCGGACGTGATAGAAATGCGGTATGTTCACCGTTAGAAAGTTCAACATCGGTTTTCAAACTATAGCTCCGATACTGAGCAAAATAAATAATCGGGGTTATTACAAAATGTAGTTTGGCCTTCTACCTATCTGACGGTATGCAAATCATTATATGCTGCACGCACTGTACATGCCTTTTTTAAGTTCGAAAATGTTCAGCATCGGTAAGTACAAAAAAATGCATTATATGACTGCATGCGCGCCATCTATTGTTTACCTATGTATGTTCGTCAATTCAAATAATGGTGCTGACTTCTGCTGCAGCAAGTGTGCCAATTGTGTATGAGCGTTCAATAGTAGCTACATCACTAGCCAAATGTTGCTGTCACTAGCTAAAAGTTGGAAGTTAAGACAGAGCATATGCATCTACACACCTACATAAGTGACGAGACCCAGATGTCAGACTATACATACATATGTATGTATGTTTTTCCAAAATACCCATATTGAGATTAGTATTATGTATGTGCGAGCATAAAGTGCAACAAACATATCTACATGTATGGTAATCTATTTATGGGCACTTATTGACTTTTCCTCTCACGATGTTTGTTTGTCCTATTGCTCGGTAACCAGGTGCTTTAAAGGAATACGGTTTGTTGCATAGTGTAGCTGGACCCTTTGTCTATCCGGCGGTGTGCATAACATGTTTGTCCGCGTATATGGTATATACACTTAAAAATATTTCGATGAACACAAAAAAGTGGAAAATCGAACTTTTTCAGTTTTTTCCTACTGATCCGTTCCCGGACTTTATAGAAAAGCGGGGTTTGTTGCACAGTATAGCTGAACTTTCTAGCTACCCGACGGTATGTTCACCGTTATAAAGTTCAACATCGGTTTTCAACCTATAGCTCCGATACCGAGCAAAATAATCGGGGCTTATTACAAAATGTAGTTTGACCTTCAACCTATCTGACGGTATGCAAATCATTATATTCTGCACGCACTGCATATGCATTTGTTTAAGTTCAAAAATGTTCAACATCGGTAAGTACAAAAAAATGCATCATATGAAGTTCAATGTCGGTTTTCAACCTATAGCTCCGATACCGAGCAAAATAAATAATCGGGGTTTAATACAAAATGTAGTTTGACCTTCTGCCTCTTGTAGTGGCCTTAGTCATATATGTACATACATACAATATATCAAAATGCTATGTAAACAAAACAATGAAATGACATAATGACATAAACAAATCAGGCCAATAACTCTGCGCTGCTGCTATCACACAAGCAGAGCTAAGCAATTAAAGAAAGAGTCTTATTTTACCACTCCAACGTCCACTTCAAATGCAATGTCAGCAAACATATGGAAATCGCGGAAATGAATTGTGACAAAAATTTAGTATAAATAGAATGTAAGAATTTGAATAAAATTGGTCAATGCTCAGAACTCTTTGTGTGTTGACTCAATGAATTTCGGCCAGCTGAAATATGCAAGCCTATGGATTAGCTGAATTGTGAACAGCTGTTTAAAAATTAAACACAATAGGCTATCTACGTAGGGACCTCGTTTAGGACCTCATTAGCTTGTCAATCCCTTTGCATTGATCCTTTACATGGCGATCCTGCAACCACCGAACCAAACAAAAATTTGAATTTCCTGAAATTAAGTTGGCGAAGCAAAATATCTTTAAAATACTTAAAAATCCTTAAATAATACACTATTAACAACTTCGATACTTCATAACTGAGGAAACAGCCTAAAGCAGTCTGGTTCGTAGCATATATAAGGAAATTTAACATGCTATACTGTGGTGAATACCCGTAATATCTCGAAGCATGAAAGGATGGACATAAGACATAGTGGTAATCGTGAGGCAATTTTCAGTGAGATATTAAAACAACGACTCAAAACTGATATTATGGAAATACGTAATATGGAACGTGAAATCAATGCTTTTTACAATACCATATAATTATATTAAGAATACCATAAGTTTAAAAGAATTATAGGAAATTCACAGAAAAACAAAAAAAAAATTATAATAAAATTTTAATGCCAAAAAGTTTTTGATACAGCATACATACATACATATGTGAGATGCACTTAACTTCACTGCGCATACGAATGCACACCAATTTTCTGCTAAACAAAAATAAAAAGTAATTGAAATATATACATATATACGAAATCATATATTATATAAGCTAGTTGTGTAGATTAGCAGCCTTTACAAACTAAAATTTTTAAATGTTAATAAAAATAATTAAACAGGCGTACGAATTGTCTATGTTTTCCAAAGCGTTAATTATTTCTCTAGCAAATCAGAGATAAAATTAAATTTGTTACAAATGATTATAGTTTACATGATTCTGTTTTGAAAATTTTATATAAATTTATATGCAATTTTTATTTTATAAATACATTGGGTGTTAATAGATATATACAATTTTGCAATGCCCAAATGGAGCAATTTTATCACAAGGTGAAATAGGACATGACTTACCAATTGCATATGCAAGTAAAGCTTTGCAAAAACATGATATAAATAAACCAATAATAGAAAAAGAATTACTAGCAATTCATTGGGGAATTAACCAATTTAGGACATACTTATACGGTGGAAAATTTATAGTTGTGACCGACCACAGACCGTTAGTATCATTATTTTCACATAGAAATCCGTCATCAAAAATGACAAGAATAAGAGTAGATTTAGCAGACTATGACTTTGAAATCATATACAAGCAAGGAAAAATAAATACAAATGCAGATGCACTGTCACGCATCAAATTAGATAGTGACATTTTAAAGGCTATGATACCCACGAGTGAAAAAGAAATAAAAGAAGAAAATAACAATTTAATAAAAGAAAAATATATTAACATTTTAACAAGGAGCAAGGCCGTACAAATTAATAATGAAAGAACACATGCAATTAAAAGAAATGAAAATAAGGCGCAAACAGAAGTTTTGTCGCAAGAAAATACATTAACCCGGGAACGCATCAAAAAACCTACATCTCCTAAGAAGCCTGATCAACTTCATATTTGCGAATGTACATCTTTTAATGACGTTAGAAATCTAAAAAGATTGAAATTTAAAATTGAAAATAAAAGTAGCGCTACAGTTGATATAAATGAAAATGAAGTGCAAGTGACGTGTAGCGATGACCCTTTGAAACTAGATTCAATGTTGGAGAAACTACATAGTTCTATGCACAGTTGACAGATAAAGGAGCTAGCCCTTTGTGAACAAGAGTATATACTAAAGAATATAGAAATGAAGAAATTTAAAGAAAAATATAATGAACTCGAGAAAAATAAAAGCGTGCCAATAACAATATTAATATATAAAGCTCCAATACAAATAAAAAGTACTATAATACAATATAAATTAATTGATGAATTTCACTCAACTAACACAGCAGGACATTTAGGAATTAGAAAAACTGTTTCAAAGCTAAAACAACGATACATTTGGAAAAACATGAGACAAATGGTTAAAGAATTTATAAATAATTGCGCAGCATGTACACGAAATAAAATAACAAAATATATAAAAGAACCACTTGTAGTGACAGATACACCAACAAACACATTTGAGACTGTAAGCATAGACACGGTAGGTCCATTACGCATTTCGAACGGGTACAGATACATATTAACAATGCAATGTGACTTCTCTAAATATGTTATTGCACATCCTATTGAAAATAAAGAAGCAAAAACAATAGCGACTACATTAGTCGAACAGTTGATTTTAAAATACGGCTGTATAAAAAATTTAAAATCCGACAGAGGTACAGAATTTGTAAATGAGCTAATGCACAACATATGTGAACTTCTAAACACGAAACAAATATTTTCAACTCCATACCATCACCAAACAATAGGAGCTCTTGAAAAAAATCATTGGACATTAAATGAATACTTACTTTCCTTCGCAGAAGATTATGAATGGGACAAATGGATTCCATATTACACTTTTGCATACAACACAACTCCACACATAGATACACTTTACTCCCCGTTTGAACTAATATTAGGGAAATTACCAACATTACCTAGCGATATCATAAATACAAGAAGTATCAATCACAACATTGAAGACTATGCAACAGAAATAAAATTAAGATTAAAGAAATCTATCGAAATGCCAAAAAACTAATAAATGCAACAAAAATCAAAAGAAAAGAAATTTATGACCAAAATGTAAATAAATCAAATTTTAAAGTAGGAGATTCGGTATTTGTAAAAACCGAAAATAAAAAGAAAAATCAGAGTCCATATCATGGCCCATATATTATTGTAGACACTAATGGAGTCAACTCCACTTTAAATATAAAAAATAAGCTAAAAGTAATGTATAATAATCAATTAAAGAAATATTTAGGAATTTAGTAATGTAAACACTATAAATAAGTGTATATATTTTAACATGTAACATATCGAATATCATAACATTAGCTAATAAGTGTACAAACATATGTAAAATCGTATTATAAACACACAAGACATTTCCACGTTTTCGTCATATACATCAAAAAAAAAAAAAAAATATATTGTTCCTTTTGTTGAAAAAGAAATAAATATTTTTCTTGAGGGCAAGGGTGTAGTGGCCTTAGTCATATATGTACATACATACAATATATCAAAATGCTATGTAAACAAAACAAAGAAATGACATAATGACATAAACAAATCAGGCCAATAACTCTGCGCTGCTGCTATCACACAAGCAGAGCTAAGCAATTAAAGAAAGAGTCTTATTACACCACTCCAACGTCCACTTCAAATGCAATGTCAGCAAACATATGGAAATCGCGGAAATGAATTGTGACAAAAATTTAGTATAAATAGAATGTAAGAATTTGAATAAAATTGGTCAATGCTCAGAACTCTTTGTGTGTTGACTCAATGAATTTCGGCCAGCTGAAATATGCAAGCCTATGGATTAGCTGAATTGTGAACAGCTGTTTAAAAATTAAACACAATAGGCTATCTACGTAGGGACCTCGTTTAGGACCTCATTAGCTTGTCAATCCCTTTGCATTGATCCTTCACACTCTCTGACGGTATGCAAATCATTATATGCTGCACGCACTGCACATGCATTTTTTTAAGTTCAAAAATGTTCAACATAGGTAGGTACAAAAAAATGCATTATATGACTGCATGCGCGCCATCTATTATTTACCTATGTATGTTCGCCAATTCAAATAACGGTGCTGACATCTGCTACAGCAAGCGTGCCAATTGTGTATGAGCGTTCAATAGTAGCTACATCACCAGCCAAAAGTTGCTGTCACTAGCGAAAAGTTGGAAGTTAAGACAGAGCATATACATCTACACACCTACATAAATGACGAGACCCAGATGTCAGACTATACATAAATATGTCTGTATGTATCTCCAAAATAGCCATATTGAGATTAGTGTTATGTATGTACGAGCATAAAGTGCAGCAAACATATCTACATGTATGGTAATCTATTAATGGGAGCCTATTGACCTTTCCTCTCACACGATGTTTGTTCGTTCTAATGCTCGGTTACCAGGTGTTTTAGAAGAGTACGGTTTGTTGCATAGTGTAGCTGGACTCTTTGCCTAAACGGCAGTATGCATAGCATGCTTGTCTGCGTATATGGTATATACACTTAAAAGTATTTCGATGAACACAAAAAGTGGAAAATCGAATTTTTTCAGTTTTTGTCCTACAGATCCGTTCCCGGACGTGATAGAAAAACGGGGTTTGTTGCACAGTATAGCTGAACTTTCTAACTACCCGACGGTATGTTCACCGTTATAAAGTTCAACATCGGTTTTCAACCTATTGTCACCTCCACTTTTTATTATTAACCATATGTATGTGCGTATGTACATACGTACATACATATGTATACCTACAGTGGCTGTTGGTCAAGCGCCTACCAACAACCACACACGCTAACAAAACAAACTACCGCACAAAAAGGAGATGACAAAACTAACAAAGCGACCGGCCAGCTTAGTGAAGACGGCATGGGTCGCTAGCTATGTACACTAACAAAACTATTCGCAAGGAAGGAAAACAACAATAAGTGAATTTTACTAACGCTGGTATAAACAAATGCACGACGACAATTAAGCAACGATATAAACCAAAATAAACAAAATATATTTTTGGGGTGCACCCGAGGTGTGGTCCAACCAAACTGGTTACGAACCTACTCGCACTACTCCCGTGCTGCCGGGGGTAACTTTAACCCGCCTGTGTGACTGGGGTCTGGGTGCGGGATGCTAAAAGGATGGGTGTGGGAAAAACGAAAGGAACGACACTGTCGGCACGACAAAAAAAAACGTAAAACAACAATTAGTGATACTTATGGTTTCTCAGTCGGGTGTGAGTACCCAACTTCGGTGCTCCTCCGGTGATGCCGCCAAACTCCGGTTCCGCCACTAGAACCAATAAAAAAATCACTATGGGCTTCGACTGTCCTAATTTGTCCTGATACAACAAAAAAAAACTAAACTTCAACTGCCTCTTCTATTCACTGCCTCGTCTGGCCAAACACTACACAACTCGAGTTTGAATATTTATAACAAAAATCTTTAAAAAAAAAATACGCACGTCTGCATAAAAAAGATGTTCGCACTTTTGTAGATTGTTAGAATCTGATTCGGCACGCACTTACGAGCCAGGCCGCAAGCTACGCGTCGGCCGTCAGAATTCTCAGGCGAGTGTGTATTGGTGTCCAATCATTTGGCGCCGCCCCCATTACCCAAAGGGACAGAGTTATATAGCGCACGCCACCATGGCACACCAAGTACACTGGGATAATTTTCCCCTCATAAAAAGAAAAGCGACACCCCTTTTTACGGAATACCCGCGCAAAGCATTCCGTTTCCCTAATATTTGTTAGTGGAGGAACCGTTTTGGCGAACATCCCCTTTTGGAGACTTATACCACTGGGTAGGCACACACCGAGTGCAACCGTGCCAACAATTCATGGCTTTGAATTATGCAATTATTTGCCGACAGATGCCACTGCCAACGTTTGGAGTGAAAGGAATATTAGGCAAAACAAAGGAAATGAACAAACAAACACAAAAGAAGTTTTTGTTGCGGCCAGTACGCGACAACTCCACCCCTTCCTCAACGAAAAGGAAGGAATCTTCCTTTTGGTCAGGGAATGGAAATCTCCTACCGTATCCTATTAATCCCTATATGGCCTCAACTCTTTAACGTTCCAAGTCCCTTTGTCTTTGCCTAAGTCATCTGTCAGTGTGTATGTCCACGGTGACACTCTCTTCCTAACAATAAATGGCCCTACATACTTTGGCGCTAACTTCGGTGCATAAAAATTCGCTGCATCCGACAGCATAAAATTCTTCCTCCACACTAACTCTCCAGGCATATACTGTACATCTCGGCGCCTGAGATTGTACTGCCTCGCGAGCTTCTCACTCGCCTGCTCTAACCTAGATCTAATGTTGGTCCTAATCTCTTCGAGCCTCTTTGCCCGCTCCTAACAATTTAATTTCTCCTGATCTCCTAAACTGTCTATGAAGTCCCTACTGTCTTCTACCGCCATTTCCCTACCGAAATTCACAAAATATGGCCTAGCTCCTAACACTTCCGTGTTGCGCTGTCCTAATACAGCATGCTACCTTCGCTAACTGTTGGTCCCATGTCCTCTGGTTCTCTGATATATAAGCCCTAAGTGTCGTTTTAATAATTTGGTTTATCCTCTCGGCCGGATTAGCCTGTGGGTGTTAGTGTGCGGTGTACCGGAGTTGGACGCCATAGTCACCGCAGAGGCCCCGAAGCTCTCGACTCCTAAATTGGGGTCCATTGTCACACAAAACCGACCGAGGAACTCCAAACAAAAGAAATTCATTATCCTCCAATTGTTTGCATACGCTTTTTGCCGTGGCAGTACGCAAGGGGAAAAGGAGGGGAAATTTGGAAAAATAGTCCACTACTGTTAAAATATACTGGTAGCCTTGTGACGACTTCACTAAAGGCCCTACCAGATCTACACAAATCATTTCCCAAGGCTCGACTGCCTTGGTCCTCTCTATCATACCCCCAGCTGGCTGTGAATTCTCAGGTTTCACCTGCTGACAAATTTTACATGCCCTAACATATTTTGCAATGTCCGACTTCATCCTTGGCCAGTAGAACTTTTGTGAAATACGCGCAAAAGTCTTTTTTACGCCCATATGGCCCGCCAATGGATTGTCGTGACATTGTTTTAAAATCTCACCTCTACCATCACGCCCTATTACTTTTTTCCACTCTGGTGAATCGCCGTAAACAGAAGGAAATCTCGACCTAACAAACTTGTAGAGGTTGCCACCTTCAACTCTCCACACTGGATACGACAAAGGCTTTTTCTCTACTAACCGAATCATCCTTACCAACCAAGGATCGGCAGTAGTCACCTCAGCAATAACTGGCACACTTCGGAATAGCATATCTGAAACCCCATGCTCCTTGCCTTTCCGATGCACTATATCGAAATCGTATTGCTGGAGTTTCAAAGCCCACCTAGCTAACCTACCACACGGATCCTTCAACTTATTCAACCAAATAAGTGAATAATGATCTGTGACGACCGTAAACTTAGCGCCCTCAACATATGGTCGCAGTTTCTCAACCGCCCACAGAACCGCTAGACACTCCTTTTCGGTCGTCGAGTAATTTCGCTCTCCTTTGTTCAAGGACCTACTCAAATAAGCTAACTCTGCAAAATCTTTAATAAATCTGCGGTACCAGGACACTGTTCCTATAAATGACCTCACTTGCTTTACGTTCTTCGGTACCTCAATCCGAAGCATCGCCTCTACCTTCTCGGGGTCTACGTGTAGACCGTTCTTGTCCACCACGTAGCCCAAATATTTTAATTCAGACCTACAAAAATTACATTTGTCCCTATTTAATCTAAGTGCTGCACCAGCTAATCTATCTAAAACAATCTTCAAAATCTCTAAATGCTTCTCAAAATTAGTTGTAACGATGATAATATCGTCTAAATACACAAAAACATGAGGTTAGAACCTCATGTCCTATGACTGAATCTATAAATCTCTGCCAAGTTGCCAGTGCATTATGCAAACCGTATGGCATCCTCTTAAACTGAAATAGTCCTCTACCTGGTACCGTGAATGCGGTGAAGGGCCTCGATTGCTCTTCCACCGGAATTTGCCAATACGCGGACTTTATATCCAGACTGGACAGAAACTTGGCACCCCTTAGCTTATCTAAGGTCGCCGACACATATGGAAGGGGGTAACTATCCTATATGTACCGTCTTTTTTTCTGATCATTACAACTGGAGACGCCCAAGGACTATGTGATTTCTCTATCACCCCTTTGTCGAACATATCTTTAATCTCCTCGTCCATACGCGACTGTATGACGGGAGACACAGGGTAATAACGCTGTTTCACAGGTTCAACTCCTGCTTTTACCCTGATCTTATGCTCGACCAAATGGGTCCGGCCTAGCCCTTCCGGCATAGCCTGGAACGCCCCAGCTATTAGTTGACCTAATGCCCTAGATTCCCTATCACCTAACTCGGAGTGGTCCACTATTGCCACCAACGGTTCTGGTTCCGGCCGAGAAAACGACCACCTCATTTTTGATATATCCGGGATAATACCCGCCTTGGCCCAAAAATCGACGCCAAGGATTACGGCCTGAGGTAACTCTGGAACCACGAGGCATTCCAGGAGAACCGACTTGCCCTCCACCTCGATTGGCAACAAAACCGAACCTAACACCGAGATATGACCTCCATCCGCGAGAGTCACTCTCAAAAAATTCGAAACTGAACTCACCCTAATACCAAACGAACTCAATTTCTGCCAACCTAGCCGACCTATTACTGTTCTGGTCGCACCAGAATCCAACAAAGCCATAAAAGTAAAACCATGGATCCTAATATCCAAATACGGGCGTTCGTCGTGACCGTCCGTCACCAACGAAAACGCCAACCTAACCTCTTCAATCTCGTCACCTACATTTGCCAGCTGGGAGTTAGCAGGTTTACTAACTCGACCTACTAGACCGCCTGTCCTGCTGTCCCAGGGGTCTATCTCCCGTTTCCCGATCTGTTGTCCGACCTGACAACCCTATCGCTTGACCGAGAATTTCCTATTCTTTCGTCCGACCTACTCTCTCTCACAGGCCCTGACCTGAAGGGGTTGTGGTTTCGCCCACCACCGGAAGTTGAACTTCGTTGGGTACGCGGGGAGCCACTCGCCTTCGCTGCACACGCCGGGCAGTCCCGCTTCATGATTCCAAGTCTACCGCACCCGAAGCACTTAATCCTCTTTCTACAATCCGCCGAAATATGACCGAACCTCCTGCAATTGAAACACCGGGTATTCGACCCCGGCCTAAAACTATCAACAAGGTCCGGCTCCGCTACAGCCGCGACCTCTAAGCCAGCCGAGACATAAGCCAGGTCAGGTTCCAACAACCCCTTGGCCTTATGACTCGGAGGAGGGACAAAAGCATCCACCGATGACCTAACCACCTCTAGTTGCCTTCCTAAAGCAACTAGTTCCGGAATCGACCCTATTGTCACCAGACCCAACTGGGTCTGGTAGAATGGTAGGAGATTCGACCTAATCAATCCTAACATCCTCTTTTCCGATTAAGGCTCCTGAAGTCTACCAAACATGACCTTCATAGCCGCAACATAAACACCGATGGACTCATTCGCTCCCTGAGTCCTTCGCCTAATCTCGTCTAGTAAGAGATCGACGTAGTTGGGGTGCAAAAACTCCAACTTTAACTCTCTTACTAGCTCCTCCCAGCTACCTAGAGTCTTCCTAACAGACCTAAACCACAAAAGAGCTTTCCCTACGAATAAATCGACCGCGCCTCGGAAGAGTTGAGCTTGGGTCACACCGCGTGCCTCGCTCAACTCCTCAATCCGTTCCAAGAATGCGAAAAGCGACATTCCCGCTTTTTCGCCGTCGAAGTGGACGTCCCACTTCGACAAGTTTATCGGCTTCTGAGACGCGGCTGTCTCCTCAACGACGCGTCGTACCTCCACGGGCGGGGGTGCTATCGGGTCCGCACGAGTGGCACCCGAGCGCTCTACCGAGCCGATTTCCTTCTCATCGGCTTCTTCGCTACCGACTACCTCCTGTAGTTCGGCGAGGTGGAGCAACAACTTGCTCTTCAGCTCCATCTGCTGAGTCATCTCGCCGTCGCTTCCCGGTCGTGCCCGTCCGATTCGCGAGAGGCACCATTCGATCTTGGCCATCGCTTTCGCTCCATGCGATGGCTTGCCTCCACCCGAAACCGATAAAATTAAATTTTCTACCTCCTCCAGTTTCGACTCGACCGCCGTCTTATCCTCGTCGAAACTAAAGGGGTAGTCCTGAAAGAGGTTTACCGACCCTCTTTTCTCTATTAACCGTGATGCCTTAAGCGACTTACGCATGGCTTCGACCGTACCGACTGGAAGGCCGCGTGCCTCCATCTCGTACGCGAGCTCATCCTGCGCTAAACGATTAATCTCCATGTTCAATAAAAATAAATAAACTCGAAAAAACGAAAAAAATTCAAGAAACAAAACCAAAAGAAAAAAAATACTTATTAAAGAAAAACAAAAATTTTTTAATAATCTAAGTTAAAAAAAAAATACCCTAATGTGGTAAACGCGTTGCCCTATACTGGCTCAACAAAAGACCCTAACACGTCAACAACAAAAGAGCCTAACCACAAAAAACAAAAAAAATTAATAAAATAAAAACAAATATTGTCTACTCCGACAACACAACTATTAACAAAAAAAACAAAAAAAAAATTTTTTTTTTTAATAATAAAAAAAAAGTTATTGATCAAAAACAATAAAAAAGACAACGAAAATCCTTGATGAACAAAAAAAACTAAAAAAAACACAACTTAATTTATAACGGACACTACTGGTCACTTTCGGACCAGTCTCAACACACTTGACCAACAATTTTTCCTACTAGTATAAAACTCAAATACAATTTACCGCAACGCACACACAAAAATTGCAAATTTACAAAACGGAACGAACTCACCAAATTCCTTTGTACTAAATATATTTAAACCAATCTGCCGATGGGTCTGGGTTCGACCCCCAATCTCTTCTTTACTTCCTCGCTACTTCCACTATTGGAATGCCTAACTAACAAAAGAAAAAAAAATAGAAAATTGTTAAATATTATTTAAAACAAAAACTAGACAACAAAAAGCCACTCCAAATCAACTGAAACAAAAACCGCAAAAATTTAACAAAATAAATATCTTTAAATCTTGGGCCCCACGTTGGGCGCCAATTTGTCACCTCCACTTTTTATTATTAACCATATGTATGTGCGTATGTACATACGTACATACATATGTATACCTATAGTGGCTGTTGGTCAAGCGCCTACCAACAACCACACACGCTAACAAAACAAACTACCGCACAAAAAGGAGATGACAAAACTAACAAAGCGACCGGCCAGCTTAGTGAAGACGGCGTGGGTCGCTAGCTATGTACACTAACAAAACTATTCGCAAGGAAGGAAAACAACAATAAGTGAATTTTACTAACGCTGGTATAAACAAATGCACGACGACAATTAAGCAACGATATAAACCAAAATAAACAAAATATATTTTTGGGGTGCACCCGAGGTGTGGTCCAACCAAACTGGTTACGAACCTACTCGCACTACTCCCGTGCTGCCGGGGGTAACTTTAACCCGCCTGTGTGACTGGGCTCTGGGTGCGGGATGCTAAAAGGATGGGTGTGGGAAAAACGAAAGGAACGACACTGTCGGCACGACAAAAAAAAACGTAAAACAACAATGAGTGATACTTATGGTTTCTCAGTCGGGTGTGAGTACTCAACTTCGGTGCTCCTCCGGTGATGCCGCCAAACTCCGGTTCCGCCACTAGAACCAATAAAAAAAATCACTATGGGCTTCGACTGCCCTAATTTGTCCTGATACAACAAAAAAAACTAAACTTCAACTGCCTCGCCTGGCAAAATACTACACACTCGAATTTAAATATTTATATTTTTTCGCCTTCACTAATATATCGAACGTCCGCGCAAAAAAAGATGTTCACTTTCTCGTAGATTGTAAGAATCTGATCCGGCACGCACTTACGAGCCAGGCCGCAAGCTACGCGTCGGCCGTCAGAATTCTCAGGCGAGTGTGTATTGGTGCCCAATCATTTGGCGCCGCCCCCATTACCCAAAGGGACAGAGTTATATAGCGCACGCCACCATGGCACACCAAGTACACTGGGATAATTTTCCCCTCGCCATATAAAAAGAAAAGCGACACCCCTTTTTACGGAATACCCGCGCAAAGCATTCCGTTTCCCTAATATTTGTTAGTGGAGGAACCGTTTTGGCGAACATCCCCTTTTGGAGACTTATACCACTGCGTAGGCACACACCGAGTGCAACCGTGCCAACAATTCATGGCTTTGAATTATGCAATTATTTGCCGACAGATGCCACTGCCAACGTTTGGAGTGAAAGGAATATTAGGCAAAACAAAGGAAATGAACAAACAAACACAAAAGAAGTTTTTGTTGCGGCCAGTACGCGACACTATAGCTCCGATACCGAGCAAAATAAATAACCGGGGTTTATTACAAAATGTAGTTTGACCTTCTACTTATCTGACAGTATGCAAATCATTGTATGCCGCACGCACTGCACATGCATTTTTTTAAGCTCAAATATGTTCAACATCGGTAAGTACAAAAAAATGCATCATATGACTGCATGCGCGCCATCTATTATTTACCTATGTACACGATTATTTACCTCTCACACGATGTTTGTTCGTCCTATTGCTCGGTAACCAGGTGCTTTAGAAGAGTACGGTTTGCTGCATAGTGTAGCTGGACTCTTTGTCTATCCGGCGGTATGCATAACACGTTTGTCCGCGTATATGGTATATACACTTAAATATATTTCGATGAACACAAAAGAGTGGAAAATAGAATTTTTTCAGTTTTTGTCTACTGATCCGTTCCCGGACGTGATAGAAATGCGGTATGTTCACCGTTATAAAGTTCAACATCGGTTTTCAACCTATAGCTCCGATTCCGAGCAAAATAATCGGGGCTTATTAAAAAATGTAGTTTGACCTTCTACTTATCTGACGGTATGCAAATCATTATATGCTGCACACACTGTACATGCCTTTTTTTAAGTTCAAAAATGTTTAGCATCGGTAAGTACAAAAAAATGCATTATATGACTGCATGCGCGCCATCTATTATTTACCTATGTATGTTCGTCAATTCAAATAATGGTGCTGACATCTGCTACAGCAAGTGTGCCAATTGTGTATGAGCGTTCAATAGTAGCTACATCACTAGCCAAAAGTTGCTGCCACTAGCTAAAAGTTGGAAAATAAGACAGAGCATATGCATCTACACACCTACATAAGTGACGAGACCCAAATGTCAGACTATACATACATATGTATGTATGTTTTTCCAAAATACCCATATTGAGATTAGTATTATGTATGTGCGAGCATAAAGTGCAACAAACATATCTACATGTATGGTAATCTATTTATGGGTGCCTATTGACTTTTCCTCTAACGATGTTTGTTTGTCCTATTGCTCGGTAACCAGGTGCTTTAGAAGAGTACGGTTTGTTGCATAGTGTAGCTGGATTCTTTGTCTATCCGGCGGTGTGCATAACATGTTTGTCCGTGTATATGGTATATACACTTAAAAATATTTCGATGAACACAAAAAAGTGGAAAATCGAACTTTTTCAGTTTTTTCCTACTGATCCGTTCCCGGACTTTATAGAAAAGCGGGGTTTGTTGCACAGTATAGCTGAACTTTCTAACTACCCGACGATATATTCACCGTTATAAAGTTCAACATCGCTTTTCAACCTTTAGCTCCGATACCGAGCAAAATAAATAATCGGGGTTTATTACAAAATGTAGTTTGACCTTCTACCTATCTGACGGTATGCAAATCATTATATGCCGCACGCACTGGACATGCAATTTTTTAAGTTCAAAAATGTTCAACATCGGTAAGTACAAATAAATGCATCATATGACTGCATGCGCGCCATCTATTCTTTACCTATGTATGTTCGTCAATTCAAATAATGGTGCTGACATCTGCTACAGCAAGTGTGCCAATTGTGTATGAGCATTCAAAAGTAGCTACATCACTAGCCAAAAGTTGCTGTCACTAGCTAAAAGTTGGAAGTTAAGACAGAGCATATGCATCTACACACCTACATAAGTGGCGAGACACAGATGTCAGACTATACATACATATGTATGTATGTATTTCCAAAATACCCATATTGAGATTAGTGTTATGCATGTGCGAGCATAAAGTGCAGCAAACATATCTACATGTATGGTAATCTATTAATGGGCGCCTATTGACCTTTCCTCTCAAGATGTACGTTGTCCTATTGCTCGGTAACCAGGTGTTTTAGAAGAGTACGGTTTGTTGCATAGTGTAGCTGGACCCTTTGTCTATCCGGCGGTATGCATAACATGTTTGTCCGCGTATATGGTATATACACTTAAAAATATTTCGGTGAACACAAAAAACTGGAAAATCGAATTTTTTCAGTTTATGTCCTACTGATCCGTTCCCGGACGTGATAGAAAAGCGGGGTTTGTTGCACAGTATAGCTGAACTTTCTAGCTACCCGACGGTATGTTCACCGTTATAAAGTTCAACATCGGTTTTCAACCTTTAGCTCCGATACCGAGCAAAATAAATAATCGGGGTTTATTACAAAATGTAGTTTGACCTTCTACCTATCTGACGGTATGCAAATCATTATATGCCGCACGCACTGCACATGCATTTTTTTAAGTTCAAAAATGTTCAACATCGGTAAGTACAAAAAATGCATCATATGACTGCATGCGCGCCATCTATTATTTACCTATGTATGTTCGTCAATTCAAATGACGGTGCTGACATCTGCTACAGCAAGTGTGCCAATTGTGTATGAGCGTTCAATAGTAGCTACATCACTAGCCAAAAGTTGCTGTCACTAGCTAAAAGTTGGAAGTTAAGACAGAGCATATGCATCTACACAACTTCATAAGTGACGAGACACAGATGTTAGACTATACATACATACATATGTATGTATGTATTTCCAAAATACCCATATTGAGATTAGTGTTATGTATGTGCGAGCATAAAGAGCAGTATACATATCTACATGTATGGTAATCTATTAATGGGCTCCTATTGACCTTTCCTTTCACACGATGTTTGTTCGTCCTATTGCTCGGTAACCAGGTGTTTTAGAAGAGTACGGTTTGTTGCATAGTGTAGCTGGACTCTTTAGCTATCCGGCGGTAAGCATAACATGCTTGTCCACGTATATGGTATATACACTTAAAAATATTTCGATGAACACAAAAAAGTGGAAAATCGAACTTTTTCAGTTTTTGTCCTACTGATCCGTTCCCGGACGTGATAGAAAAGCGGGGTTTGTTGCACAGTATAGCTGAACTTTCTAACTACCCGACGGTATGTTCACCGTTATAAAGTTCAACATCGGTTTTCAACCTATAGCTCCGATTCCGAGCAAGATAATCGAGACTTATTACAAAATGTAGTTTGACCTTTGACGGTATGCAAATCATTATATGCTGCACGCACTGTACATGCCTTTTTTAAGTTCAAAAATGTTTAGCATCGGTAAGTACAAAAAAATGCATTATATGACTGCATGCGCGCCATCTATTATTTACCTATGTATGTTCGTCAATTCAAATAATGGTGCTGACATCTGTTACAGCAAGTGTGCCAATTGTGTATGAGCGTTCAATAGTAGCTACATCACTAGCCAAAAGTTGCTGTCACTAGCTAAAAGTTGGAAGTTAAGACAGAGCATATGCATCTACACAAATACATAAGTGACGAGACCCAAATGTCAGACTATACATACATATGTATGTATGTTTTTCCAAAATACCCATATTGAGATTAGTATTATGTATGTGCGAGCATAAAGTGCAACAAACATATCTACATGTATGGTAATCTATTTATGGGTGCCTATTGACTTTTCCTCTCACGATGTTTGTTTTCCTATTGCTCGGTAACCAGGTGCTTTAGAAGAGTACGGTTTGTTGTATAGTGTAGCTGGATTCTTTGTCTATCCGGCGGTGTGCATAACATGTTTGTCCGTGTTTATGGTATATACACTTTAAAATATTTCGATGAACACAAAAAAGTGGAAAATCGAACTTTTTCAGTTTTTTCCTACTGATCCGTTCCCGGACTTTATAGAAAAGCGGGGTTTGTTGCACAGTATAGCTGAACTTTCTAACTACCCGACGGTATGTTCACCGTTATAAAGTTCAACATCGGTTTTCAACCTTTAGCTCCGATACCGAGCAAAATAAATAATCGGGGTTTATTACAAAATGTAGTTTGACCTTCTACCTATCTGACGGTATGCAAATCATTATATGCCGCACGCACTGGACATGCATTTTTTTAAGTTCAAAAATGTTCAACATCGGTAAGTACAAATAAATGCATCATATGACTGCATGCGCGCCATCTATTATTTACCTATGTATGTTCGTCAATTCAAATAATGGTGCTGACATCTGCTACAGCAAGTGTGCCAATTGTGTATGAGCGTTCAAAAGTAGCTACATCACTAGCCAAAAGTTGCTGTCACTAGCTAAAAGTTGGAAGTTAAGACAGAGCATATGCATCTACACACCTACATAAGTGACGAGACACAGATGTCAGACTATACATACATATGTATGTATGTATTTCCAAAATACCCATATTGAGATTAGTGTTATGCATGTGCGAGCTTAAAGTGCAGCAAACATATCTACATGTATGGTAATCTATTAATGGGCGCCTATTGACCTTTCCTCTCAAGATGTACGTTGTCCTATTGCTCGGTAACCAGGTGTTTTAGAAGAGTACGGTTTGTTGCATAGTGTAGCTGGACCCTTTGTCTATCCGGCGGTATGCATAACATGTTTGTCCGCGTGTATGGTAAAAACACTTAAAAATATTTCGGTGAACACAAAAAACTGGAAAATCGAATTTTTTCAGTTTTTGTCCTACTGATCCGTTCCCGGACGTGATAGAAAAGCGGGGAATGTTGCACAGTATAGCTGAACTTTCTAGCTACCCGACGGTATGTTCACCGTTATAAAGTTTAACATCGGTTTTCAACGTATAGCTCCGATACCGAGCAAAATAATTAATCAAGGTTTAATACAACATGTAATTTGGCCTTCTACCTATCTGACGGTATGCAAATCATTATCTGCTGCACGCACTGTACATGCATTTTTTTAATTTAAAAAATGTTCAACATCGCTAAGTACAAAAAAATGCATCATATGACTGCATGCGCGCCATCTATTATTTGCGTATGTATGTTCGTCAATTCGAATAATGGTGCTGACATCTGCTACAGCAAGCGTGCCAATTGTGTATGAGCGTTCAATAGTATCTACATTACTAGCTAAAAGTTGGAAGTTAAGACAGAGCATATGCATCTACACACCTACATAAGTGACGAGACACAGATGTCAGACTATACATTCATATGTATGTATGTATTTCCAAAATACCCATATTGAAATTAGTGTTATGTATGTGCGAGCATAAAGTGCAGCAAACATATCTACATGTATGGTAATTTATTAATGGGCGCCTATTGACCTTTCCTCTCACTATGTATGTTGTCCTATTGCTCGGTAACCAGGTGTTTTAGAAGAGTACGGTTTGTTGCATAGTGTAGCTGGACTTTTTGCCTAATCGACAGTATGCATAACATGCTTGTCTGGGTATATGGTATATACGCTTAAAAATATTTCGATGAACACAAAAAAGTGGAAAATCGAATTTTTTCAGTTTTTGTCTTACTGATACGTTCCCGGACGTAATAGAAAAGGAATTTGTTGCACAGTATAGCTGAACTTTTTAACTACCCGACGGTATGTTCACCGTTATAAAGTTCAACATCGGTTTTCAACCTTTAGCTCCGATACCGAGCAAAATAAATAATCGGGGCTTATTACAAAATGTAGTTTGACCTTCTACCTATCTGACGGTATGCAAATCATTCTATGCCGCACGAACTGCACATGCCTTTTTTTAAGTTAAAAAATGTTCAACATCGGTAAGTACAAAAAAATGCATCATATAACTGCATGCGCGCCATCTATTATTTGCCTATGAATGTTCGTCAATTCGAATAATGGTGCTGACATCTGCTACAGCAAGCGTGCCAATTGTGTATGAGCGTTCAATAGTAGCTACATCACTAGCCAAAAGTTGCTGTCACTAGCTAAAAGTTGGAAGTTAAGACAGAGCATATACATCTACACACCCACATAAATGACGAGACCCAGATGTCAGACTATACATAAATATGTCTGTATGTATCTCCAAAATAGGCATATTGAGATAAGTGTTATGTATGTGCGAGCATAAAGTGCAGCAAACATATCTACATGTATGGTAATCTTATAATGGGCGTCTATTGACCTTTCCTCTCACACGATGTTTGTTCGTCCTATTGCTCGGTAACCAGGTGTTTTAGAAGAATGCAGTTTGTTGCATGGTGTAGCTGGACTCTGTGCCTAAACGGCAGCATGCATAGCATGCTTGTCTGCGTATATGGTATATACACTTAAAAGTATTTCGATGAACACAAAAAGTGGAAAATCGAATTTTTTCAGATTTTGTCCTACTGATCCGTTCCCGGGCGTGATAGAAAAGCGGGGTTTGTTGCACGGTATAGCTGAACTTTCTAACTACCGGACGGTATGTTCACCGTTATAAAATTCAACATCGGTTTTCAACCTATAGCTCCGATACCGAGCAAAATAAATAATCGGGGTTTATTACAAAATGTAGCTTGACCTTCTACCTATCTGACGGTATGCAAATCATTATATTCCGCACGCATTGCACATGCATTTTTTTAAGTTCAAAAATGTTCAACATCGGTAAGTACAAAAAAATGCATCATATAACTGCATGCGCGCCATCTATTATTTACCTATGTATGTTCGTCAATTCAAATAATTGTGCTGACATCTGCTACAGCAAGCGTGCCAATTGTGTATGAGCGTTCAATAGTAGCTACATCGCTAGGCAAAAGTTGCTGTCACTAGCTAAAAGTTGTAAGTTAAGACAGAGCATATGCATACTATACATACATATGTATCTAGATAAATGTATGTATGTATCTTCAAATAGCCATATTGAGATTAGTGTTATGTATGTGCGAGCATAAAGTGCAGCAATTATATCTACATGTATGGTCATCTATTTATGAGCGCTTATTAACTTTTCCTCCCACACGATGTTTGCTCGTTCTATTGCTCAGTAACCAGGTGTTTTAGAATAGTACGGCTTGTTGCATAGTGTAGCTGGACTCTTTAGCTATCCGGCGCTATGCATAACATGCTTGTCCGCGTATATGGTATATACACTTAAAAATATTTCGATGAACACAAAAAAGTGGAAAAACGAATTTTTTGCCCTACTGCTCCGTTCCCGGACGTGATAGAAAAGCGGGGTTTGTCGCACAGTATAGCTGGAATTTTTAGCTACCTGACGGTATATAAACCGTTATTTTTCCCTCATACCGTACAAGTTTTTTTTTGTTAAAAAACGTGTTAAAAATTACACAATCGGTTTCCCACCCATAGCTCTGTTTTCGGGCTTGATAGGACTTGTTGCATATTGCACATTGACTCTCTACCTATCCGACGTTATGCTTATCATTACTTTCATTTCATTCTATTGTAACGGAGTTTTCCACGTGGCTGGGGTAAGCTCAGCCTTGCCAAGGGTTTGCTAATGTAAACCACGCTGGGTACGTTACAACAAATTTATTTGTTATGAACAATCTTTATATGTACGGTTTCTAATATATTACTCGATATTTCTACTACAAGTAAATAAGTGTTCGTGAGGTGAAAACCCTCAGGTACACTACATTTGCCGGTGGTGTTGATCCCACGGGCAAGTATACCTATCGACACGACAACACAAAGGCTACTTGATTTCCTTTGCGTTTTCGTCGCCTTTTATACTATTCTGCAAGCAGGCAGGATGTTATTTTATAATAACAATTTATTGTTGCGTACAGTTTCTCACTTCTTCTAGGTGTACGTATGTATGTGCGTACGAATAAGTTCATGTACGAACATGCTTATAGGCTTCAGCGTTTCAATAATTTAAGTATGTAAATATATATATATATATATATGTGATATTTAGTTTAATTATTTCATGTATATAAATTCAATGTATATAACTTCAATTATTATTATTATTTATGTATGTTGTGAGGTCTCCAAAAGCCTCGGGTTTTGGGGTCCTTACACCCTTCCCTCACTTCCCGCTACGAGTCTTATGGTCACCAGGCCAGTCCGTGTGATTCTCACGCGGTAGTAGTTCCCTTCAACGTTCCGCTTGAAGGATCGCCTCACCCGTCGCTGCTGTGGCTGCTGCATGTGCGCAGCGATGTCGTCAGTCAGGGCCTCGGGCAGTGGTTCGACTCCTGTCTGATTATTCCACGCATTCGGTGTTGTAGCCTCTGTGTCCTGCAGCCACCGCTCTACCTCGCCTGCCATGTTGGCGTACTCACTCCAATCGCCGACTTCTAGCATCCCGTCGCTTGCTGTTAGGCTTATTGCATCTTCTTTTTCTTCTGCATCGCATATGTAGAGCTTAGCCGGTTGTGGTTGTGGTTCCTCGCTCGCTGCTGTTCCTTCGCTGTATACACGTAAGCGCATGTTGATGCGCTTGTTGTACTCAATGAAGCCTCTGCCACGCACTTCACCATCCTCCACGGATATATCGAGTTCTTCTCGTCGCTTCGCTGGCTGCTCATCGTCACTCTCTGATGAGATTGTGATTGGTGTGGATGCTCGCACCAAGCATTCTCCTTCATCAGCACTGCCGCTATCTGCATCTTCGCTCCGTATGAATATCACTGTAGACTCGCTGGTACAAGTACTATCTGCTCTGCCTCGTTTATATTGTTTTGCTTCGGGTATGTGAGAACGTATCTCCTCCTCTGACAGCCTGTGTACGCGCGGCCAGTCGTTTGTTGATGCCATCTCTGCTGCTTGCTTATACTGCTTACTTCGTATGGTTGAGCGCGCATATACTACGTTGGCACAATTTGTTTATCGCTCGCTTCAGTTGTTAGAACACTTGATCGCTCGACCAACTGTGCTTTTCCTGCATATGCTTTAATACAAATTTCTCCTCCGAATTTTTTTCAGGAGTATTTCGGTTATTATTATTTTTTGTGTGTATATATTTATTTTTTTTTTGTGTGCGTTGTATATATATATATATATTGTTTTTTTTTTTTATGCGTCTATGTGTTTTTGCTTGTATATCTTCACTTTGCATATATTTTAGTTTATGTGTGTATGTATATTATGTATATTTTTGTTTTTCCACTTGTATGTACATATATATATTCACTTCTTTGCATGTATGTATGTTATGTATTTTTTTCCCTCTCACTTAGTTATATGTATGTACATATGTATATTTGTATATATGTATGTTCATTTGTTTACCGGTGGCTCTGCTATTGATGGGTGCTGCCACCTTCATACAGTATGTGACTTAGGGTGCGTCCATAGCAAACTTTTTTTTTTGTCCTTTAATTCATTTTTTTTTTTGCACTCAAAATTATTTTTTTTGTTTTTGTTTCTTTACACTAGGATGTCCTACTTAATTACTTTTTTTCACAATTTTTTTTTTTCTCTATTATTATTATTATTATTTTTTTTTGTTTTATTTGTTGTTTTGTGTTTTTGGGTTTACTTCCAGTTTCTCCTTTTTTTCACGATTAAACTTTTTTTTTGGTTTTTTTTTTGTTTTTTTTTTTATATTTTTACTTCAAATTTTTCCTTTTTTTCACGATAAATTTTCTTGTTTGTTTTTTTTTTATGGAATGTTTTTCCCATCGCCGTGGTAGGGCTTCAATTCATTCAGATGTGCCGTTCTCCTTTTTCCCTTGTGTATTTTGTCCAGTTCCACTATTACTGGGGATACGTAGTTGGTTATTCGATGCGGGCCGCTGTACCTGGGAGCTAGTTTGGCCGCAAAGTTTTCTATGGCCTTTGAGAGGTGGTGTTCCTTCACTAGTACCAAGTCGCCTATAGCTGGTTGCCAATTTCGCCTTCGCAGGTTGTAATAACGCGCTTGATCGGTTACTGCGCGCTGTTGGTTACATCGAACTATTCTGTAAACTTCTGCCATCATTGGTGCTTTCTCTGCTGGTGTCGGGGTCTTCTGCGCGGTTCCGAAGGTGTGTTCGTTGAAGAGATTATTCGGCATTCTTGGGTCTCTTCCCTGGACTATGTATGCCGGACTGTACCCTGTGGATTCGCCTACGCAGGTATCGAGTGTGAGGGTTATTTCTGGGAGTAGTTCGTCCCAATCACGTTGTTCTCTTCCGGTGAATTGCGCTATCATTCTTTTAATGTTCCTGTTTGCTCTTTCGGTCGGGTTCTCTTGCGGTGTATAAGGTGCGGTTAGCTGGTGTTTCACTCCGTGCTCGCGTAAGAAGTTTTTGAAATGCTTACTGGTGAATTGTGCTCCGTTGTCTGTGATCAGTACTTTTGGGACGCCAAAACGCGCTAAGATCCTTTCTCGGAATGCTCGCACGAGGCCTTCGGTTGTGGCTTTGCGGACTGCAACGATCTCTACCCATTTAGAGAATCGGTCCAGAAAGACGAGAGCCATTGTATTGCCATGCTTTGATCGGGGTAGCGGGCCGACGAGATCTGCACACACTGTTGCCTATGGTTCTTCCGCTATTTGGGTGAGCATTTTGCCTGCGGCTTGCTGTTGGCCGGGCTTATATATTTGGCACTCGTGGCACTGTTGTACATACTTCTTCACGTCGCGAAACATTCCTGGCCAGTAGTATCGTGCCATCGCCCGGGCTATGGATTTACGAATGCCCATATGGCCTGCACTCGGGGCGTCGTGTATTTCCCTTAACACTCGTAGTTTTTGAGACATTGGTACGCATAGCTTCCACGGAGTAACGTCTTCACCATCGACTTGGGTCGTCATTCGCCTATATAAACTGCTTTCTTCGATCACGTAATCCGGGTACTTTTCTGGAGCTTCTTCCACCTTCGCCTTCTTCTCTTTTAGCCATGCGCCGTTTTCGTTTTCCTCTTCCTCTAACACTGTGCCCAACTGTTCTTCTTGTGGTTGCCTTGATAGCGCGTCTGCTACGACGTTCAGCTTCCCCTTCCTGTACTGCACCTCGAACGAATATTGTTGGAGCTCTAGCGTCCATCTCGTCATCCGACCTGTGGGACTCTCGATCGCGTTGAGCCACTTTAACGCCAGGTGGTCGGTAATCACTGTGAAGTTGTACCCTTCAAGATACGGTCTCATTTTCCTTATTGCCCAGACTATCGCTAAACACTCCTTCTCCGTTGGTGAGTAGTTCATTTCGGCTTTATTCAGCCGCCGGCTCGCATATGCTATTACTCGCTTGCTATCCTCTAACTCTTGTGTTAGAACTGCTCCGATCCCGAAATCACTCGCGTCGGTCTGCAACGTAAATCTCTTTGTGAAGTCCGGGCACGCCAATACCGGTGCTTGTGTGAGGGCGTCTTTCAGGGCTTCGAATGCTGACTGTTGTTTTTCGGACCACTCCCACTTTTTGCTTTTCTTCAACATTGATGTGAGCGGATGCGATACTTGTGAAAAGTCGTGGACGAATCTTCGGTACCATGATGCCACTCCCAGGAATCGTCTGAGCTCTCGTAGATTTGTTGGGGGTGTGAGCTCTCTTGTGGCCGCTACCTTATCTGGGTCTGCATGGATGCCCTTCTCGCTGACTACGTGGCCTAAATACTTCAGCTTTTGCTTAAAAGACTCGCACTTCTCGGGGTTGATGCGGAGGTTGGCTTTTCTTAGCCGCTGGAATACTTCTTTGAGATGCTTCACGTGTTCTTCTAGCATTGTACTCGTGACTATGATGTCGTCTAGGTAGGCAAATGCGTGCGGTTCTAGTTCTGGGCCGATAACTCTGTCAAGTGCCCTCTGGAACGTCGCTGGTGCGGAGAGTAGGCCGAAAGGCATTACCTTCCATTGGAACAATCCACGTCCGGGTACTGTGAATGCCGTGTACTGTTTGCTGTCCTTCTCCATGGGGATCTGCCAATAACCATTCTTAAGTCCAGACTGCTGATGAATCTAGTGCTTCTGAGCCGATCGAGTATATGCTGGATACGCGGCAACGGGTATGCGTCTGGAACGGATTTGGCATTCAATTGGCGGTAGTCGACGCAGAGTCTCCACTTTCCGTTTTTCTTCTTTGCCAATACTATTGGCGCACTGTGCATACCATGGGATGGTTCGATGTAGCTCTTCTCAAGTAGTTCGTCGATTTCTTTGTTGATGACCTCTTGCATCTTTGGGTTCTTGGGCAAGTACCTCTGCTTTATTGGTCGATCGTCTCGCATGATTAATTTTATGTGTGACATCGGACGGTCCTGACATCTCCTCAAATTGTTTCAACTCACTTTGCAGGAACTCACTCACTTTCTTATCCGCTGGGTTGCCTGTTTGTGGTGTGGTTTGGTTTGGGCCTTCTGAGACCGTGTACTCCTTCGCTCCCTTCTCAACTATGGCGGTGCACGTGATTATCTCGTCTTCTCTCTTGTCTACCCTTAATCTTACTGACTCTCCGCCGCATCTCAACTCTGTGTTGGCCTTCGCGAGGTAGTCCGTCCCGAGTATCATTTCATCGACCAGGCCTGGTAGAAGAAGTAACTCGCTGTGATGTGCTTCGTTCCCCAACTTCACTTCTGCTTCTACTGCTTCCTCGACGTCCTTGCGCCTTCCATCTCCTATTACCACTTGTGTCTTTACGGGTTTCGTTCTTTCCGTACCCAATCTCCTCACCACTTCTTCGCTTACGAAACTCCTCGTTGCTCCGGTATCTATTGCCGCTACTATGTTTTCGCCGTTCATGGTCACTTTGGCCAGGATCCGGCCTTGTGTCTGGTTTAGTGCTGCTGCTGTTCTCGAGGGAGTATTGTGGACCCCACCCCTCGATATTGATGAGGCCCCTGGTCGTTTCCCTGTAGATCTGGGCAGCAATTTCGGGTGTGTATTCCACAACGTCCACACTTCCAACAAAACTCGATTTTTGGACTGCGACAGCCGCGGGCGAAATGCCCGGCTCCACCGCATCGTCTGCATGCGTTTCGGGGTCTAAGTACCTCCCTTGCTGATTTGGTTGGCTCTCTGCTCTCCTTGGTGTGTTGAGATTCCGGTCTTCACGCAATTGCTGGTAGCGCTCTGCTCCGTCTGCTCGCTCTGGTCTTGTAGCGCCCTCAAACCTCCTTGGTTGTTCCCGCCTTTCGCTGCTGTGTGGGTACCTGTAGCTCTCTTCGTTCACGTGCATAGACTGGTACCGCTCTTCCGGTCGTCGAGGTACAAATGGTCGCGCTGCGGCTCTTAATGGCTCTCTCTCGGGGGGAAGGTTTTCGAAGTCTTCTACCAAGTCCTTTAACTCTTCCAGACTCTTGAACTCACTCCGTTTAACGTAAAGTTGATACTCTCTGCGCGGATTTCGATAAATACGGCTTTGTTTCTCTTCGGCTGTGTAGTTCGCGTGCCGCATAAGCCCTTGTAGTACCAGGACGTAATCTTTAAACCGCTCACCCGATCGTTGGACGCGTCGGCGTATCTCGTCGTCCAGTTGTTCAAAGTACCGCGAGCTCAGAAAGAACTTCAGGAAATCCCTTTTAAACTCGTCCCATTCCTGCCAGTGCCGATTGTTGTTCCGGAACCACACTGGAGCTTTATCCCTCAGTAGCTCTGGTAACGCTCGTGGGATTGAGTTACAGTTTATGTCCTAACCGTCCGCTAATTCCTCTACCCGTTCGTTAAATCCTAAGGGATCTTTACCGTCATCGTAACGGAATCCCCGTTTCCGCACCCTGTCCATAATGTACGAATAAGATGGTGTCGCTGGTACGTACGCTTGCTCTTCTTCGTGAAGCATGCCGTGAGCTCCCTCATAAAACACGTCTGATGATGGGGCGCCTTCTCTTGGTGTCGCTGGATATATGGTGATATTTGGCCGAGTATGTCGGAGGGCCAACTCCGTCAAGCGTCTTTGTACGCCTTCTCCTTCACCCTGATTTTGGATGAAGCTCGCGAAGCGTTTGCGCAGCTCCTCCACTGTTCCGTAGTTCTCGAATCTAAACTCTTCTGCGCATCTCAATAGTTCCTCTCGATTAAAGTAGTACACCCATGTCACTTTGACCATGGCTTACCTCGTTATCTCGTTCTTCTTACTTTAGAGTCCCTGCTCGGGCGCCAGTTGTAACGGAGTTTTCCACTTGGCTGGGGTAAGCTCAGCCTTGCCCAGGATTTGCTAAAGTAAACCACGCTGGGTACGTTACAACAAATTTATTGGTTATGAACAATCTTTATATGTACGGTTTCTAATATATTACTCGATATTTCTACTACAAGTAAATAAGTGTTCGTGGGGTGAAAACCCTCAGATACACTACATTTGCCGGTGGTGTTGATCCCATGGGCAAGTTTGCCAAATAATACTACAGATACTACTCCTTCGTATGGCGCTGTAGAGGTGTAAACCCTCTAACAGCCCTCGTTCCAGTGAGGTGTAAACCCTCAGTGGAATATAGATAAATGCTCGTGAGGTGTAAACTCTCAGGTGCACTACGTTTGCCGCTGGTGTTGATCCCACGGGCACACAAAGGCTACTTGATTTCCTTTGCGTTTTCGTCGCCTTTTATACTATTCTGCACGCAGGCAGAATGTTATTTTATCATAACAATTTATTGTTGCGTACAGTTTCTCACTTATTCTATGGGGACGTATGTATGTGCATACGAATAAATTCATGTTCGAACATGCTTATAGGCTTCAGCGTTTCAATAATTTAAGTAGTTTAATTATTTCATGTGTATAAATTCAATGTATATAACTTCAATTATTATTATTATTTATGTATGCTGTGAGGTCTCCAAAAGCCTCGGGTTTTGGGGTCCTTACACTATACATGCTTTTTGTTGAGTAAAAAAGAAGTACACCATCAAAAATAGCATAAAAGTTCAACGTCGGTTTTCAACCTAAAGCTCCGATAGCGAGCAAAATAAATAATCGGGCTTGTTTACAAAATGTAGTTTGACCTTCTAGCTATCCGACGGTATATCATTACTTTCATTTCATACTATACATGCTTTTTTTTTAAGTAAACAAGAATTACATCATCAAAAATAGCATAAAAGTTCAACATCAGCTTTCAACATATAGGTCCGATACCGAGCTCAATAAAAAATCGTGGTTTATTACAAAATGTAGTTTGACCTTCTACCTATCTGACGGTATGCAAATCACTATATGTTGCACGCACTGCACATGCCCTTTTTTAAGTTCAAAAATGTTCAATATCGGTAAATACAAAAAAATGCATCATATGACTGCATGCGCGCCATCTATTGTTTACCTATGTATGTTCGTCAATTCAAATAATGGTGCTGACTTCTGCTGCAGCAAGCGTGCCAATTGTGTATGAGCGTTCAATAGTAGCTATATCACTAGCTAAAAGTTCGAAGTTAAGACAAAGCATATATATCTACACACCTACATAAGTGACGAGACACAGATGTCAGACTATACATTCATATGTATGTATGTATTTCCAAAACAGCCATATTGAGATTAGTGTTATGTATGTGCGAGCATAAAGTGCAGCAAACATATCTACATGTATGGTAATCTATTTATGGGCGCCTGTAACTTTTCCTCTCACACGATGTTTGTTCGTCCTATTGTTCAGTAACCAGGTGGTTTAGAAGAGTACGGTTTGTTGCATAGTGTAGCTGGACTTTTTACCTATCCGGCGGTATGAATAACATGCTTGTCCGCGTATATGGTATATACACTTAAAAATATTTCGATGAACACAGAAAAGTGGCAAATCGAATTTTTCAGTTTATGCCCTACTTCTCCGTTCCCGGACGTGATAGAAAAGCTGGACTTTTAACCTACCCGCCAGTATATTAACCGTCATATTTCCCTCATACTGTACAAGTTTTTTTTTTTTTGTTGAGAAAAGTTTTAAAAAGTGCACAATCGGTTTCCCACCGATAGCTCCGTTTTCGGGCTTGATAGGCCTTGTTGCACATTGTACCTTGACTTTCTACCTATCCGACGTTATGCATATCATTATTACTTCATTTCATGCTATACATGCTTTTTGTTAAGTAAAAAAGAAGTACACCATCAAAAATAGCATAAAAGTTGAACATCGGTTTTCAACCTATAGCTCCGATACCGAGCAAAATAAAAAATCGGGGTTTGATGCAAAATGTAGTTTGACCTTATACCTATCCGACGGTATGGAAATCATTTTATGCTGCACGCACTGGACATGCTTTTTTTATGTTCAAAAAAGGACATCCACACACCTACATACGTGTATGTAACGAGACACCGATTGCAGACTGTTTATACATATGAATGTAGATGAATGTATGTATGTGTCTTCAAGTAGCCATATTGAGATTAGTGTTATGTATGTGCGAGCATAAAGTGCAGCAATTATATCTAAATGTATGGACATTTATGAACACAAAAAAGTGGAAAATCGAATTTTTTTCAGTTTTTACCCGTTATTTTTCCCTCATACTGTACAATTTTTTTTTTTGTTAAAAAAAGTTTTAAAAAGTGCACAATCGGTTTCCCACCCATAGCTCCGTTCCCGGGCTTGATAGGACTTGTTGCACAGTGTACCTTGAATCTCTACCTATCCGACGGTATGAATCCTTACTTTCATTTCATACTATACATGCTTTTTTTTAAGTAAAAAAGAAGTACACCATCAAAAATAGCATAAAAGTTCAACTACGGTTTTCAACATATTGCTCAGATACCGAGCAGAATAAATTATCGGAGTTTAATACAAAATGTAGTTTGACCTTCTACCTATCCGACGGTATGCAAACCATTATATGCTGCACGCACTGCACATGCTTTTTTTTATGTTCAAAAATGTATCATATGCTTGCATGCGCGCCATCTATTCATTTACCTATGTATGTTCGTTAATTCAAATAATGGTGTTGACACCTGCTACAGCAAGTGTGCCAATTGTGTATGAGTGTTCGATACTAGCTATATCGCTACCTAAAAGTTGAAAGTTAAGACACAGCATATACATCTACACACCTACATAAGTGACGAGATACAGATGTCAGACTATACATACTTATGTATGTGGGAATGAGTTCAACCCACTAATACATCAAGTTACCATACTACAAAATACATCACTGAAGTTAGAAGACAGAAAAAACCCGGACCTATTGAAGCTTGCGTTAAAATAATTTTACAACGGACAGTTAGTTTGAGTTTAAGTTGAAAAGTTAGTTGCGACGGACGCGAATGTTTAGCGCTTAAGAAGTTATATATTTTAATTTAATTTAATTTAATAAATAAGTAATGTTCAACTTTATATAATAATAAAACAAATTTGAATTGAACGTTAAGGTGTTTTACTTCACGTGGACTTAGTAAAACACCACAATTGGGGACTCGTCCGAGTGATACCTGTGAAGTGTTGGTGAATTTGTATGGTGCGCAAACGTTAAAAAGTGCGCATAATTGTTAATTGAGTTATGTGCCCTAAACTGTGAACTTTTGATCAATATATGTAAATAGTAGGCAGGATTGTGTTGCGCAAAATCGCTAAATTTTCGCACACGCAGTGGCCTGGGTTACAGTGATCACCCACAAAAATTACAAGACACGAAAGTGAGTTGTTGTTGTGTGCTCCGAATGGTATTCGCAGAAATACCGACAGTTAGTTTCAAATCCAACGAGTGGAGTGAAATGAAAATGTAAAAAAAAAAAACAAATGCAACGATTAGGACTAGAAGGAAAGAGACATACGAAAAATCCGAACCAAGAATAAAAGAGAGAACGAATCAAACTAGTAAGTAAAAATAAACGAGCGCAAAAAGTGAAATAGACAATGCAAACATCCAAACGAAATAATTATCAGCGCAAGCAGTTTAAAGAACGAGACAAGTAGTGAAACAGTTTAACAAACATGCGTTGCAATCAAACAAAGTTGCATGAAACAATACATATAACAGAAAAGAAAGAAGATAACAGATAGAAATAGAAACACATACTAAAAATGCAAATATGGTGTAAGAAGTGAAACACAAATAAGTAAAGGCAATAAAAGCACGTCGCAGAAAAACATTAGGCGTTGATATTGAAGCAGTGGCAGCGGACGGCTGCACTAGCATAACAGTGATACAGCGCAGCGGTAGCAGTGAAGCAGCGGTAGCAATGAAGTAGCGACAGCGATGAAGCGGTGTCAACAATGATTTGTTAAGGGGTTAGGGGTAATCAGAATTTTCAAGAAATCAAATTTTTTTTTGCATTTTCGTTAAGTATAATATCTTAAAAATAATCTCTAAAAATTTCAAGTTAATCCGATAATTCGTTTTTTAGTTATTCGACAAATAACAAAGAGAGTCGGGCCTTTCAAAGCGCTAGTGTGAAACTTCAAACGCGTTTTTCTCAAAACTATGTTTTTTGAACTGGTGACAACTGTAACTCGAAAACCGCTCAGTTGCTTTTAATGAAATTTATACAGCTTTTAGAATACATAATAAACTCGGGCCTGATCGAAGGATTTTTTTTTGGAAAAATTTCGATTTTTTAAGACCAAACTGTTGATTTTTTCCCAAAAATCTAGACAAAAATTTCCTGAGGCCGCCATTTTGTTAATTTAAAAAAAAAAAATACTTCGATCAAGCCCAGGATTATTTATTTATAAAACTAATTTTTTTTATCCGATTGATTTCAGATGAATCTCCACGGACTTATGATTGTCACCGCAAGGACCTTTTTTGAAACTGGGTTAACACAGACAGCTGTAACTTCGGAAATAAATTTTTTTTTTTGAAATATTCGTGACTTCAAGTCAAAACATTGTTTAATAATACCATATCACTACTTTTGTAAAATAAAATTATTTAATAGCAAAAATAAAATACTGAAAATTCTCATATTTTCGTGCCTCTGACTACCCTTAACCCCTTAATGCGTAAAAGGTTTATTTTTGGAATTTTCTATTGATCTAAAAACTAAATAATGGTATTAAATGTAATTTAAATTTGAAACTTTTTGGTTTGTTAATTCGCTGACATAAGAAGTAATATTTTAACATGATTAATTCTGTTTAATGATTTTTTGAATAACATTGTTTTGTAATAATCTATCACGTTATTGATATACAATATATTGACAAAATGGACAGAGACGCGATTCGTTTGATGACTGTTAGTGAATTAAAAGATAAATGTAGAGAGTTAAATTTGGACTCAGCAGGACGGAAGCAAACTCTTTACAGCAGGTTGATGGACCATTTTGGGTTAGTTGAAAGTGATGACGAATCGACAAATGCGAATTACACTGAGGCGGTGGCAGATGGACCTGTTAGTATTTCGGGAAAAGTTAACTTTACTTTGCGCGATATTCAAGATAGTGTAACATCATTCTCGGGAGATGATAATTACGATGTTAGTCTCTGGGTTAGTGAGTTTGAAGACATTGCTGACACAGTAGGGTGGAACGATCTACAAAAATTTGTGTATGCCAAACAATTACTGCAGGTTGCAGCTAAGTTGTTTGTAAGAGGCATAGGTGGGCTAAGGAGTTGGCTTACATTGAGGCAAAAGTTAGTAGATGAGTTCGGAAAACAGTTAAGCGCAGTAGAAATACATCGATTAATGCGGCAAAGGCATAAGCGTCCAAAGGAAAGCCTTAACGAGTATTTGTATAGTCTGATCGAGTTAGGTAACCCGATTAAGTTAGATGAAGCTAGTGTGATTGAGTATTTCATTGAAAGAATACCCGATTCTCGATTGAATAAAGCTGTATTGTATGAAGCTAGTACCCTTAAAGCTCTTAAAGAGAAAATAAGAATTTATGAAGAGATTCGCGCATCTTATCTGTCGTCAAATAGAACAAATCCACAGAATCAGTTCAAAAGTTCTGGAGAGGAACAGAAGGATAATAAGAAAATGTGTTTTAAAAGTGGTTCTGAAACTCATTTGGCAAGAAGTTGCAAAGAGCAGGGCATAGTTTGTTTTAGGTGTAAACAAAAAGGACATTTTGCTAAAGATTGCAAGGAGAAACAAACCAAAATCGTAGTCAAAAAGGAGCAGGTAAACACGATTGGGAATCGTTTACTGAAAGAAACTAAGAAGAGTAACTTGACTTTTACTGAATTTGCGATTGAGGGGATTATTTTTAACGCACTGGTCGATACCGGAAGCGAGTTTTGCATTATCCGAAACGATATGTTAATATCAATTAGAGATGTTGAACTAAATGAAATGAAGTCACCGTCAAGGTCACTTTTTACGTCGTACGAGAGGAAGATACTATGTTTTCGGTGTTACTAGGAAGTAATATTTTTAAAGACATGGTTATCGGTCAAAGAGGTGTAGCGTTTAAAAGGAAGGGATGGGTTGAATCTATGAAGAATATAGGGAAGAAAGACGAGTTTGGGAAATCCAATGACATTATGGATTTATTCCATGAATTTTCCGCGCTTTGTTCTGCAAAGTATGAGAACAAACTCCCTAGTAGCGTTGTTAGCTTAAGGCATTTTTCCAAACCAATTACGGCTACAATTGAGAACCTAATTAACGATTTTAAGCCAAGCAAAGAGATAACTTCACCTGTTAAAATGAAGATTATCGTAAAAGATGATATCCCTGCATACCAAACACCACGTAGAACATCTGTAGCGGGTAGGAAGCTTATCGATGAACAGATTGATGGTCTCACAGTCAAGGTCACTTTTTACGTCCTACGAGAGGAAGACACTATGTTTCCGGTGTTACTAGGAAGTAGTATTTTTAAAGACGTAAACATGGTCATCGGTCAAAGAGGTGTAGCGTTTAAAAAGAAGGGATGGGTTGAATCCCTGAAGAATTCAGTGGAGGAAGATGAATTTGGGAAATCCAATAACAATTTGGATTTATTCCATGAATTTTCTACGCTGTGTTGTGCAAAGTATGAGAACAAACTCCTTAGTAACGTTGTTAGCTTGAGTCACCTTTAAAAGCCAATTGCGGTTACAATTGAAAACCTAACTAACAATTTTAAGCTAAGCAGAGAGATAATTTCACCTATTAAAAAGAAGATTATCGTAAAAGATGATATCCCAAACACCACGTAGAACATCTGTAGCGGGTAGGAAGCTTACCGATGAACAGATTGAATTGTGGTTAAAAGATAAAATTATTGTACCGAGTACGTCTGAATACGCAAAGCCCGTGGTTTTAGTTTCAAAAAAAGATGGCATCAAACGTCTCTGCTGCGACTATAGGAAGATTAACGAAAAAATAGTGCGTGACAATTTTCCTATGGCTCTAATAGATGAAGTGCTCGAGAAGTTGCAAAGCGCGAAGGTATTTACAACACTTTATTTGGCGAATGGATTTTTTCATGTACCTATAGAGCCAAACTCACGGAAATACACTGCTTTTGTTACTCAGGGCGGTCAGTTTGAATTTTGTTATACGCCTTTTGGTATTTCTAACTCCCCAGCAGTTTTTTGGCGTTTTATTCAGTCAGTATTTCGAGATTTGTTAAAAGATGGAACGGTAGTCATTTATGTGGACGACATCGTCATTCCCGCCAAGGATGTCGATGAAGGCATGCAAAAGTTAGAAAAAGTTGCCAGAAAATGTGGATTGAAAATTAAATGGTCGAAGTGCCAGTTTCTAGAAAGGCAGATCATATTTTTAGGATACATAATAGGAGATGGTAAGATATTGCCATCAGAACGCAAAATACAAGCCACAAGAGACTTTCCAGTTCCTCGGAATATGAAGGAACTGCAACGATTCTTAGGTCTAACATCATATTTTCGACGATTTATTAGTAAATATGCAGAGATAGCGAAACCTTAAATAACAAAGAGAGTCGGGCCTTTCAAAGCGCTAGTGTGAAACTTCAAACGCGTTTTTCTCAAAACTATGTTTTTTGAACTGGTGACAACTGTAACTCGAAAACCGCTCAGTTGCTTTTAATGAAATTTATACAGCTTTTAGAATACATAATAAACTCGGGCCTGATCGAAGGATTTTTTTTTGGAAAAATTTCGATTTTTTAAGACCAAACTGTTGATTTTTTCCCAAAAATCTAGACAAAAATTTCCTGAGGCCGCCATTTTGTTAATTTAAAAAAAAAAAATACTTCGATCAAGCCCAGGATTATTTATTTATAAAACTAATTTTTTTTATCCGATTGATTTCAGATGAATCTCCACGGACTTATGATTGTCACCGCAAGGACCTTTTTTGAAACTGGGTTAACACAGACAGCTGTAACTTCGGAAATAAATTTTTTTTTTTGAAATATTCGTGACTTCAAGTCAAAACATTGTTTAATAATACCATATCACTACTTTTGTAAAATAAAATTATTTAATAGCAAAAATAAAATACTGAAAATTCTCATATTTTCGTGCCTCTGACTACCCTTAACCCCTTAATGCGTAAAAGGTTTATTTTTGGAATTTTCTATTGATCTAAAAACTAAATAATGGTATTAAATGTAATTTAAATTTGAAACTTTTTGGTTTGTTAATTCGCTAACATAAGAAGTAATATTTTAACATGATTAATTCTGTTTAATGATTTTTTGAATAACATTGTTTTGTAATAATCTATCACGTTATTGATATACAATATATTGACAAAATGGACAGAGACGCGATTCGTTTGATGACTGTTAGTGAATTAAAAGATAAATGTAGAGAGTTAAATTTGGACTCAGCAGGACGGAAGCAAACTCTTTACAGCAGGTTGATGGACCATTTTGGGTTAGTTGAAAGTGATGACGAATCGACAAATGCGAATTACACTGAGGCGGTGGCAGATGGACCTGTTAGTATTTCGGGAAAAGTTAACTTTACTTTGCGCGATATTCAAGATAGTGTAACATCATTCTCGGGAGATGATAATTACGATGTTAGTCTCTGGGTTAGTGAGTTTGAAGACATTGCTGACACAGTAGGGTGGAACGATCTACAAAAATTTGTGTATGCCAAACAATTACTGCGGGTTGCAGCTAAGTTGTTTGTAAGAGGCATAGGTGGGCTAAGGAGTTGGCTTACATTGAGGCAAAAGTTAGTAGATGAGTTCGGAAAACAGTTAAGCGCAGTAGAAATACATCGATTAATGCGGCAAAGGCATAAGCGTCCAAAGGAAAGCCTTAACGAGTATTTGTATAGTCTGATCGAGTTAGGTAACCCGATTAAGTTAGATGAAGCTAGTGTGATTGAGTATTTCATTGAAAGAATACCCGATTCTCGATTGAATAAAGCTGTATTGTATGAAGCTAGTACCCTTAAAGCTCTTAAAGAGAAAATAAGAATTTATGAAGAGATTCGCGCATCTTATCTGTCGTCAAATAGAACAAATCCACAGAATCAGTTCAAAAGTTCTGGAGAGGAACAGAAGGATAATAAGAAAATGTGTTTTAAAAGTGGTTCTGAAACTCATTTGGCAAGAAGTTGCAAAGAGCAGGGCATAGTTTGTTTTAGGTGTAAACAAAAAGGACATTTTGCTAAAGATTGCAAGGAGAAACAAACCAAAATCGTAGTCAAAAAGGAGCAGGTAAACACGATTGGGAATCGTTTACTGAAAGAAACTAAGAAGAGTAACTTGACTTTTACTGAATTTGCGATTGAGGGGATTATTTTTAACGCACTGGTCGATACCGGAAGCGAGTTTTGCATTATCCGAAACGATATGTTAATATCAATTAGAGATGTTGAACTAAATGAAATAAAGTCACCGTCAAGGTCACTTTTTACGTCGTACGAGAGGAAGATACTATGTTTTCGGTGTTACTAGGAAGTAATATTTTTAAAGACATGGTTATCGGTCAAAGAGGTGTAGCGTTTAAAAGGAAGGGATGGGTTGAATCTATGAAGAATATAGGGAAGAAAGACGAGTTTGGGAAATCCAATGACATTATGGATTTATTCCATGAATTTTCCGCGCTTTGTTCTGCAAAGTATGAGAACAAACTCCCTAGTAGCGTTGTTAGCTTAAGGCATTTTTCCAAACCAATTACGGCTACAATTGAGAACCTAATTAACGATTTTAAGCCAAGCAAAGAGATAACTTCACCTGTTAAAATGAAGATTATCGTAAAAGATGATATCCCTGCATACCAAACACCACGTAGAACATCTGTAGCGGGTAGGAAGCTTATCGATGAACAGATTGATGGTCTCACAGTCAAGGTCACTTTTTACGTCCTACGAGAGGAAGACACTATGTTTCCGGTGTTACTAGGAAGTAGTATTTTTAAAGACGTAAACATGGTCATCGGTCAAAGAGGTGTAGCGTTTAAAAAGAAGGGATGGGTTGAATCCCTGAAGAATTCAGTGGAGGAAGATGAATTTGGGAAATCCAATAACAATTTGGATTTATTCCATGAATTTTCTACGCTGTGTTGTGCAAAGTATGAGAACAAACTCCTTAGTAACGTTGTTAGCTTGAGTCACCTTTAAAAGCCAATTGCGGTTACAATTGAAAACCTAACTAACAATTTTAAGCTAAGCAGAGAGATAATTTCACCTATTAAAAAGAAGATTATCGTAAAAGATGATATCCCAAACACCACGTAGAACATCTGTAGCGGGTAGGAAGCTTACCGATGAACAGATTGAATTGTGGTTAAAAGATAAAATTATTGTACCGAGTACGTCTGAATACGCAAAGCCCGTGGTTTTAGTTTCAAAAAAAGATGGCATCAAACGTCTCTGCTGCGACTATAGGAAGATTAACGAAAAAATAGTGCGTGACAATTTTCCTATGGCTCTAATAGATGAAGTGCTCGAGAAGTTGCAAAGCGCGAAGGTATTTACAACACTTTATTTGGCGAATGGATTTTTTCATGTACCTATAGAGCCAAACTCACGGAAATACACTGCTTTTGTTACTCAGGGCGGTCAGTTTGAATTTTGTTATACGCCTTTTGGTATTTCTAACTCCCCAGCAGTTTTTTGGCGTTTTATTCAGTCAGTATTTCGAGATTTGTTAAAAGATGGAACGGTAGTCATTTATGTGGACGACATCGTCATTCCCGCCAAGGATGTCGATGAAGGCATGCAAAAGTTAGAAAAAGTTGCCAGAAAATGTGGATTGAAAATTAAATGGTCGAAGTGCCAGTTTCTAGAAAGGCAGATCATATTTTTAGGATACATAATAGGAGATGGTAAGATATTGCCATCAGAACGCAAAATACAAGCCACAAGAGACTTTCCAGTTCCTCGGAATATGAAGGAACTGCAACGATTCTTAGGTCTAACATCATATTTTCGACGATTTATTAGTAAATATGCAGAGATAGCGAAACCTTTAACAGATTTGCTCCGCAAAGATTTAAATTTTACAATGAGGGAAGATCAGGTTATAGCTGTGAAAGAACTAAAACACGCGTTGGTCTCAGCTCCTGCTCTTAAGTTGTATAACCCACTTGCTGTAAGCGAGATACATACGGATGCATCTAAGTATGGTTATGGATCTGTGTTCTTCCAAAAGGATTCTGAAGATCAAAGTTTTCACCCAGTAGAATATTTAAGTAGGAAAACTACAACTTGTGAAGAAAAGTACTGCTCATATGAGTTAGAAGTGTTAGCCTTATACAAGCTCTGAAAAAGAGGCGAGTATATCTCAAAGATAATCGTTTTAAAATAGTAACGGATTGTAATGCTTTTGCACTTACAATGAAGAAAACAGGCATGCCGGACAGAGTAATGCGTTGGTCACTATATTTACAACAGTTTGATTATACGATCGAGCATAGAAGCGGAACTCGAATGAAACACGTGGACGCACTGAGTCGAGTATACTGTCTTTTTTTAGTGGAAGGTTCATTAAAACATAAGCTAAAAGAAGCGCAGTGCAGAGATGAGTGGATCCGAGCTGTTAAAAAAGTACTTGAGAAAGATTCTTATGAGGACTACTTCGTTAGAAACGAATTGTTGTACAAAGATTTCGACAAAGATCTTTTGGTAGTACCAACAGCCATGGAAGACGAAATCATAAAAATAGCGCACAGAGAGGGTCATATAGGAGTCAAAAAAACGCAGAAGGTAGTAGGAAATCGATACTTCATTCCAGGATTAGTAGATAAAGTCCACAAAATCATTAAAAGTTGCTTAGAATGTTTAGTAAGAGATGCAAAGGTTGGAAAGAAGGAGGATTTGTTAACACCGATTGATGAATCCTGTGAACCCTTGGGAACGTATCATTTAGATTACGTCGGTCCTTTTTCAGAAACACGTAAACAATACAATCACATTCTAGTTGTTGTCGATAGTTTTTCAAAGTTTATGTGGTTGTATCCCACAAAGTCCACAGGTGCAGAAGAAGTAGTCGAACGCTTGCGTAAACAAGCTTCAATATTTGGCAACCCCAAACGAGTAATAACAGATAGGGGAACAGCATTCACGGCATCTTACTATAACAACTGGCGTACCCCGCGGTAACGGGCAAGTCGAACGCATACACAAGATTATTGTTCCTATGATAGTTAAGCTGTGTCAGAGTAATCCCACTCAATGGTACCGACATGTAGACGAAGTCCAACGAGTAGTAAATAATACGGCTCTACGTAGTACGAAAATGACACCTTTTAAAATTTTGACTGGCTTAGACATGCGTACTTCTGAAAACTTCGACTTAAGGGAAATGTTGCGAAACGCAGAATTAGAAGAATTAGACAAGACAAGAAAGGATGTTCGGACTGAAGCAAGTAAAAACATTCAGAAAATTCAGGAAGAAAATCGCAAATATTTTAATAAAGCTCGTAAGAAAGCAAGTAAGTACAAAGCAGGAGACCTAGTCGCCATAAAAAGAACACAATATGGAGTTAACATGAAACTTAGACCACGTTTTCTTGGACCATATAAGATTACAGGTCCTCTTAACCATGATCGTTATAACGTAGAAAAGGTGGGAGAGCACGAAGGGCCTAATAAAACTATTTCAGTGGCCGAGTTTATGAAGCCTTGGGGTTATATCATTCGGGACGAATGACTGTCAGGATCGCCGAATGTGGGAATGAGGTCAACCCACTAATACAATAAGTTACCATACTACAAAATACATCACTGAAGTTAGAAGACAGATAAAACCCTGACCTATCGAAGCTTGCGTTAAAATGATTTTACAACGGACAGTTAGTTTGAGTTTAAGTTGAAAAGTTAGTTGCAACGGACGCGAATGTTTAGCGCTTAAGAAGTTATATCATTTAATTTAATTTAATTTAATAAATAAGTAATGTTCAACTTTATATAATAATAAAACTAATTTGAATTGAACGTTAAGGTGTTTTACTTCACGTGGACTTAGTAAAACACCACATGTATGTATGTATCTCCAAAATAGCCATATTGAGATTAGTGTTATGTATGTGCGAGCATAAAGTGCAGCAAACATATCTACATGTATGGTAATCTATTTATGGGCGCTTATTAACTTTTCCTCTCACACGATCTTTGTTCGTCCTATTGCTCGGTAACCAAAAGTTTTAGAAGAGTACGGTTTGTTGCATAGTGCAGCTGGACTCTTTGTCTATCCGGCAGTATGCATAACATGCTTGTCCGCGTATATGGTATATACACTTAAAAATATTTCGATGAACACAAAAAAGTGGAAAATCGTTTTTTTTTTCAGTTTGTGCCCTACTGCTCCGTTCCCGGGTGTGATAGAAAGCGGGGTTTGTCGCACAGTATAGCTGGACTTTTTAGCTACCCGACGGTACTGTACAAGTTTTTTTTTGTTAAAAAACGTGTTAAAAAGCACACAATCAGTTTCCCACCCATAGCTTCCTTTTCGGGCTTGATAGGACTTGTTGTACTTGCTTTTTGTTAAGTAAAAAAGAAGTACACCATCAAAAATAGCATAAAAGTTCAACTTCGGTTTTCAAGCTATTGCTCAGATACTGAGCAGAAAAAATTATCGGAGTTTGTTACAAAATGTTGTTTGACCTTCTGCCTATCTGACGGTATGCAAATCATTTTATGCTGCACGCACTGCACATGCCTTTTTTTAAATTCAAATATGCTCAACATCGGTAAGTACAAAAAAATGTATCATATGACTGCATGCGCGTCATCTATTTATTTACCTATGTATGTTCGTTAATAATAATGGCGCTGACACCTTCTACAGCAAGCGTGCCAATTGTGTATAAGTGTTCGATAGGAGCTATATCACTAGCTAAAAGTTCGAAGTTAAGACAGAGCATATATATCTTCACACCTACATAAGTGACGAGACACAGATTTCAGCCTAACATACTTATGTATGTATGTATCTCCAAAATAAATAGATATACCTGGCAATTCTTGCGAGTGCAAAGTGAAAGTGACTGAGCTCTATATTTATTTTAAACTTTTAAATAAAATATACTGTGCAAACTTCATAAACTAATTCAGGCAAGTGACTCCTCTGAAACTGAACAAAGTGAAGTGAAAGTGAAACCTTGTAAATAACAAATTGTGTTATTTGCATGGATTGGCGCTCCATCAAAACTAAATAATATAAAATAAATAAATAAATAGTTCACACTAGTTGAACAGAGACAAATATATTAATTATAATAATAATAATAAAAAGCTCTGGTATTAAAGAAAGGCGCCTAAAAGTATGCAGGAAAATTTGCGTTGCTGCTGCCGTTTCCAAATTAGAGTTGCCAAAAAGCTGTGTTGAAAAATCCACTGGTTTTTTTTTGGGACTAAATTGGTCATTTTGTAAAAATGGGACTAAATCGGTGACCACAACGTGGAAACGTTAACCAAAGCCAACAGCTACAACAAGCGCCACAACAACAGCACCAAAAGCGAATACAACGATTGGAAAATGAGCCCTCTGCTCTTGTAGTCCCTTCTAGGACTACTTTATCAGCCCCTTCATGGGCTCAATCGCCGATTACCGCAACTCCTCCAGCTCCTTCTAGAATCGAAACGCAAGACTTTACCGAAAATAGCGCTGCAAAGAAAGCAGTAATTCAAACGGGAATCGATCGCTACATTCTTGTGAAAAGGAAACGGTCACCCCAAAAAAATAGTGAACAAAATCAAAGCAAAATTGTCAAAACTACAAGAGAAAAAGACAGCATGAGCAATAATCGATTTCAAATGCTTTCTGATGCTGATGATCAAGTGCGTGTGCAGAAAACGTCCAAGCCGCCGCCAATTTATCTTAGAGAAGCGAACTCTAGCAACCTTGTCAACAAATTGATAGATCTAATTGGAAAAAATAACTTCCATGTAGTCCCAATTAAAAAGGGAAATATTCAGGAAGTGAAAGTGCAAACCTACGGAGAAGATAGCTATCGCAAGGTGGCAGATAATTTCGAAAAGGAAAAGAAGTCCTTCTATACCTTCCAGCTCAGAAGTAGTCGTAGCTTAGTAATCATCCTAAAGGGCATTGAACACAGTGTAAGCCCCTTGGAAATAGAAAGTGCCTTGAAAGAAGAAAGTTTCAGGGTTAGAAACGTATTCAACATCAAAAATAAGGCTAACATACCTCAGCCAATGTTTAGGGTTGATATTGAGCCAGATTTCCAGCTCTTAAAAAAGGGAGAAGTTCATCCCATTTACAAACTACGGTCCTTCTTCACCGTCGTATTTCCGTGGAAGAACCACATAAGCGAACAGGTCCTGTTCAGTGCCATAATTGTCAAGAATTTGGCCATACGAAGCGACATTGCACTTTACAAAGTATATGTGTCATTTGTGGAGATTTACACAGTTCAAAAGACTGTATGAAATCTAAAACAACCCCTGAGTCTAAAAAAAGTAGCAATTGCGGTGAAAATCACACCGCGAATTACAGGGGTTGTCCAATATATATTTCTCTAAAAGGCAAGGGCAGTAAAAAGGCTTCTAGCAACTTTCCTGCCTCTCAGCCTCAATCAAAAGCTACAGAAACAAAGCCTACTAATACCAACTTTATATCCTACGCCCAAGTTTTTAAAGATGTACCTCAGCTCACAACACAAGAAACGTCTATCCCGTCCGTTCCGTCTGTTAACTCACTTGAAAATACGCTAAACTGCTTTATACGTATGATGCAAGAACATATGACGTCAATGCAAAGTATGATGCAAGATTTAAAACGAAATCAAAATCTTCTCCTTCAAGCGATTTTGTCTAAGCCATGAATGACCTTAAGATATGTTATTGGAATGCCAACGGCTTGGTCCAACACAAAAATGAACTTCAACTCTTCTTAGAAAATCAAGCAATAGATATAATGCTAATCTCCGAAACTCATTTGACCAAATTTAACAACATCAATATTGATACATTTCTGTTTTATGACACCAAACACCCTGAAGGGAAAGCGCGCGGTGGAACTGGAATACTTATCAGGCAAAAAATTAAACATTATATAATGGAAGAGTACTGTAAAGACTACCTTCACGCTACCTCAGTTCATATATATGATAATTCTGGTGGAATAAACATTTCCGCCATATATTGTCCGCAGATATCAGAAACTCAATTTACTGATTTCTTCTCTAAACTTGGTAAACGGTTTCTAGTAGCAGGTGATTACAACGCAAAACATTCCTTCTGGGGATCTAGGTTAATATCTCCAAAGGGTAGAAATTTATATAAAGCCATTCAAAATAACGGTTTCGACGTTATATCTACCGGTCAGCCAACATACTGGCCAACTGATCTCAGCAAAACCCCAGATTTGATTGACTTTGGAGTAACTTGTGATATCAGTAGAGCACAAGTAAGCGTAAAACCCCTTTACGACTTATCATCTGATCACTCGCCTTGTCTATGTTCCATTAACATAATTCCAGTTTTCAATGACTTACAGCTAGGCTTAACCAATAAATTTACAAATTGGCTTAAATACAGAAAATTGGCTTATACAGCGAAAATTTCAACGCACGGCCCATCTAACACTCATAGAAGACAAATTTTCAACGGTCTTAAGGGTAAAGACATTACAAGTCTGGTGACCAAAAAAAGACAACTAAGGAGAGATTAGCAGAGGCTTCGTTCCCCGGCCTTATAAAATGAGCTCAATATATGCATAAAAATGCTTCGGGATGTCCTGAAACAAAAAAAGGAAAACGAATTTCAAAAGTCCGTACAATCTCTGTCAGCTACATCTGATACCAACTACTCTTTGTGCCGAAAAGTTAAGAGTTTCAAAAGTCCCATCACTTGCGACCCTCCATTGAGAACTCACAATGGTGGGTGGGCTTCCAAATGTGGCAATTAAACACATGCTTTGTATATTTAATAGTATATTGAGACTACACTACTTTCCTAAATCCTGGAAGCTTTCGGAGGTTATTATGATCCCTAAACCAGGTAAAGATCCATCTTTGGTGGGCTCCTACAGGCCTATTAGCTTAATTACGGTATTCTCAAAAATCTTCGAAAAACTTTTATTAAAAAAAATATTACCGATTTTAGAATCGACACAGACCATACCATGCCACCAATTCGGGTTTAGAGAAAAACACAGCACAATAGAGCAGGTGCATAGAATCGTAGCACTCATAAGATCAGCGTTTGAAAACAAGCAATATTGTACTGCAGTGTTCCTCGATGTTGCCCAGGCATTTGACAAAGTTTGGTTAGATGGTCTATTATACAAGCTGAAAGTTACGCTTCCCGTAGAAATTTATGATGTCTTAGAAAGCTTTCTTATTGGCAGAAAATTTCGTGTTAGGCAAAAAAGTTACACCACCGAATCCTATGAAATATTTGCTGGTGTTCCACAAGGAAGTGTTTTAGGGCTCGTCTTATATTTAATTTATACGAACGATCTTCCCACAAACCGAAACCTCATCATATCAACTTTTGCGGATGATACAGCAATACTTAGTGTACATTCACACCCCATGACAGCCAGTTACAGATTACAAGAACATTTAAAAGTAATAGAAGAGTGGCTAACAACTTGGAGAATTAAAGTCAATGAGTCTAAGTGTATACAAGTAACATTTACCCTAAAAAAAGACACATGTCCTTCAATCTCTTTAAATGGGAATACAATACCTCAGAAAGAATTCGTTACCTACCTGGGAGTTACATTGGATAAAAGACTCACCTGGAAAAACCACATAAACAAAAAGATTACTCAAACCAAATTGAAAATTGCGAACTTGCATTGGATTGTAGGCTCTAAGTCCAAACTAAGTCTAGAAAACAAAGTTTTACTTTTTAATATGCTAATAAAGCCATCTTGGACGTACGGGATCCAAATTTGGGGCTCAGCATCTAAACCTAGCCTGGATAGAATTCAAAGACTGCAGTCTAAAACCTTAAGATCAATATGCAAAGCCCCTTGGTATGTAAAAAACTCCGCCATTCACAAAGATCTCGGGATTAAAACCGTCACCGAGGAAATAGAGAAACTGCTTAAAAATTACTCATTAAGGTTATCTAACCACCCAAACTTTCTAGCTAAAAAATTATTACAGCAGAACTACCCTAAGCGATTAAAGAGAAAGGATTTACGTTTGAACTGTGACTAAGGGCTCTGCCGCATCCAATTATTCTACATCGGAGTTGCGCTCCGCATATATCCTTCATGATATTATAATTTACTTCAAATTATCCTTTATGATATATCATTTGTTATGAGTGTTTGGTATACCTAATGATATCTATATAAACACATTCTTTGATAAATCTAAGTTATATTCGTAATTTATTGTACTTTGCTTACTTTGATAATCTATACAGTGGTAATGATTAACTTGTTCTAGGAATAAGAATTAGCTTTAAGATTTTAGAAATTATTGTTAGTTTCCAAAAGGGAAAGATTCAATAAAACATTATTCAAAAAAAAAAAAAAAAAAAATATGACTGCATGCGCGCCATCTATTTATTTACCTATGTATGTGCGTTAAGTTAAGACAGAGCATATACATCTACGCACCTACATAAGTGACGAGACACAGATGTCAGACTATACATACATATGTATGTATGTATCTTCAAATAGCCATATTGAGATTAGTGTTATGTATGTGCGAGCATAAAGTTCAGCAAACATATCTACATGTATGGTCATCTATTTGTGAGCGCTTATTAACTTTTCCTCCCACACGATGTTTGTTCGTCCTATTGCTTGGTAACTGTGTGTTTTAGAAGAGTACGGTTTATTGCATAGTGTAGTTGGATTCTTTACATATCCGGCGGAATGCATAACATGCTTGTCCGCGTATATGGTATATACACTTAAAAATATTTCGATGAACACAAAAAAGTGGAAAATCGATTTTTTCAGTATTTGCCCTACTGCTCCGTTCCCGGACGTGATAGAAAAGCGGGGTTTGTCGCACAGTATAGCTGGACTTTTTAGCTACCCGACGGTATTTTAACCGTTAATTTTCCCTCATATTGCACAAGTTTTTTGTTTGTTAAAAAACGTGTTAAAAAGTACAAAATCGGTTTCCCACCCATAACTCCGTTTTCGGGCTTGATAAGATTTGTTGCACATTGTACCTTGACTCTCTACCTATCCGGCGTTATGCATGTCATTACTTTCATTTCATACTATACATGCTTTTTGTTAAGTAAAAAAGAAGTACACCATCAAAAATAGCATAAAAGTTCCACATCGGTTTTCAACCTAAAGATCCGATCGCGAGCAAAATAAATAATCGAACTTTGTTACAAAATGTAGTTTGACCTTCTACCTATCCAACAGTATATCATTACTTTCATTTTATACTAAACATGCCTTTTTTAAGTAAAAAAGAAGTACACCATCAAAAATAGCATAAAAGTTCAACATCGGTTTTCAACCTATAGCTCCGATACCGAGCAAAATAAATAACCGTGGTTTATTACAAAATGTAGTTTGACCTTCTACCTATCTGACGGTATGCAAATCATTATATGCTGCACGCACTGCACTTGCCTTTTTTTGAGTTAAAAAATGTTCAACATCGGTAAGTACCAAAAAATTCATCATATGACTGCATGCGCGCCATCTAGTTATTTACCTATGTATGTCCGTTAATTTAAATAATGGTGCTGACACCTGCTACAGCAAGCGTGCCAATTGTGTACGAGCGTTCAATAGTAGCTATATCACTGGCCAAAAGTTGCTGTCACTAGTTAAAAGTTGGAAGTTAAGACAGAGCATATACATCTACACACCTACATATGTAGCGAGACACAGATTGCAGACTATCTATACTAATATTATAAATGCGAAAGTCGTTTCGTTTGCTGCGCTTTCACGCAAAAACTACTTAACCGATCATCATGAAACTTTGTACACATACTCTTGGAGGTATCAGAATGAACATAGGCTACTTTTTATTTAATAAAAAAAAATTATTTTTTAAATAAAATAAAGAAACGTTTTTGTCCAATAGCCACAATAGAGCATATACATACGCATGCATAAAGTAACGCCCCATATGCACAGAGAGAGAGAGAGAGTGGGACTAAACATATGTAGCTGCATTGTGAGTAGTGCATTTGAGAGTAGTGTTGTATGTGTGTATGGGAGTATACAGCATACATATCTACATGTATGGTGGCCATAAAATGTAAGCATACAAGAGAGAGAGTGGGACTATACATAGGTATAGGCACATATGTAGCTGCATTGAGAGTAGTGTGGTATGTGTGTATGAGAGTATACAGTATACAGTATACATATCTACATGTATGGTGGCCATAAAATGTGAGCATACATACGTACATGTATGGTGGTGGCCTGGTCATCTATTTGCTGAGCGCTACGTTAACGCCATCTAGCGGGTAAAAGCTAAAAATATTTTACATCGACTTAAGCAAGTACATACAGATATGACTTTCAATGAACATATTTACAACCAAACGCTAATTCTAATTGAAAACAAGGTTTTCACAATGGTTGGAAAAAAATTAGATGATTTTGGGATGCAAAGCCCTCAAAGAGATAATGAGGATGATTTCAACAATGAAATTGCTCGAGAGTTAGATTATGATTTCATAGCACTGCAGCGACAAGTAGAAGAATTAATCCCTTTGTTACTTCCAGAGCAGGCTCATGTTCTCCATCAAGTTTTACGTAGAATAGAATACGGTAAAAGTGGACTCTTCTTTCTCGATGCACCAGGTGGAACCGGAAAGACGTTTTTGCTCAACTTATTATTAATGTACATCAGAAAAAACAGAAAAATAGCAGTTGCAGTAGCGGGCCGCGACGCTTTTAAACGGCGGCCGTACGGCACATTCCGTTTTGAAATTACCATTGAACCTTGCACATGAAGATTCGCCCATCTGTAATTTCAGTAAAAATAGTTCTCGAGGTAGGATGCTGCGAGAATGTAAGCTTTTAGTGTGGGATGAATGTACAATGTCTCACAAAAAGGCTATAGAAGCTTTAAACCGGACTCTTCAGGACCTGCGGGATAGTACAGATATAATGGGAGGAATGGTAGTTTTACTGGCTGGTGATTTTCGTCAAACCCTTCCAGTTATTCAGAGGGGTACACCAGCAGATGAAATTCAAGCATGCTTAAAATCATCGAGCTTATGGTCGAGAGTTGAAAAGCTGAGCATAAAAACAAATATGAGAGTGCATCTTCATAATGACGTGGATTCAGGACGTTATGCTGAAATGTTATTGAAAATTGGTGATGGTCGTTTAGATGTTGATGCTGAAGGTTGCGTATCACTTTCAAGAGAATTTTGTAATTTAGTAGAAAATGATGTGGATCTCATTGCTCATGTTTTTCCCGAATTGCAACAGAATTTGGGTTGTGATCAGTGGCTGTGCGCAAGAGCAGAATTAAGTACAATACCTCATATCCTGTAGAGTTTTTAAATTCATTTGAATTGTCGGGTGTACCATCACATAAGCTTCAGTTGAAACTAAATGTACCAGTAATGCTTATGCGAAATTTAAATGCTCTTCTGCTATGTAATGGAACACGACTTCGGATAACGAAATTGGGACAGAATATACTTGGTGCTACTATTTTAACAGGTGTCGGTAAAGGAAAAAGTGTAATCATACCTCGGATTCCAATTATTCCCACTGACCTTCCATTCCAATTTAAAAGAGTTCAGTTTCCCGTCAAACTTAGCTTTGCCGTAACTATAAACAAAGCACAAGGACAGACATTACAGGTAGCACGAGTGCATTTAGAAAAGTCATGCTTTTCTCATGGTCAACTATATGTAGCCTGTTCGCGTGTGTCTAATGCCCGGAATTTACAAATATTTACACCCAACGGAAAAACGTACAATATAGTTTATATAAATATCCTTGACTAATAATCTGCAATTTATATTTTCAATTGTTACCATTCCGAATTATTTATTTTCTTTGACATATATATTTTAATATTTGTTGTATTGATTCAATAAAGTATACTTTGAAATTTGAAACTTCATTTCATGTAGTAATTTTTTCAAATAGATAATCTCAGACAAGCAATAAAATATATTATTTATATTGATCCGTTTGTACTATAATGATCTCTTATTGGATGGATTTAATGCGAGCGAAGCCGCGGGTAAAAGCTAGTAGTACATACATACGAATGTATCTTCAAATTGCCATATTGAGATTAGTGTTATGTATGTGCGAGCATAAAGAGCATCAATTATATCTTTATGTATGGTCATTTATTTATGAGCGCCTATTAACTTTTCCTCCCACAGGATGTTTGTTCGTCTTATAGTTCAGTAACCAGGTGTTTTAGAAGAGTACGGTTTGTTGCATAGTGTAGCTGGACTTTTTACCTATCCGGCGGTATGAATAACATGCTTGTCCGCGTATATGGTATATACACTTAAATATATTTCGATGAACACAAAAAAGTGGAAAATCGAATTTTTCAGTTTTTGCCCTACTGCTCCCCCGGAAAAGCGGGGTTTGTCGCACAGTATAGCTGGACTTTTTAGCTACCCGACGGTATATTAACCGTTATTTTTCCCTCATACTGTACAAGTTTTTTCTTGTTAAAAATCGTGTTAAAAAGTACACAATCGGTTTTCCACCCATAGCTCCGTTTTCGGGCTTGATATGACTTGTTGCACATTGTACCTTGACTCTCCACCTATTCGACGTTATGCATATCATTACTTTCAATTCATACCAAACATGCTTTTTGTTAAGTAAAAAAGAAGTACACCATCAAAAATAGCATAAAAGTTCAACATCGGTTTTTAACCTAAGGCTCCGATAGCGAGCAAAGTAAATAATCGGGTTTTGTTACAAAATGTAGTTTGACCTTCTAGCTATCCGACGGTATATCATTACTTTCATTTCATAGTATACATGCTTTTTTTTAAGTAAACAATAAGTACACCATCAAAAATTTGTTATGATTTTCCATTGGTTAGATGACCTCTAAGGCCACTGAAAGAGAAATTCAGTGGTATGTGACTGCTTTTGGACAATCCTACGACTAGGTTGTGTGCACTGGCATATAGGCCCGTAGCATCAGCTAGCTCGTGGGTTCAATACAAAGTCAACAGGATCACAGTTACCCCCACTAGCCAAATAACACAACAGGTAAGTGCTTCTGCACACTGAGAAAAAGCAGCAAAACAGCTTATAACTTAACCAAAAACCCCAATTATTCCAGCCCAAAGTCTAACGTGCCCTGCAGCGCATATGTATATTTTAATGGTGGTTGTAAAAGCCCCATTGATCCATCTTCACGCCCTTACCAACCAGACCACAATTTCAGGTTAAACATAAATGAGTCGTATCGAATTTATTTTCTTATTCACTTCAAAATGCAATAACGTTCATTAGCTTCATACATTATTATTAGTTCTTAAAAAAAGTCAATTAAGATAATGCGACATAGTTTATATGCTATATACCTTATGTTTCTAATACACGACCTACCTCAACATTTCATGTGGTCATTGACTTACGCTTAATACTACTACTTACTCCATATATATATATATATATATATCAGATATACATAAATAATTAGATATATACAGGTATATATGTATGTGGAAAAAAATGAGAGTACAAACTATTCAAATTTATGAATGAAATTAAAAATAAAAATAAATTTGTGAGAGTGATCTTACATTTGAATGGAAATAACAAGAATATTACATATATATATGTACGTGCATATAAAAACAACAACTTACTCTGAGTGCATGTTTACATACTCCCACGATGCATTGAAGGCCTCCACCGCTGGAATGGGTCTACTTGATTGTTTTAAATAAAAATTGTTATTGCCATTCGAACTCTTTTATGTGAATATGAATTAGGCTATGTTATTCCTAATAGTTTATATTCATAATTATTCACTTAATAAACTTTAATATCTATTCACATTATTTTTAAAGAAGGTTTTAAAATTACAAAAATGCAAATACAAGATATTGAGCGCCCGCAGTGGTCATAATAATTTGTGCACTAGCTGTACACGCATTGGTAATAACATGTGCTGCTCTCAGTTAGTGCATTTTTAGCATATCAATGCGGAGGAGAGACAAAAAAAACGTGCAAATATGTATGTTTATATGTCTACACTGCTGATAACCTGTTGAGGATGAGAGGCAGAGACAGTAAAGGGTAATATCATTGGCCCATGTGGTTTTACCACATGGTTCTAATGATTATTATCTAGTTAATTATTAAGTTTTGGTTATTTTCGTATGTGTCTTGCCAATGTATGAATTTGATGCTAACTAAGGTTAAGTTTAAACTATTTTAGAACATAATGGAAAATTTATGTATTTTGTAGCATTTTCTAATCCACTTCTAAGGTATTCTTTTTAATTTAATTTCGTCAGCACTTTTATCGTAGCTAGTCGAGTTTATGATCTTTGTTAGTTAAATTTATTTTCCATGATTTGAGCTTTTATACATATGTACGCTAGTTACTATGGCTAAACACGTATCAATGATTTTATATTCGAATATTTTTGGTTTGGTCATCCGATGCTGATTGTAACCACTTGAGGACCCCAAAAACCGTTTTGCTGCGTCACCACTTGGGTCGAACGGCGTGGGTAACCTTACGTCTTATGGCGCTTGGATGACGTACAATAGTCACTTTGATTGATCTACCAAAAAAAAAATCACCATTGTAATAATTCCACTTTATCAAAAACAGATAGGCTTCAATTATTCTTAATTTCTAATACTCACTTTAAAGAAAAATATTCAACGATGGTTATATATATATTTAATTGCTAATATTTCGGGCAATACTAATATTAACACTTTGATTAAGTTCTTGGAATAAAGACTTGACGATGTTGACTCCACGAAGGCTATTCAGAAAAAGGACGTGAAATTGCAGATCACGCTTGGATCATGAAGAAGACCGGAAGTTGGGGTTTGTCAAGTCATTTGCGAATGTCATTATCATATGGTCATTTGCTGTGTTCAGTAAGCACAAGTCTATAGAGAGGTTTACTTGGTAATAAATAACTAGGTGGTAATCCTTGCTAATAATGATGAATGAATAATGATGTGAAAAGAAAATTAAAAGAAATTTGCACTGATGTCCTGAGAATTTTTTTTTTTGTTTATTTAGATATATGTACGATCGTACAAATTGCATAAAAGTTCAACATCGGTTCACTTTCATATCAACTTTTGCGGATGATACAGCAATACTTAGTGTACATTCACACCCCATGACAGCCAGTTACAGATTACAAGAACATTTAAAAGTAATAGAAGAGTGGCTAACAACTTGGAGAATTAAAGTCAATGAGTCTAAGTGTATACAAGTAACATTTACCCTAAAAAAAGACACATGTCCTTCAATCTCTTTAAATGGGAATACAATACCTCAGAAAGAATTCGTTACCTACCTGGGAGTTACATTGGATAAAAGACTCACCTGGAAAAACCACATAAACAAAAAGATTACTCAAACCAAATTGAAAATTGCGAACTTGCATTGGATTGTAGGCTCTAAGTCCAAACTAAGTCTAGAAAACAAAGTTTTACTTTTTAATATGCTAATAGAGCCATCTTGGACGTACGGGATCCAAATTTGGGGCTCAGCATCTAAATCTAGCCTGGATAGAATTCAAAGACTGCAGTCTAAAACCTTAAGATCAATATGCAAAGCCCCTTGGTATGTAAAAAACTCCGCCATTCACAAAGATCTCGGGATTAAAACCGTCACCGAGGAAATAGAGAAACTGCTTAAAAATTACTCATTAAGGTTATCTAACCACCCAAACTTTCTAGCTAAAAAATTATTACAGCAGAACTACCCTAAGCGATTAAAGAGAAAGGATTTACGTTTGAACTGTGACTAAGGGCTCTGCCGCATCCAATTATTCTACATCGGAGTTGCGCTCCGCATATATCCTTCATGATATTATAATTTACTTCAAATTATCCTTTATGATATATCATTTGTTATGAGTGTTTGGTATACCTAATGATATCTATATAAACACATTCTTTGATAAATCTAAGTTATATTCGTAATTTATTGTACTTTGCTTACTTTGATAATCTATACAGTGGTAATGATTAACTTGTTCTAGGAATAAGAATTAGCTTTAAGATTTTAGAAATTATTGTTAGTTTCCAAAAGGGAAAGATTCAATAAAACATTATTCAAAAAAAAAAAAAAAAAAAATATGACTGCATGCGCGCCATCTATTTATTTACCTATGTATGTGCGTTAAGTTAAGACAGAGCATATACATCTACGCACCTACATAAGTGACGAGACACAGATGTCAGACTATACATACATATGTATGTATGTATCTTCAAATAGCCATATTGAGATTAGTGTTATGTATGTGCGAGCATAAAGTTCAGCAAACATATCTACATGTATGGTCATCTATTTGTGAGCGCTTATTAACTTTTCCTCCCACACGATGTTTGTTCGTCCTATTGCTTGGTAACTGTGTGTTTTAGAAGAGTACGGTTTATTGCATAGTGTAGTTGGATTCTTTACATATCCGGCGGAATGCATAACATGCTTGTCCGCGTATATGGTGTATACACTTAAAAATATTTCGATGAACACAAAAAAGTGGAAAATCGATTTTTTCAGTATTTGCCCTACTGCTCCGTTCCCGGACGTGATAGAAAAGCGGGGTTTGTCGCACAGTATAGCTGGACTTTTTAGCTACCCGACGGTATTTTAACCGTTAATTTTCCCTCATATTGTACAAGTTTTTTGTTTGTTAAAAAACGTGTTAAAAAGTACAAAATCGGTTTCCCACCCATAACTCCGTTTTCGGGCTTGATAAGATTTGTTGCACATTGTACCTTGACTCTCTACCTATCCGGCGTTATGCATGTCATTACTTTCATTTCATACTATACATGCTTTTTGTTAAGTAAAAAAGAAGTACACCATCAAAAATAGCATAAAAGTTCCACATCGGTTTTCAACCTAAAGATCCGATCGCGAGCAAAATAAATAATCGAACTTTGTTACAAAATGTAGTTTGACCTTCTACCTATCCAACAGTATATCATTACTTTCATTTTATACTAAACATGCCTTTTTTAAGTAAAAAAGAAGTACACCATCAAAAATAGCATAAAAGTTCAACATCGGTTTTCAACCTATAGCTCCGATACCGAGCAAAATAAATAACCGTGGTTTATTACAAAATGTAGTTTGACCTTCTACCTATCTGACGGTATGCAAATCATTATATGCTGCACGCACTGCACTTGCCTTTTTTTGAGTTAAAAAATGTTCAACATCGGTAAGTACCAAAAAATTCATCATATGACTGCATGCGCGCCATCTAGTTATTTACCTATGTATGTCCGTTAATTTAAATAATGGTGCTGACACCTGCTACAGCAAGCGTGCCAATTGTGTACGAGCGTTCAATAGTAGCTATATCACTGGCCAAAAGTTGCTGTCACTAGTTAAAAGTTGGAAGTTAAGACAGAGCATATACATCTACACACCTACATATGTAGCGAGACACAGATTGCAGACTATCTATACTAATATTATAAATGCGAAAGTCGTTTCGTTTGCTGCGCTTTCACGCAAAAACTACTTAACCGATCATCATGAAACTTTGTACACATACTCTTGGAGGTATCAGAATGAACATAGGCTACTTTTTATTTAATAAAAAAAAATTATTTTTTAAATAAAATAAAGAAACGTTTTTGTCCAATAGCCACAATAGAGCATATACATACGCATGCATAAAGTAACGCCCCATATGCACAGAGAGAGAGAGAGAGTGGGACTAAACATATGTAGCTGCATTGTGAGTAGTGCATTTGAGAGTAGTGTTGTATGTGTGTATGGGAGTATACAGCATACATATCTACATGTATGGTGGCCATAAAATGTAAGCATACAAGAGAGAGAGTGGGACTATACATAGGTATAGGCACATATGTAGCTGCATTGAGAGTAGTGTGGTATGTGTTTATGAGAGTATACAGTATACAGTATACATATCTACATGTATGGTGGCCATAAAATGTGAGCATACATACGTACATGTATGGTGGTGGCCTGGTCATCTATTTGCTGAGCGCTACGTTAACGCCATCTAGCGGGTAAAAGCTAAAAATATTTTACATCGACTTAAGCAAGTACATACAGATATGACTTTCAATGAACATATTTACAACCAAACGCTAATTCTAATTGAAAACAAGGTTTTCACAATGGTTGGAAAAAAATTAGATGATTTTGGGATGCAAAGCCCTCAAAGAGATAATGAGGATGATTTCAACAATGAAATTGCTCGAGAGTTAGATTATGATTTCATAGCACTGCAGCGACAAGTAGAAGAATTAATCCCTTTGTTACTTCCAGAGCAGGCTCATGTTCTCCATCAAGTTTTACGTAGAATAGAATACGGTAAAAGTGGACTCTTCTTTCTCGATGCACCAGGTGGAACCGGAAAGACGTTTTTGCTCAACTTATTATTAATGTACATCAGAAAAAACAGAAAAATAGCAGTTGCAGTAGCGGGCCGCGACGCTTTTAAACGGCGGCCGTACGGCACATTCCGTTTTGAAATTACCATTGAACCTTGCACATGAAGATTCGCCCATCTGTAATTTCAGTAAAAATAGTTCTCGAGGTAGGATGCTGCGAGAATGTAAGCTTTTAGTGTGGGATGAATGTACAATGTCTCACAAAAAGGCTATAGAAGCTTTAAACCGGACTCTTCAGGACCTGCGGGATAGTACAGATATAATGGGAGGAATGGTAGTTTTACTGGCTGGTGATTTTCGTCAAACCCTTCCAGTTATTCAGAGGGGTACACCAGCAGATGAAATTCAAGCATGCTTAAAATCATCGAGCTTATGGTCGAGAGTTGAAAAGCTGAGCATAAAAACAAATATGAGAGTGCATCTTCATAATGACGTGGATTCAGGACGTTATGCTGAAATGTTATTGAAAATTGGTGATGGTCGTTTAGATGTTGATGCTGAAGGTTGCGTATCACTTTCAAGAGAATTTTGTAATTTAGTAGAAAATGATGTGGATCTCATTGCTCATGTTTTTCCCGAATTGCAACAGAATTTGGGTTGTGATCAGTGGCTGTGCGCAAGAGCAGAATTAAGTACAATACCTCATATCCTGTAGAGTTTTTAAATTCATTTGAATTGTCGGGTGTACCATCACATAAGCTTCAGTTGAAACTAAATGTACCAGTAATGCTTATGCGAAATTTAAATGCTCTTCTGCTATGTAATGGAACACGACTTCGGATAACGAAATTGGGACAGAATATACTTGGTGCTACTATTTTAACAGGTGTCGGTAAAGGAAAAAGTGTAATCATACCTCGGATTCCAATTATTCCCACTGACCTTCCATTCCAATTTAAAAGAGTTCAGTTTCCCGTCAAACTTAGCTTTGCCGTAACTATAAACAAAGCACAAGGACAGACATTACAGGTAGCACGAGTGCATTTAGAAAAGTCATGCTTTTCTCATGGTCAACTATATGTAGCCTGTTCGCGTGTGTCTAATGCCCGGAATTTACAAATATTTACACCCAACGGAAAAACGTACAATATAGTTTATATAAATATCCTTGACTAATAATCTGCAATTTATATTTTCAATTGTTACCATTCCGAATTATTTATTTTCTTTGACATATATATTTTAATATTTGTTGTATTGATTCAATAAAGTATACTTTGAAATTTGAAACTTCATTTCATGTAGTAATTTTTTCAAATAGATAATCTCAGACAAGCAATAAAATATATTATTTATATTGATCCGTTTGTACTATAATGATCTCTTATTGGATGGATTTAATGCGAGCGAAGCCGCGGGTAAAAGCTAGTAGTACATACATACGAATGTATCTTCAAATTGCCATATTGAGATTAGTGTTATGTATGTGCGAGCATAAAGAGCATCAATTATATCTTTATGTATGGTCATTTATTTATGAGCGCCTATTAACTTTTCCTCCCACAGGATGTTTGTTCGTCTTATAGTTCAGTAACCAGGTGTTTTAGAAGAGTACGGTTTGTTGCATAGTGTAGCTGGACTTTTTACCTATCCGGCGGTATGAATAACATGCTTGTCCGCGTATATGGTATATACACTTAAATATATTTCGATGAACACAAAAAAGTGGAAAATCGAATTTTTCAGTTTTTGCCCTACTGCTCCCCCGGAAAAGCGGGGTTTGTCGCACAGTATAGCTGGACTTTTTAGCTACCCGACGGTATATTAACCGTTATTTTTCCCTCATACTGTACAAGTTTTTTCTTGTTAAAAATCGTGTTAAAAAGTACACAATCGGTTTTCCACCCATAGCTCCGTTTTCGGGCTTGATATGACTTGTTGCACATTGTACCTTGACTCTCCACCTATTCGACGTTATGCATATCATTACTTTCAATTCATACCAAACATGCTTTTTGTTAAGTAAAAAAGAAGTACACCATCAAAAATAGCATAAAAGTTCAACATCGGTTTTTAACCTAAGGCTCCGATAGCGAGCAAAGTAAATAATCGGGTTTTGTTACAAAATGTAGTTTGACCTTCTAGCTATCCGACGGTATATCATTACTTTCATTTCATAGTATACATGCTTTTTTTTAAGTAAACAATAAGTACACCATCAAAAATTTGTTATGATTTTCCATTGGTTAGATGACCTCTAAGGCCACTGAAAGAGAAATTCAGTGGTATGTGACTGCTTTTGGACAATCCTACGACTAGGTTGTGTGCACTGGCATATAGGCCCGTAGCATCAGCTAGCTCGTGGGTTCAATACAAAGTCAACAGGATCACAGTTACCCCCACTAGCCAAATAACACAACAGGTAAGTGCTTCTGCACACTGAGAAAAAGCAGCAAAACAGCTTATAACTTAACCAAAAACCCCAATTATTCCAGCCCAAAGTCTAACGTGCCCTGCAGCGCATATGTATATTTTAATGGTGGTTGTAAAAGCCCCATTGATCCATCTTCACGCCCTTACCAACCAGACCACAATTTCAGGTTAAACATAAATGAGTCGTATCGAATTTATTTTCTTATTCACTTCAAAATGCAATAACGTTCATTAGCTTCATACATTATTATTAGTTCTTAAAAAAAGTCAATTAAGATAATGCGACATAGTTTATATGCTATATACCTTATGTTTCTAATACACGACCTACCTCAACATTTCATGTGGTCATTGACTTACGCTTAATACTACTACTTACTCCATATATATATATATATATATCAGATATACATAAATAATTAGATATATACAGGTATATATGTATGTGGAAAAAAATGAGAGTACAAACTATTCAAATTTATGAATGAAATTAAAAATAAAAATAAATTTGTGAGAGTGATCTTACATTTGAATGGAAATAACAAGAATATTACATATATATATGTACGTGCATATAAAAACAACAACTTACTCTGAGTGCATGTTTTCATACTCCCACGATGCATTGAAGGCCTCCACCGCTGGAATGGGTCTACTTGATTGTTTTAAATAAAAATTGTTATTGCCATTCGAACTCTTTTATGTGAATATGAATTAGGCTATGTTATTCCTAATAGTTTATATTCATAATTATTCACTTAATAAACTTTAATATCTATTCACATTATTTTTAAAGAAGGTTTTAAAATTACAAAAATGCAAATACAAGATATTGAGCGCCCGCAGTGGTCATAATAATTTGTGCACTAGCTGTACACGCATTGGTAATAACATGTGCTGCTCTCAGTTAGTGCATTTTTAGCATATCAATGCGGAGGAGAGACAAAAAAAACGTGCAAATATGTATGTTTATATGTCTACACTGCTGATAACCTGTTGAGGATGAGAGGCAGAGACAGTAAAGGGTAATATCATTGGCCCATGTGGTTTTACCACATGGTTCTAATGATTATTATCTAGTTAATTATTAAGTTTTGGTTATTTTCGTATGTGTCTTGCCAATGTATGAATTTGATGCTAACTAAGGTTAAGTTTAAACTATTTTAGAACATAATGGAAAATTTATGTATTTTGTAGCATTTTCTAATCCACTTCTAAGGTATTCTTTTTAATTTAATTTCGTCAGCACTTTTATCGTAGCTAGTCGAGTTTATGATCTTTGTTAGTTAAATTTATTTTCCATGATTTGAGCTTTTATACATATGTACGCTAGTTACTATGGCTAAACACGTATCAATGATTTTATATTCGAATATTTTTGGTTTGGTCATCCGATGCTGATTGTAACCACTTGAGGACCCCAAAAACCGTTTTGCTGCGTCACCACTTGGGTCGAACGGCGTGGGTAACCTTACGTCTTATGGCGCTTGGATGACGTACAATAGACACTTTGATTGATCTACCAAAAAAAAAATCACCATTGTAATAATTCCACTTTATCAAAAACAGATAGGCTTCAATTATTCTTAATTTCTAATACTCACTTTAAAGAAAAATATTCAACGATGGTTATATATATATTTAATTGCTAATATTTCGGGCAATACTAATATTAACACTTTGATTAAGTTCTTGGAATAAAGACTTGACGATGTTGACTCCACGAAGGCTATTCAGAAAAAGGACGTGAAATTGCAGATCACGCTTGGATCATGAAGAAGACCGGAAGTTGGGGTTTGTCAAGTCATTTGCGAATGTCATTATCATATGGTCATTTGCTGTGTTCAGTAAGCACAAGTCTATAGAGAGGTTTACTTGGTAATAAATAACTAGGTGGTAATCCTTGCTAATAATGATGAATGAATAATGATGTGAAAAGAAAATTAAAAGAAATTTGCACTGATGTCCTGAGAATTTTTTTTTTTGTTTATTTAGATATATGTACGATCGTACAAATTGCATAAAAGTTCAACATCGGTTTTCAACCTAAAGCTCCAATACCGAGCAAAATAAATAATCGTGGTTTATTACAAAATGTAGTTTGACCTTCTATCTATCTGACGGTATGTAAATCATTATATACTACACGCACTGCACATGCTATTTTTTAAGTTCAAAAATGTTCAACATCGGTAAGTATAAAAAAATGCATCATATGACTGCATGCGCGCCATCTATTATTTACCTATGTATGTTCGTTAATAGGCGGCCGCGATAGCCGAGTGGTTAGCATTGCGTACTGCCATCCGGATGGCTCGGGTTCATATCCCAGTGCCAGCAACATCCAAAAGTTATGGAAAATTAATTTAAATAAAAATTTAAGTTAAATTTTCTAATTGCGGTCGCCCCTCGGCAGGGAATGTCCACACCTCAGAGTGTATTTCGGACATGAAAAAAAGGCTCCTCGTAAAGAAACCATCAGCCGTTCGGAGGCGGCTTAGTACAAACTGTAGGTCCCTGCATTTGTTGGAAAAACATCAAGACGCAAAACCACAAATTGGAGGAGGAGCTCGGCCGAAAATCGCTTCAGCGGTTACAAGCGCCAATTATATATATATATATATGTTCGTTAATTCAAATAATGGTACTGACACCTGCTACAGCAAGCATGCCAATTGTGTATCAGTGTTCGATAGTAGCTATATCACTAGCTAAAAGTTCGAAGTTAAGACAGAGAATATAAGTTAACATAGCAGCTAGTATCCAATTAAAATATGCTGCTACCCTTGAAATATATGCTGGGTTACTTGCAAACACAAACGATCGTCATAATCAACATCATTAATGTCGCACAGCAAAAAAAAGGGTAATGATCATCAAATGAAATGTTTTTGATAACAGCGTACCAAAACTGGTTTACCAATAAATAAATTTACTTGTGCAGGAGTAAAACAACAATGGGACTTTGCTAAGGAATGCAGAATTACGGTATCTAAGGCAAGCATTGTGTGTTAATGGTTAAATAAGCTTAGAGTAAGAAGCATTTAGTTTTAAGAATTTAATTGTAAAGTAGAAGAGAAGCGAGTCGTATCGCTGTTAATAAACTCATTACAAAGAAAACAATATTTTACTGGCGCCCAACTTCAAGGCCTAAAAGGACGAAGGACACAATCATCTCTAAGGATCTGGTTGACGTGCATCAACATAGAAGAAGACGAGAAGCCTGAAAATTCTTAAGGCTACACTCACATTTATTAAAAACTTGGATCTGGTTGACGTGTATCAACATAGGAAACCTTATCAACAAAAAAGACGAGGAAGCTTGAAATTCTAAGGAGCTAACTGTACTAAATATTTATTAAAAAAACTGTAAGTGCTATTTCAAACTATTTTCAAGTGGTTATCAGTAAATTTTATTACAAAGATAAAAATAAAAAGCAACATTCTGACAAGTGAATTTGACTAATTAAGAAAAAAGTTTATAAAGGTTTTTTGATTAAACCTAATATTAAACTCCCAATTATCAATAAAAATTTAGAATAACTTAAAGAGTGTATTGAATCTTCTCAATCTGTTTTTTTTTAATAGAGTAAATTTTCAAAATTTTTCTATTTTCAACAAGCATAGCTTGTATTTTCTCATTCGATACTAGTTAATACTATAAAATTTAACTTAACTCTGAAGTTTTGCTCTTGTGAACTATTTCTGTCAAAGCAAATATATTCGAAATATACTTTGTTTAATATATATACAAACTTAAGAATCTGTATTCAAATTGTTTTTTCCACTTTGAAGACAATAATCGAAAACGTTAGCGTATTTTCCTATAATTCATCTTTTCTCGAAGCCTTTCCCGTACTTAATTTTTTCCAAATTTTGGACTGCAAGAAGACCTTTTTTCTCAACAAAATGTATTTAAACAGAGAACAAGTGGTAGAAATCGTCAATGAAACTAATGAGCGTACTAGACTGGAGTTAGTTGAACAGTTAGGTAGTTTAGCTCAAGCAATTGGTCGCCTCCAACCCCCGAGTGTTGAGTCGTACCAACCAGTTTCAATTAATACTTTAGTTGCAGAACATAATGCAAGCTTAGACTTAATAAAATCACTACCCGAATTCAAGCGTGATTCCATATCTTATCCAGCTTGGCGAAGCGCAGCAGTATTCGCCATGAATTATTATACAGAGGGCTCAGAGAAATACTACGTAGCCATGGGTATATTTAGAAATAGAATTGTTAGTTCGGCCAACTCTATTCTTGCCTCGTTCAATACCGTTCTAAACTTTACAGCTATTCTAGCTAGATTGGATCAGGAGTATTCAGATAAGAGGCCATTGTATGTTTTAGAAAACGAACTTAGTATTCTCAGACAGGGCAATTTATGCATTGATGGCTTTTACAGCAAAGTGGAAAAACAACTTTCTCTTATAATAAATAAACATATTATGAGCAACACTGGTAGGAGTGATATAATTGCAGCTTTGAATGAACGAGCCAGGGAAAATGCTCTACGTGTTTTTATATCAGGATTGCATCGCCCAATGTGCGATATTCTTTTTTTTGCTAGACCCAAAGACTTACTTAATGCCCTTGCCATTGCTCAGGAGCTACAAACCAACCATAGGCGAATGCAATTCGCGGAAGCCTTTGCGGTAGGTAACACATTTCGACCAAATAGGCCAACATTAATGCCTCAGCGCCAAGTGATGGATAGTCCTCCTAATGAAAGAAGATTCAAAAATAAAATAAATTTTAATGTTTTTGAATTAAAAAAAAGAGTTAAATAATTGATTAATATGAAATATTTTTAAATTATTAAATATAAAAATTAATCTAAATGATAAAAAAGAATAAAAAGAAAAATAAGTTAATCATATTGATTCGCTCGCTTGTATAGCAGCTAATATCCAACCTAAATGATTAATGGAAGAGAAAGCTATTAATTTTCGTAGGGAAGTTTGATTAAGACCTCCTAATGATCCGATAATTGTTGAAGATAAAATTACTAAAATAATAAAATTGTTTTGAGAAATGTAAGAAATCAGTATTAAAGGGGCAATTTTTTGTCAAGTTATTAAAATTAAAGCATTAATTCATGATAAACCCTCTATAACGTTGGGAAATCAAAAATGAAACGGGGCAGCTCCTCTTTTTAAAAGTAATGAAGATGTAATAATTAAATTATTGAAGATAGAATTATTTTCTGTAATAGGAAAATTATTAAGATATATTATAATAATAGCAAATAATAAAACAGCAGATGCTAATGCTTGAGTAAGAAAATACTTTAATGAGGCTTCTGTTGATATTAAATTATTATCACTTATTAGGGGAATAAAAGATAATAAATTAATTTCAAGACCTATTCAAGCTCCTAATCAAGAATTAGAAGAAATTGTAATTATTGTTCCTATTATTAAAATAAAAAAAAATATAATTTTAGCAGAATTATTAAAAATTAAAAAGAAAAGGGGGGGTATGAACCCAGTAGCTTAATTAGCTTATCTTTTTATATTTTATAAATAATTATATTATATATTTTAGTGTATGATGCACAAAAGTTTTTGATACTTTTAGAAATAGTTTAATTCTATTAAATATAAAATATTATAAATAATGGTATTTTACTATATAAATTAATGATTCAATAAAAATTAATGAATGTAAATTTTATTTACATAATTTACCCTATCAAGGTAACCCTTTTGTCAGGCAATTCATTGAATGAAAAAAACTTATTTCATTTATAGAAAATTATTTTCCCTTCTATTTTTTTTTTTTTTTTTTTATTGTTAATTTAATATTATAAAAATAAAAAAAAATTTAAAAATTAAATTAAATTTAAATAAATAAAAATAGTATAAAAATTTAAAAATAAAAAAAACTTACTAAATAACTAAAAATTCCAATATAGACATTTCCGAGAGTTAAAATCTCAACACTTATATAAATAGATAGATGATAAACAAAAAGTTATTTTTATTATTTATTTATACAAATGTCGAACGTTATATTATTTTAGATACTTATAGATGATTTAACAAATTGTTATTTATTTCAGAATTTTAGGGTTTTTTTGACATAATATATAGGCATCTATTAATTAATTAAATATTTATATACATATATATATTTATTAATCTTATTATATATATCGTTATATTATATTAAATATATTATTGAAAATTTTAAAATAATATAATATAATATATATTTTTTATTAATAATAATTTAAAAATATTATATTATAAAATAAATTTTTTATAATTTATTTTATAATTCTTAATATTTAAATAAATAAAAAAAAAAAAAATTTCATTAATATATGTATATATATAAATAAAATAATAATTAATAAATAAAAATAATTAAATTTAATAATTTTAAAATTAATTTTTATTATTTTAAATAATTATTAATTTTTAATAAATATTTAATTAATAAAAGTTATTAAATTAAATATTATATAATATAATTATTAAAATTTAAGTTTAAAATTTAATAATAAAAAGGGAAACAAAAAAGTTTTTTTTTATAAAAAGTTATTTTCCTTTTTAAAAATTAAATGAAAAAAGATAATTAATTAGGGGTTGTTTATCTGTGCGAGAAGAGATACGAAAATTTTTTATTTTAAAGAATTTTAAATTTTTATAATAAATTAATTAAAATTTGTTATTAATGAAGATTTAATTTATTTTTATAAAAAAAAAATATAAAATAGTTTAGTATTTAAAGTTTTATTTTGGCTTATAATTTTGTTATTAATATATTTTATATGTAAATTTTTGTGTGAATTTTTGTTTATTTTAATAATAAATAAATTTTTTATAATCTCAGTAATTAATTTTATTAATCAAAGAAATTTGGAAATAGTAATTTTATTAAGTATTGGTTAAATTTGTGCCAGCAGCCGCGGTTATACAAATAATACAAATAAAATTTGTTCAGTGAAAGTTAATTTTTTAAAAATATAAAATAATTATAAATTTGTTAGGTGAAATTTTAAATTTATAAATTTTTATAATTAGGTTAATGAAGCTTGTAAATTTTAATTAAAAACTAGGATTAGATACCCTATTATTTAAAATGTAAAAATAAGCACTTAGGTAGTATTAGTTATGTTCTTGAAACTTAAAAAATTTGGCGGTATTTTAGTCTATTCAGAGGAACCTGTCCTGTAATTGATAATCCACGATGTACCTCACTTAAATTTGTATTTCAGTTTATATACCGTCGTTATCAGAATATTTTATTAGAATAATAATTTTCAATAATTTAATTTAGAATTTATATCAGATCAAGGTGTAGCTTATGTTTAAGAAGAGATGGTAGTTAAGTCGGGAACAACACTATTAACTAAATAATAACACTTCGCTTTACTAGGTTTAAGTATAACTGACTCCACAATCTGTGGAGCGTTTATTTATATAAATTTGTAATATGAAATATGATATGATCACCCACGAATAGATAATCTTATCTTATGTTTTAGTTTTATTGCTCATCAGTATACATAGATGTATATGTGTACTTAAGTATGTTAAATATTTTACATTAGAAGATTACCCACGAATGGATAATCTTATCTTATGTTTTAGTTTTATTGCTTTACACATTCATGATAAGAACATTAGTATACATAGATGCATATGCAACAACCCTTATGTTGTTGTAAGGGCATCAAGTGTCAATATTCATATCATGAATATGTGTATATGGACATCTGTTTGTACTTTAATTTTTATTGCCTTGTGCCTATAAATGTCATACAGCATATGAATTTATGGCCATACATTTTAATTGCTGGCTTATCGTTTCGGAAAACTAAACATATTGCCCGCGTTAAAAGGCTTAGTCTTTTAAAGATGTATCTGATTATATATAATTTTAAACCGTTAAATTTAAATTATTTTTTTTTGTTTTTCTTTTAATAATTGATATCTATATATGTACATTTTGTGCCCTTTTTTAATCTTATACATTATTTAGTTACTGACACATAAATACCATAATGTTATTATTTCTAAGCTAAACGCGGAAGAACAATCATATTAGGTATATGTGTTAACGATATTCTCCACATTTTCCTTGCTATCAGTATGATGACTATGATGATTATGATGATTATTGCCCAGGATCCGGCGTTTGATGTGTAGTGCATTAGATGATGAAATTCGAAATCGATCGGAAACCCCATTAGACCTCGCGGCCTTGGAATGTTTCCTATTTTAAATGTCTGCATTTCCCCTTTTATTTTATGGTGAATATTTATCGGACCTAAAAAGTCAATACCTACATTTAAGAATGGCCTAGTCTTTGTGACTCTATCTTCTGGCAGGTTACCCATCAGTTGATGTAATGGTCGTGGATTTACTTTAAAGCACCTATAGCATTGCTTTACGATTTTTGTTGTTAATTGTTTACCCCGCAATGGCCAGAATTTTTGTCTCACAATTGCAAGTAGTCCTTGAGGTCCTACATGTAGATGTTTACTGTGAAGACATTTTATCATCAATTCTGTGTGCTCATCTCCGTATGGAAGTAAAATAGGATGCTTTGCTTCAAAAGGAAGCAAACTGTTTTCTATTCTACCTCCAACTCGAATTAAACCATCATTATCCAAGAAGGGAGACAATGTAGCTATCTTGGAATTCGGGGGTACTACTTTAGGTTTTTAATTTCTTCTTTAAAGTGTTTGCTTTGTATGTTTTTTACAATTATATCTAGAGCTTTTTTTCTGTACTCTACCCAAGGTTTCGATTCCTTTTTCTTGCAAATTTGAGTAAATTTATATATTTGGGCAATTATATTTTGAAGGTGGTTAAAATTATTTTTGTGGCTTATTCTTTCCCACATTGAATTTTTATCTATTACTACCCCGACTTTTTTAATGTTTTTTATGTCTGGGATTTCATCGTCAAACATAATTTCTTTTATTTTAAAGTTATTTTCTTCTAAAAATTTCGGACCTGTAAACCAAAATTTATTTTTAGACAATTCCTTACCCATTATTCCTCTGGAAAGTATGTCTGCAGGGTTCTCCTCTGATTTTATATGATTCCAATCCTTGACCTTGCTGTTGGACTGAATATGGCTGACTCTGTTGGCTACAAATATTTTGAGAGTAGCTGGCTCTAAACGTAGCCAGCTTAATACTATGGTGGAATCTGTGTAATAAAAAACTTGGTTAAACTTAACTTTTAGACTTTTTAAAACTTGCTTCACCAGATCAATAAGTAACACTGCTGCACATAATTCTAATCTGGGCAATGTAACTATCTTGATTGGCGCAACTCTAGATTTAGCTGTTGCTAACCGTGATATTACTGTTCCGTCGGTGTTAATTGATCTTATGTATACTACAGCACCATAAGCTTTCATAGAAGCGTCACAAAATCCGTGAATTTCTATTTTCTCGGCTTTGTCACTCATTAAATATCTTGGGAATTTTATATTATTTAATGAATTTAAGTCAGATCTTATTTCATTCCATTTTTGCTGGATCTCAGTTGGTAACATTTCATCCCAGTCAATTTTTAATTTCCACAGTTGTTGGAGTAATATTTTTGCGGATACAATGATTGGATTAATTAGGCCTAATGGGTCAAATAATTTAGAAATTTCAGAAAGTAAATTTCTTTTAGTAGGTTTTATGTCTTTGATTCCATGGCATTTAATAATTAAATTATCAGTTGTAGGAATCCAAGTTAAACCTAACGCTTTTACCTTGCATTGCTCTTCTTCTTCAAAATCTAACTTTACTTCCTGATTTTCAGGTGGAATCCCTTCAAGTAAATCTTTTATATTTGAACACCATTTGCGTAACGGAAACCCATACTTTTCCAAAATCTTAATTATGTGATCTTGGAAAAGTTTTAATTCTTCAATGTCGTTACTACCTGTCATTAAATCATCCATATAGAAATCTTCCTTTATAATTCTTGCAACTTCAGGGAAATTATTCTTTTCTCTTTCTGCAATAATTTCTAAACATTTTGTTGCCAAATATGGAGCCGATGATGTACCATAAGTTATTGTTTTAAGAGCATATGTCTTTAAGGGTTCTTCCTTGGAGTTTCTCCACAATATTAGTTGATATTTACGATTTTCTTCATTTATCCAAATTTGGCGAAACATCTTTTCAATATCTGCAGATATTACATATTTATGTTTCCTAAATCTGAGCAATATGTTAAAAATATCGTCTTGTAGTCTTGGACCTGTATATAATAATTCATTGAGAGAATTATTATTTGTTGTTTTGCATGACGCATCGAAAACCACACGTAATTTGGTTGAGCTACTTTCTGGCCGAAACACACAATGATGTGGTAGAAAATATTTATGTTTCAATTGATTGACGTTATTTATTAATTCCATGTGGCCCAAGCTTAAATATTGGTCCATAAACTCCTTGTATTGTACTTTTAATTGTGTATCTTTATCTAATTTCCTTTCTAAAGCAAAAAATCGTCGTTTTGCTATTAACTCCGAATTACCTAGTTGAAGTGGATTAATTTTAAATGGCAATGCTACGGAAAACTTGTTATCTTTTGAAATTTTGAAATTTTTGTTAAAATGATATTCACAATTTTTCTCATCCTCTGTTAAATATCTTTTCTGTGTATCTATTTCTTCAAGTTCCCAAAATTTCCTTAATTGATTATCCAAGCTTTCGCAATGGTAGGCTAATACTCCACAATGATTTGAGTATAATTTAATATCTGCTCTACCTCCGGCTAGCCATCCTAGCACACTATTTTGAAGATTGTATTCTTGATTTTTTATTTTTATTTGACCACTCTTCAATAAAGAGTGATAAATTTCTGCTCCAAGTAATATATCAATTTTGCTTGGTATATCAAATTCTGGATCAGCTAATTTTATTTTTGTAGGAATTTCTCCACGTTCTATTTTAGTAGATGGCAATGGTGAAATAATTTTTTCCACTACTAATGCTTCAATGTATGTTTCATATTCGGATACTTTCGACTTTATTTCAATTATTATCCGCTCCTGTGCTTTAGATATGTTTTGCCCAATACCTTCTATAATGCTTTTTTTATTTTCTCCTTTTATTTTTAGTCTATTTTTTAATTGCTTTGTTACTAAATTTACTTGCGATCCATTATCTATTAATGCCCTTGCATTAATGAATTTCCCTTCAAAATCCTTTATTTTAATTACGGCTGTTGATAAAAGGACATATTTATTTTCTTTTAAATTTACACTGCTCACTGTGCTAGCCACTGCATTTATATCTTTATGGAGTAACCAATGATGCTCCAAATTGCAAAACCGACAGTTTATGTATCTGCAGTTTTTAAACACATGCCCACCGTTTAGACATTTTTTACAAATATTTTTGTTTTTTATTATATTCCATCTTTCTTTTATGGATAAACTTTGAAATTTCTTACACTGATTTAAATAGTGCTGCATTCCGCAGTTCATAATACAATTTGGTGCTACTGAAATATTACCTTTTTTTTGAATATTTACAGCTTTTTGTATTCTGTATTCACTTTGTTTTGCTTCTAATGCAAAAAATTCTTTTCCGAGAAATTGTGTTAATGAATCTAGCCTCGGTAATTCTTTGGAGTCTTTTAAAGAAGATTCATATTTTGTTCTGAGAGAGTCGTCAAGTTTTCTCACAAGCAGAAAATTCAGTAACGCTTGAAGTATTTCTTCTAACGATAAATTTGTCGTCTTTAGAGCTTGAATACTTTCTTCGATAACTTCTTTTAATTTTTTCACACTAGCAGCTGTGGAATTTGTAAAGGGAGCATCTACTAAATTTTTGAAATAAATGTTTGTTAAAGCTCGCTTATTATCAAAGTTGATTTTTAGCAAATTCCATGCGACTGAGTAATTTTCTTCCGAAGATGGAAGATTTTCAATTAATGTGGACGCATATCCTTTTAATTTTGATTTTAAAATGCACATTTTTTGCACTGTGGATATATTTTCAGAATCCACTAATTCATGAAATAGTTCCTTGAACATATTCCATTTAGTATAGTCCCCTTCGAAACAAGGAATATCAATTTGTGGAAGATTGAGGGGTCTTCCTCTTATTTTTTCTTCCACTTTATATTCATTTTTACTTTTATTTGGCATTGAGTTTAAGTTTTTCCTCAATTGCCTAAATTTACTTGTTAGTTCATCTTCTGCATGAACTTCAATATATTTTAAAAACAATTCTTTCGCCAGATCTGAACACTTATTTACTTCTTCTAGATTCCCTGTTCCAGCAAGAAGAGCTTCAAAGTTTTCTTCCAAATCACTTACGGCGAATTCGAATTTTATTTGGAGAACAGAATTCTTATTTTCACTATCCTTCATAGTAAACTTTTCAATATCTTTTATTTGCAGGGATTTTAACATCTCCTGACTCAATTTAATTAGCTCCCTAACTTTTGGAGCATAGTTTTCCGTATAATACGGGTTCCGTGACATTGTTGCCGACGGTTGCCCTAATTCCCGATCATTATTTTCCAGCTTGTGGGACAGGTGAGTTATACGTATTCCCCAGTCGTTTACCTGTTCCCTGGTCACTGGAGTTGCTTTGAGGCTTACTAACGCATTATGTAAGCTCTCAATTTCACTTCCAATGGCCTGCTGCTCGAAAATTACTTTTTCCATTTTTAGAAAAAATTTTTTTTTTTTTTTTTTAATTTTTAGCAATAATTATTATTATTTTACTTTTTTTTTTTTATTTTAAGTTGTTAATAATTAAAAATATTTTTATTATTATTTTTTTTAAATTTTTAAATTCAAAATATTAAAAATATTTAAAACGTATTCTTACCAGGGGTCACCAATGGTTAAGTCGGGAACAACACTATTAACTAAATAATAACACTTCGCTTTACTAGGTTTAAGTATAACTGACTCCACAATCTGTGGAGCGTTTATTTATATAAATTTGTAATATGAAATATGATATGATCACCCACGAATAGATAATCTTATCTTATGTTTTAGTTTTATTGCTCATCAGTATACATAGATGTATATGTGTACTTAAGTATGTTAAATATTTTACATTAGAAGATTACCCACGAATGGATAATCTTATCTTATGTTTTAGTTTTATTGCTTTACACATTCATGATAAGAACATTAGTATACATAGATGCATATGCAACAACCCTTATGTTGTTGTAAGGGCATCAAGTGTCAATATTCATATCATGAATATGTGTATATGGACATCTGTTTGTACTTTAATTTTTATTGCCTTGTGCCTATAAATGTCATACAGCATATGAATTTATGGCCATACATTTTAATTGCTGGCTTATCGTTTCGGAAAACTAAACATATTGCCCGCGTTAAAAGGCTTAGTCTTTTAAAGATGTATCTGATTATATATAATTTTAAACCGTTAAATTTAAATTATTTTTTTTTGTTTTTCTTTTAATAATTGATATCTATATATGTACAGATGGGTTACAATAAATTTATTTAAACGGATTTAATTTTCAAAAAAATTAATGAAGGTGGATTTGATAGTAAAAATTAAAAGATTATAGTTTTGATTTTAGCTCTAAAATATGCACACATCGCCCGTCACTCTTACTATTAAGGTAAGATAAGTCGTAACATAGTAGATGTACCGGAAGGTGTATCTAGAATGACAATTTAAAGCTTATTAAGTAAAGTATTTCATTTACATTGAAAAGATTTTTGTGCAAATCAATATAAATTGATTAGAATTTATTTATTATTTTTTTTTTGTTAATTTTAATTGTATTAAAAATAATTTTATAATTTTATCGTTTTAGTAGTTTTTAATGAAAAAATAATTTTAATAATAGTGTATTAAGTATTGTGAAAGATAATTGAAATATTTTGAAAAATATTTATTTAAAAAGAAAATTTAGTTTATTGTACCTTGTGTATCAGGGTTTATCTAATAATTAATAATTATTTATTAATCTCGTTTTTATAAGAGTTAATAATTTATTAAAGTTAATGTGTTAAAATTATTTTAAACTAGCTGTACCCTGCAACGCTTCTCTGTTGCACATCTGTAAATACATGAACAGCTTTGTCTGAAAACTTAAGTCCCTCACTCCATCTGATTGGCTTTATTGTAGTTGTCAGTAGCGTAAGACAACATAGCCTATTCTTGTGAGGTGTTAAGCAATGAAGATCCAATGCGAAAGAGTTAGTAAAGGCCCCACCATCTTTCATATGTGTAAAGAGCTGCTGATGTCTTCTTCGCTCTATTCTCCACATCGAGCATCCAAGACCACTTTCAGTCTAATACTATTCCCAAGTGTGACCTTATTTCGAGTAACTTGCAGAACACTGGTATGGAGGGGGACAATCAAGAAAAAGTTCTGCTTAAAGGCGTTTGGAATTGTATTGGTAATCGCGTCACATTAATATTATTATATATTTTATATTATGGTTAAGAGTTTAAAATTATTATAAAGATAAGGGCTTGCCATTATGTTTTAAAAATGATTTTGGGTAAGTGACCGCTGCAGCCGCCTCGAAAAATCAAGCCGAGAGGCCCAATTTTCGACAGTATTTTGAATAGATCACTCGCCGAATATTCTCTCCCAAGGCATTTGACTTCACATATCTCCACAAAAAATGGTCCAGCGGTGTTAAATCACACAATCTTGGATGCCACGTCACAGGCTCAATGCGTTCACCAAAAGTTTTCTTGATTATTTTGTTGGCTGTACGACATGTATTGCCGTCTTGTTGGGACCAAAGGTAGTCCACATCAATATTCTCTACTTCAGACACGCACATTAATCATTTCTACCCATTGACTGCAAAATTATGGTCGGCGTATCCATATTACCCAAAGTTAGCTTAATAACTGAAGAAAATTTTCTTATGAAAACCGAGACCTAATGTACGACGTTCTTAATAGTCATTCGACTCTAATTCTTGCACGAGTTGAACTTCGTATGCCCGCTAACCAAGACCGTCGGCAAGAACTTCCATAAAGTGGGTGGGCACAGCACCAATTGATACGCGAAATGGCGAATGGACTCATTCGGGCCTTCTGCTTCCCTATTCTTCTGCACAGCAGCAACAGAATTTCGGTCCTCGAACATCAGCAATTGCAAAGCTGTCAAAAAAATCAACACCGGTATTAAAATATCGCCTTATTAAAAAAACATCATGATTCGATCAAGGCGAAAAAGCACCCAAAACGGCAGAAAAAATTAATTTAGTTTATGGGCCCGACACTGTAAACGAACGTGTAGCACAAAAGTGGTTTTCTAGGTTCCGTTCCGTTAATTTCGATGTCAAAGATGCAACACGCGTCGGGAGGCCTGTCGTCGAAAATTGCGATAAAATTTTTTTTTTTAATTTGTTGGTAACGCGATTTTTGTTTGACTGATGTAATGACGTGGAAACTGATGCATTTTATCTCGCGTGCCGAAACTAATACAAAAGAAACGCGAGTTTCGGAACGCGACATTAAACTCCTCCAACTATGTATTCTGTGCTCTAACGCACACACGCACATTGTTTTGATAGATATGATCTTTGACGTTAGGAACACACCTACATTGCTTAGACAACAGTGAGTGCTTGTAATTTACTATGAACTTTATACCATAGCAATAAAGCTCAAATTGACTACGTTTTAGTTACAAATCATTTGTATGGGAAAAAGAAAAGGGCTATTTTTAGGGTTTTTCCAGCAATAATTCTAATTTTTCTCGTCGTAAAAAGCATCCTTGAACTTCAGCGAAAATTTTAAAAAAAGATTTGGCCAAATTGGTCCAGGCGTTGTTGAGTTATGCGCTTACCAACACATTTTGCGATTCATTTTTATATTATAGATAAATTATTAGAAATGAAATGTTATTCGTTTATAAAGGTATCTAGTTTTTTTAGAAATAAATTTAATTTACAATTTTTTAATTTTTTAATTATTTATTTAATTAAAAAAATTATTAAATTGAATATTTTAAGGGATAAGCTTTAAAATAAATTTTTAAAAATTAATAAAAAGTTTATAAAAATGTATGCTTAGAATTAGTAATCATTAATAAGTTTGTTATAAATTATTTATTTAAATAATATTATTTATTATATTTTAATTTTTTATAAAAATTTTTTTATTAATATTTAATAAAAAGAGATAATGATAGAATTAGTATAAAGTTTTGTAATGTTAAAATATATTTTTATGATAAGTTTATATAAAGAACTCGGCAAATATATTACTCGCCTGTTTAACAAAAACATGTCTTTTTGAGTTATTTTTAAAGTCTGACCTGCCCACTGAATATTTTTAAATGGCCGCAGTATTCTAACTGTGCAAAGGTAGCATAATCATTAGTCTTTTAATTGAAGGCTGGTATGAACGGTTGGACGAAGTATAAGCTGTTTCATATAAAATTATATTAGAATTTTATATTTTAGTTAAAAAGCTAAAATGTTATTAAAAGACGAGAAGACCCTATAAATCTTTATATTTAATATTATTCAAATTTTTTTGATTAATTTTATTTTTATAATATTTAATATTTTGTTGGGGTGATATTAAAATTTAATAAACTTTTAATTTTGAATTAGAACATTAATTTATGAATAGTTGATCCATTATTAATGATTATAAGATTAAGTTACTTTAGGGATAACAGCGTAATTTTTTTTGAGAGTTCATATCGACAAAAAAGTTTGCGACCTCGATGTTGGATTAAGATATATATTTAGGTGTAGCCGTTTAAATATTAAGTCTGTTCGACTTTTAAATTCTTACATGATCTGAGTTCAGACCGGCGTAAGCCAGGTTGGTTTCTATCTTTAATAAATTATAATATTTTAGTACGAGAGGACCAAATATTAAAATTATTAAATTTTAAAAATGAATATAAATAATGATTTAAAACTATTTTGGCAGATTAGTGCAATAAATTTAGAATTTATTTATGTAATTTAAATTACAAATAGTACTTGTTTTTTATTGAATTTATTTTATCTTTAGTTGGGAGATTAATTTTAGTTATTTGTGTTTTAGTAAGTGTAGCTTTTTTGACTCTTTTAGAGCGTAAAGTTTTAGGTTACATTCAAATTCGTAAAGGTCCTAATAAAGTAGGTTTGATAGGGATTCCTCAACCTTTTTGTGATGCAATCAAGTTATTTACTAAGGAACAAACTTATCCTCTTTTATCAAATTATATTTCTTATTATTTTTCCCCTATTTTTTCTTTATTTATTTCTTTAATTGCTTGGCTATGCATTCCTTTATTTATTAAATTATTTTCATTTAATTTAGGAGTTCTATTTTTTTTATGTTGTACAAGACTTGGAGTTTATACTGTAATAATTGCAGGGTGATCTTCTAATTCAAATTATGCTTTGTTGGGAGGTTTACGGGCTGTTGCTCAAACAATTTCTTATGAAGTAAGAATAGCTTTAATTTTATTATCTTTTGTTTTTTTAATTGGGAGTTATAATATTTTAGATTTTTTTTATTATCAAAGTTATATTTGATTTATAATTTTTTTATTTCCTATTAGTTTAGTTTGGTTTTGTATTTGTTTAGCTGAAACTAATCGAACACCTTTTGATTTTGCGGAAGGTGAATCTGAATTAGTATCGGGGTTTAATATTGAATATAGAAGAGGAGGATTTGCATTGATTTTTATAGCTGAATATGCGAGAATTTTATTTATAAGTATATTATTTTCTGTAATTTTTTTAGGTTGTGATTTATTTAATTTATTATTTTATGTAAAGTTAACTTTTATTTCATTTGTTTTTATTTGAGCTCGAGGAACTTTACCTCGATTTCGTTATGATAAATTAATATATTTAGCATGAAAAAGTTTTTTACCTTTTTCATTAAATTATTTATTATTTTTTATTGGATTTAAATTATTAGTTTTTAGATATATGTGGTTAATTAAATTTAGTAAAGTGAATAGAAATTTTAATTTCTATCTTATGTTTTCAAAACATATGCTTATTCAAGCTCATTAACTAGTTAATTAAGTTATCTCATCATTTATTAATAAGTGGGTTAATAATATAATATAAGAAATAAACTACTGTTAAAATTTGACCTGTTAAAACGTAAGGTTCTTCAACTGGTCGTGCTCCAATTCAGGTTAATAAAATTACTGTTACTACTATAATTCAAAATAAAATTTTATTAATAGGATAAAATTGGATTCCTCGGAATTTTCTTAAATTATAAAATGGTAAAATAGCTAAAATTGCAATTGATAAAACAAGGGCAATTACTCCTCCTAATTTATTTGGAATTGATCGTAAAATAGCATATGCAAATAAAAAGTATCATTCAGGTTGAATGTGGACTGGGGTAACTAAAGGATTTGCTGGAATAAAATTATCTGGGTCTCCTAATAAATAAGGATTAATTAAAGTTAATAAGAGAAGAGCTATAATTATAATGATAAATCCAACAATATCCTTGAATGTAAAATAAGGGTGGAATGGAATTTTATCAATATTAGAATTAATACCAATTGGGTTATTAGACCCAGTTTGATGTAAAAATAATAGGTGAATTAAAGTTATAGCTAAGACAATAAATGGGAGAATAAAATGAAAAGTAAAGAATCGAGTTAAAGTAGCATTGTCAACTGCAAATCCTCCTCATACTCATTGAACTAAATCAATTCCTAAATAAGGGATAGCTGATAATAAATTAGTAATAACTGTAGCTCCTCAAAATGATATTTGTCCTCATGGAAGAACATAACCTATGAAAGCTGTTGCTATTACTAAAAATAAAATTTATACTCCAATTAATCATGTTGGGGTGAATAAATAAGATCCATAATAAATTCCACGTCCTACATGTAAATAAATACAAATAAAAAAGAATGATGCACCGTTAGCGTGTATAGTTCGTAATAATCATCCATAATTTACATCTCGACAAATATGATTAACTCTATTGAAAGCTAAATTAATATCTGCTGTGTAATGTATAGCAAGGAATAATCCAGTTAAAATTTGGATAATTAAACATAATCCTAATAATGAACCAAAATTTCATCAAGCTGAGATATTAATAGGTGCAGGTAAATCTACTAAAGCATTATTAGCAATTTTGAATAAGGGGAGTTGGGTTCGTAAAGGTTTGTTCATTAATTTATAGGACGAAGGGGACCATAAAATAGTTTAGTGATTTTTACTACAGCAATTAAAGTGATTAATAAATAGTTTATTAATAAAATTGTTAAAAAATTTGTTGGATAGTTATAAAGTTTTTGGAGATTTAAAGAATTTTCTTTTATTAATATATTTAAATAATGAATTGGTTGTATTTCGTTATTATGAATGAAAAAAGAAGATCTTGTTTTATCTAATAAAATATAAACAATTATAATAATTGAAAAAAATAATTAATGAAATTGTTGTTAATTTTATAGATAAAGAAAATATTTCATTAGAAGCTAAAGATGTTACATAAATGAATAGCACTAATATTCCACCTAAAAAAATTAAAAATAAAATATAAGAAAATCAAAATCTTTTAGCTATTAGTCCTGTTAATAAACAAATTTGAATTGTTTGAATTAGAAGTATTAGTCCTATAGCTAGAGGATGATTTATTTGAATAAAAATAAATCTTGTGATTAATGTTGATGCATATAATATTAATTGTATAATTTCAGGAGGTAGTTTAATTAAAATATTAATTTTGGGGATTAATGATAAAGTAATTTCTTTTCTCTTGAAGTTTTAAAAGATTAAATCTTATTTTTGATTTACAAGACCAATGTTTTTATTAAACTATTAAAACTAATGTTAATAATATTTTATTGAAGATTACCTTGTTTTTTATTTTTAATAGGGGTTTTTGTTTTTGTTTCTAATCGAAAACATTCATTGTCAATATTGTTGAGTTTAGAATATATTGTTTTAAATTTATTTTTTTTATTATATATTTATTTAAGATTAATAGAATATATAAGATTTTTTAGAATAATATTTTTGACTTTTAGAGTATGTGAAGGTGCTTTAGGACTTTCAATTTTGGTTTCAATAATTCGTACACATGGAAATGATTATTTTCAATCATTTAATGTCTTATAATGTTAAAATTAATTTTTATAATAATTTTTATTAGTCCTATTTGTTTTATACAAGGTTTATTTTGAATGGTGCATAATTTATTATTTGTTGTTACATTTGTTTTAATTTTAATAAATTTTTGTACAAATTATTTTGTAAATATTTCTTATTTTATAGGATTTGATGTTTTATCGTATGGATTAATTTTATTAAGATTTTGAATTTGTTCTTTAATGATTGTTGCTAGTGAATCTGTGTATAAGTATAATAATTATAAAAATTTATTTTTATTTAATATTTTGGTTCTTTTAATTTTTTTAGTTTTAACATTTAGAAGAATAAATTTATTTATATTTTATTTATTTTTTGAAAGAAGATTGATTCCTACTTTATTTTTAATTTTAGGATGAGGTTATCAACCTGAGCGGTTGCAGGCTGGAGTTTATTTATTATTTTATACTTTGTTAGTTTCTTTACCTTTATTAGTTGGAATTTTTTATTTATACGTAAATTGTAATACAATAAATTTTTATTTACTAGCAAATTATATATTTAATTATGATTTATTATATTTATCTATAATTTTAGCATTTTTAGTTAAAATACCTATATTTTTAGTTCATTTATGATTACCAAAAGCTCATGTAGAGGCACCTGTTTCTGGATCAATAATTTTAGCTGGTATTATATTAAAATTGGGGGGATATGGATTATTACGGGTGTTTAGATTTTTACAATTAATTGGTTTGAAATATAATTATATTTGAGTAAGTATTAGATTAATTGGTGGTGTTTTAATTAGTTTAGTTGGTTTACGACAAACTGATTTAAAGGCTTTAATTGCTTATTCTTCTGTAGCTCATATAGGAATTGTATTAGGGGGTTTAATAACATTAAGATATTGAGGATTGAGAGGTTCTTATACTTTAATAATTGGCCATGGATTATGTTCTTCTGGTTTATTTTGTTTAGCTAATATTACTTATGAACGATTGGGGAGTCGAAGTTTATTAATTAATAAGGGATTATTAAATGTTATACCTTCTATAACTTTATGGTGATTTTTATTAAGAGTTTGTCATTAAATTTATTAGGAGAAATTTCTTTATTAAATAGAATTGTTAGATGATCTTGATTAACTATAATTTCTTTATCATTATTATCTTTTTTCAGAGCTGCTTATACTTTATATTTATATGCTTATAGACAACATGGTAAGTTATTTTCTGGAGTTTATTCATTTAGAGGTGGAAATATTCGTGAATATTTTTTATTATTTTTTCATTGATTTCCTTTAAATTTATTAATTTTAAAGAGAGAAATTTGTTTATTTTGACTTTAAGATTAAATTTTAAATTTAAGTAGTTTATTAAAAATATTGATTTGTGGTGTCAATGATATGAATTATTCATCTTAGATCGTGAAAAATTATTTATCAATTTGTAGAATTAGATTTTTAGTTCTAATTAGAATTAGAATTTCTATATTTTTATTTAGTTTAGTTTTTTTAATAATGAATATTCTATTTTTTTAGAATGGGAAGTAGTTACATTAAATTCTTCAATAATTGTTATAACTTTTTTATTTGATTGAATAAGTTTATTGTTTATATCATTTGTTTTATTAATTTCTTCTTTAGTAATTTATTATAGAAAGGAGTATTTAAGAGGGGATGTAAATATTAATCGTTTTATTATATTAGTTCTTATATTTGTTTTATCTATAATATTATTAATTATTAGTCCTAATTTAATTAGAATTTTATTAGGATGGGATGGATTAGGATTAGTTTCTTATTGTTTAGTTATTTATTTTCAAAATGTAAAATCTTATAATGCTGGGATATTAACTGTTTTATCTAATCGAATTGGAGATGTTGCTTTTTTATTAGCTATTGCTTGAATATTAAATTATGGTAGATGAAATTATATTTTTTATTTAGAATCAATAAAAAATATAATTGAAATACAAATTATTGGAGTATTAATTATATTAGCAGCTATAACAAAAAGAGCACAGATTCCTTTTTCATCTTGATTACCTGCGGCTATGGCTGCACCTACTCCAGTTTCTGCTTTAGTCCATTCTTCTACTTTGGTAACTGCTGGGGTATATTTATTAATTCGATTTAATATTTTATTAAGAGAAAGTTTTATAGGACAATTTTTATTATTAATTTCTGGTTTAACGATATTTATAGCTGGGTTGGGGGCTAATTTTGAATTTGATTTAAAAAAAAATATTGCTTTATCTACTTTAAGACAATTAGGATTAATAATAAGAATTTTATCAATAGGATTTTATAAATTGGCTTTTTTTCATATTAACTCATGCTTTATTTAAAGCTTTATTATTTATATGTGCTGGAGCTATTATTCATAATATAAATAATTCTCAAGATATTCGTTTAATAGGAGGTTTAGGTGTGTATATACCTTTAACTTCAGGTTGTTTTAATGTTGCAAATTTAGCTTTATGTGGAATACCTTTTTTAGCCGGATTTTATTCAAAGGATTTAATTTTAGAAGTTGTTTCTTTGAGATATGTTAATATATTTTCTTTTTTTCTGTATTTTTTTTCTACTGGTTTAACAGTTTGTTATTCTTTTCGTTTAATTTATTATTCAATAACTGGTGAATTAAATTATGGATCTTTAAATATATTAAGAGATGAAGGTTGGATTATATTACGTGGAATAAGAGGTTTATTATTTATAAGAATTATTGGTGGGAGAATATTAAGTTGATTAATTTTTCCAACTCCTTATATAGTATGTTTACCTTTTTATTTAAAATTATTAACTTTATTTGTATGTATTTTAGGGGGTTTAATTGGGTATTTAATTTCTAATGTTTCTTTATATTATTTTAATAAATCTTTAAATAGATATTTAATAAGTTATTATTTTGGTTCAATATGATTTATACCTTATATTTCTACTTATGGATTTATTAATCATCCATTAATTTTAGGAGGAATTGTTTCTAAATCTTTTGATCAAGGTTGATCAGAGTTTTTAGGAGGTCAAAATTTATATAATCAGTTAGTAAAATATTTTCAGTATAGATCTTTTATACATAATAATAATTTAAAAATTTATCTTATATTATTTATTTTATGAATTATCTTTTTATTTAGTTTTTTTTTTATTATTTTATTTAAGTAGCTTAAATTTAGAGCATAACACTGAAGATGTTAGGGTAATTGTTATAATTCTTAGATATAGTGAATTAGTTTAAGTAATTTATAAAAATATAAAAATTTGATTTTTACAATGAAAATGTAATGTTTTTAATAAACTATATAAATAGAAGTATAAATGGAGTTTAACCATTAAAAGATAAAAGTTAGCAGCTTTTTCTTGAACGTCATACTTCTTTAATTGGAAAATTTTTTCAGTTCTATCATTAACAGTGATAAGCCTCTTTTTGGCTTCAATTAATAAAGAATAAGGGTTTTAAAAACCTAAGATTATGTCGAAACTAATTGCAATAAATCGCTTCATATTCTTTATGAAGAAAATTAATGTAAGGTAGATTGAAATTCAATACTTTTTGAATGCAAATCAAATGTTATAATTAACTACAACCCTATTTAATTTGATCAATTTAGTATTCCTTGATTTCATTCATGATATAACCCAATAATTAAAATAATAATAAAAATAATAGAAGTAAAAGTTCATATGAAAATATTTGAAATTGTAATAATTAAAATTATTGGTAAAATTAAAGCAATTTCTACATCAAAAATTAAAAAAATAATTGTAATTAAGAAAAATCGTAGAGAAAAAGGTAATCGCGAAGATGATTTAGGGTCAAATCCACATTCGAATGGTGAGCATTTTTCTCGATCTGTTAAAGATTTTTTTGATAAAATAGAGGCTAGTATTATTACAACTCTTGTAATAATAATTAAGATGAATATTATAATACTAATTGAGAATATTATCTATACTACTAAATAGTAGACCTTATGATTGGAAGTCAAATATACTTATATACTATATAGATAATTAATTATCCTCCTCATCAATAAATTGAAATATAAAGAAATAATCATACAATATCAACAAAATGTCAGTATCATGCAGCAGCTTCAAAACCAAAATGATGATTTTTTGAGAAATGGTTATTTAAATGGCGAATTAAACAAATTAAAAGAAAAGTAGTTCCAATTAATACATGAATTCCATGAAATTCTGTAGCTATAAAAAAAGTTGAACCATAAACTGAATCTGCAATAGTAAATGGAGCTTCAATGTATTCGTATGCTTGAAGAATAGTAAAATAAACTCCTAATAAAACTGTGAAAAATAGACTTTGAGTAGCTTGTGAGTGATTTTTCTATTAATCTATGATGAGCTCATGTTACAGTAACTCCTGAAGATAATAAGATAGCTGATAGAGGAATTTGAAATGGATTAAAAGGTTTAATACCAGCTGGAGGTCATGAAGCTCCAAATTCAAAAGCTGGTGATAATCTTCTATGAAAAAATGCTCAGAAAAATGATATAAAAAATAAAACTTCAGATAAAATGAAAAGAATTATTCCTCATCGTAGTCCTAATGTAACTGGAAGGGTATGTAAACCTTGAAATGTTCCTTCACGAGATACATCTCGTCATCATTGATAAACTGTTAAAATAGTAATAATATTTCCTAAAAGAAATAGAGAAATATCATATTGATGAAATCATTTTACTAAACCTGAAACGGATGTTATAGCACCAATTGCTCCTGTTAAAGGTCATGGGCTATAATCAACTAAATGAAATGGGTGATTTGAGTGTGTTGACATTAATTTACTTCTCTAGAGTATAAAGTTCTTAAGACGGCAAATACATATGATTGAATAATAGCTACAGCTTATTCAAGAACTAATAAAGCAATTTGACCAATTAATAATAATGAAACAATTATTATTGAAAGTGAAGGGCCAGTGTTACCTAGAAGGGTAAGAAGAAGGTGTCCTGCAATTATATTAGCAGCTAATCGAACTGCTAATGTTCCTGGTCGGATAATATTTCTAATAGTTTCAATACACACTATAAAAGGTATTAAAACTGCAGGTGTACCTTGAGGTACTAAATGAGCAAATATATGCTGAGTATGATTAATTCATCCGTAAAGTATAAAACATAATCAGAGAGGTAAAGCTAATGTAAGTGTTAATGTTAAATGACTTGTTCTTGTAAAAATATAAGGAAATAATCCTATAAAATTATTAAATAAAATTAATGAAAATAATGAAACAAAAATGAAGGTAGAACCTGAGTGACCTCTAGGTCCTAGTAAAGTTTTGAATTCTTTGTGTAATGTAATTAAGATAGAATTTCAAAAAATGTGTCATCGGGAAGGTATTAATCAATAAGCAGAGGGGATTAATAATAATCCAAGAAATGTTCTTAATCAATTTAGTGATAAATTGAAAATACTTGATGATGGGTCAAATACAGAAAATAGATTTGTTATCATTTTCAATTTATAGAGTCAGATTGAGATTTTTTTAAAATTTGAGATTTAAGGGATTGAGGAATTACTGAGTAATAATTTATTATTCTAAATAAAATAAATGTTAAGGAAAAAATAATAAATAAACTTAATCAACCAATTGGTGCTATTTGTGGAATCAAAAAATATTAAATATTTTAATAATTTTAGTTTGACATACTAATGTTATAGACTTTAACTAATTTTTTTTTTCATTAGAAGTAAGTGCTAATTTACTATGAAATGGTTTAAGAGACCAGTACTTGCTTTCAGTCATCTAATGTTTATAAATTAATTAATTCTGTTAGTAATTCATTTAATAAAATAGTTTGTAGGAATTCTTTCAATTACAATTGGCATAAAACTGTGGTTAGCTCCACAAATTTCTGAACATTGACCATAAAATAAGCCTGGTCGATTTATTAAAAAATTAGTTTGATTTAAACGTCCAGGAGTTCCATCTACCTTTACCCCTAAAGCAGGAATTGTTCAAGAATGAATTACATCAGCAGCTGTATCAAGAATACGGACTTGAGAATTTATAGGTAAAATAATTCGGTTATCAACATCTAATAAACGGAAACCATCATTTGATAATTCATTTGTTGGGATTATATAAGAGTCAAATTCAACATTTATAAAATCTGAATATTCATAACTTCAATATCATTGATGACCAATAGCCTTTAAAGTGATTGATGGTTCATTAATTTCATCTAATAAATATAATAATCGAAGAGAAGGAAAAGCAATAAATAATAAAACAATAGCAGGTAAAATAGTTCAAATTATTTCAATTGTTTGTCCATGAAGTAAATTTCGGTTTGTGTAAGAATTAAAAAATAATATAAATATTAAGTATCCAACTAAAGTTGTAATTATTACTAAAATTATTAATGCGTGGTCATGAAAAAATGTTAATTGTTCTATAAGAGGTGAAGCTCTATCTTGGAGACCTAAACTAGCTCATGTTGTCATTTTATTTCTAATAAAAGTTAAATACTTTATATATGGAGCTTAAATCCATTGCACTAATCTGCCATATTAGAATAAAATTAATTAGTTAAAAGAGGTAGTTCAGAATAACTATGTTCAGCAGGTGGAGTATTTTGAAGTCATTCAATTGAAGAATTTAAATGTATTGGGTAAATAACTTGACGTTGAGAAATTATACTTTCTCAAATAATAAATAAATAGAATAAAATTCCTAATAGAGAAATTGAAGAACCAATTGTTGAAATTACATTTCAAGTTGTATAGGCATCTGGATAATCAGAATATCGGCGAGGTATTCCAGCTAATCCTAAAAAATGTTGAGGGAAAAATGTTAAATTTACTCCAATAAATATAATAATAAATTGACTTTTTAATCATTTAGGATTTAAATTTAATCCAGTAAATAATGGATACCAGTGAACAAATCCAGCTATAATAGCAAATACTGCTCCTATAGATAAAACATAATGGAAGTGTGCTACAACATAATAAGTGTCGTGTAAAATAATATCAACAGAAGAATTAGCAAGAACAACTCCTGTTAAACCTCCAACTGTAAATAAAAATACAAATCCAAGAGCTCATAATATAGCTGGTGAGTAGTTTAATTGTGTACCATGAAGTGTGGCAAGTCAACTAAAAATTTTAATACCTGTTGGAACAGCAATAATTATTGTTGCTGATGTAAAATAAGCTCGAGTATCTACATCTATACCAACTGTAAATATATGATGTGCTCAAACAATAAATCCTAATAAACCAATTGCTAATATAGCATAAATTATTCCTAATGATCCGAATGTTTCCTTTTTTCCTGATTCTTGACTAATAATATGAGAAATTATACCGGATCCAGGTAGAATAAAAATATAAACTTCAGGATGTCCAAAAAATCAAAATAAGTGTTGGTATAAAATAGGATCACCTCCTCCTGCTGGATCAAAGAATGAAGTATTTAAATTTCGATCTGTTAATAATATTGTAATAGCTCCAGCTAAAACTGGAAGAGAAAGTAGTAATAATAATGCAGTAAGAACTACAGCTCAGACAAATAAAGGTATACGGTCAAATGAAATTCCAGTTGATCGCATATTAATTACTGTAGTAATGAAATTTACAGCTCCTAAAATAGAAGAGATTCCTGCTAAGTGAAGAGAAAAAATTGCTAAGTCAACAGAAGCTCCTCCATGGGCAATTACAGAAGAAAGGGGAGGGTAAACTGTTCAAACTGTTCCAGCTCCGTTTTCTACTATACTACTTACTAATAATAATGTAAGAGAAGGAGGTAATAATCAAAAACTTATATTATTTATTCGAGGGAATGCTATATCTGGAGCACCAAGTATTAAAGGTACTAGTCAATTTCCAAACCCTCCAATTATAATAGGTATAACTATAAAAAAAATTATTACGAAAGCATGAGCAGTAACAATTACATTATAAATTTGATCATCTCCAATTAGTGCTCCTGGGTGACCTAATTCAGCTCGGATTAAAATTCTAAGAGATGTTCCTACTATTCCAGCTCATGCTCCAAAAATAAAATATAAAGTTCCAATATCTTTATGATTAGTTGAAAATAGCCATTGTTGCGATTAAATGGCTGAAGTTAAGGCAATAGACTGTAAATCTATTTATATGAATTATTTCTTTTTAATCAACTATTTAAATTTTATTTAAAGCCTTATAGTCAATAATGATATTAGACTGCAATTCTAAAGGAGTAATTAAAATTACTAAGGCTTAAAAGATTTAACTTATATTTATAGCTTTGAAGGCTATTAGTTTTATTAACTTAAAACCTTAGCCTTACAAAAAAGCATAAATTAAAGAAATTAGAATTAATCTAAAAGTTGAAATAAATGATAGAAATAATATACATTTGAATGAAAAATTATTAATTTGGATGTTAATTATTCAATTATTTTCAGAATAATTTAATATAAAAGCAGCAAAACATAATCGTAAATAAAAAAATAATGTAATAAGAGTTATTACAGTTATTATTGTTATTAAAAAATATTGTCTATTATTTACTAATAATTGGATAACTAATCATTTAGGTAAAAATCCAATAAATGGTGGTAGTCCTCCTAATGAAAGAAGATTCAAAAATAAAATAAATTTTAATGTTTTTGAATTAAAAAAAGAGTTAAATAATTGATTAATATGAAATATTTTTAAATTATTAAATGTAAAAATTAATCTAAATGATAAAAAAGAATAAAAAGAAAAATAAGTTAATCATATTGATTCGCTCGCTTGTATAGCAGCTAATATCCAACCTAAATGATTAATGGAAGAGAAAGCTATTAATTTTCGTAGGGAAGTTTGATTAAGACCTCCTAATGATCCGATAATTGTTGAAGATAAAATTACTAAAATAATAAAATTGTTTTGAGAAATGTAAGAAATCAGTATTAAAGGGGCAATTTTTTGTCAAGTTATTAAAATTAAAGCATTAATTCATGATAAACCCTCTATAACGTTGGGAAATCAAAAATGAAACGGGGCAGCTCCTCTTTTTAAAAGTAATGAAAATGTAATAATTAAATTATTGAAGATAGAATTATTTTCTGTAATAGGAAAATTATTAAGATATATTATAATAATAGCAAATAATAAAACAGCAGATGCTAATGCTTGAGTAAGAAAATACTTTAATGAGGCTTCTGTTGATATTAAATTATTATCACTTATTAGGGGAATAAAAGATAATAAATTAATTTCAAGACCTATTCAAGCTCCTAATCAAGAATTAGAAGAAATTGTAATTATTGTTCCTATTATTAAAATAAAAAAAATATAATTTTAGCAGAATTATTAAAAATTAAAAAGAAAAGGATTAAAACCTTTATAAATGGGATATGAACCCAGTAGCTTAATTAGCTTATCTTTTTATATTTTATAAATAATTATATTATATATTTTAGTGTATGATGCACAAAAGTTTTTGATACTTTTAGAAATAGTTTAATTCTATTAAATATAAAATATTATAAATAATGGTATTTTACTATATAAATTAATGATTCAATAAAAATTAATGAATGTAAATTTTATTTACATAATTTACCCTATCAAGGTAACCCTTTTGTCAGGCAATTCATTGAATGAAAAAAACTTATTTCATTTATAAAAAGTTATTTTCCCTTCTATTTTTTTTTTTTTTTTTATTTTATTGTTAATTTAATATTATAAAAATAAAAAAAAATTTAAAAATTAAATTAAATTTAAATAAATAAAAATAGTATAAAAATTTAAAAATAAAAAAACTTACTAAATAACTAAAAATTCCAATATAGACATTTCCGAGAGTTAAAATCTCAACACTTATATAAATAGATAGATGATAAACAAAAAGTTATTTTTATTATTTATTTATACAAATGTCGAACGTTATATTATTTTAGATACTTATAGATGATTTAACAAATTGTTATTTATTTCAGAATTTTAGCGTTTTTTTTTGACATAATATATAGGCATCTATTAATTAATTAAATATTTATATACATATATATATTTATTAATCTATTATATATATCGTTATATTATATTAAATATATTATTGAAAATTTTAAAATAATATAATATAATATATATTTTTTATTAATAATAATTTAAAAATATTATATTATAAAATAAATTTTTTATAATTTATTTTATAATTCTTAATATTTAAATAAATAAAAAAAAAAAAAAAAATTTCATTAATATATGTATATATATAAATAAAATAATAATTAATAAATAAAAATAATTAAATTTAATAATTTTAAAATTAATTTTTATTATTTTAAATAATTATTAATTTTTAATAAATATTTAATTAATAAAAGTTATTAAATTAAATATTATATAATATAATTATTAAAATTTAAATTTAAAATTTAATAATAAAAAGGAAAAAAAAAAGTTTTTTTTATAAAAAGTTATTTTCCTTTTTAAAAATTAAATTAAAAAAGATAATTAATTAGGGGTTGTTTATCTGTGCGAGAAGGAGATACGAAAATTTTTTATTTTAAAGAATTTTAAATTTTTATAATAAATTAATTAAAATTTGTTATTAATGAAGATTTAATTTATTTTTATAAAAAAAAAATATAAAATAGTTTAGTATTTAAAGTTTTATTTTGGCTTATAATTTTGTTATTAATATATTTTATATGTAAATTTTTGTGTGAATTTTTGTTTATTTTAATAATAAATAAATTTTTTATAATCTCAGTAATTAATTTTATTAATCAAAGAAATTTGGAAATAGTAATTTTATTAAGTATTGGTTAAATTTGTGCCAGCAGCCGCGGTTATACAAATAATACAAATAAAATTGTTCAGTGAAAGTTAATTTTTTAAAAATATAAAATAATTATAAATTTGTTAGGTGAAATTTTAAAATTATAAATTTTTATAATTAGGTTAATGAAGCTTGTAAATTTTAATTAAAAACTAGGATTAGATACCCTATTATTTAAAATGTAAAAATAAGCACTTAGGTAGTATTAGTTATGTTCTTGAAACTTAAAAAATTTGGCGGTATTTTAGTCTATTCAGAGGAACCTGTCCTGTAATTGATAATCCACGATGTACCTCACTTAAATTTGTATTTCAGTTTATATACCGTCGTTATCAGAATATTTTATTAGAATAATAATTTTCAATAATTTAATTTAGAATTTATATCAGATCAAGGTGTAGCTTATGTTTAAGAAGAGATGGGTTACAATAAATTTATTTAAACGGATTTAATTTTCAAAAAAATTAATGAAGGTGGATTTGATAGTAAAAATTAAAAGATTATAGTTTTGATTTTAGCTCTAAAATATGCACACATCGCCCGTCACTCTTACTATTAAGGTAAGATAAGTCGTAACATAGTAGATGTACCGGAAGGTGTATCTAGAATGACAATTTAAAGCTTATTAAGTAAAGTATTTCATTTACATTGAAAAGATTTTTGTGCAAATCAATATAAATTGATTAGAATTTATTTATTAATTTTTTTTTTGTTAATTTTAATTGTATTAAAAATAATTTTATAATTTTATCGTTTTAGTAGTTTTTAATGAAAAAATAATTTTAATAATAGTGTATTAAGTATTGTGAAATATAATTGAAATATTTTGAAAAATATTTATTTAAAAAGAAAGGTGAAGCTCTATCTTGGAGGCCTAAACTAGCTCATGTTGTCATTTTATTTCTAATAAAAGTTAAATACTTTATATATGGAGCTTAAATCCATTGCACTAATCTGCCATATTAGAATAAAATTAATTAGTTAAAAGAGGTAGTTCAGAATAACTATGTTCAGCAGGTGGAGTATTTTGAAGTCATTCAATTGAAGAATTTAAATGTATTGGGTAAATAACTTGACGTTGAGAAATTATACTTTCTCAAATAATAAATAAATAGAATAAAATTCCTAATAGAGAAATTGAAGAACCAATTGTTGAAATTACATTTCAAGTTGTATAGGCATCTGGATAATCAGAATATCGGCGAGGTATTCCAGCTAATCCTAAAAAATGTTGAGGGAAAAATGTTAAATTTACTCCAATAAATATAATAATAAATTGACTTTTTAATCATTTAGGATTTAAATTTAATCCAGTAAATAATGGATACCAGTGAACAAATCCAGCTATAATAGCAAATACTGCTCCTATAGATAAAACATAATGGAAGTGTGCTACAACATAATAAGTGTCGTGTAAAATAATATCAACAGAAGAATTAGCAAGAACAACTCCTGTTAAACCTCCAACTGTAAATAAAAATACAAATCCAAGAGCTCATAATATAGCTGGTGAGTAGTTTAATTGTGTACCATGAAGTGTGGCAAGTCAACTAAAAATTTTAATACCTGTTGGAACAGCAATAATTATTGTTGCTGATGTAAAATAAGCTCGAGTATCTACATCTATACCAACTGTAAATATATGATGTGCTCAAACAATAAATCCTAATAAACCAATTGCTAATATAGCATAAATTATTCCTAATGATCCGAATGTTTCCTTTTTTCCTGATTCTTGACTAATAATATGAGAAATTATACCGGATCCAGGTAGAATAAAAATATAAACTTCAGGATGTCCAAAAAATCAAAATAAGTGTTGGTATAAAATAGGATCACCTCCTCCTGCTGGATCAAAGAATGAAGTATTTAAATTTCGATCTGTTAATAATATTGTAATAGCTCCAGCTAAAACTGGAAGAGAAAGTAGTAATAATAATGCAGTAAGAACTACAGCTCAGACAAATAAAGGTATACGGTCAAATGAAATTCCAGTTGATCGCATATTAATTACTGTAGTAATGAAATTTACAGCTCCTAAAATAGAAGAGATTCCTGCTAAGTGAAGAGAAAAAATTGCTAAGTCAACAGAAGCTCCTCCATGGGCAATTACAGAAGAAAGGGGAGGGTAAACTGTTCAACCTGTTCCAGCTCCGTTTTCTACTATACTACTTACTAATAATAATGTAAGAGAAGGAGGTAATAATCAAAAACTTATAATATTTATTCGAGGGAATGCTATATCTGGAGCACCAAGTATTAAAGGTACTAGTCAATTTCCAAACCCTCCAATTATAATAGGTATAACTATAAAAAAAATTATTACGAAAGCATGAGCAGTAACAATTACATTATAAATTTGATCATCTCCAATTAGTGCTCCTGGGTGACCTAATTCAGCTCGGATTAAAATTCTAAGAGATGTTCCTACTATTCCAGCTCATGCTCCAAAAATAAAATATAAAGTTCCAATATCTTTATGATTAGTTGAAAATAGCCATTGTTGCGATTAAATGGCTGAAGTTAAGGCAATAGACTGTAAATCTATTTATAAGAATTATTTCTTTTTAATCAACTATTTAAATTTTATTTAAAGCCTTATAGTCAATAATGATATTAGACTGCAATTCTAAAGGAGTAATTAAAATTACTAAGGCTTAAAAGATTTAACTTATATTTATAGCTTTGAAGGCTATTAGTTTTATTAACTTAAAACCTTAGCCTTACAAATAAGCATAAATTAAAGAAATTAGAATTAATCTAAAAGTTGAAATAAATGATAGAAATAATATACATTTGAATGAAAAATTATTAATTTGGATGTTAATTATTCAATTATTTTCAGAATAATTTAATATAAAAGCAGCAAAACATAATCGTAAATAAAAAAATAATGTAATAAGAGTTATTACAGTTATTATTGTTATTAAAAAATATTGTCTATTATTTACTAATAATTGGATAACTAATCATTTAGGTAAAAATCCAATAAATGGTGGTAGTCCTCCTAATGAAAGAAGATTCAAAAATAAAATAAATTTTAATGTTTTTGAATTAAAAAAAGAGTTAAATAATTGATTAATATGAAATATTTTTAAATTATTAAATATAAAAATTAATCTAAATGATAAAAAAGAATAAAAAGAAAAATAAGTTAATCATATTGATTCGCTCGCTTGTATAGCAGCTAATATCCAACCTAAATGATTAATGGAAGAGAAATCTATTAATTTTCGTAGGGAAGTTTGATTAAGACCTCCTAATGATCCGATAATTGTTGAAGATAAAATTACTAAAATTATAAAATTGTTTTGAGAAATGTAAGAAATCAGTATTAAAGGGGCAATTTTTTGTCAAGTTATTAAAATTAAAGCATTAATTCATGATAAACCCTCTATAACGTTGGGAAATCAAAAATGAAACGGGGCAGCTCCTCTTTTTAAAAGTAATGAAGATGTAATAATTAAATTATTGAAGATAGAATTATTTTCTGTAATAGGAAAATTATTAAGATATATTATAATAATAGCAAATAATAAAACAGCAGATGCTAATGCTTGAGTAAGAAAATACTTTAATGAGGCTTCTGTTGATATTAAATTATTATCACTTATTAGGGGAATAAAAGATAATAAATTAATTTCAAGACCTATTCAAGCTCCTAATCAAGAATTAGAAGAAATTGTAATTATTGTTCCTATTATTAAAATAAAAAAAATATAATTTTAGCAGAATTATTAAAAATTAAAAAGAAAAGGATTAAAACCTTTATAAATGGGATATGAACCCAGTAGCTTAATTAGCTTATCTTTTTATATTTTATAAATAATTATATTATATATTTTAGTGTATGATGCACAAAAGTTTTTGATACTTTTAGAAATAGTTTAATTCTATTAAATATAAAATATTATAAATAATGGTATTTTACTATATAAATTAATGATTCAATAAAAATTAATGAATGTAAATTTTATTTACATAATTTACCCTATCAAGGTAACCCTTTTGTCAGGCAATTCATTGAATGAAAAAAACTTATTTCATTTATAAAAAGTTATTTTCCCTTCTATTTTTTTTTTTTTTTTTTTATTTTATTGTTAATTTAATATTATAAAAATAAAAAAAATTTAAAAATTAAATTAAATTTAAATAAATAAAAATAGTATAAAAATTTAAAAATAAAAAAAACTTACTAAATAACTAAAAATTCCAATATAGACATTTCCGAGAGTTAAAATCTCAACACTTATATAAATAGATAGATGATAAACAAAAAGTTATTTTTATTATTTATTTATACAAATGTCGAACGTTATATTATTTTAGATACTTATAGATGATTTAACAAATTGTTATTTATTTCAGAATTTTAGGGTTTTTTTGACATAATATATAGGCATCTATTAATTAATTAAATATTTATATACATATATATATTTATTAATCTATTATATATATCGTTATATTATATTAAATATATTATTGAAAATTTTAAAATAATATAATATAATATATATTTTTTATTAATAATAATTTAAAAATATTATATTATAAAATAAATTTTTTATAATTTATTTTATAATTCTTAATATTTAAATAAATAAAAAAAAAAAAAAATTTCATTAATATATGTATATATATAAATAAAATAATAATTAATAAATAAAAATAATTAAATTTAATAATTTTAAAATTAATTTTTATTATTTTAAATAATTATTAATTTTTAATAAATATTTAATTAATAAAAGTTATTAAATTAAATATTATATAATATAATTATTAAAATTTAAATTTAAAATTTAATAATAAAAAGGAAAAAAAAAAGTTTTTTTTATAAAAAGTTATTTTCCTTTTTAAAAATTAAATTAAAAAAGATAATTAATTAGGGGTTGTTTATCTGTGCGAGAAGGAGATACGAAAATTTTTTATTTTAAAGAATTTTAAATTTTTATAATAAATTAATTAAAATTTGTTATTAATGAAGATTTAATTTATTTTTATAAAAAAAAAATATAAAATAGTTTAGTATTTAAAGTTTTATTTTGGCTTATAATTTTGTTATTAATATATTTTATATGTAAATTTTTGTGTGAATTTTTGTTTATTTTAATAATAAATAAATTTTTTATAATCTCAGTAATTAATTTTATTAATCAAAGAAATTTGGAAATAGTAATTTTATTAAGTATTGGTTAAATTTGTGCCAGCAGCCGCGGTTATACAAATAATACAAATAAAATTTGTTCAGTGAAAGTTAATTTTTTAAAAATATAAAATAATTATAAATTTGTTAGGTGAAATTTTAAAATTATAAATTTTTATAATTAGGTTAATGAAGCTTGTAAATTTTAATTAAAAACTAGGATTAGATACCCTATTATTTAAAATGTAAAAATAAGCACTTAGGTAGTATTAGTTATGTTCTTGAAACTTAAAAAATTTGGCGGTATTTTAGTCTATTCAGAGGATCCTGTCCTGTAATTGATAATCCACGATGTACCTCACTTAAATTTGTATTTCAGTTTATATACCGTCGTTATCAGAATATTTTATTAGAATAATAATTTTCAATAATTTAATTTAGAATTTATATCAGATCAAGGTGTAGCTTATGTTTAAGAAGAGATGGGTTACAATAAATTTATTTAAACGGATTTAATTTTCAAAAAAATTAATGAAGGTGGATTTGATAGTAAAAATTAAAAGATTATAGTTTTGATTTTAGCTCTAAAATATGCACACATCGCCCGTCACTCTTACTATTAAGGTAAGATAAGTCGTAACATAGTAGATGTACCGGAAGGTGTATCTAGAATGACAATTTAAAGCTTATTAAGTAAAGTATTTCATTTACATTGAAAAGATTTTTGTGCAAATCAATATAAATTGATTAGAATTTATTTATTAATTTTTTTTTTGTTAATTTTAATTGTATTAAAAATAATTTTATAATTTTATCGTTTTAGTAGTTTTTAATGAAAAAATAATTTTAATAATAGTGTATTAAGTATTGTGAAATATAATTGAAATATTTTGAAAAATATTTATTTAAAAAGAAAGGTGAAGCTCTATCTTGGAGACCTAAACTAGCTCATGTTGTCATTTTATTTCTAATAAAAGTTAAATACTTTATATATGGAGCTTAAATCCATTGCACTAATCTGCCATATTAGAATAAAATTAATTAGTTAAAAGAGGTAGTTCAGAATAACTATGTTCAGCAGGTGGAGTATTTTGAAGTCATTCAATTGAAGAATTTAAATGTATTGGGTAAATAACTTGACGTTGAGAAATTATACTTTCTCAAATAATAAATAAATAGAATAAAATTCCTAATAGAGAAATTGAAGAACCAATTGTTGAAATTACATTTCAAGTTTTATAGGCATCTGGATAATCAGAATATCGGCGAGGTATTCCAGCTAATCCTAAAAAATGTTGAGGGAAAAATGTTAAATTTACTCCAATAAATATAATAATAAATTGACTTTTTAATCATTTAGGATTTAAATTTAATCCAGTAAATAATGGATACCAGTGAACAAATCCAGCTATAATAGCAAATACTGCTCCTATAGATAAAACATAATGGAAGTGTGCTACAACATAATAAGTGTCGTGTAAAATAATATCAACAGAAGAATTAGCAAGAACAACTCCTGTTAAACCTCCAACTGTAAATAAAAATACAAATCCAAGAGCTCATAATATAGCTGGTGAGTAGTTTAATTGTGTACCATGAAGTGTGGCAAGTCAACTAAAAATTTTAATACCTGTTGGAACAGCAATAATTATTGTTGCTGATGTAAAATAAGCTCGAGTATCTACATCTATACCAACTGTAAATATATGATGTGCTCAAACAATAAATCCTAATAAACCAATTGCTAATATAGCATAAATTATTCCTAATGATCCGAATGTTTCCTTTTTTCCTGATTCTTGACTAATAATATGAGAAATTATACCGGATCCAGGTAGAATAAAAATATAAACTTCAGGATGTCCAAAAAATCAAAATAAGTGTTGGTATAAAATAGGATCACCTCCTCCTGCTGGATCAAAGAATGAAGTATTTAAATTTCGATCTGTTAATAATATTGTAATAGCTCCAGCTAAAACTGGAAGAGAAAGTAGTAATAATAATGCAGTAAGAACTACAGCTCAGACAAATAAAGGTATACGGTCAAATGAAATTCCAGTTGATCGCATATTAATTACTGTAGTAATGAAATTTACAGCTCCTAAAATAGAAGAGATTCCTGCTAAGTGAAGAGAAAAAATTGCTAAGTCAACAGAAGCTCCTCCATGGGCAATTACAGAAGAAAGGGGAGGGTAAACTGTTCAAACTGTTCCAGCTCCGTTTTCTACTATACTACTTACTAATAATAATGTAAGAGAAGGAGGTAATAATCAAAAACTTATATTATTTATTCGAGGGAATGCTATATCTGGAGCACCAAGTATTAAAGGTACTAGTCAATTTCCAAACCCTCCAATTATAATAGGTATAACTATAAAAAAAATTATTACGAAAGCATGAGCAGTAACAATTACATTATAAATTTGATCATCTCCAATTAGTGCTCCTGGGTGACCTAATTCAGCTCGGATTAAAATTCTAAGAGATGTTCCTACTATTCCAGCTCATGCTCCAAAAATAAAATATAAAGTTCCAATATCTTTATGATTAGTTGAAAATAGCCATTGTTGCGATTAAATGGCTGAAGTTAAGGCAATAGACTGTAAATCTATTTATAAGAATTATTTCTTTTTAATCAACTATTTAAATTTTATTTAAAGCCTTATAGTCAATAATGATATTAGACTGCAATTCTAAAGGAGTAATTCAAATTACTAAGGCTTAAAAGATTTAACTTATATTTATAGCTTTGAAGGCTATTAGTTTTATTAACTTAAAACCTTAGCCTTACAAATAAGCATAAATTAAAGAAATTAGAATTAATCTAAAAGTTGAAATAAATGATAGAAATAATATACATTTGAATGAAAAATTATTAATTTGGATGTTAATTATTCAATTATTTTCAGAATAATTTAATATAAAAGCAGCAAAACATAATCGTAAATAAAAAAATAATGTAATAAGAGTTATTACAGTTATTATTGTTATTAAAAAATATTGTCTATTATTTACTAATAATTGGATAACTAATCATTTAGGTAAAAATCCAATAAATGGTGGTAGTCCTCCTAATGAAAGAAGATTCAAAAATAAAATAAATTTTAATGTTTTTGAATTAAAAAAAAGAGTTAAATAATTGATTAATATGAAATATTTTTAAATTATTAAATATAAAAATTAATCTAAATGATAAAAAAGAATAAAAAGAAAAATAAGTTAATCATATTGATTCGCTCGCTTGTATAGCAGCTAATATCCAACCTAAATGATTAATGGAAGAGAAATCTATTAATTTTCGTAGGGAAGTTTGATTAAGACCTCCTAATGATCCGATAATTGTTGAAGATAAAATTACTAAAATAATAAAATTGTTTTGAGAAATGTAAGAAATCAGTATTAAAGGGGCAATTTTTTGTCAAGTTATTAAAATTAAAGCATTAATTCATGGTAAACCCTCTATAACGTTGGGAAATCAAAAATGAAACGGGGCAGCTCCTCTTTTTAAAAGTAATGAAGATGTAATAATTAAATTATTGAAGATAGAATTATTTTCTGTAATAGGAAAATTATTAAGATATATTATAATAATAGCAAATAATAAAACAGCAGATGCTAATGCTTGAGTAAGAAAATACTTTAATGAGGCTTCTGTTGATATTAAATTATTATCACTTATTAGGGGAATAAAAGATAATAAATTAATTTCAAGACCTATTCAAGCTCCTAATCAAGAATTAGAAGAAATTGTAATTATTGTTCCTATTATTAAAATAAAAAAATATAATTTTAGCAGAATTATTAAAAATTAAAAAGAAAAGGATTAAAACCTTTATAAAAGGGATATGAACCCAGTAGCTTAATTAGCTTATCTTTTTATATTTTATAAATAATTATATTATATATTTTAGTGTATGATGCACAAAAGTTTTTGATACTTTTAGAAATAGTTTAATTCTATTAAATATAAAATATTATAAATAATGGTATTTTACTATATAAATTAATGATTCAATAAAAATTAATGAATGTAAATTTTATTTACATAATTTACCCTATCAAGGTAACCCTTTTGTCAGGCAATTCATTGAATGAAAAAAACTTATTTCATTTATAAAAAGTTATTTTCCCTTCTATTTTTTTTTTTTTTTTTTATTTTATTGTTAATTTAATATTATAATAATTAAATTTAAATTTAAAATAGTATAAAAATTTAAAAATAAAAAAAACTTACTAAATAACTAAAAATTCCAATATAGACATTTCCGAGAGTTAAAATCTCAACACTTATATAAATAGATAGATGATAAACAAAAAGTTATTTTTATTATTTATTTATACAAATGTCGAACGTTATATTATTTTAGATACTTATAGATGATTTAACAAATTGTTATTTATTTCAGAATTTTAGCGTTTTTTTTGACATAATATATAGGCATCTATTAATTAATTAAATATTTATATACATATATATATTTATTAATCTATTATATATATCGTTATATTATATTAAATATATTATTGAAAATTTTAAAATAATATAATATAATATATATTTTTTATTAATAATAATTTAAAAATAATATATTATAAAATAAATTTTTTATAATTTATTTTATAATTCTTAATATTTAAATAAATAAAAAAAAAAAAAAATTTCATTAATATATGTATATATATAAATAAAATAATAATTAATAAATAAAAATAATTAAATTTAATAATTTTAAAATTAATTTTTATTATTTTAAATAATTATTAATTTTTAATAAATATTTAATTAATAAAAGTTATTAAATTAAATATTATATAATATAATTATTAAAATTTAAATTTAAAATTTAATAATAAAAAGGAAAAAAAAAAGTTTTTTTTTATAAAAAGTTATTTTCCTTTTTAAAAATTAAATGAAAAAAGATAATTAATTAGGGGTTGTTTATCTGTGCGAGAAGGAGATACGAAAATTTTTTATTTTAAAGAATTTTAAATTTTTATAATAAATTAATTAAAATTTGTTATTAATGAAGATTTAATTTATTTTTATAAAAAAAAAATATAAAATAGTTTAGTATTTAAAGTTTTATTTTGGCTTATAATTTTGTTATTAATATATTTTATATGTAAATTTTTGTGTGAATTTTTGTTTATTTTAATAATAAATAAATTTTTTATAATCTCAGTAATTAATTTTATTAATCAAAGAAATTTGGAAATAGTAATTTTATTAAGTATTGGTTAAATTTGTGCCAGCAGCCGCGGTTATACAAATAATACAAATAAAATTTGTTCAGTGAAAGTTAATTTTTTAAAAATATAAAATAATTATAAATTTGTTAGGTGAAATTTTAAAATTATAAATTTTTATAATTAGGTTAATGAAGCTTGTAAATTTTAATTAAAAACTAGGATTAGATACCCTATTATTTAAAATGTAAAAATAAGCACTTAGGTAGTATTAGTTATGTTCTTGAAACTTAAAAAATTTGGCGGTATTTTAGTCTATTCAGAGGAACCTGTCCTGTAATTGATAATCCACGATGTACCTCACTTAAATTTGTATTTCAGTTTATATACCGTCGTTATCAGAATATTTTATTAGAATAATAATTTTCAATAATTTAATTTAGAATTTATATCAGATCAAGGTGTAGCTTATGTTTAAGAAGAGATGGGTTACAATAAATTTATTTAAACGGATTTAATTTTCAAAAAAATTAATGAAGGTGGATTTGATAGTAAAAATTAAAAGATTATAGTTTTGATTTTAGCTCTAAAATATGCACACATCGCCCGTCACTCTTACTATTAAGGTAAGATAAGTCGTAACATAGTAGATGTAAAGGAAGGTGTATCTAGAATGACAATTTAAAGCTTATTAAGTAAAGTATTTCATTTACATTGAAAAGATTTTTGTGCAAATCAATATAAATTGATTAGAATTTATTTATTAATTTTTTTTTGTTAATTTTAATTGTATTAAAAATAATTTTATAATTTTATCGTTTTAGTAGTTTTTAATGAAAAAATAATTTTAATAATAGTGTATTAAGTATTGTGAAAGATAATTGAAATATTTTGAAAAATATTTATTTAAAAAGAAAATTTAATTTATTTATTTATTTTACCGTAGGGGTAAAGTTAAATTACAATACTTATCATGTAATCAGGTTAATTCAATTACAATAGAAGGAGTGTCTGTGCCTCCATTAGTTCAAACGAGATTTTGGCAAATTATAGTAAAGAACAATAACGCTTTCGCCGATCCTAATAGGGCGTTGCCATACAACACCTCTGTAAAAGCCAGGATTCGAACAGATAATAATGATCCAATCTAAAGTTATCCATATCCGATTTCTGTGGCCCCATTCATCAATAACGAAGTAAAGGTTTTACTCAGAGATGGTATAATTAGGGAATCGTGCTCGCCATACAATTCTCCGGTTCACGTAGTTAGCAAAAAAGGTTTTGATGAAGATGGTAAGCCTAAACTAAGGATGGTGATAGACTTCAGAAAACTGAACGAGAAAACAATCGCAGATCGATACCCCATACCGGATACAACCGTAACTTTGGCTAACTTAGGGAAATCCAAATTTTTTACAACATTAGACCTTTGGTCAGGGTTCCATCAAATTTTATTATGTGAGGAAGATAGACAGAAAACGGCATTCAATATAAATAATGGAAAATACGAGTTTTGAAGGTTGTCTTTTGGTCTAAAAAACGCACCAAGCATTTTTCAGAGGGCCATTGATGATATTTTACGGCAGGAATTAGGAAAATATTGCCATGTTTATGTCGATGACATAATTATATATTCTCCAGACGAAGAGTCACACTTACATCACATTGATTGTATCCTTTAGAAACTCGAAAAAGCCGGAATGAGAGTGTCTGCCGAAAAATCGATATTCTTCAAAACTCAAGTGGAATTTTTGGGATTCCTTGTATCTGAGAAGGGCATTAAAACTTGCCCAGATAAGATTTACGACATCATAAATTATGAACAACCAAGAACTCTTCGAGCACTACGATCCTTTCTTGGTTTATCTGGGTATTACAGCCGTTTTGTGAAGGATTATGCTGCCATTGTAAAACCATTGACAGTTTATCTTCGCGGTGAAAATGGGCAGGTGGGTGCCAAAAGTTCCAAAAACGTTAAAATATATTTTGACGCCCTTTGCTCATTTGAAAAGTTAAAAAAGATATTAGCTTCCGAATACGTGTTTCTCCAATATCCTGACTATCAAAAACCCTTTGAGCTTACCACGGATGCTTCCTCTACTGCTTTAGGCGCAGTTTTATCGCAAAATGGGCGACCTGTAACGATGATATAGCGAACAAAATTATGCAACCAATGAGCGGGAGCTCTTAGCAATTGTATGGGCATTGAAGAAACTTCGTCACTACTTGTATGAAATTAAAGATGTCCATATTTTCACTGACCACCAACCGCTGATATTTGCTATGTCTGAAAAGAATCCAAATTCCAAGATGAAGAGGTGGAGGTCATTTATATAGGAATTCTCTCCTACTTTTCATTTCAAACCCATAAAGGACAATAAGGTAGCTGACGCACTTTCCCGACAGTTTGCCCACAATTTGGATGATAGCGGGTCTAACGAAACCGTGCACTGCGAAGAATCTTCTACTAATACAATTAAAACGGTTCACTGTCCAATCAATCAATTTAAAACTCAGCTTGTGCTCTCAAAGTCTACCTCATTTAATAAATGCACCAAAATACTTTTCCAAAAATATATTCGCCACACAATAACATTTACCACTATTGAAGATCTTTTACAATGTTTAAAAGGCGTCATAAATACAAATGCCACCAATGCAATTCATTGCGATTTTCCAACCCTAGCAGAAATACATTAGTATCGGCATTTCCTGGTACTAAATTTCTCCATACTGAAATCATGGTTATAGATTTACCCAATAAAAATGACCAGTTGGAAGTGATAGCAACAGAGCACAATCGAGCTCATCGTGGCTTAAACGAAAATTTTCGCCAAATTTTCAGTAACTATTTTTTTCCAAATATAAAAAAATTATTGAAAACAATGATTGCTAACTGCAAGATATGCTTCGAAAATAAATACCAACATAAGCCACCTGATCCGGGTATTGTCAAATCTCCTATTCCAAACCTTCCAGGGGAAATTCTTCATTTACCATAGACATTTTTATAACTGGTAAGCAACTTTTCTTGACGTGTGTAGACAAATTTTCTAAATTTGCTATTGTAAAGCCAATTGATTCAAAGACAACAGTAGACGTTAGGAATGCTTTATTAGAAATTTTGTTAGTATTTAGCAACACAAATACCATCGTTTCTGATAACGATAAGGCGTTCCAATCGAATAGCATAAGATCGTTACTAAGGGATAATTTTGGAATACATCAATTCTTCGTACCCACCCTTCATAGTGAAAGTAATGGTCAGGTGGAAAGGTTTCATTCCACATTATTAGAAATATCGCGATGCATAAGAGAGCAACAGAAACTGGACGATGTAATTGAATTGGTACTTTTAGCAACATATAAATATAATTATAGAATACACTCGGTAACTAAAGCAAAGCCAACCGATGTCTTTCACAATTTCACGGGAGAAAACCTAACTAATAGAAACGACTACTTGAAACTCAGGAGAAAACTTTGCATAGGAATAATAGAGATAAAATATTGAAAACTAATAATCCTGGAGAAAAGGTTTTTTTTGCGGCGAAATAAAAGGCTCGGGAATAAATTAGATAAAGTCTTCGTGGAAAAAGTAATCGAAAGAGATCTTGCCCCACGGTTGTGATTAATGGAAAGAGAATCCACAAGAGCAATCTCCGTTAAGCGCAATTTCTATTGTTTTTATTATATGGAAACACCATAAATTAATGAAAAATCCATTTCTTAATGATTTGAAACATCACATTATTTTTCATAAAATATATACCTACATATACATATATAGTACATAGCATAACTCGATTGAAAACACATATTTTCCATTGTAAATGTTCTAAGTCTAAAACATTGATATCAATAGAATTTAAGCCTTTAATTTGAATCATTATGCTCTGAAAGAAAATGCAACAGCACACCTGAACGAACCGAGGACGTTTCCCGCTTAAGATGGGGAGTAGTTAACATAGCAGCTAGTACCCAATTAAAATATGCTGCTACCCTTGAAATATATGCTGGGTTAATTGCAAACACAAACGATCGTCATGATCAACATCATTAATGTCGCACAGCAAAAAAAGGGTAATGATCATCAAATGAAATGTTTTTGATAAAAGCGTACCAAAACTGGTTTACCAATAAATAAATTTACTTGTGCAGGAGTAAAACAACAATGGGACTTTGCTAAGGAATGCAGAATTACGGTATCTAAGGCAAGCATTGTGTGTTAATGGTTAAATAAGCTTAGAGTAAGATGCATTTAGTTTTAAGAATTTAATTGTAAAGTAGAAGTGAAGCGAGTCGTATCGCTGTTAAGAAACTCATTACAAATAAAACAATATTTAACTTATACATCTACACACCTACATGTGTAACGAGACACAGATTGCAGACTATACATACATATGTATGTAGATAAATGTACCATATGTATGTATCTTCAGTTTTTGCCAGACTGCTCCGTTCCCGGACGTGATAGAAAAGCGGGGTTTTTTGCACAGTATAGCTGGACTTTTTAGCTACCCGACGGTATGTTCACCGTTATAAAGTTCAACAACGGTTTTCAACCTATAGCTCCGATACCGAGCAAAATAAATAATCGGGGTTTATTACAAAATTAAGTGTGACCTTCTACCTATCTGACGGTATGTAAATCATTATATGCTGCACGCACTGCACATGCCTTTTTAAGTTCAAAAATGTTCAACATCGGTAAGTACAAAAGACTGCAGGCGCGACATCTATTATTTACCTATGTATGTTCGTCAATTCAAATAATGGTTCTGACACCTGCTACAGCAAGCGTGCCAATTGTGTATGAGTGTTCGATAGTAGCTATTTCACTAGCTGAAAGTTCGAAGTTAAGACAGAGCATATACATCTACACACCTACATATGTAACGAACACGGCGGTATGCATAACATGTTTGTCCGTGTGTATGGTATATACACTTAACAATATTTCAATGAACACAAAAACGTGAGAGAAAAGCGGGGTTTGTCGCACAATATAGCTGGATTTTTTAGCTAACCGACGGTATATTAACAGTTATTTTTCCGTCATACTGTACAAGTTTTTTTTTGTTAAAAAACGTAAAAAAGTACACAATCGGTTTCCCACCCATAGCTTCGTTTTCGGGCTTGATAGGACTTGTAGCACCTTGACTCTCTACCTATCCGACGATACATGCTTATTGTTAAGTAAACAACAAGTACACCGTTAAAAATAGCATAAAAGTTCAAAATCGGTTTTCAACCTAAAGCTCCGATAGCGAGCAAAATAAATAATCGGGCTTAGTTACAAAATGTAGTTTGACCTTCTACCTATCCGACGCTATATCATTTCTTTCATTTCATACTATACATGCTTTATTTTAAGTAATAAATATAGTTTAAAAAAACTAAAAAAACACGCTTTTATAGAATATTGTACTAAAAAGTTGAAAATAATTTTGAAAATAAACTTAAGACAATAGTATATATAAAATACTTGTTTATTAAGAGAAAAGCGTGGGGCGCTTTGTACCATAATTTCCATATATCGAGCGCCCCACGCTTTTCTCTTAATTATACAAGTATTTTTTATATACTATTGTCTTAAGTTTATTTTCAAAATTATTTTCAACTTTTTAGTACAATATTCTTTAAAAGCGTGTTTTTTTAGTTTTTTTAAACTATATTTATAAACTATATTTATTAACTTTTTAGTTTAATATTCTCTAAAAGCGTGTTTTTTTAGTTTTTTTAAACTTTATTTATTTTTAACTTTTTAGTTTAATATTCTTTAAAAGCCTGTTTTTTTAGTTTTTTTAAACTATATTTATTTTCAAATTTTTAGTTTAATATTCTTTAAAAGCGTGTTTTTTTAGATTTTTTAAACTATATTTTTTTACTAGAATTCTATAATCTTATAATTCTATGTCTTGCTACAAATATAAATGAAATTTTTAATTAATCATTTTAAACACAGTTGTAATAACTTGTACTTGATGATTTGTAGATCGATATTATATTATTTGTGACCAACTTATACTGACGGCTTTTGTAAATTATTTCTCATTTCTTAATCGTTCCATTTCATCTAATGCTTCATTGTTACATGGATTCTTACCTGTCAACTTGGTGCAATCAAGTTCTTCAATCTGAATACCGTTCAAAGATCTGCACCGGCTAAGTGCTACATATGCTTGCCCAGCAGCAAACAGTCGAGAACCCAGATAAATGACTGCATGATCAAATGTAGAGCATTGCATTTAATGAACAGTCGATGCCCAACTTAAGATAAGTGGTAGCATTCGTCTCTCAGCAGTTCCATAGCTGTATTTTGCTGGAAATTGAATCGATTTTGGGGTAATTACGTGTTCACCATCTGAACCGAAATTAATACGGACTGACGGAATGTCTTCCGCATATACCATACTTGGTCCCTGCGAAAATTTGGCCATATAATTTCTGTAATGAAGCCCATGTTACCATTCACTAAACCCTTTGACACGTCAATGTTCGACCTTAACATCACTTTAGCTCCGACAAATATTTTCAATACATTAGGAAGACCTCCTGTTTTATTGATATCTTTAGGTATCACAGAGCTTACGTCTTTATTACCTAAATTTCGTGTAGCATCAATGAGTTGGTCTTGTGCTTTAATTGTGTAGATAGTAGTTCCCTTATCCTCAAAAGTCTGGAGAACTTTTTTATTATGTCTAGCAACTTGGTCATTTGTCGGATAAATTCTCAAAGCTTTTTCAATTGAAAACTCTCCAGTGGTATCTGTTGACACTTTATTCAGAAAAACTTCAAGATGCTTAGACGTTAATTCTCCAACTCTTAGAGAATTGAGCACATCTATAAATGTCTTGTCTCCTTGTTGGCGCATGTTTTGTTTGAGTTCAAACAGACGGAATTGCCGCCACAAATGTGTAGCGGTTTTCATATACCTCCGAAACAAGAGTTCGGGTTTTTCAGTTGACGCAAACGAGAGTCGATCATGCAAAGCATTTCATACGGTACCATAGAAATTTCATCTATGAACAGGAACTCGACGTTTTGCCATAATTGGCGCATTACTCTCAGATAATTACCAGTCAAAAGTGGCATGCTAACAATTACTCCATCTTTTTGTACTGGTAGTTTCAGCAGACGGTGTAGTGTAGATCCACCGACCAGCCGTGCTGCGACTCCAGTAAGAGCACCAACTTTCACAACCGATTTTGCATAACATCGGTTAACTTGGTTTTTCAGTACATTAAAGAGAAGCGTTTTTCCGGTGCCTGCTTGCCCAGTTACGAAAATTCTCTCTCGTATAACGTCACCATTAAGTTGTTTCCTGATGCTCTCTGTGACAGAGATGAACAATTGTTTTTGATCAGCATTCAGAGACTGCTGTGCCCTCTGGAATTGATCATTGCATTTCTATGTCTGGTAATTCTTCTTCGTCAAGTTCATGATTGACAGTTTCTGGCTGTTCTAGAATTTCAAATGCATGTACTTGATTGAATGCATTTTCTAGCTGTTGATCCCGCTCTCGAAATTGGCGCATGTGTCTACTCATTTGCTTCAAGCGGTCTTCACGATCTAAGAAGGCATCTTTTGCATTTTTAAAACCGATACGGCACGTATTGAATGAGTAAGCTGTAGAAGAAGTTTTCTGGATCTGATGCAGCGATAAAGTATGGCACTCTCACAACTGCGGGAACATTTCCCACAACCATTTGGTTTTTACCATTTAACAAAGTGATAAGTGTGCGACGTGTATGTGGACGTTCTTCATAGACATCATGATCTACACTTTCCTCGATATCGCTCGTATTTTTCGGATAGAATGGTTCGAACAACATTGCAAATTCTGTGAGGCTCATATTTGCAAAATCGTAGTCAAGATGCTGTAATGGACGTTGCTCATATCTTTCAAAGATATTGCTATAATAGCCAATTGCGTGTCCGCTTTTGTCAAACTGCAATATTTTGTAACGCTGTCCTGGTTTTCTTGTGTTCAGAAAAACGCAGCTTCGCCAGCTGTCCCGTAATGGAATATGACACAGTCGATACGCACATTCTGCAGCTGATACTTGTCGATCATGAAGAATCTTCATACATATCCTGAACAGTTTGCGCGAGAGATCAGTCTCTTCACGCTGAATTTGCTGTATTGCATTCGCAATTCCGGAATCTACGCCTTCAGGTTCTGATTTCGATATGTACTTTGCTATATAGTATGCTATCGCATTCTACAGCAGCAGTTACGATCGAGAAGAAGTTTCCCTTCATCTGAGTCAATTTCTGGATGATTTTCAATCCAAATCACCATATGAAGGTGAGGACTTCCCCGATTCTGGAATTCAATACGCCACCAATGGTCTTTTACTTTGCCGCCAAATACTTCGTCATTATTTTTGATAAATTTCATCAGAGCATTTACTCGAATCATAAAATGTCGACTCAAAATTACTGGGTACTTTTCGATAAGTCTTTGAGTTTCATAAATATCAATTGTACTAGGATCAACATCAGGTCTACCATCTGCTATTAACAAGGCCTTTCGTTGATCCAACCAGTTGAGATCATTTGAGCTAAATGTTACAAAATAGGTTGGAGCTCCTAAACATCTGATTTGAGCTAATAGTTCGTTCAAGGCTGATCTCCAATAAGCTGCCGAGCCTATCAAATTTTTCACATACAGATGGACGTCTTCAACCGCTCCTTCTTGATTAATGATTTTCCTGCCACATACTGAAATAGTGCTTTTGATACGATAATATTCAAAGAAAGATAAGGCATAAAAGAGATAATCGTTACGTTGAAATCTTGCATCACTTCCCAAAACTCTGAACTGGAAGTAGTCTAACGCTGTAATTTTCACAGATCTTTCTTCCTTAAGACCATTCTTTCGAAAAGGAAACAAGAAGTACCAGGCAAATTCTTCTGCTTTCAGTTCATGTCCCACATTAACATTATCTTTCGTTTTGCGGGTAATCTCATTGAGATTTTGTGTAACATCTAGTTCGTCCTCCACATTAGGCTGCATTACATCAATCAGTCATCACTGATGTCTGCAGTGGGATTTCTTGATCAGATAATTCTTGTTGAGAAGTGATCGTTTCAGACGCTTCTATTACTGTCGCAATACTCTGCTGTGATTCTGTTCCCTCAGGTTCGTCATTTATGTCAAAGACTTCGACGTCAATATAATCAAGAGTGTACTCTTGGTTTTTACTGCCTGTTGTCCGTTTACAAATTCTCTCCATCTCTTCTAAATTATCACATTCAATAATGCAAGCTCTTCCATTGTTGTCATTCGCCTTAGATCCCTTTTGACCGCAAGAATGAGAATTGGTGAAGTAATGTTTGTCATCGTAACACATCACTCCGAATGACTGTCCACCCTTTATTAATATGCCGGCACTATGTGACAAAAATAGGTCTTCCAGGGCTTCACGAAGAGTGCGACTAAAATCTTCTGCATTATGCTTATCGCTCAAGTTTCCATATATGTTCGGATCATCCTCAATCGTAATCTCAAACCTTTTACCAAATGCGAATAATTCATCTTTGACCACATTGAAATTTCGCACTTCATTCATTTTCGATAGGATACGCTCTCAAACGTATCTCTGTTTGAAATCTTACGTCAGTGTAGATTTGGTCACATGCTATCATATTCAGATTAAGGGTGTTTGTCGACCAGTGTTGTGGTGTAAGAATACTGGCTCTTAAAATGTTGGACATTGCCATCGCACAGCATTGGACGCCTGCAAATCCTGATGTGAATATAGCATCATTTCCTTGATGCCATGCACATGCACTAGTCCCCTCGGTAGGTTCGTTAGTTGTCCCCTCAGCAACTTCTGGTGGTACTTGTTCTACTCTTATAATGTCCTCATTATCGATTACGACGTAATGATCGATAGTGACATCTTTAAAAAGTGGATTATTAGCAACTAACCAACGAAGAGCAGCATATATCTTTTCCCTAGATACTGAAAACTGTCGTGTTACATTGATATTTTCGAGACGCTCCGTAATGACAACTATTCCAGCATTTTTAGTGGTTCTTGGTAACATGTTCGGAAGATTTTCAGTGACTTCGAAAATATCCTGCGCGAACAATACTGCTTGACCTCGAAAACTGTACTGCCCGAACAAACCGCTCAATTTTATGATTTTAACAAACGGAATGATGCGCGATATTAGCCTTTGTTCAGTCTGAGTTAACTCTGCAATTACTTCTGGAATAGTACCTGGATCTAAATTGTTCCAGTAAGATTTTGATGGTGCTACCACTTTCTTTGAAGTCACATGACTCTTGCAACGATTACAAATAACCAAGCAATTCTTTTGTGTTAATTCGTCCGGCAGATAGGGTGCCGTATTAATATCGACAATCCAGTTAGAAATTTGATGTTTATAGCACCGTTTAGTGCAAATTTCACATATCTTATCGCAAAATGTGTTAATTGTCGTCATAAAGCCGTTCATACTGGCTCTACTTAGTCTTCTGGACTCAGCGTTTCGTTGTTGCATTTGTCGCAAACGAGTCTCTCTAGCCTGTTCAGATTCTGAGGTACGTTTCTCAGCTTTATGCTGACGCATTTGTTGCAAACGAGCCTCTCTAGCCTGATCAGATTCTGAGGTACGTTTCTCAGCTTTACGCTGACGCTCTTGCTGCAAACGAGCCTCTCTAGCCTGATCAGATTCTGAATTAAGTTTCTCAGCTTTATGCTGACGCATTTGCTGCAAACGAGCCTCTCTAGCCTGATCAGATTCTGAGACACGTTTCTCAGCTTTATGCTGACGCTCTTGCTGCCAACGAGCCTCTCTAGCCTGATCAGATTCTGAATTAAGTTTCTCAGCTTTATGCTGACGCATTTGCTGCAAACGAGCCTCTCTAGCCTGATCAGATTCTGAATTAAGTTTCTCGGCTTTATGCTGACGCATTTGCTGCAAAGGAGCCTCTCTAGCCTGATCAGATTCTGAGACACGTTTCTCAGCTTTATGCTGACGCTCTTGCTGCAAACGAGCCTCTCTAGCCTGATCAGATTCTGAGACACGTTTCTCAGTTTTATGCTGACGCTCTTGCTGTAAACGAGTCGCGTTAGCCTTCTTTGACTGTTTGGCTCTATAATTTCTCATATAGAGCCTTCTTTTCTCCTACATCTCCTCTAATTTATCGCTTGAGAGCTCTGCAGTCCTTTTAACTGGCTTAGGCTTGCTTCCCTCTGAAATTTTCGTTGTCTTAACGGACAACGATCTTCGATTACTTCCCGTAACAGTATACTCTCCAGTAGCCAAGTTGCCCACTACTGAAGAGCTGCAGTCGTGTGATGACGACGCCAGCGAGCCTGCTTTCTCACCCTGACCAGACGCCGATACTGGGACTCCGTATCCCTGCATCGTAACGTACTCATTACTTGTACTTGCCATGACGGCATACACTTCTTTAACCCAGGGACTTTGCCAGATCGTTCTGTTGCCCACAGTATGTATGCCAACTGTACTCATTACTAATGTATACATTTCGGACGTTTCGGTATACTTGTTGCCATAGTAGTGTATTTTCGGATTTAATGAGGGGGCCAGACTTTTATTTTGCATGCTGAAATTTTTTCTGCAAAAGTTACTTTTTTGCATTAATATTGTCATAAAAACATATATTAAGTAATTGGCGAAGATAATGCTTCTCCTCACTAAAAAATAAAATTAAAAAAGAATAAAAAACAAACAAAAAGCAATTGTGGAATAGAAAACGATCCCCTCAACATAAAAATATACGCGTCCCTGGCAACTATCAGCTGAATGCGCAAAACAAATAATTATGTATGTATATAAAATTGGCGCAAAACAAATATTTATGTATATATAATGTGCGCTTTGTAACCGGTTAAGGGATTTTTCGGCCATTTGAGTTAACTCAGTTTCGGTGGAAACGTTTGACATTTCATTCAGTTAACAGAGGCCTTAAATGCAGTGAGGTGCTTGGTGGAAATAGGCTATTAATTACAATAATTTCGTTATTCCAGCTAAATGGTACAGCATTCATATATATTTATATAAAGTGACGCGTACAGTAAGTATGCCAACTGTACTGTATATGCGCGCTTAATTCAAATTCCAATAATTTCGGTATTCCATCTAAATGGTACAGCTGGCTGTGAGATCACTACCACGCATGCATAAAGTGATATCACTAGCTACCTAAAATAGAGCATATACATACGCATGCATAAAGTAACGCCCATATGCACAGAGAGAGAGAGTAGCGTGGTAATGGTATGTGTGTATGGGAGTATACAGTATACAGCATACATACAATATCTACATGTATGGTGGCCAGTATACAGCTTACATATCTACATGTATGGTGATCATAAAATGTGAGCATACATACGTACATGTATGGTAGTGGCCATCTATTTGCTGAGCGCCTGTTACATTTTCATTTCAGGTGATATTTAAAACGTCTATTGCTCGGTAACCGGATATGTTAAAAGAATGCGGTTTTTTGCATTGTCATCAGGGGCACCGGGAGTCTCTCGTTCATATCGAATATGTATGGGAATATGTAGTGGAAAAATTTAACTTATTTAACTTATTTTTGTTTAATTTTGTTTAGTTTATTAATTTTTTTCGTTTATTTTTTTTGCTTTGTATTTATTTTATTTCAATTTATTTCATTTTTATTTTAATTAGTCAAAATTTTTATATTTTACTTCATTATATTTTACAAAATTTATTTTTTGATGGTATCGTCCCTTTGTACTTAAAAAAAGCGTGTATAGTACGAAATGAAAGTAATGATATGCATACCGTCGGATAGGTAGAGAGTCCAGCTACACTGTGCAACAAACTACCATTTTCTATCAAGCCCAGGAACGGAGCTATGAGGGGAAAACGATTGTGTACTTTTTAACACCTTTTTCAACATGAAAACGTATATAGTACGCGTTAATAATAACGATTAATATTAGGTAGGGAGTCCACCTATGCTGCGCAACAAGCCCCGCTGTACCATAATTTCCATATATCGAGCGCCCCACGTTTTTCTCTTAATTATACAAGTATTTTTTATATACTATTGTCTTAAGTTTATTTTCAAAATTATTTTCAACTTTTTAGTACAATATTCTTTAAAAGCGTGTTTTTTTAGTTTTTTTAAACTATATTTATTTTTAACTTTTTAGTTTAATACTCTTTAAAAGCGTGTTTTTTTAGTTTTTTTAAACTATATTTATGATTTTATATATTTTTTGATTTTCTCTAAATTAATTTTGTTAATTGGAACGCCATGATGTATGCAACGATTCGCATTTTAAATTAGGATCGCGTCACCGCTAAAAAGTTACAAACTGACAGACAGACATACTGACATACTGACTGACATACAAGTGAAGCTAATAAAAGCGTATTAAAAAAGAAGTACACCATCAAAAATAGCATAAAAGTTCACATCGGTTTTCAACCTATAGCTCCGATACCGAGCAAAATAAGTAATCGTGGTTTATTACAAAATGTAGTTCGACCTTCTACCTATCTGGCGGTATGCAAATCATTATATGCTGCTCGCACTGCACATGCCTTTTTTAAGTTCATATGACTGCATGCGCGCCATCTATTTATTTACCTATGTATGTTCGTTAATTCAAATAATGGTGCTGACACCTGCTACAGCAAGCGTGCCAATTGTGTATGAGCGTTCAATAGTAGCTATATCACTGGCCAAAAGTTGCTGTCGCCAGTTAAAAGTTGGAAGTTAAGACAGAGCATATACATCTCTACACCTACATATGTAACGAGACACAGATGTCAAACTATACATACATATGTATGTATGTATCTCCATAATAGCCATATTGAGATTAGTATTATGTATGTGCGAGCATAAAGTGCAGCAAACATATCTACATGTATGGAAATCTATTAATGGGCGCCAATTGACCTTTCCTCTCACACGATGTTTGTTCGTCCTATTGCTCAGTAACCAAGTGTTTTAGAAGAGTACATGCATGCTTGTCCGCGTATATGGTATATAGACGGTGTGTCCCAAAAATAAACGAACTTTTTGGATATAAAATAGTAAAATACACATTATATTATCTTTGAAAGTTATTATTTATTCAAAATAGGTTTCATTTGACTCAACACAACGTTTGGAACGATCAACCAGCGCATGCATAGATTTTTTTGTCATTTATAGAAATGTTCTTCAGTACCTTGGTTACGGCTGCTTCATTTTTGTTCAATTTTTTTTAATTTTTTAAACTTCAATTTCAATTTGTTTTCAAGTTTGACACAAAATTTTATATTTGCTCTTTGTTCCATTTTTTTTTTTGGAACCATTAGCACATTTTTGGTTTTATTGAAATGGCTGTCACTTTTACATCTGTCATCCGACTTACATGAAGTTAGGTGCGTTTGAAAGAGGATAAATGTATCTTTTTAATGTTGCAAATTCAATACATGGCGCTGTATGTTGTATGATTTAAATATAAAGTTCGGTTATTTTTGGGACACACCGTGTACACTTAAAAATTTTTCGATGAACACAAAAAAGTGGAAAATCGAATTTTTTCAGTTTTTGACCTACTGATCCGTTCCCGGACGTGATAGAAAAGCGGGGTTTGTCGCACAGTATAGCTGGACTTTTTAGCTACCCGACGGTATATTAACCGTTATTATTCCCTCATATTGTACAATTTTTTTTTTGTTTGTTAGACAAAATGTTGAAAAGTACACATTCCGTTTCCCACCCATAGCTCCGTTCCCGGACTTGATAGGACTTGTTGCACATTGCACCTTGACTCTCTACCTATCCGGCGGTATGCAAATCATTACTTATATTTCATACTATACATGCTTTTTGTTGAAAACATGGATGAGGATGACCTCATCATCCTGTAAATAATAAGTCGTACCTATAATAAAATATAAGAAAAAGAAATGAATTAAGAAACTAATTATAACTTAAAATTAAATTTATGAATACCTACATAAATACCTACCCGAATACTTACACGAAAAATAACCTCACTGCTTTTATTCAAACGCACTTACCTGCAACCCTACTCCGTTCCGTTACTCCTTCCAACGTATGTATATACAAATAGTATAAATAAAGAGAATATTAGCGAGTTAAGTAAGTTCGTTTGTATGTGCGAATAGACTTATACGGTTCAATAAAATTATTAAATTATACGGTTTCGTAAAGTTATAAAATTATACGGTGTTCATAAAATAATAAAAAATTGTACGGTTTTCCCAAAATATTTAATAAAAAATTATACGGCTTTTTGAAACAATAAATAAAGAGTGGGATTCGATCCAAATTTGAAAATAAATATTTACGTGCGTTTTCTTCTAAATTAAACACGGAATATTTTACATGGTGCCGAAACCCGGGAAAAAACGAATAATAACTAGCAATTTCTATATATAAAAAAAACGAAAAACGAAAATATTGTGTTGTGAAAAAAAAAGAAATAAAATCGCAAAAAATTTAAACATCTCAAAATTGAAATTAAAATTAATACATAATAAAATTTATACATATAAAAAATCTATATTTCCATTATTGAGAAAAAATGCGAAATTATATACCGGTAGAACAAAGTTAAAATAAAAATAAATAAAAAGTGGCCGAACGGAAAACAAATACCGGTAGAACAAAGTTAAAAAAAAAAATAAATAAAAAGGTGATTTTAGAAGTGTACATACAAAAGTACAAATGTTAAAATAAAATTATAAAGTGGAAAACTTGTGCATAAAATTCTAAATAACCAAACGAAAATTAAATAAGTGACACAAACATACTAAAAATCAGAAATTTTACCTAAGAATATCACAAAAGGAATATTACCTGTAAAACATAAAAAATAAGTGAGAAAAAAAAATATATATATAAATACATAAAAAATAAAAAAAAAAATTAATTTACAATTTTATATACATATACATATATATGAAAAAATATATATATAAATATAAAATACAAAAAAAACCATAAAACGCTGTGACACAAAACATAAAAAAGTATATATTTTTCATATCTACATATGTACATAAACAACTACATAATATTAATATATGTACATGCACAATTATATAATAAGCAAAAAGTGAAAATTATACGAAATACAAACATATTTACATATATACGGTGCACAACATTAAGTAAAACTTTAAATTAAAAAAAAAAAAAAATAAAAAATTAAAAAAATAGGAGTGGAAAATAAATTACATACTCGCATACGAAAATAAAAGAGAAAAACAATATATCTTCGAGAGTGCAGTGACCAGTGCGGTACATACATATATATATAAAAAAAAAAATAGTGGAAAAAAATACATACCTACATAGCTACATATGTAAAAAAAAGAATTAAATAAAAATTTTAAAATATAGAAAAAAAGAGCACACGTAACACATACATATATACAGCAGCAGTCCACGCAACAATCAATACCACGTCACCACAGGAACACCAGCACTACGAAGAAGACAACACCCCCCCGTCCCGTCTCCAGAAAACAAATAAGTTTGGTTTGTACAATACTAGTCCGGATGTCTCAGTAAGTCCAACTTTCTCACTTTATTATATATTGGATTAAGTTCAGCGGATTTTGCCAAACGGTGTACATGATACCTCCTCATCATACATATACACCAGATCTCAAAAAATAATAATAATAAAATAAAAAGTTTATTTAGTTTGCACAAAATCCCAAAATCCGCTAAACAATAAAATATAACTCATAATATATAATAATACATAGCGGGTCCCAAAGGTCGGTAAATGAAAATCCTCTAATTTTCATTTACCGAATATAACAGCGCTCATATATAATATATTACCATTTATATATGAAAAACTCGCGCTTTCCCCATAAAAAGTATATATTTAAGACAAAAAACCGCTTATTATTATATATCCCCTTACGTATATAAACTCCCCTTTTTATATACGCCAACTGGTCCAAAAACACATTCGAAAAGGTCCAGATCGGATCAGTTGCCCCTCCCATATATCCTCCCGAGTATATACATACTCTCAGTATATACACCCCAACTGGACCGAAACCCATTCCCACGGGCCCATAACCGGACCAGTGTAAGCACATTACACTGCCCATAGTCACCACCGCATAGCAAGTCACCGCTACTCAACTGTGGTACATGTGTATACATACACATATATACATACAGTGGTTTTTTCAATTCCGGCAATTTCCACTTCTTCGCTATTTATAATAGCAAGCGGACAAAGGCACGTATGTACATAAGTATACATACGTACATACCGTGAAAGCTAAGCTAAGCACCCAGCATACAAACGGGGTATAACAAAAACCCAGTATACATTTATACATTGCTGTGCTCAGACGCGCTGAGACAGTACAATACAAATATAAAAGCTACCCCCTAAATTAATTAAGTATAAATAATATATATATATATACTTAAATATATATATATATATAAATATTTTATAATCAAATTTTATAAAATCAATATCTCACAATGGAGGATAAAATGGAGAAGCCCCAATCACTCCACCCCCTTACAGGACCCCGAACTCGCTCGAAATCCCAGGCAGAAGAAGAGGAATTCTCTCAGCTACACAAAAAATTTCTATATGAGCTCTCCAGGATGGAAAAATTCTGCGGAAAATGGTGGGACACCAGTGAAGAGGCTCACTCCGAAGCAGCCCTCAAAATTTTCAAGGACCATCTGGAAAGGCACATGGAACTAGTGGAGGCAGCCAACCAAAACCTACAGATGAGCAACGTGGACGATGAAAAGACACGCTCAGCATGCGCAGAGGCCTACGAGACAACAAATGACAACGCAATGCTCACGAAAATCAGGATAAGTGAGTTACTTGACCAAATCCAAAAAAGTATGGATTCCTCCCGGTCAATTACCCCCATCACAAAGATGCCCCCCCCCAACACAATCTGACCCACTCAGCTTTCTCAAGGTACCTGCATGTAATACAGAAATCTTCTATGGAGGATACGAAGATTGGCCCTCATTTAGGGACATGTTCACAGCAGTGTACATCAACCACCCCCAATTATCCGAAGTGCAGAAACTATACCACTTGAGACAAAAAACAAGAGGTAAAGCTGCACTCCTCATAAAAAATTACCCTCTCAGTGGCCACAATTTCTCATTGGCATGGGATGCACTCAAGGCACGCTACGAAAATAGAAGAATCGTAGTGGATGGCCAAATAAAGACTTTATTCAACATCCAACCTGCCCACACAGAGAACGGAGAAAGGATTCAGCAGATCCAGACGACAATAAATAATTGTTACAGGCAAATGGAGTATCAACAGACAGCTGGGACCCAATGCTTGTCTACCTCTGCTCGTCAAAACTGCCGGACGAGACACTAGCTCTCTGGGAGCAATCACTCAACTCAAGGAAGGAGTTACCTCGATGGTCAGAAATGGACCAATTTCTGACAGCTCGGTACGAGGTCGTGGAGCGACTCAGCACCTACAGACCCAATAAGCCGAAGATGAATCAACCCAGCTACCCCCAACGGACACCAGCGGTCCCTCCCCCAACATTTAATTATCGGAACAAAACCCAATCGTTCCATACTCAAAACAAAGGGCAAGTTTCCTGTAAACTATGCCAATCAAACCACTCGATGACAACGTGCGTCAAATTTCGAGAACTGTCCGTCTCAGACCGGAACAAATTTATTAAAGAAAACCACTACTGCAAAAATTGTCTGGCGTACTCGCATTTGGAGAAAGATTGCAAAAGCAACTTTACGTGCGTGTATTGTCAAAGACGTCACCACTCCCTCCTCCATTATACTGCGAGCAACCCCACGCCTTACCCACCAAAACCTCAAAGAAACTTCACTACCTCTCAAGTGACAGTCGAGGAAGAACAGCCCTGCACCTCTAAGCAGGCATCCAAATACTCAAAGGCAAATGAAAGCAGTAGAACAAAAACTCTATCTCACTATTCGAGTAACAAAGAGAGGACATTGCTTCCCACAGCAAATATTCCCATTCTCCACAAAGGAGAGTTAACTCACATCAGAGCTCTCATTGACCAAGGCTCTCAAAAAACTTTTGTAACATCCCGTATACAAAAGTTACTTGGTCTCCCCACCACAAACGCCAACTACCAAATTCTTGGCATGGGCGGTAACACAGTCCAAAACTCGAATAGAATATGCTCTATTACGATATGCTCAGCGAATCAATCAATAAAAATCGCGGCCCAAGCGATAATACTGTCTCAATTGACGCACACTCTCCCATCCTTCAAAATAAAAGAAGTAGATTTAACAGAATATCTCTCACTACCATTGGCAGACCCCAACTGCTTTACACCAGCTAGAATAGATATGGTTATTGGTAGCGATATAATCCCAGAAATACTCACCCCAGGTCTCAAAATTAATGTAGGCGGCAGCTTAATAGCCCAAAACACAATATTTGGGTGGATATTCATTCTCATTCTCTACTCAGGTGATTGAAACCCCTTCAGAATCACTAGGAGAATTACTCAAGAAATTCTGGGAACAAGAAGAGGTACCACCGGCCCCCACATACACAGACGATGATGCATATTGTGAAGATCTCTACAAAAAAACCACTCATCGACGAGAAGATGGACGATATGTAGTAAAGCTGCCATTCAAGTCAGCTTTCCCGGACTCCATCGCACTCGGGCACTCCAGACCCGCAGCACAGCAGCAATACCTCAGCGTGGAACGAACCAACGAAAAGAAAGATGAGCTTCGGAACACCTATTCAGAAGTCTTAGAGAAATACCTAGAGCTAGACCACATGGAACCCACCCATTCACGAGAAATCATACGCGATGGTAAATATTTCTCCTTTTACCTACCCCATCACGCGGTGATTAAACCTGGAAGCAAAACTACTAAAGTCCGTGTAGTTTTCAATGCCTCAAAAACCTCGCATTCCGGTCTCTCACTCAATGACGTATTACATAGTGGCCCCGTTCTCCAAAATGACTTAATGCTCATTATTCTAAAATGGAGATTATATAAGTATGTATTTAACGGCGACATTGAAAAAATGTACCGCCAAATAGACGTCCATAAGGAAGACCAAGACTTCCAACACATTCTATTCCGTAGAACCCGTAATAGTCCGATAGAAGACTTTAAACTAAAAACAGTGACATTCGGTGTCAACTGCGCTCCATACTTGGCAATAAGGACACTCCACCAATTAGCCGAGGACTCTAAGGAGACATACCTCCATGTCTCAAAAATATTAAGAGAGACATACGTAGATGACATCCTCTCAGGCGGACATAATCTCGACTCAGCTGGCGAATCGATACATCAAGTTATCGAAGTACTCAAGTCAGCCGATTCCCCGTCTGATCTTTTAGATGAAGAATTTCTCGAATTCCAAGAGACAAGTTCTACAAAAACCCTCGGAACAAAATGGAATGCTCTCACTGATACATTCTCGTACTCAGTTGAGACCCCCCCTTATCCTCAGACACTGCCACGAAACGACAGATCCTCTCATCTGTCGCGAAACTTTTCGACCCGGCAGGATGGCTATCGCCCATAATGATAGCAGCGAAAACTCTTCTTCAGCAACTATGGATGGAAGGAACAGAATGGGACGAAACCGTGAAGCCGATCTCACTCCACAAATGGAACTCCTTCAGAAGAAATCGCGCCCAAACAGTTCCATTCAGCTACACGGATTCTCAGATGCTTCCGAGAAGGCATTCTGCGCTTGCGTATACTTACGAGTCCAGCAAGGTGAATCTGCTACATCCCACTTACTCGCAGCCAAAAGTAAAGTAGCCCCCTTACAAACCGTCTCTCTCCCTAGGCTGGAACTTTGCGGCGCAGTTTTACTCGCAAAATTAGTAAAGCAGATCCGATCCTCCCTAAATCTGCCATCTCATGAACTAAATTTGTGGACAGACTCCTCAATTGTATTAGCATGGCTGGAAAAACCCCCATGGACGTGGAAAACATACGTAGCGAACAGGACATCTCAGATCCTCGAACTCGTAAACAATGCTACGTGGCGACATGTCTCCAGCGCTGACAACCCAGCTGATCTAGGTACGCGTGGAGTCAAACCCCAAGAGCTCGTCAACTGTTCACTCTGGTGGAAAGGCCCCGAGTGGTTGACTAGGCCATCCCCACTTTGGCCGAAAAGTTCACCAACTCATTCGTCCCCCCCGAACAGAGACACCTAGAAGTACTCCATGCTTTAGAAGATACGGACTTCTTAGACCGTTTCTCCTCCTTCTCAAGAGCCCTTAGAGTGACGGCTTTCATATTAAGATTCTCACAAAAGGCACGGAAACTGCCTCCTTCCAATACTTCTAGCCTCACACAAGCGGAAATAAATCAAGCAAAAACTCGTCTCATTTTAAGTACGCAAAGAAGATATTTTGCAAAAACTATTACAGCGTTAGAAGCAAAATCCCCGGTCGGTAAAAGAGACCCACTGCTTTCCCTCAACCCATTCATAGATTCGTCTGGCATTCTACGCGCGAATGGACGACTAAGCTATGCGGCTCTCAGTTATAGTGAGCGCCATCCAATTATCATCCCAGATAACTCTAGATTTTGCACTCTTCTCCTCGCATTTCTCTATGCTACCCTTTTGTACGCTGAAAAACAGCTTATGACACGAATGATTCAGCAGGAATATTACATCCCACGAATGAGGCAGAAGATCAAGACGTGTATATTCAACGGCAAAGTTTGTACAATTTACAAACAAAAAATGAAATCCCAAATCATGTCGGCGCTCCCTCCTGAACGCTCAACGTACTCGCTCCCCTTTCACACCACAGGAATTGACTTTACAGGTCCATTTCTTGTGAAAACTTCTATACTCCGTCGAGCATCTCACTCAAAAGCCTATGTATGCGTTTTCATATGCTTCTCCACAAAGGCTATTCATCTCGAAGTGTGCTCCGACTTGACCACCGAATCTTTCAAAGCCGCGTTTTCACGTTTCGTCGGACGCAGAGGCATCCCACATAAAGTCATGTGAGACAACGGTAAGACGTTTGTAGGAGCACAACGTAGTTTCTCACGTGAATTATCCTCCTTCCTTGCAGAAGCCTCAGAGGATATAGAAAAAAAATACGCCATTCACGGATTCACATGGCAATTCATCCCGCCATACGCCCCTCACATGGGCGGACTATGGGAGGTGCAGTGAAAAGTTTCAAAACTCACTTTACGAAGGTAGCCGGCAGCCAAAAATTCACGTTCGAGGAGTTCACTACGCTCCTTATTCGTATCGAAGCGGTTCTTAACTCCAGACCGCTCTCCAGCGCTGACAACCCAGCTGATCTAGGTACGCGTGGAGTCAAACCCCAAGAGCTCGTCAACTGTTCACTCTGGTGGAAAGGCCCCGAGTGGTTGACTAGGCCATCCCCACTTTGGCCGAAAAGTTCACCAACTCATTCGTCCCCCCCGAACAGAGACACCTAGAAGTACTCCATGCTTTAGAAGATACGGACTTCTTAGACCGTTTCTCCTCCTTCTCAAGAGCCCTTAGAGTGACGGCTTTCATATTAAGATTCTCACAAAAGGCACGGAAACTGCCTCCTCCCAATACTTCTAGCCTCACACAAGCGGAAATAAATCAAGCAAAAACTCGTCTCATTTTAAGTACGCAAAGAAGATATTTTGCAAAAACTATTACAGCGTTAGAAGCAAAATCCCCGGTCGGTAAAAGAGACCCACTGCTTTCCCTCAACCCATTCATAGATTCGTCTGGCATTCTACGCGCGAATGGACGACTAAGCTATGCGGCTCTCAGTTATAGTGAGCGCCATCCAATTATCATCCCAGATAACTCTAGATTTTGCACTCTTCTCCTCGCATTTCTCTATGCTACCCTTTTGTACGCTGAAAAACAGCTTATGACACGAATGATTCAGCAGGAATATTACATCCCACGAATGAGGCAGAAGATCAAGACGTGTATATTCAACGGCAAAGTTTGTACAATTTACAAACAAAAAATGAAATCCCAAATCATGTCGGCGCTCCCTCCTGAACGCTCAACGTACTCGCTCCCCTTTCACACCACAGGAATTGACTTTGCAGGTCCATTTCTTGTGAAAACTTCTATACTCCGTCGAGCATCTCACTCAAAAGCCTATGTATGCGTTTTCATATGCTTCTCCACAAAGGCTATTCATCTCGAAGTGTGCTCCGACTTGACCACCGAATCTTTCAAAGCCGCGTTTTCACGTTTCGTCGGACGCAGAGGCATCCCACATAAAGTCATGTGAGACAACGGTAAGACGTTTGTAGGAGCACAACGTAGTTTCTCACGTGAATTATCCTCCTTCCTTGCAGAAGCCTCAGAGGATATAGAAAAAAAATACGCCATTCACGGATTCACATGGCAATTCATCCCGCCATACGCCCCTCACATGGGCGGACTATGGGAGGTGCAGTGAAAAGTTTCAAAACTCACTTTACGAAGGTAGCCGGCAGCCAAAAATTCACGTTCGTATCGAAGCGGTTCTTAACTCCAGACCGCTCTCCCCAATGTCTCAAGATCCCGACGACTTAAAAGCTCTGACCCCAGGCCACTTTCTGCGTGGAGCCCCCCTACTCTCCATCCCGGAACCGAACTCGGAAGAGCTAACTCTAATGAATAAATGGGAAAAATTGAAAGTGCTCCACGACCAATTCAGTAAACGCTGGAAGTCGGAATATCTCCAAGAGCTCCACAAACGGCATAAATGGAAAGGCCAAGAGCTCAATCTCACTGAAGGAGATCTCGTTGTCATTAAAGACGACCTCCTGCCCCCCAACGAATGGCGTTTAGGACGCGTCATACAACTTCATCCCGCTCCCGACCAAAATATCCGAGTGGTAGATATCCGAACTCAAAACGGAGTCGTTACTCGCAATATCACTAACCTCTGTATATTACCACCCGCTTAGCTTATACGTTTTCAATTTATTCATCCCACACGATCCCACATGCCGCTTTTTCTTATTAACAAATACTGCAACTCTATATTTACAGATCTCAAGGTTTCCGAAAGTGTCCAATTTGTTGCCGCACCCATTCGCTGCGCTTTTGCCGAGCCTTCATAGCGATGACTCCCGAAGAGCGATATGAATCGGCCAAGGTCCATCGCTACTGTTTAAATTGCTTGGCGACCTCGCATACCACGGGATGCTGTGATAGCCCCGACAGTTGCCGCCGCTGCGGCCTAGCTCATCATACAATGCTCCATCGGCCAATACACAACCTCCCCGAGGGTAAACCGACCACGAAAAAGGTATCCTATCAACCGGCTGGCACTCGGCGCACCAATCCACCTTCAAGGAAAACAAGGAAAGAGCAACCGTCAACCCGGCGAAATCAAAGAGCTGTTTCCCGCAATGCTCCTGCTGTAAAAAGAGCTGTTTCCCGCAATGCTCCTGCTGTAAAAAGAAAAATACGCGGGTTGGTGCAGAAAGCGAGAGACACGCTAAAGCAGCTCGAAAACCTCGTCGAAGCATCGTCGCCGCAGGCCCGCCGGCATGTTGAGGACATGGATGAGGATGACCTCATCATCCTGTAAATAATAAGTCGTACCTATAATAAAATATAAGAAAAAGAAATGAATTAAGAAACTAATTATAACTTAGAATTAAATTTATGAATACCTACATGAATACCTACCCGAATACTTACCCGAAAAATAACCTCCCTGCTTTTATTCAAACGCACTTACCTGCAACCCTACTCCGTTCCGTTACTCCTTCCAACGTATGTATATACAAATAGTATAAATAAAGAGAATATTAGCGAGTTAAGTAAGTTCGTTTGTATGTGCGAATAGACTTATACGGTTCAATAAAATTATTAAATTATACGGTTTCGTAAAGTTATAAAATTATACGGTGTTCATAAAATAATTTTTTATTTTTTTTTCCCAAATATTTAATAAAAAATTATACGGCTTTTTGAAACAATAAATAAAGAGTGGGATTCGATCCAAATTTGAAAATAAATATTTACGTGCGTTTTCTTCTAAATTAAACACGGAATATTTTACACTTTTTTTTGAAGTAAAAAGAAGTGCACCATCAAAAACAGCATACAAGTTCAACATCGGTTTTCTACCTACGGCTCCGATACCGAGCAAAATAAATAATCTTGGTTCATTACAAGATGAAATTTGACCTTCTACCTATCTCACGGTATGCAAATCATTATATACTGCACGCACTGCAAATGCCTTTTTTTAAGTTCAAAAATGTTCAACATCGGTAAGTACAAAAAAATGCATCATATGACTGCATGCGCGCCATCTATTTTTTTACCTATGTATGTTCGTTAATTCAAATAATGGTGCTGACACCTGCTACAGCAAGCGTGCCAATTGTGTATGAGTGTTTGATCGTAGCTATATCACTAGCTAAAAGTTCGAAGTTAAGACAGAGCATATACATCTACACACCTACATATGTAACAAGACACATATTGCAGAATATACATACATATGTACGTAGATAAATGTAAGTTTGTATCTTCAAATAGCCATATTGAGATTAGTGTTATGTTTGTGCGAGCATAAAGTGCAGCAATTATATTTACATGTATGGGCATCTATATATGAGCACCTATTAACTTTTTCTCCCACACGATGTTTGTTCGTCCTATTGCTCAGTAACCAAGTGTTTTAAAAGAGTACGGTTTGTTGCATAGTTTAGCTGGACTCTCTGCCTATCCGCCGGTATGCTTATCATGTTTGTCCGCGTATATGGTATGTACACTTAAATATATATCAATGAACACAAAAAAGTGGAAAATCGCTTTTTTTCAGTTTTTGCCCTACTGCTCCGTTCCCGGACGTGATAGAAAAGCGGGGTTTGGTGCACAGTATAGCTGGACTTTTTAGCTACCCGGCGGTATATCACCGTTATGTTTTCTTCATACAGTACAAGTTTTTTTTGTTACAAAAAGTATTAAAAAGTACACAGTCGGTGGGAAACCGACCCATAGCTCCGTTCCCAGGCTTGATAGGACTTCTTGCACATTGCACCTTGACTCTCTACCTATCCGGCGGTATGCACCGTACTTTCATTTCATACTATACATGCTTTTTTTAAAGTTAAATAAAGTACACCATCAAAAATAGCATAAAAGTTCAACATCGGTTTTCAACCTATTGCTCAGATACCGAGCAAAATAAATTATCGGGGTTTGTTACAAAATGTAGTTCGACCTTCTACCTATCCGACGGTATGCAAATCATTATATGCTGCACGCACTGCATGCTTTTTATATGTTCAAAAATGTATCATATGACTGCATGCGCGCCATCTATTCATTTACCTATGTATGTTCGTTAATTCAAATAATGGTGTTGACACCGGCTACAGCAAGTGTGCCAATTGCGTATGAGTGTTATATCACTAGCTATATCACTAACTAAAAGTTCGAGGTTAAGACAAAGCATATATATCTACACACCCACATAAGTGACGAGACACAGATTTCAGGCTAACATACTTATGTATGTATGTATCTCCAAAATAGCCACATTGAGATTAATGTTATGTATGTGCGAGAATAAAGTGCAGCAAACATATCGACATGTATAGTCATCTATTTATGGGCGCCTATTAACTTTTCCTCCCACATGATGTTTGTTCGTCCTATTGCTCGGTAACTAAGTGCTTGAGAAGAGTACGGATTGTTGCATAGTGTAGCTGGATTTTTTACATATCCGGCGGTATGCATAACATGCTTGTCCGCGTATATAGTATATACACTTAAAACTCTTTCGAGGAACACAAAAAAGTGGAAAATCGATTTTTTTTCAGTTTTTGCCCTGCTGATCCGTTCCCGGACGGGATAGAAAAGCGCGGCTTGGTGCACAGTATAGCTAGACTTTTTACGTACCCGACGGTATATTAACCGTTATTTTTTCCTCATACTGTACAAGTGTTTTTTTTTTTGAAAAAAGTATTAAAAAGGACACAATCGGTTTCCCACCCATAACTAGTTGCCGGGCTCGATAGGACTTGCTGCACATTGTCCTCGACTGTCTACCTATCGGACGGTATGCATCCTTACGTTCTTTTCATACATGCTTTTTTAGTAAAAAAGAAGTACACTATCAAAAATAGCATAAAAGTTCAACATCGGCTTACAACCTATCGCTCAGATACCGAGCAGAATAAATTATCGCGGTTTGTTACAAAATGTAGTTCAACCTTCTACCTATCCGACGGTATGCAAATCATTATATGCTGCACGCACTGCATGCTCTTTTTATGTTCAAAAAAGTATCACATGACTGCATGCGCGCCATCTATTTATTTACCTATGTATGTTCGTTAATTAAAATAATGGTGTTGACACCGGCTACAGCAAGTGTGCCAATTGTGTATGAGTGTTCGATAGTAGCTTTATCACTAGCTAAAAGTTCGAGGTTAAGACAAAGCATATATATCTACACACCTACATAAGTGACGAGACACAGATTTTAGACTAACATATCAGCTGTACAATTTTGCTTCCGCCGTTTTTTTTTCAAAATTAAAAGCTTTATTGCGAAAAAATGCTTACAGATATATTATTCAAAGAGCGACATCTGGGGAATACGGCGGGTGGGGCAAGATTTCCCATTTCAGCGTTTCCAGGTACTTTTTGACCACTTTTGCGACGTGAGGCCGAGCACTGTAGTGTTGGAGGATGACTTTGTCATGTCGCTCTTGACATTGTGACCGCTTTTCTTTTAGCGCGCGACTAACGCGCATCAGTTGCGTTCGGTAGGGATCTTGCGTGATGGTTTCACCCAGTTTGAAGAGCTCGTAGTAAATCACACCGAGCTGATCCCACCAAATACAAATCATAACCTTGGCGCCGTGAATATTCGGTTTTGCCTTCAACGAAGAAGCATGCCCGGGCTTTCCCCATGATTTTCTGCGTTTAGGATATCGTATCGAACCCACTTTTCATCGCCGGTTACAATGCGATGTAAAAACCCCTTACGATTTTGTCTTTGAAGCAGTTGCTCACATAAACATAGACGGCGCTCGATGTCCCTCGGTTTCAACTCGTACGGCACCCAGTTTCTTTATTTCTGAATCATACCCAGGGCCTTGAGACGTTTTGAAATGGCTTGCTGACTTACTCCCAATGATTCGGCAAGCTGTTCTTGGGTTTATCACGAGTCTTCATCAAGCAATACTTCTAGTTGTTCATCTTTGAAGGTTTTTTCTCTTCCACCACCATGTTTGTCTTCGACATCGAAATCACCATTTTTAAAACGTTGAAACCACTCCCAACACGTTCTTTCACTCAGAGCAGCATCGCCGTAAGTTTCTGAGAGCATTCGATGCGCTTCAGCTGCATATTTTTTCGAATTGTAACAGAAAAGTAAAACTTCCCGCAAATGGCGAGAATTGGGCACATAAACGGACATTTTCGGACGCGAATAATACGAAAACAAGAACAACTGTCACTGAAACGGCATTATCATCTATGTATTTCAACCAGCCTCAGCCGGTACAGCCGCATATCGGAAAACGGCGAAAGCAAAGTTGTACACCTGTTATTTATGCTTGTATGTATCTCCAAAATAGCCACATTGAGATTAATGTTATGTATGTGCGAGCATAAAGTGCAATGGTGTTGACACCTGCTACAGCAAGATTTCCAATTGTGTATGAGTGTTCGATAGTAGCTATATCACTAGCTAAAAGTTCGAGGTTAAGACAAAGCATATATATCTACACACCTACATAAGTGACGAGACACAGATTTCAGACTAACATACTTATGTATGTATGTATCTTCAAATAGCCATATTGAGATTAGTGTTATGTTCGTGCGAACATAAAGTGCAGCAATTATATCTACATATATGGGCATCTATTTATGAGCGCCTATTAACTTTTCCTCCCACACGATGTTTGTTCGTCCTATTGCTCGGTACCCAGGTGTTTTAGAAGAGAACGGTTTGTTGCATAGTGTAGCTGGATTCTTTACATATCTGGCGTTATGCATAACATGCCTGTCCGGCATGGACTTTTTACCTACCCGACGGTATATTAACCGTTATTTTTTCCCCATACTGTATAAGTTTTTTTTTTTGTTAAAAAGAAGTATTAAAAAGTACGCAATCGGTTTCCCTTGTTGTTGCACTTTGTACTTGACTCTCTACCTATCCGGCGGTATGCACCTTACTTTCTTTTCATACTATACATGCTTTTTTTTAAGTAAACAAGATGTACACCATCAAAAATAGCATAAAAGTTCAACATCGGTTTTCAACCTATCGCTCAGATACCGAGCAGAATAAATTATCGGGGCTTATTACAAATTGTAGTTCGACCTTCTACCTATCCGACGGTATGCAAACCATTATATGCTGCACGCACTGCATGCGTTTTTTTATGTTCAAAAATATATCATATGACTGCATGCGCGCCATCTACTTATTTACCTATGTATGTTCGTTAATTCAAATAATGGTGTTGACACCTGCTACAGGAAGCGTGCCAATTGTGTATGAGTCTTCGATAGTAGCTATATCACTAGCTAAATGTTCGAAAATAAGACAAAGCATATATATCTACACACCTACATAAGTGACGAGACACAGATTTCAGACTAACATACTTATGTATGTATGTATATTCAAATAGCCATATTGAGATTAGTGTTATGTTTGTGTGAGCATAAAGTGAAACAATTATATCTACATGTATGGACATCTATTTATGAGCACCTATTAACTTTTCCTCCCACACGATGTTTGTTCGTCCTATTGCTCAGTAACCAAGTGTTTAAGAAGAGGACGGTTTGTTGCATAGTGTAGCTGGACTCTTTACCTATCCGGCGATGTTCATAACACGCTTGTCCGCGTATATGGTATATGCACTTAAATATATATCGATAAACACAAAAAAGTGGAAAATCGCTTTTTTTTCAGTTTTTGCCCTACTGCTCCGTTCCCGGACGGGATAGAAAAGTCCGGTTTGGTGCACAGTATAGCTGGACTTTTAGCTACCCGGCGGTATATTAACCGTTATATTTTCCTCATACTGTACAAGTTTTTTTAAAAAAGTATTAAAAAGGGATTGATAGGACTTCTTGCACATTGCACCTTGACTTTCTTCCTATCCGGCGGTATGCACCTTACTTTCATTTCATACTATACATGCTTTTTTTAAAGTAAAAAAAGTACACCATCAAAAAAAAGCATAAAAGTTCAACATCGGTTTTCAACCTATCGTTCAGATACCGAGTAGAATAAATTATCGGGGTTTGTTACAAAATGTAGTTCGACCTTCTACCTATCCGACATTACAAATCATTATATGCTGCACGCACTGCATGCTTGTTTTTATGTTCAAAAATGTATCATATGACTGCATGCGCGCCATCTTTTTATTTACTTATGTATGTTCGTTAATTCAAATAATGGTGTTGACACCTGCTACAGCAAGCGTGCCAATTGTGTATGAGTGTTTGATAGTGCTATATCACTAGCAAAAAGTTCGAGGTTAAGACAAAGCATATATTGGATGAGTGCATAAGTTCGTGCCCGATTTCAAGTGCAAACTAAAATTGAAATTTTTTGAAGAAAGCGCTTTTATTAATCAATTATGTATTCGCCATCATGTTCGGCAATCCACTCCCAACGTTCAACCAATTTACGGATGCCTGATTCATAGAAATCGCGCGGTTTCTCGTTGAAAAAGTGTCAAGGTGGTTTTTGACGTCTTCCACATTTTTAAATTTTTTTCCATTCAAATTGTTTTGCAGCGATCGAAACAAATGATAATCAGAATGTGCAATGTCGGGTGAAAATGGGGGATGCGGCATGATTTCCCAATTCATCTCCTTCAGTTTGGCCAGGGTCGGTTTTGCAACATGTGGCCTGGCGTTGTCATGATGGAAAAGAACTCCTTTGTGATTGGCCAATATCGGACGTTTTTCATCAATTGCTTTCTTCAATTCGACCAATTGCTGACAATACTTGTTGGCAGTGATCGTTTCTCCAGCTGGCAAGAGCTCAAAATAGATCACGCCTCGGATATCCCACCAAATGCACAGCAGTACTTTCATCGGATGCAATCCACCTTTCGACATCGGTTCCGCCCCTTCGTGTGCCCGTTTCCATATTCTTTTGCGTTGAACATTGTTGTACAGGACCCATTTTTCATCACCAGTCACGAGCCGATCCAAAAAAGGTTCGTTTTTGATCCGTCGAAGCAAAGAAATTGCTGTTGACATACGGTCCACTTTGTTCATTTCACTCAACTGATGTGGCACCCATGTATCGAGCTTCAAAGTGTACCCAACCTTTTTCAAACGACGAAACGCAGTTGAGTTGTTGACGTTCAATTCACTGGAAACCTCTTCCGTCGAAATACGTGAGTTATTCGGAACTAAAGTCCTTAGAACATCGTCATCAAGCTCAGAAGGCCGTCCACTGCGAGGTTGATTTTCGAGGTTAAAATCTCCAGAACGAAATTTCGCGAACCATTTCTTTACTGTGCGGAGTGCTAGAGCACGGTCCAAATAAACTTCGCGAATATCTTTAGTTGCAGCGCCCACTGTTTTTCCTTTGCGGAATTCGTATAACATAATATGACGCATATGATCATTTCGTTGTTCAACTTCCATGCGTCTTTTCACTAAGCAACTCAAATCAAAATTAAGTTATTTTATGCTTGATTTACACCTCGGACTGTCACCTCTCCAACGATATATAATATGTATATATTTCTTTCACGAGCGCCACTCTCAAACGATTCGTACGGCATCCAGCGGAATCGGGCACGAACTTATGCACTCTACACACCTACATAAGTGACGAGACACAGAAGTCAGACTAACATACTTATGTATGTATGTACCTCCAAAATAGCCACATTGAGATTAGTATTATGTATGTGCGAGCGCAAAGTGCAGCAAACATATCTACATGTATGGTAATGTATTTATGGGCGCCCATTGACTTTTCCTCTCATACGATGTTTGTTCGTCCTATTGCTCGGTAACTAGGTACGGTTTGTTGCATAGTGTAGCTGGATTCTTTACATATCCGCCGGTCTGCAGAACATGCTTGTCCGCGTATATGGTATATAGACGGTGTGTCCCAAAAATAACCGAACTTTTTGGACAATAAATAGTAAAATACACATTATATTATCTTTGAAAGTTATTATTTATTCAAAATAGGTTCCATTTGACACAACACAACGTTTGGAACGATCAACCAGCACATGCATAACTTTTTTTGTCATTTATAGAAATGTTTCAGTACCTTGGTTACGGCTGCTTCATTTTTTTCAATTTTTTTTTTAATTTTTTAAACTTCAAGTTAAATTTTTTTTCAAGTTTGACACAAAATTTTATATTTGCTCTTGGTTCCATTTTTTTTTTCGGAACCATTAGCACACTTTTGGTTTTATTGAAATGGCTGTCACTTTTACATCTGTCATCCGACTTACATGAAGTTAGGTGCGTTTGAAAGAGGATGAATGTATCTTTTTAATGTTGCAAATTTTCAATACATGGCGCTGTATGCTGTATGATTTAAATATAAAGTCCGGTTATTTTTGGGACACACCGTGTACACTTAAAAATATTTCGATGAACACAAAGAAGTGGAAAATCGAATTTTATCAGTTTTTGACCTACTGATCCGTTCCCGGACGTGATAGAAAAGCGGGGTTTGTCGCACAGTATAGCTGGACTTTTTATCTACCCGACGGTATATTAACCGTTATTATTACCTCATACTGTACAAGTTTTTTTTTTTGTTAGACAAAGTGTTAAAACGGTTTCCCAGCCATAACTCCGTTCCCGGGCTTGATAGGACTTGTTGCACATTGCACCTTGACTCTCTACCTATCCGGCGGTATGCAAATCATTACTTATATTTCATACTATACATGCTTTTTATAAGTAAAAAGAAGTGCACCATCAAAAATAACATAAAAGTTCAACATCGGTTTTCAACCTACAGCTCCGATACCGATCGAAATAAATAATCGCGGTTTACTACAAAATGTAGTTTGACCTTCTACCTATCTGACGGTATGCAAATCATTATATACTGCACGCACTGCACATGCCTTTTTAAAGTTCAAAAATGTTCAACATCGGTAAGTACAAAAAAATGTATCATATGACTGCATGCGCGCCATCTATTTATTTACCTATGTATGTTCGTTAATTCAAATAAAGGTGCGGACACCTGCTACAGCAAGTGTGCCAATTGTGTATGAGCGATCAATAGTGGCTATACTTCTGGCCAAAAGTTGCTGTCACTAGCTAAAAGTTGGAAGTTAAGACAGAGCATATACATCTACACAACTACATAAGTGACGAGACACAAATGTCAGACTATACATACATATGTATGTATATATCTTCAAAATAGCCATATTGAGATTAGTGTTATGTATGTGCGAGCATAAAGTGCAGCAATTTTATTACATGTATGGTCAGCTTTTTATGGGCGCCTATTAACTTTTCCTCCTACACGATGTTTTTTCGGCCTATTGCTCAGTAACCGAGTGTTTTAGAAGAGAACGGTTTGTTATATAGTGTAGCTGGACCCTTTACCTATCCGGCGGGGTGCATAACATGCTTGTTCGCGTATATTGTGTATACACTTAAAATTATTTCGATGAAAACAAAAAAGTAGAAAATCGAATTTTTTCAGTTTTTGCCCTACTGCTCCGTTCCCGGACGTAATAGAAAAGCGGGGTTTTTTGCACAGTATAGCTGGACATTTTAGCTACCCGATGGTATGTTCACCGTTATAAAGTTCAACATCGGTTTTCAACCTACAGCTCCGATACCGAGCGAAATAAATAATCGCTGTTTACTACAAAATGTAGTTTGACCTTCTACCTATCTGACGGTATGCAAATCATTATATACTGCCCGCACTGCACATGCCTTTTTAAAGTTCAAAAATGTTCAACATCGGTAAGTACAAAAGAATGCATCACATGACTGCAGGCGCGCCATCTATTATTTACCTATGTATGTTCGTCAATTCAAATAATGGTTCTGACACCTGCTACAGCAAGCGTGTCAATTGTGTATGAATGTTCGGTAGTAGCTATATCACTAGCTAAAATTCAAAGTTAAGACAGAGCATATACATCTACACACCTACATATGTAACGAGACACAGATTGCAGACTATACATACATATGTACGTAGATAAATGCATGTATGTATCTTTAAATAGCCATATTGAGATTAGTGTTATGTTTGTGCGTGCATAAAGTGCAGTAATTATATCTACATGTATAGTAATCTATTTATGGGCGCCCATTGACTTTTCCTCTCATACGATGTTTGTTCGTCCTATTGCTCGGTAACTAGGTGTTTGAGAAGAGTACCGTTTGTTGCATAGTTTAGCTGGACTCTCTACGTATCCGCCGGTATGCTTAACATGTTTGTCCCCGTATATGGATATACACTTAAATATATATCGATGAACACAAAAAAGTGGAAAATCGCTTTTTTTCAGTTTTTGCCCTACTGCTCCGTTCCCGGACGTAATAGAAAAGCGGGGTTTTTTGCACAGTATAGCTGGACATTTTAGCTACCCGATGGTATGTTCACCGTTATAAAACTCAACAACGGTTTTCAACCTATAGCTCCGATACCGAGCAAAATAAATAATCGGGGTTTATTACAAAACGTAGTTTGACCTTCTACCTATCTGACGGTATGTAAATCATTATATGCTGCACGCACTGCACATGCCTTTTTAAGTTCACAAATGTTCAACATCGGTAAGTACTAAAGAATGCATCATATGACTGCAGGCGCGCCATCTTTTATTTATATATGTATGTTCGTCAATTCGAATAATGGTTTTGACACCTGCTATAGCAAACGTGCCAATTGTCTACACACCTACATATGTAGCGAGACACAGATTGCAGACTATACATACATATGTATGTAGCTAAATGTATGTATGTATCTTCAAATAGCCATATTGAGATTAGTGTTATGTTCGTGCGAGCATAAAGTGCAGCAATTATATCTACATGTATGGGCATCTATTTATGAGCGCCTATTAACTTTTCCTCCCACACGATGTTTGTTCGTCCTATTGCTCGGTACCCAGGTGTTTTAGAAGAGTACGGTTTGTTGGATAGCTTAGCTGTACTCTCTACCTATCCGGCGGTATGCACCTTACTTTCATTTCATACTATACATGCGTTTTTTAAAGTAAAAAAAAGTACACCATCAAAAATAGCATAAAAGTTCAACATCGGTTTTCAACCTATCGCTCAGATACCGAGCAGAATAAATTATCGGGGTTTGTTACAAAATGTAGTTCGACCTTCTACCTATCCGACGGTATGCAAATCATTATATGCTGCACGCACTGCATGTTTTTTTTTATGTTCAAAAATGTATCATACGACTGCATGCGCGCCATCTATTTATTTACCTATGTATGTTCGTTAATTCAAATAATGGTGTAGACACCTTCTACAGCAAACGTGCCAATTGTGTATGAGTCTTCGATAGTAGCTATATCACTAGCTAAAAGTTCGAGGTTAAGGCAAAGCATATATATCTACACACCTACATAAGTGACGAGACACAGATTTCAGACTAACATACTTATGTATGTATGTATCTCCAGCGTAGCCACATTGAGATTAATGTTATGTATGTACGAGCATAAAGTGCAGCAAACATATCGACATGTATGGGCATCTATTTATGGGCGCTTAGTAACTTTTCCTCCCACACGATGTTTGTTCGTCCTATTGCTCGGTAACTAGGTGTTTGAGAAAAGTACGGTTTGTTGCATAGTGTAGCTGGATTCTTTACATATCCGGCGTTATGCATAACATGCTTGTCCGCGTATATGGTATATATATACACTTAAAAATATTTCGATGAACACAGAAAAGTGGAAAATGGATTTTTTTCAGTTTTTGTCCTACTGATCCGTTCCCGGACGGGATAGAAAAGCGGGGTTTGGTGCACAGTATAGCTGGACTTTTTACCTTCCCGACGGTATGTTTTCAACCTACAGCTCCGATACCGAGCAAAATAACTAATCGTGGTTTACTACAAAATGTAGTTTGACCTTCTACCTATCCGACGGTATGCAAATCATTATATGCTGCACGCACTGCACATGTCTTTTTAAGTTCAAAAATGTTCAACATCGGTAAGTACAAAAAAAAGCATCATAATATGACTGCATGCGCGCCATCTATTTATTTACCTATGTATGGTCGTTAATTCAAATAATGGTGCTGACACCTGCTACAGCAAGCGTGCCAATTGTATATGACTGTTCCATAGTAGCGATATCACTAGTTCGAAGTTAAGACAGAGCATATTCATCTACACACCTACATATGTAGCGAGACACAGATTGCAGACTATACATACATATGTATGTAGCTAAATGTATGTATGTATCTTCAAATAGCCATATTGAGATTAGTGTTATGTTCGTGCGAGCATAAAGTGCAGCAATTATATCTACATGTATGGGCATCTATTTATGAGCGCCTATTAACTTTTCCTCCCACACGATGTTTGTTCGTCCTATTGCTCGGTACCCAGGTGTTTTAGAAGAGTACGGTTTGTTGGATAGCTTAGCTGTACTCTCTACCTTTCCGGCGGTATGCACCTTACTTTCATTTCATACTATACATGCGTTTTTTAAAGTAAAAAAAAGTACACCATCAAAAATAGCATAAAAGTTCAACATCGGTTTTCAACCTATCGCTCAGATACCGAGCAGAATAAATTATCGGGGTTTGTTACAAAATGTAGTTCGACCTTCTACCTATCCGACGGTATGCAAATCATTATATGCTGCACGCACTGCATGCTTTTTTTTTATGTTCAAAAATGTATCATATGACTGTTCGTTAATTCAAATAATGGTGTAGACACCTGCTACAGCAAACGTGCCAATTGTGTATGAGTGTTCGATAGTAGCTATATCACTAGCTAAAAGTTCGAGGTTAAGGCAAAGCATATATATCTACACACCTACATACGTGACGAGACACAGATTTCAGACTAACATACTTATGTATGTATGTATCTCCAGCGTAGCCACATTGAGATTAATGTTATGTATGTACGAGCATAACGGGACGGGATAGAAAAGCGGGGTTTGGTGCACAGTATAGCTGGACTTTTTACCTTCCCGACGGTATGTTCACCGTTATATAGTTCAACAACGGTTTTCAACCTACAGCTCCGATACCGAGCAAAATAAATAATCGTGGTTTACTACAAAATGTAGTTTGACCTTCTACCTATCCGACGGTATGCAAATCATTATATACTGCACGCACTGCACATGTCTTTTTAAGTTCAAAAATGTTCAACATCGGTAAGTACAAAAAAAAGCATCATATGACTGCATGCGCGCCAACTATTTATTTACCTATGTATGGTCGTTAATTCAAATAATGGTGCTGACACCTGCTACAGCAAGCGTGCCAATTGTATATGAGCGTTCAATAATAGCTATACTTCTGGCCAAAAGTTGCTGTCACTAGCTAAAAGTTGGAAGTTAAGACAGAGCATATACATCTACACAACTACATAAGTGACGAGACACAGATGTCAGACTATACATACATATGTATGTATGTAAAGGGTGGTTAAATTGTAAGGGCCGATGTTGAAAGTGAACCACACCTAAACGCCAAGTTTTTTCCGAATTTAATTTGACATTTCTCTATTTCAGACTTACTCAATTTGAACCATGGAGAGATACACAATCCAACAACGTGTTAAAGTTATCCAGACTTATTATGAAAATTTTCGAAGAAAATCATCTTCAGTGATGAGGCACATTTTCACCTCAGTGGATTCGTCAATAAACAGAATTGCCGCATTTGGGCGAATGAGAATCCAAGAGTGATTGTCGAAAAACCAATGCACCCACAAAGAGTGACTGTTTGGTGCGGTTTATGGGTTGGCGGCATCATCGGGCCGTATTTTTTCCAAAATGAGGCCGGTTAGGCAGTTACTGTGAACGGTGTTCGCTAACGTGAGATGATAGTGAATTTTTTATGGCCACAATTGGAAGATATGGATGTGGACGATATGTGGTTTCAGCAGGACGGCGCCACTTGCCACACAGCTAACGAAACAATGGCTCTTTTGCGCAACAAATTCAATTGCCGTGTTATCTCACGTAATGGCGATGTCAACTGGCCCCCAAGATCATGTGATTTGACACCGTTGGACTTTTTTCTCTGAAGTTATTTGAAAGAAAAGGTATACGTCGATAAGCCAGCAACAATTCAAGAGCTCAAGGATGAGATAATTCGGCACATTAACAGCATAGAAACTCCATTATGCCTCAGCGTCATCGAAAATTTGGACCATCGTATGGAGGTGTGCCGCCGAGGTCGCGGCGCTCATTTGGCCGATATTTTGTTACATACATAATTGAGTAATACCAATATATCATAATAAAATAAAATTTCAATAATTTCCTAAATATTTTGTGTTTTATTCAAAATCAACATCGGCCCTTGAAAATTTAACCACCCTTTATCTTCAAAATAGCCATATTGAGATTAGTGTTATGCATGTGCGAGCATAAAGTGCAGCAATTATATCTACATGTATTGTTATCTTTTTATGGGCGCCTATTAACTTTTCCTCCCACACGATGTTTTTTCGGCCTATTGTTTAGTAACCAAGTGTTTTAGAAGAGAACGGTTTGTTGCATAGTTTAGCTGGACTCTTTACCTATCCGGCGGGGTGCATAACATGCTTGTCCGCGTATATTGTGTATACACTTAAAAATATTTCGATGAAAACAAAAAAGTGGAAGATCGAATTTTTCAGTTTTTGCCCTACTGCTCCGTTCCCGGACGTAATAGAAAAGCGGGGTTTTTTGCACAGTATAGCTGGACATTTTAGCTACCCGATGGTACGTTCACCGTTATAAAATTCAACAACGGTTTTCAACCTATAGCTCCGATACCGAGCAAAATAAATAATCGGGGTTTATTACAAAACGTAGTTTGACCTTCTACCTATCTGACGGTATGCAAATCATTATATGCTGCACGCACTGCACATGCCTTTTTAAGTTCAAAAATGTTCAACATCGGTAAGTACAAAAGAATGCATCATATGACTGCAGGTGCGTCATCTATTATTTATATATGTATGGTCGTCAATTCAAATAATGGTTCTGACACCTGCTACAGCAAGCTTGCCAATTGTGTATGAGTGTTCGATAGTAGCTATATCACTAGCTAAGAGTTCAAAGTTAAGACAGAGCATATACATCTACACACCTACATATGTAACGAGACACAGATTGCAGACTATACATACATATGTATGTAGCTAAATGTATGTATGTATCTTCAAATAGCCATATTGAGATTAGTGTTATGTTTGTGCGAGCATAAAGTGCAGCAATTATATGTACAGGTATGGGCATCTATTTATGAGCGCCTATGAACTTTTCCTCCCACACGATGTTTGTTCGTCCTATTGCTCGGTACCCAGGTGTTTTAGAAGAGTATGGTTTGTTTCATAGTTTAGCTGGACTCTCTACGTATCCGCCGGTAAGCTTAACATGTTTGTCCGAGTATATGGTATATACACTTAAATATATATCGATGAACACAAAAAAGTGGAAAATCGCTTTTTTTTCAGTTTTTGCCCTACTGCTCCGTTCCCGGACGGGATAGAAATCCCGGTTTGGTGCACAGTATAGCTGGACTTTTTACTGTACAAGTTTTTTTTTGGTTAAAAGAAGTATTAAAAAGGGCTTGATAGGACTTGTTGCACATTGCATCTTGACTCTCTACCTATACGGCGGTATGCACCTTACTTTCATTTCATACTATACATGCTTTTTTTAAAAAAAAGTACACCATCAAAAATAGCATAAAAGTTCAACATCGGTTTTCAACCTATCGCTCAGATACCGAGTAGAATAAATTATCGGGGTTTGTTACAAAATGTAGTTCGACCTTCTACCTATCCGACATTGCAAATCATTATATGCTGCACGCACTGCATGCTTTTTTTTTTGTTCAAAAATGTATCATATGACTGCATGCGCGCCATCTACTTATTTACTTATGTATGTTCGTTAATTCAAATAATGGTGTTGACACCTGCTACAGCAAGCGTGCCAATTGTGTATGAGTGTTTGATAGTAGCTATATCACTAGCTAAAAGTTGGAAGTTAAGACAGAGCATATACATCTACACAACTACATAAGTGACGAGACACAAATGTCAGACTATACATACATATGTATGTATATATCTTCAAAATAGCCATATTGAGATTAGTGTTATGTATGTGCGAGCATAAAGTGCAGCAATTTTATCTACATGTATGGTCATCTATTTATGGGCGCCTATTATCTTTTCCTCCCACACGATGTTTTTTCGGCCTATTGCTCAGTAACCAAGTGTTTTAGAAGAGAACGGTTTGTTACATAGTGTAGCTGGATTCTTTACATATCCGCCGGTATGCACAGCATGCTTGTCCGCGTATATGGTATATAGACGGTGTGTCCCAAAAACAACCGAACTTTTTGGATATAAAATAGTAAAATACACATTATATTATCTTTAAAAGTTATTATTTATTCAAAATAGGTTCCATTTGACTCAACAAAACGTTTGGAACGATCAACCAGCGCATGCATAACTTTTTTTGTCAGTTATAGAAATGTTCTTCAGTACCTTGGTTACGGCTGCTTCATTTTTTTCAATTTTTTTTAAGATTTCAAACTTCAATTAAAATTTTTTTTCAAGTTTGACACAAAATTTTATATTTGCTCTTTGTTCCATTTTTTTTTTTGGAACCATTAGCACACTTTTGGTTTTATTGAAATGGCTGTCACTTTTACATCTGTCATCCGACTTACATGATGTTAGGTGCGTTTGAAAGAGGATGAATGTATCTTTTTAATGTTGCAAATTTTCAATACATGGCGCTGTATGTTGTATGATTTAGATATAAAGTTCGGTTATTTTTGGGACACACCGTGTACACTTAAAAATATTTCGATGAACACAAAGAAGTGGAAAATCGAATTTTATCAGTTTTTGACCTACTGATCCGTTCCCGGACGTGATAGAAAAGCGGGGTTTGTCGCAAAGTATAGCTGGACTTTTTAGCTACCCGACGGTACATTAACCGTTATTATTACCTCATATGGAACAAGTTTTTTTTTTTGTTAGACGAAGTGTTAAAAAGTACGCAATCGGTTTCCCACCCATAACTCCGTTCCCGGGCTTGATAGGACTTGTTGCACATTGCACCTTGACTCTCTACCTATCCGGCGGTATGCAAATCATTACTTATATTTCATACTATACATGCTTTTTTTAAGTAAAAAGAAGTGCACCATCAAAAAGAGCATAAAAGTTCAACATCGGTTGTCAACCTACAGCTCCGATACCGAGCAAAATAAATAATAGTGGTTTACTACAAAATGTAGTTTGACCTTCTACCTATCTGACAGTGTGCAAATCATTATATACTGCACGCACTGCACATGCCTTTTTTTAAGTTCAAAAATGTTCAATATCGGTAAGTACAAAAAAATGCATCATATGACTGCATGCGCGCCATCTATTTATTTACCTATGTATGTTCGTTAATTCAAATAAAGGTGCGGACACCTGCTACAGCAAGCGTGCCAATTGTGTATGAGCGATCAATAGTGGCTATACTTCTGGCCAAAAGTTGCTGTCACTAGCTAAAATTTGGAAGTTAAGACAGAGCATATACATCTACACAACTACATAAGTGACGAGACACAAATGTCAGACTATACATACATATGTATGTATATATCTTCAAAATAGCCATATTGAGATTAGTGTTATGTATGTGCGAGCATAAAGTGCAGCAATTTTATCTACATGTATGGTCATCTATTTATGGGCGCCTATTATCTTTTCCTCCCGCACGATGTTTTTTCGGCCTATTGCTCAGTAACCAAGTGTTTTAGAAGAGAACGGTTTGTTACATAGTGTAGCTGGACTCTTTACCTATCCGGCAAAGATTACAAAACGTAGTTTGACCTTCTACCTATCTGACGGTATGTAAATCATTATATGCTGCACGCACTGCACATGGCTTTTGAAGTTCACAAATGTTCAACATCGGTAAGTACAAAAGAATGCATCATATGACTGCAGGCGCGCCATCTTTTATTTATATATGTATGTTCGTCAATTCAAATAATGGTTCTGACACCTGCTACAGCAAACGTGCCAACTGTGTATGAGTGTTCCATAGTAGCGATATCACTAGTTCGAAGTTAAGACAGAGCATATTCATCTACACACCTACATATGTAGCGAGACACAGATTGCAGACTATACATACATATGTATGTAGCTAAATGTATGTATGTATCTTCAAATAGCCATATTGAGATTAGTGTTATGTTCGTGCGAGCATAAAGTGCAGCAATTATATCTACATGTATGGGCATCTATTTATGAGCGCCTATTAACTTTTCCTCCCACACGATGTTTGTTCGTCCTATTGCTCGGTACCCAGGTGTTTTAGAAGAGTACGGTTTGTTGGATAGCTTAGCTGTACTCTCTACCTATCCGGCGGTATGCACATTACTTTCATTTCATACTATACATGCTTTTTTAAAAAAAAAGTACACCATCAAAAATAGCATAAAAGTTCAACATCGGTTTTCAACCTATCGCTCAGATACCGAGTAGAATAAATTATCGGGGTTTGTTACAAAATGTAGTTCGACCTTCTACCTATCCGACATTGCAAATCATTATATGCTGCACGCACTGCATGCTTTTTTTTATGTTCAAAAATGTATCATATGACTGCATGCGCGCCATCTTTTTATTTACTTATGTATGTTCGTTAATTCAAATAATGGTGTAGACACCTGCTACAGCAAGCGTGCCAATTGTGTATGAGTGTTCGATAGTAGCTATATCACTAGCAAAAAGTTCGGGGTTAAGACAAAGCATATATATCTACACACCTACATAAGTGACGAGACACAGAAGTCAGACTAACATATTTATGTATGTAGGTATCTCCAAAATAGCCACATTGAGATTAGTATTATGTATGTGCGAGCATAAAGAGCAGCAAACATATCTACATGTATGGTAATCTATTTATGGGCGCCCATTGACTTTTCCTCTCATACGATGTTTGTTCGTCCTATTGCTCGGTAACTAGGTGTTTGAAAAGAGTACGGTTTGTTGCATAGTGTAGCTGGATTCTTTACATATCCGCCGGTATGCATAACATGCTTGTCCGCGTATATGGTATATAGACGGTGTGTCCCAAAAACAACCGAACTTTTTGGATATAAAATAGTAAAATACACATTATATTATCTTTAAAAGTTATTATTTATTTGGAACGATCAACCAGCGCATGCATAACTTTTTTTGTCAGTTATAGAAATGATCTTCAGTACCTTGGTTACGGCTGCTTCATTTTTTTCAATTTTTGTTTAAGATTTCAAACTTCAATTAAAATTTTTTTTCAAGTTTGACACAAAATTTTATATTTGCTCTTTGTTCCATTTTTTTTTTTTGGAACCATTAGCACACTTTTGGTTTTATTGAAATGGCTGTCACTTTTACATCTGTCATCCGACTTACATGATGTTAGGTGCGTTTGAAAGAGGATGAATGTATCTTTTTAATGTTGCAAATTTTCAATACATGGCGCTGTATGTTGTATGATTTAGATATAAAGTTCGGTTATTTTTGGGACACACCGTGTACACTTAAAAATATTTCGATGAACACAAAGAAGTGGAAAATCGAATTTTATCAGTTTTTGACCTACTGATCCGTTCCCGGACGTGATAGAAAAGCGGGGTTTGTCGCTCAGTATAGCTGGACTTTTTAGCTACCCGACGGTACATTAACCGTTATTATTACCTCATACTGTACAAGTTTTTTTTTTTTGTTAGACAAAGTGTTAAAAAGTACGCAATCGGTTTCCCACCCATAACTCCGTTCCCGGGCTTGATAGGACTTGTTGCACATTGCACCTTGACTCTCTACCTATCCGGCGGTATGCAAATCATTACTTATATTTCATACTATACATGCTTTTTTTAAGTAAAAAGAAGTGCACCATCAAAAAGAGCATAAAAGTTCAACAACGGTTTCCAACCTATAGCTCCGATACCGAGCAAAATAAATAATCGGGGTTTATTACAAAACGTAGTTTGACCTTCTACCTATCTGACGGTATGCAAATCATTATATGCTGCACGCACTGCACATGCCTTTTTAAGTTCAAAAATGTTCAACATCGGTAAGTACAAAAGAATGCATCATATGACTGCAGGCGCGCCATCTATTATTTATATATGTATGTTCGTCAATTCAAATAATGGTTCTGACACCTGCTACAGCAAGCGCGCCAATTGTGTATGAGCGTTCAATAGTAGCTGTACCACTGGCCAAAGTTGCTATCACTAGTTAAAAGTTGGAAGTTAAGACAGAGCATATACATCTACACACCTACATAAGTGACGAGACACAGATGTCAGACTATACATACATATGTATGTATGTATCTCCATAATAGCCATATTGAGATTAGTTTTATATATGTGCGAGCATAAAGTGCAGCAAACATATCTACATGTATGGTAATCTCTTTATGGGCGCCCATTGACTTTTCCTCTCATACGATGTTTGTTCGTCCTATTGCTCGGTAACCAGGTGTTTTAGAAGAGTACGGTTTGTTGAATAGTATAGCTGGTCTCTTTGCCTATCCGGCAGTATGCAAAACATGCTTGTCCGCGTATATTGTGCATACACTTAAAAATATTTCGATGAAAACAAAAAAGTGGAAAATCGAATTTTTTCAGCTTTTGCCCTACTGCTCCGTTCCCGGACGTAATAGAAAAGCCCGGTTTGGTGCACAGTATAGCTGGACATTTTAGCTAACCGATGGTATGTTCACCGTTATAAAGTTCAACATCGGTTTTCAACCTATCGCTCAGATACCGAGCAGAATAAATTATCGGGGTTTGTTACAAAACGTAGTTCGACCTTCTACCTATCCGACGGTATGCAAATCATTATATACTGCACGCACCGCATGCTTTTTTTATGTTCAAAAATGTATCATATGACTGCATGCGCGCCATCTATTTATTTACCTATGTATGTTCGTTAATTCAAATAATGGTGTAGACACCTGCTACAGCAAGCATGCCAATTGTGTATGAGTGTTCGATAGTAGCTATATCACTAGCTAAAAGTTCGAGGTTAAGGCAAAGCATATATATCTACACACCTACATAAGTGACGAGACACAGATTTCAGACTAACATACTTATGTATGTATGTATCTCCAGTGTAGCCACATTGAGATTAATGTTATGTATGTACGAGCATAAAGTGCAGCAAACATATCGACATGTATGGTCATCTATTTATGGGCGCTTATTAACTTTTCCTCCCACACGATGTTTGTTCGTCATATTGCTCGGTAACTAGGTGTTTGAGAAAAGTACGGTTTGTTGCATAGTGTAGCTGGATTCTTTACATATCCGGCGGTATGCATAACATGCTTGTCCGCGTATATGGTATATATATACACTTAATAATATTTCGATGAACACAAAAAAGTGGAAACTCGATTTTTTTCAGTTTTTGTCCTACTGATCCGTTCACGGACGGGATATAAAAGCGGGGTTTGGTGCACAGTATAGCTGGACTTTTTACCTACCCGACGGTATGCAGCAAACATATCTACATGTATGGTAATCTATTTATGGGCGCCCATTGACTTTTCCTCTAATACGATGTTTGTTCGTCCTATTGCCCGGTAACCAGGTGTTTTAGAAGAGTACGGTTTGTTGAATAGTATAGCTGGACTCTTTGTCTATCCGGCAGTATGCATAACATGCTTGTCCGCGTATATTGTGCTTTTTTTCAGTTTTTGTCCTACTGATCCGTTCCCGGACGGGATAGAAAATGACTGCAGGTGCGCCATCTATTATTTATATATGTATGTTCGTCAATTCAAATAATGGTTCTGACACCTGCTACAGCAAGCGTGCCAATTGTGTATGAGTGTTCGATAGTAGCTATATCACTAGCTAAAAGTTCGAGGTTAAGACAGAGCATATACATCTACACACCTACATATGTAACGAGACACATATTGCAGACCATACATACAACTTATTTTTTAGCCCGGCCGCGAAATGTTTTTAAAAAGAAAAACAAATTAAGCCGTTGCTTCAAATTTATTCAGCCATGCTTATAAAACCGTCTTCTTACAGCAAAAGCCCTTTTCCTTATATCTATATACATTTTGCACTTAAGCCTATTTATACTATTTCTTATTGTTTATTTAATATGAATTTCATCATTTGATGAAATTCTTTAACCTTGAATCTATTGGGTTGATTTCATACCGAAATCTGTTTACAAATAGTAATTGGCAATATTTCGTTATTGCTTAGAGTTACTTTTCAATTAAACTATTATGTTTACTTTACAGTTAAGTGCTATGTGTGAGCGGTGGCATTAACTCCCCCACCTCTAAGTCGAAGCGTCCCGTCTTCGAATATAATGCTGTTAAGTGGTTGATTTGATTTGATAACCTCAATAAATTTTCTTCTTTTTCTTTAGAATTTTTTTATTGAATTTGAGAAGTAATGTATATAAAAAATTTATAAACAAAATAAACCAATAATGTCATTAACGCTATAATAGTAATTGACCACCAAATGGGGTTATTGTTTATTTCCTGTTTTAATGGTGTAAGTATTGAAGTTGTTTAATCTCAAATCTACATTTTTTGTTTCAATATATTCTTTTATAAAAAATGTTTTAAATTTTCCTTCTTTTAAATGATTAACGATTTTTCCTGTTGGGCTTTCATATATTTTACTATCAATTGTTACATTATCTTGAAAAGTTACCAAATAAACTCCGTTTATTATGTGGTTATTAACTTTATGTTTTCCAGATACTACTATCGCTTCATCTTTCATAATTTTTATAGACTCATATTTTTCATTAATTTTTGTACAATTAGCATGCTTATAATTTAACATATCAGACAAACATGTATTATTCAATTCATTTTTACAAAATTTTACGGAATAAAATTTATCTTGACATTTTATTATTTCATTTTCAATTAACAATTTTCCATCACTTTGTGCGACAGCTATTACTTCAAATAATTTACATATGTTTTTCACTTTTGGATACTTAATGTAAATAACTATTAAATTGTTTTTTTTGTACAATTTTGAAATCTGATACATCCATAAGATCTGATATTGATACATTAACTTTTTCTTCGTTTATTATTTCTTTTATTTCTGCCATATCTAAAATTAATGGATTTAATATCCCTACTTTTGACAAAGCAATTGTTTCTACTGTGTTTTCAAGTTCATTTATTATTAGTTTATTCCTTTGTTTAAAACAGTTTTTTCATTAGAGCTACCTTGTAATTGTTTTAATATTTGAGTTAATTCCGTAATGGTCTGTGATAATCAATTATATCTGATGTGATAATTAGCATACAACATCAATAATAAAATTTGTTTATGTGTCCCCATTGTTTCTATAAAATTATAAAATTACACTTTAATATTATCCTTATGAATAATTCTGTTTCTGCTTTGTATTTTAACCATATTTCCTAAATCCTCTATTACTACTTGTTTTTTATATTTGGGCTTTAATTTATTTCTTTCCCCATATATTTTTTCATATATAACTTCCCCTCTATGATAACTTTTTTGAATCCGTTTCTTATTATGGTACTTCAACATTTTTTCCTGAGCATTTTTTAATATTTCTCTCATATTTCCATGTGCTTCTTTGTTAAATAAAACATTATAAGGTTTTTTATCTGTTACCGAATGTACTGTTCTGTTATACTGCCCTCATAATTGATTCGTAATCACTTATCATATTATGTTCTTTCTTCAAACATCGAGAAATCTCTATAAGTGTCGAATGAACCCTTTCCACTTGTCCATTGCTAGTACTATGACGTGGTGCACAATAATAAATTTGTATATTAATTCTTTCCATTAAAGATTTGAACTGTATCGTACTAAACCCCGTTTCGTTATCTATAACTATACTTTTAACATCTGGAAATGTCTGCAAAAGTTCCAAAACCTTATCTTCTAAATTTAGTTTATCTTCAATACACCTGATAACCAAATACGTAATAAACTTTAGTTTTTGTGCAAAAAATATGTCAATATGGAGTTGTTCTCCTTCTTTTTCTGGTATTGGTGCTTCACCTATTGGAATCAATTTCGGATGCCTTTCATACTTATTGCTATTACATATATTACAATTTCTCGCATATTGCTTCAATTGTTTTACCATTAACGGCCAATAATATTCTTGCCTAATTTGAGCCAAATTTTCTCTATAATTTCTATGTGCTCTATTATGCGTTTGCTCAATAATTACCCCCTGATCCTCTCTATTAGTCACATCATTAGCGAATAACTTTGTATAAAAAAATTTTATCGCTGGAAATGCTTCCCTTAACACATTTTTTATTTCATAAAGCACTTGAGGTGTGCAATGTATTCCCGTAACTATTTTTGGATTTATATATTCTTTCAAAACACCAATTATATTTTTTGGTATGTCGTACTCGATTAAAAATCGCTTATTATTAAAATAAGAAATCGTGTCCAAGACTGTTATTCTTGATCCATCATTAATCAATATTAGCTGTTTAGAATGATTTAATGGTTTCTTTGTTTCGTGAGTGTGATACTCATCACTACTTTCTGCTGAATGTTGGGTATTCGTTACTGAATCACTTGAACGATATGACTCCTCAGAGCTAGTTATGTTATTTAGTATCTGTCTTGACAATGCATCAGCAACGACATTTGTTGCCCCTGGCTTATAAATAATTTTTGGTGAAAATTCTTCAATAAACGATCTCCATCTTTTAATTTTAATATTTGGATTCCTTTCAGAAACCGCAAATGACAAATGTTGATGGTCAGTGTGAATTTTCAAATCACTAACACCGTATAGATAATTTCTTAATGTTTTTAGTGCCCACACTATGGCAAATAATTCCTTCTCATTTGTTGCATAATTCATTTCTGTAGAATTTAATGTTTTTGATATAAATATAGCTGTGATAACACAGCTCCCAAAGCCACATTCGACGCATCAGTAGTTAGAACGAACTTTATATTATAATTAGGTTGCGTTAATTGCACCTGTTGAGACAATAAATTTTTTCAATCTTTCACAAGCAGTTATGCCATTCTGATCAAGATCAACAATTTTCTTCTTTGACAAGTATTGAGAAATCTTTCCATTTTCTCCCTGTAAATATTTAGTTAGTGGCTTCGATATTGCCGCATAATTTTCTATAAATAGTACCCTGTTAATCCCAAAAATCCTCTCAACTGTCGTAATGTCCTTGGTACTGGGTAATTCTGAATAGTTTCAATTTTTTTGGATCTGTTTTAATAATATCCTTGGCTACTACATATCCCAAAAATTCAACTTCCTCTTGATAAAACTTTGATTTCTCAGACGATATTTTCATGTTTGCCCCCCTTAACATTTCAATTATCAAATTCAAATGTTTTTTGTGTTCTTTTAAACTTTTTGAAAAAATTATAACGTCATCAATATACACATGACAGAACTTTCCTATGTATTCTCTCAACACATTATCCATAGCTCGTTGAAAAATGCTCGGCGCATTCTTCAATCCAAACGGCATTCGTAAAAACTCGTACTTTCTATTATTAACCGAGAACGCCGTTTTTTCTATATCGTTTTCTTTCATTAATATCTGGTAAAATCCAGACTCCAAATCAATTGTGGAAAAATATTTTGACTTTCCCAAATTTGTCAGTATTACTTCAGGGTTTGGCATCGGGTACCTATCCGATATTGTCTTCTCGTTAATTTTTTTGAAATCGATCACCAATCTCAATTTTGGACTTCCGTCGTCATTCATTCCTTTCTTTGGAACTACCCATACTGGAGAGTTGTATGGGCTTTTACTTTCCCTGATTATTCCCTTTTGCAACAAATTTTGAATTTCCTCATTAACAAATCTATTCACTGACATTGGATAAGGATATTGCTTTGACCAAATTGGTCTATCCTCAGTTATTCGTATTTCCGCCTTTACATCAGTACGAAAGGGCAGATCTAAGTTTACATTCCTATGTATTTCCAAAATTTCCTCAATTGCTTCATTTTGCAATATTTTTATTATTTTTCTTTCATCATTCAATGCTGATGGTCCTCCGATCTTTGAAACTTGATCGAGGTTGTTAATCAATAAATTATGTAACACATGTCCGCTTTCGGAAACATGCCCAATTTCTTTTTCGTTTATTTTATTCCCAAAATCAGCTTTTAGTAAGCGTTTTGTTTTTTTGTTGCCGGTATTATCGTCGGCGGGCGCCTTAAGATTTTTGAATCCCAAGGGGTTTAAAATTTTATTTCTTTTATTTTTATTTTCACATTTTTCTTTTTCGTGGCCGGTATTTACATCGGCAGGCGCCTTAGGATTATCGAATCCCAAGGGGTTTAAATTGTCTTTAATATTTTTTATTTTAAATTTTTGTTTTGATAAGCCGGTATTATCATCGGCAGGCGCCTTAGGATTTTCGAATCCCAAGGGGTTTAAATTGTCTTTAATATTTTTTATTTTAAATTTTTGTTTTGATAAGCCGGTATTATCATCGGCAGGCGCCTGAGGATTTTCGAATCCCAAGGGGTTTAAATTGTTTAAATCATCCAGAAAATTTATTTTTTCTATCTGGCTATCACCATATATCAATACTCGATTTGGAATATCAATCTTGGCTCTGATTTTATTTAAGAAATTTATTCCAATTAAGAGATCACTCTCTAAATTATCAATTTCATAAAAACGTTCCTGAAACCCAAACAGATTGACGTTGTGGTAATATTGTATGATGGTCGAACCATTAATGGTCCTTACCCTCTTCTTAATTGCTAAAATATTTTTATTAGTATATATTCCCGCCCGTATATATGAACTGGTTGCCCCCGTATCTATTAATATTCTAAATATTTGCCCCGTTTTTTTATCCGATTTAACAATATAGGGCAATTCGATATTTACTCTAAAAATTATTTTCATTTAAATTATTAATCCTTTGTACCTTCTGCTGGGGTTGAGAGCTGATTTGAGCACTATCATTTCCCCTTTTTGGTACGTTATTTGGTTGGTAATTTGTCTGATAATTACCCCTATTTACCCTTACCTGCGACTGGTTTGTTCGCCTTGGACTAGGGTTATTTTATATTTGTAAAGACTGATCCACGTCCATCGGCTCTTGACGATTTTGTGTAACTTCATTTATCTGTGGCGTCCTTATGGATACCTTAAATTATTTTGAAAATTGTGAGCCCTCTGATTTCTCTGTGAAGGACCCCTTGAATTTATTATGTGATAATTTTTTTTCGAAAAATGCAAAGCAAATTGTGCTAGCATTTGATTTGAATATAATTCTTGCGCCTTAGCAAGAGCGTTTGGCAAATCTTTTGGTGCCAGCGTAAGCAGAATTTGATCCAATGGGGAATTAAGTCCCGTTATAAAAGTATGTAGGGCTGTATCTCTATTTTTAATATTCAATTCCTTTGTTATGGCAGAAGTCGTGTCATGAGTCATAATTGTTTTGTTAGTTAATAACGTTAATTTTTTATTTACCTCGTTATAAAATTCTATTAAGGTCCTGGAACCTTGTCTTAGTATACTCATCTCCTGTTCTATTATATGACAGGGTCTCTTATCGGCATATGCGAAGACCAATCGACTCAAAATAGCGTCGAAGTTGAGAACAGTGCCATGATTTGTCAAGATGTCATTGGCATCCTGCGTTAATTTATTACGAAGTATTGTTAAAGCTGCGAAGTATTTTTTACTCCCCCTGGTATAAAGCGACAAATTAATTATTAATTTTTCCCTTAAATTCGGGAAGAGATTTTATGACATCTAAACTCTCATCACAATGAATGGTCGAGTCGATACTCTCAACCGAATATTCAGTTACATTATTATTAGAGCTTAAATTCCTAAGCTGGAGCCTAACTTGCTCCAATTCTGTTCGCAATGAAGCAGTACTAGCTGCTATTAACCTAGTCACCACATCCATATTCATTGAATTATTACCGTTATTTGTCAAGGCCATTACGGAAAACTTTTGTGTTACTTCTTCCAGTTTTCTTTTACTTAAAACAAATTCTTTTATTTATTTATTTATTATTATTTTTTCCTTGGGCACTTGGAATGATTGTGATTGTCCATACACTTATCACACCAATATAATCTTTGGTATCCTAACTTAGAGGTACTATTTCCCATTAGTATTTTAAATACATGAACTTATACTTAACTATATTTATTCCTGGTTGCTGCCTCGTCACCACCGCCGTTAATAATAATTTGTTTAATAATCCATTATCTGTTTTGAATTCGCGTGTGAGTGATTTCTGCGCTCTCAATGGGTTTATATTTTGCCAATTTTTTTATAAACACGCAAATATTTAATTTTTTATTTTTGTTTGAATTGCTCAACACACCTTTGTTGGTTGTTTACTGGTGAATTTTAATTTGTATTATTTTGTTTTTTATAAATTTCGTCAGCCGGAAATTCGCCTGCAGCTAACTTTGATTGGTTCTTCAACATTTGTTGTAAAATATATAAATTTTTCGTCTTTCCGTTTTTCTGCTTTGTCTGTTGGTTTGTTTTACTTTTCTCGTATTTATTATGATACTTGTTTCTTTTTTTGACAACTGGAGATTTTTGTATCCTTCATTTAGTTGTCAAAAATTTTTTTATTTAAATTCAAGAGGTTTTTTTACATCTCCTGGCAGGATCGCCACTTATTTTTTAGCCCGGCCGCGAAATGTTTTTAAAAAGAAAAACAAATTAAGCCGTTGCTTCAACTTTATTCAGCCATGCTTATAAAACCGTCTTCTTACAGCAAAAGCCCTTTTCCTTATGTCTATATACATTTTCCACTTAAGCCTATTTATACTATTTCTTATTTGTATTGTATTGTTTATTTAATATGAATTTCATCATTTGATGAAATTCTTTAACCATGAATCTATTGGATTGATTTCATACCGAAATCTGTTTACAAATAGCGATTGACAATATTTCGTTATTGCTTAGAGTTACTTTTCAATTAAACTATTATGTTTACTTTACAGTTAAGTGCTATGTGTGAGCGGTGGCATTAACTTAAATATGTACGTAGATAAATGTATGTATGTATCTTCAAATAGACATATTGAGATTAGTGTTATGTATGTGCGAGCATAAAGTGCAGCAATTATATCTGCATGTATGGGCATCTATTTCCTCCCACACGATGTTTGTTCGTCCTATTGCTCAGTAACCAAGTGTTTTAGAAGAGCACGGTTTGTTGAATAGTGTAGCTGGACTCTTTACCTATCCCGCGGTAACATGCTCGTCCGCGTATATAGTATATACACTTAAAAATATTTCGATGAACACAAAAAAGTGGAAAAAAAAGTGTTAAAAAGTGCACAATCGTTTTCCCATCATTGCTCCGTTCCCGGGCTTAATTAGACTTGTTGCACATTGTACCTTGAATCTCTACCTATCCGGCGGTAGACAAATCATTACTAATATTTCATACTCTACATGCTTTTTTTAAAGTAAAAAAGAAGTACACTATCAAATATAGCATAAAAGTTCAACAACGGTTTTCAACCTATAGCTCCGATACAAAATGTAGTTTGACCTTCTACGTATCTGACGGTATGCAAATCATTATATACTGCAAGCACTGCATGCATATGCCTTTTTTAAGTTCAAAAATATTCAACATCGGTAAGTATTTACAAAAAAATATGACTGCATGCGCGCCATCTATTTATTTACATATGTATGTTCGTTAATTCAAATAATGGTGCTGACACCTGCTACAGCAAGCGTGCCAATTGTGTATGAGCGTTCAATAATAGTTATACCACTGGCCAAAAGTTGCTATCACTAGTTAAAAGTTGGAAGTTAAGACAGAACATATACATCTACACACCTACATAAGTGACGAGACACAGATGTCAGACTATACATACATATGTATGTATGTAACTCCATAATAGCCATATTGTGATTAGTATTATGTATGTGTGGGCATAAAGTGCCGCAAACATATCTACATGTATGGTAATCTATTTATGGGCGCCCATTGACTTTTCCTCCCACACGATGTTTGTTCGTCCTACTGCTCGGTAACCAAGTATTTGAGAAGAAGACGGTTTGTTGCATAGTGTAGCTGGACTCTTTACCTATCCGGCGGTGTGCATAACATGCTTGTCCGCGTATATGGTATATACACTTAACAGTATTTCGATGAACACAAAAAATTGGAAAACAGAATTTTTTCAGTTTTTGTCCTACTGATCCGTTCCCGGACATGATAGAAAAGCGGGGTTTGGTGCACAGTATAGCTGGACTTTTTAGCTACCCGACGGTATGTTCACCGTTATAAAGCACAACAACGGTTTTCAACCTATAGCTCCGATACCGAGCAAAATAAATAGCCGTATCATATTACTGCATATCATATTACTGCAGGCGCGCCATTCATTATTTAACTATATATGTTCGTCAATTCAAATAATTGTTCTGACACCTGCTACAGCAAGCATGCCAATTGTGTATGAGTGTTCGATAGTAGCTATACCACTGGCCAAAGGTTGCTATCACTAGTTAAAAGTTGGAAGTTAAGACAGAGCATATATATCTACACAACTACATAAGTGACGAGACACAGATGTCAGACTATACATACATATGCATGTATGTATCTCCATAATAGCCATACTGAGATTAGTATTATGTATGTGCGAGCATAAAGTGCAGCAAACATATCTACATGTATGGTAATATATTTATGGGCGTCCTTTGACTTTTCCTCTCATACGATGTTTGTTCGTCCTATTAATCGGTAACTAGGTGTTTTAGATGAGTACGGTTTGTTGCATAGTGTAGCTGGACTCTTTGTATATCCGGTAGTATGCATAGCATGCTTGTCTGCGTATATTGGTATATACACTTCAAAAAAATATCGATGAACACAAAAAAGTGGAAAATCGTTTGTTTTCAGTTTTTGTCCTACTGATCCGTTCCCGGACGGGATAGAAAAGAGGGGTTTGGTGCACAGTATAGCATTAAATAGTACAGTATTAAAAAGTACACAATCATTTCCCACCCATAACTAGTTGCCGGACTTGATAGGACTTGTTGCACATTGCACCTTGACTCTCCACCTATCCGGCGGTATCCAAATCATTACTTATATTTCATACTATACATGCTTTTTTTAAATAAGAAGAAGTGCACCATCAAAAACAGCATAATAGTTCAACATCGGTTTTCAACCTACAGCTCCGATACCGAGCAAAATAAATAATCGCGGTTTACAACAAAATGTAGTTTGACCTTCTACCTATCTGACGGTATGCAAATTATTATATACTGCATGCACTGCACATGCCTTTTTTAAGTTCAAAAATGTTCAACATTGGTAGTACAAAAAAATGCATGATATGACTGCATGTGCACCATCTATTTATTTACCTATGTATGTTCGTTAATGCAAATAATGGTGCTGACACCTGCTACAGCAAGCGTGCCAATCTTCAAAATAGCCATATTGAGATTAGATTATGTGTGTATGAGCAATTATATCTACATGTATGGTCATCAATTTATGGGCGCTTCTTAACTTTTCCTCGCACACGATGTTTTTTCGGCCTATTGCTCAGCAACCAAGTGTTTTAGAAGAGAACAATTTGTTGCATAGTTTAGATGGACTCTCTACCTATCCGGCGGTATGCACCTTACTTTCATTTCATACTATACATGTTTTTTTAATATAAAAAAAACTACACAATCAAAAATAGCATAAAAGTTCAACATCGGTTTTCAACGTATCGCTCAGATACCGAACAGAATAAATTATCGGAGCTTGTTACAAAATGTAGTTCGACCTTCTACCTATCCGACCGTTGCAAATCATATAAAGTATTGCCGGGCTTGATAGGACCTGTTGCACATTGTACTTGACTGTCTACCTATCTGACGGTATGCACCTTACTTTCTTTTCATACTATACATGCTTTTTTTTAGTAAAAAAGAAGTACACTATCAAAAATAGCATAAAAGTTCACCATCGGTTTTCAGCCTAAAGCTCCGATACCGAGCAAAATAAATAATCCGGGTGTATTATAAAATTAAGTTTGACCTTCTACCTATCTGACGGTATGCAAATCATTATATGCTGCAAGTACTGCACATGCCTTTTTTTAAGTTCCAAAACGTTCAACATCGGTAAGTACAAAAAAAACGCATCATATGACTGCATGCGCGCCATCTATTTATTTACCTATGTATGTTTGTTAATTTGAATAATGGTGCAGACACCTGCTACAGCAAGCGTGCAAATTGTGTATGAGCGGTTAATAGTAGCTATAACACTGGCCAAAGGTTGCTATCACTAGTTAAAGTTGGAAGTTAAGACAGAGCATATATATCTACACAACTACATAAGTGACGAGACACAGATGTCAGACTATACATACATATGTATGTATGTATCTCCATAATACCCATACTGAGATTAGTATTATGTATGTGCGAGCATAAAGTGCAGCAAACATATCTACATGTATGGTAATATATTTATGGGCGTCCATTGACTTTTCCTCTCATACGATGTTTGTTCGTCCAATAGGAGCAATAGCTCGGTAACCAGGTTTTTTAGAAGAGTACGGTTTCTTGAATTGTATAGCTGGACTCTTTGTCTATTCGGCAGTATGCATAACATGCTTGTCCGCGTATATTGTGTATACACTTAAAAACATTTCGCTGAAAACAAAAAAGTGGAAAATCGATTTTTTCAGTTTTTGCCCTAGTGCTCCGGTCCCGTAATAGAAAAGCGGGGTTTTTGGCACAGTATAGCTGGACTTTTTAGCTACCCGACGGTATGTTCAACGTTATAAAGCTCAACAACTGTTTTCAACCTATAGCTCCGATACCGAGCAAAGTAAATAATCGTATCATATTAATGCATATCATATTACTGCAGGCGCGCCATTTATTATTTACCTATATATGTTCGTCAATTCAAATAATGGTTCTGACACCTGCTACAGCAAGCGTGCCAATTGTGTATGAGCGTTCAATAGTAGCTACATCACTAGCCAAAAGTTATTGTCACTAGCTAAAAGTTGGACGTTAAGACAGAGAATATACATCTTCCCAACTACATAAGTGAAGAGACACATATGTCAGAATATACATACATATGTATGTATGTATTTTCAAAATAGCCATATTGAGATTAGTATTATGTATGTGCGAGCATAAAGTGCAAAAATTATATCTACATGTATGGGCATCTATTTATGACCTCCTATTAACTTTTCCTCCCACACGATGTTTGTTCGTCCTATTGCTCAGTAACCAAGTGTTTTAGAAGAGCACGGTTTGTTGAATAGTGTTGCTGGACTCTTTACCTAGCCTGCGGTATGCTTTACATGCTTGTCCGCGTATATGGTATATACACTTAAAAATATTTCGATGAACACAAAAAAGTGGAAAATCGCTTTTTTTCAGTTTTTGCCCTACTGCTCCGTTCCCGGACGGGATAGAAAAGCGGGGTTTTGTGCGGTTTCCCATCGGTTTCCCATCCATACATATGTATGTATGTATCTTCAAAATAGCCATATTGAGTTTAGTGTTATGTATGTGCGAGCATAAAGTGCAGCAATTATATCTACATGTATGGTCATCTATTTATGGGCGCCTATTAACTTTTCCTCCCACACGATGTTTGTTCGTCCTATTCCTCGGTACCCAGGTGTTTTAAAAGAGTACGGTTTTCTTCATAGTTTAGCTGGGGTCTCTACCTATCCGGCGGTATGCACCTTACTTTCATTTCATACTATACATGCATTTTTTAAAGTAAAAAAAAGTACACCATCAAAAATAGCTTAAAAGTTCAACATCGGTTTTCAACCTATCGCTCAGATACCGAGCAGAATAAAGTGCAGTAAACATATCGACATGTACGGTCATCTATTTATGGGCGCCTATTAACTTTTCCTCCCACACGATGTTTTTTCGGCCTATTCCTCAGTAACCAAGTGGTTTAGAAGAGAACAATTTGTTGCATAGCTTAGATGGACTCTTTACCTATCCGGTGGTATGCATCTTACTTTCATTTCATACTATACATGCTTTTTAAAGTAAAAAAAAAAATACACCATCAAAAATAGCATAAAAGTTCAACATCGGTTTTCAACCTATCGCTTAATATACCGAGCAGAATAAATCATCGGAGCTTGTTACAAAATGTAGTTCGACCTTCTACCTATCCGACGGTTGCAAATCATTATATGTTGCACGCACTGCATGCTTATTTTATGTTCAAAAATGTATCATATGACTGCATGCGCGCCATCTATTTATTTACCTATGTATGTTCGTTAATTCAAATTGTGTATAAGTGTTCGATAGTAGCTATATCACTAGCTAAAAGTTCGAGGTTAAGACAAAGCATATATATCTACACACCTACATAAGTGAAGAGACACAGATGTCAGACTATACATACATATGTATGTATGTATCTTCAAAATAGCCATATTGAATTTAGTGTTATGTATGTGCGAGCATAAAGTGCAGCAATTATATCGACATGTATGATCAGCTATTTACGGCCCTTATTAACTTTTCCTCCCACACGAAGTTTGTCCGTCCTATTGCTCGGTAACTGGGCGTTTTAGAAGAGTACGGTTTGTTGCATAAATTAGCTGGACTTTCTACCTATCCGCCGGTATGCTTAACATGTTTGTCCGCGTATGGAATATACACTTAAAAATATTTCGATGAACACAAAAAAGTGGAAAATCGACTTTGTTCAGTTTTTGTCCTACTGATCCGTTCCCGGACGGGATAGAAAAGCGGGGTTTGGTGCACAGTATAGCTGGACTTTTTACCTACCCGACAAGATATTAACCGTTAATTTTTCCTCATACAGTACAAGTTTTTTTTGTTAAAAAAAGTATTAAAAAGTACACAATCGGTTTCCCACCCATAACTAGTTGCCGGGCTTGATAGGACTTGTCGCACATTGTCTTTGACTGTCTACCTATCCGACGGTATGCATCATTACTTTCTTTTCATACTATACATGCTTTTTTATAAGTATAAAAGTAGTACCTAAAAATTGCATAAAAGTTCGACATCGGTTCTCAACCTATAGCTCCGATACCGAGCAAAATAAATAATCGGGGTTTATTACGAAATGTAGTTTGACCTTCTACCTATCTGACGGTATGCAAATCATTATATGCTGCAAGTACTGCACATGCCTTTTTTAGTTCAAAAATGTTCAACATCGGTAAGTACAAAAAATTGCATCACATGACTGCATGCCCGCCATCTATTTATTTACCTATGTATGTTCGTTAATTCAAATAATGGCGCTGACACCCGCTACAACAAGCGTGCAAATTGTGTATAAGCGTTCAATAGTAGCCATACCACTGGCCAAAAGTTGCTGGCACTAGCTAAAAGTTGGAAGTTAAGACAGAGCATATACATCTACACGACTACATAAGTGAAGAGACACAGATGTCAGACTATAAATACATAGGTATGTATGTATCTTCAAAATAGCCATATCGAGATTATTGTTATGTATGTGCGAGCACAAAGTGCAGCAAACATATCTACATGTATGGTCATCTATTTATGGGCGCTTATTAACTTTTCCTCCCACACGATGTTTGTTCGTCCTATTGCTCAGTAACCAAGGATAGAAAAGCGGGGCTTGGTGCACAGTATAGCTGGAGTTTTTAGCTACCCGACGGTATATTAACCGTCCTTATTCCCTCATACTGTACATTTTTTTTTTTGTTAAAAAAAAGTGTTAAAAAGTACACAAACGGTTTCCCATCCATTCGAGCTCCATTCCCGGGCTTGATAGGACTTGTTGCACATTGTACCTTGAATCTCTACTTATCCGACTTTATGCATCCTTAATTTCATTTCACACTATACATCCTTTTTTTAAAGTAGAAAAGAAGTACACCATCAAAAATAGCACAAAAGTTCAACATCGGTTTTCAACCTATCGCTCAGATACCGAGCAGAATAAATTATTGGGGTTTGTTACAGAATGTAGTTCGGCCTTCCTACCTATCCGAGGGTATGCAAATCATTATATGCTGCATTTCCTTTTTTTATGTTTAAAAATGTATCATATGACTGCATGCGAGTTACGTCAACCACCCATTCCAATAGCTCATCACATTCACTTCCCATTAATTGGCAACAGTAGATAAGTCAATAAACTGCTTACGTTTTATTTGACAATATTTTGCAATAATTTTTCTTTAACTAAAAACAGTATCAAATTACTAAGTCAATAAACTTTTTACGTTTAATTTAACAATATTTCGCAATATAACAATCAGCACTAACTGTTTCGTTTTTTATAAAAAATTGAACAGACGGCAGCTGAAAACCACTAAAGTAATAAATATTGTAAATTGTAAAATATTAATTAGTCCGTAATGAATAAAGGAGGAATCAAGACGTAAAAATAAAATAAAATAAAATTGTTTCTTTTTTTATACGAAAAAACCTTCGGGCTCGTAAGTGGTGCAGTCGATTAAAGAAGAAGTGACAGTGAAAAGTCTAAAGATTTCATTGCAAACCGTTAAAATAAAAATATATATGCTTGTAAAAAGTCAAAAGACTTCATTGCAAACCGTTAAAATAAAAAATATATATACAATATGTCCCCTTGTGAAAAGTCAAAAGACTCCATTGCAAAATTTCCATCAAACGTCTAAAAGACAATATAGCACAGAAGAGCTATAGTTAGGAAAAAGACACAAAATAAAAAACAGTGCATTGTATATAAAGATAACAAACCACTGGAACATTATAGAAAAGAAAAGTGCTTAATTAAAGACAATAACAAAAAAAGTAGAAAAACCCAGCAAACGTAAATATGTCCGTCGAAAACAACCACATCAATCAACCCGCTTTACTATCTTGATCCGACCTCTTGAAGGAAGCTGCTCGTATCACGGAGTTCCAGGGTACAAAAGACTACGATTTATCATCCTTCATCAGAGAAGTTGAATTAATATTGCCGCTGTTCCAAGAAAATGCCATACTACACCGGTTTGTCTTCGAAAGGTACGTGAAAAACAAAATCCAAGGGCCAGCCTTACACGTCGTTAGAGCGTTAGGATCGGAAGCAACGAACCAAATAAAAGAGGAACTTGTAAAGAATTTGGGCATCAGGGAGAGCTACCACTATCTATATCATCGGGCTATAAATATGAAGAACAGCAACGTAACCGAATATTTTAAGAATTTAAGATATTTTTAGATAAGCTTAATATTAAATATGAGTTTGATATAAATAAACCTCAGGAATTTTCCCCTCCATCCACCCAAATTTATCCAGCATAATTTACAGTAGGAATATATCTACACTTAGGGAAGCTTACTACGTTTTAGAAGAAACAGGAACACTAAGACTATATGACAATAAATTTTCAAAATACGTACACCCTCGACAACAATGGACATCTCAGGCACAGACATTTAAAAACTCGTACGAAAATAGTCCTTCTCCAGTTCGTCAAAACAGTAGATCCACTCAATCTCGACAAAATTTTTTTTAATACAGGCAATTCCCAACAATATATATATATAGATATAGTCAACACCTAGACAGAACTTTTGGTAATAATAATGGTCATACTCCAATGGAAGATGACCATACTGGAAAAAATGACACGGAGGGAGTAAATTTTCAATTTTAATTGAAATAAGTATAGGAAATACCAAAATCAAATGTTTACTCGATACGGGGTCAACAACGTCTTTACTAAATAAAAAAATATCACCTCAATTCCAGAGTACAAAATTAGAGAAACCACTATATTTCAATACAATAAATGGGAACCTCTGCATTAATGAAGAAGTTATCACACCCCTTCCAACCGAATTGAATGAAAACAATCGTATGTGTTGGAAAATAACCAATTTCAACGGAAAAAATTTTGATGGCTTAATAGGGCAAAATATATTAAAAGCATTTTCAGCAATTATAAACCTGGAGGAAGATTTTGTAGAAATAAATGGGAACAAAATTAAATTCATAGATTCCTGTCCATACAACTCAGAAGAAATACAAGCCTTAGAAGCACAATAAGATAATATCTTAAAAAATTTAGTACACGAGGACATGAATAAAGAAGAAGAATTTTAACAGAGCTTATCTCGAAGAATTCTGATCTATTTTTCCAAGAGGACAACATGAGATCACAACAACGACCAACAAACCTGTATATTCAAAAATATATAGATATCCTCAAATTCATGGAGAGGAAATCAATAGGCAGATGCGAGAAATGCTAGAACAGTGAATAATAAAGGAAAGTGTTTCTCCATATAACTCTCCTTTATGGATTGTACCCAAGAAGTCGGACAATTCGAAGAAGAAAAAATGGAGAATAGTGATCGACTACAGAGCCTTAAACGAAATAAATGTCGAGTACAGTATTTCACTACGCTCGATCTAGCGAAATGATTTCATCAGTCCTCATTAAAGAAGAGGACAGAAAAAAACAGCGTTTTCTACCCCATTTGGATATTACGAAATTGTTCGTATGCCTTTTGGGCTAAAAAACGTCCCTGCCACATTTCAATGGTTCATAAATGCGGTTCTAAGAGAATACATCAACAAAATGTGTGTTGTATATCTCGACGATATTTTAATTTTTAGCACCACAGTGCAAGAACACAATGACAATAACAACGAATTTTTAATGCTCTTAGAAAACATAATCTTAAGATTCAAGTTGACAAGTGCAAATTTTTCGCAAAATCTACCGAATATTTAGGACATATTCTTACTACTGACGGCATTAAGCCTAACCCAAACAAAGTCGAAACCATTCAGAAACTAAAAAAAGTATACGGAAGCAATTTATAAGCTCAAAAGACTACTGATCGACACACCAATACTATAATACCCCGATTTTAAGAAAAAAATTAAACTAGCAACCGATGCCAGTGAATTCGCAATTGAAGTGATACTTATGCAGGACAACCATTCCATCAGCTACGCGAGCAGAACTTTAAATGAACATGAAAGAATATATTCCACTACAGAGAAAGAGCTGTTGGCCATAGTTTGGGGCGTAAACTATTTTAGACCTTACATATATAGCAGAAACTTCGACATCATGACAGATCACCTACCATTGAAATGGTTACAAACCAAACACAAAGGAAAAGACATAAACCCAAGACTTCAGCGTTGGTTACTAAAACTTGGCGAATACGATATCAACATAGGGTATATCAAAGGTAAAGAAAACACTCTGGCTGATTTTCTTAGCAGAATCAATGCAGACTCTGGAGAAATTTGTGCAATAAACAATAATCCAGGGGACATCGATCTAGACAACATAAGCACAACTGCTACTATCCATTCCCAAATAGAAGAATTAAACGATCACATTCCTATACTAGATTCCGTCGTAAATCGTTTCCATACTCAAATCATCTTAACAGAAAGTAAGACAGAGGAAATTAAAATAGTTGATAACAAAAGAACAATTTTTATTAGCCTAGACGACATTAGAAGTGGATTCATGTCAGACATTTTTAGGAGATTTATAAAAAAAGGAAAAGTAGGAATATATTCAGGTATCTCAGATTCCGACTACAATATAGCGCAACAAAAGCTAATAGAGTTATTCAATACTAGTGTAAAATTTTATAGGTGTTCATATCATGCTAAAGACATGATAAATGAAGACGAAGCCTTCAGATATATTCAAAAATACCACAAAGAAGAAACGGGCCATGCCGGAATAAATGAAAATTATCAAGGTTTAAAAAACACAATATACTTCAAAAATCTTAAAACTTATCCAAAAATTTATAAATAACTGCGACATCTGCTGTAGAGGTAAACACGACAGAAAACCATATAAACCAAAATACCCAATAACAGAATCGCCGATAACGAATTTAATTCAACAAATGTGAAAGATTTTTTTAGGCAAGAAGAAGTTGAAATCCATTTCACAAAATCGAATTCCCACACGGGAAATGCATGTATCGAAAGATTTCACAACACCTTAGGAGAAAGAATTAGAATTTTAGAAATTGAGAGGTCAGACTTAACAGTCCAAGAAAAGTATATAAATGTACTGAATGGTACAACAAATCTATACATTCTGTAATTAAAGCATCTGCTAAAAGCTACAAAGAAAAGCAAATTACAAAGTTAAATCTATACAGAGAAGACTATCAAAATACAAACCAGGAAGGGTACGTAAAAAATTATAAAGCTGTTAGACATAAGCAAGAACCTAGATACAGAAAAATGAAACTAAATAATATCCATCCAACAAACATAAAAATAACTCCAAAATTTTCAGGTACATATAACACTGCAAATGACAATAATATTAATGCTGTTTGCTATGAGCAACACTACCTTAATAATCGAAGACATCAATAGCCCCAATGGTTTCGCTGAAATTGCATTAGAAGACGTTGATATAACATATAGCTACAATACTATTCTACACATCATCGACCCTAAAGAAATTCAACATGTCATAGAAGGACTAGAGGAAAACACAAGAGTTATATCAAATATCAATGACAAACACTTTCTAAATTTAGAACTAGAAAAGGCGAAATCAAAACTTCAAGCTATCGTCCCGACCAGACACCCAAGAGGACTAATAAACTTTGTAGGAACAGGAATAAAATGGTTATACGGTACAATGGACGACTTTGACAGGGCAGAAATAGTACGACATTTACAAATATCGACGACAACAATCATGCAGAAATACAAGGTTTAAACAAAAATATTGAAATAAATAAAGCTAAAGAACGCAATAGAAAGCGATAGAACACAGATTTACTCAACATTAAATCAAATTCAAAAAATAACGAAGAAATAGAAAATAAGCTCTATATTTGGATATATTGCTAAAAATTAAAATCTTGCTGGAAAATGTCAAACACATACAGAATAATTTTGTTGCCGCAAAAACAAACACTATGAATAATAATGTATTAACAAGCGAAGAAATAGTTCGTTACAGTATTGATCTTTATAAAATGAAAAATATTAAACTAAGCACAGCTCAATACAAAGAAAATAAAATAATTTTTGTAATTCGAATACCTAAAGTTATACGTAAAGTAAAACGGTCATTTTTTTGTAGCCATGTCTAATGAAAACCAAGCAGAACTTATTTTTGAAAACAGAGAAATTTTAAAAATAAACAATACAATGTATGATTTTAAATCGAACCTCTGTATCTTTGTTAATAATTGCTTAAAGAAAAATAATAAACAAATGGAAACCATAGAAATAAAACCAGGCTTAATAGTTATAAAAAACCATGTGAACTCCATAGTTAATAGTAGTTGTATTAACAACCAGTTCAATCTAAATGGAATGAACTTATAACATTTAACTATTGTAAACTAGAAATAAATGGAGACGTTTATCATAATTCTGACGATAAGTTTGAACAACATTTTTTAATAAACAAAAATTTTAATCTAAGTAATATTACATCTCAGTTAACGTTTGATGAAATAGTGTCCAACCAGATCGAAAATATTAAAAAAATTGAAGAAATTAGATTTCACAAAAAACTGAACTACACTTTTAATAGCATAGCTTGGATAGTCAGTCTGTTAACCCTATGTGCAATTGCTGTATTATACATATGTAAACAAAGAAGAAATAGCAAATCAGAAATTATCATTAAAACTCAGGAGAGTTTTAAATCAAATGGTAACTGCTCGTCAACCACCCATTCCAATAGCTCATCACATTCTGCGTATATGGTATATACACTTAAATATATTTCGATGAACACAAAAAAGTGGAAAATAGCTTTTTTTCAGTTTTTGCCCTACTGCTGCGTTCCCGGACGGGATAGAAAAGCGGGGTTTGGTGCACAGTATAGCCGGACTATTTAGCTACCCGTCGGTATATTAACCGTTATATTTTCCTCATACTGTACAAGTTTTTTTTTTTGTTAAAAAAGTATTAAAATGTACACAATCGCTTTCCCACCCATAACTAATTGCCGGGCTTGATAGGACTTGTTGCACATTGTCTTTGACTGTTTACCTATCCGACGGTATGCATCCTTACTTTCTTTTCATACTATACATGCTTTGTTTTAAGTAAAAAGAAGTGCAGCATCAAAAACAGCATAAAATTTTCAACATCGGTTTTCAACCTACAACTCCGATACTGAGCAACATAAATAATCGGGGACGGTATGCAAATCATTATATGCTGCACGCACTGTACATGCCTATTTTTAAGTTCAAAAATGTTCAACATCGGTAAGCACAAAAAATGCATTATATGACTGCATGCGAGCATAAAGTGCAGCAATTATATCTACATGTATGGTCATCTATTTATGGGCGCCAAATTAACTTTTCCTCCCACACGATGTTTTTTCGTCCTATTTCTCGGTAACTAGGTGTTTTAGAAGAGTACGGTTTGTTGCATAGTGTAGTTGGATTCTTTACATATCGGGCGGTATACATAACATGATGGTCCACGTATATGGTATATACACTTAAAAATATTTCGGTGAACACAAAGAAGTGGAAATTTTTTTTTCAGTTTTTGCCCTACTGCTCCGTTCCCGAACGAGATAGAATAGCGCGGTTTCTCGCACTGTATAGCTGGACTTCTTAGCTACCCGACGCTATATTAACAGTTCTTTTTCCCTCATACTGTACAAGTTTAGTGTTAAAGTGTTAAAAAACACAACCGGTTTCCCACCCATAACTCCGTTTTCGGTCTTGATAGGACTTGTAGCACCTTGACTCTCTACATATCCGACGTTATGCATATCATTACTTTGATTTCATACTATACATTGTAAAGTAAACAAGAAGTACAACGTTAAAAATAGCATAAATGTTAAACATCGGTTTTCAACCTAAAGCTCCGATAGCGAGCAAAATAAATAATCGGGCTATGCTACAAAATGTAGTTTGACCGTCTACCTATTCGACGGTATACCATTACTTTCATTTCATACAATACATGCTTTTTTTATGTAAAAAAGTAGTACCATTAAAAATAGCATAAAAGTTCTACATCGGTTTTCAACCTACAGCTCCGATACCGAGCAAAATAAATAATCGGGCTTTGTTACAAAATGTAGTTTGACCTTCTACCTATCCGACGGTATGCATCCTTAATTTCATTTCGTACTATACATGCTTTTTTTAAAGTAAAAAATAAGTACACCATCAAAAATAGCATACTAGTTCAACATCGGTTTTCAACCTATCGCTCAGTTACCGAGCAGAATAAATTATCGGGATTTTTTTACAAAATGTAGTTCGACCTTCTACCTATCCGACGGTATGCAAATCGTTATATGCTGCACGCACTGCATGTTTTTATGTTCAAAAATGTATCATATGACTGCATGCGCGCCATCTATGTAGTTACATATGTATGTTCGTTTATTCAAATAATGGTGCTGACACCTGCTACAGTAGCTATACTTCTGGCCAAAAGTTGCTGTCACTAGCTAAAAGTTGGAAGTTAGGACAGAGCATATACATCTACACAACTACATAAGTGACGAGACACAGATGTCAGACTATACATACATATGTATGTATGTATCTTCAAAATAGCCATATTGAGGTTATTGTTATGTTGTGCGAGCATAAAGTACAGTATAGCTGGACTTTTAACCTACCCGACGGTATATTAACCGTTAGTTTTTCCTCATACTGTACACATTTTTGTTTTGTTTTGTTGACAAAAAGTGTTAAAAAATGCACAATCGGTTTCACATCCATAGCTCCATTCCCGGGCTTGATAGGACTTGTTGCACATTGCACCTTGAATCTCTACCTATCCGACGGTATGCATCCTTAATTTCATTTCATACTATACATGCTTTTTTAAAGTAAAAAAGAAGTACACCATCAAAAATAGCATAAAAGTTCAACATCGGTTTTCAACCTATCGCTCAGATACCGAGCAGAATAATTTATCGGGATTTGTTACAAAATGTAGTTCGATATATGCTGCATGCACTGCACATGCTTTTTTCTAAGTCCAAAAAAGTTCAACATCGGTAAGGACATAATCAAATGCATACGCCCCATCTATTTATTTCTATGTATGTTCGTTAATTCAAATAAATGTGCTCACACCTGCTACAGCAATCGTGCCAATTGTGTATGAGCGTTCAATAGTGGCTATCTCACTTGCCAAAAGTTGCTCTCACTAGCTAAAAATTGGAAGTTAAGACAGAGCATGAACATCCACACACATACATAAGTGACGAGATACAGATGTCAGACTATTCATACATATGTATGTAGATCAATATTTGTATGTGTGTTCATATAGCCATATTGAGATTAATGTTATGTATATGCGAGCATAAAGTCCAGCAAACATGTCTACATGTATAGTCATCTATTTATGGGCACCTATTAACTTTTCCTCTAACACGATGTTTGCTCGTCCCATTGCTCGGTAACCATGTGTATGCATAACATGCTTGTCGATGAACACTAAAAGTGGAAAATCGAATTTTTCAGTTTTTGCCCTATTGTTCCGTTCCCGGACGGGATAGAAAAACGGGGTTTGTTGCACAGTATAGCTGGACTTTTTATCCACCCGACAGTATATTAACCGTTATTATTTCCTCTTGCTGTACAAGTTTTTTTTTTGTTAAAAAAGGGTTAAAAAGTACACAATCAGTTTCCCACCCATAGCTCCGTTCCCGGGCGTGATAGGACTTGTTGTACATTGACCTTGACTCTCTACCTATCCGGCGGTATTTATTTCATTAATTACATTTAATACCATACATGCTTTTTTTAAGTAAAAAGATGTATACCATCAAAAATGGCATACAAGTTCAACATCGGTTTTCAACCTATCGCTCAGATACCCTTGCAGAATAAATTTTCGGGGTTTGTTACAAAATGTAGTTCGACCTTCTACCTATCCGACGGTATGCAAATCATTATATGCTGCACGCACTGCATGCTTTTTTATGTTAAAAAATTTATCATATGACTGCATGCTCGGTAAGTACAAACAAATGCATGCGCGCCATCTATTTATTTACATATGTGTGTTCGTTATTTCAAATAATGGTGCTGACACCTGCTACAGCAAGCGTGCCAATTGTGAATGACCGCTCAATAGTAGCTATATAACTGCCAAAAGTTGCTGTCACTAGCTAAAAGTTGGAAGTTAACACAGAGCATATACATCTACACACCTAAATACGTGACGAGACACAGATGTCAGACTATACCCACATATGTATGTATGTATCTCCAATATAACCGTATTAAGATTATTGTTATGTATATGCGAGCATAAAGTGTAGCAAACATATCTACATGTACGGTAATCTATTAATGGGCACCTATTAACTTTTCCTCTAACACAATGTTTGTTCGCTCATTGCTCGGTAACCAGGTGTATGCATAACATGCTTGTCCGCGGATATGGTATATACACTTAAAAATATTTCGAGGAACACTAAAAGTGTAAAATCGAATTTTCCAGTTTTTGCCCTATTGATCCGTTCCCGGATTTGAGAGAAAAGCTGATTTTGTTGCACAATATAGCTGGACTTTTTAGCTACCCGTCGGTATGTTCACCGTTATAAAGTCCAACGTCGGTTTTCAACATATAGCTCCGATACCGAGTAAAATAAATAATCGGGGCTTATTACAAAATGTAGTTTGACCTTCTACCTATCTGACGATATGGAAATCATTACACAGAGTGTGTCCCAAAAATAACCGAACTTTATATGTAAATAATACAACATACAGCGCCATCTATTGAAAACTTGCAACATTAAAAAGATACATTCATCCATTTTCAAACGCACTTAACTTCATGTAAGTCGGATGACAGATGTAAAAGTGACAGCCATTTCAATAAAAACAAAACTGTGCTAATAATTCAAAAATGAAATGGAACAAAGAGGAAATATAAAATTTCCGATACCGAGCAAAATATATAATCAGGGTTTATTACGAACTGTAGTTTGACCTTCTACCTATCTGACGGTATCCACAACATCCTTGTCCGCATATATTGTGAATACACTGAAAAATATTTCGATGAACACAAAAAGTGGAAAATCGATTTTTTTCCGTTTTTGCCCTACTGCTCCGTTCCCGGACATAATAGAAAAGCGGGGTTTTCTGCACAGTATAGCTAGACTTTTTAGCTACCCTTCGGTATGTTCACCGTATGTAGTTTGACTTTCTACTTATCTGACGGTATGCAATACATTTTATACTGCACGCACTGCACATGCCTTTTTTTAAGTTCAAAAATGGTTTGTTGCATAGTGTAGCTGGACCTATCTATCCGGCGGTGTGCCTAACATGCTTGTCCGCGTATATGGTATATGCACTTAAATATATTTCGATGAACACAAAAAAATTGAAAATCGAATTTTTTCAGTTTTTGACCTACTGATCCGTTCCCATACGTAATAGAGAAGCGGAGTTTGTTGCACACTATAGCTGCACTATTTACATAATCGACGGTATATTAACCGTTATTTTTCAATCATACCATAAAAGTTTTTTTTTTGGTAAAAAAAAAGCATTAAAAGTACACAATCGGTTTCCCACCCATAACTAGTTGCCGGGCTTGATAGGACTTGTTGCACATTGCACCTTGACCTTTACCTATCTACTATACATGCCTTTTTTTTCCACCTATAGCTCCGATACCGAGCAACATAAATAATCGGGGCCGGTATGCAAATCATTATATGCTGCACGCACTGTACATGCCTATTTTTATGTTCAAAAATGTACAACATCGGTAAGCACAAAAAATGCATTATATGACTGCATGCGGGCCATCTATTATTTACCTACGTATGTTCGTTAATTCATATAATGACGCTGACACCTGCTACAGCAAGCGTGCCAAATGTGTATGAGTGTTCGATAGTAGCAATATCACTAGCTAAACGTTCGAGGTTAAGACAAAGAATATAATATACACACCTACATAACTGATGAGACACAGATTTCAGACTAACATACCTATGTATGTATGTATTTCCAAAATAAAAAGAAGTGCACCATCAAAACGGCATAAAAGTTCAACATGGTTTTTTCATCTTATAGCTCGATAGCGATTAACATAAATAATCGGTGTTTGTTACAAAATGTAGTTTGACCTTCTACCTATCTGACGGTATGGAAATCATTATATGCTGCAAGTACTGCACATGCCCTTTTTTAAGTTCAAAAATGATCAACATCGGTAAGAACAAAAAAATGCATCATATGACTGCAGGCGCGCCATCTATTTAGTTACCTATGTATGTTCGTTTATTCAAATAATGGTGCTGACACCTGCTACAGTAGCTATACTTCTGACCAAAAGTTGCTGTCACTAGCTAAAAGTTGGAAGTTAGGACAGAGCATATACATCTACACAACTACATAAGTGACGAGACACAGATGTCAGACTATACATACATATGTATGTATGTATCTTCAAAATAGCCATATTGAGATTATTGTTATGTTGTGCGAGCATAAAGTACAGTATAGCTGGACTTTTAACCTACCCGACGGTATATTAACCGTTAGTTTTTCCTTATACTGTACACATTTTTGTTTTGTTTTGTTAACAAAAAGTGTTAAAAAGTGCACAATCGGTTTCCCATCCATAGCTCCATTCCCGGGCTTGATAGGACTTGTTGCACATTGCACCTTGAATCTCCGACGGTATGCATCCTTAATTTCATTTCATACTATACATGCTTTTTTAAAGTAAAAAAGAAGTACACCATCAAAAATAGCATAAAAGTTCAACATCGGTTTTCAACCTATCGCTCAGATACCGAGCAGAATAAATTATCAGGATTTGTTACAAAATGTAGTTCGATATATGCTGCATGCACTGCACATGCTTTTTTCTAAGTCCAAAAAAGTTCAACATCGGTAAGGACATAAACAAATGCATACGCCCCATCTATTTATTTCTATGTATGTTCGTTAATTCAAATAAATGTGCTCACACCTGCTACAGCAAGCGTGCCAATTGTGTATGAGCGTTCAATAGTGGCTATCTCACTTGCCAAAAGTTGCTCTCACTAGCTAAAATTTGGAAGTTAAGACAGATCATATACATCTACACACCTACATAAGTGACGAGATACAGATGTCAGACTATACATACATATGTATGTAGATCAATATATGTATGTGTGTTCATATAGCCTTATTGAGATTAATGTTATGTATGTGCGAGCATAAAGTCCAGCAAACATGTCTACATGTATGGTCATCTATTTATGGGCACCTATTAACTTTTCCTATAACACGATGTTTGTTCGTCCCATTGCTCGGTAACCATGTGTATGCATAACATGCTTGTCCGCGTATATGGTATATACACTTAAAAATATTTCGATGAACACAAAAAGTGGAAAATCGATTTTTTTCCGTGGAAAATCGAATTTTTCAGTTTTTGCCCTATTGTTCCGTTCCCGGACGGGATAGAAAAACGGGGTTTGTTGCACAGTATAGCTGGACTTTTTATCCACCCGACAGTATATTAACCGTTATTATTTCCCCTTGCTGTACAATTTTTTTTTTGTTAAAAAAGTGTTAAAAAGTACACAATCGGTTTCCCACCCATAGCTCCGTTCCCGGGCGTGATAGGACTTGTTGTACATTGACCTTGACTCTCTACCTATCCGGCGGTATTTATTTCATTAATTACATTTAATACCATACATGCTTTTTTTAAGTAAAAAGATGTATACCACCAAAAATAGCATACAAGTTCAACTCGGTTTTCAACCTATCGCTCAGATACCAAGCAGAATAAATTATCGGGGTTTGTTACAAAATGTAGTTCGACCTTCTACCTATCCGACGGTATGCAAATCATTATATGCTGCACGCACTGCATGCTTTTTTATGTTCAAAAATGTATCATATGACTGCATGCTCGGTAAGTACAAACAAATGCATGCGCGCCATCTATTTATTTACCTATGTGTGTTCGTTATTTCAAATAATGGTACTGACACATTGGCAATCGTGCCAATTGTGAATGACCGCTCAATAGTAGCTATACCACTGGCCAAAGGTTGCTGTCACTAGCTAAAAGTTGGAAGTTAACACAGAGCATATACATCTGCACACCTACATACGTGACGAGTCACAGATGTCAGACTATACACACATATGTATGTATGCATCTCCAATATAACCGTATTCAGATTAATGTTATGTATGTGCGAGCATAAAGTGCAGCAAACATATCTACATGTACGGTAATCTATTTATGGGCACCTATTAACTTTTCCTCTAACACGATGTTTGTTCGCTCATTGCTCGGTAACCAGGTGTATGCATAACATGCTTCTCCGCGGATATAGTATATACACTTAAAAATATTTCGAGGAACACTAAAAGTTTAAAATCGAATTTTTCAGTTTTTGCCCTATTGATCCGTTCCCGGATTTGAGAGAAAAGCGGATTTTGTTGCACAATATAGCTGGACTTTTTAGCTACCCGTCGGTATGTTCACCGTTGTAAAGTCCAACGTCGGTTTTCAACATATAGCTCCGATACCGAGTAAAATAAATAATCGGGGCTTATTACAAAATGTAGTTTGACCTTCTACCTATCTGACGGTATGGAAATCATTACACAGAGTGTGTCCCAAAAATAACCGAACTTTATATTTAAATAATACAACATACAGCGCCATCTATTGAAAATTTGCAACATTAAAAGATACATTCATCCATTTTCAAACGCAGATTTAAAAGTGACAGCCATTTCAATAAAAACAAAACTGTGCTAATAATTCAAAAATGAAATGGAACAAAGAGGAAATATAAAATTTCCGATACCGAGCAAAATACATAATCAGGGTTTATTACGAACTGTAGTTTGACCTTCTACCTATCTGACGGTATCCACAACATCCTTGTCCGCATATATTGTGAATACACTGAAAAATATTTCGATGAACACAAAAAGTGGAAAATCGATTTTTTTCCGTTTTTGCCCTACTGCTCCGTTCCCGGACATAATAGAAAAGCGGGGTTTTCTGCACAGTATAGCTAGACTTTTTAGCTACCCTTCGGTATGTTCACCGTATGTAGTTTGCCTTTCTACTTATTTGACGGTATGCAATACATTATATACTGCACGCACTGCACATGCCTTTTTTTAAGTTCAAAAATGGTTTGTTGCATAGTGTAGCTGGACCTACCTATCCGGCGGTGTGCCTAACATGCTTGTCCGCGTTTATGGTATACGCACTTAAAAATATTTCGATGAACACAAAACAATTGAAAATCGAATTTTTTCAGTTTTTGACCTACTGATCCGTTCCCGGATATAATAGAAAAGCGGGGTTTTCTGCACAGTATAGCTAGACTTTTTAGCTACCCTTCAGTATGTTCACCGTATGTAGTTTGACTTTCTACTTATCTGACGGTATGCAATACATTATATACTGCACGCACTGCACATGCCTTTTTTTAAGTTCAAAAATGGTTTGTTGCATAGTGTAGCTGGACCTATCTATCCGGCGGTGTGCCTAACATGCTTGTCCGCGTATATGGTATACGCACTTAAATATATTTCGATGAACACAAAAAAATTGAAAATCGAATTTTTTCAGTTTTTGACCTACTGATCCGTTCCCATACGTAATAGAGAAGCGGAGTTTGTTGCACACTATAGCTGCACTATTTACATAATCGACGGTATATTAACCGTTATTTATCAATCATACCATAAAAGTTTTTTTTTGGTAAAAAAAAAGCATTAAAAAGTACACAATCGGTTTCCCACCCATAACTAGTTGCCGGGCTTGATAGGACTTGTTGCACATTGCACCTTGACCTTTACCTCTCCGGCGGTATGCAAATCATTACTTATATTTCATACTATACATGCTTTTTTTAAGTAGAAAGAAGTGCGCCATCAAAAACAGCATAAAAGCTCAACTTCGGTTTTCCACCTATAGCTCCGATACCGAGCAACATAAATAATCGGGGACGGTATGCAAATCATTATATGCTGCACGCACTGTACATGCCTATTTTTAAGTTCAAAAATGTTCAACATCGGTAAGCACAAAAAATGCATTATATGACTGCATGCGGGCCATCTATTATTTACCTATGTATGTTCGTTAATTCAAATAATGGCGCTGACATCTGCTACAGCAAGCGTGCCAAATGTGTATGTATGTGTGTTCGATAGTAGCAATATCACTAGCTAAACATTCGAGGCTAAGACAAAGAATATAATCTACACACCTACATAACTGATGAGAAACAGATTTCAGACTAACACTTATGTATGTATGTATTTCCAAAATAAAAAGAAGTGCACCATCAAAACGGCATTAAAGTTCAACATGATTTTTTCATCCTATAGCTCCGATAGCGAGCAACATAAATAATCGGTGTTTGTTACAAAATGTAGTTTGACCTTCTACCTATCCGACGGTATGCAAAACATTATATGCTGCAAGTACTGCACATGCCTTTTTTTAAGTACAAAAATGATCAACATCGGTAAGTACAAAAAAATGCATCATATGACTGCATGCGCGCCATCTATTTAGTTACCTATATATGTTCGTTTATTCAAATTATGGTACTGACACATTGGCAATCGTGCCAATTGTGTATGAACGTTCAATAGTAGCTATACTTCTGGCCAAAAGTTGCTGTCACTAGCTAAAAGTTGGAAGTTAGGACAGAGCATATACATCTACACAACTACATAAGTGACGAGACACAGATGTCAGACTAAACATACATATGTATGTATGTATCTTCAAAATAGCCATATTGAGATTATTGTTATGTTGTGCGAGCATAAAATACAGCAAACATATATACATGTATGGTCATCTATTTATGGGCGCTTATTAACTTTTCCTCCCACACGATGTTCGTGGCTATCTCACTTGCCAAAAGTTGCTCTCACTAGCTAAAAGTTGGAAGTTAAGAAAGAGCATATACATCTACACACCTACATAAGTGACGAGATACAGATGTCGGACTATACATACATATGTATGTTGATCAATATATGTATGTGTGTTCATTAGCCATATTGAGATTAATGTTATATATGTGCGAGCATAAAGTCCAGCAAACATGTCTACATGTATGGTCATCTATTTATGGGCACCTATTAACTTTTCCTCTAACACGATGTTTGCTCGTCCCATTGCTCGGTAACCAGGTGTATGCATAACATGCTTGTCCGCGTATATACACTTAAAAATATTTCGATGAACACTAAAAGTGGAAAATAGAATTTTTCAGTTTTTGCCCTATTGTTCCGTTCCCGGACGGGATAGAAAAGCGGGGTTTGTTGCACAGTATAGCTGGACTTTTTATCCACCCGACAGTATATTAACCGTTATTATTTCCCCTTGCTGTACAATTTTTTTTTTTTGTTAAAAAAAGTGTTAAAAAGTACACAATCGGTTTCCCACCCATAGCTCCGTTCCCGGGCGTGATAGGACTTGTTGTACCTTGACCTTGACTCTCTACCTATCCGGCGGTATTTATTTCATTAATTACATTTAATACCATACATGCTTTTTTAAGTAAAAAGAAGTATACCATCAAAAATAGCATACTAGTTCAACATCGGTTTTCAACCTATCGCTCAGATACCAAGCAGAATAAATTATCGGGGTTTGTTACAAAATGTAGTTCGACCTTCTACCTATCCGACGGTATGCAAATCATTATATGCTGCACGCACTGCATGCTTTTTTATGTTCAAAAATGTATCATATGACTGCATGCTCGGTAAGTACAAACAAATGCATGCGCGCCATCTATTTATTTACCTATGTGTGTTCGTTATTTCAAATAATGGTGCTGACACCTGCTACAGCAAGCGTGCCAATTGTGAATGACCGCTCAATAGTAGCTATATAGCTAGCCAAAAGTTGCTGTCTCTAGATAAAAGTTAGAAGTTAACACAGAGCATATACATCTACACACCTACATACGTGACGAGACACAGATGTCAGACTATACAAACATATGTATGTATGCATCTCCAATATAACCGTATTCAGATTAATGTTATGTATGTGCGAGCATAAAGTGCAGCAAACATATCTACATGTACGGTAATCTATTTATGGGCACCTATTAACTTTTCCTCTAACACGATGTTTGTTCGCTCATTGCTCGGTAACCAGGTGTATGCATAACATGCTTCTCCGCGGATATAGTATATACACTTAAAAATATTTCGAGGAACACTAAAAGTTTAAAATCGAATTTTTCAGTTTTTGCCCTATTGATCCGTTCCCGGATTTGAGAGAAAAGCGGATTTTGTTGCACAATATAGCTGGACTTTTTAGCTACCCGTCGGTATGTTCACCGTTGTAAAGTCCAACGTCGGTTTTCAACATATAGCTCCGATACCGAGTAAAATAAATAATCGGGGCTTATTACAAAATGTAGTTTGACCTTCTACCTATCTGACGGTATGGAAATCATTACACAGAGTGTGTCCCAAAAATAACCGAACTTTATATTTAAATAATACAACATACAGCGCCATCTATTGAAAATTTGCAACATTAAAAGATACATTCATCCATTTTCAAACGCAGATTTAAAAGTGACAGCCATTTCAATAAAAACAAAACTGTGCTAATAATTCAAAAATGAAATGGAACAAAGAGGAAATATAAAATTTCCGATACCGAGCAAAATACATAATCAGGGTTTATTACGAACTGTAGTTTGACCTTCTACCTATCTGACGGTATCCACAACATCCTTGTCCGCATATATTGTGAATACACTGAAAAATATTTCGATGAACACAAAAAGTGGAAAATCGATTTTTTTCCGTTTTTGCCCTACTGCTCCGTTCACGGACATAATAGAAAAGCGGGGTTTTCTGCACAGTATAGCTAGACTTTTTAGCTACCCTTCGGTATGTTCACCGTATGTAGTTTGCCTTTCTACTTATTTGACGGTATGCAATACATTATATACTGCACGCACTGCACATGCCTTTTTTTAAGTTCAAAAATGGTTTGTTGCATAGTGTAGCTGGACCTACCTATCCGGCGGTGTGCCTAACATGCTTGTCCGCGTTTATGGTATACGCACTTAAAAATATTTCGATGAACACAAAACAATTGAAAATCGAATTTTTTCAGTTTTTGACCTACTGATCCGTTCCCGGATATAATAGAAAAGCGGGGTTTTCTGCACAGTATAGCTAGACTTTTTAGCTACCCTTCGGTATGTTCACCGTATGTAGTTTGACTTTCTACTTATCTGACGGTATGCAATACATTATATACTGCACGCACTGCACATGCCTTTTTTTAAGTTCAAAAATGGTTTGTTGCATAGTGTAGCTGGACCTATCTATCCGGCGGTGTGCCTAACATGCTTGTCCGCGTATATGGTATACGCACTTAAATATATTTCGATGAACACAAAAAAATTGAAAATCGAATTTTTTCAGTTTTTGACCTACTGATCCGTTCCCATACGTAATAGAGAAGCGGAGTTTGTTGCACACTATAGCTGCACTATTTACATAATCGACGGTATATTAACCGTTATTTATCAATCATACCATAAAAGTTTTTTTTTGGTAAAAAAAAAGCATTAAAAAGTACACAATCGGTTTCCCACCCATAACTAGTTGCCGGGCTTGATAGGACTTGTTGCACATTGCACCTTGACCTTTACCTCTCCGGCGGTATGCAAATCATTACTTATATTTCATACTATACATGCTTTTTTTAAGTAGAAAGAAGTGCGCCATCAAAAACAGCATAAAAGCTCAACTTCGGTTTTCCACCTATAGCTCCGATACCGAGCAACATAAATAATCGGGGACGGTATGCAAATCATTATATGCTGCACGCACTGTACATGCCTATTTTTAAGTTCAAAAATGTTCAACATCGGTAAGCACAAAAAATGCATTATATGACTGCATGCGGGCCATCTATTATTTACCTATGTATGTTCGTTAATTCAAATAATGGCGCTGACATCTGCTACAGCAAGCGTGCCAAATGTGTATGTATGTGTGTTCGATAGTAGCAATATCACTAGCTAAACATTCGAGGCTAAGACAAAGAATATAATCTACACACCTACATAACTGATGAGAAACAGATTTCAGACTAACACTTATGTATGTATGTATTTCCAAAATAAAAAGAAGTGCACCATCAAAACGGCATTAAAGTTCAACATGATTTTTTCATCCTATAGCTCCGATAGCGAGCAACATAAATAATCGGTGTTTGTTACAAAATGTAGTTTGACCTTCTACCTATCCGACGGTATGCAAAACATTATATGCTGCAAGTACTGCACATGCCTTTTTTTAAGTACAAAAATGATCAACATCGGTAAGTACAAAAAAATGCATCATATGACTGCATGCGCGCCATCTATTTAGTTTCCTATATATGTTCGTTTATTCAAATTATGGTACTGACACATTGGCAATCGTGCCAATTGTGTATGAACGTTCAATAGTAGCTATACTTCTGGCCAAAAGTTGCTGTCACTAGCTAAAAGTTGGAAGTTAGGACAGAGCATATACATCTACACAACTACATAAGTGACGAGACACAGATGTCAGACTAAACATACATATGTATGTATGTATCTTCAAAATAGCCATATTGAGATTATTGTTATGTTGTGCGAGCATAAAATACAGCAAACATATATACATGTATGGTCATCTATTTATGGGCGCTTATTAACTTTTCCTCCCACACGATGTTCGTGGCTATCTCACTTGCCAAAAGTTGCTCTCACTAGCTAAAAGTTGGAAGTTAAGAAAGAGCATATACATCTACACACCTACATAAGTGACGAGATACAGATGTCGGACTATACATACATATGTATGTTGATCAATATATGTATGTGTGTTCATTAGCCATATTGAGATTAATGTTATATATGTGCGAGCATAAAGTCCAGCAAACATGTCTACATGTATGGTCATCTATTTATGGGCACCTATTAACTTTTCCTCTAACACGATGTTTGCTCGTCCCATTGCTCGGTAACCAGGTGTATGCATAACATGCTTGTCCGCGTATATACACTTAAAAATATTTCGATGAACACTAAAAGTGGAAAATAGAATTTTTCAGTTTTTGCCCTATTGTTCCGTTCCCGGACGGGATAGAAAAGCGGGGTTTGTTGCACAGTATAGCTGGACTTTTTATCCACCCGACAGTATATTAACCGTTATTATTTCCCCTTGCTGTACAATTTTTTTTTTTGTTAAAAAAAGTGTTAAAAAGTACACAATCGGTTTCCCACCCATAGCTCCGTTCCCGGGCGTGATAGGACTTGTTGTACCTTGACCTTGACTCTCTACCTATCCGGCGGTATTTATTTCATTAATTACATTTAATACCATACATGCTTTTTTAAGTAAAAAGAAGTATCCATCAAAAATAGCATACTAGTTCAACATCGGTTTTCAACCTATCGCTCAGATACCAAGCAGAATAAATTATCGGGGTTTGTTACAAAATGTAGTTCGACCTTCTACCTATCCGACGGTATGCAAATCATTATATGCTGCACGCACTGCATGCTTTTTTATGTTCAAAAATGTATCATATGACTGCATGCTCGGTAAGTACAAACAAATGCATGCGCGCCATCTATTTATTTACCTATGTGTGTTCGTTATTTCAAATAATGGTGCTGACACCTGCTACAGCAAGCGTGCCAATTGTGAATGACCGCTCAATAGTAGCTATATAGCTAGCCAAAAGTTGCTGTCTCTAGATAAAAGTTAGAAGTTAACACAGAGCATATACATCTACACACCTACATACGTGACGAGACACAGATGTCACACTATACACACATATGTATGTATCTCCATCATAACCGTATTCAGATTAGTGTTATGTATGTGCGAGCATAAAGTGCAGCAAACATATCTACATGTACGGTAATCTATTTATGGGCACCTATTAACTTTTCCTCTAACACGATGATTGTTCGCCCATTGCTCGGTAACCAGGTGTATACATAACATGCTTGTCCGCGGATATGGTATATACACTTAAAAATATTTCGAAGAACGCTAAAAGTGTAAAATCGAATTTTTCAGTTTTTGCCCTATTGATCCGTTCCCGGACTTGAGAGAAAAGCGGATTTTGTTGCACAGTATAGCTGGACTTTTTAGCTACCCGTCGGTATGTTCACCGTTATAAAGTCCAACGTCGGCTTTCAACATATAGCTCCGATACTGAGTAAAATAAATAATCGGGGTTTATTACAAAATGTAGTTTGATCTTCTACCTATCTGACGGTATGGAAATCATTACATAGAGTGTGTCCCAAAACTAACCGAACTTTATATTTAAATAATACAACATACAGCGCCATCTATTGAAAATTTGCAACATTAAAAAGATACATTCAACCATTTTCAAACGCACTTAACTTCATGTAAGTCGGACGACAGATGTAAAAGTGACAGCCATTTCAATAAAAACAAAACTGTGCTAATAATTCAAAAATAAAATGGAACAAAGAGGAAATATAAAATTTTGTGTAAATAGTATTTTCCATTAACAGTTTGACCGTCTGGAACAAATTCCTTGTGGACAATACCCTTTGAATCATAAAAAGTAATCAACATTGTCTTGATTTGAGACTTCTGAAAACACATCGTTGCACGGTATAGCTGGACTTTTTATCCACCCGACGGTATATTATCCGTTATTATTCCCTCATACTGTACAAGTTATTTTTTCTTTTATAAAAAGTTGTAAAAAGTTCACAACCGGTTTCCCACCCATAGCTCCGATCCCGGACTTCATATAACTTGTTGCACATTGCACCTTGACTCTCTTCCTATCCGGCGGTATGCATTTCATTATTTACATTTTATACTATACATGCTTTTTTTTTAAGTAAAAAGAAGTACACCATCAAAAACATCATAAAAGTTCAACATCGGTTTTCAACACAAAGCTCTGATAGCGAGCAAAATAAATAATCGGGCTTTGTTACAAAATGTAGTTTGACCTTCTAACTATCCGACGGTATATCATTACTTTCATTTCATACTATACATGTTTTTTTTTAAGTAAAACAGAAGTATACCTATCCGACGGTATTCAAATCTTTATATGCTGCACGCACTGCATGCTTTTTTTATGTTCAAACATGTATCATATGACTGCATGCGCGCCATCTATTTATTTACCTATGCATGTTCGTTAATTCAAATAATGGTGTTGACACCTGCTACAGCAAGTGTGCCAATTGTGTATAAGTGCTTAATAGTAGCTATATCACTAGCTAAAAGTTGGAAGTTAAGAGCATATACAGCTACACACCTACAAAGTGACGAGACACATTGAGATTAATGTAATGTATGTGCGAGCATAAAGTGCAGCAAACATGTCTACTTGTATGGTCATCTATATATGGGCGCTTATTAACTTTTCCTCCCACACGATGTTTGTTCGTCCTATTGCCACCCATAACTAGTTGCCGGGCTTGATAGGACTTGTTGCAAATTGTCTTTGACTGTCTACCTATTCGACGCTATATCATTACTTTCATTTCATACAATACATCCTTTTTTTAAGTAAAAAAGTAGTACCATTAAAAATAGCATAAAAGTTCAACATCGGTTTTCAACCTAAAGCTCCGATACCGAGCAAAAAAAATAATCGGGTTGATTACAAAATGTAGTTTGACCTTCTACCTATCTGACGGTATGCAAATCATTATATGCGGTAAGTACAAAAAATGCATCATATGACTGCAAGCGCGCCAACTATTTATTTACCTATGTGTGTTCGTTAATTCAAATAAAATGTTTCATATGACTGCATGCTCGCCATCTATTTATTTACCTTTGTATGTTCGTTAATTCAAATACTGGTGCTGACATCTGCTACATCAAGCGTGCCAATTGTGTATGAGCGTTCAATAGTAGCTACATCACTAGCTAGTTGGAAGTTAAGACAGAGCATATACTGCTACACACCTACATAAGTGACGAGACACAGATATTAGTGTTATGTTTGTGTGAGCATAAAGTGCAGCAAACATATCTACATGTATGGTCATCTATTTATGGGCGCTTATCAACTTTTCCTCCCGTACAATGTTTGTACGTACTATTGCTCGGTAACTAGGTGTTTTAGAAGAGTGTGAATTGTAGCATAGTGTAGCTGGACCTACCTATCCGGCGGTGTGCATAACATTCTTGTCCGCGTATATGGTACGCACTTAAAAATAATTCGATGAACGCAAAAAAGTTGTAAATCGAATTATTTCAGTTTTTGACCTACTGATCCGTTCCCAGACGTAATAGAAAAGCGGGGTTTGTCGCATACTATAGCTGCTCTATTTACCTAATCGACGGTATATTAACCGTTATTTTTCAATCATACTGTAAAAGTTTTTTTTTTGTTAAAAAAAGTATTAACACGTTCACGCCGGCGTGTACCACCGGTGGCTCGCACATGTCTGCCTGATCGGGCGGCGCGTACCACCGGTGGCTCGCACAGAATTGTCTCATCGGCCGGCGCGTACCACCGGTGGCTCGCTTATGATTGTACTACCAATCAGTGTGCATCACCAAACATAACTAATTCAATGGTACTAATAACAAAAATATAAGAAAATATTTCAATGATATAACATAAACATTTTTATTTAAGTTTTATTACACCGTTTTCCCGTGCGATAATCTTTCGTTGAAACATTTAGTTCGATCCCGTCTGATAGAACAAAAAGCTTTCTGCGCAACCGCCTGTGGGCGCGAAACGTGAATTGCAGCGCCGGCGTGAACGTGTTAAAGAGTACACAATCGGTTTCCCAATCATAACTAGTTGCAGGGCTTAAATGGACTTGTTGCACATTGCACCTTGACCTCTACCTATCCGGCGGTATGCAAATCATTGCTTATATTTCATACTATACATGCTTTTTTTAAGTAGAAAGAAGTGCGCCATCAAAAACAGCATAAAAGCACAACATCGGTTTTCCACCTATAGCTCCGATACCGAGCAAAATAAATTATCGGGGACTATTACGAAATGTAGTTTGACCTTCTACCTATCCGACGATATCTATAACAACCTTGTCCGCGTATATGGTATATAGTTTTCGGTGTGTACGAGTTATCGTACACTTTGAGGGCTTCAGAAAACTTTTTCTAAAGGAAACCTCAACCGATATGTAGTAGCAGAAAAAATAAAAGCTTCTTTACTAAGTACTTATTCTGAACTAAACTGTTTTCTTTATTAACTTCTTATTTATTCTTAAATTCTATGAAATAAGATACGCTTATGAATGTATGCATAATACATTACATGGAATGAGCTGACTCTTATGTATTTATTTGTTTGCTTGCATTCCGGAGTGAGTGATACTTCTATTTTTGTTTATTTTTATTATCGCGAGGAATATATGTACATATGGTATGTTAATCATAGTCGTCAGCGATTATGAAATATTTGACGGCTAGAGTTAATAGGATATGTCAATATATGACTCCTCCGCCCCTAAGTTCAATGGCCTCCATTGAATAATTAATTAAATTTCTCAAAGTTCACTCTGGTATGCTGCAATTAATTTATAAAATGTGGGTACAATTATATATTGATTATATAAATAAGTTCTTAGAAATAAATTTACTTTTCGCTTATATTATTGTCTGCTTTGGACCTAGCAATGGACCTACTCCCTCTGTTTTTTGTTTATCATTTAAGGCATTTTGTATTGATAATTTTACATTTGATAAGTTTACATTTGTGGTCTCATTTTTCTTATTATTCTTCTTGTATATTATATCTATCGCTAGAATTCCTATTGTTAATAACAATATTGTTACTTTATTTATTCCATAATTTATATTTTTGTGCCCCTTCTTTGTATTTATATATCTTGCTTCCTATTGTATTAGCATATTTTTGTTCTCCTATAATTTCAAAATGTTGACTATTAGGTAGTGTGTGTTATAGGTATTTTTATAGCTAAGAGTAGTGAGTCATCTTTATATGAGAGTAGCCCTGTCTCTATGTGTTTTAATTTATAGATGTCAATATTGAATCTTTCGATTTCCTTTGTTGATAGTATGCTAGGATGTAATATGTTATGTCTTGCTGAAGCTATATTATCCTGAATTTGTTCAATTTTGTTTTCTAAATATTTAAGTTTAAACATTTGATCGGAATAGAGCATGTGTTTCATAATTTTTTCATTTGATTCGTTTATTTTTTCAAAAGAGATACATAAAAAGAGACAGTAAAAATCTCTATTCTATTTTCTACTGTTCTTTTGAGTGTATTAATTGATTTATTAAAATTGTCGTGTATATATATTTGTTGATTTACCGCTCCTATTATGTTGTGGTTATTTTTATCTATTATTTCTAAGTGTTGTAATATGTTTTCCCTGTCTTCGTTGTCCATTGTCCCGAAAAGCCATTTATGTGTGGTCCCTATAATATTAATTAGTCCTCACGTTTCATTTTCTCTTCTATTGGCTTTTGTGTATTTATTTTCGCTTTTATAATTTTTATTTCCTCATATAACATTTCCCTGTCATTCCTGTCATATATTTTAAAATTAGTTTCTAAGTTATTTTCAATTTTATTTACAATTTCTTCGAATTCTTTAGGGTGTATTATATGTATAACTGTTGTCGTTTGGTTTACTATCTCTACTTCTCTGATCCTTATTTTTGCGTATCCCGTCTCATTCTCTAGTTTCTTTATTTGCAGGAGTGCGTTAATTGTCGTTATAATTGCTAGAATTATCGTGACTTTCGCCATTATGGTCCTGAAATTTAAATTTTCATTTAATTTGATTTTTATAAGCTTTCTTGAATTTATTATCTTTTGATATTAAATGGTTTACTTATCTATTATATTCAGATTGTCATTGTTATTTCCATCAGCATTAAAAATCCTTAAGTTTTCGCTTAGTGTAGAGTGTAATCTTTCGACATCTGAATTTCATGTTTTATTATAAGTGGTTGTTTAATGAGGTTTATTTTATTATCTTTTAAGAATTGTTTTATTAAGACTGTATCCAATTCATTGTCTGTTACTAGAGTTTCTGGTTTGCCTAAATATTGGATTCTTTCTTTTATGGCATTTATAATTGATATCCAAGTTCTGTCTTTTAATGACTTAGCTGTGCTAATAATTCAAAAATGAAATGGAACAAAGAGGAAATATAAAATTTTGTGTAAATAGTATTTTCCATTAACAGTTTGACCGTCTGGAACAAATTCCTTGTGGACAATACCCTTTGAATCATAAAAAGTAATCAACATTGTCTTGATTTGAGACTTCTGAAAACACATCGTTGCACGGTATAGCTGGACTTTTTATCCACCCGACGGTATATTATCCGTTATTATTCCCTCATACTGTACAAGTTATTTTTTCTTTTATAAAAAGTTGTAAAAAGTTCACAACCGGTTTCCCACCCATAGCTCCGATCCCGGACTTCATATAACTTGTTGCACATTGCACCTTGACTCTCTTCCTATCCGGCGGTATGCATTTCATTATTTACATTTTATACTATACATGCTTTTTTTTAAGTAAAAAGAAGTACACCATCAAAAACATCATAAAAGTTCAACATCGGTTTTCAACACAAAGCTCTGATAGCGAGCAAAATAAATAATCGGGCTTTGTTACAAAATGTAGTTTGACCTTCTAACTATCCGACGGTATATCATTACTTTCATTTCATACTATACATGTTTTTTTTTTTAAGTAAAACAGAAGTATACCTATCCGACGGTATTCAAATCTTTATATGCTGCACGCACTGCATGCTTTTTTTATGTTCAAACATGTATCATATGACTGCAAGCGCGCCATCTATTTATTTACCTATGCATGCTCGTTAATTCAAATAATGGTGTTGACACCTACTACAGCAAGTGTGCCAATTGTGTATAAGTGCTTAATAGTAGCTATATCACTAGCTAAAAGTTGGAAGTTAAGAGCATATACAGCTACACACCTACAAAGTGACGAGACACATTGAGATTAATGTAATGTATGTGCGAGCATAAAGTGCAGCAAACATGTCTACTTGTATGGTCATCTATATATGGGCGCTTATTAACTTTTCCTCCCACATGATGTTTGTTCGTCCTATTGCCACCCATAACTAGTTGCCGGGCTTGATAGGACTTGTTGCAAATTGTCTTTGACTGTCTACCTATTCGACGCTATATCATTACTTTCATTTCATACAATACATCCTTTTTTTAAGTAAAAAAGTAGTACCATTAAAAATAGCATAAAAGTTCAACATCGGTTTTCAACCTAAAGCTCCGATACCGAGCAAAAAAAATAATCGGGTTGATTACAAAATGTAGTTTGACCTTCTACCTATCTGACGGTATGCAAATCATTATATGCTGCAAGTACTGCACATGCCTTTTTTAAGTTCAAAAATGTTCAAAATCGGTAAGTACAAAAAATGCATCATATGACTGCAAGCGCGCCAACTATTTATTTACCTATGTGTGTTCGTTAATTCAAATAAAATGTTTCATATGACTGCATGCTCGCCATCTATTTATTTACCTTTGTATGTTCGTTAATTCAAATACTGGTGCTGACATCTGCTACATCAAGCGTGCCAATTGTGTATGAGCGTTCAATAGTAGCTACATCACTAGCTAGTTGGAAGTTAAGACAGAGCATATACTGCTACACACCTACATAAGTGACGAGACACAGATATTAGTGTTATGTTTGTGTGAGCATAAAGTGCAGCAAACATATCTACATGTATGGTCATCTATTTATGGGCGCTTATCAACTTTTCCTCCCGTACAATGTTTGTACGTACTATTGCTCGGTAACTAGGTGTTTTAGAAGAGTGTGAATTGTAGCATAGTGTAGCTGGACCTACCTATCCGGCGGTGTGCATAACATTCTTGTCCGCGTATATGGTACGCACTTAAAAATAATTCGATGAACGCAAAAAAGTTGTAAATCGAATTATTTCAGTTTTTGACCTACTGATCCGTTCCCAGACGTAATAGAAAAGCGGGGTTTGTCGCATACTATAGCTGCTCTATTTACCTAATCGACGGTATATTAACCGTTATTTTTCAATCATACTGTAAAAGTTTTTTTTTTGTTAAAAAAAGTATTAACACGTTCACGCCGGCGTGTACCACCGGTGGCTCGCACATGTCTGCCTGATCGGGCGGCGCGTACCACCGGTGGCTCGCACAGAATTGTCTCATCGGCCGGCGCGTACCACCGGTGGCTCGCTTATGATTGTACTACCAATCAGTGTGCATCACCAAACATAACTAATTCAATGGTACTAATAACAAAAATATAAGAAAATATTTCAATGATATAACATAAACATTTTTATTTAAGTTTTATTACACCGTTTTCCCGTGCGATAATCTTTCGTTGAAACATTTAGTTCGACCCCGTCTGATAGAACAAAAAGCTTTCTGCGCAACCGCCTGTGGGCGCGAAACGTGAATTGCAGCGCCGGCGTGAACGTGTTAAAGAGTACACAATCGGTTTCCCAATCATAACTAGTTGCAGGGCTTAAATGGACTTGTTGCACATTGCACCTTGACCTCTACCTATCCGGCGGTATGCAAATCATTGCTTATATTTCATACTATACATGCTTTTTTTAAGTAGAAAGAAGTGCGCCATCAAAAACAGCATAAAAGCTCAACATCGGTTTTCCACCTATAGCTCCGATACCGAGCAAAATAAATTATCGGGGACTATTTCGAAATGTAGTTTGACCTTCTACCTATCCGACGATATCTATAACAACCTTGTCCGCGTATATGGTATATAGTTTTCGGTGTGTACGAGTTATCGTACACTTTGAGGGCTTCAGAAAACTTTTTCTAAAGGAAACCTCAACCGATATGTAGTAGCAGAAAAAATAAAAGCTTCTTTACTAAGTACTTATTCTGAACTAAACTGTTTTCTTTATTAACTTCTTATTTATTCTTAAATTCTATGAAATAAGATACGCTTATGAATGTATGCATAATACATTCCATGGAATAAGCTGACTCTTATGTATTTATTTGTTTGCTTGCATTCCGGAGTGAGTGATACTTCTATTTTTGTTTATTTTTATTATCGCGAGGAATATATGTACATATGTTAATTATATTCGTCAGCGATTATGAAATATTTGACGGCTAAAGTTAATAGGATATGTCAATATATGACTCCTCCGCCCCTAAGTTCAATGGTCTCTATTGAATAATTAATTAAATTTCTCAAAGTTCACTCTGGTATGCTGCATTAATTTATAAAATATGGGTACAATTATTTATTGATTATAAATAAGTTCTTAGAAATAAATTTACTTTTTCGCTTATATTATTTTCTGCTTTGGACCTAGCAATGGACCTACTCTCTCTGTTTTTTGTTTATCATTTAAGGCATTTTGTATTGATAATTTTACATTTGATAAGTTTACATTTGTGGTCTCATTTTTCTTCTTGTATATTATATATATCGCTAGAATTCCTATTGTTAATAACAATATTGTTAGTATATTTATTCCATAATTTATATTTTTATGAACTTTTAGTTCTTCAAGCTTATTTACATTATTTTCTTGGGTTAATATTATTTCTGAGAAGTTAATTTTCCTTTTAAAATGCAATGCGTTATTTTCTTTTTCGGGGTAAATATATTTTTCTTCTACTATAACTTTTGTATTTTGGAAAGATTTATTTACTACCTCAATTTTACAATTATAAAAGTTTATTAACGCGTTCCTTTCGAGTATAATTTCTCTATTATCGCAATTTTGTTTTATTTCCGTTTTGTATGCATTTATTATTAAGATTGTGTCGTCTTCGATTTCTTCAATTGTTGTTTTATTGTTATATTCAAATTTGCATTGCTTGGATGAACATATGCCAAATTCTTTTAAATTTTTGAAATGTGCCCCTTATTTGTATTTATATATCTTGCTTCCTATTGTAATAGCATATTTTTGTTCTCCTATAATTTCAAAATGTTGACTATTAGGTAGTGGGGTTATTAGTGTTAATTGTGCCTTAATATGTGTTATAGGTATTTTTTATAGTCATCTTTATATGAGAGTAGCCATGTCTCTATGTGTTTTAATTTATAGATGTCAATATTGAATCTTTCGATTTCCTTTGTTGATAGTATGCTAGGATGTAATATGTTATGTCTTGCTGAAGCTATATTATCATGAATTTGTTCAATTTTGTTTTCTAAATGTTTAAGTTTAAAAATTTGATCGGAATAGAGCATGTGTTTCATAATTTTTTCATTTGATCCGTTTATTTTTTCAAAAGTGATACATAAAAAGAGATACTAGAAATCTCTATTCTATCATTTCCTATTGTTCTTTTGAGTGTATTAATTGATTTATTAAAATTGTCGTGTATATATCTTTGTTGATTTACCGCTCCTATTATGTTGTGGTTATTTTTATCTATTATTTCTAAGTGTTGTAATATGTTTTCCCTGTCTTCGTAGTCCATTGTCCCGAAAAGCCATTTATGTGTGGTCCCTATAATATTAATTAGTCCTCTACGTTTCCTTTTCTCTTCTATTGGCATTAATGTATTTATTTTCGCTTTTATAATTTTTATTTTATAACATTTAATTGTAGTTATAATTGCTAGAATTATCGTGATTTTCGCCATTATGGTCCTGAAATTTAAATTTTCGTTTAATTTGATTTTTATAAGCTTTCTTGAATTTATTATCTTTTGATATTAAATGGTTTCCTTCTCTATTATAATTACTTATTTTCTTATATATGGGTTGTGTTTTGCTAACTCTATAATTCTTTATATATTTATTCTGGAAATCTTGAATGTCTACTTTATTTTCTTTCCTATTAATATTATTTATTATATCTTCTTTCTGTTTTTGTAGATTTTCCGCAAAATGTTGTCAATTCTTGTTCCGGGAGAAGGTTATTTATGAGATCAATTGGTCTCTTTTTTATCGTAGAATGTATAGTGTTATTATACGCGGTTATTGCTTTGAATACTTTCTCCTTCAGATTGTCATTGTTATTTCCATCAGCATTAAAAATCCTTAAGTTTTCGCTTAGTGTAGTGTTTTATTATAAGTGGTTGTTAAATGAGGTTTATTGCATTATCTTTTAAGAATTGTTTTATTAAGACTGTATCCAACTCATTGTCTGTTACTAGAGTTTCTGGTATGCCTAAATATTGGATTCATTCTTTTATGGCGTTTATAATTGATATCCAAGTTCTGTCTTTTAATGATTTAGCTGTTGCGCATTTGGGTAATTTATCAATGCTTGTGAGGTAGATTACGCCTCTTTGTGGATACCAAATATCGAAATGAACAATTTCGTTATGTTTCTTTGGAGTGTCTGTAATATTTAAACTATGTTTCTGTCGAATTTCGCCTTATTACATATTTCGCAGTTATGAATTGTATTTGCTTTTGTATTTCCTTTTGTAACTTAGGGTAATAATGTGTTTTCCTTATTTCCTCTGTTATTTCGTTTATTCCTCTGTGATTATTTTCCAAGTGTTTATCTTCAATCAATGTTAAAAGTTCTCCTTTGTCTGTTATGTCTCTTAAAATGTTTGATTTCTTTATTTTTAGTTTAGCATTATTTGCGAAAAATTTTATATATAACTCTTTGTTACAAAATGTAGTTTGACCTTCTAACTATCCGACGGTATATCATTACTTTCATTTCATACTATACATGTTTTTTTTTTAAGTAAAACAGAAGTATACCTATCCGACGGTATTCAAATCTTTATATGCTGCACGCACTGCATGCTTTTTTTATGTTCAAACATGTATCATATGACTGCAAGCGCGCCATCTATTTATTTACCTATGCATGCTCGTTAATTCAAATAATGGTGTTGACACCTACTACAGCAAGTGTGCCAATTGTGTATAAGTGCTTAATAGTAGCTATATCACTAGCTAAAAGTTGGAAGTTAAGAGCATATACAGCTACACACCTACAAAGTGACGAGACACATTGAGATTAATGTAATGTATGTGCGAGCATAAAGTGCAGCAAACATGTCTACTTGTATGGTCATCTATATATGGGCGCTTATTAACTTTTCCTCCCACATGATGTTTGTTCGTCCTATTGCCACCCATAACTAGTTGCCGGGCTTGATAGGACTTGTTGCAAATTGTCTTTGACTGTCTACCTATTCGACGCTATATCATTACTTTCATTTCATACAATACATCCTTTTTTTAAGTAAAAAAGTAGTACCATTAAAAATAGCATAAAAGTTCAACATCGGTTTTCAACCTAAAGCTCCGATACCGAGCAAAAAAAATAATCGGGTTGATTACAAAATGTAGTTTGACCTTCTACCTATCTGACGGTATGCAAATCATTATATGCTGCAAGTACTGCACATGCCTTTTTTAAGTTCAAAAATGTTCAAAATCGGTAAGTACAAAAAATGCATCATATGACTGCAAGCGCGCCAACTATTTATTTACCTATGTGTGTTCGTTAATTCAAATAAAATGTTTCATATGACTGCATGCTCGCCATCTATTTATTTACCTTTGTATGTTCGTTAATTCAAATACTGGTGCTGACATCTGCTACATCAAGCGTGCCAATTGTGTATGAGCGTTCAATAGTAGCTACATCACTAGCTAGTTGGAAGTTAAGACAGAGCATATACTGCTACACACCTACATAAGTGACGAGACACAGATATTAGTGTTATGTTTGTGTGAGCATAAAGTGCAGCAAACATATCTACATGTATGGTCATCTATTTATGGGCGCTTATCAACTTTTCCTCCCGTACAATGTTTGTACGTACTATTGCTCGGTAACTAGGTGTTTTAGAAGAGTGTGAATTGTAGCATAGTGTAGCTGGACCTACCTATCCGGCGGTGTGCATAACATTCTTGTCCGCGTATATGGTACGCACTTAAAAATAATTCGATGAACGCAAAAAAGTTGTAAATCGAATTATTTCAGTTTTTGACCTACTGATCCGTTCCCAGACGTAATAGAAAAGCGGGGTTTGTCGCATACTATAGCTGCTCTATTTACCTAATCGACGGTATATTAACCGTTATTTTTCAATCATACTGTAAAAGTTTTTTTTTTGTTAAAAAAAGTATTAACACGTTCACGCCGGCGTGTACCACCGGTGGCTCGCACATGTCTGCCTGATCGGGCGGCGCGTACCACCGGTGGCTCGCACAGAATTGTCTCATCGGGCGGCGCGTACCACCGGTGGCTCGCATATGATTGTACTACCAATCAGTGTGCATCACCAAACATAACTAATTCAATGGTACTAATAACAAAAATATAAGAAAATATTTCAATGATATAACATAAACATTTTTATTTAAGTTTTATTACACCGTTTTCCCGTGCGATAATCTTTCGTTGAAACATTTAGTTCGATCCCGTCTGATAGAACAAAAAGCTTTCTGCGCAACCGCCTGTGGGCGCGAAACGTGAATTGCAGCGCCGGCGTGAACGTGTTAAAGAGTACACAATCGGTTTCCCAATCATAACTAGTTGCAGGGCTTAAATGGACTTGTTGCACATTGCACCTTGACCTCTACCTATCCGGCGGTATGCAAATCATTGCTTATATTTCATACTATACATGCTTTTTTTAAGTAGAAAGAAGTGCGCCATCAAAAACAGCATAAAAGCTCAACATCGGTTTTCCACCTATAGCTCCGATACCGAGCAAAATAAATTATCGGGGACTATTTCGAAATGTAGTTTGACCTTCTACCTATCCGACGATATCTAAAACAACCTTGTCCGCGTATATGGTATATAGTTTTCGGTGTGTACGAGTTATCGTACACTTTGAGGGCTTCAGAAAACTTTTTCTAAAGGAAACCTCAACCGATATGTAGTAGCAGAAAAAATAAAAGCTTCTTTACTAAGTACTTATTCTGAACTAAACTGTTTTCTTTATTAACTTCTTATTTATTCTTAAATTCTATGAAATAAGATACGCTTATGAATGTATGCATAATACATTCCATGGAATAAGCTGACTCTTATGTATTTATTTGTTTGCTTGCATTCCGGAGTGAGTGATACTTCTATTTTTGTTTATTTTTATTATCGCGAGGAATATATGTACATATGTTAATTATATTCGTCAGCGATTATGAAATATTTGACGGCTAAAGTTAATAGGATATGTCAATATATGACTCCTCCGCCCCTAAGTTCAATGGTCTCTATTGAATAATTAATTAAATTTCTCAAAGTTCACTCTGGTATGCTGCATTAATTTATAAAATATGGGTACAATTATTTATTGATTATAAATAAGTTCTTAGAAATAAATTTACTTTTTCGCTTATATTATTTTCTGCTTTGGACCTAGCAATGGACCTACTCTCTCTGTTTTTTGTTTATCATTTAAGGCATTTTGTATTGATAATTTTACATTTGATAAGTTTACATTTGTGGTCTCATTTTTCTTCTTGTATATTATATATATCGCTAGAATTCCTATTGTTAATAACAATATTGTTAGTATATTTATTCCATAATTTATATTTTTATGAACTTTTAGTTCTTCAAGCTTATTTACATTATTTTCTTGGGTTAATATTATTTCTGAGAAGTTAATTTTCCTTTTAAAATGCAATGCGTTATTTTCTTTTTCGGGGTAAATATATTTTTCTTCTACTATAACTTTTGTATTTTGGAAAGATTTATTTACTACCTCAATTTTACAATTATAAAAGTTTATTAACGCGTTCCTTTCGAGTATAATTTCTCTATTATCGCAATTTTGTTTTATTTCCGTTTTGTATGCATTTATTATTAAGATTGTGTCGTCTTCGATTTCTTCAATTGTTGTTTTATTGTTATATTCAAATTTGCATTGCTTGGATGAACATATGCCAAATTCTTTTAAATTTTTGAAATGTGCCCCTTATTTGTATTTATATATCTTGCTTCCTATTGTAATAGCATATTTTTGTTCTCCTATAATTTCAAAATGTTGACTATTAGGTAGTGGGGTTATTAGTGTTAATTGTGCCTTAATATGTGTTATAGGTATTTTTTATAGTCATCTTTATATGAGAGTAGCCATGTCTCTATGTGTTTTAATTTATAGATGTCAATATTGAATCTTTCGATTTCCTTTGTTGATAGTATGCTAGGATGTAATATGTTATGTCTTGCTGAAGCTATATTATCATGAATTTGTTCAATTTTGTTTTCTAAATGTTTAAGTTTAAAAATTTGATCGGAATAGAGCATGTGTTTCATAATTTTTTCATTTGATCCGTTTATTTTTTCAAAAGTGATACATAAAAAGAGATACTAGAAATCTCTATTCTATCATTTCCTATTGTTCTTTTGAGTGTATTAATTGATTTATTAAAATTGTCGTGTATATATCTTTGTTGATTTACCGCTCCTATTATGTTGTGGTTATTTTTATCTATTATTTCTAAGTGTTGTAATATGTTTTCCCTGTCTTCGTAGTCCATTGTCCCGAAAAGCCATTTATGTGTGGTCCCTATAATATTAATTAGTCCTCTACGTTTCCTTTTCTCTTCTATTGGCATTAATGTATTTATTTTCGCTTTTATAATTTTTATTTTATAACATTTAATTGTAGTTATAATTGCTAGAATTATCGTGATTTTCGCCATTATGGTCCTGAAATTTAAATTTTCGTTTAATTTGATTTTTATAAGCTTTCTTGAATTTATTATCTTTTGATATTAAATGTTTTCCTTCTCTATTATAATTACTTATTTTCTTATATATGGGTTGTGTTTTGCTAACTCTATAATTCTTTATATATTTATTCTGGAAATCTTGAATGTCTACTTTATTTTCTTTCCTATTAATATTATTTATTATATCTTCTTTCTGTTTTTGTAGATTTTCCGCAAAATGTTGTCAATTCTTGTTCCGGGAGAAGGTTATTTATGAGATCAATTGGTCTCTTTTTTATCGTAGAATGTATAGTGTTATTATACGCGGTTATTGCTTTGAATACTTTCTCCTTCAGATTGTCATTGTTATTTCCATCAGCATTAAAAATCCTTAAGTTTTCGCTTAGTGTAGTGTTTTATTATAAGTGGTTGTTAAATGAGGTTTATTTTACTATCTTTTAAGAATTGTTTTATTAAGGCTGTATCCAACTCATTGTCTGTTACTAGAGTTTCTGGTATGTCTAAATATTGGATTCTTTCTTTTATGGCGTTTATAATTGATATCCAAGTTCTGTCTTTTAATGATTTAGCTGTTGCGCATTTGGGTAATTTATCAATGCTTGTGAGGTAGATTACGCCTCTTTGTGGATACCAAATATCGAAATGAACAATTTCGTTATGTTTCTTTGGAGTGTCTGTAATATTTAAACTATGTTTCTGTCGAATTTCGCCTTATTACATATTTCGCAGTTATGAATTGTATTTGCTTTTGTATTTCCTTTTGTAACTTAGGGTAATAATGTGTTTTCCTTATTTCCTCTGTTATTTCGTTTATTCCTCTGTGATTATTTTCCAAGTGTTTATCTTCAATCAATGTTAAAAGTTCTCCTTTGTCTGTTATGTCTCTTAAAATGTTTGATTTCTTTATTTTTAGTTTAGCATTATTTGCGAAAAATTTTATATATAACTCTAGAAATTGTAAAAATAATTTGTCATCTGGGCAATAAACTACTACTAGTCCTTTTTCAGGTAAATTTTCTCGCATTAATTTTAAAATATCGATTTCAGGTGTCACATTTATTGTATTTCTTATTTTCTTCTTTATAATATTATTTTTGTTATTGTTTGTCTTTGCGCTCTTTGAAGTATGAGTTGGTTTTTAACTATGTTAATTGCGTTTTCAGTTATTTTTATGTAAGACGTACTGTCAGTTTCTGCACTGTGTACCGTATCAATGTCGTCATCATTGAACATTTAATTTATATTTACTCCCGCCGTGTTATTATTTTCATAGTTTAGTCTGCTTAGGCCATCCGCAATTACATTTTCTTTTCCCTTTATATAGTTGATATCGAAATCGAACTCAATTAACTTAATTTTCCATCTTTGGAGTTTAGCATTTGGTTCTTTTAAGTTGCTCAGCCAAATTAATGGTCTATGGTCCGTTTTGATTGTGAAATGTCGGCCAAACAAGTAAGGACGAAAATATTTCGTTGCCCAAACTATTGCGAGTAGCTCTTTTTCTATTGTGCTATAGTTTTTTTCATGTCCGTTTAGTGATCTACTTGCATAAGAGATAACTTTATCGGTTTGCAGTAATGCCGCTCCTAAAGCAAAGTTGCTGGCATCTGTCACTAGTGTGAAAGCTTTATTGAAGTCTGGGTGGATTAAAATTGGATCTGCTTTTATTAGCTCTTTTAGTTTATTAAATGCTTTTATATAGTCTTTATCATTATGATTTATTTTCATATCTTTCTTTAAATATTTGATAATGTGATGCCACTTTCGAGTAATCTTTAATAAATCTCCTGTAATATCCCGTAATTCCTAGAAATGCTTTAATCTCCTTAACGTTTTTTTGGAAGTATAATCTTTTCTATTGCTTCCAATTTCTCCGGGTTCGGTTTAATTCCTTCTTTTGTAATCATGTGGCCTAGGAATTTTGTCTCTTGCCTTAGAAAATTGCATTTATTTATTTGTATTTTTAGATTCTTCTCTTTTAATCTAAAGGGTGGTTAAATTTTCAAGGAAATTATTTAGGAAATTATTGAAATTTTATTTTATTATGATATATTGGTATTACCCAATTATGTATGTAACAAAATATCGGCAAAATGAGCGCCGCGACCTCGGCGGCACACCTCCATACGATGGTCCAAATTTTCGATGACGCTGAGGCATAATGGAGTTTCTATGCCGTTAATGTGCCGAATTATCTCATCCTTTAGCTCTTGAATTGTTGCTGGCTTATCGACGTACACCTTTTCTTTCAAATAACCCCAGAGAAAAAAAGTCCAACGGTGTCAAATCACATGATCTTGGGCGCCAATTGACATCGCCATTACGTGAGATAACACGTTATCATCTCACGATAGCGAACACCATTCACAGTAACTGCCTGACCGGCCTCATTTTGGAAAAAATACGGCCCGATGATGCCGCCAGCTCATAAACCGCACCAAACAGTCACTCTTTGTGGGTGCATTGGTTTTTCGACAATCACTCTTGGATTCTCATTCGCCCAAATGCGGCAATTCTGTTTATTGACGAATCCACTGAGGAGAAAATGTGCCTCATCACTGAAGATGATTTTCTTCGAAAATTTTCATAATAAGTCTGGATAACTTTAACACGTTGTTGGATTGTGTATCTCTCCATGGTTCAAATTGAGTAAGTTTGAAATAGAGAAATGTCAAATTAAATTCGGAAAAAAACTTGGCGTTCGACCTTCTACCTATCCGACGGTATGCAAATCATTATATGCTGCACGCACTGCATGCCTTTTCTATGTTCAAAAATGTATCATATGACTGCATGCTCGCCATCTATTTATTTACCTTTGTATGTTCGTTAATTCAAATACTGGTGCTGACATCTGCTACATCAAGCGTGCCAATTGTGTATGAGCGTTCAATAGTAGCTACATCACTAGCTAGTGCAGCAAACATATCTATTTATGGGCGCTTAACTTTTCCTCCCGTACAATGTTTGTACGTACGGTAACTAGGTGTTTTAGAAGAGTGCGAATTGTTGCATAGTGTAGCTGGACCTACCTATCCGGCGGTGTGCATAACATGCTTGTCCGCGTATATGGTATACGCACTTAAAAATAATTCGATGAACACAAAAATGATGAAAATCGATTTTTTTCAGTTTTTGACCTACTGATCCGTTCCCAGACGTAATAGAAAAGCGGGGTTTGTCGCATACTATAGCTGCACTATTTACCTAATCGACGGTATATTAACCGGTAGTTTTCAATCATACTGTAAAAGTTTTTTTTTTTTGGTAAAAAAGTATTAAAAAGTACACAACCAGTTTCCCACCCATAACTAGTTGCCGGGCTTGATAGGACTTGTTGCACATTGCACCTTGACCTCTACCTATCCGGCGGTATGCAAATCATTGCTTATATTTCATACTATACATGCTTTTTTTAAGTAGAAAGAAGTGCGCCATCAAAGACAGCATAAAAGCTCAACATCGGTTTTCCACCTATAGCTCCGATACCGAGCAAAATAAATAATCGGGGACTATTACGAAATGTAGTTTGACCTTCTACCTATCTTACGATATCCATAACAACCTTGTCCGCGTATATGGTATATAGTTTTCGGTGTGTTCGAGTTATCAACCGATATGTAGTAGCAGAAAAAATAAAAGCTTCTTTACTGAGTACTTATTCTGAACTAAACTGTTTTCTTATTAACTTCTTATTTATTCTTAAATTCTATGAAATAAGATACGCTTATGAATTTATGCATAATACATTCCATGGAATAAGCTGACTCTTATGTATTTATTTGTTTGCGTGCATTCCGGAGTGAGTGACACTTCTATTTTTGTTTATTTTTATTATCGCGAGGAATATATGTACATATGTTAATTATATTCGTCAGCGATTATGAAATATTTGCGCTAAAGTTAATAGGATAGTCAATATATGACTCCTCCGCCCCTAAGTTCAATGGTCTCTATTGAATAATTAATTAAATTTCTCAAAGTTCACTCTGGTATGCTGCAATTAATTTATAAAATATGGGTACAATTATTTATTGATTATAAATAAGTTCTTAGAAATAAATTTACTTTTTCGCTTATATTATTGTCTGCTTTAGACCTAGCAATGGACCTACTCTCTCTGTTTTTTGTTTATCAGTTAAGGCATTTTGTATTGATAATTTTACATTTGATAAGTTTACATTTGTGGTCTCATTTTTCTTATTTTTCTTCTTGTATATTATATATATCGCTAGAATTCCTATTGTTAATAACAATATTGTTAGTATATTTATTCCATAATTTATATTTTTATGAACTTTTAGTTCTTCAAAATGCAATGCGTTATTTTCTTTTTCGGGGTAAATATATTTTTCTTCTACTATAACTTTTGTATTTTGGAAAGATTTATTTACTACCTCAATTTTACAATTATAAAAGTTTATTAACGCGTTCCTTTCGAGAATAATTTCTCTATTATCGCAATTTTGTTTTATGTCCGTTTTGTATGCATTTATTATTAAGATTGTGTCGTCTTCGATTTCTTCAATTGTTGTTTTATTGTTATATTCAAATTTGCATTGCTTGGATGAACATATGCCAAATTCTTTTAAATTTTTGAAATGTGCCCCTTATTTGTATTTTTATATCTTGCTTCCTATTGTAATAGCATATTTTTGTTATCCTATAATTTCAAAATGTTGGGTATTAGGTAGTGGGGTTATTAGTGTTAATTGTGCCTTAATATGTGTTATAGGTATTTTTATAGCTAAGAGTAGTGAGTCATCTTTATAGGAGAGTAGCCCTGCCTCTATGTGTTTTAATTTATAGATGTCTATATTGAATCTTTCGATTTCCTTTGTTGATAGTATGCTAGGATGTAATATGTTATGTCTTGCTGAAGCTATATTATCCTGAATTTGTTCAATTTTGTTTTCTAAATGTTTAAGTTTAAACATTTGATCGGAATAGAGCATGTGTTTCATAATTTTTTCATTTGATCCGTTTATTTTTTCAAAAGTGATACATAAAAAGAGATACTAAAAATCTCTATTCTATCATTTCCTATTGTTCTTTTGAGTGTATTAATTGATTTATTAAAATTGTCGTTTATATATATTTGTTGATTTACCGCTCCTATTATGTTGTGGTTATTTTTATCTATTATTTCTAAGTGTTGTAATATGTTTTCCCTGTCTTCGTTGTCCATTGTGCCGAAAAGCCATTTATGTGTGGTCCCTATAATATTAATTAGTCCTCTACGTTTCCTTTTCTCTTCTATTGGCATTAATGTATTTATTTTCGCTTTTATAATTTTTATTTTATAACACTTCCCTGTCATTCCTCTCATATATTTTAAAATTAGTTTCTAAGTTATTTTCAATTTTATTTACAATTTCTTCGAATTCTTTAGGGTGTATTATATGTATAACTGTTGTCGTTTGGTTTACTATCTCTACTTCTCTGATCCTTATTTTTGCGTATCCCGTCTCATTCTCTAGTTTCTTTATTTGCAGGAGTGCGTTAATTGTCGTTATAATTGCTAGAATTATCGTGATTTTCGCCATTATGGTCCTGAAATTTAAATTTTCGATTAATTTGATTTTTATAAGCTTTCTTGAATTTATTATTTTTTGATATTAAATGTTTTCCTTCTCTATTATAATTACTTATTTTCTTATATATGGGTTGTGTTTTGCTAACTCTATAATTCTTTATATATTTATTCTGGAATCTTGAATGTCTACTCTATTTTCTTTCCTTTTAATATTATTTATTATATCTTCTTTCTGTTTTTGTAGATTTTCCGCAAATTTTGTCAATTCTTGTTCCGGGAGAAGGTTATTTATGAGATCAATTAGTATCTTTTTTATTGTAGAATGTATAGTGTTATTATAAGCGGTTATTGCTTTGAATACTTTCTCCTTCAGATTGTCATTGTTATTTCCATCAGCATTAAAAATGTGTGAGCATAAAGTGCAGCAAACATATCTACATGTATGTTCATCTATTTATGTGCGCTTATTAACTTTTCCTCCCGTACAATGTTTGTACGTACTATTGCTCGGTAACTAGGTGTTTTAGAAGAGTGCGAATTGTTGCATAGTGTAGCTGGACCTACCTATCCGGCGGTGTGCATAACATTCTTTTCCGCGTATATGGTATACGCACTTAAAAATAATTCGATGAACACAAAAAAGTTGAAAATCGAATTTTTTCAGTTTTTGACCTACTGATCCGTTCCCAGACGTAATAGAAAAGCGGGGTTTGTCGCATACTATAGCTGCACTATTTACCGAATCGAGGGTATATTAACCGTTATTTTTCAATCATACTGTAAACGTTTTTTTTTTGTTAAAAAAAAGTATTAAAGAGTACACAATCGGTTTCCCACCCATAAGTAGTTGCCGGGCTTGATAGGACTCGTTGCACATTGCACCTTGACCTCTACCTATCCGGCGGTATGCAAATCATTGCTATATTTCATACTATACATGCTTTTTTTAAGTAGAAAGAAGTGCGCCATTAAAGACAGCATAAAAGCTCAACATCGGTTTTCCACCTATAGCTCCGATACCGAGCAAAATAAATAATCATGGACTATTACGAAATGTAGTTTGACCTTCTACCTATCTTACGATATCCATAACAACCTTGTCCGCGTATATGGTATATAGTTTTCGGTGTGTTCGAGTTATCAACCGATATGTAGTAGCAGAAAAAATAAAAGCTTCTTTACTGAGTACTTATTCTGAACTAAACTGTTTTCTTATTAACTTCTTATTTATTCTTAAATTCTATGAAATAAGATACGCTTATGAATGTATGCATAATACATTCCATGGAATAAGCTGACTCTTATGTATTTATTTGTTTGCGTGCATTCCGGAGTGAGTGACACTTCTATTTTTGTTTATTTTTATTATCGCGAGGAATATATGTACATATGTTAATTATATTCGTCAGCGATTATGAAATATTTGCGCTAAAGTTAATAGGATAGTCAATATATGACTCCTCCGCCCCTAAGTTCAATGGTCTCTATTGAATAATTAATTAAATTTCTCAAAGTTCACTCTGGTATGCTGCAATTAATTTATAAAATATGGGTACAATTATTTATTGATTATAAATAAGTTCTTAGAAATAAATTTACTTTTTCGCTTATATTATTGTCTGCTTTAGACCTAGCAATGGACCTACTCTCTCTGTTTTTTGTTTATCAGTTAAGGCATTTTGTATTGATAATTTTACATTTGATAAGTTTACATTTGTGGTCTCATTTTTCTTATTTTTCTTCTTGTATATTATATATATCGCTAGAATTCCTATTGTTAATAACAATATTGTTAGTATATTTATTCCATAATTTATATTTTTATGAACTTTTAGTTCTTCAAAATGCAATGCGTTATTTTCTTTTTCGGGGTAAATATATTTTTCTTCTACTATAACTTTTGTATTTTGGAAAGATTTATTTACTACCTCAATTTTACAATTATAAAAGTTTATTAACGCGTTCCTTTCGAGTATAATTTCTCTATTATCGCAATTTTGTTTTATGTCCGTTTTGTATGCATTTATTATTAAGATTGTGTCGTCTTCGATTTCTTCAATTGTTGTTTTATTGTTATATTCAAATTTGCATTGCTTGGATGAACATATGCCAAATTCTTTTAAATTTTTGAAATGTGCCCCTTATTTGTATTTATATATCTTGCTTCCTATTGTAATAGCATATTTTTGTTATCCTATAATTTCAAAATGTTGGCTATTAGGTAGTGGGGTTATTAGTGTTAATTGTGCCTTAATATGTGTTATAGGTATTTTTATAGCTAAGAGTAGTGAGTCATCTTTATAGGAGAGTAGCCCTGTCTCTATGTGTTTTAATTTATAGATGTCAATATTGCATCTTTCGATTTCCTTTGTTGATAGTATGCTAGGATGTAATATGTTATGTCTTGCTGAAGCTATATTATCCTGAATTTGTTCAATTTTGTTTTCTAAATGTTTAAGTTTAAACATTTGATCGGAATAGAGCATGTGTTTCATAATTTTTTCATTTGATCCGTTTATTTTTTCAAAAGTGATACATAAAAAGAGATACTAAAAATCTCTATTCTATCATTTCCTATTGTTCTTTTGAGTGTATTAATTGATTTATTAAAATTGTCGTTTATATATATTTGTTGATTTACCGCTCCTATTATGTTGTGGTTATTTTTATCTATTATTTCTAAGTGTTGTAATATGTTTTCCCTGTCTTCGTTGTCCATTGTGCCGAAAAGCCATTTATGTGTGGTCCCTATAATATTAATTAGTCCTCTACGTTTCCTTTTCTCTTCTATTGGCATTAATGTATTTATTTTCGCTTTTATAATTTTTATTTTATAACATTTCCCTGTCATTCCTGTCATATATTTTAAAATTAGTTTCTAAGTTATTTTCAATTTTATTTACAATTTCTTCGAATTCTTTAGGGTGTATTATATGTATAACTGTTGTCGTTTGGTTTACTATCTCTACTTCTCTGATCCTTATTTTTGCGTATCCCGTCTCATTTTCTAGTTTCTTTATTTGCAGGAGTGCGTTAATTGTCGTTATAATTGCTAGAATTATCGTGATTTTCGCCATTATGGTCCTGAAATTTAAATTTTCGTTTAATTTGATTTTTATAAGCTTTCTTGAATTTATTATTTTTTGATATTAAATGTTTTCCTTCTCTATTATAATTACTTATTTTCTTATATATGGGTTGTGTTTTGCTAACTCTATAATTCTTTATATATTTATTCTGGAATCTTGAATGTCTACTCTATTTTCTTTCCTTTTAATATTATTTATTATATCTTCTTTCTGTTTTTGTAGATTTTCCGCAAATTTTGTCAATTCTTGTTCCGGGAGAAGGTTATTTATGAGATCAATTAGTATCTTTTTTATTGTAGAATGTATAGTGTTATTATAAGCGGTTATTGCTTTGAATACTTTCTCCATCAGCATTAAAAATGTGTGAGCATAAAGTGCAGCAAACATATCTACATGTATGTTCATCTATTTATGTGCGCTTATTAACTTTTCCTCCCGTACAATGTTTGTACGTACTATTGCTCGGTAACTAGGTGTTTTAGAAGAGTGCGAATTGTTGCATAGTGTAGCTGGACCTACCTATCCGGCGGTGTGCATAACATTCTTTTCCGCGTATATGGTATACGCACTTAAAAATAATTCGATGAACACAAAAAAGTTGAAAATCGAATTTTTTCAGTTTTTGACCTACTGATCCGTTCCCAGACGTAATAGAAAAGCGGGGTTTGTCGCATACTATAGCTGCACTATTTACCGAATCGAGGGTATATTAACCGTTATTTTTCAATCATACTGTAAACGTTTTTTTTTTGTTAAAAAAAAGTATTAAAGAGTACACAATCGGTTTCCCACCCATAAGTAGTTGCCGGGCTTGATAGGACTCGTTGCACATTGCACCTTGACCTCTACCTATCCGGCGGTATGCAAATCATTGCTATATTTCATACTATACATGCTTTTTTTAAGTAGAAAGAAGTGCGCCATCAAAAACAGCATAAAAGCTCAACATCGGTTTTCCACTATTACGAAATGTAGTTTGACCTTCTACCTATCTTACGATATCCATAACAACCTTGTCCGCGTATATGGTATATAGTTTTCGGTGTGTTCGAGTTATCAACCGATATGTAGTAGCAGAAAAAATAAAAGCTTCTTTACTGAGTACTTATTCTGAACTAAACTGTTTTCTTATTAACTTCTTATTTATTCTTAAATTCTATGAAATAAGATACGCTTATGAATGTATGCATAATACATTCCATGTAATAAGCTGACTCTTATGTATTTATTTGTTTGCGTGCATTCCGGAGTGAGTGACACTTCTATTTTTGTTTATTTTTATTATCGCGAGGAATATATGTACATATGTTAATTATATTCGTCAGCGATTATGAAATATTTGCGCTAAAGTTAATAGGATAGTCAATATATGACTCCTCCGCCCCTAAGTTCAATGGTCTCTATTGAATAATTAATTAAATTTCTCAAAGTTCACTCTGGTATGCTGCAATTAATTTATAAAATATGGGTACAATTATTTATTGATTATAAATAAGTTCTTAGAAATAAATTTACTTTTTCGCTTATATTATTGTCTGCTTTAGACCTAGCAATGGACCTACTCTCTCTGTTTTTTGTTTATCAGTTAAGGCATTTTGTATTGATAATTTTACATTTGATAAGTTTACATTTGTGGTCTCATTTTTCTTATTTTTCTTCTTGTATATTATATATATCGCTAGAATTCCTATTGTTAATAACAATATTGTTAGTATATTTATTCCATAATTTATATTTTTATGAACTTTTAGTTCTTCAAAATGCAATGCGTTATTTTCTTTTTCGGGGTAAATATATTTTTCTTCTACTATAACTTTTGTATTTTGGAAAGATTTATTTACTACCTCAATTTTACAATTATAAAAGTTTATTAACGTGTTCCTTTCGAGTATAATTTCTCTATTATCGCAATTTTGTTTTATGTCCGTTTTGTATGCATTTATTATTAAGATTGTGTCGTCTTCGATTTCTTCAATTGTTGTTTTATTGTTATATTCAAATTTGCATTGCTTGGATGAACATATGCCAAATTCTTTTAAATTTTTGAAATGTGCCCCTTATTTGTATTTATATATCTTGCTTCCTATTGTAATAGCATATTTTTGTTATCCTATAATTTCAAAATGTTGGCTATTAGGTAGTGGGGTTATTAGTGTTAATTGTGCCTTAATATGTGTTATAGGTATTTTTATAGCTAAGAGTAGTGAGTCATCTTTATAGGAGAGTAGCCCTGTCTCTATGTGTTTTAATTTATAGATGTCAATATTGAATCTTTCGATTTCCTTTGTTGATAGTATGCTAGGATGTAATATGTTATGTCTTGCTGAAGCTATATTATCCTGAATTTGTTCAATTTTGTTTTCTAAATGTTTAAGTTTAAACATTTGATCGGAATAGAGCATGTGTTTCATAATTTTTTCATTTGATCCGTTTATTTTTTCAAAAGTGATACATAAAAAGAGATACTAAAAATCTCTATTCTATCATTTCCTATTGTTCTTTTGAGTGTATTAATTGATTTATTAAAATTGTCGTTTATATATATTTGTTGATTTACCGCTCCTATTATGTTGTGGTTATTTTTATCTATTATTTCTAAGTGTTGTAATATGTTTTCCCTGTCTTCGTTGTCCATTGTGCCGAAAAGCCATTTATGTGTGGTCCCTATAATATTAATTAGTCCTCTACGTTTCCTTTTCTCTTCTATTGGCATTAATGTATTTATTTTCGCTTTTATAATTTTTATTTTATAACATTTCCCTGTCATTCCTGTCATATATTTTAAAATTAGTTTCTAAGTTATTTTCAATTTTATTTACAATTTCTTCGAATTCTTTAGGGTGTATTATATGTATAACTGTTGTCGTTTGGTTTACTATCTCTACTTCTCTGATCCTTATTTTTGCGTATCCCGTCTCATTTTCTAGTTTCTTTATTTGCAGGAGTGCGTTAATTGTCGTTATAATTGCTAGAATTATCGTGATTTTCGCCATTATGGTCCTGAAATTTAAATTTTCGTTTAATTTGATTTTTATAAGCTTTCTTGAATTTATTATTTTTTGATATTAAATGTTTTCCTTCTCTATTATAATTACTTATTTTCTTATATATGGGTTGTGGAATCTGGAATCTTGAATGTCTACTCTATTTTCTTTCTCTTTAATATTATTTATTATATCTTCTTTCTGTTTTTGTAGATTTTCCGCAAATTTTGTCAATTCTTGTTCCGGGAGAAGGTTATTTATGAGATCAATTAGTATCTTTTTTATTGTAGAATGTATAGTGTTATTATAAGCGGTTATTGCTTTGAATACTTTCTCCTTCAGATTGTCATTGTTATTTCCATCAGCATTAAAAATGTGTGAGCATAAAGTGCAGCAAACATATCTACATGTATGTTTATCTATTTATGTGCGCTTATTAACTTTTCCTCCCGTACAATGTTTGTACGTACTATTGCTCGGTAACTAGGTGTTTTAGAAGAGTGCGAATTGTTGCATAGTGTAGCTGGACCTACCTATCCGGCGGTGTGCATAACATTCTTTTCCGCGTATATGGTATACGCACTTAAAAATAATTCGATGAACACAAAAAAGTTGAAAATCGAATTTTTTCAGTTTTTGACCTACTGATCCGTTCCCAGACGTAATAGAAAAGCGGGGTTTGTCGCATACTATAGCTGCACTATTTACCGAATCGAGGGTATATTAACCGTTATTTTTCAATCATACTGTAAACGTTTTTTTTTTGTTAAAAAAAAGTATTAAAGAGTACACAATCGGTTTCCCACCCATAAGTAGTTGCCGTGCTTGATAGGACTCGTTGCACATTGCACCTTGACCTCTACCTATCCGGCGGTATGCAAATCATTGCTATATTTCATACTATACATGCTTTTTTTAAGTAGAAAGAAGTGCGCCATCAAAAACAGCATAAAAGCTCAACATCGGTTTTCCACTATTACGAAATGTAGTTTGACCTTCTACCTATCTTACGATATCCATAACAACCTTGTCCGCGTATATGGTATATAGTTTTCGGTGTGTTCGAGTTATCAACCGATATGTAGTAGCAGAAAAAATAAAAGCTTCTTTACTGAGTACTTATTCTGAACTAAACTGTTTTCTTATTAACTTCTTATTTATTCTTAAATTCTATGAAATAAGATACGCTTATGAATGTATGCATAATACTGTCATATATTTTAAAATATATTTCCTTTGTTGATAGTATGCTAGGATGTAATATGTTATGTCTTGCTGAAGCTATATTATCCTGAATTTGTTCAATTTTGTTTTCTAAATGTTTAAGTTTAAACATTTGATCGGAATAGAGCATGTGTTTCATAATTTTTTCATTTGATCCGTTTATTTTTTCAAAAGTGATACATAAAAAGAGATACTAAAAATCTCTATTCTATCATTTCCTATTGTTCTTTTGAGTGTATTAATTGATTTATTAAAATTGTCGTTTATATATATTTGTTGATTTACCGCTCCTATTATGTTGTGGTTATTTTTATCTATTATTTCTAAGTGTTGAAATATGTTTTCCCTGTCTTCGTTGTCCATTGTGCCGAAAAGCCATTTATGTGTGGTCCCTATAATATTAATTAGTCCTCTACGTTTCCTTTTCTCTTCTATTGGCATTAATGTATTTATTTTCGCTTTTATAATTTTTATTTTATAACATTTCCCTGTCATTCCTGTCATATATTTTAAAATTAGTTTCTAAGTTATTTTCAATTTTATTTACAATTTCTTCGAATTCTTTAGGGTGTATTATATGTATAACTGTTGTCGTTTGGTTTACTATCTCTACTTCTCTGATCCTTATTTTTGCGTATCCCGTCTCATTTTCTAGTTTCTTTATTTGCAGGAGTGCGTTAATTGTCGTTATAATTGCTAGAATTATCGTGATTTTCGCCATTATGGTCCTGAAATTTAAATTTTCGTTTAATTTGATTTTTATAAGCTTTCTTGAATTTATTATTTTTTGATATTAAATGTTTTCCTTCTCTATTATAATTACTTATTTTCTTATATATGGGTTGTGGAATCTGGAATCTTGAATGTCTACTCTATTTTCTTTCTCTTTAATATTATTTATTATATCTTCTTTCTGTTTTTGTAGATTTTCCGCAAATTTTGTCAATTCTTGTTCCGGGAGAAGGTTATTTATGAGATCAATTAGTATCTTTTTTATTGTAGAATGTATAGTGTTATTATAAGCGGTTATTGCTTTGAATACTTTCTCCTTCAGATTGTCATTGTTATTTCCATCAGCATTAAAAATGTGTGAGCATAAAGTGCAGCAAACATATCTACATGTATGTTTATCTATTTATGTGCGCTTATTAACTTTTCCTCCCGTACAATGTTTGTACGTACTATTGCTCGGTAACTAGGTGTTTTAGAAGAGTGCGAATTGTTGCATAGTGTAGCTGGACCTACCTATCCGGCGGTGTGCATAACATTCTTTTCCGCGTATATGCACTTAAAAATAATTCGATGAACACAAAAAAGTTGAAAATCGAATTTTTTCAGTTTTTGACCTACTGATCCGTTCCCAGACGTAATAGAAAAGCGGGGTTTGTCGCATACTATAGCTGCACTATTTACCGAATCGAGGGTATATTAACCGTTATTTTTCAATCATACTGTAAACGTTTTTTTTTTGTTAAAAAAAAGTATTAAAGAGTACACAATCGGTTTCCCACCCATAAGTAGTTGCCGGGCTTGATAGGACTCGTTGCACATTGCACCTTGACCTCTACCTATCCGGCGGTATGCAAATCATTGCTATATTTCATACTATACATGCTTTTTTTAAGTAGAAAGAAGTGCGCCATCAAAAACAGCATAAAAGCTCAACATCGGTTTTCCACTATTACGAAATGTAGTTTGACCTTCTACCTATCTTACGATATCCATAACAACCTTGTCCGCGTATATGGTATATAGTTTTCGGTGTGTTCGAGTTATCAACCGATATGTAGTAGCAGAAAAAATAAAAGCTTCTTTACTGAGTACTTATTCTGAACTAAACTGTTTTCTTATTAACTTCTTATTTATTCTTAAATTCTATGAAATAAGATACGCTTATGAATGTATGCATAATACATTCCATGGAATAAGCTGACTCTTATGTATTTATTTGTTTGCGTGCATTCCGGAGTGAGTGACACTTCTATTTTTGTTTATTTTTATTATCGCGAGGAATATATGTACATATGTTAATTATATTCGTCAGCGATTATGAAATATTTGCGCTAAAGTTAATAGGATAGTCAATATATGACTCCTCCGCCCCTAAGTTCAATGGTCTCTATTGAATAATTAATTAAATTTCTCAAAGTTCACTCTGGTATGCTGTATGCTGTATGGATGTATTGATAATTTTACATTTGATAAGTTTACATTTGTGGTCTCATTTTTCTTATTTTTCTTCTTGTATATTATATATATCGCTAGAATTCCATTGTTAATAACAATATTGTTAGTATATTTATTCCATAATTTATATTTTTATGAACTTTTAGTTCCTCAAAATGCAATGCGTTATTTTCTTTTTCGGGGTAAATATATTTTTCTTCTACTATAACTTTTGTATTTTGGAAAGATTTTTTACTACCTCAATTTTACAATTATAAAAGTTTATTAATGCGTTCCTTTCGAGTATAATTTCTCTATTATCGCAATTTTGTTTTATTTCCGTTTTGTATGCATTTATTATTAAGATTGTGTCGTCTTCGATTTCTTCAATTGTTGTTTTATTGTTATATTCAAATTTGCATTGCTTGGATGAACATATGCCAAATTCTTTTAAATTTTTGAAATGTGCCCCTTATTTGTATTTATATATCTTGCTTCCTATTGTAATAGCATATTTTTGTTATCCTATAATTTCAAAATGTTGGCTATTAGGTAGTGGGGTTATTAGTGTTAATTGTGCCTTAATATGTGTTATAGGTATTTTTATAGCTAAGAGTAGTGAGTCATCTTTATAGGAGAGTAGCCCTGTCTCTATGTGTTTTAATTTATAGATGTCAATATTGAATCTTTCGATTTCCTTTGTTGATAGTATGCTAGGATGTAATATGTTATGTCTTGCTGAAGCTATATTATCCTGAATTTGTTCAATTTTGTTTTCTAAATGTTTAAGTTTAAACATTTGATCGGAATAGAGCATGTGTTTCATAATTTTTTCATTTGATCCGTTTATTTTTTCAAAAGTGATACATAAAAAGAGATACTAAAAATCTCTATTCTATCATTTCCTATTGTTCTTTTGAGTGTATTAATTGATTTATTAAAATTGTCGTTTATATATATTTGTTGATTTACCGCTCCTATTATGTTGTGGTTATTTTTATCTATTATTTCTAAGTGTTGTAATATGTTTTCCCTGTCTTCGTTGTCCATTGTGCCGAAAAGCCATTTATGTGTGGTCCCTATAATATTAATTAGTCCTCTACGTTTCCTTTTCTCTTCTATTGGCATTAATGTATTTATTTTCGCTTTTATAATTTTTATTTTATAACATTTCCCTGTCATTCCTGTCATATATTTTAAAATTAGTTTCTAAGTTATTTTCAATTTTATTTACAATTTCTTCGAATTCTTTAGGGTGTATTATATGTATAACTGTTGTCGTTTGGTTTACTATCTCTACTTCTCTGATCCTTATTTTTGCGTATCCCGTCTCATTTTCTAGTTTCTTTATTTGCAGGAGTGCGTTAATTGTCGTTATAATTGCTAGAATTATCGTGATTTTCGCCATTATGGTCCTGAAATTTAAATTTTCGTTTAATTTGATTTTTATAAGCTTTCTTGAATTTATTATTTTTTGATATTAAATGTTTTCCTTCTCTATTATAATTACTTATTTTCTTATATATGGGTTGTGTTTTGCTAACTCTATAATTCTTTATATATTTATTCTGGAATCTTGAATGTCTACTCTATTTTCTTTCCTTTTAATATTATTTATTATATCTTCTTTCTGTTTTTGTAGATTTTCCGCAAATTTTGTCAATTCTTGTTCCGGGAGAAGGTTATTTATGAGATCAATTAGTATCTTTTTTATTGTAGAATGTATAGTGTTATTATAAGCGGTTATTGCTTTGAATACTTTCTCCTTCAGATTGTCATTGTTATTTCCATCAGCATTAAAAATGTGTGAGCATAAAGTGCAGCAAACATATCTACATGTATGTTTATCTATTTATGTGCGCTTATTAACTTTTCCTCCCGTACAATGTTTGTACGTACTATTGCTCGGTAACTAGGTGTTTTAGAAGAGTGCGAATTGTTGCATAGTGTAGCTGGACCTACCTATCCGGCGGTGTGCATAACATTCTTTTCCGCGTATATGGTATACGCACTTAAAAATAATTCGATGAACACAAAAAAGTTGAAAATCGAATTTTTTCAGTTTTTGACCTACTGATCCGTTCCCAGACGTAATAGAAAAGCGGGGTTTGTCGCATACTATAGCTGCACTATTTACCGAATCGAGGGTATATTAACCGTTATTTTTCAATCATACTGTAAACGTTTTTTTTTTGTTAAAAAAAAGTATTAAAGAGTACACAATCGGTTTCCCACCCATAAGTAGTTGCCGGGCTTGATAGGACTCGTTGCACATTGCACCTTGACCTCTACCTATCCGGCGGTATGCAAATCATTGCTATATTTCATACTATACATGCTTTTTTTAAGTAGAAAGAAGTGCGCCATCAAAAACAGCATAAAAGCTCAACATCGGTTTTCCACCTATAGCTCCGATACCCAGCAAAATAAATAATCGGGGACTATTACGAAATGTAGTTTGACCTTCTACCTATCTTACGATATCCATAACAACCTTGTCCGCGTATATGGTATATAGTTTTCGGTGTGTTCGAGTTATCAACCGATATGTAGTAGCAGAAAAAATAAAAGCTTCTTTACTGAGTACTTATTCTGAACTAAACTGTTTTCTTATTAACTTCTTATTTATTCTTAAATTCTATGAAATAAGATACGCTTATGAATGTATGCATAATACATTCCATGGAATAAGCTGACTCTTATGTATTTATTTGTTTGCGTGCATTCCGGAGTGAGTGACACTTCTATTTTTGTTTATTTTTATTATCGCGAGGAATATATGTACATATGTTAATTATATTCGTCAGCGATTATGAAATATTTGCGCTAAAGTTAATAGGATAGTCAATATATGACTCCTCCGCCCCTAAGTTCAATGGTCTCTATTGAATAATTAATTAAATTTCTCAAAGTTCACTCTGGTATGCTGCAATTAATTTATAAAATATGGGTACAATTATTTATTGATTATAAATAAGTTCTTAGAAATAAATTTACTTTTTCGCTTATATTATTGTCTGCTTTAGACCTAGCAATGGACCTACTCTCTCTGTTTTTTGTTTATCAGTTAAGGCATTTTGTATTGATAATTTTACATTTGATAAGTTTACATTTGTGGTCTCATTTTTCTTATTTTTCTTCTTGTATATTATATATATCGCTAGAATTCCTATTGTTAATAACAATATTGTTAGTATATTTATTCCATAATTTATATTTTTATGAACTTTTAGTTCTTCAAAATGCAATGCGTTATTTTCTTTTTCGGGGTAAATATATTTTTCTTCTACTATAACTTTTGTATTTTGGAAAGATTTATTTACTACCTCAATTTTACAATTATAAAAGTTTATTAACGCGTTCCTTTCGAGTATAATTTCTCTATTATCGCAATTTTGTTTTATGTCCGTTTTGTATGCATTTATTATTAAGATTGTGTCGTCTTCGATTTCTTCAATTGTTGTTTTATTGTTATATTCAAATTTGCATTGCTTGGATGAACATATGCCAAATTCTTTTAAATTTTTGAAATGTGCCCCTTCTTTGTATTTATATATCTTGCTTCCTATTGTAATAGCATATTTTTGTTCTCCTATAATTTCAAAATGTTGACTATTAGGTAGTGGGGTTATTAGTGTTAATTGTGCATTAATATGTGTTATAGGTATTTTTTATAGTCATCTTTATATGAGAGTAGCCATGTCTCTATGTGTTTTAATTTATAGATGTCAATATTGAATCTTTCGATTTCCTTTGTTGATAATATGCTAGGATGTAATATGTTATGTCTTGCTGAAGCTATATTATCCTGAATTTGTTCAATTTTGTTTTCTAAATGTTTAAGTTTAAACATTTGATCGGAATAGAGCATGTGTTTCATAATTTTTTCATTTGATCCGTTTATTTTTTCAAAAGTGATACATAAAAAGAGATACTAAAAATCTCTATTCTATCATTTCCTATTGTTCTTTTGAGTGTATTAATTGATTTATTAAAATTGTCGTTTATATATATTTGTTGATTTACCGCTCCTATTATGTTGTGGTTATTTTTATCTATTATTTCTAAGTGTTGTAATATGTTTTCCCTGTCTTCGTTGTCCATTGTCCCGAAAAGCCATTTATGTGTGGTCCCTATAATATTAATTAGTCCTCTACGTTTCCTTTTCTCTTCTATTGGCATTAATGTATTTATTTTCGCTTTTATAATTTTTATTTCCTCATATAACATTTCCCTGTCATTCCTGTCATATATTTTAAAATTAGTTTCTAAGTTATTTTCAATTTTATTTACAATTTCTTCGAATTCTTTAGGGTGTATTATATGTATAACTGTTGTCGTTTGGTTTACTATCTCTACTTCTCTGATCCTTATTTTTGCGTATCCCGTCTCATTCTCTAGTTTCTTTATTTGCAGGTGTGCGTTAATTGTCGTTATAATTGCTAGAATTATCGTGATTTTCGCCATTATGGTCCTGAAATTAAAATTTTCGTTTAATTTGATTTTTATAAGCTTTCTTGAATTTATTATCTTTTGATATTAAATGGTTTCCTTCTCTATTATAATTACTTATTTTCTTATATATGGGTTGTGTTTTGCTAACTCTATAATTCTTTATATATTTATTCTGGAAATCTTGAATGTCTACTCTATTTTCTTTCCTATTAATATTATTTATTATATCTTCTTTCTGGTTTTGTAGATTTTCCGCAAAATTTTGTCAATTCTTGTTCCGGGAGAAGGTTATTTATGAGATCAATTGGTCTCTTTTTTATCGTAGAATGTATAGTGTTATTATAAGCGGTAATTGCTTTGAATACTTTCTCCTTCAGATTGTCATTGTTATTTCCATCAGCATTAAAAATCCTTAAGTTTTCGCTTAGTGTAGAGTGTATTCTTTCGACATCTGAATTTCCTGTTTTATTATAAGTGGTTGTTAAATGAGATTTATTTTATTATCTTTTAAGAATTGTTTTATTAAGACTGTATCCAACTCATTGTCTGTTACTAGAGTTTCTGGTATGCCTAAATATTGGATTCATTCTTTTATGGCGTTTATAATTGATATCCAAGTTCTGTCTTTTAATGATTTAGCTGTTGCGTATTTTGTTAATTTATCAATGCTTGTGAGGTACATTACGCCTCTTTGTGGATACCAAATATCGAAATGAACAATTTCGTTATGATTCTTTGGAGTGTCTGTAATATTTAAACTATGTTTCTGTCGAATTTCGCCTTATTACATATTTCGCAGTTATGAATTGTATTTGCTTTTGTATTTCCTTTTGTAACTTAGTTTAATAATGTGTTTTCCTTATTTCCTCTTTTATTTCGTTTATTCCTCTGTGATTATTTTCCAAGTGTTTATCTTCAATCAATGTTAAAAGTTCTCCTTTGTCTGTTATGTCTCTTAAAATGTTTGATTTCTTTATTTTTAGTTTAGCATTATTTGCGAAAAATTTTATATATAACTCTAGAAATTGTAAAAATAATTTGTCATCTGGGCAATCAACTACTACTAGTCCTTTTTCAGGTAAATTTTCTCGCATTAATTTTAAAATATCGCTTTCAGGTGTCACATTTATTGTATTTCTTATTTTCTTCTTATATAATATTATTTATGTTATTGTTTGTCTTTGCGCTCTTTGAAGTATGAGTTGGTTTTTAACTATGTTAATTGCGTTTTCCGTTATTTTTATGTAATACGTACTGTCAGTTTCTGCACTGTGTACCGTATCTATGTCGTCATCATTGAACATTTCATTTATATTTACTTCCGCCGTGTTATTATTTTCATAGTTTAGTCTGCTTAGGCCATCCGCAATTACATTTTCTTTTCCCTTTATATAGTTGATATCGAAATCGAACTCATTCAACTTAATTTTCCATCTTTGGAGTTTAGCATTTGGTTCTTTTAAGTTGCTCAGCCAAATTAATGGTCTATGGTCCGTTTTGATAGTGAAATGTCGGCCAAACAAGTAAGGACGAAAATATTTCGTTGCCCAAACTATTGCGAGTAGCTCTTTTTCTATTGTGCTATAGTTTTTTTCATGTCCGTTTAGTGATCTACTTGCATAAGAGATAACTTTATCGGTTTGCAGTAATGCCGCTCCTAAAGCAAAGTCGCTGGCATCTGTCACTAGTGTGGGTGGATTAAAATTGGATCTGCTTTTATTAGCTCTTTTAGTTTATTAAATGCTTTTATATAGTCTTTATCATTATGATTTATTTTCATATCTTTCTTTAAATATTTGATAATGTGATACGCCACTTTCGAGTAATCTTTAATAAATATCCTGTAATATCCCGTAATTCCTAGAAATGCTTTAATCTCCTTAACGTTTTTTTGGAAGTAGAATCTTTTCTATTGCTTCCAATTTCTCCGGGTTCGGTTTAATTCCTTCTTTTGTAATCATGTGGCCTAGGAATTTTGTCTCTTGCCTTAGAAAATTGCATTTATTTATTTGTATCTTTAGATTCTTCTCTTTTAATCTAAAGGGTGGTTAAATTTTCAAGGAAATTATTTAGGAAATTATTGAAATTTTATTTTATTATGATATATTGGTATTACCCAATTATGTGTGTAACAAAATATCGGCAAAATGAGCGCCGCGACCTCGGCGGCACACCTCCATACGATGGTCCAAATTTTCGATGACGCTGAGGCATATTGGAGTTTCTATGCCGTTAATATGCCGAATTATCTCATCCTTTAGCTCTTGAATTGTTGCTGGCGTATCGACGTACACTTTTTCTTTCAAATAACCCCAGAGAAAAAAGTCCAACGGTGTCAAATCACATGATCTTGGGCGCCAATTGACATCGCCATTACGTGAGATAACACGTTATCATCTCACGATAGCGAACACCATTCACAGTAACTGCCTGACCGGCCTCATTTTGGAAAAAATACGGCCCGATGATGCCGCCAGCCCATAAACCGCACCAAACAGTCACTCTTTGTGGGTGCATTGGTTTTTCGACAATAACTCTTGGATTCTCATTCGCCCAAATGCGGCAATTCTGTTTATTGACGAATCCACTGAGGTGAAAATGTGCCTCATTACTGAAGATGATTTTCTTCGAAAATTTTAATAATAAGTCTGGATAACTTTAACACGTTGTTGGATTGTGTATCTCTCCAGGGTTCAAATTGAGTAAGTTTGAAATAGAGAAATGTCAAATTAAATTCGGAAAAAAACTTGGCGTTCGACCTTCTACCTATCCGACGGTATGCAAATCATTATATGCTGCACGCACTGCATGCCTTTTTTATGTCCAAAATTTATCATATGACTGCATGCTCGCCATCTATTTATTTACCTTTGTATGTTCGTTAATTCAAATACTGGTGCTGACATCTGCTACATCAATCGTGCCAATTGTGTATGAGCGTTCAATAGTAGCTACATCACTAGCTAGTGCAGCAAAAATATCTACATGTATGGTCATCTATTTATGGGCGCTTAACTTTTCCTCCCGTACAATGTTTGTACGTACTATTGCTCGGTAACTAGGTGTTTTAGAAGAGTGCGAATTGTTGCATAGTGTAGCTGGACCTACCTATCCGGCGGTGTGCATAACATGCTTGTCCGCGTATATGGTATACGCACTTAAAAATAATTCGATGAACACAAAAAAGTTGAAAATCGAATTTTTTCAGTTTTTGACCTACTGATCCGTTCCCAGACGTAATAGAAAAGCGGGTTTTGTCGTATACTATAGCTGCACTATTTACCTAATCGACGGTATATTAACTGATATTTTTCAATCATACTGTAAAAGTTTTTTTTTTGGTAAAAAAGTATTAAAAAGTACACAATCAGTTTCCCACCCATAACTAGTTGCCGGGCTTGATAGGACTTGTTGCACATTGCACCTTGACCTCTACCTATCCGGCGGTATGCAAATCATTGCTTATATTTCATACTATACATGTTTTTTTTTAAGTAGAAAGAAGTGCGCCATCAAAAACAGCATAAAAGCTCAACATCGGTTTTCCACCTATAGCTCCGATACCGAGCAAAATAAATAATCGGGGACTATTACGAAATGTAGTTTGACCTTCTACCTATCCGACGATATCCATAACAACCTTGTCCGCGTATATGGTATATAGTTTTCGGTGTGTACGAGTTATCGTACACTTTGAGGGCTTCAGAAATCTTTTTCTAAAGGGAACCTCAACCGATATGTAGTAGCAGAAAAAATATAAGCTTCTTTACTAAGTACTTATTCTGAACTAAACTGTTTTCTTTATTAACTTCTTATTTATTCTTAAATTCTATGAAATAAGATACGCTTATGAATGTATGACTATGAGTATTTGTTTACATACATTCCATGGAATAAGCTGACTCTTATGTATTTATATGTTTGCTTGCATTCCGGAGTGAGTGATACTTCTATTTTTGTTTATTTTTATTATCGCGAGGAATATATGTACATATGGTATGTTAATCATAGTCGTCAGCGATTATGAAATATTTGACGGCTAGAGTTAATAGGATATGTCAATATATGACTCCTCCGCCCCTAAGTTCAATGGTCTCCATTGAATAATTAATTAAATTTCTCAAAGTTCACTCTGGTATGCTGCAATTAATTTAAAAAATATGGGTACAATTATTTATTGATTATAAATAAGTTCTTAGAAATAAATTTACTTTTTCGCTTATATTATTTTCTGCTTTGGACCTAGCAATGGACCTACTCTCTCTGTTTTTTGTTTATCATTTAAGGCATTTTGTATTGATAATTTTACATTTGATAAGTTTACATTTGTGGTCTCATTTTTCTTATTTTTCTTCTTGTATATTATATATATCGCTAGAATTCCTATTGTTAATAACAATATTGTTAGTATATTTATTCCATAATTTATATTTTTATGAACTTTTAGTTCTTCAAGCTTATTTACATTATTTTCTTGGGTTAATATTATTTCTGAGAAGTTAATTTTCCTTTTAAAATGCAATGCGTTATTTTCTTTTTCGGGGTAAATATATTTTTCTTCTACTATAACTTTTGTATTTTGGAAAGAGTTATATACTACCTCAATTTAACAATTATAAAAGTTTATTAACGCGTTCCTTTCGAGTATAATTTCTCTATTATCGCAATTTTGTTTTATTTCCGTTTTGTATGCATTTATTATTAAGATTGTGTCGTCTTCGATTTCTTCAATTGTTGTTTTATTGTTATATTCAAATTTGCATTGCTTGGATGAACATATGCCAAATTCTTTTAAATTTTTGAAATGTGCCCCTTCTTTGTATTTATATATCTTGCTTCCTATTGTAATAGCATATTTTTGTTATCCTATAATTTCAAAATGTTGACTATTAGGTAGTGGGGTTATTAGTGTTAATTGTGCCTTAATATGTGTTATAGGTATTTTTATAGCTAAGAATAGTGAGTCATCTTTATATGAGAGTAGCCCTGTCTCTATGTTTTTAATTTATAGATGTCAATATTGAATCTTTCGATTTCCTTTGTTGATAGTATGCTAGGATGTAATATGTTATGTCTTGCTGAAGCTATATTATCCTGAATTGGTTCAATTTTGTTTTCTAAATGTCTAAGTTTAAACATTTGATCGGAATAGAGCATGTGTTTCATAATTTTTTCATTTGATCCGTTTATTTTTTCAAAAGAGATACATAAAAAGAGATACTAAAAATCTTTATTCTATCATTTCCTATTGTTCTTTTGAGTGTATTAATTGATTTATTAAAATTGTCGTTTATATATATTTGTTGATTTACCGCTCCTATTATGTTGTGGTTATTTTCATCTATTATTTCTAAGTGTTGTAATATGTTTTCCCTGTCTTCGTTGTCCATTGTCCCCAAAAGCCATTTATGTGTGGTCCCTATAATATTAATTAGTCCTCTACGTTTCCTTTTCTCTTCTATTGGCATTAATGTATTTATTTTCGCTTTTATAATTTTTATTTCCTCATATAACATTTCCCTGTCATTCCTGTCATATATTTTAAAATTAGTTTCTAAGTTATTTTCAATTTTATTTACAATTTCTTCGAATTCTTTAGGGTGTATTATATGTATAACTGTTGTCGTTTGGTTTACTATCTCTACTTCTCTGATCCTTATTTTTGCGTATCCCGTCTCATTTTCTAGTTTCTTTATTTGCAGGAGTGCGTTAATTGTCGTTATAATTGCTAGAATTATCGTGATTTTCGCCATTATGGTCCTGAAATTTAAATTTTCGTTTAATTTGATTTTTATAAGCTTTCTTGAATTTATTATTTTTTGATATTAAATGGTTTTCTTCTCTATTATAATTACTTATTTTCTTATATATGGGTTGTGTTTTGCTAACTCTATAATTCTTTATATATTTATTCTGGAAATCTTGAATGTCTACTCTATTTTCTTTCCTTTTAATATTATTTATTATATCTTCTTTCTGTTTTTGTAGATTTTCCGCAAATTTTGTCAATTCTTGTTCCGGGAGAAGGTTATTTATGAGATCAATTAGTATCTTTTTTATTGTAGAATGTATAGTATTATTATAAGCGGTTATTGCTTTGAATACTTTCTCCTTCAGATTGTCATTGTTATTTCCATCAGCATTAAAAATGTGTGAGCATAAAGTGCAGCAAACATATCTACATGTATGGTCATCTATTTATGGGCGCTTATTAACTTTTCCTCCCGTACAATGTTTGTACGTACTATTGCTCGGTAACTAGGTGTTTTAGAAGAGTGCGAATTGTTGCATAGTGTAGCTGGACCTACCTATCCGGCGGTGTGCATAACATGCTTGTCCGCGTATATGGTATACGCACTTAAAAATAATTCGATGAACAAAAAAGTTGAAAGTCGAATTTTTTCAGTTTTTGACCTACTGATCCGTTCCCAGACGTAATAGAAAAGCGGGGTTTGTCGCATACTATAGCTGCTCTATTTACCTAGTCGACGGTATATTAACCGTTATTTTTCAATCATACTGTAAAAGTTTTTTTTTGTTAAAAAAAAGTATTAAAGAGAGTACACAATCGGTTTCCCACCCATAAGTAGTTGCCGGGCTTGAAAGAACTCGTTGCACATTGCACCTTGACCTCTACCTATCCGGCGGTATGCAAATCATTGCTTATATTTCATACTATACATGCTTTTTTTAAGTAGAAAGAAGTGCGCCATCAAAGACAGCATAATAGCTCAACATCGGTTTTCCACCTATAGCTCCGATACCGAGCAAAATAAATAATCGGGGACCGTTTTGTATGCATTTATTATTAAGATTGTGTCGTCTTCGATTTCTTCAATTGTTGTTTTATTGTTATATTCAAATTTGCATTGCTTGGATGAACATATGCCCCTTATTTGTATTTATATATCTTGCTTCCTATTGTAATAGCATATTTTTGTTATCCTATAATTTCAAAATGTTGACTATTAGGTAGTGGGGTTATTAGTGTTAATTGTGCCTTAATATGTGTTATAGGTATTTTTATAGCTAAGAGTAGTGAGTCATCTTTATATGAGAGTAGCCCTGTCTCTATGTGTTTTAATTTATAGATGTCAATATTGAATCTTTCGATTTCCTTTGTTGATAGTATGCTAGGATGTAATATGTTATGTCTTGCTGAAGCTATATTATCCTGAATTTGTTCAATTTTGTTTTCTAAATGTTTAAGTTTAAACATTTGATCGGAATAGAGCATGTGTTTCATAATTTTTTCATTTGATCCGTTTATTTTTTCAAAAGAGATACATAAAAAGAGATACTAAAAATCTCTATTCTATCATTTCCTATTGTTCTTTTGAGTGTATTAATTGATTTATTAAAATTGTCGTTTATATATATTTGTTGATTTACCGCTCCTATTATGTTGTGGTTATTTTTATCTATTATTTCTAAGTGTTGTAATATGTTTTCCCTGTCTTCGTTGTCCATTGTCCCGAAAAGCCATTTATGTGTGGTCCCTATAATATTAATTAGTCCTCTACGTTTCCTTTTCTCTTCTATTGGCATTAATGTATTTATTTTCGCTTTTATAATTTGTATTTCCTCATATAACATTTCCCTGTCATTCCTGTCATATATTTTAAAATTAGTTTCTAAGTTATTTTCAATTTTATTTACAATTTCTTCGAATTCTTTAGGGTGTATTATATGTATAACTGTTGTCGTTTGGTTTACTATCTCTACTTCTCTGATCCTTATTTTTGCGTATCCCGTCTCATTCTCTAGTTTCTTTATTTGCAGGAGTGCGTTAATTGTCGTTATAATTGCTAGAATTATCGTGATTTTCGCCATTATGGTCCTGAAATTTAAATTTTCGTTTAATTTGATAGATATAAGCTTTCTTGAATTTATTATCTTTTGATATTAAATGGTTTCCTTCTCTATTATAATTACTTATTTTCTATTATTCTTTATATATTTATTCTGGAAATCTTGAATGTCTACTCTATTTTCTTTCCTATTAATATTATTTATTATATCTTCTTTCTGTTTTTGTAGATTTTCCGCAAAATTTTGTCAATTCTTGTTCCGGGAGAAGGTTATTTATGAGATCAATTGGTCTCTTTTTTATCGTAGAATGTATAGTGTTATTATAAGCGGTTATTGCTTTGAATACTTTCTCCTTCAGATTGTCATTGTTATTTCCATCAGCATTAAAAATCCTTAAGTTTTCGCTTAGTGTAGAGTGTAATCTTTCGACATCTGAATTTCCTGTTTTATTATAAGTGGTTGTTAAATGAGATTTATTTTATTATCTTTTAAGAATTGTTTTATTAAGACTGTATCCAACTCATTGTCTGTTACTAGAGTTTCTGGTATGCCTAAATATTGGATTCATTCTTTTATGGCGTTTATAATTGATATCCAAGTTCTGTCTTTTAATGATTTAGCTGTTGCGTATTTTGTTAATTTATCAATGCTTGTGAGGTACATTACGCCTCTTTGTGGATACCAAATATCGAAATGAACAATTTCGTTGATTCTTTGGAGTGTCTGTAATATTTAAACTATGTTTCTGTCGAATTTTGCCTTATTACATATTTCGCAGTTATGAATTGTATTTGCTTTTGTATTTCCTTTTGTAACTTAGGGTAATAATGTGTTTTCCTTATTTCCTCTGTTATTTCGTTTTTTCCTCTGTGATTATTTTCCAAGTGTTTATCTTCAATCAATGTTAAAAGTTCTCCTTTGTCTGTTATGTCTCTTAAAATGTTTGATTTCTTTATTTTTAGTTTAGCATTATTTTCGAAAAATTTTATATATAACTCTAGATATTGTAAAAATAATTTGTCATCTGGGCAATCAACTACTACTAGTCCTTTTTCAGGTAAATTTTCTCGCATTAATTTTAAAATATCGCTTTCAGGTGTCACATTTATTGTATTTCTTATTTTCTTCTTATATAATATTATTTATGTTATTGTTTGTCTTTGCGCTCTTTGAAGTATGAGTTGGTTTTTAACTATGTTAATTGCGTTTTCCGTTATTTTTATGTAATACGTACTGTCAGTTTCTGCACTGTGTACCGTATCTATGTCGTCATCATTGAACATTTCATTTATATTTACTTCCGCCGTGTTATTATTTTCATAGTTTAGTCTGCTTAGGCCATCCGCAATTACATTTTCTTTTCCCTTTATGTAGTTGATATCGAAATCGAACTCATTCAACTTAATTTTCCATCTTTGGAGTTTAGCATTTGGTTCTTTTAAGTTGCTCAGCCAAATTAATGGTCTATGGTCCGTTTTGATAGTGAAATGTCGGCCAAACAAGTAAGGACGAAAATATTTCGTTGCCCAAACTATTGCGAGTAGCTCTTTTTCTATTGTGCTATAGTTTTTTTCATGTCCGTTTAGTGATCTACTTGCATAAGAGATAACTTTATCGGTTTGCAGTAATGCCGCTCCTAAAGCAAAGTCGCTGGCATCTGTCACTAGTGTGGGTGGATTAAAATTGGATCTGCTTTTATTAGCTCTTTTAGTTTATTAAATGCTTTTATATAGTCTTTATCATTATGATTTATTTTCATATCTTTCTTTAAATATTTGATAATGTGATACGCCACTTTCGAGTAATCTTTAATAAATATCCTGTAATATCCCGTAATTCCTAGAAATGCTTTAATCTCCTTAACGTTTTTTTGGAAGTAGAATCTTTTCTATTGCTTCCAATTTCTCCGGGTTCGGTTTAATTCCTTCTTTTGTAATCATGTGGCCTAGGAATTTTGTCTCTTGCCTTAGAAAATTGCATTTATTTATTTGTATCTTTAGATTCTTCTCTTTTAATCTAAAGGGTGGTTAAATTTTCAAGGAAATTATTTAGGAAATTATTGAAATTTTATTTTATTATGATATATTGGTATTACTCAATTATGTGTGTAACAAAATATCGGCAAAATGAGCGCCGCGACCTCGGCGGCACACCTCCATACGATGGTCCAAATTTTCGATGACGCTGAGGCATATTGGAGTTTCTATGCCGTTAATATGCCGAATTATCTCATCCTTTAGCTCTTGAATTGTTGCTGGCGTATCGACGTACACTTTTTCTTTCAAATAACCCCAGAGAAAAAAGTCCAACGGTGTCAAATCACATGATCTTGGGCGCCAATTGACATCGCCATTACGTGAGATAACACGTTATCATCTCACGATAGCGAACACCATTCACAGTAACTGCCTGACCGGCCTCATTTTGGAAAAAATACGGCCCGATGATGCCGCCAGCCCATAAACCGCACCAAACAGTCACTCTTTGTGGGTGCATTGGTTTTTCGACAATCACTCTTGGATTCTCATTCGCCCAAATGCGGCAATTCTGTTTATTGACGAATCCACTGAGGTGAAAATGTGCCTCATTACTGAAGATGATTCTCTTCGAAAATTTTCATAATAAGTCTGGATAACTTTAACACGTTGTTGGATTGTGTATCTCTCCATGGTTCAAATTGAGTAAGTTTGAAATAGAGAAATGTCAAATTAAATTCGGAAAAAAACTTGGCGTTCGACCTTCTACCTATCCGACGGTATGCAAATCATTATATGCTGCACGCATTGCATGCCTTTTTTATGTTCAAAAATGTATCATATGACTGAATGCTCGCCATCTATTTATTTACCTTTGTATGTTCGTTAATTCAAATACTGGTGCTGACATCTGCTACATCAAGCGTGCCAATTGTGTATGAGCGTTCAATAGTAGCTACATCACTAGCTAGTGCAGCAAACATATCTACATGTATGGTCATCTATTTATGGGCGCTTAACTTTTCCTCCCGTACAATGTTTGTACGTACTATTGCTCGGTAACTAGGTGTTTTAGAAGAGTGCGAATTGTTGCATAGTGTAGCTGGACCTATCTATCCGGCGGTGTGCATAACATTCTTTTCCGCGTATATGGTATACGCACTTAAAAATAATTCGATGAACACAAAAAAGTTGAAAATCGAATTTTTTCAGTTTTTGACCTACTGATCCGTTCCCAGACGTAATAAAAAAGCGGGGTTTGTCGCATACTATAGCATTTACCTAATCGACGGTATATTAACCGTTATTTTTCAATCATACTGTAAAAGTTTTTTTTTTTTGTTAAAAAAAAGTATTAAAGAGTACACAATCGGTTCCCCACCCATAACTAGTTGCCGGGCTTGATATGACTTGTTGCACATTGCACCTTGACCTCTACCTATCCGGCGGTATGCAAATCATTGCTAATATTTCATACTATGCATGCTTTTTTTAAGTAGAAAGAAGTGCGCCATCAAAGACAGCATAAAAGCTCAACATCGGTTTTCCACCTATAGCTCCGATACCGAGCAAAATAAATAATCGGGGACTATTACGAAATGTAGTTTGACCTTCTACCTATCCGACGATATCCATAACAACCTTGTCCGCGTATACGGTATATAGTTTTCGGTGTGTACGAGTTATCGTACACTTTGAGGGCTTCAGAAATCTTTTTCTAAAGGGAACCTCAACCAATATGTAGTAGCAGAAAAAATAAAAGCTTTTTACTAAGTACTTATTCTGAACTAAACTGTTTTCTTTATTAACTTCTTATTTATTCTTAAATTCTATGAAATAAGATACGCTTATGAATGTATGCATAATACATTCCATGGAATAAGCTGACTCTTATGTATTTATTTGTTTGCTTGCATTCCGGAGTGAGTGATACTTCTATTTTTGTTTATTTTTATTATCGCGAGGAATATATGTACATATGTTAATTATATTCGTCAGCGATTATGAAATATTTGACGGCTAAAGTTAATAGGATATGTCAATATATGACTCCTCCGCCCCTAAGTTCAATGGTCTCTATTGAATAATTAATTAAATTTCTCAAAGTTCACTCTGGTATGCTTATATTATTTTCTGCTTTGGACCTAGCAATGGACCTACTCTCTCTGTTTTTTGTTTATCATTTAAGGCATTTTGTATTGATAATTTTACATTTGATAAGTTTACATTTGTGGTCTCATTTTTCTTATTTTTCTTCTTGTATATTATATATATCGCTAGAATTCCTATTGTTAATAACAATATTGTTAGTATATTTATTCCATAATTTATATTTTTATGAACTTTTAGTTCTTCAAGCTTATTTATATTTTCTTGGGTTAATATTATTTCTGAGAAGTTAATTTTCCTTTCAAAATGCAATGCGTTATTTTCTTTTTCGGGGTAAATATATTTTTCTTCTACTATAACTTTTGTATTTTGGAAAGAGTTATTTACTACCTCAATTTTACAATTATAAAAGTTTATTAACGCGTTCCTTTCGAGTATAATTTCTCTATTATCGCAATTTTGTTTTATTGTAATATGTTATGTCTTGCTGAAGCTATATTATCCTGAATTTGTTCAATTTTGTTTTCTAAATGTTTAAGTTTAAACATTTGATCGGAATAGAGCATGTGTTTCATAATTTTTTCATTTGATCCGTTTATTTTTTCAAAAGAGATACATAAAAAGAGATACTAAAAATCTCTATTCTATCATTTCCTATTGTTCTTTTGAGTGTATTAATTGATTTATTAAAATTGTCGTTTATATATATTTGTTGATTTACCGCTCCTATTATGTTGTGGTTATTTTTATCTATTATTTCTAAGTGTTGTAATATGTTTTCCCTGTCTTCGTTGTCCATTGTACCGAAAAGCCATTTATGTGTGGTCCCTATAATATTAATTAGTCCTCTACGTTTCCTTTTCTCTTCTATTGGCATTAATGTATTTATTTTCGCTTTTATAATTTTTATTTCCTCATATAACATTTCCCTGTCATTCCTGTCATATATTTTAAAATTAGTTTCTAAGTTATTTTCAATTTTATTTACAATTTCTTCGAATTCTTTAGGGTGTATTATATGTATAACTGTTGTCGTTTGGTTTACTATCTCTACTTCTCGGATCCTTATTTTTGCGTATCCCGTCTCATTCTCTAGTTTCTTTATTTGCAGGAGTGCGTTAATTGTCGTTATAATTGCTAGAATTATCGTGATTTTCGCCATTAAGGTCCTGAAATTAAAATTTTCGTTTAATTTGATTTTTATAAGCTTTCTTGAATTTAATATCAGGTTTCCTTCTCTATTATAATTACTTATTTTCTTATATTTGGGTTGTGTTTTGCTAACTCTATAATTCTTTATATATATATTCTGGAAATCTTGAATGTCTACTCTATTTTCTTTCCTATTAATATTATTTATTATATCTTCTTTCTGTTTTTGTAGATTTTCCGCAAAATTGTGTCAATTCTTGTTCCGGGAGAAGGTTATTTATGAGATCAATTGGTCTCTTTTTTATCGTAGAATGTATAGTGTTATTATAAGCGGTTATTGCTTTGAATAATTTCTACTTCAGATTGTCATTGTTATTTCCATCAGCATTAAAAATCCTTAAGTTTTCGCTTAGTGTAGAGTGTAATCTTTCGACATCTGAATTTCCTGTTTTATTATAAGTGGTTGTTAAATGAGGTTTATTTTATTATCTTTTAAGAATTGTTTTATTAAGACTGTATCCAACTCATTGTCTGTTACTAGAGTTTCTGGTATGCCTAAATATTGGATTCTCTCTTTTATGGCGTTTATAATTGATATCCAAGTTCTGTCTTTTAATGATTTAGCTGTTGCGTATTTTGTTAATTTATCAATTATTTCTTTGGAGTGTCTGTAATATTTAAACTATGTTTCTGTCGAATTTCGCCTTATTACATATTTCGCAGTTATGAATTGTATTTGCTTTTGTATTTCCTTTTGTAACTTAGTTTAATAATGTGTTTTCCTTATTTCCTCTGTTATTTCGTTTATTCCTCTGTGATTATTTTCCAAGTGTTTATCTTCAATCAATGTTAAAAGTTCTCCTTTGTCTGTTATGTCTCTTAAAATGTTTGATTTCTTTATTTTTAGTTTAGCATTATTTGCGAAAAATTTTATATATAACTCTAGAAATTGTAAAAATAATTTGTCATCTGGGCAATCAACTACTACTAGTCCTTTTTCAGGTAAATTTTCTCGCATTAATTTTAAAATATCGCTTTCAGGTGTCACATTTATTGTATTTCTTATTTTCTTCTTATATAATATTATATTTGTTATTGTTTGTCTTTGCGCTCTTTGAAGTATGAGTTGGTTTTTAACTATGTTAATTGCGTTTTCCGTTATTTTTATGTAATACGTACTGTCAGTTTCTGCACTGTGTACCGTATCTATGTCGTCATCATTGAACATTTCATTTATATTTACTTCCGCCGTGTTATTATTTTCATAGTTTAGTCTGCTTAGGCCATCCGCAATTACATTTTATTTTCCCTTTATATAGTTGATATCGAAATCGAACTCATTTAACTTAATTTTCCATCTTTGGAGTTTAGCATTTGGTTCTTTTAAGTTGCTCAGCCAAATTAATGGTCTATGGTCCGTTTTGATAGTGAAATGTCGGCCAAACAAGTAAGGACGAAAATATTTCGTTGCCCAAACTATTGCGAGTAGCTCTTTTTCTATTGTGCTATAGTTTTTTTCATGTCCGTTTAGTGATCTACTTGCATAAGAGATAACTTTATCGGTTTGCAGTAATGCCGCTCCTAAAGCAAAGTCGCTGGCATCTGTCACTAGTGTGGGTGGATTAAAATTGGATCTGCTTTTATTAGCTCTTTTAGTTTATTAAATGCTTTTATATAGTCTTTATCATTATGATTTATTTTCATATCTTTCTTTAAATATTTGATAATGTGATACGCCACTTTCGAGTAATCTTTAATAAATATCCTGTAATATCCCGTAATTCCTAGAAATGCTTTAATCTCCTTAACGTTTTTTTGGAAGTAGAATCTTTTCTATTGCTTCCAATTTCTCCGGGTTCGGTTTAATTCCTTCTTTTGTAATCATGTGGCCTAGGAATTTTGTCTCTTGCCTTAGAAAATTGCATTTATTTATTTGTATCTTTAGATTCTTCTCTTTTAATCTAAAGGGTGGTTAAATTTTCAAGGAAATTATTTAGGAAATTATTGAAATTTTATTTTATTATGATATATTGGTATTACTCAATTATGTGTGTAACAAAATATCGGCAAAATGAGCGCCGCGACCTCGGCGGCACACCTCCATACGATGGTCCAAATTTTCGATGACGCTGAGGCATATTGGAGTTTCTATGCCGTTAATATGCCGAATTATCTCATCCTTTAGCTCTTGAATTGTTGCTGGCGTATCGACGTACACTTTTTCTTTCAAATAACCCCAGAGAAAAAAGTCCAACGGTGTCAAATCACATGATCTTGGGCGCCAATTGACATCGCCATTACGTGAGATAACACGTTATCATCTCACGATAGCGAACACCATTCACAGTAACTGCCTGACCGGCCTCATTTTGGAAAAAATACGGCCCGATGATGCCGCCAGCCCATAAACCGCACCAAACAGTCACTCTTTGTGGGTGCATTGGTTTTTCGACAATCACTCTTGGATTCTCATTCGCCCAAATGCGGCAATTCTGTTTATTGACGAATCCACTGAGGTGAAAATGTGCCTCATTACTGAAGATGATTCTCTTCGAAAATTTTCATAATAAGTCTGGATAACTTTAACACGTTGTTGGATTGTGTATCTCTCCATGGTTCAAATTGAGTAAGTTTGAAATAGAGAAATGTCAAATTAAATTCGGAAAAAAACTTGGCGTTCGACCTTCTACCTATCCGACGGTATGCAAATCATTATATGCTGCACGCATTGCATGCCTTTTTTATGTTCAAAAATGTATCATATGACTGAATGCTCGCCATCTATTTATTTACCTTTGTATGTTCGTTAATTCAAATACTGGTGCTGACATCTGCTACATCAAGCGTGCCAATTGTGTATGAGCGTTCAATAGTAGCTACATCACTAGCTAGTGCAGCAAACATATCTACATGTATGGTCATCTATTTATGGGCGCTTAACTTTTCCTCCCGTACAATGTTTGTACGTACTATTGCTCGGTAACTAGGTGTTTTAGAAGAGTGCGAATTGTTGCATAGTGTAGCTGGACCTATCTATCCGGCGGTGTGCATAACATTCTTTTCCGCGTATATGGTATACGCACTTAAAAATAATTCGATGAACACAAAAAAGTTGAAAATCGAATTTTTTCAGTTTTTGACCTACTGATCCGTTCCCAGACGTAATAAAAAAGCGGGGTTTGTCGCATACTATAGCATTTACCTAATCGACGGTATATTAACCGTTATTTTTCAATCATACTGTAAAAGTTTTTTTTTTTGTTAAAAAAAAGTATTAAAGAGTACACAATCGGTTCCCCACCCATAACTAGTTGCCGGGCTTGATATGACTTGTTGCACATTGCACCTTGACCTCTACCTATCCGGCGGTATGCAAATCATTGCTAATATTTCATACTATACATGCTTTTTTTAAGTAGAAAGAAGTGCGCCATCAAAGACAGCATAAAAGCTCAACATCGGTTTTCCACCTATAGCTCCGATACCGAGCAAAATAAATAATCGGGGACTATTACGAAATGTAGTTTGACCTTCTACCTATCCGACGATATCCATAACAACCTTGTCCGCGTATACGGTATATAGTTTTCGGTGTGTACGAGTTATCGTACACTTTGAGGGCTTCAGAAATCTTTTTCTAAAGGGAACCTCAACCAATATGTAGTAGCAGAAAAAATAAAAGCTTTTTACTAAGTACTTATTCTGAACTAAACTGTTTTCTTTATTAACTTCTTATTTATTCTTAAATTCTATGAAATAAGATACGCTTATGAATGTATGCATAATACATTCCATGGAATAAGCTGACTCTTATGTATTTATTTGTTTGCTTGCATTCCGGAGTGAGTGATACTTCTATTTTTGTTTATTTTTATTATCGCGAGGAATATATGTACATATGTTAATTATATTCGTCAGCGATTATGAAATATTTGACGGCTAAAGTTAATAGGATATGTCAATATATGACTCCTCCGCCCCTAAGTTCAATGGTCTCTATTGAATAATTAATTAAATTTCTCAAAGTTCACTCTGGTATGCTTATATTATTTTCTGCTTTGGACCTAGCAATGGACCTACTCTCTCTGTTTTTTGTTTATCATTTAAGGCATTTTGTATTGATAATTTTACATTTGATAAGTTTACATTTGTGGTCTCATTTTTCTTATTTTTCTTCTTGTATATTATATATATCGCTAGAATTCCTATTGTTAATAACAATATTGTTAGTATATTTATTCCATAATTTATATTTTTATGAACTTTTAGTTCTTCAAGCTTATTTATATTTTCTTGGGTTAATATTATTTCTGAGAAGTTAATTTTCCTTTCAAAATGCAATGCGTTATTTTCTTTTTCGGGGTAAATATATTTTTCTTCTACTATAACTTTTGTATTTTGGAAAGAGTTATTTACTACCTCAATTTTACAATTATAAAAGTTTATTAACGCGTTCCTTTCGAGTATAATTTCTCTATTATCGCAATTTTGTTTTATTGTAATATGTTATGTCTTGCTGAAGCTATATTATCCTGAATTTGTTCAATTTTGTTTTCTAAATGTTTAAGTTTAAACATTTGATCGGAATAGAGCATGTGTTTCATAATTTTTTCATTTGATCCGTTTATTTTTTCAAAAGAGATACATAAAAAGAGCTACTAAAAATCTCTATTCTATCATTTCCTATTGTTCTTTTGAGTGTATTAATTGATTTATTAAAATTGTCGTTTATATATATTTGTTGATTTACCGCTCCTATTATGTTGTGGTTATTTTTATCTATTATTTCTAAGTGTTGTAATATGTTTTCCCTGTCTTCGTTGTCCATTGTACCGAAAAGCCATTTATGTGTGGTCCCTATAATATTAATTAGTCCTCTACGTTTCCTTTTCTCTTCTATTGGCATTAATGTATTTATTTTCGCTTTTATAATTTTTATTTCCTCATATAACATTTCCCTGTCATTCCTGTCATATATTTTAAAATTAGTTTCTAAGTTATTTTCAATTTTATTTACAATTTCTTCGAATTCTTTAGGGTGTATTATATGTATAACTGTTGTCGTTTGGTTTACTATCTCTACTTCTCGGATCCTTATTTTTGCGTATCCCGTCTCATTCTCTAGTTTCTTTATTTGCAGGAGTGCGTTAATTGTCGTTATAATTGCTAGAATTATCGTGATTTTCGCCATTAAGGTCCTGAAATTAAAATTTTCGTTTAATTTGATTTTTATAAGCTTTCTTGAATTTAATATCAGGTTTCCTTCTCTATTATAATTACTTATTTTCTTATATATGGGTTGTGTTTTGCCAACTCTATAATTCTTTATATATTTATTCTGGAAATCTTGAATGTCTACTCTATTTTCTTTCCTATTAATATTATTTATTATATCTTCTTTCTGTTTTTGTAGATTTTCCGCACAATTTTGTCAATTCTTGTTCCGGGAGAAGGTTATTTATGAGATCAATTGGTCTCTTTTTTATCGTAGAATGTATAGTGTTATTATAAGCGGTTATTGCTTTGAATAATTTCTACTTCAGATTGTCATTGTTATTTCCATCAGCATTAAAAATCCTTAAGTTTTCGCTTAGTGTAGAGTGTAATCTTTCGACATCTGAATTTCCTGTTTTATTATAAGTGGTTGTTAAATGAGGTTTATTTTATTATCTTTTAAGAATTGTTTTATTAAGACTGTATCCAACTCATTGTCTGTTACTAGAGTTTCTGGTATGCCTAAATATTGGATTCTCTCTTTTATGGCGTTTATAATTGATATCCAAGTTCTGTCTTTTAATGATTTAGCTGTTGCGTATTTTGTTAATTTATCAATTATTTCTTTGGAGTGTCTGTAATATTTAAACTATGTTTCTGTCGAATTTCGCCTTATTACATATTTCGCAGTTATGAATTGTATTTGCTTTTGTATTTCCTTTTGTAACTTAGTTTAATAATGTGTTTTCCTTATTTCCTCTGTTATTTCGTTTATTCCTCTGTGATTATTTTCCAAGTGTTTATCTTCAATCAATGTTAAAAGTTCTCCTTTGTCTGTTATGTCTCTTAAAATGTTTGATTTCTTTATTTTTAGTTTAGCATTATTTGCGAAAAATTTTATATATAACTCTAGAAATTGTAAAAATAATTTGTCATCTGGGCAATCAACTACTACTAGTCCTTTTTCAGGTAAATTTTCTCGCATTAATTTTAAAATATCGCTTTCAGGTGTCACATTTATTGTATTTCTTATTTTCTTCTTATATAATATTATATTTGTTATTGTTTGTCTTTGCGCTCTTTGAAGTATGAGTTGGTTTTTAACTATGTTAATTGCGTTTTCCGTTATTTTTATGTAATACGTACTGTCAGTTTCTGCACTGTGTACCGTATCTATGTCGTCATCATTGAACATTTCATTTATATTTACTTCCGCCGTGTTATTATTTTCATAGTTTAGTCTGCTTAGGCCATCCGCAATTACATTTTATTTTCCCTTTATATAGTTGATATCGAAATCGAACTCATTTAACTTAATTTTCCATCTTTGGAGTTTAGCATTTGGTTCTTTTAAGTTGCTCAGCCAAATTAATGGTCTATGGTCCGTTTTGATAGTGAAATGTCGGCCAAACAAGTAAGGACGAAAATATTTCGTTGCCCAAACTATTGCGAGTAGCTCTTTTTCTATTGTGCTATAGTTTTTTTCATGTCCGTTTAGTGATCTACTTGCATAAGAGATAACTTTATCGGTTTGCAGTAATGCCGCTCCTAAAGCAAAGTTGCTGGCATCTGTCACTAGTGTGAAAGCTTTATTGAAGTCTGGGTGGATTAAAATTGGATCTGCTTTTATTAGCTCTTTTAGTTTATTAAATGCTTTTATATAGTCTTTATCATTATGATTTATTTTCATATCTTTCTTTAAATATTTGATAATGTGATACGCCACTTTCGAGTAATCTTTAATAAATATCCTGTAATATCCCGTAATTCCTAGAAATGCTTTAATCTCCTTAACGTTTTTTTGGAAGTATAATCTTTTCTATTGCTTCCAATTTCTCCGGGTTCGGTTTAATTCCTTCTTTTGTAATCATGTGGCCTAGGAATTTTGTCTCTTGCCTTAGAAAATTGCATTTATTTATTTGTATTTTTAGATTCTTCTCTTTTAATCTAAAGGGTGGTTAAATTTTCAAGGAAATTATTTAGGAAATTATTGAAATTTTATTTTATTATGATATATTGGTATTACTCAATTATGTATGTAACAAAATATCGGCAAAATGAGCGCCGCGACCTCGGCGGAACACCTCCATACGATGGTCCAAATTTTCGATGACGCTGATGCATAATGGAGTTTCTATGCCGTTAATTTGCCGAATTATCTCAACCTTTACCTCTTGAATTGTTGCTGGCTTATCGACGTACACCTTTTCTTTCAAATAACCCCAGAGAAAAAAGTCCAACGGTGTCAAATCACATGATCTTGGGCGCCAATTGACATCGCCATTACGTGAGATAACACGTTATCATCTCACGATAGCGAACACCATTCACAGTAACTGCCTGACCGGCCTCATTTTGGAAAAAATAATGCCCGATGATGCCGCCAGCCCATAAACCGCACCAAACAGTCACTCTTTGTGGGTGCATTGGTTTTTCGACAATTACTCTTGGATTCTCATTCGCCCAAATGCGGCAATTCTGTTTATTGACGAATCCACTGAGGTGAAAATGTGCCTCATCACTGAAGATGATTTTCTTCGAAAATTTTCATAATAAGTCTGGATAACTTTAACACGTTGTTGGATTGTGTATCTCTCCAGGGTTCAAATTGAGTAAGTTTGAAATAGAGAAATGTCAAATTAAATTCGGAAAAAAACTTGGCGTTCGACCTTCTACCTATCCGACGGTATGCAAATCATTATATGCTGCACGCACTGCATGCCTTTTTTATGTCCAAAATTTATCATATGACTGCATGCTCGCCATCTATTTATTTACCTTTGTATGTTCGTTAATTCAAATACTGGTGCTGACATCTGCTACATCAATCGTGCCAATTGTGTATGAGCGTTCAATAGTAGCTACATCACTAGCTAGTGCAGCAAAAATATCTACATGTATGGTCATCTATTTATGGGCGCTTAACTTTTCCTCCCGTACAATGTTTGTACGTACTATTGCTCGGTAACTAGGTGTTTTAGAAGAGTGCGAATTGTTGCATAGTGTAGCTGGACCTACCTATCCGGCGGTGTGCATAACATGCTTGTCCGCGTATATGGTATACGCACTTAAAAATAATTCGATGAACACAAAAAAGTTGAAAATCGAATTTTTTCAGTTTTTGACCTACTGATCCGTTCCCAGACGTAATAGAAAAGCGGGTTTTGTCGTATACTATAGCTGCACTATTTACCTAATCGACGGTATATTAACTGATATTTTTCAATCATACTGTAAAAGTTTTTTTTTTGGTAAAAAAGTATTAAAAAGTACACAATCAGTTTCCCACCCATAACTAGTTGCCGGGCTTGATAGGACTTGTTGCACATTGCACCTTGACCTCTACCTATCCGGCGGTATGCAAATCATTGCTTATATTTCATACTATACATGCTTTTTTTTAAGTAGAAAGAAGTGCGCCATCAAAAACAGCATAAAAGCTCAACATCGGTTTTCCACCTATAGCTCCGATACCGAGCAAAATAAATAATCGGGGACTATACGAAATGTAGTTTGACCTTCTACCTATCCGACGATATCCATAACAACCTTGTCCGCGTATATGGTATATAGTTTTCGGTGTGTACGAGTTATCGTACACTTTGAGGGCTTCAGAAATCTTTTTCTAAAGGGAACCTCAACCGATATGTAGTAGCAGAAAAAATAAAAGCTTCTTTACTAAGTACTTATTCTGAACTAAACTGTTTTCTTTATTAACTTCTTATTTATTCTTAAATTCTATGAAATAAGATACGCTTATGAATGTATGACTATGAGTATTTGTTTACATACATTCCATGGAATAAGCTGACTCTTATGTATTTATATGTTTGCTTGCATTCCGGAGTGAGTGATACTTCTATTTTTGTTTATTTTTATTATCGCGAGGAATATATGTACATATGGTATGTTAATCATAGTCGTCAGCGATTATGAAATATTTGACGGCTAGAGTTAATAGGATATGTCAATATATGACTCCTCCGCCCCTAAGTTCAATGGTCTCCATTGAATAATTAATTAAATTTCTCAAAGTTCACTCTGGTATGCTGCAATTAATTTAAAAAATATGGGTACAATTATTTATTGATTATAAATAAGTTCTTAGAAATAAATTTACTTTTTCGCTTATATTATTTTCTGCTTTGGACCTAGCAATGGACCTACTCTCTCTGTTTTTTGTTTATCATTTAAGGCATTTTGTATTGATAATTTTACATTTGATAAGTTTACATTTGTGGTCTCATTTTTCTTATTTTTCTTCTTGTATATTATATATATCGCTAGAATTCCTATTGTTAATAACAATATTGTTAGTATATTTATTCCATAATTTATATTTTTATGAACTTTTAGTTCTTCAAGCTTATTTATATTTTCTTGGGTTAATATTATTTCTGAGAAGTTAATTTTCCTTTCAAAATGCAATGCGTTATTTTCTTTTTCGGGGTAAATATATTTTTCTTCTACTATAACTTTTGTATTTTGGAAAGAGTTATTTACTACCTCAATTTTACAATTATAAAAGTTTATTAACGCGTTCTTTTCGAGTATTATTTCTCTATTATCGCAATTTTGTTTTATTTTAATTGATTTATTAAAATTGTCGTTTATATATATTTGTTGATTTACCGCTCCTATTATGTTGTGGTTATTTTTATCTATTATTTCTAAGTGTTGTAATATGTTTTCTCTGTCTTCGTTGTCCATTGTCCCGAAAAGCCATTTATGTGTGGTCCCTATAATATTAATTAGTCCTCTACGTTTCCTTTTCTCTTCTATTGGCATTAATGTATTTATTTTCGCTTTTATAATTTTTATTTCCTCATATAACATTTCCCTGTCATTCCTGTCATATATTTTAAAATTAGTTTCTAAGTTATTTTCAATTTTATTTACAATTTCTTCGAATTCTTTAGGGTGTATTATATGTATAACTGTTGTCGTTTGGTTTACTATCTCTACTTCTCTGATCCTTATTTTTGCGTATCCCGTCTCATTCTCTAGTTTCTTTATTTGCAGGTGTGCGTTAATTGTCGTTATAATTGCTAGAATTATCGTGATTTTCGCCATTATGGTCCTGAAATTAAAATTTTCGTTTAATTTGATTTTTATAAGCTTTCTTGAATTTATTATCTTTTGATATTAAATGGTTTCCTTCTCTATTATAATTACTTATTTTCTTATATATGGGTTGTGTTTTGCCAACTCTATAATTCTTTATATATTTATTCTGGAAATCTTGAATGTCTACTCTATTTTCTTTCCTATTAATATTATTTATTATATCTTCTTTCTGTTTTTGTAGATTTTCCGCACAATTTTGTCAATTCTTGTTCCGGGAGAAGGTTATTTATGAGATCAATTGGTCTCTTTTTTATCGTAGAATTTATAGTGTTATTATACGCGGTTATTGCTTTGAATACTTTCTCCTGTAACAGTAACTGCCTGACCGGCCTCATTTTGGAAAAAATAATGCCCGATGATGCCGCCAGCCCATAAACCGCACCAAACAGTCACTCTTTGTGGGTGCATTGGTTTTTCGACAATGACTCTTGGATTCTCATTCGCCCAAATGCGGCAATTCTGTTTATTGACGAATCCACTGAGGTGAAAATGTGCCTCATCACTGAAGATGATTTTCTTCGAAAATTTTCATAATAAGTCTGGATAACTTTAACACGTTGTTGGATTGTGTATCTCTCCAGGGTTCAAATTGAGTAAGTTTGATATAGAGAAATGTCAAATTAAATTCGGAAAAAAACTTGGCGTTCGACCTTCTACCTATCCGACGGTATGCAAATCATTATATGCTGCACGCACTGCATGCCTTTTTTATGTCCAAAATTTATCATATGACTGCATGCTCGCCATCTATTTATTTACCTTTGTATGTTCGTTAATTCAAATACTGGTGCTGACATCTGCTACATCAATCGTGCCAATTGTGTATGAGCGTTCAATAGTAGCTACATCACTAGCTAGTGCAGCAAAAATATCTACATGTATGGTCATCTATTTATGGGCGCTTAACTTTTCCTCCCGTACAATGTTTGTACGTACTATTGCTCGGTAACTAGGTGTTTTAGAAGAGTGCGAATTGTTGCATAGTGTAGCTGGACCTACCTATCCGGCGGTGTGCATAACATGCTTGTCCGCGTATATGGTATACGCACTTAAAAATAATTCGATGAACACAAAAAAGTTGAAAATCGAATTTTTTCAGTTTTTGACCTACTGATCCGTTCCCAGACGTAATAGAAAAGCGGGGTTTGTCGCATACTATAGCTGCACTATTTACCTAATCGACGGTATATTAACCGATATTTTTCAATCATACTGTAAAAGTTTTTTTTTTTGGTAAAAAAGTATTAAAAAGTACACAATCAGTTTCCCACCCGGGCTAGTTGTGTAACTAGTTGCCGGGCTTGATAGGACTTGTTGCACATTGCACCTTGACCTCTACCTATCCGGCGGTATGCAAATCATTGCTTATATTTCATACTATACATGCTTTTTTTTAAGTAGAAAGAAGTGCGCCATCAAAAACAGCATAAAAGCTCAACATCGGTTTTCCCCCTATAGCTCCGATACCGAGCAAAATAAATAATCGGGGACTATTACGAAATGTAGTTTGACCTTCTACCTATCCGACGATATCCATAACAACCTTGTCCGCGTATATGGTATATAGTTTTCGGTGTGTACGAGTTATCGTACACTTTGAGGGCTTCAGAAATCTTTTTCTAAAGGGAACCTCAACCGATATGTAGTAGCAGAAAAAATAAAAGCTTCTTTACTAAGTACTTATTCTGAACTAAACTGTTTTCTTTATTAACTTCTTATTTATTCTTAAATTCTATGAAATAAGATACGCTTATGAATGTATGACTATGAGTATTTGTTTACATACATTCCATGGAATAAGCTGACTCTTATGTATTTATATGTTTGCTTGCATTCCGGAGTGAGTGATACTTCTATTTTTGTTTATTTTTATTATCGCGAGGAATATATGTACATATGGTATGTTAATCATAGTCGTCAGCGATTATGAAATATTTGACGGCTAGAGTTAATAGGATATGTCAATATATGACTCCTCCGCCCCTAAGTTCAATGGTCTCCATTGAATAATTAATTAAATTTCTCAAAGTTCACTCTGGTATGCTGAAATTAATTTAAAAAATATGGGTACAATTATTTATTGATTATAAATAAGTTAATAGGATATGTCAATATATGACTCCTCCGCCCCTAAGTTCAATGGTCTCCATTGAATAATTAATTAAATTTCTCAAAGTTCACTCTGGTATGCTGCAATTAATTTAAAAAATATGGGTACAATTATTTATTGATTATAAATAAGTTCTTAGAAATAAATTTACTTTTTCGCTTATATTATTTTCTGCTTTGGACCTAGCAATGGACCTACTCTCTCTGTGTTTTGTTTATCATTTAAGGCATTTTGTATTGATAATTTTACATTTGATAAGTTTACATTTGTGGTCTCATTTTTCTTATTTTTCTTCTTGTATATTATATATATCGCTAGAATTCCTATTGTTAATAACAATATTGTTAGTATATTTATTCCATAATTTATATTTTTATGAACTTTTAGTTCTTCAAGCTTATTTATATTTTCTTGGGTTAATATTATTTCTGAGAAGTTAATTTTCCTTTCAAAATGCAATGCGTTATTTTCTTTTTCGGGGTAAATATATTTTTCTTCTACTATAACTTTTGTATTTTGGAAAGAGTTATTTACTACCTCAATTTTACAATTATAAAAGTTTATTAACGCGTTCCTTTCGAGTATTATTTCTCTATTATCGCAATTTTGTTTTATTTTAATTGATTTATTAAAATTGTCGTTTATATATATTTGTTGATTTACCGCTCCTATTATGTTGTGGTTATTTTTATCTATTATTTCTAAGTGTTGTAATATGTTTTCTCTGTCTTCGTTGTCCATTGTCCCGAAAAGCCATTTATGTGTGGTCCCTATAATATTAATTAGTCCTCTACGTTTCCTTTTCTCTTCTATTGGCATTAATGTATTTATTTTCGCTTTTATAATTTTTATTTCCTCATATAACATTTCCCTGTCATTCCTGTCATATATTTTAAAATTAGTTTCTAAGTTATTTTCAATTTTATTTACAATTTCTTCGAATTCTTTAGGGTGTATTATATGTATAATTGTTGTCGTTTGGTTTACTATCTCTACTTCTCTGATCCTTATTTTTGCGTATCCCGTCTCATTCTCTAGTTTCTTTATTTGCAGGTGTGCGTTAATTGTCGTTATAATTGCTAGAATTATCGTGATTTTCGCCATTATGGTCCTGAAATTAAAATTTTCGTTTAATTTGATTTTTATAAGCTTTCTTGAATTTATTATCTTTTGATATTAAATGGTTTCCTTCTCTATTATAATTACTTATTTTCTTATATATGGGTTGTGTTTTGCCAACTCTATAATTCTTTATATATTTATTCTGGAAATCTTGAATGTCTACTCTATTTTCTTTCCTATTAATATTATTTATTATATCTTCTTTCTGTTTTTGTAGATTTTCCGCACAATTTTGTCAATTCTTGTTCCGGGAGAAGGTTATTTATGAGATCAATTGGTCTCTTTTTTATCGTAGAATGTATAGTGTTATTATAAGCGGTTATTGCTTTGAATACTTTCTCCTGTAACAGTAACTGCCTGACCGGCCTCATTTTGGAAAAAATAATGCCCGGTGATGCCGCCAGCCCATAAACCGCACCAAACAGTCACTCTTTGTGGGTGCATTGGTTTTTCGACAATTACTCTTGGATTCTCATTCGCCCAAATGCGGCAATTCTGTTTATTGACGAATCCACTGAGGTGAAAATGTGCCTCATCACTGAAGATGATTTTCTTCGAAAATTTTCATAATAAGTCTGGATAACTTTAACACGTTGTTGGATTGTGTATATCTCCAGGGTTCAAATTGAGTAAGTTTGAAATTTATCATATGACTGCATGCTCGCCATCTATTTATTTACCTTTGTATGTTCGTTAATTCAAATACTGGTGCTGACATCTGCTACATCAATCGTGCCAATTGTGTATGAGCGTTCAATAGTAGCTACATCACTAGCTAGTGCAGCAAAAATATCTACATGTATGGTCATCTATTTATGGGCGCTTAGCTTTTCCTCCCGTACAATGTTTGTACGTACTATTGCTCGGTAACTAGGTGTTTTAGAAGAGTGCGAATTGTTGCATAGTGTAGCTGGACCTACCTATCCGGCGGTGTGCATAACATGCTTGTCCGCGTATATGGTATACGCACTTAAAAATAATTCGATGAACACAAAAAAGTTGAAAATCGAATTTTTTCAGTTTTTGACCTACTGATCCGTTCCCAGACGTAATAGAAAAGCGGGTTTTGTCGTATACTATAGCTGCACTATTTACCTAATCGACGGTATATTAACTGATATTTTTCAATCATACTGTAAAAGTTTTTTTTTGGTAAAAAAGTATTAAAAAGTACACAATCAGTTTCCCACCCATAACTAGTTGCCGGGCTTGATAGGACTTGTTGCACATTGCACCTTGACCTCTACCTATCCGGCGGTATGCAAATCATTGCTTATATTTCATACTATACATGCTTTTGTTTAAGTAGAAAGAAGTGCGCCATCAAAAACAGCATAAAAGCTCAACATCGGTTTTCCACCTATAGCTCCGATACCGAGCAAAATAAATAATCGGGGACTATACGAAATGTAGTTTGACCTTCTACCTATCCGACGATATCCATAACAACCTTGTCCGCGTATATGGTATATAGTTTTCGGTGTGTACGAGTTATCGTACACTTTGAGGGCTTCAGAAATCTTTTTCTAAAGGGAACCTCAACCGATATGTAGTAGCAGAAAAAATAAAAGCTTCTTTACTAAGTACTTATTCTGAACTAAACTGTTTTCTTTATTAACTTCTTATTTATTCTTAAATTCTATGAAATAAGATACGCTTATGAATGTATGACTATGAGTATTTGTTTACATACATTCCATGGAATAAGCTGACTCTTATGTATTTATATGTTTGCTTGCATTCCGGAGTGAGTGATACTTCTATTTTTGTTTATTTTTATTATCGCGAGGAATATATGTACATATGGTATGTTAATCATAGTCGTCAGCGATTATGAAATATTTGACGGCTAGAGTTAATAGGATATGTCAATATATGACTCCTCCGCCCCTAAGTTCAATGGTCTCCATTGAATAATTAATTAAATTTCTCAAAGTTCACTCTGGTATGCTGCAATTAATTTAAAAAATATGGGTACAATTATTTATTGATTATAAATAAGTTAATAGGATATGTCAATATATGACTCCTCCGCCCCTAAGTTCAATGGTCTCCATTGAATAATTAATTAAATTTCTCAAAGTTCACTCTGGTATGCTGCAATTAATTTAAAAAATATGGGTACAATTATTTATTGATTATAAATAAGTTCTTAGAAATAAATTTACTTTTTCGCTTATATTATTTTCTGCTTTGGACCTAGCAATGGACCTACTCTCTCTGTTTTTTGTTTATCATTTAAGGCATTTTGTATTGATAATTTTACATTTGATAAGTTTACATTTGTGGTCTCATTTTTCTTATTTTTCTTCTTGTATATTATATATATCGCTAGAATTCCTATTGTTAATAACAATATTGTTAGTATATTTATTCCATAATTTATATTTTTATGAACTTTTAGTTCTTCAAGCTTATTTATATTTTCTTGGGTTAATATTATTTCTGAGAAGTTAATTTTCCTTTCAAAATGCAATGCGTTATTTTCTTTTTCGGGGTAAATATATTTTTCTTCTACTATAACTTTTGTATTTTGGAAAGAGTTATTTACTACCTCAATTTTACAATTATAAAAGTTTATTAACGCGTTCCTTTCGAGTATTATTTCTCTATTATCGCAATTTTGTTTTATTTTAATTGATTTATTAAAATTGTCGTTTATATATATTTGTTGATTTACCGCTCCTATTATGTTGTGGTTATTTTTATCTATTATTTCTAAGTGTTGTAATATGTTTTCTCTGTCTTCGTTGTCCATTGTCCCGAAAAGCCATTTATGTGTGGTCCCTATAATATTAATTAGTCCTCTACGTTTCCTTTTCTCTTCTATTGGCATTAATGTATTTATTTTCGCTTTTATAATTTTTATTTCCTCATATAACATTTCCCTGTCATTCCTGTCATATATTTTAAAATTAGTTTCTAAGTTATTTTCAATTTTATTTACAATTTCTTCGAATTCTTTAGGGTGTATTATATGTATAATTGTTGTCGTTTGGTTTACTATCTCTACTTCTCTGATCCTTATTTTTGCGTATCCCGTCTCATTCTCTAGTTTCTTTATTTGCAGGTGTGCGTTAATTGTCGTTATAATTGCTAGAATTATCGTGATTTTCGCCATTATGGTCCTGAAATTAAAATTTTCGTTTAATTTGATTTTTATAAGCTTTCTTGAATTTATTATCTTTTGATATTAAATGGTTTCCTTCTCTATTATAATTACTTATTTTCTTATATATGGGTTGTGTTTTGCCAACTCTATAATTCTTTATATATTTATTCTGGAAATCTTGAATGTCTACTCTATTTTCTTTCCTATTAATATTATTTATTATATCTTCTTTCTGTTTTTGTAGATTTTCCGCACAATTTTGTCAATTCTTGTTCCGGGAGAAGGTTATTTATGAGATCAATTGGTCTCTTTTTTATCGTAGAATGTATAGTGTTATTATAAGCGGTTATTGCTTTGAATACTTTCTCCTGTAACAGTAACTGCCTGACCGGCCTCATTTTGGAAAAAATAATGCCCGATGATGCCGCCAGCCCATAAACCGCACCAAACAGTCACTCTTTGTGGGTGCATTGGTTTTTCGACAATTACTCTTGGATTCTCATTCGCCCAAATGCGGCAATTCTGTTTATTGACGAATCCACTGAGGTGAAAATGTGCCTCATCACTGAAGATGATTTTCTTCGAAAATTTTCATAATAAGTCTGGATAACTTTAACACGTTGTTGGATTGTGTATATCTCCAGGGTTCAAATTGAGTAAGTTTGAAATAGAGAAATGTCAAATTAAATTCGGAAAAAAACTTGGCGTTCGACCTTCTACCTATCCGACGGTATGCAAATCATTATATGCTGCACGCACTGCATGCCTTTTTTATGTCCAAAATTTATCATATGACTGCATGCTCGCCATCTATTTATTTACCTTTGTATGTTCGTTAATTCAAATACTGGTGCTGACATCTGCTACATCAATCGTGCCAATTGTGTATGAGCGTTCAATAGTAGCTACATCACTAGCTAGTGCAGCAAAAATATCTACATGTATGGTCATCTATTTATGGGCGCTTAGCTTTTCCTCCCGTACAATGTTTGTACGTACTATTGCTCGGTAACTAGGTGTTTTAGAAGAGTGCGAATTGTTGCATAGTGTAGCTGGACCTACCTATCCGGCGGTGTGCATAACATGCTTGTCCGCGTATATGGTATACGCACTTAAAAATAATTCGATGAACACAAAAAAGTTGAAAATCGAATTTTTTCAGTTTTTGACCTACTGATCCGTTCCCAGACGTAATAGAAAAGCGGGTTTTGTCGTATACTATAGCTGCACTATTTACCTAATCGACGGTATATTAACTGATATTTTTCAATCATACTGTAAAAGTTTTTTTTTTGGTAAAAAAGTATTAAAAAGTACACAATCAGTTTCCCACCCATAACTAGTTGCCGGGCTTGATAGGACTTGTTGCACATTGCACCTTGACCTCTACCTATCCGGCGGTATGCAAATCATTGCTTATATTTCATACTATACATGCTTTTTTTTAAGTAGAAAGAAGTGCGCCATCAAAAACAGCATAAAAGCTCAACATCGGTTTTCCACCTATAGCTCCGATACCGAGCAAAATAAATAATCGGGGACTATACGAAATGTAGTTTGACCTTCTACCTATCCGACGATATCCATAACAACCTTGTCCGCGTATATGGTATATAGTTTTCGGTGTGTACGAGTTATCGTACACTTTGAGGGCTTCAGAAATCTTTTTCTAAAGGGAACCTCAACCGATATGTAGTAGCAGAAAAAATAAAAGCTTCTTTACTAAGTACTTATTCTGAACTAAACTGTTTTCTTTATTGACTTCTTATTTATTCTTAAATTCTATGAAATAAGATACGCTTATGAATGTATGACTATGAGTATTTGTTTACATACATTCCATGGAATAAGCTGACTCTTATGTATTTATATGTTTGCTTGCATTCCGGAGTGAGTGATACTTCTATTTTTGTTTATTTTTATTATCGCGAGGAATATATGTACATATGGTATGTTAATCATAGTCGTCAGCGATTATGAAATATTTGACGGCTAGAGTTAATAGGATATGTCAATATATGACTCCTCCGCCCCTAAGTTCAATGGTCTCCATTGAATAATTAATTAAATTTCTCAAAGTTCACTCTGGTATGCTGCAATTAATTTAAAAAATATGGGTACAATTATTTATTGATTATAAATAAGTTCTTAGAAATAAATTTACTTTTTCGCTTATATTATTTTCTTCTTTGGACCTAGCAATGGACCTACTCTCTCTGTTTTTTGTTTATTATTTAAGGCATTTTGTATTGATAATTTTACATTTGATAAGTTTACATTTGTGGTCTCATTTTTCTTATTTTTCTTCTTGTATATTATATATATCGCTAGAATTCCTATTGTTAATAACAATATTGTTAGTATATTTATTCCATAATTTATATTTTTATGAACTTTTAGTTCTTCAAGCTTATTTATATTTTCTTGGGTTAATATTATTTCTGAGAAGTTAATTTTCCTTTCAAAATGCAATGCGTTATTTTCTTTTTCGGGGTAAATATATTTTTCTTCTACTATAACTTTTGTATTTTGGAAAGAGTTATTTACTACCTCAATTTTACAATTATAAAAGTTTATTAACGCGTTCCTTTCGAGTATTATTTCTCTATTATCGCAATTTTGTTTTATTTTAATTGATTTATTAAAATTGTCGTTTATATATATTTGTTGATTTACCGCTCCTATTATGTTGTGGTTATTTTTATCTATTATTTCTAAGTGTTGTAATATGTTTTCTCTGTCTTCGTTGTCCATTGTCCCGAAAAGCCATTTATGTGTGGTCCCTATAATATTAATTAGTCCTCTACGTTTCCTTTTCTCTTCTATTGGCATTAATGTATTTATTTTCGCTTTTATAATTTTTATTTCCTCATATAACATTTCCCTGTCATTCCTGTCATATATTTTAAAATTAGTTTCTAAGTTATTTTCAATTTTATTTACAATTTCTTCGAATTCTTTAGGGTGTATTATATGTATAACTGTTGTCGTTTGGTTTACTATCTCTACTTCTCTGATCCTTATTTTTGCGTATCCCGTCTCATTCTCTAGTTTCTTTATTTGCAGGTGTGCGTTAATTGTCGTTATAATTGCTAGAATTATCGTGATTTTCGCCATTATGGTCCTGAAATTAAAATTTTCGTTTAATTTGATTTTTATAAGCTTTCTTGAATTTATTATCTTTTGATATTAAATGGTTTCCTTCTCTATTATAATTACTTATTTTCTTATATATGGGTTGTGTTTTGCTAACTCTATAATTCTTTATATATTTATTCTGGAAATCTTGAATGTCTACTCTATTTTCTTTCCTATTAATATTATTTATTATATCTTCTTTCTGGTTTTGTAGATTTTCCGCACAATTTTGTCAATTCTTGTTCCGGGAGAAGGTTATTTATGAGATCAATTGGTCTCTTTTTTATCGTAGAATGTATAGTGTTATTATAAGCGGTTATTGCTTTGAATACTTTCTCCTTCAGATTGTCATTGTTATTTCCATCAGCATTAAAAATCCTTAAGTTTTCGCTTAGTGTAGAGTGTAATCTTTCGACATCTGAATTTCCTGTTTTATTATAAGTGGTTGTTAAATGAGGTTTATTTTACTATCTTTTAAGAATTGTTTTATTAAGGCTGTATCCAACTCATTGTCTGTTACTAGAGTTTCTGGTATGTCTAAATATTGGATTCTTTCTTTTATGGCGTTAATAATTGATATCCAAGTTCTGTCTTTTAATGATTTAGCTGTTGCGTATTTTGTTAATTTATCAATTATTTCTTTGGAGTGTCTGTAATATTTAAACTATGTTTCTGTCGAATTTCGCCTTATTACATATTTCGCAGTTATGAATTGTATTTGCTTTTGTATTTCCTTTTGTAACTTAGGGTAATAATGTGTTTTCCTTATTTCCTCTGTTATTTCGTTTATTCCTCTGTGATTATTTTCCAACTGTTTATCTTCAATCAATGTTAAAAGTTCTCCTTTGTCTGTTTTGTCTCTTAAAATGTTTGATTTCTTTATTTTTAGTTTAGCATTATTTGCGAAAAATTTTATATATAACTCTAGAAATTGTAAAAATAATTTGTCATCTGGGCAATCAACTACTACTAGTCCTTTTTCTGGTAAATTTTCTCGCATTAATTTTAAAATATCGCTTTCAGGTGTCACATTTATTGTATTTCTTATTTTCTTTTTATATAATATTATTTTTGTTATTGTTTGTCTTTGCGCTCTTTGAAGTATGAGTTGGTTTTTAACTATGTTAATTGCGTTTTCCGTTATTTTTATGTAATACGTACTGTCAGTTTCTGCACTGTGTACCGTATCTATGTCGTCATCATTGAACATTTCTTTATATTTACTTCCGCCGTGTTATTATTTTCATAGTATAGTCTGCTTAGGCCATCCGCAATTACATTTTCTTTTCCCTTTATATAGTTGATATCGAAATCGAACTCATTCAACTTAATTTTCCATCTTTGGAGTTTAGCATTTGGTTCTTTTAAGTTGCTCAGCCAAATTAATGGTCTATGGTCCGTTTTGATAGTGAAATGTCGGCCAAACAAGTAAGGACGAAAATATTTCGTTGCGAGTAGCTCTTTTTCTATTGTGCTATAGTTTTTTTCATGTCCGTTTAGTGATCTACTTGCATAAGAGATAACTTTATCGGTTTGCAGTAATGCCGCTCCTAAAGCAAAGTTGCTGGCATCTGTCACTAGTGTGAAAGCTTTATTGAAGTCTGGGTGGATTAAAATTGGATCTGCTTTTATTAGCTCTTTTAGTTTATTAAATGCTTTTATATAGTCTTTATCATTATGATTTATTTTCATATCTTTCTTTAAATATTTGATAATGTGATACGCCACTTTCGAGTAATCTTTAATAATTCTCCTGTAATATCCCGTAATTCCTAGAAATGCTTTAATCTCCTTAACGTTTTTTTAGAAGTAGAATCTTTCTATTGCTTCCAATTTCTCCGGGTTCGGTTTAATTCCTTCTTTTGTAATCATGTGGCCTAGGAATTTTGTCTCTTGCCTTAGAAAATTGCATTTATTTATTTGTATTTTTAGATTCTTCTCTTTTAATCTAAAGGGTGGTTAAATTTTCAAGGAAATTATTTAGGAAATTATTGAAATTTTATTTTATTATGATATATTGGTATTACTCAATTATGTATGTAACAAAATATCGGCAAAATGAGCGCCGCGACCTCGGCGGCACACCTCCATACGATGGTCCAAATTTTTGATGACGCTGATGCATAATGGAGTTTCTATGCCGTTAATGTGCCGAATTATCTCAACCTTTACCTCTTGAATTGTTGCTGGCTTATCGACGTACACCTTTTCTTTCAAATAACCCCAGAGAAAAAAGTCCAACGGTGTCAAATCACATGATCTTGGGCGCCAATTGACATCGCCATTACGTGAGATAACACGTTATCATCTCACGATAGCGAACACCATTCACAGTAACTGCCTGACCGGCCTCATTTTGGAAAAAATACGGCCCGATGATGCCGCCAGCCCATAAACCGCACCAAACAGTCACTCTTTGTGGGTGCATTGGTTTTTCGACAATCACTCTTGGATTCTCATTCGCCCAAATGCGGCAATTCTGTTTATTGACGAATCCACTGAGGTGAAAATGTGCCTCATCACTGAAGATGATTTTCTTCGAAAATTTTCATAATAAGTCTGGATAACTTTAACACGTTGTTGGATTGTGTATCTCTCCAGGGTTCAAATTGAGTAAGTTTGATATAGAGAAATGTCAAATTAAATTCGGAAAAAAACTTGGCGTTCGACCTTCTACCTATCCGACGGTATGCAAATCATTATATGCTGCACGCACTGCATGCCTTTTTTATGTCCAAAATTTATCATATGACTGCATGCTCGCCATCTATTTATTTACCTTTGTATGTTCGTTAATTCAAATACTGGTGCTGACATCTGCTACATCAATCGTGCCAATTGTGTATGAGCGTTCAATAGTAGCTACATCACTAGCTAGTGCAGCAAAAATATCTACATGTATGGTCATCTATTTATGGGCGCTTAACTTTTCCTCCCGTACAATGTTTGTACGTACTATTGCTCGGTAACTAGGTGTTTTAGAAGAGTGCGAATTGTTGCATAGTGTAGCTGGACCTACCTATCCGGCGGTGTGCATAACATGCTTGTCCGCGTATATGGTATACGCACTTAAAAATAATTCGATGAACACAAAAAAGTTGAAAATCGAATTTTTTCAGTTTTTGACCTACTGATCCGTTCCCAGACGTAATAGAAAAGCGGGGTTTGTCGCATACTATAGCTGCACTATTTACCTAATCGACGGTATATTAACCGATATTTTTCAATCATACTGTAAAAGTTTTTTTTTTGTAAAAAAGTATTAAAAAGTACACAATCAGTTTCCCACCCGGGCTAGTTGTGTAACTAGTTGCCGGGCTTGATAGGACTTGTTGCACATTGCACCTTGACCTCTACCTATCCGGCGGTATGCAAATCATTGCTTATATTTCATACTATTCATGCTTTTTTTTAAGTAGAAAGAAGTGCGCCATCAAAAACAGCATAAAAACTCAACATCGGTTTTCCACCTATAGCTCCGATACCGAGCAAAATAAATAATCGGGGACTACAGGGAACCTCAACCGATATGTAGTAGCAGAAAAAATAAAAGCTTTTTTACTAAGTACTTATTCTGAACTAAACTGTTTTCTTTATTAACTTCTTATTTATTCTTAAATTCTATGAAATAAGATACGCTTATGAATGTATGACTATGAGTATTTGTTTACATACATTCCATGGAATATGCTGACTTTATGTATTTATTTGTTTGCTTGCATTCCGGAGTGAGTGATACTTCTATTTTTGTTTATTTTTATTATCGCGAGGAATATATGTACATATGTTAATCATATTCGTCAGCGATTATGAAATATTTGACGGCTAGAGTTAATAGGATATGTCAATATATGACTCCTCCGCCCCTAAGTTCAATGGTCTCCATTGAATAATTAATTAAATTTCTCAAAGTTCACTCTGGTATGCTGCAATTAATTTATAAAATATGGGTACAATTATTTATTGATTATAAATAAGTTCTTAGAAATAAATTTACTTTTTCGCTTATATTATTTTCTGCTTTGGACCTAGCAATGGACCTACTCTCTCTGTTTTTTGTTTATCATTTAAGGCATTTTGTATTGATAATTTTACATTTGATAAGTTTACATTTGTGGTCTCATTTTTCTTATTTTTCTTCTTGTATATTATATATATCGCTAGAATTCCTATTGTTAATAACAATATTGTTAGTATATTTATTCCATAATTTATATTTTTATGAACTTTTAGTTCTTCAAGCTTATTTACATTATTTTCTTGGGTTAATATTATTTCTGAGAAGTTAATTTTCCTTTTAAAATGCAATGCGTTATTTTCTTTTTCGGGGTAAATATATTTTTCTTCTACTATAACTTTTGTATTTTGGAAAGAGTTATATACTACCTCAATTTAACAATTATAAAAGTTTATTAACGCGTTCCTTTCGAGTATAATTTCTCTATTATCGCAATTTTGTTTTATTTCCGTTTTGTATGCATTTATTATTTAGATTGTGTCGTCTTCGATTTCTTCAATTGTTGTTTTATTGTTATATTCAAATTTGCATTGCTTGGATGAACATATGCCAAATTCTTTTAAATTTTTGAAATGTGCCCCTTCTTTGTATTTATATATCTTGCTTCCTATTGTAATAGCATATTTTTGTTATCCTATAATTTCAAAATGTTGACTATTAGGTAGTGGGGTTATTAGTGTTAATTGTGTCTTAATATGTGTTATAGGTATTTTTATAGCTAAGAGTAGTGAGTCATCTTTATATGAGAGTAGCCCTGTCTCTATGTGTTTTAATTTATAGATGTCAATATTGAATCTTTCGATTTCCTTTGTTGATAGTATGCTAGGATGTAATATGTTATGTCTTGCTGAAGCTATATTATCCTGAATTTGTTCAATTTTGTTTCTAAATGTTTAAGTTTAAACATTTGATCGGAATAGAGCATGTGTTTCATAATTTTTTCATTTGATCCGTTTATTTTTTCAAAAGAGATACATAAAAAGAGATACTAAAAATCTCTATTCTATCATTTCCTATTGTTCTTTTGAGTGTATTAATTGATTTATTAAAATTGTCGTTTATATATATTTGTTGATTTACCGCTCCTATTATGTTGTGGTTATTTTTATCTATTATTTCTAAGTGTTGTAATATGTTTTCCCTGTCTTCGTTGTCCATTGTCCCGAAAAGCCATTTATGTGTGGTCCCTATAATATTAATTAGTCCTCTACGTTTCCTTTTCTCTTCTATTGGCATTAATGTATTTATTTTCGCTTTTATAATTTTTATTTCCTCATATAACATTTACCTGTCATTCCTGTCATATATTTTAAAATTAGTTTCTAAGTTATTTTCAATTTTATTTACAATTTCTTCGAATTCTTTAGGGTGTATTATATGTATAATTGTTGTCGTTTGTATTTTTGCGTATCCCGTCTCATTCTCTAGTTTCTTTATTTGCAGGAGTGCGTTAATTGTCGTTATAATTGCTAGAATTATCGTGATTTTCGCCATTGTGGTCCTGAAATTTAAATTTTCGTTAAATTTGATTTTTATAAGCTTTCTTGAATTATTATCTTTTGATATTAAATGGTTTCCTTCTCTATTATAATTACTTATTTTCTTATATATGGGTTGTGTTTTGCTAACTCTATAATTCTTTATATATTTATTCTGGAAATCTTCAATGTCTACTCTATTTTCTTTCCTTTTAATATTATTTATTATATCTTCTTTCTGTTTTTGTAGATTTTCCTCAAATTTTGTCAATTCTTGTTCGGGGAGAAGGTTATTTATGAGATCAATTAGTCTCTTTTTTATCGTAGAATGTATAGTGTTATTATAAGCGGTTATTGCTTTGAATACTTTCTCCTTCAGATTGTCATTGTTATTTCCATCAGCATTAAAAATGTGTGAGCATAAAGTGCAGCAAACATATCTACATGTATGGTCATCTATTTATGGGCGCTTATTAACTTTTCCTCCCGTACAATGTTTGCACGTACTATTGCTCGGTAACTAGGTATTTTAGAAGAGTGCGAATTGTTGCATAGTGTAGCTGGACCTACCTATCCGGCGGTGTGCATAACATGCTTGTCCGCGTATATGGTATACGCACTTAAAAATAATTCGATGAACACAAAAAAGTTGAAAATCGAATTTTTTCAGTTTTTGACCTACTGATCCGTTCCCAGACGTAATAGAAAATCGGGGTTTGTCGCATACTATAGCTGCACTATTTACCTAATCGACGGTATATTAACCGATATTTTTCAATCATACTGTAAAAGTTTTTTTTTTTGTAAAAAAGTATTAAAAAGTACACAATCAGTTTCCCACCCGGGCTAGTTGTGTAACTAGTTGCCGGGCTTGATAGGACTTGTTGCACATTGCACCTTGACCTCTACCTATCCGGCGGTATGCAAATCATTGCTTATATTTCATACTATACATGCTTTTTTTTAAGTAGAAAGAAGTGCGCCATCAAAAACAGCATAAAAGCTAAACATCGGTTTTCCACCTATAGCTCCGATACCGAGCAAAATAAATAATCGGGGACTATTACGAAATGTAGTTTGACCTTCTACCTATCCGACGATATCCATAACAACCTTGTCCGCGTATATGGTATATAGTTTTCGGTGTGTACGAGTTATCGTACACTTTGAGGGCTTCAGAAATCTTTTTCTAAAGGGAACCTCAACCGATATGTAGTAGCAGAAAAAATAAAAGCTTCTTTACTAAGTACTTATTCTGAACTAAACTGTTTTCTTTATTAACTTCTTATTTATTCTTAAATTCTATGAAATAAGATACGCTTATGAATGTATGACTATGAGTATTTGTTTACATACATTCCATGGAATAAGCTGACTCTTATGTATTTATATGTTTGCTTGCATTCCGGAGTGAGTGATACTTCTATTTTTGTTTATTTTTATTATCGCGAGGAATATATGTACATATGGTATGTTAATCATAGTCGTCAGCGATTATGAAATATTTGACGGCTAGAGTTAATAGGATATGTCAATATATGACTCCTCCGCCCCTAAGTTCAATGGTCTCCATTGAATAATTAATTAAATTTCTCAAAGTTCACTCTGGTATGCTGCAATTAATTTAAAAAATATGGGTACAATTATTTACTGATTATAAATAAGTTCTTAGAAATAAATTTACTTTTTCGCTTATATTATTTTCTGCTTTGGACCTAGCAATGGACCTACTCTCTCTGTTTTTTGTTTATTATTTAAGGCATTTTGTATTGATAATTTTACATTTGATAAGTTTACATTTGTGGTCTCATTTTTCTTATTTTTCTTCTTGTATATTATATATATCGCTAGAATTCCTATTGTTAATAACAATATTGTTAGTATATTTATTCCATAATTCATATTTTTATGAATTTTTAGTTCTTCAAGCTTATTTATATTTTCTTGGGTTAATATTATTTCTGAGAAGTTAATTTTCCTTTTAAAATGCAATGCGTTATTTTCTTTTTCGGGGTAAATATATTTTTCTTCTACTATAACTTTTGTATTTTGGAAAGAGTTATATACTACATCAATTTAACAATTATAAAAGTTTATTAACGCGTTCCTTTCGAGTATAATTTCTCTATTATCGCAATTTTGTTTTATTTCCGTTTTGTATGCATTTATTATTAAGATTGTGTCGTCTTCGATTTCTTCAATTGTTGTTTTATTGTTATATTCAAATTTGCATTGCTTGGATGAACATATGCCAAATTCTTTTAAATTTTTGAAATGTGCCCCTTCTTTGTATTTATATATCTTGCTTCCTATTGTAATAGCATATTTTTGTTATCCTATAATTTCAAAATGTTGACTATTAGGTAGTGGGGTTATTAGTGTTAATTGTGCCTTAATATGTGTTATAGGTATTTTTATAGCTAAGAATAGTGAGTCATCTTTATATGAGAGTAGCCCTGTCTCTATGTTTTTAATTTATAGATGTCAATATTGAATCTTTCGATTTCCTTTGTTGATAGTATGCTAGGATGTAATATGTTATGTCTTGCTGAAGCTATATTATCCTGAATTGGTTCAATTTTGTTTTCTAAATGTTTAAGTTTAAACATTTGATCGGAATAGAGCATGTGTTTCATAATTTTTTCATTTGATCCGTTTATTTTTTCAAAAGAGATACATAAAAAGAGATACTAAAAATCTTTATTCTATCATTTCCTATTGTTCTTTTGATTTATTAAAATTGTCGTTTATATATATTTGTTGATTTACCGCTCCTATTATGTTGTGGTTATTTTCATCTATTATTTCTAAGTGTTGTAATATGTTTTCCCTGTCTTCGTTGTCCATTGTCCCGAAAAGCCATTTATGTGTGGTCCCTATAATATTAATTAGTCCTCTACGTTTCCTTTTCTCTTCTATTGGCATTAATGTATTTATTTTCGCTTTTATAATTTTTATTTCCTCATATAACATTTCCCTGTCATTCCTGTCATATATTTTAAAATTAGTTTCTAAGTTATTTTCAATTTTATTTACAATTTCTTCGAATTCTTTAGGGTGTATTATATGTATAACTGTTGTCGTTTGGTTTACTATCTCTACTTCTTTGATCCTTGTTTTTGCGTATCCCGTCTCATTCTCTAGTTTCTTTATTTGCAGGAGTGCGTTAATTGTCGTTATAATTGCTAGAATTATCGTGATTTTCGCCATTATGGTCCTGAAATTTAAATTTTCGTTTATTTGATTTTTATTAGCTTTCTTGAATTTATTATCTTTTGATATTAAATGGTTTCCTTCTCTATTATAATTACTTATTTTCTTATATTTGGGTTGTGTTTTGCTAACTCTATAATTCTTTATATATTTATTCTGGAAATCTTGAATGTCTACTCTATTTTCTTTCCTATTAATATTATTTATTATATCTTCTTTCTGTTTTTGTAGATTTTCCGCAAAATTGTGTCAATTCTTGTTCCGGGAGAAGGTTATTTATGAGATCAATTGGTCTCTTTTTTATCGTAGAATGTATAGTGTTATTATAAGCGGTTATTGCTTTGAATACTTTCTCCTTCAGATTGTCATTGTTATTTCCATCAGCATTAAAAATCCTTAAGTTTTCGCTTAGTGTAGAGTGTAATCTTTCGACATCTGAATTTCCTGTTTTATTATAAGTGGTTGTTAAATGAGGCTTATTTTATTATCTTTTAAGAATTGTTTTATTAAGACTGTATCCAACTCATTGTCTGTTACTAGAGTTTCTGGTATGCCTAAATATTGGATTCTTTCTTTTATGGCGTTTATAATTGATATCCAAGTTCTGTCTTTTAATGATTTAGCTGTTGCGTATTTTGTTTATTTATCAATCCTTGTGAGGTACATTACGCCTCTTTGTGGATACCAAATATCGAAATGAACAATTTCGTTATGTTTCTTTGGAGTGTCTGTAATATTTAAACTATGTTTCTGTCGAATTTCGCCTTATTACATATTTCGCAGTTATGAATTGTATTTGCTTTTGTATTTCCTTTTGTAACTTAGGGTATTAATGTGTTTTCCATATTTCCTCTGTTATTTCGTTTATCTTCAATCAATGTTAAAAGTTCTCCTTTGTCTGTTATGTCTCTTAAAATGTTTGATTTCTTTATTTTTAGTTTAGCATTATTTGCGAAAAATTTTATATATAACTCTAGAAATTGTAAAAATAATTTGTCATCTGGGCAATCAACTACTACTAGTCCTTTTTCAGGTAAATTTTCTCGCATTAATTTTAAAATATCGCTTTCAGGTGTCACATTTATTGTATTTCTTATTTTCTTCTTATATAATATTATTTTTGTTATTGTTTGTTTTTGCGCTCTTTGAAGTATGAGTTGGTTTTTAACTATGTTAATTGCGTTTTCCGTTATTTTTATGTAATACGTAGAGTAATAGGATATGTCAATATATGACTCCTCCGCCCCTAAGTTCAATGGTCTCCATTGAATAATTAATTAAATTTCTTAAAGTTCACTCTGGTATGCTGCAATTAATTTATAAAATATGGGTACAATTATCTATTGATTATAAATAAGTTCTTAGAAATAAATTTACTTTTTCGCTTATATTATTTTCTGCTTTGGACCTAGCAATGGACCTACTCTTTCTGTTTTTTGTTTATCATTTAAGGCAGTTTGTATTGATAATTTTACATTTGATAAGTTTACATTTGTGGTCTCATTTTTCTTATTTTTCTTCTTGTATATTATATATATCGCTAGAATTCCTATTGTTAATAACAATATTGTTAGTATATTTATTCCATAATTTATATTTTTATGAACTTTTAGTTCTTCAAGCTTATTTACATTATTTTCTTGGGTTAATATTATTTCTGAGAAGTTAATTTTCCTTTTAAAATGCAATGCGTTATTTTCTTTTTCGGGGTAAATATATTTTTCTTCTACTATAACTTTTGTATTTTGGAAATATTTATTTACTACCTCAATTTTACAATTATAAAAGTTTATTAACGCGTTCCTTTCGAGTATAATTTCTCTATTATCGAAATTTTGTTTTATTTCCGTTTTGTATGCATTTATTATTAAGATTGTGTCGTCTTCGATTTCTTCAATTGTTGTTTTATTGTTATATTCAAATTTGCATTGCTTGGATGAACATATGCCAAATTCTTTTAAATTTTTGAAATGTGCCCCTTCTTTGTATTTATATATCTTGCTTCCTATTGTAATAGCATATTTTTGTTATCCTATAATTTCAAAATGTTGACTATTAGGTAGTGGGGTTATTAGTGTTAATTGTGCCTTAATATGTGTTATAGGTATTTTTATAGCTAAGTGAGTCATCTTTATATGAGAGTAGCCCTGTCTCTATGTTTTTAATTTATAGATGTCAATATTGAATCTTTCGATTTCCTTTGTTGATAGTATGCTAGGATGTAATATGTTATGTCTTGCTGAAGCTATATTATCCTGAATTGGTTCAATTTTGTTTTCTAAATGTTTAAGTTTAAACATTTGATCGGAATAGAGCATGTGTTTCATAATTTTTTCATTTGATCTGTTTATTTTTTCAAAAGAGATACATAAAAAGAGATACTAAAAATCTTTATTCTATCATTTCCTATTGTTCTTTTGAGTGTATTAATTGATTTATTAAAATTGTCGTTTATATATATTTGTTGATTTACCGCTCCTATTATGTTGTGGTTATTTTTATCTATTATTTCTAAGTGTTGTAATATGTTTTCCCTGTCTTCGTTGTCCATTGTCCCGAAAAGCCATTTATGTGTGGTCCCTATAATATTAATTAGTCCTCTACGTTTCCTTTTCTCTTCTATTGGCATTAATGTATTTATTTTCGCTTTTATAATTTTTATTTCCTCATATAACATTTCCCTGTCATTCCTGTCATATATTTTAAAATTAGTTTCTAAGTTATTTTCAATTTTATTTACAATTTCTTCGAATTCTTTAGGGTGTATTATATGTATAACTGTTGTCGTTTGGTTTACTATCTCTACTTCTCTGATCCTTATTTTAGCGTATCCCGTCTCATTCTCTAGTTTCTTTATTTGCAGGAGTGCGTTAATTGTCGTTATAATTGCTAGAATTATCGTGATTTTCGCCATTATGGTCCTGAAATTTAAATTTTCGTTTAATTTGATTTTTATTAGCTTTCTTGAATTTATTATCTTTTGATATTAAATGGTTTCCTTCTCTATTATAATTACTTATTTTCTTATATTTGGGTTGTGTTTTGCTAACTCTATAATTCTTTATATATTTATTCTGGAAATCTTGAATGTCTACTCTATTTTCTTTCCTATTAATATTATTTATTATATCTTCTTTCTGTTTTTGTAGATTTTCCGCAAAATTGTGTCAATTCTTGTTCCGGGAGAAGGTTATTTATGAGATCAATTGGTCTCTTTTTTATCGTAGAATGTATAGTGTTATTATAAGCGGTTATTGCTTTGAATACTTTCTCCTTCAGATTGTCATTGTTATTTCCATCAGCATTAAAAATGTGTGAGCATAAAGTGCAGCAAACATATCTACATGTATGGTCATCTATTTATGGGCGCTTATTAACTTTTCCTCCCGTACAATGTTTGTACGTACTATTGCTCGGTAACTAGGTATTTTAGAAGAGTGCGAATTGTTGCATAGTGTAGCTGGACCTACCTATCCGGCGGTGTGCATAACATGCTTGTCCGCGTATATGGTATACGCACTTAAAAATAATTCGATGAACACAAAAAAGTTGAAAATCGAATTTTTTCAGTTTTTGACCTACTGATCCGTTCCCAGACGTAATAGAAAAGCGGGGTTTGTCGCATACTATAGCTGCACTATTTACCTAATCGACGGTATATTAACCGATATTTTTCAATCATACTGTAAAAGTTTTTTTTTTGGTAAAAAAGTATTAAAAAGTACACAATCAGTTTCCCACCCATAACTAGTTGCCGGGCTTGATAGGACTTGTTGCACATTGCACCTTGACCTCTACCTATCCGGCGGTATGCAAATTATTGCTAATATTTCATACTATACATGCTTTTTTTTAAGTAGAAAGAAGTGCGCCATCAAGTGCTCCGATACCGAGCAAAATAAATAATCGGGGACTATTACGAAATGTAGTTTGACCTTCTACCTATTCGACGATATCCATAACAACCTTGTCCGCGTATATGGTATATAGTTTTCGGTGTGTACGAGTTATCGTACACTTTGAGGGCTTCAGAAATCTTTTTCTAAAGGGAACCTCAACCGATATGTAGTAGCAGAAAAAATAAAAGCTTTTTTACTAAGTACTTATTCGGAACTAAACTGTTTTCTTTATTAACTTCTTATTTATTCTTAAATTCTATGAAATAAGATACGCTTATGAATGTATGACTATGAGTATTTGTTTACATACATTCCATGGAATATGCTGACTCTTATGTATTTATTTGTTTGCTTGCATTCCGGAGTGAGTGATACTTCTATTTTTGTTTATTTTTATTATCGCGAGGAATATATGTACATATGTTAATCATATTCGTCAGCGATTATGAAATATTTGACGGCTAGAGTTAATAGGATATGTCAATATATGACTCCTCCGCCCCTAAGTTCAATGGTCTCCATTGAATAATTAATTAAATTTCTCAAAGTTCACTCTGGTATGCTGCAATCAATTTATAAAATATGGGTACAATTATTTATTGATTATAAATAAGTTCTTAGAAATAAATTTACTTTTTCGCTTATATTATTTTCTGCTTTGGACCTAGCAATGGACCTACTCTCTCTGTTTTTTGTTTATCATTTAAGGCATTTTGTATTGATAATTTTACATTTGATAAGTTTACATTTGTGGTCTCATTTTTTTTATTTTTCTTCTTGTATATTATATATATCGCTAGAATTCCTATTGTTAATAACAATATTGTTAGTATATTTATTCCATAATTCATATTTTTATGAACTTTTAGTTCTTCAAGCTTATTTACATTATTTTCTTGGGTTAATATTATTTCTGAGAAGTTAATTTTCCTTTTAAAATGCAATGCGTTATTTTCTTTTTCGGGGTAAATATATTTTTCTTCTACTATAACTTTTGTATTTTGGAAAGAGTTATATACTACCTCAATTTAACAATTATAAAAGTTTATTAACGCGTTCCTTTCGAGTATAATTTCTCTATTATCGCAATTTTGTTTTATTTCCGTTTTGTATGCATTTATTATTAAGATTGTGTCGTCTTCGATTTCTTCAATTGTTGTTTTATTGTTATATTCAAATTTGCATTGCTTGGATGAGCATATGCCAAATTCTTTTAAATTTTTGAAATGTGCCCCTTCTTTGTATTTATATATCTTGCTTCCTATTGTAATAGCATATTTTTGTTATCCTATAATTTCAAAATGTTGACTATTAGGTAGTGGGGTTATTAGTGTTAATTGTGCCTTAATATGTGTTATAGGTATTTTTATAGCTAAGAGTAGTGAGTCATCTTTATATGAGAGTAGCCCTGTCTCTATGTGTTTTAATTTATAGATGTCAATATTGAATCTTTCGATTTCCTTTGTTGATAGTATGCTAGGATGTAATATGTTATGTCTTGCTGAAGCTATATTATCCTAAATTGGTTCAATTTTGTTTTCTAAATGTTTAAGTTTAAACATTTGATCGGAATAGAGCATGTGTTTCATAATTTTTTCATTTGATCCGTTTATTTTTTCAAAAGAGATACATAAAAAGAGATACTAAAAATCTTTATTCTATCATTTCCTATTGTTCTTTTGAGTGTATTAATTGATTTATTAAAATTGTCGTTTATATATATTTGTTGATTTACCGCTCCTATTATGTTGTGGTTATTTTTATCTATTATTTCTAAGTGTTGTAATATGTTTTCCCTGTCTTCGTTGTCCATTGTCCCGAAAAGCCATTTATGTGTGGTCCCTATAATATTAATTAGTCCTCTACGTTTCCTTTTCTCTTCTATTGGCATTAATGTATTTATTTTCGCTTTTATAATTTTAATTTCCTCATATAACATTTCCCTGTCATTCCTGTCATATATTTTAAAATTAGTTTCTAAGTTAATTTCAATTTTATTTACAATTTCTTCGAATTCTTTAGGGTGTATTATATGTATAACTGTTGTCGTTTGGTTTACTATCTCTACTTCTCTGATCCTTATTTTTGCGTATCCCGTCTCATTTTCTAGTTTCTTTATTTGCAGGAGTGCGTTAATTGTCGTTATAATTGCTAGAATTATCGTGATTTTCGCCATTATGGTCCTGAAATTTAAATTTTCGTTTAATTTGATTTTTATTAGCTTTCTTGAATTTATTATCTTTTGATATTAAATGGTTTCCTTCTCTATTATAATTACTTATTTTCTTATATTTGGGTTGTGTTTTGCTAACTCTATAATTCTTTATATATTTATTCTGGAAATCTTGAATGTCTACTCTATTTTCTTTCCTATTAATATTATTTATTATATCTTCTTTCTGTTTTTTGTAGATTTTCCGCAAAATTGTGTCAATTCTTGTTCCGGGAGAAGGTTATTTATGAGATCAATTGGTCTCTTTTTTATCGTAGAATGTATAGTGTTATTATAAGCGGTTATTGCTTTGAATACTTTCTCCTTCAGATTGTCATTGTTATTTCCATCAGCATTAAAAATCCTTAAGTTTTCGCTTAGTGTAGAGTGTAATCTTTCGACATCTGAATTTCCTGTTTTATTATAAGTGGTTGTTAAATGAGGTTTATTTTATTATCTTTTAAGAATTGTTTTATTAAGACTGTATCCAACTCATTGTCTGTTACTAGAGTTTCTGGTATGCCTAAATATTGGATTCTTTCTTTTATGGCGTTTATAATTGATATCCAAGTTCTGTCTTTTAATGATTTAGCTGTTGCGTATTTTGTTTATTTATCAATCCTTGTGAAGTACATTACGCCTCTTTGTGGATACCAAATATCGAAATGAACAATTTCGTTATGTTTCTTTGGAGTGTCTGTAATATTTAAACTATGTTTCTGTCGAATTTCGCCTTATTACATATTTCGCAGTTATGAATTGTATTTGCTTTTGTATTTCCTTTTGTAACTTAGGGTATTAATGTGTTTTCCATATTTCCTCTGTTATTTCGTTTATTCCTCTGTGATTATTTTCCAAGTGTTTATCTTCAATCAATGTTAAAAGTTCTCCTTTGTCTGTTATGTCTCTTAAAATGTTTGATTTCTTTATTTTTAGTTTAGCATTATTTGCGAAAAATTTTATATATAACTCTAGAAATTGTAAAAATAATTTGTCATCTGGGCAATCAACTACTACTAGTCCTTTTTCAGGTAAATTTTCTCGCATTAATTTTAAAATATCGCTTTCAGGTGTCACATTTATTGTATTTCTTATTTTCTTCTTATATAATATTATTTTTGTTATTGTTTGTTTTTGCGCTCTTTGAAGTATGAGTTGGTTTTTAACTATGTTAATTGCGTTTTCCGTTATTTTTATGTAATACGTAGAGTAATAGGATATGTCAATATATGACTCCTCCGCCCCTAAGTTCAATGGTCTCCATTGAATAATTAATTAAATTTCTTAAAGTTCACTCTGGTATGCTGCAATTAATTTATAAAATATGGGTACAATTATCTATTGATTATAAATAAGTTCTTAGAAATAAATTTACTTTTTCGCTTATATTATTTTCTGCTTTGGACCTAGCAATGGACCTACTCTCTCTGTTTTTTGTTTATCATTTAAGGCAGTTTGTATTGATAATTTTACATTTGATAAGTTTACATTTGTGGTCTCATTTTTCTTATTTTTCTTCTTGTATATTATATATATCGCTAGAATTCCTATTGTTAATAACAATATTGTTAGTATATTTATTCCATAATTTATATTTTTATGAACTTTTAGTTCTTCAAGCTTATTTACATTATTTTCTTGGGTTAATATTATTTCTGAGAAGTTAATTTTCCTTTTAAAATGCAATGCGTTATTTTCTTTTTCGGGGTAAATATATTTTTCTTCTACTATAACTTTTGTATTTTGGAAAGAGTTATATACTACCTCAATTTAACAATTATAAAAGTTTATTAACGCGTTCCTTTCGAGTATAATTTCTTTCTCTATTATCGCAATTTTGTTTTATTTCCGTTTTGTATGCATTTATTATTAAGATTGTGTCGTCTTCGATTTCTTCAATTGTTGTTTTATTGTTATATTCAAATTTGCATTGCTTGGATGAACATATGCCAAATTCTTTTAAATTTTTGAAATGTGCCCCTTCTTTGTATTTATATATCTTGCTTCCTATTGTAATAGCATATTTTTGTTATCCTATAATTTCAAAATGTTGACTATTAGGTAGTGGGGTTATTAGTGTTAATTGTGCCTTAATATGTGTTATAGGTATTTTTATAGCTAAGAGTAGTGAGTCATCTTTATATGAGAGTAGCCCTGTCTCTATGTGTTTTAATTTATAGATGTCAATATTGAATCTTTCGATTTCCTTTGTTGATAGTATGCTAGGATGTAATATGTTATGTCTTGCTGAAGCTATATTATCCTGAATTGGTTCAATTTTGTTTTCTAAATGTTTAAGTTTAAACATTTGATCGGAATAGAGCATGTGTTTCATAATTTTTTCATTTGATCCGTTTATTTTTTCAAAAGAGATACATAAAAAGAGATACTAAAAATCTTTATTCTATCATTTCCTATTGTTCTTTTGAGTGTATTAATTGATTTATTAAAATTGTCGTTTATATATATTTGTTGATTTACCGCTCCTATTATGTTGTGGTTATTTTCATCTATTATTTCTAAGTGTTGTAATATGTTTTCCCTGTCTTCGTTGTCCATTGTCCCGAAAAGCCATTTATGTGTGGTCCCTATAATATTAATTAGTCCTCTACGTTTCCTTTTCTCTTCTATTGGCATTAATGTATTTATTTTCGCTTTTATAATTTTTATTTCCTCATATAACATTTCCCTGTCATTCCTGTCATATATTTTAAAATTAGTTTCTAAGTTATTTTCAATTTTATTTACAATTTCTTCGAATTCTTTAGGGTGTATTATATGTATAACTGTTGTCGTTTGGTTTACTATCTCTACTTCTCTGATCCTTATTTTTGCGTATCCCGTCTCATTCTCTAGTTTCTTTATTTGCAGGAGTGCGTTAATTGTCGTTATAATTGCTAGAATTATCGTGATTTTCGCCATTATGGTCCTGAAATTTAAATTTTCGTTTATTTGATTTTTATTAGCTTTCTTGAATTTATTATCTTTTGATATTAAATGGTTTCCTTCTCTATTATAATTACTTATTTTCTTATATTTGGGTTGTGTTTTGCTAACTCTATAATTCTTTATATATTTATTCTGGAAATCTTGAATGTCTACTCTATTTTCTTTCCTATTAATATTATTTATTATATCTTCTTTCTGTTTTTGTAGATTTTCCGCAAAATTGTGTCAATTCTTGTTCCGGGAGAAGGTTATTTATGAGATCAATTGGTCTATTTTTTATCGTAGAATGTATAGTGTTTATTATAAGCGGTTATTGCTTTGAATACTTTCTCCTTCAGATTGTCATTGTTATTTCCATCAGCATTAAAAATCCTTAAGTTTTCGCTTAGTGTAGAGTGTAATCTTTCGACATCTGAATTTCCTGTTTTATTATAAGTGGTTGTTAAATGAGGCTTATTTTATTATCTTTTAAGAATTGTTTTATTAAGACTGTATCCAACTCATTGTCTGTTACTAGAGTTTCTGGTATGCCTAAATATTGGATTCTTTCTTTTATGGCGTTTATAATTGATATCCAAGTTCTGTCTTTTAATGATTTAGCTGTTGCGTATTTTGTTTATTTATCAATCCTTGTGAGGTACATTACGCCTCTTTGTGGATACCAAATATCGAAATGAAAAATTTCGTTATGTTTCTTTGGAGTGTCTGTAATATTTAAACTATGTTTCTGTCGAATTTCGCCTTATTACATATTTCGCAGTTATGAATTGTATTTGGTTTTGTATTTCCTTTTGTAACTTAGGGTAATAATGTGTTTTCCTTATTTCCTCTGTTATTTCGTTTATTACTCTGTGATTATTTTCCAAGTGTTTATCTTCAATCAATGTTAAAAGTTCTCCTTTGTCTGTTATGTCTCTTAAAATGTTTGATTTCTTTATTTTTAGTTTAGCATTATTTGCGAAAAATTTTATATATAACTCTAGAAATTGTAAAAATAATTTGTCATCTGGGCAATCAACTACTACTAGTCCTTTTTCAGGTAAATTTTCTCGCATTAATTTTAAAATATCGCTTTTAGGTGTCACATTTATTGTATTTCTTATTTTCTTCTTATATAATATTATTTTTGTTATTGTTTGTTTTTGCGCTCTTTGAAGTATGAGTTGGTTTTTAACTATGTTAATTGCGTTTTCCGTTATTTTTATGTAATACGTAGAGTAATAGGATATGTCAATATATGACTCCTCCGCCCCTAAGTTCAATGGTCTCCATTGAATAATTAATTAAATTTCTTAAAGTTCACTCTGGTATGCTGCAATTAATTTATAAAATATGGGTACAATTATCTATTGATTATAAATAAGTTCTTAGAAATAAATTTACTTTTTCGCTTATATTATTTTCTGCTTTGGACCTAGCAATGGACCTACTCTTTCTGTTTTTTGTTTATCATTTAAGGCAGTTTGTATTGATAATTTTACATTTGATAAGTTTACATTAGTGGTCTCATTTTTCTTATTTTTCTTCTTGTATATTATATATATCGCTAGAATTCCTATTGTTAATAACAATATTGTTAGTATATTTATTCCATAATTTATATTTTTATGAACTTTTAGTTCTTCAAGCTTATTTACATTATTTTCTTGGGTTAATATTATTTCTGAGAAGTTAATTTTCCTTTTAAAATGCAATGCGTTATTTTCTTTTTCGGGGTAAATATATTTTTCTTCTACTATAACTTTTGTATTTTGGAAAGAGTTATATACTACCTCAATTTAACAATTATAAAAGTTTATTAACGCGTTCCTTTCGAGTATAATTTCTCTATTATCGCAATTTTGTTTTATTTCCGTTTTGTATGCATTTATTATTAAGATTGTGTCGTCTTCGATTTCTTCAATTGTTGTTTTATTGTTATATTCAAATTTGCATTGCTTGGATGAACATATGCCAAATTCTTTTAAATTTTTGAAATGTGCCCCTTCTTTGTATTTATATATCTTGCTTCCTATTGTAATAGCATATTTTTGTTATCCTATAATTTCAAAATGTTGACTATTAGGTAGTGGGGTTATTAGTGTTAATTGTGCCTTAATATGTGTTATAGGTATTTTTATAGCTAAGTGAGTCATCTTTATATGAGAGTAGCCCTGTCTCTATGTTTTTAATTTATAGATGTCAATATTGAATCTTTCGATTTCCTTTGTTGATAGTATGCTAGGATGTAATATGTTATGTCTTGCTGAAGCTATATTATCCTGAATTGGTTCAATTTTGTTTTCTAAATGTTTAAGTTTAAACATTTGATCGGAATAGAGCATGTGTTTCATAATTTTTTCATTTGATCCGTTTATTTTTTCAAAAGAGATACATAAAAAGAGATACTAAAAATCTTTATTCTATCATTTCCTATTGTTCTTTTGAGTGTATTAATTGATTTATTAAAATTGTCGTTTATATATATTTGTTGATTTACCGCTCCTATTATGTTGTGGTTATTTTTATCTATTATTTCTAAGTGTTGTAATATGTTTTCCCTGTCTTCGTTGTCCATTGTCCCGAAAAGCCATTTATGTGTGGTCCCTATAATATTAATTAGTCCTCTACGTTTCCTTTTCTCTTCTATTGGCATTAATGTATTTATTTTCGCTTTTATAATTTTTATTTCCTCATATAACATTTCCCTGTCATTCCTGTCATATATTTTAAAATTAGTTTCTAAGTTATTTTCAATTTTATTTACAATTTCTTCGAATTCTTTAGGGTGTATTATATGTATAACTGTTGTCGTTTGGTTTACTATCTCTACTTCTCTGATCCTTATTTTAGCGTATCCCGTCTCATTCTCTAGTTTCTTTATTTGCAGGAGTGCGTTAATTGTCGTTATAATTGCTAGAATTATCGTGATTTTCGCCATTATGGTCCTGAAATTTAAATTTTCGTTTAATTTGATTTTTATTAGCTTTCTTGAATTTATTATCTTTTGATATTAAATGGTTTCCTTCTCTATTATAATTACTTATTTTCTTATATTTGGGTTGTGTTTTGCTAACTCTATAATTCTTTATATATTTATTCTGGAAATCTTGAATGTCTACTCTATTTTCTTTCCTATTAATATTATTTATTATATCTTCTTTCTGTTTTTGTAGATTTTCCGCAAAATTGTGTCAATTCTTGTTCCGGGAGAAGGTTATTTATGAGATCAATTGGTCTCTTTTTTATCGTAGAATGTATAGTGTTATTATAAGCGGTTATTGCTTTGAATACTTTCTCCTTCAGATTGTCATTGTTATTTCCATCAGCATTAAAAATGTGTGAGCATAAAGTGCAGCAAACATATCTACATGTATGGTCATCTATTTATGGGCGCTTATTAACTTTTCCTCCCGTACAATGTTTGTACGTACTATTGCTCGGTAACTAGGTATTTTAGAAGAGTGCGAATTGTTGCATAGTGTAGCTGGACCTACCTATCCGGCGGTGTGCATAACATGCTTGTCCGCGTATATGGTATACGCACTTAAAAATAATTCGATGAACACAAAAAAGTTGAAAATCGAATTTTTTCAGTTTTTGACCTACTGATCCGTTCCCAGACGTAATAGAAAAGCGGGGTTTGTCGCATACTATAGCTGCACTATTTACCTAATCGACGGTATATTAACCGATATTTTTCAATCATACTGTAAAAGTTTTTTTTTTGGTAAAAAAGTATTAAAAAGTACACAATCAGTTTCCCACCCATAACTAGTTGCCGGGCTTGATAGGACTTGTTGCACATTGCACCTTGACCTCTACCTATCCGGCGGTATGCAAATTATTGCTAATATTTCATACTATACATGCTTTTTTTTAAGTAGAAAGAAGTGCGCCATCAAGTGCTCCGATACCGAGCAAAATAAATAATCGGGGACTATTACGAAATGTAGTTTGACCTTCTACCTATTCGACGATATCCATAACAACCTTGTCCGCGTATATGGTATATAGTTTTCGGTGTGTACGAGTTATCGTACACTTTGAGGGCTTCAGAAATCTTTTTCTAAAGGGAACCTCAACCGATATGTAGTAGCAGAAAAAATAAAAGCTTTTTTACTAAGTACTTATTCGGAACTAAACTGTTTTCTTTATTAACTTCTTATTTATTCTTAAATTCTATGAAATAAGATACGCTTATGAATGTATGACTATGAGTATTTGTTTACATACATTCCAAGGAATATGCTGACTCTTATGTATTTATTTGTTTGCTTGCATTCCGGAGTGAGTGATACTTCTATTTTTGTTTATTTTTATTATCGCGAGGAATATATGTACATATGTTAATCATATTCGTCAGCGATTATGAAATATTTGACGGCTAGAGTTAATAGGATATGTCAATATATGACTCCTCCGCCCCTAAGTTCAATGGTCTCCATTGAATAATTAATTAAATTTCTCAAAGTTCACTCTGGTATGCTGCAATCAATTTATAAAATATGGGTACAATTATTTATTGATTATAAATAAGTTCTTAGAAATAAATTTACTTTTTCGCTTATATTATTTTCTGCTTTGGACCTAGCAATGGACCTACTCTCTCTGTTTTTTGTTTATCATTTAAGGCATTTTGTATTGATAATTTTACATTTGATAAGTTTACATTTGTGGTCTCATTTTTTTTATTTTTCTTCTTGTATATTATATATATCGCTAGAATTCCTATTGTTAATAACAACATTGTTAGTATATTTATTCCATAATTCATATTTTTATGAACTTTTAGTTCTTCAAGCTTATTTACATTATTTTCTTGGGTTAATATTATTTCTGAGAAGTTAATTTTCCTTTTAAAATGCAATGCGTTATTTTCTTTTTCGGGGTAAATATATTTTTCTTCTACTATAACTTTTGTATTTTGGAAAGAGTTATATACTACCTCAATTTAACAATTATAAAAGTTTATTAACGCGTTCCTTTCGAGTATAATTTCTCTATTATCGCAATTTTGTTTTATTTCCGTTTTGTATGCATTTATTATTAAGATTGTGTCGTCTTCGATTTCTTCAATTGTTGTTTTATTGTTATATTCAAATTTGCATTGCTTGGATGAGCATATGCCAAATTCTTTTAAATTTTTGAAATGTGCCCCTTCTTTGTATTTATATATCTTGCTTCCTATTGTAATAGCATATTTTTGTTATCCTATAATTTCAAAATGTTGACTATTAGGTAGTGGGGTTATTAGTGTTAATTGTGCCTTAATATGTGTTATAGGTATTTTTATAGCTAAGTGAGTCATCTTTATATGAGAGTAGCCCTGTCTCTATGTGTTTTAATTTATAGATGTCAATATTGAATCTTTCGATTTCCTTTGTTGATAGTATGCTAGGATGTAATATGTTATGTCTTGCTGAAGCTATATTATCCTGAATTGGTTCAATTTTGTTTTCTAAATGTTTAAGTTTAAACATTTGATCGGAATAGAGCATGTGTTTCATAATTTTTTCATTTGATCCGTTTATTTTTTCAAAAGAGATACATAAAAAGAGATACTAAAAATCTTTATTCTATCATTTCCTATTGTTCTTTTGAGTGTATTAATTGATTTATTAAAATTGTCGTTTATATATATTTGTTGATTTACCGCTCCTATTATGTTGTGGTTATTTTTATCTATTATTTCTAAGTGTTGTAATATGTTTTCCCTGTCTTCGTTGTCCATTGTCCCGAAAAGCCATTTATGTGTGGTCCCTATAATATTAATTAGTCCTCTACGTTTCCTTTTCTCTTCTATTGGCATTAATGTATTTATTTTCGCTTTTATAATTTTTATTTCCTCATATAACATTTCCCTGTCATTCCTGTCATATATTTTAAAATTAGTTTCTAAGTTATTTTCAATTTTATTTACAATTTCTTCGAATTCTTTAGGGTGTATTATATGTATAACTGTTGTCGTTTGGTTTACTATCTCTACTTCTCTGATCCTTATTTTAGCGTATCCCGTCTCATTCTCTAGTTTCTTTATTTGCAGGAGTGCGTTAATTGTCGTTATAATTGCTAGAATTATCGTGATTTTCGCCATTATGGTCCTGAAATTTAAATTTTCGTTTAATTTGATTTTTATTAGCTTTCTTGAATTTATTATCTTTTGATATTAAATGGTTTCCTTCTCTATTATAATTACTTATTTTCTTATATTTGGGTTGTGTTTTGCTAACTCTATAATTCTTTATATATTTATTCTGGAAATCTTGAATGTCTACTCTATTTTCTTTCCTATTAATATTATTTATTATATCTTCTTTCTGTTTTTGTAGATTTTCCGCAAAATTGTGTCAATTCTTGTTCCGGGAGAAGGTTATTTATGAGATCAATTGGTCTCTTTTTTATCGTAGAATGTATAGTGTTATTATAAGCGGTTATTGCTTTGAATACTTTCTCCTTCAGATTGTCATTGTTATTTCCATCAGCATTAAAAATGTGTGAGCATAAAGTGCAGCAAACATATCTACATGTATGGTCATCTATTTATGGGCGCTTATTAACTTTTCCTCCCGTACAATGTTTGTACGTACTATTGCTCGGTAACTAGGTATTTTAGAAGAGTGCGAATTGTTGCATAGTGTAGCTGGACCTACCTATCCGGCGGTGTGCATAACATGCTTGTCCGCGTATATGGTATACGCACTTAAAAATAATTCGATGAACACAAAAAAGTTGAAAATCGAATTTTTTCAGTTTTTGACCTACTGATCCGTTCCCAGACGTAATAGAAAAGCGGGGTTTGTCGCATACTATAGCTGCACTATTTACCTAATCGACGGTATATTAACCGATATTTTTCAATCATACTGTAAAAGTTTTTTTTTTGGTAAAAAAGTATTAAAAAGTACACAATCAGTTTCCCACCCATAACTAGTTGCCGGGCTTGATAGGACTTGTTGCACATTGCACCTTGACCTCTACCTATCCGGCGGTATGCAAATTATTGCTAATATTTCATACTATACATGCTTTTTTTTAAGTAGAAAGAAGTGCGCCATCAAGTGCTCCGATACCGAGCAAAATAAATAATCGGGGACTATTACGAAATGTAGTTTGACCTTCTACCTATTCGACGATATCCATAACAACCTTGTCCGCGTATATGGTATATAGTTTTCGGTGTGTACGAGTTATCGTACACTTTGAGGGCTTCAGAAATCTTTTTCTAAAGGGAACCTCAACCGATATGTAGTAGCAGAAAAAATAAAAGCTTTTTTACTAAGTACTTATTCGGAACTAAACTGTTTTCTTTATTAACTTCTTATTTATTCTTAAATTCTATGAAATAAGATACGCTTATGAATGTATGACTATGAGTATTTGTTTACATACATTCCATGGAATATGCTGACTCTTATGTATTTATTTGTTTGCTTGCATTCCGGAGTGAGTGATACTTCTATTTTTGTTTATTTTTATTATCGCGAGGAATATATGTACATATGTTAATCATATTCGTCAGCGATTATGAAATATTTGACGGCTAGAGTTAATAGGATATGTCAATATATGACTCCTCCGCCCCTAAGTTCAATGGTCTCCATTGAATAATTAATTAAAATTCTCAAAGTTCACTCTGGTATGCTGCAATCAATTTATAAAATATGGGTACAATTATTTATTGATTATAAATAAGTTCTTAGAAATAAATTTACTTTTTCGCTTATATTATTTTCTGCTTTGGACCTAGCAATGGACCTACTCTCTCTGTTTTTTGTTTATCATTTAAGGCATTTTGTATTGATAATTTTACATTTGATAAGTTTACATTTGTGGTCTCATTTTTTTTATTTTTCTTCTTGTATATTATATATATCGCTAGAATTCCTATTGTTAATAACAATATTGTTAGTATATTTATTCCATAATTCATATTTTTATGAACTTTTAGTTCTTCAAGCTTATTTACATTATTTTCTTGGGTTAATATTATTTCTGAGAAGTTAATTTTCCTTTTAAAATGCAATGCGTTATTTTCTTTTTCGGGGTAAATATATTTTTCTTCTACTATAACTTTTGTATTTTGGAAAGAGTTATATACTACCTCAATTTAACAATTATAAAAGTTTATTAACGCGTTCCTTTCGAGTATAATTTCCCTATTATCGCAATTTTGTTTTATTTCCGTTTTGTATGCATTTATTATTAAGATTGTGTCGTCTTCGATTTCTTCAATTGTTGTTTTATTGTTATATTCAAATTTGCATTGCTTGGATGAGCATATGCCAAATTCTTTTAAATTTTTGTGCCCCTTCTTTGTATTTATATATCTTGCTTCCTATTGTAATAGCATATTTTTGTTATCCTATAATTTCAAAATGTTGACTATTAGGTAGTGGGGTTATTAGTGTTAATTGTGCCTTAATATGTGTTATAGGTATTTTTATAGCTAAGAGTAGTGAGTCATCTTTATATGAGAGTAGCCCTGTCTCTATGTGTTTTAATTTATAGATGTCAATATTGAATCTTTCGATTTCCTTTGTTGATAGTATGCTAGGATGTAATATGTTATGTCTTGCTGAAGCTATATTATCCTAAATTGGTTCAATTTTGTTTTCTAAATGTTTAAGTTTAAACATTTGATCGGAATAGAGCATGTGTTTCATAATTTTTTCATTTGATCCGTTTATTTTTTCAAAAGAGATACATAAAAAGAGATACTAAAAATCTTTATTCTATCATTTCCTATTGTTCTTTTGAGTGTATTAATTGATTTATTAAAATTGTCGTTTATATATATTTGTTGATTTACCGCTCCTATTATGTTGTGGTTATTTTTATCTATTATTTCTAAGTGTTGTAATATGTTTTCCCTGTCTTCGTTGTCCATTGTCCCGAAAAGCCATTTATGTGTGGTCCCTATAATATTAATTAGTCCTATACGTTTCCTTTTCTCTTCTATTGGCATTAATGTATTTATTTTCGCTTTTATAATTTTAATTTCCTCATATAACATTTCCCTGTCATTCCTGTCATATATTTTAAAATAAATTGCAAGAGTGCGTTAATTGTCGTTATAATTGCTAGAATTATCGTGATTTTCGCCATTATGGTCCTGAAATTTAAATTTTCGTTTAATTTGATTTTTATTAGCTTTCTTGAATTTATTATCTTTTGATATTAAATGGTTTCCTTCTCTATTATAATTACTTATTTTCTTATATTTGGGTTGTGTTTTGCTAACTCTATAATTCTTTATATATTTATTCTGGAAATCTTGAATGTCTACTCTATTTTCTTTCCTATTAATATTATTTATTATATCTTCTTTCTGTTTTTTGTAGATTTTCCGCAAAATTGTGTCAATTCTTGTTCCGGGAGAAGGTTATTTATGAGATCAATTGGTCTCTTTTTTATCGTAGAATGTATAGTGTTATTATAAGCGGTTATTGCTTTGAATACTTTCTCCTTCAGATTGTCATTGTTATTTCCATCAGCATTAAAAATCCTTAAGTTTTCGCTTAGTGTAGAGTGTAATCTTTCGACATCTGAATTTCCTGTTTTATTATAAGTGGTTGTTAAATGAGGTTTATTTTATTATCTTTTAAGAATTGTTTTATTAAGACTGTATCAAACTCATTGTCTGTTACTAGAGTTTCTGGTATGCCTAAATATTGGATTCTTTCTTTTATGGCGTTTATAATTGATATCCAAGTTCTGTCTTTTAATGATTTTGCTGTTGCGTATTTTGTTTATTTATCAATCCTTGTGAAGTACATTACGCCTCTTTGTGGATACCAAATATCGAAATGAACAATTTCGTTATGTTTCTTTGGAGTGTCTGTAATATTTAAACTATGTTTCTGTCGAATTTCGCCTTATTACATATTTCGCAGTTATGAATTGTATTTGCTTTTGTATTTCCTTTTTTAACTTAGGGTATTAATGTGTTTTCCATATTTCCTCTGTTATTTCGTTTATTCCTCTGTGATTATTTTCCAAGTGTTTATCTTCAATCAATGTTAAAAGTTCTCCTTTGTCTGTTATGTCTCTTAAAATGTTTGATTTCTTTATTTTTAGTTTAGCATTATTTGCGAAAAATTTTATATATAACTCTAGAAATTGTAAAAATAATTTGTCATCTGGGCAATCAACTACTACTAGTCCTTTTTCAGGTAAATTTTCTCGCATTAATTTTAAAATATCGCTTTCAGGTGTCACATTTATTGTATTTCTTATTTTCTTCTTATATAATATTATTTTTGTTATTGTTTGTTTTTGCGCTCTTTGAAGTATGAGTTGGTTTTTAACTATGTTAATTGCGTTTTCCGTTATTTTTATGTAATACGTACTGTCAGTTTCTGCACTGTGTACCGTATCTATGTCGTCATCATTGAACATTTCATTTATATTTACTTCCGCCGTGTTATTATTTTCATAGTTTAGTCTGCTTAAGCCATCCGCAATTACATTTTCTTTTCCTTTTATATAGTTGATATCGAAATCGAACTCATTTAACTTAATTTTCCATCTTTGGAATTTGGCATTTGGTTCTTTTAAGTTGCTCAGACAAATTAATGGTCTATGGTCCGTTTTGATAGTGAAATGTCGGCCAAACAAGTAAGGACGAAAATATTTCGTTGCCCAAACTATTGCGAGTAGCTCTTTTTCTATTGTGCTATAGTTTTTTTCATGTCCGTTTAGTGATCTACTTGCATAAGAGATAACTTTATCGGTTTGCAGTAATGCCGCTCCTAAAGCAAAGGTGCTGGCATCTGTCACTAGTGTGAAAGCTTTATTGAAGTCTGGGTGGATTAAAATTGGATCTGCTTTTATTAGCTCTTTTAGTTTATTAAATGCTTTTATATAGTCTTTATCATTATGATTTATTTTCATATCTTTCTTTAAATATTTGATAATGTGATACGCCACTTTCGAGTAATCTTTAATAAATCTCCTATAATATCCTGTAATTCCTAGAAATGCTTTAATCTCCTTAACGTTTTTTTGGAAGTAGAATCTTTTCTATTGCTTCCAATTTCTCCGAGTTCGGTTTAATTCCTTCTTTTGTAATCATGTGGCCTAGGAATTTTGTCTCTTGCCTTAGAAAATTGCATTTAATTATTAGTATTTTTAGATTCTTCTCTTTTAATCTAAAGGGTGGTTAAATTTTCAAGGAAATTATTTAGGAAATTATTGAAATTTTATTTTATTATGATATATTGGTATTACTCAATTATGTATGTAACAAAATATCGGCAAAATGAGCGCCGCGACCTCGGCGGCACACCTCCATACGATGGTCCAAATTTTTGATGACGCTGATGCATAATGGAGTTTCTATGCCGTTAATGTGCCGAATTATCTCAACCTTTACCTCTTGAATTGTTGCTGGCTTATCGACGTACACCTTTTCTTGCAAATAACCCCAGAGAAAAAAGTCCAACGGTGTCAAATCACATGATCTTGGGCGCCAATTGACATCGCCATTACGTGAGATAACACGTTATCATCTCACGATAGCGAACACCATTCACAGTAACTGCCTGACCCGGCCTCATTTTGGAAAAAATACGGCCCGATGATGCCGCCAGCCCATAAACCGCACCAAACAGTCACTCTTTGTGGGTGCATTGGTTTTTCGACAATCACTCTTGGATTCTCATTCGCCCAAATGCGGCAATTCTGTTTATTGACGAATCCACTGAGGTGAAAATGTGCCTCATCACTGAAGATGATTTTCTTCGAAAATTTTCATAATAAGTCTGGATAACTTTAACACGTTGTTGGATTGTGTATCTCTCCATGGTTCAAATTGAGTAAGTTTGAAATAGAGAAATGTCAAATTAAATTCGGAAAAAAACTTGGCGTTCGACCTTCTACCTATCCGACGGTATGCAAATCATTATATGCTGCACGCACTGCATGCCTTTTTTATGTTCAAAATTGTATCATATGACTGCATGCTCGCCATCTATTTATTTACCTTTGTATGTTCGTTAATTCAAATACTGGTGCTGACATCTGCTACATCAATCGTGCCAATTGTGTATGAGCGTTCAATAGTAGCTACATCACTAGCTAGTGCAGCAAAAATATCTACATGTATGGTCATCTATTTATGGGCGCTTAACTTTTCCTCCCGTACAATGTTTGTACGTACTATTGCTCGGTAACTAGGTGTTTTAGAAGAGTGCGAATTGTTGCATAGTGTAGGTGGACCTACCTATCCGGCGGTGTGCATAACATGCTTGTCCGCGTATATGGTATACGCACTTAAAAATAATTCGATGAACACAAAAAAGTTGAAAATCGAATTTTTTCAGTTTTTGACCTACTGATCCGTTCCCAGACGTAATAGAAAAGCGGGGTTTGTCGCATACTATTGCTGCACTATTTACCTAATCGACGGTATATTAACCGATATTTTTCAATCATACTGTAAAAGTTATTTTTTTTGGTAAAAAAGTATTAAAAAGTACACAATCAGTTTCCCACCCATAACTAGTTGCCGGGCTTGATAGGACTTGTTGCACATTGCACCTTGACCTCTACCTATCCGGCGGTATGCAAATCATTGCTTATATTTCATACTATACATGCTTTTTTTTAAGTAGAAAGAAGTGCGCCATCAAAAACAGCATAAAAGCTCAACATCGGTTTTCCACCTATAGCTCCGATACCGAGCAAAATAAATAATCGGGTACTATTACGAAATGTAGTTTGACCTTCTACCTATCCGACGATATCCATAACAACCTTGTCCGCGTATATGGTATATAGTTTTCGGTGTGTACGAGTTATCGTACACTTTGAGGGCTTCAGAAATCTTTTTCTAAAGGGAACCTCAACCGATATGTAGTAGCAGAAAAAATAAAAGCTTCTTTACTAAGTACTTATTCTGAACTAAACTGTTTTCTTTATCAACTTCTTATTTATTCTTAAATTCTATGAAATAAGATACGCTTATGAATGTATGACTATGAGTATTTGTTTACATACATTCCATGGAATATGCTGACTGTTATGTATTTATATGTTTGCTTGCATTCCGGAGTGAGTGATACTTCTATTTTTGTTTATTTTTATTATCGCGAGGAATATATGTACATATGGTATGTTAATCATAGTCGTCAGCGATTATGAAATATTTGACGGCTAAAGTTAATAGGATATGTCAATATATGACTCCTCCGCCCCTAAGTTCAATGGTCTCAATTGAATAATTAATTAAATTTCTCAAAGTTCACTCTGGTATGCTGCAATTAATTTATAAAATATGGGTACAATTATTTATTGATTATAAATAAGTTCTTAGAAATAAATTTACTTTTTCGCTTATATTATTTTCTGCTTTGGACCTAGCAATGGACCTACTCTCTCTGTTTTTTGTTTATCATTTAAGGCATTTTGTATTGATAATTTTACAAACTTATCAACTTACATTTGTGGTCTCATTTTTCTTATTTTTCTTCTTGTATATTATATATATCGCTAGAATTCCTATTGTTAATAACAATATTGTTAGTATATTTATTCCATAATTTATATTTTTATGAACTTTTAGTTCTTCAAGCTTATTTATATTTTCTTGGGTTAATATCATTTCTGAGAAGTTAATTTTCCTTTTAAAATGCAATGCGTTATTTTCTTTTTCGGGGTAAATATATTTTTCTTCTACTATTACTTTTGTATTTTGGAAATATTTATTTACTACCTCAATTTTACAATTATAAAAGTTTATTAACGCGTTCCTTTCGAGTATAATTTCTCTATTATCGCAATTTTGTTTTATTTCCGTTTTGTATGCATTTATTATTAAGATTGTGTCGTCTTCGATTTCTTCAATTGTTGTTTTATTGTTATATTCAAATTTGCATTGCTTGGATGAACATATGCCAAATTCTTTTAAATTTTTGAAATGTGCTCCTTCTTTGTATTTATATATCTTGCTTCCTATTGTAATAGCATATTTTTGTTATCCTATAGTTTCAAAATGTTGGCTATTAGGTAGTGGGGTTATTAGTGTTAATTGTGCCTTAATATGTGTTATAGGTATTTTTATAGCTAAGAGTAGTGAGTCATCTTTATAGGAGAGTAGCCCTGTCTCTATGTTTTTAATTTATAGATGTCAATATTGCATCTTTCGATTTCCTTTGTTGATAGTATGCTAGGATGTAATATGTTATGTCTTGCTGAAGCTATATTATCCTGAATTTGTTCAATTTTGTTTTCTAAATGTTTAAGTTTAAACATTTGATCGGAATAGAGCATGTGTTTCATAATTTTTTCATTTGATCCGTTTATTTTTTCAAAAGTGATACATAAAAAGAGATACTAAAAATCTCTATTCTATCATTTCCTATTGTTCTTTTGAGTGTATTAATTGATTTATTAAAATTGTCGTTTATATATATTTGTTGATTTACCGCTCCTATTATGTTGTGGTTATTTTTATCTATTATTTCTAAGTGTTGTAATATGTTTTCCCTGTCTTCGTTGTCCATTGTCCCGAAAAGCCATTTATGTGTGGTCCCTATAATATTAATTAGTCCTCTACGTTTCCTTTTCTCTTCTATTGGCATTAATGTATTTATTTTCGCTTTTATAATTTTTATTTCCTCATATAACATTTCCCTGTCATTCCTGTCATATATTTTAAAATTAGTTTCTAAGTTATTTTCAATTTTATTTACAATTTCTTCGAATTCTTTAGGGTGTATTATATGTATAACTGTTGTCGTTTGGTTTACTATCTCTACTTCTCTGATCCTTATTTTTGCGTATCCCGTCTCATTCTCTAGTTTCTTTATTTGCAGGAGTGCGTTAATTGTCGTTATAATTGCTAGAATTATCGTGATTTTCGCCATTATGGTCCTGAAATTTAAATTTTCGTTCAATTTGATTTTTATAAGCTTTCTTGAATTTATTATCTTTTGATATTAAATGGTTTCCTTCTCTATTATAATTACTTATTTTCTTATATTTGGGTTGTGTAGTCCTTTTTCAGGTAAATTTTCTCGCATTAATTTTAAAATATCGCTTTCAGGTGTCACATTTATTGTATTTCTTATTTTCTTTTTATATAATATTATTTTTGTTATTGTTTGTCTTTGCTCTCTTTGAAGTATGAGTTGGTTTTTAACTATGTTAATTGCGTTTTCCGTTATTTTTATGTAATACGTACTGTCCGTTTCTGCACTGTGTACCGTATCTATGTCGTCATCATTGAACATTTCATTTATATTTACTTCCGCCGTGTTATTATTTTCATAGTTTAGTCTGCTTAGGCCATCCGCAATTACATTTTTTTTATTAGCTCTTTTAGTATATTAAATGCTTTTATATAGTCTTTATCATTATGATTTATTTTCATATCTTTCTTTAAATATTTGATAATGTGATACGCCACTTTCGAGTAATCTTTAATAAATCTCCTGTAATATCCCGTAAATCCTAGAAATGCTTTAATCTCCTTAACGTTTTTTTGGAAGTAGAATCTTTTCTATTGCTTCCAATTTCTCCGGGTTCGGTTTAAATCCTTCTTTTGTAATCATGTGGCCTAGGAATTTTGTCTCTTGCCTTAGAAAATTGCATTTATTTATTTGTATTTTTAGATTCTTCTCTTTTAATCTAAATGGTGGTTAAATTTTCAAGGAAATTATTTAGGAAATTATTGAAATTTTATTTTATTATGATATATTGGTATTACTCAATTATGTATGTAACAAAATATCGGCAAAATGAGCGCCGCGACCTCGCCGGCACAGCTCCATACGATGGTCCAAATTTTCGATGACGCTGATGCATAATGGAGTTTCTATGCCGTTAATGTGCCGAATTATCTCAACCTTTACCTCTTGAATTGTTGCTGGCTTATCGACGTACACCTTTTCTTTCAAATAACCCCAGAGAAAAAAGTCCAACGGTGTCAAATCACATGATCTTGGGCGCCAATTGACATCGCCATTACGTGAGATAACACGTTATCATCTCACGATAGCGAACACCATTCACAGTAACTGCCTGACCGGCCTCATTTTGGAAAAAATACGGCCCGATGATGCCGCCAGCCCATAAACCGCACCAAACAGTCACTCTTTGTGGGTGCATTGGTTTTTCGACAATCACTCTTGGATTATCATTCGCCCAAATGCGGCAATTCTGTTTATTGACGAATCCACTGAGCTGAAAATGTGCCTCATTACTGAAGATGATTTTCTTCGAAAATTTTCATAATAAGTCTGAATAACTTTAACACGTTGTTGGATTGTGTATCTCTCCATGGTTCAAATTGAGTAAGTTTGAAATAGAGAAATGTCAAATTAAATTCGGAAAAAAACTTGGCGTTCGACCTTCTACCTATCCGACGGTATGCAAATCATAATATGCTGCACGCACTGCACTGCCTTTCTTATGTTCAAAAATGTATCATATGACTGCATGCTCGCCATCTATTTATTTACCTTCGTATGTTCGTTAATTCAAATACTGGTGCTGACATCTGCTACATCAAGCGTGCCAATTGTGTATGAGCGTTCAATAGTAACTACATCACTAGCTAGTGCAGCAAACATATCTACATGTATGGTCATCTATTTATGGGCGCTTAACTTTTCCTCCCGTACAATGTTTGTACGTACTATTGCTCGGTAACTAGGTGATTTAGAAGAGTGCAAATTGTTGCATAGTGTAGCTGGACCTACCTATCCGGCGGTGTGCATAACATGCTTGTCCGCGTATATGGTATACGCACTTAAAAATAATTCGATGAACACAAAAAAGTTGAAAATCGAATTTTTTCAGTTTTTGACCTACTGATCCGTTCCCAGACGTAATAGAAAAGCGGGGTTTGTCGCATACTATAGCTGCACTATTTACCTAATCGACGGTATATTAACCGGTATTTTTCAATCATACTGTAAAAGTTTTTTTTTTGGTAAAAAAGTATTAAAAAGTACACAATCAGTTTCCCACCCATAACTAGTTGCCGGGCTTGATAGGACTTGTTGCACATTGCACCTTGACCTCTACCTATCCGGCGGTATGCAAATCATTGCTTATATTTCATACTATACATGCTTTTTTTAAGTAGAAAGAAGTGCGCAATCAAAAACAGCATAAAAGCTCAACATCGGTTTTCCACCTAAAGCTCCGATACCGAGCAAAATAAATAATCGGGGACTATTACGAAATGTAGTTTGACCTTCTACCTATTCGACGATATCCATAACAACCTTGTCCGCGTATATGGTATATAGTTTTCGGTGTGTACGAGTTATCGTACACTTTGAGGGCTTCAGAAATCTTTTTCTAAAGGGAACCTCAACCGATATGTAGTAGCAGAAAAAATAAAAGCTTCTTTACTAAGTACTTATTCTGAACTAAACTGTTTTCTTTATTAACTTCTTATTTATTCTTAAATTCTATGAAATAAGATACGCTTATGAATGTATGCATAATACATTCCATGGAATAAGCTGACTCTTATGTATTTATTTGTTTGCTTGTATTCCGGAGTGAGTGATACTTCTATTTTTGTTTATTTTTATTATCGCGAGGAATATATGTACATATGTTAATCATATTCGTCAGCGATTATGAAATATTTGACGGCTAGAGTTAATAGGATATGTCAATATATGACTCCTCCGCACCTAAGTTCAATGGTCTTCATTGAATAATTAATTAAATTTCTCAAAGTTCACTCTGTTATCTGCAATTAATTTATAAAATATGGGTACAATTATTTATTGATTATAAATAAGTTCTTAGAAATAAATTTACTTTTTCGCTTATATTATTTTCTGCTTTGGACCTAGCAATGGACCTACTCTCTCTGTTTTTTGCTTATCATTTAAGGCAGTTTGTATTGATAATTTTACATTTGATAAGTTTACATTTGTGGTCTCATTTTTCTTATTTTTCTTCTTGTATATTATATATATCGCTAGAATTCCTATTGTTAATAACAATATTGTTAGTATATTTATTCCATAATTTATATTTTTATGAACTTTTAGTTCTTCAAGCTTATTTACATTATTTTCTTGGGTTAATATTATTTCTGAGAAGTTAATTTTCCTTTTAAAATGCAATGCGTTATTTTCTTTTTCGGGGTAAATATATTTTTCTTCTACTATAACTTTTGTATTTTGGAAAGAGTTATATACTACCTCAATTTAACAATTATAAAAGTTTATTAACGCGTTCCTTTCGAGTATAATTTCTTTCTCTATTATCGCAATTTTGTTTTATTTTTTTTTTTGTTTTGTATGCATTTATTATTTAGATTGTGTCGTCTTCGATTTCTTCAATTGTTGTTTTATTGTTATATTCAAATTTGCATTGCTTGGATGAACATATGCCAAATTCTTTTAAATTTTTGAAATGTGCTCCTTCTTTGTATTTATATATCTTGCTTCCTATTGTAATAGCATATTTTTGTTATCCTATATTTTCAAAATGTTGACTATTAGGTAGTGGGGTTATTAGTGTTAATTGTGCCTTAATATGTGTTATAGGTATTTTTATAGCTAAGAGTAGTGAGTCATCTTTATATGAGAGTAGCCCTGTCTCTATGTGTTTTAATTTATAGATGTCAATATTGAATCTTTCGATTTCCTTTGTTGATAGTATGCTAGGATGTAATATGTTATGTCTTGCTGAAGCTATATTATCCTGAATTCGTTCAATTTTGTTTTCTAAATGTTTAAGTTTAAACATTCAAATGTAGAATAGAGCATGTGTTTCATAATTTTTTCATTTGATCCGTTTATTTTTTCAAAAGAGATACATAAAAAGAGATACTAAAATCTCTATTCTATCATTTTCTATTGTTCTTTTGAGTGTATTAATTGATTTATTAAAATTGGCGTTTACATATATTTGTTGATTTACCGCTCCTATTATGTTGTGGTTATTTTTATCTATTATTTCTAAGTGTTGTAATATGTTTTCCCTGTCTTCGTTGTCCATTGTCCCGAAAAGCCATTTATGTGTGGTCCCTATAATATTAATTAGTCCTCTACGTTTCCTTTTCTCTTCTATTGGCATTAATGTATTTATTTTCGCTTTTATAATTTTTATTTCCTCATATAACATTTCCCTGTCATTCCTGTCATATATTTTAAAATTAGTTTCTAAGTTATTTTCAATTTTATTTACAATTTCTTCGAATTCTTTAGGGTGTATTATATGTATAACTGTTGTCGTTTGGTTTACTATCTCTACTTCTCTGATCCTTATTTTTGCGTATCCCGTCTCATTCTCTAGTTTCTTTATTTGCAGGAGTGCGTTAATTGTCGTTATAATTGCTAGAATTATCGTGATTTTCGCCATTATGGTCCTGAAATTTAAATTTTCGTTCAATTTGATTTTTATAAGCTTTCTTGAATTTATTATATTTTGATATTAAATGGTTTCCTTCTCTATTATAATTACTTATTTTCTTATATTTGGGTTGTGTAGTCCTTTTTCAGGTAAATTTTCTCGCATTAATTTTAAAATATCGCTTTCAGGTGTCACATTTATTGTATTTCTTATTTTCTTTTTATATAATATTATTTTTGTTATTGTTTGTCTTTGCTCTCTTTGAAGTATGAGTTGGTTTTTAACTATGTTAATTGCGTTTTCCGTTATTTTTATGTAATACGTACTGTCCGTTTCTGCACTGTGTACCGTATCTATGTCGTCATCATTGAACATTTCATTTATATTTACTTCCGCCGTGTTATTATTTTCATAGTTTAGTCTGCTTAGGCCATCCGCAATTACATTTTCTTTTCCCTTTATATAGTTGATATCGAAATCGAACTCATTTAACTTAATTTTCCATCTTTGGAGTTTAGCATTGGGTTCTTTTAAGTTGCTCAGCGAAATTAATGATCTATGGTCCGTTTTGATAGTGAAATGTCGGCCAAACAAGTAAGGACGAAAATATTTCGTTGCCCAAACTATTGCGAGTAGCTCTTTTTCTTTGTGCTATAGTTTTTTTCATGTCCGTTTAGTGATCTACTTGCATAAGATATAACTTTATCGGTTTGCAGTAATGCCGCTCCTAAAGCAAAGGTGCTGGCATCTGTCACTAGTGTGAAAGCTTTATTGAAGTCTGGGTGGATTAAAATTGGATCTGCTTTTATTAGCTCTTTTAGTATATTAAATGCTTTTATATAGTCTTTATCATTATGATTTATTTTCATATCTTTCTTTAAATATTTGATAATGTGATACGCCACTTTCGAGTAATCTTTAATAAATCTCCTGTAATATCCCGTAAATCCTAGAAATGCTTTAATCTCCTTAACGTTTTTTTGGAAGTAGAATCTTTTCTATTGCTTCCAATTTCTCCGGGTTCGGTTTAATTCCTTCTTTTGTAATCATGTGGCCTAGGAATTTTGTCTCTTGCCTTAGAAAATTGCATTTATTTATTTGTATTTTTAGATTCTTCTCTTTTAATCTAAATGGTGGTTAAATTTTCAAGGAAATTATTTAGGAAATTATTGAAATTTTATTTTATTATGATATATTGGTATTACTCAATTATGTATGTAACAAAATATCGGCAAAATGAGCGCCGCGACCTCGGCGGCACAGCTCCATACGATGGTCCAAATTTTCGATGACGCTGATGCATAATGGAGTTTCTATGCCGTTAATGTGCCGAATTATCTCAACCTTTACCTCTTGAATTGTTGCTGGCTTATCGACGTACACCTTTTCTTTCAAATAACCCCAGAGAAAAAAGTCCAACGGTGTCAAATCACATGATCTTGGGCGCCAATTGACATCGCCATTACGTGAGATAACACGTTATCATCTCACGATAGCGAACACCATTCACAGTAACTGCCTGACCGGCCTCATTTTGGAAAAAATACGGCCCGATGATGCCGCCAGCCCATAAACCGCACCAAACAGTCACTCTTTGTGGGTGCATTGGTTTTTCGACAATCACTCTTGGATTATCATTCGCCCAAATGCGGCAATTCTGTTTATTGACGAATCCACTGAGCTGAAAATGTGCCTCATTACTGAAGATGATTTTCTTCGAAAATTTTCATAATAAGTCTGGATAACTTTAACACGTTGTTGGATTGTGTATCTCTCCATGGTTCAAATTGAGTAAGTTTGAAATAGAGAAATGTCAAATTAAATTCGGAAAAAAACTTGGCGTTCGACCTTCTACCTATCCGACGGTATGCAAATCATAATATGCTGCACGCACTGCACTGCCTTTCTTATGTTCAAAAATGTATCATATGACTGCATGCTCGCCATCTATTTATTTACCTTCGTATGTTCGTTAATTCAAATACTGGTGCTGACATCTGCTACATCAAGCGTGCCAATTGTGTATGAGCGTTCAATAGTAACTACATCACTAGCTAGTGCAGCAAACATATCTACATTTATGGGCGCTTAACTTTTCCTCCCGTACAATGTTTGTACGTACTATTGCTCGGTAACTAGGTGATTTAGAAGAGTGCAAATTGTTGCATAGTGTAGCTGGACCTACCTATCCGGCGGTGTGCATAACATGCTTGTCCGCGTATATGGTATACGCACTTAAAAATAATTCGATGAACACAAAAAAGTTGAAAATCGAATTTTTTCAGTTTTTGACCTACTGATCCGTTCCCAGACGTAATAGAAAAGCGGGGTTTGTCGCATACTATAGCTGCACTATTTACCTAATCGACGGTATATTAACCGGTATTTTTCAATCATACTGTAAAAGTTTTTTTTTTGGTAAAAAAGTATTAAAAAGTACACAATCAGTTTCCCACCCATAACTAGTTGCCGGGCTTGATAGGACTTGTTGCACATTGCACCTTGACCTCTACCTATCCGGCGGTATGCAAATCATTGCTTATATTTCATACTATACATGCTTTTTTTAAGTAGAAAGAAGTGCGCAATCAAAAACAGCATAAAAGCTCAACATCGGTTTTCCACCTAAAGCTCCGATACCGAGCAAAATAAATAATCGGGGACTATTACGAAATGTAGTTTGACCTTCTACCTATTCGACGATATCCATAACAACCTTGTCCGCGTATATGGTATATAGTTTTCGGTGTGTACGAGTTATCGTACACTTTGAGGGCTTCAGAAATCTTTTTCTAAAGGGAACCTCAACCGATATGTAGTAGCAGAAAAAATAAAAACTTCTTTACTAAGTACTTATTCTGAACTAAACTGTTTTCTTTATTAACTTCTTATTTATTCTTAAATTCTATGAAATAAGATACGCTTATGAATGTATGCATAATACATTCCATGGAATAAGCTGACTCTTATGTATTTATTTGTTTGCTTGTATTCAGGAGTGAGTGATACTTCTATTTTTGTTTATTTTTATTATCGCGAGGAATATATGTACATATGTTAATCATATTCGTCAGCGATTATGAAATATTTGACGGCTAGAGTTAATAGGATATGTCAATATATGACTCCTCCGCACCTAAGTTCAATGGTCTTCATTGAATAATTAATTAAATTTCTCAAAGTTCACTCTTTTATCTGCAATTAATTTATAAAATATGGATACAATTATTTATTGATTATAAATAAGTTCTTAGAAATAAATTTACTTTTTCGCTTATATTATTTTCTGCTTTGGACCTAGCAATGGACCTACTCTCTCTGTTTTTTGTTTATCATTTAAGGCAGTTTGTATTGATAATTTTACATTTGATAAGTTTACATTTGTGGTCTCATTTTTCTTATTTTTCTTCTTGTATATTATATATATCGCTAGAATTCCTATTGTTAATAACAATATTGTTAGTATATTTATTCCATAATTTATATTTTTATGAACTTTTAGTTCTTCAAGCTTATTTACATTATTTTCTTGGGTTAATATTATTTCTGAGAAGTTAATTTTCCTTTTAAAATGCAATGCGTTATTTTCTTTTTCGGGGTAAATATATTTTTCTTCTACTATAACTTTTGTATTTTGGAAAGAGTTATATACTACCTCAATTTAACAATTATAAAAGTTTATTAACGCGTTCCTTTCGAGTATAATTTCTTTCTCTATTATCGCAATTTTGTTTTATTTTTTTTTTTGTTTTGTATGCATTTATTATTTAGATTGTGTCGTCTTCGATTTCTTCAATTGTTGTTTTATTGTTATATTCAAATTTGCATTGCTTGGATGAACATATGCCAAATTCTTTTAAATTTTTGAAATGTGCTCCTTCTTTGTATTTATATATCTTGCTTCCTATTGTAATAGCATATTTTTGTTATCCTATAATTTCAAAATGTTGACTATTAGGTAGTGGGGTTATTAGTGTTAATTGTGCCTTAATATGTGTTATAGGTATTTTTATAGCTAAGAGTAGTGAGTCATCTTTATATGAGAGTAGCCCTGTCTCTATGTGTTTTAATTTATAGATGTCAATATTGAATCTTTCGATTTCCTTTGTTGATAGTATGCTAGGATGTAATATGTTATGTCTTGCTGAAGCTATATTATCCTGAATTCGTTCAATTTTGTTTTCTAAATGTTTAAGTTTAAACATTTGATCGGAATAGAGCATGTGTTTCATAATTTTTTCATTTGATCCGTTTATTTTTTCAAAAGAGATACATAAAAAGAGATACTAAAATCTCTATTCTATCATTTTCTATTGTTCTTTTGAGTGTATTAATTGATTTATTAAAATTGGCGTTTACATATATTTGTTGATTTACCGCTCCTATTATGTTGTGGTTATTTTTATCTATTATTTCTAAGTGTTGTAATATGTTTTCCCTGTCTTCGTTGTCCATTGTCCCGAAAAGCCATTTATGTGTGGTCCCTATAATATTAATTAGTCCTCTACGTTTCCTTTTCTCTTCTATTGGCATTAATGTATTTATTTTCGCTTTTATAATTTTTATTTCCTCATATAACATTTCCCTGTCATTCCTGTCATATATTTTAAAATTAGTTTCTAAGTTATTTTCAATTTTATTTACAATTTCTTCGAATTCTTTAGGGTGTATTATATGTATAACTGTTGTCGTTTGGTTTACTATCTCTACTTCTCTGATCCTTATTTTTGCGTATCCCGTCTCATTCTCTAGTTTCTTTATTTGTGGCCTAGGAATTTTGTATCTTGCCTTAGAAAATTGCATTTATTTATTTGTATTTTTAGATTCTTCTCTTTTAATCTAAATGGTGGTTAAATTTTCAAGGAAATTATTTAGGAAATTATTGAAATTTTATTTTATTATGATATATTGGTATTACTCAATTATGTATGTAACAAAATATCGGCAAAATGAGCGCCGCGACCTCGCCGGCACAGCTCCATACGATGGTCCAAATTTTCGATGACGCTGATGCATAATGGAGTTTCTATGCCGTTAATGTGCCGAATTATCTCAACCTTTACCTCTTGAATTGTTGCTGGCTTATCGACGTACACCTTTTCTTTCAAATAACCCCAGAGAAAAAAGTCCAACGGTGTCAAATCACATGATCTTGGGCGCCAATTGACATCGCCATTACGTGAGATAACACGTTATCATCTCACGATAGCGAACACCATTCACAGTAACTGCCTGACCGGCCTCATTTTGGAAAAAATACGGCCCGATGATGCCGCCAGCCCATAAACCGCACCAAACAGTCAATCTTTGTGGGTGCATTGGTTTTTCGACAATCACTCTTGGATTATCATTCGCCCAAATGCGGCAATTCTGTTTATTGACGAATCCACTGAGCTGAAAATGTGCCTCATTACTGAAGATGATTTTCTTCGAAAATTTTCATAATAAGTCTGGATAACTTTAACACGTTGTTGGATTGTGTATCTCTCCATGGTTCAAATTGAGTAAGTTTGAAATAGAGAAATGTCAAATTAAATTCGGAAAAAAACTTGGCGTTCGACCTTCTACCTATCCGACGGTATGCAAATCATAATATGCTGCACGCACTGCACTGCCTTTCTTATGTTCAAAAATGTATCATATGACTGCATGCTCGCCATCTATTTATTTACCTTCGTATGTTCGTTAATTCAAATACTGGTGCTGACATCTGCTACATCAAGCGTGCCAATTGTGTATGAGCGTTCAATAGTAACTACATCACTAGCTAGTGCAAAAACATATCTACATGTATGGTCATCTATTTATGGGCGCTTAACTTTTCCTCCCGTACAATGTTTGTACGTACTATTGCTCGGTAACTAGGTGATTTAGAAGAGTGCAAATTGTTGCATAGTGTAGCTGGACCTACCTATCCGGCGGTGTGCATAACATGCTTGTCCGCGTATATGGTATACGCACTTAAAAATAATTCGATGAACACAAAAAAGTTGAAAATCGAATTTTTTCAGTTTTTGACCTACTGATCCGTTCCCAGACGTAATAGAAAAGCGGGGTTTGTCGCATACTATAGCTGCACTATTTACCTAATCGACGGTATATTAACCGGTATTTTTCAATCATACTGTAAAAGTTTTTTTTTTTGGTAAAAAAGTATTAAAAAGTACACAATCAGTTTCCCACCCATAACTAGTTGCCGGGCTTGATAGGACTTGTTGCACATTGCACCTTGACCTCTACCTATCCGGCGGTATGCAAATCATTGCTTATATTTCATACTATACATGCTTTTTTTAAGTAGAAAGAAGTGCGCAATCAAAAACAGCATAAAAGCTCAACATCGGTTTTCCACCTAAAGCTCCGATACCGAGCAAAATAAATAATCGGGGACTATTACGAAATGTAGTTTGACCTTCTACCTATTCGACGATATCCATAACAACCTTGTCCGCGTATATGGTATATAGTTTTCGGTGTGTACGAGTTATCGTACACTTTGTTTGTACGTACTATTGCTCGGTAACTAGGTGATTTATAAGAGTGCAAATTGTTGCATAGTGTAGCTGGACCTACCTATCCGACGGTGTGCATAACATGCTTGTCCGCGTATATGGTATACGCACTTAAAAATAATTCGATGAACACAAAAAAGTTGAAAATCGAATTTTTTCAGTTTTTGACCTACTGATCCGTTCCCAGACGTAATAGAAAAGCGGGGTTTGTCGCATACTATAGCTGCACTATTTACCTAATCGACGGTATATTAACCGGTATTTTTCAATCATACTGTAAAAGTTTTTTTTTTGGTAAAAAAGTATTAAAAAGTACACAATCAGTTTCCCACCCATAACTAGTTGCCGGGCTTGATAGGACTTGTTGCACATTGCACCTTGACCTCTACCTATCCGGCGGTATGCAAATCATTGCTTATATTTCATACTATACATGCTTTTTTTAAGTAGAAAGAAGTGCGCAATCAAAAACAGCATAAAAGCTCAACATCGATTTTCCACCTAAAGCTCCGATACCGAGCAAAATAAATAATCGGGGACTATTACGAAATGTAGTTTGACCTTCTACCTATTCGACGATATCCATAACAACCTTGTCCGCGTATATGGTATATAGTTTTCGGTGTGTACGAGTTATCGTACACTTTGAGGGCTTCAGAAATCTTTTTCTAAAGGGAACCTCAACCGATATGTAGTAGCAGAAAAAATAAAAACTTCTTTACTAAGTACTTATTCTGAACTAAACTGTTTTCTTTATTAACTTCTTATTTATTCTTAAATTCTATGAAATAAGATACGCTTATGAATGTATGCATAATACATTCCATGGAATAAGCTGACTCTTATGTATTTATTTGTTTGCTTGTATTCCGGAGTGAGTGATACTTCTATTTTTGTTTATTTTTATTATCGCGAGGAATATATGTACATATGTTAATCATATTCGTCAGCGATTATGAAACATTTGACGGCTAGAGTTAATAGGATATGTCAATATATGACTCCTCCGCACCTAAGTTCAATGGTCTTCATTGAATAATTAATTAAATTTCTCAAAGTTCACTCTGTTATCTGCAATTAATTTATAAAATATGGATACAATTATTTATTGATTATAAATAAGTTCTTAGAAATAAATTTACTTTTTCGCTTATATTATTTTCTGCTTTGGACCTAGCAATGGACCTACTCTCTCTGTTTTTTGTTTATCATTTAAGGCAGTTTGTATTGATAATTTTACATTTGATAAGTTTACATTTGTGGTCTCATTTTTCTTATTTTTCTTCTTGTATATTATATATATCGCTAGAATTCCTATTGTTAATAACAATATTGTTAGTATATTTATTCCATAATTTATATTTTTATGAACTTTTAGTTCTTCAAGCTTATTTACATTATTTTCTTGGGTTAATATTATTTCTGAGAAGTTAATTTTCCTTTTAAAATGCAATGCGTTATTTTCTTTTTCGGGGTAAATATATTTTTCTTCTACTATAACTTTTGTATTTTGGAAAGAGTTATATACTACCTCAATTTAACAATTATAAAAGTTTATTAACGCGTTCCTTTCGAGTATAATTTCTTTCTCTATTATCGCAATTTTGTTTTATTTCCGTTTTGTATGCATTTATTATTTAGATTGTGTCGTCTTCGATTTCTTCAATTGTTGTTTTATTGTTATATTCAAATTTGCATTGCTTGGATGAACATATGCCAAATTCTTTTAAATTTTTGAAATGTGCTCCTTCTTTGTATTTATATATCTTGCTTCCTATTGTAATAGCATATTTTTGTTATCCTATAATTTCAAAATGTTGACTATTAGGTAGTGGGGTTATTAGTGTTAATTGTGCCTTAATATGTGTTATAGGTATTTTTATAGCTAAGAGTAGTGAGTCATCTTTATATGAGAGTAGCCCTGTCTCTATGTGTTTTAATTTATAGATGTCAATATTGAATCTTTCGATTTCCTTTGTTGATAGTATGCTAGGATGTAATATGTTATGTCTTGCTGAAGCTATATTATCCTGAATTCGTTCAATTTTGTTTTCTAAATGTTTAAGTTTAAACATTTGATCGGAATAGAGCATGTGTTTCATAATTTTTTCATTTGATCCGTTTATTTTTTCAAAAGAGATACATAAAAAGAGATACTAAAATCTCTATTCTATCATTTTCTATTGTTCTTTTGAGTGTATTAATTGATTTATTAAAATTGGCGTTTACATATATTTGTTGATTTACCGCTCCTATTATGTTTTGGTTATTTTTATCTATTATTTCTAAGTGTTGTAATATGTTTTCCCTGTCTTCGTTGTCCATTGTCCCGAAAAGCCATTTATGTGTGGTCCCTATAATATTAATTAGTCCTCTACGTTTCCTTTTCTCTTCTATTGGCATTAATGTATTTATTTTCGCTTTTATAATTTTTATTTCCTCATATAACATTTCCCTGTCATTCCTGTTTCTAAGTTATTTTCAATTTTATTTACAATTTCTTCGAATTCTTTAGGGTGTATTATATGTATAACTGTTGTCGTTTGGTTTACTATCTCTACTTCTCTGATCCTTATTTTTGCGTATCCCGTCTCATTCTCTAGTTTCTTTATTTGTGGCCTAGGAATTTTGTCTCTTGCCTTAGAAAATTGCATTTATTTATTTGTATTTTTAGATTCTTCTCTTTTAATCTAAATGGTGGTTAAATTTTCAAGGAAATTATTTAGGAAATTATTGAAATTTTATTTTATTATGATATATTGGTATTACTCAATTATGTATGTAACAAAATATCGGCGGCACAGCTCCATACGATGGTCCAAATTTTCGATGACGCTGATGCATAATGGAGTTTCTATGCCGTTAATGTGCCGAATTATCTCAACCTTTACCTCTTGAATTGTTGCTGGCTTATCGACGTACACCTTTTCTTTCAAATAACCCCAGAGAAAAAAGTCCAACGGTGTCAAATCACATGATCTTGGGCGCCAATTGACATCGCCATTACGTGAGATAACACGTTATCATCTCACGATAGCGAACACCATTCACAGTAACTGCCTGACCGGCCTCATTTTGGAAAAAATACGGCCCGATGATGCCGCCAGCCCATAAACCGCACCAAACAGTCACTCTTTGTGGGTGCATTGGTTTTTCGACAATCACTCTTGGATTATCATTCGCCCAAATGCGGCAATTCTGTTTATTGACGAATCCACTGAGCTGAAAATGTGCCTCATTACTGAAGATGATTTTCTTCGAAAATTTTCATAATAAGTCTGGATAACTTTAACACGTTGTTGGATTGTGTATCTCTCCATGGTTCAAATTGAGTAAGTTTGAAATAGAGAAATGTCAAATTAAATTCGGAAAAAAACTTGGCGTTCGACCTTCTACCTATCCGACGGTATGCAAATCATAATATGCTGCACGCACTGCACTGCCTTTCTTATGTTCAAAAATGTATCATATGACTGCATGCTCGCCATCTATTTATTTACCTTCGTATGTTCGTTAATTCAAATACTGGTGCTGACATCTGCTACATCAAGCGTGCCAATTGTGTATGAGCGTTCAATAGTAACTACATCACTAGCTAGTGCAGCAAACATATCTACATGTATGGTCATCTATTTATGGGCGCTTAACTTTTCCTCCCGTACAATGTTTGTACGTACTATTGCTCGGTAACTAGGTGATTTAGAAGAGTGCAAATTGTTGCATAGTGTAGCTGGACCTACCTATCCGGCGGTGTGCATAACATGCTTGTCCGCGTATATGGTATACGCACTTAAAAATAATTCGATGAACACAAAAAAGTTGAAAATCGAATTTTTTCAGTTTTTGACCTACTGATCCGTTCCCAGACGTAATAGAAAAGCGGGGTTTGTCGCATACTATAGCTGCACTATTTACCTAATCGACGGTATATTAACCGGTATTTTTCAATCATACTGTAAAAGTTTTTTTTTTGGTAAAAAAGTATTAAAAAGTACACAATCAGTTTCCCACCCATAACTAGTTGCCGGGCTTGATAGGACTTGTTGCACATTGCACCTTGACCTCTACCTATCCGGCGGTATGCAAATCATTGCTTATATTTCATACTATACATGCTTTTTTTAAGTAGAAAGAAGTGCGCAATCAAAAACAGCATGAAAGCTCAACATCGGTTTTCCACCTAAAGCTCCGATACCGAGCAAAATAAATAATCGGGGACTATTACGAAATGTAGTTTGACCTTCTACCTATTCGACGATATCCATAACAACCTTGTCCGCGTATATGGTATACAGTTTTCGGTGTGTACGAGTTATCGTACACTTTGAGGGCTTCAGAAATCTTTTTCTAAAGGGAACCTCAACCGATATGTAGTAGCAGAAAAAATAAAAGCTTCTTTACTAAGTACTTATTCTGAACTAAACTGTTTTCTTTATTAACTTCTTATTTATTCTTAAATTCTATGAAATAAGATACGCTTATGAATGTATGCATAATACATTCCATGGAATAAGCTGACTCTTATGTATTTATTTGTTTGCTTGTATTCCGGAGTGAGTGATACTTCTATTTTTGTTTATTTTTATTATCGCGAGGAATATATGTACATATGTTAATCATATTCGTCAGCGATTATGAAATATTTGACGGCTAGAGTTAATAGGATATGTCAATATATGACTCCTCCGCACCTAAGTTCAATGGTCTTCATTGAATAATTAATTAAATTTCTCAAAGTTCACTCTGTTATCTGCAATTAATTTATAAAATATGGATACAATTATTTATTGATTATAAATAAGTTCTTAGAAATAAATTTACTTTTTCGCTTATATTATTTTCTGCTTTGGACCTAGCAATGGACCTACTCTCTCTGTTTTTTGTTTATCATTTAAGGCAGTTTGTATTGATAATTTTACATTTGATAAGTTTACATTTGTGGTCTCATTTTTCTTATTTTTCTTCTTGTATATTATATATATCGCTAGAATTCCTATTGTTAATAACAATATTGTTAGTATATTTATTCCATAATTTATATTTTTATGAACTTTTAGTTCTTCAAGCTTATTTACATTATTTTCTTGGGTTAATATTATTTCTGAGAAGTTAATTTTCCTTTTAAAATGCAATGCGTTATTTTCTTTTTCGGGGTAAATATATTTTTCTTCTACTATAACTTTTGTATTTTGGAAAGAGTTATATACTACCTCAATTTAACAATTATAAAAGTTTATTAACGCGTTCCTTTCGAGTATAATTTCTTTCTCTATTATCGCAATTTTGTTTTATTTCCGTTTTGTATGCATTTATTATTTAGATTGTGTCGTCTTCGATTTCTTCAATTGTTGTTTTATTGTTATATTCAAATTTGCATTGCTTGGATGAACATATGCCAAATTCTTTTCAATTTTTGAAATGTGCTCCTTCTTTGTATTTATATATCTTGCTTCCTATTGTAATAGCATATTTTTGTTATCCTATAATTTCAAAATGTTGACTATTAGGTAGTGGGGTTATTAGTGTTAATTGTGCCTTAATATGTGTTATAGGTATTTTTATAGCTAAGAGTAGTGAGTCATCTTTGTATGAGAGTAGCCCTGTCTCTATGTGTTTTAATTTATAGATGTCAATATTGAATCTTTCGATTTCCTTTGTTGATAGTATGCTAGGATGTAATATGTTATGTCTTGCTGAAGCTATATTATCTTGAATTCGTTCAATTTTGTTTTCTAAATGTTTAAGTTTAAACATTTGATCGGAATAGAGCATGTGTTTCATAATTTTTTCATTTGATCCGTTTATTTTTTCAAAAGAGATACATAAAAAGAGATACTAAAATCTCTATTCTATCATTTTCTATTGTTCTTTTGAGTGTATTAATTGATTTATTAAAATTGGCGTTTACATATATTTGTTGATTTACCGCTCCTATTATGTTGTGGTTATTTTTATCTATTATTTCTAAGTGTTGTAATATGTTTTCCCTGTCTTCGTTGTCCATTGTCCCGAAAAGCCATTTATGTGTGGTCCCTATAATATTAATTAGTCCTCTACGTTTCCTTTTCTCTTCTATTGGCATTAATGTATTTATTTTCGCTTTTATAATTTTTATTTCCTCATATAACATTTCCCTGTCATTCCTGTCATATATTTTAAAATTAGTTTCTAAGTTATTTTCAATTTTATTTACAATTTCTTCGAATTCTTTAGGGTGTATTATATGTATAACTGTTGTCGTTTGGTTTACTATCTCTACTTCTCTGATCCTTATTTTTGCGTATCCCGTCTCATTCTCTAGTTTCTTTATTTGCAGGAGTGCGTTAATTGTCGTTATAATTGCTAGAATTATCGTGATTTTCGCCATTATGGTCCTGAAATTTAAATTTTCGTTTAATTTGATTTTTATTAGCTTTCTTGAATTTATTATCTTTTGATATTAAATGGTTTCCTTCTCTATTATAATTACTTATTTTCTTATATTTGGGTTGTGTTTTGCTAACTCTATAATTCTTTATATATTTATTCTGGAAATCTTGAATGTCTACTCTATTTTCTTTCCTATTAATATTATTTATTATATCTTCTTTCTGTTTTTGTAGATTTTCCGCAAAATTGTGTCAATTCTTGTTCCGGGAGAAGGTTATTTATGAGATCAATTGGTCTCTTTTTTATCGTAGAATGTATAGTGTTATTATAAGCGGTTATTGCTTTGAATACTTTCTCCTTCAGATTGTCATTGTTATTTCCATCAGCATTAAAAATCCTTAAGTTTTCGCTTAGTGTAGAGTGTAATCTTTCGACATCTGAATTTTCTGTTTTATTATAAGTGGTTGTTAAATGAGGTTTATTTTATTATCTTTTAAGAATTGTTCTATTAAGACTGTATCCAACTCATTGTCTGTTACTAGAGTTTCTGGTATGCCTAAATATTGGATTCTTTCTTTTATGGCGTTTATAATTGATATCCAAGTTCTGTCTTTTAATGATTTAGCTGTTGCGTATTTTGTTAATTTATCAATGCTTGTGAGGTACATTACGCCTCTTTGTGGATACCAAATATCGAAATGAACAATTTCGTTATGTTTCTTTGGAGTGTCTGTAATATTTAAACTATGTTTCTGTCGAATTTCGCCTTATTACATATTTCGCAGTTATGATTGTATTTGCTTTTGTATTTCCTTTTGTAACTTAGGGTAATAATGTTTTTTCCTTATTTCCTCTGTGACTATTTTCCAAGTGTTTATCTTCCATCAATGTTAAAAGTTCTCCTTTGTCTGTTATGTCTCTTAAAATGTTTGATTTCTTTATTTTTAGTTTAGCATTATTTGCGAAAAATTTTATATATAACTCTAGAAATTGTAAAAATAATTTGTCATCTGGGCAATAAACTACTACTAGTCCTTTTTCAGGTAAATTTTCTCGCATTAATTTTAAAATATCGCTTTCAGGTGTCACATTTATTGTATTTCTTATTTTCTTCTTATATAATATTATATTTGTTATTGTTTGTCTTTGCGCTCTTTGAAGTATGAGTTGGTTTTTAACTATGTTAATTCCGTTTTCCGTTATTTTTATGTAATACGTACTGTCAGTTTCTGCACTGTGTACCGTATCTATGTCGTCATCATTGAACATTTTATTTATATTTACTCCCGCCGTGTTATTATTTTCATAGTTTAGTCTGCTTAGGCCATCCGCAATTACATTTTCTTTTCCCTTTATATAGTTGATATCGAAATCGAATTCATTTAACTTAATTTTCCATCTTTGGAGTTTAGCATTTGGTTCTTTTAAGTTGCTCAACCAAATTAATGATCTATGGTCCGTTTTGATAGTGAAATGTCGGCCAAACAAGTAAGGACGAAAATATTTCGTTGCTCAAACTATTGCGAGTAGCTCTTTTTCTATTGTGCTATAGTTTTTTTCATGTCCGTTTAGTGATCTACTTGCATAAGAGATAACTTTATCGGTTTGCAGTAATGCCGCTCCTGAAGCAAAGTTGCTGGCATCTGTCACTAGTGTGAAAGCTTTATTGAAGTCTGGGTGGATTAAAATTGGATCTGCTTTTATTAGCTCTTTTAGTTTATTAAATGCTTTTATATAGTCTTTATCATTATGATTTATTTTCATATCTTTCTTTAAATATTTGATAATGTGATACGCCACTTTCGAGTAATCTTTAATAAATCTCCTGTAATTTCCCGTAATTCCTAGAAATGCTTTAATCTCCTTAACGTTTTTTTGGAAGTAGAATCTTTTCTATTGCTTCCAATTTCTCCGGGTGCCTTAGAAAATTGCATTTATTTATTTGTATTTTTAGATTCTTCTCTTTTAATCTAAAGGGTGATTAAATTTTCAAGGAAATTATTTAGGAAATTATTGAAATTTTATTTTATTATGATATATTGGTATTACTCAATTATGTATGTAACAAAATATCGGCAAAATGAGCGCCGCGACCTCGGCGGCACACCTCCATACGATGGTCCAAATTTTTGATGACGCTGATGCATAATGGAGTTTCTATGCCGTTAATGTGCCGAATTATCTCAACCTTTACCTCTTGAATTGTTGCTGGCTTATCGACGTACACCTTTTCTTGCAAATAACCCCAGAGAAAAAAGTCCAACGGTGTCAAATCACATGATCTTGGGCGCCAATTGACATCGCCATTACGTGAGATAACACGTTATCATCTCACGATAGCGAACACCATTCACAGTAACTGCCTGACCGGCCTCATTTTGGAAAAAATACGGCCCGATGATGCCGCCAGCCCATAAACCGCACCAAACAGTCACTCTTTGCATTGGTGCATTGGTTTTTCGACAATCAGTCTTGGATTCTCATTCGCCCAAATGCGGCAATTCTGTTTATTGACGAATCCACTGAGGTGAAAATGTGCCTCATCACTGAAGATGATTTTCTTCGAAAATTTTCATAATAAGTCTGGATAACTTTAACACGTTGTTGGATTGTGTATCTCTCCATGGTTCAAATTGAGTAAGTTTGAAATAGAGAAATGTCAAATTAAATTCGGAAAAAAACTTGGCGTTCGACCTTCTACCTATCCGACGGTATGCAAATCATAATATGCTGCACGCACTGCACTGCCTTTCTTATGTTCAAAAATGTATCATATGACTGCATGCTCGCCATCTATTTATTTACCTTTGTATGTTCGTTAATTCAAATACTGGTGCTGACATCTGCTACATCAATCGTGCCAATTGTGTATGAGCGTTCAATAGTAGCTACATCACTAGCTAGTGCAGCAAAAATATCTACATGTATGGTCATCTATTTATGGGCGCTTAACTTTTCCTCCCGTACAATGTTTGTACGTACTATTGCTCGGTAACTAGGTGATTTAGAAGAGTGCAAATTGTTGCATAGTGTAGCTGGACCTACCTATCCGGCGGTGTGCATAACATGCTTGTCCGCGTATATGGTATACGCACTTAAAAATAATTCGATGAACACAAAAAAGTTGAAAATCGAATTTTTTCAGTTTTTGACCTACTGATCCGTTCCCAGACGTAATAGAAAAGCGGGGTTTGTCGCATACTATAGCTGCACTATTTTTCAATCATACTGTAAAAGTTTTTTTTTTGGTAAAAAAGTATTAAAAAGTACACAATCAGTTTCCCACCCATAACTAGTTGCCGGGCTTGATAGGACTTGTTGCACATTGCACCTTGACCTCTACCTATCCGGCGGTATGCAAATCATTGCTTATATTTCATACTATACATGCTTTTTTTAAGTAGAAAGAAGTGCGCAATCAAAAACAGCATAAAAGCTCAACATCGGTTTTCCACCTAAAGCTCCGATACCGAGCAAAATAAATAATCGGGGACTATTACGAAATGTAGTTTGACCTTCTACCTATTCGACGATATCCATAACAACCTTGTCCGCGTATATGGTATATAGTTTTCGGTGTGTACGAGTTATCGTACACTTTGAGGGCTTCAGAAATCTTTTTCTAAAGGGAACCTCAACCGATATGTAGTAGCAGAAAAAATACAAGCTTCTTTACTAAGTACTTATTCTGAACTAAACTGTTTTCTTTATTAACTTCTTATTTATTCTTAAATTCTATGAAATAAGATACGCTTATGAATGTATGCATAATACATTCCATGGAATAAGCTGACTCTTATGTATTTATTTGTTTGCTTGTATTCCGGAGTGAGTGATACTTCTATTTTTGTTTATTTTTATTATCGCGAGGAATATATGTACATATGTTAATCATATTCGTCAGCGATTATGAAATATTTGACGGCTAGAGTTAATAGGATATGTCAATATATGACTCCTCCGCACCTAAGTTCAATGGTCTTCATTGAATAATTAATTAAATTTCTCAAAGTTCACTCTGTTATCTGCAATTAATTTATAAAATATGGATACAATTATTTATTGATTATAAATAAGTTCTTAGAAATAAATTTACTTTTTCGCTTATATTATTTTCTGCTTTGGACCTAGCAATGGACCTACTCTCTCTGTTTTTTGTTTATCATTTAAGGCAGTTTGTATTGATAAGTTTACATTTGTGGTCTCATTTTTCTTATTTTTCTTCTTGTATATTATTCCTATTGTTAATAACAATATTGTTAGTATATTTATTCCATAATTTATATTTTTATGAACTTTTAGTTCTTCAAGCTTATTTACATTATTTTCTTGGGTTAATATTATTTCTGAGAAGTTAATTTTCCTTTTAAAATGCAATGCGTTATTTTCTTTTTCGGGGTAAATATATTTTTCTTCTACTATAACTTTTGTATTTTGGAAAGAGTTATATACTACCTCAATTTAACAATTATAAAAGTTTATTAACGCGTTCCTTTCGAGTATAATTTCTTTCTCTATTATCGCAATTTTGTTTTATTTCCGTTTTGTATGCATTTATTATTTAGATTGTGTCGTCTTCGAATTCTTCAATTGTTGTTTTATTGTTATATTCAAATTTGCATTGCTTGGATGAACATATGCCAAATTCTTTTAAATTTTTGAAATGTGCTCCTTCTTTGTATTTATATATCTTGCTTCCTATTGTAATAGCATATTTTTGTTATCCTATAATTTCAAAATGTTGACTATTAGGTAGTGGGGTTATTAGTGTTAATTGTGCCTTAATATGTGTTATAGGTATTTTTATAGCTAAGAGTAGTGAGTCATCTTTGTATGAGAGTAGCCCTGTCTCTATGTGTTTTAATTTATAGATGTCAATATTGAATCTTTCGATTTCCTTTGTTGATAGTATGCTAGGATGTAATATGTTATGTCTTGCTGAAGCTATATTATCTTGAATTCGTTCAATTTTGTTTTCTAAATGTTTAAGTTTAAACATTTGATCGGAATAGAGCATGTGTTTCATAATTTTTTCATTTGATCCGTTTATTTTTTCAAAAGAGATACATAAAAAGAGATACTAAAATCTCTATTCTATCATTTTCTATTGTTCTTTTGAGTGTATTAATTGATTTATTAAAATTGGCGTTTACATATATTTGTTGATTTACCGCTCCTATTATGTTGTGGTTATTTTTATCTATTATTTCTAAGTGTTGTAATATGTTTTCCCTGTCTTCGTTGTCCATTGTCCCGAAAAGCCATTTATGTGTGGTCCCTATAATATTAATTAGTCCTCTACGTTTCCTTTTCTCTTCTATTGGCATTAATGTATTTATTTTCGCTTTTATAATTTTTATTTCCTCATATAACATTTCCCTGTCATTCCTGTCATATATTTTAAAATTAGTTTCTAAGTTATTTTCAATTTTATTTACAATTTCTTCGAATTCTTTAGGGTGTATTATATGTATAACTGTTGTCGTTTGGTTTACTATCTCTACTTCTCTGATCCTTATTTTTGCGTATCCCGTCTCATTCTCTAGTTTCTTTATTTGCAGGAGTGCGTTAATTGTCGTTATAATTGCTAGAATTATCGTGATTTTCGCCATTATGGTCCTGAAATTTAAATTTTCGTTTAATTTGATTTTTATTAGCTTTCTTGAATTTATTATCTTTTGATATTAAATGGTTTCCTTCTCTATTATAATTACTTATTTTCTTATATTTGGGTTGTGTTTTGCTAACTCTATAATTCTTTATATATTTATTCTGGAAATCTTGAATGTCTACTCTATTTTCTTTCCTATTAATATTATTTATTATATCTTCTTTCTGTTTTTGTAGATTTTCCGCAAAATTGTGTCAATTCTTGTTCCGGGAGAAGGTTATTTATGAGATCAATTGGTCTCTTTTTTATCGTAGAATGTATAGTGTTATTATAAGCGGTTATTGCTTTGAATACTTTCTCCTTCAGATTGTCATTGTTATTTCCATCAGCATTAAAAATCCTTAAGTTTTCGCTTAGTGTAGAGTGTAATCTTTCGACATCTGAATTTTCTGTTTTATTATAAGTGGTTGTTAAATGAGGTTTATTTTATTATCTTTTAAGAATTGTTCTATTAAGACTGTATCCAACTCATTGTCTGTTACTAGAGTTTCTGGTATGCCTAAATATTGGATTCTTTCTTTTATGGCGTTTATAATTGATATCCAAGTTCTGTCTTTTAATGATTTAGCTGTTGCGTATTTTGTTAATTTATCAATGCTTGTGAGGTACATTACGCCTCTTTGTGGATACCAAATATCGAAATGAACAATTTCGTTATGTTTCTTTGGAGTGTCTGTAATATTTAAACTATGTTTCTGTCGAATTTCGCCTAATTACATATTTCGCAGTTATGATTGTATTTGCTTTTGTATTTCCTTTTGTAACTTAGGGTAATAATGTTTTTTCCTTATTTCCTCTGTGACTATTTTCCAAGTGTTTATCTTCCATCAATGTTAAAAGTTCTCCTTTGTCTGTTATGTCTCTTAAAATGTTTGATTTCTTTATTTTTAGTTTAGCATTATTTGCGAAAAATTTTATATATAACTCTAGAAATTGTAAAAATAATTTGTCATCTGGGCAATAAACTACTACTAGTCCTTTTTCAGGTAAATTTTCTCGCATTAATTTTAAAATATCGCTTTCAGGTGTCACATTTTTTGTATTTCTTATTTTCTTCTTATATAATATTATATTTGTTATTGTTTGTCTTTGCGCTCTTTGAAGTATGAGTTGGTTTTTAACTATGTTAATTCCGTTTTCCGTTATTTTTATGTAATACGTACTGTCAGTTTCTGCACTGTGTACCGTATCTATGTCGTCATCATTGAACATTTTATTTATATTTACTCCCGCCGTGTTATTATTTTCATAGTTTAGTCTGCTTAGGCCATCCGCAATTACATTTTCTTTTCCCTTTATATAGTTGATATCGAAATCGAATTCATTTAACTTAATTTTCCATCTTTGGAGTTTAGCATTTGGTTCTTTTAAGTTGCTCAACCAAATTAATGATCTATGGTCCGTTTTGATAGTGAAATGTCGGCCAAACAAGTAAGGACGAAAATATTTCGTTGCTCAAACTATTGCGAGTAGCTCTTTTTCTATTGTGCTATAGTTTTTTTCATGTCCGTTTAGTGATCTACTTGCATAAGAGATAACTTTATCGGTTTGCAGTAATGCCGCTCCTGAAGCAAAGTTGCTGGCATCTGTCACTAGTGTGAAAGCTTTATTGAAGTCTGGGTGGATTAAAATTGGATCTGCTTTTATTAGCTCTTTTAGTTTATTAAATGCTTTTATATAGTCTTTATCATTATGATTTATTTTCATATCTTTCTTTAAATATTTGATAATGTGATACGCCACTTTCGAGTAATCTTTAATAAATCTCCTGTAATATCCCGTAATTCCTAGAAATGCTTTAATCTCCTTAACGTTTTTTTGGAAGTAGAATCTTTTCTATTGCTTCCAATTTCTCCGGGTGCCTTAGAAAATTGCATTTATTTATTTGTATTTTTAGATTCTTCTCTTTTAATCTAAAGGGTGATTAAATTTTCAAGGAAATTATTTAGGAAATTATTGAAATTTTATTTTATTATGATATATTGGTATTACTCAATTATGTATGTAACAAAATATCGGCAAAATGAGCGCCGCGACCTCGGCGGCACACCTCCATACGATGGTCCAAATTTTTGATGACGCTGATGCATAATGGAGTTTCTATGCCGTTAATGTGCCGAATTATCTCAACCTTTACCTCTTGAATTGTTGCTGGCTTATCGACGTACACCTTTTCTTGCAAATAACCCCAGAGAAAAAAGTCCAACGGTGTCAAATCACATGATCTTGGGCGCCAATTGACATCGCCATTACGTGAGATAACACGTTATCATCTCACGATAGCGAACACCATTCACAGTAACTGCCTGACCGGCCTCATTTTGGAAAAAATACGGCCCGATGATGCCGCCAGCCCATAAACCGCACCAAACAGTCACTCTTTGCATTGGTGCATTGGTTTTTCGACAATCAGTCTTGGATTCTCATTCGCCCAAATGCGGCAATTCTGTTTATTGACGAATCCACTGAGGTGAAAATGTGCCTCATCACTGAAGATGATTTTCTTCGAAAATTTTCATAATAAGTCTGGATAACTTTAACACGTTGTTGGATTGTGTATCTCTCCATGGTTCAAATTGAGTAAGTTTGAAATAGAGAAATGTCAAATTAAATTCGGAAAAAAACTTGGCGTTCGACCTTCTACCTATCCGACGGTATGCAAATCATAATATGCTGCACGCACTGCACTGCCTTTCTTATGTTCAAAAATGTATCATATGACTGCATGCTCGCCATCTATTTATTTACCTTTGTATGTTCGTTAATTCAAATACTGGTGCTGACATCTGCTACATCAATCGTGCCAATTGTGTATGAGCGTTCAATAGTAGCTACATCACTAGCTAGTGCAGCAAAAATATCTACATGTATGGTCATCTATTTATGGGCGCTTAACTTTTCCTCCCGTACAATGTTTGTACGTACTATTGCTCGGTAACTAGGTGATTTAGAAGAGTGCAAATTGTTGCATAGTGTAGCTGGACCTACCTATCCGGCGGTGTGCATAACATGCTTGTCCGCGTATATGGTATACGCACTTAAAAATAATTCGATGAACACAAAAAAGTTGAAAATCGAATTTTTTCAGTTTTTGACCTACTGATCCGTTCCCAGACGTAATAGAAAAGCGGGGTTTGTCGCATACTATAGCTGCACTATTTTTCAATCATACTGTAAAAGTTTTTTTTTTGGTAAAAAAGTATTAAAAAGTACACAATCAGTTTCCCACCCATAACTAGTTGCCGGGCTTGATAGGACTTGTTGCACATTGCACCTTGACCTCTACCTATCCGGCGGTATGCAAATCATTGCTTATATTTCATACTATACATGCTTTTTTTAAGTAGAAAGAAGTGCGCAATCAAAAACAGCATAAAAGCTCAACATCGGTTTTCCACCTAAAGCTCCGATACCGAGCAAAATAAATAATCGGGGACTATTACGAAATGTAGTTTGACCTTCTACCTATTCGACGATATCCATAACAACCTTGTCCGCGTATATGGTATATAGTTTTCGGTGTGTACGAGTTATCGTACACTTTGAGGGCTTCAGAAATCTTTTTCTAAAGGGAACCTCAACCGATATGTAGTAGCAGAAAAAATACAAGCTTCTTTACTAAGTACTTATTCTGAACTAAACTGTTTTCTTTATTAACTTCTTATTTATTCTTAAATTCTATGAAATAAGATACGCTTATGAATGTATGCATAATACATTCCATGGAATAAGCTGACTCTTATGTATTTATTTGTTTGCTTGTATTCCGGAGTGAGTGATACTTCTATTTTTGTTTATTTTTATTATCGCGAGGAATATATGTACATATGTTAATCATATTCGTCAGCGATTATGAAATATTTGACGGCTAGAGTTAATAGGATATGTCAATATATGACTCCTCCGCACCTAAGTTCAATGGTCTTCATTGAATAATTAATTAAATTTCTCAAAGTTCACTCTGTTATCTGCAATTAATTTATAAAATATGGATACAATTATTTATTGATTATAAATAAGTTCTTAGAAATAAATTTACTTTTTCGCTTATATTATTTTCTGCTTTGGACCTAGCAATGGACCTACTCTCTCTGTTTTTTGTTTATCATTTAAGGCAGTTTGTATTGATAATTTTACATTTGATAAGTTTACATTTGTGGTCTCATTTTTCTTATTTTTCTTCTTGTATATTATTCCTATTGTTAATAACAATATTGTTAGTATATTTATTCCATAATTTATATTTTTATGAACTTTTAGTTCTTCAAGCTTATTTACATTATTTTCTTGGGTTAATATTATTTCTGAGAAGTTAATTTTCCTTTTAAAATGCAATGCGTTATTTTCTTTTTCGGGGTAAATATATTTTTCTTCTACTATAACTTTTGTATTTTGGAAAGAGTTATATACTACCTCAATTTAACAATTATAAAAGTTTATTAACGCGTTCCTTTCGAGTATAATTTCTTTCTCTATTATCGCAATTTTGTTTTATTTCCGTTTTGTATGCATTTATTATTTAGATTGTGTCGTCTTCGAATTCTTCAATTGTTGTTTTATTGTTATATTCAAATTTGCATTGCTTGGATGAACATATGCCAAATTCTTTTAAATTTTTGAAATGTGCTCCTTCTTTGTATTTATATATCTTGCTTCCTATTGTAATAGCATATTTTTGTTATCCTATAATTTCAAAATGTTGACTATTAGGTAGTGGGGTTATTAGTGTTAATTGTGCCTTAATATGTGTTATAGGTATTTTTATAGCTAAGAGTAGTGAGTCATCTTTGTATGAGAGTAGCCCTGTCTCTATGTGTTTTAATTTATAGATGTCAATATTGAATCTTTCGATTTCCTTTGTTGATAGTATGCTAGGATGTAATATGTTATGTCTTGCTGAAGCTATATTATCTTGAATTCGTTCAATTTTGTTTTCTAAATGTTTAAGTTTAAACATTTGATCGGAATAGAGCATGTGTTTCATAATTTTTTCATTTGATCCGTTTATTTTTTCAAAAGAGATACATAAAAAGAGATACTAAAATCTCTATTCTATCATTTTCTATTGTTCTTTTGAGTGTATTAATTGATTTATTAAAATTGGCGTTTACATATATTTGTTGATTTACCGCTCCTATTATGTTGTGGTTATTTTTATCTATTATTTCTAAGTGTTGTAATATGTTTTCCCTGTCTTCGTTGTCCATTGTCCCGAAAAGCCATTTATGTGTGGTCCCTATAATATTAATTAGTCCTCTACGTTTCCTTTTCTCTTCTATTGGCATTAATGTATTTATTTTCGCTTTTATAATTTTTATTTCCTCATATAACATTTCCCTGTCATTCCTGTCATATATTTTAAAATTAGTTTCTAAGTTATTTTCAATTTTATTTACAATTTCTTCGAATTCTTTAGGGTGTATTATATGTATAACTGTTGTCGTTTGGTTTACTATCTCTACTTCTCTGATCCTTATTTTTGCGTATCCCGTCTCATTCTCTAGTTTCTTTATTTGCAGGAGTGCGTTAATTGTCGTTATAATTGCTAGAATTATCGTGATTTTCGCCATTATGGTCCTGAAATTTAAATTTTCGTTTAATTTGATTTTTATTAGCTTTCTTGAATTTATTATCTTTTGATATTAAATGGTTTCCTTCTCTATTATAATTACTTATTTTCTTATATTTGGGTTGTGTTTTGCTAACTCTATAATTCTTTATATATTTATTCTGGAAATCTTGAATGTCTACTCTATTTTCTTTCCTATTAATATTATTTATTATATCTTCTTTCTGTTTTTGTAGATTTTCCGCAAAATTGTGTCAATTCTTGTTCCGGGAGAAGGTTATTTATGAGATCAATTGGTCTCTTTTTTATCGTAGAATGTATAGTGTTATTATAAGCGGTTATTGCTTTGAATACTTTCTCCTTCAGATTGTCATTGTTATTTCCATCAGCATTAAAAATCCTTAAGTTTTCGCTTAGTGTAAAGTGTAATCTTTCGACATCTGAATTTTCTGTTTTATTATAAGTGGTTGTTAAATGAGGTTTATTTTATTATCTTTTAAGAATTGTTCTATTAAGACTGTATCCAACTCATTGTCTGTTACTAGAGTTTCTGGTATGCCTAAATATTGGATTCTTTCTTTTATGGCGTTTATAATTGATATCCAAGTTCTGTCTTTTAATGATTTAGCTGTTGCGTATTTTGTTAATTTATCAATGCTTGTGAGGTACATTACGCCTCTTTGTGGATACCAAATATCGAAATGAACAATTTCGTTATGTTTCTTTGGAGTGTCTGTAATATTTAAACTATGTTTCTGTCGAATTTCGCCTTATTACATATTTCGCAGTTATGATTGTATTTGCTTTTGTATTTCCTTTTGTAACTTAGGGTAATAATGTTTTTTCCTTATTTCCTCTGTGACTATTTTCCAAGTGTTTATCTTCCATCAATGTTAAAAGTTCTCCTTTGTCTGTTATGTCTCTTAAAATGTTTGATTTCTTTATTTTTAGTTTAGCATTATTTGCGAAAAATTTTATATATAACTCTAGAAATTGTAAAAATAATTTGTCATCTGGGCAATAAACTACTACTAGTCCTTTTTCAGGTAAATTTTCTCGCATTAATTTTAAAATATCGCTTTCAGGTGTCACATTTTTTGTATTTCTTATTTTCTTCTTATATAATATTATATTTGTTATTGTTTGTCTTTGCGCTCTTTGAAGTATGAGTTGGTTTTTAACTATGTTAATTCCGTTTTCCGTTATTTTTATGTAATACGTACTGTCAGTTTCTGCACTGTGTACCGTATCTATGTCGTCATCATTGAACATTTTATTTATATTTACTCCCGCCGTGTTATTATTTTCATAGTTTAGTCTGCTTAGGCCATCCGCAATTACATTTTCTTTTCCCTTTATATAGTTGATATCGAAATCGAATTCATTTAACTTAATTTTCCATCTTTGGAGTTTAGCATTTGGTTCTTTTAAGTTGCTCAACCAAATTAATGATCTATGGTCCGTTTTGATAGTGAAATGTCGGCCAAACAAGTAAGGACGAAAATATTTCGTTGCTCAAACTATTGCGAGTAGCTCTTTTTCTATTGTGCTATAGTTTTTTTCATGTCCGTTTAGTGATCTACTTGCATAAGAGATAACTTTATCGGTTTGCAGTAATGCCGCTCCTGAAGCAAAGTTGCTGGCATCTGTCACTAGTGTGAAAGCTTTATTGAAGTCTGGGTGGATTAAAATTGGATCTGCTTTTATTAGCTCTTTTAGTTTATTAAATGCTTTTATATAGTCTTTATCATTATGATTTATTTTCATATCTTTCTTTAAATATTTGATAATGTGATACGCCACTTTCGAGTAATCTTTAATAAATCTCCTGTAATATCCCGTAATTCCTAGAAATTCTTTAATCTCCTTAACGTTTTTTTGGAAGTAGAATCTTTTCTATTGCTTCCAATTTCTCCGGGTGCCTTAGAAAATTGCATTTATTTATTTGTATTTTTAGATTCTTCTCTTTTAATCTAAAGGGTGATTAAATTTTCAAGGAAATTATTTAGGAAATTATTGAAATTTTATTTTATTATGATATATTGGTATTACTCAATTATGTATGTAACAAAATATCGGCAAAATGAGCGCCGCGACCTCGGCGGCACACCTCCATACGATGGTCCAAATTTTTGATGACGCTGATGCATAATGGAGTTTCTATGCCGTTAATGTGCCGAATTATCTCAACCTTTACCTCTTGAATTGTTGCTGGCTTATCGACGTACACCTTTTCTTGCAAATAACCCCAGAGAAAAAAGTCCAACGGTGTCAAATCACATGATCTTGGGCGCCAATTGACATCGCCATTACGTGAGATAACACGTTATCATCTCACGATAGCGAACACCATTCACAGTAACTGCCTGACCGGCCTCATTTTGGAAAAAATACGGCCCGATGATGCCGCCAGCCCATAAACCGCACCAAACAGTCACTCTTTGCATTGGTGCATTGGTTTTTCGACAATCAGTCTTGGATTCTCATTCGCCCAAATGCGGCAATTCTGTTTATTGACGAATCCACTGAGGTGAAAATGTGCCTCATCACTGAAGATGATTTTCTTCGAAAATTTTCATAATAAGTCTGGATAACTTTAACACGTTGTTGGATTGTGTATCTCTCCATGGTTCAAATTGAGTAAGTTTGAAATAGAGAAATGTCAAATTAAATTCGGAAAAAAACTTGGCGTTCGACCTTCTACCTATCCGACGGTATGCAAATCATTATATGCTGCACGCACTGCATGCCTTTTTTATGTTCAAAATTGTATCATATGACTGCATGCTCGCCATCTATTTATTTACCTTTGTATGTTCGTTAATTCAAATACTGGTGCTGACATCTGCTACATCAATCGTGCCAATTGTGTATGAGCGTTCAATAGTAGCTACATCACTAGCTAGTGCAGCAAAAATATCTACATGTATGGTCATCTATTTATGGGCGCTTAACTTTTCCTCCCGTACAATGTTTGTACGTACTATTGCTCGGTAACTAGGTGATTTAGAAGAGTGCAAATTGTTGCATAGTGTAGCTGGACCTACCTATCCGGCGGTGTGCATAACATGCTTGTCCGCGTATATGGTATACGCACTTAAAAATAATTCGATGAACACAAAAAAGTTGAAAATCGAATTTTTTCAGTTTTTGACCTACTGATCCGTTCCCAGACGTAATAGAAAAGCGGGGTTTGTCGCATACTATAGCTGCACTATTTACCTAATCGACGGTATATTAACCGGTATTTTTCAATCATACTGTAAAAGTTTTTTTTTTGGTAAAAAAGTATTAAAAAGTACACAATCAGTTTCCCACCCATAACTAGTTGCCGGGCTTGATAGGACTTGTTGCACATTGCACCTTGACTTCTACCTATCCGGCGGTATGCAAAACATTGCTTATATTTCATACTATACATGCTTTTTTTAAGTAGAAAGAAGTGCGCAATCAAAAACAGCATAAAAGCTCAACATCGGTTTTCCACCTAAAGCTCCGATACCGAGCAAAATAAATAATCGGGGACTATTACGAAATGTAGTTTGACCTTCTACCTATTCGACGATATCCATAACAACCTTGTCCGCGTATATGGTATATAGTTTTCGGTGTGTACGAGTTATCGTACACTTTGAGGGCTTCAGAAATCTTTTTCTAAAGGGAACCTCAACCGATATGTAGTAGCAGAAAAAATAAAAGCTTCTTTACTAAGTACTTATTCTGAACTAAACTGTTTTCTTTATTAACTTCTTATTTATTCTTAAATTCTATGAAATAAGATACGCTTATGAATGTATGCATAATACATTCCATGGAATAAGCTGACTCTTATGTATTTATTTGTTTGCTTGTATTCCGGAGTGAGTGATACTTCTATTTTTGTTTATTTTTATTATCGCGAGGAATATATGTACATATGTTAATCATATTCGTCAGCGATTATGAAATATTTGACGGCTAGAGTTAACCCTTTGCACTCGAGAGGTGACTCTCACTCACCATCGGGTGTGCTACCGCAACTCGAGAGGTGACCTTCGCTCACCACTTGGTTTGCTGCGGTAACTCGATACGCGGGACTAACTGTTTTCGTTTACTTTGTTCGACGCAGGTTCTTACGCTCTTTCTATACAATGTTAAGAAGTGTAAACGGAAATGGAGATAACATTTCGGCATCAGTTCGAACCTGACAGTCGTAGCAGAGAGACTGCTGAATGTAAAGTTTTTGATCCCTAAAAACATGGAACGTAATGCTGAATTAAGTTCAAGTGAAGATGAGTTCGATTTCACGATGCTCACGGAGGAAATTACGGGTCTACACAGAGAGCTTCAAGGTACAGAGAATAACAGCAGTAGTGAAGATAGTGACGAAGTGAGAGGTGTCAGAAGGCGAAAGATCCGAGTAATAGACAGTGAATGTGACAGTGATACTTATACTACAGAAGACTCACAGTCGGACAGTTCCGAATGGATTACTTGCACTGAATCTGAAGAAACACCGGCAAGAATACCATTCATAGCCGGCGACACTACTGCAGGACCGCACGCACCATCAGATAAGGAAGAACCATTGGATTTTTTAAAACTCTTTGTTACTAATGAACTGGTGAATGAAATTGTTATCGAAACCAATAATTATGCCGCAAAAAAATTAGATGGAAAAACATTATCTCCTTACTCGATATGGCGAAATTGGCGGAATGTAACCATCGAAGAAATGTGGGCGTTTATTGGTGTTATAATAAATATGGGGACAATGCCGTTGGCAAATTTGCAAGAATATTGGTCACGGAGTGATGTCAGCTACATTCCTTTTTATTCGAACAAGTTTACAAGAGACAGATTCAATCAGATTTTTTGGATGCTTCATCTAAAGACAATCCAAAGACAAGATGCAGGACCACGAACACGCTTACAGCTAGTTAGCTGTTTCCTGGATTACATAAATTCAAAATTTCTAAACTATTTTACACCGGGAAGAGAAATTTGTGTGGATGAATCAACGATCAAGTTCAAAGGTCGGGTCTCCTTCATTACTTACAATCCGAAGAAACCGACCAAATGGGGGATTCGAGTTTATACGATGGCAGACTCAACTACCGGTTACATCTGTAGCATTCTTCCTTATTATGGAAGTTTGACAACAGACAGCTTGATAAGGCGCGACCTTCCGGTGTCAACGAGAATACCATTGCATCTGTACTCAATGCTGCTGGAAAAACTACCTGGTGCTCAAGGACATCATATGTTCACCGATCGTTATTACACGAGCTATATCTTGGCCGAAGAATTATTGAAATTAAAATGCCACCTTACTGGAACTATCTTAACAAACAGGAAGCATCTACCAGAACAAATAAAAAGAATAAAATTCGGAAAAAAATCAATAGTAGCATACCGGAAAAAAAATACATTAATTTTAGCGTGGAAGGACAAAAGGGTTGTCACATGCTTGACCAACTGGAACAATGCAGGTATGACGCGTGTAAAACGAATTTTACGAGGTGGAGTAGAAGTGACCGTCAATAAACCTAACGTAATAATAGATTACACCAAACATATGGGCGGTGTCGATCGTGCCGATCAGTATGCTTCAACGTACTGTTTCCTAAGAAAATCACTCAAATGGTGGCGTAAACTGTTTTTTTGGGGTTTGGAGATTTGTTTAATAAATTCATATATTTTATATAAAACCACTAAAGAACAGAGAAGCGAACGGCCGCTTAATCACTTACAATATTTGAAGACATTAGTCAAGCAATTGACTGGAGATTTCCACCAGCCGCGCGACCGAGCCTCGACTTCAACAGCCGAATCCGACAACATCCGCCTAAATGGAAAGCTGCATAGCATTCTAACAGGAGTTAGAAAAGATTGCAAAGTCTGCTCTCGAAGAAACAAGCCCGGCAAACGACACCAAACAACCTATTATTGTGACACTTGTCCCGACAAGCCGGGCATGCATCTAGGCAGTTGTTATCTCAAATATCATACAATGCAAAATTACAAAGAGTAACGTTTGAGAAATTATCATCTTAAATATGTAAAGATACATTTAATATTAAAATATAAAAGTTTTATGTGTTACTTTATGTGTGTAATCATTTTAAGCTAGAGGTAAGAAATTCACCAAATACGCTACAAAACGCTTCGAGTTGCTGGTGCGCCGCGCGAAAAAGGTCCCGAGTGCAAAGGGTTAATAGGATATGTCAATATATGACTCCTCCGCACCTAAGTTCAATGGTCTTCATTGAATAATTAATTAAATTTCTCAAAGTTCACTCTGTTATCTGCAATTAATTTATAAAATATGGGTACAATTATTTATTGATTATAAATAAGTTCTTAGAAATAAATTTACTTTTTCGCTTATATTATTTTCTGCTTTGGACCTAGCAATGGACCTACTCTCTCTGTTTTTTGTTTATCATTTAAGGCAGTTTGTATTGATAATTTTACATTTGATAAGTTTACATTTGTGGTCTCATTTTTCTTATTTTTCTTCTTGTATATTATATATATCGCTAGAATTCCTATTGTTAATAACAATATTGTTAGTATATTTATTCCATAATTTATATTTTTATGAACTTTTAGTTCTTCAAGCTTATTTACATTATTTTCTTGGGTTAATATTATTTCTGAGAAGTTAATTTTCCTTTTAAAATGCAATGCGTTATTTTCTTTTTCGGGGTAAATATATTTTTCTTCTACTATAACTTTTGTATTTTGGAAAGAGTTATATACTACCTCAATTTAACAATTATAAAAGTTTATTAACGCGTTCCTTTCGAGTATAATTTCTTTCTCTATTATCGCAATTTTGTTTTATTTCCGTTTTGTATGCATTTATTATTTAGATTGTGTCGTCTTCGATTTCTTCAATTGTTGTTTTATTGTTATATTCAAATTTGCATTGCTTGGATGAACATATGCCAAATTCTTTTAAATTTTTGAAATGTGCTCCTTCTTTGTATTTATATATCTTGCTTCCTATTGTAATAGCATATTTTTGTTATCCTATAATTTCAAAATGTTGACTATTAGGTAGTGGGGTTATTAGTGTTAATTGTGCCTTAATATGTGTTATAGGTATTTTTATAGCTAAGAGTAGTGAGTCATCTTTATATGAGAGTAGCCCTGTCTCTATGTGTTTTAATTTATAGATGTCAATATTGAATCTTTCGATTTCCTTTGTTGATAGTATGCTAGGATGTAATATGTTATGTCTTGCTGAAGCTATATTATCCTGAATTCGTTCAATTTTGTTTTCTAAATGTTTAAGTTTAAACATTTGATCGGAATAGAGCATGTGTTTCATAATTTTTTCATTTGATCCGTTTATTTTTTCAAAAGAGATACATAAAAAGAGATACTAAAATCTCTATTCTATCATTTTCTATTGTTCTTTTGAGTGTATTAATTGATTTATTAAAATTGGCGTTTACATATATTTGTTGATTTACCGCTCCTATTATGTTGTGGTTATTTTTATCTATTATTTCTAAGTGTTGTAATATGTTTTCCCTGTCTTCGTTGTCCATTGTCCCGAAAAGCCATTTATGTGTGGTCCCTATAATATTAATTAGTCCTCTACGTTTCCTTTTCTCTTCTATTGGCATTAATGTATTTATTTTCGCTTTTATAATTTTTATTTCCTCATATAACATTTCCCTGTCATTCCTGTCATATATTTTAAAATTAGTTTCTAAGTTATTTTCAATTTTATTTACAATTTCTTCGAATTCTTTAGGGTGTATTATATGTATAACTGTTGTCGTTTGGTTTACTATCTCTACTTCTCTGATCCTTATTTTTGCGTATCCCGTCTCATTCTCTAGTTTCTTTATTTGTGGCCTAGGAATTTTGTCTCTTGCCTTAGAAAATTGCATTTATTTATTTGTATTTTTAGATTCTTCTCTTTTAATCTAAATGGTGGTTAAATTTTCAAGGAAATTATTTAGGAAATTATTGAAATTTTATTTTATTATGATATATTGGTATTACTCAATTATGTATGTAACAAAATATCGGCAAAATCAGCGCCGCGACCTCGGCGGCACAGCTCCATACGATGGTCCAAATTTTCGATGACGCTGATGCATAATGGAGTTTCTATGCCGTTAATGTGCCGAATTATCTCAACCTTTACCTCTTGAATTGTTGCTGGCTTATCGACGTACACCTTTTCTTTCAAATAACCCCAGAGAAAAAAGTCCAACGGTGTCAAATCACATGATCTTGGGCGCCAATTGACATCGCCATTACGTGAGATAACACGTTATCATCTCACGATAGCGAACACCATTCACAGTAACTGCCTGACCGGACTCATTTTGGAAAAAATACGGCCCGATGATGCCGCCAGCCCATAAACCGCACCAAACAGTCACTCTTTGTGGGTGCATTGGTTTTTCGACAATCACTCTTGGATTATCATTCGCCCAAATGCGGCAATTCTGTTTATTGACGAATCCACTGAGCTGAAAATGTGCCTCATTACTGAAGATGATTTTCTTCGAAAATTTTCATAATAAGTCTGGATAACTTTAACACGTTGTTGGATTGTGTATCTCTCCATGGTTCAAATTGAGTAAGTTTGAAATAGAGAAATGTCAAATTAAATTCGGAAAAAAACTTGGCGTTCGACCTTCTACCTATCCGACGGTATGCAAATCATAATATGCTGCACGCACTGCACTGCCTTTCTTATGTTCAAAAATGTATCATATGACTGCATGCTCGCCATCTATTTATTTACCTTCGTATGTTCGTTAATTCAAATACTGGTGCTGACATCTGCTACATCAAGCGTGCCAATTGTGTATGAGCGTTCAATAGTAACTACATCACTAGCTAGTGCAGCAAACATATCTACATGTATGGTCATCTATTTATGGGCGCTTAACTTTTCCTCCCGTACAATGTTTGTACGTACTATTGCTCGGTAACTAGGTGATTTAGAAGAGTGCAAATTGTTGCATAGTGTAGCTGGACCTACCTATCCGGCGGTGTGCATAACATGCTTGTCCGCGTATATGGTATACGCACTTAAAAATAATTCGATGAACACAAAAAAGTTGAAAATCGAATTTTTTCAGTTTTTGACCTACTGATCCGTTCCCAGACGTAATAGAAAAGCGGGGTTTGTCGCATACTATAGCTGCACTATTTACCTAATCGACGGTATATTAACCGGTATTTTTCAATCATACTGTAAAAGTTTTTTTTTTGGTAAAAAAGTATTAAAAAGTACACAATCAGTTTCCCACCCATAACTAGTTGCCGGGCTTGATAGGACTTGTTGCACATTGCACCTTGACCTCTACCTATCCGGCGGTATGCAAATCATTGCTTATATTTCATACTATACATGCTTTTTTTAAGTAGAAAGAAGTGCGCAATCAAAAACAGCATAAAAGCTCAACATCGGTTTTCCACCTAAAGCTCCGATACCGAGCAAAATAAATAATCGGGGACTATTACGAAATGTAGTTTGACCTTCTACCTATTCGACGATATCCATAACAACCTTGTCCGCGTATATGGTATATAGTTTTCGGTGTGTACGAGTTATCGTACACTTTGAGGGCTTCAGAAATCTTTTTCTAAAGGGAACCTCAACCGATATGTAGTAGCAGAAAAAATAAAAGCTTCTTTACTAAGTACTTATTCTGAACTAAACTGTTTTCTTTATTAACTTCTTATTTATTCTTAAATTCTATGAAATAAGATACGCTTATGAATGTATGCATAATACATTCCATGGAATAAGCTGACTCTTATGTATTTATTTGTTTGCTTGTATTCCGGAGTGAGTGATACTTCTATTTTTGTTTATTTTTATTATCGCGAGGAATATATGTACATATGTTAATCATATTCGTCAGCGATTATGAAATATTTGACGGCTAGAGTTAATAGGATATGTCAATATATGACTCCTCCGCACCTAAGTTCAATGGTCTTCATTGAATAATTAATTAAATTTCTCAAAGTTCACTCTGTTATCTGCAATTAATTTATAAAATATGGGTACAATTATTTATTGATTATAAATAAGTTCTTAGAAATAAATTTACTTTTTCGCTTATATTATTTTCTGCTTTGGACCTAGCAATGGACCTACTCTCTCTGTTTTTTGTTTATCATTTAAGGCAGTTTGTATTGATAATTTTACTTTTGATAAGTTTACATTTGTGGTCTCATTTTTCTTATTTTTCTTCTTGTATATTATATATATCGCTAGAATTCCTATTGTTAATAACAATATTGTTAGTATATTTATTCCATAATTTATATTTTTATGAACTTTTAGTTCTTCAAGCTTATTTACATTATTTTCTTGGGTTAATATTATTTCTGAGAAGTTAATTTTCCTTTTAAAATGCAATGCGTTATTTTCTTTTTCGGGGTAAATATATTTTTCTTCTACTATAACTTTTGTATTTTGGAAAGAGTTATATACTACCTCAATTTAACAATTATAAAAGTTTATTAACGCGTTCCTTTCGAGTATAATTTCTTTCTCTATTATCGCAATTTTGTTTTATTTCCGTTTTGTATGCATTTATTATTTAGATTGTGTCGTCTTCGATTTCTTCAATTGTTGTTTTATTGTTATATTCAAATTTGCATTGCTTGGATGAACATATGCCAAATTCTTTTAAATTTTTGAAATGTGCTCCTTCTTTGTATTTATATATCTTGCTTCCTATTGTAATAGCATATTTTTGTTATCCTATAATTTCAAAATGTTGACTATTAGGTAGTGGGGTTATTAGTGTTAATTGTGCCTTAATATGTGTTATAGGTATTTTTATAGCTAAGAGTAGTGAGTCATCTTTGTATGAGAGTAGCCCTGTCTCTATGTGTTTTAATTTATAGATGTCAATATTGAATCTTTCGATTTCCTTTGTTGATAGTATGCTAGGATGTAATATGTTATGTCTTGCTGAAGCTATATTATCCTGAATTCGTTCAATTTTGTTTTCTAAATGTTTAAGTTTAAACATTTGATCGGAATAGAGCATGTGTTTCATAATTTTTTCATTTGATCCGTTTATTTTTTCAAAAGAGATACATAAAAAGAGATACTAAAATCTCTATTCTATCATTTTCTATTGTTCTTTTGAGTGTATTAATTGATTTATTAAAATTGGCGTTTACATATATTTGTTGATTTCCCGCTCCTATTATGTTGTGGTTATTTTTATCTATTATTTCTAAGTGTTGTAATATGTTTTCCCTGTCTTCGTTGTCCATTGTCCCGAAAAGCCATTTATGTGTGGTCCCTATAATATTAATTAGTCCTCTACGTTTCCTTTTCTCTTCTATTGGCATTAATGTATTTATTTTCGCTTTTATAATTTTTATTTCCTCATATAACATTTCCCTGTCATTCCTGTCATATATTTTAAAATTAGTTTCTAAGTTATTTTCAATTTTATTTACAATTTCTTCGAATTCTTTAGGGTGTATTATATGTATAACTGTTGTCGTTTGGTTTACTATCTCTACTTCTCTGATCCTTATTTTTGCGTATCCCGTCTCATTCTCTAGTTTCTTTATTTGTGGCCTAGGAATTTTGTCTCTTGCCTTAGAAAATTGCATTTATTTATTTGTATTTTTAGATTCTTCTCTTTTAATCTAAATGGTGGTTAAATTTTCAAGGAAATTATTTAGGAAATTATTGAAATTTTATTTTATTATGATATATTGGTATTACTCAATTATGTATGTAACAAAATATCGGCAAAATCAGCGCCGCGACCTCGGCGGCACAGCTCCATACGATGGTCCAAATTTTCGATGACGCTGATGCATAATGGAGTTTCTATGCCGTTAATGTGCCGAATTATCTCAACCTTTACCTCTTGAATTGTTGCTGGCTTATCGACGTACACCTTTTCTTTCAAATAACCCCAGAGAAAAAAGTCCAACGGTGTCAAATCACATGATCTTGGGCGCCAATTGACATCGCCATTACGTGAGATAACACGTTATCATCTCACGATAGCGAACACCATTCACAGTAACTGCCTGACCGGCCTCATTTTGGAAAAAATACGGCCCGATGATGCCGCCAGCCCATAAACCGCACCAAACAGTCACTCTTTGTGGGTGCATTGGTTTTTCGACAATCACTCTTGGATTATCATTCGCCCAAATGCGGCAATTCTGTTTATTGACGAATCCACTGAGCTGAAAATGTGCCTCATTACTGAAGATGATTTTCTTCGAAAATTTTCATAATAAGTCTGGATAACTTTAACACGTTGTTGGATTGTGTATCTCTCCATGGTTCAAATTGAGTAAGTTTGAAATAGAGAAATGTCAAATTAAATTCGGAAAAAAACTTGGCGTTCGACCTTCTACCTATCCGACGGTATGCAAATCATAATATGCTGCACGCACTGCACTGCCTTTCTTATGTTCAAAAATGTATCATATGACTGCATGCTCGCCATCTATTTATTTACCTTCGTATGTTCGTTAATTCAAATACTGGTGCTGACATCTGCTACATCAAGCGTGCCAATTGTGTATGAGCGTTCAATAGTAACTACATCACTAGCTAGTGCAGCAAACATATCTACATGTATGATCATCTATTTATGGGCGCTTAACTTTTCCTCCCGTACAATGTTTGTACGTACTATTGCTCGGTAACTAGGTGATTTAGAAGAGTGCAAATTGTTGCATAGTGTAGCTGGACCTACCTATCCGGCGGTGTGCATAACATGCTTGTCCGCGTATATGGTATACGCACTTAAAAATAATTCGATGAACACAAAAAAGTTGAAAATCGAATTTTTTCAGTTTTTGACCTACTGATCCGTTCCCAGACGTAATAGAAAAGCGGGGTTTGTCGCATACTATGGCTGCACTATTTACCTAATCGACGGTATATTAACCGGTATTTTTCAATCATACTGTAAAAGTTTTGTTTTTGGTAAAAAAGTATTAAAAAGTACACAATCAGTTTCCCACCCATAACTAGTTGCCGGGCTTGATAGGACTTGTTGCACATTGCACCTTGACCTCTACCTATCCGGCGGTATGCAAATCATTGCTTATATTTCATACTATACATGCTTTTTTTAAGTAGAAAGAAGTGCGCAATCAAAAACAGCATAAAAGCTCAACATCGGTTTTCCACCTAAAGCTCCGATACCGAGCAAAATAAATAATCGGGGACTATTACGAAATGTAGTTTGACCTTCTACCTATTCGACGATATCCATAACAACCTTGTCCGCGTATATGGTATATAGTTTTCGGTGTGTACGAGTTATCGTACACTTTGAGGGCTTCAGAAATCTTTTTCTAAAGGGAACCTCAACCGATATGTAGTAGCAGAAAAAATAAAAGCTTCTTTACTAAGTACTTATTCTGAACTAAACTGTTTTCTTTATTAACTTCTTATTTATTCTTAAATTCTATGAAATAAGATACGCTTATGAATGTATGCATAATACATTCCATGGAATAAGCTGACTCTTATGTATTTATTTGTTTGCTTGTATTCCGGAGTGAGTGATACTTCTATTTTTGTTTATTTTTATTATCGCGAGGAATATATGTACATATGTTAATCATATTCGTCAGCGATTATGAAATATTTGACGGCTAGAGTTAATAGGATATGTCAATATATGACTCCTCCGCACCTAAGTTCAATGGTCTTCATTGAATAATTAATTAAATTTCTCAAAGTTCACTCTGTTATCTGCAATTAATTTATAAAATATGGGTACAATTATTTATTGATTATAAATAAGTTCTTAGAAATAAATTTACTTTTTCGCTTATATTATTTTCTGCTTTGGACCTAGCAATGGACCTACTCTCTCTGTTTTTTGTTTATCATTTAAGGCAGTTTGTATTGATAATTTTACATTTGATAAGTTTACATTTGTGGTCTCATTTTTCTTATTTTTCTTCTTGTATATTATATATATCGCTAGAATTCCTATTGTTAATAACAATATTGTTAGTATATTTATTCCATAATTTATATTTTTATGAACTTTTAGTTCTTCAAGCTTATTTACATTATTTTCTTGGGTTAATATTATTTCTGAGAAGTTAATTTTCCTTTTAAAATGCAATGCGTTATTTTCTTTTTCGGGGTAAATATATTTTTCTTCTACTATAACTTTTGTATTTTGGAAAGAGTTATATACTACCTCAATTTAACAATTATAAAAGTTTATTAACGCGTTCCTTTCGAGTATAATTTCTTTCTCTATTATCGCAATTTTGTTTTATTTCCGTTTTGTATGCATTTATTATTTAGATTGTGTCGTCTTCGATTTCTTCAATTGTTGTTTTATTGTTATATTCAAATTTGCATTGCTTGGATGAACATATGCCAAATTCTTTTAAATTTTTGAAATGTGCTCCTTCTTTGTATTTATATATCTTGCTTCCTATTGTAATAGCATATTTTTGTTATCCTATAATTTCAAAATGTTGACTATTAGGTAGTGGGGTTATTAGTGTTAATTGTGCCTTAATATGTGTTATAGGTATTTTTATAGCTAAGAGTAGTGAGTCATCTTTATATGAGAGTAGCCCTGTCTCTATGTGTTTTAATTTATAGATGTCAATATTGAATCTTTCGATTTCCTTTGTTGATAGTATGCTAGGATGTAATATGTTATGTCTTGCTGAAGCTATATTATCCTGAATTCGTTCAATTTTGTTTTCTAAATGTTTAAGTTTAAACATTTGATCGGAATAGAGCATGTGTTTCATAATTTTTTCATTTGATCCGTTTATTTTTTCAAAAGAGATACATAAAAAGAGATACTAAAATCTCTATTCTATCATTTTCTATTGTTCTTTTGAGTGTATTAATTGATTTATTAAAATTGGCGTTTACATATATTTGTTGATTTACCGCTCCTATTATGTTGTGGTTATTTTTATCTATTATTTCTAAGTGTTGTAATATGTTTTCCCTGTCTTCGTTGTCCATTGTCCCGAAAAGCCATTTATGTGTGGTCCCTATAATATTAATTAGTCCTCTACGTTTCCTTTTCTCTTCTATTGGCATTAATGTATTTATTTTCGCTTTTATAATTTTTATTTCCTCATATAACATTTCCCTGTCATTCCTGTCATATATTTTAAAATTAGTTTCTAAGTTATTTTCAATTTTATTTACAATTTCTTCGAATTCTTTAGGGTGTATTATATGTATAACTGTTGTCGTTTGGTTTACTATCTCTACTTCTCTGATCCTTATTTTTGCGTATCCCGTCTCATTCTCTAGTTTCTTTATTTGCAGGAGTGCGTTAATTGTCGTTATAATTGCTAGAATTATCGTGATTTTCGCCATTATGGTCCTGAAATTTAAATTTTCGTTTAATTTGATTTTTATTAGCTTTCTTGAATTTATTATCTTTTGATATTAAATGGTTTCCTTCTCTATTATAATTACTTATTTTCTTATATTTGGGTTGTGTTTTGCTAACTCTATAATTCTTTATATATTTATTCTGGAAATCTTGAATGTCTACTCTATTTTCTTTCCTATTAATATTATTTATTATATCTTCTTTCTGTTTTTGTAGATTTTCCGCAAAATTGTGTCAATTCTTGTTCCGGGAGAAGGTTATTTATGAGATCAATTGGTCTCTTTTTTATCGTAGAATGTATAGTGTTATTATAAGCGGTTATTGCTTTGAATACTTCCTTCAGATTGTCATTGTTATTTCCATCAGCATTAAAAATCCTTAAGTTTTCGCTTAGTGTAGAGTGTAATCTTTCGACATCTGAATTTTCTGTTTTATTATAAGTGGTTGTTAAATGAGGTTTATTTTATTATCTTTTAAGAATTGTTCTATTAAGACTGTATCCAACTCATTGTCTGTTACTAGAGTTTCTGGTATGCCTAAATATTGGATTCTTTCTTTTATGGCGTTTATAATTGATATCCAAGTTCTGTCTTTTAATGATTTAGCTGTTGCGTATTTTGTTAATTTATCAATGCTTGTGAGGTACATTACGCCTCTTTGTGGATACCAAATATCGAAATGAACAATTTCGTTATGTTTCTTTGGAGTGTCTGTAATATTTAAACTATGTTTCTGTCGAATTTCGCCTTATTACATATTTCGCAGTTATGATTGTATTTGCTTTTGTATTTCCTTTTGTAACTTAGGGTAATAATGTTTTTTCCTTATTTCCTCTGTGACTATTTTCCAAGTGTTTATCTTCCATCAATGTTAAAAGTTCTCCTTTGTCTGTTATGTCTCTTAAAATGTTTGATTTCTTTATTTTTAGTTTAGCATTATTTGCGAAAAATTTTATATATAACTCTAGAAATTGTAAAAATAATTTGTCATCTGGGCAATAAACTACTACTAGTCCTTTTTCAGGTAAATTTTCTCGCATTAATTTTAAAATATCGCTTTCAGGTGTCACATTTATTGTATTTCTTATTTTCTTCTTATATAATATTATATTTGTTATTGTTTGTCTTTGCGCTCTTTGAAGTATGAGTTGGTTTTTAACTATGTTAATTCCGTTTTCCGTTATTTTTATGTAATACGTACTGTCAGTTTCTGCACTGTGTACCGTATCTATGTCGTCATCATTGAACATTTTATTTATATTTACTCCCGCCGTGTTATTATTTTCATAGTTTAGTCTGCTTAGGCCATCCGCAATTACATTTTCTTTTCCCTTTATATAGTTGATATCGAAATCGAACTCAATTAACTTAATTTTCCATCTTTGGAGTTTAGCATTTGGTTCTTTTAAGTTGCTCAGCCAAATTAATGGTCTATGGTCCGTTTTGATTGTGAAATGTCGGCCAAACAAGTAAGGACGAAAATATTTCGTTGCCCAAACTATTGCGAGTAGCTCTTTTTCTATTGTGCTATAGTTTTTTTCATGTCCGTTTAGTGATCTACTTGCATAAGAGATAACTTTATCGGTTTGCAGTAATGCCGCTCCTAAAGCAAAGTTGCTGGCATCTGTCACTAGTGTGAAAGCTTTATTGAAGTCTGGGTGGATTAAAATTGGATCTGCTTTTATTAGCTCTTTTAGTTTATTAAATGCTTTTATATAGTCTTTATCATTATGATTTATTTTCATATCTTTCTTTAAATATTTGATAATGTGATGCCACTTTCGAGTAATCTTTAATAAATCTCCTGTAATATCCCGTAATTCCTAGAAATGCTTTAATCTCCTTAACGTTTTTTTGGAAGTAGAATCTTTTCTATTGCTTCCAATTTCTCCGGGTGCCTTAGAAAATTGCATTTATTTATTTGTATTTTTAGATTCTTCTCTTTTAATCTAAAGGGTGATTAAATTTTCAAGGAAATTATTTAGGAAATTATTGAAATTTTATTTTATTATGATATATTGGTATTACTCAATTATGTATGTAACAAAATATCGGCAAAATGAGCGCCGCGACCTCGGCGGCACACCTCCATACGATGGTCCAAATTTTTGATGACGCTGATGCATAATGGAGTTTCTATGCCGTTAATGTGCCGAATTTACTTTTTCGCTTATATTATTTTCTGCTTTGGACCTAGCAATGGACCTACTCTCTCTGTTTTTTGTTTATCATTTAAGGCAGTTTGTATTGATAATTTTACTTTTGATAAGTTTACATTTGTGGTCTCATTTTTCTTATTTTTCTTCTTGTATATTATATATATCGCTAGAATTCCTATTGTTAATAACAATATTGTTAGTATATTTATTCCATAATTTATATTTTTATGAACTTTTAGTTCTTCAAGCTTATTTACATTATTTTCTTGGGTTAATATTATTTCTGAGAAGTTAATTTTCCTTTTAAAATGCAATGCGTTATTTTCTTTTTCGGGGTAAATATATTTTTCTTCTACTATAACTTTTGTATTTTGGAAAGAGTTATATACTACCTCAATTTAACAATTATAAAAGTTTATTAACGCGTTCCTTTCGAGTATAATTTCTTTCTCTATTATCGCAATTTTGTTTTATTTCCGTTTTGTATGCATTTATTATTTAGATTGTGTCGTCTTCGATTTCTTCAATTGTTGTTTTATTGTTATATTCAAATTTGCATTGCTTGGATGAACATATGCCAAATTCTTTTAAATTTTTGAAATGTGCTCCTTCTTTGTATTTATATATCTTGCTTCCTATTGTAATAGCATATTTTTGTTATCCTATAATTTCAAAATGTTGACTATTAGGTAGTGGGGTTATTAGTGTTAATTGTGCCTTAATATGTGTTATAGGTATTTTTATAGCTAAGAGTAGTGAGTCATCTTTGTATGAGAGTAGCCCTGTCTCTATGTGTTTTAATTTATAGATGTCAATATTGAATCTTTCGATTTCCTTTGTTGATAGTATGCTAGGATGTAATATGTTATGTCTTGCTGAAGCTATATTATCCTGAATTCGTTCAATTTTGTTTTCTAAATGTTTAAGTTTAAACATTTGATCGGAATAGAGCATGTGTTTCATAATTTTTTCATTTGATCCGTTTATTTTTTCAAAAGAGATACATAAAAAGAGATACTAAAATCTCTATTCTATCATTTTCTATTGTTCTTTTGAGTGTATTAATTGATTTATTAAAATTGGCGTTTACATATATTTGTTGATTTCCCGCTCCTATTATGTTGTGGTTATTTTTATCTATTATTTCTAAGTGTTGTAATATGTTTTCCCTGTCTTCGTTGTCCATTGTCCCGAAAAGCCATTTATGTGTGGTCCCTATAATATTAATTAGTCCTCTACGTTTCCTTTTCTCTTCTATTGGCATTAATGTATTTATTTTCGCTTTTATAATTTTTATTTCCTCATATAACATTTCCCTGTCATTCCTGTCATATATTTTAAAATTAGTTTCTAAGTTATTTTCAATTTTATTTACAATTTCTTCGAATTCTTTAGGGTGTATTATATGTATAACTGTTGTCGTTTGGTTTACTATCTCTACTTCTCTGATCCTTATTTTTGCGTATCCCGTCTCATTCTCTAGTTTCTTTATTTGTGGCCTAGGAATTTTGTCTCTTGCCTTAGAAAATTGCATTTATTTATTTGTATTTTTAGATTCTTCTCTTTTAATCTAAATGGTGGTTAAATTTTCAAGGAAATTATTTAGGAAATTATTGAAATTTTATTTTATTATGATATATTGGTATTACTCAATTATGTATGTAACAAAATATCGGCAAAATCAGCGCCGCGACCTCGGCGGCACAGCTCCATACGATGGTCCAAATTTTCGATGACGCTGATGCATAATGGAGTTTCTATGCCGTTAATGTGCCGAATTATCTCAACCTTTACCTCTTGAATTGTTGCTGGCTTATCGACGTACACCTTTTCTTTCAAATAACCCCAGAGAAAAAAGTCCAACGGTGTCAAATCACATGATCTTGGGCGCCAATTGACATCGCCATTACGTGAGATAACACGTTATCATCTCACGATAGCGAACACCATTCACAGTAACTGCCTGACCGGCCTCATTTTGGAAAAAATACGGCCCGATGATGCCGCCAGCCCATAAACCGCACCAAACAGTCACTCTTTGTGGGTGCATTGGTTTTTCGACAATCACTCTTGGATTATCATTCGCCCAAATGCGGCAATTCTGTTTATTGACGAATCCACTGAGCTGAAAATGTGCCTCATTACTGAAGATGATTTTCTTCGAAAATTTTCATAATAAGTCTGGATAACTTTAACACGTTGTTGGATTGTGTATCTCTCCATGGTTCAAATTGAGTAAGTTTGAAATAGAGAAATGTCAAATTAAATTCGGAAAAAAACTTGGCGTTCGACCTTCTACCTATCCGACGGTATGCAAATCATAATATGCTGCACGCACTGCACTGCCTTTCTTATGTTCAAAAATGTATCATATGACTGCATGCTCGCCATCTATTTATTTACCTTCGTATGTTCGTTAATTCAAATACTGGTGCTGACATCTGCTACATCAAGCGTGCCAATTGTGTATGAGCGTTCAATAGTAACTACATCACTAGCTAGTGCAGCAAACATATCTACATGTATGATCATCTATTTATGGGCGCTTAACTTTTCCTCCCGTACAATGTTTGTACGTACTATTGCTCGGTAACTAGGTGATTTAGAAGAGTGCAAATTGTTGCATAGTGTAGCTGGACCTACCTATCCGGCGGTGTGCATAACATGCTTGTCCGCGTATATGGTATACGCACTTAAAAATAATTCGATGAACACAAAAAAGTTGAAAATCGAATTTTTTCAGTTTTTGACCTACTGATCCGTTCCCAGACGTAATAGAAAAGCGGGGTTTGTCGCATACTATGGCTGCACTATTTACCTAATCGACGGTATATTAACCGGTATTTTTCAATCATACTGTAAAAGTTTTGTTTTTGGTAAAAAAGTATTAAAAAGTACACAATCAGTTTCCCACCCATAACTAGTTGCCGGGCTTGATAGGACTTGTTGCACATTGCACCTTGACCTCTACCTATCCGGCGGTATGCAAATCATTGCTTATATTTCATACTATACATGCTTTTTTTAAGTAGAAAGAAGTGCGCAATCAAAAACAGCATAAAAGCTCAACATCGGTTTTCCACCTAAAGCTCCGATACCGAGCAAAATAAATAATCGGGGACTATTACGAAATGTAGTTTGACCTTCTACCTATTCGACGATATCCATAACAACCTTGTCCGCGTATATGGTATATAGTTTTCGGTGTGTACGAGTTATCGTACACTTTGAGGGCTTCAGAAATCTTTTTCTAAAGGGAACCTCAACCGATATGTAGTAGCAGAAAAAATAAAAGCTTCTTTACTAAGTACTTATTCTGAACTAAACTGTTTTCTTTATTAACTTCTTATTTATTCTTAAATTCTATGAAATAAGATACGCTTATGAATGTATGCATAATACATTCCATGGAATAAGCTGACTCTTATGTATTTATTTGTTTGCTTGTATTCCGGAGTGAGTGATACTTCTATTTTTGTTTATTTTTATTATCGCGAGGAATATATGTACATATGTTAATCATATTCGTCAGCGATTATGAAATATTTGACGGCTAGAGTTAATAGGATATGTCAATATATGACTCCTCCGCACCTAAGTTCAATGGTCTTCATTGAATAATTAATTAAATTTCTCAAAGTTCACTCTGTTATCTGCAATTAATTTATAAAATATGGGTACAATTATTTATTGATTATAAATAAGTTCTTAGAAATAAATTTACTTTTTCGCTTATATTATTTTCTGCTTTGGACCTAGCAATGGACCTACTCTCTCTGTTTTTTGTTTATCATTTAAGGCAGTTTGTATTGATAATTTTACATTTGATAAGTTTACATTTGTGGTCTCATTTTTCTTATTTTTCTTCTTGTATATTATATATATCGCTAGAATTCCTATTGTTAATAACAATATTGTTAGTATATTTATTCCATAATTTATATTTTTATGAACTTTTAGTTCTTCAAGCTTATTTACATTATTTTCTTGGGTTAATATTATTTCTGAGAAGTTAATTTTCCTTTTAAAATGCAATGCGTTATTTTCTTTTTCGGGGTAAATATATTTTTCTTCTACTATAACTTTTGTATTTTGGAAAGAGTTATATACTACCTCAATTTAACAATTATAAAAGTTTATTAACGCGTTCCTTTCGAGTATAATTTCTTTCTCTATTATCGCAATTTTGTTTTATTTCCGTTTTGTATGCATTTATTATTTAGATTGTGTCGTCTTCGATTTCTTCAATTGTTGTTTTATTGTTATATTCAAATTTGCATTGCTTGGATGAACATATGCCAAATTCTTTTAAATTTTTGAAATGTGCTCCTTCTTTGTATTTATATATCTTGCTTCCTATTGTAATAGCATATTTTTGTTATCCTATAATTTCAAAATGTTGACTATTAGGTAGTGGGGTTATTAGTGTTAATTGTGCCTTAATATGTGTTATAGGTATTTTTATAGCTAAGAGTAGTGAGTCATCTTTATATGAGAGTAGCCCTGTCTCTATGTGTTTTAATTTATAGATGTCAATATTGAATCTTTCGATTTCCTTTGTTGATAGTATGCTAGGATGTAATATGTTATGTCTTGCTGAAGCTATATTATCCTGAATTCGTTCAATTTTGTTTTCTAAATGTTTAAGTTTAAACATTTGATCGGAATAGAGCATGTGTTTCATAATTTTTTCATTTGATCCGTTTATTTTTTCAAAAGAGATACATAAAAAGAGATACTAAAATCTCTATTCTATCATTTTCTATTGTTCTTTTGAGTGTATTAATTGATTTATTAAAATTGGCGTTTACATATATTTGTTGATTTACCGCTCCTATTATGTTGTGGTTATTTTTATCTATTATTTCTAAGTGTTGTAATATGTTTTCCCTGTCTTCGTTGTCCATTGTCCCGAAAAGCCATTTATGTGTGGTCCCTATAATATTAATTAGTCCTCTACGTTTCCTTTTCTCTTCTATTGGCATTAATGTATTTATTTTCGCTTTTATAATTTTTATTTCCTCATATAACATTTCCCTGTCATTCCTGTCATATATTTTAAAATTAGTTTCTAAGTTATTTTCAATTTTATTTACAATTTCTTCGAATTCTTTAGGGTGTATTATATGTATAACTGTTGTCGTTTGGTTTACTATCTCTACTTCTCTGATCCTTATTTTTGCGTATCCCGTCTCATTCTCTAGTTTCTTTATTTGCAGGAGTGCGTTAATTGTCGTTATAATTGCTAGAATTATCGTGATTTTCGCCATTATGGTCCTGAAATTTAAATTTTCGTTTAATTTGATTTTTATTAGCTTTCTTGAATTTATTATCTTTTGATATTAAATGGTTTCCTTCTCTATTATAATTACTTATTTTCTTATATTTGGGTTGTGTTTTGCTAACTCTATAATTCTTTATATATTTATTCTGGAAATCTTGAATGTCTACTCTATTTTCTTTCCTATTAATATTATTTATTATATCTTCTTTCTGTTTTTGTAGATTTTCCGCAAAATTGTGTCAATTCTTGTTCCGGGAGAAGGTTATTTATGAGATCAATTGGTCTCTTTTTTATCGTAGAATGTATAGTGTTATTATAAGCGGTTATTGCTTTGAATACTTCCTTCAGATTGTCATTGTTATTTCCATCAGCATTAAAAATCCTTAAGTTTTCGCTTAGTGTAGAGTGTAATCTTTCGACATCTGAATTTTCTGTTTTATTATAAGTGGTTGTTAAATGAGGTTTATTTTATTATCTTTTAAGAATTGTTCTATTAAGACTGTATCCAACTCATTGTCTGTTACTAGAGTTTCTGGTATGCCTAAATATTGGATTCTTTCTTTTATGGCGTTTATAATTGATATCCAAGTTCTGTCTTTTAATGATTTAGCTGTTGCGTATTTTGTTAATTTATCAATGCTTGTGAGGTACATTACGCCTCTTTGTGGATACCAAATATCGAAATGAACAATTTCGTTATGTTTCTTTGGAGTGTCTGTAATATTTAAACTATGTTTCTGTCGAATTTCGCCTTATTACATATTTCGCAGTTATGATTGTATTTGCTTTTGTATTTCCTTTTGTAACTTAGGGTAATAATGTTTTTTCCTTATTTCCTCTGTGACTATTTTCCAAGTGTTTATCTTCCATCAATGTTAAAAGTTCTCCTTTGTCTGTTATGTCTCTTAAAATGTTTGATTTCTTTATTTTTAGTTTAGCATTATTTGCGAAAAATTTTATATATAACTCTAGAAATTGTAAAAATAATTTGTCATCTGGGCAATAAACTACTACTAGTCCTTTTTCAGGTAAATTTTCTCGCATTAATTTTAAAATATCGCTTTCAGGTGTCACATTTATTGTATTTCTTATTTTCTTCTTATATAATATTATATTTGTTATTGTTTGTCTTTGCGCTCTTTGAAGTATGAGTTGGTTTTTAACTATGTTAATTCCGTTTTCCGTTATTTTTATGTAATACGTACTGTCAGTTTCTGCACTGTGTACCGTATCTATGTCGTCATCATTGAACATTTTATTTATATTTACTCCCGCCGTGTTATTATTTTCATAGTTTAGTCTGCTTAGGCCATCCGCAATTACATTTTCTTTTCCCTTTATATAGTTGATATCGAAATCGAACTCAATTAACTTAATTTTCCATCTTTGGAGTTTAGCATTTGGTTCTTTTAAGTTGCTCAGCCAAATTAATGGTCTATGGTCCGTTTTGATTGTGAAATGTCGGCCAAACAAGTAAGGACGAAAATATTTCGTTGCCCAAACTATTGCGAGTAGCTCTTTTTCTATTGTGCTATAGTTTTTTTCATGTCCGTTTAGTGATCTACTTGCATAAGAGATAACTTTATCGGTTTGCAGTAATGCCGCTCCTAAAGCAAAGTTGCTGGCATCTGTCACTAGTGTGAAAGCTTTATTGAAGTCTGGGTGGATTAAAATTGGATCTGCTTTTATTAGCTCTTTTAGTTTATTAAATGCTTTTATATAGTCTTTATCATTATGATTTATTTTCATATCTTTCTTTAAATATTTGATAATGTGATGCCACTTTCGAGTAATCTTTAATAAATCTCCTGTAATATCCCGTAATTCCTAGAAATGCTTTAATCTCCTTAACGTTTTTTTGGAAGTAGAATCTTTTCTATTGCTTCCAATTTCTCCGGGTGCCTTAGAAAATTGCATTTATTTATTTGTATTTTTAGATTCTTCTCTTTTAATCTAAAGGGTGATTAAATTTTCAAGGAAATTATTTAGGAAATTATTGAAATTTTATTTTATTATGATATATTGGTATTACTCAATTATGTATGTAACAAAATATCGGCAAAATGAGCGCCGCGACCTCGGCGGCACACCTCCATACGATGGTCCAAATTTTTGATGACGCTGATGCATAATGGAGTTTCTATGCCGTTAATGTGCCGAATTATCTCGACGTACACCTTTTCTTGCAAATAACCCCAGAGAAAAAAGTCCAACGGTGTCAAATCACATGATCTTGGGCGCCAATTGACATCGCCATTACGTGAGATAACACGTTATCATCTCACGATAGCGAACACCATTCACAGTAACTGCCTGACCGGCCTCATTTTGGAAAAAATACGGCCCGATGATGCCGCCAGCCCATAAACCGCACCAAACAGTCACTCTTTGCATTGGTGCATTGGTTTTTCGACAATCAGTCTTGGATTCTCATTCGCCCAAATGCGGCAATTCTGTTTATTGACGAATCCACTGAGGTGAAAATGTGCCTCATCACTGAAGATGATTTTCTTCGAAAATTTTCATAATAAGTCTGGATAACTTTAACACGTTGTTGGATTGTGTATCTCTCCATGGTTCAAATTGAGTAAGTTTGAAATAGAGAAATGTCAAATTAAATTCGGAAAAAAACTTGGCGTTCGACCTTCTACCTATCCGACGGTATGCAAATCATTATATGCTGCACGCACTGCATGCATTTTTTATGTTCAAAATTGTATCATATGACTGCATGCTCGCCATCTATTTATTTACCTTTGTATGTTCGTTAATTCAAATACTGGTGCTGACATCTGCTACATCAATCGTGCCAATTGTGTATGAGCGTTCAATAGTAGCTACATCACTAGCTAGTGCAGCAAAAATATCTACATGTATGGTCATCTATTTATGGGCGCTTAACTTTTCCTCCCGTACAATGTTTGTACGTACTATTGCTCGGTAACTAGGTATTTTAGAAGAGTGCGAATTGTTGCATAGTGTAGCTGGACCTACCTATCCGGCGGTGTGCATAACATGCTTGTCCGCGTATATGGTATACGCACTTAAAAATAATTCGATGAACACAAAAAAGTTGAAAATCGATTTTTTTCAGTTTTTGACCTACTGATCCGTTCCCAGACGTAATAGAAAAGCGGGGTTTGTCGCATACTATAGCTGCACTATTTACCTAATCGACGGTATATTAACCGGTATTTTTCAATCATACTGTAAAAGTTTTTTTTTTGGTAAAAAAGTATTAAAAAGTACACAATCAGTATCCCACCCATAACTAGTTGCCGGGCTTGATAGGACTTGTTGCACATTGCACCTTGACCTCTACCTATCCGGCGGTATGCAAATCATTGCTTATATTTCATACTATACATGCTTTTTTTAAGTAGAAAGAAGTGCGCCATCAAAAACAGCATAAAAGCTCAACATCGGTTTTCCACCTATAGCTCCGATACCGAGCAAAATAAATAATCGGGGACTATTACGAAATGTAGTTTGACCTTCTACCTATCCGACGATATCCATAACAACCTTGTCCGCGTATATGGTATATAGTTTTCGGTGTGTACGAGTTATCGTACACTTTGAGGGCTTCAGAAATCTTTTTCTAAAGGGAACCTCAACGATATGTAGTAGCAGAAAAAATAAAAGCTTCTTTACTAAGTACTTATTCTGAACTAAACTGTTTTCTTTATTAACTTCTTATTTATTCTTAAATTCTATGAAATAAGATACGCTTGTGAATGTATGACTATGAGTATTTGTTTACATACATTCCATGGAATAAGCTGACTCTTATGTATTTATTTGTTTGCTTGCATTCCGGAGTGAGTGATACTTTTATTTTTGTTTATTTTTATTATCGCGAGGAATATATGTACATATGTTAATTATATTCGTCAGCGATTATGAAATATTTGACGGCTAGAGTTAATAGGATATGTCAATATATGACTCCTCCGCCCCTAAGTTCAATGATCTCCATTGAATAATTAATTAAATTTCTCAAAGTTCACTCTGGTATGCTGCAATTAATTTATAAAATATGGGTACAATTATTTATTGATTATAAATAAGTTCTTAGAAATAAATTTACTTTTTCGCTTATATTATTTTCTGCTTTGGACCTAGCAATAGACCTACTCTCTCTGTTTTTTGTTTATCATTTAAGGCATTTTGTATTGATAATTTTACATTTGATAAGTTTACATTTGTGGTCTCATTTTTCTTATTTTTCTTCTTGTATATTATATATATCGCTAGAATTCCTATTGTTAATAACAATATTTTTAGTATATTTATTCCATAATTTATATTTTTATGAACTTTTAGTTCTTCAAGCTTATTTACATTATTTTCTTGGGTTAATATTATTTCTGAGAAGTTAATTTTCCTTTCAAAATGCAATGCGTTATTTCTTTTTCGGGGTAAATATATTTTTCTTCTACTATAACTTTTGTATTTTGGAAAGATTTATTTACTACCTCAATTTTACAATTATAAAAGTTTATTAACGTGTTCCTTTCGAGTATAATTTCTCTATTATCGCAATTTTGTTTTATTTCCGTTTTGTATGCATTTATTATTAAGACTGTGTCGTCTTCGATTTCTTCAATTGTTGTTTTATTGTTATATTCAAATTTGCATTGCTTGGATGAACATATGCCAAATTCTTTTAAATTTTTGAAATGTGCCCCTTCTTTGTATTTATATATCTTGCTTCCTATTGTAATTGCATATTTTTGTTATCCTATAATTTCAAAATGTTGACTATTAGGTAGTGGGGTTATTAGTGTTAATTGTGCCTTAATATGTGTTATAGGTATTTTTATAGCTAAGAATAGTGAGTCATCTTTATATGAGAGTAGCCCTGTCTCTATGTTTTTAATTTATAGATGTCAATATTGAATCTTTCGATTTCCTTTGTTGATAGTATGCTAGGATGTAATATGTTATGTCTTGCTGAAGCTATATTATCCTGAATTGGTTCAATTTTGTTTTCTAAATGTTTAAGTTTAAACATTTGATCGGAATAGAGCATGTGTTTCATAATTTTTTCATTTGATCCGTTTATTTTTTCAAAAGAGATACATAAAAAGAGATACTAAAAATCTTTATTCTATCATTTCCTATTGTTCTTTTGAGTGTATTAATTGATTTATTAAAATTGTCGTTTATATATATTTGTTGATTTACCGCTCCTATTATGTTGTGGTTATTTTTATCTATTATCTCTAAGTGTTGTAATATGTTTTCCCTGTCTTCGTTGTCCATTGTCCCGAAAAGCCATTTATGTGTGGTCCCTATAATATTAATTAGTCCTCTACGTTTCCTTTTCTCTTCTATTGGCATTAATGTATTTATTTTCGCTTTTATAATTTTTATTTCCTCATATAACATTTCCCTGTCATTCCTGTCATATATTTTAAAATTAGTTTCTAAGTTATTTTCAATTTTATTTACAATTTCTTCGAATTCTTTAGGGTGTATTATATGTATAACTGTTGTCGTTTGGTTTACTATCTCTACTTCTCTGATCCTTATTTTTGCGTATCCCGTCTCATTTTCTAGTTTCTTTATTTGCAGGAGTGCGTTAATTGTCGTTATAATTGCTAGAATTATCGTGATTTTCGCCATTATGGTCCTGAAATTTAAATTTTCGTTTAATTTGATTTTTATAAGCTTTCTTGAATTTATTATTTTTTGATATTAAATGGTTTCCTTCTCTATTATAATTACTTATTTTCTTATATTTGGGTTGTGTTTTGCTAACTCTATAATTCTTTATATATTTATTCTGGAAATCTTGAATGTCTACTCTATTTTCTTTCCTATTAATATTATTTATTATATCTTCTTTCTGTTTTTGTAGATTTTCCGCAAAATTGTGTCAATTCTTGTTCCGGGAGAAGGTTATTTATGAGATCAATTGGTCTCTTTTTTATCGTAGAATGTATAGTGTTATTATAAGCGGTTATTGCTTTGAATACTTTCTCCTTCAGATTGTCATTGTTATTTCCATCAGCATTAAAAATGTGTGGGCATAAAGTGCAGCAAACATATCTACATGTATGGTCATCTATTTATGGGCGCTTATTAACTTTTCATCCCGTACAATGTTTGCACGTACTATTGCTCGGTAACTAGGTATTTTAGAAGAGTGCGAATTGTTGCATAGTGTAGCTGGACCTACCTATCCGGCGGTGTGCATAACATGCTTGTCCGCGTATATGGTATACGCACTTAAAAATAATTCGATGAACACAAAAAAGTTGAAAATCGAATTTTTTCAGTTTTTGACCTACTGATCCGTTCCCAGACGTAATAGAAAAGCGGGGTTTGTCGCATACTATAGCTGCACTATTTACCTAATCGACGGTATATTAACCGATATTTTTCAATCATACTGTAAAAGTTTTTTTTTTGGTAAAAAAGTATTAAAAAGTACACAATCAGTATCCCACCCATAACTAGTTGCCGGGCTTCATAGGACTTGTTGCACATTGCACCTTGACCTCTACCTATCCGGCGGTATGCAAATCATTGCTTATATTTCATACTATACATGCTTTTTTTAAGTAGAAAGAAGTGCGCCATCAAAACAGCATAAAAGCTCAACATCGGTTTTCCACCTATAGCTCCGATACCGAGCAAAATAAATAATCGGGGACTATTACGAAATGTAGTTTGACCTTCTACCTATCCGACGATATCCATAACAACCTTGTCCGCGTATATGGTATATAGTTTTCGGTGTGTACGAGTTATCGTACACTTTGAGGGCTTCAGAAATCTTTTTCTAAAGGGAACCTCAACCGATATGTAGTAGCAGAAAAAATAAAAGCTTCTTTACTAAGTACTTATTCTGAACTAAACTGTTTTCTTTATTAACTTCTTATTTATTCTTAAATTCTATGAAATAAGATACGCTTATGAATGTATGACTATGAGTATTTGTTTACATACATTCCATGGAATAAGCTGACTATTATGTATTTATTTGTTTGCTTGCATTCCGGAGTGAGTGATACTTTTATTTTTGTTTATTTTTATTATCGCGAGGAATATATGTACATATGTTAATTATATTCGTCAGCGATTATGAAATATTTGACGGCTAGAGTTAATAGGATATGTCAATATATGACTCCTCCGCCCCTAAGTTCAATGGTCTCCATTGAATAATTAATTAAATTTCTCAAAGTTCACTCTGGTATGCTGCAATTAATTTAAAAAATATGGGTACAATTATTTATTGATTATAAATAAGTTCTTAGAAATAAATTTACTTTTTCGCTTATATTATTTTCTGCTTTGGACCTAGCAATGGACCTACTCTCTCTGTTTTTTGTTTATTATTTAAGGCATTTTGTATTGATAATTTTACATTTGATAAGTTTACATTTGTGGTCTCATTTTTCTTATTTTTCTTCTTGTATATTATATATATCGCTAGAATTCCTATTGTTAATAACAATATTGTTAGTATATTTATTCCATAATTCATATTTTTATGAAGTTTTAGTTCTTCAAGCTTATTTATATTTTCTTGGGTTAATATTATTTCTGAGAAGTTAATTTTCCTTTTAAAATGCAATGCGTTATTTTCTTTTTCGGGGTAAATATATTTTTCTTCTACTATAACTTTTGTATTTTGGAAAGAGTTATATACTACCTCAATTTAACAATTATAAAAGTTTATTAACGCGTTCCTTTCGAGTATAATTTCTCTATTATCGCAATTTTGTTTTATTTCCGTTTTGTATGCATTTATTATTAAGATTGTGTCGTCTTCGATTTCTTCAATTGTTGTTTTATTGTTATATTCAAATTTGCATTGCTTGGATGAACATATGCCAAATTCTTTTAAATTTTTGAAATGTGCCCCTTCTTTGTATTTATATATCTTGCTTCCTATTGTAATAGCATATTTTTGTTATCCTATAATTTCAAAATGTTGACTATTAGGTAGTGGGGTTATTAGTGTTAATTGTGCCTTAATATGTGTTATAGGTATTTTTATAGCTAAGAATAGTGAGTCATCTTTATATGAGAGTAGCCCTGTCTCTATGTTTTTAATTTATAGATGTCAATATTGAATCTTTCGATTTCCTTTGTTGATAGTATGCTAGGATGTAATATGTTATGTCTTGCTGAAGCTATATTATCCTGAATTGGTTCAATTTTGTTTTCTAAATGTTTAAGTTTAAACATTTGATCGGAATAGAGCATGTGTTTCATAATTTTTTTCATTTGATCCGTTTATTTTTTCAAAAGAGATACATAAAAAGAGATACTAAAAATCTTTATTCTATCATTTCCTATTGTTCTTTTGAGTGTATTAATTGATTTATTAAAATTGTCGTTTATATATATTTGTTGATTTACCGCTCCTATTATGTTATGGTTATTTTTATCTATTATTTCTAAGTGTTGTAATATGTTTTCCCTGTCTTCGTTGTCCATTGTCCCGAAAAGCCATTTATGTGTGGTCCCTATAATATTAATTAGTCCTCTACGTTTCCTTTTCTCTTCTATTGGCATTAATGTATTTATTTTCGCTTTTATAATTTTTATTTCCTCATATAACATTTCCCTGTCATTCCTGTCATATATTTTAAAATTAGTTTCTAAGTTATTTTCAATTTTATTTACAATTTCTTCGAATTCTTTAGGGTGTATTATCCCTTTGCACTCGAGAGGTGACTCTCACTCAACATCGGGTGTGCTACCGCAACTCGAGAGGTGACCTTCGCTCACCACTTGGTTTGCTGCGGTAACTCGATACGCGGGACTAACTGTTTTCGTTTACTTTGTTCGACGCAGGTTCTTACGCTCTTTCTATACAATGTTAAGAAGTGTAAACGGAAATGGAGATAACATTTCGGCATCAGTTCGAACCTGACAGTCGTAGCAGAGAGACTGCTGAATGTAAAGTTTTTGATCCCTAAAAACATGGAACGTAATGCTGAATTAAGTTCAAGTGAAGATGAGTTCGATTTCACGATGCTCACGGAGGAAATTACGGGTCTACACAGAGAGCTTCAAGGTACAGAGAATAACAGCAGTAGTGAAGATAGTGACGAAGTGAGAGGTGTCAGAAGGCGAAAGATCCGAGTAATAGACAGTGAATGTGACAGTGATACTTATACTACAGAAGACTCACAGTCGGACAGTTTCGAATGGATTACTTGCACTGAATCTGAAGAAACACCGGCAAGAATACCATTCATAGCCGGCGACACTACTGCAGGACCGCACGCACCATCAGATAAGGAAGAACCATTGGATTTTTTAAAACTCTTTGTTACTAATGAACTGGTGAATGAAATTGTTATCGAAACCAATAATTATGCCGCAAAAAAATTAGATGGAAAAACATTATCTCCTTACTCGATATGGCGAAATTGGCGGAATGTAACCATCGAAGAAATGTGGGCGTTTATTGGTGTTATAATAAATATGGGGACAATGCCGTTGGCAAATTTGCAAGAATATTGGTCACGGAGTGATGTCAGCTACATTCCTTTTTATTCGAACAAGTTTACAAGAGACAGATTCAATCAGATTTTTTGGATGCTTCATCTAAAGACAATCCAAAGACAAGATGCAGGACCACGAACACGCTTACAGCTAGTTAGCTGTTTCCTGGATTACATAAATTCAAAATTTCTAAACTATTTTACACCGGGAAGAGAAATTTGTGTGGATGAATCAACGATCAAGTTCAAAGGTCGGGTCTCCTTCATTACTTACAATCCGAAGAAACCGACCAAATGGGGGATTCGAGTTTATACGATGGCAGACTCAACTACCGGTTACATCTGTGGCATTCTTCCTTATTATGGAAGTTTGACAACAGACAGCTTGATAAGGCGCGACCTTCCGGTGTCAACGAGAATACCATTGCATCTGTACTCAATGCTGCTGGAAAAACTACCTGGTGCTCAAGGACATCATATGTTCACCGATCGTTATTACACGAGCTATATCTTGGCCGAAGAATTATTGAAATTAAAATGCCACCTTACTGGAACTATCTTAACAAACAGGAAGCATCTACCAGAACAAATAAAAAGAATAAAATTCGGAAAAAAATCAATAGTAGCATACCGGAAAAAAAATACATTAATTTTAGCGTGGAAGGACAAAAGGGTTGTCACATGCTTGACCAACTGGAAAAATGCAGGTATGACGCGTGTAAAACGAATTTTACGAGGTGGAGTAGAAGTGACCGTCAATAAACCTAACGTAATAATAGATTACACCAAACATATGGGCGGTGTCGATCGTGCCGATCAGTATGCTTCAACGTACTGTTTCCTAAGAAAATCACTCAAATGGTGGCGTAAACTGTTTTTTTGGGGTTTGGAGATTTGTTTAATAAATTCATATATTTTATATAAAACCACTAAAGAACAGAGAAGCGAACGGCCGCTTAATCACTTACAATATTTGAAGACATTAGTCAAGCAATTGACTGGAGATTTCCACCAGCCGCGCGACCGAGCCTCGACTTCAACAGCCGAATCCGACAACATCCGCCTAAATGGAAAGCTGCATAGCATTCTAACAGGAGTTAGAAAAGATTGCAAAGTCTGCTCTCGAAGAAACAAGCCCGGCAAACGACACCAAACAACCTATTATTGTGACACTTGTCCCGACAAGCCGGGCATGCATCTAGGCAGTTGTTATCTCAAATATCATACAATGCAAAATTACAAAGAGTAACGTTTGAGAAATTATCATCTTAAATATGTAAAGATACATTTAATATTAAAATATAAAAGTTTTATGTGTTACTTTATGTGTGTAATCATTTTAAGCTAGAGGTAAGAAATTCACCAAATACGCTACAAAACGCTTCGAGTTGCTGGTGCGCCGCGCGAAAAAGGTCCCGAGTGCAAAGGGTTATATGTATAACTGTTGTCGTTTGGTTTACTATCTCTACTTCTCTGATCCTTATTTTAGCGTATCCCGTCTCATTCTCTAGTTTCTTTATTTGCAGGAGTGCGTTAATTGTCGTTATAATTGCTAGAATTATCGTGATTTTCGCCATTATGGTCCTGAAATTTAAATTTTCGTTTAATTTGATTTTTATTAGCTTTCTTGAATTTATTATCTTTTGATATTAAATGGTTTCCTTCTCTATTATAATTACTTATTTTCTTATATTTGGGTTGTGTTTTGCTAACTCTATAATTCTTTATATATTTATTCTGGAAATCTTGAATGTCTACTCTATTTTCTTTCCTATTAATATTATTTATTATATCTTCTTTCTGTTTTTGTAGATTTTCTGAAAAATTGTGTCAATTCTTGTTGCGGGAGAAGGTTATTTATGAGATCAATTGGTCTCTTTTTTATCGTAGAATGTATAGTGTTATTATAAGCGGTTATTGCTTTGAATACTTTCTCCTTCAGATTGTCATTGTTATTTCCATCAGCATTAAAAATCCTTAAGTTTTCGCTTAGTGTAGAGTGTAATCTTTCGACATCTGAATTTCCTGTTTTATTATAAGTGGTTGTTAAATGAGGTTTATTTTATTATCTTTTAAGAATTGTTCTATTAAGACTGTATCCAACTCATTGTCTGTTACTAGAGTTTCTGGTATGCCTAAATATTGGATTCTTTCTTTTATGGCGTTTATAATTGATATCCAAGTTCTGTCTTTTAATGATTTAGCTGTTGCGTATTTTGTTTATTTATCAATCCTTGTGAAGTACATTACGCCTCTTTGTGGATACCAAATATCGAAATGAACAATTTCGTTATGTTTCTTTGGAGTGTCTGTAATATTTAAACTATGTTTCTGTCGAATTTCGCCTTATTACATATTTCGCAGTTATGAATTGTATTTGGTTTTGTATTTCCTTTTGTAACTTAGGGTAATAATGTGTTTTCCTTATTTCCTCTGTTATTTCGTTTATTCCTCTGTGATTATTTTCCAAGTGTTTATCTTCAATCAATGTTAAAAGTTCTCCTTTGTCTGTTATGTCTCTTAAAATGTTTGATTTCTTTATTTTTAGTTTAGCATTATTTGCGAAAAATTTTATATATAACTCTAGAAATTGTAAAAATAATTTGTCATCTGGGCAATCAACTACTACTAGTCCTTTTTCAGGTAAATTTTCTCGCAATAATTTTAAAATATCGCTTTCAGGTGTCGCATTTATTGTATTTCTTATTTTCTTCTTATATAATATTATTTTTGTTATTGTTTGTTTTTGCGCTCTTTGAAGTATGAGTTGGTTTTTAACTATGTTAATTGCGTTTTCCGTTATTTTTATGTAATACGTAGAGTAATAGGATATGTCAATATACGACTCCTCCGCCCCTAAGTTCAATGGTCTCCATTGAATAATTAATTAAATTTCTTAAAGTTCACTCTGGTATGCAGCAATTAATTTATAAAATATGGGTACAATTATTTATTGATTATAAATAAGTTCTTAGAAATAAATTTACTTTTTCGCTTATATTATTTTCTGCTTTGGACCTAGCAATGGACCTACTCTCTCTGTTTTTTGTTTATCATTTAAGGCAGTTTGTATTGATAATTTTACATTTGATAAGTTTACATTTGTGGTCTCATTTTTCTTATTTTTCTTCTTGTATATTATATATATCGCTAGAATTCCTATTGTTAATAACAATATTGTTAGTATATTTATTCCATAATTTATATTTTTATGAACTTTTAGTTCTTCAAGCTTATTTACATTATTTTCTTGGGTTAATATTATTTCTGAGAAGTTAATTTTCCTTTTAAAATGCAATGCGTTATTTTCTTTTTCGGGGTAAATATATTTTTCTTCTACTATAACTTTTGTATTTTGGAAAGAGTTATTACTACCTCAATTTAACAATTATAAAAGTTTATTAACGCGTTCCTTTCGAGTATAATTTCTTTCTCTATTATCGCAATTTTGTTTTATTTCCGTTTTGTATGCATTTATTATTAAGATTGTGTCGTCTTCGATTTCTTCAATTGTTGTTTTATTGTTATATTCAAATTTGCATTGCTTGGATGAACATATGCCAAATTCTTTTAAATTTTTGAAATGTGCCCCTTCTTTGTATTTATATATCTTGCTTCCTATTGTAATAGCATATTTTTGTTATCCTATAATTTCAAAATGTTGACTATTAGGTAGTGGGGTTATTAGTGTTAATTGTGAATTAGTCCTCTACGTTTCCTTTTCTCTTCTATTGGCATTAATGTATTTATTTTCGCTTTTATAATTTTTATTTCCTCATATAACATTTCCCTGTCATTCCTGTCATATATTTTAAAATTAGTTTCTAAGTTATTTTCAATTTTATTTACAATTTCTTCGAATTCTTTAGGGTGTATTATATGTATAACTGTTGTCGTTTGGTTTACTATCTCTACTTCTCTGATCCTTATTTTTGCGTATCCCGTCTCATTTTCTAGTTTCTTTATTTGCAGGAGTGCGTTAATTGTCGTTATAATTGCTAGAATTATCGTGATTTTCGCCATTATGGTCCTGAAATTTAAATTTTCGTTTAATTTGATTTTTATAAGCTTTCTTGAATTTATTATTTTTTGATATTAAATGGTTTCCTTCTCTATTATAATTACTTATTTTCTTATATTTGGGTTGTGTTTTGCTAACTCTATAATTCTTTATATATTTATTCTGGAAATCTTGAATGTCTACTCTATTTTCTTTCCTATTAATATTATTTATTATATCTTCTTTCTGTTTTTGTAGATTTTCCGCAAAATTGTGTCAATTCTTGTTCCGGGAGAAGGTTATTTATGAGATCAATTGGTCTCTTTTTTATCGTAGAATGTATAGTGTTATTATAAGCGGTTATTGCTTTGAATACTTTCTCCTTCAGATTGTCATTGTTATTTCCATCAGCATTAAAAATGTGTGGGCATAAAGTGCAGCAAACATATCTACATGTATGGTCATCTATTTATGGGCGCTTATTAACTTTTCCTCCCGTACAATGTTTGCACGTACTATTGCTCGGTAACTAGGTATTTTAGAAGAGTGCGAATTGTTGCATAGTGTAGCTGGACCTACCTATCCGGCGGTGTGCATAACATGCTTGTCCGCGTATATGGTATACGCACTTAAAAATAATTCGATGAACACAAAAAAGTTGAAAATCGAATTTTTTCAGTTTTTGACCTACTGATCCGTTCCCAGACGTAATAGAAAAGCGGGGTTTGTCGCATACTATAGCTGCACTATTTACCTAATCGACGGTATATTAACCGATATTTTTCAATCATACTGTAAAAGTTTTTTTTTTGGTAAAAAAGTATTAAAAAGTACACAATCAGTATCCCACCCATAACTAGTTGCCGGGCTTCATAGGACTTGTTGCACATTGCACCTTGACCTCTACCTATCCGGCGGTATGCAAATCATTGCTTATATTTCATACTATACATGCTTTTTTTAAGTAGAAAGAAGTGCGCCATCAAAACAGCATAAAAGCTCAACATCGGTTTTCCACCTATAGCTCCGATACCGAGCAAAATAAATAATCGGGGACTATTACGAAATGTAGTTTGACCTTCTACCTATCCGACGATATCCATAACAACCTTGTCCGCGTATATGGTATATAGTTTTCGGTGTGTACGAGTTATCGTACACTTTGAGGGCTTCAGAAATCTTTTTCTAAAGGGAACCTCAACCGATATGTAGTAGCAGAAAAAATAAAAGCTTCTTTCTAAGTACTTATTCTGAACTAAACTGTTTTCTTTATTAACTTCTTATTTATTCTTAAATTCTATGAAATAAGATACGCTTATGAATGTATGACTATGAGTATTTGTTTACATACATTCCATGGAATAAGCTGACTCTTATGTATTTATTTGTTTGCTTGCATTCCGGAGTGAGTGATACTTTTATTTTTGTTTATTTTTATTATCGCGAGGAATATATGTACATATGTTAATTATATTCGTCAGCGATTATGAAATATTTGACGGCTAGAGTTAATAGGATATGTCAATATATGACTCCTCCGCCCCTAAGTTCAATGGTCTCCATTGAATAATTAATTAAATTTCTCAAAGTTCACTCTGGTATGCTGCAATTAATTTAAAAAACATGGGTACAATTATTTATTGATTATAAATAAGTTCTTAGAAATAAATTTACTTTTTCGCTTATATTATTTTCTGCTTTGGACCTAGCAATGGACCTACTCTCTCTGTTTTTTGTTTATTATTTAAGGCATTTTGTATTGATAATTTTACATTTGATAAGTTTACATTTGTGGTCTCATTTTTCTTATTTTTCTTCTTGTATATTATATATATCGCTAGAATTCCTATTGTTAATAACAATATTGTTAGTATATTTATTCCATAATTTATATTTTTATGAAGTTTTAGTTCTTCAAGCTTATTTATATTTTCTTGGGTTAATATTATTTCTGAGAAGTTAATTTTCCTTTTAAAATGCAATGCGTTATTTTCTTTTTCGGGGTAAATATATTTTTCTTCTACTATAACTTTTGTATTTTGGAAAGAGTTATATACTACCTCAATTTAACAATTATAAAAGTTTATTAACGCGTTCCTTTCGAGTATAATTTCTCTATTATCGCAATTTTGTTTTATTTCCGTTTTGTATGCATTTATTATTAAGATTGTGTCGTCTTCGATTTCTTCAATTGTTGTTTTATTGTTATATTCAAATTTGCATTGCTTGGATGAACATATGCCAAATTCTTTTAAATTTTTGAAATGTGCCCCTTCTTTGTATTTATATATCTTGCTTCCTATTGTAATAGCATATTTTTGTTATCCTATAATTTCAAAATGTTGACTATTAGGTAGTGGGGTTATTAGTGTTAATTGTGCCTTAATATGTGTTATAGGTATTTTTATAGCTAAGAATAGTGAGTCATCTTTATATGAGAGTAGCCCTGTCTCTATGTTTTTAATTTATAGATGTCAATATTGAATCTTTCGATTTCCTTTGTTGATAGTATGCTAGGATGTAATATGTTATGTCTTGCTGAAGCTATATTATCCTGAATTGGTTCAATTTTGTTTTCTAAATGTTTAAGTTTAAACATTTGATCGGAATAGAGCATGTGTTTCATAATTTTTTCATTTGATCCGTTTATTTTTTCAAAAGAGATACATAAAAAGAGATACTAAAAATCTTTATTCTATCATTTCCTATTGTTGTTTTGAGTGTATTAATTGATTTATTAAAATTGTCGTTTATATATATTTGTTGATTTACCGCTCCTATTATGTTATGGTTATTTTTATCTATTATTTCTAAGTGTTGTAATATGTTTTCCCTGTCTTCGTTGTCCATTGTCCCGAAAAGCCATTTATGTGTGGTCCCTATAATATTAATTAGTCCTCTACGTTTCCTTTTCTCTTCTATTGGCATTAATGTATTTATTTTCGCTTTTATAATTTTTATTTCCTCATATAACATTTCCCTGTCATTCCTGTCATATATTTTAAAATTAGTTTCTAAGTTATTTTCAATTTTATTTACAATTTCTTCGAATTCTTTAGGGTGTATTATCCCTTTGCACTCGAGAGGTGACTCTCACTCAACATCGGGTGTGCTACCGCAACTCGAGAGGTGACCTTCGCTCACCACTTGGTTTGCTGCGGTAACTCGATACGCGGGACTAACTGTTTTCGTTTACTTTGTTCGACGCAGGTTCTTACGCTCTTTCTATACAATGTTAAGAAGTGTAAACGGAAATGGAGATAACATTTCGGCATCAGTTCGAACCTGACAGTCGTAGCAGAGAGACTGCTGAATGTAAAGTTTTTGATCCCTAAAAACATGGAACGTAATGCTGAATTAAGTTCAAGTGAAGATGAGTTCGATTTCACGATGCTCACGGAGGAAATTACGGGTCTACACAGAGAGCTTCAAGGTACAGAGAATAACAGCAGTAGTGAAGATAGTGACGAAGTGAGAGGTGTCAGAAGGCGAAAGATCCGAGTAATAGACAGTGAATGTGACAGTGATACTTATACTACAGAAGACTCACAGTCGGACAGTTCCGAATGGATTACTTGCACTGAATCTGAAGAAACACCGGCAAGAATACCATTCATAGCCGGCGACACTACTGCAGGACCGCACGCACCATCAGATAAGGAAGAACCATTGGATTTTTTAAAACTCTTTGTTACTAATGAACTGGTGAATGAAATTGTTATCGAAACCAATAATTATGCCGCAAAAAAATTAGATGGAAAAACATTATCTCCTTACTCGATATGGCGAAATTGGCGGAATGTAACCATCGAAGAAATGTGGGCGTTTATTGGTGTTATAATAAATATGGGGACAATGCCGTTGGCAAATTTGCAAGAATATTGGTCACGGAGTGATGTCAGCTACATTCCTTTTTATTCGAACAGATTCAATCAGATTTTTTGGATGCTTCATCTAAAGACAATCCAAAGACAAGATGCAGGACCACGAACACGCTTACAGCTAGTTAGCTGTTTCCTGGATTACATAAATTCAAAATTTCTAAACTATTTTACACCGGGAAGAGAAATTTGTGTGGATGAATCAACGATCAAGTTCAAAGGTCGGGTCTCCTTCATTACTTACAATCCGAAGAAACCGACCAAATGGGGGATTCGAGTTTATACGATGGCAGACTCAACTACCGGTTACATCTGTGGCATTCTTCCTTATTATGGAAGTTTGACAACAGACAGCTTGATAAGGCGCGACCTTCCGGTGTCAACGAGAATACCATTGCATCTGTACTCAATGCTGCTGGAAAAACTACCTGGTGCTCAAGGACATCATATGTTCACCGATCGTTATTACACGAGCTATATCTTGGCCGAAGAATTATTGAAATTAAAATGCCACCTTACTGGAACTATCTTAACAAACAGGAAGCATCTACCAGAACAAATAAAAAGAATAAAATTCGGAAAAAAATCAATAGTAGCATACCGGAAAAAAAATACATTAATTTTAGCGTGGAAGGACAAAAGGGTTGTCACATGCTTGACCAACTGGAACAATGCAGGTATGACGCGTGTAAAACGAATTTTACGAGGTGGAGTAGAAGTGACCGTCAATAAACCTAACGTAATAATAGATTACACCAAACATATGGGCGGTGTCGATCGTGCCGATCAGTATGCTTCAACGTACTGTTTCCTAAGAAAATCACTCAAATGGTGGCGTAAACTGTTTTTTTGGGGTTTGGAGATTTGTTTAATAAATTCATATATTTTATATAAAACCACTAAAGAACAGAGAAGCGAACGGCCGCTTAATCACTTACAATATTTGAAGACATTAGTCAAGCAATTGACTGGAGATTTCCACCAGCCGCGCGACCGAGCCTCGACTTCAACAGCCGAATCCGACAACATCCGCCTAAATGGAAAGCTGCATAGCATTCTAACAGGAGTTAGAAAAGATTGCAAAGTCTGCTCTCGAAGAAACAAGCCCGGCAAACGACACCAAACAACCTATTATTGTGACACTTGTCCCGACAAGCCGGGCATGCATCTAGGCAGTTGTTATCTCAAATATCATACAATGCAAAATTACAAAGAGTAACGTTTGAGAAATTATCATCTTAAATATGTAAAGATACATTTAATATTAAAATATAAAAGTTTTATGTGTTACTTTATGTGTGTAATCATTTTAAGCTAGAGGTAAGAAATTCACCAAATACGCTACAAAACGCTTCGAGTTGCTGGTGCGCCGCGCGAAAAAGGTCCCCAGCTCTCGGTTATATGTATAACTGTTGTCGTTTGGTTTACTATCTCTACTTCTCTGATCCTTATTTTAGCGTATCCCGTCTCATTCTCTAGTTTCTTTATTTGCAGGAGTGCGTTAATTGTCGTTATAATTGCTAGAATTATCGTGATTTTCGCCATTATGGTCCTGAAATTTAAATTTTCGTTTAATTTGATTTTTATTAGCTTTCTTGAATTTATTATCTTTTGATATTAAATGGTTTCCTTCTCTATTATAATTACTTATTTTCTTATATTTGGGTTGTGTTTTGCTAACTCTATAATTCTTTATATATTTATTCTGGAAATCTTGAATGTCTACTCTATTTTCTTTCCTATTAATATTATTTATTATATCTTCTTTCTGTTTTTGTAGATTTTCTGAAAAATTGTGTCAATTCTTGTTGCGGGAGAAGGTTATTTATGAGATCAATTGGTCTCTTTTTTATCGTAGAATGTATAGTGTTATTATAAGCGGTTATTGCTTTGAATACTTTCTCCTTCAGATTGTCATTGTTATTTCCATCAGCATTAAAAATCCTTAAGTTTTCGCTTAGTGTAGAGTGTAATCTTTCGACATCTGAATTTCCTGTTTTATTATAAGTGGTTGTTAAATGAGGTTTATTTTATTATCTTTTAAGAATTGTTTTATTAAGACTGTATCCAACTCATTGTCTGTTACTAGAGTTTCTGGTATGCATAAATATTGGATTCTTTCTTTTATGGCGTTTATAATTGATATCCAAGTTCTGTCTTTTAATGATTTAGCTGTTGCGTATTTTGTTTATTTATCAATCCTTGTGAAGTACATTACGCCTCTTTGTGGATACCAAATATCGAAATGAACAATTTCGTTATGTTTCTTTGGAGTGTCTGTAATATTTAAACTATGTTTCTGTCGAATTTCGCCTTATTACATATTTCGCAGTTATGAATTGTATTTGGTTTTGTATTTCCTTTTGTAACTTAGGGTAATAATGTGTTTTCCTTATTTCCTCTGTTATTTCGTTTATTCCTCTGTGATTATTTTCCAAGTGTTTATCTTCAATCAATGTTAAAAGTTCTCCTTTGTCTGTTATGTCTCTTAAAATGTTTGATTTCTTTATTTTTAGTTTAGCATTATTTGCGAAAAATTTTATATATAACTCTAGAAATTGTAAAAATAATTTGTCATCTGGGCAATCAACTACTACTAGTCCTTTTTCAGGTAAATTTTCTCGCAATAATTTTAAAATATCGCTTTCAGGTGTCGCATTTATTGTATTTCTTATTTTCTTCTTATATAATATTATTTTTGTTATTGTTTGTTTTTGCGCTCTTTGAAGTATGAGTTGGTTTTTAACTATGTTAATTGCGTTTTCCGTTATTTTTATGTAATACGTAGAGTAATAGGATATGTCAATATACGACTCCTCCGCCCCTAAGTTCAATGGTCTCCATTGAATAATTAATTAAATTTCTTAAAGTTCACTCTGGTATGCAGCAATTAATTTATAAAATATGGGTACAATTATTTATTGATTATAAATAAGTTCTTAGAAATAAATTTACTTTTTCGCTTATATTATTTTCTGCTTTGGACCTAGCAATGGACCTACTCTCTCTGTTTTTTGTTTATCATTTAAGGCAGTTTGTATTGATAATTTTACATTTGATAAGTTTACATTTGTGGTCTCATTTTTCTTATTTTTCTTCTTGTATATTATATATATCGCTAGAATTCCTATTGTTAATAACAATATTGTTAGTATATTTATTCCATAATTTATATTTTTATGAACTTTTAGTTCTTCAAGCTTATTTACATTATTTTCTTGGGTTAATATTATTTCTGAGAAGTTAATTTTCCTTTTAAAATGCAATGCGTTATTTTCTTTTTCGGGGTAAATATATTTTTCTTCTACTATAACTTTTGTATTTTGGAAAGAGTTATTACTACCTCAATTTAACAATTATAAAAGTTTATTAACGCGTTCCTTTCGAGTATAATTTCTTTCTCTATTATCGCAATTTTGTTTTATTTCCGTTTTGTATGCATTTATTATTAAGATTGTGTCGTCTTCGATTTCTTCAATTGTTGTTTTATTGTTATATTCAAATTTGCATTGCTTGGATGAACATATGCCAAATTCTTTTAAATTTTTGAAATGTGCCCCTTCTTTGTATTTATATATCTTGCTTCCTATTGTAATAGCATATTTTTGTTATCCTATAATTTCAAAATGTTGACTATTAGGTAGTGGGGTTATTAGTGTTAATTGTGCCTTAATATGTGTTATAGGTATTTTTATAGCTAAGAATAGTGAGTCATCTTTATATGAGAGTAGCCCTGTCTCTATGTTTTTAATTTATAGATGTCAATATTGAATCTTTCGATTTCCTTTGTTGATAGTATGCTAGGATGTAATATGTTATGTCTTGCTGAAGCTATATTATCCTGAATTGGTTCAATTTTGTTTTCTAAATGTTTAAGTTTAAACATTTGATCGGAATAGAGCATGTGTTTCAAAATTTTTTCATTTGATCCGTTTATTTTTTCAAAAGAGATACATAAAAAGAGATACTAAAAATCTTTATTCTATCATTTCCTATTGTTCTTTTGAGTGTATTAATTGATTTATTAAAATTGTCGTTTATATATATTTGTTGATTTACCGCTCCTATTATGTTGTGGTTATTTTCATCTATTATTTCTAAGTGTTGTAATATGTTTTCCCTGTCTTCGTTGTCCATTGTCCCGAAAAGCCATTTATGTGTGGTCCCTATAATATTAATTAGTCCTCTACGTTTCCTTTTCTCTTCTATTGGCATTAATGTATTTATTTTCGCTTTTATAATTTTTATTTCCTCATATAACATTTCCGTCATTCCTGTCATATATTTTAAAATTAGTTTCTAAGTTATTTTCAATTTTATTTACAATTTCTTCGAATTCTTTAGGGTGTATTATATGTATAACTGTTGTCGTTTGGTTTACTATCTCTAATTCTCTGATCCTTATTTTTGCGTATCCCGTCTCATTCTCTAGTTTCTTTATTTGCAGGAGTGCGTTAATTGTCGTTATAATTGCTAGAATTATCGTGATTTTCGCCATTATGGTCCTGAAATTTAAATTTTCGTTTATTTGATTTTTATTAGCTTTCTTGAATTTATTATCTTTTGATATTAAATGGTTTCCTTCTCTATTATAATTACTTATTTTCTTATATTCGGGTTGTGTTTTGCTAACTCTATAATTCTTTATATATTTATTCTGGAAATCTTGAATGTCTACTCTATTTTCTTTCCTATTAATATTATTTATTATATCTTCTTTCTGTTTTTGTAGATTTTCCGCAAAATTGTGTCAATTCTTGTTCCGGGAGAAGGTTATTTATGAGATCAATTAGTCTATTTTTTATCGTAGAATGTATAGTGTTATTATAAGCGGTTATTGCTTTGAATACTTTCTCCTTCAGATTGTCATTGTTATTTCCATCAGCATTAAAAATCCTTAAGTTTTCGCTTAGTGTAGAGTGTAATCTTTCGACATCTGAATTTCCTGTTTTATTATAAGTGGTTGTTAAATGAGGCTTATTTTATTATCTTTTAAGAATTGTTTTATTAAGACTGTATCCAACTCATTGTCTGTTACTAGAGTTTCTGGTATGCCTAAATATTGGATTCTTTCTTTTATGGCGTTTATAATTGATATCCAAGTTCTGTCTTTTAATGATTTAGCTGTTGCGTATTTTGTTTATTTATCATTCCTTGTGAGGTACATTACGCCTCTTTGTGGATACCAAATATCGAAATGAACAATTTCGTTATGTTTCTTTGGAGTGTCTGTAATATTTAAACTATGTTTCTGTCGAATTTCGCCTTATTACATATTTCGTAGTTATGAATTGTATTTGGTTTTGTATTTCCTTTTGTAACTTAGGGTAATAATGTGTTTTCCTTATTTCCTCTGTTATTTCGTTTATTCCTCTGTGATTATTTTCCAAGTGTTTATCTTCAATCAATGTTAAAAGTTCTCCATTGTCTGTTATGTCTCTTAAAATGTTTGATTTCTTTATTTTTAGTTTAGCATTATTTGCGAAAAATTTTATATATAACTCTAGAAATTGTAAAAATAATTTGTCATCTGGGCAATCAACTACTACTAGTCCTTTTTCAGGTAAATTTTCTCGCATTAATTTTAAAATATCGCTTTCAGGTGTCACATTTATTGTATTTCTTATTTTCTTCTTATATAATATTATTTTTGTTATTGTTTGTTTTTGCGCTCTTTGAAGTATGAGTTGGTTTTTAACTATGTTAATTGCGTTTTCCGTTATTTTTATGTAATACGTAGAGTAATAGGATATGTGAATATATGACTCCTCCGCCCCTAAGTTCAATGGTCTTCATTGAATAATTAATTAAATTTCTTAAAGATCACTCTGGTATGCTGCAATTAATTTATAAAATATGGGTACAATTATCTATTGGTTATAAATAAGTTCTTAGAAATAAATTTACTTTTTCGCTTATATTATTTTCTGCTTTGGACCTAGCAATGGACCTACTCTTTCTGTTTTTTGTTTATCATTTAAGGCAGTTTGTATTGATAATTTTACATTTGATAAGTTTACATTTGTGGTCTCATTTTTCTTATTTTTCTTCTTGTGTATTATATATATCGCTAGAATTCCTATTGTTAATAACAATATTGTTAGTATATTTATTCCATAATTTATATTTTTATGAACTTTTAGTTCTTCAAGCTTATTTACATTATTTTCTTGGGTTAATATTATTTCTGAGAAGTTAATTTTCCTTTTAAAATGCAATGCGTTATTTTCTTTTTCGGGGTAAATATATTTTTCTTCTACTATAACTTTTGTATTTTGGAAAGAGTTATATACTACCTCAATTTAACAATTATAAAAGTTTATTAACGCGTTTCTTTCGAGTATAATTTCTCTATTATCGCAATTTTGTTTTATTTCCGTTTTGTATGCATTTATTATTAAGATTGTGTCGTCTTCGATTTCTTCAATTGTTGTTTTATTGCTATATTCAAATTTGCATTGCTTGGATGAACATATGCCAAATTCTTTTAAATTTTTGAAATGTGCCCCTTCTTTGTATTTATATATCTTGCTTCCTATTGTAATAGCATATTTTTGTTATCCTATAATTTCAAAATGTTGACTATTAGGTAGTGGGGTTATTAGTGTTAATTGTGCCTTAATATGTGTTATAGGTATTTTTATAGCTAAGAATAGTGAGTCATCTTTATATGAGAGTAGCCCTGTCTCTATGTTTTTAATTTATAGATGTCAATATTGAATCTTTCGATTTCCTTTGTTGATAGTATGCTAGGATGTAATATGTTATGTCTTGCTGAAACTATATTATCCTGAATTGGTTCAATTTTGTTTTCTAAATGTTTAAGTTTAAACATTTGATCGGAATAGAGCATGTGTTTCATAATTTTTTCATTTGATCCGTTTATTTTTTCAAAAGAGATACATAAAAAGAGATACTAAAAATCTTTATTCTATCATTTCCTATTGTTCTTTTGAGTGTATTAATTGATTTATTAAAATTGTCGTTTATATATATTTGTTGATTTACCGCTCCTATTATGTTGTGGTTATTTTTATCTATTATTTCTAAGTGTTGTAATATGTTTTCCCTGTCTTCGTTGTCCATTGTCCCGAAAAGCCATTTATGTGTGGTCCCTATAATATTAATTAGTCCTCTACGTTTCCTTTTCTCTTCTATTGGCATTAATGTATTTATTTTCGCTTTTATAATTTTTATTTCCTCATATAACATTTCCCTGTCATTCCTGTCATATATTTTAAAATTAGTTTCTAAGTTATTTTCAATTTTATTTACAATTTCTTCGAATTCTTTAGGGTGTATTATATGTATAACTGTTGTCGTTTGGTTTACTATCTCTACTTCTCTGATCCTTATTTTAGCGTATCCCGTCTCATTCTCTAGTTTCTTTATTTGCAGGAGTGCGTTAATTGTCGTTATAATTGCTAGAATTATCGTGATTTTCGCCATTATGGTCCTGAAATTTAAATTTTCGTTTAATTTGATTTTTATTAGCTTTCTTGAATTTATTATCTTTTGATATTAAATGGTTTCCTTCTCTATTATAATTACTTATTTTCTTATATTTGGGTTGTGTTTTGCTAACTCTATAATTCTTTATATATTTATTCTGGAAATCTTGAATGTCTACTCTATTTTCTTTCCTATTAAAATTATTTATTATATCTTCTTTCTGTTTTTGTAGATTTTCCGCAAAATTGTGTCAATTCTTGTTCCGGGAGAAGGTTATTTATGAGATCAATTGGTCTCTTTTTTATCGTAGAATGTATAGTGTTATTATAAGCGGTTATTGCTTTGAATACTTTCTCCTTCAGATTGTCATTGTTATTTCCATCAGCATTAAAAATGTGTGAGCATAAAGTGCAGCAAACATATCTACATGTATGGTCATCTATTTATGGGCGCTTATTAACTTTTCCTCCCGTACAATGTTTGTACGTACTATTGCTCGGTAACTAGGTATTTTAGAAGAGTGCGAATTGTTGCATAGTGTAGCTGGACCTACCTATCCGGCGGTGTGCATAACATGCTTGTCCGCGTATATGGTATACGCACTTAAAAATAATTCGATGAACACAAAAAAGTTGAAAATCGAATTTTTTCAGTTTTTGACCTACTGATCCGTTCCCAGACGTAATAGAAAAGTGGGGTTTGTCGCATACTATAGCTGCACTATTTACCTAATCGACGGTATATTAACCGATATTTTTCAATCATACTGTAAAAGTTTTTTTTTTGGTAAAAAAGTATTAAAAAGTACACAATCAGTTTCCCACCCATACTAGTTGCCGGGCTTGATAGGACTTGTTGCACATTGCACCTTGACCTCTACCTATCCGGCGGTATGCAAATTATTGCTAATATTTCATACTATACATGCTTTTTTTTAAGTAGAAAGAAGTGCGCCATCAAAAACAGCATAAAAGCTCAACATCGGTTTTCCACCTATAGCTCCGATACCGAGCAAAATAAATAATCGGGTACTATTACGAAATGTAGTTTGACCTTCTACCTATCCGACGATATCCATAACAACCTTGTCCGCGTATATGGTATATAGTTTTCGGTGTGTACGAGTTATCGTACACTTTGAGGGCTTCAGAAATCTTTTTCTAAAGGGAACCTCAACCGATATGTAGTAGCAGAAAAAATAAAAGCTTCTTTACTAAGTACTTATTCGGAACTAAACTGTTTTCTTTATTAACTTCTTATTTATTCTTAAATTCTATGAAATAAGATACGCTTATGAATGTATGACTATGAGTATTTGTTTACATACATTCCATGGAATATGCTGACTCTTATGTATTTATTTGTTTGCTTGCATTCCGGAGTGAGTGATACTTCTATTTTTGTTTATTTTTATTATCGCGAGGAATATATGTACATATGTTAATCATATTCGTCAGCGATTATGAAATATTTGACGGCTAGAGTTAATAGGATATGTCAATATATGACTCCTCCGCCCCTAAGTTCAATGGTCTCCATTGAATAATTAAATAAATTTCTCAAAGTTCACTCTGGTATGCTGCAATCAATTTATAAAATATGGGTACAATTATTTATTGATTATAAATAAGTTCTTAGAAATAAATTTACTTTTTCGCTTATATTATTTTCTGCTTTGGACCTAGCAATGGACCTACTCTCTCTGTTTTTTGTTTATCATTTAAGGCATTTTGTATTGATAATTTTACATTTGATAAGTTTACATTTGTGGTCTCATTTTTCTTATTTTTCTTCTTGTATATTATATATATCGCTAGAATTCCTATTGTTAATAACAATATTGTTAGTATATTTATTCCATAATTCATATTTTTATGAACTTTTAGTTCTTCAAGCTTATTTACATTATTTTCTTGGGTTAATATTATTTCTGAGAAGTTAATTTTCCTTTTAAAATGCAATGCGTTATTTTCTTTTTCGGGGTAAATATATTTTTCTTCTACTATAACTTTTGTATTTTGGAAAGAGTTATATACTACCTCAATTTAACAATTATAAAAGTTTATTAACGCGTCCCTTTCGAGTATAATTTCTCTATTATCGCAATTTTGTTTTATTTCCGTTTTGTATGCATTTATTATTAAGATTGTGTCGTCTTCGATTTCTTCAATTGTTGTTTTATTGTTATATTCAAATTTGCATTGCTTGGATGAGCATATGCCAAATTCTTTTAAATTTTTGAAATGTGCCCCTTCTTTGTATTTATATATCTTGCTTCCTATTGTAATAGCATATTTTTGTTATCCTATAATTTCAAAATGTTGACTATTAGGTAGTGGGGTTATTAGTGTTAATTGTGCCTTAATATGTGTTATAGGTATTTTTATAGCTAAGAGTAGTGAGTCATCTTTATATGAGAGTAGCCCTGTCTCTATGTGTTTTAATTTATAGATTTCAATATTGAATCTTTCGATTTCCTTTGTTGATAGTATGCTAGGATGTAATATGTTATGTCTTGCTGAAGCTATATTATCCTGAATTTGTTCAATTTTGTTTTCTAAATGTTTAAGTTTAAACATTTGATCGGAATAGAGCATGTGTTTCATAATTTTTTCATTTGATCCGTTTATTTTTTCAAAAGAGATACATAAAAAGAGATACTAAAAATCTCTATTCAATCATTTCCTATTGTTCTTTTGAGTGTATTAATTGATTTATTAAAATTGTCGTTTATATATATTTGTTGATTTACCGCTCCTATTATGTTGTGGTTATTTTTATCTATTATTTCTAAGTGTTGTAATATGTTTTCCCTGTCTTCGTTGTCCATTGTCCCGAAAAGCCATTTATGTGTGGTCCCTATAATATTAATTAGTCCTCTACGTTTCCTTTTCTCTTCTATTGGCATTAATGTATTTATTTTCGCTTTTATAATTTTTATTTCCTCATATAACATTTCCCTGTCATTCCTGTCATATATTTTAAAATTAGTTTCTAAGTTATTTTCAATTTTATTTACAATTTCTTCGAATTCTTTAGGGTGTATTATATGTATAACTGTTGTCGTTTGGTTTACTATCTCTACTTCTCTGATCCTTATTTTTGCGTATCCCGTCTCATTCTCTAGTTTCTTTATTTGCAGGAGTGCGTTAATTGTCGTTATAATTGCTAGAATTATTGTGATTTTCGCCATTATGGTCCTGAAATTTAAATTTTCGTTTAATTTGATTTTTATTAGCTTTCTTGAATTTATTATCTTTTGATATTAAATGGTTTCCTTCTCATTATAATTACTTATTTTCTTATATTTGGGTTGTGTTTTGCTAACTCTATAATTCTTTATATATTTATTCTGGAAATCTTGAATGTCTACTCTATTTTCTTTCCTATTAATATTATTTATTATATCTTCTTTCTGTTTTTGTAGATTTTCCGCAAAATTGTGTCAATTCTTGTTCCGGGAGAAGGTTATTTATGAGATCAATTGGTCTCTTTTTTATCGTAGAATGTATAGTGTTATTATAAGCGGTTATTGCTTTGAATACTTTCTCCTTCAGATTGTCATTGTTATTTCCATCAGCATTAAAAATCCTTAAGTTTTCGCTTAGTGTAGAGTGTAATCTTTCGACATCTGAATTTCCTGTTTTATTATAAGTGGTTGTTAAATGAGGTTTATTTTATTATCTTTTAAGAATTGTTTTATTAAGACTGTACTCATTGTCTGTTACTAGAGTTTCTGGTATGCCTAAATATTGGATTCTTTCTTTTATGGCGTTTATAATTGATATCCAAGTTCTGTCTTTTAATGATTTAGCTGTTGCGTATTTTGTTTATTTATCAATCCTTGTGAAGTACATTACGCCTCTTTGTGGATACCAAATATCGAAATGAACAATTTCGTTATGTTTCTTTGGAGTGTCTGTAATATTTAAACTATGTTTCTGTCGAATTTCGCCTTATTACATATTTCGCAGTTATGAATTGTATTTGCTTTTGTATTTCCTTTTGTAACTTAGGGTAATAATGTGTTTTCCATATTTCCTCTGTTATTTCGTTTATTCCTCTGTGATTATTTTCCAAGTGTTTATCTTCAATCAATGTTAAAAGTTCTCCTTTGTCTGTTATGTCTCTTGAAATGTTTGATTTCTTTATTTTTAGTTTAGCATTATTTGCGAAAAATTTTATATATAACTCTAGAAATTGTAAAAATAATTTGTCATCTGGGCAATCAACTACTACTAGTTTCCGTTATTTTTATGTAATACGTACTGTCAGTTTCTGCACTGTGTACCGTATCTATGTCGTCATCATTGAACATTTCATTTATATTTACTTCCGCCGTGTTATTATTTTCATAGTTTAGCTGCTTAAGCCATCCGCAATTACATTTTCTTTTCCTTTTATATAGTTGATATCGAAATCGAACTCATTTAACTTAATTTTCCATCTTTGGAATTTGGCATTTGGTTCTTTTAAGTTGCTCAGACAAATTAATGGTCTATGGTCCGTTTTGATAGTGAAATGTCGGCCAAACAAGTAAGGACGAAAATATTTCGTTGCCCAAACTATTGCGAGTAGCTCTTTTTCTATTGTGCTATAGTTTTTTTCATGTCCGTTTAGTGATCTACTTGCATAAGAGATAACTTTATCGGTTTGCAGTAATGCCGCTCCTAAAGCAAAGGTGCTGGCATCTGTCACTAGTGTGAAAGCTTTATTGAAGTCTGGGTGGATTAAAATTGGATCTGCTTTTATTAGCTCTTTTAGTTTATTAAATGCTTTTATATAGTCTTTATCATTATGATTTATTTTCATATCTTTCTTTAAATATTTGATAATGTGATACGCCACTTTCGAGTAATCTTTAATAAATCTCCTATAATATCCCGTAATTCCTAGAAATGCTTTAATCTCCTTAACGTTTTTTTGGAAGTAGAATCTTTTCTATTGCTTCCAATTTCTCCGAGTTCGGTTTAATTCCTTCTTTTGTAATCATGTGGCCTAGGAATTTTGTCTCTTGCCTTAGAAAATTGCATTTATTTATTTGTATTTTTAGATTCTTCTATTTTAATCTAAAGGGTGGTTAAATTTTCAAGGAAATTATTTAGGAAATTATTGAAATTTTATTTTATTATGATATATTGGTATTACCCAATTATGTATGTAACAAAATATCGGCAAAATGAGCGCCGCGACCTCGGCGGAACACCTCCATACGATGGTCCAAATTTTCGATGACGCTGAGGCATAATGGAGTTTCTATGCCGTTAATGTGCCGAATTATCTCATCCTTTAGCTCTTGAATTGTTGCTGGCTTATCGACGTACACCTTTTCTTTCAAATAACCCCAGAGAAAAAAGTCCAACGATGTCAAATCACATGATCTTGGGCGCCAATTGACAACGCCATTACGTGAGATAACACGTTATCATCTCACGATAGCGAACACCATTCACAGTAAAAAATACGGCCCGATGATGCCGCCAGCCCATAAACCGCACCAAACAGTCACTCTTTGTGGGTGCATTGGTTTTTCGACAATCACTCTTGGATTCTCATTCGCCCAAATGCGGCAATTCTGTTTATTGACGAATCCACTGAGGTGAAAATGTGCCTCATCACTGAAGATGATTTTCTTCGAAAATTTTCATAATAAGTCTGGATAACTTTAACACGTTGTTGGATTGTGTATCTCTCCTTCAAATTGAGTAAGTTTGAAATAGAGAAATGTCAAATTAAATTCGGAAAAAAACTTGGCGTTCGACCTTCTACCTATCCGACGGTATGCAAATCATTATATGCTGCACGCACTGCATGCCTTTTTTATGTTCAAAATTGTATCATATGACTGCATGCTCGCCATCTATTTATTTACCTTTGTATGTTCGTTAATTCAAATACTGGTGCTGACATCTGCTACATCAATCGTGCCAATTGTGTATGAGCGTTCAATAGTAGCTACATCACTAGCTAGTGCAGCAAAAATATCTACATGTATGGTCATCTATTTATGGGCGCTTAACTTTTCCTCCCGTACAATGTTTGTACGTACTATTGCTCGGTAACTAGGTGTTTTAGAAGAGTGCGAATTGTTGCATAGTGTAGCTGGACCTACCTATCCGGCGGTGTGCATAACATGCTTGTCCGCGTATATGGTATACGCACTTAAAAATAATTCGATGAACACAAAAAAGTTGAAAATCTATTTTTTTCAGTTTTTGACCTACTGATCCGTTCCCAGAAAAGCGGGGTTTGTCGCATACTATAGCTGCACTATTTACCTAATCGACGGTATATTAACCGGTATTTTTCAATCATACTGTAAAAGTTTTTTTTTTGGGTAAAAAAGTATTAAAAAGTACACAATCAGTATCCCACCCATAACTAGTTGCCGGGCTTCATAGGACTTGTTGCACATTGCACCTTGACCTCTACCTATCCGGCGGTATGCAAATCATTGCTTATATTTCATACTATACATGCTTTTTTTAAGTAGAAAGAAGTGCGCCATCAAAACAGCATAAAAGCTCAACATCGGTTTTCCACCTATAGCTCCGATACCGAGCAAAATAAATAATCGGGGACTATTACGAAATGTAGTTTGACCTTCTACCTATCCGACGATATCCATAACAACCTTGTCCGCGTATATGGTATATAGTTTTCGGTGTGTACGAGTTATCGTACACTTTGAGGGCTTCAGAAATCTTTTTCTAAAGGGAACCTCAACCGATATGTAGTAGCAGAAAAAATAAAAGCTTCTTTACTAAGTACTTATTCTGAACTAAACTGTTTTCTTTATTAACTTCTTATTTATTCTTAAATTCTATGAAATAAGATACGCTTATGAATGTATGCATAATACATTCCATGGAATAAGCTGACTCTTATGTATTTATTTGTTTGCTTGTATTCCGGAGTGAGTGATACTTCTATTTTTGTTTATTTTTATTATCGCGAGGAATATATGTACATATGTTAATCATATTCGTCAGCGATTATGAAATATTTGACGGCTAGAGTTAATAGGATATGTCAATATATGACTCCTCCGCACCTAAGTTCAATGGTCTTCATTGAATAATTAATTAAATTTCTCAAAGTTCACTCTGTTATCTGCAATTAATTTATAAAATATGGGTACAATTATTTATTGATTATAAATAAGTTCTTAGAAATAAATTTACTTTTTCGCTTATATTATTTTCTGCTTTGGACCTAGCAATGGACCTACTCTCTCTGTTTTTTGTTTATCATTTAAGACAGTTTGTATTGATAATTTTACATTTGATAAGTTTACATTTGTGGTCTCATTTTTCTTATTTTTCTTCTTGTATATTATATATATCGCTAGAATTCCTATTGTTAATAACAATATTGTTAGTATATTTATTCCATAATTTATATTTTTATGAACTTTTAGTTCTTCAAGCTTATTTACATTATTTTCTTGGGTTAATATTATTTCTGAGAAGTTAATTTTCCTTTTAAAATGCAATGCGTTATTTTCTTTTTCGGGGTAAATATATTTTTCTTCTACTATAACTTTTGTATTTTGGAAAGAGTTATATACTACCTCAATTTAACAATTATAAAAGTTTATTAACGCGTTCCTTTCGAGTATAATTTCTTTCTCTATTATCGCAATTTTGTTTTATTTCCGTTTTGTATGCATTTATTATTAAGATTGTGTCGTCTTCGATTTCTTCAATTGTTGTTTTATTGTTATATTCAAATTTGCATTGCTTGGATGAACATATGCCAAATTCTTTTAAATTTTTAAAATGTGCTCCTTCTTTGTATTTATATATCTTGCTTCCTATTGTAATAGCATATTTTTGTTATCCTATAATTTCAAAATGTTGACTATTAGGTAGTGGGGTTATTAGTGTTAATTGTGCCTTAATATGTGTTATAGGTATTTTTATAGCTAAGAGTAGTGAGTCATCTTTATATGAGAGTAGCCCTGTCTCTATGTGTTTTAATTTATAGATGTCAATATTGAATCTTTCGATTTCCTTTGTTGATAGTATGCTAGGATGTAATATGTTATGTCTTGCTGAAGCTATATTATCCTGAATTCGTTCAATTTTGTTTTCTAAATGTTTAAGTTTAAACATTTGATCGGAATAGAGCATGTGTTTCATAATTTTTTCATTTGATCCGTTTATTTTTTCAAAAGAGATACATAAAAAGAGATACTAAAATCTCTATTCTATCATTTTCTATTGTTCTTTTGAGTGTATTAATTGATTTATTAAAATTGGCGTTTACATATATTTGTTGATTTACCGCTCCTATTATGTTGTGGTTATTTTTATCTATTATTTCTAAGTGTTGTAATATGTTTTCTCTGTCTTCGTTGTCCATTGTCCCGAAAAGCCATTTATGTGTGGTCCCTATAATATTAATTAGTCCTCTACGTTTCCTTTTCTCTTCTATTGGCATTAATGTATTTATTTTCGCTTTTATAATTTTTATTTCCTCATATAACATTTCCCTGTCATTCCTGTCATATATTTTAAAATTAGTTTCTAAGTTATTTTCAATTTTATTTACAATTTCTTCGAATTCTTTAGGGTGTATTATATGTATAACTGTTGTCGTTTGGTTTACTATCTCTACTTCTCTGATCCTTATTTTTGCGTATCCCGTCTCATTCTCTAGTTTCTTTATTTGCAGGAGTGCGTTAATTGTCGTTATAATTGCTAGAATTATCGTGATTTTCGCCATTATGGTCCTGAAATTTAAATTTTCGTTTAATTTGATTTTTATTAGCTTTCTTGAATTTATTATCTTTTGATATTAAATGGTTTCCTTCTCTATTATAATTACTTATTTTCTTATATTTGGGTTGTGTTTTGCTAACTCTATAATTCTTTATATATTTATTTTGGAAATCTTGAATGTCTACTCTATTTTCTTTCCTATTAATATTATTTATTATATCTTCTTTCTGTTTTTGTAGATTTTCCGCAAAATTGTGTCAATTCTTGTTCCGGGAGAAGGTTATTTATGAGATCAATTGGTCTCTTTTTTATCGTAGAATGTATAGTGTTATTATAAGCGGTTATTGCTTTGAATACTTTCTCCTTCAGATTGTCATTGTTATTTCCATCAGCATTAAAAATCCTTAAGTTTTCGCTTAGTGTAGAGTGTAATCTTTCGACATCTGAATTTTCTGTTTTATTATAAGTGGTTGTTAAATGATGTTTATTTTATTATCTTTTAAGAATTGTTCTATTAAGACTGTATCCAACTCATTGTCTGTTACTAGAGTTTCTGGTATGCCTAAATATTGGATTCTTTCTTTTATGGCGTTTATAATTGATATCCAAGTTCTGTCTTTTAATGATTTAGCTGTTGCGTATTTTGTTAATTTATCAATGCTTGTGAGGTACATTACGCCTCTTTGTGGATACCAAATATCGAAATGAACAATTTCGTTATGTGTCATTGGAGTGTCTGTAATATTTAAACGAGTTTCTGTCGAATTTCGCCTTATTACATATTTCGCAGTTATGAATTGCATTTGCTTTTGTATTTCCTTTTGTAACTTAGGGTAATAATGTGTTTTCCTTATTTCCTCTGTGTTTATCTTCAATCAATGTTAAAAGATCTCTTTTGTCTGTTATGTCTCTTAAAATTATGTTTGATTTCATTATTTTTAGTTTAGCATTATTTTCGAAAAATTTTATATATAACTCTAGAAATTGTAAAAATAATTTGTCATCTGGGCAATAAACTACCACTAGTCCTTTTTAAGGTAAATTTTCTCGCATTAATTTTAAAATATCGCTTTCACGTGTCACATTTATTGTATTTCTTATTTTCTTCTTATATAATATTATTTTTGTTATTGTTTGTCTTTGCGTTCTTTGAAGTATGAGTTGGTTAACTATGTTAATTGCGTTTTCCGTTATTTTTATGTAATACGTACTGTCAGTTTCTGCACTGTGTACCGTTTCTATGTCGTCATCATTGAACATTTTATTTATATTTACTCCCGCCGTGTTATTATTTTCATAGTTTAGTCTGCTTAGGCCATCCGCAATTACTTTTTCTTTTCCCTTTATATAGTTGATATCGAAATCGAACTCATTTAATTTAATTTTCCATCTTTGGAGTTTAGCATTTGGTTCTTTTAAGTTGCTCAACCAAATTAATGATCTATGGTCCGTTTTGATAGTGAAATGTCGGCCAAACAAGTAAGGACGGAAATATTTCGTTGCTCAAACTATTGCGAGTAGCTCTTTTTCTATTGTGCTATAGTTTTTTTCATGTCCGTTTAGTGATCTACTTGCATAAGAGATAACTTTATCGGTTTGCAGTAATGCCGCTCCTGAAGCAAAGTTGCTGGCATCTGTCACTAGTGTGAAAGCTTTATTGAAGTCTGGGTGGATTAAAATTGGATCTGCTTTTATTAGCTCTTTTAGTTTATTAAATGCTTTTATATAGTCTTTATCATTATGATTTATTTTCATATCTTTCTTTAAATATTTGATAATGTGATACGCCACTTTCGAGTAATCTTTAATAAATCTTCTGTAATATCCCGTAATTCCTAGAAATGCTTTAATCTCCTTAACGTTTTTTTGGAAGTAGAATCTTTTCTATTGCTTCCAATTTCTCCGGGTTCGGTTTAGTTCCTTCTTTTGTAATATGTGGCCTAGGAATTTTGTCTCTTGCCTTAGAAAATTGCATTTATTTATTTGTATTTTTAGATTCTTCTCTTTTAATCTAAAGGGTGGTTAAATTTTCAAGGAAATTATTTAGGAAATTATTGAAATTTTATTTTATTATGATATATTGGTATTACTCAATTATGTATGTAACAAATTATCGGCCAAATGAGCGCCGCGACCTCGGCGGCACACCTCCATACGATGGTCCAAATTTTCGATGACGCTGAGGCATAATGGAGTTTCTATGCCGTTAATGTGCCGAATTATCTCATCCTTTAGCTCTTGAATTGTTGCTGGCTTATCGACGTACACCTTTTCTTTCAAATAACCCCAGAGAAAAAAGTCCAACGGTGTCAAATCACATGATCTTGGGGGCCAATTGACATCGCCATTACGTAAGATAACACGTTATCATCTCACGATAGCGAACACCATTCACAGTAACTGCCTGACCGGCCTCATTTTGGAAAAAATACGGCCCGATGATGCCGCCAGCCCATAAACCGCACCAAACAGTCACTCTTTGTGGGTGCATTGGTTTTTCGACAATCACTCTTGGATTCTCATTCGCCCAAATGCGGCAATTCTGTTTATTGACGAATCCACTGAGGTGAAAATGTGCCTCATCACTGAAGATGATTTTCTTCGAAAATTTTCATAATAAGTCTGGATAACTTTAACACGTTGTTGGATTGTGTATCTCTCCATGGTTCAAATTGAGTAAGTTTGAAATAGAGAAATGTCAAATTAAATTCGGAAAAAAACTTGGCGTTCGACCTTCTACCTATCCGACGGTATGCAAATCATTATATGCTGCACGCACTGCATGCCTTTTTTATGTTCAAAAATGTATCATATGACTGCATGCTCGCCATCTATTTATTTACCTTTGTATGTTCGTTAATTCAAATACTGGTGCTGACATCTCTGCTACATCAAGCGTGCCAATTGTGTATGAGCGTTCAATAGTAACTACATCACTAGCTAGTGCAGCAAACATATCTACATGTATGGTCATCTATTTATGGGCGCTTAACTTTTCCTCCCGTACAATGTTTGTACGTACTATTGCTCGGTAACTAGGTGTTTTAGAAGAGTGCGAATTGTTGCATAGTGTAGCTGGACCTACCTATCCGGCGGTGTGCATAACATGCTTGTCCGCGTATATGGTATACGCACTTAAAAATAATTCGATGAACACAAAAAAGTTGAAAATCTATTTTTTTCAGTTTTTGACCTACTGATCCGTTCCCAGAAAAGCGGGGTTTGTCGCATACTATAGCTGCACTATTTACCTAATCGACGGTATATTAACCGGTATTTTTCAATCATACTGTAAAAGTTTTTTTTTTGGGTAAAAAAGTATTAAAAAGTACACAATCAGTATCCCACCCATAACTAGTTGCCGGGCTTCATAGGACTTGTTGCACATTGCACCTTGACCTCTACCTATCCGGCGGTATGCAAATCATTGCTTATATTTCATACTATACATGCTTTTTTTAAGTAGAAAGAAGTGCGCCATCAAAACAGCATAAAAGCTCAACATCGGTTTTCCACCTATAGCTCCGATACCGAGCAAAATAAATAATCGGGGACTATTACGAAATGTAGTTTGACCTTCTACCTATCCGACGATATCCATAACAACCTTGTCCGCGTATATGGTATATAGTTTTCGGTGTGTACGAGTTATCGTACACTTTGAGGGCTTCAGAAATCTTTTTCTAAAGGGAACCTCAACCGATATGTAGTAGCAGAAAAAATAAAAGCTTCTTTACTAAGTACTTATTCTGAACTAAACTGTTTTCTTTATTAACTTCTTATTTATTCTTAAATTCTATGAAATAAGATACGCTTATGAATGTATGACTATGAGTATTTGTTTACATACATTCCATGGAATAAGCTGACTCTTATGTATTTATTTGTTTGCTTGCATTCCGGAGTGAGTGATACTTTTATTTTTGTTTATTTTTATTATCGCGAGGAATATATGTACATATGTTAATTATATTCGTCAGCGATTATGAAATATTTGACGGCTAGAGCTAATAGGATATGTCAATATATGACTCCTCCGCCCCTAAGTTCAATGATCTCCATTGAATAATTAATTAAATTTCTCAAAGTTCACTCTGGTATGCTGCAATTAATTTATAAAATATGGGTACAATTATTTATTGATTATAAATAAGTTCTTAGAAATAAATTTACTTTTTCGCTTATATTATTTTCTGCTTTGGACCTAGCAATAGACCTACTCTCTCTGTTTTTTGTTTATCATTTAAGGCATTTTGTATTGATAATTTTACTTTTGATAAGTTTACATTTGTGGTCTCATTTTTCTTATTTTTCTTCTTGTATATTATATATATCGCTAGAATTCCTATTGTTAATAACAATATTTTTAGTATATTTATTCCATAATTTATATTTTTATGAACTTTTAGTTCTTCAAGCTTATTTACATTATTTTCTTGGGTTAATATTATTTCTGAGAAGTTAATTTTCCTTTCAAAATGCAATGCGTTATTTTCTTTTTCGGGGTAAATATATTTTTCTTCTACTATAACTTTTGTATTTTGGAAAGATTTATTTACTACCTCAATTTTACAATTATAAAAGTTTATTAACGTGTTCCTTTCGAGTATAATTTCTCTATTATCGCAATTTTGTTTTATTTCCGTTTTGTATGCATTTATTATTATGATTGTGTCGTCTTGATTTCTTCAATTGTTGTTTTATTGTTATATTTAAATTTGCATTGCTTGGATGAACATATGCCAAATTCTTTTAAATTTTTGAAATGTGCCCCTTCTTTGTATTTATATATCTTGCTTCCTATTGTAATAGCATATTTTTGTTCTCCTATAATTTCAAAATGTTGACTATTAGGTAGTGGGGTTATTAGTGTTAATTGTGCCTTAATATGTGTTATAGGTATTTTTATAGCTAAGAGTAGTGAGTCATCTTTATATGAGAGTAGCCCTGTTTCTATGTGTTTTAATTTATAGATGTCAATATTGAATCTTTCGATTTCCTTTATTGATAGTATGCTAGGATGTAATATGTTATGTCTTGGTGAAGCTATATTATCCTGAATTTGTTCAATTTTGTTTTCTAAATGTTTAAGTTTAAACATTTGATCGGAATAGAGCATGTGTTTCATAATTTTTTCATTGATCCGTTTATTTTTTCAAAAGAGATACATAAAAAGAGATACTCAAAAACTCTATTCTATTATTTTCTATTGTTCTTCTGAGTGTATTAATTGATTTATTAAAATTGTCGTTTATATATATTTGTTGATTTACCGCTCCTAAGTTTTGTAATATGTTTTCCCTGTCTTCGTTGTCCATTGTCCCGAAAAGCCATTTATGTGTGGTCCCTATAATATTAATTAGTCCTCTACGTTTCCTTTTCTCTTCTATTGGCATTAATGTATTTATTTTCGCTTTTATAATTTGTATTTCCTCATATAACATTTCCCTGTCATTCCTGTCATATATTTTAAAATTAGTTTCTAAGTTATTTTCAATTTTATTTACAATTTCTTCGAATTCTTTAGGGTGTATTATATGTATAACTGTTGTCGTTTGGTTTACTATCTCTACTTCTCTGATCCTTATTTTTGCGTATCCCGTCTCATTCTCTAGTTTCTTTATTTGCAGGAGTGCGTTAATTGTCGTTATAATTGCTAGAATTATCGTGATTTTCGCCATTATGGTCCTGAAATTTAAATTTTCGTTTAATTTGATATTTATAAGCTTTCTTGAATTTATTATCTTTTGATATTAAATGGTTTCCTTCTCTACTATAATTACTTATTTTCTTATATTTGGGTTGTGTTTGCTAACTCTATAATTCTTTATATATTTATTCTCATTATTATTCTTTTCTATTGCTTCCAATTTCTTCGGGTTCGGTTTAATTCCTTCTTTTGTAATATGTGGCCTAGGAATTTTGTCTCTTGCCTTAGAAAATTGCATTTATTTATTTGTATTTTTAGATTCTTCTCTTTTAATCTAAAGGGTGGTTAAATTTTCAAGGAAATTATTTAGGAAATTATTGAAATTTTGTTTTATTATGATATATTGGTATTACTCAATTATGTATGTAACAAATTATCGGCCAAATGAGCGCCGCGACCTCGGCGGCACACCTCCATACGATGGTCCAAATTTTCGATGACGCTGAGGCATAATGGAGTTTCTATGCCGTTAATGTGCCGAATTATCTCATCCTTTAGCTCTTGAATTGTTGCTGGCTTATCGACGTACACCTTTTCATTCAAATAACCCCAGAGAAAAAAGTCCAACGGTGTAAAATCACATGATCTTGGGGGCCAATTGACATCGCCATTACGTAAGATAACACGTTATCATCTCACGATAGCGAACACCATTCACAGTAACTGCCTGACCGGCCTCATTTTGGAAAAAATACGGCCCGATGATGCCGCCAGCCCATAAACCGCACCAAACAGTCACTCTTTGTGGGTGCATTGGTTTTTCGACAATCACTCTTGGATTCTCATTCGCCCAAATGCGGCAATTCTGTTTATTGACGAATCCACTGAGGTGAAAATGTGCCTCATCACTGAAGATGATTTTCTTCGAAAATTTTCATAATAAGTCTGGATAACTTTAACACGTTGTTGGATTGTGTATCTCTCCATGGTTCAAATTGAGTAAGTTTGAAATAGAGAAATGTCAAATTAAATTCGGAAAAAAACTTGGCGTTCGACCTTCTACCTATCCGACGGTATGCAAATCATTATATGCTGCACGCACTGCATGCCTTTTTTATGTTCAAAAATGTATCATATGACTGCATGCTCGCCATCTATTTATTTACCTTTGTATGTTCGTTAATTCAAATACTGGTGCTGACATCTCTGCTACATCAAGCGTGCCAATTGTGTATGAGCGTTCAATAGTAGTTACATCACTAGCTAGTGCAGCAAACATATCTACATGTATGGTCATCTATTTATGGGCGCTTAACTTTTCCTCCCGTACAATGTTTGTACGTACTATTGCTCGGTAACTAGGTGTTTTAGAAGAGTGCGAATTGTTGCATAGTGTAGCTGGACCTACCTATCCGGCGGTGTGCATAACATGCTTGTCCGCGTATATGGTATACGCACTTAAAAATAATTCGATGAACACAAAAAAGTTGAAAATCGAATTTTTTCAGTTTTTGACCTACTGATCCGTTCCCAGACGTAATAGAAAAGCGGGGTTTGTCGCATACTATAGCTGCACTATTTACCTAATCGACGGTATATTAACCGGTATTTTTCAATCATACTGTAAAAGTTTTTTTTTCGGGTAAAAAAGTATTAAAAAGTACACAATCAGTATCCCACCCATAACTAGTTGGCGGGCTTGATAGGACTTGTTGCACATTGCACCTTGACCTCTACCTATCCGGCGGTATGCAAATCATTGCTTATATTTCATACTATACATGCTTTTTTTAAGTAGAAAGAAGTGCGCCATCAAAAACAGCATAAAAGCTCAACATCGGTTTTCCACCTATAGCTCCGATACCGAGCAAAATAAATAATCGGGGACTATTACGAAATGTAGTTTGACCTTCTACCTATCCGACGATATCCATAACAACCTTGTCCGCGTATATGGTATATAGTTTTCGGTGTGTACGAGTTATCGTACACTTTGAGGGCTTCAGAAATCTTTTTCTAAAGGGAACCTCAATCGATATGTAGTAGCAGAAAAAATAAAAGCTTCTTTACTAAGTACTTATTCTGAACTAAACTGTTTTCTTTATTAACTTCTTATTTATTTTTAAATTCTATGAAATAAGATACGCTTATGAATGTATGACTATGAGTATTTGTTTACATACATTCCATGGAATAAGCTGACTCTTATGTATTTATTTGTTTGCTTGCATTCCGGAGTGAGTGATACTTTTATTTTTGTTTATTTTTATTATCGCGAGGAATATATGTACATATGTTAATTATATTCGTCAGCGATTATGAAATATTTGACGGCTAGAGTTAATAGGATATGTCAATATATGACTCCTCCGCCCCTAAGTTCAATGATCTCCATTGAATAATTAATTAAATTTCTCAAAGTTCACTCTGGTATGCTGCAATTAATTTATAAAATATGGGTACAATTATTTATTGATTATAAATAAGTTCTTAGAAATAAATTTACTTTTTCGCTTATATTATTTTCTGCTTTGGACCTAGCAATAGACCTACTCTCTCTGTTTTTTGTTTATCATTTAAGGCATTTTGTATTGATAATTTTACATTTGATAAGTTTACATTTGTGGTCTCATTTTTCTTATTTTTCTTCTTGTATATTATATATATCGCTAGAATTCCTATTGTTAATAACAATATTGTTAGTATATTTATTCCATAATTTATATTTTTATGAACTTTTAGTTCTTCAAGCTTATTTATATTTTCTTGGGTTAATATTATTTCTGAGATGTTAATTTTCCTTTCAAAATGCAATGCGTTATTTTCTTTTTCGGGGTAAATATATTTTTCTTCTACTATAACTTTTGTATTTTGGAAAGATTTATTTACTACCTCAATTTTACAATTATAAAAGTTTATTAACGTGTTCCTTTCGAGTATAATTTCTCTATTATCGCAATTTTGTTTTATTTCCGTTTTGTATGCATTTATTATTAAGATTGTGTCGTCTTCGATTTCTTTAATTGTTGTTTTATTGTTATATTCAAATTTGCATTGCTTGGATGAACATATGCCAAATTCTTTTAAATTTTTGAAATGTGCCCCTTCTTTGTATTTATATATCTTGCTTCCTATTGTAATAGCATATTTTTGTTCTCCTATAATTTCAAAATGTTGACTATTAGGTAGTGGGGTTATTAGTGTTAATTGTGCCTTAATATGGTTACAGGTATTTTTATAGCTAAGAGTAGTGAGTCATCTTTATATGAGAGTAGCCCTGTCTCTATGTGTTTTAATTTATAGATGTCAATATTGAATCTTTCGATTTCCTTTATTCATAGTATGCTAGGATGTAATATGTTATGTCTTGCTGAAGCTATATTATCCTGAATTTGTTCAATTTTGTTTTCTAAATGTTTAAGTTTAAACATTTGATCGGAATAGAGCATGTGTTTCATAATTTTTTCATTTAATCGTTTATTTTTTCAAAAGAGATACATAAAAAGAGATACTCAAAATCTCTATTCTATTATTTTCTATTGTTCTTCTGAGTGTATTAATTGATTTATTAAAATTGTCGTTATATATATTTGTTGATTTACCGCTCCTAAGTGTTGTAATATGTTTTCCCTGTCTTCGTTGTCCATTGTCCCGAAAAGCCATTTATGTGTGGTCCCTATAATATTAATTAGTCCTCTACGTTTCCTTTTCTCTTCTATTGGCATTAATGTATTTATTTTCGCTTTTATAATTTGTATTTCCTCATATAACATTTCCCTGTCATTCCTGTCATATATTTTAAAATTAGTTTCTAAGTTATTTTCAATTTTATTTACAATTTCTTCGAATTCTTTAGGGTGTATTATATGTCTAACTGTTGTCGTTTGGTTTACTATCTCTACTTCTCTGATCCTTAGTTTTGCGTATCCCGTCTCATTCTCTAGTTTCTTTATTTGCAGGAGTGCGTTAATTGTCGTTATAATTGCTAGAATTATCGTGATTTTCGCCATTATGGTCCTGAAATTTAAATTTTCGTTTAATTTGATTTTTATAAGCTTTCTTGAATTTATTATCTTTTGATATTAAATGGTTTCCTTCTCTATTATAATTACTTATTTTCTTATATTTGGGTTGTGTTTTGCTAACTCTATAATTCTTTATATATTTATTCTGGAAATCTTGAATGTCTACTCTATTTTCTTTCCTATTAATATTATTTATTATATCTTCTTTCTGTTTTTGTAGATTTTCCGCAAAATTTTGTCAATTCTTGTTCCGGGAGAAGGTTATTTATGAGATCAATTGGTCTCTTTTTTATCGTAGAATGTATAGTGTTATTATAAGCGGTTATTGCTTTGAATACTTTCTCCTTCAGGTTGTCATTGTTATTTCCATCAGCATTAAAATCCTTAAGTGTTCGCTGAGTGTAGAGTGTAATCATTCGACATCTGAATTTCTTGTTTTATTATAAGTGGTTGTTAAATGTAGGTTTATTTTATTATCTTTTAAGAATTGTTTTATTAAGACTGTATCCAACTCATTGTCTGTTACTAGAGTTTCTGGTATGCCTAAATATTGGATTCTTTCTTTTATGATTGAGCTGTTGCGTATTTTGTTAATTTATCAATGCTTGTGAGGTACATTACGCCTCTTTGTGGATACCAAATATCGAAATGAACAATTTCGTTATGCGTCATTGGAGTGTCTGTAATATTTAAACGAGTTTCTGTCGAATTTCGCCTTATTACATATTTCGCAGTTATGAATTACATTTGCTTTTGTATTTCCTTTTGTAACTTAGGGTAATAATGTGTTTTCCTTATTTCCTCTGTGATTATTTTCCAAGTGTTTATCTTCAATCAATGTTAAAAGTTATCCTTTGTCTGTTATGTCTCTTAAAATTATGTTTGATTTCATTATTTTTAGTTTAGCATTATTTTCGAAAAATTTTATATATAACTCTAGAAATTGTAAAAATAATTTGTCATCTGGGCAATAAACTACCACTAGTCCTTTTTCAGGTAAATTTTCTCGCATTAATTTTAAAATATCGCTTTCACGTGTCACATTTATTGTATTTCTTATTTTCTTCTTATATAATATTATTTTTGTTATTGTTTGTCTTTGCGCTCTTTGAAGTATGAGTTGGTTAACTATGTTAATTGCGTTTTCCGTTATTTTTATGTAATACGTACTGTCAGTTTCTGCACTGTGTACCGTTTCTATGTCGTCATCATTGAACATTTTATTTATATTTACTCCCGCCGTGTTATTATTTTCATAGTTTAGTCTGCTTAGGCCATCCGCAATTACATTTTCTTTTCCCTTTATATAGTTGATATATATAGTCGATATATATAGTCGAACTCATTTAACTTAATTTTCCATCTTTGGAGTTTAGCATTTGGTTCTTTTAAGTTGCTCAGCCAAATTAATGATCTATGGTCCGTTTTGATAGTGAAATGTCGGCCAAACAAGTAAGGACGAAAATATTTCGTTGCCCAAACTATTGCGAGTAGCTGTGTTTCTATTGTGCTATAGTTTTTTTCATGTCCGTTTAGTGATCTACTTGCATAAGATATAACTTTATCGGTTTGCAGTAATGCCGCTCCTGAAGCAAAGTTGCTGGCATCTGTCACTAGTGTGAAAGCTTTATTGAAGTCTGGGTGGATTAAAATTGGATCTGCTTTTATTAGCTCTTTTAGTTTATTAAATGCTTTTATATAGTCTTTATCATTATGATTTATTTTCATATCTTTCTTTAAATATTTGATAATGTGATAAGCCACTTTCGAGTAATCTTTAATAAATCTTCTGTAATATCCCGTAATTCCTAGAAATGAATCTCCTTAACGTTTTTTTTGAAGTAGAATCTTTTCTATTGCTTCCAATTTCTCCGGGTTCGGTTTAATTCCTTCTTTTGTAATATGTGGCCTAGGAATTTTGTCTCTTGCCTTAGAAAATTGCATTTATTTATTTGTATTTTTAGATTCTTCTCTTTTAATCTAAAGGGTGGTTAAATTTTCAAGGAAATTATTTAGGAAATTATTGAAATTTTGTTTTATTATGATATATTGGTATTACTCAATTATGTATGTAACAAATTATCGGCCAAATGAGCGCCGCGACGTCGGCGGCACACCTCCATACGATGGTCCAAATTTTCGATGACGCTGAGGCATAATGGAGTTTCTATGCCGTTAATGTGCCGAATTATCTCATCCTTTAGCTCTTGAATTGTTGCTGGCAGAAAAAATAAAAGCTTCTTTACTAAGTACTTATTCTGAACTAAACTGTTTTCTTTATTAACTTCTTATTTATTCTTAAATTCTATGAAATAAGATACGCTTATGAATGTATGACTATGAGTATTTGTTTACATACATTCCATGGAATAAGCTGACTCTTATGTATTTATTTGTTTGCTTGCATTCCGGAGTGAGTGATACTTTTATTTTTGTTTATTTTTATTATCGCGAGGAATATATGTACATATGTTAATTATATTCGTCAGCGATTATGAAATATTTGACGGCTAGTGTTAATAGGATATGTCAATATATGACTCCTCCGCCCCTAAGTTCAATGATCTCCATTGAATAATTAATTAAATTTCTCAAAGTTCACTCTGGTTTGCTGCAATTAATTTATAAAATATGGGTACAATTATTTATTGATTATAAATAAGTTCTTAGAAATAAATTTACTTTTTCGCTTATATTATTTTCTGCTTTGGACCTAGCAATAGACCTACTCTCTCTGTTTTTTTGTTTATCATTTAAGGCATTTTGTATTGATAATTTTACATTTGATAAGTTTACATTTGTGGTCTCATTTTTCTTATTTTTCTTCTTGTATATTATATATATCGCTAGAATTCCTATTGTTAATAACAATATTGTTAGTATATTTATTCCATAATTTATATTTTTATGAACTTTTAGTTCTTCAAGCTTATTTATATTTTCTTGGGTTAATATTATTTCTGAGAAGTTAATTTTCCTTTCAAAATGCAATGCGTTATTTTCTTTTTCGGGGTAAATATACTTTTCTTCTACTATAACTTTCGTATTTTGGAAAGATTTATTTACTACCTCAATTTTACAATTATAAAAGTTTATTAACGTGTTCCTTTCGAGTATAATTTCTCTATTATCGCAATTTTGTTTTATTTCCGTTTTGTATGCATTTATTATTATGATTGTGTCGTCTTCGATTTCTTCAATTGTTGTTTTATTGTTATATTCAAATTTGCATTGCTTGGATGAACATATGCCAAATTCTTTTAAATTTTTGAAATGTGCCCCTTCTTTGTATTTATATATCTTGCTTCCTATTGTAATAGCATATTTTTGTTCTCCTATAATTTCAAAATGTTGACTATTAGGTAGTGGGGTTATTAGTGTTAATTGTGCCTTAATATGTGTTATAGGTATTTTTATAGCTAAGAGTAGTGAGTCATCTTTATATGAGAGTAGCCCTGTCTCTATGTGTTCTAATTTATAGATGTCAATATTGAATCTTTCGATTTCCTTTATTGATAGTATGCTAGGATGTAATATGTTATGTCTTGCTGAAGCTATATTATCCTGAATTTGTTCAATTTTGTTTTCTAAATGTTTAAGTTTAAACATTTGATCGGAATAGAGCATGTGTTTCATAATTTTTTCATTTATCCGTTTATTTTTTCAAAATTATTATTATTTTCTATTGTTCTTCTGAGTGTATTAATTGATTTATTAAAATTGTCGTTTATATATATTTGTTGATTTACCGCTCCTAAGTGTTGTAATATGTTTTCCCTGTCTTCGTTGTCCATTGTCCCGAAAAGCCATTTATGTGTGGTCCCTATAATATTAATTAGTCCTCTACGTTTCCTTTTCTCTTCTATTGGCATTAATGTATTTATTTTCGCTTTTATAATTTGTATTTCCTCATATAACATTTCCCTGTCATTCCTGTCATATATTTTAAAATTAGTTTCTAAGTTATTTTCAATTTTATTTACAATTTCTTCGAATTTTTTAGGGTGTATTATATGTATAACTGTTGTCGTTTGGTTTACTATCTCTACTTCTCTGATCCTTAGTTTTGCGTATCCCGTCTCATTCTCTAGTTTCTTTATTTGCAGGAGTGCGTTAATTGTCGTTATAATTGCTAGAATTATCGTGATTTTCGCCATTATGGTCCTGAAATTTAAATTTTCGTTTAATTTGATATTTATAAGCTTTCTTGAATTTATTATCTTTTGATATTAAATGGTTTCCTTCTCTACTATAATTACTTATTTTCTTATATTTGGGTTGTGTTTTGCTAACTCTATAGTTCTTATATATTTATTCTGGAAATCTTGAATGTCTACTCTATTTTCTTTCCTATTAATATTATTTATTATATCTTCTTTCTGTTTTTGTAGATTTTCCGCAAAATTTTGTCAATTTTTGTTCCGGGAGAAGGTTATTTATGAGATCAATTGGTCTCTTTTTTATCGTAGAATGTATAGTGTTATTATAAGCGGTTATTGCTTTGAATACTTTCTCCTTCAGGTTGTCATTGTTATTTCCATCAGCATTAAAATCCTTAAGTGTTCGCTTAGTGTAGAGTGTAATCTTTCGACATCTGAATTTCCTGTTTTATTATAAGTGGTTGTTAAATGTAGGTTTATTTTATTATCTTTAAAGAATTGTTTTATTAAGACTGTATCCAACTCATTGTCTGTTACTAGAGTTTCTGGTATGCCTAAATATTGGATTCTTTCTTTTATGATTGAGCTGTTGCGTATTTTGTTAATTTATCAATGCTTGTGAGGTACATTACGCCTCTTTGTGGATACCAAATATCGAAATGAACAATTTCGTTATGTGTCATTGGAGTGTCTGTAATATTTAAGCGAGTTTCTGTCGAATTTCGCCTTATTACATATTTCGCAGTTATGAATTGCATTTGCTTTTGTATTTCCTTTTGTAACTTAGGGTAATAATGTGTTTTCCTTATTTCCTCTGTGATTATTTTCCAAGTGTTTATCTTCAATCAATGTTAAAAGTTATCCTTTGTCTGTTATGTCTCTTAAAATTATGTTTGATTTCATTATTTTTAGTTTAGCATTATTTTCGAAAAATTTTATATATAACTCTAGAAATTGTAAAAATAATTTGTCATCTGGGCAATAAACTACCACTAGTCCTTTTTCAGGTAAATTTTCTCGCATTAATTTTAAAATATCGCTTTCACGTGTCACATTTATTGTATTTCTTATTTTCTTCTTATATAATATTATTTTTGTTATTGTTTGTCTTTGCGCTCTTTGAAGTATGAGTTGGTTAATTATGTTAATTGCGTTTTCCGTTATTTTTATGTAATACGTACTGTCAGTTTCTGCACTGTGACCGTATCTATGTCGTCATCATTGAACATTTAATTTATATTTACTTCCGCCGGGTTATTATTTTCATAGTTTAGTCTGCTTAGGCCATCCGCAATTACATTTTCTTTTCCCTTTATATAGTTGATATCGAAATCGAACTCATTTAATTTAATTTTCCATCTTTGGAGTTTAGCATTTGGTTCTTTTAAGTTGCTCAGCCAAATTAATGATCTATGGTCCGTTTTGATAGTGAAATGTCGGCCAAACAAGTAAGGACGAAAATATTTCGTTGCCCAAACTATTGCGAGTAGCTCTTTTTCTATTGTGCTATAGTTTTTTTCATGTCCGTTTAGTGATCTACTTGCATAAGATATAACTTTATCGGTTTGCAGTAATGCCGCTCCTGAAGCAAAGTTGCTGGCATCTGTCACTAGTGTGAAAGCTTTATTGAAGTCTGGGTGGATTAAAATTGGATCTGCTTTTATTAGCTCTTTTAGTTTATTAAATGCTTTTATATAGTCTTTATCATTATGATTTATTTTCATATCTTTCTTTAAATATTTGATAATGTGATACGCCACTTTCGAGTAATCTTTAATAAATCTCCTGTAATATCCCGTAATTCCTAGAAATGCTTTAATCTCCTTAACGTTTTTTTGGAAGTAGAATCTTTTCTATTGCTTCCAATTTCTCCGGGTTCGGTTTAATTCCTTCTTTTGTAATATGTGGCCTAGGAATTTTGTCTCTTGCCTTAGAAAATTGCATTTATTTATTTGTATTTTTGATTCTTCTCTTTTAATCTAAAGGGTGGTTAAATTTTCAAGGAAATTATTGAAATTTTATTTTATTATGATATATTGGTATTACTCAATTATGTATGTAACAAATTATCGGCCAAATGAGCGCCGCGACCTCGGCGGCACACCTCCATACGATGGTCCAAATTTTCGATGACGCTGAGGCATAATGGAGTTTCTATGCCGTTAATGTGCCGAATTATCTCATCCTTTAGCTCTTGAATTGTTGCTGGCTTATCGACGTACACCTTTTCTTTCAAATAACCCCAGAGAAAAAAGTCCAACGGTGTCAAATCACATGATCTTGGGCGCCAATTGACATCGCCATTACGTGAGATAACACGTTATCATCTCACGATAGCGAACACCATTCACAGTAACTGCCTGACCGGCCTCATTTTGGAAAAAATACGGCCCGATGATGCCGCCAGCCCATAAACCGCACCAAACAGTCACTCTTTGTGGGTGCATTGGTTTTTCGACAATCACTCTTGGATTCTCATTCGCCCAAATGCGGCAATCCTGTTTATTGACGAATCCACTGAGGTGAAAATGTGCCTCATCACTGAAGATGATTTTCTTCGAAAATTTTCATAATAAGTCTGGATAACTTTAACACGTTGTTGGATTGTGTATCTCTCCATGGTTCAAATTGAGTAAGTTTGAAATAGAGAACTGCCAAATTAAATTCGGAAAAAAACTTGGCGTTTAGGTGTGGTTCACATTCAACATCGGCCCTTACAATTTAACCACCCTTCAATTAGAATTTTATTCAGTGATTCCAAATGTTCTTCTATACTTGTAGAAAATATTAGGATGTCATCCATGTATACGATGCAAAATTTTCCAATATAATCTTTTAAAACTTCGTACATTTACCGATACCTTTTTACCGATATACCTTTAGCTAAATCGAGAGTTGAGATATATTGGCATCTTCCCAATTTTTGAAATATATCGTCTATATTTGCAATTGGAAATCTGTCCTCCGTAGTTACGCTGTTCAACTTCCTATAGTCGATAACAAGACGCCATTTTTGTTCATTAGTTGCGTCCAGCTTCTTTGGAACCAGCCAAATAGGGCTGTTGTAAGGACTAGAGGATGCTCTGATGATGCCTTGAGTTAACATTTGGTCTATTTGCTTTTGTCTTTCCGGTTTGTGGATTTCTGGATATCGGTAAACCGGAATGTCATTCTTGGTCATTATTATATGTTTCGTTGTACTAGTAAATGTTAAATTATCATCTTCATTATAACATACGCTCTTATGTCTTTTAAGAATATTTCTGAGTTTATTTTTGTCTATACCGTTAAGGTGATTAGTGTCAACGAATTCTGTGACACATTTATCTCTTACATCGTTATTGAAGATTTCTACTTCATTTTCTTTATAACTTATTCTGTTGTATATTTCTTCTTCTTCTGTTAGATAGAAATTTATTGTTGCTTTGTTTTTAAAATTCTGTTCGGGTAATCTATTATGCAGTTAAATTTCGTTAAAATATTGTTACCATGAGTCCGTCGAAGTTTTTGTTGAAGTTACATTCAAGAAATTCACATATGAAATCTTTTTCATTGAATTCTTTGAAAATTGGGAATCTGCAAAGTTTCTTAACTTGCATTGTTCTTCCCAGTGCTGTGACTTGTACATTTATTTCGCTCTTCCATTTGGGATCGCAAACGTGCTCATTGATCAAACTGAACTCTGCTCCTGTGTCAATGATGAAATGTAGTTTACGTACATGTGTGTTTATTACTATGTAGGGTAGTTGTTTCTTGTATCCCTCCGAAAATTTAATGCTGTGTTTCCAATGTCCATTGGCTCTGGTCTATTACCATTAGATACTCCTGACCGATTATAATTTCCTGATTGATTAAAGTTTCTCCTTTGATATCCATTTCCCTGTTGGTTAAAATTTCTCTGTGGGTTAGAATGTCCCGGTTGGTTTTGACTCGTGTATGTTGTCTGATACGACATTCAAGTTTGGTTTGATCTGTTGCCGTTATTATTGTATTTATTATTCTTATTATTGTTCATATTCATTGGAACGTAGCCGCCGTCATATCTGTTGTGTGGCATATTATTGTTAAATCTGTTCTTGTTATTGGATGAGTGCATAAGTTCGCTGGATGCCGTACGAATCGTTTGAGAGTGGCGCTCGTGAAAGAAATATATACATATTATATATCGTTAGAAAGGTGACAGTCCGAACTATAAATCAAGCATAAAATAACTTCATTTTGATTTGAGTTGCTTAGTGAAAAGACGCATGGAAGATGAACTACGAAAAAGATCATATGCGTCATATTATGCTCTACGAATTCCGCAAAGGAAAAACAGTGGGCGCTACAACTAAAGATATTCGCGAAGTTTATTTGGACCGTGCTCCAGCACTCCGCATAGTAAAGAAATGGTTCGCGAAATTTCGTTCTGGAGATTTTAACCTCGAAGATCAACCTCGCAGTGGACGGCCTTCTGAGCTTGATGACGATGTTCTAAGGACATTAGTTGCGAATAACTCACGTGTTTCGACGGAAGAGGTTGCCAGTGAATTGAACGTCAACAAATCAACTGCGTTTCGTCGTTTAAAAAAGGTTGGGTACACTTTGAAGCTCGATACATGGGTGTCACATCAGTTGAGTGAAAAGAACAAAGTGGACCGTATGTCAATAGCAATTTCTTTGCTTCGACGGATCAAAAACGAACCTTTTTTGGATCGGCTCGTAACTGGTGATGAAAAATGGGTCCTGTACAACAATGTTCAAGGCAAAAGAACATGGAAACAGGCACACGAAGGGGCGGAACCGATGTCGAAATGTGGATTGCATTCGATGAAGGTACTGCTGTGCATTTGGTGGGATATCCGAGGCATGATCTATTTTGAGCTCTTGCCAGCTGGAGAAACGATCACTGCCAACAAGTATTGTCAGCAATTGGTCGAATTGAAGAAAGCAATTGATGAAAAACGTCCGATTTTGGCCAATCGCAAAGGAGTTCTTTTCCATCATGACAACGCCAGGCCACATGTTGCAAAACCGACCCTGGCCAGACTGAAGGAGATGAATTGGGAAATCATGCCGCATCCCCCATATTCACCCGACATTGCACCTTCTGATTATCATTTGTTTCGATCGCTGCAGAACAATTTGAATGGAAAAAAATTTAAAAATGTGGAAGACGTCAAAAACCACCTTGACACCTTTTTCAACGAGAAACCGCGCGATTTCTATGAATCAGGCATCCGTAAATTGGTTGAACGTTGGGAGTGGATTGCCGAACATGATGGCGAATACATAATTGATTAATAAAAGCGCTTTCTTCAAAAAATTTCAATTTTAGTTTGCACTTGAAATCGGGCACGAACTTATGCACTCATCCAATATAATTGTTATTGTTATTTATATATTGATTGGATCCAAACGATGTCCTATTATTCCTGATATCGCTAAAATTAGTCCTACGGTAGCTATTTGGGCTTGGATCTTTCCTTGTTTGCCCAAGTGCTGTAAAGTGAGTTCCGTTGAACTCCTCTTCTCCCCGCAATTGCTCAAAAGTATTGGTTTCAGTGTTTCCCATTTATTGATTTGTCCGTATCTATGAATAATTTCCTGGGTTTTCCTACGCATCTTCCTTTCAAGTAATTAAACAATATTCTTTGATTGTTTTCATCGAAGATTGTTATTGTGGGTAGTATGTCTTCGATCTGTCTAATAAAGTCCGTCAATTGGTTTGGGTCGCGTCCGTCAAATTCTGCAATTCCATTAATGCAGTTTAGGGTAAGTTGAAAGTGTGATATGACATTTGCCTCCATTTTTAAATAAAATAATTTATTTCAAATCTCTACTGTTTCTGAAAAATTTATCTACCCTTTGCATTTGCAGTTTTGAAAAGGAAATGACAATAAGAGATATTTATTTTACTTGACTTTTATGCGTATGCTTTTCTTTATGCTGTTGAATATATATGCTATATCTTTATATAACAAGGAATAATTAGTAAATTATATCTTATTGTATGTCAATATGACTTGTCAATTAAATATGAACAAAATATAAATATATGTATAACAAAAAAATGTTCAATTCATTTTTCTGCTTACTGTTTCTGGGCTGCTTTTGCTTGCTAGGCTTTTGTTGTTCTTGTTTTTTGTTGTTCTTGTCTCTTTGTTGCTCCTGTTTTTGTTGTTGTTTTTATGACACAGTCGTCAATCGACTGCTTTTGGTAATTCTTCCACAGCTTATTGTTGTTGTTGTTGCACGACACGTGTAGTGTACTACTATGCACGAGTACAATGTATGTATGTATGTATGTAAGTTGAGTTGCGTTGAGTTTTATAAGCGGCGTTTCATTGCTTTTCTAACTCTCGAGCAACAGCAGCGCTTCCACATTAAAAATCAATTGTCATGCAATTTATTTTGTTTGATTTCTTCAAGATATTTCCACGCACATGCAGACACATGCAAATCACACTAATTACAATCTGATTGATTTATAATTTCTTTTTCATAGTTTTCAAATACAATTCGATTTTGGAACATATTTCCCGTGACACAGTGGGGTTTTTAATAATTTCTTTGATTTAGTGGCATTTATGCTTTCTTAATGTTGCTTTAAATGCACAGCAGTTTTTCACATTGAAGCATTCTTTCCAAGATATTTTTTTTGCAAAATCACTTTTTAGTGTCGAGAAAATATTCATAAATATTTTAACAGTATTTCTGTGTTTGACAAAATTTTCACAAATTTTTTAGTTAATTTTGTTTATTTTTATTTTTTTTTTAATTATTTCTTCACCAAAAACTTCTTTCTTTCGCAGCTGCACCGTGAGCGATAATCCAAGTGTACGCTATTATCACGGGTTTCGCTTTTTTACGAAGTTTTTTTTTTTTTTAATTTTCTTTTCTTAAAACCAGTTTTTCTCGCCGCACTTGATGACAATTTGTGGAATTTCAGTAACTAACTTTTCACTACGTTCTTTGCGCCTTTTATTTATAGACGACTTTTTGCTGCTTACGCTAAGTTTCGAAACTGCTTCACGAATTTATAATTTTAATATTTTGTTAATTTAACAAATATAAGATTTCATTTATATCTTTTGGAAAGATGTGTGATAATTTCAAAAATTTTCTTTCAAAATTCTCCACGTTTATATGAAATTTCCTCGTCGCCAGTTTTCGGAGTGTACGAGTTATCGTACACTTTGAGGGCTTCAGAAATCTTTTTCTAAAGGGAACCTCAACCGATATGGAGTAGCAGAAAAAATAAAAGCTCTTTACTAAGTACTTATTCTGAACTAAACTGTTTTCTTTATTAACTTCTTATTTATTCTTAAATTCAATGAAATAAGATACGCTTATGAATGTATGACTATGAGTATTTGTTTACATACATTCCATGGAATAAGCTGACTCTTATGTATTTATTTGTTTGCTTGCATTCCGGAGTGAGTGATACTTCTATTTTTGTTTATTTTTATTATCGCGAGGAATATATGTACATATGTTAATTATATTCGTCAGCGATTATGAAATATTTGACGGCTAGAGTTAATAGGATATGTCAATATATGACTATATACAATTCAAAATATTTCGATGAAAACAAAAATGTAGAAAATCGGATCGAAAATCGAATTTCAGTTTTTGCCCTACTGCTCCGTTCCCAGACGTGGTTGAAAAACGGGGTGTGTTGCACAGTGCAGTTTGACTTTTTATCCATCCGACGGCATATTAGCCGTTATTATTCCTTCATACTGTACAGGTTTTTTTTTTTTTGTTAAAAAAAAATTTTAAAATGTACACAATCGGTTTCCCACCCATACCTCCGTTTTCGGGCTTGATAGTACTTGTTGCACATTGTAACTTGACTCTCAACCTATCCGACGGTAAGCATATCATTACTTTCATTTCATACTATACATGTTTTTTGTTAAGTAAATAAGAAGTACACCATCAAAAATAGCATCGGTTTTCAACCTAAAGCTCGGATAGCGAGCAAAATAAATAATCGGGCTTTGTTACAAAATGTAGTTTGACTTTCTAGCTATCCGACGGTATGCAAATCATTATATGCTGCACGCACTGCAAGCCTTTTTTATGTTCAAAAATGTATCATATGACTGCATGCTCGCCATCTATTATTTACCTATGTATGTTCGTTAATTCAAATAATGGTGCTGACTACAGCAAACGCAGCAATTGCGTATGAGTGTTCAATAGTAGCTATACCAAAAGTTGCTGTCACTAGCTAAAAGTTGGAAGTTAAGACAGAGCATATACAGCTGCACACTTACATAAGTGACGAGACACAGATGTCAGAATATACATACATATGTATGTAGATAAATGTATGTATGTATTTTCAAAATAGCCATATTGAGATTATTGTTATGTATGTGCGAGCATAAAGTACAGCAAACATATCTACATGTATAGTCATCTATTTATAGGCGCTTATTAACATTTCCTCCCACACGATGTATGTTCGTCCTATTGCTCAGTAACCAAGTGTTTTAGAAGAGGACGGTTTGTTAAATAGTGCAGCTGGACTCTATTCGGCGGTATGCATAGCATGCTTGTCCGCGTATATGGTATATACACTTAAATATATTTCGATGAACACAAAAATGTGGAAAATCGAATTTTTTCAGTTTTTGCTCTACTGCTCCGTTCCCGGACAGGATAGAAAAGCGGGGTTTGGTGCACAGTATAGCTGGACTTTTTAGCTACCCGACGGTATATTACCCGTTAGTTTTTCCTCATACTGTACACATTATTGTTTTTTTTTGTTAAAAAAGTGTTGAAAAGTGCACAATCGGTTTCTCATCCATAGCTCCATTCACGGGTTTGAAAGGACTTGTTGCACATTGTACCTTGAATCTCTACTTATCCGACGGTATGCATCTTTAATTTAATTTCATACTATACATGTTTTTTTTAAGTAAATAAGAAATACATCATCAAAAAGAGCATAAAAGTTCAACATCGGTTTTCAACCTATCGCTCAGATACCGAGCAGAATAAATTATCGTGATTTGTTACAAAATGTAGTTCGACCTTCTACCTATCCCACGGTATGCAAATCATTGTATGCTGCACGCACTGCATGCCTTTTTTATGTTCAAAAATGTATCATATGACTGCATGCACGCCATCTATTTATTTACCATATATGTTCGTTAATTCAAATAAAGGTGCTGACTACAGCAAACGTAGCACTTGTGTATGTGCATTCAATAGTAGCTACATCACTAGCTAGTTGGATGTTAAGACAGAGCATATACATCTACACACCCACATAAGTGACGAGACACAGATGTCAGACTGTACATACATGCGTATGTATGTATCTTCAAATAGCCATATTGAGATTAATGTTATGTATGTGCGACCATAAAGTACAGCAAACATATCTACATGTATGGTCATCTATTTATGGGCGCCTATTAACTTTTCCTCCCACACGATGTTTTTTCGTCCTATTGCTCAGAAACTAGGTGTTTTAGAAGAGGACGGTTTGTTGAATAGTGCAGCTGGACTCTTTACCTATCCGGCGGTATGCATAACATGCCTGTCATAGTATATTGTGAATACACTGAAAAATTTTTCGTTGAACACAAAAAAGTGGAAAACCGATTTTTTTCAGTTTTTGCCCTACTGCTCCGTTTCCGGACGTAATAGAAAAGCGGGTTTTTCTGCACAGTATATCTAGACTTTTTAGCTACCCTACGGTATGTTCACCGTATGTAGTTTGACCTTCTACTTATCTGACGGTATGCAATACATTATATACCGCACGCACTGCACATGCTATTATTAAGTTCAAAAATTTTCAACAACGGTAATCACAAAAAAATGCATCATATGACTGCATGCACGCCATCTATTATTTGCCTATGTTTGTTCGTTAATTCAAATAATGGTGTTGACATCTGCTGCATCAAGCGAGCCAATTGTGTATGAGCGTTCAATAGGAGCTACATCACTAGCTAGTTGGAAGTTAAGACAGAGCATATACATCTATCATAATTCGATGAACACAAAAAAGTTGAAAATCGAATTTTTTCAGTTTTTAAACTGCACTATTTACCTAATCGACGGTATATTAACCGTTATTTTTTCAATCATACTGTAAAAGTTTTTTTTGTTGAAAAAAAAAAGTATTAAAAAGTACACAATCGGTTTCCCACCCATAACTAGTTGCCGGGCTTGATAGGACTTGTTGGACATTGCACCTTCACCTCTACCTATCCGGCGGTATGCTAATCATTGCTTATATTTCATACTATACATGCTTTTTTTAAGTAGAAAGAAGTGCGCCATCAAAAACAGACGTGGTTGAAAAACGGGGTGTGTTGCACAGTGCAGTTGGACTTTTTATCCAAACGACGGCATATTAACCGTTATTATTCCCTCATACTGTACAAGTTTTTTTTATTTGTTAAAAAAAAAATTTTAAAATGTACACAATCGGTTTCCCACCCATACCTCCGTTTTCGGGCTTGATAGGACTTGTTGCACATTGTAACTTGACTCTCAACCTATCCGACGGTTTGCATATCATTACATTCATTTCATACTATACATGTTTTTTGTTAAGTAAATAAGAAGTACACCATCAAAAATAGCATAAAAGTTCAACATCGGTTTTCAACCTAAAGCTCGGATAGCGAGCAAAATAAATAATCGGGCTTTGTTACAAAATGTAGTTTGACTTTCTAGCTATCCGACGGTATGCAAATCATTACATGCTGCACGCACTGCATGCCTTTTTTATGTTCAAAAATGTATCATATGACTGCATGCTCGCCATCTATTTATTTACCTATGTATGTTCGTTAATTCAAATAATGGTGCTGACTACAGCAAACGCAGCAATTGTGTATGAGTGTTCAATAGTAGCTACATAACTAGCCAAACGTTGTTGTCACTAGCTAAAAGTTGGAAGTTAAGACAGAGCATATATAGCTACACACCTACATAAGTTCGAGACACAGATGTCAGAATATACATACATATGTATGTAGATAAATGTATGTATGTATCACGAAAATAGCCATATTGGGATTATTGTTACATATGTGCGAGCATAAAGTGCAGCAAACATATATACTTGTATGGTCATCTATTAATGTACACAATCGGTTTCCCACCCATAGCTCCGTTTTCGGGCTTGATAGGACTTGTTGCACATTGTAACTAGACTCTCAACCTATCCGACGGTTTGCATATCATTACTTTCATTTCATACTATACATGTTTTTTGTTAAGTAAATAAGAAATACATCATCAAAAATAGCATAAAAGTTCAACATCGGTTTTCAACCTAAAGCTCGGATACCGAGCAGAATAAATTATCGTGATTTCTTACAAAATGTAGTTCTACCTTCTACATATCCCACGGTATGCAAATCATTATATGCTGCACGCACTGCATGCCTTTTTTATGTTCAAATATGTATCATATGACTACATGCTCGCCATCTATTTATTTACCTATGTATGTTCGTTAATTCAAATAATGGTGCTGACTACAGCAAACGTAGCACTTGTGTATGGGCGTTCAATAGTAGCTACATCACTAGCTAGTTGGATGTTAAGACAGAGCATACACATCTACTCACCCACATAAGTGACGAGACACAGATGTCAGACTGTACATACATATGTATGTATGTATCTTCAAATAGCCATATTGAGATTAATGTTATGTATGTGCGACCATTAAGTACAGCAAACAAATCTGCATGTATGGTCATCTATTTATGGGCGCCTATTAACTTTTCCTCCCACACGATGTTTTTTCGTCCTATTGCTCGGTAACTAGGTGTTTTAGAAGAGGATGGTTTGTTGCATAGTGTAGCTGGATTCTTTACATATCCGTCGGTTTGCATAACATGCTTGTCAGCGTATATTGTGAATACACTGAAAAATATTTCGTTGAGCACAGAAAAGTGGAGAATCGAATTTTTTCAGTTGTTGCCCTACTGCTCCTTTCCCGGACGTAATAGAAAAGCGTGGTTTTCTGCACAGTATAGCTAGACTTTTTAGCTACCCTGCGGTATGTTAACCGTATGTAGTATGAACTTCTACTTATCTGACGGTATGCAATACATTATATACTGCAATCACTGCACATGCCTTTTTTAAGTTCATAAATTTTCAACATCGTAAGTACAAAAAAATGCATCATATGACTGCATGCACGCCACCTATTATTTACCTATGTATGTTCGTTAATTCAAATAATGGTGCTGACATCTGCTACATCAAGCGTGCCAATTGTGTATGAGTGTTCAATAGTAGTTACATCACTAGCTAGTTGGAAGTTAAGACAGAGCATATACATCGAATAATTCGATGAACACAAAAAAGTTGAAAATCGATTTTTTTCAGTTTTTGACCTACTGATCCGTTCCCAGACGTAATAAAAAAGCGGGGTTTGTCGCATACTATAGCTGCATTATTTACCTAATCGACGGTATATTAACCGTTATTTTTCAATCATACTGTAAAAGTTTTTTTTTTGTTAAAAAAGAGTATTAAACAATCGGTTTCCCACCCTTAACTAGTTGCCGGACTTGATAGGACTTGTTGCACATTGCACCTTGACCTCTACCTATCCGGCGGTATGCAAATCATTGCTTATATTTCATTCTATACATGCTTTTTTTAAGTAGAAAGAAGTGCGCCATCAAAAACAGACGTGGTTGAAAAACGGGGTGTGTTGGACGGTGCAGTTGGACTTTTTATCCAAACGACGGCATATTAACCGTTATTATTCCTTCATACTGTACAGGTTTTTTTTATTTGTTAAAAAAAAATTTAAAATGTACACAATCGGTTTCCCACCCATAGCTCCGTTTTCGGGCTTGATGGGACTTGTTGCACATTGTAACTTGACTCTCAACCTATCCGACGGTTTGTATATCATTACTTTCATATCATACTATACATGTTTTTTGTTAAGTAAATAAGAAGTACACCATCAAAAATAGCATAAAAGTTCAACATCGGTTTCACCCTAAAGCTCGGATAGCGAGCAAAATAAATAATCGGGCTTTGTTATAAAATGTAGTTTGACTTTCTAGCTATCCGACGGTATGCAAATCATTATATGCTGCACGCACTGCATGCCTTTTTTATGTTCAAAAATGTATCATATGACTGCATGCTCGCCATCTATTTATTTACCTATGTATGTTCGTTAATTCAAATAATGGTGCTGACTACAGCAAACGCAGCAATTGTGTATGAGTGTTCAATAGTAGCTACATCACTAGCTAGTTGGATGTTAAGACAGAGCATATACATCGAATAATTCGATGAACACAAAAAAGTTGAAAATCGATTTTTTTCAGTTTTTGACCTACTGATCCGTTCCCAGACGTAATAGAAAAGCGGGGTTTGTCGCATGCTATAGCTGCATTATTTACCTAATCGACGGTATATTAACCGTTATTTTTCAATCATACTGTAAAAGTTTTTTTTTTTTGTTAAAAAAGAGTATTAAACAATCGGTTTCCCACCCTTAACTAGTTGCCGGACTTGATAGGACTTGTTGCACATTGCACCTTGACCTCTACCTATCCGGCGGTATGCAAATCATTGCTTATATTTCATACTATACATGCTTTTTTAAGTAGAAAGAAGTGCGCCATCAAAAACAGACGTGGTTGAAAAACGGGGTGTGTTGGACAGAGCAGTTGGACTTTTTATCCAAACGACGGCATATTAACCGTTATTATTCCTTCATACTGTACAGGTTTTTTTTATTTGTTACAAAAAAATTTAAAATGTACACAATCGGTTTCCCACCCATAGCTCCGTTTTCGGGCTTGATAGGACTTGTTGCACATTGTAACTTTACTCTCAACCTATCCGACGGTTTGTATATCATTACTTTCATTTCATACTATACATGTTTTTTGTTAAGTAAATAAGAAGTACACCATCAAAAATAGCATAAAAGTTCAACATCGGTTTCACCATAAAGCTCGGATAGCGAGCAAAATAAATAATCGGGCTTTGTTATAAAATGTAGTTTGACTTTCTAGCTATCCGACGGTATGCAAATCATTATATGCTGCACGCACTGCATGCCTTTTTTATGTTCAAAAATGTATCATATGACTGCATGCTCGCCATCTATTTATTTACCTATGTATGTTCGTTAATTCAAATAATGGTGCTGACTACAGCAAACGCAGCAATTGTGTATGAGTGTTCAATAGTAGCTACATCACTAGCTAGTTGGATGTTAAGACAGAGCATATACATCTATACACCTACATAAGTGACGAGACACAGATATTAGTGTTATGTATGTGCGAGCATAAAGTGCATCAAACATATCTACATGTATGATCATCTATTTATGGGCGCTTATTAACTTTTCCTCCCACACGATGTTTGTTCGTCTTATTACTCAGTAACCAGAAGAGCAAGGTTTGTTGAATAGTGTAGCTGGACTTTTTACCTATCCAAAATAGCCATATTGAGATTAGTGTTATGTATGTGCGGCTGCGATGGCCGAGTAGTTAGCATTGCGTACTGACATTCAAAGGCTCGGAAAAGTAATTTAAATAAAATATTAAGTTAAATTTTCTAATTGCGGTAGCTCTTCGGAAGGGAATGTCCAAATTGGAGGAGGAGCTCGGCCGAAAATCGCTATATATATGTGCGAGCATAAAGTGCAGCAAACATATCTACATTTATGGTAATCTTTTTATGGGCGCCTATTAACTTTTACTCTCACACGATGTTTGTTCGCCCTATTGCTCGGTAACCAGGTGTTTTAGAAGACTACGGTTTGTTGCATCGTGTAGCTGGACTCTTTGTCTATCCGGCACCAAGCATAACATACATGTCCGCTTTTATGGTATATACACTTAAAAATATTTCGATGAACACAAAAAAGTCGAAAAACGAATTTTTTCAGTTTTTGTCCTACTGCTCCGTTCCCGGACGTGAGAGAAAAGCGGGGTGTGTTCCACAGTATAGCTGGACTTTTTGCCTACCTGTCGGTTAATTAACAGTTATTTTTAAGTTTAAAAATGTTCAACATCGGTAAGTACAAAAAAAAACAGCATATGACTGCATGCGCGCCATCTATTTATTTACCTATGTATGTTCGTAAATTCAAATAATGGTCCTCACACCTGCTACAGCAAGCGTGCAAATTGTGTATGAGCGTTCAATAGTGGCTACCTCACTTGCTAAAAGTTGCTCTCACTAGCTAAAAGTTGGGAGCTAAGACAGAGCATATACATCAACACATCTACATAAGCGACGAGACGATTTATGGTCGCCAACTAACTTTTCCTCTCACAAGATGTTTGTTCGTCCTATTGCTCGGTAACCAGTTGTTTTAAAAGAGTACGGTTAGTTGCATAGTGTAGCTGAAATTTTTTCTTATCCACTGGTTTGCATAACATGCTTGTCCGCGTATATGGTATATACACTTAAAAATATTTCGATGAACACAAAAAAGTTGAAAATGGAATTTTTCAGTTTTTGCCCTATTGATCCGTTCCCGGAAGACATAGAAAAGCGGGGCTTGTTGCACAATATAGGTAGAATTTTTGGGATACCTCACAGTATATTAACCGTGATTATTCCCTCATACTGTACACGTTTTTTTTTGTTAGAAAAAGTGTTAAAAAGTACACGATCAGTTTCGCACCCATAGCTCCATTCCCGGCCTTGATAGGACTTGTTGCACATTGCACCTTGACCTAATACCTATCAGGCGTTATGCATATCATTACTTACATTTCTTATTATACATGCTTTTTTTTAAGTAAAAAGAAGTGCACCATCAAAACGGCATACAAGTTCAACATAGTTTTTCAACCTATAGCTTCGATAGCGAGCAACATAAATAATCGGGGCTTGTAACAAAATGTAGTTTGACCTTCCACCTATCCGACGGTATGCGAATCATTATATGCAACACGCTCTGCACATGCTTTTGTTATGTTCAAAAATGATCCACATCGGTAAGTACAAAAAAATGCATCATATGACTACATGCACGCCATCTTTTTATTCACCTATGTATGTTCGTTAATTCAAACAATGGTGCTGACACCTGCTACAGGAAGCGTGCCAATTGTGTATGAGCGTTCAATATTAGCTACATCACTAGCCAAAAGTTGTTGTCACTAGATAAAAAATGGAAGTTAAGATAGAGCATTACATCTACACACCTACATACGTGACGAGACACAGTGTCAAACTATACACACATATGTATGTATGTATCTCCAAAATAGCCATATTCAGATAAGTTACATAACACTTGCGAGCATAAAGTCCGTTTCCGGACGTAATAGAAAAGCGGGTTTTTCTGCACAGTATATCTAGACTTTTTAGCTACCCTACGGTATGTTCACCGTATGTAGTTTGACCTTCTACTTATCTGACGGTATGCAATACATTATATACCGCACGCACTGCACATGCTATTATTAAGTTCAAAAATTTTCAACAACGGTAATCACAAAAAAATGCATCATATGACTGCATGCACGCCATCTATTATTTGCCTATGTTTGTTCGTTAATTCAAATAATGGTGTTGACATCTGCTGCATCAAGCGAGCCAATTGTGTATGAGCGTTCAATAGGAGCTACATCACTAGCTAGTTGGAAGTTAAGACAGAGCATATACATCTATCATAATTCGATGAACACAAAAAAGTTGAAAATCGAATTTTTTCAGTTTTTAAACTGTACTATTTACCTAATCAATAATAATAATTTCAATCATACTGTAAAAGTTTTTTTTGTTGAAAAAAAAAAGTATTAAAAAGTACACAATCGGTTTCCCACCCATAACTAGTTGCCGGGCTTGATAGGACTTGTTGGACATTGCACCTTCACCTCTACCTATCCGGCGGTATGCTAATCATTGCTTATATTTCATACTATACATGCTTTTTTTAAGTAGAAAGAAGTGCGCCATCAAAAACAGACGTGGTTGAAAAACGGGGTGTGTTGCACAGTGCAGTTGGACTTTTTATCCAAACGACGGCATATTAACCGTTATTATTCCTTCATACTGTACAGGTTTTTTTTATTTGTTAAAAAAAAATTTTAAAATGTACACAATCGGTTTCCCACCCATACCTCCGTTTTCGGGCTTGATAGGACTTGTTGCACATTGTAACTTGACTCTCAACCTATCCGACGGTTTGCATATCATTACATTCATTTCATACTATACATGTTTTTTGTTAAGTAAATAAGAAGTACACCATCAAAAATAGCATAAAAGTTCAACATCGGTTTTCAACCTAAAGCTCGGATAGCGAGCAAAATAAATAATCGGGCTTTGTTACAAAATGTAGTTTGACTTTCCAGCTATCCGACGGTATGCAAATCATTACATGCTGCACGCACTGCATGCCTTTTTTATGTTCAAAAATGTATCATATGACTGCATGCTCGCCATCTAGTTATTTACCTATGAATGTTCGTTAATTCAAATAATGGTGCTGACTACAGCAAACGCAGCAATTGTGTATGAGTGTTCAATAGTAGCTACATAACTAGCCAAACGTTGTTGTCACTAGCTAAAAGTTGGAAGTTAAGACAGAGCATATATAGCTACACACCTACATAAGTTACGAGACACAGATGTCAGAATATACATACATATGTATGTAGATAAATGTATGTATGTATCACGAAAATAGCCATATTGGGATTATTGTTACATATGTGCATAAAGTGCAGCAAACATATCTACTTGTATGGTCATCTATTAATGTACACAATCGGTTTCCCACCCATAGCTCCGTTTTCGGGCTTGATAGGACTTGTTGCACATTGTAACTAGACTCTCAACCTATCCGACGGTTTGCATATCATTACTTTCATTTCATACTATACATGTTTTTTGTTAAGTAAATAAGAAATACATCATCAAAAATAGCATAAAAGTTCAACATCGGTTTTCAACCTAAAGCTCGGATACCGAGCAGAATAAATTATCGTGATTTCTTACAAAATGTAGTTCTACCTTCTACATATCCCACGGTATGCAAATCATTATATGCTGCACGCACTGCATGCCTTTTTTATGTTCAAATATGTATCATATGACTACATGCTCGCCATCTATTTATTTACCTATGTATGTTCGTTAATTCAAATAATGGTGCTGACTACAGCAAACGTAGCACTTGTGTATGGGCGTTCAATAGTAGCTACATCACTAGCTAGTTGGATGTTAAGACAGAGCATACACATCTACTCACCCACATAAGTGACGAGACACAGATGTCAGACTGTACATACATATGTATGTATGTATCTTCAAATAGCCATATTGAGATTAATGTTATGTATGTGCGACCATTAAGTACAGCAAACAAATCTGCATGTATGGTCATCTATTTATGGGCGCCTATTAACTTTTCCTCCCACACGATGTTTTTTCGTCCTATTGCTCGGTAACTAGGTGTTTTAGAAGAGGATGGTTTGTTGCATAGTGTAGCTGGATTCTTTACATATCCGTCGGTTTGCATAACATGCTTGTCAGCGTATATTGTGAATACACTGAAAAATATTTCGTTGAGCACAGAAAAGTGGAGAATCGAATTTTTTCAGTTGTTGCCCTACTGCTCCTTTCCCGGACGTAATAGAAAAGCGTGGTTTTCTGCACAGTATAGCTAGACTTTTTAGCTACCCTGCGGTATGTTAACCGTATGTAGTATGAACTTCTACTTATCTGACGGTATGCAATACATTATATACTGCAATCACTGCACATGCCTTTTTTAAGTTCATAAATTTTCAACATCGTAAGTACAAAAAAATGCATCATATGACTGCATGCACGCCACCTATTATTTACCTATGTATGTTCGTTAATTCAAATAATGGTGCTGACATCTGCTACATCAAGCGTGCCAATTGTGTATGAGTGTTCAATAGTAGTTACATCACTAGCTAGTTGGAAGTTAAGACAGAGCATATACATCGAATAATTCGATGAACACAAAAAAGTTGAAAATCGATTTTTTTCAGTTTTTGACCTACTGATCCGTTCCCAGACGTAATAAAAAAGCGGGGTTTGTCGCATACTATAGCTGCATTATTTACCTAATCGACGGTATATTAACCGTTATTTTTCAATCATACTGTAAAAGTTTTTTTTTTGTTAAAAAAGAGTATTAAACAATCGGTTTCCCACCCTTAACTAGTTGCCGGACTTGATAGGACTTGTTGCACATTGCACCTTGACCTCTACCTATCCGGCGGTATGCAAATCATTGCTTATATTTCATTCTATACATGTTTTTTTTAAGTAGAAAGAAGTGCGCCATCAAAAACAGACGTGGTTGAAAAACGGGGTGTGTTGGACGGTGCAGTTGGACTTTTTATCCAAACGACGGCATATTAACCGTTATTATTCCTTCATACTGTACAGGTTTTTTTTATTTGTTAAAAAAAAATTTAAAATGTACACAATCGGTTTCCCACCCATAGCTCCGTTTTCGGGCTTGATGGGACTTGTTGCACATTGTAACTTGACTCTCAACCTATCCGACGGTTTGTATATCATTACTTTCATATCATACTATACATGTTTTTTGTTAAGTAAATAAGAAGTACACCATCAAAAATAGCATAAAAGTTCAACATCGGTTTCACCCTAAAGCTCGGATAGCGAGCAAAATAAATAATCGGGCTTTGTTATAAAATGTAGTTTGACTTTCTAGCTATCCGACGGTATGCAAATCATTATATGCTGCACGCACTGCATGCCTTTTTTATGTTCAAAAATGTATCATATGACTGCATGCTCGCCATCTATTTATTTACCTATGTATGTTCGTTAATTCAAATAATGGTGCTGACTACAGCAAACGCAGCAATTGTGTATGAGTGTTCAATAGTAGCTACATCACTAGCTAGTTGGATGTTAAGACAGAGCATATACATCGAATAATTCGATGAACACAAAAAAGTTGAAAATCGATTTTTTTCAGTTTTTGACCTACTGATCCGTTCCCAGACGTAATAGAAAAGCGGGGTTTGTCGCATGCTATAGCTGCATTATTTACCTAATCGACGGTATATTAACCGTTATTTTTCAATCATACTGTAAAAGTTTTTTTTTTTTGTTAAAAAAGAGTATTAAACAATCGGTTTCCCACCCTTAACTAGTTGCCGGACTTGATAGGACTTGTTGCACATTGCACCTTGACCTCTACCTATCCGGCGGTATGCAAATCATTGCTTATATTTCATACTATACATGCTTTTTTAAGTAGAAAGAAGTGCGCCATCAAAAACAGACGTGGTTGAAAAACGGGGTGTGTTGGACAGAGCAGTTGGACTTTTTATCCAAACGACGGCATATTAACCGTTATTATTTTTTCATACTGTACAGGTTTTTTTTATTTGTTACAAAAAAATTTAAAATGTACACAATCGGTTTCCCACCCATAGCTCCGTTTTCGGGCTTGATAGGACTTGTTGCACATTGTAACTTTACTCTCAACCTATCCGACGGTTTGTATATCATTACTTTCATTTCATACTATACATGTTTTTTGTTAAGTAAATAAGAAGTACACCATCAAAAATAGCATAAAAGTTCAACATCGGTTTCACCATAAAGCTCGGATAGCGAGCAAAATAAATAATCGGGCTTTGTTATAAAATGTAGTTTGACTTTCTAGCTATCCGACGGTATGCAAATCATTATATGCTGCACGCACTGCATGCCTTTTTTATGTTCAAAAATGTATCATATGACTGCATGCTCGCCATCTATTTATTTACCTATGTATGTTCGTTAATTCAAATAATGGTGCTGACTACAGCAAACGCAGCAATTGTGTATGAGTGTTCAATAGTAGCTACATCACTAGCTAGTTGGATGTTAAGACAGAGCATATACATCTATACACCTACATAAGTGACGAGACACAGATATTAGTGTTATGTATGTGCGAGCATAAAGTGCATCAAACATATCTACATGTATGATCATCTATTTATGGGCGCTTATTAACTTTTCCTCCCACACGATGTTTGTTCGTCTTATTACTCAGTAACCAGAAGAGCAAGGTTTGTTGAATAGTGTAGCTGGACTTTTTACCTATCCAAAATAGCCATATTGAGATTAGTGTTATGTATGTGCGGCTGCGATGGCCGAGTAGTTAGCATTGCGTACTGACATTCAAAGGCTCGGAAAAGTAATTTAAATAAAATATTAAGTTAAATTTTCTAATTGCGGTAGCTCTTCGGAAGGGAATGTCCAAATTGGAGGAGGAGCTCGGCCGAAAATCGCTATATATATGTGCGAGCATAAAGTGCAGCAAACATATCTACATTTATGGTAATCTTTTTATGGGCGCCTATTAACTTTTACTCTCACACGATGTTTGTTCGCCCTATTGCTCGGTAACCAGGTGTTTTAGAAGACTACGGTTTGTTGCATCGTGTAGCTGGACTCTTTGTCTATCCGGCACCAAGCATAACATACATGTCCGCTTTTATGGTATATATACTTAAAAATATTTCGATGAACACAAAAAAGTCGAAAAACGAATTTTTTCAGTTTTTGTCCTACTGCTCCGTTCCCGGACGTGAGAGAAAAGCGGGGTGTGTTCCACAGTATAGCTGGACTTTTTGCCTACCTGTCGGTTAATTAACAGTTATTTTTAAGTTTAAAAATGTTCAACATCGGTAAGTACAAAAAAAAACAGCATATGACTGCATGCGCGCCATCTATTTATTTACCTATGTATGTTCGTAAATTCAAATAATGGTCCTCACACCTGCTACAGCAAGCGTGCAAATTGTGTATGAGCGTTCAATAGTGGCTACCTCACTTGCTAAAAGTTGCTCTCACTAGCTAAAAGTTGGGAGCTAAGACAGAGCATATACATCAACACATCTACATAAGCGACGAGACGATTTATGGTCGCCAACTAACTTTTCCTCTCACAAGATGTTTGTTCGTCCTATTGCTCGGTAACCAGTTGTTTTAAAAGAGTACGGTTAGTTGCATAGTGTAGCTGAAATTTTTTCTTATCCACTGGTTTGCATAACATGCTTGTCCGCGTATATGGTATATACACTTAAAAATATTTCGATGAACACAAAAAAGTTGAAAATGGAATTTTTCAGTTTTTGCCCTATTGATCCGTTCCCGGAAGACATAGAAAAGCGGGGCTTGTTGCACAATATAGGTAGAATTTTTGGGATACCTCACAGTATATTAACCGTGATTATTCCCTCATACTGTACACGTTTTTTTTTGTTAGAAAAAGTGTTAAAAAGTACACGATCAGTTTCGCACCCATAGCTCCATTCCCGGCCTTGATAGGACTTGTTGCACATTGCACCTTGACCTAATACCTATCAGGCGTTATGCATATCATTACTTACATTTCTTATTATACATGCTTTTTTTTAAGTAAAAAGAAGTGCACCATCAAAACGGCATACAAGTTCAACATAGTTTTTCAACCTATAGCTTCGATAGCGAGCAACATAAATAATCGGGGCTTGTAACAAAATGTAGTTTGACCTTCCACCTATCCGACGGTATGCGAATCATTATATGCAACACGCTCTGCACATGCTTTTGTTATGTTCAAAAATGATCCACATCGGTAAGTACAAAAAAATGCATCATATGACTACATGCACGCCATCTTTTTATTCACCTATGTATGTTCGTTAATTCAAACAATGGTGCTGACACCTGCTACAGGAAGCGTGCCAATTGTGTATGAGCGTTCAATATTAGCTACATCACTAGCCAAAAGTTGTTGTCACTAGATAAAAAATGGAAGTTAAGATAGAGCATTACATCTACACACCTACATACGTGACGAGACACAGTGTCAAACTATACACACATATGTATGTATGTATCTCCAAAATAGCCATATTCAGATAAGTTACATAACACTTGCGAGCATAAAGTCCGTTTCCGGACGTAATAGAAAAGCGGGTTTTTCTGCACAGTATATCTAGACTTTTTAGCTACCCTACGGTATGTTCACCGTATGTAGTTTGACCTTCTACTTATCTGACGGTATGCAATACATTATATACCGCACGCACTGCACATGCTATTATTAAGTTCAAAAATTTTCAACAACGGTAATCACAAAAAAATGCATCATATGACTGCATGCACGCCATCTATTATTTGCCTATGTTTGTTCGTTAATTCAAATAATGGTGTTGACATCTGCTGCATCAAGCGAGCCAATTGTGTATGAGCGTTCAATAGGAGCTACATCACTAGCTAGTTGGAAGTTAAGACAGAGCATATACATCTATCATAATTCGATGAACACAAAAAAGTTGAAAATCGAATTTTTTCAGTTTTTAAACTGTACTATTTACCTAATCAATAATAATAATTTCAATCATACTGTAAAAGTTTTTTTTGTTGAAAAAAAAAGTATTAAAAAGTACACAATCGGTTTCCCACCCATAACTAGTTGCCGGGCTTGATAGGACTTGTTGGACATTGCACCTTCACCTCTACCTATCCGGCGGTATGCTAATCATTGCTTATATTTCATACTATACATGCTTTTTTTAAGTAGAAAGAAGTGCGCCATCAAAAACAGACGTGGTTGAAAAACGGGGTGTGTTGCACAGTGCAGTTGGACTTTTTATCCAAACGACGGCATATTAACCGTTATTATTCCTTCATACTGTACAGGTTTTTTTTATTTGTTAAAAAAAAATTTTAAAATGTACACAATCGGTTTCCCACCCATACCTCCGTTTTCGGGCTTGATAGGACTTGTTGCACATTGTAACTTGACTCTCAACCTATCCGACGGTTTGCATATCATTACATTCATTTCATACTATACATGTTTTTTGTTAAGTAAATAAGAAGTACACCATCAAAAATAGCATAAAAGTTCAACATCGGTTTTCAACCTAAAGCTCGGATAGCGAGCAAAATAAATAATCGGGCTTTGTTACAAAATGTAGTTTGACTTTCCAGCTATCCGACGGTATGCAAATCATTACATGCTGCACGCACTGCATGCCTTTTTTATGTTCAAAAATGTATCATATGACTGCATGCTCGCCATCTAGTTATTTACCTATGAATGTTCGTTAATTCAAATAATGGTGCTGACTACAGCAAACGCAGCAATTGTGTATGAGTGTTCAATAGTAGCTACATAACTAGCCAAACGTTGTTGTCACTAGCTAAAAGTTGGAAGTTAAGACAGAGCATATATAGCTACACACCTACATAAGTTACGAGACACAGATGTCAGAATATACATACATATGTATGTAGATAAATGTATGTATGTATCACGAAAATAGCCATATTGGGATTATTGTTACATATGTGCGAGCATAAAGTGCAGCAAACATATCTACTTGTATGGTCATCTATTAATGTACACAATCGGTTTCCCACCCATAGCTCCGTTTTCGGGCTTGATAGGACTTGTTGCACATTGTAACTAGACTCTCAACCTATCCGACGGTTTGCATATCATTACTTTCATTTCATACTATACATGTTTTTTGTTAAGTAAATAAGAAATACATCATCAAAAATAGCATAAAAGTTCAACATCGGTTTTCAACCTAAAGCTCGGATACCGAGCAGAATAAATTATCGTGATTTCTTACAAAATGTAGTTCTACCTTCTACATATCCCACGGTATGCAAATCATTATATGCTGCACGCACTGCATGCCTTTTTTATGTTCAAATATGTATCATATGACTACATGCTCGCCATCTATTTATTTACCTATGTATGTTCGTTAATTCAAATAATGGTGCTGACTACAGCAAACGTAGCACTTGTGTATGGTCGTTCAATAGTAGCTACATCACTAGCTAGTTGGATGTTAAGACAGAGCATACACATCTACTCACCCACATAAGTGACGAGACACAGATGTCAGACTGTACATACATATGTATGTATGTATCTTCAAATAGCCATATTGAGATTAATGTTATGTATGTGCGACCATTAAGTACAGCAAACAAATCTGCATGTATGGTCATCTATTTATGGGCGCCTATTAACTTTTCCTCCCACACGATGTTTTTTCGTCCTATTGCTCGGTAACTAGGTGTTTTAGAAGAGGATGGTTTGTTGCATAGTGTAGCTGGATTCTTTACATATCCGTCGGTTTGCATAACATGCTTGTCAGCGTATATTGTGAATACACTGAAAAATATTTCGTTGAGCACAGAAAAGTGGAGAATCGAATTTTTTCAGTTGTTGCCCTACTGCTCCTTTCCCGGACGTAATAGAAAAGCGTGGTTTTCTGCACAGTATAGCTAGACTTTTTAGCTACCCTGCGGTATGTTAACCGTATGTAGTATGAACTTCTACTTATCTGACGGTATGCAATACATTATATACTGCAATCACTGCACATGCCTTTTTTAAGTTCATAAATTTTCAACATCGTAAGTACAAAAAAATGCATCATATGACTGCATGCACGCCACCTATTATTTACCTATGTATGTTCGTTAATTCAAATAATGGTGCTGACATCTGCTACATCAAGCGTGCCAATTGTGTATGAGTGTTCAATAGTAGTTACATCACTAGCTAGTTGGAAGTTAAGACAGAGCATATACATCGAATAATTCGATGAACACAAAAAAGTTGAAAATCGATTTTTTTCAGTTTTTGACCTACTGATCCGTTCCCAGACGTAATAAAAAAGCGGGGTTTGTCGCATACTATAGCTGCATTATTTACCTAATCGACGGTATATTAACCGTTATTTTTCAATCATACTGTAAAAGTTTTTTTTTTGTTAAAAAAGAGTATTAAACAATCGGTTTCCCACCCTTAACTAGTTGCCGGACTTGATAGGACTTGTTGCACATTGCACCTTGACCTCTACCTATCCGGCGGTATGCAAATCATTGCTTATATTTCATTCTATACATGCTTTTTTTAAGTAGAAAGAAGTGCGCCATCAAAAACAGACGTGGTTGAAAAACGGGGTGTGTTGGACGGTGCAGTTGGACTTTTTATCCAAACGACGGCATATTAACCGTTATTATTCCTTCATACTGTACAGGTTTTTTTTATTTGTTAAAAAAAAATTTAAAATGTACACAATCGGTTTCCCACCCATAGCTCCGTTTTCGGGCTTGATAGGACTTGTTGCACATTGTAACTTGACTCTCAACCTATCCGACGGTTTGTATATCATTACTTTCATATCATACTATACATGTTTTTTGTTAAGTAAATAAGAAGTACACCATCAAAAATAGCATAAAAGTTCAACATCGGTTTCACCCTAAAGCTCGGATAGCGAGCAAAATAAATAATCGGGCTTTGTTATAAAATGTAGTTTGACTTTCTAGCTATCCGACGGTATGCAAATCATTATATGCTGCACGCACTGCATGCCTTTTTTATGTTCAAAAATGTATCATATGACTGCATGCTCGCCATCTATTTATTTACCTATGTATGTTCGTTAATTCAAATAATGGTGCTGACTACAGCAAACGCAGCAATTGTGTATGAGTGTTCAATAGTAGCTACATCACTAGCTAGTTGGATGTTAAGACAGAGCATATACATCGAATAATTCGATGAACACAAAAAAGTTGAAAATCGATTTTTTTCAGTTTTTGACCTACTGATCCGTTCCCAGACGTAATAGAAAAGCGGGGTTTGTCGCATACTATAGCTGCATTATTTACCTAATCGACGGTATATTAACCGTTATTTTTCAATCATACTGTAAAAGTTTTTTTTTTTTGTTAAAAAAGAGTATTAAACAATCGGTTTCCCACCCTTAACTAGTTGCCGGACTTGATAGGACTTGTTGCACATTGCACCTTGACCTCTACCTATCCGGCGGTATGCAAATCATTGCTTATATTTCATACTATACATGCTTTTTTAAGTAGAAAGAAGTGCGCCATCAAAAACAGACGTGGTTGAAAAACGGGGTGTGTTGGACAGAGCAGTTGGACTTTTTATCCCAACGACGGCATATTAACCGTTATTATTCCTTCATACTGTACAGGTTTTTTTTATTTGTTACAAAAAAATTTAAAATGTACACAATCGGTTTCCCACCCATAGCTCCGTTTTCGGGCTTGATAGGACTTGTTGCACATTGTAACTTTACTCTCAACCTATCCGACGGGTTGTATATCATTACTTTCATTTCATACTATACATGTTTTTTGTTAAGTAAATAAGAAGTACACCATCAAAAATAGCATAAAAGTTCAACATCGGTTTCACCCTAAAGCTCGGATAGCGAGCAAAATAAATAATCGGGCTTTGTTATAAAATGTAGTTTGACTTTCTAGCTATCCGACGGTATGCAAATCATTATATGCTGCACGCACTGCATGCCTTTTTTATGTTCAAAAATGTATCATATGACTGCATGCTCGCCATCTATTTATTTACCTATGTATGTTCGTTAATTCAAATAATGGTGCTGACTACAGCAAACGCAGCAATTGTGTATGAGTGTTCAATAGTAGCTACATCACTAGCTAGTTGGATGTTAAGACAGAGCATATACATCTATACACCTACATAAGTGACGAGACACAGATATTAGTGTTATGTATGTGCGAGCATAAAGTGCATCAAACATATCTACATGTATGATCATCTATTTATGGGCGCTTATTAACTTTTCCTCCCACACGATGTTTGTTCGTCTTATTACTCAGTAACCAGAAGAGCAAGGTTTGTTGAATAGTGTAGCTGGACTTTTTACCTATCCAAAATAGCCATATTGAGATTAGTGTTATGTATGTGCGGCTGCGATGGCCGAGTAGTTAGCATTGCGTACTGACATTCAAAGGCTCGGAAAAGTAATTTAAATAAAATATTAAGTTAAATTTTCTAATTGCGGTAGCTCTTCGGAAGGGAATGTCCACCCGCCCGAGTGTATTTCGCACATGAAATAAAAGGCTCCACGTAAAAAAACCATCTGCCGTTTTGGAAAAACATCAAGACGCAAAACCACAAATTGGAGGAGGAGCTCGGCCGAAAATCGCTATATATATGTGCGAGCATAAAGTGCAGCAAACATATCTACATTTATGGTAATCTTTTTATGGGCGCCTATTAACTTTTACTCTCACACGATGTTTGTTCGCCCTATTGCTCGGTAACCAGGTGTTTTAGAAGACTACGGTTTGTTGCATCGTGTAGCTGGACTCTTTGTCTATCCGGCACCAAGCATAACATACATGTCCGCTTTTATGGTATATACACTTAAAAATATTTCGATGAGCACAAAAAAGTCGAAAAACGAATTTTTTCAGTTTTTGTCCTACTGCTCCGTTCCCGGACGTGAGAGAAAAGCGGGGTGTGTTCCACAGTATAGCTGGACTTTTTGCCTACCTGTCGGTTAATTAACCGTTATTTTTAAGTTTAAAAATTTTCAACATCGGTAAGTACAAAAAAAAAACAGCATATGACTGCATGCGCGCCATCTATTTATTTACCTATGTATGTTCGTAAATTCAAATAATGGTCCTCACACCTGCTACAGCAAGCGTGCAAATTGTGTATGAGCGTTCAATAGTGGCTACCTCACTTGCTAAAAGTTGCTCTCACTAGCTAAAAGTTGGGAGCTAAGACAGAGCATATACATCAACACATCTACATAAGCGACGAGACGATTTATGGTCGCCAACTAACTTTTCCTCTCACAAGATGTTTGTTCGTCCTATTGCTCGGTAACCAGTTGTTTTAAAAGAGTACGGTTAGTTGCATAGTGTAGCTGAAATTTTTTCTTATCCACTGGTTTGCATAACATGCTTGTCCGCGTATATGGTATATACACTTAAAAATATTTCGATGAACACAAAAAAGTTGAAAATGGAATTTTTCAGTTTTTGCCCTATTGATCCGTTCCCGGAAGACATAGAAAAGCGGGGCTTGTTGCACAATATAGGTAGAATTTTTGGGATACCTCACAGTATATTAACCGTGATTATTCCCTCATACTGTACACGTTTTTTTTTGTTAGAAAAAGTGTTAAAAAGTACACGATCAGTTTCGCACCCATAGCTCCATTCCCGGCCTTGATAGGACTTGTTGCACATTGCACCTTGACCTAATACCTATCAGGCGTTATGCATATCATTACTTACATTTCTTATTATACATGCTTTTTTTTAAGTAAAAAGAAGTGCACCATCAAAACGGCATACAAGTTCAACATAGTTTTTCAACCTATAGCTTCGATAGCGAGCAACATAAATAATCGGGGCTTGTAACAAAATGTAGTTTGACCTTCCACCTATCCGACGGTATGCGAATCATTATATGCAGCACGCTCTGCACATGCTTTTGTTATGTTCAAAAATGATCCACATCGGTAAGTACAAAAAAATGCATCATATGACTACATGCACGCCATCTTTTTATTCACCTATGTATGTTCGTTAATTCAAACAATGGTGCTGACACCTGCTACAGGAAGCGTGCCAATTGTGTATGAGCGTTCAATATTAGCTACATCACTAGCCAAAAGTTGTTGTCACTAGATAAAAAATGGAAGTTAAGATAGAGCATTACATCTACACACCTACATACGTGACGAGACACAGTGTCAAACTATACACACATATGTATGTATGTATCTCCAAAATAGCCATATTCAGATAAGTTACATAACACTTGCGAGCATAAAGTCCGTTTCCGGACGTAATAGAAAAGCGGGTTTTTCTGCACAGTATATCTAGACTTTTTAGCTACCCTACGGTATGTTCACCGTATGTAGTTTGACCTTCTACTTATCTGACGGTATGCAATACATTATATACCGCACGCACTGCACATGCTATTATTAAGTTCAAAAATTTTCAACAACGGTAATCACAAAAAAATGCATCATATGACTGCATGCACGCCATCTATTATTTGCCTATGTTTGTTCGTTAATTCAAATAATGGTGTTGACATCTGCTGCATCAAGCGAGCCAATTGTGTATGAGCGTTCAATAGGAGCTACATCACTAGCTAGTTGGAAGTTAAGACAGAGCATATACATCTATCATAATTCGATGAACACAAAAAAGTTGAAAATCGAATTTTTTCAGTTTTTAAACTGCACTATTTACCTAATCGACGGTATATTAACCGTTATTTTTTCAATCATACTGTAAAAGTTTTTTTTGTTGAAAAAAAAAAGTATTAAAAAGTACACAATCGGTTTCCCACCCATAACTAGTTGCCGGGCTTGATAGGACTTGTTGGACATTGCACCTTCACCTCTACCTATCCGGCGGTATGCTAATCATTGCTTATATTTCATACTATACATGCTTTTTTTAAGTAGAAAGAAGTGCGCCATCAAAAACAGACGTGGTTGAAAAACGGGGTGTGTTGCACAGTGCAGTTGGACTTTTTATCCAAACGACGGCATATTAACCGTTATTATTCCTTCATACTGTACAGGTTTTTTTTATTTGTTAAAAAAAAATTTTAAAATGTACACAATCGGTTTCCCACCCATACCTCCGTTTTCGGGCTTGATAGGACTTGTTGCACATTGTAACTTGACTCTCAACCTATCCGACGGTTTGCATATCATTACATTCATTTCATACTATACATGTTTTTTGTTAAGTAAATAAGAAGTACACCATCAAAAATAGCATAAAAGTTCAACATCGGTTTTCAACCTAAAGCTCGGATAGCGAGCAAAATAAATAATCGGGCTTTGTTACAAAATGTAGTTTGACTTTCTAGCTATCCGACGGTATGCAGATCATTTCATTCGATGAGCACAAAAAAGTCGAAAAACGAATTTTTTCAGTTTTTGTCCTACTGCTCCGTTCCCGCACGTGAGAGAAAAGCGGGGTGTGTTCCACAGTATAGCTGGACTTTTTGCCTACCTGTCGGTTAATTAACTGTTATTTTTAAGTTTAAAAATTTTCAACATCGGTAAGTACAAAAAAAATGCATCATATGACTGCATGCACGCCACCTATTATTTACCTATGTATGTTCGTTAATTCAAATAATGGTGCTGACATCTGCTACATCAAGCGTGCCAATTGTGTATGAGTGTTCAATAGTAGTTACATCACTAGCTAGTTGGAAGTTAAGACAGAGCATATACATCGAATAATTCGATGAACACAAAAAAGTTGAAAATCGATTTTTTTCAGTTTTTGACCTACTGATCCGTTCCCAGACGTAATAAAAAAGCGGGGTTTGTCGCATACTATAGCTGCATTATTTACCTAATCGACGGTATATTAACCGTTATTTTTCAATCATACTGTAAAAGTTTTTTTTTTGTTAAAAAAGAGTATTAAACAATCGGTTTCCCACCCTTAACTAGTTGCCGGACTTGATAGGACTTGTTGCACATTGCACCTTGACCTCTACCTATCCGGCGGTATGCAAATCATTGCTTATATTTCATTCTATACATGCTTTTTTTAAGTAGAAAGAAGTGCGCCATCAAAAACAGACGTGGTTGAAAAACGGGGTGTGTTGGACGGTGCAGTTGGACTTTTTATCCAAACGACGGCATATTAACCGTTATTATTCCTTCATACTGTACAGGTTTTTTTTATTTGTTAAAAAAAAATTTAAAATGTACACAATCGGTTTCCCACCCATAGCTCCGTTTTCGGGCTTGATAGGACTTGTTGCACATTGTAACTTGACTCTCAACCTATCCGACGGTTTGTATATCATTACTTTCATATCATACTATACATGTTTTTTGTTAAGTAAATAAGAAGTACACCATCAAAAATAGCATAAAAGTTCAACATCGGTTTCACCCTAAAGCTCGGATAGCGAGCAAAATAAATAATCGGGCTTTGTTATAAAATGTAGTTTGACTTTCTAGCTATCCGACGGTATGCAAATCATTATATGCTGCACGCACTGCATGCCTTTTTTATGTTCAAAAATGTATCATATGACTGCATGCTCGCCATCTATTTATTTACCTATGTATGTTCGTTAATTCAAATAATGGTGCTGACTACAGCAAACGCAGCAATTGTGTATGAGTGTTCAATAGTAGCTACATCACTAGCTAGTTGGATGTTAAGACAGAGCATATACATCGAATAATTCGATGAACACAAAAAAGTTGAAAATCGATTTTTTTCAGTTTTTGACCTACTGATCCGTTCCCAGACGTAATAGAAAAGCGGGGTTTGTCGCATACTATAGCTGCATTATTTACCTAATCGACGGTATATTAACCGTTATTTTTCAATCATACTGTAAAAGTTTTTTTTTTTTGTTAAAAAAGAGTATTAAACAATCGGTTTCCCACCCTTAACTAGTTGCCGGACTTGATAGGACTTGTTGCACATTGCACCTTGACCTCTACCTATCCGGCGGTATGCAAATCATTGCTTATATTTCATACTATACATGCTTTTTTAAGTAGAAAGAAGTGCGCCATCAAAAACAGACGTGGTTGAAAAACGGGGTGTGTTGGACAGAGCAGTTGGACTTTTTATCCCAACGACGGCATATTAACCGTTATTATTCCTTCATACTGTACAGGTTTTTTTTATTTGTTACAAAAAAATTTAAAATGTACACAATCGGTTTCCCACCCATAGCTCCGTTTTCGGGCTTGATAGGACTTGTTGCACATTGTAACTTTACTCTCAACCTATCCGACGGGTTGTATATCATTACTTTCATTTCATACTATACATGTTTTTTGTTAAGTAAATAAGAAGTACACCATCAAAAATAGCATAAAAGTTCAACATCGGTTTCACCCTAAAGCTCGGATAGCGAGCAAAATAAATAATCGGGCTTTGTTATAAAATGTAGTTTGACTTTCTAGCTATCCGACGGTATGCAAATCATTATATGCTGCACGCACTGCATGCCTTTTTTATGTTCAAAAATGTATCATATGACTGCATGCTCGCCATCTATTTATTTACCTATGTATGTTCGTTAATTCAAATAATGGTGCTGACTACAGCAAACGCAGCAATTGTGTATGAGTGTTCAATAGTAGCTACATCACTAGCTAGTTGGATGTTAAGACAGAGCATATACATCTATACACCTACATAAGTGACGAGACACAGATATTAGTGTTATGTATGTGCGAGCATAAAGTGCATCAAACATATCTACATGTATGATCATCTATTTATGGGCGCTTATTAACTTTTCCTCCCACACGATGTTTGTTCGTCTTATTACTCAGTAACCAGAAGAGCAAGGTTTGTTGAATAGTGTAGCTGGACTTTTTACCTATCCAAAATAGCCATATTGAGATTAGTGTTATGTATGTGCGGCTGCGATGGCCGAGTAGTTAGCATTGCGTACTGACATTCAAAGGCTCGGAAAAGTAATTTAAATAAAATATTAAGTTAAATTTTCTAATTGCGGTAGCTCTTCGGAAGGGAATGTCCACCCGCCCGAGTGTATTTCGCACATGAAATAAAAGGCTCCACGTAAAAAAACCATCTGCCGTTTTGGAAAAACATCAAGACGCAAAACCACAAATTGGAGGAGGAGCTCGGCCGAAAATCGCTATATATATGTGCGAGCATAAAGTGCAGCAAACATATCTACATTTATGGTAATCTTTTTATGGGCGCCTATTAACTTTTACTCTCACACGATGTTTGTTCGCCCTATTGCTCGGTAACCAGGTGTTTTAGAAGACTACGGTTTGTTGCATCGTGTAGCTGGACTCTTTGTCTATCCGGCACCAAGCATAACATACATGTCCGCTTTTATGGTATATACACTTAAAAATATTTCGATGAGCACAAAAAAGTCGAAAAACGAATTTTTTCAGTTTTTGTCCTACTGCTCCGTTCCCGGACGTGAGAGAAAAGCGGGGTGTGTTCCACAGTATAGCTGGACTTTTTGCCTACCTGTCGGTTAATTAACCGTTATTTTTAAGTTTAAAAATTTTCAACATCGGTAAGTACAAAAAAAAAACAGCATATGACTGCATGCGCGCCATCTATTTATTTACCTATGTATGTTCGTAAATTCAAATAATGGTCCTCACACCTGCTACAGCAAGCGTGCAAATTGTGTATGAGCGTTCAATAGTGGCTACCTCACTTGCTAAAAGTTGCTCTCACTAGCTAAAAGTTGGGAGCTAAGACAGAGCATATACATCAACACATCTACATAAGCGACGAGACGATTTATGGTCGCCAACTAACTTTTCCTCTCACAAGATGTTTGTTCGTCCTATTGCTCGGTAACCAGTTGTTTTAAAAGAGTACGGTTAGTTGCATAGTGTAGCTGAAATTTTTTCTTATCCACTGGTTTGCATAACATGCTTGTCCGCGTATATGGTATATACACTTAAAAATATTTCGATGAACACAAAAAAGTTGAAAATGGAATTTTTCAGTTTTTGCCCTATTGATCCGTTCCCGGAAGACATAGAAAAGCGGGGCTTGTTGCACAATATAGGTAGAATTTTTGGGATACCTCACAGTATATTAACCGTGATTATTCCCTCATACTGTACACGTTTTTTTTTGTTAGAAAAAGTGTTAAAAAGTACACGATCAGTTTCGCACCCATAGCTCCATTCCCGGCCTTGATAGGACTTGTTGCACATTGCACCTTGACCTAATACCTATCAGGCGTTATGCATATCATTACTTACATTTCTTATTATACATGCTTTTTTTTAAGTAAAAAGAAGTGCACCATCAAAACGGCATACAAGTTCAACATAGTTTTTCAACCTATAGCTTCGATAGCGAGCAACATAAATAATCGGGGCTTGTAACAAAATGTAGTTTGACCTTCCACCTATCCGACGGTATGCGAATCATTATATGCAGCACGCTCTGCACATGCTTTTGTTATGTTCAAAAATGATCCACATCGGTAAGTACAAAAAAATGCATCATATGACTACATGCACGCCATCTTTTTATTCACCTATGTATGTTCGTTAATTCAAACAATGGTGCTGACACCTGCTACAGGAAGCGTGCCAATTGTGTATGAGCGTTCAATATTAGCTACATCACTAGCCAAAAGTTGTTGTCACTAGATAAAAAATGGAAGTTAAGATAGAGCATTACATCTACACACCTACATACGTGACGAGACACAGTGTCAAACTATACACACATATGTATGTATGTATCTCCAAAATAGCCATATTCAGATAAGTTACATAACACTTGCGAGCATAAAGTCCGTTTCCGGACGTAATAGAAAAGCGGGTTTTTCTGCACAGTATATCTAGACTTTTTAGCTACCCTACGGTATGTTCACCGTATGTAGTTTGACCTTCTACTTATCTGACGGTATGCAATACATTATATACCGCACGCACTGCACATGCTATTATTAAGTTCAAAAATTTTCAACAACGGTAATCACAAAAAAATGCATCATATGACTGCATGCACGCCATCTATTATTTGCCTATGTTTGTTCGTTAATTCAAATAATGGTGTTGACATCTGCTGCATCAAGCGAGCCAATTGTGTATGAGCGTTCAATAGGAGCTACATCACTAGCTAGTTGGAAGTTAAGACAGAGCATATACATCTATCATAATTCGATGAACACAAAAAAGTTGAAAATCGAATTTTTTCAGTTTTTAAACTGCACTATTTACCTAATCGACGGTATATTAACCGTTATTTTTTCAATCATACTGTAAAAGTTTTTTTTGTTGAAAAAAAAAAGTATTAAAAAGTACACAATCGGTTTCCCACCCATAACTAGTTGCCGGGCTTGATAGGACTTGTTGGACATTGCACCTTCACCTCTACCTATCCGGCGGTATGCTAATCATTGCTTATATTTCATACTATACATGCTTTTTTTAAGTAGAAAGAAGTGCGCCATCAAAAACAGACGTGGTTGAAAAACGGGGTGTGTTGCACAGTGCAGTTGGACTTTTTATCCAAACGACGGCATATTAACCGTTATTATTCCTTCATACTGTACAGGTTTTTTTTATTTGTTAAAAAAAAATTTTAAAATGTACACAATCGGTTTCCCACCCATACCTCCGTTTTCGGGCTTGATAGGACTTGTTGCACATTGTAACTTGACTCTCAACCTATCCGACGGTTTGCATATCATTACATTCATTTCATACTATACATGTTTTTTGTTAAGTAAATAAGAAGTACACCATCAAAAATAGCATAAAAGTTCAACATCGGTTTTCAACCTAAAGCTCGGATAGCGAGCAAAATAAATAATCGGGCTTTGTTACAAAATGTAGTTTGACTTTCTAGCTATCCGACGGTATGCAGATCATTTCATTCGATGAGCACAAAAAAGTCGAAAAACGAATTTTTTCAGTTTTTGTCCTACTGCTCCGTTCCCGCACGTGAGAGAAAAGCGGGGTGTGTTCCACAGTATAGCTGGACTTTTTGCCTACCTGTCGGTTAATTAACTGTTATTTTTAAGTTTAAAAATTTTCAACATCGGTAAGTACAAAAAAAATGCATCATATGACTGCATGCACGCCACCTATTATTTACCTATGTATGTTCGTTAATTCAAATAATGGTGCTGACATCTGCTACATCAAGCGTGCCAATTGTGTATGAGTGTTCAATAGTAGTTACATCACTAGCTAGTTGGAAGTTAAGACAGAGCATATACATCGAATAATTCGATGAACACAAAAAAGTTGAAAATCGATTTTTTTCAGTTTTTGACCTACTGATCCGTTCCCAGACGTAATAAAAAAGCGGGGTTTGTCGCATACTATAGCTGCATTATTTACCTAATCGACGGTATATTAACCGTTATTTTTCAATCATACTGTAAAAGTTTTTTTTTTGTTAAAAAAGAGTATTAAACAATCGGTTTCCCACCCTTAACTAGTTGCCGGACTTGATAGGACTTGTTGCACATTGCACCTTGACCTCTACCTATCCGGCGGTATGCAAATCATTGCTTATATTTCATTCTATACATGCTTTTTTTAAGTAGAAAGAAGTGCGCCATCAAAAACAGACGTGGTTGAAAAACGGGGTGTGTTGGACGGTGCAGTTGGACTTTTTATCCAAACGACGGCATATTAACCGTTATTATTCCTTCATACTGTACAGGTTTTTTTTATTTGTTAAAAAAAAATTTAAAATGTACACAATCGGTTTCCCACCCATAGCTCCGTTTTCGGGCTTGATAGGACTTGTTGCACATTGTAACTTGACTCTCAACCTATCCGACGGTTTGTATATCATTACTTTCATATCATACTATACATGTTTTTTGTTAAGTAAATAAGAAGTACACCATCAAAAATAGCATAAAAGTTCAACATCGGTTTCACCCTAAAGCTCGGATAGCGAGCAAAATAAATAATCGGGCTTTGTTATAAAATGTAGTTTGACTTTCTAGCTATCCGACGGTATGCAAATCATTATATGCTGCACGCACTGCATGCCTTTTTTATGTTCAAAAATGTATCATATGACTGCATGCTCGCCATCTATTTATTTACCTATGTATGTTCGTTAATTCAAATAATGGTGCTGACTACAGCAAACGCAGCAATTGTGTATGAGTGTTCAATAGTAGCTACATCACTAGCTAGTTGGATGTTAAGACAGAGCATATACATCGAATAATTCGATGAACACAAAAAAGTTGAAAATCGATTTTTTTCAGTTTTTGACCTACTGATCCGTTCCCAGACGTAATAGAAAAGCGGGGTTTGTCGCATACTATAGCTGCATTATTTACCTAATCGACGGTATATTAACCGTTATTTTTCAATCATACTGTAAAAGTTTTTTTTTTTTGTTAAAAAAGAGTATTAAACAATCGGTTTCCCACCCTTAACTAGTTGCCGGACTTGATAGGACTTGTTGCACATTGCACCTTGACCTCTACCTATCCGGCGGTATGCAAATCATTGCTTATATTTCATACTATACATGCTTTTTTAAGTAGAAAGAAGTGCGCCATCAAAAACAGACGTGGTTGAAAAACGGGGTGTGTTGGACAGAGCAGTTGGACTTTTTATCCCAACGACGGCATATTAACCGTTATTATTCCTTCATACTGTACAGGTTTTTTTTATTTGTTACAAAAAAATTTAAAATGTACACAATCGGTTTCCCACCCATAGCTCCGTTTTCGGGCTTGATAGGACTTGTTGCACATTGTAACTTTACTCTCAACCTATCCGACGGGTTGTATATCATTACTTTCATTTCATACTATACATGTTTTTTGTTAAGTAAATAAGAAGTACACCATCAAAAATAGCATAAAAGTTCAACATCGGTTTCACCCTAAAGCTCGGATAGCGAGCAAAATAAATAATCGGGCTTTGTTATAAAATGTAGTTTGACTTTCTAGCTATCCGACGGTATGCAAATCATTATATGCTGCACGCACTGCATGCCTTTTTTATGTTCAAAAATGTATCATATGACTGCATGCTCGCCATCTATTTATTTACCTATGTATGTTCGTTAATTCAAATAATGGTGCTGACTACAGCAAACGCAGCAATTGTGTATGAGTGTTCAATAGTAGCTACATCACTAGCTAGTTGGATGTTAAGACAGAGCATATACATCTATACACCTACATAAGTGACGAGACACAGATATTAGTGTTATGTATGTGCGAGCATAAAGTGCATCAAACATATCTACATGTATGATCATCTATTTATGGGCGCTTATTAACTTTTCCTCCCACACGATGTTTGTTCGTCTTATTACTCAGTAACCAGAAGAGCAAGGTTTGTTGAATAGTGTAGCTGGACTTTTTACCTATCCAAAATAGCCATATTGAGATTAGTGTTATGTATGTGCGGCTGCGATGGCCGAGTAGTTAGCATTGCGTACTGACATTCAAAGGCTCGGAAAAGTAATTTAAATAAAATATTAAGTTAAATTTTCTAATTGCGGTAGCTCTTCGGAAGGGAATGTCCACCCGCCCGAGTGTATTTCGCACATGAAATAAAAGGCTCCACGTAAAAAAACCATCTGCCGTTTTGGAAAAACATCAAGACGCAAAACCACAAATTGGAGGAGGAGCTCGGCCGAAAATCGCTATATATATGTGCGAGCATAAAGTGCAGCAAACATATCTACATTTATGGTAATCTTTTTATGGGCGCCTATTAACTTTTACTCTCACACGATGTTTGTTCGCCCTATTGCTCGGTAACCAGGTGTTTTAGAAGACTACGGTTTGTTGCATCGTGTAGCTGGACTCTTTGTCTATCCGGCACCAAGCATAACATACATGTCCGCTTTTATGGTATATACACTTAAAAATATTTCGATGAGCACAAAAAAGTCGAAAAACGAATTTTTTCAGTTTTTGTCCTACTGCTCCGTTCCCGGACGTGAGAGAAAAGCGGGGTGTGTTCCACAGTATAGCTGGACTTTTTGCCTACCTGTCGGTTAATTAACCGTTATTTTTAAGTTTAAAAATTTTCAACATCGGTAAGTACAAAAAAAAAACAGCATATGACTGCATGCGCGCCATCTATTTATTTACCTATGTATGTTCGTAAATTCAAATAATGGTCCTCACACCTGCTACAGCAAGCGTGCAAATTGTGTATGAGCGTTCAATAGTGGCTACCTCACTTGCTAAAAGTTGCTCTCACTAGCTAAAAGTTGGGAGCTAAGACAGAGCATATACATCAACACATCTACATAAGCGACGAGACGATTTATGGTCGCCAACTAACTTTTCCTCTCACAAGATGTTTGTTCGTCCTATTGCTCGGTAACCAGTTGTTTTAAAAGAGTACGGTTAGTTGCATAGTGTAGCTGAAATTTTTTCTTATCCACTGGTTTGCATAACATGCTTGTCCGCGTATATGGTATATACACTTAAAAATATTTCGATGAACACAAAAAAGTTGAAAATGGAATTTTTCAGTTTTTGCCCTATTGATCCGTTCCCGGAAGACATAGAAAAGCGGGGCTTGTTGCACAATATAGGTAGAATTTTTGGGATACCTCACAGTATATTAACCGTGATTATTCCCTCATACTGTACACGTTTTTTTTTGTTAGAAAAAGTGTTAAAAAGTACACGATCAGTTTCGCACCCATAGCTCCATTCCCGGCCTTGATAGGACTTGTTGCACATTGCACCTTGACCTAATACCTATCAGGCGTTATGCATATCATTACTTACATTTCTTATTATACATGCTTTTTTTTAAGTAAAAAGAAGTGCACCATCAAAACGGCATACAAGTTCAACATAGTTTTTCAACCTATAGCTTCGATAGCGAGCAACATAAATAATCGGGGCTTGTAACAAAATGTAGTTTGACCTTCCACCTATCCGACGGTATGCGAATCATTATATGCAGCACGCTCTGCACATGCTTTTGTTATGTTCAAAAATGATCCACATCGGTAAGTACAAAAAAATGCATCATATGACTACATGCACGCCATCTTTTTATTCACCTATGTATGTTCGTTAATTCAAACAATGGTGCTGACACCTGCTACAGGAAGCGTGCCAATTGTGTATGAGCGTTCAATATTAGCTACATCACTAGCCAAAAGTTGTTGTCACTAGATAAAAAATGGAAGTTAAGATAGAGCATTACATCTACACACCTACATACGTGACGAGACACAGTGTCAAACTATACACACATATGTATGTATGTATCTCCAAAATAGCCATATTCAGATAAGTTACATAACACTTGCGAGCATAAAGTCCGTTTCCGGACGTAATAGAAAAGCGGGTTTTTCTGCACAGTATATCTAGACTTTTTAGCTACCCTACGGTATGTTCACCGTATGTAGTTTGACCTTCTACTTATCTGACGGTATGCAATACATTATATACCGCACGCACTGCACATGCTATTATTAAGTTCAAAAATTTTCAACAACGGTAATCACAAAAAAATGCATCATATGACTGCATGCACGCCATCTATTATTTGCCTATGTTTGTTCGTTAATTCAAATAATGGTGTTGACATCTGCTGCATCAAGCGAGCCAATTGTGTATGAGCGTTCAATAGGAGCTACATCACTAGCTAGTTGGAAGTTAAGACAGAGCATATACATCTATCATAATTCGATGAACACAGAAAAGTTGAAAATCGAATTTTTTCAGTTTTTAAACTGCACTATTTACCTAATCGACGGTATATTAACCGTTATTTTTTCAATCATACTGTAAAAGTTTTTTTTTGTTGAAAAAAAAAAGTATTAAAAAGTACACAATCGGTTTCCCACCCATAACTAGTTGCCGGGCTTGATAGGACTTGTTGGACATTGCACCTTCACCTCTACCTATCCGGCGGTATGCTAATCATTGCTTATATTTCATACTATACATGCTTTTTTTAAGTAGAAAGAAGTGCGCCATCAAAAACAGACGTGGTTGAAAAACGGGGTGTGTTGCACAGTGCAGTTGGACTTTTTATCCAAACGACGGCATATTAACCGTTATTATTCCTTCATACTGTACAGGTTTTTTTTATTTGTTAAAAAAAAAATTTAAAATGTACACAATCGGTTTCCCACCCATACCTCCGTTTTCGGGCTTGATAGGACTTGTTGCACATTGTAACTTGACTCTCAACCTATCCGACGGTTTGCATATCATTACATTCATTTCATACTATACATGTTTTTTGTTAAGTAAATAAGAAGTACACCATCAAAAATAGCATAAAAGTTCAACATCGGTTTTCAACCTAAAGCTCGGATAGCGAGCAAAATAAATAATCGGGCTTTGTTACAAAATGTAGTTTGACTTTCTAGCTATCCGACGGTATGCAGATCATTTCATTCGATGAGCACAAAAAAGTCGAAAAACGAATTTTTTCAGTTTTTGTCCTACTGCTCCGTTCCCGCACGTGAGAGAAAAGCGGGGTGTGTTCCACAGTATAGCTGGACTTTTTGCCTACCTGTCGGTTAATTAACTGTTATTTTTAAGTTTAAAAATTTTCAACATCGGTAAGTACAAAAAAAAACAGCATATGACTGCATGCGCGCCATCTATTTATTTACCTATGTATGTTCGTAAATTCAAATAATGGTCCTCACACCTGCTACAGCAAGCGTGCAAATTGTGTATGAGCGTTCAATAGTGGCTACCTCACTTGCTAAAAGTTGCTCTCACTAGCTAAAAGTTGGGAGCTAAGACAGAGCATATACATCAACACATCTACATAAGCGACGAGACGATTTATGGTCGCCAACTAACTTTTCCTCTCACAAGATGTTTGTTCGTCCTATTGCTCGGTAACCAGTTGTTTTAAAAGAGTACGGTTAGTTGCATAGTGTAGCTGAAATTTTTTCTTATCCACTGGTTTGCATAACATGCTTGTCCGCGTATATGGTATATACACTTAAAAATATTTCGATGAACACAAAAAAGTTGAAAATGGAATTTTTCAGTTTTTGCCCTATTGATCCGTTCCCGGAAGACATAGAAAAGCGGGGCTTGTTGCACAATATAGGTAGAATTTTTGGGATACCTCACAGTATATTAACCGTGATTATTCCCTCATACTGTACACGTTTTTTTTTGTTAGAAAAAGTGTTAAAAAGTACACGATCAGTTTCGCACCCATAGCTCCATTCCCGGCCTTGATAGGACTTGTTGCACATTGCACCTTGACCTAATACCTATCAGGCGTTATGCATATCATTACTTACATTTCTTATTATACATGCTTTTTTTTAAGTAAAAAGAAGTGCACCATCAAAACGGCATACAAGTTCAACATAGTTTTTCAACCTATAGCTTCGATAGCGAGCAACATAAATAATCGGGGCTTGTAACAAAATGTAGTTTGACCTTCCACCTATCCGACGGTATGCGAATCATTATATGCAGCACGCTCTGCACATGCTTTTGTTATGTTCAAAAATGATCCACATCGGTAAGTACAAAAAAATGCATCATATGACTACATGCACGCCATCTTTTTATTCACCTATGTATGTTCGTTAATTCAAACAATGGTGCTGACACCTGCTACAGGAAGCGTGCCAATTGTGTATGAGCGTTCAATATTAGCTACATCACTAGCCAAAAGTTGTTGTCACTAGATAAAAAATGGAAGTTAAGATAGAGCATTACATCTACACACCTACATACGTGACGAGACACAGTGTCAAACTATACACACATATGTATGTATGTATCTCCAAAATAGCCATATTCAGATAAGTTACATAACACTTGCGAGCATAAAGTCCGTTTCCGGACGTAATAGAAAAGCGGGTTTTTCTGCACAGTATATCTAGACTTTTTAGCTACCCTACGGTATGTTCACCGTATGTAGTTTGACCTTCTACTTATCTGACGGTATGCAATACATTATATACCGCACGCACTGCACATGCTATTATTAAGTTCAAAAATTTTCAACAACGGTAATCACAAAAAAATGCATCATATGACTGCATGCACGCCATCTATTATTTGCCTATGTTTGTTCGTTAATTCAAATAATGGTGTTGACATCTGCTGCATCAAGCGAGCCAATTGTGTATGAGCGTTCAATAGGAGCTACATCACTAGCTAGTTGGAAGTTAAGACAGAGCATATACATCTATCATAATTCGATGAACACAAAAAAGTTGAAAATCGAATTTTTTCAGTTTTTAAACTGCACTATTTACCTAATCGACGGTATATTAACCGTTATTTTTTCAATCATACTGTAAAAGTTTTTTTTGTTGAAAAAAAAAAGTATTAAAAAGTACACAATCGGTTTCCCACCCATAACTAGTTGCCGGGCTTGATAGGACTTGTTGGACATTGCACCTTCACCTCTACCTATCCGGCGGTATGCTAATCATTGCTTATATTTCATACTATACATGCTTTTTTTAAGTAGAAAGAAGTGCGCCATCAAAAACAGACGTGGTTGAAAAACGGGGTGTGTTGCACAGTGCAGTTGGACTTTTTATCCAAACGACGGCATATTAACCGTTATTATTCCTTCATACTGTACAGGTTTTTTTTATTTGTTAAAAAAAAATTTTAAAATGTACACAATCGGTTTCCCACCCATACCTCCGTTTTCGGGCTTGATAGGACTTGTTGCACATTGTAACTTGACTCTCAACCTATCCGACGGTTTGCATATCATTACATTCATTTCATACTATACATGTTTTTTGTTAAGTAAATAAGAAGTACACCATCAAAAATAGCATAAAAGTTCAACATCGGTTTTCAACCTAAAGCTCGGATAGCGAGCAAAATAAATAATCGGGCTTTGTTACAAAATGTAGTTTGACTTTCTAGCTATCCGACGGTATGCAGATCATTACATTCGATGAGCACAAAAAAGTCGAAAAACGATTTTTTTCAGTTTTTGTCCTACTGCTCCGTTCCCGGACGTGAGAGAAAAGCGGGGTGTGTTCCACAGTATAGCTGGACTTTTTGCCTACCTGTCGGTTAATTAACCGTTATTTTTAAGTTTAAAAATTTTCAACATCGGTAAGTACAAAAAAAAAACAGCATATGACTGCATGCGCGCCATCTATTTATTTACCTATGTATGTTCGTAAATTCAAATAATGGTCCTCACACCTGCTACAGCAAGCGTGCAAATTGTGTATGAGCGTTCAATAGTGGCTACCTCACTTGCTAAAAGTTGCTCTCACTAGCTAAAAGTTGGGAGCTAAGACAGAGCATATACATCAACACATCTACATAAGCGACGAGACGATTTATGGTCGCCAACTAACTTTTCCTCTCACAAGATGTTTGTTCGTCCTATTGCTCGGTAACCAGTTGTTTTAAAAGAGTACGGTTAGTTGCATAGTGTAGCTGAAATTTTTTCTTATCCACTGGTTTGCATAACATGCTTGTCCGCGTATATGGTATATACACTTAAAAATATTTCGATGAACACAAAAAAGTTGAAAATGGAATTTTTCAGTTTTTGCCCTATTGATCCGTTCCCGGAAGACATAGAAAAGCGGGGCTTGTTGCACAATATAGGTAGAATTTTTGGGATACCTCACAGTATATTAACCGTGATTATTCCCTCATACTGTACACGTTTTTTTTTGTTAGAAAAAGTGTTAAAAAGTACACGATCAGTTTCGCACCCATAGCTCCATTCCCGGCCTTGATAGGACTTGTTGCACATTGCACCTTGACCTAATACCTATCAGGCGTTATGCATATCATTACTTACATTTCTTATTATACATGCTTTTTTTTAAGTAAAAAGAAGTGCACCATCAAAACGGCATACAAGTTCAACATAGTTTTTCAACCTATAGCTTCGATAGCGAGCAACATAAATAATCGGGGCTTGTAACAAAATGTAGTTTGACCTTCCACCTATCCGACGGTATGCGAATCATTATATGCAGCACGCTCTGCACATGCTTTTGTAATGTTCAAAAATGATCCACATCGGTAAGTACAAAAAAATGCATCATATGACTACATGCACGCCATCTTTTTATTCACCTATGTATGTTCGTTAATTCAAACAATGGTGCTGACACCTGCTACAGGAAGCGTGCCAATTGTGTATGAGCGTTCAATATTAGCTACATCACTAGCCAAAAGTTGTTGTCACTAGATAAAAAATGGAAGTTAAGATAGAGCATTACATCTACACACCTACATACGTGACGAGACACAGTGTCAAACTATACACACATATGTATGTATGTATCTCCAAAATAGCCATATTCAGATAAGTTACATAACACTTGCGAGCATAAAGTCCGTTTCCGGACGTAATAGAAAAGCGGGTTTTTCTGCACAGTATATCTAGACTTTTTAGCTACCCTACGGTATGTTCACCGTATGTAGTTTGACCTTCTACTTATCTGACGGTATGCAATACATTATATACCGCACGCACTGCACATGCTATTATTAAGTTCAAAAATTTTCAACAACGGTAATCACAAAAAAATGCATCATATGACTGCATGCACGCCATCTATTATTTGCCTATGTTTGTTCGTTAATTCAAATAATGGTGTTGACATCTGCTGCATCAAGCGAGCCAATTGTGTATGAGCGTTCAATAGGAGCTACATCACTAGCTAGTTGGAAGTTAAGACAGAGCATATACATCTATCATAATTCGATGAACACAAAAAAGTTGAAAATCGAATTTTTTCAGTTTTTAAACTGCACTATTTACCTAATCGACGGTATATTAACCGTTATTTTTTCAATCATACTGTAAAAGTTTTTTTTGTTGAAAAAAAAAAGTATTAAAAAGTACACAATCGGTTTCCCACCCATAACTAGTTGCCGGGCTTGATAGGACTTGTTGGACATTGCACCTTCACCTCTACCTATCCGGCGGTATGCTAATCATTGCTTATATTTCATACTATACATGCTTTTTTTAAGTAGAAAGAAGTGCGCCATCAAAAACAGACGTGGTTGAAAAACGGGGTGTGTTGCACAGTGCAGTTGGACTTTTTATCCAAACGACGGCATATTAACCGTTATTATTCCTTCATACTGTACAGGTTTTTTTTATTTGTTAAAAAAAAATTTTAAAATGTACACAATCGGTTTCCCACCCATACCTCCGTTTTCGGGCTTGATAGGACTTGTTGCACATTGTAACTTGACTCTCAACCTATCCGACGGTTTGCATATCATTACATTCATTTCATACTATACATGTTTTTTGTTAAGTAAATAAGAAGTACACCATCAAAAATAGCATAAAAGTTCAACATCGGTTTTCAACCTAAAGCTCGGATAGCGAGCAAAATAAATAATCGGGCTTTGTTACAAAATGTAGTTTGACTTTCTAGCTATCCGACGGTATGCAGATCATTACATTCGATGAGCACAAAAAAGTCGAAAAACGAATTTTTTCAGTTTTTGTCCTACTGCTCCGTTCCCGGACGTGAGAGAAAAGCGGGGTGTGTTCCACAGTATAGCTGGACTTTTTGCCTACCTGTCGGTTAATTAACCGTTATTTTTAAGTTTAAAAATTTTCAACATCGGTAAGTACAAAAAAAAAAAACAGCATATGACTGCATGCGCGCCATCTATTTATTTACCTATGTATGTTCGTAAATTCAAATAATGGTCCTCACACCTGCTACAGCAAGCGTGCAAATTGTGTATGAGCGTTCAATAGTGGCTACCTCACTTGCTAAAAGTTGCTCTCACTAGCTAAAAGTTGGGAGCTAAGACAGAGCATATACATCAACACATCTACATAAGCGACGAGACGATTTATGGTCGCCAACTAACTTTTCCTCTCACAAGATGTTTGTTCGTCCTATTGCTCGGTAACCAGTTGTTTTAAAAGAGTACGGTTAGTTGCATAGTGTAGCTGAAATTTTTTCTTATCCACTGGTTTGCATAACATGCTTGTCCGCGTATATGGTATATACACTTAAAAATATTTCGATGAACACAAAAAAGTTGAAAATGGAATTTTTCAGTTTTTGCCCTATTGATCCGTTCCCGGAAGACATAGAAAAGCGGGGCTTGTTGCACAATATAGGTAGAATTTTTGGGATACCTCACAGTATATTAACCGTGATTATTCCCTCATACTGTACACGTTTTTTTTTGTTAGAAAAAGTGTTAAAAAGTACACGATCAGTTTCGCACCCATAGCTCCATTCCCGGCCTTGATAGGACTTGTTGCACATTGCACCTTGACCTAATACCTATCAGGCGTTATGCATATCATTACTTACATTTCTTATTATACATGCTTTTTTTTACGTAAAAAGAAGTGCACCATCAAAACGGCATACAAGTTCAACATAGTTTTTCAACCTATAGCTTCGATAGCGAGCAACATAAATAATCGGGGCTTGTAACAAAATGTAGTTTGACCTTCCACCTATCCGACGGTATGCGAATCATTATATGCAGCACGCTCTGCACATGCTTTTGTAATGTTCAAAAATGATCCACATCGGTAAGTACAAAAAAATGCATCATATGACTACATGCACGCCATCTTTTTATTCACCTATGTATGTTCGTTAATTCAAACAATGGTGCTGACACCTGCTACAGGAAGCGTGCCAATTGTGTATGAGCGTTCAATATTAGCTACATCACTAGCCAAAAGTTGTTGTCACTAGATAAAAAATGGAAGTTAAGATAGAGCATTACATCTACACACCTACATACGTGACGAGACACAGTGTCAAACTATACACACATATGTATGTATGTATCTCCAAAATAGCCATATTCAGATAAGTTACATAACACTTGCGAGCATAAAGTCCGTTTCCGGACGTAATAGAAAAGCGGGTTTTTCTGCACAGTATATCTAGACTTTTTAGCTACCCTACGGTATGTTCACCGTATGTAGTTTGACCTTCTACTTATCTGACGGTATGCAATACATTATATACCGCACGCACTGCACATGCTATTATTAAGTTCAAAAATTTTCAACAACGGTAATCACAAAAAAATGCATCATATGACTGCATGCACGCCATCTATTATTTGCCTATGTTTGTTCGTTAATTCAAATAATGGTGTTGACATCTGCTGCATCAAGCGAGCCAATTGTGTATGAGCGTTCAATAGGAGCTACATCACTAGCTAGTTGGAAGTTAAGACAGAGCATATACATCTATCATAATTCGATGAACACAAAAAAGTTGAAAATCGAATTTTTTCAGTTTTTAAACTGCACTATTTACCTAATCGACGGTATATTAACCGTTATTTTTTCAATCATACTGTAAAAGTTTTTTTGTTGAAAAAAAAAGTATTAAAAAGTACACAATCGGTTTCCCACCCATAACTAGTTGCCGGGCTTGATAGGACTTGTTGGACATTGCACCTTCACCTCTACCTATCCGGCGGTATGCTAATCATTGCTTATATTTCATACTATACATGCTTTTTTTAAGTAGAAAGAAGTGCGCCATCAAAAACAGACGTGGTTGAAAAACGGGGTGTGTTGCACAGTGCAGTTGGACTTTTTATCCAAACGACGGCATATTAACCGTTATTATTCCTTCATACTGTACAGGTTTTTTTTATTTGTTAAAAAAAAATTTTAAAATGTACACAATCGGTTTCCCACCCATACCTCCGTTTTCGGGCTTGATAGGACTTGTTGCACATTGTAACTTGACTCTCAACCTATCCGACGGTTTGCATATCATTACATTCATTTCATACTATACATGTTTTTTGTTAAGTAAATAAGAAGTACACCATCAAAAATAGCATAAAAGTTCAACATCGGTTTTCAACCTAAAGCTCGGATAGCGAGCAAAATAAATAATCGGGCTTTGTTACAAAATGTAGTTTGACTTTCCAGCTATCCGACGGTATGCAAATCATTACATGCTGCACGCACTGCATGCCTTTTTTATGTTCAAAAATGTATCATATGACTGCATGCTCGCCATCTAGTTATTTACCTATGAATGTTCGTTAATTCAAATAATGGTGCTGACTACAGCAAACGCAGCAATTGTGTATGAGTGTTCAATAGTAGCTACATAACTAGCCAAACGTTGTTGTCACTAGCTAAAAGTTGGAAGTTAAGACAGAGCATATATAGCTACACACCTACATAAGTTACGAGACACAGATGTCAGAATATACATACATATGTATGTAGATAAATGTATGTATGTATCACGAAAATAGCCATATTGGGATTATTGTTACATATGTGCGAGCATAAAGTGCAGCAAACATATCTACTTGTATGGTCATCTATTAATGTACACAATCGGTTTCCCACCCATAGCTCCGTTTTCGGGCTTGATAGGACTTGTTGCACATTGTAACTAGACTCTCAACCTATCCGACGGTTTGCATATCATTACTTTCATTTCATACTATACATGTTTTTTGTTAAGTAAATAAGAAATACATCATCAAAAATAGCATAAAAGTTCAACATCGGTTTTCAACCTAAAGCTCGGATACCGAGCAGAATAAATTATCGTGATTTCTTACAAAATGTAGTTCTACCTTCTACATATCCCACGGTATGCAAATCATTATATGCTGCACGCACTGCATGCCTTTTTTATGTTCAAATATGTATCATATGACTACATGCTCGCCATCTATTTATTTACCTATGTATGTTCGTTAATTCAAATAATGGTGCTGACTACAGCAAACGTAGCACTTGTGTATGGGCGTTCAATAGTAGCTACATCACTAGCTAGTTGGATGTTAAGACAGAGCATACACATCTACTCACCCACATAAGTGACGAGACACAGATGTCAGACTGTACATACATATGTATGTATGTATCTTCAAATAGCCATATTGAGATTAATGTTATGTATGTGCGACCATTAAGTACAGCAAACAAATCTGCATGTATGGTCATCTATTTATGGGCGCCTATTAACTTTTCCTCCCACACGATGTTTTTTCGTCCTATTGCTCGGTAACTAGGTGTTTTAGAAGAGGATGGTTTGTTGCATAGTGTAGCTGGATTCTTTACATATCCGTCGGTTTGCATAACATGCTTGTCAGCGTATATTGTGAATACACTGAAAAATATTTCGTTGAGCACAGAAAAGTGGAGAATCGAATTTTTTCAGTTTTTGCCCTACTGCTCCTTTCCCGGACGTAATAGAAAAGCGTGGTTTTCTGCACAGTATAGCTAGACTTTTTAGCTACCCTGCGGTATGTTAACCGTATGTAGTATGAACTTCTACTTATCTGACGGTATGCAATACATTATATACTGCAATCACTGCACATGCCTTTTTTAAGTTCATAAATTTTCAACATCGTAAGTACAAAAAAATGCATCATATGACTGCATGCACGCCACCTATTATTTACCTATGTATGTTCGTTAATTCAAATAATGGTGCTGACATCTGCTACATCAAGCGTGCCAATTGTGTATGAGTGTTCAATAGTAGCTACATCACTAGCTAGTTGGATGTTAAGGCAGAGCATATACATCGAATAATTCGATGAACACAAAAAAGTTGAAAATCGATTTTTTTCAGTTTTTGACCTACTGATCCGTTCCCAGACGTAATAGAAAAGCGGGGTTTGTCGCATACTATAGCTGCATTATTTACCAAACGACGGTATATTAACCGTTATTTTTCAATCATACTGTAAAAGTTTTTTTTTTTGTTAAAAAAGAGTATTAAACAATCGGTTTCCCACCCTTAACTAGTTGCCGGACTTGATAGGACTTGTTGCACATTGCACCTTGACCTCTACCTATCCGGCGGTATGCAAATCATTGCTTATATTTCATACTATACATGCTTTTTTAAGTAGAAAGAAGTGCGCCATCAAAAACAGACGTGGTTGAAAAACGGGGTGTGTTGGACAGAGCAGTTGGACTTTTTATCCAAACGACGGCATATTAACCGTTATTATTCCTTCATACTGTACAGGTTTTTTTTATTTGTTACAAAAAAATTTAAAATGTACACAATCGGTTTCCCACCCATAGCTCCGTTTTCGGGCTTGATAGGACTTGTTGCACATTGTAACTTTACTCTCAACCTATCCGACGGTTTGTATATCATTACTTTCATTTCATACTATACATGTTTTTTGTTAAGTAAATAAGAAGTACACCATCAAAAATAGCATAAAAGTTCAACATCGGTTTCACCCTAAAGCTCGGATAGCGAGCAAAATAAATAATCGGGCTTTGTTATAAAATGTAGTTTGACTTTCTAGCTATCCGACGGTATGCAAATCATTATATGCTGCACGCACTGCATGCCTTTTTTATGTTCAAAAATGTATCATATGACTGCATGCTCGCCATCTATTTATTTACCTATGTATGTTCGTTAATTCAAATAATGGTGCTGACTACAGCAAACGCAGCAATTGTGTATGAGTGTTCAATAGTAGCTACATCACTAGCTAGTTGGATGTTAAGACAGAGCATATACATCTATACACCTACATAAGTGACGAGACACAGATATTAGTGTTATGTATGTGCGAGCATAAAGTGCATCAAACATATCTACATGTATGATCATCTATTTATGGGCGCTTATTAACTTTTCCTCCCACACGATGTTTGTTCGTCTTATTACTCAGTAACCAGAAGAGCAAGGTTTGTTGAATAGTGTAGCTGGACTTTTTACCTATCCAAAATAGCCATATTGAGATTAGTGTTATGTATGTGCGGCTGCGATGGCCGAGTAGTTAGCATTGCGTACTGACATTCAAAGGCTCGGAAAAGTAATTTAAATAAAATATTAAGTTAAATTTTCTAATTGCGGTAGCTCTTCGGAAGGGAATGTCCACCCGCCCGAGTGTATTTCGCACATGAAATAAAAGGCTCCACGTAAAAAAACCATCTGCCGTTTTGGAAAAACATCAAGACGCAAAACCACAAATTGGAGGAGGAGCTCGGCCGAAAATCGCTATATATATGTGCGAGCATAAAGTGCAGCAAACATATCTACATTTATGGTAATCTTTTTATGGGCGCCTATTAACTTTTACTCTCACACGATGTTTGTTCGCCCTATTGCTCGGTAACCAGGTGTTTTAGAAGACTACGGTTTGTTGCATCGTGTAGCTGGACTCTTTGTCTATCCGGCACCAAGCATAACATACATGTCCGCTTTTATGGTATATACACTTAAAAATATTTCGATGAACACAAAAAAGTCGAAAAACGAATTTTTTCAGTTTTTGTCCTACTGCTCCGTTCCCGGACGTGAGAGAAAAGCGGGGTGTATTCCACAGTATAGCTGGACTTTTTGCCTACCTGTCGGTTAATTAACCGTTATTTTTAAGTTTAAAAATATTCAACATCGGTAAGTACAAAAAAAAAAACAGCATATGACTGCATGCGCGCCATCTATTTATTTACCTATGTATGTTCGTAAATTCAAATAATGGTCCTCACACCTGCTACAGCAAGCGTGCCAATTGTGTATGAGCGTTCAATAGTGGCTACCTCACTTGCTAAAAGTTGCTCTCACTAGCTAAAAGTTGGGAGCTAAGACAGAGCATATACATCAACACATCTACATAAGCGACGAGACGATTTATGGTCGCCAACTAACTTTTCCTCTCACAAGATGTTTGTTCGTCCTATTGCTCGGTAACCAGTTGTTTTAAAAGAGTACGGTTAGTTGCATAGTGTAGCTGAAATCTTTACTTATCCACTGGTTTGCATAACATGCTTGTCCGCGTATATGGTATATACACTTAAAAATATTTCGATGAACACAAAAAAGTTGAAAATGGAATTTTTCAGTTTTTGCCCTATTGATCCGTTCCCGGAAGACATAGAAAAGCGGGGCTTGTTGCACAATATAGGTAGAATTTTTGGGATACCTCACAGTATATTAACCGTGATTATTCCCTCATACTGTACACGTTTTTTTTTTGTTAGAAAAAGTGTTAAAAAGTACACGATCAGTTTCGCACCCATAGCTCCATTCCCGGCCTTGATAGGACTTGTTGCACATTGCACCTTGACCTAATACCTATCAGGCGTTATGCATATCATTACTTACATTTCTTATTATACATGCTTTTTTTTAAGTAAAAAGAAGTGCACCATCAAAACGGCATACAAGTTCAACATAGTTTTTCAACCTATAGCTTCGATAGCGAGCAACATAAATAATCGGGGCTTGTAACAAAATGTAGTTTGACCTTCCACCTATCCGACGGTATGCGAATCATTATATGCAGCACGCTCTGCACATGCTTTTGTAATGTTCAAAAATGATCCACATCGGTAAGTACAAAAAAATGCATCATATGACTACATGCACGCCATCTTTTTATTCACCTATGTATGTTCGTTAATTCAAACAATGGTGCTGACACCTGCTACAGGAAGCGTGCCAATTGTGTATGAGCGTTCAATATTAGCTACATCACTAGCCAAAAGTTGTTGTCACTAGATAAAAAATGGAAGTTAAGATAGAGCATTACATCTACACACCTACATACGTGACGAGACACAGTGTCAAACTATACACACATATGTATGTATGTATCTCCAAAATAGCCATATTCAGATAAGTTACATAACACTTGCGAGCATAAAGTCCGTTTCCGGACGTAATAGAAAAGCGGGTTTTTCTGCACAGTATATCTAGACTTTTTAGCTACCCTACGGTATGTTCACCGTATGTAGTTTGACCTTCTACTTATCTGACGGTATGCAATACATTATATACCGCACGCACTGCACATGCTATTATTAAGTTCAAAAATTTTCAACAACGGTAATCACAAAAAAATGCATCATATGACTGCATGCACGCCATCTATTATTTGCCTATGTTTGTTCGTTAATTCAAATAATGGTGTTGACATCTGCTGCATCAAGCGAGCCAATTGTGTATGAGCGTTCAATAGGAGCTACATCACTAGCTAGTTGGAAGTTAAGACAGAGCATATACATCTATCATAATTCGATGAACACAAAAAAGTTGAAAATCGAATTTTTTCAGTTTTTAAACTGCACTATTTACCTAATCGACGGTATATTAACCGTTATTTTTTCAATCATACTGTAAAAGTTTTTTTGTTGAAAAAAAAAGTATTAAAAAGTACACAATCGGTTTCCCACCCATAACTAGTTGCCGGACTTGATAGGACTTGTTGCACATTGCACCTTCACCTCTACCTATCCGGCGGTATGCTAATCATTGCTTATATTTCATACTATACATGCTTTTTTTAAGTAGAAAGAAGTGCGCCATCAAAAACAGACGTGGTTGAAAAACGGGGTGTGTTGGACAGAGCAGTTGGACTTTTTATCCAAACGACGGCATATTAACCGTTATTATTCCTTCATACTGTACAGGTTTTTTTTATTTGTTACAAAAAAATTTAAAATGTACACAATCGGTTTCCCACCCATAGCTCCGTTTTCGGGCTTGATAGGACTTGTTGCACATTGTAACTTTACTCTCAACCTATCCGACGGTTTGTATATCATTACTTTCATTTCATACTATACATGTTTTTTGTTAAGTAAATAAGAAGTACACCATCAAAAATAGCATAAAAGTTCAACATCGGTTTCACCCTAAAGCTCGGATAGCGAGCAAAATAAATAATCGGGCTTTGTTATAAAATGTAGTTTGACTTTCTAGCTATCCGACGGTATGCAAATCATTATATGCTGCACGCACTGCATGCCATTTTTATGTTCAAAAATGTATCATATGACTGCATGCTCGCCATCTATTTATTTACCTATGTATGTTCGTTAATTCAAATAATGGTGCTGACTACAGCAAACGCAGCAATTGTGTATGAGTGTTCAATAGTAGCTACATCACTAGCTAGTTGGATGTTAAGACAGAGCATATACATCTATACACCTACATAAGTGACGAGACACAGATATTAGTGTTATGTATGTGCGAGCATAAAGTGCATCAAACATATCTACATGTATGATCATCTATTTATGGGCGCTTATTAACTTTTCCTCCCACACGATGTTTGTTCGTCTTATTACTCAGTAACCAGAAGAGCAAGGTTTGTTGAATAGTGTAGCTGGACTTTTTACCTATCCAAAATAGCCATATTGAGATTAGTGTTATGTATGTGCGGCTGCGATGGCCGAGTAGTTAGCATTGCGTACTGACATTCAAAGGCTCGGAAAAGTAATTTAAATAAAATATTAAGTTAAATTTTCTAATTGCGGTAGCTCTTCGGAAGGGAATGTCCACCCGCCCGAGTGTATTTCGCACATGAAATAAAAGGCTCCACGTAAAAAAACCATCTGCCGTTTTGGAAAAACATCAAGACGCAAAACCACAAATTGGAGGAGGAGCTCGGCCGAAAATCGCTATATATATGTGCGAGCATAAAGTGCAGCAAACATATCTACATTTATGGTAATCTTTTTATGGGCGCCTATTAACTTTTACTCTCACACGATGTTTGTTCGCCCTATTGCTCGGTAACCAGGTGTTTTAGAAGACTACGGTTTGTTGCATCGTGTAGCTGGACTCTTTGTCTATCCGGCACCAAGCATAACATACATGTCCGCTTTTATGGTATATACACTTAAAAATATTTCGATGAACACAAAAAAGTCGAAAAACGAATTTTTTCAGTTTTTGTCCTACTGCTCCGTTCCCGGACGTGAGAGAAAAGCGGGGTGTATTCCACAGTATAGCTGGACTTTTTGCCTACCTGTCGGTTAATTAACCGTTATTTTTAAGTTTAAAAATATTCAACATCGGTAAGTACAAAAAAAAAAACAGCATATGACTGCATGCGCGCCATCTATTTATTTACCTATGTATGTTCGTAAATTCAAATAATGGTCCTCACACCTGCTACAGCAAGCGTGCCAATTGTGTATGAGCGTTCAATAGTGGCTACCTCACTTGCTAAAAGTTGCTCTCACTAGCTAAAAGTTGGGAGCTAAGACAGAGCATATACATCAACACATCTACATAAGCGACGAGACGATTTATGGTCGCCAACTAACTTTTCCTCTCACAAGATGTTTGTTCGTCCTATTGCTCGGTAACCAGTTGTTTTAAAAGAGTACGGTTAGTTGCATAGTGTAGCTGAAATCTTTACTTATCCACTGGTTTGCATAACATGCTTGTCCGCGTATATGGTATATACACTTAAAAATATTTCGATGAACACAAAAAAGTTGAAAATGGAATTTTTCAGTTTTTGCCCTATTGATCCGTTCCCGGAAGACATAGAAAAGCGGGGCTTGTTGCACAATATAGGTAGAATTTTTGGGATACCTCACAGTATATTAACCGTGATTATTCCCTCATACTGTACACGTTTTTTTTTGTTAGAAAAAGTGTTAAAAAGTACACGATCAGTTTCGCACCCATAGCTCCATTCCCGGCCTTGATAGGACTTGTTGCACATTGCACCTTGACCTAATACCTATCAGGCGTTATGCATATCATTACTTACATTTCTTATTATACATGCTTTTTTTTAAGTAAAAAGAAGTGCACCATCAAAACGGCATACAAGTTCAACATAGTTTTTCAACCTATAGCTTCGATAGCGAGCAACATAAATAATCGGGGCTTGTAACAAAATGTAGTTTGACCTTCCACCTATCCGACGGTATGCGAATCATTATATGCAGCACGCTCTGCACATGCTTTTGTTATGTTCAAAAATGATCCACATCGGTAAGTACAAAAAAATGCATCATATGACTACATGCACGCCATCTTTTTATTCACCTATGTATGTTCGTTAATTCAAACAATGGTGCTGACACCTGCTACAGGAAGCGTGCCAATTGTGTATGAGCGTTCAATATTAGCTACATCACTAGCCAAAAGTTGTTGTCACTAGATAAAAAATGGAAGTTAAGATAGAGCATTACATCTACACACCTACATACGTGACGAGACACAGTGTCAAACTATACACACATATGTATGTATGTATCTCCAAAATAGCCATATTCAGATAAGTTACATAACACTTGCGAGCATAAAGTGCGACAAACATACCTACATGTACGGTCATCTATTTATGGACGCCTATTACCTTTTTACTTGTTTAAAAACGTGTTAAAAAGTACACAATCGGGTTCCCACCCATAGCTCCGTTCCCGGTCTTGATAGGACTTGTGGCACATTGCACCTTGACTCGCATATCACTAGTTACATTTCATACCATTCATGCTTTTTTTAAGTAAAAAGAAGTACACTATCAAAAATAGCATGAAAGTTCAACATCGGATTTCAACGTATACCAAAATGTACATAAATCTTAGTACTACTTATACTATTGAGTTGTATCGATAGTTATCTGCTTACTAACAGTTAGAACTATTCGTTTCTATTGTTTTATTTGGGTTACTATTGATAGTGCTATTCTATTGTTATATTTGGGATTTTATGATAGTGCATTTCTATTGTTATATTTGGGTTGTTATTGATAGTGCATTTCTATTGTTATGTTCTTATCTCTGATATTTATATTTTGCAATGTGTGTTGTACATTTCAAGTGTGTTAGCTGATATATATGTTTACATATGGTTATTTTGGTTTTATGTATTTGTGTATAATAAGTGTTATGTCACTTATATATAGGTATTTATGATATGTATGTATGTATGTACTTGTGTATGTTTGTATGTATGTACATATGTATGCGGTGTGCGGCTATGTCGTTAACTCTCCCCCGTTTTAAAATGAAATGTCCTCATTTCGAGACATCTATGTCTGCGTAATACTATTTCGAATATTTCTTCGAAATTTCTTTTGCGTTGGTAATTTGTTTGTACTTGTCGATAGATATATATTTACACATGAAGTGTTAAAAAGTACACGATCAGTTTCCCACCCATAGCTCCGTTCCCGGCCTTGATAGGACTCGTTGCACATTGCACCTTGACCTAATACCTATCAGGCGTTATGCATATCATTACTTACATATCTTATTATACATGCTTTTTTTTAAGTAAAAAGAAGTGCACCATCAAAACGGCAAACAAGTTCAACATAGTTTTTCAATCTATAGCTTCGATAGCGAGCAACATAAATAATCGGGGCTTGTAACAAAATGTAGTTTGACCTTCCACCTATCCGACGGTATGCGAATCATTATATGCAGCACGCACTGCACATGCTTTTGTTATGTTCAAAAATGATCCACATCGGTAAGTACAAAAAAATGCATCATATGACTGCATGCACGCCATCTTTTTATTCACCGATGTATGTTCGTTAATTCAAATAATGGTGCTGACTACAGCAAACGTAGCACTTGTGTATGAGCGTTCAATAGTAACTACATCACTAGCTCGTTGGATGTTAAGACAGAGCATATACATCTACACACCCACATAAGTGACGAGACACAGATGTCAGACTGTACATACATATGTATGTATGTATCTTCAAATAGCCATATTGAGATTAATGTTATGTATGTGCACCATAAAGTACAGCAAACATATATACATGTATGGTCATCTATTTATGGGCGCCTATTAACTTTTCCTCCCCCACGATGTTTTTTCGTCCTATTGCTCGGTAACTAGGTGCTTTAGAAGAGGATGGTTTGTTGCATAGTGGTGTAGCTGGATACTTTACATATCCGCCGGTATGCATAACATGCTTGTCAGCGTATATTGTGAATACACTGAAAAATATTTCGTTGAACACAATAAAGTGGAATCGAACTTTTTCAGTTTTTGCCCTACTGCTCCGTTCCCGGACCTCATAGAAAAGCGGGGTTTTCTGCACAGTATAGCTAGACTTTTTAGCTACCCTACGGTATATTCACCGTATGTAGTTTGACCTTCAACTTATCTGACGGTATGCAAAATATTATATACTGCACGCACTGCACATGCCTTTTTTAAGTTCAAAAATTTTCAACATCGGTAAGTACAAAAAAATGCATCATATGACTGCATGCAGGCCACCTCTTATTTACCTATGTATGTTCGTTAATTCAAATAATGGTGCTGACATCTGCTACATCAAGCATAAGTTAAATTTTCTAATTGCGGTAGCTCTTCGGAAGGGAATGTCCACTCGCCCGAGTGTATTTCGCACATGAAATAAAAGGCTCCACGTAAAAAAACCATCTGCCGTTTTGGAAAAACATCAAGACGCAAAACCACAAATTGGAGGAGGAGCTCGGCCGAAAATCGCTTCAGCGGTTTTATAGTGCCAATTATATATATATATATGTGTATACCTATGTATGTTCGTTAATTCAAATAATGGTGCTGACATCTGCTACATCAAGCGTGCCAATTGTGTATGAGCGTTCAATAGTAGCTACATCACTAGCTAGACTGGAAGTTAAGACAGAGCATATACATCTATACACCTACATAAGTGACGAGACACAGATATTAGTGTTATGTATGTGCGAGCATAAAGTGCATCAAACATATCTACATGTATGATCATCTATTTATGGGCGCTTATTAACTTTTCCTCCCACACGATGTTTGTTCGTCTTATTACTCAGTAACCAGAAGAGCAAGGTTTGTTGAATAGTGTAGCTGGACTTTTTACCTATCCAAAATAGCCATATTGAGATTAGTGTTATGTATGTGCGGCTGCGATGGCCGAGTAGTTAGCATTGCGTACTGACATTCAAAAGGCTCGGAAAAGTAATTTAAATAAAATATTAAGTTTAATTTTTCTAATTGCGGTAGCTCTTCGGAAGGGAATGTCCACCCGCCCGAGTGTATTTTTTTGTTAGAAACAGTGTTAAAAAGTACACGATCAGTTTCCCACCCATAGCTCCGTTCCCGGCCTTGATAGGACTCGTTGCACATTGCACCTTGACCTAATACCTATCAGGCGTTATGCATATCATTACTTACATTTCTTATTATACATGCTTTTTTTTAAGTAAAAAGAAGTGCACCATCAAAACGGCAAAGAAGTTCAACATAGTTTTTCAACCTATAGCTTCGATAGCGAGCAACATAAATAATCGGGGCTTGTAACAAAATGTAGTTTGACCTTCCACCTATCCGACGGTATGCGAATCATTATATGCAGCACGCACTGCACATGCTTTTGTTATGTTCAAAAATGATCCACATCGGTAAGTACAAAAAAATGCATCATATGACTGCATGCACGCCATCTTTTTATTCACCGATGTATGTTCGTTAATTCAAATAATGGTGCTGACTACAGCAAACGTAGCACTTGTGTATTAGCGTTCAATAGTAACTATATCACTAGCTCGTTGGATGTTAAGACAGAGCATATACATCTACACACCCACATAAGTGACGAGACACAGATGTCAGACTGTACATACATATGTATGTATGTATCTTCAAATAGCCATATTGAGATTAATGTTATGATGTGCGACCATAAAGTACAGCAAACATATATACATGTATGGTCATCTATTTATGGGCGCCTATTAACTTTTCCTCCACCACGATGTTTTTTCGTCCTATTGCTCGGTATCTAGGTGCTTTAGAAGAGGATGGTTTGTTGCATAGTGGTGTAGCTGGATACTTTACATATCCGCCGGTATGCATAACATGCTTGTCAGCGTATATTGTGAATACACTGAAAAATATTTCGTTGAACACAATAAAGTGGAATCGAACTTTTTCAGTTTTTGCCCTACTGCTCCGTTCCCGGACCTCATAGAAAAGCGGGGTTTTCTGCACAGTATAGCTAGACTTTTTAGCTACCCTACGGTATATTCACCGTATGTAGTTTGACCTTCAACTTATCTGACGGTATGCAAAACATTATATACTGCACGCACTGCACATGCCTTTTTTAAGTTCAAAAATTTTCAACATCGGTAAGTACAAAAAAATGCATCATATGACTGCATGCAGGCCACCTCTTATTTACCTATGTATGTCCGTTAATTCAAATAATGGTGCTGACATCTGCTACATCAAGCATAAGTTAAATTTTCTAATTGCGGTAGCTCTTTGGAAGGGAATGTCCACTCGCCCGAGTGTATTTCGCACATGAAATAAAAGGCTCCACGTAAAAAAACCATCTGCCGTTTTGGAAAAACATCAAGACGCAAAACCACAAATTGGAGGAGGAGCTCGGCCGAAAATCGCTTCAGCGGTTTTATAGTGCCAATTATATATATATATATGTGTATACCTATGTATGTTCGTTAATTCAAATAATGGTGCTGACATCTGCTACATCAAGCGTGCCAATTGTGTATGAGCGTTCAATAGTAGCTACATCACTAGCTAGACTGGAAGTTAAGACAGAGCATATACATCTATACACCTACATAAGTGACGAGACACAGATATTAGTGTTATGTATGTGCGAGCATAAAGTGCATCAAACATATCTACATGTATGATCATCTATTTATGGGCGCTTATTAACTTTTCCTCCCACACGATGTTTGTTCGTCCTATTACTCAGTAACCAGAAGAGCAAGGTTTGCTGAATAGTGTAGCTGGACTTTTTACCTATCCAAAATAGCCATATTGAGATTAGTGTTATGTATGTGCGGCTGCGATGGCCGAGTAGTTAGCATTGCGTACTGACATTCAAAAGGCTCGGAAAAGTAATTTAAATAAAATATTAAGTTAAATTTTCTAATTGCGGTAGCCCTTCGGAAGGGAATGTCCACCCGCCCGAGTGTATTTTTTTGTTAGAAACAGTGTTAAAAAGTACACGATCGGTTTCGCACCCATAGCTCCATTCCCGGCCTTGATAGGACTTGTTGCACATTGCACCTTGACCTAATACCTATCCGGCGGTATGCATATCATTACTTACATTTCATACTATACATGCTCTTTTTTAAGTAAAAGAAGTGCACCATCAAAACGGCATAAAAGTTCAACATAGTTTTTCAACCTATAGCTTCGATAGCGAGCAACATAAATAATCGGGGCTTGTAACAAAATGTAGTTTGACCTTCCACCTATCCGACGGTATGCGAATCATTATATGCAGCACGCTCTGCACATGCGTTTGTTATGTTCAAAAATGATCCACATCGGTAAGTACAAAAAAATGCATCATATGACTACATGCACGCCATCTTTTTATTCACCTATGTATGTTCGTTAATTCAAACAATGGTGCTGACACCTGCTACAGGAAGCGTGCCAATTGTGTATGAGCGTTCAATATTAGCTACATCACTAGCCAAAAGTTGTTGTCACTAGATAAAAAATGGAAGTTAAGATAGAGCATTACATCTACACACCTACATACGTGACGAGACACAGTGTCAAACTATACACACATATGTATGTATGTATCTCCAAAATAGCCATATTCAGATAAGTTACATAACACTTGCGAGCATAAAGTGCGGCAAACATACCTACATGTACGGTCATCTATTTATGGACGCCTATTACCTTTTCCTCTAACACGATGTTTGTTCGTCCCATTGCGCAGTAACCAGGTATATGAATGACATGCTTGTCCGTATATATGTTATATACACTTTGTTTTTACCCTACTGCTCCGTGATAGAAAAGCGGGGTTTGTTGCACAGTATAGCTGGACTTTTTATCCACCCGAAGGTATAGTAACCGTTTTTTTCTTGTTTAAAAACGTGTTAAAAAGTACACAATCGGTTTCCCACCCATAGCTCCGTTCCCGGTCTTGATAGGACTTGTGGCACATTGCACCTTGACTCGCATATCACTAGTTACATTTCATACCATTCATGCTTTTTTTAAGTAAAAAGAAGTACACTATCAAAAATAGCATGAAAGTTCAACATCGGATTTCAACGTATACCAAAATGTACATAAATCTTAGTACTGCTTATACTATTGAGTTGTATCGCTAGTTATCTGCTTACTAACAGTTAGAACTATTCGTTTCTATTGTTTTATTTGGGTTACTATTGATAGTGCTATTCTATTGTTATATTTGGGATTTTATGATAGTGCATTTCTATTGTTATATTTGGGTTGTTATTGATAGTGCATTTCTATTGTTATGTTCTTATCTCTGATATTTATATTTTGCAATGTGTGTTGTACATTTCAAGTGTGTTAGCTGATATATATGTTTACATATGGTTATTTTGGTTTTATGTATTTGTGTATAATAAGTGTTATGTCACTTATATATAGGTATTTATGATATGTATGTATGTACTTGTGTATGTTTGTATGTATGTACATATGTATGCGGTGTGCGGCTATGTCGTTAACTCTCCCCCGTTTTAAAATGAAATGTCCTCATTTCGAGACATCTATGTCTGCGTAATACTATTTCGAATATTTCTTCGAAATTTCTTTTGCGTTGGTAATTTGTTTGTACTTGTCGATAGATATATATTTACACATGAAGTGTTAAAAAGTACACGATCAGTTTCCCACCCATAGCTCCGTTCCCGGCCTTGATAGGACTCGTTGCACATTGCACCTTGACCTAATACCTATCAGGCGTTATGCATATCATTACTTACATTTCTTATTATACATGCTTTTTTTTAAGTAAAAAGAAGTGCACCATCAAAACGGCAAACAAGTTCAACATAGTTTTTCAACCTATAACTTCGATAGCGAGCAACATAAATAATCGGGGCTTGTAACAAAATGTAGTTTGACCTTCCACCTATCCGACGGTATGCGAATCATTATATGCAGCACGCACTGCACATGCTTTTGTTATGTTCAGAAATGATCCACATCGGTAAGTACAAAAAAATGCATCATATTACTGCATGCACGCCATCTTTTTATTCACCGATGTATGTTCGTTAATTCAAATAATGGTGCTGACTACAGCAAACGTAGCACTTGTGTATGAGCGTTCAATAGTAACTACATCACTAGCTCGTTGGATGTTAAGACAGAGCATATACATCTACACACCCACATAAGTGACGAGACACAGATGTCAGACTGTACATACATATGTATGTATGTATCTTCAAATAGCCATATTGAGATTAATGTTATGTATGTGCGACCATAAAGTACAGCAAACATATATACATGTATGGTCATCTATTTATGGGCGCCTATTAACTTTTCCTCCCCCACGATGTTTTTTCGTCCTATTGCTCGGTAACTAGGTGCTTTAGAAGAGGATGGTTTGTTGCATAGTGGTGTAGCTGGATACTTTACATATCCGCCGGTTTGTTATGTTCAAAAATGATCAACATCGGTAAGTACAAAAAAATGCATCATATGACTACATGCACGCCATCTTTTTATTCACCTATGTATGTTCGTTAATTCAAACAATGGTGCTGACACCTGCTACAGGAAGCGTGCCAATTGTGTATGAGCGTTCAATATTAGCTACATCACTAGCCAAAAGTTGTTGTCACTAGATAAAAAATGGAAGTTAAGATAGAGCATTACATCTACACACCTACATACGTGACGAGACACAGTGTCAAACTATACACACATATGTATGTATGTATCTCCAAAATAGCCATATTCAGATAAGTTACATAACACTTGCGAGCATAAAGTGCGGCAAACATACCTACATGTACGGTCATCTATTTATGGACGCCTATTACCTTTTCCTCTAACACGATGTTTGTTCGTCCCATTGCGCAGTAACCAGGTATATGAATGACATGCTTGTCCGTATATATGTTATATACACTTTGTTTTTACCCTACTGCTCCGTGATAGAAAAGCGGGGTTTGTTGCACAGTATAGCTGGACTTTTTATCCACCCGAAGGTATAGTAACCGTTTTTTTCTTGTTTAAAAACGTGTTAAAAAGTACACAATCGGTTTCCCACCCATAGCTCCGTTCCCGGTCTTGATAGGACTTGTGGCACATTGCACCTTGACTCGCATATCACTAGTTACATTTCATACCATTCATGCTTTTTTTAAGTAAAAAGAAGTACACTATCAAAAATAGCATGAAAGTTCAACATCGGATTTCAACGTATACCAAAATGTACATAAATCTTAGTACTGCTTATACTATTGAGTTGTATCGATAGTTATCTGCTTACTAACAGTTAGAACTATTCGTTTCTATTGTTTTATTTGGGTTACTATTGATAGTGCTATTCTATTGTTATATTTGGGATTTTATGATAGTGCATTTCTATTGTTATATTTGGGTTGTTATTGATAGTGCATTTCTATTGTTATGTTCTTATCTCTGATATTTATATTTTGCAATGTGTGTTGTACATTTCAAGTGTGTTAGGTGATATATATGTTTACATATGGTTATTTTGGTTTTATGTATTTGTGTATAATAAGTGTTATGTCACTTATATGTAGGTATATATGATATGTATGTATGTATGTACTTGTGTATGTTTGTATGTATGTACATATGTATGCGGTGTGCGGCTATGTCGTTAACTCTCCCCCGTTTTAAAATGAAATGTCCTCATTTCGAGACATCTATGTCTGCGTAATACTATTTCGAATATTTCTTCGAAATTTCTTTTGCGTTGGTAATTTGTTTGTACTTGTCGATAGATATATATTTACACATGAAGTGTTAAAAAGTACACGATCAGTTTCCCACCCATAGCTCCGTTCCCGGCCTTGATAGGACTCGTTGCACATTGCACCTTGACCTAATACCTATCAGGCGTTATGCATATCATTACTTACATTTCTTATTATACATGCTTTTTTTTAAGTAAAAAGAAGTGCACCATCAAAACGGCAAACAAGTTCAACATAGTTTTTCAACCTATAGCTTCGATAGCGAGCAACATAAATAATCGGGGCTTGTAACAAAATGTAGTTTGACCTTCCACTTATCCGACGGTATGCGAATCATTATATGCAGCACGCACTGCACATGCTTTTGTTATGTTCAGAAATGATCCACATCGGTAAGTACAAAAAAATGCATCATATGACTGCATGCACGCCATCTTTTTATTCACCGATGTATGTTCGTTAATTCAAATAATGGTGCTGACTACAGCAAACGTAGCACTTGTGTATGAGCGTTCAATAGTAACTACATCACTAGCTCGTTGGATGTTAAGACAGAGCATATACATCTACACACCCACATAAGTGACGAGACACAGATGTCAGACTGTACATACATATGTATGTATGTATCTTCAAATAGCCATATTGAGATTAATGTTATGTATGTGCGACCATAAAGTACAGCAAATATATATACATGTATGGTCTTCTATTTATGGGCGCCTATTAACTTTTCCTCCCCCACGATGTTTTTTCGTCCTATTGCTCGGTAACTAGGTGCTTTAGAAGAGGATGGTTTGTTGCATAGTGGTGTAGCTGGATACTTTACATATCCGCCGGTATGCATAACATGCTTGTCAGCGTATATTGTGAATACACTGAAAAATATTTCGTTGAACACAATAAAGTGGAATCGAACTTTTTCAGTTTTTGCCCTACTGCTCCGTTCCCGGACCTCATAGAAAAGCGGGGTTTTCTGCACAGTATAGCTAGACTTTTTAGCTACCCTACGGTATATTCACCGTATGTAGTTTGACCTTCAACTTATCTGACGGTATGCAAAACATTATATACTGCACGCACTGCACATGCCTTTTTTAAGTTCAAAAATTTTCAACATCGGTAAGTACAAAAAAATGCATCATATGACTGCATGCAGGCCACCTCTTATTTACCTATGTATGTTCGTTAATTCAAATAATGGAGCTGACATCTGCTACATCAAGCATAAGTTAAATTTTCTAATTGCGGTAGCTCTTCGGAAGGGAATGTCCACTCGCCCGAGTGTTTTTCGCACATGAAATAAAAGGCTCCACGTAAAAAAACCATCTGCCGTTTTGGAAAAACATCAAGACGCAAAACCACAAATTGGAGGAGGAGCTCGGCCGAAAATCGCTTCAGCGGTTTTATAGTGTCAATTATATATATATATATATGTATACCTATGTATGTTCGTTAATTCAAATAATGGTGCTGACATCTGCTACATCAAGCGTGCCAATTGTGTATGAGCGTTCAATAGTAGCTACATTACTAGCTAGACTGGAAGTTAAGGCAGAGCATATACATCTATACACCTACATAAGTGACGAGACACAGATACTAGTGTTATGTATGTGCGAGCATAAAGTGCATCAAACATATCTACATGTATGATCATCTATTTATGGGCGCTTATTAACTTTTCCTCCCACACGATGTTTGTTCGTCTTATTACTCAGTAACCAGAAGAGCAAGGTTTGTTGAATAGTGTAGCTGGCCTTTTTACCTATCCAAAATAGCCATATTGAGATTAGTGTTATGTATGTGCGGCTGCGATGGCCGAGTAGTTAGCATTGCGTACTGACATTCAAAAGGCTCGGAAAAGTAATTTAAATAAAATATTAAGTTAAATTTTCTAATTGCGGTAGCTCTTCGGAAGGGAATGTCCACCCGCTGCGTAATACTATTTCGAATATTTCTTCGAAATTTCTTTTGCGTTGGTAATTTGTTTGTACTTGTCGATAGATATATATTTACACATGAAGTGTTAAAAAGTACACGATCAGTTTCCCACCCATAGCTCCGTTCCCGGCCTTGATAGGACTCGTTGCACATTGCACCTTGACCTAATACCTATCAGGCGTTATGCATATCATTACTTACATTTCTTATTATACATGCTTTTTTTTAAGTAAAAAGAAGTGCACCATCAAAACGGCAAACAAGTTCAACATAGTTTTTCAACCTATAGCTTCGATAGCGAGCAACATAAATAATCGGGGCTTGTAACAAAATGTAGTTTGACCTTCCACTTATCCGACGGTATGCGAATCATTATATGCAGCACGCACTGCACATGCTTTTGTTATGTTCAGAAATGATCCACATCGGTAAGTACAAAAAAATGCATCATATGACTGCATGCACGCCATCTTTTTATTCACCGATGTATGTTCGTTAATTCAAATAATGGTGCTGACTACAGCAAACGTAGCACTTGTGTATGAGCGTTCAATAGTAACTACATCACTAGCTCGTTGGATGTTAAGACAGAGCATATACATCTACACACCCACATAAGTGACGAGACACAGATGTCAGACTGTACATACATATGTATGTATGTATCTTCAAATAGCCATATTGAGATTAATGTTATGTATGTGCGACCATAAAGTACAGCAAATATATATACATGTATGGTCATCTATTTATGGGCGCCTATTAACTTTTCCTCCCCCACGATGTTTTTTCGTCCTATTGCTCGGTAACTAGGTGCTTTAGAAGAGGATGGTTTGTTGCATAGTGGTGTAGCTGGATACTTTACATATCCGCCGGTATGCATAACATGCTTGTCAGCGTATATTGTGAATACACTGAAAAATATTTCGTTGAACACAATAAAGTGGAATCGAACTTTTTCAGTTTTTGCCCTACTGCTCCGTTCCCGGACCTCATAGAAAAGCGGGGTTTTCTGCACAGTATAGCTAGACTTTTTAGCTACCCTACGGTATATTCACCGTATGTAGTTTGACCTTCAACTTATCTGACGGTATGCAAAACATTATATACTGCACGCACTGCACATGCCTTTTTTAAGTTCAAAAATTTTCAACATCGGTAAGTACAAAAAAATGCATCATATGACTGCATGCAGGCCACCTCTTATTTACCTATGTATGTTCGTTAATTCAAATAATGGAGCTGACATCTGCTACATCAAGCATAAGTTAAATTTTCTAATTGCGGTAGCTCTTCGGAAGGGAATGTCCACTCGCCCGAGTGTTTTTCGCACATGAAATAAAAGGCTCCACGTAAAAAAACCATCTGCCGTTTTGGAAAAACATCAAGACGCAAAACCACAAATTGGAGGAGGAGCTCGGCCGAAAATCGCTTCAGCGGTTTTATAGTGTCAATTATATATATATATATATGTATACCTATGTATGTTCGTTAATTCAAATAATGGTGCTGACATCTGCTACATCAAGCGTGCCAATTGTGTATGAGCGTTCAATAGTAGCTACATTACTAGCTAGACTGGAAGTTAAGGCAGAGCATATACATCTATACACCTACATAAGTGACGAGACACAGATACTAGTGTTATGTATGTGCGAGCATAAAGTGCATCAAACATATCTACATGTATGATCATCTATTTATGGGCGCTTATTAACTTTTCCTCCCACACGATGTTTGTTCGTCTTATTACTCAGTAACCAGAAGAGCAAGGTTTGTTGAATAGTGTAGCTGGACTTTTTACCTATCCAAAATAGCCATATTGAGATTAGTGTTATGTATGTGCGGCTGCGATGGCCGAGTAGTTAGCATTGCGTACTGACATTCAAAAGGCTCGGAAAAGTAATTTAAATAAAATATTAAGTTAAATTTTCTAATTGCGGTAGCTCTTCGGAAGGGAATGTCCACCCGCCCGAGTGTATTTTTTTGTTAGAAACAGTGTTAAAAAGTACACGATCGGTTTCGCACCCATAGCTCCATTCCCGGCCTTGATAGGACTTGTTGCACATTGCACCTTGACCTAATACCTATCCGGCGGTATGCATATCATTACTTACATTTCATACTATACATGCTTTTTTTTAAGTAAAAGAAGTGCACCATCAAAACGGCATAAAAGTTCAACATAGTTTTTCAACCTATAGCTTCGATAGCGAGCAACATAAATAATCGGGGCTTGTAACAAAATGTAGTTTGACCTTCCACCTATCCGACGGTATGCGAATCATTATATGCAGCACGCTCTGCACATGCGTTTGTTATGTTCAAAAATGATCCACATCGGTAAGTACAAAAAAATGCATCATATGACTACATGCACGCCATCTTTTTATTCACCTATGTATGTTCGTTAATTCAAACAATGGTGCTGACACCTGCTACAGGAAGCGTGCCAATTGTGTATGAGCGTTCAATATTAGCTACATCACTAGCCAAAAGTTGTTGTCACTAGATAAAAAATGGAAGTTAAGATAGAGCATTACATCTACACACCTACATACGTGACGAGACACAGTGTCAAACTATACACACATATGTATGTATGTATCTCCAAAATAGCCATATTCAGATAAGTTACATAACACTTGCGAGCATAAAGTGCGGCAAACATACCTACATGTACGGTCATCTATTTATGGACGCCTATTACCTTTTCCTCTAACACGATTTTTGTTCGTCCCATTGCGCGGTAACCAGGTATATGAATGACATGCTTGTCCGTATATATGTTATATACACTTTGTTTTTACCCTACTGCTCCGTGATAGAAAAGCGGGGTTTGTTGCACAGTATAGCTGGACTTTTTATCCACCCGAAGGTATAGTAACCGTTTTTTTCTTGTTTAAAAACGTGTTAAAAAGTACACAATCGGTTTCCCACCCATAGCTCCGTTCCCGGTCTTGATAGGACTTGTGGCACATTGCACCTTGACTCGCATATCACTAGTTACATTTCATACCATTCATGCTTTTTTTAAGTAAAAAGAAGTACACTATCAAAAATAGCATGAAAGTTCAACATCGGATTTCAACGTATACCAAAATGTACATAAATCTTAGTACTGCTTATACTATTGAGTTGTATCGCTAGTTATCTGCTTACTAACAGTTAGAACTATTCGTTTCTATTGTTTTATTTGGGTTACTATTGATAGTGCTATTCTATTGTTATATTTGGGATTTTATGATAGTGCATTTCTATTGTTATATTTGGGTTGTTATTGATAGTGCATTTCTATTGTTATGTTCTTATCTCTGATATTTATATTTTGCAATGTGTGTTGTACATTTCAAGTGTGTTAGCTGATATATATGTTTACATATGGTTATTTTGGTTTTATGTATTTGTGTATAATAAGTGTTATGTCACTTATATATAGGTATTTATGATATGTATGTATGTATGTACTTGTGTATGTTTGTATGTATGTACATATGTATGCGGTGTGCGGCTATGTCGTTAACTCTCCCCCGTTTTAAAATGAAATGTCCTCATTTCGAGACATCTATGTCTGCGTAATACTATTTCGAATATTTCTTCGAAATTTCTTTTGCGTTGGTAATTTGTTTGTACTTGTCGATAGATATATATTTACACATGAAGTGTTAAAAAGTACACGATCAGTTTCCCACCCATAGCTCCGTTCCCGGCCTTGATAGGACTCGTTGCACATTGCACCTTGACCTAATACCTATCAGGCGTTATGCATATCATTACTTACATTTCTTATTATACATGCTTTTTTTTAAGTAAAAAGAAGTGCACCATCAAAACGGCAAACAAGTTCAACATAGTTTTTCAACCTATAACTTCGATAGCGAGCAACATAAATAATCGGGGCTTGTAACAAAATGTAGTTTGACCTTCCACCTATCCGACGGTATGCGAATCATTATATGCAGCACGCACTGCACATGCTTTTGTTATGTTCAGAAATGATCCACATCGGTAAGTACAAAAAAATGCATCATATTACTGCATGCACGCCATCTTTTTATTCACCGATGTATGTTCGTTAATTCAAATAATGGTGCTGACTACAGCAAACGTAGCACTTGTGTATGAGCGTTCAATAGTAACTACATCACTAGCTCGTTGGATGTTAAGACAGAGCATATACATCTACACACCCACATAAGTGACGAGACACAGATGTCAGACTGTACATACATATGTATGTATGTATCTTCAAATAGCCATATTGAGATTAATGTTATGTATGTGCGACCATAAAGTACAGCAAACATATATACATGTATGGTCATCTATTTATGGGCGCCTATTAACTTTTCCTCCCCCACGATGTTTTTTCGTCCTATTGCTCGGTAACTAGGTGCTTTAGAAGAGGATGGTTTGTTGCATAGTGGTGTAGCTGGATACTTTACATATCCGCCGGTATGCATAACATGCTTGTCAGCGTATATTGTGAATACACTGAAAAATATTTCGTTGAACACAATAAAGTGGAATCGAACTTTTTCAGTTTTTGCCCTACTGCTCCGTTCCCGGACCTCATAGAAAAGCGGGGTTTTCTGCACAGTATAGCTAGACTTTTTAGCTACCCTACGGTATATTCACCGTATGTAGTTTGACCTTCAACTTATCTGACGGTATGCAAAACATTATATACTGCACGCACTGCACATGCCTTTTTTAAGTTCAAAAATTTTCAACATCGGTAAGTACAAAAAAATGCATCATATGACTGCATGCAGGCCACCTCTTATTTACCTATGTATGTTCGTTAATTCAAATAATGGTGCTGACATCTGCTACATCAAGCATAAGTTAAATTTTCTAATTGCGGTAGCTCTTTGGAAGGGAATGTACACTCGCCCGAGTGTATTTCGCACATGAAATAAAAGGCTCCACGTAAAAAAACCATCTGCCGTTTTGGAAAAACATCAAGACGCAAAACCACAAATTGGAGGAGGAGCTCGGCCGAAAATCGCTTCAGCGGTTTTATAGTGCCAATTATATATATATATATATGTATACCTATGTATGTTCGTTAATTCAAATAATGGTGCTGACATCTGCTACATCAAGCGTGCCAATTGTGTATGAGCGTTCAATAGTAGCTACATCACTAGCTAGACTGGAAGTTAAGACAGAGCATATACATCTATACACCTACATAAGTGACGAGACACAGATATTAGTGTTATGTATGTGCGAGCATAAAGTGCATCAAACATATCTACATGTATGATCATCTATTTATGGGCGCTTATTAACTTTTCCTCCCACACGATGTTTGTTCGTCCTATTACTCAGTAACCAGAAGAGCAAGGTTTGCTGAATAGTGTAGCTGGACTTTTTACCTATCCAAAATAGCCATATTGAGATTAGTGTTATGTATGTGCGGCTGCGATGGCCGAGTAGTTAGCATTGCGTACTGACATTCAAAAGGCTCGGAAAAGTAATTTAAATAAAATATTAAGTTAAATTTTCTAATTGCGGTAGCCCTTCGGAATGGAATGTCCACCCGCTGCGTAATACTATTTCGAATATTTCTTCGAAATTTCTTTTGCGTTGGTAATTTGTTTGTACTTGTCGATAGATATATATTTACACATGAAGTGTTAAAAAGTACACGATCAGTTTCCCACCCATAGCTCCGTTCCCGGCCTTGATAGGACTCGTTGCACATTGCACCTTGACCTAATACCTATCAGGCGTTATGCATATCATTACTTACATTTCTTATTATACATGCTTTTTTTTAAGTAAAAAGAAGTGCACCATCAAAACGGCAAACAAGTTCAACATAGTTTTTCAACCTATAGCTTCGATAGCGAGCAACATAAATAATCGGGGCTTGTAACAAAATGTAGTTTGACCTTCCACCTATCCGACGGTATGCGAATCATTATATGCAGCACGCACTGCACATGCTTTTGTTATGTTCAGAAATGATCCACATCGGTAAGTACAAAAAAATGCATCATATGACTGCATGCACGCCATCTTTTTATTCACCGATGTATGTTCGTTAATTCAAATAATGGTGCTGACTACAGCAAACGTAGCACTTGTGTATGAGCGTTCAATAGTAACTACATCACTAGCTCGTTGGATGTTAAGACAGAGCATATACATCTACACACCCACATAAGTGACGAGACACAGATGTCAGACTGTACATACATATGTATGTATGTATCTTCAAATAGCCATATTGAGATTAATGTTATGTATGTGCGACCATAAAGTACAGCAAACATATATACATGTATGGTCATCTATTTATGGGCGCCTATTAACTTTTCCTCCCCCACGATGTTTTTTCGTCCTATTGCTCGGTAACTAGGTGCTTTAGAAGAGGATGGTTTGTTGCATAGTGGTGTAGCTGGATACTTTACATATCCGCCGGTATGCATAACATGCTTGTCAGCGTATATTGTGAATACACTGAAAAATATTTCGTTGAACACAATAAAGTGGAATCGAACTTTTTCAGTTTTTGCCCTACTGCTCCGTTCCCGGACCTCATAGAAAAGCGGGGTTTTCTGCACAGTATAGCTAGACTTTTTAGCTACCCTACGGTATATTCACCGTATGTAGTTTGACCTTCAACTTATCTGACGGTATGCAAAACATTATATACTGCACGCACTGCACATGCCTTTTTTAAGTTCAAAAATTTTCAACATCGGTAAGTACAAAAAAATGCATCATATGACTGCATGCAGGCCACCTCTTATTTACCTATGTATGTTCGTTAATTCAAATAATGGTGCTGACATCTGCTACATCAAGCATAAGATAAATTTTCTAATTGCGGTAGCTCTTCGGAAGGGAATGTCCACTCGCCCGAGTGTATTTCGCACATGAAATAAAAGGCTCCACGTAAGAAAACCATCTGCCGTTTTGGAAAAACATCAAGACGCAAAACCACAAATTGGAGGAGGAGCTCGGCCGAAAATCGCTTCAGCGGTTTTATAGTGCCAATTATATATATATATATGTGTATACCTATGTATGTTCGTTAATTCAAATAATGGTGCTGACATCTGCTACATCAAGCGTGCCAATTGTGTATGAGCGTTCAATAGTAGCTACATCACTAGCTAGACTGGAAGTTAAGACAGAGCATATACATCTATACACCTACATAAGTGACGAGACACAGATATTAGTGTTATGTATGTGCGAGCATAAAGTGCATCAAACATATCTACATGTATGATCATCTATTTATGGGCGCTTATTAACTTTTCCTCCCACACGATGTTTGTTCGTCCTATTACTCAGTAACCAGAAGAGCAAGGTTTGTTGAATAGTGTAGCTGGACTTTTTACCTATCCAAAATAGCCATATTGAGATTAGTGTTATGTATATGCGGCTGCGATGGCCGAGTAGTTAGCATTGCGTACTGACATTCAAAAGGCTCGGAAAAGTAATTTAAATAAAATATTAAGTTAAATTTTCTAATTGCGGTAGCCCTTCGGAATGGAATGTCCACCCGCCCAAGTGTATTTCGCACATGAAATAAAAGGCTCCACGTAAAAAAACCATCTGCCGTTTTGGAAAAACATCAAGACGCAAAACCACAAATTGGAGGAGGAGCTCGGCCGAAAATCGCTTCAGCGGTTTTATAGTGGCAATTATATATATATATGTGCGAGCATAAAGTGCAGCAAACATATCTACATGTATGGTAATCTTTTTATGGGCGCCTATTAACTTTTACTCCACACGATGTTTGTTCGCCCTATTGCTCGGTAACCAGGTGTTTTAGAAGACTACGGTTTGTTGCATCGTGTAGCTGGACTCATTGTCTATCCGGCAGCATTGTCTATCCGCTTTTATGGTATATACACTTAAAAATATTTCGATGAACAGAAAAAAGTCGAAAAACGAATTTTTTCAGTTTTGCCCTACTGCTCCGTTCCCGGACGTGAGAGAAAAGCGGGGTGTGTTCCACAGTATAGCTGGACTTTATATCCACCCGACAGTATATTAACCGTTATTATTCCCTCATGCTGTACAAGTTTTTTTGTTAAAAACGTGTTAAAAAGTACACAATCGCTTTCCCACCCATAGCTCCGTTCCCGGGCTTGATACAAAATTGGGACTTGTTGCACATTGACCCTGACTCTCTACGTATCCGTGATTTATATCAATACTTAGATTTAATAACATAAATGCTTTTTTTTAAGTAAAAATACGTATACCATCAAAAATAGTATACAAGGTCAACATCGGTTTTCAACCTATCGCTCAGATACCGAGCAGAATAAATTATCGGGGCTTGTAACAAAATGTAGTTCGACCTTCTACCTATCTGACGGTATGGAAATCATTACACAGAGTATGTCCCAAAAATAACCGAATTTATATTTAAATGTTATATTATTACAGAGCCATCTATTGAAAATTTGCAACATTAAAAAGATACAAACGCACTTAACTTCTTGCAAGTCGGATGACAGATGTAAAAGTGACAGCCATTTCAATAAAACTTAGTGTGCTAATAATTCAAAAATAAAATGGAACAAAGAGGAAATATAAAATGCTGTGTCAAACTTGAAAAAAAATTTGCTGAGACATACGAATTAATAAAAAAAAGTTTATTGTGATGATTGTATGAGGCGTACGCAAGTTTATACGTGGTTTACACGAATTAAATTTGGTCGTGAGGATTTAAATGACGACTGTAGAGCAGGACGTCCAGAAACTAGTAATAATGCTGAACTCGTGGAAAAAGTCCGTGAAATCATTGATATCAATGCAATTTTTACTACGAGAATGTTGGCTGAAGATTTGAATACGAGTAAAATCCCTATTTGGAGAATTTTAACTGTAGATTTGGGAAAAATAAAGGTCGTGGAGCATTGCAAAGACATTATTGAAAGTGTTGAATACGATCCAGAGTTCCTTGATTCGATCGTAACTGGTGATTAGACATGGTGCTTTAAATATGACCCTGAAACTAAGCGCCAATCTGCTGAATGGAAGTCCAAAGGCGAGCCAAAACCAAGAAAATGTGTTTTCAGAAGTCTCAAATCAAGACAATATTGATTACTTTTTATGATTCAAAGGGTATTGTCCACAAGGAATTTGTTCCAGAAGGTCAAACTGTTAATGGAAAATACTATTTAGGCGGTTTCCATCGTTTGTGGAAATGAATCGGTCGTGTTAGACCAGAATATACAGCAGCAAAACAGCTTTTTTATTGCACGATAATGCACCACCTCACAAGACCAAAAAAATGAACGAATTTTAATGAAAAAAATGATTTCTCCCATCGACCATCCTTCGTATTCGCCTGATCTATCACCATATGATTATTTTTTATTTCCAAAACTGAAAACCAAGATGAAGGGAGCATTTATGATGATATCCCAGATATTCAAGCAGCCGTAACCGAGGTACTGAAGAACATTTCTATAATTGACATAAAAAATCGATACATGCGCTGGTTGATCGTTCCAAACGTTGTGTTGAGTCAAATTGAACCTATTTTGAATAAATAATAACTTTCAAAGGTAATATAATGTGTATTTTATTTATATAAACGCACGCACGCTTCACGCCCTTTTCTAAGTTCAACATCGTTAAGTACAAACAAATGCATCATATGACCGCATGCGCGCCATCTATTTATTTTGTATGTTCGATAATTCAAATAATGGTGCTGAGACCTGTTACAGCAAGCGTGCCAATTGTGTATGAGCGTTCAATAGTAGCTCCATCACTAGCCAGAATTTGCTGTCACTAGATAAAAATGGAAGTTAAGACAGAGCATTACATCTACACACCTACATACGTGACGAGACACAGATGTCAGACTATACATACATATGCATGTATGTATCTATAAAATAGCCATACTGAGATTAGTTTTATGTATGTGCGAGCTTAAAATGCGGCAAACATATCACAAGTATGGTAATCTATTTAAGGGCGCCTAGTAATTTTTCCTTTCACACGATGTTTGTTCGTCCTATTGCTCGGTAACCAGGTGTTTTAGAAGAGTACGGTTTGTTGCTTAGTGTAACTGGACTCTTTACTTATACGGCGGTGTGCATAACATGCTCGTCCGCGTATATTGTGTATACACTTAAAAATATTTCGATGAAAACAAAAAAGTGGAAAATCGGTTTTTTTCGGTTTTTCCCTACTTTGCCCTACTGCTCCGTTTCCGTGCTAAATTTATAATTATTTTCAAAAGATAATATATTCAATATTTCATGAAGCATGGTTCATGGTTTATATATGTTTTATTATCAATGGTGGTGCTATGGTCATATTGGATTAAATGTGGACCATTTATTTTCTGCCCATTCCATATATGAACATTATCAACTATAATATCACCATGATCTAATATTTGTAAAGGATTATTATTTTCTTGTTTCACGTTGTTTTAATTCTATTTTGTTGATAATAATACCTATATAATTTTTACAATTTGATAGATTTGTAAAATTATTATTACATTTAGCAATTTTATTTTTTATTTCGTATTTTCCGTGTTTAAATGCTAATGGATTTAAATTATACATTTTACATTTATTGGTTGTTATTGGATATTTATACATTGTCACAATGGCACTATTAAAAATACACACGTGGATATTGGAGTATTATAAGGTATTAATTATTGGAATGTCATATGATTCTGTTTTAATGATTTCTTTAATATCTGTGCCTGAATAAAAAAGACCTGTTTTCGCAAAATTAATTGTGTTTGTTATTGATTCTAATTCTTTATATACTTCCCTAATTATTAATGTTTCTGTTATAGATTTTGGATCTAAAGTTTCTAGGATTTTCTCAAACTGTGAATTAATTTGTCTTTGTAGGTTGTTATTTTCTATTAACTGGTTAAGACCTGATTTTATTTCTATTAGGTCGTCGTGGTCTGGCGTACCTGTTACAAATTTCAAAATTGAGCCTAAAAAATTAAAGGCACGTTTGATACGATGCTCGGATGGTATCAGTTGCGTTTTAAGTGTTTCTATTTTATTAATGAGAATACTTTGTTCCTGGGATTGTATGTTACTGTATCTTGTTCTCATTATATTTTCATAAAGCGATAATATTGTCGAAAGGTTGGCTATATGATACAGGTAGGCTGAGCTATTATGTGTATAAACGTCGTCCGTTTCGGTTAATATATATCTTCTACCGGAAAGGTTTGTTATCTCTTCAGCAAATGCAAATGAAGCCAATAAAATATATTGGCAAAAGTTTATGACTCCTATTCTTTCCATTGTGTACTTTGCTTCCTAAAGTTATCTGTATGTATAACCTTTCCCCTCATTGTTAAAATCGTGTCTCCGCGATCATCTTTCATTTTGTGTTTATTATATTTTGTTGCAAGCTTATTACTGTTTTATATGTTATATTTTTTCTGTTTTTGTTATGATATTTTAGTAATTTATCCTGTTTTTGCTCCAAGATATCCTTGATATTGGTATATATTTCCCTATTGAAAAATATGTCTTCAGGTTTGTGTCCTGTGGAAGAGTGAATAGTCCTATTGTATTCTCGAACAGTGTTGAAAATTTCTTCACCAAGCGCGGTTTGGTTTTCAGCTGCTAAACTTTGACAAAGATCTATAATTGTGCTATGTAACCGTTCTACTGGAGCGTTGGAAGTTGAATTGTGTACTGGAGTAACTGAATGTATTATATCTAATCTATTGTATAAAGATTTTACTATGTTTCATTGAATATACTTCCGTTATCAGTCATGAGATATTTAGCATTTGGGTAAACTTGTGTGAGTATTTTTTCTATTGATTCATGGCAATCTATCTTTGTATTTAGTTTTCGTAAATAACAATATTTGGAGTACCTATCTATTGACCATATTGTTTATATGAAATATGTCGATTTGTATATATTATCCTACTCGAGCTGGTATTGGAGTTTTTCCTATAAGTTGTTTATTTGATTTTCCTTCTTTGTTTTATTTGTGCTGTAGACATATTTCACAGTCTACGACCACCTTTCGACACATTTTTTTAATATTGGGCCAGTAATGGGGCAACAATATTTCTTGCTTATTATTTTTGTAGTTCCTGTGAGCACGTTGATGTGTTTGTGTGACGATTTCTCTTTGTTCGTTTAGAGAAGTTACGTCATTTAACTTATTTTGGGCTAGCACCAGGTTATAGTTTGGGAAGGCGGAAATAATGTCTTCTTTTAAGTGAAATAGTATTTCCTCATCTATCTTCATCGCATTAGTAACTTTTCGATTAACTACATCTTTAAGTTTAGATAGTAAATCCGGGGTATCTTTATAAAATATTGTGTGTGTAAATTGCCCGGGAAATATTAATTATTTGATCTTTGAAGGAGTTAAGTGGTTGTTTAAGTTTTTTCATAGTTTCGACATGGGAACTTTGTAGTGAGTGGTCGGAACAATTTGTTGTATTTTTGATTTGCTGACGCGAAAGCGCATCTGCAGCGACATTTTGGTGTCCAGGTTTATAGACTAACTTAGCACTTCGATTAAATTTTTCCACCTTTTCAATTTTGTATTTGGGGTTTTCTCGGAAATAGAAAATATTATGGATTGATGATCAGTGTAGATTGTTAAATTTGCCACGCCATATAAATAATTAATAAGTTTTTGTAAAGGCCAATAATTCCTTCTCATTACTACTATAATTTTGCTCCGTTTTATTTCTTGTAAAGAATTTTTTATTTTTTCTAAAGCTTCTACAGCTGCTGTGTCTAAATTCACAAGTATCTATTACTTTGGTTCTTTTTCATTATACCTAATTCTCCTCTTAAATGAAAAGTTAATGTTTTAGTGATTTTTGCAAAGACTCAATTTTTTTTCATATTTATTGTGTAATTAATTTTTGGTCGTATGAGTGTATTTAGGTGTCCTATTTCTCTTATATGTATTACTATAATAATTATTATAATTAGCACTTACAACATTATTATTTCTGGTTGTCTGTATGTATTGCCTGGAGTCGTCAACGTCCATGGGTTTTGGTACCTCTCTTCTCGACGTGGGTGATTATTTTGGCTATATCGTGCATTGTATTCCTGATGGTTGTTGTAGGATCTCGATGAAGTTGGTTGGTAATTATTCCTCTGTATCCTAACGTTTGGTTTGTACTCCCTCTCTTCTCTATGTGGTGGTTGATTCTGATACACGTTTATTAATTTGTTATATCTCGCTTTTTCAGAGATTGGTTTTCTTCAAAATGGTTTATGCTGCCTGTTATTTCAAGGTCTGCTTTAACGCGTTATGAATTTGTTATAGCTCACTTTTTCAGAAATTTATGCTTTTCTTCAAAGCCGTGGAATTTTTTATTATCCTCTAGTTTGAGGATATTTGGCTGCAGTCAAGAGCTTGAGCACCCAGTTATTATCGTTTTTACGATATGAGAAAAAAAATATGTTTTCACTACGCTACTAAATTTGGGTTACTATTGACACTGCATTTCTATTGTTATATTTGGGTTGATATGATAGTGCATTTCTATTGTTATATTTGGGATGTTATTGATAGTGCATTTCTATTGTACATGTTCTTATCTCTGATATTTATATTTTGCAACGTGTGTTGTACATTTCAAGTGTGTTAGCTGATATATATGTTTACATATGGTTATTTTGGTTTTATGCATTTGTGTATAATAAGTGTTATGTCACTTATATATAGGTATTTATGATATGTATGTATGTACATGGGTATTCGGTGTGCGGCTATGTCGTTAACTCGCTCCATATGAATGTTCCTTAAATCAAATAATGGTGCTGACACCTGTTACAGCAAGTGTGCCAAAAGTTGCTGACAAACATGTTATTCATTCCGCAAGGTAGGAAAAGAGTCCAGCTTTACAATGCAATAAACCGTACTCATCGAAAACACCTGGTTACTGAGCAATAGGACGAACAAGCATTGTTTGGAATGAAAAGTTATTAGGCGCCATTAAATAGATGACATACATGTAGATGCGGATGGCAATTTTGAAGATACATACATAGATATGAATGTATAGTCTGACATTTGTGTCTCGTCACTTATGTAGGTTGTAGATGTATATGCTCTGTTTTAACTTCCAATTTTTAGCTAGTGACAGGAACTTTTGGCTAGTAATATAGCTTTTATTGGACACTCATACACAATTAACAGGAGTCAGCACCAATATCTGAATTAACGAACATTCATAGGTAAATAAATGGACTGCGCACGCAGTCATATGATGCAAATTTTTGGACATTTTTGAACTTAAAAAAAAAGCATGTGCTGTGCGTGCAGCATATAATCATTTGCGTACCGTCAGATAGGTGAAAAAACATTTTGTAACAAACCCCGATTATTTATGCTGCTCGGTATCGGAGCTATGGGTTGAAAACCGAAGTTGAACACCTACGTAAATGACGAGACACAGATGTCAGACCATACATTCATATGTATGCATGTATCTCCAAAATAGCCATATTGAGATTAGTATGCTTTATGATCGCACATACATAAGAGCATAATGTGCAGCAAACATATCTACATCTATGGTCATCTATTTATTAACTTATACCCACACGATGTTTGTTCGTCCTATTGCTCGGTAACTAGGTGTTTTAGAATAGTACGGTTTCTTGCATAGTGTACTTGTAGATATGTAGAGATTATATCGGGCGGTATGCATAATATGTTTGTCCGCGTATACGGTATATACACTTAAAAATTCGATTAACACAAATAAGTGGGAAATCGATTTTTTTCAGTTTCTGCCCTAATGCTCCGTTCCTGGACGTGTTGTTGCATAGTCTAGCTCGACTTATTAGCTATCCGTAAGTATATTAACCGTTATTTTTCACTCTTAATTTACAAGTTTCTTTTTTGGAAAAAAAAGGATTAAAAAGTACACAATCGGTTTCCCCCCATCGCTCCATTCCCGGGCTTGCTAGGACTTGTTGCACATTGCACCTTTATTCTCTACCTATCCGTCGCTATCCATATCATTACTTACATTTCATACCATACATGCTTTTCTTTAGTAAAAAAGAAGTACATCATCAAAAATAGCATAAAAGTTCAACATCAGTTTTCAAACTAAAGCTCCGATAGCGAGCAAAACAAATAATCGGAATTTATTGCAAAATGTAGTTTGACCTTCTACCTATCCGACGGTATGCAAATCATTATATTCTGCACGCACTGCATGCTTTTTTATGTTCAAAAATGTATCATATGACTGCATGCTCGGTAAGTACAAACAAATGCATGCGCGCCACCTATTTAATTACCTATGTATGCTCGTCAATTCAAATAATGGTGCTGACATCCGCTACAGCAAGCGTGCCAATTGTGTATGAGCGTTCAATAGTAGCTACATCACTAGCCAAAAGTTGCTGTCAATAGCTAGAAGTTGGAAGTTAAGACAGAGCATACACATCTACACACCTACATGAATGACGAGACCCAGATGTCCGACTATACATACATATGTATGTATGTATCTCCATAATAGCCATATTGGGATTAGTGTTATGTAGGTGCGAGCATAAAGTGCAGCAAACATATCGAAATGTATGGTCATCTATTTATGGGCGCTTATTAACTTTTCCTCTCATACGATGTTTGTTCGACCTATTGCTCGGTAACCAGTTGTATTAGAAGAGTACGGCTTGTTGCTTAGTGTAGTAGGACTCTTTGTCTATCCCGGAGTATGCATAACATGATTGGCCGCGTATAAAGTATATACACTTAAAAATATTTCAACCTAAAGCTCCGATAGCGAGCAAAATAAATAATCGGGCTTTTTTACAAAATGTAGTTTAACCTTCAATGTTCAACTTCGGTAAGTACAAAAAAGTGCGTCGTATAACTGCATGCGCGCCATCTATTTATTTAGCTATGTAAGTTCGTTAATTCAAAAAATGGTGCTGACACCTGCTACAGCCAACGTGCAATTTGTGAATGAGGGCTCAATAGTAGCTATATCACTAGCCAAAGCTCCGTGCCCGGGCTTAGTGTAGCTGGACTCTTTGTCTATCCCGCAGTATTTTGATGAACACGAAAAAGCGGAAACTCGAATTTCTCAGTTTTTGCCCTACTGATCCGTTCTCGGGGGTGATAGAAAAGCGGCATTTGTTCCAAGGTATAGCTGTTAAGTGTTAAATAGTACACGTTGCACATTCTACCTTGAATCTCTACATATCCGTTGGTATGCATTTTTCATTTCATATTATACATGCTTTTTTAACGAAAAAAAATGTTTATAGTATCAGGAAAACCTAACGGTTAATATACCGTCGGGTAGCTAAAAAGTAAAGCTATACTGTGCACCAATTTTCCATATTTCTGTGTTCATCGAAATCTTTTTAAGAGTTTTGCTTGCTGCCGGATAGACAAAGAGTCCAGCTACACTATTCAACTACCCGTCCTCTTTTAAAACACTTGGTTACTGAGCAATAGGGCGTACAAACATCGTGTGAGAGGAAAAGTTAATAGGCGCCCATAAATAGATTACCATACATGTAGATATGTTTGCTGCACTTTATGCTCGCACATATATATATATATATATAAATGGCACTATGTTACCGCTGAAGCGATTTTCGGCCGAGCTCCTCCTCCAATTTGTGGTTTTACGTCTTGATGTTTTTTCCAAAAAATGGAGTTACCTACAGTTTCTACCAAGCCGCCTCCGAACGGCTGATGGTTTTTTTACGTGGAGCCTTTTATTTCATGTCCGAAATACACTCGGAGGGGGAAACATTCCCTTCCGAAGGGCTACCGTAATATTTTTCCAAAACTTTTTGGATGTTGTTGGCACTGGGATATCAACTCGAGCCAACTTAATGTCAGTACGCAATGCTAACTACTCGGCTATCGCGGCCGCACATACATAACACTAATCTCAATATGGCTATTTTGGATAGGTAAAAAGTCCAGCTACACTAATCAACAAACCGTCCTCTTCTAAAACACTTGGTTACTGAGCAAAAGGACGAACAAACATCGTGTGGGAGAAAAAGTTAATAAGCGCCCATAAATAGATGACCATACATGTAGATATGTGTGATACACCTTATGCTCGCACATACATAACAATAATCTCAATATGGCTATTTTGGAGATACATACATACATTTATCTACATACATATGTATGTATAGTCTTACATCTGTGTCTCGTTACTTATGTAGGTGTGTAGATGTTTATGATCTGTGTTAGTTTCAAACTCTTAACTAGTGACAGCAACTTTTGGCCAGTGATATAGCTACTATTGAACGCACATACACAATTGGTACGCTTGCTGTAGCAGGTGTCATCACCATCATTTGAATTAACGAACATACATAGGTAAATAAATGGATGGCGCGCATGCAGTCATATGATGCATTTTTTTGTACTTACCGATGTTGAACATTTTTGAACTTGGAAAATAGCATGTGCTTGCGTGCTGCATATAATGATTTGCATACTGTCATATAGGTAGATGGTCAAACTACATTTTGTAATAAACCACGATTATATACTTTGCTTGGTATCGGAGCTTTAGGTTGAAAACCGATGTTGAACTTTTATGCCGCTTTGATGGTGCACTTTCTATTTATTTTGGATATACATACATATATAAGCATGTTAGTCTGGAATCTGTGTCTCGTCAGTTATGTAGGTGTGTAGATATATATGCTCAGTATTATCTTCCAACGTTTAGCTACTGTTATCGCTACTATTGAGCGCTCATACACAATTGGCACGCTTGCTGTAACAGGTCCCAGCACCATTATTTGAATTAACGAACATACATAGGAACATAAATAGATGGCGCGCATGCGGTCATATGATGCATTTGTTGGTACTTAACGATGTTGAACATTTTTGAACTTGGAAAATAGCATGTGCTTGCGTGCTGCATATAATGATTTGCATACCGTCAGATGAGCAGATGGTCAAACTACATTTCGTAATAAACCACGATTATTTACTTTGCTTGGTATCGGGGCCTTAGGTTGAAAGCCGATGTTGAACTTTTATGCTATTTTTGATGGTGTACTTATTTTTTACTTCAAAAAAAAAAAACATTTATAGTATGAAATGAAAGTTATGCATACCGTCGGATAGCTAGAAGGTCAAACTACATTTTGTAGCCAAGCCCGATTATTTATTTTGCTCGGTATCGGAGCTATAGGTTGAAAACCGTTGTTGAGCTTTATAACTGTGAACATACCGTCGGGTAGCTAAAAAGTCCAGCTATACTGTGCAACAAAATCCGCATTTTTCTCACGTCCGGGAACGGTTCAATATGGCAAAAACTGAAAAATTCGATTTTCCATTTTTTTGTGTTCATCGAAATATTTTTAAGTGTATATAGCATATACGCGGACAAGCATGTTATGCATACACCTGGTTACCGAGCAATGGGACGAACAAAAATCGTGTTAGAGGAAAAGTTAATAGGTGCCCATAAATAGATGACCGTACATGTAGATATGTTTGCTGCACTTTATACTCGAACATACATAACACTAATCTCAATATGGCTATATTGGAGATACATACATACATATGTGTGTATAGTCTGACATCTATGTCTCGTCACGTATGTAGGTGTGTAGATGTATATGATCTGTCTTAATTTCCAACTTTTAGCTAGTGACAGCAACTTTTGGCTAGTTATATAGCTACTATTGAGCGCTCATTCCCAATTGGCACGCTTGCTGTAGCAGGTGTCAACACCATTATTTGAATTAACGAACATACATAGGTTAATAAATAGGTGGCGCGCATGTATTTGTTTGTACTTACCGAGCATGCAGTCATATGATACATTTTTGAACATAAAAAAGCATGCAGTGCGTGCAGCATATAATGATTTGCATACCGTCGGATAAGTAGAAGGTCGAACTACATTTTGTAACAAGCCCCGATAATTTATTCTGCTCGGTATCTGAGCTATAGGTTGAAAACCGATGTTGAACTTGTATGCTATTTTTGATGGTGCACATCTTTTTACTTAAAAAAAACATGTATGGTATTAAATGTAATTAATGATATAAATATCAAAAAAAAACTTGTACAGCATGAGGCAATAATAACCATTAATATACTGACGGGTGGGTAAAAAAAATCCAGCTACACTGTGCAACAAACCCCGCTTTTCTATCACGGCCGGAAACGGAGCAGTAGGGCAAAAACTGAAAAAAATCGAATTTCCAGATTTTTGTGTTCATCGAAATATTTTTAAGTTTATATACCATATACGCGGACAAGCATGCTATGCATACCGCCGGATAGGTAAAGATTCCAGCTACACTATGTAACAAGCCGTACTCTTCTAAAACACCTGGTTACCGATACCAATAGGTACATTTTGTAATAAACCCCGAATATTTATTATGCTCGCTATCGGAGCTACAGGCTGAAAATCGATGTTGAACTTGTATGCTGTTTTTGATGGTGTACTTCTTTTTACTTAAAAAAAGCGTGTATGGTATAAAATGTAAATAATGAAATGCATACCGCCGGTTAGGAAGAGAGTCAAGGTGCAATGTGCAACAAGTCCTATCAAGCCCGGGATCGGAGCTATGGGTGGTAAACCGATTGTGTACTTTTTACAACTTTTCATAAAAAAAAAATAACTTGTACAGTATGAGGGAATAATAACGGTTAATATACCGTCGGGTGGATAAAAAGTCCAGCTATATCGTGCAATGAAATCCGCTTTTCTATCACTCCCGGGAACGGATCAGTAGGGCAAAAACTAAAAAAAATTGATTTTCCTCTTTTTTGTGTTCATCGAAATACTTTTAAGTGTACACCGTCCAGATACACTATGCAACAAACCATACTCTTCTAAAACATTTGGTTACTGAGCAATAGGACGAACAAACATCGTGCGCGAGGAAAAGTTAATAAGCGCTCATGAATAGATGACCATACATGTAGACATGTTTGCTGGACTTTATGCTCGCACATACATAACACTAATCTCAATATGGCTATTTGAACACACATACATATATTTATCTACATACATATGTATGTATAGTCTGACATCTGTATCTCGCAACTTATGTAGGTGCGTAGATGTATATGCTCTGTCTTATCTTCGAACTTTTAGCTAGTTATATAGCTACTATTGGACGTTCATACACAATTTTTTTTTTTTTTTAAACATTAATATTTATTTATTGGATCTACTTCGACTTCGGAAGCCTAACAATAAGTAATAAAATCTTAAACTAAATTAAAACATAAAGCCCATTAGTAGGAATGGGCTGCTGGCTTGACGTTGCTCTTTAGAAGGCTGCTTTGTATCTTCTCCGCAGTCGGGTTTGACTTGTTGCATGGGCCAAGGTGTTAGCCAAAGGGTTCGGATGGTTACGCAGTTTTATTAAGTATTATTTTGCTGCGATTTCAATTTCTTCCTTGATAGTAGGTATATTTAGATCTCTTTGAATATTTTCATTGCGCATGTGCCATGGTGCACCCGTTATTACTCTTAGCGTTTTCGATTGGAGTCTTTGAATTATATCTATATTCGTCGCGCAAGCTGTGCCCCATAACTGGATCCATACATCCATATCGGTTTTATTATTACATTATATAAGAGGACTTTGTTGCTAAGGCTTAGTCCAGACTTCTTGTTTAAAAGCCAATGTAAACTAGCAGATTTGAGTTTAAGCTGCAGCTTTTTAGCTGCAATGTGTCGTCTCCAGGTTAAGCGCCTGTCCAAGTGGATTCCGAGGTATGTAATTTCGTCAGCTTGCGGTATTGATACATTGTTGAGCTTAACAGTAGGACACGTTTTTGACCTTAATGTAAAAGTTATGTGTTTGCACTTGTTTTCATTAACTTTTATACGCCATTTCGCTAGCCATTCTTCAATTTGTTTAAGATGCTGCTGTAACACTTTTGTGGCTGTAATGGCAGATTTATGTCGACTTAGTATAGCAGTATCATCCGCAAATGTTGACGTAATTACTTCGTCACTTGTAGGGATATCTGCGGTAAACAGTATGTACAATACTGGCCCAAGAACAGTGCCCTGCGGAACACCTGCCGTAATCGGACACTCTTCTGTTATGTAATCATTTACTTTTACTGTGAATCGCCTATTGGTTAAGTAGGATTCAAGGATATTGTGGAACGTGTTAGGTAATGATTTTTTAATTTTGTGAATGAGGCCATCAGACCACACTTTGTCAAATGCTTGCGCCACATCAAGAAAAACAGCCGAGCAATACTCTCGCATTTCGAAAGCTTTCCTTATTTCGTTTGTTATACGATTTACTTGTTCAATTGTGCCGTGTTTTTCCCGAAATCCAAATTGATGTGTAGGAATGATATCATTTTGATGGAGAAAAGGAGTAATTTTTGATAGCAGCACTTTTTCGAAAAGTTTTGATAGGCAAGGCAACAGGCTGATTGGTCTATATGATGACGGCAGGGTTGCGTCTTTACCTAGTTTAACTACCATAATTATCTGCGACTTTTTCCAGAGTTGTGGATAATATCCTAGCATCAAAATGGCACTGAAAAGCTTTGCAAGAAAAACGAGAGCAATGCTTGGCAATTCTTTTAGCATTTTTGGTGAGATATGATCGTCTCCTGACACAGATGCTCCGCAAGTAACAGTGTATCTAGGAGCAGTATGGTTGGGTGACAAAGGTGCACTATATGTAGCAGTATTTGGTTGAAATACTGTGCTGAGGTGCTCTGCGAAACTAGACGCCTTCTCTTCATCCGTTCTTGCCCATGAACCATTACGCATTCTCAAAGGTACTTCAGTGCTTACTGGCGGCTTAAGGTTTTTGCTAGCTTTCCATAGAGATTTTTTAGTAGAAACGTTGGGAGACAAAGACGTTATCAGATGTTTGATATTTCTTTCTTCCTCGTATCTTAATGCCTTTTTGAGTTTGTTTTCTGCGAATTTTGCATCGGGAGATCGGCAGGCTTGCCATTCGCGACGCAAACGTCGCTTATTTCGGACCAGTAATTCTATTCCACTATTAGTTATCAATGCCTTTACTTTTGTATTCTGCTCTGGTGTGGCTATAGTTGCTGCTGTTGCTAGTATACTGTTAAATACAAGTAACTCATTTTCAACGTCAGTTCCTCCCTCTATTTGCGGATTGGTCTGTATATGACTGCTAATGTATTTTTTTATATTTAAGCCAGTTAGTTCTTGATATAGTAAGTCGAAAAGCATGCTCACTTTCAATTGGTTGTTCGTTCAATTTAATGATTATTGAGGAATGATCAGAAGATAAGGCAGCACAGGTTTCAGCAAGTACTAAACTCCTATCTACGTTTTTAGTGACTGCAAAGTCAATCAGGTCAGGTAATTTCCTTGAGTCCGTAGGCCAGTAAGTTGGTTGTCTTGGGGAGATAAAATCGTAACTATTTTTTGAACTTATGATCGTGTTATATAACTGACGACCTTTCGGGTTAATTAGCCTCGATCCCCAATGAGTATGCTTCGCACTGTAATCACCTCCAGCTAGGAACCTATCTCCTAGAGTCATACAAAGGTCGCTAAATTGTTTTTCTGTTATTACGAAACGTGGCGGACAGTAAATTGCAGCTAAAGTAAGGTCAACCCCCCTATTTTTAAGGGCGATCGAGGTTGACTGCTACCAATTCGTTGAAAAAGAATTAAGAAAGTTATGCTTTAAACGGTTCCTTATGAGTATAGCTGTGCCACCATGTGCTTTGCCATCTGGGTGATTAGTGTTGTACAGCTTAAACCCAGGGATGCAAAAATTATACTTCTGGGTGAGATGTGTTTCAGATATAAGCATAACATCAATTTCGTGGGTCTGTAAAAATAATTTGAGTGCTAATTTATGCTGGTTTACACCATTAGCATTCCATAAGCAAATCCAGAGTTCACTCATTTTTTGGTCAACAGGGTTTGGAGCATTTGGTTTTGCGCCTTTATTAGGTCTTGAACCATACTTTGCATGGTTGACATAAATTGTGTCATGCACTGGGTTAGATTAAGAATCATGGTCTCAACTCCAGTACTGGATGGGGTGACTGGTGGGGCCTGTACATTGGCTTTTACTACGTTGGCATAGGACATTTGACCAATATTTGAGCTGGGTATGTTGGAAAGGCTCGGAATGGAAGTAGTATATGGGAGCTGGTTCCGTTTGGCTTGTATACCCTGAGAAAGTTTAGATTTTAAATCTTTGTAAACCGGACATCCTCTATAATTAGCGGTGTGATTGCCACCGCAGTTGCTACACTTTTTTTGTGTTACATCCGTTTTATTCAAGGGGCATTTGGTAGAATGGTGAAGATCACCACATGCTACGCAAACGGTACGTAAAGTACAATAGGATTTTGTGTGACCAAATTCATGACAGTTTGTGCATTGCACGGGACCATTACGCTTAAGCGCTTCTTCCATTGTGATTCTTCGGTGTAAAAGGTGTTTTAAACCGTAAATTGGATGCGTTTCGTTTTTCTTAAGTTGAGCTAAGCTTGGCGATAAGAACACTTTAATCATAGGCTGCGGCACTTTATTTCTGTTAATTATGTTAACAACCGCCCTAATTTTAAACCCTTGCTCCTCTAGAGCTTCTTTTATGTCACATGAGTCAACAGTCGCTTCAATTCCCTTAATTACAACAATCAGGCCTTTCGCACTCTTCAACTGGTAAGAGTAGTAATTCTTGTTGTTTGCAGAGAGAAACACAACGACTTCACGTCTTCAGTCTTTTTCACTGTGTACTTGTATTTTTGTCTCGTCTATGTTACCTTTTTTAAGAGATACAATGTGAAAATTGTTGGTACCTATTATCTTAGCTATGTTCGTAACTTGCGAATTGGAGCTGCGCTCCCGCAAGTAGATTGGTGGAGGTTTAGTACTGGCGACTGGGGGGGGGGCAAATCTGTTCCCTTTTAGAGCATTACCATCAGCATCGATAGTGAAGCCAACGGTATTAAACTTCTTGGCATTAATCACTTTTTTGGGAGGACTAGATATCCTCTTTTTGTTTACCACATTTATGTACCGATCAATGCCTGTCTGCACTGCCGACCCTTTTTTCATTTTGGCTGTCTCACCTTGCTCAGTATTAGTCGCCCGCACTGGAGTTGCTGCTGCTGCTGCGCTGCTTGACTGCATAGCTGTTTGTTTTTCTGTTGGGAAGAGAGTTTTTTCACTCTTTGATTTCTCTGTTGTTGCTAAGGTCTGCGTTGGGGCCTTTAGAGTTGAACTGCTTGCCTTTGCACTGCTGTTAGGTGGTGATTTGCTCGCAACAACAGTGAAATCAGCATTTCGCTCTGTCGTCGCAACTGAATACCGACGCTCTTTCTGATTTGAGCGTTGATCGCTCATAACATCTCCGGTTCACTTGTTACTTATCGTTTTCGTTTCTCTGTTTATTTTTTTTTTATTTTGTTTTTTGTTTTTTTATTATATTTATACACAATTGGCACGCTTGCTGTAGCAGGTGTCAGCACCATTATTTGAATTAACGAACATACATAGATAAAAAAAGAGACTGCGTATACAGTCATATGATCCATTTTTTTGTACTTACCCATTTTGATCATTTTTGAACATAAAAAAAGCATGTGCAGTGCGTGCTGCATATAATGATTTGCATACCGTCAGATTGGTAGAAGGTCAAACTACATTTTGTAATGAACCCCGATTGTTTATGTAGCTCGTTATCGGAGCTATAGGTTGAAAACTATGTTGAACTTTTATGCCGCTTTGATGGTGCACTTTCTATTTATTTTGGATATACATACATATATAAGCATGTTAGTCTGGAATCTGTGTCTCGTCAGTTATGTAGGTGTGTAGATATATATGCTCAGTATTGTCTTCCAACTTTTAGCTACTGTTATCGCTACTATTGAGCGCTCATACACAATTGGCACGCTTGCTGTAACAGGTCCCAGCACCATATATGACGCATTTTTTTGTTCTTACCGAAGTTGAACATGAAGGTTAAACTACATTTTGTATAAAAGGCCGATTATTTATTTTGCTCGCTATCGGAGCTTTGGTTTGAAAACCGATGTTGAACTTTATAACGATGAACATACCGTCGGGTAGTTAAAAAGTCCAGCTATACTGCTTAATAAAATTCGCTTTTCTGTCACGTCCAGGAACGGTTCAGTAGTGCAAAAACTGAAAAATTCGATTTTTTTGTGTTCATCGAAATATTTGTAAGTGTATATACCATCTACGCGGACAAGCATATTAAGCATACACCTGGTTGCCGAGCAATGGGACTAACAAACATTCACAATTGGCACGCTTGCTGTAGCACGTGTCAACACCGTTATTTGAATTAACGAACATACAAATAAATAGATGGCGCGCATGTATTTGTTTGTACTTACCGAGCATGCAGTCATATGACACATTTTTGAACATAAAAAAGCAGACAGTACGTGCAGCATATAATGATTTGCATACCGTCGGATGTGCTGGTCGAACTACATTTTGTAGCAAACCCCGATAATATATTTTGCTCGGTATCTGAGCTATAGGTTGAAAACCGATGCTGAACTTGTATGCTCTTTTTGATGATGTATTTCTTATTTACTTAAAAAAACATGTATAGTATGGAATTAAATTAAAGATGCATACCTTCGGATAGGTAGAGATTCAAGGTACAATGTGCAACAAGTCCTTTCAAACCCGTGAATGGAGCTATGGATGGGAAACCGATTGTGCACTTTTCAACACTTTTTTAACAAAAAAAAACAATAATGTGTACAGTATGAGGAAAAACTAACGGGTAATATACCGTCGGGTAGCTAAAAAGTCCAGCTATACTGTGCACCAAACCCCGCTTTTTTATCCTGTCCGGGAACGGAGCAGTAGAACAAAAACTGAAAAAATTCGATTTTCCACATTTTTGTGTTCATCGAAATATATTTAAGTGTATATACCATATACGCGGACAAGCATGCTATGCATACCGCCGAATAGAGTCCAGCTGCACTATTTAACAAACGGTCCTCTTCTAAAACACTTGGTTACTGAGCAATAGGACGAACATACATCGTGTGGGAGGAAATGTTAATAAGCGCCTATAAATAGATGACTATACATGTATATATGTGTGCCGCACTTTATGCTCGCACATACATTACATATATATATCTATATACATATGTATGTATAATCTGACATCTGTGTCTCGTCACTTATGTAGGTGTGTAGATGTATATGCTCTGTCTTAACTTCCAACTTGTAACTAGTGACAGCAACTTTTAGCTAGTGATATCGCTACTATTGAACGCTCATACACAATTGGTACGCTTGCTGTAGTAGGTGTCAACACCATTATTTGAATTAACGAACATACATAGGTAAATAAATAGATGGCGGGCATGCAGTCACATGATGCATATCTTTGTACTTACCGATGTTGATCATTTTTGAATATAAAAAAAGCATGTCCAGTGCGCGCAGCATATAATGATTTGCATAACGTCGGATAAGTAGGAGGTCAAACTACATCTTGTAACAAACCAAGATTATTTATTCAGCGCGGTATCGAAGCTATGGGTTGAAAACCGATGTTGAACTTGTATGCTATTTTTGATGGAGGAAATGTAGATATGTTTGCTGCACTGTATGCTCGCACATACATAACTCTCATATGGCTATTTTGGAGATACATACATACATATGTATGTATAATCTGACATCTGTGTCTCGTCACTTATGTAGGATTGCAGATGTATATCCTCTGTCTTGACTTCCAACTTTTAGCTAGTGCCAGCAACTGTCAGCGAGTGATATCGCTACTATTGACCGCTCATACACAATTGGCTTACTTGTTGCCTACTACAGCACCTGTTCAGCACCATTATTTCAATTCACAATCATACATAGGTAAATAAACAGATGGCGCACATACAGTAATATGATGCATTTTTTTGTACTTACCGATGTTGAGCATCTTTGAATGTAAAAAGTAGTAGGGCAAAAACTGAAAACAAGTCGATTTTCCACATTTTTGTGTTCATTGAAATATTTTTAAGTGTATCTACCCATATACGCGGGAAGCATGTTATGTAGTTGTGTAGATGTATATGCTCTCTTGTTGTAGCAGGTGGCAGCACCAATATTAACGAACATGCAGTCATGTGATGCATTTTTTTGTACTTACCGATGTTGAGCTTTTATGCTGTTTTTGATGGCGCACTTCTTTCTACTTAAAAAAAGCATGTATAGTAGGAAATATAAGCAATGATTTGCATACCGCCGGATAGGTAGAGGTCAAGGTGCAATGTGCAACAAGTCCTACCAAGCCCGGCAACTAGTTATGGGTGGGAAATCGATTGTGTACTCTTTAATACTTTTTTTAACAAAAAAAAAACTTTTACAGTATGATTGAAAAATAACGGTTAATATACCGTCGACTAGGTAAATAGAGCAGCTATAGTATGCGACAAATTCCGCTTTTCAATTACGTTTGGGAACGGATCAGTAGGTCAGAAACTGAAAAAATTCGATTCTCAACCTTTTTGTGTTCATCGAATTATTATAGATGTATATGCTCTGTCTTAACTTCCAACTAGCTAGTGATGTAGCTCCTATTGAACGCTCATACACAATTGGCACGCTTGATGCAGCAAATGTCAGCACCATTATTTGAATTAACGAACATACATAGGCAAATAATAGATGGCCTGCATGCAGTCATATGATGCATTTTTTTGTGCTTACCGCTGTTGAAAATTTTTGAACTTAAAAATAGCATGTGCAGTGCGTGCGGTATATAATGTATTGCATACCGTCAGATAAGTAGAAGGTCAAACTACATACGGTGAACATAGCTAAAAAGTCTAGATATACTGTGCAGAAAAACCCCCTTTTCTATTACGTCCGGGAACGCAGCAGTAGGACAAAAACTGAAAAAATTCGATTTTCCACTTTTTTGTGTTCAACGAAATATTTTTCAGTGTATTCACAATATACTCTGACAAGCATGTTATGCATACCGCCGGATAGGTAAAGAGTCCAGCTGCACTATTCAACAAGCCATCCTCTTCTAAAACACCTAGTTACTGAGCAATAGGACGAAAAAACATCGTGTGGGAGGAAAAGTTAATAGGCGCCCATAAATAGATGACCATACATGTAGATATGTTTGCTGTACTTTATGGTCGCACATACATAACATTAATCTCAATATGGCTATTTGAAGATACATACATACGTATGTATGTACAGTCTGACATCTGTGTCTCGTCACTTATGTGAGTGTGTAGATGTATATGCTCTGTCTTAACATCCAACTAGCTAGTGATGTAGCTACTATTGAATGGACATACACAAGTGCTACGTTTGCTGTAGTCAGCACCTTTATTTGAATTAACGAACATAGATAGGTAAATAAATAGATGGCGTGCATGCAGTCATATGATACATTTTTGAACATAAAAAAGGCATGCAGTGCGTGCAGCATATAATGATTTGCATACCGTGGGATAAGTAGGAGGTCAAACTACATCTTGTAACAAACCAAGATTATTTATTCTGCGCGGTATCGAAGCTATGGGTTGAAAACCGATGTTGAACTTGTATGCTATTTTTGATGGAGGAAATGTAGATATGTTTGCTGCACTGTATGCTCGCACATACATAACACTTATCTCATATGGCTATTTTGGAGATACATACATACATATGTATGTATGTATAATCTGATATCTGTGTCTCTTCACTGATGTAGGAGTGCAGATGTATATCTCTGACTTAAATTCCAACTTTTAGATAGTGACAGCAACTGTACGCGATTGATATCGCAATTATTGACTGGTCACACACAATTGGAACGCTTGCTGCCTGCTACAGCACCTGGTCAGCACCATTATTTCAATTAACAATCATACATAGGCAAATAAATAGATGGCGCGCATGTAGTAATATGATGCATTTTTTTAACTTACCGATGGTGAATATTTTTGAACCTTAAAAAAGCATGTGCATGTGTGCGGCATATAATAATTTACATACCGTCGGTTAAGTAGGAGGTCAAACTCCGCTTTGTCTGTGTCTCATCTGTGTCTCGTCCTTAATGTCAGTGTCTAAACTTCCAAATTTTAGCTAGTGACAGCAACTTTTGGCTAGTGATATACCTACTAGTGAACGCTCATTCACAATTGGCATGCTTGCGGTAGCAGCTGTCACCACCATTATTTGAAATAACGAACATACATAGGTAAATATAGATGGCGCGCATGCAGTCATATGATGCATTTTTTTGTACTTACCGATGTTGAACAATTTTGACAATAAAAAGTAGTAGGGCAAAAACAGAAAAAAACCGATTTTCCGCTATTTTGTGTTCATCGAAATATTTTTAAGTGTATCTACCATATACGCGGAGAAGCATGTTATGTATACCGCCGGAGAGGTAGAGTCCATCTAGACTATGCGATAAACCGTCCTCTTCTAAAACACCAGGTTACCGCGCAATAGGACGAACAAACTTAGTGTGGGAGGAAAAGTTAATAGGCGCCAATAAATAGATTACCATACATGTAGATATGTTAGCACTGATCTCAATGTGGCTATTTTGAAGATACATACATACATTTATCTACATACATATGTATGTATAGTCTGACATCTGTGTCTTGTCACTTATATAGGTGTGTAGATGTATATGCTATGTCTTAACTTCCAACTTGTAACTACTGACAGCAACTTTTAGCAAGTGATATCGGCTTATTGAATGCTCATACACAATTGGCATGAATGCTGTAGCACGTGTCAACACCATTATTTTAATTCACGAACAGACATACGTAAATAAATATATGACGCGCATGCAGTCACCTGGTTACCAAGCAATAGGAAGAACAAACATCGCGTGGGAGGAAAAGTTAATAGGCGCAATAAATAGATTACCATACTTGTAGATATGTTAGCACTGATGTCAATGTGGCTATTTTGAAGATACATACATACATTTAACTACAAACATATGTATGTTGTATCTGTTTCGTCACTTATGTAGGTGTGTAGATTTATATGCTCTGTCTTAACTTCCAACTTTTAGCTAGTGACAGCAACTTTCAACTAGTGATATCGATACTATTGAACGCTCATACACATATGGCACTCTTGTTGTAGCAGGTGTCAGCACCATTATTTACGAACATAAATAGGAGACTAAATAGATGTCGCGCATGCAGTCATGTGATGTATTTTTTGTACTTACCGATGTTGAACATTTTTGAACATAAAAAAAGCATATGCGGTGCGTGCAGCATATAAAGATTTGCATAACGTCGGATAAGTAGAAGGTCGAACTACAGCTTGTAACAAACCAAGATTATTTATTCTGCGCGGTATCGGGGCAAGGGTTGAAAACCGATGTTGAACTTTTATGCTAATTTTGATGGTGTAAATGTAGATATGTTTGCTGCATTGTATGCTCGCACATACATAACACTTATCTCAATATGGCTATTTTGGAGATACATACATACATATGTATGTATAATCTGACAGCTGTGTCTCGTCACTTATGTAGGATTGCAGATGTATATCCTCTGTCTTGACTTCCAACTTTTAGCTAGTGCCAGCAACTGTCAGCGAGTAATATCGCTACTATTAACCGCTCATACACAATTGGCTTGCTTGCTGCCTACTACAGCACCTGGTCAGCACCATTATTTCAAATAACAATCATACATAGGCAAATAAATATGATGCATTTTTTTGCACTTGCCGATGTTGAACATTTTAGAACATAAAAAGTAGTAGGGCAAAAACAGAAAAAAATCGATTTTCCACTTTTTTGTGTTCCGCGAAATATTTTTAAGTGTATCTACCATATACGCGGAGAAGCATGTTATGCATACCGCCGGATAGGTAGGGTCCATATACACTATGCGACAAACCGTACTCTTCTAAAACAGCAGGTTACCGCGCAATAGGACGAACAAACATCGTGTGGAAGGATAAGTTAATAGGCACCAATAAATAGATTACCATACATGTAGATATGTTTGCTGCACTTTATGCTCGCACATACATAACACTGATCTCAATGTGGCTATTTTCAAGATACATACATACATTTATCTACATACATATGTATTTATAGTCTGACATCTGTGTCTTGTCACTTACGTAGGTCTGTAGATGTATATGCTCTGTCTTAACTTCCAACTTGTAGCTAGTGACAGCAACTTTTAGCAAGTGATATCGGCTTATTGAACGCATGCATGCTCGTTAATAGGCGCCAATAAATAGATTACCATACATGTAGATATGTTTGCTGCACTTTATGCTCGCACATACATAACACTAATCTCAATATCGCTATTTTGAAGACACACATACATTTATCTACATACATATGTATGTATACTCTGACATCTGTTTCGTCGCTTGTTTATGCTTTGTCTTAACTTCCTACTTTAAGCTAGTGACTGCAACTGTTAGCTAGTGTTATCGCTACTATTGAAAGCTCATACACAATTGGCACTCTAGCTGTAGCAGGTGTCTGCACATTTATTAGAATTAACGAACATACAGACGTATATAAGTAGATGACGCGCATGTAGTAATATGATGCACTTTTTTGTACTTACCGATGGTGTACATTTTTGAACATGAAAAAAGCATGTGCAATGTGTGCGGCATATAATAATTTACATACCGTCGGTTAAGTAGGAGGTCAAACTCCACTTTGTGTGTGTCTCATACACAATTGGCATGAATGCTGTAGCACGTGTCAGCAACACTATTTGAATTAACGGATATACATACGTAAATAAATAGATGACGCGCATGCTGTCACCTGGTTACCAAGCAATAGGAAGAACATACATCGCGTGGGAGGAAAAGTTAATAGGCGCAATAAATATATTACCATACATGTATATATGTTTGCTGCACTTTATGCTCGCACATACATAACACTAATCTCAATATCGCTATTTTGAAGACACTCTGACATCTGTTTCGTCACTTTGTTTATGCTTTGTCTTAACTTCCTACTTTAAGCTAGTGACTGCAACTTTTAGCAAGTGATATCGGCTTATTGAACGCTCATACACAATTGGCATGCATGCTGGTTAATAGGCGCCAATAAATTGATTAAATAGATTTGAGTTTAGGGAAAAGAAAAAAGTCACACGGTGCCTTGTCGGGTGAATACGGTGCTTGCGGAACAATATTTACGTTGTTTTTGGTCAAATAATCGCGTACAAGATGAGACGTATGAGCAACAATTTTGGAACAAGTCGAGCAGCAATGTCTCATGCCCAAAACATCGTGAATAATGCTATGAGCGGCTCCATTTGATATGTTGAGCTCACTAGCTATTTCTCTTTCAGTCACACGACGTTTTTCCAAAACAATTTTCTTTACTTTTTCGACGTTTTCTTCGTTTATTGACGTTGCTGGACGACGATCATGGGGCAAGTTCTCCAGCGATGTACGGCCGTCCTTGAACTACTTATACCAATCAAAAATACGTGCACGTGATAGGCAAGACTCCTCATATGCCTTCTGCAACATTTTCATTGCGTTCGTCACACTTATTCCATTATAATAACAAAATTTAAAACAAACATCTTTGCTCAACGTTAAATTTCCATAGTAAAATTCGAAAAACACACTCGAGGTTGACTTGTTCATAGTGCCGTAAAAAAAAACCATGATAGATCGCGCTCAAATTTGACATATAAACACATAACAGTCCTGCCAACCTAAGCAAAAAAAAAAAGTATGGCCATATGTTTTGTCCTTGTCAAGTTATGGATAAAGTCTCGTTTATATTTGAGCAGATGGTATATGCCAATACGCGGACAAGCATGTTATATACCGTCGGACGGGTAAAGTCCAGGTACACTATGTAACAAACCGTACTCTTCTAAAACAACTGGTTAGCGAGCAATAGGACGAAAAAACATCGTGTTGGAGGAAAAGCTAATAAGTGCCCATAAATAGATGACCATACATGTAGATATGTTTGCTGCACTGTACGCTCGCACATACATAACACTTATCTCAATATGGCTATTTTAGAGATACATACATACATATTTATGTACAATCTGACATCTGTGTCTCGTCACTTATGTAGGAGTGCAGATGTATATCCTCTGTCTTGACTTCCAATTTTAGCTAGTGCCAGGCAACTGTCAGCGAGTAATATCGCTACTATTGACCGCACAATTTGCTTATAAATAGATGGCGCGCATGTAGTAATAGATGCATTTTTTTGTACTTACCGATGGTGTACATTTTTGAACATAAAAAAAGCATGTGCAATGAGTGCGGCATATAATAATTTACATACCGTCGGTTAAGTAGGAGGTCAAGCTTCACTTTGTGTGTGTCTCATCTGTGTCTCGTCCCTTATGTCGGTGTGTAGATGTATATGCTCTGTCCTAACTTCCCAGCACCATTATTTGAACTAACGAACATACATAGGTAAATAAATAGATGGCGCGCATGCAGTCATATGATGCATTTTTTTGTACTTACCGATGTTGAACATTTTCGAACATAAAAAAAGCATGTGCATTGCGTGCAGGTCAAATAACATCTTGTAACACACTCCGATTATTTATCTTTAACAAAAAAACTTGTACAGTATGAGGGAAAAATAACGGTTAATATACCGTCGGGTAGGTAAAAGCTCCAGCTATACTGTGCAACAAACCCCGCTTTGTTATCACGCCTGGGAACGGAGCAGTGAGGCAAAACCTGAAAAAATTTGATTTTCCACTTATTTGAGGTAATCGAAATATTTTTAAGTGTCTCGTGTGTCTGTGTCTCATCTGTGTCTCGTTTGTGTGTAGATGTATATGCTCTATCTTAACTTCCATGTTTTAGCTAGTGACATCAACTTTTTGATATAGCTACTATTGAACGCTCATATACAATTGGCACGCTTGCTGTAGCAGGTGTCACCACCATTATTTGAAATAACGAACATATTGTACATATATTTCCACTTTTTTGTCTTCATCGAAATATTTTTAAGTGTATCTACCATATACGCGGAGAAGCATGTTGTGCATACCGCCGGATAGGTAGAGTCCATCTACACTATGCGACAAACCGTACTCTATTCAACACTATTCAACAAGCCATCCTCTTCTAAAACACCTAGTTACTGAGCAATAGGACGAAAAAACATCGTGTGGGAGGAAAAGTTAATAGGCGCCCATAAATAGATGACCATACATGTAGATATGTTTGCTGTACTTTATGGTCGCACATACATAACATTAATCTCAATATGGCTATTTGAAGATACATACATACGTATGTATGTACAGTCTGACATCTGTGTCTCGTCACTTATGTGAGTGTGTAGATGTATATGCTCTGTCTTAACATCCAACTAGCTAGTGATATAGCTACTATTGAATGGACATACACAAGTGCTACGTTTGCTGTAGTCAGCACCTTTATTTGAATTAACGAACATAGATAGGTAAATAAATAGATGGCGTGCATGCAGTCATATGATACATTTTTGAACATAAAAAAGGCATGCAGTGCGTGTAGCATATAATGATTTGCATACCGTGGGATAAGTAGGAGGTCAAACTACATCTTGTAACAAACCAAGATTATTTATTCTGCGCGGTATCGAAGCTATGGGTTGAAAACCGATGTTGAACTTGTATGCTATTTTTGATGGAGGAAATGTAGATATGTTTGCTGCACTGTATGCTCGCACATACATAACACTTATCTCATATGGCTATTTTGGAGATACATACATACATATGTATGTATGTATAATCTGACATCTGTGTCTCTTCACTGATGTAGGAGTGCAGATGTATATCTCTGACTTAAATTCCAACTTTTAGATAGTGACAGCAACTGTACGCGATTGATATCGCAATTATTGACTGGTCACACACAATTGGAACGCTTGCTGCCTGCTACAGCACCTGGTCAGCACCATTATTTCAATTAACAATCATACATAGGCAAATAAATAGATGGCGCGCATGTAGTAATATGATGCATTTTTTATCTTACCGATGGTGAATATTTTTGAACCTTAAAAAAGCATGTGCATGTGTGCGGCATATAATAATTTACATACCGTCGGTTAAGTAGGAGGTCAAACTCCGCTTTGTCTGTGTCTCATCTGTGTCTCGTCCTTAATGTCAGTGTCTAAACTTCCAAATTTTAGCTAGTGACAGCAACTTTTGGCTAGTGATATACCTACTAGTGAACGCTCATTCACAATTGGCACGCTTGCGGTAGCAGCTGTCACCACCATTATTTTAAATAACGAACATACATAGGTAAATATAGATGGCGCGCATGCAGTCATATGATGCATTTTTTTGTACTTACCGATGTTGAACAATTTTGACAATAAAAAGTAGTAGGGCAAAAACAGAAAAAAATCGATTTTCCGCTATTTTGTGTTCATCGAAATATTTTTAAGTGTATATACCATATACGCGGAGAAGCATGTTATGTATACCGCCGGAGAGGTAGAGTCCATCTAGACTATGCGACAAACCGTCCTCTTCTAAAACACCAGGTTACCGCGCAATAGGACGAACAAACTTAGTGTGGGAGGAAAAGTTAATAGGCGCCAATAAATAGATTACCATACATGTAGATATGTTAGCACTGATCTCAATGTCGCTATTTTGAAGATACATACATACATTTATCTACATACATATGTATGTATAGTCTGACATCTGTGTCTTGTCACTTATATAGGTGTGTAGATGTATATGCTATGTCTTAACTTCCAACTTGTAACTACTGCCAGCAACTTTTAGCAAGTGATATCGGCTTATTGAATGCTCATACACAATTGGCATGAATGCTGTAGCACGTGTCAACACCATTATTTTAATTAACGAACAGACATACGTAAATAAATATATGACGCGCATGCAGTCACCTGGTTACCAAGCAATAGGAAGAACAAACATCGCGTGGGAGGAAAAGTTAATAGGCGCAATAAATAGATTACCATACTTGATATGTTAGCACTGATCTCAATGTGGCTATTTTGAAGATACATACATACATTTAACTACAAACATATGTATGTTGTATCTGTTTCGTCACTTATGTAGGTGTGTAGATTTATATGCTCTGTCTTAACTTCCAACTTTTAGCTAGTGACAGCAACTTTCAGCTAGTGATATCGATACTATTGAACGCTCATACACATATGGCACTCTTGTTGTAGCAGGTGTCAGCACCATTATTTACGAACATAAATAGGAGACTAAATAGATGTCGCGCATGCAGTCATGTGATGCATTTTTTGTACTTACCGATGTTGAACATTTTTGAACATAAAAAAAAGCAAATGCGGTGCGTGCAGCATATAAAGATTTGCATAACGTCGGATAAGTAGAAGGTCGAACTACGGCTTGTAACAAACCAAGATTATTTATTCTGCGCGGTATCGGGGCAAGGGTTGAAAACCGATGTTGAACTTTTATGCTAATTTTGATGGTGTAAATGTAGATATGTTTGCTGCATTGTATGCTCGCACATACATAACACTTATCTCAATATGGCTATTTTGGAGATACATATATGTATAATCTGACAGCTGTGTCTCGTCACTTATGTAGGATTGCAGATGTATATCCTCTGTCTTGACTTCCAACTTTTAGCTAGTGCCAGCAACTGTCAGCGAGTAATATCGCTACTATTAACCGCTCATACACAATTGGCTTGCTTGCTGCCTACTACAGCACCTGGTCAGCACCATTATTTCAATTAACAATCATACATAGGCAAATAAATATGATGCATTTTTTTGCACTTACCGATGTTGAACATTTTAGAACATAAAAAGTAGTAGGGCACAAACAGAAAAAAATCGATTTTCCACTTTTTTGTGTTCCGCGAAATATTTTTAAGTGTATCTACCATATACGCGGAGAAGCATGTTATGCATACCGCCGGATAGGTAGGGTCCATATACACTATGCGACAAACCGTACTCTTCTAAAACAGCTGGTTACCGCGCAATAGGACGAACAAACATCGTGTGGAAGGATAAGTTAATAGGCACCAATAAATAGATTACCATACATGTAGATATGTTTGCTACACTTTATGCTCGCACATACATAACACTGATCTCAATGTGGCTATTTTCAAGATACATACATACATTTATCTACATACATATGTATTTATAGTCTGACATCTGTGTCTTGTCACTTACGTAGGTCTGTAGATGTATATGCTCTGTCTTAACTTCCAACTTGTAGCTAGTGACAGCAACTTTTAGCAAGTGATATCGGCTTATTGAACGCATGCATGCTCGTTAATAGGCGCCAATAAATAGATTACCATACATGTAGATATGTTTGCTGCACTTTATGCTCGCACATACATAACACTAATCTCAATATCGCTATTTTGAAGACACACATACATTTATCTATATACATATGTATGTATACTCTGACATCTGTTTCGTCCCTTGTTTATGCTTTGTCTTAACTTCCTACTTTAAGCTAGTGACTGCAACTGTTAGCTAGTGTTATCGCTACTATTGAAAGCTCATACACAATTGGCACTCTAGTTGTAGCAGGTGTCTGCACATTTATTAGAATTAACGAACATATAGACGTATATAAGTAGATGACGCGCATGTAGTAATATGATGCACTTTTTTGTACTTACCGATGGTGTACATTTTTGAACATGAAAAAAGCATGTGCAATGTGTGCGGCATATAATAATTTACATACCGTCGGTTAAGTAGGAGGTCAAACTCCACTTTGTGTGTGTCTCATACACAATTGGCATGAATGCTGTAGCACGTGTCAACACCATTATTTTAATTAACGAACAGACATACGTAAATAAATATATGACGCGCATGCAGTCACCTGGTTACCAAGCAATAGGAAGAACAAACATCGCGTGGGAGGAAAAGTTAATAGGCGCAATAAATAGATTACCATACTTGTAGATATGTTAGCACTGATCTCAATGTGGCTATTTTGAAGATACATACATACATTTAACTACAAACATATGTATGTTGTATCTGTTTCGTCACTTATGTAGGTGTGTAGATTTATATGCTCTGTCTTAACTTCCAACTTTTAGCTAGTGACAGCAACTTTCAGCTAGTGATATCGATACTATTGAACGCTCATACACATATGGCACTCTTGTTGTAGCAGGTGTCAGCACCATTATTTACGAACATAAATAGGAGACTAAATAGATGTCGCGCATGCAGTCATGTGATGCATTTTTTGTACTTACCGATGTTGAACATTTTTGAACATAAAAAAAAGCAAATGCGGTGCGTGCAGCATATAAAGATTTGCATAACGTCGGATAAGTAGAAGGTCGAACTACGGCTTGTAACAAACCAAGATTATTTATTCTGCGCGGTATCGGGGCAAGGGTTGAAAACCGATGTTGAACTTTTATGCTAATTTTGATGGTGTAAATGTAGATATGTTTGCTGCATTGTATGCTCGCACATACATAACACTTATCTCAATATGGCTATTTTGGAGATACATATATGTATAATCTGACAGCTGTGTCTCGTCACTTATGTAGGATTGCAGATGTATATCCTCTGTCTTGACTTCCAACTTTTAGCTAGTGCCAGCAACTGTCAGCGAGTAATATCGCTACTATTAACCGCTCATACACAATTGGCTTGCTTGCTGCCTACTACAGCACCTGGTCAGCACCATTATTTCAATTAACAATCATACATAGGCAAATAAATATGATGCATTTTTTTGCACTTACCGATGTTGAACATTTTAGAACATAAAAAGTAGTAGGGCACAAACAGAAAAAAATCGATTTTCCACTTTTTTGTGTTCCGCGAAATATTTTTAAGTGTATCTACCATATACGCGGAGAAGCATGTTATGCATACCGCCGGATAGGTAGGGTCCATATACACTATGCGACAAACCGTACTCTTCTAAAACAGCTGGTTACCGCGCAATAGGACGAACAAACATCGTGTGGAAGGATAAGTTAATAGGCACCAATAAATAGATTACCATACATGTAGATATGTTTGCTACACTTTATGCTCGCACATACATAACACTGATCTCAATGTGGCTATTTTCAAGATACATACATACATTTATCTACATACATATGTATTTATAGTCTGACATCTGTGTCTTGTCACTTACGTAGGTCTGTAGATGTATATGCTCTGTCTTAACTTCCAACTTGTAGCTAGTGACAGCAACTTTTAGCAAGTGATATCGGCTTATTGAACGCATGCATGCTCGTTAATAGGCGCCAATAAATAGATTACCATACATGTAGATATGTTTGCTGCACTTTATGCTCGCACATACATAACACTAATCTCAATATCGCTATTTTGAAGACACACATACATTTATCTATATACATATGTATGTATACTCTGACATCTGTTTCGTCCCTTGTTTATGCTTTGTCTTAACTTCCTACTTTAAGCTAGTGACTGCAACTGTTAGCTAGTGTTATCGCTACTATTGAAAGCTCATACACAATTGGCACTCTAGTTGTAGCAGGTGTCTGCACATTTATTAGAATTAACGAACATATAGACGTATATAAGTAGATGACGCGCATGTAGTAATATGATGCACTTTTTTGTACTTACCGATGGTGTACATTTTTGAACATGAAAAAAGCATGTGCAATGTGTGCGGCATATAATAATTTACATACCGTCGGTTAAGTAGGAGGTCAAACTCCACTTTGTGTGTGTCTCATACACAATTGGCATGAATGCTGTAGCACGTGTCAACACCATTATTTTAATTAACGAACAGACATACGTAAATAAATATATGACGCGCATGCAGTCACCTGGTTACCAAGCAATAGGAAGAACAAACATCGCGTGGGAGGAAAAGTTAATAGGCGCAATAAATAGATTACCATACTTGTAGATATGTTAGCACTGATCTCAATGTGGCTATTTTGAAGATACATACATACATTTAACTACAAACATATGTATGTTGTATCTGTTTCGTCACTTATGTAGGTGTGTAGATTTATATGCTCTGTCTTAACTTCCAACTTTTAGCTAGTGACAGCAACTTTCAGCTAGTGATATCGATACTATTGAACGCTCATACACATATGGCACTCTTGTTGTAGCAGGTGTCAGCACCATTATTTACGAACATAAATAGGAGACTAAATAGATGTCGCGCATGCAGTCATGTGATGCCTTTTTTGTACTTACCGATGTTGAACATTTTTGAACATAAAAAAAAGCATATGCGGTGCGTGCAGCATATAAAGATTTGCATAACGTCGGATAAATAGAAGGTCGAACTACGGCTTGTAACAAACCAAGATTATTTATTCTGCGCGGTATCGGGGCAAGGGTTGAAAAGCGATGTTGAACTTTTATGCTAATTTTGATGGTGTAAATGTAGATATGTTTGCTGCATTGTATGCTCGCACATACATAACACTTATCTCAATATGGCTATTTTGGAGATACATACATACATATGTATGTATAATCTGACAGCTGTGTCTCGTCACTTATGTAGGATTGCAGATGTATATCCTCTGTCTTGACTTCCAACTTTTAGCTAGTGCCAGCAACTGTCAGCGAGTAATATCGCTACTATTAACCGCTCGTACACAATTGGTTTGCTTGCTGCCTACTACAGCACCTGGTCAGCACCATTATTTCAATTAACAATCATACATAGGCAAATAAATATGATGCATTTTTTTGCACTTACCGATGTTGAACATTTTAGAACATAAAAAGTAGTAGGGCACAAACAGAAAAAAATCGATTTTCCACTTTTTTGTGTTCCGCGAAATATTTTTAAGTGTATCTACCATATACGCGGAGAAGCATGTTATGCATACCGCCGGATAGGTAGGGTCCATATACACTATGCGACAAACCGTACTCTTCTAAAACAGCTGGTTACCGCGCAATAGGACGAACAAACATCGTGTGGAAGGATAAGTTAATAGGCACCAATAAATTTATCTACATACATATGTATTTATAGTCTGACATCTGTGTCTTGCCACTTACGTAGGTCTGTAGATGTATATGCTCTGTCTTAACTTCCAACTTGTAGCTAGTGACAGCAACTTTTAGCAAGTGATATCGGCTTATTGAACGCATGCATGCTCGTTAATAGGCGCCAATAAATAGATTACCATACATGTAGATATGTTTGCTGCACTTTATGCTCGCACATACATAACACTAATCTCAATATCGCTATTTTGAAGACACACATACATTTATCTACATACATATGTATGTATACTCTGACATCTGTTTCGTCCCTTGTTTATGCTTTGTCTTAACTTCCTACTTTAAGCTAGTGACTGCAACTGTTAGCTAGTGTTATCGCTACTATTGAAAGCTCATACACAATTGGCACTCTAGTTGTAGCAGGTGTCTGCACATTTATTAGAATTAACGAACATACATACGTATATAAGTACTTACCGATGGTGTACATTTTTGAACATGAAAAAAGCATGTGCAATGTGTGCGGCATATAATAATTTACATACCGTCGGTTAAGTAGGAGGTCAAACTCCACTTTGTGTGTGTCTCATACACAATTGGCATGAATGCTGTAGCACGTGTCAGCACCATTATTTGAATTAACGAACATACATACGTAAATAAATAGATGACGCGCATGCAGTCACCTGGTTACCAAGCAATAGGAAGAACAAACATCGCGTGGGAGGAAAAGTTAATAGGCGCAATAAATAGATTATAATACATGTATATATGTTTGCTGCACTTTATGCTCGCACATACATAACACTAATCTCAATATCGCTATTGACTGCAACTTTTAGCAAGTGATATCGGCTTATTGAACGCTCATACACAATTGGCATGCATGCTGGTTAATAGGCGCCAATAAATAGATTAAATAGATTTGAGTTTAGGGAAAAGAAAAAAGTCACACGGTGCCTTGTCGGGTGAATACGGTGCTTGCGGAACAATATTTACGTTGTTTTTGGTCAAATAATCGCGTACAAGATGAGACGTATGAGCAACAATTTTGGAACAAGTCGAGCAGCAATGTCTCATGCCCAAAACATCGTGATTAATGCTATGAGCGGCTCCATTTGATTTGTTGAGCTCACTAGCTATTTCTCTTTCAGTCACACGACGGTTTTCCAACACAATTTTCTTTACTTTTTCGACGTTTTCTTCGTTTATTGACGTTGCTGGACGACGATCATGGGGCAAGTTCTCCAGCGATGTACGGCCGTCCTTGAACTACTTATACCAATCAAAAATACGTGCACGTGATAGGCAAGACTCCTCATATGCCTTCTGCAACATTTTCATTGCGTTCGTCACACTTATTCCATTATAATAACAAAATTTAAAACAAACATCTTTGCTCAACGTTAAATTTCCATAGTAAAATTCGAAAAACACACTCGAGGTTGACTTGTTCATAGTGCCGTTAAAAAAACCATGATAGATCGCGCTCAAATTTGACATATAAACACATAACAGTCCTGCCAACCTAAGCAAAAAAAAAAGTATGGCCATATGTTTTGTCCTTGTCAAGTTATGGATAAAGTCTCGTTTACGTTGACGTTGCTGGACGACGATCATGGGGCAAGTTCTCCAGCGATGTACGGCCGTCCTTGAACTACTTATACCAATCAAAAATACGTGCACGTGATAGGCAAGACTCCTTATATGTCTTCTGCAACATTTTCATTGCATTGGTCACACTTATTTCATTATAATAACAAAATTTAAAACAAACATCTTTGCTCAACGTTAAGTTTCCATAGTAAAATTCGAAAAACACACTCGAGGTTGACTTGTTCATAGTGCCGTAAAAAAAACCATGATAGATCGCGCTCAAATTTGACATATGAACACATAACAGTTCTGCCAACCTAAGCAAAAAAAAAAGTATGGCCATATGTTTTGTCCTTGTCAAGTTATGGATAAAGTCTCGTTTATATTTGAGCAGATGGTATATGCCAATACGCGGACAAGCATGTTATATACCGTCGGACGGGTAGAGTCCAGGTACACTATGTAACAAACCGTACTCTTCTAAAACAACTGGTTAGCGAGCAATAGGACGAAAAAACATCGTGTTGGAGGAAAAGCTAATAAGTGCCCATAAATAGATGACCATACATGTAGATATGTTTGCTGCACTGTACGCTCGCACATACATAACACTTATCTCAATATGGCTATTTTAGAGATACATACATACATATTTATGTACAATCTGACATCTGTGTCTCGTCACTTATGTAGGAGTGCAGATGTATATCCTCTGTCTTGACTTCCAATTTTAGCTAGTGCCAGGCAACTGTCAGCGAGTAATATCGCTACTATTGACCGCACAATTTGCTTATAAATAGATGGCGCGCATGTAGTAATAGATGCATTTTTTTGTACTTACCGATGGTGTACATTTTTGAACATAAAAAAAGCATGTGCAATGTGTGCGGCATATAATAATTTACATACCGTCGGATAAGTAGGAGGTCAAGCTTCACTTTGTGTGTGTCTCATCTGTGTCTCGTCCCTCATGTCGGTGTGTAGATGTATATGCTCTGTCCTAACTTCCAACTTTTAGCTAGTGACAGCAACTTTTGGCTAGTGATATAGCTACTATTGAACGCTCATACACAATTGGCACGCTTGCTGTAGCAGGTGTCAGCACCATTATTTGAACTAACGAACATACATAGGTAAATAAATAGATGGCGCGCATGCAGTCATATGATGCATTTTTTTGTACTTACCGATGTTGAACATTTTCGAACATAAAAAAAGCATGTGCATTGCGTGCAGCATATAACGATTTGCATACCTTCTGATAATGAGAAGGTCAAACAACATCTTGTAACAAACTCCGATTATTTATCTTTAACAAAAAAACTTGTACAGTATGAGGGAAAAATAACGGTTAATATACCGTCGGGTAGGTAAAAGCTCCAGCTATACTGTGCAACAAACCCCGCTTTGTTATCACGCCTGGGAACGGAGCAGTGAGGCAAAACCTGAAAAAATTTGATTTTCCACTTATTTGAGGTAATCGAAATATTTTTAAGTGTCTCGTGTGTCTGTGTCTCATCTGTGTCTCGTTTGTGTGTAGATGTATATGCTCTATCTTAACTTCCATGTTTTAGCTAGTGACATCAACTTTTTGATATAGCTACTATTGAACGCTCATATACAATTGGCACGCTTGCTGTAGCAGGTGTCACCACCATTATTTGAAATAACGAACATATTGTACATATATTTCCACTTTTTTGTCTTCATCGAAATATTTTTAAGTGTATCTACCATATACGCGGAGAAGCATGTTGTGCATACCGCCGGATAGGTAGAGTCCATCTACACTATGCGACAAACCGTACTCTATTCAACACTATTCAACAAGCCATCCTCTTCTAAAACACCTAGTTACTGAGCAATAGGACGAAAAAACATCGTGTGGGAGGAAAAGTTAATAGGCGCCCATAAATAGATGACCATACATGTAGATATGTTTGCTGTACTTTATGGTCGCACATACATAACATTAATCTCAATATGGCTATTTGAAGATACATACATACGTATGTATGTACAGTCTGACATCTGTGTCTCGTCACTTATGTGAGTGTGTAGATGTATATGCTCTGTCTTAACATCCAACTAGCTAGTGATGTAGCTACTATTGAATGGACATACACAAGTGCTACGTTTGCTGTAGTCAGCACCTTTATTTGAATTAACGAACATAGATAGGTAAATAAATAGATGGCGTGCATGCAGTCATATGATACATTTTTGAACATAAAAAAGGCATGCAGTGCGTGTAGCATATAATGATTTGCATACCGTGGGATAAGTAGGAGGTCAAACTACATCTTGTAACAAACCAAGATTATTTATTCTGCGCGGTATCGAAGCTATGGGTTGAAAACCGATGTTGAACTTGTATGCTATTTTTGATGGAGGAAATGTAGATATGTTTGCTGCACTGTATGCTCGCACATACATAACACTTATCTCATGTGGCTATTTTGGAGATACATACATACATATGTATGTATGTATAATCTGACATCTGTGTCTCTTCACTGATGTAGGAGTGCAGATGTATATCTCTGACTTAAATTCCAACTTTTAGATAGTGACAGCAACTGTACGCGATTGATATCGCAAATATTGACTGGTCACACACAAATGGAACGCTTGCTGCCTGCTACAGCACCTGGTCAGCACCATTATTTCAATTAACAATCATACATAGGCAAATAAATAGATGGCGCGCATGTAGTAATATGATGCATTTTTTTAACTTACCGATGGTGAATATTTGTGAACCTTAAAAAAGCATGTGCATGTGTGCGGCATATAATAATTTACATACCGTCGGTTAAGTAGGAGGTCAAACTCCGCTTTGTCTGTGTCTCATCTGTGTCTCGTCCTTAATGTCAGTGTCTAAACTTCCAAATTTTAGCTAGTGACATCAACTTTTGGCTAGTGATATACCTACTAGTGAACGCTCATTCACAATTGGCACGCTTGCGGTAGCAGCTGTCACCACCATTATTTGAAATAACGAACATACATAGGTAAATATAGATGGCGCGCATGCAGTCATATGATGCATTTTTTTGTACTTACCGATGTTGAACAATTTTGACAATAAAAAGTAGTAGGGCAAAAACAGAAAAAAATCGATTTTCCGCTATTTTGTGTTCATCGAAATATTTTTAAGTGTATATACCATATACGCGGAGAAGCATGTTATGTATACCGCCGGAGAGGTAGAGTCCATCTAGACTATGCGACAAACCGTCCTCTTCTAAAACACCAGGTTACCGCGCAATAGGACGAACAAACTTAGTGTGGGAGGAAAAGTTAATAGGCGCCAATAAATAGATTACCATACATGTAGATATGTTAGCACTGATCTCAATGTGGCTATTTTGAAGATACATACATACATTTATCTACATACATATGTATGTATAGTCTGACATCTGTGTCTTGTCACTTACGTAGGTCTGTAGATGTATATGCTCTGTCTTAACTTCCAACTTGTAGCTAGTGACAGCAACTTTTAGCAAGTGATATCGGCTTATTGAACGCATGCATGCTCGTTAATAGGCGCCAATAAATAGATTACCATACATGTAGATATGTTTGCTGCACTTTATGCTCGCACATACATAACACTAATCTCAATATCGCTATTTTGAAGACACACATACATTTATCTATATACATATGTATGTATACTCTGACATCTGTTTCGTCCCTTGTTTATGCTTTGTCTTAACTTCCTACTTTAAGCTAGTGACTGCAACTGTTAGCTAGTGTTATCGCTACTATTGAAAGCTCATACACAATTGGCACTCTAGTTGTAGCAGGTGTCTGCACATTTATTAGAATTAACGAACATATAGACGTATATAAGTAGATGACGCGCATGTAGTAATATGATGCACTTTTTTGTACTTACCGATGGTGTACATTTTTGAACATGAAAAAAGCATGTGCAATGTGTGCGGCATATAATAATTTACATACCGTCGGTTAAGTAGGAGGTCAAACTCCACTTTGTGTGTGTCTCATACACAATTGGCATGAATGCTGTAGCACGTGTCAACACCATTATTTTAATTAACGAACAGACATACGTAAATAAATATATGACGCGCATGCAGTCACCTGGTTACCAAGCAATAGGAAGAACAAACATCGCGTGGGAGGAAAAGTTAATAGGCGCAATAAATAGATTACCATACTTGTAGATATGTTAGCACTGATCTCAATGTGGCTATTTTGAAGATACATACATACATTTAACTACAAACATATGTATGTTGTATCTGTTTCGTCACTTATGTAGGTGTGTAGATTTATATGCTCTGTCTTAACTTCCAACTTTTAGCTAGTGACAGCAACTTTCAGCTAGTGATATCGATACTATTGAACGCTCATACACATATGGCACTCTTGTTGTAGCAGGTGTCAGCACCATTATTTACGAACATAAATAGGAGACTAAATAGATGTCGCGCATGCAGTCATGTGATGCCTTTTTTGTACTTACCGATGTTGAACATTTTTGAACATAAAAAAAAGCATATGCGGTGCGTGCAGCATATAAAGATTTGCATAACGTCGGATAAGTAGAAGGTCGAACTACGGCTTGTAACAAACCAAGATTATTTATTCTGCGCGGTATCGGGGCAAGGGTTGAAAAGCGATGTTGAACTTTTATGCTAATTTTGATGGTGTAAATGTAGATATGTTTGCTGCATTGTATGCTCGCACATACATAACACTTATCTCAATATGGCTATTTTGGAGATACATACATACATATGTATGTATAATCTGACAGCTGTGTCTCGTCACTTATGTAGGATTGCAGATGTATATCCTCTGTCTTGACTTCCAACTTTTAGCTAGTGCCAGCAACTGTCAGCGAGTAATATCGCTACTATTAACCGCTCGTACACAATTGGTTTGCTTGCTGCCTACTACAGCACCTGGTCAGCACCATTATTTCAATTAACAATCATACATAGGCAAATAAATATGATGCATTTTTTTGCACTTACCGATGTTGAACATTTTAGAACATAAAAAGTAGTAGGGCACAAACAGAAAAAAATCGATTTTCCACTTTTTTGTGTTCCGCGAAATATTTTTAAGTGTATCTACCATATACGCGGAGAAGCATGTTATGCATACCGCCGGATAGGTAGGGTCCATATACACTATGCGACAAACCGTACTCTTCTAAAACAGCTGGTTACCGCGCAATAGGACGAACAAACATCGTGTGGAAGGATAAGTTAATAGCACCAATAAATTTATCTACATACATATGTATTTATAGTCTGACATCTGTGTCTTGCCACTTACGTAGGTCTGTAGATGTATATGCTCTGTCTTAACTTCCAACTTGTAGCTAGTGACAGCAACTTTTAGCAAGTGATATCGGCTTATTGAACGCATGCATGCTCGTTAATAGGCGCCAATAAATAGATTACCATACATGTAGATATGTTTGCTGCACTTTATGCTCGCACATACATAACACTAATCTCAATATCGCTATTTTGAAGACACACATACATTTATCTACATACATATGTATGTATACTCTGACATCTGTTTCGTCCCTTGTTTATGCTTTGTCTTAACTTCCTACTTTAAGCTAGTGACTGCAACTGTTAGCTAGTGTTATCGCTACTATTGAAAGCTCATACACAATTGGCACTCTAGTTGTAGCAGGTGTCTGCACATTTATTAGAATTAACGAACATACATAGGTATATAAGTACTTACCGATGGTGTACATTTTTGAACATGAAAAAAGCATGTGCAATGTATGCGGCATATAATAATTTACATACCGTCGGTTAAGTAGGAGGTCAAACTCCACTTTGTGTGTGTCTCATACACAATTGGCATGAATGCTGTAGCACGTGTCAGCACCATTATTTGAATTAACGAACATACATACGAAAATAAATAGATGACGCGCATGCAGTCACCTGGTTACCAAGCAATAGGAAGAACAAACATCGCGTGGGAGGAAAAGTTAATAGGCGCAATAAATAGATTATAATACATGTATATATGTTTGCTGCACTTTATGCTCGCACATACATAACACTAATCTCAATATCGCTATTGACTGCAACTTTTAGCAAGTGATATCGGCTTATTGAACGCTCATACACAATTGGCATGCATGCTGGTTAATAGGCGCCAATAAATAGATTAAATGATTTGAGTTTAGGGAAAAGAAAAAAGTCACACGGTGCCTTGTCGGGTGAATACGGTGCTTGCGGAACAATATTTACGTTGTTTTTGGTCAAATAATCGCGTACAAGATGAGACGTATGAGCAACAATTTTGGAACAAGTCGAGCAGCAATGTCTCATGCCCAAAACATCGTGATTAATGCTATGAGCGGCTCCATTTGATATGTTGAGCTCACTAGCTATTTCTCTTTCAGTCACACGACGATTTTCCAACACAATTTTCTTTACTTTTTCGACGTTTTCTTCGTTTATTGACGTTGCTGGACGACGATCATGGGGCAAGTTCTCCAGCGATGTACGGCCGTCCTTGAACTACTTATACCAATCAAAAATACGTGCACGTGATAGGCAAGACTCCTCATATGCCTTCTGCAACATTTTCATTGCGTTCGTCACACTTATTCCATTATAATAACAAAATTTAAAACAAACATCTTTGCTCAACGTTAAATTTCCATAGTAAAATTCGAAAAACACACTCGAGGTTGACTTGTTCATAGTGCCGTTAAAAAAACCATGATAGATCGCGCTCAAATTTGACATATAAACACATAACAGTCCTGCCAACCTAAGCAAAAAAAAAAGTATGGCCATATGTTTTGTCCTTGTCAAGTTATGGATAAAGTCTCGTTTACGTTGACGTTGCTGGACGACGATCATGGGGCAAGTTCTCCAGCGATGTACGGCCGTCCTTGAACTACTTATACCAATCAAAAATACGTGCACGTGATAGGCAAGACTCCTTATATGTCTTCTGCAACATTTTCATTGCATTCGTCACACTTATTTCATTATAATAACAAAATTTAAAACAAACATCTTTGCTCAACGTTAAGTTTCCATAGTAAAATTCGAAAAACACACTCGAGGTTGACTTGTTCATAGTGCCGTAAAAAAAACCATGATAGATCGCGCTCAAATTTGACATATGAACACATAACAGTCCTGCCAACCTAAGCAAAAAAAAAAAGTATGGCCATATGTTTTGTCCTTGTCAAGTTATGGATAAAGTCTCGTTTATATTTGAGCAGATGGTATATGCCAATACGCGGACAAGCATGTTATATACCGTCGGACGGGTAGAGTCCAGGTACACTATGTAACAAACCGTACTCTTCTAAAACAACTGGTTAGCGAGCAATAGGACGAAAAAACATCGTGTTGGAGGAAAAGCTAATAAGTGCCCATAAATAGATGACTATACATGTAGATATGTTTGCTGCACTGTACGCTCGCACATACATAACACTTATCTCAATATGGCTATTTTAGAGATACATACATACATATTTATGTACAATCTGACATCTGTGTCTCGTCACTTATGTAGGAGTGCAGATGTATATCCTCTGTCTTGACTTCCAATTTTAGCTAGTGCCAGGCAACTGTCAGCGAGTAATATCGCTACTATTGACCGCACAATTTGCTTATAAATAGATGGCGCGCATGTAGTAATAGATGCATTTTTTTGTACTTACCGATGGTGTACATTTTTGAACATAAAAAAAGCATGTGCAATGTGTGCGGCATATAATAATTTACATACCGTCGGATAAGTAGGAGGTCAAGCTTCACTTTGTGTGTGTCTCATCTGTGTCTCGTCCCTTATGTCGGTGTGTAGATGTATATGCTCTGTCCTAACTTCCAACTTTTAGCTAGTGACAGCAACTTTTGGCTAGTGATATAGCTACTATTGAACGCTCATACACAATTGGCACGCTTGCTGTAGCAGGTGTCAGCACCATTATTTGAACTAACGAACATACATAGGTAAATAAATAGATGGCGCGCATGCAGTCATATGATGCATTTTTTTGTACTTACCGATGTTGAACATTTTCGAACATAAAAAAAGCATGTGCATTGCGTGCAGCATATAACGATTTGCATACCTTCTGATAATGAGAAGGTCAAACAACATCTTGTAACAAACTCCGATTATTTATCTTTAACAAAAAAACTTGTACAGTATGAGGGAAAAATAACGGTTAATATACCGTCGGGTAGGTAAAAGCTCCAGCTATACTGTGCAACAAACCCCTTTTTTATCACGCCTGGGAACGGAGCAGTGAGGCAAAACCTGAAAAAATTTGATTTTCCACTTATTTGAGGTAATCGAAATATTTTTAAGTGTCTCGTGTGTCTGTGTCTCATCTGTGTCTCGTTTGTGTGTAGATGTATATGCTCTATCTAAACTTCCATGTTTTAGCTAGTGACATCAACTTTTTGATATAGCTACTATTGAACGCTCATATACAATTGGCACGCTTGCTGTAGCAGGTGTCACCACCATTATTTGAAATAACGAACATATTGTACATATATTTCCACTTTTTTGTCTTCATCGAAATATTTTGAAGTGTATCTACCATATACGCGGAGAAGCATGTTGTGCATACCGCCGGATAGGTAGAGTCCATCTACACTATGCGACAAACCGTACTCTATTCAACACTATTCAACAAGCCATCCTCTTCTAAAACACCTAGTTACTGAGCAATAAGACGAAAAAACATCGTGTTGGAGGAAAAGCTAATAGGCGCACATAAATACATACATGTAGATATGTTTGTTGCACCTTACACTCGCACATACATAACACTTATCTCAATATGGCTATTATGGAGATACATACATACATATGTATGTGTTGAAGACATGGATGAGGATGACCTCATCATCCTGTAAATAATAAGTTATACCTATAATAAATAAAGAAAAATTTAGCGAGTTAAGCAAGCGCGTTTGTATATGCAAATAAAATTATACGGTTTTCTTAAAATCAAAAAAAATTGTACGGTTTTCTTAAAATAATAAAAAATTATACGGTTTTCTTAAAATTATAAAATTATACGGTTTTTGAAATAATAAATAAAGAGTGGGATTATATCCAAATTTGAAATTAAAATATTTACGTGCGTTTCTTTGAAATTAAAACACGGAATATTTACATGGTGCCGAAACTCGGTTAAAACGAACAAAAACTAGCTATTTCGATATATAAAAAAAAAAAACGAAAAACGAAAATATTGTGTTGTGAAAAACAAAAAAATCGCGAAAAATTTTTCCCGCGCGGTACACATTTCAAAATTGAAATTAAAATTAATACATAAAAAAAATGTATACATACAAAAAAAAAAAATCATATAAAAAGAAATTATAACAATAAAATAGCAATTGCAGTGTGTTATTTGGTATTGATACAAGTAACACGATTTACATATAAAAAATCTATATTTCCATTATTGAGAAAAAATGCGAAATTATATACCGGTAGAACAAAGTTAAAAAAAAATAAATAAAAAGGAATATTACCTGTAAAACATAAAAAATAAGTGAGAAAAAAAAAACGGTGAAAAAAAAATATATATATATATAAATACATAAAAATTAAAAAAAAAAAATTAAATTAAAATTTTGTATACATATACATATATATGAAAAAATATATATATAAATATACAAAAAAACCATAGAACGCTGTGACACGAAACATAAAAAATGTATATATACTCGTATACATGCGTACATACATATAGTGCTGTGTTACAAAATACATACTAAACAAACTTTAAATAGATGATTAAAACAAAAAAAATTTTTCAAAGTGAAAATAAAACAACACAACATATAAAAACACTTACATATTATAAAAATTTTAAATAAAAACTAATATTTATAATAATATATATAAAATAAGTGGCTTCTAAAAAAAAAAAAGAGTTAAAAATAAATGCACATACATATTTACATAAATAAAAAGGTGTAAAAATTAAATAAAATTTTAAATTATATAAAAATTAAATAATTAAAATTAAATAGATTGAAAAGAAAAAATAGTAAACCAAAATCAGAATAAATACTATTTTTGCATGGAAAAAAATTTTTTCACAACACAAATTAAATAAAAAGGTGTAAAAATTAAATAAAATTAAAAATTTTGTTTTTAAAATTAAAACGAAAAAGCAAAACGAGCACGGAACATCAAGCGACTCCAGGAACAACAGCACTACACAGGAGAGAACACTCCCCCGTCCCGTCCCCAGAACAAAGAAAATTGTTTGGTTTGTACTAGTCCGGATGTCTCAGTAAGTCCAACTTTCTCACTCTATTATATATTGGATTAAGTTTAGCGGATTTTGCCAAACGGTGTACATGATACCTCCTCATCATACATATACACCAGATCTCAAAAAATAATAATAATAAAATAAAAAGTTTATTAAGCTTGCGCAAAATCTCAAAATCCGCTAAACAATAAAATTTAACTCATAATATATAATAATACAAGCGGGTCCCAAAGGATTTTCATTTACCGAATATAACAGCGCTCATATATAATATATTACCATTTATATATGAAAAACTCGCGCTTTCCCCATAAAAAGTATATATTTAATACAAAAAAAGAACCGTACAATACAAACATAAAAGCTACCCCCTAAATAAATTAATTATAAATTGTATATATATACTTAAATATATATATATATATAAATATAAATAAATATTTTATATTAAAATTAAATAAAATATCTCACAATGGAGGATAAAATGGAGAAGCCCCAATCACTCCACCCCCTTACAGGACCCCGAACTCGCTCGAAATCCCAGGCAGAAGAAGAGGAATTCTCCCAGCTACACAAAAAATTTCTATATGAGCTCTCCAGGATGGAAAAATTCTGCGGAAAATGGTGGGACATCAGTGAAGAGACTCACTCCGAAGCAGCCCTCAAAATTTTCAAGGACCATCTGGAAAGGCACATGGATCTAGTGGAGGCAGCCAACCAAAACCTACAGATGAGCAACGTGGAGGATGAAAGGACGCGCTCAGCATGTGCAGAGGCCTACGAGAAAACAAATGACAACGCAATGCTCACGAAAATCAGGATAAGTGAGTTACTTGGCCAAATCCAACAAAGTATGGATTCCTCCCATTTAAACACCCCCATCACAAAGATGCCCCCCCCCCCAACACAATCTGACTCACTCAGCTTTCTCAAGGTACCTGCATGTGATACAGAAATCTTCTATGGAGGATACGAAGATTGGCCCTCATTTAGGGACATGTTCACAGCAGTGTACATCAACCACCCCCAATTATCCGAAGTGCAGAAACTATACCACTTGAGACAGAAAACAAGAGGTAAAGCTGCACTCCTCATTAAAAATTACCCTCTCAGTGGCCACAATTTCTCATTAGCACTTAAGGCACGCTACGAAAATAGAAGAATAGTAGTGGATGACCAAATAAAGACGTTGTTCAACATCCAACCTGCCCACACAGAGAACGGAGAGAAGATTCAACAGATCCAGACGGCAATAAATAATTGTCTTTCTACCCTACAGGCAAATGGAGTATCAACAGACAGCTGGGACCCAATGCTTGTCTACCTCTGCTCGTCAAAACTGCCGGACGAGACACTAGCTCTCTGGGAGCAATCACTCAACTCAAGGAAGGAGTTACATCGATGGTCAGAAATGGACCAATTTCTGACAGCTCGGTACGAGGTCGTGGAGCGACTCAGCACATACAGACCCAATAAGCCGAAGATCAGTCAACCCAGCTACCCCCAACGGACACCAGCGGTCCCTCCCCCAAGATTCAATTATCGGAACAAAACCCAATCGTTCCATACTCAAAACAAAAGGCAAGTTTCATGTAAACTATGCCAATCAAACCACTCGATGACAACGTGCGTCAAATTTCGAGAACTGTCCGTCTCAGACCGGAACAAGTTTATTAAAGATAACAACTACTGCAAAAATTGCCTGGCGTACTCGCATTTGGAGAAAGATTGCAAAAGCAATTTTACGTGCGTTTATTGTCAAAGACGTCACCACCCCCTCCTCCATTACACTGCGAACAATCCCACGCCTTACCCACCAAAACCTCAAAGAAACTTCACTACTTCTCAAGTGAAAGTCGAGGAAGAACAGCCCTGCACCTCTAAGCAGGCATCAAAAAACTCAAAGGCAAATGAAAGCGGTAGAACAAAAACTCTATCTCACTATTCGAGTAACAAAGAAAGGACATTGCTTCCCACAGCAAATATTCCCATTCTCCACAAAGGAGAAGTAACTCACATCAGAGCTCTCATTGACCAAGGCTCTCAAAAAACTTTCGTAACATCCCGTATACAAAAGTTACTTGGTCTCCCCACCACAAAAGCCAACTACCAAATTCTTGGCATAGGCGGTAACACAGTCCAAAACTCGAATAGAATATGCTCTATTACGATATGCTCAGCGAATCAATCAATAAAAATCGCGGCTCAAGCGATAATACTGCCTCAATTGACGCACACTCTCCCATCCTTCAAAATAAAAGAATTAGATCTAACAGAATATCTCTCGCTACCCTTAGCAGACCCCAACTGATTTACACCAGCTAGAATAGACATGGTCATTGGTAGCGATATAATCCCAAAAATACTCACCCCAGGCCTTAAAATTAACGTAGGCGGCAGCTTAATAGCCCAAAACACAATATTTGGGTGGATATTAAGTGGACCAGTTGTGGAAGAAATCTCATCATTCTCCACTCAGGTGATTGAAACCCCTTCAGAATCACTAAGAGAATTACTCAAGAAATTCTGGGAACAAGAAGAGGTACCACCGGCCCCCACATACACAGACGATGATGCATATTGTGAAGATCTCTACAAAAAAACCACTCATCGACGAGAAGATGGAGCAAAACTACTAAAGTCCGTATAGTTTTCAAAGCCTCAAAAACCTCGCATTCCGGTCTCTCACTCAATGACGTATTACATACTGGCCCCGTTCTCCAAAATGACTTATTGCTCATTATTCTAAAATGGAGATTATATAAGTATGTATTTAACGGCGACATTGAAAAAATGTACCGCCAAATATACGTCCATAAGGAAGACCAAGACTTCCAAAGCGTTCTATTCCGCAGAACCCCTCATAGTCCGATAGAAGACTTTAAACTAAAAACGGTGACATTTGGTGTCAACTGCGCTCCATACTTGGCAATAAGGACACTCCACCAATTAGCAGAGGACTCTAAGGAGACACACCCCCATGTCTCAACAATATTAATAGGAGAAACATACGTAGATGACATCCTCTCAGGCGGACATAATCTCGACTCAGCCGGCGGATCGATACATCAAGTTATCGAAGTACTCAAGTCAGCCGGATTCCCGTTAAAAAAGATCACAGCAAACCACAAGTCACTGCTGAAAGACATCCCCCCGTCTGATCTTTTAGATGAAGAATTTCTCGAATTCCAAGAGGCAAGTTCTACAAAAACCCTCGGAATAAAATGGAATGCTCTCACTGATACATTTTCGTACTCAGTTGACCCCCCCTTATCCTCAGACACTGCCACGAAACGACAGATCCTCTCATCTGTCGCGAAACTTTTCGACCCGGCAGGGTGGCTATCGTCCATAATGATAGCAGCGAAAACTCTTCTCCAGCAACTATGGATGGAAGGAACAGAATGGGACGAAACCGTGAAGCCGATCTCACTCCACAAATGGAACACCTTCAGGAGAAATCTCGCCGCAATCGAAGAAATAAGGATACCTCGATGGGTGCAATTCAGCCCAAACAGTTCCATTCAGCTACACGGATTCTCAGATGCTTCCGAGAAGGCATTCTGCGCTTGCGTATACATATTTAGGAGTCCAGCAAGGTGAAGCTGCTATTGTACATCCCACTTACTCGCAGCCAAGAGTAAAGTAGCCCCCTTACAAACCGTCTCTCTCCCTAGGCTGGAACTTTGCGGCGCAGTTTTACTAGCAAAATTAGTAAAACAGATCCTATCCTCCCTAAATCTGCCATCTCATGAACTAAATTTGTGGACAGACTCCCCGATTGTATTAGCATGGCTGGAAAAACCCCCATGGACGTGGAAAACATACGAACAATGCTACGTGGCGACATGTCTCCAGCGCTGACAACCCAGCTGATCTAGGTACGCGTGGAGTAAAACCCCAAGAGCTCGTCAACTGTTCACTCTGGTGGAAAGGCCCCGAGTGGTTGACTAGGCCATCCCCACATTGGCCGAAAAGTTCACCAACTCATTTGTCCCTCCCCGAACAGAGACACATAGAAGTACTCCATGCTTTAGAAGATACGGACTTCTTAGACCGTTTCTCCTCCTTCTCAAGAGCCCTTTCATATTAAGATTCTCACAAAAGGCACGAAAACTGCCTCCTCCCAATACTTCTAGCCTCACACAAGCGGAAATAAATCAAGCAAAAACTCGTCTCATCTTATGTACGCAAAGAAGATATTTTGCAAAAACTATTAAAGCGTTAGAAGCAAAATCCCCGGTCGGTAAAAGGGACCCACTGCTTTCCCTCAACCCATTCGTAGATTCGCCAGGCATTCTACGCGCGAATGGACGACTAAGCTATGCGGCTCTCAGTTATAGTGAGCGCCATCCAATTATCGTCCCAGATAACTCTAGATTTTGCGCTCCCCTTTCACACCACAGGAATTGACTTTGCAGGTCCATTTCTTGTGAAAACTTCTATACTCCGTCGTGCATCTCACTCAAAAGCCTATGTATGCGTTTTCATATGCTTCTCCACAAAGGCTATTCATCTCGAAGTGTGCTCCGACTTGACCACCGAATCTTTCAAAGCCGCGTTTACACGTTTCGTCGGCCGCAGAGGCGTCCCACATAAAGTCATGTCCGACAACGGTAAGACGTTTGTAAGAGCACAACGTAGTTTCTCACGTGAATTATCCTCCTTCCTTGCAGAAGCCTCCGAGGATATAGCAAACAAATACGTCATTCACGGATTCACATGGCAATTCATCCCGCCATACGCCCCTCACATGGGCGGACTTTGGGAGACTGCAGTGAAAAGTTTCAAAACTCACTTTACGAAGGTAGCTGGCAGCCAAAAATTTACGTTCGAGGAGTTCACTACGCTCCTTATTCGTATCGAAGCGGTTCTTAACTCCAGACCGCTCTCCCCAATGTCTCAAGATACCGACGACTTAAAAGCTCTGACCCCAGGCCACTTTCTATGTGGAGCTCCCCTACTCTCCATCGCGGAACCGAACTCGGAAGAGCTAACTCTAACGAATAAATGGGAAAAATTGAAAGTGCTCCACCACCAATTCAGTAAACGCTGGAAGTCGGAATATCTCCAAGAGCTCCACAAACGGCATAAATGGAAAGGCCAAGAGCTCAATCTCACTGAAGGAGATCTCGTTGTCATTAAAGACGACCTCCTGCCCCCCAACGAATGGCGTTTAGGACGCGTCATACAACTTCATCCCGCTCCCGACCAAAATATCCGAGTGGCAGATATCCGAACTCAAAACGGAGTCGTTACTCGCAATATCACTAACCTCTGTATATTACCACCCGCTTAGCTTATACGTTTTCAATTTATTCATCCCACACGATCCCACATGCCGCTTTTTCTTATTAACAAATACTGCAACTCTATATTTACAGATCTCAAGGTTTCAGAAAGTGTCGAATTTGTTGCCGCACCCATTCGCTGCGCTTTTGCCGAGCCTTCATAGCGATGACTCCCGAAGAGCGATATGAATCGGCCAAGGTCCATCGCTACTGTTTAAATTGCTTGGCGACCTCGCATACCACGGGATGCTGTGATGGCCCCGACAGTTGCCGCCGCTGCGGCCTAGCTCATCACACAATGCTCCATCGGCCAATACGCGACCTCCCCGAGGGTAAACCAACCCCGAAAAAGGTAACTTTTCAACCGGCTGACACTCGGCGCACCAATCCACCTTCAAGGAAAATGAGGAAAGAGCAAACGTCAACCCGGCGAAATCAAAGAGCTGTTTCCCGCAATGCTCCTGCTGTAAAAAGAAAAATACGCGGGTTGGTGCAGAAAGCGCGAGAAACGCTAAATCAGCTCGAAAACCTCGTCCAAGCATCATCGCCGCAGGCCCGCCGGCATGTTGAAGACATGGATGATGATGACCTCATCATCCTGTAAATAATAAGTTATACCTATAATAAATAAAGAAAAATTTAGCGAGTTAAGCAAGCGCGTTTGTATATGCAAATAAAATTATACGGTTTTCTTAAAATCATAAAAAATTATACGGTTTTCTTAAAATAATAAAAAATTATACGGTTTTCTTAAAATTATAAAATTATACGGTTTTTGAAATAATAAATAAAGAGTGGGAATATATCCAAATTTGAAATTAAAATATTTACGTGCGTTTCTTTGAAATTAAAACACGGAATATTTACAGTATGTATAATCTGGCATCTGTGTCTCGTCACTTATGTAGGAGTGCAGATGTATATCCTCTGTCTCGACTTCCAACTTTTAGCTAGTGCCAGCAACTGTCAGCGAGTGATATCCCCACTATTGACCGCTCATAAACAATTGGCTTGCTTGCTGCCTACTACAGCACCTGGTCAGCACCATTATTTCAATTAACAATCACACATAGGCAAATAAATATCACACAATGCTCCATCGGGCAATACGCGACCTCCCCGAGGGTAAATCAACCCCGAAAAAGGTAACTTTTCAACCGGCTGACACTCGGCGCACCAATCCACCTTCAAGGAAAATGAGGAAAGAGCAAACGTCAACCCGGCGAAATCAAAGAGCTGTTTCCCGCAATGCTCCTGCTGTAAAAAGAAAAATACGCGGGTTGGTGCAGAAAGCGCGAGAAACGCTAAATCAGCTCGAAAACCTCGTCCAAGCATCATCGCCGCAGGCCCGCCGGCATGTTGAAGACATGGAGGATGATGACCTCATCATCCTGTAAATAATAAGTTATACCTATAATAAATAAAGAAAAATTTAGCGAGTTAGGCAAGCGCGTTTGTATATGCAAATAAAATTATACGGTTTTCTTAAAATCATAAAAAATTATACGGTTTTCTTAAAATAATAAAAAATTATACGGTTTTCTTAAAATTATAAAATTATACGGTTTTTGAAATAATAAATAAAGAGTGGGAATATATCCAAATTTGAAATTAAAATATTTACGTGCGTTTCTTTGAAATTAAAACACGGAATATTTACAGTATGTATAATCTGGCATCTGTGTCTCGTCACTTATGTAGGAGTGCAGATGTATATCCTCTGTCTCGACTTCCAACTTTTAGCTAGTGCCAGCAACTGTCAGCGAGTGATATCCCTACTATTGACCGCTCATAAACAATTGGCTTGCTTGCTGCCTACTACAGCACCTGGTCAGCACCATTATTTCAATTAACAATCACACATAGGCAAATAAATAGATGGAGCGCATGTAGTAATATGATGCATTTTTTTGTACATACCGATGGTGAACATTTATGAACATAAAAATAGCATGTGCAATGTGTGCGGCATATAATAATTTACATACCGTCGGTTAAGTAGGAGGTCAAACTTCACTTTGTGTGTGTCTCGTCCCTTATGTAAGTGTGTAGATGTATATGCTCTGTCTTAACTTCCAACTTTTAGCTAGTGACAGCAACTTTTAGCTAGGAGATGTAGAGTCCATCTACACTATGCGACAAACCGTACTGAACTTTCATGCTATTTTCGATGGTGTACTTTTTTTACATAACAGAAAGCTTGTATAGTATGAAACGAAAGTAATGTTATGCATACCGCCGGATAGGTGGAGTCCAGCTACACTATGCAACAAACCGTACTCTTCTAAAACATCTGGTTAGCGAGCACTAGGACGAAAAAACATCGTGTTGGAGGAAAAGTTAATAGGCGCCAATATGGTAAATAGATAACCATGTAGATGTTTGCTGCACTGTATGCTCGCATGTGCGTAACACTAATTTCAATATGGCTATTTCGAAGATTCATGTACATACATACATTTATCTACAGTCTAACATCTGTGTCTCGTCATTTATGCAGGTGTGTAGATGTATATGCTCTGTCTTAACTTCCAACTTTTAGCTAGGACAGCAACTTTAAGCAAGTGATATCGCTACTATTGAACGCTCATACACAATTGGCACGGTTGCTGTAGCAGGTGTCGGCACCGTTATTTGAATTAACCAACATACCTACATAGATAGACAAAGAGATGGCGCGCATGAAGTCATATGATGAATTTTTTTGTAATTACCGATGTTGAACATTTTTGAACTTAAAAAAGCATATGCAGTTCATGCAGCATATAATGATTTGCATACCGTAACAAACCCCGATTATTTAATATGCTCGGTATCGGAGCTATGGGTTGAAAACCGATGTAGAACTTTTATGTTATTTTTGATGGTGTACTTTTTTTTACATAAAAGAAAGCTTGTATAGTATGAAATGAAAGTAATGATATGCATACCGTCGGATAGGTAGAGAGTCAAGGTACAATGTGCAACCAGTCTTATTTTTATATCAAGGCGGGGAACGGAGCTATGGGTGAGAAACTGATTGCGTACTTTTTAACACTTTTTTAACAAAAAAAAACTTGTACAGTATGAGTGAAAAATAACGGTTAATAAACCGTCAGGTAGGTAAAAACTACAGCTATACTGTGCAACAGACCCCCATATACGCGGATACCGCCGGATAGGTAGAGTACCATATATACCATATACGCGGACAAGCCTGTTGTGCATACACTATGCAACAAACCGTACTTTTCTAAAACATCTGGTTAGCGAGCACTAGGATGAAAAAGTATCGTGTTGGAGGAAATGTTAATGGGCACCCATAAATAGATGACCATACATGTAGATATGTTTACTGCACTTTATGCTCGCACATACATAACACTTATCTCAATATGGCTGTTTTGAAGGTACATACATACATATTTATGTATAATCTGACTTCTGTGTCTCGTCCCTTATGTCGGTGTGTAGATGTATATGCTCTAATTTAACTTCCAAGGTTTAGCTAGTAACAGCAACTTTTTGGTATAGCTACTTTTGAACGCTCATATACAATTGGCTCGCTTGCTGTAGCAGGTGTCACCACCATTATTTGAAATAACGAACATACATATGTAAGTAAATAGATGGCGCGCATGCAGTCTTATGATGCATTTTATACTTACAGATGTTGAAAATTTTTGAACTTAAAAATAGTAGGGCAAAAACAGGAAAAAAAATCGATTTTCCACTTATTTGTGTTCATCGAAATATTTTTAATTGTATCTACCATATACGCGGAGAACATGTTATGCATACCGCCGGATAGGTGGAGTCCATCTACACTATTCAACAAACCGTACTCTTCTAAAACACCTGGTTACCGCGCAATAGGACGAACAAACATCGTATGGGAGGAAAACTTATGCTCGCACACACATAGCACTTATCTCAATGTTGATATTTTGAAGATACATACATACATTTATCTACATACATATGTATGTATTGTCTGACGTCTGTGTCTGTTCACTTATGTAGGTGTGTAGATGTATATGCTCTGTCTTGAATTCCAACATTTAGCTAGTGACAGCAACTTTAAGCTAGTGATATCGCTACTATTCAACACTCATACACAATTGGCACGCTTGCTGTAGCACGTGTCAGAACCGTTATTTGATTTAACCAACATACATAGGTAAATATAAATAGAGGGCGCGCATGCAGCCATATGAAGCATTTTTTTATACTCTCCGATGTTGAACATTTTTGAACTTAAAAAGTAGTAGGGCAAAAACTGGAAAAAACGATTTTCCACATATTTGTGTTCATCGAAATATTTTTAATTGTGTCTACCATATACGCGGAGAGCATGTTATGCATACCGCCGGATAGGTAGAGTCCATCTACACTGTGCAAGAAACCGTACTCAACCAAAGCACCTGCTTACCGAGCAATAGGACAAATAAAGAGCGTACGGCAGGAAGAGTTAATAGTAGTAATGTAGATATGTTTGCCGCACTTTATGCTCGTACAAACATAACACTAATCTCAATATGGCTATTTTGAAGATACATACATACATTTATCTACATAAATATGTATGTATAGTCTGATATGCCCATAAATAGATGACCATACATGTAGATATGATTTGCCAATTATATAGAAGTTTATTTCTATATATTTATATAAAAAAATTTAATATTTTATTATTTTTAAATAAAATTTATTTCACCAGAAGTAAACAGTTTGAAAATTAAAATTATAATAATTCAGAAAATGAAAATATTTGAAATTAAAAATTCAGTAACATAAAAATTGAAAAGTTGAAAATTGTACGTTACAATTGTTAAAGTAGATTCGGATACGTAGAGAGTCAAGGTACAATGTGCATTAAGTCCCCATTTTCTGTCAAGCCCGGGAACGGAGCTATGGGTGGGAAACCGATTGTGTACTTTTTAACCCTTTTTTTATCAAAAAAAACTAGTACATTATGAGGAAAAATAACGGTTAATATACCGTCGGGTAGGCAAAAAGTCCAGCTATACTGTGCAACAAACCCCGCTTTTCTCTCACGTCAACGGAGCAGTAGGGCGATAACTGAAAAAATTCGATTTTCCTCTTTTTTGTGTTTATCGAAATATTTTTAAGTGTATATACCATATACGCGGACAAGCATGTTATGCATACCGCCAGATAGGTAAAGAGTCCATATAGACCACGCAACAAACCGTACTCTTCTAAAACATCTGCTTACCGAGCAATAGGACGCAAAAACATCGTGTGGGAGGAAAAGTTAAGAGGCGCCCATAAATAGATGACCATACATGTAGATATGTTTGCCAATTATATAGAAGTTTATTTCTATATATTAATATAAAAAATTTAATATTTTATTCTTTTTAAATAAAATTTATTTCACCAGAAGTAAACAATTTGAAAATGAAAATTATAATAATTCAGTAACATAAAAATTGAAAAGTTGAAAATTGTACGTGACAATTGTTAAAGCACCTAGATTCGAATAGGTAGAGAGTCAATGTACAATGTGCATTAAGTCCCCATTTTCTGTCAAGCCCGGGAACGGAGCTATGGGTGGGAAACCGATTGTGTACTTTTTAATACTTTTAATAAATAAAAAAATTGTACAGTATGAGGGAAAAATAACGGTTAATATACCGCCGGGTGGGCAAAAAGTCCAGCTATACTGTACATTACACCCCGCTTTTCTCTCAAGTCCGGGAGCGGAGCCATAGGGCGATAACTGGAAAAAATCGATTTCCACTTTTTGTGTTCATCGAAATATTTTTAAGTGTATATACCATACACGCGGGCAAGCATGTTATGCATACCACCGGATAGGTAGAGAGTCCAGATAGATCACGCAACAAACCGTACTCTTCTAAAACACCTGGTTACCGAGCAATAGGACGCAAAAACATCGTGTGGGAGGAAAAGTTAATAGGCGCCCATTAATAGATAACCATACATGTAGATATGTTTGCTGCACTTTATGCTCGCACTTACATACATTTACCTTCATACGTATGTATGTACAGTCTGACATCAGTGTCTCTTCACTTATGTAGGTGTGTAGATGTATATGCTCTGTCTTAACTTCCAACTTTTAGATAGTGGCAGCAACTTTAAGCTAGTGATATCGCTCCTATTGAACGCTCATACACAATTGGCACGCTTGCTGTAGCAGGTGTCAGCACTATTATTTGAACTAACGAACATATTTACATAGGCAAATAAATAGGTGGCGCGCATGCAGTCATATGATGCATTTTTTTGTACTTACCGGTGTTGAACATTTGTGAACATAAAAAAAGCATGTGCAGTGCGTTGAGCATATAATGATTTGCATACCGTCGGATAGGTAGAAGGTCAAACTACATTTTGTAACAAACCTCGATTGTTTATTTTACTCGGTATCGGAGCTATAAGTTAAAAACCTTCTTCTTTTTTACTTAAAAAAACATGTATAGTATGAACTGAAAGTAATGACATGTGTAGGAATCTATAAGTGTTAAATAAATTTTATATTAACAATAAAATATTAATGCCAATTATGTAGAAGTTTAATTCTATATATTTATACAAAAAAAATTTAATAATGTAATCTTTTTAAATAAAATTTATTTCACCAGAAGTAAACAGTTAAAATTCAGTAACATAAAAATTGAAAAGTTTAAAATTGTACGTTACAATTGTTAAAGTAGATTCGGATACGTAGAGAGTCAAGGTACAATGTGCATTAAGTCCCCATTTTCTGTCAAGCCCGGGAACGGAGCTATGGGTGGGAAACCGATTGTGTACTTTTTAACCCTTTTTTTATCAAAAAAAACTAGTACATTATGAGGAAAAATAACGGTTAATATACCGTCGGGTAGGCAAAAAGTCCAGCTATACTGTACAACAAACCCCGCTTTTCTCTCACGTCAACGGAGCAGTAGGGCGATAACTGAAAAAATTCGATTTTCCTCTTTTTTGTGTTTATCGAAATATTTTTAAGTGTATATACCATATACGCGGACAAGCATGTTATGCATACCGCCAGATAGGTAAAGAGTCCAGATAGACCACGCAACAAACCGTACTCTTCTAAAACATCTGCTTACCGAGCAATAGGACGCAAAAACATCGTGTGGGAGGAAAAGTTAAGAGGCGCCCATAAATAGATGACCATACATGTAGATATGTTTGCCAATTATATAGAAGTTTATTTCTATATATTAATATAAAAAATTTAATATTTTATTCTTTTTAAATAAAATTTATTTCACCAGAAGTAAACAATTTGAAAATGAAAATTATAATAATTCAGAAAATATTTGAAATTAAAAATTCAGTAACATAAAAATTGAAAAGTTGAAAATTGTACGTGACAATTGTTAAAGCACCTAGATTCGAATAGGTAGAGAGTCAATGTACAATGTGCATTAAGTCCCCATTTTCTGTCAAGCCCGGGAACGGAGCTATGGGTGGGAAACCGATTGTGTACTTTTTAATACTTTTAATAAATAAAAAAATTGTACAGTATGAGGGAAAAATAACGGTTAATATACCGCCGGGTGGGCAAAAAGTCCAGCTATACTGTACATTACACCCCGCTTTTCTCTCAAGTCCGGGAGCGGAGCCATAGGGCGATAACTGGAAAAAATCGATTATCCACTTTTTGTGTTCATCGAAATATTTTTAAGTGTATATACCATACACGCGGGCAAGCATGTTATGCATACCACCGGATAGGTAGAGAGTCCAGATAGATCACGCAACAAACCGTACTCTTCTAAAACACCTGGTTACCGAGCAATAGGACGCAAAAACATCGTGTGGGAGGAAAAGTTAATAGGCGCCCATTAAAAGATAACCATACATGTAGATATGTTTGCTGCACTTTATGCTCGCACTTACATACATTTACCTACATACGTATGTATGTACAGTCTGACATCAGTGTCTCTTCACTTATGTAGGTGTGTAGATGTATATGCTCTGTCTTAACTTCCAACTTTTAGATAGTGGCAGCAACTTTAAGCTAGTGATATCGCTCCTATTGAACGCTCATACACAATTGGCACGCTTGCTGTAGCAGGTGTCAGCACCATTATTTGAACTAACGAACATATTTACATAGGCAAATAAATAGGTGGCGCGCATGCAGTCATATGATGCATTTTTTTGTACTTACCGGTGTTGAACATTTGTGAACATAAAAAAAGCATGTGCAGTGCGTTGAGCATATAATGATTTGCATACCGTCGGATAGGTAGAAGGTCAAACTACATTTTGTAACAAACCTCGATTGTTTATTTTACTCGGTATCGGAGCTATAAGTTAAAAACCTTCTTCTTTTTTACTTAAAAAAACATGTATAGTATGAACTGAAAGTAATGACATGTGTAGGAATCTATAAGTGTTAAATAAATTTTATATTAAAAATAAAATATTAATGCCAATTATATAGAAGTTTAATTCTATATATTTATACAAAAAAAATTTAATAATGTAATCTTTTTAAATAAAATTTATTTCACCAGAAGTAAACAGTTAAAATTCAGTAACATAAAAATTGAAAAGTTGAAAATTGTACGTTACAATTGTTAAAGTAGATTCGGATACGTAGAGAGTCAAGGTACAATGTGCATTAAGTCCCCATTTTCTGTCAAGCCCGGGAACGGAGCTATGGGTGGGAAACCGATTGTGTACTTTTTAACCCTTTTTTTTAACAAAAAAAAACTTGTACAGTATGAGGGAAAAATAACGGTTAATATACCGTCGGGTAGGCAAAAAGTCCACCTATACTGTGGAACAAACCCCGTTTTTTCTCACGTCCGGTAACGGAGAAGTAGGGCGATAACTGAAAAAATTCGATTTTCCACTTTTTTGTGTTCATCGAAATATTTTTATGTGTATATACCATATACGCGGACAAGCATGTTATGCATACCGCCGGATAGGTAAAGAGTCCAGATACACCATGCAACAAACCGTACTCTTCTAAAACACCTGGTTACCGAGCAATATGACGAACAAACATCGTGTGGGAGGAAAAGTTAATAGGCGCCCATAAATAGATGACCATACATGTAGATATGTTTGCCAATTATATAGAAGTTTATTTCTATATAATTATATAAAAAAATTTAATATTTTATTCTTTTTAAATAAAATTTATTTCACCAGAAGTAAACAATTTGAAAATGAAAATTATAATAATTTAGAAAATGAAAATATTTGAAATTAAAAGTTCAGTAACATAAAAATTGAAAAGTTGAATATTGTACGTTGCAATTGTTAAAGTAGATTCGGATAGGTAGAGAGCCAAGGTACAATGTGCATTAAGTCCCCATTTTCTGCCAAGCCCGGGAACGGAGTTATGGGTGAGAAACCGATTGTGTACTTTTTAACCCTTTTCTTATCAAAAAAAAAAACTTGTACAGTATGAGGAAAAAATAACGGTTAATATACCGACGAGTAGGCAAAAAGTCCAGCTGTACTGTGCAACAAACCCCGCTTTTCTCTCACGTCCGGTAACGGAGCAGTAGGGCAATAACTGAAAAAATTCGATTTTCCACTTTTTTGTGTTCATCGAAATATTTTTATGTGTATTATACACGCGGACAAGCATGTTATAAATATCGCCGGATAGGTAAAGAGTCCAGCTTCACCATGCAATAAGCCGTACTCTTCTAAAGCACCTGGTTATCGAGCAATAGAACGAACAAGCATCGTGTGGGAGGAAAAGCTAATAGGCGTCCAAAAATAGATGACCATACATGTAGATATGTTTGCTGCACTTTATGCTCGCACATACATACATTTACTTACATACATATGTATGTACAGTCTGACATCAGTGTCTCTTCACTTATGTAGGTGTGTAGATGTATATGCTCTGTCTTAACTTCAAACTTTTAGCTAGTGGCAGCAACTATCGCTACTTTTGAACGCTCATACACAATTGGCGCGCTTGCTGTAGCAGGTGTCAGCACCATTATTTGAACTAACGAACATATTTACATAGGTAAATAAATAGATGGCGCGCATTTTTTTGTACTTACCGGTGTTGAACATTTGTGAACATAAAAAAAGCATGTGCAGTGCTTGCAGCATATAAAGATTTGCATACCGTCGGATAGGTAGAAGGTCAAACTACATTTTGTAACAAACCTCGATTGAACTGAAAGTAATGACATGTGTAGGAATGTTCTTTAACATTTGTAACTTACAATTTGCAAATATTCAATTTTTATTTTACTGAATTTTTAATTTCAAATATTTTCATTTTCTGAATTATTATATTTTTCATTTTCAAGCAATCAATAAGTGTAAATAAATTTTATATTAAAAATAAAATATTAATGCCAATTATATAGAAGTTTATTTCTATATATTTATATAAAAAAATTTAATATTTTATTTTTTTTTAATAAAATTTATTTCACCAGAAGTAAACAATTTGAAAGTGAAAACTTTAATAATTCAGAATATGAAAATTTTCGAAATTAAAAAATACAGTAACATAAAAATTGAAAAGTTGGAAATTGTTAGTTAGAAATGTTAAAGTAGATTCGGATAGGTACAGGTCAAGGTACAAGATCCCAATTTTCTATCAAGCCGGGGACGGAGCTGTGGGTGGGAAACCGATTGTGTACTTTTTAATACTTAAAAAAAAAACAAAAATTGTACAGTATGAGGGGAAAGAAACGGTTAATATACCGTCGGGTAGGAGAGTCCAGCTATACTGTGCCATAAACCCCGCTTTTCTCTCACGTCCGGGAACAGAGCAATAGGGCGATAACTGAAAAAAATCGATTATCCCCTTTTTTGTGTTCATCGAAATATTATTAAGTGTATATACCATATACGCGGGCAAGCATGTTATACATACCGCCGGATAGGTAAAGGGTCCAGCTACACTATGCAACAAACAGTACTTCTTCTAAAACACCTGGTTACCGAACAAACATCGTGTGGGAGGAAAAGTTAATAGGCGTCCATAATTAGATGACCATACATGTAGATATGTATACTTCACGCTCGTACATACATAACACTAACCTCAATATGGCTATTTTGATGATACATACATACATATGTATGTATAGTCTCATAAGCATACCGTCGGATAGGTAGAGAGTCAAGGTACAATGTGCAGCAAGTCCCCATTTTCTATCAATCCCGGGAACGGAGCTATGGGTGGGAAACCGCTTGTATACTTTTTAACACTTTTTATAACAAAAAAAATAATTTGTACAGTATGAGGGCAAAATAACGTTTAATATACCGCCGGATAGGTAAAGAGCCCAGCTACACTGTGCAACAACCCGTACTCTTCTAAAACACCTGGTTACCGAGCAATAGGACAAATAAAGAGCGTGTGGCAGGAAGAGTTAATAGGCGCCCATAAATAGATGACCATACATGTAGATATGTTTGCTGGACTTTATGCTCGCACATACATAACACAATACTATGGGTATTTTGAAGAAACATACATAAATTTATCTACATACATATGTATGTACATTCTGACATCTGTATCTCGTCACTTTTGAAGGTGTGTAGATGTATATGCTCTGTCTTAACTTCAAACTTTTAGCTAGTGGCAGCAACTTTAAGCTAGTGGTATCGCTACTATTGAACGCTCATACACAATTGGCAGGCTTGCTGTAGCAGGTGTCAGCACCATTATTTGAATTAACGAACACTCATATGTAGGTAAATAAATAGATGGCGCGCATGCAGTCATATGATGCATTTTATTGTACTTACCGGTGTTGAACATTTGTGAACATAAAAAAAAGCATGTGCAGTGCGTTGAGCATATAAAGATTTGCATACCGTCGGATAGGTAGAAGGTCAAACTACATTTTGTAACAAACCTCGATTATTTATTGTGCACGGTATCGGAGCTATAGGCTGAAAACCGATGTTGAACTTTTATGCTATTTTTGATGGTGTACTTCTTTTTTACTTAAAAAAAAACATGTATAGTATGAAATGAAAGTAATGATAGGTGTAGGAATCTACTTTAACATTTGCAAACTTACAATTTTCAACTATTAAATTTTTATGTTACTGAAATTTTAATTTCCAATATTTTCATTTTCTGAATTATTATAATTTTCATTTTGAAGCAATCAATAAGTGTTATATAAATTTTATATTAATAATAAAATATTAATGCCAATTATATAGAAGTTTATTTCTATATATTTATATAAACAAGTTTAATATTTTATTTTTTTTTTTAATAAATTTATTTCACCAGAAATAAACGGAGTTATATTTTGAAAACCGATGTTGAACTTATATGCTATTTTTGATGGTGTACTTCTTTTTTACTTAAAAAAAACATGTGTAGTATGAAATGAAAGTAATGATGAGTGTAGGAATCTACTTTAACATTTGTAACTTACAATTGTCAATTTTTAAATTTTTATGTTACTGAATTTTTAATTTCAATTATTTTCATTTTCTGAATTATTATAATTTTCATTTTCAAGCAATCAATAAGTGTTAAATTAGTTTTATATTAAAAATAAAATATTAAAGCCAATTATATAAGAGTTTATTTATATATATTTATATAAAAAAATTTAATATTCTATTTTTTTTTTAATAAAATTTATTTCACCAGAAGTAAACAATTTGGAAATGAAAACTGAAATAATAAAAAACAGTACCATAAAAATTGAAAAGTTGAAAATTATAAGTTACAAATGTTAAAGTAGATTCGGATAGGTAGAGAGTCAAGGTACAATGTGCAACAAGTCCCCATTTTATATCAAGCCCGGGAACGGAGCTATGGGTGGGAAACCGAATGTTTACTTTTTAACACTTTTTTTTAACAAAAAAACAGCAGTGAGAGGGAAAAATAACGGTTAATATAAAGTAGGAAATCAAAGTAATGATATGCACAGCGTCGTATAGGTAGAGAGTCAAGGTACAATGGGCAAAAAGTCCCAATTTTCTATCAAGTCCGGGAACGGAGCTATGGGTGGGAAACCGATTGTGTACTTTTTAATACTTTTTTTTAATAAAAAAAAAATATGTACAGTATGAGGGAAAAATAACGGTTAATATACCGTCGGGTAGGCAAAAAGTCAAGCTATACCGTGCAACACAGCCCGCTTTGCTCTCACGTCTGGGAACGGAGCAGTAGGGTGATAACTGGTTACCGAACAAACATCGTGTGGGAGGAAAAGTTATTAGGCGCCCATAAATAGATGACCATACATGTAGATATGTTTGCTGGACTTCATGCTCGTACATACATAACACTAATCTCAATATGGCTATTTTGAAGATACATACATACATATACATGTATAGTCTCATAAGCATACCGTCGGATAGGTAGAGAGTCAAGGAACAATGTGCAACAAATCTCCATTTTCTATCAATCCCGGGAACAGAGCTATGGGTTGGAAACCGCTTGTATACTTTTTAACACTTTTTTTAACAAAAAAAAAATTTGTACAGTATGAGGGAAAAGTAATATACTGCCAGATAGGTAAAGCGACCAGCTACACTATGCAAGAAACTGTACTCAACTAAAGCACCTGCTTACCGAGCAATAGGACAAATAAAGAGCGTGCGGCAGGAAGAGTTAATAGTAGTACATGTAGATATGTTTGCTGCACTTTATGCTCGTACAAACATAACACTAATCTCAATATGGCTATTTTGATGATACATACATACATTTATCTACATAAATATGTATGTATAGTCTGATATGCATACCGTTCGTCCATGCCTGTTTACCGAGCAATAAGACGAAAAAACATCGTGTGTTAGGAAAAGTTAATAGGCGCCCATAAATAGATGACCATACATGTAGATATGATTTGCCAATTATATAGAAGTTTATTTTTATATATTTATATTAAAAAATTTAATATTTTATTATTTTTAAATAAATATTATTGCAAATTATTATTGAAAATTAAAATTATAATAATTCAGAAAATGAAAATATTTGAAACTAAAAATTCAGTAACATAAAAATTGAAAAGTTGAAAATTGTACGTTACAATTGTTAAAGTAGATTCGGATACGTAGAGAGTCAGGGTACAATGTGCATTAAGTCCCCATTTTCTGTCAAGCCCGGGAACGGAGCTATGGGTGGGAAACCGATTGTGTACTTTTTAACCCTTTTTTTATCAAAAAAAACTTGTACAGTATGAGGAAAAATAACGGTTAATATACCGTCGGGTAGGCAAAAAGTCCAGCCGTACTGTGCAACAAACCCCGTTTTTCTCTCACGTCAACGGACCAGTAGGGCGATAACTGAAAAAATTCGATTTTCCACTTTTTGTGTTCATCGATATATTTTTAAGTGCGTATACCATATACGCGGACAAGCATGTTATGCATACCGCCAGATAGGTAAAGAGTCCAGATACACCATGCAACAAACCGTACTCTTCTAAAACACCTGGTTACTGAGCAATAGGACGAACAAGCATTGTGTGGGAGGAAAAGTTAATAGGCGCCCATAAATAGATGACCATACATGTAGATATGTTTGCCAATTATATAGAAGTTTATTTCTATATAATTATATAAAAAAATTTAATATTTTATTCTTTTTAAATAAAATTTATTTCACCAGAAGTAAACAATTTGAAAATGAAAATTATAGTAATTCAGAAAATATTTGAAATTAAAAATTCAGTAACATAAAAATTGAAAAGTTGAATATTGTACGTTGCAATTGTTAAAGTAGATTCGGATAGGTAGAGAGCCAAGGTACAATGTGCATTATTTTCCATTTTCTGTCAAGCCCGGGAACGGAGCTATGGGTGGGAAACCGATTGTGTACTTTTTAACCCTTTTTTTTATCAAAAAAAAAAACTTGTACAGTATGAGGGAAAAATAACGGTTAATATACCGTCGGGTAGGCAAAAAGTCCAGCTGTACTGTGCAACAAACCCCGCTTTTCTCTCTCGTCCGGTAACGGAGCAGTAGGGCGATTACTGAAAAAATTCGATTTTCCACTTTTTTGTGTTCATCGGAATATTTTTATGTGTATATACTTTTCACGCGGACTAGCATGTTATACATACCGCCGGATAGGTAAAGAGTCCAGCTACACCATGCAATAAGCCGTACTCTTCTTAAGCACCTGGTTATCGAGCAATGGAACAAACAAACATCGTGTGGGAGGAAAATCTAATAGGCGTCCATAAATAGATGACCCTACATGTAGATATGTTTGCTGCACTTTATGCTCGCACATACATACATTTACCTACATACGTATGTATGTACAGTCTGACATCAGTGTCTCTTCACTTATGTAGGTGTGTAGATGTATATGCTCTGTCTTAACTTTCAACTTTTAGCTAGTGGCAGCAACTTTAAGCTAGTGATATCGCTAATATTGAACGCTCATACACAATTGGCACGCTTGCTGTAGCAGGTGTCAGCACCACTCTTTGCACTAACGAACATATTTACATAGGTAAGTAAATAGATGGCGCGCATTTTTTTGTACTTACCGGTGTTGAACATTTGTGAACATAAAAAAAGCATGTGCAGTGCTTGCAGCATATAAAGATTTGCATACCGTCGGATAGGTAGAAGGTCAAACTACATTTTGTAACAAACCTCGATTGTTTATTTTACTCGGTATCGGAGCTATAAGCTAAAAACCTTCTTCTTTTTTACTTAAAAAAAACATGTATAGTATGAAATGAAAGTAATGATATGTGTAGGAATCTACTTTAACAAATGTAACTAAAAATTTTCAACTTTTCAATTTTAATGGTACAGAATTTTTAATTTCCAATATTTTCATTTTCTGAATTATTATAATTTTCATTTTCAAGCAATCAATAAGTGTTAAATAAATTTTATATTAAAAATAAAATTTTAATGCCAATTATATAGAAGTTTATTTCTATATATTTATATAAATAAAATTTAATAATTTAGTCTTTTTAAATAAAATTTATTTCACCAGAAGTAAACAGTTTGAAAATGAAAATTATAATAATTTAGAAAATGAAAATATTTGAATTAAAAAATTCAGTAACATAAAAATTGAAAAGTTGAAAATTGTAAAATACAATTGTTAAAGTAGATTCGGATAGGTAGGTAGTCAAGGTACAATGTGCATTATTTTCCATTTTCTGTCAAGCCCGGGAACGGAGCTATTGGTGGGAAACCGATTGTGTACTTTTTAACCCTTTTTTTATCAAAAAAAAACTTGTACAGTATGAGGGACAAATAACGTTTAATATACCGTCGGGTAGGCGAAAAGTCCAGCTATACTGTGCAACAAACTGTGTAGATGTATATGCTCTGTCTTAACTTCCAACTTTTAGCTAGTGGCAGCAACGTTAAGCTAGTGATATCGCTACTATTGAACGCTCATACACAATTGGCACGCTTGCTGTAGCAAGTGTCAGCACCATTATTTGAACTAACGAACATAGTTACATAGGTAAGCATATAGATGGCGCGCCTGCAGTTATATGATGCATTTTTTGTACTTACCGGTGTTGAACATTTGTGAACATAAAAAAGCATGTGCAGTGCTTGCAGCATATAAAGATTTGCATACCGTCGGATAGGTAGAAGGTCAAGCTACATTTTGTAACAAACCTCGATTGTTTATTTTACTCGGTATCGGAGCTATAGGTTAAAAACCTTCTTCTATTTTACTTAAAAAAAACATGTATGGTATGAACTGAAAGTAATGACATGTGTAGGAATCTATAAGTGTTAAATAAATTTTATATTAAAAATAAAATATTAATGCCAATTATATAGAAGTTTATTTCTATATATGTATTTATACAAAAAAAATTTAATAATGTAATCTTTTTAAATAAAATTTATTTCACCAGAAGTAAACAGTTAAAATTCAGTAACATAAAAATTGAAAAGTTTAAAATTGTACGTTACAATTGTTAAAGTAGATTCGGATACGTAGAGAGTCAAGGTACAATGTGCATTAAGTCCCCATTTTCTGTCAAGCCCGGGAACGGAGCTATGGGTGGGAAACCGATTGTGTACTTTTTAACCCTTTTTTTTATCAAAAAAAACTAGTACATTATGAGGAAAAATAACGGTTAATATACCGTCGGGTAGGCAAAAAGTCCAGCTATACTGTACAACAAACCCCGCTTTTCTCTCACGTCAACGGAGCAGTAGGGCGATAACTGAAAAAATTCGATTTTCCTCTTTTTTGTGTTTATCGAAATATTTTTAAGTGTATATACCATATACGCGGACAAGCATGTTATGCATACCGCCAGATAGGTAAAGAGTCCAGATAGACCACGCAACAAACCGTACTCTTCTAAAACATCTGCTTACCGAGCAATAGGACGCAAAAACATCGTGTGGGAGGAAAAGTTAAGAGGCGCCCATAAATAGATGACCATACATGTAGATATGTTTGCCAATTATATAGAAGTTTATTTCTATATATTAATATAAAAAATTTAATATTTTATTCTTTTTAAATAAAATTTATTTCACCAGAAGTAAACAATTTGAAAATGAAAATTATAATAATTCAGAAAATATTTGAAATTAAAAATTCAGTAACATAAAAATTGAAAAGTTGAAAATTGTACGTGACAATTGTTAAAGTAGATTCGGATAGGTAGAGAGCCAAGGTACAAAGTGCATTAAGTCCCCATTTTCTGCCAAGCCCGGGAACGGAGTTATGGGTGAGAAACCGATTGTGTACTTTTTAACCCTTTTCTTATCAAAAAAAAAAACTTGTACAGTATGAGGAAAAAATAACGGTTAATATACCGACGAGTAGGCAAAAAGTCCAGCTGTACTGTGCAACAAACCCCGCTTTTCTCTCACGTCCGGTAACGGAGCAGTAGGGCAATAACTGAAAAAATTCGATTTTCCACTTTTTTGTGTTCATCGAAATATTTTTATGTGTATTATACACGCGGACAAGCATGTTGTAAATATCGCCGGATAGGTAAAGAGTCCAGCTTCACCATGCAATAAGCCGTACTCTTCTAAAGCACCTGGTTATCGAGCAATAGGACGCAAAAACATCGTGTGGGAGGAAAAGCTAATAGGCGTCCAAAAATAGATGACCATACATGTAGATATGTTTGCTGCACTTTATGCTCGCACATACATACATTTACTTACATACATATGTATGTACAGTCTGACATCAGTGTCTCTTCACTTATGTAGGTGTGTAGATGTATATGCTCTGTCTTAACTTCAAACTTTTAGCTAGTGGCAGCAACTATCGCTACTATTGAACGCTCATACACAATTGGCACGCTTGCTGTAGCAGGTGTCAGCACCATTATTTGAACTAACGAACATATTTACATAGGTAAATAAATAGATGGCGCGCATTTTTTTGTACTTACCGGTGTTGAACATTTGTGAACATAAAAAAAGCATGTGCAGTGCTTGCAGCATATAAAGATTTGCATACCGTCGGATAGGTAGAAGGTCAAACTACATTTTGTAACAAACCTCGATTGAACTGAAAGTAATGACATGTGTAGGAATGTTCTTTAACATTTGTAACTTACAATTTGCAAATATTCAATTTTTATTTTACTGAATTAATTTCAAATATTTTCATTTTCTGAATTATTATATTTTTCATTTTCAAGCAATCAATAAGTGTAAATAAATTTTATATTAAAAATAAAATATTAATGCCAATTATATAGAAGTTTATTTCTATATATTTATATAAAAAAATTTAATATTTTATTTTTTTTTAATAAAATTTATTTCACCAGAAGTAAACAATTTGAAAGTGAAAACTTTAATAATTCAGAATATGAAAATTTTCGAAATTAAAAAATACAGTAACATAATAATTGAAAAGTTGGAAATTGTTAGTTAGAAATGTTAAAGTAGATTCGGATAGGTACAGGTCAAGGTACAAGATCCCAATTTTCTATCAAGCCGGGGACGGAGCTGTGGGTGGGAAACCGATTGTGTACTTTTTAATACTTAAAAAAAAAACAAAAATTGTACAGTATGAGGGGAAAGAAACGGTTAATATACCGTCGGGTAGGAGAGTCCAGCTATACTGTGCCATAAACCCCGCTTTTCTCTCACGTCCGGGAACAGAGCAATAGGGCGATAACTGAAAAAAATCGATTATCCCCTTTTTTGTGTTCATCGAAATATTATTAAGTGTATATACCATATACGCGGGCAAGCATGTTATACATACCGCCGGATAGGTAAAGGGTCCAGCTACACTATGCAACAAACAGTACTTCTTCTAAAACACCTGGTTACCGAACAAACATCGTGTGGGAGGAAAAGTTAATAGGCGTCCATAATTAGATGACCATACATGTAGATATGTATACTTCACGCTCGTACATACATAACACTAACCTCAATATGGCTATTTTGATGATACATACATACATATGTATGTATAGTCTCATAAGCATACCGTCGGATAGGTAGAGAGTCAAGGTACAATGTGCAGCAAGTCCCCATTTTCTATCAATCCCGGGAACGGAGCTATGGGTGGGAAACCGCTTGTATACTTTTTAACACTTTTTATAACAAAAAAAATAATTTGTACAGTATGAGGGCAAAATAACGTTTAATATACCGCCGGATAGGTAAAGAGCCCAGCTACACTGTGCAACAACCCGTACTCTTCTAAAACACCTGGTTACCGAGCAATAGGACAAATAAAGAGCGTGTGGCAGGAAGAGTTAATAGGCGCCCATAAATAGATGACCATACATGTAGATATGTTTGCTGGACTTTATGCTCGCACATACATAACACAATACTATGGGTATTTTGAAGAAACATACATAAATTTATCTACATACATATGTATGTACATTCTGACATCTGTATCTCGTCACTTTTGAAGGTGTGTAGATGTATATGCTCTGTCTTAACTTCAAACTTTTAGCTAGTGGCAGCAACTTTAAGCTAGTGGTATCGCTACTATTGAACGCTCATACACAATTGGCAGGCTTGCTGTAGCAGGTGTCAGCACCATTATTTGAATTAACGAACACTCATATGTAGGTAAATAAATAGATGGCGCGCATGCAGTCATATGATGCATTTTATTGTACTTACCGGTGTTGAACATTTGTGAACATAAAAAAAAGCATGTGCAGTGCGTTGAGCATATAAAGATTTGCATACCGTCGGATAGGTAGAAGGTCAAACTACATTTTGTAACAAACCTCGATTATTTATTGTGCACGGTATCGGAGCTATAGGCTGAAAACCGATGTTGAACTTTTATGCTATTTTTGATGGTGTACTTCTTTTTTACTTAAAAAAAAACATGTATAGTATGAAATGAAAGTAATGATAGGTGTAGGAATCTACTTTAACATTTGCAAACTTACAATTTTCAACTATTAAATTTTTATGTTACTGAAATTTTAATTTCCAATATTTTCATTTTCTGAATTATTATAATTTTCATTTTGAAGCAATCAATAAGTGTTATATAAATTTTATATTAATAATAAAATATTAATGCCAATTATATAGAAGTTTATTTCTATATATTTATATAAACAAGTTTAATATTTTATTTTTTTTTTTAATAAATTTATTTCACCAGAAATAAACGGAGTTATATTTTGAAAACCGATGTTGAACTTATATGCTATTTTTGATGGTGTACTTCTTTTTTACTTAAAAAAAACATGTGTAGTATGAAATGAAAGTAATGATGAGTGTAGGAATCTACTTTAACATTTGTAACTTACAATTGTCAATTTTTAAATTTTTATGTTACTGAATTTTTAATTTCAATTATTTTCATTTTCTGAATTATTATAATTTTCATTTTCAAGCAATCAATAAGTGTTAAATTAGTTTTATATTAAAAATAAAATATTAAAGCCAATTATATAAGAGTTTATTTATATATATTTATATAAAAAAATTTAATATTCTATTTTTTTTTTAATAAAATTTATTTCACCAGAAGTAAACAATTTGGAAATGAAAACTGAAATAATAAAAAACAGTACCATAAAAATTGAAAAGTTGAAAATTATAAGTTACAAATGTTAAAGTAGATTCGGATAGGTAGAGAGTCAAGGTACAATGTGCAACAAGTCCCCATTTTATATCAAGCCCGGGAACGGAGCTATGGGTGGGAAACCGAATGTTTACTTTTTAACACTTTTTTTTAACAAAAAAACAGCAGTGAGAGGGAAAAATAACGGTTAATATAAAGTAGGAAATCAAAGTAATGATATGCACAGCGTCGTATAGGTAGAGAGTCAAGGTACAATGGGCAAAAAGTCCCAATTTTCTATCAAGTCCGGGAACGGAGCTATGGGTGGGAAACCGATTGTGTACTTTTTAATACTTTTTTTTAATAAAAAAAAAATATGTACAGTATGGGGGAAAAATAACGGTTAATATACCGTCGGGTAGGCAAAAAGTCAAGCTATACCGTGCAACACAGCCCGCTTTGCTCTCACGTCTGGGAACGGAGCAGTAGGGTGATAACTGGTTACCGAACAAACATCGTGTGGGAGGAAAAGTTAATAGGCGCCCATAAATAGATGACCATACATGTAGATATGTTTGCTGGACTTCATGCTCGTACATACATAACACTAATCTCAATATGGCTATTTTGAAGATACATACATACATATACATGTATAGTCTCATAAGCATACCGTCGGATAGGTAGAGAGTCAAGGAACAATGTGCAACAAATCTCCATTTTCTATCAATCCCGGGAACGGAGCTATGGGTTGGAAACCGCTTGTATACTTTTTAACACTTTTTTTAACAAAAAAAAAATTTGTACAGTATGAGGGAAAAGTAATATACTGCCAGATAGGTAAAGCGACCAGCTACACTATGCAAGAAACTGTACTCAACTAAAGCACCTGCTTACCGAGCAATAGGACAAATAAAGAGCGTGCGGCAGGAAGAGTTAATAGTAGTACATGTAGATATGTTTGCTGCACTTTATGCTCGTACAAACATAACACTAATCTCAATATGGCTATTTTGATGATACATACATACATTTATCTACATAAATATGTATGTATAGTCTGATATGCATACCGTTCGTCCATGCCTGTTTACCGAGCAATAAGACGAAAAAACATCGTGTGTTAGGAAAAGTTAATAGGCGCCCATAAATAGATGACCATACATGTAGATATGATTTGCCAATTATATAGAAGTTTATTTCTATATATTTATATTAAAAAATTTAATATTTTATTATTTTTAAATAAATATTATTGCACCAGAAGTAAACAGTTTGAAAATTAAAATTATAATAATTCAGAAAATGAAAATATTTGAAACTAAAAATTCAGTAACATAAAAATTGAAAAGTTGAAAATTGTACGTTACAATTGTTAAATTAGATTCGGATACGTAGAGAGTCAAGGTACAATGTGCATTATTTTCCATTTTCTGTCAAGCCCGGGAACGGAGCTATGGGTGGGAAACCGATTGTGTACTTTTTAACCCTTTTTTTATCAAAAAAAACTTGTACAGTATGAGGAAAAATAACGGTTAATATACCGTCGGGTAGGCAAAAAGTCCAGCCGTACTGTGCAACAAACCCCGTTTTTCTCTCACGTCAACGGACCAGTAGGGCGATAACTGAAAAAATTCGATTTTCCACTTTTTGTGTTCATCGATATATTTTTAAGTGCATATACCATATACGCGGACAAGCATGTTATGCATACCGCCAGATAGGTAAAGAGTCCAGATACACCATGCAACAAACCGTACTCTTCTAAAACACCTGGTTACTGAGCAATAGGACGAACAAGCATTGTGTGGGAGGAAAAGTTAATAGGCGCCCATAAATAGATGACCATACATGTAGATATGTTTGCCAATTATATAGAAGTTTATTTCTATATAATTATATAAAAAAATTTAATATTTTATTCTTTTTAAATAAAATTTATTTCACCAGAAGTAAACAATTTGAAAATGAAAATTATAGTAATTCAGAAAATATTTGAAATTAAAAATTCAGTAACATAAAAATTGAAAAGTTGAATATTGTACGTTGCAATTGTTAAAGTAGATTCGGATAGGTATAGAGCCAAGGTACAATGTGCATTATTTTCCATTTTCTGTCAAGCCCGGGAACGGAGCTATGGGTGGGAAACCGATTGTGTACTTTTTAACCCTTTTTTTTATCAAAAAAAAAAAACTTGTACAGTATGAGGGAAAAATAACGGTTAATATACCGTCGGGTAGGCAAAAAGTCCAGCTGTACTGTGCAACAAACCCCGCTTTTCTCTCTCGTCCGGTAACGGAGCAGTAGGGCGATTACTGAAAAAATTCGATTTTCCACTTTTTTGTGTTCATCGGAATATTTTTATGTGTATATACTTTTCACGCGGACTAGCATGTTATACATACCGCCGGATAGGTAAAGAGTCCAGCTACACCATGCAATAAGCCGTACTCTTCTTAAGCACCTGGTTATCGAGCAATGGAACAAACAAACATCGTGTGGGAGGAAAATCTAATAGGCGTCCATAAATAGATGACCCTACATGTAGATATGTTTGCTGCACTTTATGCTCGCACATACATACATTTACCTACATACGTATGTATGTACAGTCTGACATCAGTGTCTCTTCACTTATGTAGGTGTGTAGATGTATATGCTCTGTCTTAACTTTCAACTTTTAGCTAGTGGCAGCAACTTTAAGCTAGTGATATCGCTAATATTGAACGCTCATACACAATTGGCACGCTTGCTGTAGCAGGTGTCAGCACCACTCTTTGCACTAACGAACATATTTACATAGGTAAGTAAATAGATGGCGCGCATTTTTTTGTACTTACCGGTGTTGAACATTTGTGAACATAAAAAAAGCATGTGCAGTGCTTGCAGCATATAAAGATTTGCATACCGTCGGATAGGTAGAAGGTCAAACTACATTTTGTAACAAACCTCGATTGTTTATTTTACTCGGTATCGGAGCTATAAGCTAAAAACCTTCTTCTTTTTTACTTAAAAAAAACATGTATAGTATGAAATGAAAGTAATGATATGTGTAGGAATCTACTTTAACAAATGTAACTAAAAATTTTCAACTTTTCAATTTTAATGGTACAGAATTTTTAATTTCCAATATTTTCATTTTCTGAATTATTATAATTTTCATTTTCAAGCAATCAATAAGTGTTAAATAAATTTTATATTAAAAATAAAATTTTAATGCCAATTATATAGAAGTTTATTTCTATATATTTATATAAATAAAATTTAATAATTTAGTCTTTTTAAATAAAATTTATTTCACCAGAAGTAAACAGTTTGAAAATGAAAATTATAATAATTTAGAAAATGAAAATATTTGAATTAAAAAATTCAGTAACATAAAAATTGAAAAGTTGAAAATTGTAAAATACAATTGTTAAAGTAGATTCGGATAGGTAGGTAGTCAAGGTACAATGTGCATTATTTTCCATTTTCTGTCAAGCCCGGGAACGGAGCTATTGGTGGGAAACCGATTGTGTACTTTTTAACCCTTTTTTTATCAAAAAAAAACTTGTACAGTATGAGGGACAAATAACGTTTAATATACCGTCGGGTAGGCGAAAAGTCCAGCTATACTGTGCAACAAACCCCGTTTTTCTCTCACGTCCGATAACTGAAAAAATTCGATTTTCCACTTTTTTGTGTTCATCGAAATATTTTTATGTGTATATACTATACAAGCGGACAAGCATGTTATACATACCGCCGGATAGGTAAAGAGTCCAGCTACATCATGCATTAAGCCATACTCTTCTAAAGCACCTGGTTATCGAGCAATAGAACAAACAAACATCGTGTAGGAGGAAAAGCTAATACGCGTCCATAAATAGATGACCATACATGTAGATATGTTTGCTACACTTTATGCTCCCACATACATACATTTACCTACATACGTATGTGTGTACAGTCTGACATCAGTGTCTCTTCACTTATTTAGGTGTGTAGATGTATATGCTCTGTCTTAACTTCCAACTTTTAGCTAGTGGCAGCAACTTTAAGCTAGTGATATCGCTACTATTGAACGCTCATGCACAATTGGCACGCTTGCTGTAGCAGGTGTCAGCACCATTATTTGAAGTAACGAACATATTTACATAGGTAAATAAATAGATGGCGCGCATGCAGTCATATGATGCATTTTTTTGTACTTACCGGTGTTGAACATGTGTGAACATAAAAAAAAGCATGTGCAGTGCGTTGAGCATATAAAGATTTGCATACCGTCGGATAGGTAGAAGGTCAAACTACATTTTGTAACAAACCTCGATTGTTTATTTTACTGGTATCGGAGCTATAAGTTAAAAACCTTCTTCTTTTTACTTAAAAAAACATGTATAGTATGAACTGAAAGTAATGATATGTGTAGGAATCTACTTTAACAAATGTAACTTACAATTTTCAATTTTTAAATTTTTTGTTACAGAACTTTTAATTTCCAATATTTTTATTTTCTGAATTATTATAATTTTCATTTTCAAGCAATCAATAAGTGTTAAATAAATTTTATATTAAAAATAAAATATTAATGCCACTTATATAGAAGTTTATTTCTATATATGTATATGAAAAATTTTAATAATTTAATCTTTTTAAATAAAATTTATTTTACCAGAAGTAAACAGTTTGAAAATGAAAATTATAATAATTCAGAAAATGAAAATAATTGAAATCAAAAATTCAGTAACATAAAAATTGAAAAGTTGAAAATTGTAAGTTATAATTGTTAAAGTAGATTCGGAAAGGTAGAGAGTTAGAATACAATGTGCATTAAGTCCCCATTTTCTGTCAAGCCGGGAACGGAGCTATGGGTGGGAAACCGATTGTGTACTTTTTAACCCTTTTTTATAAAAAAAAATCTTGTACAGTATGAGGGAAAAATAACGGTTAATATACCGTCGGGTAGGCAAAAAGTCCAGCTATACTGTGCAACAAACCCCGATTTTCTCTCACGTCCGGTAACGGAGCAGTAGGGCGATAACTGAAAAAATTCGATTTTCCACTTTTTTGTGTTCATCGAAATATTTTTATGTGTATATACTATACAAGCGGACAAGCATGTTATACATACCGCCGGATAGGTAAAGAGTCCAGCTACACCATGCAATAAGCCGTACAATTCTAAAGGACCTGGTTACCGAGCAATAGAACAAACAAACATCGTGTAGGAGGAAAAGCTAATACGCGTCCATAAATAGATGACCATACATGTAGATATGTTTGCTACACTTTATGCTCGCACATACATACATTTACCTACATACGTATGTATGTACAGTCTGACATCAGTGTCTCTTCACTTATTTAGGTGTGTAGATGTATATGCTCTGTCTTAACTTCCAACTTTTAGCTAGTGGCAGCAACTTTAAGCTAGTGATATCGCTACTATTGAACGCTCATGCACAATTGGCACGCTTACTGTAGAAGGTGTCAGCACCATTATTTGAACTAACGAACATATTTACATAGGTAAATAAATAGATGGCGCGCCTGCAGTCATATGAAGCATTTTTTTGTACTTACCGGTGTTGAACATTTGTGAACATAAAAAAGGCATGTGCAGTGCTTGCAGCATATAAAGATTTACATACCGTCGGATAGATAGAGGGTCAAACTACATTTTGTAACAAACCCCGATTGTTTATTTTATTCGGTATCGGAGCTATAAGTTAAAAACCTTCTTCTTTTTTACTTAAAAAAACATGTATAGTATGAACTGAAAGTAATGATATGTGTAGGAATCTACTTTAACAAATGTAAGTTACAATTTTCAATTTTTAAAATTTTTGTTACAGAAATTTTAATTTCCAATATTTTCATTTTCTGAATTATTATAATTTTCATTTTCAAGCAATCAATAAGTGTTAAATAAATTTTATATTAAAAATAAAATTTTAATGCCAATTATATAGAAGTTTATTTCTATATATTTATATAAATAAAATTTAATAATTTAATCTTTTCAAATAAAATTTATTTCACCAGAAGTAAACAGTTTGAAAATGAAAATTATAATAATTTAGAAAATGAAAATATTTGAAATCAAAAATTCAGTAACATAAAAATTGAAAAGTTGAAAATTGTAAGTTACAATTGTTAAAGTAGATTCGGAAAGGTAGAGAGTTAGAATACAATGTGCATTAAGTCCCCATTTTCTGTCAAGCCGGGAACGGAGCTATGGGTGGAAAACCGATTGTGTACTTTTATCAAAAAAAAAACTTGTACAGTATGAGGGAAAAATAACGGTTAATATACCGTCGGGTAGGCAAAAAGTCCAGCTATACTGTGCAACAAACCCCGTTTTTCTCTCACGTCCGGTAACGGAGCAGTAGGGCGATAACTAAAAAAATTCGATTTTCCACTTTTTTGTGTTCATCGAAATATTTTTAAGTCTATGTACCATATACGCGGACAAGCATGTTATACATACCGCCGGATAGGTACATACATACGTATGTATGTACAGTCTGACATCAGTGTCTCTTCACTTATGTAGGTGTGTAGATGTATATGCTCTGTCTTAACTTCCAACTTTTAGCTAGTGGCAGCAACGTTAAGCTAGTGATATCGCTACTATTGAACGCTCATACACAATTGGCACGCTTGCTGTAGCAAGTGTCAGCACCATTATTTGAACTAACGAACATAGTTACATAGGTAAGCATATAGATGGCGCGCCTGCAGTTATATGATGCATTTTTTGTACTTACCGGTGTTGAACATTTGTGAACATAAAAAAGCATGTGCAGTGCTTGCAGCATATAAAGATTTGCATACCGTCGGATAGGTAGAAGGTCAAGCTACATTTTGTAACAAACCCCGATTGTTTATTTTACTCGGTATCGGAGCTATAAGTTAAAAACCTTCTTCTATTTTACTTAAAAAAAACATGTATAGTATGAACTGAAAGTAATGACATGTGTAGGAATCTATAAGTGTTAAATAAATTTTATATTAAAAATAAAATATTAATGCCAATTATATAGAAGTTTATTTCTATATATGTATTTATACAAAAAAAATTTAATAATGTAATCTTTTTAAATAAAATTTATTTCACCAGAAGTAAACAGTTAAAATTCTGTAACATAAAAATTGAAAAGTTGAAAATTGTAAAATACAATTGTTAAAGTAGATTCGGATTGGTAGAGAGTCAAGGTACAATGGGCATTAAGTCCCCATTTTCTGTCAAGCCCGGGAACGGAGCTATGGGTGGGAAACCGATTGTGTACTTTTTAACCCTTTCCTTATCAAAAAAAAAAACTTGTACAGTATGAGGAAAAAATAACGGTAATTATACCGACGAGTAGGCAAAAAGTCCAGCTGTACTGTGCAACAAACCCCACATTTCTCTCACGTCCGGTAACGGAGCAGTAGGGCAATAACTGAAAAAATTCGATTTTCCACTTTTTTGTGTTCATCGAAATATTTTTATGTGTATATACTATGCACGCGGACAAGCATGTTATACATACCGCCGGATAGGTAAAGAGTCCAGCTATACCATGCAATAAGCCGTACTCTTCTAAAGCACCTGGTTATCGAGCAATCGAACGAACAAACATCATGTGGGAGGAAAAGCTAATAGGCGTCCATAAATAGATGACCATACATGTAGATATGTTTGCTGCACTTTATGCTCGCACATACATATATTTACCTACATACGTATGTATGTACAGTCTGACATCAGTGTCTCTTCACTTATGTAGGTGTGTAGATGTATTGTATATGCTCTGTCTTAACTTCCAACATTTAGCTAGTGGCAGCAACTTTAAGCTAGTGATATCGCTACTATTGAACGCTCATACACAATTGCACGCTTGCTGTAGCAGGTGTCAGCACCATTATTTTAACTAACTAACATATTTACATAGGTAAGTAAATAGATGGCGCGCCTGCATTTATATGATGCATTTTTTTGTACTTACCGGTGTTGAACATTTGTGAACATAAAAAAGCATGTGCAGTGCTTGCAGCATATAAAGATTTGCATACCGTCGGATAGGTAGAAGGTCAAACTACATTTTGTAACAAACCTCGATTGTTTATTTTACTCGGTATCGGAGCTATAAGTTAAAAACCTTCTTCTTTTTTACTTAAAAAAACATGTATAGTATAAACTGAAAGTAATGATATGTGTAGGAATCTACTTATCAAATGTAACTTAAAATTTTCAACTTTTCAATTTTAATGTTACAGAATTATTAATTTCCAATATTTTCATTTTCTGAATTATTATAATTTTCATTTTCAAGCAATCAATAAGTGTTAAATAAATTTTATATTAAAAATAAAATATTAATGCCAATTATATAGAAGTTTATTTCTATATATTTATACAAAAAAAAATTTAATATTATATTCTTTTTAAATAAAATTTATTTCACCAGAAGTAAACAGTTAAAATTCAGTAACATAAAAATTGAAAAGTTTAAAATTGTGCGTTGCAATTGTTAAAGTAGATTCGGATAGGTAGAGAGTCAAGCTACAAGGTGCATTAAATCTCCAATTTCTGTCAAGCCCGGGAACGGAGTTATGGGTGGGAAACCGATTGTGTACTTTTTAGCACTTTTTTTATAAAAAAAAAATTTGTACAGTATGAGGGGAAAATAACGGTTAATATACCGTCGGGTAGGCAAAAAGTCCAGCTATACTGTGCAACAAACCCCGCTTTTCGCTCACGTCCGGTAACGGAGCAGTAGGGCGATAACTGAAAAAATTCGATTTTCCACTTTTTTGTGTTCATCGAAATATTTTTAAGTGTATATACCATATACGCGGACAAGCATGTTATGCATACCGCCGGATAGGTAAAGAGTCCAGATAGACCACGCAACAAACCGTACTCATCTAAAACACCTGGTTAACGAGCAATAGGACGAACAAACATCGTGTGAGAGGAAAAGTTAATAGGCGCCCATAAATAGATGACCATACATGTAGATATGTTTGCCAATTATAAAGAAGTTTATTTCTATATATTTATATAAAAAAATTTTAATATTTTATTCTTTTTAAATTAAATTTATTTCACCAGAAGTAAACAATTTGAAAATGAAAATTATAATAATTCAGAAAATGAAAATATTTGAAATTAAAAATTCAGTAACATAAAAATTGAAAAGTTGAAAATTGTACGTTGCAATTATTTAAGTAGATTCGGATAGGTAGAGAGTCAAGGTACTTTAAATCTCCATTTTCTGTCAACCCCGGGAACGGAGTTATGGGCGGGAAACCGATTGTGTACTTTTTAATACTTTTTTTATAAAAAAAAAACTTGTACAGTATGAGGAAAAAATAACGGTTAATATACCGACGAGTAGGCAAAAAGTCCAGCTGTACTGTGCAACAAACCCCGCATTTCTCTCACGTCCGGTAAAGGAGCAGGTGGGCGATAACTGAAAAAATTCGATTTTCCACTTTTTTGTGTTCATCGAAATATTTTTATGTGTATATACTATACACGCGGACAAACATGTTATACATACAGCTGGATAGGTAAAGAGTCCAGCTACACTATGCAACAAACCGTACTCTTCTAAAACACCTGGTTATCGAGCAATAGAACGAACAAACATCGTGTGGGAGGAAAAGCTAATAGGCGTCTATAAATAGATGACCATACATGTAGATATGTTTGCTGCACTTTATGCTCGCACATACATACATTTCCCTACATACGTATGTATATACAGTCTGACATCAGTGTCTCTTCACTTATGTAGGTGTGTAGATGTATATGCTCTGTCTTAACTTCCAACTTTTAGCTAGTGGCAGCAACTTTAAGCTAGTGATATCGCTACTATTGAACGCTCATGCACAATTGGCACGCTTGCTGTAGCAGGTGTCAGCACCATTATTCGAACTAACGAACATTTTTACAAAGGTATATAATTAGATGGCGCGCATGCAGTCATATGATGCATTTTTTTGTACTTACCGGTGTTGAACATTTTTGAACATAAAAAAAATATGTGCAGTGCGTGCAGCATATAATGATTTGTATACCTTCGGATAGGTAAAAGGTCAAACAACATTTTGTAACAAACCCCGATTGTTTATTTTACTCGGTTTGGGAGCTATAATTTGAAAACCTTCTTCTTTTTTACTTAAAAAAAACATGTGTAGTATGAACTGCAAGTATTGATATGTGTAGGAATCTACTTTAACAAATGTAACTTACAATTTTCAATTTTTAAATTTTTTGTTACAGAATTTTTAATTTCCAATATTTTCATTTTCTGAATTATTATAACTTTCATTTTCAAGCAATCAATAATTGTTAAATAAATTTTATATTAAAAATAAAATATTAATGCCAATTATATAGAAGTTTATTTCTATATATTTATATAAAAAAATTTAATAATTTAATATTTTTAAATAAAATTTATTTCACCAGAAGTAAACAGTTTGAAAATTAAAATTATAATAATTCAGAAAATGAAAATATTTGAAATCAAAAATTCAGTAACATAAAATTTGAAAAGTTGAAAATTGTAAAATACAATTGTTAAAGTAGATTCGGATAGGTAGAGAGTCAAGATACAATGTGCATTAAATCTCCATTTTCTGTCAAGCCCGGGAACGGAGCTATGGGTGGGAAACCGATTGTGTACTTTTTAACCCTTTCCTTATCAAAAAAAAACTTGTACAGTATGAGGGAAAAATAACGGTTAATATACCGTCGGGTAGGCAAAAAGTCCAGCTGTACTGTGCAACAAACCCCGCTTTTCTCTCTCGTCCGGTAACGGAGCAGTAGGGCGATTACTGAAAAAATTCGATTTTCCACTTTTTTGTGTTCATCGGAATATTTTTATGTGTATATACTTTTCACGCGGACTAGCATGTTATACATACCGCCGGATAGGTAAAGAGTCCAGCTACACCATGCAATAAGCCGTACTCTTCTTAAGCACCTGGTTATCGAGCAATGGAACAAACAAACATCGTGTGGGAGGAAAATCTAATAGGCGTCCATAAATAGATGACCCTACATGTAGATATGTTTGCTGCACTTTATGCTCGCACATACATACATTTACCTACATACGTATGTATGTACAGTCTGACATCAGTGTCTCTTCACTTATGTAGGTGTGTAGATGTATATGCTCTGTCTTAACTTTCAACTTTTAGCTAGTGGCAGCAACTTTAAGCTAGTGATATCGCTAATATTGAACGCTCATACACAATTGGCACGCTTGCTGTAGCAGGTGTCAGCACCACTCTTTGCACTAACGAACATATTTACATAGGTAAGTAAATAGATGGCGACCATTTTTTTGTACTTACCGGTGTTGAACATTTGTGAACATAAAAAAAGCATGTGCAGTGCTTGCAGCATATAAAGATTTGCATACCGTCGGATAGGTAGAAGGTCAAACTACATTTTGTAACAAACCTCGATTGTTTATTTTACTCGGTATCGGAGCTATAAGCTAAAAACCTTCTTCTTTTTTACTTAAAAAAAACATGTATAGTATGAAATGAAAGTAATGATATGTGTAGGAATCTACTTTAACAAATGTAACTTAAAATTTTCAACTTTTCAATTTTAATGGTACAGAATTTTTAATTTCCAATATTTTCATTTTCTGAATTATTATAATTTTCATTTTCAAGCAATCAATAAGTGTTAAATAAATTTTATATTAAAAATAAAATTTTAATGCCAATTATATAGAAGTTTATTTCTATATATTTATATAAATAAAATTTAATAATTTAGTCTTTTTAAATAAAATTTATTTCACCAGAAGTAAACAGTTTGAAAATGAAAATTATAATAATTTAGAAAATGAAAATATTTGAATTAAAAAATTCAGTAACATAAAAATTGAAAAGTTGAAAATTGTAAAATACAATTGTTAAAGTAGATTCGGATAGGTAGGTAGTCAAGGTACAATGTGCATTATTTTCCATTTTCTGTCAAGCCCGGGAACGGAGCTATTGGTGGGAAACCGATTGTGTACTTTTTAACCCTTTTTTTATCAAAAAAAAAACTTGTACAGTATGAGGGACAAATAACGTTTAATATACCGTCGGGTAGGCGAAAAGTCCAGCTATACTGTGCAACAAACCCCGTTTTTCTCTCACGTCCGGTAACGGAGCAGTAGGGCGATAACTGAAAAAATTCGATTTTCCACTTTTTTGTGTTCATCGAAATATTTTTATGTGTATATACTATACAAGCGGACAAGCATGTTATACATACCGCCGGATAGGTAAAGAGTCCAGCTACATCATGCATTAAGCCATACTCTTCTAAAGCACCTGGTTATCGAGCAATAGAACAAACAAACATCGTGTAGGAGGAAAAGCTAATACGCGTCCATAAATAGATGACCATACATGTAGATATGTTTGTTACACTTTATGCTCCCACATACATACATTTACCTACATACGTATGTGTGTACAGTCTGACATCAGTGTCTCTTCACTTATTTAGGTGTGTAGATGTATATGCTCTGTCTTAACTTCCAACTTTTAGCTAGTGGCAGCAACTTTAAGCTAGTGATATCGCTACTATTGAACGCTCATGCACAATTGGCACGCTTGCTGTAGCAGGTGTCAGCACCATTATTTGAAGTAACGAACATATTTACATAGGTAAATAAATAGATGGCGCGCATGCAGTCATATGATGCATTTTTTTGTACTTACCGGTGTTGAACATGTGTGAACATAAAAAAAAGCATGTGCAGTGCGTTGAGCATATAAAGATTGGTAGAAGGTCAAACTACATTTTGTAACAAACCTCGATTGTTTATTTTACTGGTATCGGAGCTATAAGTTAAAAACCTTCTTCTTTTTTACTTAAAAAAACATGTATAGTATGAACTGAAAGTAATGATATGTGTAGGAATCTACTTTAACAAATGTAACTTACAATTTTCAATTTTTAAATTTTTGGTTACAGAATTTTTAATTTCCAATATTTTCATTTTCTGAATTATTATAATTTTCATTTTCAAGCAATCAATAAGTGTTAAATAAATTTGATATTAAAAATAAAATATTAATGCCAATTATATAGAAGTTTATTTCTATATATTTATATAAAAAAATTTAATAATTTAATCTTTTTAAATAAAATTTATTTCACCAGATGTAAACAGTTTGAAAATGAAAATTATAATAATTCAGAAAATGAAAATATTTGAAATCAAAAATTCAGTAACATAAAAATTGAAAAGTTGAAAATTGTAAGTTACAATTGTTAAAGTAGATTCGGATATGTAGAGAGTCAAGGTACAATGTGCATTAAATCTCCATTTTCTGTCAAGCCCGGGAACGGAGCTATGGGTGGGAAACCGATTGTGTACTTTTTAATACTTTTTTTAATAAAAAAAAATTGTACAGTATGAGGAAAAAATAACGGTTAATATACCGACGAGTAGGCAAAAAGTCTAGCTGTACTGTGCAACAAACCCCGCTTTTCTATCACGTCCGGTAACGGAGCAGTAGGGCGAGAACTGAAAAAATTCGATACTATACACGCGGCCAAGCATGTTATACATACAGCCGGATAGCTAAAGAGTACAGCTACACTATGCAACAAACCGTACTCTTCTAAAACACCTGGTTATCGAGCAATAGAACGAACAAACATCGTGTGGGAGGAAAAGCTAATAGGCGTCTATAAATAGATGACCATACATGTAGATATGTTTGCTGCACTTTATGCTCGCACATACATACATTTACCTACATACGTATGTCTGTACAGTCTGACATCAGTGTCTCTTCACTTATGTAGGTGTGTTGTTGTTGTTGTTGTTGTAGCGGTTCGCTAACCCCGCTTAGGGCAGGCATTATCAGTCTAAGTCGCCGGGGTCATCTAACGGAAGGTCCAGGAAACGTGCTGTTTCGACAGGGTTGGCCCAAAGGGAGAGGGGGGTTAGATGGGTAGGTTTAAGGGGGCATGTGAAGAGGTGGTTAGTGTCGTGCGGGGACTCTCCACATGCAGGGCATACGTTGGGTATGCTGGGGTCGAGTAGCAATGCACGGGTAGCACGGGTCTCTCGAGGCAGCTCGAGCTCACTGTCTGCAATAGGTGGTGGTTTGGTTCCGAGTACGCCATTCACTGGAAGGGAGTCTAGGAAGGTGTTGACTGACTCCTGGTGAATGGCGTTCAGCGCCTGTCTGTATGCCGTCCTGTCCAGCGGTTGTTGTATGTGGTGCTGTATGGTGCTGTTATAGTCGAGTACTCCCTTCCTGATGTGCCTAGGCGGAGGCTCGGCTTCTAAGAGGTGCCTGCTGGGGTGCTCCGCGCGGTGGCATCCCAACAGGAACTGCTTGCACAGCAAAGCATTATGCTCCTTAACTCGTAGCATAGATGCTTCGCTGTGCAAGTGGTGCTCCGGTGACATCAGGAGGTTTCCTGTCGCAGTCCTAAGGGCGGTGTTTTGACAGGTCTGTAACTTTCTCCACTGCGTCTCGTTCGTCCCCGGCGCCCAGATCGGTGCAGCGTAATTTACGACCGGCCGGCCAATTGCTTTGTAGGTTGCCAGCAAGGTTTCCTTATCTTTACCCCATGTGCTACCGGCTAGCGCTTTGAGTATTTTGTTGCGGCCCTGGAGTTTTGCGGCAATTGCGGTCGTGTGCGGAGTGAAGGAGTGCAGGCTATCGAATGTGACCCCTAAAATCTTAGGGTTGTTTACAGTCGGAATTTTTTGGTCATCAACTTTCACATCGAATTCTAGCCGGTACTCCTTCGTCCAGCTGGTGAAGAGGGTAGCCGAGGATTTCGTCGGTTGAATGTTTAGATGTCTTGCAGTGAAGAAACGGGAGAGATCGGCGAGGTACCCGTTCACTTTCGAACATAGGCTATCAATATCCTGGCCAGACGCCAATATCGAGCAATCATCGGCATACGAGGTTAGTGAAACTCCTTCCGGTGGAGGAGGGAGCTTCGAGATATAAAAATTAAACAGTAGCGGGGAGAGGACATCACCCTGCGGAACCCCCTGTTTAATTTTTCTCAATTTAGATGTTTCACCTCGGAATATAACCGATGATTGTCGACCACTCAGGTAGCCCATAACCCACCTCTGCAACCCCGGCGGTAATGAGGATTCCTCAATGTCACTGAGTAGCACTGAATGGTTGACAGTGTCAAAAGCTTTTGACAAATCCAGTGCTACCAAGACAGTCCTCGCGCAGGGTCGGTTTTGGTTCAGGCCATTGACCACCTGGGTGTTTATGGCGTTAAGTGCTGTTGTGGTGCTGTGCACTTTTCGGAAGCCATGCTGATATGCTGCTGGACGCAGATGGTGAGTGAAGGTCGGGAGCAGTAAGACCTCAAGCGTCTTCGCTACTGGGGATAGGAGAGTTATCGGCCGATAAGACTCTCCTTTGTTGGCTGTTTTCCCCGGTTTAAGTAGCGGGACCACCCTACCGGTTTTCCACACATCTGGTATGATTAGGGTGGTCAGAGACAAATTGAAGACCTTGGTGAGTTATTCTGCTCTCGCTGGTCCGAGATGTTTTAGCATCAGCATGCTTATTCCGTCATGGCCGATGGATTTGGAGGCTTTCGCCTTCCCGATAACCCCCTGAACCTCCTCTCTGGAGAAATCAAGCACCGCGCTTGTGTTTGGCAGTTTGCGCATACGGCGGGTTACACGTCTTTTCGCTTTGTCTACCGAAGGATGCAGTGTAAAAAGCCGGCTAAAATAGCTCGCGCATCTCTTCGGGTCCGACGAGGCGCGATCACCGAATGAAATTTCCACCCGGTCATCACGTCTCGTCGGGTTAGACATCGACTTGACTGTAGCCCAGAGCTTGGTTGCCCCAGAGGAGAGATTGCAGGACCTTAAGTGCTCCTCCCACTTTTTCCGCTTGTGTTTATTTACAACGGTCCGAATCTCCGCATTTAAATCCCTGATTAAGGGATTCCCGGGATCGGAGTTACGGAGGATGTCGCGCCTTGCTGCTAAAGCCGCCGCTTCGGACAGGAAGTTAGGGCGGATTTCCGCAATTCGGCCTGCCGGGATGAAGCGGGCGGCAGCGGTCGCAATTATCCTGCGGAAAGAACGTTCACCAGAAGTGACGTCAGTTGGAGTGGAGAGAGCACTGAAGGCGTTCTCGGTGAATTCCGTGAAGCCGGTCCAGTTAGCTTTTTTGAAGTTAACGGTGGTCCGCGGAAACGAAGTCGGGAGGTCTGTCAATCGAGATGTTTATGGGTAAGTAGTCCGATGCTAGTGTCAGTATAGGTTGCCAGACTATACTGTTTATCAGACCAGCGTGTTGTCGTTCATTGTGCAGAATGTCGAATCGTCTATCTGTTCCGCCAGCTCCATTCCTCTACGGTCATTTGACAGGCTAGAATGCCAAAGATCGTCGTGCGCGTTAAAGTCGCCCAAAACCAAACGGTTTTCGCCTCTGAGTAGCGCACCTATATCAGGGCTATATCCAACTGGGCAACTTGTAACGGGAGGAATGTATATATTAAATATTTCGAGCTCGGCATCGCCTGACCGGATAGCTATGCCCTGACACTCTAGGGTAGTATCCCTGCGGTCGATGCCGCCATCGATGAGACGATACTGCACGGTGTTGTGCAAGATGAACGCCAGACCCCCTCCATGGTCTCGCTCGCGGTCCTTGCGGATTATGTTGTATCCGGCCCGACTCAGAAGACCCGAGCGGGCGGTCAGCTTGGTTTCCTGGATCGCAGCAATTGACAGATGCTCCCGGCTCGTATAGTCGACTATCTCGTCGATCTTCCCCTGGAGTCCGTTGCAGTTAAATTGGAGTAGTCGGGTCCGTCTCGGTGGAACGTTCGTGATACGGGGGGTGAGGGAGTGGTGCGTGGATGACGTGTGTTGCTGCTGTAATACCCGCTGAGGTTGGTTCCGCACGTTGGTGTTGGTTGGCGGTGTTGTCGTATTAACGGGCGGGGGCATACTCCTACCGCAAGGGGCAACGTACGCATCACTCCACTCACGGGTGGTGCGCAGGCCCGAGCACGTCCCAAAATGACACCAGCCGGAGCAAGAATTGCATCTGACTGAGGTCACATTCCGACGTACTAAGGTCTGACACACGGAACAGACTGTGCGGGGGACTAGGAGCTGCTGGGTAGCCCTCGCACGGGAGGAAGAGGAGCTGGTTGGCCGGATAAAATCCGGGTCAACTCCGGTACGTAGAACCGGCTGTTTTGAGAGTTGTAGGTGTGTAGATGTATATGCTCTGTCTTAACTTCCAACTTTTAGATAGTGGCAGCAACTTTAAGCTAGTGATATCGCTACTATTGAACGCTCATGCACAATTGGTACGCTTGCTGTAGCAGGTGTCAGCACCATTATTTGAACTAACGAACATTTTTACATAGGTATATAAATAGATGGCGCGCATGCAGTCATATGATGCATTTTTTTGTACTTACCGGTGTTGAACATTTTTGAACATAAAAAAAAATATGTGCAGTGCGTGCAGCATATAATTATTTGCATACCTTCGGATAGGTAAATGGTCAAACTACATTTTGTATCAAACCTCGATTGTTTATTTTAGTCGGTATCGGAGCTATAAGTTGAAAACCTTCTTCTTTTTTACTTAAAAAAAACATGCATAGTATGAACTGAAAGTAATGATACGTGTAGGAATCTACTTTAACAAATGTAAGTTACAATTTTCAATTTTTAAATTTTTTGTTACAGAAATTTTAATTTCCAATATTTTGAACTAACGAACATTTTTACATAGGTAAATAAATAGATGGCGCGCCTGAAGTCATATGATGCATTTTTTTGTACTTACCGGTGTTGAACATTTGTGAACATAAAAAAAGCATGTGCAGTGCGTGCAGCATATAATGATTTGCATACCGTCGGATAGGTAGGTCAAACTACATTTTGTAACAAACCTCGATTGTTTATTTTACTCGGTATCGGAGCTATAAGTTGAAAACCTTCTTCTTTTTTACTTAAAAAAAAAATGTGTATAGTATGAACTGAAAGTAATGATATGTGTAGGAATCTACTTTAACAAATGTAACTTACAATTTTCAACTTTTCAATTTTTATGTTACAGAATTTTTAATTTCAAATATTTTAATTTTCTGAATTATTATAATTTTCATTTTCAAGCAATCAATAAGTGTTAAATAAATTTTATATTAAAAATAAAATATTAATGCCAATTATGTAGAAGTTTATTTCTATATATTTATATAACAAAATTTAATAGTTTATTCTTTTTAAATAAAATTTATTTCACCAGAAGTAAACAGTTTGAAAATTGTACGTTACAATTGTTAAAGTAGATTCGGATACGTAGAGAGTCAAGGTACAATGTGCATTAAGTCCCCATTTTCTGTCAAGCCCGGGAACGGAGCTATGGGTGGGAAACCGATTGTGTACTTTTTAACCCTTTTTTATCAAAAAAAAACTTGTACAGTATGAGGGAAAAATAACGGTTAATATACCGTCGGGTAGGCAAAAAGTCCAGCTATACTGTGCAACAAACCCCTTTTTCTCGCGTCCGGTAACGGAGCAGTAGGGCGATAACTGTAAAAATTCGATTTTCCACTTTTTTGTGTTCATCGAAATATTTTTAAGTGTATATACCATATACGCGGACAAGCATGTGTATACCGCCGGATAGGTAAAGAGTCCAGATACACTATGCAACAAACCGTACTCTTCTAAAACACATGATTACCGAGCAATAGGACGAACAAGCATTGTGTGGGAGGAAAAGTTAATAGGCGCCCATAAATAGATGACCATACATGTAGATATGTTTACCAATTATATAGAAGTTTATTTCTATATATTTATATAAAAAAATTTTATATTATATTCTTTTTAAATAAAATTTATTTCACCAGAAGTAAACAATTTGAAAATGAAAATTATAATAATTCAGAAAATGAAAATATTTGAAATTAAAAATTCAGTAACATAAAAATTGAAAAGTTGAAAATAGTACGTTGCATATGTTAAAGTAGATTCGGATAGGTAGAGAGTCAATGTGTATTAAATCTCCATTTTCTGTCAAGCCCGGGAACGGAGCTATGGGTGCGAAACCGATTGTGTACTTTTAAATACTTTTTTTAATAAAAAAATTGTACAGTATGAGGGAAAAATAACGGTTAATATACCGACGAGTAGGCAAAAAGTCCAGCTATACTGTGCAACAAACCCCGCTTTTCTATCACGTCCGGTAACGGAGCAGTAGGGCGATAACTGAAAAAACTCGATTTTCCACTTTTTTGTGTTCATCGAAATATTTTTATGTGTATATACTATACACGCGGACAAGCATGTTATACATACAGCCGGATAGGTAAAGAGTCCAGCTACACTATGCAACAAACCGTACTCTTCTAAAACACCTGGTTATCGAGCAATAGAACAAACAAACATCGTGTGGGAGGAAAAGCTAATAGGCGTCCATAAATAGATGACCATACATGTAGATATGTTTGCTGCACTTTAGCTCGCACATACATACATTTACCTACATACGTATGTATGTACAGTCTGACATCAGTGTCTCTTCACTTATGTAGGTGTGTAGATGTATATGCTCTGTCTTAACTTCCAACTTTTAGCTAGTGGCAGCAACTTTAAGCTAGTGATATCGCTACTATTGAACGCTCATGCACAATTGGCACGCTTGCTGTAGCAGGTGTCAGCACCATTATTTGAACTAACGAGCATTTTTACATAGGTATATAAATAGATGGCGCGCATGCAGTCATATGATGCATTTTTTTGTACTTACCGGTGTTGAACATTTTTGAACATAAAACAAAATATGTGCAGTGCGTGCAGCATATAATGATTTGCATACCTTCGGATAGGTAAATGGTCAAACTACATTTTGTATCAAACCTCGATTGTTTATTTTAGTCGGTATCGGAGCTATAAGTTGAAACCTTCTTCTTTTTTACTTAAAAAAAAACATGCATAGTATGAACTGAAAGTAATGATATGTGTAGGAATCTACTTTAACAAATGTAAGTTACAATTTTCAATTTTTAAATTTTTTGTTACAGAAATTTTAATTTCCAATATTTTGAACTAACGAACATTTTTACATAGGTAAATAAATAGATGGCGCGCCTGAAGTCATATGATGCATTTTTTTGTACTTACCGGTGTTGAACATTTGTGAACATAAAAAAAGCATGTGCAGTGCGTGCAGCATATAATGATTTGCATACCGTCGGATAGGTAGAAGGTCAAACTACATTTTGTAACAAACCTCGATTGTTTATTTTACTCGGTATCGGAGGTATAAGTTGAAAACCTTCTTCTTTTTTACTTAAAAAAAAATGTGTATAGTATGAACTGAAAGTAATGATATGTGTAGGAATCTACTTTAACAAATGTAACTTACAATTTTCAACTTTTCAATTTTTATGTTACAGAACTTTTAATTTCAAATATTTTCATTTTCTGAATTATTATAATTTTCATTTTCAAGCAATCAATAAGTGTTAAATAAATTTTATATTAAAAATAAAATATTAATGCCAATTATGTAGAAGTTTATTTCTATATATTTATATAAAAAAATTTAATAGTTTATTCTTTTTAAATAAAATTTATTTCACCAGAAGTAAACAGTTTGAAAATTGTACGTTACAATTGTTAAAGTAGATTCGGATACGTAGAGAGTCAAGGTACAATGTGCATTAAGTCCCCATTTTCTGTCAAGCCCGGGAACGGAGCTATGGGTGGGAAACCGATTGTGTACTTTTTAACCCTTTTTTATCAAAAAAAAACTTGTACAGTATGAGGGAAAAATAACGGTTAATATACCGTCGGGTAGGCAAAAAGTCCAGCTATACTGTGCAACAAACCCCTTTCTCTCGCGTCCGGTAACGGAGCAGTAGGGCGATAACTGTAAAAATTCGATTTTCCCCTTTTTTGTGTTCATCGAAATATTTTTAAGTGTATATACCATATACGCGGACAAGCATGTGCATACCGCCGGATAGGTAAAGAGTCCAGATACACTATGCAACAAACCGTACTCTTCTAAAACACATGGTTACCGAGCAATAGGACGAACAAGCATTGTGTGGGAGGAAAAGTTAATAGGCGCCCATAAATAGATGACCATACATGTAGATATGTTTACCACTTATATAGAAGTTTATTTCTATATATTTATATAAAAAATTTAATATTATATTCTTTTTAAATAAAATTTATTTCACCAGAAGTAAACAATTTGAAAATGAAAATTATAATAATTCAGAAAATGAAAATATTTGAAATTAAAAATTCAGTAACATAAAAATTGAAAAGTTGAAAATAGTACGTTGCAATTGTTAAAGTAGATTCGGATAGGTAGAGAGTCAATGTGTATTAAATCTCCATTTTCTGTCAAGCCCGGGAACGGAGCTATGGGTGGGAAACCGATTGTGTACTTTTAAATACCTTTTTAATAAAAAAAATTGTACAGTTTGAGGGAAAAATAACGGTTAATATACCGACGAGTAGGCAAAAAGTCCAGCTATACTGTGCAACAAACCCCGCTTTTCTATCACGTCCGGTAACGGAGCAGTAGGGCGATAACTGAAAAAATTCGATTTTCCACTTTTTTGTGTTCATCGAAATATTTTTATGTGTATATACTATACACGCGGACAAGCATGTTATACATACAGCCGGATAGGTAAAGAGTCCAGCTACACTATGCAACAAACCGTACTCTTCTAAAACACCTGGTTATCGAGCAATAGAACGAACAAACATCGTGTGGGAGGAAAAGCTAATAGGCGTCTATAAATAGATGACCATACATGTAGATATGTTTGCTGCACTTTATGCTCGCACATACATACATTTACCTACATACGTATGTATGTACAGTCTGACAGGTGTGTAGATGTATATGCTCTGTCTTAACTTCCAACTTTTTGCTAGTGGCAGCAACTTTAAGCTAGTGATATCGCTACTATTGAACGCTCATGCACAATTGGCACGCTTGCTGTAGCAGGTGTCAGCACCATTATTTGAACTAACGAACATTTTTACATAGGTATATAAATAGATGGCGCGCATGCAGTCATACGATGCATTTTTTTGTACTTACTGGTGTTGAACATTTTTGAACATAAAACAAAATATGTGCAGTGCGTACAGCATATGAAGATTTGCATACCTTCGGATAGGTAAAAGGTCAAACTACATTTTGTAACAAAACTCGATTGTTTATTTTACTCGGTATCGGAGCTATAAGTTGAAAACCTTCTTCTTTTTTACTTAAAAAAAACATGCATAGTATGAACTGAAAGTAATGATATGTGTAGGAATCTACTTTAACAAATGTGTAGTAGGTCAGACTGTAGTGATGTATGTACCATATATTGTTGTATTTGTATGTATGTGTAGGCATGTATAGGCTTGTTTATGTAAATATGATGCCGTTAGATTTGAGACGCTCATAACTCGTTATACATATACATATATGTTGCATGTACCATGATTGTTGTACTTGTAGGTATGTGTAAAAATAGATGTGCACCATATATGCTCCTAAGGAGATTTATAAAATAAAGAGGTCAGTTCAATGTGAGAAGTAGAAGCGTGTGCTTGTTTTATTTCGGGTAAACTACAAAATTAGAAGTGGGATTCGTAAACCCTCGCAGTAGATCCTGGCAAATAAAATTTTTTTATTTCAAAAAGACAGTAAAATAAAGTATAGTAAAAAGTGTGCGTAAATTTTAAAAGAACTGAAAAAATAGAAAGTGTGAAAAATTGATAAAAATTGTTATAAATAAAAAAGTGTGCGTAAATTTTAAAAGAACTGGAAAAATACAAAGTGTGAAAAATTGATAGAAATTGTTATAAATAAAAAAAAAAATGGAAGAACTTGTATGTGCAGAAGAATATACTGTTGCACAGTTGCGCGCCTGGTTGCGTAAATTATCGTTGCCAACCAGCGGCACCAAAAGTGCACTAGCTATACGCATCAGTTCCGTGTCACAAAATGAACGGGGCGTATGTCCTACTGGGTGTGACGAAAATATTGTGGAAACACAAGCTGACATACAAACGTCTGACCAATCACAGGCGGTGCTGAGTGTAGCAGCAGTAAATTCGCAAATTGTAGACAACAACAACATTAACGAGAATGGTAATGACGGTCAAAGCGAAGAGCGCGGCAAAAGCAACAACGAACTCGATTTGAATGGGCATAGCAACAACAACAGTGGTGGCATTAACGAACAACGTAGCAGCGTTGACAATGCAGACAGTGAGCGAGAGGTACAGTTCCTACGACGCGAAATTAATATTTTAAAACGCGAAATCGAACTTCTTCAAAGAATGGCAGAAGTCGAGAGCAGAGCAGTCAGCGTATCAGCGCAGCTTCAGGCGGAAATTGGCGAGTCGAAAATTTCGAAGGAAATGCTTTTGAGCATTTTGCCAGAATTTGATGGAAACATTAATAGTGACGTGTGGATGACCCAGTGGGAAAATGTTTGCAATGTATATGCACTGAGTGAAAATAATAAACGAATGCTATTACTTAGCAAACTTAAGGGTAAAGCACTACAGTGGATACGTGTCAGCGTTGACTTACTTATTATGGAAATGAAGGATATTTTTCGGAGCAAAGAAAGCAAGTTACAGTTAAGAAGAAAGTTCGAGGCAAGGAAATGGAAGACTGGAGAAGCTTTTATTGATTATTTCAACGACAAAGTTTTGTTGTCAGAACCAATGCAGCTAACTGAAGATGAGTTGATAGAATATACTATTGAAGGAATTACTGATGAGCAGCTTCGCACACAGGCGTACATGCAATGTTATTCCACAAAGGCACAATTATTGCAAGCGTTTACGAAAATAAAAATGAAGGGCGAAAAATTTCCGATTGGCGTTACACAGCGCGAATCTAGGTGTTACAATTGCAACTCGCGTGGTCATCTGGCAGCTGAATGTAAGAAGCCTAAGAGGAAGAAAGGGGCCTGTTATGCATGCGGAAGTATGAACCATCGTGTTTTTGAGTGTCCAGACCGGAAGAAGAGCGTTCAGTTGGTAGATGAATATGTAAGATATTTCAATTTTATAATTACAAGTTGTAAGCCAATATTCTTTTCCTTAGAATGCCTCATAGATACCGGTAGTCCCATTAATTTGATACGAAGGTCTATGTTGCCTGAAAAAGTAAAATTGAAATTTTTGTCTAATGTAAATTCTAATTATTTTGGTTTAAATAATTCTAAAATTTGTACTTTTGGAAAGTTTTCTTGTTTCGTTTTAAATATTTTTTAATTTAAAAATAAAAAATTTGAAGTTAATTTTATTGTTGTGGCTGATGGAACAATGAGGTATGAGGCTGTCTTGGGAAGAGATTTTCTAAAAATATGCAAGTATAAGTTAGTAAGTGAAGTAGAATCTATACAAATTAGTGAGAACAATTTTGTTGAAGACAATTCAAGTAAATGTTATAAGAAATGTTCGTCAAATAAGTGCACTGAGAGAAATTCTGAAACACAAAATGAAAATTTTAAAAACAATTTAAAGATAAAAGATTCGGATAAAAATTTTGAAAATAATGTAAGCAAATTTATAGATGTAAATTATTATGAACAAAATGTAATGGATTCAGATAATCGAAAAGAATTCACAGAATGTAAAACATTTGATAACTTTATTTTTAATATTGAATTTGACAAGTGCGAAGGTAGTCAATTGAAGATCGGAGGTGATCAAAATCATATTGAACAGAAGAAACATTTAAAATTGTTTGATAATATTTATGGAAAAAGTGAGCGCCCTCTTGAACCAAAGGTTAGATGTGAAATGAAGCTAATAGTAGATAAAGTTAAACCATTTAGTTGTCCTCCAAGGCGTTTGTCCTACACGGAGAAAAATAGTTTGCAGAAATTAATAGATGAATATTTAGAAAAAGGTTTCATAAGACCTAGTGAATCCGAGTTTGTATCTCCCATAGTGTTAGTTCGTAAAAAGACAGGTGATATAAGAATGTGTGTGGATTATAGGACCCTTAATAAAATAACAGCAAAAGATAATTACCCGATTCCTTTAATAGATGATTTAATAGATAGGCTGGCAGGAAAAGAGTTTTTTACAAAGTTAGATTTAAAGAACGGATTCTTTCATGTTTTTATGCATCCGGATTCTATTAAATTTACTTCATTTACAACGCCAGTAGGCCAATATGAATTTCTACGTATGCCTTTTGGGTTAAAAAACGCACCATCTACTTTTCAACGGTTCGTTAATAAAGTTTTTGCGGACATGGTTAAATCGAACAGGTTGATAGTATATATGGATGATATAATGATAGCAACTGAAAGCATAGGTGAGCATTTTGAAATTTGGTCAACATGCACTATTTCAAAAGGGCTGCCATCTTTTGGAATATTATGAAGGTATCCCTCTTCCCGACCTTGTTTTGTTGAGTATACTATACACCTTAAACAATTTTGAATGTGAGCTGCTACTTTAGACTTCATTTGAGGAAACCAATAAGTTTTTGAAATAAGATCTAACGTTTTATCTATTCCTGTGTGTCCCATTTCATTATGATACTTGAACATGACATGACATTCCATCTCACTTGGAACATAAAAGAAAACCTCACCATTATCTTTTTTCCTATAAACGACACCGTTTCGCATCTCAAATAAACTGTTTTCACTCACCCCCAATTTCTCTTGTAATTCTTTTATCTTAGCATCTCGACTTTGGCATATGATCAAATTTTCTTCAAACATATTCGTTTCAATTGTAAGAATGTTATTACATCTACTAAGAGCATCGACGTGGTGCATTCGAGAGCCTGGTCTATGTTCTAAAACATAATCATAGTTCTGAAGTTCCAAGGCCCACCTAGCTATTTTTGGATCTAATTCTTTTTTATTAAGAGTCAAGGTCAAAGAATTGCAGTCTGTGACTATTTTAAACTTTAATCCTTGTAAATACACACGAAATCGTTTCAAAGCATAAATTATGGAAAGCGTTTCAAGTTCAAAGCTATGATATTTAGACTCTGCTTCGGTTGTACGTTTCGAAAAATAAAAAACTGGATGCATTTTCTCATCTTTTTTCTTTTGCATAAGTATCGCTCCGAAGCCTGTCGAACTGGCATCACAGTGAAGCTCTGTTTCATCTTGTGGACTATATAAAGCTAATATCGGATTTTCAAATAATTTTTCTTTAAGTGCTTCAAAACATTTTAATTCTTCATCCCCAAATTTGAATTTTCTGTCTTTTCTTGTCAAATCATATAATGGCTTTGCAATAAGCGAAAAGTTTTTTACAAATCTACGAAAATAGGAACATAACCCGAGAAAGCTCTGCACCGAATGCACTTTTGTAGGGACAGGAAAATTTCTAATTGCCTCAAGTCCTTTTTCATCGGCCTTGATTCCACTTTTAGATATTGTATATCCTAAATATTTTATTTCACTCTGAAAAAATTCACATTTATCTATTATTCTCAACTCTAACTTATTTTCCACTAAACGTCGTAAAACTTCCGTTAAAATTTCAAAATGCTCACCTATGCTTTCAGTTGCTATCATTATATCATCCATATATACTATCAACCTGTTCGATTTAACCATGTCCGCAAAAACTTTATTAACGAACCGTTGAAAAGTAGATGGTGCGTTTTTTAACCCAAAAGGCATACGTAGAAATTCATATTGGCCTACTGGCGTTGTAAATGAAGTAAATTTAATAGAATCCGGATGCATAAAAACATGAAAGAATCCGTTCTTTAAATCTAACTTTGTAAAAAACTCTTTTCCTGCCAGCCTATCTATTAAATCATCTATTAAAGGAATCGGGTAATTATCTTTTGCTGTTATTTTATTAAGGGTCCTATAATCCACACACATTCTTATATCACCTGTCTTTTTACGAACTAACACTATGGGAGATACAAACTCGGATTCACTAGGTCTTATGAAACCTTTTTCTAAATATTCATCTATTAATTTCTGCAAACTATTTTTCTCCGTGTAGGACAAACGCCTTGGAGGACAACTAAATGGTTTAACTTTATCTACTATTAGCTTCATTTCACATCTAACCTTTGGTTCAAGAGGGCGCTCACTTTTTCCATAAATATTATCAAACAATTTTAAATGTTTCTTCTGTTCAATATGATTTTGATCACCTCCGATCTTCAATTGACTACCTTCGCACTTGTCAAATTCAATATTAAAAATAAAGTTATCAAATGTTTTACATTCTGTGAATTCTTTTCGATTATCTGAATCCATTACATTTTGTTCATAATAATTTACATCTATAAATTTGCTTACATTATTTTCAAAATTTTTATCCGAATCTTTTATCTTTAAATTGTTTTTAAAATTTTCATTTTGTGTTTCAGAATTTCTCTCAGTGCACTTATTTGACGAACATTTCTTATAACATTTACTTGAATTGTCTTCAACAAAATTGTTCTCACTAATTTGTATAGATTCTACTTCACTTACTAACTTATACTTGCATATTTTTAGAAAATCTCTTCCCAAGACAGCCTCATACCTCATTGTTCCATCAGCCACAACAATAAAATTAACTTCAAATTTTTTATTTTTAAATTAAAAAATATTTAAAACGAAACAAGAAAACTTTCCAAAAGTACAAATTTTAGAATTATTTAAACCAAAATAATTAGAATTTACATTAGACAAAAATTTCAATTTTACTTTTTCAGGCAACATAGACCTTCGTATCAAATTAATGGGACTACCGGTATCTATGAGGCATTCTAAGGAAAAGAATATTGGCTTACAACTTGTAATTATAAAATTGAAATATCTTACATATTCATCAACTGAACGCTCTTCTTCCGGTCTGGACACTCAAAAACACGATGGTTCATACTTCCGCATGCATAACAGGCCCCTTTCTCCCTCTTAGGCTTCTTACATTCAGCTGCCAGATGACCACGCGAGTTGCAATTGTAACACCTAGTTTCGCGCTGTGTAACGCCAATCGGAAATTTTTCGCCCTTCATTTTTATTTTCGTAAACGCTTGCAATAATTGTGCCTTTGTGGAATAACATTGCATGTACGCCTGTGTGCGAAGCTGCTCATCAGTAATTCCTTCAATAGTATATTCTATCAACTCATCTTCAGTTAGCTGCATTGGTTCTGACAACAAAACTTTGTCGTTGAAATAATCAATAAAAGCTTCTCCAGTCTTCCATTTCCTTGCCTCGAACTTTCTTCTTAACTGTAACTTGCTTTCTTTGCTCCGAAAAATATCCTTCATTTCCATAATAAGTAAGTCAACGCTGACAATAGCAAAATTAGGTTTTGAATGTATCCACTGTAGTGCTTTACCCTTAAGTTTGCTAAGTAATAGCATTCGTTTATTATTTTCACTCAGTGCATATACATTGCAAACATTTTCCCACTGGGTCATCCACACGTCACTATTAATGTTTCCATCAAATTCTGGCAAAATGCTCAAAAGCATTTCCTTCGAAATTTTCGACTCGCCAATTTCCGCCTGAAGCTGCGCTGATGCGCTGACTGCTCTGCTCTCGACTTCTGCCATTCTTTGAAGAAGTTCGATTTCGCGTTTTAAAATATTAATTTCGCGTCGTAGGAACTGTACCTCTCGCTCACTGTCTGCATTGTCAACGCTGCTACGTTGTTCGTTAATGCCACCACTGTTGTTGTTGCTATGCCCATTCAAATCGAGTTCGTTGTTGCTTTTGCCGCGCTCTTCGCTTTGACCGTCATTACCATTCTCGTTAATGTTGTTGTTGTCTACAATTTGCGAATTTACTGCTGCTACACTCAGCACCGCCTGTGATTGGTCAGACGTTTGTATGTCAGCTTGTGTTTCCACAATATTTTCGTCACACCCAGTAGGACATACGCCCCGTTCATTTTGTGACACGGAACTGATGCGTATAGCTAGTGCACTTTTGGTGCCGCTGGTTGGCAACGATAATTTACGCAACCAGGCGCGCAACTGTGCAACAGTATATTCTTCTGCACATACAAGTTCTTCCATTTTTTTTTTTATTTATAACAATTTCTATCAATTTTTCACACTTTGTATTTTTCCAGTTCTTTTAAAATTTACGCACACTTTTTTATTTATAACAATTTTTATCAATTTTTCACACTTTCTATTTTTTCAGTTCTTTTAAAATTTACGCACACTTTTTACTATACTTTATTTTACTGTCTTTTTGAAATAAAAAAATTTTATTTGCCAGGATCTACTGCGAGGGTTTACGAATCCCACTTCTAATTTTGTAGTTTACCCGAAATAAAACAAGCACACGCTTCTACTTCTCACATTGAACTGAACTCTTTATTTTATAAATCTCCTTAGGAGCATATATGGTGCACATCTATTTTTACACATACCTACAAGTACAACAATCATGGTACATGCAACATATATGTATATGTATAACGAGTTATGAGCGTCTCAAATCTAACGGCATCATATTTACATAAACAAGCCTATACATGCCTACACATACATACAAATACAACAATATATGGTACATACATCACTACAGTCTGACCTACTACACATTTGTTAAAGTAGATTCCTACACATATCATTACTTTCAGTTCATACTATGCATGTTTTTTTTAAGTAAAAAAGAAGAAGGTTTTCAACTTATAGCTCCGATACCGAGTAAAATAAACAATCGAGTTTTGTTACAAAATGTAGTTTGACCTTTTACCTATCCGAAGGTATGCAAATCTTCATATGCTGTACGCACTGCACATATTTTGTTTTATGTTCAAAAATGTTCAACACCAGTAAGTACAAAAAAATGCATCGTATGACTGCATGCGCGCCATCTATTTATATACCTATGTAAAAATGTTCGTTAGTTCAAATAATGGTGCTGACACCTGCTACAGCAAGCGTGCCAATTGTGCATGAGCGTTCAATAGTAGCGATATCACTAGCTTAAAGTTGCTGCCACTAGCAAAAAGTTGGAAGTTAAGACAGAGCATATACATCTACACACCTACATAAGTGAAGAGACACTGATGTCAGACTGTACATACATACGTATGTAGGTAAATGTATGTATGTGCGAGCATAAAGTGCAGCAAACATATCTACATGTATGGTCATCTATTTATAGACGCCTATTAGCTTTTCCTCCCACACGATGTTTGTTCGTTCTATTGCTCGATAACCAGAGTACGGTTTGTTGCATAGTGTAGCTGGACTCTTTACCTATCCGGCTGTATGTATAACATGCTTGTCCGCGTGTATAGTATATACACATAAAAATATTTCGATGAACACAAAAAAGTGGAAAATCGAATTTTTTCAGTTATCGCCCTACTGCTCCGTTACCGGACGTGATAGAAAAGCGGGGTTTGTTGCACAGTATAGCTGGACTTTTTGCCTACTCGTCGGTATATTAACCGTTATTTTTCCCTAAAACTGTACAATTTTTTTTATTAAAAAGGTATTTAAAAGTACACAATCGGTTTCCCACCCATAGCTCCGTTCCCGGGCTTGACAGAAAATGGAGATTTAATACACATTGACTCTCTACCTATCCGAATCTACTTTAACAATTGCAACGTACTATTTTCAACTTTTCAATTTTTATGTTACTGAATTTTTAATTTCAAATATTTTCATTTTCTGAATTATTAAAATTTTCATTTTCAAATTGTTTACTTCTGGTGAAATAAATTTTATTTAAAAAGAATATAATATTAAATTTTTTTATATAAATATATAGAAATAAACTTCTATATAAGTGGTAAACATATCTACATGTATGGTCATCTATTTATGGGCGCCTATTAACTTTTCCTCCCACACAATGCTTGTTCGTCCTATTGCTCGGTAACCATGTGTTTTAGAAGAGTACGGTTTGTTGCATAGTGTATCTGGACTCTTTACCTATCCGGCGGTATGCACATGCTTGTCCGCGTATATGGTATATACACTTAACCCTTTGCACTCGGGACCTTTTTCGCGCGGCGCACCAGCAACTCGAAGCGTTTTGTAGCGTATTTGGTGAATTTCTTACCTCTAGCTTAAAATGATTACACACATAAAGTAACACATAAAACTTTTATATTTTAATATTAAATGTATCTTTACATATTTAAGATGATAATTTCTCAAACGTTACTCTTTGTAATTTTGCATTGTATGATATTTGAGATAACAACTGCCTAGATGCATGCCCGGCTTGTCGGGACAAGTGTCACAATAATAGGTTGTTTGGTGTCGTTTGCCGGGCTTGTTTCTTCGAGAGCAGACTTTGCAATCTTTTCTAACTCCTGTTAGAATGCTATGCAGCTTTCCATTTAGGCGGATGTTGTCGGATTCGGCTGTTGAAGTCGAGGCTCGGTCGCGCGGCTGGTGGAAATCTCCAGTCAATTGCTTGACTAATGTCTTCAAATATTGTAAGTGATTAAGCGGCCGTTCGCTTCTCTGTTCTTTAGTGGTTTTATATAAAATATATGAATTTATTAAACAAATCTCCAAACCCCAAAAAAACAGTTTACGCCACCATTTGAGTGATTTTCTTAGGAAACAGTACGTTGAAGCATACTGATCGGCACGATCGACACCGCCCATATGTTTGGTGTAATCTATTATTACGTTAGGTTTATTGACGGTCACTTCTACTCCACCTCGTAAAATTCGTTTTACACGCGTCATACCTGCATTGTTCCAGTTGGTCAAGCATGTGACAACCCTTTTGTCCTTCCACGCTAAAATTAATGTATTTTTTTTCCGGTATGCTACTATTGATTTTTTTCCGAATTTTACTCTTTTTATTTGTTCTGGTAGATGCTTCCTGTTTGTTAAGATAGTTCCAGTAAGGTGGCATTTTAATTTCAATAATTCTTCGGCCAAGATATAGCTCGTGTAATAACGATCGGTGAACATATGATGTCCTTGAGCACCAGGTAGTTTTTCCAGCAGCATTGAGTACAGATGCAATGGTATTCTCGTTGACACCGGAAGGTCGCGCCTTATCAAGCTGTCTGTTGTCAAACTTCCATAATAAGGAAGAATGCCACAGATGTAACCGGTAGTTGAGTCTGCCATCGTATAAACTCGAATCCCCCATTTGGTCGGTTTCTTCGGATTGTAAGTAATGAAGGAGACCCGACCTTTGAACTTGATCGTTGATTCATCCACACAAATTTCTCTTCCCGGTGTAAAATAGTTTAGAAATTTTGAATTTATGTAATCCAGGAAACAGCTAACTAGCTGTAAGCGTGTTCGTGGTCCTGCATCTTGTCTTTGGATTGTCTTTAGATGAAGCATCCAAAAAATCTGATTGAATCTGTCTCTTGTAAACTTGTTCGAATAAAAAGGAATGTAGCTGACATCACTCCGTGACCAATATTCTTGCAAATTTGCCAACGGCATTGTCCCCTTATTTATTATAACACCAATAAACGCCCACATTTCTTCGATGGTTACATTCCGCCAATTTCGCCATATCGAGTAAGGAGATAATGTTTTTCCATCTAATTTTTTTGCGGCATAATTATTGGTTTCGATAACAATTTCATTCACCAGTTCATTAGTAACAAAGAGTTTTAAAAAATCCAATGGTTCTTCCTTATCTGATGGTGCGTGCGGTCCTGCAGTAGTGTCGCCGGCTATGAATGGTATTCTTGCCGGTGTTTCTTCAGATTCAGTGCAAGTAATCCATTCGGAACTGTCCGACTGTGAGTCTTCTGTAGTATAAGTATCACTGTCACATTCACTGTCTATTACTCGGATCTTTCGCCTTCTGACACCTCTCACTTCGTCACTATCTTCACTACTGCTGTTATTCTCTGTACCTTGAAGCTCTCTGTGTAGACCCGTAATTTCCTCCGTGAGCATCGTGAAATCGAACTCATCTTCACTTGAACTTAATTCAGCATTACGTTCCATGTTTTTAGGGATCAAAAACTTTACATTCAGCAGTCTCTCTGCTACGACTGTCAGGTTCGAACTGATGCCGAAATGTTATCTCCATTTCCGTTTACACTTCTTAACATTGTATAGAAAGAGCGTAAGAACCTGCGTCGAACAAAGTAAACGAAAACAGTTAGTCCCGCGTATCGAGTTACCGCAGCAAACCAAGTGGTGAGCGAAGGTCACCTCTCGAGTTGCGGTAGCACACCCGATGGTGAGTGAGAGTCACCTCTCGAGTGCAAAGGGTTAAAAATATTTCGATGAACACAAAAAAGGGGAAAATCGAATTTTTACAGTTATCGCCCTACTGCTCCGTTACCGGACGCGAGAGAAAGGGGTTTGTTGCACAGTATAGCTGGACTTTTTGCCTACCCGACGGTATATTAACCGTTATTTTTCCCTCATACTGTACAAGTTTTTTTTTGATAAAAAAGGGTTAAAAAGTACACAATCGGTTTCCCACCCATAGCTCCGTTCCCGGGCTTGACAGAAAATGGGGACTTAATGCACATTGTACCTTGACTCTCTACGTATCCGAATCTACTTTAACAATTGTAACGTACAATTTTCAAACTGTTTACTTCTGGTGAAATAAATTTTATTTAAAAAGAATAAACTATTAAATTTTTTTATATAAATATATAGAAATAAACTTCTACATAATTGGCATTAATATTTTATTTTTAATATAAAATTTATTTAACACTTATTGATTGCTTGAAAATGAAAATTATAATAATTCAGAAAATGAAAATATTTGAAATTAAAAGTTCTGTAACATAAAAATTGAAAAGTTGAAAATTGTAAGTTACATTTGTTAAAGTAGATTCCTACACATATCATTACTTTCAGTTCATACTATACACATTTTTTTTAAGTAAAAAAGAAGAAGGTTTTCAACTTATACCTCCGATACCGAGTAAAATAAACAATCGAGGTTTGTTACAAAATGTAGTTTGACCTACCTATCCGACGGTATGCAAATCATTATGTGCTGCACGCACTGCACATGCTTTTTTTATGTTCACAAATGTTCAACACCGGTAAGTACAAAAAAATGCATCATATGACTTCAGGCGCGCCATCTATTTATTTACCTATGTAAAAATGTTCGTTAGTTCAAAATATTGGAAATTAAAATTTCTGTAACAAAAAATTTAAAAATTGAAAATTGTAACTTACATTTGTTAAAATAGATTCCTACACATATCATTACTTTCAGTTCATACTATGCATGTTTTTTTTTAAGTAAAAAAGAAGAAGGTTTCAACTTATAGCTCCGATACCGACTAAAATAAACAATCGAGGTTTGATACAAAATGTAGTTTGACCATTTACCTATCCGAAGGTATGCAAATCATTATATGCTGCACGCACTGCACATATTTTGTTTTATGTTCAAAAATGTTCAACACCGGTAAGTACAAAAAAATGCATCATATGACTGCATGCGCGCCATCTATTTATATACCTATGTAAAAATGCTCGTTAGTTCAAATAATGGTGCTGACACCTGCTACAGCAAGCGTGCCAATTGTGCATGAGCGTTCAATAGTAGCGATATCACTAGCTTAAAGTTGCTGCCACTAGCTAAAAGTTGGAAGTTAAGACAGAGCATATACATCTACACACCTACATAAGTGAAGAGACACTGATGTCAGACTGTACATACATACGTATGTAGGTAAATGTATGTATGTGCGAGCTAAAGTGCAGCAAACATATCTACATGTATGGTCATCTATTTATGGACGCCTATTAGCTTTTCCTCCCACACGATGTTTGTTTGTTCTATTGCTCGATAACCAGGTGCGTTACCGGACGTGAGAGAAAAGCGGGGTTTGTTGCACAGTACAGCTAGACTTTTTGCCTACTCGTCGGTATATTAACCGTTATTTTTTCCTCATACTGTACAATTTTTTTTTATTAAAAAAAGTATTAAAAAGTACACAATCGGTTTCCCACCCATAGCTCCGTTCCCGGGCTTGACAGAAAATGGAGATTTAATGCACATTGTACCTTGACTCTCTACATATCCGAATCTACTTTAACAATTGTAACTTACAATTTTCAACTTTTCAATTTTTATGTTACTGAATTTTTGATTTCAAATATTTTCATTTTCTGAATTATTATAATTTTCATTTTCAAACTGTTTACATCTGGTGAAATAAATTTTATTTAAAAAGATTAAATTATTAAATTTTTTTATATAAATATATAGAAATAAACTTCTATATAATTGGCATTAATATTTTATTTTTAATATAAAATTTATTTAACACTTATTGATTGCTTGAAAATGAAAATTATAATAATTTAGAAAATGAAAATATTGGAAATTAAAAATTCTGTAACCAAAAACTTAAAAATTTAAAATTGTAAGTTACGTTTGTTAAAGTAGATTCTAGACATATCATTACTTTCAGTTCATAATATACATGTTTTTTTTTAAGTAAAAAAGAAGAAGGTTTTCAACTTATAGCTCCGATACCGATTAAAATAAACAATCGAGGTTTGTTACAAAATATAGTTTGACCTTCTACCTATCCGAAGGTATGCAAATAATTATATGCTGCACGCACTGCACATATTTTTTTTTATGTTCAAAAATGTTCAACACCGGTAAGTACAAAAAAATGCATCATATGACTGCATGCGCGCCATCTATTTATATACCTATGTAAAAATGTTCGTTAGTTCAAATAATGGTGCTGACACCTGCTACAGCAAGCGTACCAATTGTGCATGAGCGTTCAATAGTAGCGATATCACTAGCTTAAAGTTGCTGCCACTATCTAAAAGTTGGAAGTTAAGACAGAGCATATACATCTACACACCTACAACTCTCAAAACAGCCGGTTCTACGTACCGGAGTTGACCCGAATTTTATCCGGCCAACCAGCTCCTCTTCCTCCCGTGCGAGGGCTACCCAGCAGCTCCTAGTCCCCCGCACAGTCTGTTCCGTGTGTCAGACCTTAGTACGTCGGAATGTGACCTCAGTCAGATGCAATTCTTGCTCCGGCTGGTGTCATTTTGGGACGTGCTCGGGCCTGCGCACCACCCGTGAGTGGAGTGATGCGTACGTTGCCCCTTGCGGTAGGAGTCTGCCCCCGCCCGTTAATACGACAACACCGCCAACCAACACCAACGTGCGGAACCAACCTCAGCGGGTATTACAGCAGCAACACACGTCATCCACGCACCACTCCCTCACCCCCCGTATCACGAACGTTCCACCGAGACGGACCCGACTACTCCAATTTAACTGCAACGGACTCCAGGGGAAGATCGACGAGATAGTCGACTATACGAGCCGGGAGCATCTGTCAATTGCTGCGATCCAGGAAACCAAGCTGACCGCCCGCTCGGGTCTTCTGAGTCGGGCCGGATACAACATAATCCGCAAGGACCGCGAGCGAGACCATGGAGGGGGTCTGGCGTTCATCTTGCACAACACCGTGCAGTATCGTCTCATCGATGGCGGCATCGACCGCAGGGATACTACCCTAGAGTGTCAGGGCATAGCTATCCGGTCAGGCGATGCCGAGCTCGAAATATTTAATATATACATTCCTCCCGTTACAAGTTGCCCAGTTGGATATAGCCCTGATATAGGTGCGCTACTCAGAGGCGAAAACCGTTTGGTTTTGGGCGACTTTAACGCGCACCACGATCTTTGGCATTCTAGCCTGTCAAATGACCGTAGAGGAATGGAGCTGGCGGAACAGATAGACGATTCGACATTCTGCACAATGAACTACAACACGCTGGTCTGATAAACAGTATAGTCTGGCAACCTATACTGACACTAGCATCGGACTACTTACCCATAAACATCTCGATTGACAGACCTCCCGACTTCGTTTCCGCGGACCACCGTTAACTTCAAAAAAGCTAACTGGACCGGCTTCACGGAATTCACCGAGAACGCCTTCAGTGCTCTCTCCACTCCAACTGACGTCACTTCTGGTGAACGTTCTTTCCGCAGGATAATTGCGACCGCTGCCGCCCGCTTCATCCCGGCAGGCCGAATTGCGGAAATCCGCCCTAACTTCCTGTCCGAAGCGGCGGCTTTAGCAGCAAGGCGCGACATCCTCCGTAACTCCGATCCCGGGAATCCCTTAATCAGGGATTTAAATGCGGAGATTCGGACCGTTGTAAATAAACACAAGCGGAAAAAGTGGGAGGAGCACTTAAGGTCCTGCAATCTCTCCTCTGGGGCAACCAAGCTCTGGGCTACAGTCAAGTCGATGTCTAACCCGACGAGACGTGATGACCGGGTGGAAATTTCATTCGGTGATCGCGCCTCGTCGGACCCGAAGAGATGCGCGAGCTATTTTAGCCGGCTTTTTACACTGCATCCTTCGGTAGACAAAGCGAAAAGACGTGTAACCCGCCGTATGCGCAAACTGCCAAACACAAGCGCGGTGCTTGATTTCTCCAGAGAGGAGGTTCAGGGGGTTATCGGGAAGGCGAAAGCCTCCAAATCCATCGGCCATGACGGAATAAGCATGCTGATGCTAAAACATCTCGGACCAGCGAGAGCAGAATAACTCACCAAGGTCTTCAATTTGTCTCTGACCACCCTAATCATACCAGATGTGTGGAAAACCGGTAGGGTGGTCCCGCTACTTAAACCGGGGAAAACAGCCAACAAAGGAGAGTCTTATCGGCCGATAACTCTCCTATCCCCAGTAGCGAAGACGCTTGAGGTCTTACTGCTCCCGACCTTCACTCACCATCTGCGTCCAGCAGCATATCAGCATGGCTTCCGAAAAGTGCACAGCACCACAACAGCACTTAACGCCATAAACACCCAGGTGGTCAATGGCCTGAACCAAAACCGACCCTGCGCGAGTGCAGTGCGTGCAGCATATAATGATTTGCATACCGTCGGATAGGTAGGTCAAACTACATTTTGTAACAAACCTCGATTGTTTATTTTTCTCGGTATCGGAGCTATAAGTTGAAAACCTTCTTCTTTTTTACTTAAAAAAAAACGTGTATAGTATGAACTGAAAGTAATGATATGTGTAGGAATCTACTTTAACAAATGTAACTTACAATTTTCAACTTTTCAATTTTTATGTTACAGAATTTTTAATTTCAAATATTTTCATTTTCTGAATTATTATAATTTTCATTTTCAAGCAATCAATAAGTGTTAAATAAATTTTATATTAAAAATAAAATATTAATGCCAATTATGTAGAAGTTTATTTCTATATATTTATATAAAAAAATTTCAGCCAACAAAGGAGAGTCTTATCGGCCGATAACTCTCCTATCCCCAGTAGCGAAGACGCTTGAGGTCTTACTGCTCCCGACCTTCACTCACCATCTGCGTCCAGCAGCATATCAGCATGGCTTCCGAAAAGTGCACAGCACCACAACAGCACTTAACGCCATAAACACCCAGGTGGTCAATGGCCTGAACCAAAACCGACCCTGCGCGAGTGCAGTGCGTGCAGCATATAATGATTTGCATACCGTCGGATAGGTAGGTCAAACTACATTTTGTAACAAACCTCGATTGTTTATTTTTCTGGGTATCGGAGCTATAAGTTGAAAACCTTCTTCTTTTTTACTTAAAAAAAAACGTGTATAGTATGAACTGAAAGTAATGATATGTGTAGGAATCTACTTTAACAAATGTAACTTACAATTTTCAACTTTTCAATTTTTATGTTACAGAATTTTTAATTTCAAATATTTTCATTTTCTGAATTATTATAATTTTCATTTTCAAGCAATCAATAAGTGTTAAATAAATTTTATATTAAAAATAAAATATTAATGCCAATTATGTAGAAGTTTATTTCTATATATTTATATAAAAAAATTTAATAGTTTATTCTTTTTAAATAAAATTTATTTCACCAGAAGTAAACAGTTTGAAAATTGTACGTTACAATTGTTAAAGTAGATTCTGATACGTAGAGAGTCAAGGTACAATGTGCATTAAGTCCCCATTTTCTGTCAAGCCCGGGAACGGAGCTATGGGTGGGAAACCGATTGTGTACTTTTTAACCCTTTTTTATCAAAAAAAAAACTTGTACAGTATAAAGGAAAAATAACGGTTAATATACCGTCGGGTAGGCAAAAAGTCCAGCTATACTGTGCAAAAAACCCCTTTCTCTCGCGTCCGGTAACGGAGCAGTAGGGCGAAAACTAAAACAATTCGATTTTCCACTTTTTTGTGTTCATCGAAATATTTTTAAGTGTATATACCATATACACGGACCAGCATTTTATGCATACCGCCAGATAGGTAAAGAGTCCAGCTACACTATGTAACAAACCGTACTCTTCTAAAACACCTGGTTGTCGAGCAATAGAACGAACAAAGATCGTGTGGGAGGAAAAGCTAATAGGCGTCCATAAATAGATGACCATACATGTAGATATGTTTGCTGGACTTTATGCGCGCACATACATACATTTACCTACATACGTATGTATGTACAGTCTGACATCAGTGGCTCTTCACTTATGTAGGTGTGTAGATGTATATGCTCTGTCTTAACTTCCAACTTTTAGCTAGTGGCAGCAACTATAAGCTAGTGATATCGCTACTATTGAACGCTCATACACAATTGGCACGCTTGCTGTAGCAGGTGTCAGCACCATTATTTGAACTAACGAACATATTTACATATGTAAATAAATAGATGGCGCGCCTGCAGTCATATGATGCATTTTTTTGTACTTACCGGTGTCGAACATTTGTGAACATAAAAAAAGCATGTGCAGTGCGTGCAGCATATAATGATTTGCATACCGTCGGATAGGTAGAAGGACAAACTACATTTTGTAACAAACCTCGTTTATTTATTTTACTCGGTATCGTAGCTATAGGTTGAAAACCGATGTTGAATTTTTATGCTATTTTTGATGGTGTACTTCATTTTTACTTAAAAAAAAAACATGTATATTATGAAATGAAAGTAATGATATGTGTAGGAATCTACTTTAACAAATGTAAGTTACAATTTTCAATTTTTAAAATTTTTGTTACAGAAATTTTAATTTCCAATATTTTCATTTTCTGAATTATTATAATTTTCATTTTCAAGCAATCAATAAGTGTTAAATAAATTTTATATTAAAAATAAAATATTAATGCCAATTATGTAGAAGTTTATTTCTATATATTTATATAAAAAAATTTAATAGTTTATTCTTTTTAAATAAAATTTATTTCACCAGAAGTAAACAGTTTGAAAATTGTACGTTACAATTGTTAAAGTAGATTCTGATACGTAGAGAGTCAAGGTACAATGTGCATTAAGTCCCCATTTTCTGTCAAGCCCGGGAACGGAGCTATGGGTGGGAAACCGATTGTGTACTTTTTAACCCTTTTTTATGAAATATGAGGGAAAAATAACGGTTAATATACCGTCGGGTAGGCAAAAAGTCCAGCTATACTGTGCAACAAACCCCTTTCTCTCGCGTCCGGTAACGGAGCAGTAGGGCGAAAACTAAAACAATTCGATTTTCCACTTTTTTGTGTTCATCGAAATATTTTTAAGTGTATATACCATATACACGGACCAGCATGTTATGCATACCGCCAGATAGGTAAAGAGTCCAGCTACACTATGTAACAAACCGTACTCTTCTAAAACACATGGTTGTCGAGCAATAGAACGAACAAAGATCGTGTGGGAGGAAAAGCTAATAGGCGTCCATAAATAGATGACCATACATGTAGATATCTTTGCTGGACTTTATGCTCGCACATACATACATTTACCTACATACGTATGTATGTACAGTCTGACATCAGTGGCTCTTCACTTATGTAGGTGTGTAGATGTATATGCTCTGTCTTAACTTCCAACTTTTAGCTAGTGGCAGCAACTATAAGCTAGTGATATCGCTACTATTGAACGCTCATACACAATTGGCACGCTTGCTGTAGCAGGTGTCAGCACCATTATTTGAACTAACGAACATATTTACATAGGTAAATAAATAGATGGCGCGCCTGCAGTCATATGATGCATTTTTTTGTACTTACCGGTGTCGAACATTTGTGAACATAAAAAAAGCATGTGCAGTGCGTGCAGCATATAATGATTTGCATACCGTCGGATAGGTAGAAGGTCAAACTACATTTTGTAACAAACCTCGTTTATTTATTTTACTCGGTATCGTAGCTATAGGTTGAAAACCGATGTTGAATTTTTATGCTATTTTTGATGGTGTACTTCATTTTTACTTAAAAAAAAAAACATGTATATTATGAAATGAAAGTAATGATATGTGTAGGAATCTACTTTAACAAATGTAAGTTACAATTTTCAATTTTTAAAATTTTTGTTACAGAAATTTTAATTTCCAATATTTTCATTTTCTGAATTATTATAATTTTCATTTTCAAGCAATCAATAAGTGTTAAATAAATTTTATATTAAAAATAAAATATTAATGCCAATTATATAGAAGTTTATTTCTATATATTTGTATAAAAAAATGTGATATTTTATTCTTTTTAAATAAAATTTATTTCACCAGAAGTAAACAGTTTGAAAATGAAAATTATAATAATTCAGAAAATGAAAATATTTGAAATCAAAAATTCAGTAACATAAAAATTGAAAAGTTGAAAATTGTAAGTTACAATTGTTAAATTAGATTCGGATAGGTAGAGAGTCAAAATACAATGCGCATTAAGTCCCCATTTTCTGTCAAGCCCGAGAACGGAGCTATGGGTGGGAAACCGATTGTGTACTTTTTAACCCTTTTTTTATCAAAAAAAACTAGTACATTATGAGGAAAAATAACGGTTAATATACCGTCGGGTAGGCAAAAAGTCCAGCTATACTGTGGAACAAACCCCGTTTTTTTCTCACGTCCGGTAACGGAGCAGTAGGGCGATAACTGAAAAAATTCGATTTTCCACTTTTTTGTGTTCATCGAAAAATTTTTAAGTGTATATACCATATACACGGACAAGCATGTTATGCATACCGCCGGATAGGTAAAGAGTCCAGATACACCATGCAACAAACCGTACTCTTCTAAAACACCTGGTTACTGAGCAATAGGACGAACAAGCATTGTGTGGGAGGAAAAGTTAATAGGCGCCCATAAATAGATGACCATACATGTAGATATGTTTGCCAATTATATAGAAGTTTATTTCTATATATTTATATAAAAACATTTAATATTTTATTCATTTTAAATAAAATTTATTTCACCAGAAGTAAACAATTTGAAAATGAAAATTATAATAATTCAGAAAATGAAAATATTTGAAATTAAAAATTAAGTAACTTAAAAATTGAAAAGTTGAAAATTGTACGTTGCAATTGTTAAAGTAGATTCGGATAGGTAGAGTCAAGGTACAATATGCATTAAATCTCCATTTTCTGTCAAGCCCGGGAACGGAGCTATGGGTGGGAAACCGATTGCGTATTTTTTAACCCTTTTCTTATCAAAAAAAAAAAAAACTTGTACAGTATGAGGAAAAAATAACGGTTAATAAACCGACGAGTAGGCAAAAAGTCCAGCTGTACTGTGCAACAAACCCCGCTTTTCTCTCACGTCCGGTAACGGAGCAGTAGAAAAAACTCGATTTTCCACTTTTTTGTGTTTATCGAAATATTTTTATGTGTATATACTATACACGCGGACAAGCATGTTATACATACCGCCGGATAGGTAAAGAGTCCAGCTACACCATGCAATAAGCCGTACTCTTCTAAAGCACATGGTTATCGAGCAATAGAACAAACAAACATCGTGTGGGAGGTAAAGCTAATAGGCGTCCATAAATAGATGACCATACATGTAGATATGTTTGCTGCACTTTATGCTCGCACATACATACATTTATCTACATACGTATGTATGTACAGTCTGAGATCAGTGTCTCTTCACTTATGTGGGTGTGTAGATGTATATGCTCTGTCTTAACTTCCAACTTTTAGCTAGTGGCAGCAACTCTAAGCTAGTGATATCGCTACTATTGAACGCTCATGCACAATTGGCACGCTTGCTGTAGCAGGTGTCAGCACCATTATTTGAACTATCGAACATTTTTACATAGGTAAATAAATAGATGGCGCGCCTGCAGTCATATGATGCATTTTTTTGTACTTACCGGTGTTGAACATTTGTGAACATAAAAAAAGCATGTGCAGTGAGTGCAGCATATAATGATTTGCATACCTTCGGATAGGTAAAAGGTCAAACTGCATTTTGTAACAAACCTCGATTGTTTATTTTACTCGGTATCGGAGCTATAAGTTGAAAACCTTCTTCTTTTTTACTTAAAAAAAACGTGTATAGTATGAACTGAAAGTAATGATATGTGTAGGATTCTACTTTAACAAATGTAACTTACAATTTTCAACTTTTCAATTTTTATGTTACAGAATTTTTAATTTCAAATATTTTCATTTTCTGAATTATTATAATTTTCATTTTCAAGCAATCAATAAGTGTTAAATAAATTTTATATTAAAAATAAAATATTAATGCCAATTATGTAGAAGTTTATTTCTATATATTTATATAAAAAAAATTAATAGTTTATTCTTTTTAAATAAAATTTATTTCACCAGAAGTAAACAGTTTGAAAATTGTACGTTACAATTGTTAAAGTAGATTCGGATAGGTAGAGTCAAGGTACAATGTGCATTAAATCTCCATTTTCTGTCAAGCCCGGGAACGGAGCTATGGGTGGGAAACCGATTGCGTATTTTTTAACCCTTTTCTTATCAAAAAAAAACTTATACAGCATGAGGGAAAAATAACGGTTAATATACCGTCGGGTAGGCAAAAAGTCCAGCTATACTGTGCAACAAACCCACGTCCGATAACGGAGCAGTAGGGCGATAACTAAAAAATTAGATTTTCCACTTTTTTGTGTTCATCGAAATATTTTTAAGTGTATATACCATATACGCGGACAAGCATGTTATACATACCGCCGGATAGGTAAAGAGTGCAGATACACCATGCAACAAACCGTACTCTTCTAAAACACCTTGTTACCGAGCAATAGGACGAACACACATTGTGTGGGAGGAAAAGATAATAGGCGCCCATAAATAGATGACCATACATGTAGATATGTTTGCCAATTATATAGAAGTTTATTTCTATATATTTATATAAAAACATTTAATATTTTATTCATTTTAAATAAAATTTATTTCACCAGAAGTAAACAATTTGAAAATGAAAATTATAATAATTCAGAAAATGAAAATATTTGAAATTAAATATTCAGTAACATAAAAATTGAAAAGTTGAAAATTGTGTAGGTAGAGTCAAGGTACAATGTGCATTAAATCTCCATTTTCTGTCAAGCCCGGGAACGGAGCTATGGGTGGGAAACCGATTGTGTACTTTTTAACCCTTTTCTCATCAAAAAAAAAACTTGTACAGTATGAGGAAAAAATAACGGTTAATATACCGACGAGTAGGCAAAAAGTCCAGCTGTACTGTGCAACAAACCCCGCTTTTCTCTCACGTCCGGTAACGCACCTGGTTATCGAGCAATAGAACAAACAAACATCGTGTGGGAGGAAAAATTAATAGGCGTCCATAAATAGATGACCATACATGTAGATATGTTTGCTGCACTTTATGCTCGCACATACATACATTTATCTACATCCGTATGTATGTACAGTCTGACATCAGTGTCTCCTCACTTATGTAGGTGTAGTGGCCTTAGTCATATATGTACATACATACAATATATCAAAATGCTATGTAAACAAAACAATGAAATGACATAATGACATAAACAAATCAGGCCAATAACTCTGCGCTGCAGCTATCACATAAGCAGAGCTAAGCAATTAAAGAAAGAGTCTTATTACACCACTTCAACGTCCACTTCAAATGCAATGTCAGCAAACATATGGAAATCGCGGAAATGAATTGTGACAAAAATTTAGTATAAATAGAATGTAAGAATTTGAATAAAATTAGTCAATGCTCAGAACTCTTTGTGTGTTGACTCAATGAATTTCGGCCAGCTGAAATATGCAAGCCTATGGATTAGCTGAATTGTGAACAGCTGTTTAAAAATTAAACACAATAGGCTATCTACGTAGGGACCTCGTTTAGGACCTCATTAGCTTGTCAATCCCTTTGCATTGATCCTTTACATGGCGATCCTGCGACCATCGACTGAACAAAAATTTTTTTTTGGCGAAACAAAATTCAAATGAATTTCATAGACAGAGTTGAGCTCAACGCTACTCTAGAAAATTTTGAAAAATTTATATACTCAAATAGGGCGGAAGAAATAGAGCCATATATTCCGGTTGCTACAAATAACAATATAGCACCAATATATAGGCCAACTCCAAAACTTGCCGGACCGAAACCACTAACGATAGAAGAAAATAAAGAACGTCAAACAAAAAAACAGACCCAAATAAATGTGTAGCGGTACGCACTTACCCAAGACCAACAAATGCAGATGACACAAGAAGATTTATAGCATTCTGCAATTATTACAGACGATTTATACCTAATTTTGCACTAATTGCCAAATGCCTAAACACACTTTTAAGAAAAGGACAACCATTCATATGGTCAGAAGAGTGCGAAAAAGCGTTCAATACACTAAAAGATAAATTAATTAATCTTCCGATTTTACAATACCCAAACTTTGACAAACCCTTTGTACTTACGACGGACGCATCTGATTTTGCCCTTGGAGCAATTTTATCACAAGGTGAAATAGGACATGACTTACCAATTGCATATGCAAGTAAAGCTTTGCAAAAACATGATATAAATAAACCAATAATAGAAAAAGAATTACTAGCAATTCATTGGGGAATTAACCAATTTAGGACATACTTATACGGTAGAAAATTTATAGTTGTGACCGACCACAGACCGTTAGTATCATTATTTTCACATAGAAATCCGTCATCAAAAATGACAAGAATAAGAGTAGATTTAGCAGACTATGACTTTGAAATCATATACAAGCAAGGAAAAATAAATACAAATGCAGATGCACTGTCACGCATCAAATTAGATAGTGACATTTTAAAGGCTATGATACCCACGAGTGAAAAAGAAATAAAAGAAGAAAATAACAATTTAATAAAAGAAAAAAATATTAACATTTTAACAAGGAGCAAGGCCGCACAAATTAATAATGAAAGAACGCATGCAGTTATAAGAAATGAAAATAAGGCGCAAACAGAAGTTTTGTAGCAAGAAAATATATTAACCCGGGAACACATTAAAAAACCTACATCTCCTAAGAAGCCTGATCAACTTCATATTTCAACAAAAGCTACAAATGCTTAAATAAAACAACAAAAGTAAAACATGAAACGCTAACTAAGCATTTACAAATATTATTTGAGGCACTAGAAAACATAAGAGGCATAGCTGACACATATAAAAACAAACTTACACCAGAACACAAAAAACACTGCTTTGATATTTACTGGCACCATAGAGACAAACTAATAAAAATATTAGGAAATTATGAACTAGAAAGCATTCTACCACATGACATTAGCACACCAATAACCTACACAGTTGATATCCCCAACACGGAACCAGAAGTAAAAAACCCAATATTCATAATGTCCGAATTCAACTTAGAAGTAGCAACAAAGGCTATTCCCAGCTTTTCGGGAAATTAAGAGAGCTAGAAGCATTCCTCAAAATTGTAGAAATCATATACAATGGTCAAAGCTCAACAGGTAAAACCGCACTAATCGATTACGTAATATACGTAAAATTAACTCAAACAGTAAGAACTAACATAATTTCCATTCAAATACCAAGCACTTTCCAAGAAGTAAAAGATTCACTTTTGTCAAAATATAAATTAACAACGGCAATCCCACAAATACAGAGCCAATTAGCAAACCTTTATCAGCGAAACCAGAATATAACAATGTTTAGAAACAAAATCTTGTCTTTAGTTTCAGAACTCAACAAACTACAAATTCTGCAACTAGGTACAAATGCTACAACAGAACAAAAAGCATTAGTTGCACAATTAAATGAACAATACAGCTTAACCGTTTTCAAAAATGGTATAAACGAACCATATAAACAGACAATATTTGCCTCAATACCAAAAACATTTGAATCAGCAGTAGATTTAGCTTTAGAACTTGAAAATAACCAAGGCAATAACTCTAGAGTTATGTTCATTTCAAATAATCGAAGATATAACAACCGCAATAATTTCAGTAATAATAATAATACCCAAAGAAGATATGCTAACAACAATAACAACAACATATTTAGAGGCAATAACAACAATTATAATACTTACAACAATAACCGAAATAACTTTAGACCCCCAAACAACCATAACAACTATCGAAATACTAACAATACATTCAGTGAAGACAATGGACATAGAAATAATTATAGACCTGCAAACAACAACAGGTTCAATCAAAATAGGCAAGGACCACAAAATAATAGAAATGGTCGCCAAATACATTTTATGCAAAATCAGGGAAACGAGGGCGACCCGGAGGACAACAATTAACCTCCTTCGGGGAAGATATAAACAAAATATACATAATAACAAAAAACTTAACAAATTTCGTTACAATTCTCAATACGAATTTAAACAAAAAAAATGACATTCCTTATAGACACTGGAGCCGACATTTCTATTTGCAAAAATCCATTCCAAAATGAATTCGACTATGACGGTAATGACAAATGCAAACTAACAGGCATCACTAAAGAGGAAATAATTTCAATTGGCACAGCCAATCTAAATTTCCGGATAGGTAAAGACAATACTGACATTAAATTTCACTTAGTAACAGAAGACTTTCCCACCGAAACTGATGGAATTCTAGGTAGAGATTTTTTGATAAAACACCAATGTAAAATTGATTATGAGACATTCATACTAACCACAACTGTCAACAACAGAGAAAGTACTATCGCAATAGAAACCACACTACATTCAAATAAAACTTTTGAAATACCACCCAGGACAGAAAAAATATTTCCGATAAATTTAAAAATAAAAGAAAATAGCGTCATTTTAAATCAAGAAATCCAACAAGGAGTATTTTTAGCAAACTCAATAATTCCTGCAAAAGGAAACTGTCACATAAAAATTATTAATGTCAATGACGAGACTGTAAAAATCAAACAATTAAAAATCATCACTGAAAAATTAGCTGATTACAATATTATGACCACATCCAAGAATTTTAACATTTACAACAACTCACGTTTTAAAAAACTGATAACAGAACTAAAATTAGAAAATCTAGACAAAAATACAGAATCCGAATTACATGACATGTTTTATAAGTATCAATCAATATTCCACCTTGAAGGTGAAAGCCTCTCGACGAACTCATTCTATACACAAAAACTCAATTTAACTGACAACTCCCCGGTATACATAAAAAACTATAGACTCCCGCAAGCACAGCAAGAAGAAATACAAACACAAGTACAAAATTTAATCAATGACGACATCATCGAACCATCTGTTAGTCCATATAATTCACCACTTCTCCTAGTACCTAAGAAAAGTGAAAATGGTAAAAAGAAATGGAGATTGGTAGTAGATTACAGAAGACTTAACGACAAAATTATAAATGACAAATTCCCATTGACAAGATTAGAAGACATATTAGACATGCTAGGAAGAGCGAAATACTTCACAACTTTGGACATGACAAGCTCATTCCACCAAATCCCATTAGATAAAGACTCAAGACCACCGACAGCATTTTCTACTCAAGATGGCCATTATCAATTTAAACGACTACGTTTTGGATTAAAAATATCTTCAAATAGTTTTCAAAGAATGCTAACAATAGCACTTTCTGGATTAAAAGCAGAAGCATTTCTCTACGTGGACGACATTATTGTTTTCGGATGCTCTATAAAGCATCACAACCAAAATCTACTAAATGTTTTCGAAAGACTAAAGAAGTACAACCTTAAGCTAAATGCAAGCAAATGTCAATTTCTTAAGCCAGAAGTTCTTTATTTAGGACATTTAATCACAGATAAAGGTGTCAAAACAGACCCAAATAAATGCGAAGCGGTACGCACTTACCCAAGACCAACAAATGCAGATGACACAAGAAGATTTATTGCATTCTGCAATTATTACAGACGATTTATACCTAATTTTGCACTAATTGCCAAATGCCTAAACACACTTTTAAGAAAAGGACAACCATTCATATGGTCAGAAGAGTGCGAAAAAGCGTTCAATACACTAAAAGATAAATTAATTAATCCTCCGATTTTACAATACCCAAACTTTGACAAACCCTTTGTACTTACGACGGACACATCTGATTTTGCCCTTGGAGCAATTTTATCACAAGGTGAAATAGGACATGACTTACCAATTGCATATGCAAGTAAAGCTTTGCAAAAACATGATATAAATAAACCAATAATAGAAAAAGAATTACTAGCAATTCATTGGGGAATTAACCAATTTAGGACATACTTATACGGTAGAAAATTTATAGTTGTGACCGACCACAGACCGTTAGTATCATTATTTTCACATAGAAATCCGTCATCAAAAATGACAAGAATAAGAGTAGATTTAGCAGACTATGACTTTGAAATCATATACAAGCAAGGAAAAATAAATACAAATGCAGATGCACTGTCACGCATCAAATTAGATAGTGACATTTTAAAGGCTATGGTACCCACGAGTGAAAAAGAAATAAAAGAAGAAAATAACAATTTAATAAAAGAAAAAAATATTAACATTTTAACAAGGAGCAAGGCCGCACAAATTAATAATGAAAGAACGCATGCAATTAAAAGAAATGAAAATAAGGCGCAAACAGAAGTTTTGTCGCAAGAAAATATATTAACCCGGGAACGCATTAAAAAACCTACATCTCCTAAGAAGCCTGATCAACTTCATATTTGGGAATGTACATCTTTTAATGACGTTAGAAATCTAAAAAGATTGAAATTTAAAATTGAAAATAAAAGTAGCGCTACAGTTGATATAAATGAAAATGAAGTGCAAGTGACGTGTAGCGATGACCCTTTGAAACTACATAGTTCTATGCACAGTTCACAGATAAAGGAGCTAGCCCTTTGTGAACAAGAGTATATACTAAAGAATATAGAAATGAAGAAATTTAAGGAAAAATATAATGAACTCGAGAAAAATAAAAGCGTGCCAATAACAATATTAATATATAAAGCTCCAATACAAATAAAAAGTACTATAATACAATATAAATTAATTGATGAATTTCACTCAACTAACACAGCAGGACATTTAGGAATTAGAAAAACTGTTTTAAAGCTAAAACAACGATACATTTGGAAAAACATGAGACAAATGGTTAAAGAATTTATAAATAATTGCGCAACATGTACACGAAATAAAATAACAAAACATATAAAAGAACCACTTATAGTGACAGATACACCAACAAACACATTTGAGACTGTAGGTCCATTACGCATTTCGAACGGGTACAGATACATATTAACAATGCAATGTGACTTCTCTAAATATGTTATTGCACATCCTATTGAAAATAAAGAAGCAAAAACAATAGCGACTACATTAGTCGAACAGTTGATTTTAAAATACGGCTGTATAAAAAATTTAAAATCAGACAGAGGTACAGAATTTGTAAATGAGCTAATGCACAACATATGTGAACTTCTAAACACGAAACAAATATTTTCAACCCCATACCATCACCAAACAATAGGAGCTCTTGAAAAAAATCATAGGACATTAAATGAATACTTACTTTCCTTCGCAGAAGATTATGAATGGGACAAATGGATTCCATATTACACTTTTGCATACAACACAACTCCACACATAGATACACTTTACTCCCCGTTTGAACTAATATTCGGGAAATTACCAACATTGCCTAGCGATATCATAAATACAAGAAGTATCAATTACAACATTGAAGACTATGCAACAGAAATAAAATTAAGATTAAAGAAATCTATCGAAAATGCCAAAAAACTAATAAATGCAACAAAAATCAAAAGAAAAGAAATTTATGACCAAAATGTAAATAAATCAAATTTTAAAGTAGTAGATTCGGTATTTGTAAAAACCGAAAATAAAAAGAAAAATCAGAGTCCATATCATGGCCCATATATTATTGTAGACACTAATGGAGTCAACTCCACTTTAAATATAAAAAATAAGCTAAAAGTAATGCATAATAATCAATTAAAGAAATATTTAGGAATTTAGTAATGTAAACACTATAAATAAGTGTATATATTTTTAACATGTAACATATCGAATATCATAACATTAGCTAATAAGTGTACAAAACTATATGTAAAACCGTATTATAAACACACAAGACATTTCCACGTTTTCGTCATATACATCAAAAAAAAAATATTATTCCTTTTGTCGAAAAAGAAATAAATATTTTTCTTGAGGGCAAGGGTGTAGTGGCCTTAGTCATATATGTACATACATACAATATATCAAAATGCTATGTAAACAAAACAATGAAATGCTCTGTCTGAACTTCCAGCTTTTGGCTAGTGGCAGCAACTTTAAGCTAGTGATATCGCTACTATTGAACGCTCATGCACAATTGGCACGCTTGCTGTAGCAGGTGTCAGCACCATTATTTGAACTAACGAACATTTTTACATAGGTATATAAATAGATGGCGCGCATGCAGTCATATGATGCATTTTTTTGTACTTACCGGTGTTGAACATTTTTGAACATAAAAAAAAATATGTGCAGTGCGTGCAGCATATAATGATTTGCATACCTTCGGATAGGTAAAAGGTCAAACTGCATTTTGTAACAAACCTCGATTGTTTATTTTACTCGGTATCGGAGCTATAAGTTGAAAACCTTCTTCTTTTTTACTTAAAAAAAACATGTATAGTATGAACTGAAAGTAATGATATGTGTAGGAATCTACTTTAACAAATGTAACTTACAATTTTCAACTTTTCAAATTTTATGTTACAGAATTTTTAATTTCCAATATTTTCATTTTCTGAATTATTATAATTTTCATTTTCAAGCAATCAATAATTGTTAAATAAATTTTATATTAAAAATAAAATATTAATGCCAATTATTTAGAAGTTTATTTCTATATATTCATATAAAAAAATTTAATAATTTAATCTTTTTAAATAAAATTTATTTCACCAGAAGTAAACAGTTTGAAAATAAAAATTATAATAATTCAGAAAATGAAAATATTTGAAGTCAAAAATTCAGTAACATAAAAATTGAAAAGTTGAAAATTGTAAGTTACAATTGTTAAAGTAGATTCGAATAGGTAGAGAGTCAAGGTACAATGTGCATTAAATCATTTTCTGTCACGCCCGGGAACGGAGCTATGGGTGGGAAATTGATTGTGTACTTTTTAACCCTTTTTTTTATCAAAAAAAAAACTTATACAGCATGAGGGAAAAATAACGGTTAATATACCGTCGGGTAGGCAAAAAGTCCAGCTATACTGTGTAACAAACCCACGTCCGGTAACGGAGCAGTAGGGCGATAACTAAAAAATTCGATTTTCCACTTTTTTGTGTTCATCGAAATATTTTTAAGTGTATATACCATATACGCGGACAAGCATGTTATGCATACCGCCGGATAGGTAAAGAGTGCAGATACACCATGCAACAAACCGTACTCTTCTAAAACACCTTGTTACCGAGCAATAGGACGAACAAACATTGTGTGGGAGGAAAAGTTAATAGGCGCCCATAAATAGATGACCATACACGTAGATATGTTTGCCAATTATATAGAAGTTTATTTCTATATATTTATATAAAAAATTTAATATTTTATTCATTTTAAATAAAATTTATTTCACCAGAAGTAAACAATTTGAAAATGAAAATTATAATAATTCAGAAAATGAAAATATTTGAAATTAAATATTCAGTAACATAAAAATTGAAAATTGTGAAATACAAATTTTAAAGTAGATTCGGATAGGTAGAGTCAAGGTACAATGTGCATTAAATCTCCATTTGCTGTCAAGCCCGGGAACGGAGCTATGGGTGGGCAACCGATTGTGTACCTTTTAAGCCTTTTTTCATCAAAAAAAAAAAAACTTGTACAGTATGAGGAAAAAATAACGGTTAATATACCGACGAGTAGGCAAAAAGTCCAGCTGTACTGTGCAACAAACCCCGCTTTTCTCTCACGTCCGGTAACGCACCTGGTTATCGAGCAATAGAACAAACAAACATCGTGTGGGAGGAAAAGCTAATAGGCGTCCATAAATAGATGACCATACATGTAGATATGTTTGCTGCACTTTATGCTCGCACATACATACATTTATCTACATCCGTATGTATGTACAGTCTGACATCAGTGTCTCTTCACTTATGTAGGTGTGTAGATGTATATGCTCTGTCTTAACTTCCAGCTTTTAGCTAGTGGCAGCAACTTTATGCTAGTGATATCGCTACTATTGAACGCTCATGCACAATTGGCACGCTTGCTGTAGCAGGTGTCAGCACTATTATTTGAACTAACGAACATTTTTACATAGGTATATAAATAGATGGCGCGCATGCAGTCATATGATGCATTTTTTTGTACTTACCGGTGTTGAACATTTTTGAACATAAAAAAAAATATGTGCAGTGCGTGCAGCATATAATGATTTGCATACCTTCGGATAGGTAAAAGGTCAAACTGCAATTTGTAACAAACCTCGATTGTTTATTTTACTCGGTATCGGAGCTATAAGTTGAAAACCTTCTTCTTTTTTACTTAAAATAACATGTATAGTATGAACTGAAAGTAATGATATGTGTAGGAATCTACTTTAACAAATGTAACTTACAATTTTCAACTTTTAAAATTTTATGTTACAGAATTTTTAATTTCCAATATTTTCATTTTCTGAATTATTATAATTTTCATTTTCAAGCAATCAATAATTGTTAAATAAATTTTATATTAAAAATAAAATATTAATGCCAATTATTTAGAAGTTTATTTCTATATATTAATATAAAAAAATTTAATAATTTAATCTTTATAAATAAAATTTATTTCACCAGAAGTAAACAGTTTGAAAATAAAAATTATAATAATTCAGAAAATGAAAATATTTGAAATCAAAAATTCAGTAACATAAAAATTGAAAAGTTGAAAATTTTAAGTTACAATTGTTAAAGTAGATTCGAATAGGTAGAGAGTCAAGGTACAATGTGCATTAAATCTTCATTTTCTGTCACGCCCGGGAGCGGAGCTATGGGTGGGAAACCGATTGTGTACCTTTTAACCCTTTTTTTTTATCAAAAAAAAACTTATACAGCATGAGGGAAAAATAACGGTTAATATACCGTCGGGTAGGCAAAAAGTCCAGCTATACTGTGCAACAAACCCACGTCCGGTAACGGAGCAGTAGGGCGATAACTAAAAAATTCGATTTTCCACTTTTTTGTGTTCATCGAAATATTTTTAAGTGTATATACCATATACGCGGACAAGCATGTTATGCATACCGCCGGATAGGTAAAGAGTGCAGATACACCATGCAACAAACCGTACCCTTCTAAAACACCTTGTTACCGAGCAATAGGACGAACAAACATTGTGTGGGAGGAAAAGTTAATAGGCGCCCATAAATAGATGGCCATACATGTAGATATGTTTGCCAATTATATAGAAGTTTATTTCTATATATTTATATAAAAAAATTTAATATTTTATTAATTTTAAATAAAATTTATTTCACCAGAAGTAAACAATTTGAAAATGAAAATTATAATAATTCAGAAAATGAAAATATTTGAAATTAAATATTCAGTAACATAAAAATTGAAAAGTTGAAAATTGTGAAATACAAATGTTAAAGTAGATTCGGATAGGTAGAGTCAAGGTACAATGTGCGTTAAATCTCCATTTTCTGTCAAGCCCGGGAACGGAGCTATGGGTGGGCAACCGATTGTGTACCTTTTAAGCCTTTTCTCATCAAAAAAAAAAACTTGTACAGTATGAAGAAAAAATAACGGTTAATATACCGACGAGTAGGCAAAAAGTCCAGCTGTGCTGTGCAACAAACCCCGCTTTTCTCTCACGTCCGGTAACGCACCTGGTTATCGAGCAATAGAACAAACAAACATCGTGTGGGAGGAAAAGCTAATAGGCGTCCATAAATAGATGACCATACATGTAGATATGTTTGCTGCACTTTATGCTCGCACATACATACATTTATCTACATCCGTATGTATGTACAGTCTGACATCAGTGTCTCTTCACTTATGTAGGTGTGTAGATGTATATGCTCTGTCTTAACTTCCAGCTTTTAGCTAGTGGCAGCAACTTTAAGCTAGTGATATCGCTACTATTGAACGCTCATGCACAATTGGCACGCTTGCTGTAGCAGGTGTCAGCACCATTATTTGAACTAACGAACATTTTTACATAGGTATATAAATAGATGGCGCGCATGCAGTCATATGATGCATTTTTTTGTACTTACCTGTGTGGAACATTTTTGAACATAAAAAACATATGTGCAGTGCGTGCAGCATATAATGATTTGCATACCTTCGGATAGGTAATAGGTCAAACTGCATTTTGTAACAAACCTCGATTGTTTATTTTACTCGGTATCGGAGCTATAAGTTGAAAACCTTCTTCTTTTTTACTTAAAAAAAACATGTATAGTATGAACTGAAAGTAATGATATGTGTAGGAATCTACTTTAACAAATGTAACTTACAATTTTCAACTTTTAAAATTTTATGTTACAGAATTTTTAATTTCCAATATTTTCATTTTCTGAATTATTATAATTTTCATTTTCAAGCAATCAATAATTGTTAAATAAATTTTATATTAAAAATAAAATATTAATGCCAATTATATAGAAGTTTATTTCTGTATATATTTATATAAAAAAATTTAATAATTTAATATTTTTAATAAAATTTATTTCACCAGAAGTAAACAGTTTGAAAATGAAAATTATAATAATTCAGAAAATGAAAATATTTGAAATCAAAAATTCAGTAACATAAAAATTGAAAAGTTGAAAATTGTAAAATACAATTGTTAAAGTAGATTCGGATAGGTAGAGAGTCAAGGTACAATGTGCATTAAATCTCCATTTTCTGTCAAGCCCGGGAACGGAGCTATGGGTGGGAAACCGATTGTGTACTTTTTAATACTTTTTTAATAAAAAAAAATTGTACAGTATGAGGGAAAAATAACGGTTAATATACCGACGAGTAGGCAAAAAGTCCAGCTGTACTGTGCAACAAACCGCGCTTTTCTATCACGTCCGGTAACGGAGCAGTGTTTTGTGTTCATCGAAATATTTTTATGTGTATATACTATACAAGCGGATAAGAATGTTATACATACAGCCGGATAGGTAAAGAGTCCAGCTACACTATGCAACAAACCGTACTCTTCTAAAACACCTGGTTATCGAGCAATAGAACGAACAAACATCGTGTGGGAGGAAAAGCTAATAGGCGTCTATAAATAAATGACCATACATATAGATATGTTTGCTGCACTTTATGCTCGCACATACATACATTTACTTACATACGTGTATGTATGTACAGCCTGACATCAGTGTCTCTTCACTTATGTAGGTGTGTAGATGTATATGCTCTGTCTTAACTTCCAACTTTTAGCTAGTGGCAGCAACTTTAAGCTAGTGATATCGCTACTATTGAACGCTCATGCACAATTGGCACGCTTGCTGTAGCAGGTGTCAGCACCATTATTTGAACTAACGAACATTTTTACATAGGTAAATAAATAGATGGCGCGCCTGCAGTCATATGATGCATGTTTTTGTACTTACCGGTGTTGAACATTTTTGAACATAAAAAAAGCATGTGCAGTGCGTGCAGCATATAATGATTTGCATACCGTCGGATAGGTAGGTCAAACTACATTTTGTAACAAATCTCGATTGTTTATTTTACTCGGTATCGGAGCTATAAGTTGACAACCATCTTCTTTTTTACTTAAAAAAAACATGTATAGCATGAACTGAAAGTAATGATATGTGTAGGAATCTACTTTAACAAATGTAACTTACAATTTTCAACTTTTAAAATTTTATGTTACAGAATTTTTAATTTCCAATATTTTCATTTTCTGAATTATTATAATTTTCATTTTCAAGCAATCAATAATTGTTAAATAAATTTTATATTAAAAATAAAATATTAATGCCAATTATTTAGAAGTTTATTTCTATATATTAATATAAAAAAAATTAATAATTTAATCTTTATAAATAAAATTTATTTCACCAGAAGTAAACAGTTTGAAAATAAAAATTATAATAATTCAGAAAATGAAAATATTTGAAATCAAAAATTCAGTAACATAAAAATTGAAAAGTTGAAAATTGTAAGTTACAATTGTTAAAGTAGATTCGGATATGTAGAGAGTCAAGGTACAATGTGCATTAAATCTTCATTTTCTGTCACGCCCGGGAACGGAGCTATGGGTGGGAAACCGATTGTGTACCTTTTAACCCTTTTTTTATCAAAAAACAACTTATACAGCATGAGGGAAAAATAACGGTTAATATACCGTCGGGTAGGCAAAAAGTCCAGCTATACTGTGCAACAAACCCACGTCCGGTAACGGAGCAGTAGGGCGATAACTAAAAAATTCGATTTTCCACTTTTTTGTGTTCATCGAAATATTTTTAAGTGTATATACCATATACGCGGACAAGCATGTTATGCATACCGCCGGATAGGTAAAGAGTGCAGATACACCATGCAACAAACCGTACTCTTCTAAAACACCTTGTTACCGAGCAATAGGACGAACAAACATTGTGTGGGAGGAAAAGTTAATAGGCGCCCATAAATAGATGACCATACATGTAGATATGTTTGCCAATTATATAGAACTTTATTTCTATATATTTATATAAAAAAATTTAATATTTTATCCATTTTAAATAAAATTTATTTCACCTGAAGTAAACAATTTGAAAATGAAAATTATAATAATTCAGAAAATGAAAATATTTGAAATTAAATATTCAGTAACATAAAAATTGAAAAGTTGAAAATTGTGAAATACAAATGTTAAAGTAGATTCGGATAGGTAGAGTCAAGGTACAATGTGCATTAAATCTCCATTTTCTGTCAAGCCCGGGAACGGAGCTATGGGTGGGCAACCGATTGTGTACCTTTTAAGCCTTTTCTCATCAAAAAAAAAAACTTGTACAGTATGAAGAAAAAATAACGGTTAATATACCGACGAGTAGGCAAAAAGTCCAGCTGTACTGTGCAACAAACCCCGCTTTTCTCTCACGTCCGGTAACGCACCTGGTTATCGAGCAATAGAACAAACAAACATCGTGTGGGAGGAAAAGCTAATAGGCGTCCATAAATAGATGACCATACATGTAGATATGTTTGCTACACTTTATGCTCGCACATACATACATTTATCTACATCCGTATGTATGTACAGTCTGACATCAGTGTCTCTTCACTTATGTAGGTGTGTAGATGTATATGCTCTGTCTTAACTTCCAGCTTTTAGCTAGTGGCAGCAACTTTATGCTAGTGATATCGCTACTATTGAACGCTCATGCACAATTGGCACGCTTGCTGTAGCAGGTGTCAGCACTATTATTTGAACTAACGAACATTTTTACATAGGTATATAAATAGATGGCGCGCATGCAGTCATATGATGCATTTTTTTGTACTTACCGGTGTTGAACATTTTTGAACATAAAAAAAAATAAGTGCAGTGCGTGCAGCATATAATGATTTGCATACCTTCGGATAGGTAAAAGGTCAAACTGCAATTTGTAACAAACCTCGATTGTTTATTTTACTCGGTACCGGAGCTATAAGTTGAAAACCTTCTTCTTTTTTACTTAAAAAAACATGTATAGTATGAACTGAAAGTAATGATATGTGTAGGAATCTACTTTAACAAATGTAACTTACAATTTTCAACTTTTAAAATTTTATGTTACAGAATTTTTAATTTCCAATATTTTCATTTTCTGAATTATTATAATTTTCATTTTCAAGCAATCAATAATTGTTAAATAAATTTTATATTAAAAACAAAATATTAATGCCAATTATTTAGAAGTTTATTTCTATATATTAATATAAAAAAATTTAATAATTTAATCTTTATAAATAAAATTTATTTCACCAGAAGTAAACAGTTTGAAAATAAAAATTATAGTAATTCAGAAAATGAAAATATTTGAAATCAAAAATTCAGTAACATAAAAATTGAAAAGTTGAAAATTTTAAGTTACAATTGTTAAAGTAGATTCGAATAGGTAGAGAGTCAAGGTACAATGTGCATTAAATCTTCATTTTCTGTCACGCCCGGGAACGGAGCTATGGGTGGGAAACCGATTGTGTACCTTTTAACCCTTTTTTTTTATCAAAAAAAAACTTATACAGCATGAGGGAAAAATAACGGTTAATATACCGTCGGGTAGGCAAAAAGTCCAGCTATACTGTGCAACAAACCCACGTCCGGTAACGGAGCAGTAGGGCGATAACTAAAAAATTCGATTTTCCACTTTTTTGTGTTCATCGAAATATTTTTAAGTGTATATACCATATACGCGGACAAGCATGTTATGCATACCGCCGGATAGGTAAAGAGTGCAGATACACCATGCAACAAACCGTACTCTTCTAAAACACCTTGTTACCGAGCAATAGGACGAACAAACATTGTGTGGGAGGAAAAGTTAATAGGCGCCCATAAATAGATGACCATACATGTAGATATGTTTGCCAATTATATAGAAGTTTATTTCTATATATTTATATAAAAAAATTTAATATTTTATTCATTTTAAATAAAATTTATTTCACCAGAAGTAAACAATTTGAAAATGAAAATTATAATAATTCAGAAAATGAAAATATTTGAAATTAAATATTCAGTAACATAAAAATTGAAAAGTTGAAAATTGTGAAATACAAATGTTAAAGTAGATTCGGATAGGTAGAGTCAAGGTACAATGTGCATTAAATCTCCATTTTCTGTCAAGCCCGGGAACGGAGCTATGGGTGGGCAACCGATTGTGTACCTTTTAAGCCTTTTCTCATCAAAAAAAAAAACTTGTACATTATGAAGAAAAAATAACGGTTAATATACCGACGAGTAGGCAAAAAGTCCAGCTGTACTGTGCAACAAACCCCGCTTTTCTCTCACGTCCGGTAACGCACCTGGTTATCGAGCAATAGAACAAACAAACATCGTGTGGGAGGAAAAGCTAATAGGCGTCCATAAATAGATGACCATACATGTAGATATGTTTGCTGCACTTTATGCTCGCACATACATACATTTATCTACATCCGTATGTATGTACAGTCTGACATCAGTGTCTCTTCACTTATGTAGGTGTGTAGATGTATATGCTCTGTCTTAACTTCCAGCTTTTAGCTAGTGGCAGCAACTTTAAGCTAGTGATATCGCTACTATTGAACGCTCATGCACAATTGGCACGCTTGCTGTAGCAGGTGTCAGCACCATTATTTGAACTAACGAACATTTTTACATAGGTATATAAATAGATGGCGCGCATGCAGTCATATGATGCATTTTTTTGTACTTACCTGTGTGGAACATTTTTGAACATAAAAAACATATGTGCAGTGCGTGCAGCATATAATGATTTGCATACCTTCGGATAGGTAATAGGTCAAACTGCATTTTGTAACAAACCTCGATTGTTTATTTTACTCGGTATCGGAGCTATAAGTTGAAAACCTTCTTCTTTTTTACTTAAAAAAAACATGTATAGTATGAACTGAAAGTAATGATATGTGTAGGAATCTACTTTAACAAATGTAACTTACAATTTTCAACTTTTAAAATTTTATGTTACAGAATTTTTAATTTCCAATATTTTCATTTTCTGAATTATTATAATTTTCATTTTCAAGCAATCAATAATTGTTAAATAAATTTTATATTAAAAATAAAATATTAATGCCAATTATATAGAAGTTTATTTCTGTATATATTTATATAAAAAAATTTAATAATTTAATATTTTTAATAAAATTTATTTCACCAGAAGTAAACAGTTTGAAAATGAAAATTATAATAATTCAGAAAATGAAAATATTTGAAATCAAAAATTCAGTAACATAAAAATTGAAAAGTTGAAAATTGTAAAATACAATTGTTAAAGTAGATTCGGATAGGTAGAGAGTCAAGGTACAATGTGCATTAAATCTCCATTTTCTGTCAAGCCCGGGAACGGAGCTATGGGTGGGAAACCGATTGTGTACTTTTTAATACTTTTTTAATAAAAAAAAATTGTACAGTATGAGGGAAAAATAACGGTTAATATACCGACGAGTAGGCAAAAAGTCCAGCTGTACTGTGCAACAAACCGCGCTTTTCTATCACGTCCGGTAACGGAGCAGTGTTTTGTGTTCATCGAAATATTTTTATGTGTATATACTATACAAGCGGATAAGAATGTTATACATACAGCCGGATAGGTAAAGAGTCCAGCTACACTATGCAACAAACCGTACTCTTCTAAAACACCTGGTTATCGAGCAATAGAACGAACAAACATCGTGTGGGAGGAAAAGCTAATAGGCGTCCATAAATAAATGACCATACATATAGATATGTTTGCTGCACTTTATGCTCGCACATACATACATTTACTTACATACGTGTATGTATGTACAGCCTGACATCAGTGTCTCTTCACTTATGTAGGTGTGTAGATGTATATGCTCTGTCTTAACTTCCAACTTTTAGCTAGTGGCAGCAACTTTAAGCTAGTGATATCGCTACTATTGAACGCTCATGCACAATTGGCACGCTTGCTGTAGCAGGTGTCAGCACCATTATTTGAACTAACGAACATTTTTACATAGGTAAATAAATAGATGGCGCGCCTGCAGTCATATGATGCATGTTTTTGTACTTACCGGTGTTGAACATTTTTGAACATAAAAAAAGCATGTGCAGTGCGTGCAGCATATAATGATTTGCATACCGTCGGATAGGTAGGTCAAACTACATTTTGTAACAAATCTCGATTGTTTATTTTACTCGGTATCGGAGCTATAAGTTGACAACCTTCTTCTTTTTTACTTAAAAAAAACATGTATAGCATGAACTGAAAGTAATGATATGTGTAGGAATCTACTTTAACAAATGTAACTTACAATTTTCAACTTTTAAAATTTTATGTTACAGAATTTTTAATTTCCAATATTTTCATTTTCTGAATTATTATAATTTTCATTTTCAAGCAATCAATAATTGTTAAATAAATTTTATATTAAAAATAAAATATTAATGCCAATTATTTAGAAGTTTATTTCTATATATTAATATAAAAAAAATTAATAATTTAATCTTTATAAATAAAATTTATTTCACCAGAAGTAAACAGTTTGAAAATAAAAATTATAATAATTCAGAAAATGAAAATATTTGAAATCAAAAATTCAGTAACATAAAAATTGAAAAGTTGAAAATTGTAAGTTACAATTGTTAAAGTAGATTCGGATATGTAGAGAGTCAAGGTACAATGTGCATTAAATCTTCATTTTCTGTCACGCCCGGGAACGGAGCTATGGGTGGGAAACCGATTGTGTACCTTTTAACCCTTTTTTTATCAAAAAACAACTTATACAGCATGAGGGAAAAATAACGGTTAATATACCGTCGGGTAGGCAAAAAGTCCAGCTATACTGTGCAACAAACCCACGTCCGGTAACGGAGCAGTAGGGCGATAACTAAAAAATTCGATTTTCCACTTTTTTGTGTTCATCGAAATATTTTTAAGTGTATATACCATATACGCGGACAAGCATGTTATGCATACCGCCGGATAGGTAAAGAGTGCAGATACACCATGCAACAAACCGTACTCTTCTAAAACACCTTGTTACCGAGCAATAGGACGAACAAACATTGTGTGGGAGGAAAAGTTAATAGGCGCCCATAAATAGATGACCATACATGTAGATATGTTTGCCAATTATATAGAAGTTTATTTCTATATATTTATATAAAAAAATTTAATATTTTATCCATTTTAAATAAAATTTATTTCACCAGAAGTAAACAATTTGAAAATGAAAATTATAATAATTCAGAAAATGAAAATATTTGAAATTAAATATTCAGTAACATAAAAATTGAACAGTTGAAAATTGTGAAATACAAATGTTAAAGTAGATTCGGATAGGTAGAGTCAAGGTACAATGTGCATTAAATCTCCATTTTCTGTCAAGCCCGGGAACGGAGCTGTGGGTGGGCAACCGATTGTGTACCTTTTAAGCCTTTTCTCATCAAAAAAAAAAACTTGTACAGTATGAAGAAAAAATAACGGTTAATATACCGACGAGTAGGCAAAAAGTCCAGCTGTACTGTGCAACAAACCCCGCTTTTCTCTCACGTCCGGTAACGCACCTGGTTATCGAGCAATAGAACGAACAAACATCGTGTGGGAGGAAAAGCTAATAGGCGTCTATAAATAAATGACCATACATGTAGATATGTTTGCTGCACTTTATGCTCGCACATACATACATTTACTTACATACGTGTATGTATGTACAGTCTGACATCAGTGTCTCTTCACTTATGTAGGTGTGTAGATGTATATGCTCTGTCTTAACTTCCAACTTTTAGCTAGTGGCAGCAACTTTAAGCTAGTGATATCGCTACTATTGAACGCTCATGCACAATTGGCACGCTTGCTGTAGCAGGTGTCAGCACCATTATTTGAACTAACGAACATTTTTACATAGGTAAATAAATAGATGGCGCGCCTGCAGTCATATGATGCATGTTTTTGTACTTACCGGTGTTGAACATTTTTGAACATAAAAAAAGCATGTGCAGTGCGTGCAGCATATAATGATTTGCATACCGTCGGATAGGTAGGTCAAACTACATTTTGTAACAAATCTCGATTGTTTATTTTACTCGGTATCGGAGCTATAAGTTGACAACCTTCTTCTTTTTTACTTAAAAAAAACATGTATAACATGAACTGAAAGTAATGATATGTGTAGGAATCTACTTTAACAAATGTATCTTACAATTTTCAACTTTTCAATTTTTATGTTACAGAATTTTTAATTTCCAATATTTTCATTTTCTGAATTATTATAATTTTCATTTTCAAGCAATCAATAAGTGTTAAATAAATTTTATATTAAAAATAAAATATTAATGCCAATTATGTAGAAGTTTATTTCTATATATTTATAAAAAAATATTTAATAATTTAATCTTTTTAAATAAAATTTATTTCACCAGAAGTAAACAGTTTGAAAATAAAAATTATAATAATTCAGAAAATGAAAATATTTGAAATCAAAAATTCAGTAACATAAAAATTGAAAAGTTGAAAATTGTAAGTTACAATTGTTAAAGTAGATTCGGATATGTAGAGAGTCAAGGTACAATGTGCATTAAATCTTCATTTTCTGTCACGCCCGGGAACGGAGCTATGGGTGGGAAACCGATTGTGTACCTTTTAACCCTTTTTTTTATCAAAAAAAAACTTATACAGCATGAGGGAAAAATAACGGTTAATATACCGTCGGGTAGGCAAAAAGTCCAGCTATACTGTGCAACAAACCCACGTCCGGTAACGGAGCAGTAGGGCGATAACTAAAAAATTCGATTTTCCACTTTTTTGTGTTCATCGAAATATTTTTAAGTGTATATACCATATACGCGGACAAGCATGTTATGCATACCGCCGGATAGGTAAAGAGTGCAGATACACCATGCAACAAACCGTACTCTTCTAAAACACCTTGTTACCGAGCAATAGGACGAACAAACATTGTGTGGGAGGAAAAGTTAATAGGCGCCCATAAATAGATGACCATACATGTAGATATGTTTGCCAATTATATAGAAGTTTATTTCTATATATTTATATAAAAAAATTTAATATTTTATTCATTTTAAATAAAATTTATCTCACCAGAAGTAAATAATTTGAAAATGAAAATTATAATAATTCAGAAAATGAAAATATTTGAAATTAAATATTCAGTAACATAAAAATTGAAAAGTTGAAAATTGTGAAATACAAATGTTAAAGTAGATTCGGATAGGTAGAGTCAAGGTACAATGTGCATTAAATCTCCATTTTCTGTCAAGCCCGGGAACGGAGCTATGGGTGGGCAACCGATTGTGTACCTTTTAAGCCTTTTCTCATCAAAAAAAAAAACTTGTACAGTATGAAGAAAAAATAACGGTTAATATACCGACGAGTAGGCAAAAAGTCCAGCTGTACTGTGCAACAAACCCCGCTTTTCTCTCACGTCCGGTAACGCACCTGGTTATCGAGCAATAGAACAAACAAACATCGTGTGGGAGGAAAAGCTAATAGGCGTCCATAAATAGATGACCATACATGTAGATATGTTTGCTGCACTTTATGCTCGCACATACATACATTTATCTACATCCGTATGTATGTACAGTCTGACATCAGTGTCTCTTCACTTATGTAGGTGTGTAGATGTATATGCTCTGTCTTAACTTCCAGCTTTTAGCTAGTGGCAGCAACTTTAAGCTAGTGATATCGCTACTATTGAACGCTCATGCACAATTGGCACGCTTGCTGTAGCAGGTGTCAGCACCATTATTTGAACTAACGAACATTTTTACATAGGTATATAAATAGATGGCGCGCATGCAGTCATATGATGCATTTTTTTGTACTTACCGGTGTTGAACATTTTTGAACATAAAAAAAATATGTGCAGTGCGTGCAGCATATAACGATTTGCATACCTTCGGATAGGTAAAAGGTCAAACTGCATTTTGTAACAAACCTCGATTGTTTATTTTACTCGGTATCGGAGCTATAAGTTGAAAACCTTCTTCTTTTTTACTTAAAAAAAACATGTATAGTATGAACTGAAAGTAATGATATGTGTAGGAGTCTACTTTAACAAATGTAACTTACAATTTTCAACTTTTAAAATTTTATGTTACAGAATTTTTAATTTCAAATATTTTCATTTTCTGAATTATTATAATTTTCATTTTCAAGCAATCAATAATTGTTAAATAAATTTTATATTAAAAATAAAATATTAATATTTTTAATAAAATTTATTTCACCAGAAGTAAACAGTTTGAAAATGAAAATTATAATAATTCAGAAAATGAAAATATTTGAAATCAAAAATTCAATAACATAAAAATTGAAAAGTTGAAAATTGTAAAATACAATTGTTAAAGTAGATTCGGATAGGTAGAGAGTCAAGGTACAATGTGCATTAAATCTCCATTTTCTGTCAAGCCTGGGAACGGAGCTATGGGTGGGAAACCGATTGTGTACTTTTTAACCCTTTTCTCATCAAAAAAAAAAAACTTGTACAGTATGAGGAAAAAATAACGGTTAATATACCGACGAGTAGGCAAAAAGGCCAGCTGTACTGTGCAACAAACCCCGCTTTTCTCTCTCGTCCGGTAACGGAGCAGTAGGGCGATAACTGAAAAAACTCGATTTTCCACTTTTTTGTGTTTATCCAAAAATTTTTATGTGTATATACTATACACGTGGACAAGCATGTTATACATACCGCCGGATAGGTTAAGAGTCCAGCTACACCATGCAATAAGCCGTACTCTTCTAAAGCCACGCTTGCTGTAGCAGGTGTCAGCACCATTATTTGAACTAACGAACATTTTTACATAGGTAAATAAATAGATGGCGCGCCTGCAGTCATATGATGCATTTTTTTGTACTTACCGGTGTTGAACATTTGTGAACATAAAAAAAGCATGTGCAGTGCGTGCAGCATATAATGATTTGCATACCGTCGGATAGGTAGGTCAAACTACACTTTGTAACAAATCTCGATTGTTTATTTTACTCGGTATCGGAGCTATAAGTTGAAAACCTTCTTCTTTTTTACTTAAAAAAAACATGTATAGCATGAACTGAAAGTAATGATATGTGTAGGAATCTACTTTAACAAATGTATCTTACAATTTTCAACTTTCAATTTTTATGTTACAGAATTTTTAATGTCCAAAATTTTCATTTTCTGGTTTATTATAATTTTCATTTTCAAGCAATAAATAAGTGTTAAATAAATTTTATATTAAAAATAAAATATTAATGCCAATTATATAGAAATTTATTTCTATATATTTATAAACAAATATTTAATAATTTAATCTTTTTAAATAAAATTTATTTCACCAGAAGTAAACAGTTTAAAAATGAAAATTATAATAATTCAGAAAATGAAAATATTTGAATTCAAAAATTCAGTAACATAAAAACTGAAAAGTTGAAAATTGTAAAATACAATTGTTAAAGTATATTCGGATAGGTAGAGAGTCAAGGTACAATGTGCATTAAATCTCCATTTTCTGTCAAGCCCGGGAACGGAGCTATGGGTGGGAAACCGATTGTGTACTTTTTAACCCTTTTCTCATCAAAAAAAAAAAACTTGTACAGTATGAGGAAAAAATAACGGTTAATATACCGACGAGTAGGCAAAAAGTCCAGCTGTACTGTGCAACAAACCCACGTCCGGTAACGGGGCAGTAGGGCGATAACTAAAAAAATTCGATTTTCCACTTTTTTGTGTTCATCGAAATATTTTTAAGTGTATATACCATATACGCGGACAAGCATGTTATGCATACCGCCGGATAGGTAAAGAGTCCAGATACACCATGCAACAAACCGTACTCTTCTAAAACACTTGGTTACCGAGCAATAGGATGAACAAGCGTTGTGTGGGAGGAAAAGTTAATAGGCGCCCATAAATAGATGACCATACATGTAGATATGTTTGCCAATTATATAGAAGTTTATTTCTATATATTTATATACAAAAATTTAATATTTTAGTCTTTCTAAATAAAATTTATTTCACCAGAAGTAAACAATTTGAAAATGAAAATTATAATAATTCAGAAAATGAAAATATTTGAAGTTAAAAATTCAGTAACATAGAAATTGAATATTTGAAAATTGTACGTTGCAATTGTTAAAGTAGATTCGGATAGGTAGAGTCAAGGTACAATGTGCATTAAATCTCCATTTTCTGTCAAGCCCGGGAACGGAGCTATGGGTGGGAAACCGATTGCGTACTTTTTAACCCTTTTCTTTATCAAAAAAAAACTTGTACAGTATGAGGAAAAAATAACGGTTAATATACCGACGAGTAGGCAAAAAGTCCAGCTGTACTGTGCAACAAACCCCGCTTTTCTCTCTCGTCCGGTAACGGAGCAGTAGGGCGATAACTGAAAAAACTCGATTTTCCACTTTTTTGTGTTTATCCAAAAATTTTTATGTGTATATACTATACACGCGGACAAGCATGTTATACATACCGCCGGATAGGTTAAGAGTCCAGCTACACCATGCAATAAGCCGTACTCTTCTAAAGCCACGCTTGCTGTAGCAGGTGTCAGCACCATTATTTGAACTAACGAACATTTTTACATAGGTAAATAAATAGATGGCGCGCCTGCAGTCATATGATGCATTTTTTTGTACTTACCGGTGTTGAACATTTGTGAACATAAAAAAAGCATGTGCAGTGCGTGCAGCATATAATGATTTGCATACCGTCGGATAGGTAGGTCAAACTACACTTTGTAACAAATCTCGATTGTTTATTTTACTCGGTATCGGAGCTATAAGTTGAAAACCTTCTTCTTTTTTACTTAAAAAAAACATGTATAGCATGAACTGAAAGTAATGATATGTGTAGGAATCTACTTTAACAAATGTATCTTACAATTTTCAACTTTCAATTTTTATGTTACAGAATTTTTAATGTCCAAAATTTTCATTTTCTGGTTTATTATAATTTTCATTTTCAAGCAATAAATAAGTGTTAAATAAATTTTATATTAAAAATAAAATATTAATGCCAATTATATAGAAATTTATTTCTATATAGTTATAAACAAATATTTAATAATTTAATCTTTTTAAATAAAATTTATTTCACCAGAAGTAAACAGTTTAAAAATGAAAATTATAATAATTCAGAAAATGAAAATATTTGAATTCAAAAATTCAGTAACATAAAAACTGAAAAGTTGAAAATTGTAAAATACAATTGTTAAAGTATATTCGGATAGGTAGAGAGTCAAGGTACAATGTGCATTAAATCTCCATTTTCTGTCAAGCCCGGGAACGGAGCTATGGGTGGGAAACGGATTGTGTACTTTTTAACCCTTTTTTTATCAAAAAAAAACTTGTACAGTATGAGGGAAAAATAACGGTTACTATACCGTCGGGTAGGCAAAAAGTCCAGCTATACTGTGCAACAAACCCACGTCCGGTAACGGAGCAGTAGGGCGATAATCAAAAAAAAATTCGATTTTCCACTTTTTTGTGTTCATCGAAATATTTTTAAGTGTATATACCATATACGCGGACAAGCATGTTATGCATACCGCCGGATAGGTAAAGAGTCCAGATACACCATGCAACAAACCGTACTATTCTAAAACCCCACCGAGCAATAGGACGAATAAGCATTGTGTGGGAGGAAAAGTTAATAGGCGCCCATAAGTAGATGACCATACATGTAGATATGTTTGCCAATTATATAGAAGTTTATTTCTATATATTTATATAAAAAAATTTAATATTTTATCCATTTTAAATAAAATTTATTTCACCAGAAGTAAACAATTTGAAAATGAAAATTATAATAATTCAGAAAATGAAAATAATTGAAATTAAATAATCAGTAACATAAAAATTGTAAAGTTGAAAATTGTACGTTGCAATTGTTAAAGTAGATTCGGATAGTTAGAGTCAAGGTACAATATGCATTAAATCTCCATTTTTTGTTAAGCCCGGGAACGGAGCTATGGGTGGGAAACCGATTGTGTACTTTTTAACCCTTTTCTCATCAAAAAAAAAAATACTTGTATAGTATGAGGAAAAAATAACGGTTAATATACCGACGAGCAGGCAAAAAGGCCAGCTGTACTGTGCAACAAACCTCGCTTTTCTCTCACGTCCGGTAACGCGAATGGTTATCGAGCAATAGAACAAACAAACATCGTGTGGGAGGAAAAGCTAATAGGCGTCCATAAATAGATGACCATACAAGTAGATATGTTTGCTGCACTTTATGCTCGCACATACATACATTTATCTACATCCGTATGTATGTACAGTCTGACATCAGTGTCTCTTCACTTATGTAGGTGTGTAGATGTATATGCTCTGTCTTAACTTCCAGCTTTTAGCTAGTGACAGCAACTTTAAGCTAGTGATATCGCTACTATTGAACGCTCATGAACAATTGGCACGCTTGCTGTAGCAGGTGTCAGCACCATTATTTGAACTAACGAACATTTTTACATAGGTATATAAATAGATGGCGCGCCTGCAGTCATATGATGCATTTTTTTGTACTTACCGGTGTTGAACATTTGTGAACATAAAAAAAGCATGTGCAGTGCGTGCAGCATATAATGATTTGCATTCCGTCGGATAGGTAGGTCAAACTACATTTTGTAACAAATCTCGATTGTTTATTTTACTCGGTATCGGAGCTATAAGTTGAAAACCTTCTTCTTTTTTACTTAAGAAAAACATGTATAGCATGAACTGAAAGTAATGATATGTGTAGGAATTTACTTTAACAAATGTATCTTACAATTTTCAACTTTTCAATTTTTATGTTACAGAATTTTTAATGTCCAAAATTTTCATTTTCTGATTTATTATAATTTTCATTTTCAAGCAATCAATAAGTGTTAAATAAATTTTATATTAAAAATAAAATATTAATGCCAATTATATAGAAGTTTATTTCTATATATTTATATAAAAAAATTTAATATTTTATTCATTTTAAATAAAATTTATTTCACCAGAAGTAAACAGTTTAAAAATGAAAATTATAATAATTCAGAAAATGAAAATATTTGAATTCAAAAATTCAGTAACATAAAAATTGAAAAGTTGAAAATTGTAAAATACAATTGTTAAAGTAGATTCCGATAGGTAGAGAGTCAAGGTACAATGTGCATTAAATCTCCATTTTCTGTCAAGCCCGGGAACGGAGCTATGGGTGGGAAACCGATTGTGTACTTTTTAACCCTTTTCTCATCAAAAAAAAAAAACTTGTACAGTATGAGGAAAAAATAACGGTTAATATACCGACGAGTAGGCAAAAAGTCCAGCTGTACTGTGCAACAAACCCACGTCCGGTAACGGGGCAGTAGGGCGATAACTAAAAAAATTCGATTTTCCACTTTTTTGTGTTCATCGAAATATTTTTAAGTGTATATACCATATACGCGGACAAGCATGTTATGCATACCGCCGGATAGGTAAAGAGTCCAGATACACCATGCAACAAACCGTACTCTTCTAAAACACTTGGTTACCGAGCAATAGGATGAACAAGCGTTGTGTGGGAGGAAAAGTTAATAGGCGCCCATAAATAGATGACCATACATGTAGATATGTTTGCCAATTATATAGAAGTTTATTTCTATATATTTATATACAAAAATTTAATATTTTAGTCTTTCTAAATAAAATTTTTTTCACCAGAAGTAAACAATTTGAAAATGAAAATTATAATAATTCAGAAAATGAAAATATTTGAAGTTAAAAATTCAGTAACATAGAAATTGAATATTTGAAAATTGTACGTTGCAATTGTTAAAGTAGATTCGGATAGGTAGAGTCAAGGTACAATGTGCATTAAATCTCCATTTTCTGTCAAGCCCGGGAACGGAGCTATGGGTGGGAAACCGGTTGCGTACTTTTTAACCCTTTTTTTTATCAAAAAAAAACTTGTACAGTATGAGGAAAAAATAACGGTTAATATACCGACGAGTAGGCAAAAAGTCCAGCTGTACTGTGCAACAAACCCCGCTTTTCTCTCTAGTCCGGTAACGGAGCAGTAGGGCGATAACTGAAAAAACTCGATTTTCCACTTTTTTGTGTTTATCCAAAAATTTTTATGTGTATATACTATACACGCGGACAAGCATGTTATACATACCGCCGGATAGGTTAAGAGTCCAGCTACACCATGCAATAAGCCGTACTCTTCTAAAGCCACGCTTGCTGTAGCAGGTGTCAGCACCATTATTTGAACTAACGAACATTTTTACATAGGTAAATAAATAGATGGCGCGCCTGCAGTCATATGATGCATTTTTTTGTACTTACCGGTGTTGAACATTTGTGAACATAAAAAAAGCATGTGCAGTGCGTGCAGCATATAATGATTTGCATACCGTCGGATAGGTAGGTCAAACTACACTTTGTAACAAATCTCGATTGTTTATTTTACTCGGTATCGGAGCTATAAGTTGAAAACCTTCTTCTTTTTTACTTAAAAAAAAACATGTATAGCATGAACTGAAAGTAATGATATGTGTAGGAATCTACTTTAACAAATGTATCTTACAATTTTCAACTTTCAATTTTTATGTTACAGAATTTTTAATGTCCAAAATTTTCATTTTCTGGTTTATTATAATTTTCATTTTCAAGCAATAAATAAGTGTTAAATAAATTTTATATTAAAAATAAAATATTAATGCCAATTATATAGAAATTTATTTCTATATAGTTATAAACAAATATTTAATAATTTAATCTTTTTAAATAAAATTTATTTCACCAGAAGTAAACAGTTTAAAAATGAAAATTATAATAATTCAGAAAATGAAAATATTTGAATTCAAAAATTCAGTAACATAAAAACTGAAAAGTTGAAAATTGTAAAATACAATTGTTAAAGTATATTCGGATAGGTAGAGAGTCAAGGTACAATGTGCATTAAATCTCCATTTTCTGTCAAGCCCGGGAACGGAGCTATGGGAGGGAAACGGATTGTGTACTTTTTAACCCTTTTTTTATCAAAAAAAACTTGTACAGTATGAGGGAAAAATAACGGTTACTATACCGTCGGGTAGGCAAAAAGTCCAGCTATACTGTGCAACAAACCCACGTCCGGTAACGGAGCAGTAGGGCGATAATCAAAAAAAATTCGATTTTCCACTTTTTTGTGTTCATCGAAATATTTTTAAGTGTATATACCATATACGCGGACAAGCATGTTATGCATACCGCCGGATAGGTAAAGAGTCCAGATACACCATGCAACAAACCGTACTATTCTAAAACCCCACCGAGCAATAGGACGAATAAGCATTGTGTGGGAGGAAAAGTTAATAGGCGCCCATAAGTAGATGACCATACATGTAGATATGTTTGCCAATTATATAGAAGTTTATTTCTATATATTTATATAAAAAAATTTAATATTTTATCCATTTTAAATAAAATTTATTTCACCAGAAGTAAACAATTTGAAAATGAAAATTATAATAATTCAGAAAATGAAAATAATTGAAATTAAATAATCAGTAACATAAAAATTGTAAAGTTGAAAATTGTACGTTGCAATTGTTAAAGTAGATTCGGATAGTTAGAGTCAAGGTACAATATGCATTAAATCTCCATTTTTTGTTAAGCCCGGGAACGGAGCTATGGGTGGGAAACCGATTGTGTACTTTTTAACCCTTTTCTCATCAAAAAAAAAAATACTTGTATAGTATGAGGAAAAAATAACGGTTAATATACCGACGAGCAGGCAAAAAGTCCAGCTGTACTGTGCAACAAACCTCGCTTTTCTCTCACGTCCGGTAACGCGAATGGTTATCGAGCAATAGAACAAACAAACATCGTGTGGGAGGAAAAGCTAATAGGCGTCCATAAATAGATGACCATACAAGTAGATATGTTTGCTGCACTTTATGCTCGCACATACATACATTTATCTACATCCGTATGTATGTACAGTCTGACATCAGTGTCTCTTCACTTATGTAGGTGTGTAGATGTATATGCTCTGTCTTAACTTCCAGCTTTTAGCTAGTGACAGCAACTTTAAGCTAGTGATATCGCTACTATTGAACGCTCATGAACAATTGGCACGCTTGCTGTAGCAGGTGTCAGCACCATTATTTGAACTAACGAACATTTTTACATAGGTATATAAATAGATGGCGCGCCTGCAGTCATATGATGCATTTTTTTGTACTTACCGGTGTTGAACATTTGTGAACATAAAAAAAGCATGTGCAGTGCGTGCAGCATATAATGATTTGCATTCCGTCGGATAGGTAGGTCAAACTACATTTTGTAACAAATCTCGATTGTTTATTTTACTCGGTATCGGAGCTATAAGTTGAAAACCTTCTTCTTTTTTACTTAAGAAAAACATGTATAGCATGAACTGAAAGTAATGATATGTGTAGGAATTTACTTTAACAAATGTATCTTACAATTTTCAACTTTTCAATTTTTATGTTACAGAATTTTTAATGTCCAAAATTTTCATTTTCTGATTTATTATAATTTTCATTTTCAAGCAATCAATAAGTGTTAAATAAATTTTATATTAAAAATAAAATATTAATGCCAATTATATAGAAGTTTATTTCTATATATTTATATAAAAAAATTTAATATTTTATTCATTTTAAATAAAATTTATTTCACCAGAAGTAAACAGTTTAAAAATGAAAATTATAATAATTCAGAAAATGAAAATATTTGAATTCAAAAATTCAGTAACATAAAAATTGAAAAGTTGAAAATTGTAAAATACAATTGTTAAAGTAGATTCCGATAGGTAGAGAGTCAAGGTACAATGTGCATTAAATCTCCATTTTCTGTCAAGCCCGGGAACGGAGCTATGGGTGGGAAACCGATTGTGTACTTTTTAACCCTTTTCTCATCAAAAAAAAAAAACTTGTACAGTATGAGGAAAAAATAACGGTTAATATACCGACGAGTAGGCAAAAAGTCCAGCTGTACTGTGCAACAAACCCACGTCCGGTAACGGGGCAGTAGGGCGATAACTAAAAAAATTCGATTTTCCACTTTTTTGTGTTCATCGAAATATTTTTAAGTGTATATACCATATACGCGGACAAGCATGTTATGCATACCGCCGGATAGGTAAAGAGTCCAGATACACCATGCAACAAACCGTACTCTTCTAAAACACTTGGTTACCGAGCAATAGGATGAACAAGCGTTGTGTGGGAGGAAAAGTTAATAGGCGCCCATAAATAGATGACCATACATGTAGATATGTTTGCCAATTATATAGAAGTTTATTTCTATATATTTATATACAAAAATTTAATATTTTAGTCTTTCTAAATAAAATTTATTTCACCAGAAGTAAACAATTTGAAAATGAAAATTATAATAATTCAGAAAATGAAAATATTTGAAGTTAAAAATTCAGTAACATAGAAATTGAATATTTGAAAATTGTACGTTGCAATTGTTAAAGTAGATTCGGATAGGTAGAGTCAAGGTACAATGTGCATTAAATCTCCATTTTCTGTCAAGCCCGGGAACGGAGCTATGGGTGGGAAACCGATTGCGTACTTTTTAACCCTTTTTTTTATCAAAAAAAAACTTGTACAGTATGAGGAAAAAATAACGGTTAATATACCGACGAGTAGGCAAAAAGTCCAGCTGTACTGTGCAACAAACCCCGCTTTTCTCTCTCGTCCGGTAACGGAGCAGTAGGGCGATAACTGAAAAAACTCGATTTTCCACTTTTTTGTGTTTATCCAAAAATTTTTATGTGTATATACTATACACGCGGACAAGCATGTTATACATACCGCCGGATAGGTTAAGAGTCCAGCTACACTATGCAATAAGCCGTACTCTTCTAAAGCCACGCTTGCTGTAGCAGGTGTCAGCACCATTATTTGAACTAACGAACATTTTTACATAGGTAAATAAATAGATGGCGCGCCTGCAGTCATATGATGCATTTTTTTGTACTTACCGGTGTTGAACATTTGTGAACATAAAAAAAGCATGTGCAGTGCGTGCAGCATATAATGATTTGCATACCGTCGGATAGGTAGGTCAAACTACACTTTGTAACAAATCTCGATTGTTTATTTTACTCGGTATCGGAGCTATAAGTTGAAAACCTTCTTCTTTTTTACTTAAAAAAAAACATGTATAGCATGAACTGAAAGTAATGATATGTGTAGGAATCTACTTTAACAAATGTATCTTACAATTTTCAACTTTCAATTTTTATGTTACAGAATTTTTAATGTCCAAAATTTTCATTTTCTGGTTTATTATAATTTTCATTTTCAAGCAATAAATAAGTGTTAAATAAATTTTATATTAAAAATAAAATATTAATGCCAATTATATAGAAATTTATTTCTATATAGTTATAAACAAATATTTAATAATTTAATCTTTTTAAATAAAATTTATTTCACCAGAAGTAAACAGTTTAAAAATGAAAATTATAATAATTCAGAAAATGAAAATATTTGAATTCAAAAATTCAGTAACATAAAAACTGAAAAGTTGAAAATTGTAAAATACAATTGTTAAAGTATATTCGGATAGGTAGAGAGTCAAGGTACAATGTGCATTAAATCTCCATTTTCTGTCAAGCCCGGGAACGGAGCTATGGGTGGGAAACGGATTGTGTACTTTTTAACCCTTTTTTTTATCAAAAAAAAACTTGTACAGTATGAGGGAAAAATAACGGTTACTATACCGTCGGGTAGGCAAAAAGTCCAGCTATACTGTGCAACAAACCCACGTCCGGTAACGGAGCAGTAGGGCGATAACTAAAAAAATTCTATTTTCCACTTTTTTGTGTTCATCGAAATATTTTTAAGTGTATATACCATATACGAGGACAAGCATGTTATGCATACCGCCGGATAGGTAAAGAGTCCAGATACACCATGCAACAAACCGTACTATTCTAAAACCCCACCGAGCAATAGGACGAATAAGCATTGTGTGGGAGGAAAAGTTAATAGGCGCCCATAAGTAGATGACCATACATGTAGATATGTTTGCCAATTATATAGAAGTTTATTTCTATATATTTATATAAAAAAATTTAATATTTTATCCATTTTAAATAAAATTTATTTCACCAGAAGTAAACAATTTGAAAATGAAAATTATAATAATTCAGAAAATGAAAATAATTGAAATTAAATAATCAGTAACATAAAAATTGTAAAGTTGAAAATTGTACGTTGCAATTGTTAAAGTAGATTCGGATAGTTAGAGTCAAGGTACAATATGCATTAAATCTCCATTTTCTGTCAAGCCCGGGAACGGAGCTATGGGTGGGAAACCGATTGTATACTTTTTAACCCTTTTCTCATCAAAAAAAAAAAATACTTGTATAGTATGAGGAAAAAATAACGGTTAATATACCGACGAGCAGGCAAAAAGTCCAGCTGTACTGTGCAACAAACCTCGCTTTTCTCTCACGTCCGGTAACGCGAATGGTTATCGAGCAATAGAACAAACAAACATCGAGTGGGAGGAAAAGCTAATAGGCGTCCATAAATAGATGACCATACAAGTAGATATGTTTGCTGCACTTTATGCTCGCACATACATACATTTATCTACATCCGTATGTATGTACAGTCTGACATCAGTGTCTCTTCACTTATGTAGGTGTGTAGATGTATATGCTCTGTCTTAACTTCCAGCTTTTAGCTAGTGACAGCAACTTTAAGCTAGTGATATCGCTACTATTGAACGCTCATGAACAATTGGCACGCTTGCTGTAGCAGGTGTCAGCACCATTATTTGAACTAACGAACATTTTTACATAGGTATATAAATAGATGGCGCGCCTGCAGTCATATGATGCATTTTTTTGTACTTACCGGTGTTGAACATTTGTGAACATAAAAAAAACATGTGCAGTGCGTGCAGCATATAATGATTTGCATTCCGTCGGATAGGTAGGTCAAACTACATTTTGTAACAAATCTCGATTGTTTATTTTACTCGGTATCGGAGCTATAAGTTGAAAACCTTCTTCTTTTTTACTTAAGAAAAACATGTATAGCATGAACTGAAAGTAATGATATGTGTAGGAATTTACTTTAACAAATGTATCTTACAATTTTCAACTTTTCAATTTTTATGTTACAGAATTTTTAATGTCCAAAATTTTCATTTTCTGATTTATTATAATTTTCATTTTCAAGCAATCAATAAGTGTTAAATAAATTTTATATTAAAAATAAAATATTAATGCCAATTATATAGAAGTTTATTTCTATATATTTATAAACAAATATTTAATAATTTAATCTTTTTAAATAAAATTTATTTCACCAGAAGTAAACAGTTTAAAAATGAAAATTATAATAATTCAGAAAATGAAAATATTTGAATTCAAAAATTCAGTAACATAAAAATTGAAAAGTTGAAAATTGTAAAATACAATTGTTAAAGTATATTCGGATAGGTAGAGAGTCAAGGTACAATGTGCATTAAATCTCCATTTTCTGTCAAGCCCGGGAACGGAGCTATGGGTGGGAAACCGATTGTGTACTTTTTAACCCTTTTTTTATCAAAAAAAAACTTGTACAGTATGAGGGAAAAACAACGGTTAATATACCGTCGGGTAGGCACAAAGTCCAGCTATACTGTGCAACAAACCCACGTCCGGTAACGGAGCAGTAGGGCGATAACTAAAAAAATTCGATTTTCCACTTTTTTGTGTTCATCGAAATATTTTTAAGTGTATATACCATATACGCGGACAAGCATGTTATGCATACCGCCGGATAGGTAAAGAGTCCAGATACACCATGCAACAAACCGTACTCTCCTAAAACCCCTTGTTACCGAGCAATAGGACGAACAAGCATTGTGTGGGAGGAAAAGTTAATAGGCGCCCATAAATAGATGACCATACATGTAGATATGTTTGCCAATTATATAGAAGTTTATTTCTATATATTTATATAAAAAAAATTTAATATTTTATCCATTCTAAATAAAATTTATTTCACCAGAAGTAAACAATTTGAAAATGAAAATTATAATAATTCAGAAAATGAAAATAATTGAAATTAAATATTCAGTAACATAAAAATTGTAAAGTTGAAAATTGTACGTTGCAATTGTTAAAGTAGATTCGGATAGGTAGAGTCAAGGTACAATATGCATTAAATCTCCATTTTCTGTCAAGCCCGGGAACGGAGCTATGGGTGGGAAACCGATTGTGTACTTTTTAACCCTTTTCTCATCAAAAAAAAAACTTGTACAGTATGAGGAAAAAATAACGGTTAATATACCGACGAGCAGGCAAAAAGTCCAGCTGTACTGTGCAACAAACCCCGCTTTTCTCACACGTCCGGTAACGCAGCTGGTTATCGAGCAATAGAACAAACAAACATCGTGTGGGAGGAAAAGCTAATAGGCGTCCATAAATAGATGACCATACATGTAGATATGTTTGCTGCACTTTATGCTCGCACATACATACATTTATCTACATCCGTATGTATGTACAGTCTGACATCAGTGTCTCTTCACTTATGTAGGTGTGTAGATGTATATGCTCTGTCTTAACTTCCAACTTTTAGCTAGTGGCAGCAACTTTAAGCTAGTGATATCGCGACTATTGAACGCTCATGCACAATTGGTACGCTTGCTGTAGCAGGTGTCAGCACCATTATTTGAACTAACGAACATTTTTACATAGGTAAATAAATAGATGGCGCGCCTGCAGTCATATGATGCATTTTTTTGTACTTACCTGTGTGGAACATTTTTGAACATAAAAAAAGCATGTGCAGTGCGTGCAGCATATAATGATTTGCATACCGTCGGATAGGTAAGTTACAATTGTTAAAGTAGATTCGGATAGGTAGAGAGTCAAAATGGAACGGAGCTATGGGTGGGAAACCGATTGTGTACTTTTTAACCCTTTCTTTTATCAAAAAAAACTTGTACAGTATGAAGGAAAAACAACGGTTAATATACCGTCGGGTAGGCAAAAAGTCCAGCTATACTGTGCAACAAACCCACGTCCGGTAACGGAGCAGTAGGGCGATAACTAAAAAAATTCGATTTTCCACTTTTTTGTGTTCATCGAAATATTTTTAAGTGTATATACCATATACGCGGACAAGCATGTTATGCATACCGCCGGATAGGTAAAGAGTCCAGATACACCATGCAACAAACCGTACTCTTCTAAAACACTTGGTTACCGAGCAATAGGATGAACAAGCGTTGTGTGGGAGGAAAAGTTAATAGGCGCCCATAAATAGATGACCATACATGTAGATATGTTTGCCAATTATATAGAAGTTTATTTCTATATATTTATATACAAAAATTTAATATTTTAGTCTTTCTAAATAAAATTTATTTCACCAGAAGTAAACAATTTGAAAATGAAAATTATAATAATTCAGAAAATGAAAATATTTGAAGTTAAAAATTCAGTAACATAGAAATTGAATATTTGAAAATTGTACGTTGCAATTGTTAAAGTAGATTCGGATAGGTAGAGTCAAGGTACAATGTGCATTAAATCTCCATTTTCTGTCAAGCCCGGGAACGGAGCTATGGGTGGGAAACCGATTGCGTACTTTTTAACCCTTTTTTTTATCAAAAAAAAACTTGTACAGTATGAGGAAAAAATAACGGTTAATATACCGACGAGTAGGCAAAAAGTCCAGCTGTACTGTGCAACAAACCCCGCTTTTCTCTCTCGTCCGGTAACGGAGCAGTAGGGCGATAACTGAAAAAACTCGATTTTCCACTTTTTTGTGTTTATCCAAAAATTTTTATGTGTATATACTATACACGCGGACAAGCATGTTATACATACCGCCGGATAGGTTAAGAGTCCAGCTACACCATGCAATAAGCCGTACTCTTCTAAAGCCACGCTTGCTGTAGCAGGTGTCAGCACCATTATTTGAACTAACGAACATTTTTACATAGGTAAATAAATAGATGGCGCGCCTGCAGTCATATGATGCATTTTTTTGTACTTACCGGTGTTGAACATTTGTGAACATAAAAAAAGCATGTGCAGTGCGTGCAGCATATAATGATTTGCATACCGTCGGATAGGTAGGTCAAACTACACTTTGTAACAAATCTCGATTGTTTATTTTACTCGGTATCGGAGCTATAAGTTGAAAACCTTCTTCTTTTTTACTTAAAAAAAACATGTATAGCATGAACTGAAAGTAATGATATGTGTAGGAATCTACTTTAACAAATGTATCTTACAATTTTCAACTTTCAATTTTTATGTTACAGAATTTTTAATGCCCAAAATTTTCATTTTCTGGTTTATTATAATTTTCATTTTCAAGCAATGAATAAGTGTTAAATAAATTTTATATTAAAAATAAAATATTAATGTCAATTATAGAGAAGTTTATTTCTATATATTTATAAACAAATATTTAATAATTTAATCTTTTTAAATAAAATTTATTTCACCAGAAGTAAACAGTTTAAAAATGAAAATTATATTAATTCAGAAAATGAAAATATTTGAATTCAAAAATTCAGTAACATAAAACTTGAAAAGTTGAAAATTGTAAAATACAATTGTTAAAGTATATTCGGATAGGTAGAGAGTCAAGGTACAATGTGCATTAAATCTCCATTTTCTGTCAAGCCCGGGAACGGAGCTATGGGTGGGAAACCGATTGCGTACTTTTTAACCCTTTTTTTTATCAAAAAAAAACTTGTACAGTATGAGGAAAAAATAACGGTTAATATACCGACGAGTAGGCAAAAAGTCCAGCTGTACTGTGCAACAAACCCCGCTTTTCTCTCTAGTCCGGTAACGGAGCAGTAGGGCGATAACTGAAAAAACTCGATTTTCCACTTTTTTGTGTTTATCCAAAAATTTTTATGTGTATATACTATACACGCGGACAAGCATGTTATACATACCGCCGGATAGGTTAAGAGTCCAGCTACACCATGCAATAAGCCGTACTCTTCTAAAGCCACGCTTGCTGTAGCAGGTGTCAGCACCATTATTTGAACTAACGAACATTTTTACATAGGTATATAAAATGATGGCGCGCATGCAGTCATATGATGCATTTTTTTGTACTTACCGGTGTTGAACATTTTTGAACATAAAAAAAGCATGTGCAGTGCTTGCAGCATATAGTGATCTGCATACCGTCGGATAGGTAGAAGGTCGAACTACATTTTGTAACAAACCTCGTTTATTTATTTTACTCGGTATCGTAGCTATAGGTTGAAAACCGATGTTGAATTTTTATGCTATTTTTGATGGTGTACTTCTTTTTTACTTAAAAAAAACTTGTATATTATGAAATGAAAGTAATGATATGTGTAGGAATCTACTTTAACAAATGTAACTTACAATTTTCAACTTTTCAATTTTTATGTTACAGAATTTTTAATTTCAAATATTTTCATTTTCTGAATTATTATAATTTTCATTTTCAAGCAATCAATAAGTGTTAAATAAATTTTATATGAAAAATAAAATATTAATGCCAATTATGTAGAAGTTTATTTCTATATATTTATATAAAAGAACTTAATATTTTATTCTTTTTAAATAAAATTTATTTCACCATTTGAAAATGAAAATTATAATAACTCAGAAAATGAAAATATTTGAAATCAAAAATTCAGTAACAGAAAAATTGAAAAGTTGAAAATTGTAAGTTACAATTGTTAAAGTAGATTCGGATAGGTAGAGAGTCAAGATACAATGTCCTATCAAGTCCGGGAACGGAGCTATGGGTGGGAAACGGATTGTGTACTTTTTAAAATTTTTTTAACAAGAAAAAAACTTGTACAGTATGAGGGAAAAATAACGGTTATTATATTGTCAGGTAGATAAAAAGTCCAGCTATACTGTGCAACAAGCCCCGCTTTCTATCACGTGGGGCAAAATCTGAAAAATTTCGATTTTCCACTTTTTTGTGTTCATCGAAATATATTTAAGTGTATATACCATTTACGCGGACAAGCATGTTATGCATACCGCCGGATAGGTATGCAACAAAACGTACTCTTCTAAAACACCTGGTTACCCAGCAATAGAACAAACAAACATCGTGTGGGAGGAAAAGCTAATAGGCGTCCATAAATAGATGACCATACATTTTTTTTTTTTTCAACATTAATATTTATTTATTGAATCTACTTCGACTTCGGAAGCCTAACAATAAGTAATAAAATCTTAAACTAAATTAAAACATAAAGCCCATTAGTACGAATGGGCTGCTGGCTTGACGTTGCTCTTTAGAAGGCTGCTTTGTCACTTCTCCGCAGGCGGGATGGACTTGTTGCATGGGCCAAGGTGTTAGCCAAAGGGTTCGGATGGTTACGCAGTTTTGTTAAGTATTTTTTCGCTGCGATTTCAATTTCTTCCTTGATGGTAGGTATATTTAGATCTCTATGAATATTTTCATTACGCATGAACCATGGTGCGCCCGTTATTACTCTTAACGTTTTCGATTGGAATCTTTGAATTATATCTATATTCGTCGCGCAAGCTGTGCCCCATAACTGGATCCCATACATCCATACCGGTTTTATTATTGCATTATATAAGAGGACTTTGTTGCTAAGGCTTAGTCCAGATTTCTTGTTTAAAAGCCAATGTAAACTAGCAGATTTGAGTTTAAGCTGCAGCTTTTTAGCTGCAATGTGTCGTCTCCAGGTTAAGCGCCTGTCCAAGTGGATTCCGAGGTATGTAATTTCGTCAGCTTGCGGTATTGATACATTGTTGAGCTTAACAGTAGGACACGTTTTTGGCCTTAATGTAAAAGTTATGTGTTTGCACTTGTTTTCATTAACTTTTATACGCCATTTCGCTAGCCATTCTTCAATTTGTTTAAGATGCTGCTGTAACACTTTTGTGGCTGTAATGGGAGATTTATGTCGACTTAGTATAGCAGTATCATCCGCAAATGTTGACGTAATTACTTCGTCACTTGTAGGGATATCTGCGGTAAACAGAATGTACAATATTGGTCCAAGAACACTACCCTGCGGAACACCTGCCGTAATCGGACACTCTTCTGTTATGTAATCATTTACTTTTACTGTGAATCGCCTGTTGGATAAGTAGGATTCAAGGATATTGTGGAACGTATTAGGTAATGATTTTTTAATTTTATGAATGAGGCCATCATACCACACTTTGTCAAATGCTTGCGCCACATCAAGAAAAACAGCCGAGCAATACTCTCGCATTTCGAAAGCTTTCCTTATTTCGTTTGTTATACGATTTACTTGTTCAATTGTGCCGTGTTTTTCCCGAAAACCAAATTGATGTGTAGGAATAATATCATTTTGATGGAGAAAAGGAGTAATTTTTGATAGCAGCACTTTTTCGAAAAGTTTTGATAGGCAAGGCAACAGGCTGATTGGTCTATATGATGACGGCAGGGTTGCGTCTTTACCTGGTTTAACTACCATAATTATCTGCGACTTTTTCCAGAGTTGGGGATAATATCCTAGCATCAAAATGGCACTGAAAAGCTTTGCAAGAAAAACGAGAGCAATGCTTGGCAATTCTTTTAGCATTTTTGGTGAGATATGATCGTCTCCTGGAGATTTTTTTGGATTTAAGGCGGCAATAGTGTTTTTTAGTTCAGACACAGATGCTCTGCAAGAAACAGTGTATCTAGGAGCAGTATGGTTCGGTGACAAAGGTGCACTATATGTAGCAGTATTTGGTTGAAATACTGTGCTGAGGTGCTCTGCGAAACAAGACGCCTTCTCTTCATCCGTTCTTGCCCATGAACCATTACGCATTCTCAACAGTACTTCAGTGCTTACTGGCGGCTTAAGGTTTTTGCTAGCTTTCCATAGAGATTTTTTATTAGAAACGTTGGGAGACAAAGACGTGATAAGATGTTTGATATTTCTTTCTTCTTCGTATACTAATGCCTTTTTTAGTTTGTTTTCTGCTACCTTAAGACGAATTTTTGCATCGGGAGATCGGCAGGCTTGCCATTCGCGACGCAAACGTCGCTTATTTCGGACCTGTAATTCTATTCCACTATTAGTTATCAATGCCTTTGCTTTTGTATTCTGCTCTGGTGTGGCTATAGTTGCTGCTGTTGCTAGTATACTGTTAAATACAAGTAACTCATTTTCAACGTCAGTTCCTCCCTCTATTTGCGGATTGGTCTGTATATGACTGCTAATGTATTTTTTATATTTAAGCCAGTTAGTTCTTGATGTAGTAAGTCGAAAAGCATTGCCCACTTTCAATTGGTTGTTCGTTCAACTTAATGATTATTGAGGAATGATCAGAAGATAAGTCAGCACAGGTTTCAGCAAATACTAAACTCCTATCTACGTTTTTAATGACTGCAAAGTCAATCAGGTCAGGTAATTTCCTTGAGTCCGTAGGCCAGTAAGTTGGTTGTTTTGGGGAGATAAAATCGTAACTAGTTTTTGTACTTATGATCATGTTATATAACTGACGACCTTTCGGGTTAATTAGCCTCGATCCCCAATGAGTATGCTTCGCACTGTAATCACCTCCAGCTAGGAACCTATCTCCTAGAGTCATACAAAGGTCGCTAAATTGTTTTTCTTTTATTACGAAACGTGGCGGACAGTAAATTGCAGCTAAAGTAAGGTCAACCCCCCTATTTTTAAGGGTGATCGAGGTTGACTGCAACCAATTCGTTGAAAAAGAATTAAGAAAGTTATGCTTTAAACGGTTCCTTATGAGTATAGCTGTGCCACCATGTGCTTTGCCATCTGGGTGATTAGTGTTGTACAGCTTAAACCCAGGGATGTAAAAATTATACTTCTGGGTGAGATGTGTTTCAGATATAAGCATAACATCAATTTCGTGGATCTGTAAAAATAATTTGAGTGCTAATTTATGCTGGTTTACACCATTAGCATTCCATAAGCAAATCCTGAGTTCACTAATTTTTTGGTCAACAGGGTTTGGAGCATTTGGTTTTGCGCCTTTATTAGGTCTTGAACCATACTTTGCATGGTTGACATAAATTGTGTCATGCACTGGGTTAGATTAAGAATCATGGTCTCAACTCCAGTACTGGATGGGGTGACTGGTGGGGCCTGTACATTGGCTTTTACTACGTTGGCATAGGACATTTGACCAATATTTGAGCTGGGTATGTTGGAAAGGCTCGGAATGGAAGTAGTATATGGGAGTTGGTTCCGTTTGGCTTGTATACCCTGAGAAAGTTTAGATTTTAAATCTTTGTAAACCGGACATCCTCTATAATTAGCGGTGTGATTGCCACCGCAGTTGCTACACTTTTTTTGTGTTGCATCCGTTTTATTCAAGGGGCACTTGGTAGAATGGTGAAGATCACCACATGCTACGCAAACGGTACGTAAAGTACAATAGGATTTTGTGTGACCAAATTCATGACAGTTTGTGCATTGCACGGGACCATTACGCTTAAGCGCTTCTTCCACCGTGATTCTTCGGTGTAAAAGGTGTTTTAAACCGGAAATTGGATGCGTTTCGTTTTTCTTAAGTTGAGCTAAGCTTGGCGATAAGAAGACTTTAAACATAGGCTGCGGCACTTTATTTCTGTTAATTATGTTAACAACCGCCTTAATTTCAAACCCTTGCTCATCTAGAGCTTCTTTTATGTCACCTGAGTCAACCGTCGCTTCAATTCCCTTAATTACAACAATCAGACCTTTCGCACTCTTCAACTGGTAAGAGTAATAATTCTTGTTGTTTGCAGAGAGAAACACAACGACTTCACGAAAGTCTTTTTCACTGTGTACTTGTATTTTTGTCTCGTCAATGTTACCTTTTTTAAGAGGTACAATGTGGAAATTGTTGGTACCTATTATCTTAGCTATGTTCGTAACTAGCGAATTGGAGCTGCGCTCCCGCAAGTAGATTTGTGGAGGTTTAGTATTGGCGACTGTAATACCCTTCGGGTCTGTTATATGCTCTTCCTCATTTAACGGGGCAAATCTGTTCCCTTTTAGTGCATTACCATCAGCATCGATAGTGGAGCCAACGGTATTAAACTTCTTGGCATTAATCACTTTTTTGGGAGGACTAGATTTCCTCTTTTTGTTTACCACATTTATGTACCGATCAATGCCTGTCTGCACTGCCGACCCTTTTTTCATTTTGGCTGTCTCACCTTGCTCAGTATTAGTCGCCCGCACTGGAGTTGCTGCTGCTGCTGCGCTGCTTGACTGCATAGCTGTTTGTTTTTCTGTTGGGAAGAGAGTTTTTTCACTCTTTGATTTCTCTGTTGTTGCTAAGGTCTGCGTTGGCGCCTTTAGAGTTGAACTGCTTGCCTTTGCACTGCTGTTAGGTGGTGATTTGCTCGCAACAACAGTGAAATAAGCATTTCGCTCTGTCGTCGCGACTGAATGCCGACGCTCTTTCTGATTTGAGCGTTGATCGCTCATTACATCGCCGGTTCACTTGTTACTTATCGTTTTCGTTTCTCCGTTTATTTTTTTTATTTTATTTTGTTTTTTTTTTTTTATTTTATTTATTATTTTATTTGCTTATTGCCAACTTAAGTGGCTATACACCCACTACAGTCGGTGTATAAGTTTAAACGAATTAATATGTACGTTTTCTTAGACTTTAAGTGAAATTACGGAGCCGATCAAAAAACACGTCCGTACACTTGTGCATATGAGAATAATACACACATACATACATTTATCTACATCCGTATGTATGTACAGTCTGACATCAGTGTCTCTTCACTTATGTAAGTGTGTAGATGTATATGCTCTGTCTTAACTTCCAGCTTTTAGCTAGTGGCAGCAACTTTAAGCTAGTGATATCGCTACTATTGAACGCTCATGCACAATTGGCACGCTTGCTGTAGAGGTGTAAGCACCATCATTTGAACTAACGAACATTTTTACATAGGTAAATAAATAGATGGCGCGCCTGCAGTCATATGATGCATTTTTTTGTACTTACCGGTGTTGAGCATTTGTGAACATAAAAAAAGCATGTGCAGTGCGTGCAGCATATAATTATTTGCATACCGTCGGATAGGTAGGTCAAACTACATTTTGTAACAAACCTCGATTGTTTATTTTACTCGGTATCGGAGCTATAAGTTGAAAACCTTCTTCTTTTTTACTTAAAAAAAACATGTATAGTATGAACCGAAAGTAATGATATGTGTAGGAATCTACTTTAACAAATGTAACTTACAATTTTGAACTTTTCAATTTTTATCTTACAGAATTTTTAATTTCCAATATTTTCATTTTCTGAATTATTATAATTTTCATTTTCAAATTTAATATTTATTTCACCAGAAGTAAACAGTTTTAAAATGAAAATTATAATAATTCAGAAAATAAAACTATTTGAAATCAAAAATTCAGTAACATAAAAATTAAAAAGTTGAAAATTGTAAGTTACAATTGTTAAAGTAGATTCGGATACGTAGAGAGTCAAGATACAATGTGCATTAAGTCCCCATTTTCTCTCACGTCCGGTAACGGAGCAGTAGGGCGATAACTGAAAAAATTCGATTTTCCACTTTTTTGTGTTCATCGAAATATTTTTAAGTGTATATACCATATACGCGGACAAGCATGTTATGCAAGCCGCCGGATAGGTAAAGAGTCCATCTAAACTATGCAACAAACCGTACTCTTCTAAAGCACTTGGTTACCGAGCAATAGGAAGAACAAACATCGTGTGGGAGGAAAAATTAATAGGCGTCCATAAATAGATGACCATATGTACATGTAGATATGTTTGCCAATTATATAGAAGTTTATTTCTATATATTTATATAAAAAATTCAATATTTTATTCTTTTGAAATAAGATTTATTTCACCAGAAGTAAACAATTTGAAAATGAAAATTATAATAATTCAGAATATGAAAATATTTGAAATTAAAAATTAAGTAACATAAAAGTTGAAAAGTTGAAAATTATAAGTTACAAATGTTAAAGTAGATTCGGATAGGTAGAGAGTCAAGGCACAATGTGCAAAAAGTCTCAATTTTCTATCAAGCCCGGGAACGGAGCTATGGGTGGGAAACCGATTGTGTACTTTTTAAAACTTTTTTAATAAAAAAAAAAATTGTACAGTATGAGGGAAAAATAACGGTTAATTAACCGACGGGTAGGCAAAAAGTCTAGCTGTACTGTTCAAGACACCCCGCCTTTCTCTCACGTGCGGGAACGGAGCAGTAGGGCAAAACCTGAAATTCGATTTTCGATTCGATTTTCCACATTTTTGTGTTTATCGAAATATTTTTAAGTGTATATACCATATACGCTGGCAAGCATGTTATGCATTTCGCCTGATAGGTAAAGAGTCCATCTAAACTATGCAACAAATCGCACTCTTCTAAAACACTTGGTTATCGAGCAATAGAACAAACAAACATCGTGTGGGAGGAAAAGCTAATAGGCGTCCATAAATAGATGACCATACATGTAGATATGTTTGCTGCACTTTATGCTCGCACATACATACATTTATCTAGATACGTATGTATGTACAGTCTGATATCAGTGTCTCTTCACTTATGTAGGTGTGTAGATGTATATGCTCTGTCTTATCTTCCAACTTTTAGCTAGTGGCAGCAACTTTAAGCTAGTGATATCGCTACTATTGAACGCTCATGCACAATTTGCACGCTTGCTGTAGCAGGTGTCAGCACCATTAATTGAACTAACGAACATTTTTACATAGGTATATAAATAGATGGCGCGCATGCAGTCATATGATGCATTTTTTTGTACTTACCGGTGTTGAACATTTTTGAACATAAAAAAAGCATGTGCAGTGCTTGCAGCATATAATGATTTGCATACCTTCGGATAGGTAGAAGGTCAAACTACATTTTGTAACAAACCACGATTGTTTATTTTACTCGGTATCGGAGCTATTAGTTGAAAACCTTCTTCTTTTTTACTTAAAAAAACATGTATTGTATGAACTGAAAGTAATGATATGTGTAGGAATCTACTTTAACATATGTAACTTACAATTTTCAACTTTTCAATTTTTATGTTACAGAATTTTTTATTTTCAATATTTTCATTTTCTGAATTATTATAATTTTCATTTTGAAGCAATCAATAAGTCTTAAATAAATTTTATATTAAAAATAAAATATTAATGCCAATTATATAGAAGTTTATTTCTATATATTTATATAAAAAATTTAATAATATAATATTTTTAAATAAAATTTATTTCACCAGAAGTAAACAGTTTGAAAATGAAAATTATAATAATTCAGAAAATGAAAATATTTGAAATCAAAAATTCAGTAACATAAAAATTGAAAAGTTGAAAATTGTTAAAGTAGATTCGAATAGCTAGAGAGTCAAAATGGAACGGAGCTATGGGTGGGAAACCGATTGTGTACTTTTTGACCCTTTTTTTTATCAAAAAAAACTTGTACAGTATGAGGGAAAAATAACGGTTAATATACCGACGAGTAGGCAAAAAGTCCAGCTATACTGTGCAACACACCCCGCTTTTCGCTCACGTCCGGTAACGGAGCAGTAGGGCGATAACTGAAAAAAATCGATTTTCCACTTTTTTGTGTTCATCGAAATATTTTTAAGTGTATATACCATATACTTGGACAAGCATGTTATACATACCGCCGGATAGGTAAAGAGTCCAGCTACACCATGCAATAAGCCGTACTCTTCTAAAACACCTGGTGGCAGCACGAACATTTTTACATAGGTATATAAAAAGATGGCGCGCATGCAGTCATATGATGCATTTTTTTGTACTTACCGGTGTTGAACATTTTTGAACATAAAAAAAGCATGTGCAGTGCTTGCAGCATATAGTGATCTGCATACCGTCGGATAGGTAGAAGGTCGAACTACATTTTGTAACAAACCTCGTTTATTTATTTTACTCGGTATCGTAGCTATAGGTTGAAAACCGATGTTGAATTTTTATGCTATTTTTGATGGTGTACTTCTTTTTTACTTAAAAAAAACTTGTATATTATGAAATGAAAGTAATGATATGTGTAGGAATCTACTTTTACAAATGTAACTTACAATTTTCAACTTTTCAATTTTTATGTTACAGAATTTTTAATTTCAAATATTTTCATTTTCTGAATTATTATAATTTTCATTTTCAAGCAATCAATAAGTGTTAAATAAATTTTATATGAAAAATAAAATATTAATGCCAATTATGTAGAAGTTTATTTCTATATATTTATATAAAAAAACTTAATATTTTATTCTTTTTAAATAAAATTTATTTCACCAGAAGTAAACAGTTTGAAAATGAAAATTATAATAACTCAGAAAATGAAAATATTTGAAATCAAAAATTCAGTAACAGAAAAATTGAAAAGTTGAAAATTGTAAGTTACAATTGTTAAAGTAGATTCGGATAGGTAGAGAGTCAAGATACAATGTCCTATCAAGTCCGGGAACGGAGCTATGGGTGGGAAACGGATTGTGTACTTTTTAATACTTTTTTTAACAAGAAAAAAACTTGTACAGTATGAGGGAAAAATAACGGTTATTATATTGTCAGGTAGATAAAAAGTCCAGCTATACTGTGCAACAAGCCCCGCTTTCTATCACGTGGGGCAAAATCTGAAAAAATTCGATTTTCCACTTTTTTGTGTTCATCGAAATATATTTAAGTGTATATACCATTTACGCGGACAAGCATGTTATGCATACCGCCGGATAGGTATGCAACAAAACGTACTCTTCTAAAACACCTGGTTACCCAGCAATAGAACAAACAAACATCGTGTGGGAGGAAAAGCTAATAGGCGTCCATAAATAGATGACCATACATTTTTTTTTTTTTCAACATTAATATTTATTTATTGAATCTACTTCGACTTCGGAAGCCTAACAATAAGTAATAAAATCTTAAACTAAATTAAAACATAAAGCCCATTAGTACGAATGGGCTGCTGGCTTGACGTTGCTCTTTAGAAGGCTGCTTTGTCACTTCTCCGCAGGCGGGTTGGACTTGTTGCATGGGCCAAGGTGTTAGCCAAAGGGTTCGGATGGTTACGCAGTTTTGTTAAGTATTTTTTCGCTGCGATTTCAATTTCTTCCTTGATGGTAGGTATATTTAGATCTCTATGAATATTTTCATTACGCATGAACCATGGTGCGCCCGTTATTACTCTTAACGTTTTCGATTGGAATCTTTGAATTATATCTATATTCGTCGCGCAAGCTGTGCCCCATAACTGGATCCCATACATCCATACCGGTTTTATTATTGCATTATATAAGAGGACTTTGTTGCTAAGGCTTAGTCCAGATTTCTTGTTTAAAAGCCAATGTAAACTAGCAGATTTGAGTTTAAGCTGCAGCTTTTTAGCTGCAATGTGTCGTCTCCAGGTTAAGCGCCTGTCCAAGTGGATTCCGAGGTATGTAATTTCGTCAGCTTGCGGTATTGATACATTGTTGAGCTTAACAGTAGGACACGTTTTTGGCCTTAATGTAAAAGTTATGTGTTTGCACTTGTTTTCATTAACTTTTATACGCCATTTCGCTAGCCATTCTTCAATTTGTTTAAGATGCTGCTGTAACACTTTTGTGGCTGTAATGGCAGATTTATGTCGACTTAGTATAGCAGTATCATCCGCAAATGTTGACGTAATTACTTCGTCACTTGTAGGGATATCTGCGGTAAACAGAATGTACAATATTGGTCCAAGAACACTACCCTGCGGAACACCTGCCGTAATCGGACACTCTTCTGTTATGTAATCATTTACTTTTACTGTGAATCGCCTGTTGGATAAGTAGGATTCAAGGATATTGTGGAACGTATTAGGTAATGATTTTTTAATTTTATGAATGAGGCCATCATACCACACTTTGTCAAATGCTTGCGCCACATCAAGAAAAACAGCCGAGCAATACTCTCGCATTTCGAAAGCTTTCCTTATTTCGTTTGTTATACGATTTACTTGTTCAATTGTGCCGTGTTTTTCCCGAAAACCAAATTGATGTGTAGGAATAATATCATTTTGATGGAGAAAAGGAGTAATTTTTGATAGCAGCACTTTTTCGAAAAGTTTTGATAGGCAAGGCAACAGGCTGATTGGTCTATATGATGACGGCAGGGTTGCGTCTTTACCTGGTTTAACTACCATAATTATCTGCGACTTTTTCCAGAGTTGGGGATAATATCCTAGCATCAAAATGGCACTGAAAAGCTTTGCAAGAAAAACGAGAGCAATGCTTGGCAATTCTTTTAGCATTTTTGGTGAGATATGATCGTCTCCTGGAGATTTTTTTGGATTTAAGGCGGCAATAGTGTTTTTTAGTTCAGACACAGATGCTCCGCAAGAAACAGTGTATCTAGGAGCAGTATGGTTCGGTGACAAAGGTGCACTATATGTAGCAGTATTTGGTTGAAATACTGTGCTGAGGTGCTCTGCGAAACAAGACGCCTTCTCTTCATCCGTTCTTGCCCATGAACCATTACGCATTCTCAACGGTACTTCAGTGCTTACTGGCGGCTTAAGGTTTTTGCTAGCTTTCCATAGAGATTTTTTATTAGAAACGTTGGGAGACAAAGACGTGATAAGATGTTTGATATTTCTTTCTTCTTCGTATACTAATGCCTTTTTTAGTTTGTTTTCTGCTACCTTAAGACGAATTTTTGCATCGGGAGATCGGCAGGCTTGCCATTCGCGACGCAAACGTCGCTTATTTCGGACCTGTAATTCTATTCCACTATTAGTTATCAATGCCTTTGCTTTTGTATTCTGCTCTGGTGTGGCTATAGTTGCTGCTGTTGCTAGTATACTGTTAAATACAAGTAACTCATTTTCAACGTCAGTTCCTCCCTCTATTTGCGGATTGGTCTGTATATGACTGCTAATGTATTTTTTATATTTAAGCCAGTTAGTTCTTGATGTAGTAAGTCGAAAAGCATTGCCCACTTTCAATTGGTTGTTCGTTCAACTTAATGATTATTGAGGAATGATCAGAAGATAAGTCAGCACAGGTTTCAGCAAATTCTAAACTCCTATCTACGTTTTTAATGACTGCAAAGTCAATCAGGTCAGGTAATTTCCTTGAGTCCGTAGGCCAGTAAGTTGGTTGTTTTGGGGAGATAAAATCGTAACTATTTTTTGTACTTATGATCATGTTATATAACTGACGACCTTTCGGGTTAATTAGCCTCGATCCCCAATGAGTATGCTTCGCACTGTAATCACCTCCAGCTAGGAACCTATCTCCTAGAGTCATACAAAGGTCGCTAAATTGTTTTTCTTTTATTACGAAACGTGGCGGACAGTAAATTGCAGCTAAAGTAAGGTCAACCCCGCTATTTTTAAGGGTGATCGAGGTTGACTGCAACCAATTCGTTGAAAAAGAATTAAGAAAGTTATGCTTTAAACGGTTCCTTATGAGTATAGCTGTGCCACCATGTGCTTTGCCATCTGGGTGATTAGTGTTGTACAGCTTAAACCCAGGGATGTAAAAATTATACTTCTGGGTGAGATGTGTTTCAGATATAAGCATAACATCAATTTCGTGGGTCTGTAAAAATAATTTGAGTGCTAATTTATGCTGGTTTACACCATTAGCATTCCATAAGCAAATCCTGAGTTCACTAATTTTTTGGTCAACAGGGTTTGGAGCATTTGGTTTTGCGCCTTTATTAGGTCTTGAACCATACTTTGCATGGTTGACATAAATTGTGTCATGCACTGGGTTAGATTAAGAATCATGGTCTCAACTCCAGTACTGGATGGGGTGACTGGTGGGGCCTGTACATTGGCTTTTACTACGTTGGCATAGGACATTTGACCAATATTTGAGCTGGGTATGTTGGAAAGGCTCGGAATGGAAGTAGTATATGGGAGTTGGTTCCGTTTGGCTTGTATACCCTGAGAAAGTTTAGATTTTAAATCTTTGTAAACCGGACATCCTCTATAATTAGCGGTGTGATTGCCACCGCAGTTGCTACACTTTTTTTGTGTTGCATCCGTTTTATTCAAGGGGCACTTGGTAGAATGGTGAAGATCACCACATGCTACGCAAACGGTACGTAAAGTACAATAGGATTTTGTGTGACCAAATTCATGACAGTTTGTGCATTGCACGGGACCATTACGCTTAAGCGCTTCTTCCACCGTGATTCTTCGGTGTAAAAGGTGTTTTAAACCGGAAATTGGATGCGTTTCGTTTTTCTTAAGTTGAGCTAAGCTTGGCGATAAGAAGACTTTAAACATAGGCTGCGGCACTTTATTTCTGTTAATTATGTTAACAACCGCCTTAATTTCAAACCCTTGCTCATCTAGAGCTTCTTTTATGTCACCTGAGTCAACCGTCGCTTCAATTCCCTTAATTACAACAATCAGACCTTTCGCACTCTTCAACTGGTAAGAGTAATAATTCTTGTTGTTTGCAGAGAGAAACACAACGACTTCACGAAAGTCTTTTTCACTGTGTACTTGTATTTTTGTCTCGTCAATGTTACCTTTTTTAAGAGGTACAATGTGGAAATTGTTGGTACCTATTATCTTAGCTATGTTCGTAACTAGCGAATTGGAGCTGCGCTCCCGCAAGTAGATTTGTGGAGGTTTAGTATTGGCGACTGTAATACCCTTCGGGTCTGTTATATGCTCTTCCTCATTTAACGGGGCAAATCTGTTCCCTTTTAGTGCATTACCATCAGCATCGATAGTGGAGCCAACGGTATTAAACTTCTTGGCATTAATCACTTTTTTGGGAGGACTAGATTTCCTCTTTTTGTTTACCACATTTATGTACCGATCAATGCCTGTCTGCACTGCCGACCCTTTTTTCATTTTGGCTGTCTCACCTTGCTCAGTATTAGTCGCCCGCACTGGAGTTGCTGCTGCTGCTGCGCTGCTTGACTGCATAGCTGTTTGTTTTTCTGTTGGGAAGAGAGTTTTTTCACTCTTTGATTTCTCTGTTGTTGCTAAGGTCTGCGTTGGCGCCTTTAGAGTTGAACTGCTTGCCTTTGCACTGCTGTTAGGTGGTGATTTGCTCGCAACAACAGTGAAATAAGCATTTCGCTCTGTCGTCGCGACTGAATGCCGAAGCTCTTTCTGATTTGAGCGTTGATCGCTCATTACATCGCCGGTTCACTTGTTACTTATCGTTTTCGTTTCTCCGTTTATTTTTTTTATTTTATTTTGTTTTTTTTTTTTATTTTATTTATTATTTTATTTGCTTATTGCCAACTTAAGTGGCTATACACCCACTACAGTCGGTGTATAAGTTTAAACGAATTAATATGTACGTTTTCTTAGACTTTAAGTGAAATTACGGAGCCGATCAAAAAACACGTCCGTACACTTGTGCATATGAGAATAATACACACATACATACATTTATCTACATCCGTATGTATGTACAGTCTGACATCAGTGTCTCTTCACTTATGTAAGTGTGTAGATGTATATGCTCTGTCTTAACTTCCAGCTTTTAGCTAGTGGCAGCAACTTTAAGCTAGTGATATCGCTACTATTGAACGCTCATGCACAATTGGCACGCTTGCTGTAGAGGTGTAAGCACCATCATTTGAACTAACGAACATTTTTACATAGGTAAATAAATAGATGGCGCGCCTGCAGTCATATGATGCATTTTTTTGTACTTACCGGTGTTGAGCATTTGTGAACATAAAAAAAGCATGTGCAGTGCGTGCAGCATATAATTATTTGCATACCGTCGGATAGGTAGGTCAAACTACATTTTGTAACAAACCTCGATTGTTTATTTTACTCGGTATCGGAGCTATAAGTTGAAAACCTTCTTCTTTTTTACTTAAAAAAAACATGTATAGTATGAACCGAAAGTAATGATATGTGTAGGAATCTACTTTAACAAATGTAACTTACAATTTTGAACTTTTCAATTTTTATCTTACAGAATTTTTAATTTCCAATATTTTCATTTTCTGAATTATTATAATTTTCATTTTCAAATTTAATATTTATTTCACCAGAAGTAAACAGTTTTAAAATGAAAATTATAATAATTCAGAAAATAAAACTATTTGAAATCAAAAATTCAGTAACATAAAAATTAAAAAGTTGAAAATTGTAAGTTACAATTGTTAAAGTAGATTCGGATACGTAGAGAGTCAAGATACAATGTGCATTAAGTCCCCATTTTCTCTCACGTCCGGTAACGGAGCAGTAGGGCGATAACTGAAAAAATTCGATTTTCCACTTTTTTGTGTTCATCGAAATATTTTTAAGTGTATATACCATATACGCGGACAAGCATGTTATGCAAGCCGCCGGATAGGTAAAGAGTCCATCTAAACTATGCAACAAACCGTACTCTTCTAAAGCACTTGGTTACCGAGCAATAGGAAGAACAAACATCGTGTGGGAGGAAAAATTAATAGGCGTCCATAAATAGATGACCATATGTACATGTAGATATGTTTGCCAATTATATAGAAGTTTATTTCTATATATTTATATAAAAAATTCAATATTTTATTCTTTTGAAATAAGATTTATTTCACCAGAAGTAAACAATTTGAAAATGAAAATTATAATAATTCAGAATATGAAAATATTTGAAATTAAAAATTAAGTAACATAAAAGTTGAAAAGTTGAAAATTGTAAGTTACAAATGTTAAAGTAGATTCGGATAGGTAGAGAGTCAAGGCACAATGTGCAAAAAGTCTCAATTTTCTATCAAGCCCGGGAACGGAGCTATGGGTGGGAAACCGATTGTGTACTTTTTAAAACTTTTTTAATAAAAAAAAAAATTGTACAGTATGAGGGAAAAATAACGGTTAATTAACCGACGGGTAGGCAAAAAGTCTAGCTGTACTGTTCAAGACACCCCGCCTTTCTCTCACGTGCGGGAACGGAGCAGTAGGGCAAAACCTGAAATTCGATTTTCGATTCGATTTTCCACATTTTTGTGTTTATCGAAATATTTTTAAGTGTATATACCATATACGCTGGCAAGCATGTTATGCATTTCGCCTGATAGGTAAAGAGTCCATCTAAACTATGCAACAAATCGCACTCTTCTAAAACACTTGGTTATCGAGCAATAGAACAAACAAACATCGTGTGGGAGGAAAAGCTAATAGGCGTCCATAAATAGATGACCATACATGTAGATATGTTTGCTGCACTTTATGCTCGCACATACATACATTTATCTAGATACGTATGTATGTACAGTCTGATATCAGTGTCTCTTCACTTATGTAGGTGTGTAGATGTATATGCTCTGTCTTATCTTCCAACTTTTAGCTAGTGGCAGCAACTTTAAGCTAGTGATATCGCTACTATTGAACGCTCATGCACAATTGGCACGCTTGCTGTAGCAGGTGTCAGCACCATTAATTGAACTAACGAATATTTTTACATAGGTATATAAATAGATGGCGCGCATGCAGTCATATGATGCATTTTTTTGTACTTACCGGTGTTGAACATTTTTGAACATAAAAAAAGCATGTGCAGTGCTTGCAGCATATAATGATTTGCATACCTTCGGATAGGTAGAAGGTCAAACTACATTTTGTAACAAACCACGATTGTTTATTTTACTCGGTATCGGAGCTATTAGTTGAAAACCTTCTTCTTTTTTACTTAAAAAAACATGTATTGTATGAACTGAAAGTAATGATATGTGTAGGAATCTACTTTAACATATGTAACTTACAATTTTCAACTTTTCAATTTTTATGTTACAGAATTTTTTATTTTCAATATTTTCATTTTCTGAATTATTATAATTTTCATTTTCAAGCAATCAATAAGTCTTAAATAAATTTTATATTAAAAATAAAATATTAATGCCAATTATATAGAAGTTTATTTCTATATATTTATATAAAAAATTTAATAATTTAATCTTTTTAAATAAAATTTATTTCACCAGAAGTAAACAGTTTGAAAATGAAAATTATAATAATTCAGAAAATGAAAATATTTGAAATCAAAAATTCAGTAACATAAAAATTGAAAAGTTGAAAATTGTTAAAGTAGATTCGAATAGCTAGAGAGTCAAAATGGAACGGAGCTATGGGTGGGAAACCGATTGTGTACTTTTTGACCCTTTTTTTTATCAAAAAAAACTTGTACAGTATGAGGGAAAAATAACGGTTAATATACCGACGAGTAGGCAAAAAGTCCAGCTATACTGTGCAACACACCCCGCTTTTCGCTCACGTGCGGTAACGGAGCAGTAGGGCGATAACTGAAAAAAATCGATTTTCCACTTTTTTGTGTTCATCGAAATATTTTTAAGTGTATATACCATATACGCGGACAAGCATGTTATACATACCGCCGGATAGGTAAAGAGTCCAGCTACACCATGCAATAAGCCGTACTCTTCTAAAACACCTGGTGGCAGCAACTTTAAGCTAGTGATATCGCTACTATTGAACGCTTACCATATACACAATTGGCACGCTTGCTGTAGCAGGTGTCAGCACCATTATTTGAACTAACGAACATTTTTACATAGGTATATAAAAAGATGGCGCGCATGCAGTCATATGATGCATTTTTTTGTACTTACCGGTGTTGAACATTTTTGAACATAAAAAAAGCATGTGCAGTGCTTGCAGCATATAGTGATCTGCATACCGTCGGATAGGTAGAAGGTCTAACTACATTTTGTAACAAACCTCGTTTATTTATTTTACTCGGTATCGAAGCTATAGGTTGAAAACCGATGTTGAATTTTTATGCTATTTTTGATGGTGTACTTCTTTTTTACTTAAAAAAAACTTGTATATTATGAAATGAAAGTAATGATATGTGTAGGAATCTACTTTAACAAATGTAACTTACAATTTTCAACTTTTCAATTTTTATGTTACAGAATTTTTAATTTCAAATATTTTCATTTTCTGAATTATTATAATTTTCATTTTCAAGCAATCAATAAGTGTTAAATAAATTTTATATGAAAAATAAAATATTAATGCCAATTATGTAGAAGTTTATTTCTATATATTTATATAAAAAAACTTAATATTTTATTCTTTTTAAATAAAATTTATTTCACCATAAGTAAACAGTTTGAAAATGAAAATTATAATAACTCAGAAAATGAAAATATTTGAAATCAAAAATTCAGTAACAGAAAAATTGAAAAGTTGAAAATTGTAAGTTACAATTGTTAAAGTAGATTCGGATAGGTAGAGAGTCAAGATACAATGTCCTATCAAGTCCGGGAACGGAGCTATGGGTGGGAAACGGATTGTGTACTTTTTAAAATTTTTTTAACAAGAAAAAAACTTGTACAGTATGAGGGAAAAATAACGGTTATTATATTGTCAGGTAGATAAAAAGTCCAGCTATACTGTGCAACAAGCCCCGCTTTCTATCACGTGGGGCAAAATCTGAAAAAATTCGATTTTCCACTTTTTTGTGTTCATCGAAATATATTTAAGTGTATATACCATTTACGCGGACAAGCATGTTATGCATACCGCCGGATAGGTATGCAACAAAACGTACTCTTCTAAAACACCTGGTTACCCAGCAATAGAACAAACAAACATCGTGTGGGAGGAAAAGCTAATAGGCGTCCATAAATAGATGACCATACATTTTTTTTTTTTTTCAACATTAATATTTATTTATTGAATCTACTTCGACTTCGGAAGCCTAACAATAAGTAATAAAATCTTAAACTAAATTAAAACATAAAGCCCATTAGTACGAATGGGCTGCTGGCTTGACGTTGCTCTTTAGAAGGCTGCTTTGTCACTTCTCCGCAGGCGGGTTGGACTTGTTGCATGGGCCAAGGTGTTAGCCAAAGGGTTCGGATGGTTACGCAGTTTTGTTAAGTATTTTTTCGCTGCGATTTCAATTTCTTCCTTGATGGTAGGTATATTTAGATCTCTATGAATATTTTCATTACGCATGAACCATGGTGCGCCCGTTATTACTCTTAACGTTTTCGATTGGAATCTTTGAATTATATCTATATTCGTCGCGCAAGCTGTGCCCCATAACTGGATCCCATACATCCATACCGGTTTTATTATTGCATTATATAAGAGGACTTTGTTGCTAAGGCTTAGTCCAGATTTCTTGTTTAAAAGCCAATGTAAACTAGCAGATTTGAGTTAGGGCTGCAGCTTTTTAGCTGCAATGTGTCGTCTCCAGGTTAAGCGCCTGTCCAAGTGGATTCCGAGGTATGTAATTTCGTCAGCTTGCGGTATTGATACATTGTTGAGCTTAACAGTAGGACACGTTTTTGACCTTAATGTAAAAGTTATGTGTTTGCACTTGTTTTCATTAACTTTTATACGCCATTTCGCTAGCCATTCTTCAATTTGTTTAAGATGCTGCTGTAACACTTTTGTGGCTGTAATGGCAGATTTATGTCGACTTAGTATAGCAGTATCATCCGCAAATGTTGACGTAATTACTTCGTCACTTGTAGGGATATCTGCGGTAAACAGAATGTACAATATTGGTCCAAGAACACTACCCTGCGGAACACCTGCCGTAATCGGACACTCTTCTGTTATGTAATCATTTACTTTTACTGTGAATCGCCTGTTGGATAAGTAGGATTCAAGGATATTGTGGAACGTATTAGGTAATGATTTTTTAATTTTATGAATGAGGCCATCATACCACACTTTGTCAAATGCTTGCGCCACATCAAGAAAAACAGCCGAGCAATACTCTCGCATTTCGAAAGCTTTCCTTATTTCGTTTGTTATACGATTTACTTGTTCAATTGTGCCGTGTTTTTCCCGAAAGCCAAATTGATGTGTAGGAATAATATCATTTTGATGGAGAAAAGGAGTAATTTTTGATAGCAGCACTTTTTCGAAAAGTTTTGATAGGCAAGGCAACAGGCTGATTGGTCTATATGATGACGGCAGGGTTGCGTCTTTACCTGGTTTAACTACCATAATTATCTGCGACTTTTTCCAGAGTTGGGGATAATATCCTAGCATCAAAATGGCACTGAAAAGCTTTGCAAGAAAAACGAGAGCAATGCTTGGCAATTCTTTTAGCATTTTTGGTGAGATATGATCGTCTCCTGGAGATTTTTTTGGATTTAAGGCGGCAATAGTGTTTTTTAGTTCAGACACAGATGCTCCGCAAGAAACAGTGTATCTAGGAGCAGTATGGTTCGGTGACAAAGGTGCACTATATGTAGCAGTATTTGGTTGAAATACTGTGCTGAGGTGCTCTGCGAAACAAGAGGCCTTCTCTTCATCCGTTCTTGCCCATGAACCATTACGCATTCTCAACGGTACTTCAGTGCTTACTGGCGGCTTAAGGTTTTTGCTAGCTTTCCATAGAGATTTTTTATTAGAAACGTTGGGAGACAAAGACGTGATAAGATGTTTGATATTTCTTTCTTCTTCGTATACTAATGCCTTTTTTAGTTTGTTTTCTGCTACCTTAAGACGAATTTTTGCATCGGGAGATCGGCAGGCTTGCCATTCGCGACGCAAACGTCGCTTATTTCGGACCTGTAATTCTATTCCACTATTAGTTATCAATGCCTTTGCTTTTGTATTCTGCTCTGGTGTGGCTATAGTTGCTGCTGTTGCTAGTATACTGTTAAATACAAGTAACTCATTTTCAACGTCAGTTCCTCCCTCTATTTGCGGATTGGTCTGTATATGACTGCTAATGTATTTTTTATATTTAAGCCAGTTAGTTCTTGATGTAGTAAGTCGAAAAGCATTGCCCACTTTCAATTGGTTGTTCGTTCAACTTAATGATTATTGAGGAATGATCAGAAGATAAGTCAGCACAGGTTTCAGCAAATTCTAAACTCCTATCTACGTTTTTAATGACTGCAAAGTCAATCAGGTCAGGTAATTTCCTTGAGTCCGTAGGCCAGTAAGTTGGTTGTTTTGGGGAGATAAAATCGTAACTATTTTTTGTACTTATGATCATGTTATATAACTGACGACCTTTCGGGTTAATTAGCCTCGATCCCCAATGAGTATGCTTCGCACTGTAATCACCAACCCAGGGATGTAAAAATTATACTTCTGGGTGAGATGTGTTTCAGATATAAGCATAACATAAATTTCGTGGGTCTGTAAAAATAATTTGAGTGCTAATTTATGCTGGTTTACACCATTACCATTCCATAAGCAAATCCTGAGTTCACTCATTTTTTGGTCAACTGGGTTTGGAGCATTTGGTTTTGCGCCTTTATCAGGTCTTGAACCATACTTTGCATGGTTGACATAAATTGTGTCATGCACTGGGTTAGATTAAGAATCATGGTCTCAACTCCAGTACTGGATGGGGTGACTGGTGGGGCCTGTACATTGGCTTTTACTACGTTGGCATAGGACATTTGACCAATATTTGAGCTGGGTATGTTGGAAAGGCTCGGAATGGAAGTAGTATATGGGAGTTGGTTCCGTTTGGCTTGTATACCCTGAGAAAGTTTAGATTTGAAATCTTTGTAAACCGGACATCCTCTATAATTAGCGGTGTGATTGCCACCGCAGTTGCTACACTTTTTTTGTGTTGCATCCGTTTTATTCAAGGGGCACTTGGTAGAATGGTGAAGATCACCACATGCTACGCAAACGGTACGTAAAGTACAATAGGATTTTGTGTGACCAAATTCCTGACAGTTTGTGCATTGCACGGGACCATTACGCTTAAGCGCTTCTTCCACCGTGATTCTTCGGTGTAAAAGGTGTTTTAAACCGTAAATTGGATGCGTTTCGTTTTTCTTAAGTTGAGCTAAGCTTGGCGATAAGAACACTTTAAACATAGGCTGCGGCACTTTATTTCTGTTAATTATGTTAACAACCGCCTTAATTTCAAACCCTTGCTCCTCTAGAGCTTCTTTTATGTCACCTGAGTCAACCGTCGCTTCAATTCCCTTAATTACAACAATCAGACCTTTCGCACTCTTCAACTGGTAAGAGTAATAATTCTTGTTGTTTGCAGAGAGAAACACAACGACTTCACGAAAGTCTTTTTCACTGTGTACTTGTATTTTTGTCTCGTCAATGTTACCTTTTTTAAGAGGTACAATGTGGAAATTGTTGTTACCTATTATCTTAGCTATGTTCGTAACTAGCGAATTGGAGCTGCGCTCCCGCAAGTAGATTTGTGGAGGTTTAGTATTGGCGACTGTAATACCCTTCGGGTCTGTTATATGCTCTTCCTCATTTAACGGGGCAAATCTGTTCCCTTTTAGTGCATTACCATCAGCATCGTGGAGCCAACGGTATTAAACTTCTTGGCATTAATCACTTTTTTGGGAGGACTAGATTTCCTCTTTTTGCTTACCACATTTATGTACCGATCAATGCCTGTCTGCACTGCCGACCCTTTTTTCATTTTGGCTGTCTCACCTTGCTCAGTATTAGTCGCCCGCACTGGAGTTGCTGCTACTGCTGCGCTGCTTGACTGCATAGCTGTTTGTTTTTCTGTTGGGAAGAGAGTTTTTTCACTCTTTGATTTCTCTGTTGTTGCTAAGGTCTGCGTTGGCGCCTTTAGAGTTGAACTGCTTGCCTTTGCACTGCTGTTAGGTGGTGATTTGCTCGCAACAACAGTGAAATAAGCATTTCGCTCTGTCGTCGCGACTGAATGCCGACGCTCTTTCTGATTTGAGCGTTGATCGCTCATTACATCGCCGGTTCACTTGTTACTTATCGTTTTCGTTTCTCCGTTTATTTTTTTTTATTTTATTTTGTTTTTTTTTTTTTATTTTATTTATTATTTTATTTGCTTATTGCCAACTTAAGTGGCTATACACCCACTACAGTCGGTGTATAAGTTTAAACGAATTAATATGTACGTTTTCTTAGACTTTAAGTGAAATTACGGAGCCGATCAAAAAACACGTCCGTACACTTGTGCATATGAGAATAATACACACATACATACATTTATCTACATCCGTATGTATGTACAGTCTGACATCAGTGTCTCTTCACTTATGTAAGTGTGTAGATGTATATGCTCTGTCTTAACTTCCAGCTTTTAGCTAGTGGCAGCAACTTTAAGCTAGTGATATCGCTACTATTGAACGCTCATGCACAATTGGCACGCTTGCTGTAGAGGTGTAAGCACCATCATTTGAACTAACGAACATTTTTACATAGGTAAATAAATAGATGGCGCGCCTGCAGTCATATGATGCATTTTTTTGTACTTACCGGTGTTGAGCATTTGTGAACATAAAAAAAGCATGTGCAGTGCGTGCAGCATATAATTATTTGCATACCGTCGGATAGGTAGGTCAAACTACATTTTGTAACAAACCTCGATTGTTTATTTTACTCGGTATCGGAGCTATAAGTTGAAAACCTTCTTCTTTTTTACTTAAAAAAAAACATGTATAGTATGAACCGAAAGTAATGATATGTGTAGGAATCTACTTTAACAAATGTAACTTACAATTTTGAACTTTTCAATTTTTATCTTACAGAATTTTTAATTTCCAATATTTTCATTTTCTGAATTATTATAATTTTCATTTTCAAATTTAATATTTATTTCACCAGAAGTAAACAGTTTTAAAATGAAAATTATAATAATTCAGAAAATAAAACTATTTGAAATCAAAAATTCAGTAACATAAAAATTAAAAAGTTGAAAATTGTAAGTTACAATTGTTAAAGTAGATTCGGATACGTAGAGAGTCAAGATACAATGTGCATTAAGTCCCCATTTTCTCTCACGTCCGGTAACGGAGCAGTAGGGCGATAACTGAAAAAATTCGATTTTCCACTTTTTTGTGTTCATCGAAATATTTTTAAGTGTATATACCATATACGCGGACAAGCATGTTATGCAAGCCGCCGGATAGGTAAAGAGTCCATCTAAACTATGCAACAAACCATACTCTTCTAAAGCACTTGGTTACCGAGCAATAGGAAGAACAAACATCGTGTGGGAGGAAAAATTAATAGGCGTCCATAAATAGATGACCATATGTACATGTAGATATGTTTGCCAATTATATAGAAGTTTATTTCTATATATTTATATAAAAAATTCAATATTTTATTCTTTTGAAATAAGATTTATTTCACCTGAAGTAAACAATTTGAAAATGAAAATTATAATAATTCAGAATATGAAAATATTTGAAATTAAAAATTAAGTAACATAAAAGTTGAAAAGTTGAAAATTGTAAGTTACAAATGTTAAAGTAGATTCGGATAGGTAGAGAGTCAAGGCACAATGTGCAAAAAGTCTCAATTTTCTATCAAGCCCGGGAACGGAGCTATGGGTGGGAAACCGATTGTGTACTTTTTAAAACTTTTTTAATAAAAAAAAAATTGTACAGTATGAGGGAAAAATAACGGTTAATTAACCGACGGGTAGGCAAAAAGTCTAGCTGTACTGTTCAAGACACCCCGCCTTTCTCTCACGTGCGGGAACGGAGCAGTAGGGCAAAACCTGAAATTCGATTTTCGATTCGATTTTCCACATTTTTGTGTTTATCGAAATATTTTTAAGTGTATATACCATATACGCGGACAAGCATGTTATGCATTTCGCCTGATAGATAAAGAGTCTTCTAAAACACTTGGTTATCGAGCAATAGAACAAACAAACATCGTGTGGGAGGAAAAGCTAATAGGCGTCCATAAATAGATGACCATACATGTAGATATGTTTGCTGCACTTTATGCTCGCACATACATACATTTATCTAGATACGTATGTATGTACAGTCTGACATCAGTGTCTCTTCACTTATGTAGGTGTGTAGATGTATATGCTCTGTCTTAACTTCCAACTTTTAGCTAGTGGCAGCAACTTTAAGATAGTGATATCGCTACTATTGAACGCTCATGCACAATTGGCACGCTTGCTGTAGCAGGTGTCAGCACCATTAATTGAACTAACGAACATTTTTACATAGGTATATAAATAGATGGCGTGCATGCAGTCATATGATGCATTTTTTTGTACTTACCGGTGTTGAACATTTTTGAACATAAAAAAAGCATGTGCAGTGCTTGCAGCATATAATGATTTGCATACCCTCGGATAGGTAGAAGGTCAAACTACATTTTGTAACAAACCTCGATTGTTTATTTTACTCGGTATCGGAGCTATAAGTTGAAAACCTTCTTCTTTTTTACTTAAAAAAACATGTATTGTATGAACTGAAAGTAATGATATGTGTAGGAATCTACTTTAACAAATGTAACTTACAATTTTCAACTTTTCAAATTTTATGTTACAGAATTTTTAATTTCCAATATTTTCATTTTCTGAATTATTATAAGTTTTATTTTCAAGCAATCAACAAGTCTTAAATAAATTTTATATTAAAAATAAAATATTAATGCCAATTATATAGAAGTTTATTTCTATATATTTATATAAAAAATTTAATAATTTAATCTTTTTAAATAAAATTTGTTTCACCAGAAGTAAACAGTTTGAAAATGAAAATTATAATAATTCAGAAAATGAAAATATTTGAAATCAAAAATTCAGTAACATAAAAATTGAAAAGTTGAAAATTGTAAGTTACAATTGTTAAAGTAGATTCGGATAGGTAGAGAGTCAAAATGGAACGGAGCTATGGGTGGGAAACCGATTGTGTACTTTTTAACCCTTTTTTTATCAAAAAAAAACTTGTACAGTATGAGGGAAAAATAACGGTTATTATACCGACGAGTAGGCAAAAAGTCCAGCTATACTGTGCAACAAACCCCGCTTTTCGCTCACGTCCGGTAACGGAGCAGTAGGGCGATAACTGAAAAAAATCGAATTTCCACATTTTTGTGTTCATCGAAATATTTTTAAGTGTATATACCATATACGCGGACAAGCATGTTATACATACCGCCGGATAGGTAAAGAGTCCAGCTACACCATGCAATAAGCCGTACTCTTCTAAAACACCTGGTTATCGAGCAATAGAACAAACAAACATCGTGTGGGAGGAAAAGCTAATAGGCGTCCATAAATTGATGACCATACATGTAGATATGTTTGCTGCACTTTATGCTCGCACATACATACATTTATCTACATACGTATGTATGTACAGTCTGACATCAGTGTCTCTTCACTTATGTAGGTGTGTAGATGTATATGCTCTGTCTTAACTTCCAACTTTTAGCTAGGGGCAGCAACTTTAAGCTAGTGATATCGCTACTATTGAATGCTCATACACAATTGGCGCGCTTGCTGTAGCAGGTGTCAGCACCATTATTTGAACTAACGAGCATATTTACATAGGTAAATAAATAGATGGCGCGCCTGCAGTCATATGATGCATTTTTTTGTACTTACCGGTGTTGAACATTTGTGAACATAAAAAAAGCATGTGCAGTGCTTGCAGTATATAATGATTTGCATACCGTCAGATAGGTAGAAGGCCAAACTACATTTTGTAATAAACCCCGATTATTTATTTTGCTCGGTATCGGAGCTATAGGTTGAAAACCGATGTTGAACTTTATAACGGTGAACATACCGTCGGGTAGCTAGAAAGTTCAGCTATACTGTGCAACAAACCCCGCTTTTCTATCACGACCGGGAACGGATCAGTGACAAAAGCTGAAAAAATTCGATTTTCCACTTTTTTGTGTTCATCGAAATACTTTTAAGTGTATATACCATATACGCAGACGAGCATGCTATGCATACTACCGGATAGACAAAGAGTCCAGCCACACTATGCATCAAACCGTATTCTTCTAAAACACCTGGTTACCGAGCAATAGGACGAACAAACATCGTGTGAGAGGAAAGGTCAATAGACGTCCATTAATAGATTACCATACATGTAGATATGTTTGCTGCTCTTTATGCTCGCACATACATAACACTAATCTCAATATGGCTATTTAGGAGATACATACAGACATATTTATGTATAGTCTGACATCTGGGTCTCGTCATTTATGTAGGTGTGTAGATGTGTATGCTCTGTCTTAACTTCCAACTTTTAGCTAGTGACAGCAACTTTTGGCTAGTGATGTAGCTACTATTGAACGCTCATACACAATTGGCACGCTTGCTATAGCAGATGTCAGCACCATTATTTGAATTGACGAACATACATAGGTAAATAATAGATGGCGCGCATGCAGTCATATGATGCATTTTTTTGTACTTACGGATGTTGAACATTTTTGAACTTAAAAAAATGCATGTGCAGTGCGTGCAGCATATAATGATTTGCATACCGTCAGATAGGTAGAAGGTCAAACTACATTTTGTAATAAACCCCGATTATTTATTTTGCTCGGTATCGGAGCTATAGGTTGAAAACCGACGTTGAACTTCATATGATGCATTTTTTTGTACTTACCGATGTTGAGCATTTTTGAACTTAAAAAAATGCATGTGCAGTGCGTGCAGAGTATAATGATTTGCATACCGTCAGATAGGTAGAAGGCCAAACTATATTTTGTAATAAACCCCGATTATTTATATTGCTCAGTATCGGAGCTATAGGTTGAAAACCGATGTTGAACTTTATAACGGTGAACAAACCGTCGGTTAGCTAGAAAGTTCAGCTATACTGTGCAACAAACCCCGCTTTTCTATCACGACCGGGAACGGATCAGTAGGACAAAAGCTGAAAAAACTCGATTTTCCACTTTTTTGTGTTCATCGAAATACTTCTAAGTGTATATACCATATACGCAGACAAGCATGCTATGCATACTACCGGATAGACAAAGAGTCCAGCTACACTATGCAGCAAACCGTACTCTTCTAAAACACCTGGTTACCGAGCAATAGGACGAACAAACATCGTGTGAGAGGAAAGGTCAATTGGCGCCCATTAATAGATTACCATACATGTAGATATGTTTACTGCTCTTTATGCTCGCACATACATAACACTAATCTCAATATGGCTATTTTGGAGATACATACATACATATGTATGTATAGTCTGACATCTTTGTCTCGTCACTTATGTAGGTGTGTAGATGTATATGCTCTGTGTTAACTTCCAACTTTTAGCTAGTGGCAGCAACTTTTGCCTAGCGATGTAGCTACTATTGAACGCTCATACACAATTGGCACGCTTGCTGTAGCAGATGTCAGCACCATTATTTGAATTGACGAACATACATAGGTAATTAACAGATGGCGCGCATGCAGTCATATGATGGATTTTTTTGTACTTACCGATGTTGAACATCTTTGAGCTTAAAAAATGCATGTGCAGTGCGTGCGGCATATAATGATTTGCATACCGTTAGATAGGTAGAAGGTCAAACTACATTTTGTAATAAACCCCGATTATTTATTTTGCTCGGTATCGGAGCTATAGGTTGAAAACCGACGTTGAACTTCATATGATGCATTTTTTTGTACTTACCGATGTTGAACATTTTTGAACTTAAAAGAAATTCATGTGCAGTGCGTGCAGAATATAATGATTTGCATACCGTCAGATAGGTAGAAGGTCAAACTACATTTTTTAATAAGCCCCGATTATTTTGCTCGGTATCGGAGCTATAGGTTGAAAACCGATGTTAAACTTTATAACGGTGAACATACCGTCAAAACCGTACTCTTCTAAAACACCTGGTTACCGAGCAATAGGACGAACAAACATCGTGTGAGAGGAAAGGTCAATTGGCGCCCATTAATAGATTACCATACATGTAGATATGTTTACTGCTCTTTATGCTCGCACATACATAACACTAATCTCAATATGGCTATTTTGGAGATACATACATACATATGTATGTATAGTGTAGTGGCCTTAGTCATATATGTACATACATACAATATATCAAAATGCTATGTAAACAAAACAATGAAATGACATAATGACATAAACAAATCAGGCCAATAACTCTGCGCTGCTGCTATCACACAAGCAGAGCTAAGCAATTAAAGAAAGAGTCTTATTACACCACTCCAACGTCCACTTCAAATGCAATGTCAGCAAACATATGGAAATCGCGGAAATGAATTGTGACAAAAATTTAGTATAAATAGAATGTAAGAATTTGAATAAAATTAGTCAATGCTCAGAACTCTTTGTGTATTGACTCAATGAATTTCGGCCAGCTGAAATATGCAAGCCTATGGATTAGCTGAATTGTGAACAGCTGTTAAAAAATTAAACACAATAGGCTATCTACGTAGGGACCTCGTTTAGGGCCTCATTAGCTTGAATATCCCTTTACATTTGATCCTCCACATGGCGATCCTGCGACCACCGAACCAAACAAAAATTTGAATTTCCTGAAATTAAGTTGGCGAAGCAAAATATCTTTAAAACACTTAAAAATCCTTAAATAATACACTATTAACAACTTCGATACTTCATAACTGAGGAGGCTTATTTGTGCTATGGTTGAGGAAACAGCCTAAAGCAGTCTGGTTCGTAGCATATATAAGGAAATTTAACATGCTATACTGTGGTGAATACCCGTAATATCTGGAGCTTTTCTCGAAGCATGAAAGGATGGACATAAGTCATAGTGGTAATCGTGAGGCAATTTTCCGTGAGATATTAAAACAACGACTCAAAACTGATATTATGGAAATACGTGACATGGAACGTGAAATCAATGCTTATTACAATACCATATAATTATATTCAGAATACTATAAGTTTAAAAGAATAATAGAAAATTTACAGAAAAACAAAAAAAAAAATAATAATAGTAAGATTTTAATACAAAAAAGTTTTTGATACAGCATATATACATACATATGTGAGATGCACTTAACTTCACTGCGCATACGAATGCACAACAATTTTCTGCTAAACAAAAATATAAAGTAATTTAAATATATACATATATACGTAATCATATATTATATAAGCTAGTTGTGTAGATTAGCAGCCTTTACAAACTAAAATTTTTAAATGTTAATAAAAATAATTAAACAGGCGTACGAATTGTCTATGTTTTCCAAAGCGTTAATTATTTCTCTAGCAAATCAGAGATAAAATTAAATTTGTTACAAATGATTATAGTTTACATGATTCTGTTTTGAAACTACATTTTGTAATAAACCCCGATTATTTATTTTGCTCGGTATCGGAGCTATAGGTTGAAAACCGACGTTGAACTTCATATGATGCATTTTTTTGTACTTACCAATGTTGAACATTTTTGAACTTAAAAAAAATCCATGTGCAGTGCGTGCAGAATATAATGATTTGCATACCGTCAGATAGGTAGAAGGTCAAACTACATTTTTTAATAAGCCTTGATTATTTTACTCGGTATCGGAACTATAGGTTGAAAACCGATGTTAAACTTTATAACGGTGAACATACCGTCGGGTAGTTAGAAAGTTCAGCTATACTGTGCAACAAACCACGCTTTTTTATCACGTCCGGGAACGGATCAGTAGGACAAAAACTGAAAAAATTCGATTTTCCACTTTTTTGTGTTCATCGAAATATTTTTAAGTGTATATACCATATACGCGGACAAGCATGTTATGCATACTGCCGAATAGGCAAAGTGTCCAGCTACACTATGCAACAAACCGTACTCTTTTAAAACACCTGGTTACCGAGCAATAGGACGAAGAAACATCGTGTGAGAGGAAAGGTCAATTGGCGCCCATTAATAGATAACCATACATGTAGATATGTTTACTGCTCTTTATGCTCGCACATACATAACACTAATCTCAATATGGCTATTTTGGAGATACATACATACATATGTATGTATAGTCTGACATCTGTGTCTCGTCACTTATGTAGGTTTGTAGATGTATATGCTCTGTCTTAACTCCCAACTTTTAGCTAGTGACAGCAACTTTTGCCTAGCGGTGTAACTACTATTGAACGCTCATACACAATTGGCACGCTTGCTGTAGCAGATGTCAGCACCATTATTTGAATTGCCGAACATACATAGGTAAATAATAGATGGCGCGCATGCAGTCATATGATGCATTTATTTGTACTTATCGATGTTGAACATTTTTGAAATTAAAAAAATGCATGTGTAGTGCGTGCGGCATATAATGATTTGCATACCGTCAGATAGGTAGAAGGCCAAACTATATTTTGTAATAAGCCCCGATTATTTATTTTGCTCGGTATCGGAGCTAAAGTTTGAAAACCGATGTTGAACTTTATAACGGTGAACAAACCGTCGGGTAGCTAGAAAGTTCAGCTATACTGTGCAACAAACCCCGCTTTTCTATCACGACCGGGAACGGATCAGTAGGACAAAAGCTGAAAAAACTCGATTTTCCACTTTTTTGTGTTCATCGAAATACTTCTAAGTGTATATACCATATACGCAGACAAGCATGCTATGCATACTACCGGATAGACAAAGAGTCCAGCTACACTATGCAGCAAACCGTACTCTTTTAAAACAGCTGGTTACCGAGCAATAGGACGAAGAAACATCGTGTGAGAGGAAAGGTCAATTGGCGCCCATTAATAGATTACCATACATGTAGATATGTTTACTGCTCTTTATGCTCGCACATACATAACACTAATCTCAATATGGCTATTTTGGAGATACATACATACATATGTATGTATAGTCTGACATCTGTGTCTCGTCACTTATGTAGGTGTGTAGATGTATATGCTCTGTCTTAACTTCCAACTTTTAGCTAATGGCAGCAGCTTTTGCCTAGCGATGTAGCTACTATTGAACGCTCATACACAATTGGCACGCTTGCTGTAGCAGATGTCAGCACCATTATTTGAATTGACGAACATACATAGGTAATTAATAGATGGCGCGCATGCAGTCATATGATGCATTTTTTTGTACTTACCGATGTTGAACATCTTTGAGCTTAAAAAATGCATGTGCAGTGCGTGCAGCATATAATGATTTGCATACCATAAGATAGGTAGAAGGCCAAACTACATTTTGTAATAAACCCCGATTATTTATTTTGCTCGGTATCGGAGCTATAGGTTGAAAACCGACGTTGAACTTCATATGATGCATTTTTTTGTACTTACCGATGTTGAACATTTTTGAACTTAAAAAAAATCCATGTGCAGTGCGTGCAGAATATAATGATTTGCATACCGTCAGATAGGTAGAAGGTCAAACTACATTTTTTAATAAGCCCCGATTATTTTGCTCGGTATCGGAGCTATAGGTTGAAAACCGATGTTAAACTTTATAACGGTGAACATACCGTCAAAACCGTACTCTTCTAAAACACCTGGTTACCGAGCAATAGGACGAACAAACATCGTGTGAGAGGAAAGGTCAATTGGCGCCCATTAATAGATTACCATAAATGTAGATATGTTTACTGCTCTTTATGCTCGCACATACATAACACTAATCTCAATATGGCTATTTTGGAGATACATACATACATATGTATGTATAGTGTAGTGGCCTTAGTCATATATGTACATACATACAATATATCAAAATGCTATGTAAACAAAACAATGAAATGACATAATGACATAAACAAATCAGGCCAATAACTCTGCGCTGCTGCTATCACACAAGCAGAGCTAAGCAATTAAAGAAAGAGTCTTATTACACCACTCCAACGTCCACTTCAAATGCAATGTCAGCAAACATATGGAAATCGCGGAAATGAATTGTGACAAAAATTTAGTATAAATAGAATGTAAGAATTTGAATAAAATTAGTCAATGCTCAGAACTCTTTGTGTATTGACTCAATGAATTTCGGCCAGTTGAAATGTGCAAGCCTATGGATGAGCTGAATTGTGAACAGCTGTTAAAAAATTAAACACAATAGGCTATCTACGTAGGGACCTCGTTTAGGGCCTCATTAGCTTGAATATCCCTTTACATTTGATCCTCCACATGGCGATCCTGCGACCACCGAACCAAACAAAAATTTGAATTTCCTGAAATTAAGTTGGCGAAGCAAAATATCTTTAAAACACTTAAAAATCCTTAAATAATACACTATTAACAACTTCGATACTTCATAACTGAGGAGGCTTATTTGTGCTATGGTTGAGGAAACAGCCTAAAGCAGTCTGGTTCGTAGCATATATAAGGAAATTTAACATGCTATACTGTGGTGAATACCCGTAATATCTGGAGCTTTTCTCGAAGCATGAAAGGATGGACATAAGTCATAGTGGTAATCGTGAGGCAATTTTCCGTGAGATATTAAAACAACGACTCAAAACTGATATTATGGAAATACGTGACATGGAACGTGAAATCAATGCTTATTACAATACCATATAATTATATTCAGAATACTATAAGTTTAAAAGAATAATAGAAAATTTACAGAAAAACAAAAAAAAAAAATAATAATAGTAAGATTTTAATACAAAAAAGTTTTTGATACAGCATATATACATACATATGTGAGATGCACTTAACTTCACTGCGCATACGAATGCACAACAATTTTCTGCTAAACAAAAATATAAAGTAATTTAAATATATACATATATACGTAATCATATATTATATAAGCTAGTTGTGTAGATTAGCAGCCTTTACAAACTAAAATTTTTAAATGTTAATAAAAATAATTAAACAGGCGTACGAATTGTCTATGTTTTCCAAAGCGTTAATTATTTCTCTAGCAAATCAGAGATAAAATTAAATTTGTTACAAATGATTATAGTTTACATGATTCTGTTTTGAAACTACATTTTGTAATAAACCCCGATTATTTATTTTGCTCGGTATCGGAGCTATAGGTTGAAAACCGACGTTGAACTTCATATGATGCATTTTTTTGTACTTACCGATGTTGAACATTTTTGAACTTAAAAAAAATCCATGTGCAGTGCGTGCAGAATATAATGATTTGCATACCGTCAGATAGGTAGAAGGTCAAACTACATTTTTTAATAAGCCTTGATTATTTTACTCGGTATCGGAACTATAGGTTGAAAACCGATGTTAAACTTTATAACGGTGAACATACCGTCGGGTAGTTAGAAAGTTCAGCTATACTGTGCAACAAACCACGCTTTTTTATCACGTCCGGGAACGGATCAGTAGGACAAAAACTGAAAAAATTCGATTTTCCACTTTTTTGTGTTCATCGAAATATTTTTAAGTGTATATACCATATACGCGGACAAGCATGTTATGCATACTGCCGAATAGGCAAAGTGTCCAGCTACACTATGCAACAAACCGTACTCTTTTAAAACACCTGGTTACCGAGCAATAGGACGAAGAAACATCGTGTGAGAGGAAAGGTCAATTGGCGCCCATTAATAGATAACCATACATGTAGATATGTTTACTGCTCTTTATGCTCGCACATACATAACACTAATCTCAATATGGCTATTTTGGAGATACATACATACATATGTATGTATAGTCTGACATCTGTGTCTCGTCACTTATGTAGGTTTGTAGATGTATATGCTCTGTCTTAACTCCCAACTTTTAGCTAGTGACAGCAACTTTTGCCTAGCGGTGTAACTACTATTGAACGCTCATACACAATTGGCACGCTTGCTGTAGCAGATGTCAGCACCATTATTTGAATTGCCGAACATACATAGGTAAATAATAGATGGCGCGCATGCAGTCATATGATGCATTTATTTGTACTTATCGATGTTGAACATTTTTGAAATTAAAAAAATGCATGTGTAGTGCGTGCAGCATATAATGATTTGCATACCGTCAGATAGGTAGAAGGCCAAACTATATTTTGTAATAAGCCCCGATTATTTATTTTGCTCGGTATCGGAGCTAAAGTTTGAAAACCGATGTTGAACTTTATAACGGTGAACAAACCGTCGGGTAGCTAGAAAGTTCAGCTATACTGTGCAACAAACCCCGCTTTTCTATCACGACCGGGAACGGATCAGTAGGACAAAAGCTGAAAAAACTCGATTTTCCACTTTTTTGTGTTCATCGAAATACTTCTAAGTGTATATACCATATACGCAGACAAGCATGCTATGCATACTACCGGATAGACAAAGAGTCCAGCTACACTATGCAGCAAACCGTACTCTTTTAAAACACCTGGTTACCGAGCAATAGGACGAAGAAACATCGTGTGAGAGGAAAGGTCAATTGGCGCCCATTAATAGATTACCATACATGTAGATATGTTTACTGCTCTTTATGCTCGCACATACATAACACTAATCTCAATATGGCTATTTTGGAGATACATACATACATATGTATGTATAGTCTGACATCTGTGTCTCGTCACTTATGTAGGTGTGTAGATGTATATGCTCTGTCTTAACTTCCAACTTTTAGCTAATGGCAGCAGCTTTTGCCTAGCGATGTAGCTACTATTGAACGCTCATACACAATTGGCACGCTTGCTGTAGCAGATGTCAGCACCATTATTTGAATTGACGAACATACATAGGTAATTAATAGATGGCGCGCATGCAGTCATATGATGCATTTTTTTGTACTTACCGATGTTGAACATCTTTGAGCTTAAAAAATGCATGTGCAGTGCGTGCAGCATATAATGATTTGCATACCATAAGATAGGTAGAAGGCCAAACTACATTTTGTAATAAACCCCGATTATTTATTTTGCTCGGTATCGGAGCTATAGGTTGAAAACCGACGTTGAACTTCATATGATGCATTTTTTTGTACTTACCGATGTTGAACATTTTTGAACTTAAAAAAAATCCATGTGCAGTGCGTGCAGAATATAATGATTTGCATACCGTCAGATAGGTAGAAGGTCAAACTACATTTTTTAATAAGCCCCGATTATTTTGCTCGGTATCGGAGCTATAGGTTGAAAACCGATGTTAAACTTTATAACGGTGAACATACCGTCAAAACCGTACTCTTCTAAAACACCTGGTTACCGAGCAATAGGACGAACAAACATCGTGTGAGAGGAAAGGTCAATTGGCGCCCATTAATAGATTACCATAAATGTAGATATGTTTACTGCTCTTTATGCTCGCACATACATAACACTAATCTCAATATGGCTATTTTGGAGATACATACATACATATGTATGTATAGTGTAGTGGCCTTAGTCATATATGTACATACATACAATATATCAAAATGCTATGTAAACAAAACAATGAAATGACATAATGACATAAACAAATCAGGCCAATAACTCTGCGCTGCTGCTATCACACAAGCAGAGCTAAGCAATTAAAGAAAGAGTCTTATTACACCACTCCAACGTCCACTTCAAATGCAATGTCAGCAAACATATGGAAATCGCGGAAATGAATTGTGACAAAAATTTAGTATAAATAGAATGTAAGAATTTGAATAAAATTAGTCAATGCTCAGAACTCTTTGTGTATTGACTCAATGAATTTCGGCCAGCTGAAATATGCAAGCCTATGGATTAGCTGAATTGTGAACAGCTGTTAAAAAATTAAACACAATAGGCTATCTACGTAGGGACCTCGTTTAGGGCCTCATTAGCTTGAATATCCCTTTACATTTGATCCTCCACATGGCGATCCTGCGACCACCGAACCAAACAAAAATTTGAATTTCCTGAAATTAAGTTGGCGAAGCAAAATATCTTTAAAACACTTAAAAATCCTTAAATAATACACTATTAACAACTTCGATACTTCATAACTGAGGAGGCTTATTTGTGCTATGGTTGAGGAAACAGCCTAAAGCAGTCTGGTTCGTAGCATATATAAGGAAATTTAACATGCTATACTGTGGTGAATACCCGTAATATCTGGAGCTTTTCTCGAAGCATGAAAGGATGGACATAAGTCATAGTGGTAATCGTGAGGCAATTTTCCGTGAGATATTAAAACAACGACTCAAAACTGATATTATGGAAATACGTGACATGGAACGTGAAATCAATGCTTATTACAATACCATATAATTATATTCAGAATACTATAAGTTTAAAAGAATAATAGAAAATTTACAGAAAAACAAAAAAAAAATAATAATAATAGTAAGATTTTAATACAAAAAAGTTTTTGATACAGCATACATACATACATATGTGAGATGCACTTAACTTCACTGCGCATACGAATGCACAACAATTTTCTGCTAAACAAAAATAAAAAGTAATTTAAATATATATGGTACATATATACGTAATCATATATTATATAAGCTAGTTGTGTAGATTAGCAGCCTTTACAAACTAAAATTTTTAAATGTTAATAAAAATAATTAAACAGGCGTACGAATTGTCTATGTTTTCCAAAGCGTTAATTATTTCTCTAGCAAATCAGAGATAAAATTAAATTTGTTACAAATGATTATAGTTTACATGATTCTGTTTTGAAAATTTTACATAAATTTATATGCAATTTTTATTTTATAAATACATTGGGTGTTAATAGATATATACAATTTTGCAATGCCCAAATGGAGCAATTTTATCACAAGGTGAAATAGGACATGACTTACCAATTGCATATGCAAGTAAAGCTTTGCAAAAACATGATATAAGTAAACCAATAATAGAAAAAGAATTACTAGCAATTCATTGGGGAATTGACCAATTTAGGACATACTTATACGGTAGAAAATTTATAGTTGTGACCGACCACAGACCGTTAGTATCATTATTTTCACACAGAAATCCGTCATCAAAAATGACAGGAATAAGAGTAAATTTAGCAGACTATGACGTTGAAATCATATACAAGCAAGGAAAAATAAATACAAATGCAGACGCACTGTCACGCATCAAATTAGATAGTGACATTTTAAAGGCGATGGTACCCACGAGTGAAAAGAAATAAAAGAAGAAAATAACAATTTAATAAAAAAAATATTAACATTTTAACAAGGAGCAAGGCCGCACAAATTAATAATGAAAGAACGCATGCAAGTAGAAATGAAAATATATTAACCCGGGAACGCATTAAAAAACCTACATCTCCTAAGAAGCCTGATCAACTTCATATTTGGGAATGTACATCTTTTAATGACGTTAGAAATCTAAAAAGATTGAAATTTAAAATTGAAAATAAAAGTAGCGCTACAGTTGATATAAATGAAAATGAAGTGCAAGTGACGTGTAGCGATGACCCTTTGAAACTAGATTCAATGTTGGAGAAACTACATAGTGAACAAGAGTATATACTAAAGAATATAGAAATGAAGAAATTTAAAGAAAAATATAATGAACTCGAGAAAAATAAAAGCGTGCCAATAACAATATTAATATATAAAGCTCCAATACAAATAAAAAGTACTATAATACAATATAAATTAATTGAAGAATTTCACTCAACTAACACAGCAGGACATTTAGGAATTAGAAAAACTGTTTTAAAGCTAAAACAACGATACATTTGGAAAAACATGAGACAAATGGTTAAAGAATTTATAAATAATTGCGCAGCATGTACACGAAATAAAATAACAAAATATATAAAAGAACCACTTGTAGTGACAGATACACCAACAAACACATTTGAGACTGTAAGCATAGACACGGTAGGTCCATTACGCATTTCGAACGGGTACAGATACATATTAACAATGCAATGTGACTTCTCTAAATATGTTATTGCACACCCTATTGAAAATAAAGAAGCAAAAACAATAGCGACTACATTAGTCGAACAGTTGATTTTAAAATACGGCTGTATAAAAAATTTAAAATACGACAGAGGTACAGAATTTGTAAATGAGCTAATGCACAACATATGTGAACTTCTAAACACGAAACAAATATTTTCAACCCCATACCATCACCAAACAATAGGAGCTCTTGAAAAAAATCATAGGACATTAAATGAATACTTACTTTCCTTCGCAGAAGATTATGAAGGGGCAAATGGATTCCATATTACACTTTTGCATACAACACAACTCCACACAGAGATACACTTTACTCCCCGTTTGAACTAATACTCGGGAAATTACCAACATTGCCTAGCGATATCATAAATACAAGAAGTATCAATTACAACATTGAAGACTATGCAACAGAAATAAAATTAAGATTAAAGAAATCTATCGAAAATGCCAAAAATCTTATAAATAAATGCAACAAAAATCAAAAGAAAAGAAATTTATGACCAAAATGTAAATAAATCAAATTTTAAAGTAGGAGATTCGGTTTTTGTAAAAACCGAAAATAAAAAGAAAAATCAGAGTCCATATCATGGCCCATATATTATTGTAGACACTAATGGAGTCAACTCCACTTTAAATATAAAAAATAAGCTAAAAGTAATGCATAATAATCAATTAAAGAAATATTTAGGAATTTAGTAATGTAAACACTATAAATAAGTGTATATATTTTTAACATGTAACATATCGAATATCATAACATTAGCTAATAAGTGTACAAAATGCAAAACCGTATTATAAACACACAAGACATTTCCACGTTTCCGTCATATACATCAAAAAAAAAAAAAAAAAAATATTATTCCTTTTGTTGAAAAAGAAATAAATATTTTTCTTGAGGGCAAGGGTGTAGTGGCCTTAGTCATATATGTACATACATACAATATATCAAAATGCTATGTAAACAAAACAATGAAATGACATAATGACATAAACAAATCAGGCCAATAACTCTGCGCTGCTGCTATCACACAAGCAGAGCTAAGCAATTAAAGAAAGAGTCTTATTACACCACTCCAACGTCCACTTCAAATGCAATGTCAGCAAACATATGGAAATCGCGGAAATGAATTGTGACAAAAATTTAGTATAAATAGAATGTAAGAATTTGAATAAAATTAGTCAATGCTCAGAACTCTTTGTGTATTGACTCAATGAATTTCGGCCAGCTGAAATATGCAAGCCTATGGATTAGCTGAATTGTGAACAGCTGTTTAAAAATTAAACACAATAGGCTATCTACGTAGGGACCTCGTTTAGGGCCTCATAAGCTTGAATATCCCTTTACATTTGATCCTCCACAATAGTCTGACATCTGTGTCTCGTCACTTATGTAGGTGTGTAGATGTATATGCTCTGTCTTAACTTCCAACTTTTAGCTAGTGACAGCAACTTTTGCCTAGCGGTGTAGCTACTATTGAAAGCTCATACACAATTGGCACGCTTGCTGTAGCAGATGTCATCACCATTATTTGAATTGCCGAACATACATAGGTAAATAATAGATGGCGCACATGCAGTCATATGATGCATTTATTTGTACTTACCGATGTTGAACATTTTTGAACTTAAAAAAATGCATGTGTAGTGCGTGCAGCATATAATGATTTGCACACCGTCAGATAGGTAGAAGGTCAAACTACATTTTGTAATAAACCCCGATTATTTATTTTGCTCGGTATCGGAGCTATAGGTTGAAAACCGACGTTGAACTTCATATGATGCATTTTTTTGTACTTACCGATGTTGAACATTTTTGAACTTAAAAAAAATCCATGTGCAGTGCGTGCAGAATATAATGATTTGCATACCGTCAGATAGGTAGAAGGTCAAACTACATTTTTTAATAAACCCCGATTATTTATTTTGCTCGGTATCGGAGCTATAGGTTGAAAACCGACGTTGAACTTCATATGATGCATTTTTTTGTACTTACCGATGTTGAACATTTTTGAACTTAAAAAAAAATCCATGTGCAGTGCGTGCAGAATATAATGATTTGCATACCGTCAGATAGGTAGAAGGTCAAACTACATTTTTTAATAAGCCCCGATTATTTTGCTCGGTATCGGAGCTATAGGTTGAAAACCGATGTTAAACTTTATAACGGTGAACATACCGTCGAGTAGTTAGAAAGTTCAGCTATACTGTGCAACAAACCACGCTTTTTTATCACGTCCGGGAACGGATCAGTAGGACACAAACTGAAAAAATTCGATTTTCCACTTTTTTGTGTTCATCGAAATATTTTTAAGTGTATATACCATATACGCGGACAAGCATGTTATGCATACTGCCGAATAGGCAAAGTGTCCAGCTACACTATGCAACAAACCGTACTCTTTTAAAACACCTGGTTACCGAGCAATAGGACGAAGAAACATCGTGTGAGAGGAAAGGTCAATTTGGCGCCCATTAATAGATTACCATACATGTAGATATGTTTACTGCTCTTTATGCTCGCACACACATAACACTAATCTCAATATGGCTATTTTGGAGATACATACATACATATGTATGTATAGTCTGACATCTGTGTCTCGTCACTTATGTAGGTGTGTAGATGTATATGCTCTGTCTTAACTCCCAACTTTTAGCTAGTGACAGCAACTTTTGCCTAGCGGTGTAACTACTATTGAACGCTCATACACAATTGGCACGCTTGCTGTAGCAGATGTCAGCACCATTATTTGAATTGCCGAACATACATAGGTAAATAATAGATGGCGCGCATGCAGTCATATGATGCATTTATTTGTACTTATCGATGTTGAACATTTTTGAAATTAAAAAAATGCATGTGTAGTGCGTGCAGCATATAATGATTTGCATAACGTCAGATAGGTAGAAGGCCAAACTACATTTTGTAATAAGCCCCGATTATTTATTTTGCTCGGTATCGGAGCTATAGGTTGAAAACCGATGTTGAACTTTATAACGGTGAACAAACCGTCGGGTAGCTAGAAAGTTCAGCTATACTGTGCAACAAACCCCGCTTTTCTATCACGATCGGGAACGGATCAGTAGGACAAAAGCTGAAAAAACTCGATTTTCCACTTTTTTGTGTTCATCGAAATACTTTTAAGTGTATATACCATATACGCAGACAAGCATGCTATGCATACTACCGGCTAGACAAAGAGTCCAGCTACACTATGCAGCAAACCGTACTCTTCTAAAACACCTGTTTACCGAGCAATAGGACGAACAAACATCGTGTGAGAGGAAAGGTCAATTGGCGCCCATTAATAGATTACCATACATGTAGATATGTTTACTGCTCTTTATGCTCGCACATACATAACACTAATCTCAATATGGCTATTTTGGAGATACATACATACATATGTATGTATAGTGTAGTGGCCTTAGTCATATATGTACATACATACAATATATCAAAATGCTATGTAAACAAAACAATGAAATGACATAATGACATAAACAAATCAGGCCAATAACTCTGCGCTGCTGCTATCACACAAGCAGAGCTAAGCAATTAAAGAAAGAGTCTTATTACACCACTCCAACGTCCACTTCAAATGCAATGTCAGCAAACATATGGAAATCGCGGAAATGAATTGTGACAAAAATTTAGTATAAATAGAATGTAAGAATTTGAATAAAATTAGTCAATGCTCAGAACTCTTTGTGTATTGACTCAATGAATTTCGGCCAGTTGAAATGTGCAAGCCTATGGATGAGCTGAATTGTGAACAGCTGTTAAAAAATTAAACACAATAGGCTATCTACGTAGGGACCTCGTTTAGGGCCTCATTAGCTTGAATATCCCTTTACATTTGATCCTCCACATGGCGATCCTGCGACCACCGAACCAAACAAAAATTTGAATTTCCTGAAATTAAGTTGGCGAAGCAAAATATCTTTAAAACACTTAAAAATCCTTAAATAATACACTATTAACAACTTCGATACTTCATAACTGAGGAGGCTTATTTGTGCTATGGTTGAGGAAACAGCCTAAAGCAGTCTGGTTCGTAGCATATATAAGGAAATTTAACATGCTATACTGTGGTGAATACCCGTAATATCTGGAGCTTTTCTCGAAGCATGAAAGGATGGACATAAGTCATAGTGGTAATCGTGAGGCAATTTTCCGTGAGATATTAAAACAACGACTCAAAACTGATATTATGGAAATACGTGACATGGAACGTGAAATCAATGCTTATTACAATACCATATAATTATATTCAGAATACTATAAGTTTAAAAGAATAATAGAAAATTTACAGAAAAACAAAAAAAAAAAAATAATAATAGTAAGATTTTAATACAAAAAAGTTTTTGATACAGCATATATACATACATATGTGAGATGCACTTAACTTCACTGCGCATACGAATGCACAACAATTTTCTGCTAAACAAAAATATAAAGTAATTTAAATATATACATATATACGTAATCATATATTATATAAGCTAGTTGTGTAGATTAGCAGCCTTTACAAACTAAAATTTTTAAATGTTAATAAAAATAATTAAACAGGCGTACGAATTGTCTATGTTTTCCAAAGCGTTAATTATTTCTCTAGCAAATCAGAGATAAAATTAAATTTGTTACAAATGATTATAGTTTACATGATTCTGTTTTGAAACTACATTTTGTAATAAACCCCGATTATTTATTTTGCTCGGTATCGGAGCTATAGGTTGAAAACCGACGTTGAACTTCATATGATGCATTTTTTTGTACTTACCGATGTTGAACATTTTTGAACTTAAAAAAAATCCATGTGCAGTGCGTGCAGAATATAATGATTTGCATACCGTCAGATAGGTAGAAGGTCAAACTACATTTTTTAATAAGCCTTGATTATTTTACTCGGTATCGGAACTATAGGTTGAAAACCGATGTTAAACTTTATAACGGTGAACATACCGTCGGGTAGTTAGAAAGTTCAGCTATACTGTGCAACAAACCACGCTTTTTTATCACGTCCGGGAACGGATCAGTAGGACAAAAACTGAAAAAATTCGATTTTCCACTTTTTTGTGTTCATCGAAATATTTTTAAGTGTATATACCATATACGCGGACAAGCATGTTATGCATACTGCCGAATAGGCAAAGTGTCCAGCTACACTATGCAACAAACCGTACTCTTTTAAAACACCTGGTTACCGAGCAATAGGACGAAGAAACATCGTGTGAGAGGAAAGGTCAATTGGCGCCCATTAATAGATAACCATACATGTAGATATGTTTACTGCTCTTTATGCTCGCACATACATAACACTAATCTCAATATGGCTATTTTGGAGATACATACATACATATGTATGTATAGTCTGACATCTGTGTCTCGTCACTTATGTAGGTTTGTAGATGTATATGCTCTGTCTTAACTCCCAACTTTTAGCTAGTGACAGCAACTTTTGCCTAGCGGTGTAACTACTATTGAACGCTCATACACAATTGGCACGCTTGCTGTAGCAGATGTCAGCACCATTATTTGAATTGCCGAACATACATAGGTAAATAATAGATGGCGCGCATGCAGTCATATGATGCATTTATTTGTACTTATCGATGTTGAACATTTTTGAAATTAAAAAAATGCATGTGTAGTGCGTGCAGCATATAATGATTTGCATACCGTCAGATAGGTAGAAGGCCAAACTATATTTTGTAATAAGCCCCGATTATTTATTTTGCTCGGTATCGGAGCTAAAGTTTGAAAACCGATGTTGAACTTTATAACGGTGAACAAACCGTCGGGTAGCTAGAAAGTTCAGCTATACTGTGCAACAAACCCCGCTTTTCTATCACGACCGGGAACGGATCAGTAGGACAAAAGCTGAAAAAACTCGATTTTCCACTTTTTTGTGTTCATCGAAATACTTCTAAGTGTATATACCATATACGCAGACAAGCATGCTATGCATACTACCGGATAGACAAAGAGTCCAGCTACACTATGCAGCAAACCGTACTCTTTTAAAACACCTGGTTACCGAGCAATAGGACGAAGAAACATCGTGTGAGAGGAAAGGTCAATTGGCGCCCATTAATAGATTACCATACATGTAGATATGTTTACTGCTCTTTATGCTCGCACATACATAACACTAATCTCAATATGGCTATTTTGGAGATACATACATACATATGTATGTATAGTCTGACATCTGTGTCTCGTCACTTATGTAGGTGTGTAGATGTATATGCTCTGTCTTAACTTCCAACTTTTAGCTAATGGCAGCAGCTTTTGCCTAGCGATGTAGCTACTATTGAACGCTCATACACAATTGGCACGCTTGCTGTAGCAGATGTCAGCACCATTATTTGAATTGACGAACATACATAGGTAATTAATAGATGGCGCGCATGCAGTCATATGATGCATTTTTTTGTACTTACCGATGTTGAACATCTTTGAGCTTAAAAAATGCATGTGCAGTGCGTGCAGCATATAATGATTTGCATACCATAAGATAGGTAGAAGGCCAAACTACATTTTGTAATAAACCCCGATTATTTATTTTGCTCGGTATCGGAGCTATAGGTTGAAAACCGACGTTGAACTTCATATGATGCATTTTTTTGTACTTACCGATGTTGAACATTTTTGAACTTAAAAAAAATCCATGTGCAGTGCGTGCAGAATATAATGATTTGCATACCGTCAGATAGGTAGAAGGTCAAACTACATTTTTTAATAAGCCCCGATTATTTTGCTCGGTATCGGAGCTATAGGTTGAAAACCGATGTTAAACTTTATAACGGTGAACATACCGTCAAAACCGTACTCTTCTAAAACACCTGGTTACCGAGCAATAGGACGAACAAACATCGTGTGAGAGGAAAGGTCAATTGGCGCCCATTAATAGATTACCATAAATGTAGATATGTTTACTGCTCTTTATGCTCGCACATACATAACACTAATCTCAATATGGCTATTTTGGAGATACATACATACATATGTATGTATAGTGTAGTGGCCTTAGTCATATATGTACATACATACAATATATCAAAATGCTATGTAAACAAAACAATGAAATGACATAATGACATAAACAAATCAGGCCAATAACTCTGCGCTGCTGCTATCACACAAGCAGAGCTAAGCAATTAAAGAAAGAGTCTTATTACACCACTCCAACGTCCACTTCAAATGCAATGTCAGCAAACATATGGAAATCGCGGAAATGAATTGTGACAAAAATTTAGTATAAATAGAATGTAAGAATTTGAATAAAATTAGTCAATGCTCAGAACTCTTTGTGTATTGACTCAATGAATTTCGGCCAGCTGAAATATGCAAGCCTATGGATTAGCTGAATTGTGAACAGCTGTTAAAAAATTAAACACAATAGGCTATCTACGTAGGGACCTCGTTTAGGGCCTCATTAGCTTGAATATCCCTTTACATTTGATCCTCCACATGGCGATCCTGCGACCACCGAACCAAACAAAAATTTGAATTTCCTGAAATTAAGTTGGCGAAGCAAAATATCTTTAAAACACTTAAAAATCCTTAAATAATACACTATTAACAACTTCGATACTTCATAACTGAGGAGGCTTATTTGTGCTATGGTTGAGGAAACAGCCCAAAGCAGTCTGGTTCGTAGCATATATAAGGAAATTTAACATGCTATACTGTGGTGAATACCCGTAATATCTGGAGCTTTTCTCGAAGCATGAAAGGATGGACATAAGTCATAGTGGTAATCGTGAGGCAATTTTCCGTGAGATATTAAAACAACGACTCAAAACTGATATTATGGAAATACGTGACATGGAACGTGAAATCAATGCTTATTACAATACCATATAATTATATTCAGAATACTATAAGTTTAAAAGAATAATAGAAAATTTACAGAAAAACAAAAAAAAAAAATAATAATAGTAAGATTTTAATACAAAAAAGTTTTTGATACAGCATACATACATACATATGTGAGATGCACTTAACTTCACTGCGCATACGAATGCACAACAATTTTCTGCTAAACAAAAATAAAAAGTAATTTAAATATATATGGTACATATATACGTAATCATATATTATATAAGCTAGTTGTGTAGATTAGCAGCCTTTACAAACTAAAATTTTTAAATGTTAATAAAAATAATTAAACAGGCGTACGAATTGTCTATGTTTTCCAAAGCGTTAATTATTTCTCTAGCAAATCAGAGATAAAATTAAATTTGTTACAAATGATTATAGTTTACATGATTCTGTTTTGAAAATTTTACATAAATTTATATGCAATTTTTATTTTATAAATACATTGGGTGTTAATAGATATATACAATTTTGCAATGCCCAAATGGAGCAATTTTATCACAAGGTGAAATAGGACATGACTTACCAATTGCATATGCAAGTAAAGCTTTGCAAAAACATGATATAAGTAAACCAATAATAGAAAAAGAATTACTAGCAATTCATTGGGGAATTGACCAATTTAGGACATACTTATACGGTAGAAAATTTATAGTTGTGACCGACCACAGACCGTTAGTATCATTATTTTCACACAGAAATCCGTCATCAAAAATGACAGGAATAAGAGTAAATTTAGCAGACTATGACGTTGAAATCATATACAAGCAAGGAAAAATAAAAACAAATGCAGACGCACTGTCACGCATCAAATTAGATAGTGACATTTTAAAGGCGATGGTACCCACGAGTGAAAAGAAATAAAAGAAGAAAATAACAATTTAATAAAAAAATATTAACATTTTAACAAGGAGCAAGGCCGCACAAATTAATAATGAAAGAACGCATGCAAGTAGAAATGAAAATATATTAACCCGGGAACGCATTAAAAAACCTACATCTCCTAAGAAGCCTGATCAACTTCATATTTGGGAATGTACATCTTTTAATGACGTTAGAAATCTAAAAAGATTGAAATTTAAAATTGAAAATAAAAGTAGCGCTACAGTTGATATAAATGAAAATGAAGTGCAAGTGACGTGTAGCGATGACCCTTTGAAACTAGATTCAATGTTGGAGAAACTACATAGTGAACAAGAGTATATACTAAAGAATATAGAAATGAAGAAATTTAAAGAAAAATATAATGAACTCGAGAAAAATAAAAGCGTGCCAATAACAATATTAATATATAAAGCTCCAATACAAATAAAAAGTACTATAATACAATATAAATTAATTGAAGAATTTCACTCAACTAACACAGCAGGACATTTAGGAATTAGAAAAACTGTTTTAAAGCTAAAACAACGATACATTTGGAAAAACATGAGACAAATGGTTAAAGAATTTATAAATAATTGCGCAGCATGTACACGAAATAAAATAACAAAATATATAAAAGAACCACTTGTAGTGACAGATACACCAACAAACACATTTGAGACTGTAAGCATAGACACGGTAGGTCCATTACGCATTTCGAACGGGTACAGATACATATTAACAATGCAATGTGACTTCTCTAAATATGTTATTGCACACCCTATTGAAAATAAAGAAGCAAAAACAATAGCGACTACATTAGTCGAACAGTTGATTTTAAAATACGGCTGTATAAAAAATTTAAAATACGACAGAGGTACAGAATTTGTAAATGAGCTAATGCACAACATATGTGAACTTCTAAACACGAAACAAATATTTTCAACCCCATACCATCACCAAACAATAGGAGCTCTTGAAAAAAATCATAGGACATTAAATGAATACTTACTTTCCTTCGCAGAAGATTATGAAGGGGCAAATGGATTCCATATTACACTTTTGCATACAACACAACTCCACACAGAGATACACTTTACTCCCCGTTTGAACTAATACTCGGGAAATTACCAACATTGCCTAGCGATATCATAAATACAAGAAGTATCAATTACAACATTGAAGACTATGCAACAGAAATAAAATTAAGATTAAAGAAATCTATCGAAAATGCCAAAAATCTTATAAATAAATGCAACAAAAATCAAAAGAAAAGAAATTTATGACCAAAATGTAAATAAATCAAATTTTAAAGTAGGAGATTCGGTTTTTGTAAAAACCGAAAATAAAAAGAAAAATCAGAGTCCATATCATGGCCCATATATTATTGTAGACACTAATGGAGTCAACTCCACTTTAAATATAAAAAATAAGCTAAAAGTAATGCATAATAATCAATTAAAGAAATATTTAGGAATTTAGTAATGTAAACACTATAAATAAGTGTATATATTTTTAACATGTAACATATCGAATATCATAACATTAGCTAATAAGTGTACAAAATGCAAAACCGTATTATAAACACACAAGACATTTCCACGTTTCCGTCATATACATCAAAAAAAAAAAACAAAAAACATATTATTCCTTTTGTTGAAAAAGAAATAAATATTTTTCTTGAGGGCAAGGGTGTAGTGGCCTTAGTCATATATGTACATACATACAATATATCAAAATGCTATGTAAACAAAACAATGAAATGACATAATGACATAAACAAATCAGGCCAATAACTCTGCGCTGCTGCTATCACACAAGCAGAGCTAAGCAATTAAAGAAAGAGTCTTATTACACCACTCCAACGTCCACTTCAAATGCAATGTCAGCAAACATATGGAAATCGCGGAAATGAATTGTGACAAAAATTTAGTATAAATAGAATGTAAGAATTTGAATAAAATTAGTCAATGCTCACAACTCTTTGTGTATTGACTCAATGAATTTCGGCCAGCTGAAATATGCAAGCCTATGGATTAGCTGAATTGTGAACAGCTGTTTAAAAATTAAACACAATAGGCTATCTACGTAGGGACCTCGTTTAGGGCCTCATAAGCTTGAATATCCCTTTACATTTGATCCTCCACAATAGTCTGACATCTGTGTCTCGTCACTTATGTAGGTGTGTAGATGTATATGCTCTGTCTTAACTTCCAACTTTTAGCTAGTGACAGCAACTTTTGCCTAGCGGTGTAGCTACTATTGAAGGCTCATACACAATTGGCACGCTTGCTGTAGCAGATGTCATCACCATTATTTGAATTGCCGAACATACATAGGTAAATAATAGATGGCGCACATGCAGTCATATGATGCATTTATTTGTACTTACCGATGTTGAACATTTTTGAACTTAAAAAAATGCATGTGTAGTGCGTGCAGCATATAATGATTTGCACACCGTCAGATAGGTAGAAGGTCAAACTACATTTTGTAATAAACCCCGATTATTTATTTTGCTCGGTATCGGAGCTATAGGTTGAAAACCGATGTTGAACTTTATAACGGTGAACATACCGTCGGGTAGCTAGAAAGTTCAGCTACACTGTGTAACAAACCCCGCTTTTCTATCACGACCGGGAACGGATCAGTAGGACAAAAGCTGAAAAAATTCGATTTTCCACTTTTTTGTGTTCATCGAAAAACTTTTAAGTGTATATACCATATACGCAGACAAGCATGCTATGCATACTACCGGATAGACAAAGAGTCCAGCTACACTTTGCAGCAAACCGTACTCTTCTGAAACACCAGGTTACCGAGCAATAGGACGAACAAACATCGTGTGAGAGGAAAGGTCAATTGGCGCCCATTAATAGATTACCATACATGTAGATATGTTTACTGCTCTTTATGCTCGCACATACATAACACTAATCTCAATATGGCTATTTTGGAGATACATACATACATATTTATGTATAGTCTGACATCTGGGTCTCGTCATTTATGTAGGTGTGTAGATGTATATGCTCTGTCTTAACTTCCAACTTTTAGCTAGTGACAGCAATTTTGGCTAGTGATGTAGCTACTATTGAACGCTCATACACAATTGGCACGCTTGCTGTAGCAGATGTCAGCACCATTATTTGAATTGACGAACTTACATAGGTAAATAATAGATGGCGCGCATGCAGTCATATGATGCATTTTTTTGTACTTACCGATGTTAAACATCTTTGAGCTTAAAAAATGCATGTGCAGTGCGTGCGGCATATAATGATTTGCATACCGTCAGATAGGTAGAAGGTCAAACTACATTTTTTATTAAGCCCCGATTATTTTGCTCGGTATCGGAGCTATAGGTTGAAAACCGATGTTAAACTTTATAACGGTGAACATACCGTCGGGTAGTTAGGAAGTTCAGCTATACTGTGCAACAACCCACGCTTTTTTATCACGTCCGGGAACGGATCAGTAGGACAAAATCTGAAAAAATTCGATTTTCCACTTTCTTGTGTTCATCGAAATATATTTAAGTGTATGTACCATATACGCGGACAAGCATGTTATGCATACTGCCGAATAGGCAAAGTGTCCAGCTACACTATGCAACAAACCGTACTCTTTTAAAACACCTGGTTACCGAGCAATAGGACGAACAAACATCGTGTGAGAGGAAAGGTCAATTGGCGCCCATTAATAGATAACCATACATGTAGATATGTTTACTGCTCTTTATGCTCGCACATACATAACACTAATCTCAATATGGCTATTTTGGAGATACATACATACATATGTATGTATAGTCTGACATCTGTGTCTCGTCACTTATGTAGGTGTGTAGATGTAGATGCTCTGTCTTAACTTCCAACTTTTAGCTAGTGACAGCAACTTTTGGCTAGTGATGTAGCTACTATTGAACGCTCATACACAATTGGCACGCTTGCTGTAGCAGTTGTCAGCACCATTATTTGAATTGACGAACTTACATAGGTAAATAATAGATGGCGCGCATGCAGTCATATGATGCATTTTTTTGTACTTACCGATGTTAAACATCTTTGAGCTTAAAAAATGCATGTGCAGTGCGTGCGGCATATAATGATTTGCATTCCGTCAGATAGGTAGAAGGTCAAACTACATTTTGTAATAAACCCCGATTATTTATTTTGCTCGGTATCGGAGCTATAAGTTGAAAACCGACGTTGAACTTCATATGATGCATTTTTTTGTACTTACCGATGTTGAACATTTTTGAACTTAAAAAAAATCCATGTGCAGTGCGTGCAGAATATAATGATTTGCATACCGTCAGATAGGTAGAAGGTCAAACTACATTTTTTAATAAGCCCCGATTATTTTGCTCGGTATCGGAGCTATAGGTTGAAAACCGATGTTAAACTTTATAACGGTGAACATACCGTCGGGTAGTTAGGAAGTTCAGCTATACTGTGCAACAAACCACGCTTTTTTATCACGTCCGGGAACGGATCAGTAGGACAAAATCTGAAAAAATTCGATTTTCCACTTTCTTGTGTTCATCGAAATATTTTTAAGTGTATGTACCATATACGCGGACAAGCATGTTATGCATACTGCCGAATAGGCAAAGTGTCCAGCTACACTATGCAACAAACCGTACTCTTTTAAAACACCTGGTTACCGAGCAATAGGACGAACAAACATCGTGTGAGAGGAAAGGTCAATTGGCGCCCATTAATAGATTACCATACATGTAGATATGTTTACTGCTCTTTATGCTCGCACATACATAACACTAATCTCAATATGGCTATTTTGGAGACACATACATACATATGTATGTATAGTCTGACATCTGTGTCTCGTCACTTATGTAGGTGTGTAGATGTAGATGCTCTGTCTTAACTTCCAACTTTTAGCTAGTGACAGCAACTTTTGCCTAGCGATGTAGCTACTATTGAACGCTTATACACAATTGGCACGCTTGCTGTAGCAGATGTCAGCACCATTATTTGAATTGCCGAACAAACATAGGTAAATAATAGATGGCGCGCATGCAGTCATATGATGCATTTTTTTGGACTTACCAATGTTGAACATTTTTGAAATTAAAAAATGCATGTGTAGTGCGTGCAGCATATAATGATTTGCACACCGTCAGATAGGAAAAAGGCGAAACTACATTTTGTAATAAGCCCTGATTATTTATTTTGCTCGGTATCGGAGCTATAGGTTGAAAACCGATGTTGAACTTTATAACGGTGAACATACCGTCGGGTAGCTAGAAAGTTCAGCTATACTGTGCAACAAACCCCGCTTTTCTATCACGACCGGGAACGGATCAGTGACAAAAGCTGAAAAAATTCGATTTTCCACTTTTTTGTGTTTATCGAAATACTTTTAAGTGTATATACCATATACGCAGACGAGCATGCTATGCATACTACCGGATAGACAAAGAGTCCAGCTACACTATGCAATAAACCGTACTCTTCTGAAACACCTGGTTACCGAGCAATAGGACGAACAAACATCGTGTGAGAGGAAAGGTCAATAGACGTCCATTAATAGATTACCATACATGTAGATATGTTTACTGCTCTTTATGCTCGCACATACATAACACTAATCTCAATATGGCTATTTTGAAGATACATACATACATATGTATGTATAGTCTGACATCTGTGTCTCGTCACTTATGTAGGTGTGTAGATGTAGATGCTCTGTCTTAACTTCCAACTTTTAGCTAGTGACAGCAACTTTTGCCTAGCGATGTAGCTACTATTGAACGCTTATACACAATTGGCACGCTTGCTGTTGCAGATGTCAGCACCATTATTTGAATTGCCGAACAAACATAGGTAAATAATAGATGGCGCGCATGCAGTCATATGAAGCATTTTTTTGTACTTACCGATGTTGAACATTTTTGAAATTAAAAAATGCATGTGTAGTGCGTGCAGCATATAATGATTTGCACACCGTCAGATAGGAAAAAGGCGAAACTACATTTTGTAATAAGCCCCGATTATTTATTTTGCTCGGTATCGGAGCTATAGGTTGAAAACCGATGTTGAACTTTATAACGGTGAACATACCGTCGGGTAGCTAGAAAGTTCAGCTATACTGTGCAACAAACCCCGCTTTTCTATCACGACCGGGAACGGATCAGTGACAAAAGCTGAAAAAATTCGATTTTCCACTTTTTTGTGTTTATCGATATACTTTTAAGTGTATATACCATATACGCAGACGAGCATGCTATGCATACTACCGGATAGACAAAGAGTCCAGCTACACTATGCAACAAACCGTACTCTTCTGAAACACCTGGTTACCGAGCAATAGGACGAACAAACATCGTGTGAGAGGAAAGGTGTCCATTAATAGATTACCATACATGTAGATATGTTTGCTGCTCTTTATGCTCGCACATACATAACACTAATCTCAATATGGCTATTTTGGAGATACATACAGACATATTTATGTATAGTCTGACATCTGGGTCTCGTCATTTATGTAGGTGTGTAGATGTGTATGCTGTACTTACCGATGTTGAAAATTTTTGAACTTAAAAAAATACATGTGCAGTGCGTGCAGAATATAATGATTTGCATACCGTAAGATAGGTAGAAGGCCAAGCTACATTTTGTAATAAACCCCGATTATTTATATTGCTCGGTATCGGAGCTATAGGTTGAAAACCGATGTTGAACTTTAGAACGGTGAACATACCGTCGGGTAGCTAGAAAGTTCAGCTATACTGTGCAATAAACCCCGCTTTTTTATCACGTCCGGGAACGGATCAGTAGGACAAAAACTGAAAAAATTCGATTTTCCACTTTTTTGTGTTCATTGAAATATTTTTAAGTGCATATACCATATACGCGGACAAGCATGTTATGCATACTGCCGAATAGGCAAAAAGTTCAGCTACACTATGCAACAAACCGTACTCTTCTAAAACACCTGGTTACCGAGCAATAGGACGAACAAACATCGTGTGAGAGGAAAGGTCAATAGGCGTCCATTAATAGATTACCATACATGTAGATATGTTTGCTGCTCTTTATGCTCGCACATACATAACACTAATCTCAATATGGCTATTTTGGAGATACATACAGACATATTTATGTATAGTCTGACATCTGGGTCTCGTCATTTATGTAGGTGTGTAGATGTGTATGCTGTCTTAACTTCCAACTTTTAGCTAGTGACAGCAACTTTTGGCTAGTGATGTAGATACTATTGAACGCTCATACACAATTGGCACGCTTGCTATAGCAAATGTCAGCACCATTGTTTGAATTGACGAACATACATAGGTAAATAATAGATGGCGCGCATGCAGTCATATGATGCATTTTTTTGTACTTACCGATGTTGAACATTTTTGAACTTAAAAAAATGCATGTGCAGTGCGTGCGGCATATAATGATTTGCATACCGTCAGATAGGTAGAAGGTCAAACTACATTTTGTAATAAACCCCGATTATTTATTTTGCTCGGTATCGGAGCTATAGGTTGAAAACCGATGTTGAACTTTATAACGGTGAACATACCGTCGGGTAGCTAGAAAGTTCAGCTATACTGTGCAACAAACCCCGCTTTTCTATCACGACCGGGAACGGATCAGTGACAAAAGCTGAAAAAATTCGATTTTCCACTTTTTTGTGTTCATCGAAATACTTTTAAGTGTATATATCATATACGTAGACGAGCATGCTATGCATACTACCGGATAGACAAAGAGTCCAGCTACACTATGCAACAAACCGTACTCTTCTGAAACACCTGGTTACCGAGCAATAGGACGAACAAACATCGTGTGAGAGGAAAGGTCAATTGGCGTCCATTAATAGATTACCATACATGTAGATATGTTTGCTGCTCTTTATGCTCGCACATACATAACACTAATCTCAATATGGCTATTTTGGAGATACATACAGACATATTTATGTATAGTCTGACATCTGGGTCTCGTCATTTATGTAGGTGTGTAGATGTGTATGCTCTGTCTTAACTTCCAACTTTTAGCTAGTGACAGCAACTTTTGGCTAGTGATGTAGCTACTATTGAACGCTTATACACAATTGGCACGCTTGCTATAGCAGATGTTAGCACCATTATTTGAATTGAAGAACATACATAGGTAAATAATAGATGGCGCGCATGCAGTCATATGATGCATTTTTTTGTACTTACCGATGTTGAACATTTTTGAACTTAAAAAAATGCATGTGCAGTGCGTGCGGCATATAATGATTTGCATACCGTCAGATAGGTAGAAGGTCAAACTACATTTTATAATAAACCCCGATTATTTTGCTCGGTATCGGAGCTATAGGTTGAAAATCGATGTTGAACTTTATAACGATGAACATACCGTCGGGTAGTTTGAAAGTTCAGCTATACTGTGCAACAAACCCCGCTTTTTTATCACGTCCGGGAACGGATCAGTAGGACAAAATCTGAAAAAAATCGATTTTCCACTTTTTTGTGTTCATTGAAATATTTTTAAGTGTATATACCATATACGCGGACAAGCATGTTATGCATACTGCCGAATAGGCAAAAAGTCCTAGTGTAGCTGGAAACCGTACTCTTCTAAAACACCTGGTTACCGAGCAATAGGACGAACAAACATCGTGTGAGAGGAAAGGTCAATAGAAGTCCATTAATAGATTACCATACATGTAGATATGTTTACTGCTCTTTATGCTCGCACATACATAACACTAATCTCAATATGGCTATTTTGGAGATACATACATACATATGTATGTATAGTGTAGTGGCCTTAGTCATATATGTACATACATACAATATATCAAAATGCTATGTAAACAAAACAATGAAATGACATAATGACATAAACAAATCAGGCCAATAACTCTGCGCTGCTGCTATCACACAAGCAGAGCTAAGCAATTAAAGAAAGAGTCTTATTACACCACTCCAACGTCCACTTCAAATGCAATGTCAGCAAACATATGGAAATTGCGGAAATGAATTGTGACAAAAATTTAGTATAAATAGAATGTAAGAATTTGAATAAAATTAGTCAATGCTCAGAACTCTTTGTGTATTGACTCAGTGAATTTCGGCCAGCTGAAATATGCAAGCCTATGGATTAGCTGAATTGTGAACAGCTGTTTAAAAATTAAACACAATAGGCTATCTACGTAGGGACCTCGTTTAGGGCCTCATTAGCTTGAATATCCCTTTACATTTGATCCTCCACATGGCGATCCTGCGACCACCGAACCAAACAAAAATTTGAATTTCCTGAAATTAAGTTGGCGAAGCAAAATATCTTTAAAACACTTAAAAATCCTTAAATAATACACTATTAACAACTTCGATACTTCATAACTGATGAGGCTTATTTGTGCTATGGTTGAGGAAACAGCCTAAAGCAGTCTGGTTCGTAGCATATATAAGGAAATTTAACATGCTATACTGTGGTGAATACCCGTAATATCTGGAGCTTTTCTCGAAGCATGAAAGGATGGACATAAGTCATGGTGGTAATCGTGAGGCAATTTTCCGTGAGATATTAAAACAACGACTCAAAACTGATATTATGGAAATACGTGACATGGAACGTGAAATCAATGCTTATTACAATACCATATAATTATATTCAGAATACTATAAGTTTAAAAGAATAATAGAAAATTTACAGAAAAACAAAAAAAAATAATAATAGTAAGATTTTAATACAAAAAAGTTTTTGATACAGCATACATACATACATATGTGAGATGCACTTAACTTCACTGCGCATACGAATGCACAACAATTTTCTGCTAAACAAAAATAAAAAGTAATTTAAATATATATGGTACATATATACGTAATCATATATTATATAAGCTAGTTGTGTAGATTAGCAGCCTTTACAAACTAAAATTTTTAAATGTTAATAAAAATAATTAAACAGGCGTACGAATTGTCTATGTTTTCCAAAGCGTTAATTATTTCTCTAGCAAATCAGAGATAAAATTAAATTTGTTACAAATGATTATAGTTTACATGATTCTGTTTTGAAAATTTTACATAAATTTATATGCAATTTTTATTTTATAAATACATTGGGTGTTAATAGATATATACAATTTTGCAATGCCCAAATGGAGCAATTTTATCACAAGGTGAAATAGGACATGACTTACCAATTGCATATGCAAGAAAAGCTTTGCAAAAACATGATATAAGTAAACCAATAATAGAAAAAGAATTACTAGCAATTCATTGGGGAATTGACCAATTTAGGACATACTTATACGGTAGAAAATTTATAGTTGTGACCGACCACAGACCGTTAGTATCATTATTTTCACACAGAAATCCGTCATCAAAAATGACAGGAATAAGAGTAAATTTAGCAGACTATGACGTTGAAATCATATACAAGCAAGGAAAAATAAATACAAATGCAGACGCACTGTCACGCATCAAATTAGATAGTGACATTTTAAAGGCGATGGTACCCACGAGTGAAAAAGAAATAAAAGAAGAAAATAACAATTTAATAAAAAAAAAATATTAACATTTTAACAAGGAGCAAGGCCGCACAAATTAATAATGAAAGAACGCATGCAAGTAGAAATGAAAATATATTAACCCGGGAACGCATTAAAAAACCTACATCTCCTAAGAAGCCTGATCAACTTCATATTTGGGAATGTACATCTTTTAATGACGTTAGAAATCTAAAAAGATTGAAATTTAAAATTGAAAATAAAAGTAGCGCTACAGTTGATATAAATGAAAATGAAGTGCAAGTGACGTGTAGCGATGACCCTTTGAAACTAGATTCAATGTTGGAGAAACTACATAGTGAACAAGAGTATATACTAAAGAATATAGAAATGAAGAAATTTAAAGAAAAATATAATGAACTCGAGAAAAATAAAAGCGTGCCAATAACAATATTAATATATAAAGCTCCAATACAAATAAAAAGTACTATAATACAATATAAATTAATTGAAGAATTTCACTCAACTAACACAGCAGGACATTTAGGAATTAGAAAAACTGTTTTAAAGCTAAAACAACGATACATTTGGAAAAACATGAGACAAATGGTTAAAGAATTTATAAATAATTGCGCAGCATGTACACGAAATAAAATAACAAAATATATAAAAGAACCACTTGTAGTGACAGATACACCAACAAACACATTTGAGACTGTAAGCATAGACACGGTAGGTCCATTACGCATTTCGAACGGGTACAGATACATATTAACAATGCAATGTGACTTCTCTAAATATGTTATTGCACACCCTATTGAAAATAAAGAAGCAAAAACAATAGCGACTACATTAGTCGAACAGTTGATTTTAAAATACGGCTGTATAAAAAATTTAAAATACGACAGAGGTACAGAATTTGTAAATGAGCTAATGCACAACATATGTGAACTTCTAAACACGAAACAAATATTTTCAACCCCATACCATCACCAAACAATAGGAGCTCTTGAAAAAAATCATAGGACATTAAATGAATACTTACTTTCCTTCGCAAAAGATTATGAATGGGACAAATGGATTCCATATTACACTTTTGCATACAACACAACTCCACACAGAGATACACTTTACTCCCCGTTTGAACTAATATTCGGGAAATTACCAACATTGCCTAGCGATATCATAAATACAAGAAGTATCAATTACAACATTGAAGACTATGCAACAGAAATAATATAAATGCCAAAAAACTAATAAATGCAACAAAAATCAAAAGAAAAGAAATTTATGACCAAAATGTAAATAAATCAAATTTTAAAGTAGGAGATTCGGTATTTGTAAAAACCGAAAATAAAAAGAAAAATCAGAGTCCATATCATGGCCCATATATTATTGTAGACACTAATGGAGTCAACTCCACTTTAAATATAAAAAATAAGCTAAAAGTAATGCATAATAATCAATTAAAGAAATATTTAGGAATTTAGTAATGTAAACACTATAAATAAGTGTATATATTTTTAACATGTAACATATCGAATATCATAACATTAGCTAATAAGTGTACAAAATGCAAAACCGTATTATAAACACACAAGACATTTCCACGTTTCCGTCATATACATCAAAAAAAAAAAAAAAAAAAATATTATTCCTTTTGTTGAAAAAGAAATAAATATTTTTCTTGAGGGCAAGGGTGTAGTGGCCTTAGTCATATATGTACATACATACAATATATCAAAATGCTATGTAAACAAAACAATGAAATGACATAATGACATAAACAAATCAGGCCAATAACTCTGCGCTGCTGCTATCACACAAGCAGAGCTAAGCAATTAAAGAAAGAGTCTTATTACACCACTCCAACGTCCACTTCAAATGCAATGTCAGCAAACATATGGAAATCGCGGAAATGAATTGTGACAAAAATTTAGTATAAATAGAATGTAAGAATTTGAATAAAATTAGTCAATGCTCAGAACTCTTTGTGTATTGACTCAATGAATTTCGGCCAGCTGAAATATGCAAGCCTATGGATTAGCTGAATTGTGAACAGCTGTTTAAAAATTAAACACAATAGGCTATCTACGTAGGGACCTCGTTTAGGGCCTCATAAGCTTGAATATCCCTTTACATTTGATCCTCCACAATAGTCTGACATCTGTGTCTCGTCACTTATGTAGGTGTGTAGATGTATATGCTCTGTCCTAACTTCCAACTTTTAGCTAGTGACAGCAACTTTTGCCTAGCGGTGTAGCTACTATTGAAGGCTCATACACAATTGGCACGCTTGCTGTAGCAGATGTCATCACCATTATTTGAATTGCCGAACATACATAGGTAAATAATAGATGGCGCACATGCAGTCATATGATGCATTTATTTGTACTTACCGATGTTGAACATTTTTGAACTTAAAAAAATGCATGTGTAGTGCGTGCAGCATATAATGATTTGCACACCGTCAGATAGGTAGAAGGTCAAACTACATTTTGTAATAAACCCCGATTATTTATTTTGCTCGGTATCGGAGCTATAGGTTGAAAACCGATGTTGAACTTTATAACGGTGAACATACCGTCGGGTAGCTAGAAAGTTCAGCTATACTGTGCAACAAACCCCGCTTTTCTACCACGACAAGCATGCTATGCATACTACCGGATAGACAAAGAGTCCAGCTACACTATGCAGCAAACCGTACTCTTCTGAAACACCAGGTTACCGAGCAATAGGACGAACAAACATCGTGTGAGAGGAAAGGTCAATTGGCGCCCATTAATAGATTACAATACATGTAGATATGTTTACTGCTCTTTATGCTCGCACATACATAACACTAATCTCAATATGGCTATTTTGGAGATACATACATACATATTTATGTATAGTCTGACATCTGGGTCTCGTCATTTATGTAGGTGTGTAGATGTATATGCTCTGTCTTAACTTCCAACTTTTAGCTAGTGACAGCAACTTTTGGCTAGTGATGTAGCTACTATTGAACGCTCATACACAATTGGCACGCTTGCTGTAGCAGATGTCAGCACCATTATTTGAACTGACGAACATACATAGGTAAATAATAGATGGCGCGCATGCAGTCATATGATGCATTTTTTTGTACTTACCGATGTTGAACATTTTTGAAATTAAAAAATGCATGTGTAGTGCATGTAGCATATAATGATTTGCATACCGTCAGATAGGTAAAAGGCGAAACTACATTTTGTAATAAGCCCCGATTATATATTTTGCTCGGTATCGGAGCTATAGGTTGAAAACCGATGTTGAACTTTATAACGGTGAACATACCGTCGGGTAGCTAGAAAGTTCAGCTATACTGTGCAACAAACCCCGCTTTTCTATCACGACCGGGAACGGATCAGTGACAAAAGCTGAAAAAATTCGATTTTCCACTTTTTTGTGTTCATCGAAATACTTTTAAGTGTATATACCATATACGCAGACGAGCATGCTATGCATACTACCGGATGGACAAAGAGTCCAGCTACACTATGCAATAAACCGTACTCTTCTGAAACACCTGGTTACCGAGCAATAGGACGAACAAACATCGTGTGAGAGGAAAGGTCAATAGACGTCCATTAATAGATTACCATACATGTAGATATGTTTACTGCTCTTTATGCTCGCACATACATAACACTAATCTCAATATGGCTATTTTGAAGATACATACATACATATGTATGTATAGTCTGACATCTGTGTCTCGTCACTTATGTAGGTGTGTAGATGTATATGCTCTGTCTTAACTTATAACGGTGAACATTTTTTGTGTTCATCGAAATATTTTTAAGAGTATGTACCATATACGCGGACAAGCATGTTATGCATACTGCCGAATAGGCAAAGTGTCCAGCTACACTATGCAACAAACCGTACTCTTTTAAAACACCTGGTTACCGAGCAATAGGACGAACAAACATCGTGTGAGAGGAAAGGTCAATTGGCGCCCATTAATAGATTACCATACATGTAGATATGTTTACTGCTCTTTATGCTCGCACATACATAACACTAATCTCAATATGGCTATTTTGGAGATACATACATACATATGTATGTATAGTCTGACATCTGTGTCTCGTCACTTATGTAGGTGTGTAGATGTAGATGCTCTGTCTTAACTTCCAACTTTTAGCTAGTGACAGCAACTTTTGCCTAGCGATGTAGCTACTATTGAACGCTTATACACAATTGGTACGCTTGCTGTTGCAGATGTCAGCACCATTATTTGAATTGCCGAACAAACATAGGTAAATAATAGATGGCGCGCATGCAGTCATATGAAGCATTTTTTTGTACTTACCGATGTTGAACATTTTTGAAATTAAAAAATGCATGTGCAGTGCGTGCAGCATATAATGATTTGCACACCGTCAGATAGGAAAAAGGCGAAACTACATTTTGTAATAAGCCCCGATTATTTATTTTGCTCGGTATCGGAGCTATAGGTTGAAAACCGATGTTGAACTTTATAACGGTGAACATACCGTCGGGTAGCTAGAAAGTTCAGCTATACTGTGCAACAAACCCCGCTTTTCTATCACGACCGGGAACGGATCAGTGACAAAAGCTGAAAAAATTGGATTTTCCACTTTTTTGTGTTTATCGAAATACTTTTAAGTGTATATACCATATACGCAGACGAGCATGCTATGCATACTACCGGATAGACAAAGAGTCCAGCTACACTATGCAACAAACCGTACTCTTCTGAAACACCTGGTTACCGAGCAATAGGACGAACAAACATCGTGTGAGAGGAAAGGTCAATAGACGTCCATTAATAGATTACCATACATGTAGATATGTTTACTGCTCTTTATGCTCGCACATACATAACACTAATCTCAATATGGCTATTTTGAAGATACATACATACATATGTATGAATAGTCTGACATCTGTGTCTCGTCACTTATGTAGGTGTGTAGATGTATATGCTCTGTCTTAACTTCCAACTTTTAGCTAGTGACAGCAACTTTTGCCTAGCGATGTAGCTACTATTGAACGCTCATACACAATTGGCACGCTTGCTGTAGCAGATGCCAGCACCATTATTTGAATTGCCGAACAAACATAGGTAAATAATAGATGGCGCGCATGCAGTCATATGATGCATTTTTTTGTACTTACCGATGTTGAACATTTTTGAAATTAAAAAATGCATGTGTAGTGAGTGCAGCATATAATGATTTGCATACCGTCAGATAGGTAAAAGGTGAAACTACATTTTGTAATAAGCCCCGATTATTTATTTTGCTCGGTATCGGAGCTATAGGTTGAAAACCGACGTTGTACTTCATATGATGCATTTTTTTGTTTTTACCGATGTTGAACATTTTTGAACTTAAAAAAATACATGTGCAGTAGGTGCAGAATATAATGATTTGCATACCGTAAGATAGGTAGAAGGCCAAACTACATTTTGCAATAAACCCCGATTATTTATATTGCTCGGTATCGGAACTATGGGTTGAAAACCGATGTTGAACTTTATAACGGTGAACATACCGTCGGGTAGCTAGAAAGTTCAGCTATACTGTGCAATAAACCCCGCTTTTTTATCACGTCCGGGAACGGATCAGTAGTACAAAAACTGAAAAAATTCGATTATCCACTTTTTTGTGTTCATTGAAATATTTTTAAGTGTATATACCATATACGCGGACAAGCATGTTATGCATACTGCCGAATAGGCAAAAAGTTCAGCTACACTATGCAGCAAACCGTACTCTTCTAAAACACCTGGTTACCGAGCAATAGGACGAACAAACATCGTGTGAGAGGAAAGGTCAATTGGCGCCAATTAATAGATTACCATACATGTAGATATGTTTACTGCTCTTTATGCTCGCACATACATAACACTAATCTCAATATGGCTATTTTGGAGATACATCTGTGTCTCGTCATTTATGTAGGTGTGTAGATGTGTATGCTCTGTCTTAACTTCCAACTTTTAGCTAGTGACAGCAACTTTTGGCTAGTGATGTAGCTACTATTGAACGCTCATACACAATTGGCACGCTTGCTGTAGCAGATGCCAGCACCATTATTTGAATTGCCGAACATACATAGGTAAATAATAGATGGCGCGCATGCAGTCATATGATGCATTTTTTTGTACTTACCGATGTTGAACATTTTTGAAATTAAAAAATGCATGTGTAGTGCGTGCAGCATATAATGATTTGCATACCGTCAGATAGGTAAAAGGCGAAACTACATTTTGTAATAAGCCCCGATTATTTATTTTGCTCGGTATCGGAGCTATAGGTTGAAAACCGATGTTGAACTTTATAACGGTGAACATACCGTCGGGTAGCTAGAAAGTTCAGCTATACTGTGCAACAAACCCCGCTTTTCTATCACGACCGGGAACGGATCAGTGACAAAAGCTGAAAAATTTCGATTTTCCACTTTTTTGTGTTCATCGAAATACTTTTAAGTGTATATACCATATACGTAGACGAGCATGCTATGCATACTACCGGATAGACAAAGAGTCCAGCTACACTATGCAACAAACCGTACTCTTCTGAAACACCTGGTTACCGAGCAATAGGACGAACAAACATCGTGTGAGAGGAAAGGTCAATAGACGTCCATTAATAGATTACCATACATGTAGATATGTTTACTGCTCTTTATGCTCGCACATACATAACACTAATCTCAATATGGCTATTTTGAAGATACATACATACATATGTATGAATAGTCTGACATCTGTGTCTCGTCACTTATGTAGGTGTGTAGATGTATATGCTCTGTCTTAACTTCCAACTTTTAGCTAGTGACAGCAACTTTTGCCTAGCGATGTCGCTACTATTGAACGCTCATACACAATTGGCACGCTTGCTGTAGCAGATGCCAGCACCATTATTTGAATTGCCGAACAAACATAGGTAAATAATAGATGGCGCGCATGCAGTCATATGATGCATTTTTTTGTACTTACCGATGTTGAACATTTTTGAAATTAAAAAATGCATGTGTAGTGAGTGCAGCATATAATTATTTGCATACCGTCAGATAGGTAAAAGGTGAAACTACATTTTGTAATAAGCCCCGATTATTTATTTTGCTCGGTATCGGAGCTATAGGTTGAAAACCGACGTTGAACTTCATATGATGCATTTTTTTGTACTTACCGATGTTGAACATTTTTGAACTTAAAAAAATGCATGTGCAGTGCGTGCAGATTATAATGATTTGCATACCGTCAGATAGGTAGAAGGCCAAACTACATTTTGTAATAAACCCCGATTATTTATATTGCTCGGTATCGGAGCTATAGGTTGAAAACCGATGTTGAACTTTATAACGGTGAACATACCGTCGGGTAGCTAGAAAGTTCAGCTATACAGTAGGACAAAAACTGAAAAAATTCGATTTTCCACCTTTTTGTGTTCATCGAAATACTTTTAAGTGTATATACCATATACGCAGACAAGCATGCTATGCATACTACCGGATAGACAAAGAGTTCAGCTACACTATGCAATAAACCGTACTCTTCTAAAACACCTGGTTACCGAGCAATAGGACGAACAAACATCGTGTGAGAGGAAAGGTCAATAGGCGTCCATTAATAGATTACCATACAAGTAGATATGTTTACTGCTCTTTATGCTCGCACATACATAACACTAATCTCAATATGGCTATTTTGGAGATACATACATACATATGTATGTATAGTCTGAGATCTGTGTCTCGTCACTTATGTAGGTGTGTAGATGTATATGCTCTGTCTTAACTTCCAACTTTTAGCTAGTGACAGCAACTTTTGCCTAGCGATGTAGCTACTATTGAACGCTCATACACAATTGGCACGCTTGCTGTAGCAGATGCCAGCACCATTATTTGAATTGCCGAACAAACATAGGTAAATAATAGATGGCGCGCATGCAGTCATATGATGCATTTTTTTGTACTTACCGATGTTGAACATTTTTGAAATTAAAAAATGCATGTGTAGTGCGTGCAGCATATAATGATTTGCAAACCGTCAGATAGGTAAAAGGTGAAACTACATTTTGTAATAAGCCCCGATTATTTATTTTGCTCGGTATCGGAGCTATAGGTTGAAAACCGACGTTGAACTTTGTATGATGCATTTTTTTGTACTTACCGATGTTGAACATTTTTGAACTTAAAAAAATGCATGTGCAGTGCGTGCAGAATATAATGATTTGCATACCGTAAGATAGGTAGAAGGCCAAGCTACATTTTGTAATAAACCCCGATTATTTATATTGCTCGGTATCGGAGCTATAGGTTGAAAACCGATGTTGAACTTTATAACGGTGAACAAACCGTCGGGTAGCTAGAAAGTTCAGCTATACTGTGCAACAAACCCCGCTTTTTTATCACGTCCGGGAACGGATCAGTAGGACAAATCTGAAAAAATTCGATTTTCCACTTTTTTGTGTTCATTGACATATTTTTAAGTGTATATACCATATACGCGGACAAGCATGTTATGCATACTGCCGAATAGGCAAAAAGTCCAGCTACACTATGCAGCAAACCGTACTCTTCTGAAACACCTGGTTACCGAGCAATAGGACGAACAAACATCGTGTGAGAGGAAAGGTCAATTGGCGCCCATTAATAGATTACCATACATGTAGATATGTTTACTGCTCTTTATACTCACACATACATAACACTAATCTCAATATGGCTATTTTAGAGATACATACATACATATGTATGTATAGTCTGACATCTGTGTCTCGTCACTTATGTAGGTGTGTAGATGTAGATGCTCTGTTTTAACTTCCAACTTTTAGCTAGTGACAGCAACTTTTGGCTAGTGATGTAGCTACTATTGAACGCTCATACACAATTGGCACGCTTGCTGTAGCAGATGTCAGCACCATTATTTGAATTGCCGAACATACATAGGTAAATAATAGATGGCGCGCATGCAGTCAAATGATGCATTTTTTTGTACTTACCGATGTTGAACATTTTTGAAATTAAAAAATGCATGTGTAGTGCGTGCAGCATATAATGATTTGCATACCGTCAGATAGGTAAAAGGCGAAACTACATTTTGTAATAAGCCCCGATTATTAATTTTGCTCGGTATCGGAGCTATAGGTTGAAAACCGATGTTGAACTTTATAACGGTGAACATACCGTCGGGTAGCTAGAAAGTTCAGCTATACTGTGCAACAAACCCCGCTTTTCTATCACGACCGGGAACGGATCAGTGACAAAAGCTGAAAAAATTCGATTTTCCACTTTTTTGTGTTCATTGAAATTATTTCAAGTTTATAAACCATATACGCGAACAAGCATGTTATGCATACTGCCGAATAGGCAAAAAGTCCAGCTACACTATGCAGCAAACCGTACTCTTCTAAAACACCTGGTTACCGAGCAATAGGACGAACAAACATCGTGTGAGAGGAAAGGTCAATTGGCGCCCATTAATAGATTACCATACATGTAGATATGTTTACTGCTCTTTATGCTCGCACATACATAACACTAATCTCAATATGGCTATTTTGGAGATACATACATTCATATGTATGTATAGTCTGACATCTGTGTCTCGTCACTTATGTAGGTGTGTAGATGTAGATGCTCTGTCTTAACTTCCAACTTTTAGCTAGTGACAGCAACTTTTGCCTAGCGATGTAGCTACTATTGAGCGCTCATACACAATTGGCACGCTTGCTGTAGCAGATGTCAGCACCATTATTTGAATTGACGAACATACATAGGTAAATAATAGATGGCGCGCATGCAGTCATATGATGCATTTTTTTGTACTTACCGATGTTGAACATCTTTGAGCTCAAAGCACGCACTGGCATATAATGATTTGCATACCGTCAGATAGGTAGAAGGTCAAACTACATTTTGTAATAAGCCCCGATTATTTATTTTGCTCGGTATCGGAGCTATAGGTTGAAAACCGACGTTGAACTTCATATGATGCATTTTTTTGTACTTACCGATGTTGAACATTTTTGAACTTAAAAAAATGCATGTGCAGTGCGTGCAGAATATAATGATTTGCATAACGTCAGATAGGTAGAAGGCCAAACTACATTTTGTAATAAACCCCGATTATTTATATTGCTCGGTATCGGAGCTATAGGTTGAAAACCGATGTTGAACTTTATAACGGTGAACATACCGTCGGGTAGCTAGAAAGTTTAGCTATACAGTAGGACAAAAACTGAAAAAATTCGATTTTCCACTTTTTTGTGTTCATCGAAATGCTTTTAAGTGTATATACCATATACGCAGACAAGCATGCTATGCACACTACCGGATAGACAAAGAGTCCAGCTACACTATGCAACAAACCGTACTCTTCTAAAACACCTGGTTACCGAGCAATAGGACGAACAAACATCGTGTGAGAGGAAAGGTCAATAGGCGTCCATTAGTAGATTAGCATACATGTAGATATGTTTGCTGCTCTTTATGCTCGCACATACATAACACTAATCTCAATATGGCTATTTTGGAGATACATACAGACATGTTTATGTATAGTCTGACATCTGGGTTTCGTCATTTATGTAGGTGTGTAGATGTGTATGCTGTCTTAACTTCCAACTTTTAGCTAGTGACAGCAACTTTTGGCTAGTGATGTAGCTACTATTGAACGCTCATACACAATTGGTACGCTTGCTGTAGCAGATGTCAGCACCATTAATTGAATTGACGAACATACAGAGGCAAATAATAGATGGCGCGCATGCAGTCATATGATGCATTTTTTTGTACTTACCGATGTTGAACATCTTTGAGCTTAAAAAATGCATGTGCAGTGCGTGCGGCATATAATGATTTGCATACCGTCAGATAGGTAGAAGGTCAAACTACATTTTGTAATAAACCCCGATTATTTGTTTTGCTCGGTATCGGAGCTATAGGTTGAAAACCGACGTTGAACTTCATATGATGCATTTTTTTGTACTTACCGATGTTGAACATTTTTGAAATTAAAAAATGCATGTGTAGTGCGTGCAGCATATAATGATTTGCATACCGTCAGATAGGTAAAAGGCGAAACTACATTTTGTAATAAGCCGCGATTATTTATTTTGCTCGGTATCGGAGCTATAGGTTGAAAACCGATGTTGAACTTTATAACGGTGAACATACCGTCGGGTAGCTAGAAAGTTCAGCTATACTGTGCAACAAACCCCGCGTTTCTATCACGACCGGGAACGGATCAGTGACAAAAGCTGAATAAATTCGATTTTCCACTTTTTTGTGTTCATCGAAATACTTTTAAGTGTATATACCATATACGCAGACGAGCATGCTATGCATACTACCGGATAGACAAAGAGTCCAGCTACACTATGCAACAAACCGTACTCTTCTAAAACACCTGGTTACCGAGCAATAGGACGAACAAACATCGTGTGAGAGGAAAGGTGAATAGCCGTCCAATAATAGATTACCATACATGTCGATATGTTTGCTGCTCTTTATGCTCGCACATACATAACACTAATCTCAATATGGCTATTTTGGAGATACATACAAACATATTTATGTATAGTCTGACATCTGGGTCTCGTCATTTATGTAGGTGTGTAGATGTATATGCTCTGTCTTAACTTCCAACTTTTGGCTAGTGATGTAGCTACTATTGAACGCTCATACACAATTGGCACGCTTGCTGTAGCAGATGTCAGCACCATTAATTGAATTGACGAACATACAGAGGCAAATAATAGATGGCGCGCATGCAGTCATATGATGCATTTTTTTGTACTTACCGATGTTGAACATCGTTGAGCTTAAAAAATGCATGTGCAGTGCGTGCGGCATATAATGATTTGCATACCGTCAGATAGGTAGAAGGTCAAACTACATTTTGTAATAAACCCCGATTATTTGTTTTGCTCGGTATCGGAGCTATAGGTTGAAAACCGACGTTGAACTTCATATGATGCATTTATTTGTACTTACCGATGTTGAACATTTTTGAAATTAAAAAAATGCATGAGTAGTGCGTGCAGCATATAATGATTTGCATACCGTCAGATAGGTAGAAGGCCAAACTACATTTTGTAATAAGCCCCGATTATTTATTTTGCTCGGTAGCGGAGCTATAGGTTGAAAACCGATGTTGAACTTTATAACGGTGAACATACCGTCGGGTAGCTAGAAAATTCAGCTATACTGTGCAACAAACCCCGCTTTTCTATCACGACCGGGAACGGATCAGTGACAAAAGCTGAAAAAATTCGATTTTCCACTTTTTTGTGTTCATCGAAATACTTTTAAGTGTATATACCATATACGCAGACGAGCATGCTATGCATACTACCGGATAGACAAAGAGTCCAGCTACACTATGCAACAAACCGTACTCTTCTAAAACACCTGGTTACCGAGCAATAGGACGAACAAACATCGTGTGAGAGGAAAGGTCAATAGGCGTCCATTAATAGATTACCATACATGTAGATATGTTTACTGCTCTTTATGCTCGCACATACATAACACTAATCTCAATATGGCTATTTTGGAGATACATACATACATATGTATGTATAGTCTGACATCTGTGTCTCGTCATTTATGTAGGTGTGTAGATGTGTATGCTCGGTCTTAACTTCCAACTTTTAGCTAGTGACAGCAACTTTTGGCTAGTGATGTAGCTACTATTGAACGCTCATACACAATTGGCATGCTTGCTGTAGCAGATGTCAGCACCATTATTTGAATTGCCGAACATACATTGGTAAATAATAGATGGCGCGCATGCAGTCATATGATGCATTTTTTTGTACTTACCGATGTTGAACATTTTTGAAATTAAAAAACGCATGTGTAGTGCGTGCAGCATATAATGATTTGCATACCGTCAGATAGGTAAAAGGCGAAACTACATTTTGTAATAAGCCCCGATTATTTATTTTGCTCGGTATCGGAGCTATAGGTTGAAAACCGATGTTGAACTTTATAACGGTGAACATACCGTCGGGTAGCTAGAAAGTTCAGCTATACTGTGCAACACACCCCGCTTTTCTATCACGACCGGGAACGGATCAGTGACAAAAGCTGAAAAAATTCGATTTTCCACTTTTTTGTGTTCATTGAAATATTTTTAAGTTTATAAACCATATACGCGGACAAGCATGTTATGCATACTGCCGAATAGGCAAAAAGTCCAGCTACACTATGCAGCAAACCGTACTCTTCTAAAACACCTGGTTACCGAGCAATAGGGCGAACAAACATCGTGTGAGAGGAAAGGTCAATTGGCGCCCATTAATAGATTACCATACATGTAGATATGTTTACTGCTCTTTATGCTCGCACATACATAACACTAATCTCAATATGGCTATTTTGGAGATACATACATACATATGTATGTATAGTCTGACATCTGTGTCTCGTCACTTATGTAGGTGTGTAGATGTATATGCTCTGTCTTAACTTCCAACTTTTAGCTAGTGACAGCAACTTTTGCCTAGCGATGTAGCTACTATTGAACGCTCATACACAATTGGCACGCTTGCTGTAGCAGATGTCAGCACCATTATTTGAATTGACGAACATCTTCTTCTTCTTTATTGGCGTTGGCACCGCTTACGCGATTATAGCCGAAGCTATTACAGCGCGCCATTCATCTTTTCTTTTCGCTGTTTGGCGCCAGTTGGAAATGCCAAGTGCACCCAGGTCACTCTCTACTTAATCTTTCCAACGGAGTGGAGGTCTTCCTCTTCCTCTGCTTCCACCAGCGGGTACTGCATCAAATATTTTCAAAGCTGGAGTGTTTTCATCCATTCGGACGACATGGCCTAGCCAGCGTAGCCGCTGTCTCTTCATTCCCTGAACTATGTCAATATCGTCGTATAGCTCGTACAGCTCATCGTTCCATCGTCTGCGGTATTCGCCGTTGCTAATGCGCAAAGGACCATAAATCGTTCGCAGAACTTTCCTCTCGAAGACTCCTAGAGCCGACTCATCAAATGTTGACATCGTCCACGCTTCTGCGCCATATATTAGGACCGGTATAATGAGCGACTTGTAGAGCTTGATTTTCGTTCGTCGAGAGAGGGCTTTACTTTTCAATTGCCTACTCAGCCCAAAGTAGCACCTGTTGGCAAGAGTGCTTCTGCGCTGGATTTCAAGGCTGACATTGTTGTTGGTATTAATGCTGGTTCCTAGATAGACGAAATTATCTACGACCTCGAAGTTATGACTGTCAACAGTGACGTGGGAGCCTAGTCGCGAATGCGATGACTGTTTGTTTGATGACAGGAGATATTTCGTCTTGCCCTCATTCACTACCAGACCCATTCGTTTCGCTTCTTTATCAAGTCTGGAGAAAGCAGAACTCACGGCGCGGTTGTTGAGGCCAATAATGTCGATATCATCGGCGTACGCCAGCAGCTGTACACTCTTATAGAAGATTGTACCTTCCCTATTTAGTTCTGCAGCTCGTATTATTTTCTCCAGCATTAAATTAAAAAAGTCACACGATAAGGAATCACCCTGTCTGAAACCTCGTTTGGTATCGAACGGCTCGGAGAGGTCCTTCCCGATCCTGACGGAGCTTTTAGTGTTGCTTAACGTCAGTTTACTTAGCCGTATAAGTTTTGCGGGGATTCCAAATTCAGACATAGCGGCATAAAGGCAGCTCCTATTCGTGCTGTCGAAGGCGGCTTTAAAATCGAAGAAAAGGTGGTGGGTGTCGATTCTCTTTTCACGGGTCTTTTCAAAGATTTGGCGTATGGTGAATATCTGGTCAATGGTTTACTTACCAGGCCTAAAGCCACACTGATAAGGTCCAATCAGTTTGTTGACGGTGGGCTTTAGTCTTTCACACAATACGCTTGATAAGACCTTATATGCGATATTAAGAAGGCTTATTCCACGATAATTGGCGCAGACTGTGGGATCGCCTTTCTTGTGGATCGGGCAGAGCACACTTAAATTCCAATCGTCGGGCATGCTTTCATCCGACCATATTTTACAAAGGAGCTGATGCATGCACCAGATCAGCTCTTCGCCGCCGTGTTTGAATAGCTCGGCCGGTAATCCATCGGCCCCTGCCGCTTTGTTGTTTTTTAAGCGGACGATTGCTATTCGCACTTCTTCATAGTCGGGTAACGGAACAACTTTCCCATCGTCATCAATTGGAGTTTCGGGTTCACCATCTCCGCGTGTTTCCTGTTCACTGCCATTCAGCAGGCTGGAGAAGTGCTCCCTCCATAAATCGAGTATACTCTGGGCATCTGTCACTAGCTCACCTCCCTGGGTCCTACAAGAGTTGACGAACATACATAGGTAAATAACAGATGGCGCGCATGCAGTCATATGATGCATTTTTTTGTACTTACCGATGTTGAACATTTTTGAAATTAAAAAATGCATGTGTAGTGCGTGCAGCATATAATGATTTGCATACCGTCAGATAGGTAAAAGGCGAAACTACATTTTGTAATATGCCCCGATTATTTATTTTGCTCGGTATCGGAGCTATAGGTTGAAAACCGATGTTGAACTTTATAACGGTGAACATACCGTCCGGTAGCTAGAAAGTTCAGCTATACAGTAGGACAAAAACTGAAAAAATTCGATTTTCCACCTTTTTGTGTTCATCGAAATACTTTTAAGTGTATATACCATATACGCAGACAAGCATGCTATGCATACTACCGGATAGACAAAGAGTTCAACTACACTATGCAACAAACCGTACTTTTCTAAAACACCTGGTTACCGAGCAATAGGACGAACAAACATCGTGGAGAGGAAAGGTCAATAGGCGTCCATTAATAGATTACCATACATGTAGATATGTTTGCTGCACTTTATGCTCGCACATACATAACACTAATCTCAATATGGCTATTTTGGAGATACATACATACATATGTATGTATAGTCTGACATCTGTGTCTCGTCACTTATGTAGGTGTGTAGATGTATATGCTCTGTCTTAACTTCCAACTTTTAGCTAGTGGCAGCAACTTTTGCCTAGCGATGTAGCTACTATTGAACGCTCATACACAATTGGCACGCTTGCTGTAGCAGATGTCAGCACCATTATTTGAATTGACGAACATACATAGGTAAATAATAGATGGCGCGCATGCAGTCATATGATGCATTTTTTTGTACTTACCGATGTTAAACATCTTTGAGCTTAAAAAATGCATGTGCAGTGCGTGCGGCATATAATGATTTGCATACCGTCAGATAGGTAGAAGGTCAAACTACATTTTGTAATAAACCCCGATTATTTATTTTGCTCGGTATCGGAGCTATAGGTTGAAAACCGACGTTGAACTTCATATGATGCATTTTTTTGTACTTACCGATGTTGAACATTTTTGAACTTAAAAAAAATCCATGTGCAGTGCGTGCAGAATATAATGATTTGCATACCGTCAGATAGGTAAAAGGCGAAGCTACATTTTGTAATATGCCCCGATTATTTATTTTGCTCGGTATCGGAGCTATAGGTTGAAAACCGATGTTGAACTTTATAACGGTGAACATACCGTCGGGTAGCTAGAAAGTTCAGCTATACTGTGCAACAAACCCCGCTTTTCTATCACGACCGGGAACGGATCAGTGACAAAAGCTGAAAAATTTCCATTTTCCACTTTTTTGTGTTTATCGAAATACTTTTAAGTGTATATACCATATACGCAGTCGAGCATGCTATGCATACTACCGGATAGACAAGGAGTCCAGCTACACTATGCAACAAACCGTACTCTTCTGAAACACCTGGTTACCGAGCAATAGGACGAACAAACATCGTGTGAGAGGAAAGGTCAATAGACGTCCATTAATAGATTACCATACATGTAGATATGTTTACTGCTCTTTATGCTCGCACATACATAACACTAATCTCAATATGGCTATTTTGGAGATACATACATACATATGTATGTATAGTCTGACATCTGTGTCTCGTCACTTATGTAGGTGTGTAGATGTATATGCTCTGTCTTAACTTCCAACTTTTAGCTAGTGACAGCAACTTTTGCCTAGCGATGTAGCTACTATTGAACGCTCATACACAATTGGCACGCTTGCTGTAGCAGATGCCAGCACCATTATTTGAATTGCCGAACAAACATAGGTAAATAATAGATGGCGCGCATGCAGTCATATGATGCATTTTTTTGTACTTACCGATGTTGAACATTTTTGAACTTAAAAAAATGCATGTGCAGTGCGTGCAGAATATAATGATTTGCATACCGTCAGATAGGTAGAAGGCCAAACTACATTTTGTAATAAACCCCGATTATTTATATTGCTCGGTATCGGAGCTATAGGTTGAAAACCGATGTTGAACTTTATAACGGTGAACATACCGTCGGGTAGCTAGAAAGTTCAGCTATACAGTAGGACAAAAACTGAGAAAATTCGATTTTCCACCTTTTTGTGTTCATCGAAATACTTTTAAGTGTATATACCATATACGCAGACAAGCATGCTATGCATACTACCGGATAGACAAAGAGTTCAACTACACTATGCAACAAACCGTACTCTTCTAAAACACCTGGTTACCGAGCAATAGGACGAACAAACATCGTGTGAGAGGAAAGGTCAATAGGCGTCCATTAATAGATTACCATACATGTAGATATGTTTGCTGCACTTTATGCTCGCACATACATAACACTAATCTCAATATGGCTATTTTGGAGATACATACATACATATGTATGTATAGTCTGACATCTGTGTCTCGTCACTTATGTAGGTGTGTAGATGTATATGCTCTGTCTTAACTTCCAACTTTTAGCTAGTGGCAGCAACTTTTGCCTAGCGATGTAGCTACTATTGAACGCTCATACACAATTGGCACGCTTGCTGTAGCAGATGTCAGCACCATTATTTGAATTGACGAACATACATAGGTAAATAATAGATGGCGCGCATGCAGTCATATGATGCATTTTTTTGTACTTACCGATGTTAAACATCTTTGAGCTTAAAAAATGCATGTGCAGTGCGTGCGGCATATAATGATTTGCATACCGTCAGATAGGTAGAAGGTCAAACTACATTTGGTAATAAACCCCGATTATTTGTTTTGCTCGGTATCGGAGCTATAGGTTGAAAACCGACGTTGAACTTCATATGATGCATTTTTTTGTACTTACCGATGTTGAACATTTTTGAACTTAAAAAAAATCCATGTGCAGTGCGTGCAGAATATAATGATTTGCATACCGTCAGATAGGTAGAAGGTCAAACTACATTTTTTAATAAGCCCCGATTATTTTGCTCGGTATCGGAGCTATAGGTTGAAAACCGATGTTAAACTTTATAACGGTGAACATACCGTCTGGTAGTTAGAAAGTTCAGCTATACTGTGCAACAAACCACGCTTTTTTATCACGTCCGGGAACGGATCAGTAGGACAAAAACTGAAAAAATTCGATTTTCCACCTTTTTGTGTTCATCGAAATACTTTTAAGTGTATACACCATATACGCAGACAAGCATGCTATGCACACTACCGGATAGACAAAGAGTTCAGCTACACTATGCAACAAACCGTACTCTTCTAAAACTCCTGGTTACCGAGCAATAGGACGAACAAACATCGTGTGAGAGGAAAGGTCAATAGGCGTCCATTAATAGATTACCATACATGTAGATATGTTTGCTGCACTTTATGCTCGCACATACATAACACTAATCTCAATATGGCTATTTTGGAGATACATACATACATATGTATGTATAGTCTGACATCTGTGTCTCGTCACTTATGTAGGTGTGTAGATGTAGATGCTCTGTCTTAACTTCCAACTTTTAGCTAGTGACAGCAACTTTTGCCTAGCGATGTAGCTACTATTGAACGCTCATACACAATTGGCACGCTTGTTGTAGCAGATGCCAGCAACATTATTTGAATTGCCGAACAAACATAGGTAAATAATAGATGGCGCGAATGCAGTCATATGATGCATTTTTTTGTACTTACCGATGTTGAACATTTTTGAAATTAAAAAAATCCATGAGTAGTGCGTGCAGCATATAATGATTTGCATACCGTCAGATAGGTAAAAGGCGAAACTACATTTTGTAATATGCCCCGATTATTTATTTTGCTCGGTATCGGAGCTATAGGTTGAAAACCGATGTTGAACTTTATAACGGTGAACATACCATCGGGTAGCTAGAAAGTTCAGCTATACTGTGCATTAAACCCCGCTTTTCTATCACGACCGGGAACGGATCAGTGACAAAAGCTGAAAAAATTCGATTTTCCACTTTTTTGTGTTTATCGAAATACTTTTAAGTGTATATACCATATACGCAGACGAGCATGCTATGCATACTACCGGATAGACAAAGAAACCAGCTACACTATGCAACAAACCGTACTCTTCTGAAACACCTGGTTACCGAGCAATAGGACGAACAAACATCGTGTGAGAGGAAAGGTCAATAGACGTCCATTAATAGATTACCATACATGTAGATATGTTTACTGCTCTTTATGCTTGCACATACATAACACTAATCTCAATATGGCTATTTTGGAGATACATACATATGTATGTATAGTCTGACATCTGTGTCTCGTCACTTATGTAGGTGTGTAGATGTATATGCTCTGTTTTAACTTCCAACTTTTAGCTAGTGACAGCAACTTTTGCCTAGCGATGTAGCTACTATTGAACGCTCATACACAATTGGCACGCTTGCTGTAGCAGATGTCAGCACCATTATTTGAATTGACGAACATACATAGGTAAATAATAGATGGCGCGCATGCAGTCATATGATGCATTTTTTTGTACTTACCGATGTTGAACATCTTTGAGCTTAAAAAATGAATGTGCAGTGCGTGCGGCATATAATGATTTGCATACCGTCAGATAGGTAGAAGGTCAAACTACATTTTGTAATAAACCCCGATTATTTATTTTGCTCGGTATCGGAGCTATAGGTTGAAAACCGACGTTGAACTTCATATGATGCATTTTTTTGTACTTACCGATGTTGAACATTTTTGAACTTAAAAAAATGCATGTGCAGTGCGTGCAGAATATAATGATTTGCATACCGTCAGATAGGTAGAAGGCCAAACTACATTTTGTAATAAACCCCAATTATTTATATTGCTCGGTATCGGAGCTATAGGTTGAAAACCGATGTTGAACTTTATAACGGTGAACATACCGTCGGGTAGCTAGAAAGTTCAGCTATACAGTAGGACAAAAACTGAAAAAATTCGATTTTCCACTTTTTTGTGTTCATCGAAATACTTTAAAGTGTATATACCATATACGCAGACAAGCATGCTATGCATACTACTGGATAGACAAAGAGTCCAGCTACACTATGCAACAAACCGTACTCTTCTAAAACACCTGGTTACCGAGCAATAGGACGAACAAACATCGTGTGAGAGGAAAGGTCAATAGGCGTCCATTAATAGATTACCATACATGTAGATATGTTTGCTGCACTTTATGCTCGCACATACATAACACTAATCTCAATATGGCTATTTTGGAGATACATACAAACATATTTATGTATAGTCTGACATCTGGGTCTCGTCATTTATGTAGGTGTGTAGATGTATATGCTCTGTCTTAACTTCCAACTTTTAGCTAGTGACAGCAACTTTTGGCTAGTGATGTAGCTACTATTGAACGCTCATACACAATTGGCACGCTTGCTGTAGCAGATGTCAGCACCATTAATTGAATTGACGAACATACAGAGGCAAATAATAGATGGCGCGCATGCAGTCATATGATGCATTTTTTTGTACTTACCGATGTTGAACAATTTTTGACTGGAAAAAATGCATGTGCAGTGCGTGCAGCATATAATGATTTGCATACCGTCAGAGAGGCAGAAGGTCAAACTACATTTTGTATTAAACCCCGATTATTTATTTTGCTCTGTATCGGAGCTATAGGTTGAAAACCGACGTTGAACTTCATATGATGCATTTTTTTGTACTTACCGATGTTGAACATTTTTGAACTTAAAAAAATGTATGTGCAGTGCGTGCAGCATATAATGATTTGCATACCGTCAGATAGGTAGAAAGTCAAACTACATTTTGTAATAAGCCCCGATTATTTTGCTCGGTATCGGAGCTATAGGTTGAAAACCGATGTTGAACTTTATAACGGTGAACATACCGTCGGGTAGTTAGAAAGTTAAGCTATACTGTGCAACAAACCCCGCTTTTTTATCATGTCCGGGAACGGATCAGTAGGACAAAAACTGAAAAAAATCGATTTTCCACTTTTTTGTGTTCATTGAAATATTTTTAAGTGTATAAACCATATACGCGGACAAGCATGCTATGCATACTGCCGAATAGGCAAAAAGTCCAGCTACACTATGCAGCAAGCCGTACTCTTCTAAAACACCTGGTTACCGAGCAATAGGACGAACAAACATCGTGTGAGAGAAAAGGTCAATTGGCGCCCATTAATAGTTTACCATACATGTAGATATGTTTACTGCTCTTTATGCTCGCACATACATAACACTAATCTCAATATGGCTATTTTGGAGATACATACATGCATATGTATGTATAGTCTGACATCTGTGTCTCGTCACTTATGTAGGTGTGTAGATGTATATGCTCTGTCTTAACTTCCAAATTTTAGCTAGTGGCAGCAACTTTTGCCTAGCGGTGTAGCTACTATTGAACGCTCATACACAATTGGCACGCTTGCTGTAGCAGATGTCAGCACCATTATTTGAATTGACGAACATACATAGGTAAATAATAGATGGCGCGCATGCAGTCATATGATGCATTTTTTTGTACTTACCGATGTTGAACATTTTTGAAATTAAAAAATGCATGTGTAGTGCGTGCAGCATATAATGATTTGCATACCGTCAGATAGGTAAAAGGCGAAACTACATTTTGTAATATGCCCCGATTATTTATTTTGCTCGGTATCGGAGCTATAGGTTGAAAACCGATGTTGAACTTTATAACGGTGAACATACCGTCGGGTAGCTAGAAAGTTCAGCTATACTGTGCAACAAACCCCGCTTTTCTATCACGACCGGGAACGGATCAGTGACAAAAGCTGAAAAAATTCGATTTTCCACTTTTTTGTGTTTATCGAAATACTTTTAAGTGTATATACCATATACGCAGACGAGCATGCTACGCATACTACCGGATAGACAAAGAGTCCAGCTACACTATGCAACAAACCGTACTCTTCTGAAACACCTGGTTACCGAGCAATAGGACGAACAAACATCGTGTGAGAGGAAAGGTCAATAGAAGTCCATTAATAGATTACCATACATGTAGATATGTTTACTGCTCTTTATGCTCGCACATACATAACACTAATCTCAATATGGCTATTTTGGAGATACATACATACATATGTATGTATAGTCTGACATCTGTGTCTCGTCACTTATGTAGGTGTGTAGATGTATATGCTCTGTCTTAACTTCCAACCTTTAGCTAGTGACAGTAACTTTTGCCTAGCGATGTAGCTACTATTGAACGCTCATACACAATTGGCACGCTTGCTGTAGCAGATGTCAGCACCATTATTTGAATTGCCGAACAAACATAGGTAAATAATAGATGGCGCGCAACAAACCCCGCTTTTTTATCATGTCCGGGAACGGATCAGTAGGACAAAAACTGAAAAAATTCGATTTTCCACTTTTTTGTGTTCATTGAAATATTTTTAAGTGTATAAACCATATACGCGGACAAGCATGCTATGCATACTGCCGAATAGGCAAAAAGTCCAGCTACACTATGCAGCAAGCCGTACTCTTCTAAAACACCTGGTTACCGAGCAATAGGACGAACAAACATCGTGTGAGAGAAAAGGTCAATTGGCGCCCATTAATAGTTTACCATACATGTAGATATGTTTACTGCTCTTTATGCTCGCACATACATAACACTAATCTCAATATGGCTATTTTGGAGATACATACATGCATATGTATGTATAGTCTGACATCTGTGTCTCGTCACTTATGTAGGTGTGTAGATGTATATGCTCTGTCTTAACTTCCAAATTTTAGCTAGTGGCAGCAACTTTTGCCTAGCGGTGTAGCTACTATTGAACGCTCATACACAATTGGCACGCTTGCTGTAGCAGATGTCAGCACCATTATTTGAATTGACGAACATACATAGGTAAATAATAGATGGCGCGCATGCAGTCATATGATGCATTTTTTTGTACTTACCGATGTTGAACATTTTTGAAATTAAAAAATGCATGTGTAGTGCGTGCAGCATATAATGATTTGCATACCGTCAGATAGGTAAAAGGCGAAACTACATTTTGTAATATGCCCCGATTATTTATTTTGCTCGGTATCGGAGCTATAGGTTGAAAACCGATGTTGAACTTTATAACGGTGAACATACCGTCGGGTAGCTAGAAAGTTCAGCTATACTGTGCAACAAACCCCGCTTTTCTATCACGACCGGGAACGGATCAGTGACAAAAGCTGAAAAAATTCGATTTTCCACTTTTTTGTGTTTATCGAAATACTTTTAAGTGTATATACCGTATACGCAGACGAGCATGCTACGCATACTACCGGATAGACAAAGAGTCCAGCTACACTATGCAACAAACCGTACTCTTCTGAAACACCTGGTTACCGAGCAATAGGACGAACAAACATCGTGTGAGAGGAAAGGTCAATAGAAGTCCATTAATAGATTACCATACATGTAGATATGTTTACTGCTCTTTATGCTCGCACATACATAACACTAATCTCAATATGGCTATTTTGGAGATACATACATACATATGTATGTATAGTCTGACATCTGTGTCTCGTCACTTATGTAGGTGTGTAGATGTATATGCTCTGTCTTAACTTCCAACCTTTAGCTAGTGACAGTAACTTTTGCCTAGCGATGTAGCTACTATTGAACGCTCATACACAATTGGCACGCTTGCTGTAGCAGATGTCAGCACCATTATTTGAATTGCCGAACAAACATAGGTAAATAATAGATGGCGCGCAACAAACCCCGCTTTTTTATCATGTCCGGGAACGGATCAGTAGGACAAAAACTGAAAAAATTCGATTTTCCACTTTTTTGTGTTCATTGAAATATTTTTAAGTGTATAAACCATATACGCGGACAAGCATGCTATGCATACTGCCGAATAGGCAAAAAGTCCAGCTACACTATGCAGCAAGCCGTACTCTTCTAAAACACCTGGTTACCGAGCAATAGGACGAACAAACATCGTGTGAGAGAAAAGGTCAATTGGCGCCCATTAATAGTTTACCATACATGTAGATATGTTTACTGCTCTTTATGCTCGCACATACATAACACTAATCTCAATATGGCTATTTTGGAGATACATACATGCATATGTATGTATAGTCTGACATCTGTGTCTCGTCACTTATGTAGGTGTGTAGATGTATATGCTCTGTCTTAACTTCCAAATTTTAGCTAGTGGCAGCAACTTTTGCCTAGCGGTGTAGCTACTATTGAACGCTCATACACAATTGGCACGCTTGCTGTAGCAGATGTCAGCACCATTATTTGAATTGACGAACATACATAGGTAAATAATAGATGGCGCGCATGCAGTCATATGATGCATTTTTTTGTACTTACCGATGTTGAACATTTTTGAAATTAAAAAATGCATGTGTAGTGCGTGCAGCATATAATGATTTGCATACCGTCAGATAGGTAAAAGGCGAAACTACATTTTGTAATATGCCCCGATTATTTATTTTGCTCGGTATCGGAGCTATAGGTTGAAAACCGATGTTGAACTTTATAACGGTGAACATACCGTCGGGTAGCTAGAAAGTTCAGCTATACTGTGCAACAAACCCCGCTTTTCTATCACGACCGGGAACGGATCAGTGACAAAAGCTGAAAAAATTCGATTTTCCACTTTTTTGTGTTTATCGAAATATTTTTAAGTGTATATACCATATACGCAGACGAGCATGCTACGCATACTACCGGATAGACAAAGAGTCCAGCTACACTATGCAACAAACCGTACTCTTCTGAAACACCTGGTTACCGAGCAATAGGACGAACAAACATCGTGTGAGAGGAAAGGTCAATAGAAGTCCATTAATAGATTACCATACATGTAGATATGTTTACTGCTCTTTATGCTCGCACATACATAACACTAATCTCAATATGGCTATTTTGGAGATACATACATACATATGTATGTATAGTCTGACATCTGTGTCTCGTCACTTATGTAGGTGTGTAGATGTATATGCTCTGTCTTAACTTCCAACCTTTAGCTAGTGACAGTAACTTTTGCCTAGCGATGTAGCTACTATTGAACGCTCATACACAATTGGCACGCTTGCTGTAGCAGATGTCAGCACCATTATTTGAATTGCCGAACAAACATAGGTAAATAATAGATGGCGCGCATGCAGTCATATGATGCATTTTTTTGTACTTACCGATGTTGAACATTTTTGAAATTAAAAAATGCATGTGTAGTGCGTGCAGCATATAATGATTTGCATACCGTCAGATAGGTAAAAGGTGAAACTATATTTTGTAATAAGCCCCGATTATTTATTTTGCTCGGTATCGGAGCTATAGGTTGAAAACCGACGTTGAACTTCATATGATGCATTTTTTTGTACTTACCAATGTTGAAAATTTTTGAACTTAAAAAAATGCATGTGCAGTGCGTGCAGAATATAATGATTTGCAAACCGTAAGATAGGTAGAAGGCCAAACTACATTTTGTAATAAACCCCGATTATTTATATTGCTCGGTATCGGAGCTATAGGTTGAAAACCGATGTTGAACTTTGTATCGGTGAACATACCGTCGGGTAGCTAGAAAGTTCAGCTATACTGTGCAACAAACCCCGCTTTTTTATCACGTCCGGGAACGGATCAGTAGGACAAAATCTGAAAAAATTCGATTTTCCACTTTTTTGTGTTCATTGAAATATTTTTAAGTGTATATACCATATACGCGGACAAGCATGTTATGCATACTGCCGAATAGGCAAAAAGTCAAGCTACACTATGCAGCAAACCGTTCTCTTCTGAAACACCTGGTTACCGAGCAATAGGACGAACAAACATCGTGTGAGAGGAAAGGTCAATTGGCGCCCATTAATAGATTACCATACATGTAGATATGTTTACTGCTCTTTATGCTCACACATACATAACACTAATCTCAATATGGCTATTTTGGAGATACATACATACATATGTATGTATAGTCTGACATCTGTGTCTCGTCACTTATGTAGGTGTGTAGATGTAGATGCTCTGTCTTAACTTCCAACTTTTAGCTAGTGACAGCAACTTTTGCCTAGCGATGTAGCTACTATTGAACGCTCATACACAATTGGCACGCTTGCTGTAGCAGATGCCAGCACCATTATTTGAATTGCCGAACAAACATAGGTAAATAATAGATGGCGCGAATGCAGTCATATGATGCATTCTTTTGTACTTACCGATGTTGAACATTTTTGAAATTAAAAAAATGCATGAGTAGTGCGTGCAGCATATAATGATTTGCATACCGTCAGATAGGTAAAAGGCGAAACTACATTTTGTAATATGCCCCGATTATTTATTTTGCTCGGTATCGGAGCTATAGGTTGAAAACCGATGTTGAACTTTATAACGGTGAACATACCGTCGGATAGCTAGAAAGTTCAGCTATACTGTGCATTAAACCCCGCTTTTCTATCACGACCGGGAACGGATCAGTGACAAAAGCTGAAAAAATTCGATTTTCCACTTTTTTGTGTTTATCGAAATACTTTTAAGTGTATATACCATATGCGCAGACGAGCATGCTATGCATACTACCGGATAGACAAAGAGTCCAGCTACACTATGCAACAAACCGTACTCTTCTGAAACACCTGGTTACCGAGCAATAGGACGAACAAACATCGTGTGAGAGGAAAGGTCAATAGAAGTCCATTAATAGATTACCATACATGTAGATATGTTTACTGCTCTTTATGCTCGCACATACATAACACTAATCTCAATATGGCTATTTTGGAGATACATACTTTCATATGTATGTATAGTCTGACATCTGTGTCTCGTCACTTATGTAGGTGTGTAGATGTAGATGCTCTGTCTTAACTTCCAACTTTTAGCTAGTGACAGCAACTTTTGCCTAGCGATGTAGCTAATACTATTGAACGCTCATACACAATTGGCACGCTTGCTGTAGCAGATGCCAGCACCATTATTTGAATTGCCGAACAAACATAGGTAAATAATAGATGGCGCGCATGCAGTCATATGATGCATTTTTTTGTACTTACCGATGTTGAACATTTTTGAAATTAAAAAATGCATGTGTAGTGCTGTAACGGAGTTTTCCTCTTGGCTGATGTAAGCTCAGCCTTGCCAAGGGTTTGCTAAAGTAAAATGCGCTTGGTACGTTACAACAAATTTATTAGTTTAACAATATCTATCTACACGGTTTCTAATACGTTACTCGCTATTTCTATGACAAGTAAGTAAGTGTTCGTGAGGTATAAACCCTCAGGTACACTACGTTTGCTGGTGGTGTTGAACCCACGAGCAAGTATGCTTAATAATAACACAAATAGTACTTCTTTCGTATGGCGCTGTGGAGGTATAAACCCTCTAACAGCCCTCGGTCCAGTGAGGTATAAACCCTCAGTAGAATATAAATAAATGCTCGTGAGGTATATAGACCCTCAGGTGCACTACGTTTGCCGGTGGTATTGATCCCACGGGCAAGTATACCTAACGACAACACAAAGGCTACTCAATTTCCTTTGCGTTTTCCTCGCCTTTTATATTCTTCTGCACGCAGGCAGAATGTTATTTTATAATAACAATTGATTACTGCGTACAGTATTATTCTATGTGTACGTATGTATGTACATACTAATAAATTCATGCTCATAGGCTTCAGCGCTTCAATAATTTAAGTATGTAAAAATATATATATATGTATATGTAATATTTAATTTAATTATTTCATGTATATAAATGTAATGTATATAAATTCAGTGTATATTATTTCGTGTATATAAATTCAATTATTATTATTATTTATGTATATATGCAAATATGAAAATGTATGTATAAAAATGTTTTGTTGTGAGGTCTCCAAAAGCCTCGGATTTTGGGGTCCTTACACCCTCCCCTCACTTCCCGCTGCGATGCTTATGGTCACCAGGCCAGTCCGTGTGATCCTCACGCGGTAGTAATTACCTTCGACGTGCCGCTTGTAAGATTGTCTCCCCCGTCGCTGCTGTGGCTGCTGCATGTGCGCCTCGATATCGTTAATCAGGGCCTTGGGCAGTGGTTCGACCCCTGTCCGGTTGTTCCACGTATTCGCTGTTGTAGCCTCAGTGTCCTGTAGCCACCGCTCCACGTCTCCTGTATGTTGGCGTATTCACTCCGATCGCAATTCACATCTAGCATACCGCCGCTTGCTGTTAAGCTTATTTCGTCATCTTTTTCCTCTGCATCGTGTATGTAGAGCTTAGCAGGTTGTGGTTGTGGCTCCTCGCTCGCTGCTGCTCCTTCGCTATATATGCGTAAGCGCATGTTGATGCGCTTGTTGTATTCGATGAAGCCCCGGCCACGTACTTCACCATCCTCCTCGGATATAGCGAGTTCTCCTCGTCGCTTCGCTGGCTGCTCATCCTCACTCTCTGACGAGATTGTGATTGGTGTGGATGCGCGCACTAAACATTCTCCTTCATCAGCACTGCCGCTATCTGCTTCTTCACTCCGTACGAAAATCACCGTAGCCTCGCTGGTACAGGTACTATCCGCTCTGCCTCGTTTACATTGTTTTGCTTCGGGTATATGAGAACGTATCTCCTCCTCTGTCAGTCTGTGTATACGTACGCGCGGCCAGTCATTTGTTGGAGCCATCTCTGCTGCTTGCTTATACTGCTTATTCGTATTGTTGAGCGTGCGTATGCTTCGTTGGCACAATTAGTTTATCGCTCGCTTCAGTTGTTAGCACACTTGATGTGAGTTTGGTCGTGGCGCCGGCTTTTATTTTGATTTTTCATCGCTCGACCAACTGTGCTTTTCCTGCATATGCAAATTTCTCCTTCGAATTTTTGCAGGAGTATTTCGGTTATTATTATTATTTTGTGTGTATATATTTATTTATTATTTTTTTTTTTCTGTGCGTTGTGTATATATAATTATTATTATTATTATTTTTGCGTCTAAGTGTTTTTGCTTGTATATTTTCACTTTGCATATATTTTAGTTTATGTATTGTATATATGTATATTATGTATATTATTTTATATATATGTATATTATGTATATTTTTGTTTTTCCACTTATATGTACATATATATATTCACTTCATTGCATGTATGTATGTATGTATGTTATCTATTTTTTTCTCTCACTTAGGTATATGTACATATGTATATTTGTATATATGTATGTTCATTTGTTTACCGCTGGCTCTGCTATTGGTGGGTGCTGCCACCTTCATACAGTATGTGACTTAAGGTGCGTCCATATCAAACTTTTTTTCACTTGAATTTTTTTTTTTTTTTTTGTTTTGTTTTTTTGTGTTTTTGTGTTTACTTCAAGTTTCTTTTTTTTTTCACGATAATTTTTTTTTTGCTCTATTATCCTTTTACTTCAAAAAATTTTTTTTTTTTTCCTTTTGGTTTTTTCACGATAATTTTTTTTTTTTTTGCTCTATTATCCTTTTACTTCAAAATTTTTTTTTTCTTTTTTTTTTTTTAACGATAATTTTTTTTTTATGAAATGTTTTTCCCATCGCCGTGGTGGGGCTTCAGTTCACTCAGATGTGCCGTTCTACTTTTTCCCTTGTGTATTTTGTCCAGTTCCACTATTACTGGAGATATGTAGTTGGTTATTCGATGCGGGCCGCTGTACCTGGGAGCTAGTTTGGCCGCAAAGTTTTCTATCGCCTTTGAGAGGTGGTGTTCCTTTACTAGTACTAAGTCGCCTATAGCTGGTTGCCAATTTCGCCTTCGCAGGTTGTAATGACGCGCTTGATCGGTTGCTGCGCGTTGTTGGTTACATCGAACTATTCTGTAGACTTCTGCCATCATTGTTGCTTTCTCTGCTGGTGTCGGGGTCTTCTGCGCTGTTCCGAAGGTGTGTTCGTCGAAGAGATTATTCGGCATTCTTGGGTCTCTTCCCTGGACTATGTATGCCGGACTGTATCCTGTGGATTCGCCTACGCAGGTATTGAGTGCGAGAGTTATTTCTGGGAGTAGTTCGTCCCAATCACGTTGTTCTCTTCCGGTGAATTGCGCTATCATTATTTTAATGTTCCTATTTGCTCTTTCGGTCGGGTTCTCTTGTGGTGTGTAAGGTGCGGTTAGCTGGTGTTTCACTCCGTGCTCGCGTAAGAAGTTTTTGAAATGCTTACTGGTGAATTGTGCTCCGTTGTCCGTGATTAGTACTTTTGGGACGCCAAAACGCGCTAAGATCCTTTCTCGGAATGCTCGCACGAGACCTTCGGTTGTGGCTTTGCGGACTGCAACGATCTCTACCCATTTAGAGAATCGGTCCAGAAAGACGAGAGCTATTGTATTGCCATGCTTTGATCGGGGTAACGGGCCGACGAAATCTGCACACACTGTTGCCCATGGTTCTTCCGCTATTTGGGTGAGCATTTTGCCTGCAGCTTGTTGTTGGCCGGGCTTATATATTTGGCACTCGTGACACTGTTGTACATACTTCCTCACGTCGCGAAACATTCCTGGCCGGTAGTATCGTGCCATCGCCCGGGTTATGGATTTACGAATGCCCATATGGCCTGCACTCGGGGCGTCATGTACTTCTTTTAACACTCGTAGTTTTTGAGACATTGGTACACATAGCTTCCACGAAGTAGTATCTTCACCATCGACTTGGTTCGTCATTCGCCTATATAAACTGCCTTCTTCGATCACGTAGTCCGGGTACTTTTCTGGAGCTTCTTCCACCTTCGCCTTCTTTTCTTTTAGCCATGCGCCGTCTTCGTTTTCGTCTTCCTCTAATACTGTGCCCAACTGTTCCTCTTGTGGTTGCCTTGATAGCGCGTCTGCTACGACGTTCAGCTTCCCCTTCCTGTACTGCACTTCGAACGAATATTGTTGGAGCTCTAGCGCCCATCTCGCTATCCGGCCTGTTGGACTCTCGATCGCGTTGAGCCACTTCAACGCCAGGTGGTCGGTAATCACTGTGAAGTTGTACCCTTCAAGATACGGTCTCATTTTCCTTATTGCCCAGACTATCGCTAAACACTCCTTCTCCGTTGGTGAGTAGTTCATTTCGGCTTTATTCAGCCGCCGACTCGCATATGCTGTTACTCGCTCGCTACCCTCTATCTCTTGTGTTAGAACTGCTCCGAGCCCGAAATCACTCGCGTCGGTCTGCAACGTAAATCTCTTTGTGAAGTCCGGGCACGCCAATACCGGTGCTTGTGTGAGGGCGTCTTTCAGGGCTTCGAATGCTGACTGTTGTTTTTCGGACCACTCCCACTTTTTGCCTTTCTTCAACATTGATGTGAGCGGATGCGAAACTTGTAAAAAGTCGGGGACGAATCTTCGGTACCATGATGCCACTCCCAGGAATCGTCTGAGCTCTCGTAGATTTGTTGGAGGTGTGAGCTCTCTTATGGCCGCTACCTTATCTGGGTCTGTATGGATGCCCTTCTCGCTGACTACGTGGCCTAAATACTTCAGCTTCTTCTTAAAAAACTCGCACTTCTCGGGGTTGATGCGGAGGTTGGCTTTTCTTAGCCGCTGGAATACTTCTTTGAGGTGCTTCACGTGCTCTTCTAGCGTTGTACTCGTGACTATGATGTCGTCTAGATAGGCAAATGCGTGCGGTTCTAGTTCTGGGCCTATAACTCTATCAAGTGCCCTTTGGAACGTCGCTGGTGCGGAGTGTAGGCCGAAAGGTATTACCTTCCATTGGAACAAGCCACGCCCGGGTACTGTGAATGCCGTGTACTGTTTGCTGTTCTCCTCCATGGGGATCTGCCAATAACCATTCTTCAAGTCCAGACAGCTGATGAATCTAGCGCTTCTGAGCCGATCGAGTATATGCTGGATGCGCGGCAACGGGTATGCGTCTGGAACGGATTTGGCATTCAATTGGCGGTAGTCGACGCAGAGTCTCCACTTTCCGTTTTTCTTCTTTGGTAATACTATTGGTGCACTGTGCGGACTATGGGATGGTTCAATGTAGTTCTTCTCAAGTAGTTCGTCGATTTCTTTGTTGATGACCTCTTGCATCTTTGGGTTCTTGGGGAAGTACCTCTGCTTTATTGGTCGATCGTCTCGCATGATTATTTTATGTGTGGCGACATTGGATGGTCCTGACATCTCCTCAAATTGTTTCAACTCACTTTGCAGGAACTCACTCACTTTCTTATCCACTGGGTTGCCTGCTTGTAGTGTGGTTTGGTTTGGGCCTTCTGAGGCCGTGTACTCCTTCGCTCCCTTCTCAACTATGGCGGTGCACGTGATTATCTCGTCTTCTCTCTTGTCTACACTTAATCTTAGTGACTCTCCGCCGCATCTCAACTCTGTGTTGGCCTTCGCGAGGTAGTCCGTCCCGAGTACCATTTCATCGACCAGGCCTGGTAGAACAAGTAACTCGCTGTGATGTACTTCGTTCCCCAACTTCACTTCTGCTTCTACTGCTTCCTCGACGTCCTTGCGCCTTCCATCTCCCATTACCACTCGTGTCTTTACGGGTTTCGTTCTTTCCGTACCCAATCTCCTCACCACTTCTTCGCTCACGAAACTCCTCGTTGCTCCGGTATCTATTGCCGCTACTATGTTTTCGCCGTTCATGGTCACATTGGCCAGGATCCGGCCTTGTGTCTGGTTTAGTGCTGCTGCTGTTCTCGAGGGAGTGTTGTGGACCCCACCCCTCGATACTGATGAGGCCCCTGGTCGTTTCCCTGTAGATCTGGGCAACAATTTCGGGTGTGTATTCCACAACTTCCACACTTCCAACAAAATTCTAGTTTTGGACTGCGACAGCCGTGGGCGAAATGTCCGGCTCCACCGCATCGTTTGCATGCGTTTCGGGGGTCTACGTACCTCCCTTGCTGATTTGGTTGGCTCTCTGCTCTCCTTGGTGTGATGAGATTCCGGTCTTCACGCAATTGCTGGTAGCGCTCTGCTCTGTCTGGTCTGGTAGCGCCCTCAAACCTCCTTGGTTGTTCCCGCCTTTCGCTGCTATGTGGGTACCTGTAGCTCTCTTCGTTCACGTGCATAGACTGGTACCGCTCTTCCGGTCGTCGAGGTACAAATGGTCGCGCTGCGGCTCTTAATGGCTCTCTCTCGGGGGGAAGGTTTTCGAAGTCTTCTACCAAGTCCACTAACTCTTCCAGACTCTTGAACTCACTCCGTTTAACGTAAAGTTGATACTCTCTGCGCGAATTTCGATAAATACGGCTTAGTTTCTCTTCGGCTGTGTAGTTCGCGTGCCGCATAAGCCCTTGTAGTACCAGGACGTAATCTTTAAACCGCTCACCCGGTCGTTGGACGCGTCGGCGTATCTCGTCGTCCAGTTGTTCAAAGTACCGCGAGCTCAGAAAGAACTTCAGGAAATCTTTTTTAAACTCGTCCCATCCCTGCCAGTGCCGATTGTTATTCCGGAACCACACTAGAGCTTTCTCCTTCAGTAGCTCTGGTAACGCTCGTGGGATTGAGTTACGGTTTAAGCCGTAACCGTCCGCTAATTCCTCTACCCGTTCGATAAACCCTAAGGGATCTTTACCGCCGTCGTAGCGGAATCCCCATTTCCGCACCCTGTCCATAATGTTCGCATGAGAGGGTGTCGCAGGTACGTACGCTTGCTCTTCTTCGTGAAGCATGCCGTGAGCTCCCTCATAAAACACGTCTGATGATGGGACGCCTTCTCTTGGTGTCGCTGGATTTATGGTGATATTTGGCCGAGTATGTCGGAGGGCCAACTCCGTCAAGCGTCTTTGCACGCCTTCTCCTTCACCCTGATTCTGGATGAAGCTCGCAAAGCGTTTGCGCAGCTCCTCCACTGTTCCGTAGTTCTCGAATCCAAATTCTTCTGCGTATCTCAATAGTTCCTCTCGATTGAGGTAGTACACCCATGTCACTTTGACCATGGTTACCTCGTTATCTCATTTTCCTTACTTTAGAGTCCCTTCTCGGGCGCCAGTTGTAACGGAGTTTTCCTCTTGGCTGGGGTAAGCTCAGCCTTGCCAAGGGTTTGCTAAAGTAAAATGCGCTTGGTACGTTACAACAAATTTATTAGTTTAACAATCTCTATCTACACGGTTTCTAATACGTTACTCGCTATTTCTATGACAAGTAAGTAAGTGTTCGTGAGGTATAAACCCTCAGGTACACTACGTTTGCTGGTGGTGTTGAACCCACGAGCAAGTATGCTTAATAATAACACAAATAGTACTTCTTTCGTATGGCGCTGTGGAGGTATAAACCCTCTAACAGCCCTCGTTCCAGTGAGGTATAAACCCTCAGTAGAATATAAATAAATGCTCGTGAGGTATATAGACCCTCAGGTGCACTACGTTTACCGGTGGTATTGATCCCACGGGCAAGTATACCTAACGACAACACAAAGGCTACTCAATTTCCTTTGCGTTTTCCTCGCCTTTTATACTCTTCTGCACGCAGGCAGAATGTTATTTTATAATAACAATTGATTACTGCGTACAGTATTATTCTATGTGTACGTATGTATGCACATACTAATAAATTCATGCTCATAGGCTTCAGCGCTTCAATAATTTAAGTATGTAAAAATATATATATATATATGTAATATTTAATTTAATTATTTCATGTATATAAATGTAATGTATATATATAAATTCAGTGTATATTATTTCGTGTATATAAATTCAATTATTATTATTATTTATGTATATATGTAAATATGAAAATGTATGTATAAAAATGTATTGTTGTGAGGTCTCCAAAAGCCTCGGATTTTGGGGTCCTTACAGTGCGTGCAGCATATAATGATTTGCATACCGTCAGATAGGTAAAAGGCGAAACTACATTTTGTAATAAGCCCCGATTATTTATTTTGCTCGGTATCGGAGCTATAGGTTGAAAACCGACGTTGAACTTCATATGATGCATTTTTTTGTACTTACCGACGTTGAACATTTTTGAACTTAAAAAAATGCATGTCCAGTGCGTGCAGAATATAATGATTTGCATACCGTAAATAGGTAGAAGGCCAAACTACATTTTGTAATAAACCCCGATTATTTATATTGCTCGGTATCGGAGCTATAGGTTGAAAACCGATGTTGAATTTTATAACGGTGAACATACCGTCGGGTAGCTAGAAAGTTCAGCTATACTGTGCAACAAACCCCGCTTTTTTATCACGTCCGGGAACGGATCAGTAGGACAAAATCTGAAAAAATTCGATTTTCCACTTTTTTGTGTTCATCGAAATACTTTTAAGTGTATATACCATATACGCAGACAAGCATGTTATGCATACTACCAGATAGACAAAGAGTCCAGCTACACCACGCAGTAAACCGTACTCTTCTGAAACACCGGGTTACCGAGCAATAGGACGAACAAACATCGTGTGAGAGGAAAGGTCAATTGGCGCCCATTAATAGATTACCATACATGTAGATATGTTTACTGCTCTTTATGCTCGCACATACGTAACACTACTCTCAATATGGCTATTTTGGAGATACATACATACATATGTATGTATAGTCTGACATCTGTGTCTCGTCATTTATGTAGGTGTGTAGATGTGTATGCTCTGTCTTAACTTCCAACTTTTAGCTAGTGACAGCAACTTTTGGCTAGTGATGTAGCTACTATTGAACGCTCATACACAATTGGCACGCTTGCTGTAGCAGATGTCAGCACCATTATTTGAATTGCCGAACATACATATGTAGGTAAATAATAGATGGCGCGCATGCAGTCATATGAAGCATTTTTTTGTACTTACCGATGTTGAACATTTTTGAAATTAAAAAATGCATGTGTAGTGCGTGCAGCATATAATGATTTATATACCGTCAGATAGGTAAAAGGCGAAACTACATTTTGTAATAAGCCCCGATTATTTATTTTGCTCGGTATCGGAGCTATAGGTTGAAAACCGATGTTGAACTTTATAACGGTGAACATACCGTCGGGTAGCTAGAAAGTTCAGCTATACTGTGCAACAAACCCCGCTTTTCTATCACGACCGGGAACGGATCAGTGACAAAAGCTGAAAAAATTCGATTCTCCACTTTTTTGTGTTCATCGAAATACTTTTAAGTGTATATACTATATACGCAGACGAGCATGCTATGCGTACTACCGGATAGACAAAGAGTCCAGCTACACTATGCAACAAACCGTACTCTTCTAAAACACCTGGTTACCGAGCAATAGGACGAACAAACATCGCGTGAGAGGAAAGGTCAATAGGCGTCCATTAATAGATTACCATACATGTAGATATGTTTGCTGCTCTTTATGCTCGCATATACATAACTTTAATCTCAATATGGCTATTTTGGAGATACATACAGACATATTTATGTATAGTCTGACATCTGGGTCTCGTCATTTATGTAGGTGTGTAGATGTGTATGCTCTGTCTTAACTTCCAACTTTTAGCTAGTGACAGCAACTTTTGGCTAGTGATGTAGCTACTATTGAACGCTCATACACAATTGGCACGCTTGCTATAGCAGATGTCAGCACCATTATTTGAATTGACGAACATACATAGGTAAATAATAGATGGCGCGCATGCAGTCATATGATGCATTTTTTTGTACTTACCGATGTTGAACATTTTTGAAATTAAAAAATGCATGTGTAGTGCGAGCAGCATATAATGATTTGCATACCGTCAGATAGGTAAAAGGTGAAACTACATTTTGTAATAAGCCCCGATTATTTATTTTGCTCGGTATCGGAGCTATAGGTTGAAAACCGACGTTGAACTTCATATGATGCATTTTTTTGTACTTACCGATGTTGAACATTTTTGAACTTAAAAAAATGCATGTGCAGTGCGTGCAGAATATAATGATTTGCATACCGTAAGATAGGTAGAAGGCCAAACTACATTTTGTAATAAACCCCGATTATTTATATTGCTCGGTATCGGAGCTATAGGTTGAAAACCGATGTTGAACTTTATAACGGTGAACATACCGTCGGGTAGCTAGAAAGTTCAGCTATACTGTGCAACAGACCCCGCTTTTTTATCACGTCCGGGAACGCATCAGTAGGACAAAATCTAAAAAAATTCGATTTTCCACTTTTTTGTGTTCATTGAAATATTTTTAAGTGTATATACCATATACGCGGACAAGCATGTTATGCATACTGCCGAATAGGCAAAAAGTCAAGCTACACTATGCAGCAAACCGTACTCTTCTGAAACACCTGGTTACCGAGCAATAGGACGAACAAACATCGTGTGAGAGGAAAGGTCAATTGGCGCCCATTAATAGATTACCATACATGTAGATATGTTTACTGCTCTTTATGCTCGCACATACATAACACTAATCTCAATATGGCTATTTTGGAGATACATACATACATATGTATGTATAGTGTAGTGGCCTTAGTCATATATGTACATACATACAATATATCAAAATGCTATGTAAACAAAACAATGAAATGACATAATGACATAAACAAATCAGGCCAATAACTCTGCGCTGCTGCTATCACACAAGCAGAGCTAAGCAATTAAAGAAAGAGTCTTATTACACCACTCCAACGTCCACTTCAAATGCAATGTCAGCAAACATATGGAAATCGCGGAAATGAATTGTGACAAAAATTTAGTATAAATAGAATGTAAGAATTTGAATAAAATTAGTCAATTGTCAGAACTCTTTGTGTATTGACTCAATGAAATTTCGGCCAGCTGAAATATGCAAGCCTATGGATGACCTGAATTGTGAACAGCTGTTTAAAAATTAAACACAATAGGCTATCTACGTAGGGACCTCGTTTAGGGCCTCATTAGCTTGAATATCCCTTTACATTTGATCCTCCACAATAGTCTGACATCTGTGTCTCGTCACTTATGTAGGTGTGTAGATGTATATGCTCTGTCTTAACTTCCAACTTTTAGCTAGTGACAGCAACTTTTGGCTAGTGATGTAGCTACTATTGAACGCTCATACACAATTGGCACGCTTGCTGTAGCAGATGTCATCACCATTATTTGAATTGCCGAACATACAGAGGTAAATAATAAATGGCGCACATGCAGTCATATGATGCATTTATTTGTACTTACCGATGTTGAACATTTTTGAAATTAAAAAAATGCATGTGTAGTGCGTGCGGCATATAATGATTTGCACACCGTCAGATAGGTAGAAGGTCAAACTACATTTTGTAATAAACCTCGATTATTTATTTTGCTCAGTATCGGAGCTATAGGTTGAAAACCGATGTTGAACTTTATAACGGTGAACATACCGTCGGGTAGCTAGAAAGTTCAGCTATACTGTGCAACAAACCCCGCTTTTCTATCACGACCGGGAACGGATCAGTAGGACAAAAGCTGAAAAAATTCGATTTTCCACTTTTTTTGTGTTCATCGAAATACTTTTAAGTGTATATACCACATACGCAGACGAGCATGCTATGCATACCAACAGATAGACAAAGAGTCCAACTATACCACGCAGCAAACCGTACTCTTCTGAAACGCCAGGTTACCGAGCAATAGGACGAACAAACATCGTGTGAGAGGAAAGGTCAATTGGCGCCCATTAATAGATTACCATACATGTAGATATGTTTACTGCTCTTTATGCTCGCACATACATAACACTAATCTCAATATGGCTATTTTGGAGATACATACATACATATGTATGTATAGTCTGACATCTGTGTCTCGTCATTTATGTAGGTGTGTAGATGTGTATGCTCTGTCTTAACTTCCAACTTTTAGCTAGTGACAGCAACTTTTGGCTAGTGATGTAGCTACTATTGAACGCTCATACACAATTGGCACGCTTGCTGTAGCAGATGTCAGCACCATTATTTGAATTGCCGAACATACATAGGTAAATAATAGATGGCGCGCATGCAGTCACATGATGCATTTTTTTGTACTTACCGATGTTGAACATTTTTGAAATTAAAAAAATGCATGTGTAGTGCGTGCGGCATATAATGATTTGCACACCGTCAGATAGGTAGAAGGTCAAACTACATTTTGTAATAAACCCCGATTATTTATTTTGCTCGGTATCGGAGCTATAGGTTGAAAACCGATGTTGAACTTTATAACGGTGAACATACCGTCGGGTAGCTAGAAAGTTCAGCTATACTGTGCAACAAACCCCGCTTTTCTATCACGACCGGGAACGGATCAGTAGGACAAAAGCTGAAAAAATTCGATTTTCCACTTTTTTTGTGTTCATCGAAATACTTTTAAGTGTATATACCATATACGCAGACGAGCATGCTATGCATACTAACAGATAGACAAACAGTCCAGCTACACCACGCAGCAAACCGTACTCTTCTGAAACGCCAGGTTACCGAGCAATAGGACGAACAAACATCGTGTGAGAGGAAAGGTCAATTGGCGCCCATTAATAGATTACCATACATGTAGATATGTTTACTGCTCTTTATGCTCGCACATACATAACACTAATCTCAATATGGCGGTGAACATACCGTCGGGTAGCTAGAAAGTTCAGCTATACTGTGCAACAAACCCCGCTTTTCTATCACGACCGGGAACGGATCAGTAGGACAAAAGCTGAAAAAATTCGATTTTCCACTTATTTTGTGTTCATCGAAATACTTTTAAGTGTATATACCATATACGCGGACAAGCATGTTATGCATAGTGCCGAATAGGCAAAAAGTCCAGCTACACTATGCAGCAAACCGTACTCTTCTGAAACACCTGGTTACCGAGCAATAGGACGAACAAACATCGTGTGAGAGGAAAGGTCAATTGGCGCCCATTAATAGATTACCATACATGTAGATATGTTTACTACTCTTTATGCTCGCACATACATAACACTAATCTCAATATGGCTATTTTGGAGATACATACATACATATGTATGTATAGTGTAGTGGCCTTAGTCATATATGTACATACATACAATATATCAAAATGCTATGTAAACAAAACAATGAAATGACATAATGACATAAACAAATCAGGCCAATAACTCTGCGCTGCTGCTATCACACAAGCAGAGCTAAGCAATTAAAGAAAGAGTCTTATTACACCACTCCAACGTCCACTTCAAATGCAATGTCAGCAAACATATGGAAATCGCGGAAATGAATTGTGACAAAAATTTAGTATAAATAGAATGTAAGAATTTGAATAAAATTAGTCAATGCTCACAACTCTTTGTGTATTGACTCAATGAATTTCGGCCAGCTGAAATATGCAAGCCTATGGATGAGCTGAATTGTGAACAGCTGTTTAAAAATTAAACACAATAGGCTATCTACGTAGGGACCTCGTTTAGGGCCTCATTAGCTTGAATATCCCTTTACATTTGATCCTCCACAATAGTCTGACATCTGTGTCTCGTCATTTATGTAGGTGTGTAGATGTGTATGCTCTGTCTTAACTTCCAACTTTTAGCTAGTGACAGCAACTTTTGGCTAGTGATGTAGCTACTATTGAACGCTCATACACAATTGGCACGCTTGCTGTAGCAGATGTCAGCACCATTATTTGAATTGCCGAACATACATAGGTAAATAATAGATGGCGCGCATGCAGTCACATGATGCATTTTTTTGTACTTACCGATGTTGAACATTTTTGAAATTAAAAAAATGCATGTGTAGTGCGTGCGGCATATAATGATTTGCACACCGTCAGATAGGTAGAAGGTCAAACTACATTTTGTAATAAACCCCGATTATTTATTTTGCTCGGTATCGGAGCTATAGGTTGAAAACCGATGTTGAACTTTATAACGGTGAACATACTGTCGGGTAGCTAGAAAGTTCAGCTATACTGTGCAACAAACCCCGCTTTTCTATCACGACCGGGAACGGATCAGTAGGACAAAAGCTGAAAAAATTCGATTTTCCACTTTTTTGTGTTCATTGAAATACTTTTAAGTGTATATACCATATACGCAGACAAGCATGCTATGCATACTATCGGATAGACAAAGAGTCCAGCTAAACTATGCAGCAAACCGTACTCTTCTGAAACGCCAGGTTACCGAGCAATAGGACGAACAAACATCGTGTGAGAGGAAAGGTCAATTGGCGCCCATTAATAGATTACCATACATGTAGATATGTTTACTGCTCTTTATGCTCGCACATACATAACACTAATCTCAATATGGCTATTTTGGAGATACATACATACATATGTATGTATAGTCTGACATCTGTGTCTCGTCATTTATGTAGGTGTGTAGATGTGTATGCTCTGTCTTAACTTCCAACTTTTAGCTAGTGACAGCAACTTTTGGCTAGTGATGTAGCTACTATTGAACGCTCATACACAATTGGCACGCTTGCTGTAGCAGATGTCAGCACCATTATTTGAATTGCCGAACATACATAGGTAAATAATAGATGGCGCGCATGCAGTCACATGATGCATTTTTTTGTACTTACCGATGTTGAACATTTTTGAAATTAAAAAAATGCATGTGTAGTGCGTGCGGCATATAATGATTTGCACACCGTCAGATAGGTAGAAGGTCAAACTACATTTTGTAATAAACCCCGATTATTTATTTTGCTCGGTATCGGAGCTATAGGTTGAAAACCGATGTTGAACTTTATAACGGTGAACATACCGTCGGGTAGCTAGAAAGTTCAGCTATACTGTGCAACAAACCCCGCTTTTCTATCACGACCGGGAACGGATCAGTAGGACAAAAGCTGAAAAAATTCGATTTTCCACTTTTTTTGTGTTCATCGAAATACTTTTAAGTGTATATACCATATACGCAGACGAGCATGCTATGCATACTAACAGATAGACAAACAGTCCAGCTACACCACGCAGCAAACCGTACTCTTCTGAAACGCCAGGTTACCGAGCAATAGGACGAACAAACATCGTGTGAGAGGAAAGGTCAATTGGCGCCCATTAATAGATTACCATACATGTAGATATGTTTACTGCTCTTTATGCTCGCACATACATAACACTAATCTCAATATGGCGGTGAACATACCGTCGGGTAGCTAGAAAGTTCAGCTATACTGTGCAACAAACCCCGCTTTTCTATCACGACCGGGAACGGATCAGTAGGACAAAATCTGAAAAAATTCGATTTTCCACTTTTTTGTGTTCATTGAAATATTTTTAAGTGTATATACCATATACGCGGACAAGCATGTTATGCATACTGCCGAATAGGCAAAAAGTCAAGCTACACTATGCAGCAAACCGTACTCTTCTGAAACACCTGGTTACCGAGCAATAGGACGAACAAACATCGTGTGAGAGGAAAGGTCAATTGGCGCCCATTAATAGATTACCATACATGTAGATATGTTTACTGCTCTTTATGCTCGCACATACATAACACTAATCTCAATATGGCTATTTTGGAGATACATACATACATATGTATGTATAGTGTAGTGGCCTTAGTCATATATGTACATACATACAATATATCAAAATGCTATGTAGACAAAACAATGAAATGACATAATGACATAAACAAATCAGGCCAATAACTCTGCGCTGCTGCTATCACACAAGCAGAGCTAAGCAATTAAAGAAAGAGTCTTATTACACCACTCCAACGTCCACTTCAAATGCAATGTCAGCAAACATATGGAAATCGCGGAAATGAATTGTGACAAAAATTTAGTATAAATAGAATGTAAGAATTTGAATAAAATTAGTCAATTGTCAGAACTCTTTGTGTATTGACTCAATGAAATTTCGGCCAGCTGAAATATGCAAGCCTATGGATGACCTGAATTGTGAACAGCTGTTTAAAAATTAAACACAATAGGCTATCTACGTAGGGACCTCGTTTAGGGCCTCATTAGCTTGAATATCCCTTTACATTTGATCCTCCACAATAGTCTGACATCTGTGTCTCGTCACTTATGTAGGTGTGTAGATGTATATGCTCTGTCTTAACTTCCAACTTTTAGCTAGTGACAGCAACTTTTGGCTAGTGATGTAGCTACTATTGAACGCTCATACACAATTGGCACGCTTGCTGTAGCAGATGTCATCACCATTATTTGAATTGCCGAACATACAGAGGTAAATAATAAATGGCGCACATGCAGTCATATGATGCATTTATTTGTACTTACCGATGTTGAACATTTTTGAAATTAAAAAAATGCATGTGTAGTGCGTGCGGCATATAATGATTTGCACACCGTCAGATAGGTAGAAGGTCAAACTACATTTTGTAATAAACCTCGATTATTTATTTTGCTCGGTATCGGAGCTATAGGTTGAAAACCGATGTTGAACTTTATAACGGTGAACATACCGTCGGGTAGCTAGAAAGTTCAGCTATACTGTGCAACAAACCCCGCTTTTCTATCACGACCGGGAACGGATCAGTAGGACAAAAGCTGAAAAAATTCGATTTTCCACTTTTTTTGTGTTCATCGAAATACTTTTAAGTGTATATACCACATACGCAGACGAGCATGCTATGCATACCAACAGATAGACAAAGAGTCCAACTATACCACGCAGCAAACCGTACTCTTCTGAAACGCCAGGTTACCGAGCAATAGGACGAACAAACATCGTGTGAGAGGAAAGGTCAATTGGCGCCCATTAATAGATTACCATACATGTAGATATGTTTACTGCTCTTTATGCTCGCACATACATAACACTAATCTCAATATGGCTATTTTGGAGATACATACATACATATGTATGTATAGTCTGACATCTGTGTCTCGTCATTTATGTAGGTGTGTAGATGTGTATGCTCTGTCTTAACTTCCAACTTTTAGCTAGTGACAGCAACTTTTGGCTAGTGATGTAGCTACTATTGAACGCTCATACACAATTGGCACGCTTGCTGTAGCAGATGTCAGCACCATTATTTGAATTGCCGAACATACATAGGTAAATAATAGATGGCGCGCATGCAGTCACATGATGCATTTTTTTGTACTTACCGATGTTGAACATTTTTGAAATTAAAAAAATGCATGTGTAGTGCGTGCGGCATATAATGATTTGCACACCGTCAGATAGGTAGAAGGTCAAACTACATTTTGTAATAAACCCCGATTATTTATTTTGCTCGGTATCGGAGCTATAGGTTGAAAACCGATGTTGAACTTTATAACGGTGAACATACCGTCGGGTAGCTAGAAAGTTCAGCTATACTGTGCAACAAACCCCGCTTTTCTATCACGACCGGGAACGGATCAGTAGGACAAAAGCTGAAAAAATTCGATTTTCCACTTTTTTTGTGTTCATCGAAATACTTTTAAGTGTATATACCATATACGCAGACGAGCATGCTATGCATACTAACAGATAGACAAACAGTCCAGCTACACCACGCAGCAAACCGTACTCTTCTGAAACGCCAGGTTACCGAGCAATAGGACGAACAAACATCGTGTGAGAGGAAAGGTCAATTGGCGCCCATTAATAGATTACCATACATGTAGATATGTTTACTGCTCTTTATGCTCGCACATACATAACACTAATCTCAATATGGCGGTGAACATACCGTCGGGTAGCTAGAAATTTCAGCTATACTGTGCAACAAACCCCGCTTTTCTATCACGACCGGGAACGGATCAGTAGGACAAAAGCTGAAAAAATTCGATTTTCCACTTTTTTTGTGTTCATCGAAATACTTTTAAGTGTATATACCATATACGCGGACAAGCATGTTATGCATATTGCCGAATAGGCAAAAAGTCCAGCTACACTATGCAGCAAACCGTACTCTTCTGAAACACCTGGTTACCGAGCAATAGGACGAACAAACATCGTGTGAGAGGAAAGGTCAATTGGCGCCCATTAATAGATTACCATACATGTAGATATGTTTACTACTCTTTATGCTCGCACATACATAACACTAATCTCAATATGGCTATTTTGGAGATACATACATACATATGTATGTATAGTGTAGTGGCCTTAGTCATATATGTACATACATACAATATATCAAAATGCTATGTAAACAAAACAATGAAATGACATAATGACATAAACAAATCAGGCCAATAACTCTGCGCTGCTGCTATCACACAAGCAGAGCTAAGCAATTAAAGAAAGAGTCTTATTACACCACTCCAACGTCCACTTCAAATGCAATGTCAGCAAACATATGGAAATCGCGGAAATGAATTGTGACAAAAATTTAGTATAAATAGAATGTAAGAATTTGAATAAAATTAGTCAATGCTCACAACTCTTTGTGTATTGACTCAATGAATTTCGGCCAGCTGAAATATGCAAGCCTATGGATGAGCTGAATTGTGAACAGCTGTTTAAAAATTAAACACAATAGGCTATCTACGTAGGGACCTCGTTTAGGGCCTCATTAGCTTGAATATCCCTTTACATTTGATCCTCCACAATAGTCTGACATCTGTGTCTCGTCATTTATGTAGGTGTGTAGATGTGTATGCTCTGTCTTAACTTCCAACTTTTAGCTAGTGACAGCAACTTTTGGCTAGTGATGTAGCTACTATTGAACGCTCATACACAATTGGCACGCTTGCTGTAGCAGATGTCAGCACCATTATTTGAATTGCCGAACATACAGAGGTAAATAATAGATGGCGCGCATGCAGTCACATGATGCATTTTTTTGTACTTACCGATGTTGAACATTTTTGAAATTAAAAAAATGCATGTGTAGTGCGTGCGGCATATAATGATTTGCACACCGTCAGATAGGTAGAAGGTCAAACTACATTTTGTAATAAACCCCGATTATTTATTTTGCTCGGTATCGGAGCTATAGGTTGAAAACCGATGTTGAACTTTATAACGGTGAACATACTGTCGGGTAGCTAGAAAGTTCAGCTATACTGTGCAACAAACCCCGCTTTTCTATCACGACCGGGAACGGATCAGTAGGACAAAAGCTGAAAAAATTCGATTTTCCACTTTTTTGTGTTCATTGAAATACTTTTAAGTGTATATACCATATACGCAGACAAGCATGCTATGCATACTATCGGATAGACAAAGAGTCCAGCTAAACTATGCAGCAAACCGTACTCTTCTGAAACACCAGGTTACCGAGCAATAGGACGAACAAACATCGTGTGAGAGGAAAGGTCAATTGGCGCCCATTAATAGATTACCATACATGTAGATATGTTTACTGCTCTTTATGCTCGCACATACATAACACTAATCTCAATATGGCTATTTTAGAGATACATACATACATATGTATGTATAGTCTGACATCTGTGTCTCGTCATTTATGTAGGTGTGTAGATGTGTATGCTCTGTCTTAACTTCCAACTTTTAGCTAGTGACAGCAACTTTTGGCTAGTGATGTAGCTACTATTGAACGCTCATACACAATTGGCACGCTTGCTGTAGCAGATGTCAGCACCATTATTTGAATTGCCGAACATACATAGGTAAATAATAGATGGCGCGCATGCAGTCACATGATGCATTTTTTTGTACTTACCGATGTTGAACATTTTTGAAATTAAAAAATGCATGTGTAGTGCGTGCAGCATATAATGATTTGTATACCGTCAGATAGGTAAAAGGCGAAACTACATTTTGTAATAAGCCCCGATTATTTATTTTGCTCGGTATCGGAGCTATGGGTTGAAAACCGACGTTGAACTTCATATGATGCATTTTTTTGTACTTACCGATGTTGAACATTTTTGAACTTAAAAAAATGCATGTGCAGTGCGTGCAGAATATAATGATTTGCATACCGTAAGATAGGTAGAAGGCCAAACTACATTTTGTAATAAACCTCGATTATTTATATTGCTCGGTATCGGGGCTATAGGTTGAAAACCGATGTTGAACTTTATAACGGTGAACATACCGTCGGGTAGCTAGAAAGTTCAGCTATACTGTGCAACAGACCCCGCTTTTTTATCACGTCCGGGAACGCATCAGTAGGACAAAATCTGAAAAAAATCGATTTTCCACTTTTTTGTGTTCATTGAAATATTTTTAAGTGTATATACCATATACGCGGACAAGCATGTTATGCATACTGCCGAATAGGCAAAAAGTCCAGCTACACTATGCAGCAAACCGTACTCTTCTGAAACACCTGGTTACCGAGCAATAGGACGAACAAACATCGTGTGAGAGGAAAGGTCAATTGGCGCCCATTAATAGATTACCATACATGTAGATATGTTTACTACTCTTTATGCTCGCACATACATAACACTAATCTCAATATGGCTATTTTGGAGATACATACATACATATGTATGTATAGTGTAGTGGCCTTAGTCATATATGTACATACATACAATATATCAAAATGCTATGTAAACAAAACAATGAAATGACATAATGACATAAACAAATCAGGCCAATAACTCTGCGCTGCTGCTATCACACAAGCAGAGCTAAGCAATTAAAGAAAGAGTCTTATTACACCACTCCAACGTCCACTTCAAATGCAATGTCAGCAAACATATGGAAATCGCGGAAATGAATTGTGACAAAAATTTAGTATAAATAGAATGTAAGAATTTGAATAAAATTAGTCAATGCTCAGAACTCTTTGTGTATTGACTCAATGAATTTCGGCCAGCTGAAATATGCAAGCCTATGGATGAGCTGAATTGTGAACAGCTGTTTAAAAATTAAACACAATAGGCTATCTACGTAGGGACCTCGTTTAGGGCCTCATTAGCTTGAATATCCCTTTACATTTGATCCTCCACAATAGTCTGACATCTGTGTCTCGTCACTTATGTAGGTGTGTAGATGTATATGCTCTGTCTTAACTTCCAACTTTTAGCTAGTGACAGCAACTTTTGCCTAGCGGTATAGCTACTATTGAAGGCTCATACACAATTGGCACGCTTGCTGTAGCAGATGTCATCACCATTATTTGAATTGCCGAACATACAGAGGTAAATAATAAATGGCGCACATGCAGTCATATGATGCATTTATTTGTACTTACCGATGTTGAACATTTTTGAAATTAAAAAAATGCATGTGTAGTGCGTGCGGCATATAATGATTTGCACACCGTCAGATAGGTAGAAGGTCAAACTACATTTTGTAATAAACCCCGATTATTTATTTTGCTCGGTATCGGAGCTATAGGTTGAAAACCGATGTTGAACTTTATAACGGTGAACATACCGTCGGGTAGCTAGAAAGTTCAGCTATACTGTGCAACAAACCCCGCTTTTCTATCACGACCGGGAACGGATCAGTAGGACAAAAGCTGAAAAAATTCGATTTTCCACTTTTTTTGTGTTCATCGAAATACTTTTAAGTGTATATACCATATACGCAGACGAGCATGCTATGCATACTAACAGATAGACAAAGAGTCCAGCTACACCACGCAGCAAACCGTACTCTTCTGAAACGCCAGGTTACCGAGCAATAGGACGAACAAATATCGTGTGAGAGGAAAGGTCAATTGGCGCCCATTAATAGATTACCATACATGTAGATATGTTTACTGCTCTTTATGCTCGCACATACATAACACTAATCTCAATATGGCTATTTTGGAGATACATACATACATATGTATGTATAGTCTGACATCTGTGTCTCGTCATTTATGTAGGTGTGTAGATGTGTATGCTCTGTCTTAACTTCCAACTTTTAGCTAGTGACAGCAACTTTTGGCTAGTGATGTAGCTACTATTGAACGCTCATACACAATTGGCACGCTTGCTGTAGCAGATGTCAGCACCATTATTTGAATTGCCGAACATACATAGGTAAATAATAGATGGCGCGCATGCAGTCACATGATGCATTTTTTTGTACTTACCGATGTTGAACATTTTTGAAATTAAAAAAATGCATGTGTAGTGCGTGCGGCATATAATGATTTGCACACCGTCAGATAGGTAGAAGGTCAAACTACATTTTGTAATAAACCCCGATTATTTATTTTGCTCGGTATCGGAGCTATAGGTTGAAAACCGATGTTGAACTTTATAACGGTGAACATACCGTCGGGTAGCTAGAAAGTTCAGCTATACTGTGCAACAAACCCCGCTTTTCTATCACGACCGGGAACGGATCAGTAGGACAAAAGCTGAAAAAATTCGATTTTCCACTTTTTTTGTGTTCATCGAAATACTTTTAAGTGTATATACCATATACGCAGACGAGCATGCTATGCATACTAACAGATAGACAAAGAGTCCAGCTACACCACGCAGCAAACCGTACTCTTCTGAAACGCCAGGTTACCGAGCAATAGGACGAACAAACATCGTGTGAGAGGAAAGGTCAATTGGCGCCCATTAATAGATTACCATACATGTAGATATGTTTACTGCTCTTTATGCTCGCACATACATAACACTAATCTCAATATGGCGGTGAACATACCGTCGGGTAGCTAGAAAGTTCAGCTATACTGTGCAACAAACCCCGCTTTTCTATCACGACCGGGAACGGATCAGTGACAAAAGCTGAAAAAATTCGATTTTCCACTTTTTTGTGTTCATCGAAATACTTTTAAGTGTATATACTATATACGCAGACGAGCATGCTATGCATACTACCGGATAGACAAAGAGTCCAGCTACACTATGCAACAAACCGTACTCTTCTAAAACACCTGGTTACCGAGCAATAGGACGAACAACCATCGCGTGAGAGGAAAGGACAATAGGCGTCCATTAATAGATTACCATACATGTAGATATGTTTGCTGCTCTTTATGCTCGCATATACATAACTTTAATCTCAATATGGCTATTTTGGAGATACATACAGACATATTTATGTATAGTCTGACATCTGGGTCTCGTCATTTATGTAGGTAGTGACAGCAACTTTTGGCTAGTGATGTAGCTACTATTGAACGCTCATACACAATTGGCACGCTTGCTATAGCAGATGTCAGCACCATTATTTGAATTGACGAACATACATAGGTAAATAATAGATGGCGCGCATGCAGTCATATGATGCATTTTTTTGTACTTACCGATGTTGAACATTTTTGAAATTAAAAAATGCATGTGTAGTGCGTGCAGCATATAATGATTTGCATACCGTCAGATAGGTAAAAGGTGAAACTACATTTTGTAATAAGCCCCGATTATTTATTTTGCTCGGTATCGGAGCTATGGGTTGAAAACCGACGTTGAACTTCATATGATGCATTTTTTTGTACTTACCGATGTTGAACATTTTTGAACTTAAAAAAATGCATGTGCAGTGCGTGCATACCGTAAGATAGGTAGAAGGCCAAACTACATTTTGTAATAAACCTCGATTATTTATATTGCTCGGTATCGGAGCTATAGGTTGAAAACCGATGTTGAACTTTATAACGGTGAACATACCGTCGGGTAGCTAGAAAGTTCAGCTATACTGTGCAACAGACCCCGCTTTTTTATCACGTCCGGGAACGCATCAGTAGGACAAAATCTGAAAAAAATCGATTTTCCACTTTTTTGTGTTCATTGAAATATTTTTAAGTGTATATACCATATACGCGGACAAGCATGTTATGCATACTGCCGAATAGGCAAAAAGTCCAGCTACACTATGCAGCAAACCGTACTCTTCTGAAACACCTGGTTACCGAGCAATAGGACGAACAAACATCGTGTGAGAGGAAAGGTCAATTGGCGCCCATTAATAGATTACCATACATGTAGATATGTTTACTACTCTTTATGCTCGCACATACATAACACTAATCTCAATATGGCTATTTTGGAGATACATACATACATATGTATGTATAGTGTAGTGGCCTTAGTCATATATGTACATACATACAATATATCAAAATGCTATGTAAACAAAACAATGAAATGACATAATGACATAAACAAATCAGGCCAATAACTCTGCGCTGCTGCTATCACACAAGCAGAGCTAAGCAATTAAAGAAAGAGTCTTATTACACCACTCCAACGTCCACTTCAAATGCAATGTCAGCAAACATATGGAAATCGCGGAAATGAATTGTGACAAAAATTTAGTATAAATAGAATGTAAGAATTTGAATAAAATTAGTCAATGCTCAGAACTCTTTGTGTATTGACTCAATGAATTTCGGCCAGCTGAAATATGCAAGCCTATGGATGAGCTGAATTGTGAACAGCTGTTTAAAAATTAAACACAATAGGCTATCTACGTAGGGACCTCGTTTAGGGCCTCATTAGCTTGAATATCCCTTTACATTTGGTCCTCCACAATAGTCTGACATCTGTGTCTCGTCACTTATGTAGGTGTGTAGATGTATATGCTCTGTCTTAACTTCCAACTTTTAGCTAGTGACAGCAACTTTTGCCTAGCGGTATAGCTACTATTGAAGGCTCATACACAATTGGCACGCTTGCTGTAGCAGATGTCATCACCATTATTTGAATTGCCGAACATACAGAGGTAAATAATAAATGGCGCACATGCAGTCATATGATGCATTTATTTGTACTTACCGATGTTGAACATTTTTGAAATTAAAAAAAATGCATGTATAGTGCGTGCGGCATATAATGATTTGCACACCGTCAGATAGGTAGAAGGTCAAACTACATTTTGTAATAAACCTCGATTATTTATTTTGCTCGGTATCGGAGCTATAGGTTGAAAACCGATGTTGAACTTTATAACGGTGAACATACCGTCGGGTAGCTAGAAAGTTCAGCTATACTGTGCAACAAACCCCGCTTTTCTATCACGACCGGGAACGGATCAGTAGGACAAAAGCTGAAAAAATTCGATTTTCCACTTTTTTGTGTTCATCGAAATACTTTTAAGTGTATATACCATATACGCAGACAAGCATGCTATGCATACTATCGGATAGACAAAGAGTCCAGCTAAACTATGCAGCAAACCGTACTCTTCTGAAACACCAGGTTACCGAGCAATAGGACGAACAAACATCGTGTGAGAGGAAAGGTCAATTGGCGCCCATTAATAGATTACCATACATGTAGATATGTTTACTGCTCTTTATGCTCGCACATACATAACACTAATCTCAATATGGCTATTTTAGAGATACATACATACATATGTATGTATAGTCTGACATCTGTGTCTCGTCATTTATGTAGGTGTGTAGATGTGTATGCTCTGTCTTAACTTCCAACTTTTAGCTAGTGACAGCAACTTTTGGCTAGTGATGTAGCTACTATTGAACGCTCATACACAATTGGCACGCTTGCTGTAGCAGATGTCAGCACCATTATTTGAATTGCCGAACATACATAGGTAAATAATAGATGGCGCGCATGCAGTCACATGATGCATTTTTTTGTACTTACCGATGTTGAACATTTTTGAAATTAAAAAATGCATGTGTAGTGCGTGCAGCATATAATGATTTGTATACCGTCAGATAGGTAAAAGGCGAAACTACATTTTGTAATAAGCCCCGATTATTTATTTTGCTCGGTATCGGAGCTATAGGTTGAAAACCGATGTTGAACTTTATAACGGTGAACATACCGTCGGGTAGCTAGAAAGTTCAGCTATACTGTGCAACAAACCCCGCTATTCTATCACGACCGGGAACGGATCAGTGACAAAAGCTGAAAAAATTCGATTTTCCACTTTTTTGTGTTCATCGAAATACTTTTAAGTGTATATACCATATACGCAGACGAGCATGCTATGCATACTACCGGATAGACAAAGAGTCCAGCTACACTATGCAACAAACCGTACTCTTCTAAAACACCTGGTTACCGAGCAATAGGACGAACAAACATCGTGTGAGAGGAAAGGTCAATAAGCGTCCATTAATAGATTTCCATACATGTAGATATGTTTGCTGCTCTTTATGCTCGCTTATACATAACACTAATCTCAATATGGCTATTTTGGAGATACATACAGACATATTTATGTATAGTCTGACATCTGGGTCTCGTCATTTATGTAGGTGTGTAGATGTGTATGCTGTCTTAACTTCCAACTTTTAGCTAGTGACAGCAACTTTTGGCTAGTGATATAGCTACTATTGAACGCTCATACACAATTGGCACGCTTGCTATAGCAGATGTCAGCACCATTATTTGAATTGACGAACATACATAGGTAAATAATAGATGGCGCGCATGCAGTCATATGATGCATTTTTTTGTACTTACCGATGTTGAACATTTTTGAAATTAAAAAATGCATGTGTAGTGCGTGCAGCATATAATGATTTGCATACCGTCAGATAGATAGAAGGTCAAACTACATTTTGTAATAAGCCCCGATTATTTATTTTGCTCGGTATCGGAGCTATAGGTTGAAAACCGACGTTGAACTTCATATGATGCATTTTTTTGTACTTACCGATGTTGAACATTTTTGAACTTAAAAAAATGCAAGTGCAGTGCGTGCAGAATATAATGATTTGCATACCGTAAGATAGGTAGAAGGCCAAACTACATTTTGTAATAAACCCCGATTATTTATATTGCTCGGTATCGGAGCTACAGGTTGAAAACCGATGTTGAACTTTATAGCGGTGACCATACCGTCGGGTAGCTAGAAAGTTCAGCTATACTGTGTAACAAACCCCGCTTTTTTATCACGTCCAGGAACGGATCAGTAGGACAAAATCTGAAAAAATTCCATTTTCCACTTTTTTGGGTTCATTGAAATATTTTTAAGTGTATATACCATATACGCGGACAAGCATGTTATGCATACTGCCGAATAGGCAAAAAGTCCAGCTACACTATGCAGCAAACCGTACTCTTCTGAAACACCTGATTACCGAGCAATAGGACGAACAAACATCGTGTGAGAGGAAAGGTCAATTAATAATTATAACGGTGAACATACCGCCGGGTAGCTAGAAAGTTCAGCTATACTGTGCAACAAACCCCGCTTTTCTATCACGAGCGGAAACGGATCAGTGACAAAAGCTGAAAAAATTCGATTTTCCACTTTTTTGTGTTCATCGAAATACTTTTAAGTGTATATACCATATACGCAGACGAGCATGCTATGCATACTACCGAATAGACAAAGAGTCCAGCTACACTATGCAACAAACCGTATTCTTCTAAAACACCTGGTTACCGAGCAATAGGACGAACAAACATCGTGTGAGAGGAAAGGTCAATTGGCGCCCATTAATAGATTACCATACATGTAGATATGTTTGCTGCTCTGTATGCTCGCACATACATAACACTAATCTCAATATGGCTATTCTGGAGATACATACAGACATATTTATGTATAGTCTGACATCTGTGTCTCGTCACTTATGTAGGTGTGTAGATGTATATGCTCTGTCTTAACTCCCAACTTTTAGCTAGTGACAGCAACTTTTGCCTAGCGGTGTAGCTACTATTGAACGCTCATACACAATTGGCACGCTTGCTGTAGCAGATGTCAGCACCATTATTTGAATTGCCGAACATACATAGGTAAATAATAGATGGCGCGCATGCAGTCATATGATGCATTTATTTGTACTTACCGATGTTGAACATTTTTGAAATTAAAAAAATGCATGTGTAGTGCGTGCAGCATATAATGATTTGCATACCGTCAGATAGGTAAAAGGTGAAACTACATTTTGTAATAAGCCCCGATTATTTATTTTGCTCGGTATCGGAGCTATAGGTTGAAAACCGACGTTGAACTGCATATGATGCATTTTTTTGTACTTACCGATGTTGAACATTTTTGAACTTAAAAAAATGCATGTGCAGTGCGTGCAGAATATAATGATTTGCATACCGTAAGATAGGTAGAAGGCCAAACTACATTTTGTAATAAACCTCGATTATTTATATTGCTCGGTATCGGAGCTATAGGTTGAAAACCGATGTTGAACTTTATAACGGTGAACTTACCGTCGGGTAGCTAGAAAGTTCAGCTATACTGTGCAACAAACCCCGCTTTTCTATCACGACCGTGAACGGATCAGTGACAACAGCTGAAAAAATTCGATTTTCCACTTTTTTGTGTTCATCGAAATACTTTTAAGTGTATATACCATAAACGCAGACGGGCATGCTATGCATACTACCGGATAGACAAAGAGTCCAGCTACACTATGCAACAAACCGTACTCTTCTAAAACACCTGGTTACCGAGCAATAGGACGAACAAACATCGTGTGAGAGGAAAGGTCAATAGGCGTCCATTAATAGATTACCATACATGTAGATATGTTTGCTGCTCTTTATGCTCGCACATACATAACACTAATCTCAATATGGCTATTTTGGAGATACATACATACATATGTATGTATTGTGTAGTGGCCTTAGTCATATATTTACATACATACAATATATCAAAATGCTATGTAAACAAAACAATGAAATGACATAATGACTTAAACAAATCAGACCAATAACTCTGCGCTGCTGCTATCACACAAGCAGAGCTAAGCAATTAAAGAAAGAGTCTTATTACACCACTCCAACGTCCACTTCAAATGCAATGTCAGCAAACATATGGAAATCGCGGAAATGAATTGTGACAAAAATTTAGTATAAATAGAATGTAAGAATTTGAATAAAATTAGTCAATGATCAGAACTCTTTGTGTATTGACTCAATGAATTTCGGCCAGCTGAAATATGCAAGCCTATGGATGAGCTGAATTGTGAACAGCTGTTTAAAAATTAAACACAATAGGCTATCTACGTAGGGACCTCGTTTAGGGCCTCATTAGCTTGAATATCCCTTTACATTTGATCCTCCACAATAGTCTGTCATCTGTGTCTCGTCACTTATGTAGGTGTGTAGATGTATATGCTCTGTCTTAACTTCCAACTTTTAGCTAGTGACAGCAACTTTTGCCTAGCGGTATAGCTACTATTGAAGGCTCATACACAATTGGCACGCTTGCTGTAGCAGATGTCATCACCATTATTTGAATTGCCGAACATACAGAGGTAAATAATAAATGGCGCACATGCAGTCATATGATGCATTTATTTGTACTTACCGATGTTGAACATTTTTGAAATTAAAAAAATGCATGTGTAGTGCGTGTGGCATATAATGATTTGCACACCGTCAGATAGGTAGAAGGTCAAACTACATTTTGTAATAAACCCCGATTATTTATTTTGCTCGGTATCGGAGCTATAGGTTGAAAACCGATGTTGAACTTTATAACGGTGAACATACCGTCGGGTAGCTAGAAAGTTCAGCTATACTGTGCAACAAACCCCGCTTTTCTATCACGACCGGGAACGGATCAGTAGGACAAAAGCTGAAAAAATTCGATTTTCCACTTTTTTGTGTTCATCGAAATACTTTTAAGTGTATATACCATATACGCAGACAAGCATGCTATGCATACTACCGGATAGACAAAGAGTCCAGCTACACTACGCAGCAAACCGTACTCTTCTGAAACACCTGGTTACCGAGCAATAGGACGAACAAACATCGTGTGAGAGGAAAGGTCAATTGGCGCCCATTAATAGATTACCATACATGTAGATATGTTTACTGCTCTTTATGCTCGCACATACATAACACTAATCTCAATATGGCTATTTTGGAGATACATACATACATATGTATGTATAGTCTGACATCTGTGTCTCGTCATTTATGTAGGTGTGTAGATGTGTATGCTCTGTCTTAACTTCCAACTTTTAGCTAGTGACAGCAACTTTTGGCTAGTGATGTAGCTACTATTGAACGCTCATATACAATTGGCACGCTTGCTGTAGCAGATGTCAGCACCATTATTTGAATTGCCGAACATACACAGGTAAATAATAGATGGCGCGCATGCAGTCATATGATGCATTTTTTTGTACTTACCGATGTTGAACATTTTTGAAATTAAAAAATGCATGTGTATTTCGTGCAGCATATAATGATTTGCATACCGTCAGATAGGTAAAAGGCGAAACTACATTTTGTAATAAGCCCCGATTATTTATTTTGCTCGGTATCGGAGCTATAGGTTGAAAACCGATGTTGAACTTTATAACGGTGAACATACCGTCGGGTAGCTAGAAAGTTCAGCTATACTGTGCAACAAACCCCGCTTTTCTATCACGACCGGGAACGGATCAGTGACAAAAGCTGAAAAAATTCGATTTTCCACTTTTTTGTGTTCATCGAAATACTTTTAAGTGTATATACCATATACGCAGACGAGCATGCTATGCATACTACCGGATAGACAAAGAGTCCAGCTACACTATGCAACAAACCGTACTCTTCTAAAACACCTGGTTACCGAGCAATAGGACGAACAAACATCGTGTGAGAGGAAAGGTCAATAGGCGTCCATTAATAGATTACCATACATGTAGATATGTTTGCTGCTCTTTATGCTCGCACATACATAACACTAATCTCAATATGGCTATTTTGGAGATACATACATACATATGTATGTATTGTGTAGTGGTCTTAGTCATATATTTACATACATACAATATATCAAAATGCTATGTAAACAAAACAATGAGATGACATAATGACATAAACAAATCAGACCAATAACTCTGCGCTGCTGCTATCACACAAGCAGAGCTAAGCAATTAAAGAAAGAGTCTTATTACACCACTCCAACGTCCACTTCAAATGCAATGTCAGCAAACATATGGAAATCGCGGAAATGAATTGTGACAAAAATTTAGTATAAATAGAATGTAAGAATTTGAATAAAATTAGTCAATGCTCAGAACTCTTTGTGTATTGACTCAATGAATTTCGGCCAGCTGAAATATGCAAGCCTATGGATGAGCTGAATTGTGAACAGCTGTTTAAAAATTAAACACAATAGGCTATCTACGTAGGGACCTCGTTTAGGGCCTCATTAGCTTGAATATCCCTTTACATTTGATCCTCCACAATAGTCTGACATCTGTGTCTCGTCACTTATGTAGGTGTGTAGATGTATATGCTCTGTCTTAACTTCCAACTTTTAGCTAGTGACAGCAACTTTTGCCTAGCGGTATAGCTACTATTGAAGGCTCATACACAATTGGCACGCTTGCTGTAGCAGATGTCATCACCATTATTTGAATTGCCGAACATACAGAGGTAAATAATAAATGGCGCACATGCAGTCATATGATGCATTTATTTGTACTTACCGATGTTGAACATTTTTGAAATTAAAAAAATGCATGTGTAGTGCGTGTGGCATATAATGATTTGCACACCGTCAGATAGGTAGAAGGTCAAACTACATTTTGTAATAAACCCCGATTATTTATTTTGCTCGGTATCGGAGCTATAGGTTGAAAACCGATGTTGAACTTTATAACGGTGAACATACCGTCGGGTAGCTAGAAAGTTCAGCTATACTGTGCAACAAACCCCGCTATTCTATCACGACCGGGAACGGATCAGTGACAAAAGCTGAAAAAATTCGATTTTCCACTTTTTCGTGTTCATTGAAATATTTTTAACTGTATATACCATATACGCGGACAAGCATGTTATGCACACTGCCGAATAGGCAAAAAGTCCAGCTACACTATGCAGCAAACCGTACTCTTCTAAAACACCTGGTTACCGAGCAATAGGACGAACAATCATCGTGTGAGAGGAAAGGTCAATTGGCGCCCATTAATAGATTACCATACATGTAGATATGTTTACTGCTCTTTATGCTCGCACATACATAACACTAATCTCAATATGGCTATTTTGGAGATACATACATACATATGTATGTATAGTCTGACATCTGTGTCTCGTCATTTATGTAGGTGTGTAGATGTGTATGCTCTGTCTTAACTTCCAACTTTTAGCTAGTGACAGCAACTTTTGGCTAGTGATGTAGCTACTATTGAACGCTCATACACAATTGGCACGCTTGCTGTAGCAGATGTCAGCACCATTATTTGAATTGCCGAACATACACAGGTAAATAATAGATGGCGCGCATGCAGTCATATGATGCATTTTTTTGTACTTACCGATGTTGAACATTTTTGAAATTAAAAAATGCATGTGTAGTGCGTGCAGCATATAATGATTTGCATACCGTCAGATAGGTAAAAGGCGAAACTACATTTTGTAATAAGCCCCGATTATTTATTTTGCTCGGTATCGGAGCTATAGGTTGAAAACCGATGTTGAACTTTATAACGGTGAACATACCGTCGGGTAGCTAGATAGTTCAGCTATACTGTGCAACAAACCCCGCTTTTCTATCACGACCGGGAACGGATCAGTGACAAAAGCTGAAAAAATTCGATTTTCCACTTTTTTGTGTTCATCGAAATACTTTTAAGTGTATATACCATATACGCAGACGAGCATGCTATGCATACTACCGGATAGACAAAGAGTCCAGCTACACTATGCAACAAACCGTACTCTTCTAAAACACCTGGTTACCGAGCAATAGGACGAACAAACATCGTGTGAGAGGAAAGGTCAATAGGCGTCCATTAATAGATTACCATACATGTAGATATGTTTGCTGCTCTTTATGCTCGCACATACATAACACTAATCTCAATATGGCTATTTTGGAGATACATACATACATATGTATGTATTGTGTAGTGGTCTTAGTCATATATTTACATACATACAATATATCAAAATGCTATGTAAACAAAACAATGAAATGACATAATGACATAAACAAATCAGACCAATAACTCTGCGCTGCTGCTATCACACAAGCAGAGCTAAGCAATTAAAGAAAGAGTCTTATTACACCACTCCAACGTCCACTTCAAATGCAATGTCAGCAAACATATGGAAATCGCGGAAATGAATTGTGACAAAAATTTAGTATAAATAGAATGTAAGAATTTGAATAAAATTAGTCAATGATCAGAACTCTTTGTGTATTGACTCAATGAATTTCGGCCAGCTGAAATATGCAAGTCTATGGATGAGCTGAATTGTGAACAGCTGTTTAAAAATTAAACACAATAGGCTATCTACGTAGGGACCTCGTTTAGGGCCTCATTAGCTTGAATATCCCTTTACATTTGATCCTCCACAATAGTCTGTCATCTGTGTCTCGTCACTTATGTAGGTGTGTAGATGTATATGCTCTGTCTTAACTTCCAACTTTTAGCTAGTGACAGCAACTTTTGCCTAGCGGTATAGCTACTATTGAAGGCTCATACACAATTGGCACGCTTGCTGTAGCAGATGTCATCACCATTATTTGAATTGCCGAACTTACAGAGGTAAATAATAAATGGCGCACATGCAGTCATATGATGCATTTATTTGTACTTACCGATGTTGAACATTTTTGAAATTAAAAAAATGCATGTGTAGTGCGTGTGGCATATAATGATTTGCACACCGTCAGATAGGTAGAAGGTCAAACTACATTTTGTAATAAACCCCGATTATTTATTTTGCTCGGTATCGGAGCTATAGGTTGAAAACCGATGTTGAACTTTATAACGGTGAACATACCGTCGGGTAGCTAGAAAGTTCAGCTATACTGTGCAACAAACCCCGCTATTCTATCACGACCGGGAACGGATCAGTGACAAAAGCTGAAAAAATTCGATTTTCCACTTTTTTGTGTTCATCGAAATACTTTTAAGTGTATATACCATATACGCAGACGAGCATGCTATGCATACTACCGGATAGACAAAGAGTCCAGCTACACTATGCAACAAACCGTACTCTTCTAAAACTCCTGGTTACCGAGCAATAGGACGAACAAACATCGTGTTAGAGGAAAGGTCAATAAGCGTCCATTAATAGATTACCATACATGTAGATATGTTTGCTGCTCTTTATGCTCGCACATACATAACACTAATCTCAATATGGCTATTTTGGAGATACATACATACATATGTATGTATTGTGTAGTGGTCTTAGTCATATATTTACATACATACAATATATCAAAATGCTATGTAAACAAAACAATGAAATGACATAATGACATAAACAAATCAGGCCAATAACTCTGCGCTGCTGCTATCACACAAGCAGAGCTAAGCAATTAAAGAAAGAGTCTTATTACACCACTCCAACGTCCACTTCAAATGCAATGTCAGCAAACATATGGAAATCGCGGAAATGAATTGTGACAAAAATTTAGTATAAATAGAATGTAAGAATTTGAATAAAATTTGTCAATGATCAGAACTCTTTGTGTATTGACTCAATGAATTTCGGCCAGCTGAAATATGCAAGCCTATGGATGAGCTGAATTGTGTACAGCTGTTTAAAAATTAAACACAATAGGCTATCTACGTAGGGACCTCGTTTAGGGCCTCATTAGCTTGAATATCCCTTTACATTTGATCCTCCACAATAGTCTGACATCTGTGTCTCGTCACTTATGTAGGTGTGTAGATGTATATGCTCTGTCTTAACTTCCAACTTTTAGCTAGTGACAGCAACTTTTGCCTAGCGGTATAGCTACTATTGAAGGCTCATACACAATTGGCACGCTTGCTGTAGCAGATGTCATCACCATTATTTGAATTGCCGAACATACAGAGGTAAATAATAAATGGCGCACATGCAGTCATATGATGCATTTATTTGTACTTACCGATGTTGAACATTTTTGAAATTAAAAAAATGCATGTGTAGTGCGTGCGGCATATAATGATTTGCACACCGCCAGATAGGAAGAAGGTCAAACTACATTTTGTAATAAACCCCGATTATTTATTTTGCTCGGTATCGGAGCTATAGGTTGAAAACCGATGTTAAACTTTATAACGGTGAACATACCGTCGGGTAGCTAGAAAGTTCAGCTATACTGTGCAACAAACCCCGCTTTTCTATCACGACCGGGAACGGATCAGTAGGACAAAAGCTGAAAAAATTCGATTTTCCACTTTTTTGTGTTCATCGAAATACTTTTAAGTGTATATACCATATACGCAGACAAGCATGCTATGCATACTACCGGATAGACAAAGAGTCCAGCTACACTACGCAGCACACCGTACTCTTCTGAAACACCTGGTTACCGAGCAATAGGACGAACAAACATCGTGTGAGAGGAAAGGTCAATTGGCGCCCATTAATAGATTACCATACATGTAGATATGTTTACTGCTCTTTATGCTCGCACATACATAACACTAATCTCAATATGGCTATTTTGGAGATACAAACATACATATGTATGTATAGTCTGACATCTGTGTCTCGTCATTTATGTAGGTGTGTAGATGTGTATGCTCTGTCTTAACTTCCAACTTTTAACTAGTGACAGCAACTTTTGGCTAGTGATGTAGCTACTATTGAACGCTCATACACAATTGGCACGCTTGCTGTAGCAGATGTCAGCACCATTATTTGAATTGCCGAACATACACAGGTAAATAATAGATGGCGCGCATGCAGTTATATGATGCATTTTTTTGTACTTACCGATGTTGAACATTTTTGAAATTAAAAAATGCATGTGTAGTGCGTGCAGCATATAATGATTTGCATACCGTCAGATAGGTAAAAGGCGAAACTACATTTTGTAATAAGCCCCGATTATTTATTTTGCTCGGTATCGGAGCTATAGGTTGAAAACCGATGTTGAACTTTATAACGGTGAACATATTGTCGGGTAGCTAGAAAGTTCAGCTATACTGTGCAACAAACCCCGCTTTTCTATCACGACCGGGAACAAATCAGTGACAAAAGCTGAAAAAATTCGATCTTCCACTTTTTTGTGTTCATCGAAATACTTTTAAGTGTATATACCATATACGCAGACGAGCATGCTATGCATACTACCGGATAGACAAAGAGTCCAGCTACACTATGCAACAAACCGTACTCTTCTAAAGCACCTGGTTACCGAGCAATAGGACGAACAAACATCGTGTGAGAGGACAGGTCAATAGGCGCCCATTAATAGATTACCATACATGTAGATATGTTTGCTGCTCTTTATGCTCGCACATACATAACACTAATCTCAATATGGCTATTTTGGAGATACATACAGACATATTTATGTATAGTCTGACATCTGGGTTTCGTCATTTATGTAGGTGTGTAGATGTGTATGCTGTCTTAACTTCCAACTTTTAGCTAGTGACAGCAACTTTTGGCTAGTGATGTAGCTACTATTGAACGCTCATACACAATTGGCACGCTTGCTATAGCAGATGTCAGCACCATTATTTGAATTGACGAACATACATAGGTAAATAATAGATGGCGCGCATGCAGTCATATGATGCATTATTTTGTACTTACCGATGTTGAACATTTTTGAACTTAAAAAAATGCATGTGCAGTGCGTGCGGCATATAATGATTTGCATACTGTCAGATAGGTAGAAGGTCAAGCTACATTTTGTAATAAACCCCGATTATTTATTTTGCTCGGTATCGGAGCTATAGGTTGAAAACCGACGTTGAACTTCATATGATGCATTTTTTTGTACTTACCGATGTTGAACATTTTTGAACTTAAAAAAATGCATGTGCAGTGCGTGCAGAATATAATGATTTGCATACCGTAAGATAGGTAGAAGGCCAAACTACATTTTGTAATAAACCCCGATTATTTATATTGCTCGGTATCGGAGCTATAGGTTGAAAACCGATGTTGAACTTTATAACGGTGAACATACCGTCGGGTAGCTAGAAAGTTCAGCTATACTGTGCAACAAACCACGCTTTTTTATCACGTCCGGGAACGGATCAGTAGGACAAAAACTGAAAAAATTCGATTTTCCACTTTTTTGTGCTTATCGAAATATTTTTAAGTGTATATACCATATACGCGGACAAGCATGTTATGCATACTGCCGAATAGGCAAAAAGTCCAGATACACTATGCAGCAAACCGTACTCTTCTGAAACACCTGGTTACCGAGCAATAGGACGAACAAACATCGTGTGAGAGGAAAGGTCAATTGGCGCCCATTAATAGATTACCATACATGTAGATATGTTTACTGCTCTTTATGCTCGCATATACATAACACTAATCTCAATATGGCTATTTTGGAGATACATACATACATATGTATGTATAGTCTGACATCGGTGTCTCGTCACTTATGTAGGTGTGTAGATGTATATGCTCTGTCTTAACTTCCAACTTTTAGCTAGTGACAGCAACTTTTGGCTAGTGATGTAGCTACTATTGAACGCTCATACACAATTGGCACGCTTGCTGTAGCAGATGTCAGCACCATTATTTGAATTGCCGAACATACACAGGTAAATAATAGATGGCGCGCATGCAGTCATATGATGCATTTTTTTGTACTTACCGATGTTGAACATTTTTGAAATTAAAAAATGCATGTGTAGTGCGTGCAGCATATAATGATTTGCATACCGTCAGATAGGTAAAAGGCGAAACTACATTTTGTAATAAGCCCCGATTATTTATTTTGCTCGGTATCGGAGCTATAGGTTGAAAACCGATGTTGAACTTTATAACGGTGAACATACCGTCGGGTAGCTAGATAGTTCAGCTATACTGTGCAACAAACCCCGCTTTTCTATCACGACCGGGAACGGATCAGTGACAAAAGCTGAAAAAATTCGATTTTCCACTTTTTTGTGTTCATCGAAATACTTTTAAGTGTATATACCATATACGCAGACGAGCATGCTATGCATACTACCGGATAGACAAAGAGTCCAGCTACACTATGCAACAAACCGTACTCTTCTAAAACACCTGGTTACCGAGCAATAGGACGAACAAACATCGTGTGAGAGGAAAGGTCAATAGGCGTCCATTAATAGATTACCATACATGTAGATATGTTTGCTGCTCTTTATGCTCGCACATACATAACACTAATCTCAATATGGCTATTTTGGAGATACATACATACATATGTATGTATTGTGTAGTGGTCTTAGTCATATATTTACATACATACAATATATCAAAATGCTATGTAAACAAAACAATGAAATGACATAATGACATAAACAAATCAGACCAATAACTCTGCGCTGCTGCTATCACACAAGCAGAGCTAAGCAATTAAAGAAAGAGTCTTATTACACCACTCCAACGTCCACTTCAAATGCAATGTCAGCAAACATATGGAAATCGCGGAAATGAATTGTGACAAAAATTTAGTATAAATAGAATGTAAGAATTTGAATAAAATTAGTCAATGATCAGAACTCTTTGTGTATTGACTCAATGAATTTCGGCCAGCTGAAATATGCAAGCCTATGGATGAGCTGAATTGTGAACAGCTGTTTAAAAATTAAACACAATAGGCTATCTACGTAGGGACCTCGTTTAGGGCCTCATTAGCTTGAATATCCCTTTACATTTGATCCTCCACAATAGTCTGACATCTGTGTCTCGTCACTTATGTAGGTGTGTAGATGTATATGCTCTGTCTTAACTTCCAACTTTTAGCTAGTGACAGCAACTTTTGCCTAGCGGTATAGCTACTATTGAAGGCTCATACACAATTGGCACGCTTGCTGTAGCAGATGTCATCACCATTATTTGAATTGCCGAACTTACAGAGGTAAATAATAAATGGCGCACATGCAGTCATATGATGCATTTATTTGTACTTACCGATGTTGAACATTTTTGAAATTAAAAAAATGCATGTGTAGTGCGTGTGGCATATAATGATTTGCACACCGTCAGATAGGTAGAAGGTCAAACTACATTTTGTAATAAACCCCGATTATTTATTTTGCTCGGTATCGGAGCTATAGGTTGAAAACCGATGTTGAACTTTATAACGGTGAACATACCGTCGGGTAGCTAGAAAGTTCAGCTATACTGTGCAACAAACCCCGCTTTTCTATCACGACCGGGAACGGATCAGTAGGACAAAAGCTGAAAAAATTCGATTTTCCACTTTTTTGTGTTCATCGAAATACTTTTAAGTGTGTATACCATATACGCAGACAAGCATGCTATGCATACTACCGGATAGACAAAGAGTCCAGCTACACTACGCAGCAAACCGTACTCTTCTGAAACACCAGGTTACCGAGCAATAGGACGAACAAACATCGTGTGAGAGGAAAGGTCAATTGGCGCCCATTAATAGATTATCATACATGTAGATATGTTTACTGCTCTTTATGCTCGCACATACATAACACTAATCTCAATATGGCTATTTTGGAGATACATACATACATATGTATGTATAGTCTGACATCTGTGTCTCGTCATTTATGTAGGTGTGTAGATGTGTATGCTCTGTCTTAACTTCCAACTTTTAGCTAGTGACAGCAACTTTTGGCTAGTGATGTAGCTACTATTGAACGCTCATACACAATTGGCACGCTTGCTGTAGCAGATGTCAGCACCATTATTTGAATTGCCGAACATACACAGGTAAATAATAGATGGCGCGCATGCAGTCATATGAAGCATTTTTTTGTACTTACCGACGTTGAACATTTTTGAAATTAAAAAATGCATGTGTAGTGCGTGCAGCATATAATGATTTGCATACAGTCAGATAGGTAAAAGGCGAAACTACATTTTGTAATAAGCCCCGATTATTTATTTTGCTCGGTATCGGAGCTATAGGTTGAAAACCGATGTTGAACTTTATAACGGTGAACATACCGTCGGGTAGCTAGAAAGTTCAGCTATACTGTGCAACAAACCCCGCTTTTCTATCACGACCGGGAACGGATCAGTGACAAAAGCTGAAAAAATTCGATTTTCCACTTTTTTGTGTTCATCGAAATACTTTTAAGTGTATATACCATATACGCAGACGAGCATGCTATGCATACTACCGGATAGACAAAGAGTCCAGCTACACTATGCAACAAACCGTACTCTTCTAAAACTCCTGGTTACCGAGCAATAGGACGAACAAACATCGTGTTAGAGGAGGTCAATAAGCGTCCATTAATAGATTACCATACATGTAGATATGTTTGCTGCTCTTTATGCTCGCACATACATAACACTAATCTCAATATGGCTATTTTGGAGATACATACATACATATGTATGTATTGTGTAGTGGTCTTAGTCATATATTTACATACATACAATATATCAAAATGCTATGTAAACAAAACAATGAAATGACATAATGACATAAACAAATCAGGCCAATAACTCTGCGCTGCTGCTATCACACAAGCAGAGCTAAGCAATTAAAGAAAGAGTCTTATTACACCACTCCAACGTCCACTTCAAATGCAATGTCAGCAAACATATGGAAATCGCGGAAATGAATTGTGACAAAAATTTAGTATAAATAGAATGTAAGAATTTGAATAAAATTTGTCAATGATCAGAACTCTTTGTGTATTGACTCAATGAATTTCGGCCAGCTGAAATATGCAAGCCTATGGATGAGCTGAATTGTGTACAGCTGTTTAAAAATTAAACACAATAGGCTATCTACGTAGGGACCTCGTTTAGGGCCTCATTAGCTTGAATATCCCTTTACATTTGATCCTCCACAATAGTCTGACATCTGTGTCTCGTCACTTATGTAGGTGTGTAGATGTATATGCTCTGTCTTAACTTCCAACTTTTAGCTAGTGACAGCAACTTTTGCCTAGCGGTATAGCTACTATTGAAGGCTCATACACAATTGGCACGCTTGCTGTAGCAGATGTCATCACCATTATTTGAATTGCCGAACATACAGAGGTAAATAATAAATGGCGCACATGCAGTCATATGATGCATTTATTTGTACTTACCGATGTTGAACATTTTTGAAATTAAAAAAATGCATGTGTAGTGCGTGCGGCATATAATGATTTGCACACCGTCAGATAGGAAGAAGGTCAAACTACATTTTGTAATAAACCCCGATTATTTATTTTGCTCGGTATCGGAGCTATAGGTTGAAAACCGATGTTAAACTTTATAACGGTGAACATACCGTCGGGTAGCTAGAAAGTTCAGCTATACTGTGCAACAAACCCCGCTTTTCTATCACGACCGGGAACGGATCAGTAGGACAAAAGCTGAAAAAATTCGATTTTCCACTTTTTTGTGTTCATCGAAATACTTTTAAGTGTATATACCATATACGCAGACAAGCATGCTATGCATACTACCGGATAGACAAAGAGTCCAGCTACACTACGCAGCACACCGTACTCTTCTGAAACACCTGGTTACCGAGCAATAGGACGAACAAACATCGTGTGAGAGGAAAGGTCAATTGGCGCCCATTAATAGATTACCATACATGTAGATATGTTTACTGCTCTTTATGCTCGCACATACATAACACTAATCTCAATATGGCTATTTTGGAGATACAAACATACATATGTATGTATAGTCTGACATCTGTGTCTCGTCATTTATGTAGGTGTGTAGATGTGTATGCTCTGTCTTAACTTCCAACTTTTAACTAGTGACAGCAACTTTTGGCTAGTGATGTAGCTACTATTGAACGCTCATACACAATTGGCACGCTTGCTGTAGCAGATGTCAGCACCATTATTTGAATTGCCGAACATACACAGGTAAATAATAGATGGCGCGCATGCAGTTATATGATGCATTTTTTTGTACTTACCGATGTTGAACATTTTTGAAATTAAAAAATGCATGTGTAGTGCGTGCAGCATATAATGATTTGCATACCGTCAGATAGGTAAAAGGCGAAACTACATTTTGTAATAAGCCCCGATTATTTATTTTGCTCGGTATCGGAGCTATAGGTTGAAAACCGATGTTGAACTTTATAACGGTGAACATATTGTCGGGTAGCTAGAAAGTTCAGCTATACTGTGCAACAAACCCCGCTTTTCTATCACGACCGGGAACAAATCAGTGACAAAAGCTGAAAAAATTCGATTTTCCACTTTTTTGTGTTCATCGAAATACTTTTAAGTGTATATACCATATACGCAGACGAGCATGCTATGCATACTACCGGATAGACAAAGAGTCCAGCTACACTATGCAACAAACCGTACTCTTCTAAAGCACCTGGTTACCGAGCAATAGGACGAACAAACATCGTGTGAGAGGACAGGTCAATAGGCGCCCATTAATAGATTACCATACATGTAGATATGTTTGCTGCTCTTTATGCTCGCACATACATAACACTAATCTCAATATGGCTATTTTGGAGATACATACAGACATATTTATGTATAGTCTGACATCTGGGTTTCGTCATTTATGTAGGTGTGTAGATGTGTATGCTGTCTTAACTTCCAACTTTTAGCTAGTGACAGCAACTTTTGGCTAGTGATGTAGCTACTATTGAACGCTCATACACAATTGGCACGCTTGCTATAGCAGATGTCAGCACCATTATTTGAATTGACGAACATACATAGGTAAATAATAGATGGCGCGCATGCAGTCATATGATGCATTATTTTGTACTTACCGATGTTGAACATTTTTGAACTTAAAAAAATGCATGTGCAGTGCGTGCGGCATATAATGATTTGCATACCGTCAGATAGGTAGAAGGTCAAGCTACATTTTGTAATAAACCCCGATTATTTATTTTGCTCGGTATCGGAGCTATAGGTTGAAAACCGACGTTGAACTTCATATGATGCATTTTTTTGTACTTACCGATGTTGAACATTTTTGAACTTAAAAAAATCCATGTGCAGTGCGTGCAGAATATAATGATTTGCATACCGTAAGATAGGTAGAAGGCCAAACTACATTTTGTAATAAACCCCGATTATTTATATTGCTCGGTATCGGAGCTATAGGTTGAAAACCGATGTTGAACTTTATAACGGTGAACATACCGTCGGGTAGCTAGAAAGTTCAGCTATACTGTGCAACAAACCACGCTTTTTTATCACGTCCGGGAACGGATCAGTAGGACAAAAACTGAAAAAATTCGATTTTCCACTTTTTTGTGCTTATCGAAATATTTTTAAGTGTATATACCATATACGCGGACAAGCATGTTATGCATACTGCCGAATAGGCAAAAAGTCCAGATACACTATGCAGCAAACCGTACTCTTCTGAAACACCTGGTTACCGAGCAATAGGACGAACAAACATCGTGTGAGAGGAAAGGTCAATTGGCGCCCATTAATAGATTACCATACATGTAGATATGTTTACTGCTCTTTATGCTCGCATATACATAACACTAATCTCAATATGGCTATTTTGGAGATACATACATACATATGTATGTATAGTCTGACATCGGTGTCTCGTCACTTATGTAGGTGTGTAGATGTATATGCTCTGTCTTAACTCCCAACTTTTAGCTAGTGACAGCAACTTTTGCCTAGCTGTGTAGCTACTATTGAACGCTCATACACAATTGGCACGCTTGCTGTAGCAGATGTCAGCACCATTATTTGAATTGCCGAACATACATAGGTAAATAATATCACGACCGGGAACGGATCAGTGACAAAAGCTGAAAAAATTCGATTTTCCACTTTTTTGTGTTCATCGAAATACTTTTAAGTGTATATACCATATACGCAGACGAGCATGCTATGCATACTACCGGATAGACAAAGAGTCCAGCTACACTATGCAACAAACCGTACTCTTCTAAAACTCCTGGTTACCGAGCAATAGGACGAACAAACATCGTGTTAGAGGAGGTCAATAAGCGTCCATTAATAGATTACCATACATGTAGATATGTTTGCTGCTCTTTATGCTCGCACATACATAACACTAATCTCAATATGGCTATTTTGGAGATACATACATACATATGTATGTATTGTGTAGTGGTCTTAGTCATATATTTACATACATACAATATATCAAAATGCTATTTAAACAAAACAATGAAATGACATAATGACATGAACAAATCAGGCCAATAACTCTGCGCTGCTGCTATCACACAAGCAGAGCTAAGCAATTAAAGAAAGAGTCTTATTACACCACTCCAACGTCCACTTCAAATGCAATGTCAGCAAACATATGGAAATCGCGGAAATGAATTGTGACAAAAATTTAGTATAAATAGAATGTAAGAATTTGAATAAAATTTGTCAATGATCAGAACTCTTTGTGTATTGACTCAATGAATTTCGGCCAGCTGAAATATGCAAGCCTATGGATGAGCTGAATTGTGTACAGCTGTTTAAAAATTAAACACAATAGGCTATCTACGTAGGGACCTCGTTTAGGGCCTCATTAGCTTGAATATCCCTTTACATTTGATCCTCCACAATAGTCTGACATCTGTGTCTCGTCACTTATGTAGGTGTGTAGATGTATATGCTCTGTCTTAACTTCCAACTTTTAGCTAGTGACAGCAACTTTTGCCTAGCGGTATAGCTACTATTGAAGGCTCATACACAATTGGCACGCTTGCTGTAGCAGATGTCATCACCATTATTTGAATTGCCGAACATACAGAGGTAAATAATAAATGGCGCACATGCAGTCATATGATGCATTTATTTGTACTTACCGATGTTGAACATTTTTGAAATTAAAAAAATGCATGTGTAGTGCGTGCGGCATATAATGATTTGCACACCGTCAGATAGGAAGAAGGTCAAACTACATTTTGTAATAAACCCCGATTATTTATTTTGCTCGGTATCGGAGCTATAGGTTGAAAACCGATGTTAAACTTTATAACGGTGAACATACCGTCGGGTAGCTAGAAAGTTCAGCTATACTGTGCAACAAACCCCGCTTTTCTATCACGACCGGGAACGGATCAGTAGGACAAAAGCTGAAAAAATTCGATTTTCCACTTTTTTGTGTTCATCGAAATACTTTTAAGTGTATATACCATATACGCAGACAAGCATGCTATGCATACTACCGGATAGACAAAGAGTCCAGCTACACTACGCAGCACACCGTACTCTTCTGAAACACCTGGTTACCGAGCAATAGGACGAACAAACATCGTGTGAGAGGAAAGGTCAATTGGCGCCCATTAATAGATTACCATACATGTAGATATGTTTACTGCTCTTTATGCTCGCACATACATAACACTAATCTCAATATGGCTATTTTGGAGATACAAACATACATATGTATGTATAGTCTGACATCTGTGTCTCGTCATTTATGTAGGTGTGTAGATGTGTATGCTCTGTCTTAACTTCCAACTTTTAACTAGTGACAGCAACTTTTGGCTAGTGATGTAGCTACTATTGAACGCTCATACACAATTGGCACGCTTGCTGTAGCAGATGTCAGCACCATTATTTGAATTGCCGAACATACACAGGTAAATAATAGATGGCGCGCATGCAGTTATATGATGCATTTTTTTGTACTTACCGATGTTGAACATTTTTGAAATTAAAAAATGCATGTGTAGTGCGTGCAGCATATAATGATTTGCATACCGTCAGATAGGTAAAAGGCGAAACTACATTTTGTAATAAGCCCCGATTATTTATTTTGCTCGGTATCGGAGCTATAGGTTGAAAACCGATGTTGAATTTTATAACGGTGAACATATTGTCGGGTAGCTAGAAAGTTCAGCTATACTGTGCAACAAACCCCGCTTTTCTATCACGACCGGGAACAAATCAGTGACAAAAGCTGAAAAAATTCGATTTTCCACTTTTTTGTGTTCATCGAAATACTTTTAAGTGTATATACCATATACGCAGACGAGCATGCTATGCATACTACCGGATAGACAAAGAGTCCAGCTACACTATGCAACAAACCGTACTCTTCTAAAGCACCTGGTTACCGAGCAATAGGACGAACAAACATCGTGTGAGAGGACAGGTCAATAGGCGCCCATTAATAGATTACCATACATGTAGATATGTTTGCTGCTCTTTATGCTCGCACATACATAACACTAATCTCAATATGGCTATTTTGGAGATACATACAGACATATTTATGTATAGTCTGACATCTGGGTTTCGTCATTTATGTAGGTGTGTAGATGTGTATGCTGTCTTAACTTCCAACTTTTAGCTAGTGACAGCAACTTTTGGCTAGTGATGTAGCTACTATTGAACGCTCATACACAATTGGCACGCTTGCTATAGCAGATGTCAGCACCATTATTTGAATTGACGAACATACATAGGTAAATAATAGATGGCGCGCATGCAGTCATATGATGCATTATTTTGTACTTACCGATGTTGAACATTTTTGAACTTAAAAAAATGCATGTGCAGTGCGTGCGGCATATAATGATTTGCATACCGTCAGATAGGTAGAAGGACAAGCTACATTTTGTAATAAACCCCGATTATTTATTTTGCTCGGTATCGGAGCTATAGGTTGAAAACCGACGTTGAACTTCATATGATGCATTTTTTTGTACTTACCGATGTTGAACATTTTTGAACTTAAAAAAATCCATGTGCAGTGCGTGCAGAATATAATGATTTGCATACCGTAAGATAGGTAGAAGGCCAAACTACATTTTGTAATAAACCCCGATTATTTATATTGCTCGGTATCGGAGCTATAGGTTGAAAACCGATGTTGAACTTTATAACGGTGAACATACCGTCGGGTAGCTAGAAAGTTCAGCTATACTGTGCAACAAACCCCGCTTTTCTATCACGACCGGGAACGGATCAGTGACAAAAGCTGAAAAAATTCGATTTTCCACTTTTTTGTGTTCATCGAAACACTTTTAAGTGTATATACCACATACGCAGACGAGCATGCTATGCATACTACCGGATAGACAAAGAGTCCAGCTACTCTATGCAACAAACCGTACTCTTCTAAAACACCTGGTTACCGAGCAATAGGACGAACAAACATCGTGTTAGAGGAAAGGTCAATAGGCGTCCATTAATAGATTACCATACATGTAGATATGTTTGCTGCTCTTTATGCTCGCACATACATAACACTAATCTCAATATGGCTATTTTGGAGATACATACATACATATGTATGTATTGTGTAGTGGTCTTAGTCATATATTTACATACATACAATATATCAAAATGCTATGTAAACAAAACAATGAAATGACATAATGACATAAACAAATCAGGCCGATAACTCTGCGCTGCTGCTATCACACAAGCAGAGCTAAGCTATTAAAGAAAGAGTCTTATTACACCACTCCAACGTCCACTTCAAATGCAATGTCAGCAAACATATGGAAATCGCGGAAATGAATTGTGACAAAAATTTAGTATAAATAGAATGTAAGAATTTGAATAAAATTAGTCAATGCTCAGAACTCTTTGTGTATTGACTCAATGAATTTCGGCCAGCTGAAATATGCAAGCCTATGGATGAGCTGAATTGTGAACAGCTGTTTAAAAATTAAACACAATAGGCTATCTACGTAGGGACCTCGTTTAGGGTCTCATTAGCTTGAATATCCCTTTACATTTGATCCTCCACAATAGTCTGACATCTGTGTCTCGTCACTTATGTAGGTGTGTAGATGTATATGCTCTGTCTTAACTTCCAACTTTTAGCTAGTGACAGCAACTTTTGCCTAGCGGTATAGCTACTATTGAACGCTCATACACAATTGGCACGCTTGCTATAGCAGATGTCAGCACCATTATTTGAATTGACGAACATACATAGGTAAATAATAAATGGCGCGCATGCAGTCATATGATGCATTTTTTTGTACTTACCGATGTTGAACATTTTTGAACTTAAAAATGCATGTGCAGTGCGTGCGGCATATAATGATTTGCATACCGTCAGATAGGTAGAAGGTCAAGCTACATTTTGTAATAAGCCCCGATTATTTATTTTGCTCGGTATCGGAGCTATAGGTTGAAAACCGACGTTGAACTTTATAACGGTGAACATACCGTCGGGTAGCTAGAAAGTTCAGCATGTTATGCATACTGCCGAATAGGCAAAAAGTCCAGCTACACTATGCAGCAAACCGTACTCTTCTAAAACACCTGGTTACCGAGCAATAGGACGAACAAACATCGTGTGAGAGGAAAGGTCAATTGGCGCCCATTAATAGATTACCATACATGTAGATATGTTTACTGCTCTTTATGCTCGCACATACATAACACTAATCTCAATATGGCTATTTTGGAGATACATACATACATATGTATGTATAGTGTAGTGGCCTTAGTCATATATGTACATACATACAATATATCAAAATGCTATGTAAACAAAACAATGAAATGACATAATGACATAAACAAATCAGGCCAATAACTCTGCGCTGCTGCTATCACACAAGCAGAGCTAAGCAATTAAAGAAAGAGTCTTATTACACCACTCCAACGTCCACTTCAAATGCAATGTCAGCAAACATATGGAAATCGCGGAAATGAATTGTGACAAAAATTTAGTATAAATAGAATGTAAGAATTTGAATAAAATTAGTCAATGATCAGAACTCTTTGTGTATTGACTCAATGAATTTCGGCCAGCTGAAATATGCAAGCCTATGGATGAGCTGAATTGTGAACAGCTGTTTAAAAATTAAACACAATAGGCTATCTACGTAGGGACCTCGTTTAGGGCCTCATTAGCTTGAATATCCCTTTACATTTGATCCTCCACAATAGTCTGACATCTGTGTCTCGTCACTTATGTAGGTGTGTAGATGTATATGCTCTGTCTTAACTTCCAACTTTTAGCTAGTGACAGCAACTTTTGGCTAGTGATGTAGCTACTATTGAACGCTCATACACAATTGGCACGCTTGCTGTAGCAGATGTCAGCACCATTATTTGAATTGCCGAACATACACAGGTAAATAATAGATGGCGCGCATGCAGTCATATGATGCATTTTTTTGTACTTACCGATGTTGAACATTTTTGAAATTAAAAAATGCATGTGTAGTGCGTGCAGCATATAATGATTTGCATACCGTCAGATAGGTAAAAGGCGAAACTACATTTTGTAATATGCCCCGATTATTTATTTTGCTCGGTATCGGAGCTATAGGTAGAAAACCGATGTTGAACTTTATAACGGTGAACATACCGTCGCGTACCTAGAAAGTCCTGCTACACTATGCAACAAACCGTACTCTTCTGAAACACCTGGTTACCGAGCAATAGGACGAACAAACATCGTGTGAGAGGAAAGGTCAATTGGCGCCCATTAATAGATTACCATACATGTAGATATGTTTACTGCTCTTTATGCTCGCACATACATAACACTAATCTCAATATGGCTATTTTGGAGATACATACATACATATGTATGTATAGTCTGACATCTGTGTCTCGTCACTTAAGTAGGTGTGTAGATGTATATGCTCTGTCTTAACTTCCAACTTTTAGCTAGTGACAGCAACTTTTGCTTAGCGGTATAGCTACTATTGAAGGCTCATACACAATTGGCACGCTTGCTGTAGCAGATGTCATCACCATTATTTGAATTTCCGCACATACAGAGGTAAATAATAAATGGCGCACATGCAGTCATATGATGCATTTATTTGTACTTACCGATGTTGAACATTTTTGAAATTAAAAAAATGCATGTGTAGTGGGTGCGGCATATAATGATTTGCACACCGTCAGATAGGTAGAAGGTCAAACTACATTTTGTAATAAACCCCGATTATTTATTTTGCTCGGTATCGGAGCTATAGGTTGAAAACCGATGTTGAACTTTATAACGGTGAACATACCGTCGGGTGGCTAGAAAGTTCAGCTATACTGTGCAACAAACCCCGCTTTTCTATCACGACCGGGAACGGATCAGTAGGACAAAAGCTGAAAAAATTCGATTTTCCACTTTTTTGTGTTCATCGAAATACTTTTAAGTGTATATACCATATACGCAGACAAGCATGCTATGCATACTACCGGATAGACAAAGAGTCCAGCTACACTACGCAGCAAACCGTACTCTTAGTGTAGTGGCCTTAGTCATATGTACATACATACAATATATCAAAATGCTATGTAAACAAAATAATGAAATGACATAATGACATAAACAAATCAGGCCAATAGCTCTGCGCTGCTGCTATCACACAAGCAGAGCTAAGCAATTAAAGAAAGAGTCTTATTACACCACTCCAACGTCCACTTCAAATGCAATGTCAGCAAACATATGGAAATCGCGGAAATGAATTGTGACAAAAATTTAGTATAAATAGAATGTAAGAATTTGAATAAAATTAGTCAATGCTCAGAACTCTTTGTGTATTGACTCAATGAATTTCGGCCAGCTGAAATATGCAAGCCTATGGATGAGCTGAATTGTGAACAGCTGTTTAAAAATTAAACACAATAGGCTATCTACGTAGGGACCTCGTTTAGGGCCTCATTAGCTTGAATATCCCTTTACATTTGATCCTCCACAATAGTCTGACATCTGTGTCTCGTCACTTATGTAGGTGTGTAGATGTATATGCTCTGTCTTAACTTCCAACTTTTAGCTAGTGACAGCAAATTTGGCTAGTGATGTAGCTACTATTGAACGCTCATACACAATTGGCACGCTTGCTGTAGCAGATGTCAGCACCATTATTTGAATTGCCGAACATACACAGGTAAATAATAGATGGCGCGCATGCAGTCATATGATGCATTTTTTTGTACTTACCGATGTTGAACATTTTTGAAATTAAAAAATGCATGTGTAGTGCGTGCAGCATATAATGATTTGCATACCGTCAGATAGGTAAAAGGCGAAACTACATTTTGTAATATGCCCCGATTATTTATTTTGCTCGGTATCGGAGCTATAGGTAGAAAACCGATGTTGAACTTTATAACGGTGAACATACCGTCGCGTACCTAGAAAGTCCTGCTACACTATGCAACAAACCGTACTCTTCTGAAACACCTGGTTACCGAGCAATAGGACGAACAAACATCGTGTGAGAGGAAAGGTCAATTGGCGCCCATTAATAGATTACCATACATGTAGATATGTTTACTGCTCTTTATGCTCGCACATACATAACACTAATCTCAATATGGCTATTTTGGAGATACATACATACATATGTATGTATAGTCTGACATCTGTGTCTCGTCACTTAAGTAGGTGTGTAGATGTATATGCTCTGTCTTAACTTCCAACTTTTAGCTAGTGACAGCAACTTTTGCCTAGCGGTATAGCTACTATTGAAGGCTCATACACAATTGGCACGCTTGCTGTAGCAGATGTCATCACCATTATTTGAATTTCCGAACATACAGAGGTAAATAATAAATGGCGCACATGCAGTCATATGATGCATTTATTTGTACTTACCGATGTTGAACATTTTTGAAATTAAAAAAATGCATGTGTAGTGGGTGCGGCATATAATGATTTGCACACCGTCAGATAGGTAGAAGGTCAAACTACATTTTGTAATAAACCCCGATTATTTATTTTGCTCGGTATCGGAGCTATAGGTTGAAAACCGATGTTGAACTTTATAACGGTGAACATACCGTCGGGTGGCTAGAAAGTTCAGCTATACTGTGCAACAAACCCCGCTTTTCTATCACGACCGGGAACGGATCAGTAGGACAAAAGCTGAAAAAATTCGATTTTCCACTTTTTTGTGTTCATCGAAATACTTTTAAGTGTATATACCATATACGCAGACAAGCATGCTATGCATACTACCGGATAGACAAAGAGTCCAGCTACACTACGCAGCAAACCGTACTCTTCTGAAACACCAGGTTACCGAGCAATAGGACGAACAAACATCGTGTGAGAGGAAAGGTCAATTGGCGCCCATTAATAGATTACCATACATGTAGATATGTTTACTGCTCTTTATGCTCGCACATACATAACACTAATCTCAATATGGCTATTTTGGAGATACATACAGACATATTTATGTATAGTCTGACATCTGGGTCTCGTCATTTATGTAGGTGTGTAGATGTGTATGCTCTGTCTTAACTTCCAACTTTTAGCTAGTGACAGCAACTTTTGGCTAGTGATGTAGCTACTATTGAACGCTCATACACAATTGGCACGCTTGCTGTAGCAGATGTCAGCACCATTATTTGAATTGCCGAACATACACAGGTAAATAATAGATGGCGCGCATGCAGTCATATGATGCATTTTTTTGTACTTACCGATGTTGAACATTTTTGAAATTAAAAAATGCATGTGTAGTGCGTGCAGCATATAATGATTTGCATACCGTCAGATAGGTAAAAGGCGAAACTACATTTTGTAATAAGCCCCGATTATTTATTTTGCTCGGTATCGGAGCTATAGGTTGAAAACCGATGTTGAACTTTATAACGGTGAACATACCGTCGGGTAGCTAGAAAGTTCAGCTATACTGTGCAACAAACCCCGTTTTTCTATCACGACCGGGAACGGATCAGTGACAAAAGCTGAAAAAATTCGATTTTCCACTTTTTTGTGTTCATCGAAATACTTTTAAGTGTATATACCATATACGCAGACAAGCATGCTATGCATACTACCGGATAGACAAAGAGTCCAGCTACACTACGCAGCAAACCGTACTCTTCTGAAACACCAGGTTACCGAGCAATAGGACGAACAAACATCGTGTGAGAGGAAAGGTCAATTGGCGCCCATTAATAGATTACCATACATGTAGATATGTTTACTGCTCTTTATGCTCGCACATACATAACACTAATCTCAATATGGCTATTTTGGAGATACATACAGACATATTTATGTATAGTCTGACATCTGGGTCTCGTCATTTATGTAGGTGTGTAGATGTGTATGCTCTGTCTTAACTTCCAACTTTTAGCTAGTGACAGCAACTTTTGGCTAGTGATGTAGCTACTATTGAACGCTCATACACAATTGGCACGCTTGCTGTAGCAGATGTCAGCACCATTATTTGAATTGCCGAACATACACAGGTAAATAATAGATGGCGCGCATGCAGTCATATGATGCATTTTTTTGTACTTACCGATGTTGAACATTTTTGAAATTAAAAAATGCATGTGTAGTGCGTGCAGCATATAATGATTTGCATACCGTCAGATAGGTAAAAGGCGAAACTACATTTTGTAATAAGCCCCGATTATTTATTTTGCTCGGTATCGGAGCTATAGGTTGAAAACCGATGTTGAACTTTATAACGGTGAACTTACCGTCGGGTAGATAGAAAGTTCAGCTATACTGTGCAACAAACCCCGCTTTTCTATCACGACCGGGAACGGATCAGTGACAAAAGCTGAAAAAATTCGATTTTCCACTTTTTTGTGTTCATCGAAATACTTTTAAGTGTATATATCATATACGCAGACGAGCATGCTATGCATACTACCGGATAGACAAAGAGTCCAGCTACACTATGCAACAAACCGTACTCTTCTTAAACACCTGGTTACCGAGCAATAGGACGAACAAACATCGTGTGAGAGGAAAGGTCAATTGGCGCCCATTAATAGATTACCATACCTGTAGATATGTTTACTGCTCTTTATGCTCGCACATACATAACACTAATCTCAATATGGCTATTTTGGAGATACATACATACATATGTATGTATAGTCTGACATCTGTGTCTCGTCATTTATGTAGGTGTGTAGATGTGTATGCTCTGTCTTAACTTCCAACTTTTAGCTAGTGACAGCAACTTTTGGCTAGTGATGTAGCTACTATTGAACGCTCATACACAATTGGCACGCTTGCTGTAGCAGATGTCAGCACCATTATTTGAATTGCCGAACATACACAGGTAAATAATAGATGGCGCGCATGCAGTCATATGATGCATTTTTTTGTACTTACCGATGTTGAACATTTTTGAAATTAAAAAATGCATGTGTAGTGCGTGCAGCATATAATGATTTGCATACCGTAAGATAGGTAGAAGGCCAAACTACATTTTGTAATAAGCCCCGATTATTTATTTTGCTCGGTATCGGAGCTATAGGTTGAAAACCGATGTTGAACTTTATAACGGTGAACATACCGTCGGGTAGCTAGAAAGTTCAGCTATACTGTGCAACAAACCACGCTTTTTTATCACGTCCGGGAACGGATCAGTAGGACAAAAACTGAAAAAATTCGATTTTCCACTTTTTTGTATTCATCGAAATACCTTTAAGTGTATATACCATAAACGCAGACGAGCATGCTATGCATACTACCGGATAGACAAAGAGTCCAGCTAAACTATGCAACAAACCGTACTCTTCTAAAACACCTGGTTACCGAGCAATAGGACGAACAAACATCGTGTGAGAGGAAAGGTCAATTGGCGCCCATTAATAGATTACCATACATGTAGATATGTTTGCTGCTCTTTATGCTCGCACATACATAACACTAATCTCAATATGGCTATTTTGGAGATACATACAGACATATTTATGTATAGTCTGACGTCTGGGTCTCGTCGTTTATGTGGGTGTGTAGATGTGTATGCTGTCTTAACTTCCAACTTTTAGCTAGTGACAGCAACTTTTGGCTAGTGATGTAGCTACTATTGAACGCTCATACACAATTGGCACGCTTGCTATAGCAGATGTCAGCACCATTATTTGAATTGACGAACATACATAGGTAAATAATAGATGGCGCGCATGCAGTCATATGATGCATTTTTTTGTACTTACCGATGTTGAACATTTTTGAACTTAAAAAATGCATGTGCACTGCGTACGGCATATAATGATTTGCATACTGTCAGATAGGTAAAAGGTCAAGCTACATTTTGTAATAAACCCCGATTATTTATTTTGCTCGGTATCGGAGCTATAGGTTGAAAACCGACGTTGAACTTCATATGATGCATTTTTTTGTATTTACCGATGTTGAACATTTTTGAACTTAAAAAAATGCATGTGCAGTGCGTGCAGAATATAATGATTTGCATACCGTAAGATAGGTAGAAGGCCAAACTACATTTTGTAATAAACCCCGATTATTTATATTGCTCGGTATCGGAGCTATAGGTTGAAAACCGATGTTGAACTTTATAACGGTGAACATACCGTCGGGTAGTTAGAAAGTTCAGCTATACTGTGCAACAAACCACGCTTTTTTATCACGTCCGGGAACGGATCAGTAGGACAAAAACTGAAAAAATTCGATTTTCCACTTTTTTGTATTCATCGAAATATTTTTAAGTGTATATACCATATACGCGGACAAGCATGTTATGCATACTGCCGAATAGGCAAAAAGTCCAGCTACACTATGCAACAAACCGTACTCTTTTAAAACACCTGGTTACCGAGCAATAGGACGAACAAACATCGTGTGAGAGGAAAGGTCAATTGGCGCCCATTAATAGATTACCATACATGTAGATATGTTTACTGCTCTTTATGCTCGCACATACATAACACTAATCTCAATATGGCTATTTTGGAGATACATACATACATATGTATGTATAGTCTGACATCTGTGTCTCGTCACTTATGTAGGTGTGTAGATGTATATACTCTGTCTTAACTCCCAACTTTTAGCTAGTGACAGCAACCTTTGCCTAGCGGTGTAGCTACTATTGAACGCTCATACACAATTGGCACGCTTGCTGTAGCAGATGTCAGCACCATTATTTGAATTGCCGAACATACATAGGTAAATAATAGATGGCGCGCATGCAGTCATATGATGCATTTATTTGTACTTACCGATGTTGAACATTTTTGAAATTCAAAAAATGCATGTGTAGTGCGTGCAGCATATAATGATTTGCATACCGTCAGATAGGTAAAAGGTGAAACTACATTTTGTGATAAGCCCCGATTATTTATTTTGCTCGGTATCGGAGCTATAGGTTGAAAACCGACGTTGAACTTCATATGATGCATTTTTTTGTACTTACCGATGTTGAACATTTTTGAACTTAAAAAAATGCATGTGCAGTGCGTGCAGAATATAATGATTTGCATACCGTAAGATAGGTAGAAGGTCAAACTACATTTTGTAATAAACCCCGATTATTTATATTGCTCGGTATCGGAGCTATAGGTTGAAAACCGATGTTGAACTTTATAACGGTGAACATACCGTCGGGTAGCTAGAAAGTTCAGCTATACTGTGCAACAAACCCCGCTTTTTTATCACGTCCAGGAACGGATCAGTAGGACAAAATCTGAAAAAATTCGATTTTCCACTTTTTTGTGTTCATTGAAATATTTTTAAGTGTATATACCATATACGCGGACAAGCATGTTATGCATACTGCCGAATAGGCAAAAAGTCCAGCTACACTATGCAGCAAACCGTACTCTTCTAAAACACCTGGTTACCGAGCAATAGGACGAACAAACATCGTGTGAGAGGAAAGGTCAATTGGCGCCCATTAATAGATTACCATACATGTAGATATGTTTACTGCTCTTTATGCTCGCACATACATAACACTAATCTCAATATGGCTATTTTGGAGATACATACATACATATGTATGTATAGTGTAGTGGCCTTAGTCATATATGTACATACATACAATATATCAAAATGCTATGTAAACAAAACAATGAAATGACATAATGACATAAACAAATCAGGCCAATAACTCTGCGCTGCTGCTATCACACAAGCAGAGCTAAGCAATTAAAGAAAGTCTTATTACACCACTCCAACGTCCACTTCAAATGCAATGTCAGCAAACATATGGAAATCGCGGAAATGAATTGTGACAAAAATTTAGTATAAATAGAATGTAAGAATTTGAATAAAATTAGTCAATGATCAGAACTCTTTGTGTATTGACTCAATTAATTTCGGCCAGCTGAAATATGCAAGCCTATGGATGAGCTGAATTGTGAACAGCTGTTTAAAAATTAAACACAATAGGCTATCTACGTAGGGACCTCGTTTAGGGCCTCATTAGCTTGAATATCCCTTTACATTTGATCCTCCACAATAGTCTGACATCTGTGTCTCGTCACTTATGTAGGTGTGTAGATGTATATGCTCTGTCTTAACTTCCAACTTTTAGCTAGTGACAGCAACTTTTGCCTAGCGGTATAGCAACTATTGAAGGCTCATACACAATTGGCACGCTTGCTGTAGCAGATGTCATCACCATTATTTGAATTGCCGAACATACAGAGGTAAATAATAAATGGCGCACATGCAGTCATATGATGCATTTATTTGTACTTACCGATGTTGAACATTTTTGAAATTAAAAAAATGCATGTGTAGTGGGTGCGGCATATAATGATTTGCACACCGTCAGATAGGTAGAAGGTCAAACTACATTTTGTAATAAACCCCGATTATTTATTTTGCTCGGTATCGGAGCTATAGGTTGAAAACCGATGTTGAACTTTATAACGGTGAACATACCGTCGGGTAGCTAGAAAGTTCAGCTATACTGTGCAACAAACCCCGCTTTTCTATCACGACCGGGAACGGATCAGTAGGACAAAAGCTGAAAAAATTCAATTTTCCACTTTTTTGTGTTCATCGAAATACTTTTAAGTGTATATACCATATACGCAGACAAGCATGCTATGCATACTACCGGATAGACAAAGAGTCCAGCTACACTACGCAGCAAACCGTACTCTTCTGAAACACCAGGTTACCGAGCAATAGGACGAACAAACATCGTGTGAGAGGAAAGGTCAATTGGCGCCCATTAATAGATTACCATACATGTAGATATGTTTACTGCTCTTTATGCTCGCACATACATAACACTAATCTCAATATGGCTATTTTGGAGATACATACAGACATATTTATGTATAGTCTGACATCTGGGTCTCGTCATTTATGTAGGTGTGTAGATGTGTATGCTCTGTCTTAACTTCCAACTTTTAGCTAGTGACAGCAACTTTTGGCTAGTGATGTAGCTACTATTGAACGCTCATACACAATTGGCACGCTTGCTGTAGCAGATGTCAGCACCATTATTTGAATTGCCGAACATACACAGGTAAATAATAGATGGCGCGCATGCAGTCATATGATGCATTTTTTTGTACTTACCGATGTTGAACATTTTTGAAATTAAAAAATGCATGTGTAGTGCGTGCAGCATATAATGATTTGCATACCGTCAGATAGGTAAAAGGCGAAACTACATTTTGTAATAAGCCCCGATTATTTATTTTGCTCGGTATCGGAGCTATAGGTTGAAAACCGATGTTGAACTTTATAACGGTGAACATACCGTCGGGTAGCTAGAAAGTTCAGCTATACTGTGCAACAAACCCCGTTTTTCTATCACGACCGGGAACGGATCAGTGACAAAAGCTGAAAAAATTCGATTTTCCACTTTTTTGTGTTCATCGAAATACTTTTAAGTGTATATACCATAAACGCAGACGAGCATGCTATGCATACTACCGGATAGACAAAGAGTCCAGCTACACTATGCAACAAACCGTACTCTTCTAAAACACTTGGTTACCGAGCAATAGGACGAACAAACATCGTGTGAGAGGAAAGGTCAATGGGCGTCCATTAATAGATTACCATACATGTAGATATGTTTGCTGCTCTTTATGCTCGCACATACATAACACTAATCTCAATATGGCTATTTTGGAGATACACACAGACATATTTATGTATAGTCTGACATCTGGGTCTCGTCATTTATGTAGGTGTGTAGATGTGTATGCTGTCTTAACTTCCAACTTTTAGCTAGTGACAGCAACTTTTGGCTAGTGATGTAGCTACTATTGAACGCTCATACACAATTGGCACGCTTGCTGTAGCAGATGTCAGCACCATTATTTGAATTGCCGAACATACACAGGTAAATAATAGATGGCGCGCATGCAGTCATATGATGCATTTTTTGTACTTACCGATGTTGAACATTTTTGAAATTAAAAAATGCATGTGTAGTGCGTGCAGCATATAATGATTTGCATACCGTCAGATAGGTAAAAGGCGAAACTACATTTTGTAATAAGCCCCGATTATTTATTTTGCTCGGTATCGGAGCTATAGGTTGAAAACCGATGTTGAACTTTATAACGGTGAACTTACCGTCGGGTAGCTAGAAAGTTCAGCTATACTGTGCAACAAACCCCGCTTTTCTATCACGACCGGGAACGGATCAGTGACAAAAGCTGAAAAAATTCGATTTTCCACTTTTTTGTGTTCATCGAAATACTTTTAAGTGTATATATCATATACGCAGACGAGCATGCTATGCATACTACCGGATAGACAAAGAGTCCAGCTACACTATGCAACAAACCGTACTCTTCTTAAACACCTGGTTACCGAGCAATAGGACGAACAAACATCGTGTGAGAGGAAAGGTCAATTGGCGCCCATTAATAGATTACCATACCTGTAGATATGTTTACTGCTCTTTATGCTCGCACATACATAACACTAATCTCAATATGGCTATTTTGGAGATACATACATACATATGTATGTATAGTCTGACATCTGTGTCTCGTCATTTATGTAGGTGTGTAGATGTGTATGCTCTGTCTTAACTTCCAACTTTTAGCTAGTGACAGCAACTTTTGGCTAGTGATGTAGCTACTATTGAACGCTCATACACAATTGGCACGCTTGCTGTAGCAGATGTCAGCACCATTATTTGAATTGCCGAACATACACAGGTAAATAATAGATGGCGCGCATGCAGTCATATGATGCATTTTTTTGTACTTACCGATGTTGAACATTTTTGAAATTAAAAAATGCATGTGTAGTGCGTGCAGCATATAATGATTTGCATACCGTAAGATAGGTAGAAGGCCAAACTACATTTTGTAATAAGCCCCGATTATTTATTTTGCTCGGTATCGGAGCTATAGGTTGAAAACCGATGTTGAACTTTATAACGGTGAACATACCGTCGGGTAGCTAGAAAGTTCAGCTATACTGTGCAACAAACCCCGCTTTTCTATCACGACCGGGAACGGATCAGTGACAAAAGCTGAAAAAATTCGATTTTCCACTCTTTTGTGTTCATCGAAATACCTTTAAGTGTATATACCATAAACGCAGACGAGCATGCTATGCATACTACCGGATAGACAAAGAGTCCAGCTAAACTATGCAACAAACCGTACTCTTCTAAAACACCTGGTTACCGAGCAATAGGACGAACAAACATCGTGTGAGAGGAAAGGTCAATTGGCGCCCATTAATAGATTACCATACATGTAGATATGTTTGCTGCTCTTTATGCTCGCACATACATAACACTAATCTCAATATGGCTATTTTGGAGATACATACAGACATATTTATGTATAGTCTGACGTCTGGGTCTCGTCGTTTATGTGGGTGTGTAGATGTGTATGCTGTCTTAACTTCCAACTTTTAGCTAGTGACAGCCACTTTTGGCTAGTGATGTAGCTACTATTGAACGCTCATACACAATTGGCACGCTTGCTATAGCAGATGTCAGCACCATTATTTGAATTGACGAACATACATAGGTAAATAATAGATGGCGCGCATGCAGTCATATGATGCATTTTTTTGTACTTACCGATGTTGAACATTTTTGAACTTAAAAAATGCATGTGCACTGCGTACGGCATATAATGATTTGCATACTGTCAGATAGGTAAAAGGTCAAGCTACATTTTGTAATAAACCCCGATTATTTATTTTGCTCGGTATCGGAGCTATAGGTTGAAAACCGACGTTGAACTTCATATGATGCATTTTTTTGTATTTACCGATGTTGAACATTTTTGAACTTAAAAAAATGCATGTGCAGTGCGTGCAGAATATAATGATTTGCATACCGTAAGATAGGTAGAAGGCCAAACTATATTTTGTAATAAACCCCGATTATTTATATTGCTCGGTATCGGAGCTATAGGTTGAAAACCGATGTTGAACTTTATAACGGTGAACATACCGTCGGGTAGTTAGAAAGTTCAGCTATACTGTGCAACAAACCACGCTTTTTTATCACGTCCGGGAACGGATCAGTAGGACAAAAACTGAAAAAATTCGATTTTCCACTTTTTTGTATTCATCGAAATATTTTTAAGTGTATATACCATATACGCGGACAAGCATGTTATGCATACTGCCGAATAGGCAAAAAGTCCAGCTACACTATGCAACAAACCGTACTCTTTTAAAACACCTGGTTACCGAGCAATAGGACGAACAAACATCGTGTGAGAGGAAAGGTCAATTGGCGCCCATTAATAGATTACCATACATGTAGATATGTTTACTGCTCTTTATGCTCGCACATACATAACACTAATCTCAATATGGCTATTTTGGAGATACATACATACATATGTATGTATAGTCTGACATCTGTGTCTCGTCACTTATGTAGGTGTGTAGATGTATATACTCTGTCTTAACTCCCAACTTTTAGCTAGTGACAGCAACCTTTGCCTAGCGGTGTAGCTACTATTGAACGCTCATACACAATTGGCACGCTTGCTGTAGCAGATGTCAGCACCATTATTTGAATTGCCGAACATACATAGGTAAATAATAGATGGCGCGCATGCAGTCATATGATGCATTTATTTGTACTTACCGATGTTGAACATTTTTGAAATTCAAAAAATGCATGTGTAGTGCGTGCAGCATATAATGATTTGCATACCGTCAGATAGGTAAAAGGTGAAACTACATTTTGTGATAAGCCCCGATTATTTATTTTGCTCGGTATCGGAGCTATAGGTTGAAAACCGACGTTGAACTTCATATGATGCATTTTTTTGTACTTACCGATGTTGAACATTTTTGAACTTAAAAAAATGCATGTGCAGTGCGTGCAGAATATAATGATTTGCATACCGTAAGATAGGTAGAAGGCCAAACTACATTTTGTAATAAACCCCGATTATTTATATTGCTCGGTATCGGAGCTATAGGTTGAAAACCGATGTTGAACTTTATAACGGTGAACATACCGTCGGGTAGCTAGAAAGTTCAGCTATACTGTGCAACAAACCCCGCTTTTTTATCACGTCCAGGAACGGATCAGTAGGACAAAATCTGAAAAAATTCGATTTTCCACTTTTTTGTGTTCATTGAAATATTTTTAAGTGTATATACCATATACGCGGACAAGCATGTTATGCATACTGCCGAATAGGCAAAAAGTCCAGCTACACTATGCAGCAAACCGTACTCTTCTAAAACACCTGGTTACCGAGCAATAGGACGAACAAACATCGTGTGAGAGGAAAGGTCAATTGGCGCCCATTAATAGATTACCATACATGTAGATATGTTTACTGCTCTTTATGCTCGCACATACATAACACTAATCTCAATATGGCTATTTTGGAGATACATACATACATATGTATGTATAGTGTAGTGGCCTTAGTCATATATGTACATACATACAATATATCAAAATGCTATGTAAACAAAACAATGAAATGACATAATGACATAAACAAATCAGGCCAATAACTCTGCGCTGCTGCTATCACACAAGCAGAGCTAAGCAATTAAAGAAAGTCTTATTACACCACTCCAACGTCCACTTCAAATGCAATGTCAGCAAACATATGGAAATCGCGGAAATGAATTGTGACAAAAATTTAGTATAAATAGAATGTAAGAATTTGAATAAAATTAGTCAATGATCAGAACTCTTTGTGTATTGACTCAATGAATTTCGGCCAGCTGAAATATGCAAGCCTATGGATGAGCTGAATTGTGAACAGCTGTTTAAAAATTAAACACAATAGGCTATCTACGTAGGGACCTCGTTTAGGGCCTCATTAGCTTGAATATCCCTTTACATTTGATCCTCCACAATAGTCTGACATCTGTGTCTCGTCACTTATGTAGGTGTGTAGATGTATATGCTCTGTCTTAACTTCCAACTTTTAGCTAGTGACAGCAACTTTTGCCTAGCGGTATAGCAACTATTGAAGGCTCATACACAATTGGCACGCTTGCTGTAGCAGATGTCATCACCATTATTTGAATTGCCGAACATACAGAGGTAAATAATAAATGGCGCACATGCAGTCATATGATGCATTTATTTGTACTTACCGATGTTGAACATTTTTGAAATTAAAAAAATGCATGTGTAGTGGGTGCGGCATATAATGATTTGCACACCGTCAGATAGGTAGAAGGTCAAACTACATTTTGTAATAAACCCCGATTATTTATTTTTCTCGGTATCGGAGCTATAGGTTGAAAACCGATGTTGAACTTTATAACGGTGAACATACCGTCGGGTAGCTAGAAAGTTCAGCTATACTGTGCAACAAACCCCGCTTTTCTATCACGACCGGGAACGGATCAGTAGGACAAAAGCTGAAAAAATTCAATTTTCCACTTTTTTGTGTTCATCGAAATACTTTTAAGTGTATATACCATATACGCAGACAAGCATGCTATGCATACTACCGGATAGACAAAGAGTCCAGCTACACTACGCAGCAAACCGTACTCTTAGTGTAGTGGCCTTAGTCATATGTACATACATACAATATATCAAAATGCTATGTAAACAAAACAATGAAATGACATAATGACATAAACAAATCAGGCCAATAGCTCTGCGCTGCTGCTATCACACAAGCAGAGCTAAGCAATTAAAGAAAGAGTCTTATTACACCACTCCAACGTCCACTTCAAATGCAATGTCAGCAAACATATGGAAATCGCGGAAATGAATTGTGACAAAAATTTAGTATAAATAGAATGTAAGAATTTGAATAAAATTAGTCAATGCTCAGAACTCTTTGTGTATTGACTCAATGAATTTCGGCCAGCTGAAATATGCAAGCCTATGGATGAGCTGAATTGTGAACAGCTGTTTAAAAATTAAACACAATAGGCTATCTACGTAGGGACCTCGTTTAGGGCCTCATTAGCTTGAATATCCCTTTACATTTGATCCTCCACAATAGTCTGACATCTGTGTCTCGTCACTTATGTAGGTGTGTAGATGTATATGCTCTGTCTTAACTTCCAACTTTTAGCTAGTGACAGCAACTTTTGGCTAGCGGTATAGCTACTATTGAAGGCTCATACACAATTGGCACGCTTGCTGTAGCAGATATCATCACCATTATTTGAATTGCCGAACATACAGAGGTAAATAATAAATGGCGCACATGCAGTCATATGATGCATTTATTTGTACTTACCGATGTTGAACATTTTTGAAATTAAAAAATGCATGTGTAGTGGGTGCGGCATATAATGATTTGCACACCGTCAGATAGGTAGAAGGTCAAACTACATTTTGTAATAAACCCCGATTATTTATTTTGCTCGGTATCGGAGCTATAGGTTGAAAACCGATGTTGAACTTTATAACGGTGAACATACCGTCGGGTAGCTAGAAAGTTCAGCTATACTGTGCAACAAACCCCGCTTTTCTATCACGACCGGGAACGGATCAGTGACAAAAGCTGAAAAAATTCGATTTTCCACTCTTTTGTGTTCATCGAAATACCTTTAAGTGTATATACCATAAACGCAGACGAGCATGCTATGCATACTACCGGATAGACAAAGAGTCCAGCTAAACTATGCAACAAACCGTACTCTTTTAAAACACCTGGTTACCGAGCAATAGGACGAACAAACATCGTGTGAGAGGAAAGGTCAATTGGCGCCCATTAATAGATTACCATACATGTAGATATGTTTACTGCTCTTTATGCTCGCACATACATAACACTAATCTCAATATGGCTATTTTGGAGATACATACATACATATGTATGTATAGTCTGACATCTGTGTCTCGTCATTTATGTAGGTGTGTAGATGTGTATGCTCTGTCTTAACTTCCAACTTTTAGCTAGTGACAGCAACTTTTGGCTAGTGATGTAGCTACTATTGAACGCTCATACACAATTGGCACGCTTGCTGTAGCAGATGTCAGCACCATTATTTGAATTGCCGAACATACACAGGTAAATAATAGATGGCGCGCATGCAGTCATATGATGCATTTTTTTGTACTTACCGATGTTGAACATTTTTGAAATTAAAAAAATGCATGTGTAGTGCGTGCAGCATATAATGATTTGCATACCGTAAGATAGGTAGAAGGCCAAACTACATTTTGTAATAAGCCCCGATTATTTATTTTGCTCGGTATCGGAGCTATAGGTTGAAAACCGACGTTGAACTTCATATGATGCATTTTTTTGTACTTGCCGATGTTGAACATTTTTGAACTTAAAAAAATGCATGTGCAGTGCGTGCAGAATATAATGATTTGCATATCGTAAGATAGGTAGAAGGCCAAACTACATTTTGTAATAAACCCCGATTATTTATATTGCTCGGTATCGGAGCTATAGGTTGAAAACCGATGTTGAACTTTATAACGGTGAACATACCGTCGGGTAGCTAGAAAGTTCAGCTATACTGTGCAACAAACCCCGCTTTTTTATCACGTCCAGGAACGGATCAGTAGGACAAAAACTGAAAAAATTCGATTTTCCACTTTTTTGTGTTCATTGAAATATTTTTAGGTGTATATACCATATACGCGGACAAGCATGTTATGCATACTGCCGAATAGGCAAAAAGTCCAGCTGCACTATGCAGCAAACCGTACTCTTCTAAAACACCTGGTTACCGAGCAATAGGACGAACAAACATCGTGTGAGAGGAAAGGTCAATTGGCGCCCATTAATAGATTACCATACATGTAGATATGTTTACTGCTCTTTATGCTCGCACATACATAACACTAATCTCAATATGGCTATTTTGGAGATACATACATACATATGTATGTATAGTGTAGTGACCTTAGTCATATATGTACATACATACAATATATCAAAATGCTATGTAAACAAAACAATGAAATGACATAATGACATAAACAAATCAGGCCAATAACTCTGCGCTGCTGCTATCACACAAGCAGAGCTAAGCAATTAAAGAAAGAGTCTTATTACACCACTCCAACGTCCACTTCAAATGCAATGTCAGCAAACATATGGAAATCGCGGAAATGAATTGTGACAAAAATTTAGTATGAATAGAATGTAAGAATTTGAATAAAATTAGTCAATGATCAGAACTCTTTGTGTATTGACTCAATGAATTTCGGCCAGCTGAAATATGCAAGCCTATGGATGAGCTGAATTGTGAACAGCTGTTTAAAAATTAAACACAATAGGCTATCTACGTAGGGACCTCGTTTAGGGCCTCATTAGCTTGAATGTCCCTTTACATTTGATCCTCCACAATAGTCTGACATCTGTGTCTCGTCACTTATGTAGGTGTGTAGATGTATATGCTCTGTCTTAACTTCCAACTTTTAGCTAGTGACAGCAACTTTTGCCTAGCGGTATAGCTACTATTGAAGGCTCATACACAATTGGCACGCTTGCTGTAGCAGATGTCATCACCATTATTTGAATTGCCGAACATACATAGGTAAATAATAGATGGCGCGCATGCAGTCATATGATGCATTTTTTTGTACTTACCGATGTTGAACACTTTTGAACTTAAAAAAATGCATGTGTAGTGCGTGCAGCATATAATGATTTGCATACCGTCAGATAGATAAAAGGTGAAACTACATTTTGTAATAAGCCCCGATTATTTATTTTGCTCGGTATCGGAGCTATAGGTTGAAAACCGACGTTGAACTTCATATGATGCATTTCTTTGTACTTACCGATGTTGAAAATTTTTGAACTTAAAAAAATGCATGTGCAGTGCGTGCAGAATATAATGATTTGCATACCGTAAGATAGGTAGAAGGCCAAACTACATTTTGTAATAAACCCCGATTATTTATATTGCTCGGTATCGGAGCTATAGGTTGAAAACCGATGTTGAACTTTATAACGGTGAACATACCGTCGGGTAGCTAGAAAGTTCAGCTATACTGTGCAACAAACCCCGCTTTTATATCACGACCGGGAACGGATCAGTAGGACAAAAGCTGAAAAAATTCGATTTTCCACTTTTTTGTGTTCATCGAAATACTTTTAAGTGTATATACCATATACGCAGATAAGCATGCTATGCATACTACCGGATAGACAAAGAGTCCAGCTACACTATGCAACAAACCGTACTCTTCTAAAACACCTGGTTACCGAGCAATAGGACGAACAAACATCGTGTGAGAGGAAAGGTCAATTGGCGCCCATTAATAGACTACCATACATGTAGATATGTTTACTGCTCTTTATGCTCGCACATACATAACACTAATCTCAATATGGCTATTTTGGAGATACATACATACATATGTATGTATAGTCTGACATCTGTGTCTCGTCATTTATGTAGGTGTGTAGATGTGTATGCTCTGTCTTAACTTCCAACTTTTAGCTAGTGACAGCAACTTTTGGCTAGTGATGTAGCTACTATTGAACGCTCATACACAATTGGCACGCTTGCTGTAGCAGATGTCAGCACCATTATTTGAATTGCCGAACATACACAGGTAAATAATAGATGGCGCGCATGCAGTCATATGATGCATTTTTTTGTACTTACCGATGTTGAACATTTTTGAAATTAAAAAATGCATGTGTAGTGCGTGCAGCATATAATGATTTGCATACCGTCAGATAGGTAAAAGGCGAAACTACATTTTGTAATAAGCCCCGATTATTTATTTTGCTCGGTATCGGAGCTATAGGTTGAAAACCGATGTTGAACTTTATAACGGTGAACACACCGTCGGGTAGCTAGAAAGTTCAGCTATACTGTGCAACAAACCCCGCTTTTCTATCACGACCGGGAACGGATCAGTAGGACAAAAGCTGAAAAAATTCAATTTTCCACTTTTTTGTGTTCATCGAAATACTTTTGAGTGTATATACCATAAACGCAGACGAGCATGCTATGCATACTACCGGATAGACAAAGAGTCCAGCTACAACAAACATCGTGTGAGAGGAAAGGTCAATTGGCGCCCATTAATAGATTACCATACATGTATATATGTTTACTGCTCTTTATGCTCGCACATACATAACACTAATCTCAATATGGCTATTTTGGAGATACATACAGACATATTTATGTATAGTCTGACATCTGTGTCTCGTCACTTATGTAGGTGTGTAGATGTATATGCTCTGTCTTAACTTCCAACTTTTAGCTAGTGACAGCAACTTTTGCCTAGCGGTATAGCTACTATTGAAGGCTCATACACAATTGGCACGCTTGCTGTAGCAGATGTCATCACCATTATTTGAATTGCCGAACATACATAGGTAAATAATAGATGGCGCGCATGCAGTCATATGATGCATTTTTTTGTACTTACCGATGTTGAACATTTTTGAACTTAAAAAAATGCATGTGTAGTGCGTGCAGCATATAATGATTTGCATACCGCCAGATAGGTAAAAGGTAAAACTACATTTTGTAATAAGACCGGATTATTTATTTTGCTCGGTATCGGAGCTATAGGTTGAAAACCGACGTTGAACTTCATATGATGCATTTTTTTGTACTTACCGATGTTGAACATTTTTGAACTTAAAAAAATGCATGTGCAGTGCGTGCAGAATATAATGATTTGCATACCGTAAGATAGGTAGAAGGCCAAACTACATTTTGTAATAAACCCCGATTATTTATTTTGCTCGGTATCGGAGCTATAGGTTGAAAACCGATGTTGAACTTTATAACGGTGAACATACCGTCGGGTAGCTAGAAAGTTCAGCTATACTGTGCAACAAACCCCGCTTTTTTATCACGTCCAGGAACGGATCAGTAGGACAAAATCTGAAAAAATTCGATTTTCCACTTTTTTGTGTTCATTGAAATATTTTTAAGTGTATATACCATATACGCGGACAAGCATGTTATGCATACTGCCGAATAGGCAACAAGTCCAGCTACACTATGCAGCAAACCGTACTCTTCTAAAACACCTGGTTACCGAGCAATAGGACGAACAAACATCGTGTGAGAGGAAAGGTCAATTGGCGCCCATTAATAGATTACCATACATGTAGATATGTTTACTGCTCTTTATGCTCGCACATACATAACACTAATCTCAATATGGCTATTTTGGAGATACATACATACATATGTATGTATAGTGTAGTGGCCTTAGTCATATATGTACATACATACAATATATCAAAATGCTATGTAAACAAAACAATGAAATGACATAATGACATAAACAAATCAGGCCAATAACTCTGCGCTGCTGCTATCACACAAGCTGAGCTAAGCAATTAAAGAAAGAGTCTTATTACACCACTCCAACGTCCACTTCAAATGCAATGTCAGCAAATATATGGAAATCGCGGAAATGAATTGTGACAAAAATTTAGTATAAATAGAATGTAAGAATTTGAATAAAATTAGTCAATGATCAGAACTCTTTGTGTATTGACTCAATGAATTTCGGCCAGCTGAAATATGCAAGCCTATGGATGAGCTGAATTGTGAACAGCTGTTTAAAAATTAAACACAATAGGCTATCTACGTAGGGACCTCGTTTAGGGCCTCATCAGCTTGAATATCCCTTTATATTTGATCCTCCACAATAGTCTGACATCTGTGTCTCGTCACTTATGCAGGTGTGTAGATGTATATGCTCTGTCTTAACTTCCAACTTTTAGCTAGTGACAGCAACTTTTGCCTAGCGGTATAGCTACTATTGAAGGCTCATACACAATTGGCACGCTTGCTGTAGCAGATGTCATCACCATTATTTGAATTGCCGAACATACAGAGGTAAATAATAAATGGCGCACATGCAGTCATATGATGCATTTATTTGTACTTACCGATGTTGAACATTTTTGAAATTAAAAAAATGCATGTGTAGTGCGTGCGGCATATAATGATTTGCACACCGTCAGATAGGTAGAAGGTTAAACTACATTTTGTAATAAACCCCGATTATTCATTTGGCTCGGTATCGGAGCTATAGGTTGAAAACCGATGTTGAACTTTATAACGGTGAACATACCGTCGGGTAGCTAAAAAGTTCAGCTATACTGTGCAACAAACCCCGCTTTTATATCACGACCGGGAACGGATCAGTAGGACAAAAGCTGAAAAAATTCGATTTTCCACTTTTTTGTGTTCATCGAAATACTTTTAAGTGTAAATACCATATACGCAGATAAGCATGCTATGCATACTACCGGATAGACAAAGAGTCCAGCTACACTATGCAACAAACCGTACTCTTCTAAAACACCTGGTTACCGAGCAATAGGACGAACAAACATCGTGTGAGAGGAAAGGTCAATTGGCGCCCATTAATAGACTACCATACATGTAGATATGTTTACTGCTCTTTATGCTCGCACATACATAACACTAATCTCAATATGGCTATTTTGGAGATACATACATACATATGTATGTATAGTCTGACATCTGTGTCTCGTCATTTATGTAGGTGTGTAGATGTGTATGCTCTGTCTTAACTTCCAACTTTTAGCTAGTGACAGCAACTTTTGGCTAGTGATGCAGCTACTATTGAACGCTCACACACAATTGGCACGCTTGCTGTAGCAGATGTCAGCACCATTATTTGAATTGCCGAACATACACAGGTAAATAATAGATGGCGCGCATGCAGTCATATGATGCATTTTTTTGTACTTACCGATGTTGAACATTTTTGAAATTAAAAAATGCATGTGTAGTGCGTGCAGCATATAATGATTTGCATACCGTCAGATAGGTAAAAGGCGAAACTACATTTTGTAATAAGCCCCGATTATTTATTTTGCTCGGTATCGGAGCTATAGGTTGAAAACCGATGTTGAACTTTATAACGGTGAACATACCGTCGGGTAGCTAGAAAGTTCAGCTATACTGTGCAACAAACCCCGCTTTTCTATCACGACCGGGAACGGATCAGTAGGACAAAAGCTGAAAAAATTCGATTTTCCACTTTTTTGTGTTCATCGAAATACTTTTGAGTGTATATACCATAAACGCAGACGAGCATGCTATGCATACTACCGGATAGACAAAGAGTCCAGCTACACTATGCAACAAACCGTACTCTTCTAAAACACCTGGTTACCGAGCAATAGGACGAACAAACATCGTGTGAGAGGAAAGGTCAATAGGCGTCCATTAATAGATTACCATACATGTAGATATGTTTGCTGCTCTTTATGCTCGCACATACATAACACTAATCTCAATATGGCTATTTTGGAGATACATACAGACATATTTATGTATAGTCTGACATCTGGGTCTCGTCATTTATGTAGGTGTGTAGATGTGTATGCTGTCTTAACTTCCAACTTTTAGCTAGTGACAGCAACTTTTGGCTAGTGATGTAGCTAATATTGAACGCTCATACACAATTGGCACGCTTGCTATAGCAGATGTCAGCACCATTATTTGAATTGACGAACATACATAGGTAAATAATAGATGGCGCGCATGCAGTCATATGATGCATTTTTTTGTACTTACCGATGTTGAACATTTTTGAAATTAAAAAATGCATGTGCAGTGCGTGCGGCATATAATGACTTGCATACCGTCAGATAGGTAGAAGGTCAAGCTACATTTTGTAATAAACCCCGATTATTTATTTTGCTCGGTATCGGAGCTATAGGTTGAAAACCGATGTTGAACTTTATAACGGTGAACTTACCGTCGGGTAGCTAGAAAGTTCAGCTATACTGTGCAACAAACCCCGCTTTTCTATCACGACCGGGAACGGATCAGTGACAACAGCTGAAAAAATTCGATTTTCCACTTTTTTGTGTTCATCGAAATACTTTTAAGTGTATATACCATAAACGCAGACGGGCATGCTATGCATACTACCGGATAGACAAAGAGTCCAGCTACACTATGCAACAAACCGTACTCTTCTAAAACACCTGGTTACCGAGCAATAGGACGAACAAACATCGTGTGAGAGGAAAGGTCAATAGGCGTCCATTAATAGATTACCATACATGTAGATATGTTTGCTGCTCTTTATGCTCGCACATACATAACACTAATCTCAATACGGCTATTTTGGAGATACATACAGACATATTTATGTATAGTCTGACATCTGGGTCTCGTCATTTATGTAGGTGTGTAGATGTGTATGCTGTCTTAACTTCCAACTTTTAGCTAGTGACAGCAACTTTTGGCTAGTGATGTAGCTACTATTGAACGCTCATACACAATTGGCACGCTTGCTATAGCAGATGTCAGCACCATTATTTGAATTGCCGAACAAACATAGGTAAATAATAGATGGCGCGCATGCAGTCATATGATGCATTATTTTGTACTTACCGATGTTGAACATTTTTGAACTTAAAAAAATGCATGTGCAGTGCGTGCGGCATATAATGATTTGCATACCGTCAGATAGGTAGAAGGTCAAGCTACATTTTGTAATAAACCCCGAATATTTATTTTGCTCGGTATCGGAGCTATAGGTTGAAAACCGACGTTGAACTTCATATGATGCATTTTTTTGTACTTACCGATGTTGAACATTTTTGAACTTAAAAAAATGCATGTGCAGTGCGTGCAGAATATAATGATTTGCATACCGTAAGATAGGTAGAAGGCCAAACTACATTTTGTAATAAACCCCGATTATTTATATTGCTCGGTATCGGAGCTATAGGTTGAAAACCGATGTTGAACTTTATAACGGTGAACATACCGTCGGGTAGCTAGAAAGTTCAGCTACACAGTGCAACAAACCCCGCTTTTCTATCACGACCGGGAACGGATCAGTAGGACAAAAGCTGAAAAAATTCGATTTTCCACTTTTTTGTGTTCATCGAAATACTTTTAAGTGTATATACCATATACGCAGACAAGCATGCTATGCATACTACCGGATAGACAAAGAGTCCAGCTACACTACGCAGCAAACCGTACTCTTCTGAAACACCTGGTTACCGAGCAATAGGACGAACAAACATCGTGTGAGAGGAAAGGTCAATTGGCGCCCATTAATAGATTACCATACATGTAGATATGTTTACTGCTCTTTATGCTCACACATACATAACACTAATCTCAATATGGCTATTTTGGAGATACATACATACATATGTATTTATAGTCTGACATCTGTGTCTCGTCACTTATGTAGGTGTGTGGATGTAGATGGTCTGTCTTAACTTCCAACTTTTAGCTAGTGACAGCAACTTTTGCCTAGCGATGTAGCTACTATTGAACGCTCATACACAATTGGCACGCTTGCTGTAGCAGATGCCAGCACCACTATTTGAATTGCCGAACATACATAGGTAAATAATAGATGGCGCGCATGCAGTCATATGATGCATTTTTTTGTACTTACCGATGTTGAACATTTTTGAAATTAAAAAATGCATGTGTAGTGCGTGCAGCATATAATGATTTCCATACCGTCAGATAGGTAAAAGGCGAAACTACATTTTGTAATAAGCCCCGATTATTTATTTTGCTCGGTATCGTAGCTATAGGTTGAAAACCGATGTTGAACTTTATAACGGTGAACTTACCGTCGGGTAGCTAGAAAGTTCAGCTATACTGTGCAACACACCCCGCTTTTCTATCACGACCGGGAACGGATCAGTGACAAAAGCTGAAAAAATTCGATTTTCCACTTTTTTGTGTTCATCGAAATACTTTTAAGTGTATATACCATAAACGCAGACGAGCATGCTATGCATACTACCGGATAGACAAAGAGTCCAGCTACACTATGCAGCAAACCGTACTCTTCTAAAACACCTGGTTACCGAGCAATAGGACGAACAAACATCGTGTGAGAGGAAAGGTCAATAGGCGTCCATTAATAGATTATCATACATGTAGATATGTTTGCTGCTCTTTATGCTCGCACATACATAACACTAATCTCAATATGGCTATTTTGGAGATACATACAGACATATTTATGTATAGTCTGACATCTGGGTCTCGTCATTTATGTAGGTGTGTAGAGGTGTATGCTGTCTTAACTTCCAACTTTTAGCTAGTGACAGCAACTTTTGGCTAGTGATGTAGCTACTATTGAACGCTCATACACAATTGGCACGCTTGCTATAGCAGATGTCAGCACCATTATTTGAATTGACGAACATACATAGGTAAATAATAGATGGCGCGCATGCAGTCATATGATGCATTTTTTTGTACTTACCGATGTTGAACATTTTTGAACTTAAAAAAATGCATGTGCAGTGCGTGCGGCATATAATGATTTGCATACCGTCAGATAGGTAGAAGGTCAAACTACATTTTGTAATAAACCCCGATTATTTATTTTGCTCGGTATCGGAGCTATAGGTTGAAAACCGATGTTGAACTTTATAACGGTGAACATACCGTCTGGTAGCTAGAAAGTCCTGCTACACTATGCAACAAACCGTACTCTTCTGAAACACCTGGTTACCGAGCAATAGGACGAACAAACATCGTGTGAGAGGAAAGGTCAATAGACGTCCATTAATAGATTACCATACATGTAGATATGTTTACTGCTCTTTATGCTCGCACATACATAACACTAATCTCAATATGGCTATTTTGGAGATACATACATATATATGTATGTATAGTCTGACATCTGTGTCTCGTCACTTATGTAGGTGTGTAGATGTATATGCTCTGTCTTAACTTTCAACTTTTAGCTAGTGACAGCAACTTTTGCCTAGCGATGTAACTACTATTGAACTCTCATACACAATTGGCACGCTTGCTGTAGCAGATGCCAGCACCATTATTTGAATTGCCGAACAAACATAGGTAAATAATAGATGGCGCGCATGCAGTCATATGATGCATTTTTTTGTACTTACCGATGTTGAACATTTTTGAAATTAAAAAATGCATGTGTAGTGCGTGCAGCATATAATGATTTGCATACCGTCAGATAGGTAAAAGGTAAAACTACATTTTGTAATAAGCCCCGATTATTTATTTTGCTCGGTATCGGAGCTATAGGTTGAAAACCGACGTTGAACTTCATATGATGCATTTTTTTGTACTTACCGATGTTGAACATTTTTGAACTTAAAAAAATGCATGTGTAGTGCGTGCAGCATATAATGATTTGCATACCGTCAGATAGGTAGAAGGCCAAACTACATTTTGTAATAAGCCCCGATTATTTATTTTGCTCGGTATCGGAGCTATAGGTTGAAAACCGATGTTGAACTTTATAACGGTGAACATACCGTCGGGTAGCTAGAAAGTTCAGCTATACTGTGCAACAAACCCCGCTTTTCTATCAAGACCGGGAACGGATCAGTAGGACAAAAGCTGAAAAAATTCGATTTTCCACTTTTTTGTGTTCATCGAAATACTTTTAAGTGTATATACCATATACGCAGGCAAGCATGCTATGCATACTACCGGATAGACAAAGAGTCCAGCTACACTATGCAGCAAACCGTACTCTTCTGAAACACCTGGTTACCGAGCAATAGGACGAACAAACATCGTGTGAGAGGAAAGGTCAATTGGCGCCCATTAATAGATTACCATACATGTAGATATGTTTACTGCTCTTTATGCTCACACATACGTAACACTAATCTCAATATGGCTATTTTGGAGATACATACATACATATGTATGTATAGTCTGACATCTGTGTCTCGTCACTTATGTAGGTGTGTGGATGTAGATGCTCTGTCTTAACTTCCAACTTTTAGCTAGTGACAGCAACTTTTGCCTAGCGATGTAGCTACTATTGAACGCTCATACACAATTGGCACGCTTGCTGTAGCAGATGCCAGCACCATTATTTGAATTGCCGAACAAACATAGGTAAATAATAGATGGCGCGCATGCAGTCCTATGATGCATTTTTTTGTACTTACCGATGTTGAACATTTTTGAAATTAAAAAATGCATGTGTAGTGCGTGCAGCATATAATGATTTGCATACCGTCAGATAGGTAAAAGGCGAAACTACATTTTGTAATATGCCCCGATTATTTATTTTGCTCGGTATCGGAGCTATAGGTTGAAAACCGATGTTGAACTTTATAACGGTGAACATACCGTCGGGTAGCTAGAAAGTCCTGCTACACTATGCAACAAACCGTACTCTTCTGAAACACCTGGTTACCGAGCAATAGGACGAACAAACATCGTGTGAGAGGAAAGGTCAATTGGCGCCCATTAATAGATTACCATACATGTAGATATGTTTACTGCTCTTTATGCTCGCACATACATAACACTAATCTCAATATGGCTATTTTGGAGATACATACATACATATGTATGTATAGTTTGACATCTGTGTCTCGTCATTTATGTAGGTGTGTAGATGTGTATGCACTGTCTTAACTTCCAACTTTTAGCTAGTGACAGCAACTTTTGGCTAGTGATGTAGCTACTATTGAACGCTCATACACAATTGGCACGCTTGCTGTAGCAGATGTCAGCACCATTATTTGAATTGCCGAACATACACAGGTAAATAATAGATGGCGCGCATGCAGTCATATGATGTATTTTTTTGTACTTACCGATGTTGAACATTTTTGAAATTAAAAAATGCATGTGTAGTGCGTGCAGCATATAATGATTTGCATACCGTCAGATAGGTAAAAGGCGAAACTACATTTTGTAATAAGCCCCGATTATTTATTTTGCTCGGTATCGGAGCTATAGGTTGAAAACCGATGTTGAACTTTATAACGGTGAACTTACCGTCGGGTAGCTAGAAAGTTCAGCTATACTGTGCAACAAACCCCGCTTTTCTATCACGACCGGGAACGGATCAGTGACAAAAGCTGAAAAAATTCGATTTTCCACTTTTTTGTGTTCATCGAAATACTTTTAAGTGTATATACCATAAACGCAGACGAGCATGCTATGCATACTACCGGATAGACAAAGAGTCCAGCTACACTATGCAACAAACCGTACTCTTCTAAAACACCTGGTTACCGAGCAATAGGACGAACAAACATCGTGTGAGAGGAAAGGTCAATAGGCGTCCATTAATAGATTACCATACATGTAGATATGTTTGCTGCTCTTTATGCTCGCACATACATAACACTAATCTCAATATGGCTATTTTGGAGATACATACAGACATATTTATGTATAGTCTGACATCTGGGTCTCGTCATTTATGTAGGTGTGTAGATGTGTATGCTGTCTTAACTTCCAACTTTTAGCTAGTGACAGCAACTTTTGGCTAGTGATGTAGCTACTATTGAACGCTCATACACAATTGGCACGCTTGCTATAGCAGATGTCAGCACCATTATTTGAATTGACGAACATACAGAGGTAAATAATAGATGGCGCGCATGCAGTCATATGATGCATTTTTTTGTACTTACCGATGTTGAACATTTTTGAACTTAAAAAAATGCATGTGCAGTGCGTGCGGCATATAATGATTTGCATACCGTCAGATAGGTAGAAGGTCAAGCTACATTTTGTAATAAACCCCGATTAATTATTTTGCTCGGTATCGGAGCTATAGGTTGAAAACCGACGTTGAACTTCATATGATGCATTTTTTTGTACTTACCGATGTTGAACATTTTTGAACTTAAAAAAATGCATGTGCAGTGCGTGCAGAATATAATGATTTGCATACCGTAAGATAGGTAGAAGGCCAAACTACATTTGGTAATAAACCCCGATTATTTATATTGCTCGGTATCGGAGCTATAGGTTGAAAACCGATGTTGAACTTTATAACGGTGAACATACCGTCGGGTAGCTAGAAAGTTCAGCTACACTGTGCAACAAACCCCGCTTTTCTATCACGACCGGGAACGGATCAGTAGGACAAAAGCTGAAAAAATTCGATTTTCCACTTTTTTGTGTTCATCGAAATACTTTTAAGTGTATATACCATATACGCAGACAAGCATGCTATGCATACTACCGGATAGACAAAGAGTCCAGCTACACTACGCAGCAAACCGTACTCTTCTGAAACACCTGGTTACCGAGCAATAGGACGAACAAACATCGTGTGAGAGGAAAGGTCAATTGGCGCCCATTAATAGATTACCATACATGTAGATATGTTTACTGCTCTTTATGCTCACACATACATAACACTAATCTCAATATGGCTATTCTGGAGATACATACATACATATGTATGTATAGTCTGACATCTGTGTCTCGTCACTTATGTAGGTGTGTGGATGTAGATGGTCTGTCTTAACTTCCAACTTTTAGCTAGTGACAGCAACTTTTGCCTAGCGATGTAGCTACTATTGAACGCTCATACACAATTGGCACGCTTGCTGTAGCAGATGCCAGCACCATTATTTGAATTGTCGAACATACATAGGTAAATAATAGATGGCGCGCATGCAGTCATATGATGCATTTTTTTGTACTTACCGATGTTGAACATTTTTGAAATTAAAAAATGCATGTGTAGTGCGTGCAGCATATAATGATTTGCATACCGTCAGATAGGTAAAAGGCGAAACTGCATTTTTTAATATGCCCCGATTATTTATTTTGCTCGGTATCGGAGCTATAGGTTGAAAACCGATGTTGAACTTTATAACGGTGAACATACCGTCTGGTAGCTAGAAAGTCCTGCTACACTATGCAACAAACCGTACTCTTCTGAAACACCTGGTTACCGAGCAATAGGACGAACAAACATCGTGTGAGAGGAAAGGTCAATAGACGTCCATTAATAGATTACCATACATGTAGATATGTTTACTGCTCTTTATGCTCGCACATACATAACACTAAACTCAATATGGCTATTTTGGAGATACATACATATATATGTATGTATAGTCTGACATCTGTGTCTCGTCACTTATGTAGGTGTGTAGATGTATATGCTCTGTCCTAACTTCCAACTTTTAGCTAGTGACAGCAACTTTTGCCTAGCGATGTAACTACTATTGAACTCTCATACACAATTGGCACGCTTGCTGTAGCAGATGCCAGCACCATTACTTGAATTGCCGAACAAACATAGGTAAATAATAGATGGCGCGCATGCAGTCATATGATGCATTTTTTTGTACTTACCGATGTTGAACATTTTTGAAATTAAAAAATGCATGTGTAGTGCGTGCAGCATATAATGATTTGCATACCGTCAGATAGGTAAAAGGTGAAACTACATTTTGTAAGAAGCCCCGATATATGCAGAATATAATGATTTGCATACCTTAAGATAGGTAGAAGGCCAAACTACATTTTGTAATAAGCCCCGATTATTTATATTGCTCGGTATCGGAGCTATAGGTTGAAAACCGATGTTGAACTTTATAACGGTGAACATACCGTCGGGTAGCTAGAAAGTTCAGCTATACTGTGCAACAAACCCCGCTTTTTTATCACGTCCGGGAACGGATCAGTAGGACAAAAACTGAAAAAATTCGATTTTCCACTTTTTTGTGTTCATTGAAATATTTTTAAGTGTACATACCATATACGTGGACAAGCATGTTATGCATACTGCCGAATAGGCAAAAAGTCCAGCTACACTATGCAGCAAACCGTACTCTTCTAAAACACCTGGTTACCGAGCAATAGGACGAACAAACATCGTGTGAGAGGAAAGGTCAATTGGCGCCCATTAATAGATTACCATACATGTAGATATGTTTACTGCTCTTTATGCTCGCACATACATAACACTAATCTCAATATGGCTATTTTGGAGATACATACATACATATGTATGTATAGTCTGACATCTGTGTCTCGTCACTTATGTAGGTGTGTAGATGTATATGCTCTGTCTTAACTCCCAACTTTTAGCTAGTGACAGCAACTTTTGCCTAGCGGTGTAGCTACTATTGAACGCTCATACACAATTGGCACGCTTGCTGTAGCAGATGTCAGCACCATTATTTGAATTGCCGAACATACATAGGTAAATAATAGATGGCGCGCATGCAGTCATATGATGCATTTATTTGTACTTACCGATGTTGAACATTTTTGAAATTAAAAAATTGCATGTGTAGTGCGTGCAGCATATAATGATTTGCATACCGTCAGATAGGTAGAAGGCCAAACTACATTTTGTAATAAGCCCCGATTATTTATTTTGCTCGGTATCGGAGCTATAGGTTGAAAACCGATGTTGAACTTTATAACGGTGAACATACCGTCGTGTAGCTAGAAAGTTCAGCTATACTGTGCAACAAACCCCGCTTTTCTATCAAGACCGGGAACGGATCAGTAGGACAAAAGCTGAAAAAATTCGATTTTCCACTTTTTTGTGTTCATCGAAATACTTTTAAGTGTATATACCATATACGCAGGCAAGCATGCTATGCATACTACCGGATAGACAAAGAGTCCAGCTACACTATGCAGCAAACCGTACTCTTCTGAAACACCTGGTTACCGAGCAATAGGACGAACAAACATCGTGTGAGAGGAAAGGTCAATTGGCGCCCATTAATAGATTACCATACATGTAGATATGTTTACTGCTCTTTATGCTCACACATACATAACACTAATCTCAATATGGCTATTTTGGAGATACATACATACATATGTATGTATAGTCTGACATCTGTGTCTCGTCACTTATGTAGGTGTGTGGATGTAGATGCTCTGTCTTAACTTCCAACTTTTAGCTAGTGACAGCAACTTGTGCCTAGCGATGTAGCTACTATTGAACGCTCATACACAATTGGCACGCTTGCTGTAGCAGATGCCAGCACCATTATTTGAATTGCCGAACAAACATAGGTAAATAATAGATGGCGCGCATGCAGTCATATGATGCATTTTTTTGTACTTACCGATGTTGAACATCTTTGAGCTTAAAAAATGCATGTGTAGTGCGTGCAGCATATAATAATTTGCATACCGTCAGATAGGTAAAAGGCGAAACTACATTTTGTAATATGCCCCGATTATTTATTTTGCTCGGTATCGGAGCTATAGGTTGAAAACCGATGTTGAACTTTATAACGGTGAACATACCGTCGGGTAGCTAGAAAGTCCTGCTACACTATGCAACAAACCGTACTCTTTTGAAACACCTGGTTACCGAGCAATAGGACGAACAAACATCGTGTGAGAGGAAAGGTCAATAGACGTCCATTAATAGATTACCATACATGTAGATATGTTTACTGCTCTTTATGCTCGCACATACATAACACTAATCTCAATATGGCTATTTTGGAGATACATACATACATATGTATGTATAGTCTGACATCTGTGTCTCGTCACTTATGTAGGTGTGTAGATGTATATGCTCTGTCTTAACTTCCAACTTTTAGCTAGTGACAGCAACTTGTGCCTAGCGATGTAGCTACTATTGAACGCTCATACACAATTGGCACGCTTGCTGTAGCAGATGCCAGCTTCATTATTTGAATTGCCGAACAAACATAGGTAAATAATAGATGGCGCGCATGCAGTCATATGATACATTTTTTTGTACTTACCGATGTTGAACATTTTGAAATTAAAAAATGCATGTGTAGTGCGTGCAGCATATAATGATTTGCATACCGTCAGATAGGTAAAAAGTGAAACTACATTTTGTAATAAGCCCCGATTATTTATTTTGCTCGGTATCGGAGCTATAGGTTGAAAACCGATGTTGAACTTTATAACGGTGAACATACCGTCGGGTAGCTAGAAAGTTCAGCTATACTGTACAGCAAACCCCGCTTTTCTATCAAGACCGGGAACGGATCAGTAGGACAAAAGCTCAAAAAATTCGATTTTCCACTTTTTTGTGTTCATCGAAATACTTTTAAGTGTATAAACCATATACGCAGGCAAGCATGCTATGCATACTACCGGATAGACAAAGAGTCCAGCCACACTATGCAGCAAACCGTACTCTTCTGAAACACCTGGTTACCGAGCAATAGGACGAACAAACATCGTGTGAGAGGAAAGGTCAATTGGCGCCCATTAATAGATTACCATACATGTAGATATGTTTACTGCTCTTTATGCTCACACATACATAACACTAATCTCAATATGGCTATTTTGGAGATACATACATACATATGTATGTATAGTCTGACATCTGTGTCTCGTCACTTATGTAGGTGTGTGGATGTAGATGCTCTGTCTTAACTTCCAACTTTTAGCTAGTGACAGCAACTTTTGCCTAGCGATGTAGCTACTATTGAACGCTCATACACAATTGGCACGCTTGCTGTAGCAGATGCCAGCACCATTATTTGAATTGCCGAACAAACATAGGTAAATAATAGATGGCGCACATGCAGTCATATGATGCATTTTTTTGTACTTACCGATGTTGAACATCTTTGAGCTTAAAAAATGCATGTGTAGTGCGTGCAGCATATAATAATTTGCATACCGTCAGATGGGTAAAAGGCGAAACTACATTTTGTAATATGCCCCGATTATTTATTTTGCTCGGTATCGGAGCTATAGGTTGAAAACCGATGTTGAACTTTATAACGGTGAACATACCGTCGGGTAGCTAGAAAGTCCTGCTACACTATGCAACAAACCGTACTCTTCTGAAACACCTGGTTACCGAGCAATAGGACGAACAAACATCGTGTGAGAGGAAAGGTCAATAGACGTCCATTAATAGATTACCATACATGTAGATATGTTTACTGCTCTTTATGCTCGCACATACATAACACTAATCTCAATATGGCTATTTTGGAGATACATACATACATATGTATGTATAGTCTGACATCTGTGTCTCGTCACTTATGTAGGTGTGTAGATGTATATGCTCTGTCTTAACTTCCAACTTTTAGCTAGTGACAGCAACTTGTGCCTAGCGATGTAGCTACTATTGAACGCTCATACACAATTGGCACGCTTGCTGTAGCAGATGCCAGCACCATTATTTGAATTGCCGAACAAACATAGGTAAATAATAGATGGCGCGCATGCAGTCATATGATACATTTTTTTGTACTTACCGATGTTGAACATTTTGAAATTAAAAAATGCATGTGTAGTGCGTGCAGCATATAATGATTTGCATACCGTCAGATAGGTAAAAGGTGAAACTACATTATTTATTTTGCTCGGTATCGGAGCTATAGGTTGAAAACCGACGTTGAACTTCATATGATGCATTTTTTTGTACTTACCGATGTTGAACATTTTTGAACTTAAAAAAATGCATGTGCAGTGCGTGCAGAATATAATGATTTGCATACCGTAAGATAGGTAGAAGGCCAAACTACATTTTGTAATAAACCCCGATTATTTATATTGCTCGGTATCGGAGCTATAGGTTGAAAACCGATGTTGAACTTTATAACGGTGAACATACCGTCGGGTAGCTAGAAAGTTCAGCTACACAGTGCAGCAAACCCAGCTTTTTTATCACGTCCGGGAACGGATCAGTAGGACAAAAACTGAAAAAATTCGATTTTCCACTTTTTTGTGTTCATTGAAATATTTTTAAGTGTATATACCATATACGCGGACAAGCATGTTATGCATACTGCCGAATAGGCAAAAAGTCCAGCTACACTATGCAGCAAACCGTACTCTTCTAAAACACCTGGTTACCGAGCAATAGGACGAACAAACATCGTGTGAGAGGAAAGGTCAATTGGCGCCCATTAATAGATTACCATACATGTAGATATGTTTACTGCTCTTTATGCTCGCACATACATAACACTAATCTCAATATGGCTATTTTGGAGATACATACATACATATGTATGTATAGTCTGACATCTGTGTCTCGTCACTTAAGTAGGTGTGTAGATGTATATGCTCTGTCTTAACCCCAACTTTTAGCTAGTGACAGCAACTTTTGCCTAGCGGTGTAGCTACTATTGAACGCTCATACACAATTGGCACGCTTGTTGTAGCAGATGTCAGCACCATTATTTGAATTGCCGAACATACATAGGTAAATAATAGATGGCGCGCATGCAGTCATATGATGCATTTATTTGTACTTACCGATGTTGAACATTTTTGAAATTAAAAAAATGCATGTGTAGTGCGTGCAGCATATAATGATTTGCATACCGTCAGATAGGTAGAAGGCCAAACTACATTTTGTAATAAGCCCCTATTATTTATTTTGCTCGGTATCGGAGCTATAGGTTGAAAACCGATGTTGAACTTTATAACGGTGAACATACCGTCGGTAGCTAGAAAGTTCAGCTGTACTGTGCAACAAACCCCGCTTTTCTATCACGACCGGGAACGGATCAGTAGGACAAAAGCTGAAAAAATTCGATTTTCCACTTTTTTGTGTTCATCGAAATACTTTTAAGTGTATATACCATATACGCAGACAAGCATGCTATGCATACTACCGGATAGACAAAGAGTCCAGCTACACTATGCAGCAAACCGTACTCTTCTGAAACACCAGGTTACCGAGCAATAGGACGAACAAACATCGTGTGAGAGGAAAGGTCAATTGGCGCCCATTAACAGATTACCATACATGTAGATATGTTTACTGCTCTTTATGCTCGCACATACATAACACTAATCTCAATATGGCTATTTTGGAGATACATACATACATATGTATGTATAGTGTAGTGGCCTTAGTCATATATGTACATACATACAATATATCAAAATGCTATGTAAACAAAACAATGAAATGACATAATGACATAAACAAATCAGGCCAATAACTCTGCGCTGCTGCTATCACACAAGCAGAGCTAAGCAATTAAAGAAAGAGTCTTATTACACCACTCCAACGTCCACTTCAAATGCAATGTCAGCAAACATATGGAAATCGCGGAAATGAATTGTGACAAAAATTTAGTATAAATAGAATGTAAGAATTTGAATAAAATTAGTCAATGCTCAGAACTCTTTGTGTATTGACTCAATGAATTTCGGCCAGCTGAAATATGCAAGCCTATGGATTAGCTGAATTGTGAACAGCTGTTTAAAAATTAAACACAATAGGCTATCTACGTAGGGACCTCGTTTAGGGCCTCATTAGCTTGAATATCCCTTTACATTTGATCCTCCACAATAGTCTGACATCTGTGTCTCGTCACTTATGTAGGTGTGTAGATGTATATGCTCTGTCTTAACTTCCAACTTTTAGCTAGTGACAGCAACTTTTGGCTAGTGATGTAGCTACTATTGAACGTTCATACACAATTGGCACGCTTGCTATAGCAGATGTCAGCACCATTATTTGAATTGACGAACATACATAGGTAAATAATAGATGGCGCGCCTGCAGTCATATGATGCATTTATTTGTACTTACCGATGTTGAACATTTTTGAAATTAAAAAAATGCATGTGTAGTGCGTGCAGCATATAATGATTTGCATACCGTCAGATAGGTAAAAGGCGAAACTACATTTTGTATTAAACATCGATTATTTATTTTGCTCTGTATCGGAGCTATAGGTTGAAAACCGACGTTGAACTTCATATGATGCATTTTTTTGTACTTACCGATGTTGAACATTTTTGAACTTAAAAAAATGCATGTGCAGTGCGTGCGGCACATAATGATTTGCATACCGTCTGATAGGTAGAAGGTCAAACTGCATTTTGTAATAAACCCCGATTATTTATTTTGCTCGGTATCGGAGCTATAGGTTGAAAACCGACGTTGAACTTAATATGATGCTTTTTTTTGTACTTACCGATGTTGAGCATTTTTGAACTTAAAAAAATGCATGTGCAGTGCGTGCGGCATATAATGATTTGCACACCGTCAGATAGGTAGAAGGTCAAACTACATTTTTTAATAAGCCTCGATTATTTTGCTCGGTATCGGAGCTATAGGTTGAAAACCGATGTTAAACTTGATAACGGTGCACATACCGTCGGGTAGTTAGAAAGTTCAGCTATACTGTGCAACAAACCACGCTTTTTTATCACGTCTGGGAACGGATCAGTAGGACAAAAACTGAAAAAATTCGATTTTCCACTTTTTTGTGTTCATCGAAATATTTTTAAGTGTATATACCATATACGCGGACAAGCATGTTATGCATACTGCCGAATAGGCAAAGTGTCCAGCTACACTATGCAACAAACCGTACTCTTTTAAAACACCTGGTTACCGAGCAATAGGACGAACAAACATCGTGTGAGAGGAAAGGTCAATTGGCGCCCATTAATAGATTACCATACATGTAGATATGTTTACTGCTCTTTATGCTCGCACATACATAACACTAATCTCAATATGGCTATTTTGGAGATACATTCATACATATGTATGTATAGTCTGACATCTGTGTCTCGTCACTTATGTAGGTGTGTAGATGTATATGCTCTGTCTTAACCCCAACTTTTAGCTAGTGACAGCAACTTTTGCCTAGCGGTGTAGCTACTATTGAACGCTCATACACAATTGGCACGCTTGTTGTAGCAGATGTCAGCACCATTATTTGAATTGCCGAACATACATAGGTAAATAATAGATGGCGCGCATGCAGTCATATGATGCATTTATTTGTACTTACCGATGTTGAACCTTTTTGAAATTAAAAAAATGCATGTGTAGTGCGTGCAGCATATAATGATTTGCATACCGTCAGATAGGTAGAAGGCCAAACTACATTTTGTAATAAGCCCCTATTATTTATTTTGCTCGGTATCGGAGCTATAGGTTGAAAACCGATGTTGAACTTTATAACGGTGAACATACCGTCGGTAGCTAGAAAGTTCAGCTGTACTGTGCAACAAACCCCGCTTTTCTATCACGACCGGGAACGGATCAGTAGGACAAAAGCTGAAAAAATTCGATTTTCCACTTTTTTGTGTTCATCGAAATACTTTTAAGTGTATATACCATATACGCAGACAAGCATGCTATGCATACTACCGGATAGACAAAGAGTCCAGCTACACTATGCAGCAAACCGTACTCTTCTGAAACACCAGGTTACCGAGCAATAGGACGAACAAACATCGTGTGAGAGGAAAGGTCAATTGGCGCCCATTAACAGATTACCATACATGTAGATATGTTTACTGCTCTTTATGCTCGCACATACATAACACTAATCTCAATATGGCTATTTTGGAGATACATACATACATATGTATGTATAGTCTGACATCTGTGTCTCGTCACTTATGTAGGTGTGTAGATGTATATGCTCTGTCTTAACTTCCAACTATTAGCTAGTGACAGCAACTTTTGCCTAGCGATGTAGCTACTATTGAACGCTCATACACAATTGGCACGCTTGCTGTAGCAGATGTCAGCACCATTATTTGAATTGACGAACATACATAGGTAAATAATAGATGGCGCGCATGCAGTCATATGATGCATTTTTTTGTACTTACCGATGTTGAACATCTTTGAGCTTAAAAAATGCATGTGCAGTGCGTGCGGCATATAATGATTTGCATACCGTCAGATAGGTAGAAGGTCAAACTACATTTTGTAATAAACCCCGATTATTTATTTTGCTCGGTATCGGAGCTATAGGTTGAAAACCGACGTTGAACTTCATATGATGCTTTTTTTTGAACTTACCGATGTTGAACATTTTTGAACTTAAAAAAATGCATGTGCAGTGCGTGCAGAATATAATGATTTGCACACCGTCAGATAGGTAGAAGGTCAAACTACATTTTTTAATAAGCCCCGATTATTTTGCTCGGTATCGGAGCTATAGGTTGAAACCCGATGTAAAACTTTATAACGGTGAACATACCGTCGGGTAGTTAGAAAGTTCAGCTATACTGTGCATTAAACCACGCTTTTTTATCACGTCCGGGAACGGATCAGTGGGACAAAAACTGAAAAATTCGATTTTCCACTTTTTTGTGTTCATCGAAATATTTTTAAGTGTATATACCATATACGCGGACAAGCATGTTATGCATACTGCCGAATAGGCAAAGTGTCCAGCTACACTATGCAACAAACCGTACTCTATTAAAACACCTGGTTACCGAGCAATAGGACGAACAAACATCGTGTGAGAGGAAAGGTCAATTGGCGCCCATTAATAGATTACCATACATGTAGATATGTTTACTGCTCTTTATGCTCGCACATACATAACACTAATCTCAATATGGCTATTTTGGAGATACATACATACATATGTATGTATAGTCTGACATCTGTGTCTCGTCACTTATGTAGGTGTGTAGATGTATATGCTCTGTCTTAACTCCCAACTTTTAGCTAGTGACAGCAACTTTTGCCTAGCGGTGTAGCTACTATTGAACGCTCATACACAATTGGCACGCTTGCTGTAGCAGATGTCAGCACCATTATTTGAATTGCCGAACATACATAGGTAAATAATAGATGGCGCGCATGCAGTCATATGATGCATTTATTTGTACTTACCGATGTTGAACATTTTTGAAATTAAAAAAATGCATGTGTAGTGGGTGCAGCATATAATGATTTGCATACCGTCAGATAGGTAGAAGGCCAAACTACATTTTGTAATAAGCCCCGATTATTTATTTTGCTCGGTATCGGAGCTATAGGTTGAAAACCGATGTTGAACTTTATAACGGTGAACATACCGTCGGGTAGCTAGAAAGTTCAGCTATACTGTGCATTAAACCACGCTTTTTTATCACGTCCGGGAACGGATCAGTGGGACAAAAACTGAAAAATTCGATTTTCCACTTTTTTGTGTTCATCGAAATACTTTTAAGTGTATATACCATATACGCGGACAAGCATGCAATGCATACTACCGGATAGACAAAGAGTCCAGCTACACTATGCAGCAAGCCGTACTTTTCTGAAACACCAGTTTACCGAGCAATAGGACGAACAAACATCGTGTGAGAGGAAAGGTCAATTGGCGCCCATTAATATATTACCATACATGTAGATATGTTTACTGCTCTTTATGCTCGCACATACATAACACTAATCTCAATATGGCTATTTTGGAGATACATACATACATATGTATGTATAGTCTGACATCTGTGTCTCGTCACTTATGTAGGTGTGTAGATGTATATGCTCTGTCTTAACTTCCAACTTTTAGCTAGTGGCAGCAACTTTTGCCTAGCGATGTAGCTACTATTGAACGCTCATACACAATTGGCACGCTTGCTGTAGCAGATGTCAGCACCATTATTTGAATTGACGAACATACATAGGTAAATAATAGATGGCGCGCATGCAGTCATATGATGCATTTTTTTGTACTTACCGATGTTGAACATCTTTGAGCTTAAAAAATGCATGTGCAGTGCGTGCGGCATATAATGATTTGCATACCGTCAGATAGGTAGAAGGTCAAACTACATTTTGTAATAAACCCCGATTATTTATTTTGCTCGGTATCGGAGCTATAGGTTGAAAACCGACGTTGAACTTCATATGATGCATTTTTTTGTACTTACCGATGTTGAACATTTTTGAACTTAAAAAAATGCATGTGCAGTGCGTGCAGAATATAATAATTTGCATACCTTCAGATAGGTAGAAGGTCAAACTACATTTTTTAATAAGCCCCGATTATTTTGCTCGGTATCGGAGCTATAGGTTGAAAACCGATGTTAAACTTTATAACGGTGAACATACCGTCGGGTAGTTAGAAAGTTCAGCTATACTGTGCAACAAACCACGCTTTTTTATCACGTCCGGGAACGGATCAGTAGGACGAAAACTGAAAAAATTCGATTTTCTACTTTTTTGTGTTCATCGAAATATTTTTAAGTGTATATACCATATACGCGAACAAGCATGTTATGCATACTGCCGAATAGGCAAAGTGTCCAGCTACACTATGCAACAAACCGTACTCTTTTAAAACACCTGGTTACCGAGCAATAGGACGAACAAACATCGTGTGAGAGGAAAGGTCAATTGGCGCCCATTAATAGATTACCATACATGTAGATATGTTTACTGCTCTTTATGCTCGCACATACATAACACTAATCTCAATATGGCTATTTTGGAGATACATACATACATATGTATGTATAGTCTGACATCTGTGTCTCGTCACTTATGTAGGTGTGTAGATGTATATGCTCTGTCTTAACTCCCAACTTTTAGCTAGTGACAGCAACTTTTGCCTAGCGGTGTAGCTACTATTGAACGCTCATACACAATTGGCACGCTTGCTGTAGCAGATGTCAGCACCATTATTTGAATTGCCGAACATACATAGGTAAATAATAGATGGCGCGCATGCAGTCATATGATGCATTTATTTGTACTTACCGATGTTGAACATTTTTGAAATTAAAAAAATGCATGTGTAGTGGGTGCAGCATATAATGATTTGCATACCGTCAGATAGGTAGAAGGCCAAACTACATTTTGTAATAAGCCCCGATTATTTATTTTGCTCGGTATCGGAGCTATAGGTTGAAAACCGACGTTGAACTTCATATGATGCATTTTTTTGTACTTACCGATGTTGAACATTTTTGAACTTAAAAAAATGCATGTGCAGTGCGTGCAGAATATAATAATTTGCATACCGTCAGATAGGTAGAAGGTCAAACTACATTTTTTAATAAGCCCCGATTATTTTGCTCGGTATCGGAGCTATAGGTTGAAAACTGATGTTAAACTTTATAACGGTGAACATACCGTCGGGTAGTTAGAAAGTTCAGCTATACTGTGCAACAAACCACGCTTTTTTATCACGTCCGGGAACGGATCAGTAGGACGAAAACTGAAAAAATTCGATTTTCTACTTTTTTGTGTTCATCGAAATATTTTTAAGTGTATATACCATATACGCGAACAAGCATGTTATGCATACTGCCGAATAGGCAAAGTGTCCAGCTACACTATGCAACAAACCGTACTCTTTTAAAACACCTGGTTACCGAGCAATAGGACGAACAAACATCGTGTGAGAGGAAAGGTCAATTGGCGCCCATTAATAGATTACCATACATGTAGATATGTTTACTGCTCTTTATGCTCGTACATACATAACACTAATCTCAATATGGCTATTTTGGAGATACATTCATACATATGTATGTATAGTCTGACATCTGTGTCTCGTCACTTATGTAGGTGTGTAGATGTATATGCTCTGTCTTAACCCCAACTTTTAGCTAGTGACAGCAACTTTTGCCTAGCGGTGTAGCTACTATTGAACGCTCATACACAATTGGCACGCTTGTTGTAGCAGATGTCAGCACCATTATTTGAATTGCCGAACATACATAGGTAAATAATAGATGGCGCGCATGCAGTCATATGATGCATTTATTTGTACTTACCGATGTTGAACATTTTTGAAATTAAAAAAATGCATGTGTAGTGCGTGCAGCATATAATGATTTGCATACCGTCAGATAGGTAGAAGGCCAAACTACATTTTGTAATAAGCCCCGATTATTTATTTTGCTCGGTATCGGAGCTATAGGTTGAAAACCGATGTTGAACTTTATAACGGTGAACATACCGTCGGTAGCTAGAAAGTTCAGCTGTACTGTGCAACAAACCCCGCTTTTCTATCACGACCGGGAACGGATCAGTAGGACAAAAGCTGAAAAAATTCGATTTTCCACTTTTTTGTGTTCATCGAAATACTTTTAAGTGTATATACCATATACGCAGACAAGCATGCTATGCATACTACCGGATAGACAGAGTCCAGCTACACTATGCAGCAAACCGTACTCTTCTGAAATACCTGGTTACCGAGCAATAGGACGAACAAACATCAATTGGCGCCCATTAATAGATTACCATACATGTAGATATGTTTACTGCTCATTATGCTCGCACATACATAACACTAATCTCAATATGGCTATTTTGGAGATACATACATACATATGTATGTATAGTCTGACATCTGTGTCTCGTCACTTATGTAGGTGTGTAGATGTATATGCTCTGTCTTAACTTCCAACTATACTGTTGAACGCTCATACACAATTGGCACGCTTGCTGTAGCAGATGTCAGCACCATTATTTGAATTGACGAACATACATAGGTAAATAATAGATGGCGCGCATGCAGTCATATGATGCATTTTTTTTGTACTTACCGATGTTGAACATTTTTGAGCTTAAAAAATGCATGTGCAGTGCGTGCGGCATATAATGATTTGCATACCGTCAGATAGGTAGAAGGTCAAACTACATTTTGTAATAAGCCCCGATTATTTTGCTCGGTATCGGAGCTATAGGTTGAAAACCGACGTTGAACTTCATATGATGCATTTTTTTGTACTTACCGATGTTGAGCATTTTTGAACTTAAAAAAATGCATGTGCAGTGCGTGCAGAGTATAATGATTTGCATACCGTCAGATAGGTAGAAGGCCAAACTATATTTTGTAATAAACCCCGATTATTTATATTGCTCAGTATCGGAGCTATATGTTGAAAACCGATGTTGAACTTTATAACGGTGAACAAACCGTCGGTTAGCTAGAAAGTTCAGCTATACTGTGCAACAAACCCCGCTTTTCTATCACGACCGGGAACGGATCAGTAGGACAAAAGCTGAAAAAACTCGATTTTCCACTTTTTTGTGTTCATCGAAATACTTCTAAGTGTATATACCATATACGCAGACAAGCATGCTATGCATACTACCGGATAGACAAAGAGTCCAGCTACACTATGCAACAAACCGTGCTCTTTTAAAACACCTGGTTACCGAGCAATAGGACGAACAAACATCGTGTGAGAGGAAAGGTCAATTGGCGCCCATTAATAGATTACCATACATGTAGATATGTTTACTGCTCTTTATGCTCCCACATACATAATACTAATCTCAATATGGCTATTTTTGAGATACATACATACATATGTATGTATAGTCTGACAACTGTGTCTCGTCACTTAAGTAGGTGTGTAGATGTATATGCTCTGTCTTAACCCCAACTTTTAGCTAGTGACAGCAACTTTTGCCTAGCGGTGTAGCTACTATTGAACGCTCATACACAATTGGCACGCTTGTTGTAGCAGATGTCAGCACCATTATTTCTATTGCCGAACATACATAGGTAAATAATAGATGGCGCGCATGCAGTCATATGATGCATTTATTTGTACTTACCGATGTTGAACATTTTTGAAATTAAAAAAATGCATGTGTAGTGCGTGCAGCATATAATGATTTGCATACCGTCAGATAGGTAGAAGGCCAAACTACATTTTGTAATAAGCCCCGATTATTTATTTTGCTCGGTATCGGAGCTATAGGTTGAAAACCGATGTTGAACTTTATAACGGTGAACATACCGTCGGGTAGTTAGAAAGTTCAGCTATACTGTGCAACAAACCCCGCTTTTCTATCACGACCGGGAACGGATCAGTAGGACAAAAACTGAAAAAATTCAATTTTCCACTTTTTTGTGTTCATCGAAATACTTTTAAGTGTATATACCATATACGCAGACAAGCATGCTATGCATACTACCGGATAGACAAAGAGTCCAGCTACACTATGCAGCAAACCGTACTCTTCTGAACCACCAGGTTACCGAGCAATAGGACGAACAAACATCGTGTGAGAGGAAAGGTAAATTGGCGCCCATTAATAGATTACCATACATGTAGATATGTTTACTGCTCTTTATGCTCGCACATACATAACACTAATCTCAATATGGCTATTTTGGAGATACATACATACATATGTATGTATAGTCTGACATCTGTGTCTCGTCACTTATGTAGGTGTGTAGATGTATATGCTCTGTCTTAACTTCCAACTTTTAGCTAGTGGCAGCAACTTTTGCCTAGCGATGTAGCTACTATTGAACGCTCATACACAATTGGCACGCTTGCTGTAGCAGATGTCAGCACCATTATTTGAATTGACGAACATACATAGGTAAATAATAGATGGCGCGCATGCAGTCATATGATGCATTTTTTTGTACTTACCGATGTTGAACATCTTTGAGCTTAAAAAATGCATGTGCAGTGCGTGCGGCATATAATGATTTGCATACCGTCAGATAGGTAGAAGGTCAAACTACATTTTGTAATAAACCCCGATTATTTATTTTGCTCGGTATCGGAGCTATAGGTTGAAAACCGACGTTGAACTTCATATGATGCATTTTTTTGTACTTACCGATGTTGAACATTTTTGAACTTAAAAAAATGCATGTGCAGTGCGTGCAGAATATAATAATTTGCATACCGTCAGATAGGTAGAAGGTCAAACTACATTTTTTAATAAGCCCCGATTATTTTGCTCGGTATCGGAGCTATAGGTTGAAAACCGATGTTAAACTTTATAACGGTGAACATACCGTCGGGTAGTTAGAAAGTTCAGCTATACTGTGCAACAAACCACGCTTTTTTATCTCGTCCGGGAACGGATCAGTAGGACAAAATGGAAAAAATTCGATTTTCCACTTTTTTGTGTTCATCGAAATATTTTTAAGTGTATATACCATATACGCGGACAAGCATGTTATGCATACTGCCGAATAGGCAAAGTGTCCAGCTACACTATGCAACAAACCGTACTCTTTTAAAACACCTGATTACCGAGCAATAGGACGAACAAACATCGTGTGAGAGGAAAGGTCAATTGGCGCCCATTAATAGATTACCATACATGTAGATATGTTTACTGCTCTTTATGCTCGCACATACATAACACTAATCTCAATATGGCTATTTTGGAGATACATACATACATATGTATGTATAGTCTGACATCTGTGTCTCGTCACTTATGTAGGTGTGTAGATGTATATGCTCTGTCTTAACTCCCAACTTTTAGCTAGTGACAGCAACTTTTGCCTAGCGGTGTAGCTACTATTGAACGCTCATACACAATTGGCACGCTTGCTGTAGCAGATGTCAGCACCATTATTTGAATTGCCGAACATACATAGGTAAATAATAGATGGCGCGCATGCAGTCATATGATGCATTTATTTGTACTTACCGATGTTGAACATTTTTGAAATTAAAAAAATGCATGTGTAGTGGGTGCAGCATATAATGATTTGCATACCGTCAGATAGGTAGAAGGCCAAACTACATTTTGTAATAAGCCCCGATTATTTATTTTGCTCGGTATCGGAGCTATAGGTTGAAAACCGACGTTGAACTTCATATGATGCATTTTTTTGTACTTACCGATGTTGAACATTTTTGAACTTAAAAAAATGCATGTGCAGTGCGTGCAGAATATAATAATTTGCATACCGTCAGATAGGTAGAAGGTCAAACTACATTTTTTAATAAGCCCCGATTATTTTGCTCGGTATCGGAGCTATAGGTTGAAAACTGATGTTAAACTTTATAACGGTGAACATACCGTCGGGTAGTTAGAAAGTTCAGCTATACTGTGCAACAAACCACGCTTTTTTATCACGTCCGGGAACGGATCAGTAGGACGAAAACTGAAAAAATTCGATTTTCTACTTTTTTGTGTTCATCGAAATATTTTTAAGTGTATATACCATATACGCGAACAAGCATGTTATGCATACTGCCGAATAGGCAAAGTGTCCAGCTACACTATGCAACAAACCGTACTCTTTTAAAACACCTGGTTACCGAGCAATAGGACGAACAAACATCGTGTGAGAGGAAAGGTCAATTGGCGCCCATTAATAGATTACCATACATGTAGATATGTTTACTGCTCTTTATGCTCGTACATACATAACACTAATCTCAATATGGCTATTTTGGAGATACATTCATACATATGTATGTATAGTCTGACATCTGTGTCTCGTCACTTATGTAGGTGTGTAGATGTATATGCTCTGTCTTAACCCCAACTTTTAGCTAGTGACAGCAACTTTTGCCTAGCGGTGTAGCTACTATTGAACGCTCATACACAATTGGCACGCTTGTTGTAGCAGATGTCAGCACCATTATTTGAATTGCCGAACATACATAGGTAAATAATAGATGGCGCGCATGCAGTCATATGATGCATTTATTTGTACTTACCGATGTTGAACATTTTTGAAATTAAAAAAATGCATGTGTAGTGCGTGCAGCATATAATGATTTGCATACCGTCAGATAGGTAGAAGGCCAAACTACATTTTGTAATAAGCCCCGATTATTTATTTTGCTCGGTATCGGAGCTATAGGTTGAAAACCGATGTTGAACTTTATAACGGTGAACATACCGTCGGTAGCTAGAAAGTTCAGCTGTACTGTGCAACAAACCCCGCTTTTCTATCACGACCGGGAACGGATCAGTAGGACAAAAGCTGAAAAAATTCGATTTTCCACTTTTTTGTGTTCATCGAAATACTTTTAAGTGTATATACCATATACGCAGACAAGCATGCTATGCATACTACCGGATAGACAGAGTCCAGCTACACTATGCAGCAAACCGTACTCTTCTGAAATACTTGGTTACCGAGCAATAGGACGAACAAACATCAATTGGCGCCCATTAATAGATTACCATACATGTAGATATGTTTACTGCTCATTATGCTCGCACATACATAACACTAATCTCAATATGGCTATTTTGGAGATACATACATACATATGTATGTATAGTCTGACATCTGTGTCTCGTCACTTATGTAGGTGTGTAGATGTATATGCTCTGTCTTAACTTCCAACTATACTGTTGAACGCTCATACACAATTGGCACGCTTGCTGTAGCAGATGTCAGCACCATTATTTGAATTGACGAACATACATAGGTAAATAATAGATGGCGCGCATGCAGTCATATGATGCATTTTTTTTGTACTTACCGATGTTGAACATTTTTGAGCTTAAAAAATGCATGTGCAGTGCGTGCGGCATATAATGATTTGCATACCGTCAGATAGGTAGAAGGTCAAACTACATTTTGTAATAAGCCCCGATTATTTTGCTCGGTATCGGAGCTATAGGTTGAAAACCGACGTTGAACTTCATATGATGCATTTTTTTGTACTTACCGATGTTGAGCATTTTTGAACTTAAAAAAATGCATGTGCAGTGCGTGCAGAGTATAATGATTTGCATACCGTCAGATAGGTAGAAGGCCAAACTATATTTTGTAATAAACCCCGATTATTTATATTGCTCAGTATCGGAGCTATAGGTTGAAAACCGATGTTGAACTTTATAACGGTGAACAAACCGTCGGTTAGCTAGAAAGTTCAGCTATACTGTGCAACAAACCCCGCTTTTCTATCACGACCGGGAACGGATCAGTAGGACAAAAGCTGAAAAAACTCGATTTTCCACTTTTTTGTGTTCATCGAAATACTTCTAAGTGTATATACCATATACGCAGACAAGCATACTATGCATACTACCGGATAGACAAAGAGTCCAGCTACACTATGCAACAAACCGTGCTCTTTTAAAACACCTGGTTACCGAGCAATAGGACGAACAAACATCGTGTGAGAGGAAAGGTCAATTGGCGCCCATTAATAGATTACCATACATGTAGATATGTTTACTGCTCTTTATGCTCCCACATACATAATACTAATCTCAATATGGCTATTTTTGAGATACATACATACATATGTATGTATAGTCTGACATCTGTGTCTCGTCACTTATGTAGGTGTGTAGATGTATATGCTCTGTCTTAACTCCCAACTTTTAGCTAGTGACAGCAACTTTTGCCTAGCGGTGTAGCTACTATTGAACGCTCATACACAATTGGCACGCTTGCTGTAGCAGATGTCAGCACCATTATTTGAATTGCCGAACATACATAGGTAAATAATAGATGGCGCGCATGCAGTCATATGATGCATTTATTTGTACTTACCGATGTTGAACATTTTTGAAATTAAAAAAATGCATGTGTAGTGGGTGCAGCATATAATGATTTGCATACCGTCAGATAGGTAGAAGGCCAAACTACATTTTGTAATAAGCCCCGATTATTTATTTTGCTCGGTATCGGAGCTATAGGTTGAAAACCGACGTTGAACTTCATATGATGCATTTTTTTGTACTTACCGATGTTGAACATTTTTGAACTTAAAAAAATGCATGTGCAGTGCGTGCAGAATATAATAATTTGCATACCGTCAGATAGGTAGAAGGTCAAACTACATTTTTTAATAAGCCCCGATTATTTTGCTCGGTATCGGAGCTATAGGTTGAAAACCGATGTTAAACTTTATAACGGTGAACATACCGTCGGGTAGTTAGAAAGTTCAGCTATACTGTGCAACAAACCACGCTTTTTTATCACGTCCGGGAACGGATCAGTAGGACGAAAACTGAAAAAATTCGATTTTCTACTTTTTTGTGTTCATCGAAATATTTTTAAGTGTATATACCATATACGCGAACAAGCATGTTATGCATACTGCCGAATAGGCAAAGTGTCCAGCTACATTATGCAACAAACCGTACTCTTTTAAAACACCTGGTTACCGAGCAATAGGACGAACAAACATCGTGTGAGAGGAAAGGTCAATTGGCGCCCATTAATAGATTACCATACATGTAGATATGTTTACTGCTCTTTATGCTCGCACATACATAACACTAATCTCAATATGGCTATTTTGGAGATACATACATACATATGTATGTATAGTCTGACATCTGTGTCTCGTCACTTATGTAGGTGTGTAGATGTATATGCTCTGTCTTAACTCCCAACTTTTAGCTAGTGACAGCAACTTTTGCCTAGCGGTGTAGCTACTATTGAACGCTCATACACAATTGGCACGCTTGCTGTAGCAGATGTCAGCACCATTATTTGAATTGCCGAACATACATAGGTAAATAATAGATGGCGCGCATGCAGTCATATGATGCATTTATTTGTACTTACCGATGTTGAACATTTTTGAAATTAAAAAAATGCATGTGTAGTGGGTGCAGCATATAATGATTTGCATACCGTCAGATAGGTAGAAGGCCAAACTACATTTTGTAATAAGCCCCGATTATTTATTTTGCTCGGTATCGGAGCTATAGGTTGAAAACCGACGTTGAACTTCATATGATGCATTTTTTTGTACTTACCGATGTTGAACATTTTTGAACTTAAAAAAATGCATGTGCAGTGCGTGCAGAATATAATAATTTGCATACCGTCAGATAGGTAGAAGGTCAAACTACATTTTTTAATAAGCCCCGATTATTTTGCTCGGTATCGGAGCTATAGGTTGAAAACCGATGTTAAACTTTATAACGGTGAACATACCGTCGGGTAGTTAGAAAGTTCAGCTATACTGTGCAACAAACCACGCTTTTTTATCACGTCCGGGAACGGATCAGTAGGACGAAAACTGAAAAAATTCGATTTTCTACTTTTTTGTGTTCATCGAAATATTTTTAAGTGTATATACCATATACGCGAACAAGCATGTTATGCATACTGCCGAATAGGCAAAGTGTCCAGCTACACTATGCAACAAACCGTACTCTTTTAAAACACCTGGTTACCGAGCAATAGGACGAACAAACATCGTGTGAGAGGAAAGGTCAATTGGCGCCCATTAATAGATTACCATACATGTAGATATGTTTACTGCTCTTTATGCTCGCACATACATAACACTAATCTCAATATGGCTATTTTGGAGATACATTCATACATATGTATGTATAGTCTGACAACTGTGTCTCGTCACTTAAGTAGGTGTGTAGATGTATATGCTCTGTCTTAACCCCAACTTTTAGCTAGTGACAGCAACTTTTGCCTAGCGGTGTAGCTACTATTGAACGCTCATACACAATTGGCACGCTTGTTGTAGCAGATGTCAGCACCATTATTTCTATTGCCGAACATACATAGGTAAATAATAGATGGCGCGCATGCAGTCATATGATGCATTTATTTGTACTTACCGATGTTGAACATTTTTGAAATTAAAAAAATGCATGTGTAGTGCGTGCAGCATATAATGATTTGCATACCGTCAGATAGGTAGAAGGCCAAACTACATTTTGTAATAAGCCCCGATTATTTATTTTGCTCGGTATCGGAGCTATAGGTTGAAAACCGATGTTGAACTTTATAACGGTGAACATACCGTCGGTAGCTAGAAAGTTCAGCTGTACTGTGCAACAAACCCCGCTTTTCTATCACGACCGGGAACGGATCAGTAGGACAAAAGCTGAAAAAATTCGATTTTCCACTTTTTTGTGTTCATCGAAATACTTTTAAGTGTATATACCATATACGCAGACAAGCATGCTATGCATACTACCGGATAGACAGAGTCCAGCTACACTATGCAGCAAACCGTACTCTTCTGAAATACCTGGTTACCGAGCAATAGGACGAACAAACATCAATTGGCGCCCATTAATAGATTACCATACATGTAGATATGTTTACTGCTCATTATGCTCGCACATACATAACACTAATCTCAATATGGCTATTTTGGAGATACATACATACATATGTATGTATAGTCTGACATCTGTGTCTCGTCACTTATGTAGGTGTGTAGATGTATATGCTCTGTCTTAACTTCCAACTATACTGTTGAACGCTCATACACAATTGGCACGCTTGCTGTAGCAGATGTCAGCACCATTATTTGAATTGACGAACATACATAGGTAAATAATAGATGGCGCGCATGCAGTCATATGATGCATTTTTTTTGTACTTACCGATGTTGAACATTTTTGAGCTTAAAAAATGCATGTGCAGTGCGTGCGGCATATAATGATTTGCATACCGTCAGATAGGTAGAAGGTCAAACTACATTTTGTAATAAGCCCCGATTATTTTGCTCGGTATCGGAGCTATAGGTTGAAAACCGACGTTGAACTTCATATGATGCATTTTTTTGTACTTACCGATGTTGAGCATTTTTGAACTTAAAAAAATGCATGTGCAGTGCGTGCAGAGTATAATGATTTGCATACCGTCAGATAGGTAGAAGGCCAAACTATATTTTGTAATAAACCCCGATTATTTATATTGCTCAGTATCGGAGCTATATGTTGAAAACCGATGTTGAACTTTATAACGGTGAACAAACCGTCGGTTAGCTAGAAAGTTCAGCTATACTGTGCAACAAACCCCGCTTTTCTATCACGACCGGGAACGGATCAGTAGGACAAAAGCTGAAAAAACTCGATTTTCCACTTTTTTGTGTTCATCGAAATACTTCTAAGTGTATATACCATATACGCAGACAAGCATGCTATGCATACTACCGGATAGACAAAGAGTCCAGCTACACTATGCAACAAACCGTGCTCTTTTAAAACACCTGGTTACCGAGCAATAGGACGAACAAACATCGTGTGAGAGGAAAGGTCAATTGGCGCCCATTAATAGATTACCATACATGTAGATATGTTTACTGCTCTTTATGCTCCCACATACATAATACTAATCTCAATATGGCTATTTTTGAGATACATACATACATATGTATGTATAGTCTGACAACTGTGTCTCGTCACTTAAGTAGGTGTGTAGATGTATATGCTCTGTCTTAACCCCAACTTTTAGCTAGTGACAGCAACTTTTGCCTAGCGGTGTAGCTACTATTGAACGCTCATACACAATTGGCACGCTTGTTGTAGCAGATGTCAGCACCATTATTTCTATTGCCGAACATACATAGGTAAATAATAGATGGCGCGCATGCAGTCATATGATGCATTTATTTGTACTTACCGATGTTGAACATTTTTGAAATTAAAAAAATGCATGTGTAGTGCGTGCAGCATATAATGATTTGCATACCGTCAGATAGGTAGAAGGCCAAACTACATTTTGTAATAAGCCCCGATTATTTATTTTGCTCGGTATCGGAGCTATAGGTTGAAAACCGATGTTGAACTTTATAACGGTGAACATACCGTCGGGTAGTTAGAAAGTTCAGCTATACTGTGCAACAAACCACGCTTTTTTATCACGTCCGGGAACGGATCAGTAGGACGAAAACTGAAAAAATTCGATTTTCTACTTTTTTGTGTTCATCGAAATATTTTTAAGTGTATATACCATATACGCGAACAAGCATGTTATGCATACTGCCGAATAGGCAAAGTGTCCAGCTACACTATGCAACAAACCGTACTCTTTTAAAACACCTGGTTACCGAGCAATAGGACGAACAAACATCGTGTGAGAGGAAAGGTCAATTGGCGCCCATTAATAGATTACCATACATGTAGATATGTTTACTGCTCTTTATGCTCGCACATACATAACACTAATCTCAATATGGCTATTTTGGAGATACATACATACATATGTATGTATAGTCTGACATCTGTGTCTCGTCACTTATGTAGGTGTGTAGATGTATATGCTCTGTCTTAACTCCCAACTTTTAGCTAGTGACAGCAACTTTTGCCTAGCGGTGTAGCTACTATTGAACGCTCATACACAATTGGCACGCTTGCTGTAGCAGATGTCAGCACCATTATTTGAATTGCCGAACATACATAGGTAAATAATAGATGGCGCGCATGCAGTCATATGATGCATTTATTTGTACTTACCGATGTTGAACATTTTTGAAATTAAAAAAATGCATGTGTAGTGGGTGCAGCATATAATGATTTGCATACCGTCAGATAGGTAGAAGGCCAAACTACATTTTGTAATAAGCCCCGATTATTTATTTTGCTCGGTATCGGAGCTATAGGTTGAAAACCGACGTTGAACTTCATATGATGCATTTTTTTGTACTTACCGATGTTGAACATTTTTGAACTTAAAAAAATGCATGTGCAGTGCGTGCAGAATATAATAATTTGCATACCGTCAGATAGGTAGAAGGTCAAACTACATTTTTTAATAAGCCCCGATTATTTTGCTCGGTATCGGAGCTATAGGTTGAAAACCGATGTTAAACTTTATAACGGTGAACATACCGTCGGGTAGTTAGAAAGTTCAGCTATACTGTGCAACAAACCACGCTTTTTTATCACGTCCGGGAACGGATCAGTAGGACGAAAACTGAAAAAATTCGATTTTCTACTTTTTTGTGTTCATCGAAATATTTTTAAGTGTATATACCATATACGCGAACAAGCATGTTATGCATACTGCCGAATAGGCAAAGTGTCCAGCTACACTATGCAACAAACCGTACTCTTTTAAAACACCTGGTTACCGAGCAATAGGACGAACAAACATCGTGTGAGAGGAAAGGTCAATTGGCGCCCATTAATAGATTACCATACATGTAGATATGTTTACTGCTCTTTATGCTCGTACATACATAACACTAATCTCAATATGGCTATTTTGGAGATACATTCATACATATGTATGTATAGTCTGACATCTGTGTCTCGTCACTTATGTAGGTGTGTAGATGTATATGCTCTGTCTTAACCCCAACTTTTAGCTAGTGACAGCAACTTTTGCCTAGCGGTGTAGCTACTATTGAACGCTCATACACAATTGGCACGCTTGTTGTAGCAGATGTCAGCACCATTATTTGAATTGCCGAACATACATAGGTAAATAATAGATGGCGCGCATGCAGTCATATGATGCATTTATTTGTACTTACCGATGTTGAACATTTTTGAAATTAAAAAAATGCATGTGTAGTGCGTGCAGCATATAATGATTTGCATACCGTCAGATAGGTAGAAGGCCAAACTACATTTTGTAATAAGCCCCGATTATTTATTTTGCTCGGTATCGGAGCTATAGGTTGAAAACCGATGTTGAACTTTATAACGGTGAACATACCGTCGGTAGCTAGAAAGTTCAGCTGTACTGTGCAACAAACCCCGCTTTTCTATCACGACCGGGAACGGATCAGTAGGACAAAAGCTGAAAAAATTCGATTTTCCACTTTTTTGTGTTCATCGAAATACTTTTAAGTGTATACCATATACGCAGACAAGCATGCTATGCATACTACCGGATAGACAGAGTCCAGCTACACTATGCAGCAAACCGTACTCTTCTGAAATACTTGGTTACCGAGCAATAGGACGAACAAACATCAATTGGCGCCCATTAATAGATTACCATACATGTAGATATGTTTACTGCTCATTATGCTCGCACATACATAACACTAATCTCAATATGGCTATTTTGGAGATACATACATACATATGTATGTATAGTCTGACATCTGTGTCTCGTCACTTATGTAGGTGTGTAGATGTATATGCTCTGTCTTAACTTCCAACTATACTGTTGAACGCTCATACACAATTGGCACGCTTGCTGTAGCAGATGTCAGCACCATTATTTGAATTGACGAACATACATAGGTAAATAATAGATGGCGCGCATGCAGTCATATGATGCATTTTTTTTGTACTTACCGATGTTGAACATTTTTGAGCTTAAAAAATGCATGTGCAGTGCGTGCGGCATATAATGATTTGCATACCGTCAGATAGGTAGAAGGTCAAACTACATTTTGTAATAAGCCCCGATTATTTTGCTCGGTATCGGAGCTATAGGTTGAAAACCGACGTTGAACTTCATATGATGCATTTTTTTGTACTTACCGATGTTGAGCATTTTTGAACTTAAAAAAATGCATGTGCAGTGCGTGCAGAGTATAATGATTTGCATACCGTCAGATAGGTAGAAGGCCAAACTATATTTTGTAATAAACCCCGATTATTTATATTGCTCAGTATCGGAGCTATAGGTTGAAAACCGATGTTGAACTTTATAACGGTGAACAAACCGTCGGTTAGCTAGAAAGTTCAGCTATACTGTGCAACAAACCCCGCTTTTCTATCACGACCGGGAACGGATCAGTAGGACAAAAGCTGAAAAAACTCGATTTTCCACTTTTTTGTGTTCATCGAAATACTTCTAAGTGTATATACCATATACGCAGACAAGCATACTATGCATACTACCGGATAGACAAAGAGTCCAGCTACACTATGCAACAAACCGTGCTCTTTTAAAACACCTGGTTACCGAGCAATAGGACGAACAAACATCGTGTGAGAGGAAAGGTCAATTGGCGCCCATTAATAGATTACCATACATGTAGATATGTTTACTGCTCTTTATGCTCCCACATACATAATACTAATCTCAATATGGCTATTTTTGAGATACATACATACATATGTATGTATAGTCTGACAACTGTGTCTCGTCACTTAAGTAGGTGTGTAGATGTATATGCTCTGTCTTAACCCCAACTTTTAGCTAGTGACAGCAACTTTTGCCTAGCGGTGTAGCTACTATTGAACGCTCATACACAATTGGCACGCTTGTTGTAGCAGATGTCAGCACCATTATTTGAATTGCCGAACATACATAGGTAAATAATAGATGGCGCGCATGCAGTCATATGATGCATTTATTTGTACTTACCGATGTTGAACATTTTTGAAATTAAAAAAATGCATGTGTAGTGCGTGCAGCATATAATGATTTGCATACCGTCAGATAGGTAGAAGGTCAAACTACATTTTGTTATAAACCCCGATTATTTATTTTGCTCGGTATCGGAGCTATAGGTTGAAAACCGACGTTGAACTTCATATGATGCTTTTTTTTGAACTTACCGATGTTGAACATTTTTGAACTTAAAAAAATGCATGTGCAGTGCGTGCAGAATATAATGATTTGCATACCGTCAGATAGGTAGAAGGTCAAACTACATTTTTTAATAAGCCCCGATTATTTTGCTCGGTATCGGAGCGATAGGTTGAAAACCGATGTTAAACTATATAACGGTGAACATACCGTCGGGTAGCGAGAAAGTTCAGCTATACTGTGCAACAAACCCCACTTTTATATCACGACCGGGAACGGATCAGTAGGACAAAAGCTGGAAAAATTCGATTTTCCACTTTTTTGTGTTCATCGAAATACTTTTAAGTGTATATACCATATACGCAGACAAGCATGCTATGCATACTACCGGATAGGCAAAGTGTCCAGCTACACTATGCAACAAACCGTACTCTTTTAAAACACCTGGTTACCGAGCAATAGGACGAACAAACATCGTGTGAGAGGAAGGGTCAATTGGCGCCCATTAATAGATTACCATACATGTAGATATGTTTACTGCTCTTTATGCTCGCACATACATAACACTAATCTCAATATGGCTATTTTGGAGATACATACATACATATGTATGTATAGTCTGACATCTGTGTCTCGTCACTTATGTAGGTGTGTAGATGTATATGCTCTGTCTTAACTCCCAACTTTTAGCTAGTGACAGCAACTTTTGCCTAGCGGTGTAGCTACTATTGAACGCTCATACACAATTGGCACGCTTGCTGTAGCAGATGTCAGTACCATTATTTGAATTGCCGAACATACATAGGTAAATAATAGATGGCGCGCATGCAGTCATATGATGCATTTATTTGTACTTACCGATGTTGAACATTTTTGAAATTAAAAAAATGCATGTGTAGTGCGTGCAGCATATAATGATTTGCATACCGTCAGATAGGTAAAAGGCGAAACTACATTTTGTAATAAGCCCCGATTATTTATTTTGCTCGGTATCGGAGCTATAGGTTGAAAGCCGACGTTGAACTTCATATGATGCTTTTTTTTGAACTTACCGATGTTGAACATTTTTGAACTTAAAAAAATGCATGTGCAGTGCGTGCAGAATATAATGATTTGCATACCATCAGATAGGTAGAAGGTCAAACTACATTTTTTAATAAGCCCCGATTATTTTGCTCGGTATCGGAGCGATAGGTTGAAAACCGATGTTAAACTATATAACGGTGAACATACCGTCGGGTAGCTAGAAAGTTCAGCTATACTGTGCAACAAACCCCACTTTTATATCACGACCGGGAACGGATCAGTAGGACAAAAGCTGGAAAAATTCGATTTTCCACTTTTTTGTGTTCATCGAAATACTTTTAAGTGTATATACCATATACGCAGACAAGCATGCTATGCATACTACCGGATAGGCAAAGTGTCCAGCTACACTATGCAACAAACCGTACTCTTTTAAAACACCTGGTTACCGAGCAATAGGACGAACAAACATCGTGTGAGAGGAAAGGTCAATTGGCGCCTATTAATAGATTACCATACATGTAGATATGTTTACTGCTCTTTATGCTCGCACATACATAACACTAATCTCAATATGGCTATTTTGGAGATACATACATACATATGTATGTATAGTTTGACATCTGTGTCTCGTCACTTGTGTAGGTGTGTAGATGTATATGCTCTGTCTTAACTTCCAACTTTTAGCTAATGACAGCAACTTTTGCCTAGCGATGTAGCTACTATTGAACGCTCATACACAATTGTCACGCTTGCTGTTGCAGATGTCAGCACCATTATTTGAATTGACGAACATACATAGGTAAATAATAGATGGCGCGCATGCAGTTCTATGATGCATTTTTTTATACTTACCGATGTTGAACATCTTTGAGCTTAAAAAATGCATGTGCAGTGCGTGCGGCATATAATGATTTGCATACCGTCAGATAGGTAGAAGGTCAAACTACATTTTGTTATAAACCCCGATTATTTATTTTGCTCGGTATCGGAGCTATAGGTTGAAAACCGACGTTGAACTTCATATGATGCTTTTTTTTGAACTTACCGATGTTGAACATTTTTGAACTTAAAAAAATGCATGTGCAGTGCGTGCAGAATATAATGATTTGCATACCGTCAGATAGGTAGAAGGTCAAACTACATTTTTTAATAAGCCCCGATTATTTTGCTCGGTATCCGAGCTATAGGTTGAAAACCGATGTTAAACTTTATAACGGTGAACATACCGTCGGGTAGTTAGAAAGTTCAGCTATACTGTGCAACAAACCACGCTTTTTTATCACGTCCGGGAACGGATCAGTAGGACAAAAACTGAAAAAATTCGATTTTCCACTTTTTTGTGTTCATCGAAATATTTTTAAGTGTATATACCATATACGCGGACAAGCATGTTATGCATACTGCCGAATAGGCAAAGTGTCCAGCTACACTATGCAACAAACCGTACTCTTTTAAAACACCTGGTTACCGAGCAATAGGACGAACAAACATCGTGTGAGAGGAAAGGTCAATTGGCGCCCATTAATAGATTACCATACATGTAGATATGTTTACTGCTCTTTATGCTCGCACATACATAACACTAATCTCAATATGGCTATTTTAGAGATACATACATACATATGTATGTATAGTCTGACATCTGTGTCTCGTCACTTATGTAGGTGTGTAGATGTATATGCTCTGTCTTAACTCCCAACTTTTAGCTAGTGACAGCAACTTTTGCCTAGCGGTGTAGCTACTATTGAACGCTCATACACAATTGGCACGCTTGCTGTAGCAGATGTCAGTACCATTATTTGAATTGCCGAACATACATAGGTAAATAATAGATGGCGCGCATGCAGTCATATGATGCATTTATTTGTACTTACCGATGTTGAACATTTTTGAAATTAAAAAAATGCATGTGTAGTGCGTGCAGCATATCATGATTTGCATACCGTCAGATAGGTAAAAGGCGAAACTACATTTTGTAATAAGCCCCGATTATTTATTTTGCTCGGTATCGGAGCTACAGGTTGAAAGCCGACGTTGAACTTCATATGATGCTTTTTTTTGAACTTACCGATGTTGAACATTTTTGAACTTAAAAAAATGCATGTGCAGTGCGTGCAGAATATAATGATTTGCATACCGTCAGATAGGTAGAAGGTCAAACTACATTTTTTAATAAGCCCGATTATTTTGCTCGGTATCGGAGCGATAGGTTGAAAACCGATGTTAAACTATATAACGGTGAACATACCGTCGGGTAGCTATAAAGTTCAGCTATACTGTGCAACAAACCCCACTTTTATATCACGACCGGGAACGGACCAGTAGGACAAAAGCTGGAAAAATTCGATTTTCCACTTTTTTGTGTTCATCGAAATACTTTTAAGTGTATATACCATATACGCATGCTATGCATACTACCGGATAGGCAAAGTGTCCAGCTACACTATGCAACAAACCGTACTCTTTTAAAACACCTGGTTACCGAGCAATAGGACGAACAAACATCGTGTGAGAGGAAGGGTCAATTGGCGCCCATTAATAGATTACCATACATGTAGATATGTTTACTGCTCTTTATGCTCGCACATACATAACACTAATCTCAATATGGCTATTTTGGAGATACATACATACATATGTATGTATAGTCTGACATCTGTGTCTCGTCACTTGTGTAGGTGTGTAGATGTATATGCTCTGTCTTAACTCCCAACTTTTAGCTAGTGACAGCAACTTTTGCCAAGCGGTGTAGCTACTATTGAACGCTCATACACAATTGGCACGCTTGCTGTAGCAGATGTCAGCACCATTATTTTAATTGCCGAACATACATAGGTAAATAATAGATGGCGCGCATGCAGTCATATGATGCATTTATTTGTACTTACCGATGTTGAACATTTTTGAAATTAAAAAAATGCATGTGTAGTGCGTGCAGCATATAATGATCTGCATACCGTCAGATAGGTAGAAGGCCAAACTACATTTTGTAATAAGCCCCGATTATTTATTTTGCTCGGTATCGGAGCTATAGGTTGAAAACCGATGTTAAACTTTATAACGGTGAACATACCGTCGGGTAGCTAGAAAGTTCAGCTATACTGTGCAACAAGCCCCGCTTTTCTATTACGACCGTGAACGGATCAGTAGGACAAAAGCTGAAAAAATTCGATTTTCCATTTTTTTGTGTTCATCGAAATACTTTTAAGTGTATATACCATATACGCGGACAAGCATGCTATGCATACTACCGGATAGACAAAGAGTCCAGCTACACTATGCAGCAAACCGTACTTCTCTGAAACAACAGTTTACCGAGCAATAGGACGAACAAACATCGTGTGAGAGGAAAGGTCAATTGGCGCCCATTAATAGATTACCATACATGTAGATATGTTTACTGCTCTTTATGCTCGCACACACATAACACTAATCTCAATATGGCTATTTTGGAGATACATACATACATATGTATGTATAGTCTGACATCTGTGTCTCGTCACTTATGTAGGTGTGTAGATGTATATGCTCTGTCTTAACTTCCAACTTTTAGCTAGTGACAGCAACTTTTGCCTAGCGATGTAGCTACTATTGAACGCTCATACACAATTGGCACGCTTGCTGTAGCAGATGTCAGCACCATTATTTGAATTGACGAACATACATAAGTAATGCAGTCATATGATGCATTTTTTTGTACTTACCGATGTTGAACATCTTTGAGCTTAAAAAATGCATGTGCAGTGCGTGCGGCATATAATGATTTGCATACCGTCAGATAGGTAGAAGGTCAAACTACATTTTGTAATAAGCCCCGATTATTTATTTTGCTCGGTATCGGAGCTATAGGTTGAGAACCGATGTTGAACTTTATAACGGTGAACATACCGTCGGGTAGCTAGAAAGTTCAGCTGTACTGTGCAACAAACCCCGCTTTTCTATCACGACCGGGAACGGATCAGTAGGACAAAAGCTGAAAAAATTCGATTTTCCACTTTTTTGTGTTCATCGAAATACTTTTAAGTGTATATACCATATACGCAGACAAGCATGCTATGCATACTACCGGATAGACAGAGTCCAGCTACACTATGCAGCAAACCGTACTCTTCTGAAATACCTGGTTACCGAGCAATAGGACGAACAAACATCAATTGGCGCCCATTAATAGATTACCATACATGTAGATATGTTTACTGCTCATTATGCTCGCACATACATAACACTAATCTCAATATGGCTATTTTGGAGATACATACATACATATGTATGTATAGTCTGACATCTGTGTCTCGTCACTTATGTAGGTGTGTAGAGGTATATGCTCTGTCTTAACTTCCAACTATACTATTGAACGCTCATACACAATTGGCACGCTTGCTGTAGCAGATGTCAGCACCATTATTTGAATTGACGAGCATACATAGGTAAATAATAGATGGCGCGCATGCAGTCATATGATGCATTTTTTTGTACTTACCGATGTTGAACATCTTTGAGCTTAAAAAATGCATGTGCAGTCGGTGCGACATATAATGATTTGCATACCGTCTGATAGGTAGAAGGTCAAACTACATTTTGTAATAAACCCCGATTATTTATTTTGCTCGGTATCGGAGCTATAGGTTGAAAACCGATGTTGAACTTCATATGATGCATTTTTTTGTACTTACCGATGTTGAACATTTTTGAACTTAAAAAAATGCATGTGCAGTGCGTGCAGAATATAATGATTTGCATACCGTCAGATAGGTAGAAGGTCAAACTACATTTTTTAATAAGACCCGATTATTTTGCTCGGTATCGGAGCTATAGGTTGAAAACCGATGCTAAACTTTATAACGGTGAACATACCGTCGGGGAGTTAGAAAGTTCAGCTATACTGTGCAACAAACCACGCTTTTTTATCTCGTCCGGGAACGGATCAGTAGGACAAAAACTGAAAAAATTCGATTTTCCACTTTTTTGTGTTCATCGAAATATTTTTAAGTGTATATACCATATAGGCGGACAAGCATGTTATGCATACTGCCGAATAGGCAAAGTGTCCAGCTACACTATGCAACAAACCGTACTCTTCTAAAACAGCTGGTTACCGAGCAATAGGACGAACAAGCATCGTGTGAGAGGAAAGGTCAATAGACGTCCATTAATAGATTACTATACATGTAGATATGTTTGCTGCTCTATATGCTCGCACATACATAACACTAATCTCAATATGGCTATTTTGGAGATATATACAGACATATTTATGTATAGTCTGACATCTGGGTCTCGTCATCTATGTAGGTGTGTAGATGTGTATGCTCTGTCTTAACTTCCAACTTTTTGCTAGTGACAGCAACTTTTGGCTAGTGATGTAGCTACTATTGAACGCTCATACACAATTGGCGCGCTTGCTTTAGCAGATGTCAGCACCATTATTTGAATTGACGAACATACATAGGCAAATAATAGATGGCGCGCATGCAGTCATATGATGCATTTTTTTGTACTTACCGATGTTGAACATTTTTGAACTTAAAAAAATGCATGTGCAGTGCGTGCGGCACATAATGATTTGCATACCGTCTGATAGGTAGAAGGTCAAACTATATTTTGTAATAAACCCCGATTATTTATTTTGCTCGGTATCGGAGCTATAGGTTGAAAACCGACGTTGAGCTTCATATGATGCATTTTTTTGTACTTACCGATGTTGAGCATTTTTGAACTTAAAAAAATGCATGTGCAGTGCGTGCAGAATATAATGATTTGCATATTGTCAGATAGGTAGAAGGTCAAACTGCATTTTTTAATAAGCCTCGATTATTTTGCTCGGTATCGGAGCTATAGGTTGAAAACCGATGTTAAACTTTATAACGGTGCACATACCGTCGGGTAGTTAGAAAGTTCAGCTATACTGTGCAACAAACTACGCTTTTTTATCACGTCTGGGAACGGATCAGTAGGACAAAAATTGAAAAAATTCGATTTTCCACTTTTTTGTGTTCATCGAAATATTTTTAAGTGTATATACCATATACGCGGACAAGCATGTTTTGCATACTGCCGAATAGGCAAAGTGTCCAGCTACTCTATGCAACAAACCGTACTCTTTTAAGACACCTGGTTACCGAGCAATAGGACGAACAAACATCTTGTGAGAGGAAAGGTCAATTGGCGCCCATTAATAGATTACCATACATGTAGATATGTTTACTGCTCTTTATGCTCGCACATACATAACACTAATCTCAATATGGCTATTTTGGAGATACATACATACATATGTATGTATAGTCTGACATCTGTGTCTCGTCACTTATGTAGGTGTGTAGATGTATATGCTAGTGACAGCAACTTTTGCCTAGCGGTGTAGCTACTATTGAACGCTCATACAAAATTGGCACGCTTGTTGTAGCAGATGTCAGCACCATTATTTGAATTGCCGAACATACATAGGTAAATAATAGATGGCGCGCATGCAGTCATATGATGCATTTATTTGTACTTACCGATGTTGAACATTTTTGAAATTAAAAAAATGCATGTGTAGTGCGTGCAGCATATAATGATTTGCATACCGTCAGATAGGTAGAAGGCCAAACTACATTTTGTAATAAGCCCCGATTATTTATTTTGCTCGGTATCGGAGCTATAGGTTGAAAACCGACGTTGAACTTCATATGATGCATTTTTTTGTACTTACCGATGTTGAACATTTTTGAAATTAAAAAAATGCATGTGCAGTGAGTGCAGAATATAATGATTTGCATACCGTCAGATAGGTAGAAGGTCAAACTACATTTTTTAATAAGACCCGATTATTTTGCTCGGTATCGGAGCTATAGGTTGAAAACCGATGTTAAACTTTATAACGGTGAACATACCGTCGGGTAGCTAGAAAGTTCAGCTATACTGTGCAACAAACCCCGCTTTTCTATCACGACCGGGAACGGATCAGTAGGACAAAAGCTGAAAAAATTCGATTTTCCACTTTTTTGTGTTCATCGAAATACTTTTAAGTGTATATACCATATACGCAGACAAGCATGCTATGCATACTACCGGATAGACAGAGTCCAGCTACACTATGCAGCAAACCGTACTCTTCTGAAATACCTGGTTACCGAGCAATAGGACGAACAAACATCAATTGGCGCCCATTAATAGATTACCATACATGTAGATATGTTTACTGCTCATTATGCTCGCACATACATAACACTAATCTCAATATGGCTATTTTGGAGATACATACATACATATGTATGTATAGTCTGACATCTGTGTCTCGTCACTTATGTAGGTGTGTAGATGTATATGCTCTGTCTCAACTTCCAACTATACTATTGAACGCTCATACACAATTGGCGCGCTTGCTATAGCAGATGTCAGCACCGTTATTTGAATTGACGAACATACATAGGTAAATAATAGATGGCGCGCATGCAGTCATATGATGCATTTTTTTGTACTTACCGATGTTGAACATTTTTGAACTTAAAAAAATGCATGTGCAGTGCGTGCGGCACATAATGATTTGCATACCGTCTGATAGGTAGAAGGTCAAACTATATTTTGTAATAAACCCCGATTATTTATTTTGCTCGGTATCGGAGCTATAGGTTGAAAACCGACGTTGAACTTCATATGATGCATTTTTTTGTACTTACCGATGTTGAGCATTTTTGAACTTAAAAAAATGCACGTGCAGTGCGTGCAGAATATAATGATTTGCATATTGTCAGATAGGTAGAAGGTAAAACTACATTTTTTAATAAGCCTCGATTATTTTGCTCGGTATCGGAGCTATAGGTTGAAAACCGATGTTAAACTTTAAAACGGTGCACATACCGTCGGGTAGTTAGAAAGTTCAGCTATACTGTGCAACAAACCACTCTTTTTATCACGTCTGGGAACGGATCAGTAGGACAAAAACTGAAAAAATTCGATTTTCCACTTTTTTGTGTTCATCGAAATATTTTTAAGTGTATATACCATATACGCAGACAAGCATGTTATGCATACTGCCGAATAGGCAAAGTGTCCAGCTACACTATGCAACAAACCGTACTCTTTTAAGACACCTGGTTACCGAGCAATAGGACGAACAAACATCGTGTGAGAGGAAAGGTCAATTGGCGCCCATTAATAGATTACCATACATGTAGATATGTTTACTGCTCTTTATGCTCGCACATACATAACACTAATCTCAATATGGCTATTTTGGAGATACATTCATACATATGTATGTATAGTCTGACATCTGTGTCTCGTCACTTATGTAGGTGTGTAGATGTATATGCTCTGTCTTAACCCCAACTTTTAGCTAGTGACAGCAACTTTTGCCTAGCGGTGTAGCTACTATTGAACGCTCATACAAAATTGGCACGCTTGTTGTAGCAGATGTCAGCACCATTATTTGAATTGCCGAACATACATAGGTAAATAATAGATGGCGCGCATGCAGTCATATGATGCATTTATTTGTACTTACCGATGTTGAACATTTTTGAAATTAAAAAAATGCATGTGTAGTGCGTGCAGCATATAATGATTTGCATACCGTCAGATAGGTAGAAGGCCAAACTACATTTTGTAATAAGCCCCGATTATTTATTTTGCTCGGTATCGGAGCTATAGGTTGAAAACCGACGTTGAACTTCATATGATGCATTTTTTTGTACTTACCGATGTTGAACATTTTTGAACTTAAAAAAATGCATGTGCAGTGCGTGCAGAATATAATGATTTGCATACCGTCAGATAGGTAGAAGGTCAAACTACATTTTTTAATAGGCCCCGATTATTTTGCTCGGTATCGGAGCTATAGGTTAAAAACCGATGTAAAACTTTATAACGGTGAACATACCGTCGGGTAGATAGAAAGTTCAGCTATACTGTGCAACAAACCACGCTTTTTTATCACGTCCGGGAACGGATCAGTAGGACAAAAACTGAAAAAATTCGATTTTCCACTTTTTTGTGTTCATCGAAATATTTTTAAGTGTATATACCATATACGCGGACAAGCATGTTATGCATACTGCCGAATAGGCAAAGTGTCCAGCTACACTATGCAACAAACCGTACTCTTTTAAAACACCTGGTTACCGAGCAATAGGACGAACAAACATCGTGTGAGAGGAAAGGTCAATTGGCGCCCATTAATAGATTACCATACATGTAGATATGTTTACTGCTCTTTATGCTCGCACATACATAACACTAATCTCAATATGGCTATTTTGGAGATACATACATACATATGTATGTATAGTCTGACATCTGTGTCTCGTCACTTATGTAGGTGTGTAGATGTATATGCTCTGTCTTAACTCCCAACTTTTAGCTAGTGACAGCAACTTTTGCCTAGCGGTGTAGCTACTATTGAACGCTCATACACAATTGGCACGCTTGCTGTAGCAGATGTCAGCACCATTATTTGAATTGCCGAACATACATAGGTAAATAATAGATGGCGCGCATGCAGTCATATGATGCATTTATTTGTACTTACCGATGTTGAACATTTTTGAAATTAAAAAAATGCATGTGTAGTGCGTGCAGCAGATAATGATCTGCATACCGTCAGATAGGTAGAAGGCCAAACTACATTTTGTAATAAGCCCCGATTATTTATTTTGCTCGGTATCGGAGATATAGGTTGAAAACCGATGTTAAACTTTATAACGGTGAACATACCGTCGGGTAGCTAGAAAGTTCAGCTATACTGTGCAACAAGCCCCGCTTTTCTATTACGACCGTGAACGGATCAGTAGGACAAAAGCTGAAAAAATTCGATTTTCCACTTTTTTGTGTTCATCGAAATACTCTTAAGTGTATATACCATATACGCGGACAAGCATGCTATGCATACTACCGGATAGACAAAGAGTCCAGCTACACTATGCAGCAAACCGTACTTTTCTGAAACACCAGTTTACCGAGCAATAGGACGAACAAACATCGTGTGAGAGAAAAGGTCAATTGGCGCCCATTAATAGATTACCATACATGTAGATATGTTTACTGCTCTTTATGCTCGCACACACATAACACTAATCTCAATATGGCTATTTTGGAGATACATACATACATATGTATGTATAGTCTGACATCTGTGTCTCGCCACTTATGTAGGTGTGTAGATGTATATGCTCTGTCTTAACTTCCAACTTTTAGCTAGTGACAGCAACTTTTGCCTAGCGATGTAGCTACTATTGAACGCTCATACACAATTGGCACGCTTGCTGTAGCAGATGTCAGCACCATTATTTGAATTGACGAACATACATAGGTAAATAATAGATGGCGCGCATGCAGTCATATGATGCATTTTTTTGTACTTACCGATGTTGAACATCTTTGAGCTTAAAAAATGCATGTGCAGTGCGTGCGGCATATAATGATTTGCATACCGTCAGATAGGTAGAAGGCCAAACTACATTTTGTAATAGGCTCTAATTATTTATTTTGCTCGGTATCGGAGCTATAGGTTGAAAACCGACGTTGAACTTCATATGATGCATTTTTTTGTACTTACCGATGTTGAACATTTTTGAACTTAAAAAAATGCATGTGCAGTGCGTGCAGAATATAATGATTTGCATACCGTCAGATAGGTAGAAGGTCAAACTACATTTTTTAATAAGCCCCGATTATTTTGCTCGGTATCGGAGCTATAGGTTGAAAACCGATGTTAAACTTTATAACGGTGAACATACCGTCGGGTAGTTAGAAAGTTCAGCTGTACTGTGCAACAAACCACGCTTTTTTATCACGTCCGGGAACGGATCAGTAGGACAAAAACTGAAAAAATTCGATTTTCTACTTTTTTGTGTTCATCGAAATATTTTTAAGTGTATATACCATATACGCGGACAAGCATGTTATGCATACTGCCGAATAGGCAAAGTGTCCAGCTACACTATGCAACAAACCGTACTCTTTTAAAACACCTGGTTACCGAGCAATAGGACGAACAAACATCGTGTGAGAGGAAAGGTCAATTGGCGCCCATTAATAGATTACCATACATGTAGATATGTTTACTGCTCTTTATGCTCGCACATACATACCACTAATCTCAATATGGCTATTTTGGAGATACATTCATACATATGTATGTATAGTCTGACATCTGTGTCTCGTCACTTATGGAGGTGTGTAGATGTATATGCTCTGTCTTAACCCCAACTTTTAGCTAGTGACAGCAACTTTTGCCTAGCGGTGTAGCTACTATTGAACGCTCATACACAATTGGCACGCTTGTTGTAGCAGATGTCAGCACCATTATTTGAATTGCCGAACATACATAGGTAAATAATAGATGGCGCGCATGCAGTCATATGTTGCATTTATTTGTACTTACCGATGTTGAACATTTTTGAAATTAAAAAAATGCATGTGTAGTGCGTGCAGCATATAATGATTTGCATACCGTCAGATAGGTAGAAGGCCAAACTACATTTTGTAATAAGCCCCGATTATTTATTTTGCTCGGTATCGGAGCTATAGGTTGAGAACCGATGTTGAACTTTATAACGGTGAACATAACGTCGGGTAGCTAGAAAGTTCAGCTGTACTGTGCAACAAACCCCGCTTTTCTATCACGACCGGGAACGGATCAGTAGGACAAAAGCTGAAAAAATTCGATTTTCCACTTTTTTGTGTTCATCGAAATACTTTTAAGTGTATATACCATATACGCAGACAAGCATGCTATGCATACTACCGGATAGACAGAGTCCAGCTACACTATGCAGCAAACCATACTCTTCTGAAATACCTGGTTACCGAGCAATAGGACGAACAAACATCAATTGGCGCCCATTAATAGATTACCATACATGTAGATATGTTTACTGCTCATTATGCTCGCACATACATAACACTAATCTCAATATGGCTATTTTGGAGATACATACATACATCTGTATGTATAGTCTGACATCTGTGTCTCGTCACTTATGTAGGTGTGTAGAGGTATATGCTCTGTCTTAACTTCCAACTATACTATTGAACGCTCATACACAATTGGCACGCTTGCTGTAGCAGATGTCAGCACCATTATTTGAATTGACGAACATACATAGGTAAATAATAGATGGCGCGCATGCAGTCATATGATGCATTTTTTTGTACTTACCGATGTTGAACATCTTTGAGCTTAAAAAATGCATGTGCAGTGCGTGCGACATATAATGATTTGCATACCGTCTGATAGGTAGAAGGTCAAACTACATTTTGTAATAAACCCCGATTATTTATTTTGCTCGGTATCGGAGCTATAGGTTGAAAACCGATGTTGAACTTATAACGGTGAACATACCGTCGGGTGGCTAGAAAGTTCAGCCATACTGTGCAACAAACCCCGCTTTTCTATCACGACCGGGAACGGATCAGTGACAAAGCTGAAAAAATTCGATTTTCCACTTTTTTGTGTTCATCGAAATACTTTTAGGTGTATATACCATATACGCAGACGAGCATGCTTTGCATACTACCGGATAGACAAAGAGTCCAGCTACACTATGCAACAAACCGTACTCTTCTAAAACACCTGGTTACCGAGCAATAGGACGAACAAGCATCGTGTGAGAGGAAAGGTCAATAGACGTCCATTAAGGGGGTCTCCTCATCAGTAGCTTACAAAAAAAGAGGTTTTTCAGGATTTTTTTTTGAACATGAAAACAACAAGAGAAACAAATGATCTTTTGCATATTTTGGAACATATATTTATTCAACAAAAAAAGTTTATTGTATGTCAAAATAATTAAAAATGGCTGATTTATGAAAAATCTTGCGCAGCAGCTCGCGATTAACAACTCAAACTCCGTGCATGATTCAGCCCGTAATTTTTATCTGAAACAAAAAATGGAAATACTTCCTTGTTCAGAAGGCTTTTTTGCAGATCATAGACTATTATGGTGATTGAAAGTTGAAATTTTAACATTTTTGTCATTTTTTTAAAAAAGTACTCGATTTTTAGTGCTTTTTCTAAGAATAATTGAGTTGATAACATTGTAAAATAAAAATTTTTTAATAAATATTTTTAGTTCAATCTATGGACAATAAAATTATCTAAAAAACGGTGTCTTACTTGTATACATAGCTTTAATGGTTCATTTTTAATCGTGCACGGAATTTTAAAAAATACGGTTTTCGGGAAATAGGCTTTAAAGTTTTTAGTTTAGCTCGCGCTTGCCCCACGCGAGACTCTACTCAGATTTGTAAATCCTAAACGAGTTTGAGTTGGACTCTCAAAATTTGCAAGAATATTCTTTAATAATAATTCTAACGATTGAAGCAAAAAAAAAAAAAATCGATTTTTTGAAACTGACTGATGAGGAGACCCCCTTAATAGATTACCATACATGTAGATATGTTTGCTGCTCTATATGCTCGCACATACATAACACTAATCTCAATATGGCTATTTTGGAGATATATACAGACATATTTATGTATAGTCTGACATCTGGGTCTCGTCATCTATGTAGGTGTGTAGATGTGTATGCTCTGTCTTAACTTCCAACTTTTTGCTAGTGACAGCAACTTTTGGCTAGTGATGTAGCTACTATTGAACGCTCATACACAATTGGCGCGCTTGCTTTAGCAGATGTCAGCACCATTATTTGAATTGACGAACATACATAGGTAAATAATAGATGGCGCGCATGCAGTCATATGATGCATTTTTTTGTACTTACCGATGTTGAACATTTTTGAACTTAAAAAAATGCATGTGCAGTGCGTGCGGCACATAATGATTTGCATACCGTCTGATAGGTAGAAGGTCAAACTATTTTTTGTAATAAACCCCGATTATTTATTTTGCTCGGTATCGGAGCTATAGGTTGAAAACCGACGTTGAACTCCATATGATGCATTTTTTTGTACTTACCGATGTTGAGCATTTTTGAACTTAAAAAAATGCATGTGCAGTGCGTGCAGAATATAATGATTTGCATATTGTCAGATAGGTAGAAAGTCAAACTGCATTTTTAAATAAGCCTCGATTATTTTGCTCGGTATCGGAGCTATAGGTTGGAAACCGATGTTAAACTTTATAACGGTGCACATACCGTCGGGTAGTTAGAAAGTTCAGCTATACTGTGCAACAAACCACGCTTTTTTATCACGTCTGGGAACGGATCAGTAGGACAAAAACTGAAAAAATTCGATTTTCCACTTTTTTGTGTTCATCGAAATATTTTTAAGTGTATATACCATATACGCGGACAAGCATGTTATGCATACTGCCGAATAGGCAAAGTGTCCAGCTACACTATGCAACAAACCGTACTCTTTTAAGACACCTGGTTACCGAGCAATAGGACGAACAAACATCGTGTGAGAGGAAAGGTCAATTGGCGCCCATTAATAGATTACCATACATGTAGATATGTTTACTGCTCTTTATGCTCGCACATACATAACACTAATCTCAATATGGCTATTTGGGAGATACATTCATACATATGTATGTATAGTCTGACATCTGTGTCTCGTCACTTATGTAGGTGTGTAGATGTATATGCTATGCTTCCACTTTTTTGTGTTCATCGAAATACTTTTAAGTGTATATACCATATACGCAGACAAGCATGCTATGCATACTACCGGATAGACAGAGTCCAGCTACACTATGCAGCAAACCGTACTCTTCTGAAATACCTGGTTACCGAGCAATAGGACGAACAAACATCAATTGGCGCCCATTAATAGATTACCATACATGTAGATATGTTTACTGCTCATTATGCTCGCACATACATAACATTAATCTCAATATGGCTATTTTGGAGATACATTCATACATATGTATGTATAGTCTGACATCTGTGTCTCGTCACTTATGTAGGTGTGTAGAGGTATATGCTCTGTCTTAACTTCCAACTATAATATTGAACGCTCATACACAATTGGCACGCTTGCTGTAGCAGATGTCAGCACCATTATTTGAATTGACGAACATACATAGGTAAATAATAGATGGCGCGCATGCAGTCATATGATGCATTTTTTTGTACTTACCGATGTTGAACATCTTTGAGCTTAAAAAATGCATGTGCAGTGCGTGCGACATATAATGATTTGCATACCTTCTGATAGGTAGAAGGTCAAACTACATTTTGTAATAAACCCCGATTATTTATTTTGCTCGGTATCGGAGCTATAGGTTGAAAACCGATGTTGAACTTTATAACGGTGAACATACCGTCGGGTAGCTAGAAAGTTCAGCTATACTGTGCAACAAACCCCGCTTTTCTATCACGACCGGGATCAGTGACAAAGCTGAAAAAATTCGATTTTCCACTTTTTTGTGTTCATCGAAATACTTTTAAGTGTATATACCATATACGCAGACGAGCATGCTATGCATATTACCGGATAGACAAAGAGTCCAGCTACACTATGCAACAAACCGTACTCTTCTAAAACACCTGTTTACGGAGCAATAGGACGAACAAGCATCGTGTGAGAGGAAAGGTCAATAGACGCCCATTAATAGATTACCATACATGTAGATATGTTTGCTGCTCTATATGCTCGCACATACATAACACTAATCTCAATATGGCTATTTTGGAGATATATACAGACATATTTATGTATAGTCTGACATCTGGGTCTCGTCATCTATGTAGGTGTGTAGATGTGTATGCTCTGTCTTAACTTCCAACTTTTTGCTAGTGACAGCAACTTTTGGCTAGTGATGTAGCTACTATTGAACGCTCATACACAATTGGCGCGCTTGCTTTAGCAGATGTCAGCACCATTATTTGAATTGACGAACATACATAGGTAAATAATAGATGGCGCGCATGCAGTCATATGATGCATTTTTTTGTACTTACCGATGTTGAACATTTTTGAACTTAAAAAAATGCATGTGCAGTGCGTGCGGCACATAATGAGTTGCATACCGTCTGATAGGTAGAAGGTCAAACTATATTTTGTAATAAACCCCGATTATTTATTTTGCTCGGTATCGGAGCTGTAGGTTGAAAACCGACGTTGAACTTCATATGATGCATTTTTTTGTACTTACCGATGTTGAACATTTTTGAACTTAAAAAAATGCATGTGCAGTGCGTGCAGAATATAATGATTTGCATACCGTCAGATAGGTAGAAGGTCAAACTACATTTTTTAATAAGACCCGATAATTTTGCTCGGTATCGGAGCTATAGGTTGAAAACCGATGTTAAACTTTATAACGGTGAACATACCGTCGGGTAGTTAGAAAGTTCAGCTATACTGTGCAACAAACCACGCTTTTTTATCTAGTCCGGGAACGGATCAGTAGGACAAAAACTGAAAACATTCGATTTTCCACTTTTTTGTGTTCATCGAAATATTTTTAAGTGTATATACCATATACGCGGACAAGCATGTTATGCATACTGCCGAATAGGCAAAGTGTCCAGCTACACTATGCAACGAACCGTACTCTTCTAAAACACCTGGTTACCGAGCAATAGGACGAACAAGCATCGTGTGAGAGGAAAGGTCAATAGACGTCCATTAATAGATTACCATACATGTAGATATGTTTGCTGCTCTATATGCTCGCACATACATAACACTAATCTCAATATGGCTGTTTTGGAGATATATACAGACATATTTATGTATAGTCTGACATCTGGGTCTCGTCATTTATGTAGGTGTGTAGATGTGTATGCTCTGTCTTAACTTCCAACTTTTTGCTAGTGACAGCAACTTTTGGCTAGTGATGTAGCTACTATTGAACGCTCATACACAATTGGCGCGCTTGCTTTAGCAGATGTCAGCACCATTATTTTAATTGACGAACATACATAGGTAAATAATAGATGGCGCGCATGCAGTCATATGATGCATTTTTTTGTACTTACCGATGTTGAACATTTTTGAACTTAAAAAAATGCATGTGCAGTGCGTGCGGCACATAATGATTTGCATACCGTCTGATAGGTAGAAGGTCAAGCTACATTTTGTAATAAACCCCGATTATTTATTTTGCTCGGTATCGGAGCTATAGGTTGAAAACCGACGTTGAACTTCATATGATGCATTTTTTTGTACTTACCGATGTTGAGCATTTTTAAACTTAAAAAAATGCATGTGCAGTGCGTGCAGAATATAATGATTTGCATATTGTCAGATAGGTAGAAGGTCAAACTGCATTTTTTAATAAGCCTCGATTATTTTGCTCGGTATCGGAGCTATAGGTTGAAAACCGATGTTAAACTTTATAACGGTGCACATACCGTCGGGTAGTTAGAAAGTTCAGCTATACTGTGCAACAAACCACGCTTTTTTATCACGTCTGGGAACGGATCAGTAGGACAAAAACTGAAAAAATTCGATTTTCCACTTTTTTGTGTTAATCGAAATATTTTTAAGTGTATATACCATATACGCGGACAAGCATGTTATGCATACTGCCGAATAGGCAAAGTGTCCAGCTACACTATGCAACAAACCGTACTCTTTTAAGACACCTGGTTACCGAGCAATAGGACGAACAAACATCGTGTGAGAGGAAAGGTCAATTGGCGCCCATTAATAGATTACCATACATGTAGATATGTTTACTGCTCTTTATGCTCGCACATACATAACACTAATCTCAATATGGCTATTTTGGAGATACCTTCATACATATGTATGTATAGTCTGACATCTGTGTCTCGTCACTTATGTAGGTGTGTAGATGTATATGCTCTGTCTTAACCCCAACTTTTAGCTAGTGACAGCAACTTTTGCCTAGCGGTGTAGCTACTATTGAACGCTCATACAAAATTGGCACGCTTGTTGTAGCAGATGTCAGCACCATTATTTGAATTGCCGAACATACATAGGTAAATAATAGATGGCGCGCATGCAGTCATATGATGCATTTATTGGTACTTACCGATGTTGAACATTTTTGAAATTAAAAAAAATGCATGTGCAGTGCGTGCAGCATATAATGATTTGCATACCGTCAGATAGGTAGAAGGCCAAACTACATTTTGTAATAAGCCCCGATTATTTATTTTGCGCGGTATCGGAGCTATAGGTTGAGAACCGATGTTGAACCTTATAACGGTGAACATACCGTCGGGTAGCTAGAAAGTTCAGCTGTACTGTGCAACAAACCCCGCTTTTCTATCACGACCGGGAACGGATCAGTAGGACAAAAGCTGAAAAAATTCGATTTTCCACTTTTTTGTGTTCATCGAAATACTTTTAAGTGTATATACCATATACGCAGACAAGCATGCTATGCATACTACCGGATAGACAGAGTCCAGCTACACTATGCAGCAAACCGTACTCTTCTGAAATACCTGGTTACCGAGCAATAGGACGAACAAACATCAATTGGCGCCCATTAATAGATTACCATACATGTAGATATGTTTACTGCTCATTATGCTCGCACATACATAACACTAATCTCAATATGGCTATTTTGGAGATACATACATACATATGTATGTATAGTCTGACATCTGTGTCTCGTCACTTATGTAGGTGTGTAGAGGTATATGGTCTGTCTTAACTTCCAACTATACTATTGAACGCTCATACACAATTGGCACGCTTGCTGTAGCAGATGTCAGCACCATTATTTGAATTGACGAACATACATAGGTAAATAATAGATGGCGCGCATGCAGTCATATGATGCATTTTTTTGTACTTACCGATGTTGAACATCTTTGAGCTTAAAAAATGCATGTGCAGTGCGTGCGACATATAATGATTTGCATACCGTCTGATAGGTAGAAGGTCAAACTACATTTTGTAATAAACCCCGATTATTTATTTTGCTCGGTATCGGAGCTATAGGTTGAAAACCGATGTTGAACTTTATAACGGTGAACATACCGTCGGGTAGCTAGAAAGTTCAGCTATACTGTGCAACAAACCCCGCTCTTCTATCACGACCGGGAACGGATCAGTGACAAAGCTGAAAAAATTCGATTTTCCACTTTTTTGTGTTCATCGAAATACTTTTAAGTGTATATACCGTATACGCAGACGAGCATGCTATGCATATTACCGGATAGACAAAGAGTCCAGCTACACTATGCAACAAACCGTACTCTTCTAAAACACCTGGTTACCGAGCAATAGGACGAACAAGCATCGTGTGAGAGGAAAGGTCAATAGACGTCCATTAATAGATTACCATACATGTAGATATGTTTGCTGCTCTATATGCTCGCACATACATAACACTAATCTCAATATGGCTATTTTGGAGATATATACAGACATATTTATGTATAGTCTGACATCTGGGTCTCGTCATCTATGTAGGTGTGTAGATGTGTATGCTCTGTCTTAACTTCCAACTTTTTGCTAGTGACAGCAACTTTTGGCTAGTGATGTAGCTACTATTGAACGCTCATACACAATTGGCGCGCTTGCTTTAGCAGATGTCAGCACCATTATTTGAATTGACGAACATACATAGGTAAATAATAGATGGCGCGCATGCAGTCATATGATGCATTTTTTTTTACTTACCGATGTTGAACATTTTTGAACTTAAAAAAATGCATGTGCAGTGCGTGCGGCACATAATGATTTGCATACCGCCTGATAGGTAGAAGGTCAAACTATATTTTGTAATAAACCCCGATTATTTATTTTGCTCGGTATCGGAGCTGTAGGTTGAAAACCGACGTTGAACTTCATATGATGCATTTTTTTGTACTTACCGATGTTGAACATTTTTGAACTTAAAAAAATGCATGTGCAGTGCGTGCAGAATATAATGATTTGCATACCGTCAGATAGGTAGAAGGTCAAACTACATTTTTTAATAAGACCCGATTATTTTGCTCGGTATCGGAGCTATAGGTTAAACTTTATAACGGTGAACATACCGTCGGGTAGTTAGAAAGTTCAGCTATACTGTGCAACAAACCACGCTTTTTTATCTCGTCCGGGAACGGATCAGTAGGACAAAATGGAAAAAATTCGATTTTCCACTTTTTTGTGTTCATCGAAATATTTTTAAGTGTATATACCATATACGCGGACAAGCATGTTATGCATACTGCCGAATAGGCAAAGTGTCCAGCTACACTATGCAACAAACCGTACTCTTCTAAAACACCTGGTTACCGAGCAATAGGACGAACAAGCATCGTGTGAGAGGAAAGGTCAATAGACGTCCATTAATAGATTACCATACATGTAGATATGTTTGCTGCTCCATCTGCTCGCACATACATAACACTAATCTCAATATGGCTATTTTGGAGATATATACAGACATATTTATGTATAGTCTGACATCTGGGTCTCGTCATCTATGTAGGTGTGTAGATGTGTATGCTCTGTCTTAACTTCCAACTTTTTGCTAGTGACAGCAACTTTTGGCTAGTGATGTAGCTACTATTGAACGCTCATACACAATTGGCGCGCTTGCTTTAGCAGATGTCAGCACCATTATTTGAATTGACGAACATACATAGGTAAATAATAGATGGCCCGCATGCAGTCATATGATGCATTTTTTTGTACTTACCGATGTTGAACATTTTTGAACTTAAAAAAATGCATGTGCAGTGCGTGCGGCACATAATGATTTGCATACCGTCTGATAGGTAGAAGGTCAAACTATATTTTGTAATAAACCCCGATTATTTATTTTGCTCGGTATCGGAGCTATAGGTTGAAAACCGACGTTGAGCTTCATATGATGCATTTTTTTGTACTTACCGATGTTGAGCATTTTTGAACTTAAAAAAATGCATGTGCAGTGCGTGCAGAATATAATGATTTGCATATTGTCAGATAGGTAGAAGGTCAAACTGCATTTTTTAATAAGCCTCGATTATTTTGCTCGGTATCGGAGCTATAGGTTGAAAACCGATGTTAAACTTTATAACGGTGCACATACCATCGGGTAGTTAGAAAGTTCAGCTATACTGTGCAACAAACCACGCTTTTTTATCACGTCTGGGAACGGATCAGTAGGACAAAAACTGAAAAAATTCGATTTTCCACTTTTTTGTGTTCATCGAAATATTTTTAAGTGTATATACCATATACGCGGACAAGCATGTTATGCATACTGCCGAATAGGCAAAGTGTCCAGCTACACTATACAACAAACCGTACTCTTCTAAAACACCTGGTTACCGAGCAATAGGACGAACAAACATCGTGTGAGAGGGAAGGTCAATTGGCGCCCATTAATAGATTACCATACATGTAGATATGTTTACTGCTCTTTATGCTCGCACATACATAACACTAATCTCAATATGGCTATTTTGGAAATACATACATACATATGTATGTATAGTCTGACATCTGTGTCTCGTCACTTATGTAGGTGTGTATATGTATATGCTCTGTCTTAACTCCCAACTTTTAGCTAGTGACAGCAACTTTTGCCTAGCGGTGTAGCTACTATTGAACGCTCATACACAATTGGCACGCTTGCTGTAGCAGATGTCAGCACCATTATTTGAATTGACGAACATACATAGGTAAATAATAGATGGCGCGCATGCAGTCATATGATGCATTTATTTGTACTTACTATTGTTGAACATTTTTGAACTTAAAAAAATGCATGTGCAGTGCGTGCGGCATATAATGATTTGCATACCGTCTGATAGGTAGAAGGTCAAACTACATTTTGTAATAAGCCCCGATTATTTATTTTGCTCGGTATCGGAGCTATAGGTTGAAAACCGATGTTGAACTTTATAACGGTGAACATACCGTCGGGTAGCTAGAAAGTTCAGCTATACTGTGCAACACACCCCGCTTTTCTATCACGACCGGGAACGGATCAGTGACAAAAGCTGAAAAAATTCGATTTTCCACTTTTTTGTGTTCATTGAAATATTTTTAAGTTTATAAACCATATACGCGGACAAGCATGTTATGCATACTGCCGAATAGGCAAAAAGTCCAGCTACACTATGCAGCAAACCGTACTCTTCTAAAACACCTGGTTACCGAGCAATAGGGCGAACAAACATCGTGTGAGAGGAAAGGTCAATTGGCGCCCATTAATAGATTACCATACATGTAGATATGTTTACTGCTCTTTATGCTCGCACATACATAACACTAATCTCAATATGGCTATTTTGGAGATACATACATACATATGTATGTATAGTCTGACATCTGTGTCTCGTCACTTATGTAGGTGTGTAGATGTATATGCTCTGTCTTAACTTCCAACTATACTATTGAACGCTCATACACAATTGGCACGCTTGCTGTAGCAGATGTCAGCACCATTATTTGAATTGACGAACATACATAGGTAAATAATAGATGGCGCGCATGCAGTCATATGATGCATTTTTTTGTACTTACCGATGTTGAACATCTTTGAGCTTAAAAAATGCATGTGCAGTGCGTGCGGCATATAATGATTTGCATACCGTCTGATAGGTAGAATGTCAAACTACATTTTGTAATAAACCCCGATTATTTATTTTTCTCGGTATCGGAGCTATAGGTTGAAAACCGACGTTGAACTTCATATGATGCATTTTTTCGTACTTACCGATGTTGAACATTTTTGAACTTAAAAAAATGCATGTGCAGTGCGTGCAGAATATAATGATTTGCATATTGTCAGATAGGTAGAAGGTAAAACTACATTTTTTAATAAGCCTCGATTATTTTGCTCGGTATCGGAGCTATAGGTTGAAAACCGATGTTAAACTTTATAACGGTGCACATACCGTCGGGTAGTTAGAAAGTTCAGCTATACTGTGCAACAAACCACGCTTTTTTATCACGTCTGGGAACGGATCAGTAGGACAAAAACTGAAAAAATTCGATTTTCCACTTTTTTGTGTTCATTGAAATATTTTTAAGTGTATATACCATATACGCGGACAAGCATGTTATGCATACTGCCGAATAGGCAAAGTGTCCAGCTACACTATGCAACAAACCGTACTCTTTTAAGACACCTGGTTACCGAGCAATAGGACGAACAAACATCGTGTGAGAGGAAAGGTCAATTGGCGCCCATTAATAGATTACCATACATGTAGATATGTTTACTGCTCTTTATGCTCGCACATACATAACACTAATCTCAATATGGCTATTTTGGAGATACATTCATACATATGTATGTATAGTCTGACATCTGTGTCTCGTCACTTATGTAGGTGTGTAGATGTATATGCTCTGTCTTAACCCCAACTTTTAGCTAGTGACAGCAACTTTTGCCTAGCGGTGTAGCTACTATTGAACGCTCATACAAAATTGGCACGCTTGTTGTAGCAGATGTCAGCACCATTATTTGAATTGCCGAACATACATAGGTAAATAATAGATGGCGCGCATGCAGTCATATGATGCATTTATTTGTACTTACCGATGTTGAACATTTTTGAATTTAAAAAAATGCATGTGTAGTGCGTGCAGCATATAATGATTTGCATACCGTCAGATAGGTAGAAGGCCAAACTACATTTTGTAATAAGCCCCGATTATTTATTTTTCTCGGTATCGGAGCTATAGGTTGAAAACCGACGTTGAACTTCATATGATGCATTTTTTTGTACTTACCGATGTTGAACATTTTTGAATTTGGTGCAGATGTCAGCACCATTATTTGAATTGACGAACATACATAGGTAAATAATAGATGGCGCGCATGCAGTCATATGATGCATTTTTTTGTACTTACCGATGTTGAACATCTTTGAGCTTAAAAAATGCATGTGCAGTGCGTGCGGCATATAATGATTTGCATACCGTCAGATAGGTAAAAGGTGAAACTACATTTGGTAGTAAGCCCCGATTATTTATTTTGCTCTGTATCGGAGCTATAGGTTGAAAACCGACGTTGAACTTCATATGATGCATTTTTTTGTACTTACCGATGTTGAACATTTTTGAACTTAAAAAAATGCTGTGCAGTGCGTGCAGAATATAATGATTTGCATACCGTCAGATAGGTAGAAGGTCAAACTACATTTTTTAATAAGCCTCGATTATTTTGCTCGGTATCGGAGCTATAGGTTGAAAACCGATGTTGAACTTTATAACGGTGAACATACCGTCGGGTAGCTAGAAAGTTCAGCTATACTGTGCAACAAACCACGCTTTTTTATCTCGTCCGGGAACGGATCAGTGACAAAGCTGAAAAAATTCGATTTTCCACTTTTTTGTGTTCATCGAAATACTTTTAAGTGTATATACCATATACGCAGACGAGCATGCTATGCATACTACCGGATAGACAAAGAGTCCAGCTACACTACGCAACAAACCGTACTCTTCTAAAACACCTGGTTACCGAGCAATAGGACGAACAAACATCGTGTGAGAGGAAAGGTCAATAGACGTCCATTAATAGATTACCATACATGTAGATATGTTTGCTGCTCTATATGCTCGCACATACATAACACTAATCTCAATACGGCTATTTTGGAGATATATACAGACATATTTATGTATAGTCTGACATCTGGTAGGTGTGTAGATGTGTAGGTGTGTAGATGTGTATGCTCTGTCTTAACTTCCAACTTTTAGCTAGTGACAGCAACTTTTGGCTAGTGATGTAGCTACTATTGAACGCTCATACACAATTGGCGCGCTTGCTATAGCAGATGTCAGCACCATTATTTGAATTGACGAACATACATAGGTAAATAATAGATGGCGCGCATGCAGTCATATGATGCATTTATTTGTACTTACCGATGTTGAACATTTTTGAAATTAAAAAAATGCATGTGTAGTGCGTGCAGCATATAATGATTGGCATACCGTCAGATAGGTAAAAGGTGAAACTATATTTTGTAGTTAGCCCCGATTATTTATTTTGCTCGGTATCGGAGCTATAGGTTGAAAACCGACGTTGAACTTCATATGATGCATTTTTTTGTACTTACCGATGTTGAACATTTTTGAACTTAAAAAAATGCATGTGCAGTGCGTGCAGAATATAATGATTTGCATACCGTCAGATAGGTAGAAGGTCAAACTACATTTTTTAATAAGACCCGATTATTTTGCTCGGTATCGGAGCTATAGGTTGAAAACCGATGTTAAACTTTATAACGGTGAACATACCGTCGGGTAGTTAGAAAGTTCAGCTATACTGTGCAACAAACCACGCTTTTTTATCTCGTCCGGGAACGGATCAGTAGGACCAAAACTGAAAAATTTCGATTTTCCACTTTTTTGTGTTCATCGAAATACTTTTAAGTGTATATACCATATACGCAGACGAGCATGCTATGCATACTACCGGATAGACAAAGAGTCCAGCTACACTATGCAACAAACCGTACTCTTCTAAAACACCTGGTTACCGAGCAATAGGACGAACAAACATCGTGTGAGAGGAAAGGTCAATAGACGTCCATTAATAGATTACCATACATGTAGATATGTTTGCTGCTCTATATGCTCGCACATACATAACACTAATCTCAATATGGCTATTTTGGAGATACATACAGACATATTTATGTATAGTCTGACATCTGGGTCTCGTCATCTATGTAGGTGTGTAGATGTGTATGCTCTGTCTTAACTTCCAACTTTTAGCTAATGACAGCAACTTTTGGCTAGTGGTGTCGCTACTATTGAACGCTCATACACAATTGGCGCGCTTGCTATAGCAGATGTCAGCACCATTATTTGAATTGACGAACATACATAGGTAAATAATAGATGGCGCGCATGCAGTCATATGATGCATTTATTTGTACTTACCGATGTTGAACATTTTTGAACTTAAAAAAATGCATGTGCAGTGCGTGCGGCATATAATGATTTGCATACCGTCAGATAGGTAGAAAGTCAAACTACATTTTGTAATAAACCACGATTATTTATTTTGCTCGGTATCGGAGCTATAGGTTGAAAACCGATGTTGAACTTTATAACGGTGGACATACCGTCAGGTAGCTAGAAAGTTCAGCTATACTGTGCAACAAACCCCGCTTTTCTATCACGACCGGGAACGGATCAGTAGGACAAAAGCTGAAAAAATTCGATTTTCCACTTTTTTGTGTTCATCGAAATACTTTTAAGTGTATATCCCATATACGCAGACAAGCATGCTATGCATACTACCGGATAGGCAAAGAGTCCAGCTACACTATGCAACAAACCGTACTCTTTTAAAACACCTGGTTACCGAGCAATAGGACGAACAAACATCGTGTGAGAGGAAAGGTCAATTGGCGCCCATTAATAGATTACCATACCTGTAGATATGTTTACTGCTCTTTATGGTCGCACATACATAACACTAATCTCAATATGGCTATTTTGGAGATACATTCATACATATGTATGTATAGTCTGACACCTAGCGGTGAAGCTACTATTGAACGCTCATACACAATTGGCACGCTTGTTGTAGCAGATGTCAGCACCATTATTTGAATTGCCGAACATACATAGGTAAATAATAGATGGCGCGCATGCAGTCATATGATGCATTTATTTGTACTTACCGATGTTGAACATTTTTGAAATTAAAAAAATGCATGTGTAGTGCGTGCAGCATATAATGATTTGCATACCGTCAGATAGGTAGAAGGCCAAACTACATTTTGTAATAAGCCCCGATTATTTATTTTTCTCGGTATCGGAGCTATAGGTTGAAAACCGACGTTGAACTTCATATGATGCATTTTTTTGTACTTACCGATGTTGAACATTTTTGAATTTGGTGCAGATGTCAGCAACATTATTTGAATTGACGAACATACATAGGTAAATAATAGATGGCGCGCATGCAGTCATATGATGCATTTTTTTGTACTTACCGATGTTGAACATCTTTGAGCTTAAAAAATGCATGTGCAGTGCGTGCGGCATATAATGATTTGCATACCGTCAGATAGGTAAAAGGTGAAACTACATTTGGTAGTAAGCCCCGATTATTTGTTTTGCTCGGTATCGGAGCTATAGGTTGAAAACCGACGTTGAACTTCATATGATGCATTTTTTTGTACTTACCGATGTTGAACATTTTTGAACTTAAAAAAATGCATGTGCAGTGCGTGCAGAATATAATGATTTGCATACCGTCAGATAGGTAGAAGGTCAAACTACATTTTTTAATAAGCCTCGATTATTTTGCTCGGTATCGGAGCTATAGGTTGAAAACCGATGTTGAACTTTATAACGGTGAACATACCGTCGGGTAGCTAGAAAGTTCACCTATACTGTGCAACAAACCACGCTTTTTTATCTCGTCCGGGAACGGATCAGTGACAAAGCTGAAAAAATTCGATTTTCCACTTTTTTGTGTTCATCGAAATACTTTTAAGTGTATATACCATATACGCAGACGAGCATGCTATGCATACTACCGGATAGACGAAGAGTCCAGCTACACTATGCAACAAACCGTACTCTTCTAAAACACCTGGTTACCGAGCAATAGGACGAACAAACATCGTGTGAGAGGAAAGGTCAATAGACGTCCATTAATAGATTACCATACATGTAGATATGTTTGCTGCTCTATATGCTCGCACATACATAACACTAATCTCAATACGGCTATTTTGGAGATATATACAGACATATTTATGTATAGTCTGACATCTGGTAGGTGTGTAGATGTGTAGGTGTGTAGATGTGTATGCTCTGTCTTAACTTCCAACTTTTAGCTAGTGACAGCAACTTTTGGCTAGTGATGTAGCTACTGTTGAACGCTCATACACAATTGGCGCGCTTGCTATAGCAGATGTCAGCACCATTATTTGAATTGACGAACATACATAGGTAAATAATAGATGGCGCGCATGCAGTCATATGATGCATTTATTTGTACTTACCGATGTTGAACATTTTTGAACTTAAAAAAATGCATGTGCAGTGCGTGCGGCATATAATGATTTGCATACCGTCAGATAGGTAGAAAGTCAAACTACATTTTGTAATAAACCACGATTATTTATTTTTCTCGGTATCGGAGCTATAGGTTGAAAACCGATGTTGAACTTTATAACGGTGGACATACCGTCGGGTAGCTAGAAAGTTCAGCTATACTGTGCAACAAACCCCGCTTTTCTATCACGACCGGGAACGGATCAGTAGGACAAAAGCTGAAAAAATTCGATTTTCCACTTTTTTGTGTTCATCGAAATACTTTTAAGTGTATATCCCATATACGCAGACAAGCATGCTATGCATACTACCGGATAGGCAAAGAGTCCAGCTACACTATGCAACAAACCGTACTCTTTTAAAACACCTGGTTACCGAGCAATAGGACGAACAAACATCGTGTGAGAGGAAAGGTCAATTGGCGCCCATTAATAGATTACCATACATGTAGATATGTTTACTGCTCTTTATGGTCGCACATACATAACACTAATCTCAATATGGCTATTTTGGAGATACATTCATACATATGTATGTATAGTCTGACACCTAGCGGTGTAGCTACTATTGAACGCTCATACACAATTGGCACGCTTGTTGTAGCAGATGTCAGCACCATTATTTGAATTGCCGAACATACATAGGTAAATAATAGATGGCGCGCATGCAGTCATAAGATGCATTTATTTGTACTTACCGATGTTGAACATTTTTGAAATTAAAAAAATGCATGTGTAGTGCGTGCAGCATATAATGATTTGCATACCGTCAGATAGGTAGAAGGCCAAACTACATTTTGTAATAAGCCCCGATTATTTATTTTTCTCGGTATCGGAGCTATAGGTTGAAAACCGACGTTGAACTTCATATGATGCTTTTTTTTGTACTTACCGATGTTGAACATTTTTGAACTTAAAAAAATGCATGTGCAGTGCGTGCAGAATATAATGATTTGCATACCGTCAGATAGGTAGAAGGTCAAACTACATTTTTTAATAAGGCCCGATTATTTTGCTCGGTATCGGAGCTATAGGTTGAAAACCGATGTTAAACTTTATAACGGTGAACATACCGTCGGGTAGTTAGAAAGTTCAGCTATACTGTGCAACAAACCACGCTTTTTTATCTCGTCCGGGAACGGATCAGTAGGACAAAAACTGAAAAAATTCGATTTTCCACTTTTTTGTGTTCATCGAAATACTTTTAAGTGTATATACCATATACGCAGACGAGCATGCTATGCATACTACCGGATAGACGAAGAGTCCAGCTACACTATGCAACAAACCGTACTCTTCTAAAACACCTGGTTACCGAGCAATAGGACGAACAAACATCGTGTGAGAGGAAAGGTCAATAGACGTCCATTAATAGATTACCATACATGTAGATATGTTTGCTGCTCTATATGCTCGCACATACATAACACTAATCTCAATATGGCTATTTTGGAGATATATACAGACATATTTATGTATAGTCTGACAACTGGGTCTCGTCATCTATGTAGGTGTGTAGATGTGTATGCTCTGTCTTAACTTCGGAGCTATAGGTTGAAAACCGACGTTGAACTTCATATGATGCATTTTTTTGTACTTACCGATGTTGAACATTTTTGAACTTAAAAAAATGCATGTGCAGTGCGTGCAGAATATAATGATTTGCATACCGTCAGATAGGTAGAAGGTCAAACTACATTTTTTAATAAGACTCGATTATTTTGCTCGGTATCAGAGCTATAGGTTGAAAACCGATGTTAAACTTTATAACGGTGAACATACCGTCGGGTAGTTAGAAAGTTCAGCTATACTGTGCAACAAGCCACGCTTTTTTATCTCGTCCGGGAACGGATCAGTAGGACCAAAACTGAAAAAATTCGATTTTCCACTTTTTTGTGTTCATCGAAATACTTTTAAGTGTATATACCATATACGCAGACGAGCATGCTATGCATACTACCGGATAGACAAAGAGTCCAGCTACACTACGCAACAAACCGTACTCTTCTAAAACACCTGGTTACCGAGCAATAGGACGAACAAACATCGTGTGAGAGGAAAGGTCAATAGACGTCCATTAATAGATTACCATACATGTAGATATGTTTGCTGCTCTATATGCTCGCACATACATAACACTAATCTCAATATGGCTATTTTGGAGATACATACAGACATATTTATGTATAGTCTGACATCTGGGTCTCGTCATCTATGTAGGTGTGTAGATGTGTATGCTCTGTCTTAACTTCCAACTTTTAGCTAGTGACAGCAACTTTTGGCTAGTGGTGTAGCTACTATTGAACGCTCATACACAATTGGCGCGCTTGCTATAGCAGATGTCAGCACCATTATTTGAATTGACGAACATACATAGGTAAATAATAGATGGCGCGCATGCAGTCATATGATGCATTTTTTTGTACTTACCGATGTTGAACATTTTTGAACTTAAAAAAATGCATGTGCAGTGCGTGCGGCATATAATGATTTGCATACCGTCTGATAGGTAGAAGGTCAAACTACATTTTGCAATAAACCCCGATTATTTATTTTGCTCGGTATCGGAGCTATAGGTGGAAAACCGATGTTGAACTTTATAACGGTGAACATACCGTCGGGTAGCTAGAAAGTTCAGCTATACTGTGCAACAAACCCCGCTTTTCTATCACAACTGGGAACGGATCAGTGACAAAGCTGAAAAAATTCGATTTTCCACTTTTTTGTGTTCATCGAAATACTTTTAAGTGTATATACCATATACGCAGACGAGCATGCTATGCATACTACCGGATAGACAAAGAGTCCAGCTACACTATGCAACAAACCGTACTCTTCTAAAACACCTGGTTACCGAGCAATAGGACGAACAAACATCGTGTGAGAGGAAAGGTCAATAGACGTCCATTAATAGATTACCATACATGTAGATATGTTTGCTGCTCTATATGCTCGCACATACATAACACTAATCTCAATATGGCTATTTTGGAGATACATACAGACATATTTATGTATAGTCTGACATCTGGGTCTCGCCATCTATGTAGGTGTGTAGATGTGTATGCTCTGTCTTAACTTCCAACTTTTAGCTAGTGACAGCAACTTTTGGCTAGTGATGTAGCTACTATTGAACGCTCATACACAATTGGCGCGCTTGCTATAACAGATGTCAGCACCATTATTTGAATTGACGAACATACATAGGTAAATAATAGATGGCGCGCATGCAGTCATATGATGCATTTTTTTGTACTTACCGATGTTGAACATTTTTGAACTTAAAAAAATGCGTGTGCAGTGCGTGCAGAATATAATGATTTGCATATTGTCAGATAGGTAGAAGGTCGAACTACATTTTGTAATAAACCCCGATTATTTATTTTGCTCGGTATCGGAGCTATAGGTTGAAAACCGACGTTGAACTTCATATGATGCATTTTTTTGTACTTACCGATGTTGAGCATTTTTGAACTTAAAAAAATGCATGTGCAGTGCGTGCAGAATATAATGATTTGCATACCGTCAGATAGGTAGAAGGCCAAGCTACATTTTGTAATAAGCCCCGATTATTTATTTTGCTCGGTATCGGAGCTATAGGTTGAAAACCGATGTTGAACTTTATAACGGTGGACATACCGTCGGGTTGCTAGAAAGTTCAGCTATACTGTGCAACAAACCCCGCTTTTCTATCACGACCGGGAACGGATCAGTGACAAAAGCTGAAAAAATTCGATTTTCCACTTTTTTGTGTTCATCGAAATACTTTTAAGTGTATATACTATATACGCAGACGAGCATGCTATGCATACTACCGGATAGACAAAGAGTCCAGCTACTCTATGCAACAAACCGTACTCTTCTAAAACACCTGGTTACCGAGCAATAGGACGAACAAACATCGTGTGAGAGGAAAGGTAAATAGACGTCCATTAATAGATTACCGTACATGTAGATATGTTTGCTGCTCTTTATCTCGCACATACATAACACTAATCTCAATATGGCTATTTTGGAGATACATACAGACATATTTATGTATAGTCTGACATCTGGGTCTCGTCATTTATGTAGGTGTGTAGATGTGTATGCTCTGTCTTAACTTCCAACTTTTAGCTAGTGACAGCAACTTTTGGCTAGCGATGTAGCTACTATTGAACGCTCATACACAATTGGCACGCTTGCTGTAGCAGATGCCAGCACCATTATTTGAATTGCCGAACAAACATAGGTAAATAATAGATGGCGCGCATGCAGTCATATAATGCATTTTTTTGTACTTACCGATGTTGAACATTTTTGAAATTAAAAAAATGCATGCGTAGTGCGTGCAGCATATAATGATTTGCATACCGTCAGAAAGGTAGAAGGCGAAGCTACATTTTGTAATAAGCCCCGATTATTTATTTTGCTCGGTATCGGAGCTATAGGTTGAAAACCGATGTTGAACTTTATAACGGTGAACATACCGTCGGGTAGCTAGAAAGCTCAGCTATACTGTGCAACAAACCCCGCTTTTCTATCACGACCGTGAACGGATCAGTGACAAAAGCTGAAAAAATTCGATTTTCCACTTTTTTGTGTTCATCGAAATACTTTTAAGTGGATATACCATATACGCAGACAAGCATGCTATGCATACTACCGGATAGACAAAGAGTCCAGCTACACTATGCAACAAACCGTACTCTTCTAAAACACCTGGTTACCGAGCAATAGGTCGAACAAACATCGTGTGAGAGGAAAGGTCAATAGGCGTCAATTAATAGATAACCATACATGTAGATATGTTTGCTGCTCTTTACGCTCGCACATACATAACACTAATCTCAATATGGCTATTTTGGAGATACATACAGATATATTTATGTATAGTCTGACATCTGCGTCTCGTCATTTATGTAGGTGTGTAGATGTGTATGCTCTGTCTTAACTTCCAACTTTTAGCTAGTGACAGCAACTTTTGGCTAGTCATGTAGCTACTATTGAACGCTCATACACAATTGGCACGCTTGCTATAGCAGATGTCAGCACCATTATTTGAATTGCCGAACATACATAGGTAAATAATAGATGGCGCGCATGCAGTCATATGATGCATTTTTTTGTACTTACCGATGTTGAACATTTTTGAACTTAAAAAAATGCATGTGCAGTGCGTGCAGCATATAATGATTTGCATGCCGTCAGATAGGTAGAAGGTCAAACTACATTTTGTAATAAGCCCCGATTATTTATTTTGCTCGGTATCGGAGCTATAGGTTGAAAACCGATGTTAAACTTTATAACGGTGCACATACCGTCGGGTAGTTAGAAAGTTCAGCTATACTGTGCAACAAACCACGCTTTTTTATCACGTCTGGGAACGGATCAGTAGGACAAAAACTGAGAAAATTCGATTTTCCACTTTTTTGTGTTCATCGAAATATTTTTAAGTGTATATACCATATACGCGGACAAGCATGTTATGCATACTGCCGAATAGGCAAAGTGTTCAGCTACACTATGCAACAAACCGTACTCTTTTAAAACACCTGGTTACCGAGCAATAGGACGAACAAACATCGTGTGAGAGGAAAGGTCAATTGGCGGCCATTAATAGATTATCATACATGTAGATATGTTTACTGCTCTTTATGCTCGCACATACATAACACTAATCTCAATATGGCTATTTTGGAGATACATTCATACATATGTATGTATAGTCTGACATCTGTGTCTCGTCACTTATGTAGGTGTGTAGATGTATATGCTCTGTCTTAACCCCAACTTTTAGCTAGTGACAGCAACTTTTGCCTAGCGGTGTAGCTACTATTGAACGCTCATACACAATTGGCACGCTTGTTGTAGCAGATGTCAGCACCATTATTTGAATTGCCGAACATACATAGGTAAATAATAGATGGCGCGCATGCAGTCATATGATGCATTTATTTGTACTTACCGATGTTGAACATTTTTGAAATTAAAAAAATGCATGTGTAGTGCGTGCAGAATATAATGATTTGCATACCGTCAGATAGGTAGAAGGTGAAACTACATTTTGTAATAAGCCCCGATTATTTATTTTGCTCGGTATCGGAGCTATAGGTTGAAAACCGACGTTGAACTTCATATGATGCATTTTTTTTGTACTTACCGATGTTGAACATTTTTGAACTTAAAAAAATGCATGTGCAGTGCGTGCAGAATATAATGATTTGCATACCGTCAGATAGGTAGAAGGTCAAACTACATTTTGTAATAAGCCGCGATTATTTATTTTGCTCGGTATCGGAGCTATAGGTTGAAAACCGATGTTGAACTTTATAACGGTGAACATACCGTCGGGTAGTTAGAAAGTTCAGCTATACTGTGCAACAAACCACGCTTTTTTATCTCGTCCGGGAACGGATCAGTAGGACAAAAACTGAAAAAATTCGATTTTCCACTTTTTTGTGTTCATCGAAATACTTTTAAGTGTATATACCATATACGCAGACGAGCATGCTATGCATACTACCGGATAGACAAAGAGTCCAGCTACACTATGCAACAAACCGTACTCTTCTAAAACACCTGGTTACCGAGCAATAGGACGAACAAACATCGTGTGAGAGGAAAGGTCAATAGACGTCCATTAATAGATTACCATACATGTAGATATGTTTGCTGCTCTATATGCTCGCACATACATAACACTAATCTCAATATGGCTATTTTGGAGATATATACAGACATATTTATGTATAGTCTGACATTTGGGTCTCGTCATCTATGTAGGTGTGTAGATGTGTATGCTCTGTCTTAACTTCGGAGCTATAGGTTGAAAACCGACGTTGAACTTCATATGATGCATTTTTTTGTACTTACCGATGTTGAACATTTTTGAACTTAAAAAAATGCATGTGCAGTGCGTGCAGAATATAATGATTTGCATACCGTCAGATAGGTAGAAGGTCAAACTACATTTTTTAATAAGACCCGATTATTTTGCTCGGTATCGGAGCTATAGGTTGAAAACCGATGTTAAACTTTATAACGGTGAACATACTGTCGGGTAGTTAGAAAGTTCAGCTATACTGTGCAACAAACCACGCTTTTTTATCTCGTCCGGGAACGGATCAGTAGGACCAAAACTGAAAAAATTCGATTTTCCACTTTTTTGTGTTCATCGAAATACTTTTAAGTGTATATACCATATACGCAGACGAGCATGCTATGCATACTACCGGATAGACAAAGAGTCCAGCTACACTATGCAACAAACCGTACTCTTCTAAAACACCTGGTTACCGAGCAATAGAACGAACAAACATCGTGTGAGAGGAAAGGTCAATAGACGTCCATTAATAGATTACCATACATGTAGATATGTTTGCTGCTCTATATGCTCGCACATACATAACACTAATCTCAATATGGCTATTTTGGAGATACATACAGACATATTTATGTATAGTCTGACATCTGGGTCTCGTCATCTATGTAGGTGTGTAGATGTGTATGCTCTGTCTTAACTTCCAACTTTTAGCTAGTGACAGCAACTTTTGGCTAGTGATGTAGCTACTATTGAACGCTCATACACAATTGGCGCGCTTGCTATAACAGATGTCAGCACCATTATTTGAATTGCCGAACATACATAGGTAAATAATAGATGGCGCGCATGCAGTCATATGATGCATTTTTTTGTACTTACCGATGTTGAACATTTTTGAACTTAAAAAAATGCGTGTGCAGTGCGTGCAGAATATAATGATTTGCATAGTGTCAGATAGGTAGAAGGTCGAACTACATTTTGTAATAAACCCCGATTATTTATTTTGCTCGGTATCGGAGCTATAGGCTGAAAACCGACGTTGAACTTCATATGATGTATTTTTTTGTACTTACCGATGTTGAGCATTTTTGAACTTAAAAAAATGCATGTGCAGTGCGTACAGAATATAATGATTTGCATATTGTCAGATAGGTAGAAGGTCAAACTACATTTTTTAATAAGCCTCGATTATTTTGCTCGGTATCGGAGCTATAGGTTGAAAACCGATGTTAAACTTTATAACGGTGCACATACCGTCGGGTAGTTAGAAAGTTCAGCTATACTGTGCAACAAACCACGCTTTTTTATCACGTCTGGGAACGGATCAGTAGGACAAAAACTGAAAAAATTCGATTTTCCACTTTTTTGTGTTCATCGAAATATTTTTAAGTGTATATACCATATACGCGGACAATCATGTTATGCATACTGCCGAATAGGCAAAGTGTCCAGCTACGCTATGCAACAAACCGTACTCTTCTGAAACACCAGGTTACCGAGCAATAGGACGAACAAACATCGTGTGAGAGGAAAGGTCAATTGGCGCCCATTAATAGATTACCATACATGTAGACATGTTTACTGCTCTTTATGCTCGCACATACATAACACTAATCTCAATATGGCTATTTTGGAGATACATACAGGCATATTTATGTATAGTCTGACATCTGGGTCTCGTCATTTATGTAGGTGTGTAGATGTGTATGCTCTGTCTTAACTTCCAACTTTTAGCTAGTGACAGCAACTTTTGGCTAGCGATGTAGCTACTATTGAACGCTCATACACAATTGGCACGCTTGCTGTAGCAGATGCCAGCACCATTATTTGAATTGCCGAACAAACATAGGTAAATAATAGATGGCGCGCATGCAGTCATATAATGCATTTTTTTGTACTTACCGATGTTGAACATTTTTGAAATTAAAAAAATGCATGCGTAGTGCGTGCAGCATATAATGATTTGCATACCGTCAGATAGGTAGAAGGCGAAACTACATTTTGTAATAAGCCCCGATTATTTATTTTGCTCGGTATCGGAGCTATAGGTTGAAAACCGATGTAGAACTTTATAACGGTGAACATACCGTCGGGTAGCTAGAAAGTTCAGCTATACTGTGCAACAAACCCCGCTTTTCTATCACGACCGGGAACGGATCAGTGACAAAAGCTGAAAAAATTCGATTTTCCACTTTTTTGTGTTCATCGAAATACTTTTAAGTGTATATACCATATACGCAGACGAGCATGCTATGCATACTACCGGATAGACAAAGAGTCCAGCTACTCTATGCAACAAACCGTACTCTTCTAAAACACCTGGTTACCGAGCAATAGGACGAACAAACATCGTGTGAGAGGAAAGGTAAATAGACGTCCAATAATAGATTACCGTACATGTAGATATGTTTGCTGCTCTTTATCTCGCACATACATAACACTAATCTCAATATGGCTATTTTGGAGATACATACAGATATATTTATGTATAGTCTGACATCTGGGTCTCGTCATTTATGTAGGTGTGTAGATGTGTATGCTCTGTCTTAACTTCCAACTTTTAGCTAGTGACAGCAACTTTTGGCTAGTCATGTAGCTACTATTGAACGCTCATACACAATTGGCACGCTTGCTATAGCAGATGTCAGCACCATTATTTGAATTGCCGAACATACATAGGTAAATAATAGATGGCGCGCATGCAGTCATATGATGCATTTTTTTGTACTTACCGATGTTGAACATTTTTGAACTTAAAAAAATGCATGTGCAGTGCGTGCGGCATATAATGATTTGCACACCGTCAGATAGGTAGAAGGTCAAACTACATTTTGTAATAAACCCCGATTATTTATTTTGCTCGGTATCGGCGCTATAGGTTGAAAACCGACGTTGAACTTCATATGATGCATTTTTTTGTACTTACCGATGTTGAACAATTGGCACGCTTGCTATAACAGATGTCAGCACCATTATTTGAATTGCCGAACATACATAGGTAAATAATAGATGGCGCGCATGCAGTCATATGATGCATTTTTTTGTACTTACCGATGTTGAACATTTTTGAACTTAAAAAAATGCGTGTGCAGTGCGTGCAGAATATAATGATTTGCATAGTGTCAGATAGGTAGAAGGTCGAACTACATTTTGTAATAAACCCCGATTATTTATTTTGCTCGGTATCGGAGCTATAGGTTGAAAACCGACGTTGAACTTCATATGATGTATTTTTTTGTACTTACCGATGTTGAGCATTTTTGAACTTAAAAAATGCATGTGCAGTGCGTACAGAATATAATGATTTGCAAATTGTCAGATAGGTAGAAGGTCAAACTACATTTTTTAATAAGCCTCGATTATTTTGCTCGGTATCGGAGCTATAGGTTGAAAACCGATGTTAAACTTTATAACGGTGCACATACCGTCGGGTAGTTAGAAAGTTCAGCTATACTGTGCAACAAACCACGCTTTTTTATCACGTCTGGGAACGGATCAGTAGGACAAAAACTGAAAAAATTCGATTTTCCACTTTTTTGTGTTCATCGAAATATTTTTAAGTGTATATACCATATACGCGAACAATCATGTTATGCATACTGCCGAATAGGCAAAGTGTCCAGCTACACTATGCAACAAACCGTACTCTTCTGAAACACCAGGTTACCGAGCAATAGGACGAACAAACATCGTGTGAGAGGAAAGGTCAATTGGCGCCCATTAATAGATTACCATACATGTAGACATGTTTACTGCTCTTTATGCTCGCACATACATAACACTAATCTCAATATGGCTATTTTGGAGATACATACAGACATATTTATGTATAGTCTGACATCTGGGTCTCGTCATTTATGTAGGTGTGTAGATGTGTATGCTCTGTCTTAACTTCCAACTTTTAGCTAGTGACAGCAACTTTTGGCTAGCGATGTAGCTACTATTGGACGCTCATACACAATTGGCACGCTTGCTGTAGCAGATGCCAGCACCATTATTTGAATTGCCGAACAAACATAGGTAAATAATAGATGGCGCGCATGCAGTCATATAATGCATTTTTTTGTACTTACCGATGTTGAACATTTTTGAAATTAAAAAAATGCATGCGTAGTGCGTGCAGCATATAATGATTTGCATACCGTCAGATAGGTAGAAGGCGAAACTACATTTTGTAATAAGCCCCGATTATTTATTTTGCTCGGTATCGGAGCTATAGGTTGAAAACCGATGTAGAACTTTATAACGGTGAACATACCGTCGGGTAGCTAGAAAGTTCAGCTATACTGTGCAACAAACCCCGCTTTTCTATCACGACCGGGAACGGATCAGTGACAAAAGCTGAAAAAATTCGATTTTCCACTTTTTTGTGTTCATCGAAATACTTTTAAGTGTATATACCATATACGCAGACGAGCATGCTATGCATACTACCGGATAGACAAAGAGTCCAGCTACTCTATGCAACAAACCGTACTCTTCTAAAACACCTGGTTACCGAGCAATAGGACGAACAAACATCGTGTGAGAGGAAAGGTAAATAGACGTCCAATAATAGATTACCGTACATGTAGATATGTTTGCTGCTCTTTATCTCGCACATACATAACACTAATCTCAATATGGCTATTTTGGAGATACATACAGATATATTTATGTATAGTCTGACATCTGGGTCTCGTCATTTATGTAGGTGTGTAGATGTGTATGCTCTGTCTTAACTTCCAACTTTTAGCTAGTGACAGCAACTTTTGGCTAGTCATGTAGCTACTATTGAACGCTCATACACAATTGGCACGCTTGCTATAGCAGATGTCAGCACCATTATTTGAATTGCCGAACATACATAGGTAAATAATAGATGGCGCGCATGCAGTCATATGATGCATTTTTTTGTACTTACCGATGTTGAACATTTTTGAACTTAAAAAAATGCATGTGCAGTGCGTGCGGCATATAATGATTTGCACACCGTCAGATAGGTAGAAGGTCAAACTACATTTTGTAATAAACCCCGATTATTTATTTTGCTCGGTATCGGCGCTATAGGTTGAAAACCGACGTTGAACTTCATATGATGCATTTTTTTGTACTTACCGATGTTGAACATTTTTGAACTTAAAAAAATGCATGTGCAGTGCGTGCGGCATATAATGATTTGCATACCGTCAGATAGGTAGAAAGTCAAACTACATTTTGTAATAAACCCCGATTATTTGTTTTGCTCGGTATCGGAGCTATAGGTTGAAAACCGATGTTGAACTTTATAACGGTGAACATACCGTCGGGTAGCTAGAAAGTTCAGCTATACTGTGCAACAAGCCCCGCTTTTCTATCACGACCGGGAACGGATCAGTAGGACAAAAGCTGAAAAAATTCGATTTTCCACTTTTTTGTGTTCATCGAAATACTTTTAAGTGTATATCCCATATATGCAGACAAGCATGCTATGCATACCACCGGATAGACAAAGAGTCCAGCTACACTATGCAGCAAACCGTACTCTTCTGAAACACCAGGTTACCGAGCAATAGGACGAACAAACATCGTGTGAGAGGAAAGGTCAATTGGCGCCCATTAATAGATTACCATACATGTAGATATGTTTACTGCTCTTTATGCTCGCACATACATCACACTAATCTCAATATGGCTATTTTGGAGATACATACATACATATGTATGTATAGTCTGACATCTGTGTCTCGTCACTTATGTAGGTGTGTAGATGTAGATGCTCTGTCTTAACTTCCAACTTTTAGCTAGTGACAGCAACTTTTGCCTAGCGATGTAGCTACTATTGAACGCTCGTACACAATTGGCACGCTTGCTGTAGCAGATGCCAGCACCATTATTTGAATTGCCGAACATACATAGGTAAATAATAGATGGCGCGCATGCAGTCATATGATGCATTTATTTGTACTTACCGATGTTGAACATTTTTGAAATTAAAAAAATGCATGTGTAGTGCGTGCAGCATATAATGATTTGCATACCGTCAGATAGGTAGAAGGCCAAACTACATTTTGTAATAAGCCCCGATTATTTATTTTGCCCGGTATCGGAGCTATAGGTTGAAAACCGATGTTGAACTTTATAACGGTGAACATACCGTCGGGTAGCTAAAAAGTTCAGCTTTACTGTGCAACAAACCCCGCTTTTCTATCACGACCGGGAACGGATCAGTAGGACAAAAGCTGAAAAAATTCGATTTTCCACTTTTTTGTGTTCATCGAAATACTTTTAAGTGTATATACCATATACGCAGACAAGCATGCTATGCATACTACCGGATAGACAAAGAGTCCAGCTACACTATGCAACAAACCGTACTCTTTTAAAACACCTGGTTACCGAGCAATAGGACGAACAAACATCGTGTGAGAGGAAAGGTCAATAGGCGCCCATTAATAGATTACCATACATGTAGATATGTTTGCTGCTCTTTATGCTCGCACATACATAACACTAATCTCAATATGGCTATTTTGGAGATACATACAGACATATTTATGTATAGTCTGACATCTGGGTCTCGTCATTTATGTAGGTGTGTAGATGTTTATGCTCTGTCTTAACTTCCAACTTTTAGCTAGTGACAGCAACTTTTGGCAAGTGTGTAGCTACTATTGAACGCTCATACACAATTGGCACGCTTGCTATAGCAGATGTCAGCACCATTATTTGAATTGACGAACATACATAGGTAAATAATAGATGGCGCGCATGCAGTCATATGATGAATTTTTTTGTACTTACCGATGTTGAACATTTTTGAACTTAAAAAAATGCATGTGCAGTGCGTGCGGCATATAATGATTTGCATACCGTCAGATAGGTAGAAGGTCAAACTACATTTTGTAATAAACCCCGATTATTTATTTTGCTCGGTATCGGAGCTATAGATTGAAAACCGACGTTGAACTTCATATGATGCATTTTTTTGTACTTACCGATGTTGAACATTTTTGAACTTAAAAAAATGCATGTGCAGTGCGTGCAGCATATAATGATTTGCATACCGTCAGATAGGTAGAAGGTCAAACTACATTTTGTAATAAGCCCCGATTATTTATTTTGCTCGGTATCGGAGCTATAGGTTGAAAACCGATGTTGAACTTTATAACGGTGAACATACCGTCGGGTAGTTAGAAAGTTCAGCTATACTGTGCAACAAACCCCGCTTTTTTATCACGTCCGGGAACGGATCACTAGGACAAAAACTGAAAAAATTCGATTTTCCACTTTTTTGTGTTCATTGAAATATTTTTAAGTGTATATACCATATACGCGGACAAGCATGTCATGCATACTGCCGAATAGGCAAAGAGTCCAGCTACACTATGCAGCAAACCGTACTCTTCTAAAACACCTGGTTACCGAGAAATAGGACGAACAAACATCGTGTGAGAGGAAAGGTCAATAGGCGCCCATTAATAGATTACCATACATGTAGATATGTTTGCTGCTCTTTATGCTCGCACATACATAACACTAATCTCAATATGGCTATTTTGGAGATACATACAGACATATTTATGTATAGTCTGACATCTGGGTCTCGTCATTTATGTAGGTGTGTAGATGTGTATGCTCTGTCTTAACTTCCAACTTTTAGCTAGTGACAGCAACTTTTGGCTAGTGTGTAGCTACTATTGAACGCTCATACACAATTGGCACGCTTGCTATAGCAGATGTCAGCACCATTATTTGAATTGACGAACATACATACAGTGGCGGACTAAAGTCTACATACGATCCATTTTTTGGGAATTCAACCCGTCCTATAGCTTTCACAGAAAAAATAATGATGCAGTTTTGTTTTAAATTCAAGTATATAACAAAAACTAAAATTTTTCATTTATTCAACATTAACTTTCAAAGTTATTAACAAAAAATGGAAAAAAGGCACTGACAAAAGTGAACATACGATTTTTTGCTTAGCTATTCTAGCTAATCATATTAATTTTAATAGCTAAGTTAATATTTTGTTGGGCCACCATGCGCATCGATCACCGCTTGCAAGCGTCTAACATTGAAAAAAACCAAATTTTCCAGCTCTTCTCCTGTAATGTTTTGCCACTCTTCTTGAAGTTTCTCTCTGAGCTTTGATGCATTACTTATAGGGTGTTTTCGAATTTTCCGCTCCAATATTTTCCATACGTGCTATGTAATATTCAATTCCGGGCTTTGTGGTGATGAGTGCAACTGCCGCGGAGCATAATACAGCAGCCAATCCTTTACAGTTTGCGCTGTGTGCTTAGGATCACTATCCTGTAGAAAGATCCAGCTCGAGCCAAGGCACAGTTTGTCCACAGATAGGTTCAAATTATTTTCCAATATGGTCTTATACTCGAAGCGATCCATATTTCCTTCAATAAAGACCAATTTACCCACTCCAGACGCTGCAACTGCTCTCCAATCCATGACACTCCCACCACCATGCTTTAAGGTCGAAATAAGGTGCCTGGGATCCATGGTAGTAATGGGTTTTCTCCAAACTTTTGCTCTGCCATCGCATCCAAATATGTTATATTTTGACTCATCCGTAAATAGCACGCTTTTCCACAACTCATGATCCTTCTTTAGATGCTTTTTAGCGAAATCCAACCGATGTGCGCGGTTTTTCTCGCTTATGAGAGGCTTCTTGCGAGGAGTTCTGCTGTAGAATCCTTCGTTGTTAAGAGTTCTTGTTATTGTGCGTAAGTGCACAACAATTTGGGATCATTTAGCTAGCTTCTGGGCCAAATTGGTAGCATGTACCTTGGAATTTTGGCTTACTTTATTACGGATGAAAGAGATGTCCCTATGGGTAAGCTTCTTTGGACGGCTACTTCGCGGCTTACTCTCGAACGAGCCCGATTCTGCAAAGTTTTTATAAATTGTTTGCACCGTCGCTTTTCTTAAATTTAACAATTTAGCTATTTCGCCGAACGTTTTCTTATCATTTCTGTGTTTTATAACCAATTTTCGCACAGCCACCGGGATTTCCGTTCCTGACGACATTTTCGCGATTGTATTTCTTTTTTCAAATGATGGAAAACAATAAAGATAAAGCCAAATACCAAGAAAAGTATAGAAAGAAAAAAAAACGGTACTTGACCGCTGAAAACAATAGCTGAAGTAATAAACGAAACAAATTAATGAAACGTATGTTCACTTTTGTCAACGGCTTTTTTGAGTTTTTTGTTAATAACATTGAAAGTTAATGTTGAACAAATATGAAATTTTCGGTTTTGTCTTACAATTAAATTCAAAGCAAGACTACATCAATACTTTTCCTGTAAAAACTATGGGACGGTAGGGATTCCAAAAAAAGGGGTCGTATGTAGACTTTAGTCCGCCACTGTAGGTAAATAATAGATGGCGCGCATGCAGTCATATGATGAATTTTTTTGTACTTACCGATGTTGAACATTTTTGAACTTAAAAAAATGCATGTGCAGTGCGTGCGGCATATAATGATTTGCATACCGTCAGATAGGTAGAAGGTCAAACTACATTTTGTAATAAACCCCGATTATTTATTTTGCTCGGTATCGGAGCTATAGATTGAAAACCGACGTTGAACTTCATATGATGCATTTTTTTGTACTTACCGATGTTGAACATTTTTGAACTTAAAAAAATGCATGTGCAGTGCGTGCAGCATATAATGATTTGCATACCGTCAGATAGGTAGAAGGTCAAACTACATTTTGTAATAAGCCCCGATTATTTTGCTCGGTATCGGAGCTATAGGTTGAAAACCGATGTTGAACTTTATAACGGTGAACATACCGTCGGGTAGTTAGAAAGTTCAGCTATACTGTGCAACAAACCCCGCTTTTTTATCACGTCCGGGAACGGATCACTAGGACAAAAACTGAAAAAATTCGATTTTCCACTTTTTTGTTTTCATTGAAATATTTTTAAGTGTATATACCATATACGCGGACAAGCATGTTATGCATACTGCCGAATAGGCAAAGAGTCCAGCTACACTATGCAGCAAACCGTACTCTTCTAAAACACCTGGTTACCGAGCACTAGGACGAACAAACATCGTGTGAGAGGAAAGGTCATTTGGCGCCCATTAATTGATTACCATACATGTAGATATGTTTACTGCTCTTTATGCTCGCACATACATAACACTAATCTCAATATGGCTGTTTTGGAGATACATACATACATATGTATGTATAGTCTGACATCTGTGTCTCGTCACTTATGTAGGTGTATAGATGTAGATGCTCTGTCTTAACTTCCAACTTTTATCTAGTGACAGCAACTTTTGGCTAGCGATGTAGCTACTATTGAACGCTCATACACAATTGGCACGCTTGCTATAGCAGATGTCAGCACCATTATTTGAATTGACGAACATACATAGGTAAATAATAGATGGCGCGCATGCAGTCATATGATGCATTTTTTTGTACTTACCGATGTTGAACATTTTTGAACTTAAAAAAATGCATGTGCAGTGCGTGCGGCATATAATGATTTGCATACCATCAGATAGGTAGAAAGTCAAACTACATTTTGTAATAAACCCCGATTATTTATTTTGCTCGGTATCGGAGCTATAGGTTGAAAACCGATGTTGGACTTTATAACGGTGAACATACCGTCGGTAGCTAGAAAGTTCAGCTGTACTGTGCAACAAACCCCGCTTTTCTATCACGACCGGGAACGGATCAGTAGGACAAAAGCTGAAAAAATTCGATTTTCCACTTTTTTGTGTTCATCGAAATACTTTTAAGTGTATATACCATATACGCAGACAAGCATGCTATGCATACTACCGGATAGACAAAGAGTCCAGCTACACTATGCAACAAACCGTGCTCTTCTAAAACACCTGGTTACCAGAAATAGGACGAACAAACATCGTGTGAGAGGAAAGGTCAATAGGCGCCCATTAATAGATTACCATACATGTAGATATGTTTGCTGCTCTTTATGCTCGCACATACATAACTCTAATCTCAATATGGCTATTTTGGAGATACATACAGACATATTTATGTATAGTCTGACATCTGGGTCTCGTCATTTATGTAGGTGTGTAGATGTGTATGCTCTGTCTTAACTTCCAACTTTTAGCTAGTGACAGCAACTTTTGGCTAGTGTGTAGCTACTATTGAACGCTCATACACAATTGGCACGCTTGCTATAGCAGATGTCAGCACCATTATTTGAATTGACGAACATACATAGGTAAATAATAGATGGCGCGCATGCAGTCATATGATGAATTTTTTTGTACTTACCGATGTTGAACATTTTTGAACTTAAAAAAATGCATGTGCAGTGCGTGCGGCATATAATGATTTGCATACCGTCAGATAGGTAGAAGGTCAAACTACATTTTGTAATAAACCCCGATTATTTATTTTGCTCGGTATCGGAGCTATAGATTGAAAACCGACGTTGAAATTCATATGATGCATTTTTTTGTACTTACCGATGTTGAACATTTTTGAACTTAAAAAAATGCATGTGCAGTGCGTGCAGCATATAATGATTTGCATACCGTCAGATAGGTAGAAGGTCAAACTACATTTTGTAATAAGCCCCGATTATTTTGCTCGGTATCGGAGCTATAGGTTGAAAACCGATGTTGAACTTTATAACGGTGAACATACCGTCGGGTAGTTAGAAAGTTCAGCTATACTGTGCAACAAACCCCGCTCTTTTATCACGTCCGGGAACGGATCACTAGGACAAAAACTGAAAAAATTCGATTTTCCACTTTTTTGTTTTCATTGAAATATTTTTAAGTGTATATACCATATACGCGGACAAGCATGTTATGCATACTGCCGAATAGGCAAAGAGTCCAGCTACACTATGCAGCAAACCGTACTCTTCTAAAACACCTGGTTACCGAGCACTAGGACGAACAAACATCGTGTGAGAGGAAAGGTCATTTGGCGCCCATTAATTGATTACCATACATGTAGATATGTTTACTGCTCTTTATGCTCGCACATACATAACACTAATCTCAATATGGCTATTTTGGAGATACATACATACATATGTATGTATAGTCTGACATCTGTGTCTCGTCACTTATGTAGGTGTGTAGATGTAGATGCTCTGTCTTAACTTCCAACTTTTATCTAGTGACAGCAACTTTTGGCTAGCGATGTAGCTACTATTGAACGCTCATACACAATTGGCACGCTTGCTATAGCAGATGTCAGCACCATTATTTGAATTGACGAACATACATAGGTAAATAATAGATGGCGCGCATGCAGTCATATGATGCATTTTTTTGTACTTACCGATGTTGAACATTTTTGAACTTAAAAAAATGCATGTGCAGTGCGTGCGGCATATAATGATTTGCATACCGTCAGATAGGTAGAAAGTCAAACTACATTTTGTAATAAACCCCGATTATTTATTTTGCTCGGTATCGGAGCTATAGGTTGAAAACCGATGTTGAACTTTATAACGGTGAACATACCGTCGGGTAGCTAGAAAGTTCAGCTATACTGTGCAACAAACCCCGCTTTTCTATCACGACCGGGAACGGATCAGTAGGACAAAAGCTGAAAAAATTCGATTTTCCACTTTTTTGTGTTCATCGAAATACTTTTAAGTGTATATCCCATATACGCAGACAAGCATGCTATGCATACCACCGGATAGACAAAGAGTCCAGCTACACTATGCAGCAAACCGTACTCTTCTGAAACACCAGGTTACCGAGTAATAGGACGAACAAACATCGTGTGAGAGGAAAGGTCAATTGGCGCCCATTAATAGATTACCATACATGTAGATATGTTTACTGCTCTTTATGCTCGCACATACATCACACTAATCTCAATATGGCTATTTTGGAGATACATACATACATATGTATGTATAGTCTGACATCTGTGTCTCGTCACTTATGTAGGTGTGTAGATGTAGATGCTCTGTCTTAACTTCCAACTTTTAGCTAGTGACAGCAACTTTTGCCTAGCGATGTAGCTACTATTGAACGCTCGTACACAATTGGCACGCTTGCTGTAGCAGATGCAGGCACCATTATTTGAATTGCCGAACATACATAGGTAAATAATAGATGGCGCGCATGCAGTCATATGATGCATTTATTTGTACTTACCGATGTTGAACATTTTTGAAATTAAAAAAATGCATGTGTAGTGCGTGCAGCATATAATGATTTGCATACCGTCAGATAGGTAGAAGGCCAAACTACATTTTGTAATAAGCCCCGATTATTTATTTTGCCCGGTATCGGAGCTATAGGTTGAAAACCGATGTTGAACTTTATAACGGTGAACATACCGTCGGGTAGCTAAAAAGGTCAGCTATACTGTGCAACAAACCCCGCTTTTCTATCACGACCGGGAACGAATCAGTAGGACAAAAGCTGAAAAAATTCGATTTTCCACTTTTTTGTGTTCATGGAAATACTTTTAAGTGTATATACCATATACGCAGACAAGCATGCTATGCATACTACCGGATAGACAAAGAGTCCAGCTACACTATGCAACAAACCGTGCTCTTCTAAAACACCTGGTTACCGAGAAATAGGACGAACAAACATCGTGTGAGAGGAAAGGTCAATAGGCGTCCATTAATAGATTACCATACATGTAGATATGTTTGCTGCTCTTTATGCTCGCACATACATAACACTAATCTCAATATGGCTATTTTGGAGATACATACAGACATATTTATGTATAGTCTGACATCTGGGTCTCGTCATTTATGTAGGTGTGTAGATGTGTATGCTCTGTCTTAACTTCCAACTTTTAGCTAGTGACAGCAACTTTTGGCTAGTGTGTAGCTACTATTGAACGCTCATACACAATTGGCACGCTTGCTATAGCAGATGTCAGCACCATTATTTGAATTGACGAACATACATAGGTAAATAATAGATGGCGCGCATGCAGTCATATGATGAATTTTTTTGTACTTACCGATGTTGAACATTTTTGAACTTAAAAAAATGCATGTGCAGTGCGTGCGGCATATAATGATTTGCATACCGTCAGATAGGTAGAAGGTCAAACTACATTTTGTAATAAACCCCGATTATTTATTTTGCTCGGTATCGGAGCTATAGATTGAAAACCGACGTTGAAATTCATATGATGCATTTTTTTGTACTTACCGATGTTGAACATTTTTGAACTTAAAAAAATGCATGTGCAGTGCGTGCAGCATATAATGATTTGCATACCGTCAGATAGGTAGAAGGTCAAACTACATTTTGTAATAAGCCCCGATTATTTTGCTCGGTATCGGAGCTATAGGTTGAAAACCGATGTTGAACTTTATAACGGTGAACATACCGTCGGGTAGTTAGAAAGTTCAGCTATACTGTGCAACAAACCCCGCTTTTCTATCACGACCGGGAACGGATCAGTAGGACAAAAGCTGAAAAAATTCGATTTTCCACTTTTTTGTGTTCATCGAAATACTTTTAAGTGTATATACCATATACGCGGACAAGCATGTTATGCATACTGCCGAATAGGCAAAGAGTCCAGCTACACTATGCAGCAAACCGTACTCTTCTAAAACACCTGGTTACCGAGCACTAGGACGAACAAACATCGTGTGAGAGGAAAGGTCATTTGGCGCCCATTAATTGATTACCATACATGTAGATATGTTTACTGCTCTATGCTCGCACATACATAACACTAATCTCAATATGGCTATTTTGGAGATACATACATACATATGTATGTATAGTCTGACATCTGTGTCTCGTCACTTATGTAGGTGTATAGATGTAGATGCTCTGTCTTAACTTCCAACTTTTATCTAGTGACAGCAACTTTTGGCTAGCGATGTAGCTACTATTGAACGCTCATACACAATTGGCACGCTTGCTATAGCAGATGTCAGCACCATTATTTGAATTGACGAACATACATAGGTAAATAATAGATGGCGCGCATGCAGTCATATGATGCATTTTTTTGTACTTACCGATGTTGAACATTTTTGAACTTAAAAAAATGCATGTGCAGTGCGTGCGGCATATAATGATTTGCATACCATCAGATAGGTAGAAAGTCAAACTACATTTTGTAATAAACCCCGATTATTTATTTTGCTCGGTATCGGAGCTATAGATTGAAAACCGACGTTGAAATTCATATGATGCATTTTTTTGTACTTACCGATGTTGAACATTTTTGAACTTAAAAAAATGCATGTGCAGTGCGTGCAGCACATAATGATTTGCATACCGTCAGATAGGTAGAAGGTCAAACTACATTTTGTAATAAGCCCCGATTATTTTGCTCGGTATCGGAGCTATAGGTTGAAAACCGATGTTGAACTTTATAACGGTGAACATACCGTCGGGTAGTTAGAAAGTTCAGCTATACTGTGCAACAAACCCCGCTTTTTTATCACGTCCGGGAACGGATCACTAGGACAAAAACTGAAAAAATTCGATTTTCCACTTTTTTGTGTTCATCGAAATACTTTTAAGTGTATATCCCATATACGCAGACAAGCATGCTATGCATACTACCGGATAGACAAAGAGTCCAGCTACACTATGAAACAAACCGTGCTCTTCTAAAACACCTGGTTACCGAGAAATAGGACGAACAAACATCGTGTGAGAGGAAAGGTCAATAGGCGCCCATTAATAGATTACCATACATGTAGATATGTTTACTGCTCTTTATGCTCGCACATACATCACACTAATCTCAATATGGCTATTTTGGAGATACATACATACATATGTATGTATAGTCTGACATCTGTGTCTCGTCACTTATGTAGGTGTGTAGATGTAGATGCTCTGTCTTAACTTCCAACTTTTAGCTAGTGACAGCAACTTTTGCCTAGCGATGTAGCTACTATTGAACGCTCGTACACAATTGGCACGCTTGCTGTAGCAGATGCAGGCACCATTATTTGAATTGCCGAACATACATAGGTAAATAATAGATGGCGCGCATGCAGTCATATGATGCATTTATTTGTACTTACCGATGTTGAACATTTTTGAAATTAAAAAAATGCATGTGTAGTGCGTGCAGCATATAATGATTTGCATACCGTCAGATAGGTAGAAGGCCAAACTACATTTTGTAATAAGCCCCGATTATTTATTTTGCCCGGTATCGGAGCTATAGGTTGAAAACCGATGTTGAACTTTATAACGGTGAACATACCGTCGGGTAGCTAAAAAGTTCAGCTATACTGTGCAACAAACCCCGCTTTTCTATCACGACCGGGAACGAATCAGTAGGACAAAAGCTGAAAAAATTCGATTTTCCACTTTTTTGTGTTCATGGAAATACTTTTAAGTGTATATACCATATACGCAGACAAGCATGCTATGCATACTACCGGATAGACAAAGAGTCCAGCTACACTATGCAACAAACCGTGCTCTTCTAAAACACCTGGTTACCGAGAAATAGGACGAACAAACATCGTGTGAGAGGAAAGGTCAATAGGCGTCCATTAATAGATTACCATACATGTAGATATGTTTGCTGCTCTTTATGCTCGCACATACATAACACTAATCTCAATATGGCTATTTTGGAGATACATACAGACATATTTATGTATAGTCTGACATCTGGGTCTCGTCATTTATGTAGGTGTGTAGATGTGTATGCTCTGTCTTAACTTCCAACTTTTAGCTAGTGACAGCAACTTTTGGCTAGTGTGTAGCTACTATTGAACGCTCATACACAATTGGCACGCTTGCTATAGCAGATGTCAGCACCATTATTTGAATTGACGAACATACATAGGTAAATAATAGATGGCGCGCATGCAGTCATATGATGCATTTTTTTGTACTTACCGATGTTGAACATTTTTGAACTTAAAAAAATGCATGTGCAGTGCGTGCGGCATATAATGATTTGCATACCGTCAGATAGGTAGAAGGTCAAACTACATTTTGTAATAAACCCCGATTATTTATTTTGCTCGGTATCGGCGCTATAGGTTGAAAACCGACGTTGAACTTCATATGATGCATTTTTTTGTACTTACCGATGTTGAACATTTTTGAACTTAAAAAAATGCATGTGCAGTGCGTGCAGAATATAATGATTTGCATACCGTCAGATAGGTAGAAGGTCAAACTACATTTTGTAATAAGCCCCGATTATTTTGCTCGGTATCGGAGCTATAGGTTGAAAACCGATTTTGAACTTTATAACGGTGAACATACCGTCGGGTAGTTAGAAAGTTCAGCTATACTGTGCAACAAACCCCGCTTTTTTATCACGTCCGGGAACGGATCACTAGGACAAAAACTGAAAAAATTCGATTTTCCACTTTTTTGTGTTCATTGAAATATTTTTAAGTGTATATACCATATACGCGGACAAGCATGTTATGCATACTGCCGAATAGGCAAAGAGTCCAGCTACACTATGCAGCAAACCGTACTCTTCTAAAACACCTGGTTACCGAGCAATAGGACGAACAAACATCGTGTGAGAGGAAAGGTCAATTGGCGCCCATTAATAGATTACCATACATGTAGATATGTTTACTGCTCTTTATGCTCGCACATACATAACACTAATCTCAATATGGCTATTTTGGAGATACATACATACATATGTATGTATAGTCTGACATCTGTGTCTCGTCACTTATGTAGGTGTGTAGATGTATATGCTCTGTCTTAACTTCCAACTTTTAGCTAGTGGCAGCAACTTTTGCCTAGCGATGTAGCTACTATTGAACGCTCATACACAATTGGCACGCTTGCTATAGCAGATGTCAGCACCATTATTTGAATTGACGAACATACATAGGTAAATAATAGATGGCGGGCATGCAGTCATATGATGCATTTTTTTGTACTTACCGATGTTGAACATTTTTGAACTTAAAAAAATGCATGTGCAGTGCGTGCGGCATATAATGATTTGCATACCGTCAGATAGGTAGAAAGTCAAACTGCATTTTGTAATAAGCCCCGATTATTTTGCTCGGTATCGGAGCTATAGGTTGAAAACCGATGTTGAACTTTATAACGGTGAACATACCGTCGGGTAGCTAAAAAGTTCAGCTATACTGTGCAACAAACCCCGCTTTTCTATCACGACCGGGAACGGATCAGTAGGACAAAAGCTGAAAAAATTCGATTTTCCACTTTTTTGTGTTCATCGAAATACTTTTAAGTGTATATCCCATATACGCAGACAAGCATGCTATGCATACCACCGGATAGACAAAGAGTCCAGCTACACTATTCAGCAAACCGTACTCTTCTGAAACACCAGGTTACCGAGCAATAGGACGAACAAACATCGTGTGAGAGGAAAGGTCAATTGGCGCCCATTAATAGATTACCATACATGTAGATATGTTTACTGCTCTTTATGCTCGCACTTACATCACACTAATCTCAATATGGCTATTTTGGAGATACATACATACATATGTATGTATAGTCTGACATCTGTGTCTCGTCACTTATGTAGGTGTGTAGATGTATATGCTCTGTCTTAACCACAACTTTTAGCTAGTGACAGCAACTTTTGCCTAGCGATGTAGCTACTCTTGAACGCTCGTACACAATTGGCACGCTTGCTGTAGCAGATGCCAGCACCATTATTTGAATTGCCGAACATACATAGGTAAATAATAGATGGCGCGCATGCAGTCATATGATGCATTTATTTGTACTTACCGATGTTGAACATTTTTGAAATTAAAAAAATGCATGTGTAGTGCGTGCAGCATATAATGATTTGCATACCGTCAGATAGGTAGAAGGCCAAACTACATTTTGTAATAAGCCCCGATTATTTATTTTGCCCGGTATCGGAGCTATAGGTTGAAAACCGATGTTGAACTTTATAACGGTGAACATACCGTCGGGTAGCTAAAAAGTTCAGCTATACTGTGCAACAAACCCCGCTTTTCTATCACGACCGGGAACGGATCAGTAGGACAAAAGCTGAAAAAATTCGATTTTCCACTTTTTTGTGTTCATCGAAATACTTTTAAGTGTATATACCATATACGCAGACAAGCATGCTATGCATACTACCGGATAGACAAAGAGTCCAGCTACACTATGCAACAAACCGTGCTCTTCTAAAACACGTGGTTACCGAGAAATAGGACGAACAAACATCGTGTGAGAGGAAAGGTCAATAGGCGTCCATTAATAGATTACCATACATGTAGATATGTTTGCTGCTCTTTATGCTCGCACATACATAACACTAATCTCAATATGGCTATTTTGGAGATACATACAGACATATTTATGTATAGTCTGACATCTGGGTCTCGTCATTTATGTAGGTGTGTAGATGTGTATGCTCTGTCTTAACTTCCAACTTTTAGCTAGTGACAGCAACTTTTGGCTAGTCATGTAGCTACTATTGAACGCTCATACACAATTGGCACGCTTGCTATAGCAGATGTCAGCACCATTATTTGAATTGCCGAACATACATAGGTAAATAATAGATGGCGCGCATGCAGTCATATGATGCATTTTTTTGTACTTACCGATGTTGAACATTTTTGAACTTAAAAAAATGCATATGCAGTGCGTGCGGCATATAATGATTTGCACACCGTCAGATAGGTAGAAGGTCAAACTACATTTTGTAATAAACCCCGATTATTTATTTTGCTCGGTATCGGCGCTATAGGTTGAAAACCGACGTTGAACTTCATATGATGCATTTTTTTGTACTTACCGATGTTGAACATTTTTGAACTTAAAAAAATGCATGTGCAGTGCGTGCAGAATATAATGATTTGCATACCGTCAGATAGGTAGAAGGTCAAACTACATTTTGTAATAAGCCCCGATTATTTTGCTCGGTATCGGAGCTATAGGTTGAAAACCGATTTTGAACTTTATAACGGTGAACATACCGTCGGGTAGTTAGAAAGTTCAGCTATACTGTGCAACAAACCCCGCTTTTTTATCACGTCCGGGAACGGATCACTAGGACAAAAACTGAAAAAATTCGATTTTCCACTTTTTTGTGTTCATTGAAATATTTTTAAGTGTATATACCATATACGCGGACAAGCATGTTATGCATACTGCCGAATAGGCAAAGAGTCCAGCTACACTATGCAGCAAACCGTACTCTTCTAAAACACCTGGTTACCGAGCAATAGGACGAACAAACATCGTGTGAGAGGAAAGGTCAATTGGCGCCCATTAATAGATTACCATACATGTAGATATGTGTGAGAGGAAAGGTCAATTGGCGCCCATTAATAGATTACCATACATGTAGATATGTTTACTGCTCTTTATGCTCGCACATACATAACACTAATCTCAATATGGCTATTTTGGAGATACATACATACATATGTATGTATAGTCTGACATCTGTGTCTCGTCACTTATGTAGGTGTGTAGATGTATATGCTCTGTCTTAACTTCCAACTTTTAGCTAGTGGCAGCAACTTTTGCCTAGCGATGTAGCTACTATTGAACGCTCATACACAATTGGCACGCTTGCTATAGCAGATGTCAGCACCATTATTTGAATTGACGAACATACATAGGTAAATAATAGATGGCGGGCATGCAGTCATATGATGCATTTTTTTGTACTTACCGATGTTGAACATTTTTGAACTTAAAAAAATGCATGTGCAGTGCGTGCGGCATATAATGATTTGCATACCGTCAGATAGGTAGAAAGTCAAACTACATTTTGTAATAAACCCCGATTATTTATTTTGCTCGGTATCGGAGCTATAGGTTGAAAACCGATGTTGAACTTTATAACGGTGAACATACCGTCGGGTAGCTAGAAAGTTCACCTATACTGTGCAACAAACCCCGCTTTTCTATCACGACCGGGAACGGATCAGTAGGACAAAAACTGAAAAAATTTGATTTTCCACTTTTTTGTGTTCATCGAAATACTTTTAAGTGTATATCCCATATACGCAGACAAGCATGCTATGCATACCACCGGATAGACAAAGAGTCCAGCTACACTATGCAGCAAACCGTACTCTTCTGAAACCCAGGTTACCGAGCAATAGGACGAACAAACATCGTGTGAGAGGAAAGGTCAATTGGCGCCCATTAATAGATTACCATACATGTAGATATGTTTACTGCTCTTTATGCTCGCACATACATCACACTAATCTCAATATGGCTATTTTGGAGATACATACATACATATGTATGTATAGTCTGACATCTGTGTCTCGTCACTTATGTAGGTGTGTAGATGTAGATGCTCTGTCTTAACTTCCAACTTTTAGCTAGTGACAGCAACTTTTGCCTAGCGATGTAGCTACTATTGAACGCTCGTACACAATTGGCACGCTTGCTGTAGCAGATGCCAGCACCATTATTTGAATTGCCGAACATACATAGGTAAATAATAGATGGCGCGCATGCAGTCATATGATGCATTTATTTGTACTTACCGATGTTGAACATTTTTGAAATTAAAAAAATGCATGTGTAGTGCGTGCAGCATATAATGATTTGCATACCGTCAGATAGGTAGAAGGCCAAACTACATTTTGTAATAAGCCCCGATTATTTATTTTGCCCGGTATCGGAGCTATAGGTTGAAAACCGATGTTGAACTTTATAACGGTGAACATACCGTCGGGTAGCTAGAAAGTTCAGCTATACTGTGCAACAAACCCCGCTTTTCTATCACGACCGGGAACGGATCAGTAGGACAAAAGCTGAAAAAATTCGATTTTCCACTTTTTTGTGTTCATCGAAATACTTTTAAGTGTATATACCATATACGCAGACAAGCATGCTATGCATACTACCGGATAGACAAAGAGTCCAGCTACACTATGCAACAAACCGTGCTCTTCTAAAACACGTGGTTACCGAGAAATAGGACGAACAAACATCGTGTGAGAGGAAAGGTCAATAGGCGTCCATTAATAGATTACCATACATGTAGATATGTTTGCTGCTCTTTATGCTCGCACATACATAACACTAATCTCAATATGGCTATTTTGGAGATACATACAGACATATTTATGTATAGTCTGACATCTGGGTCTCGTCATTTATGTAGGTGTGTAGATGTGTATGCTCTGTCTTAACTTCCAACTTTTAGCTAGTGACAGCAACTTTTGGCTAGTCATGTAGCTACTATTGAACGCTCATACACAATTGGCACGCTTGCTATAGCAGATGTCAGCACCATTATTTGAATTGCCGAACATACATAGGTAAATAATAGATGGCGCGCATGCAGTCATATGATGCATTTTTTTGTACTTACCGATGTTGAACATTTTTGAACTTAAAAAAATGCATGTGCAGTGCGTGCGGCATATAATGATTTGCACACCGTCAGATAGGTAGAAGGTCAAACTACATTTTGTAATAAACCCCGATTATTTATTTTGCTCGGTATCGGCGCTATAGGTTGAAAACCGACGTTGAACTTCATATGATGCATTTTTTTGTACTTACCGATGTTGAACATTTTTGAACTTAAAAAAACGCATGTGCAGTGCGTGCAGCATATAATGATTTGCATACCGTCAGATAGGTAGAAGGTCAAACTACATTTTGTAATAAGCTCTGATTATTTATTTTGCTCGGTATCGGAGCTATAGGTTGAAAACCGATGTTGAACTTTATAACGGTGAACATACCGTCGGGTAGTTAGAAAGTTCAGCTATACTGTGCAACAAACCCCGCTTTTTTATCACGTCCGGGAACGGATCAGTAGGACAAAAACTGAAAAAATTCGATTTTCCACTTTTTTGTGTTCATTGAAATATTTTTAAGTGTATATACCATATACGCGGACAAGCATGTTATGCATACTGCCGAATAGGCAAAGAGTCCAGCTACACTATGCAGCAAACCGTACTCTTCTAAAACACCTGGTTACCGAGCAATAGGACGAACAAACATCGTGTGAGAGGAAAGGTCAATTGGCGCCCATTAATAGATTACCATACATGTAGATATGTTTACTGCTCTTTATGCTCGCACATATATAACACTAATCTCAATATGGCTATTTTGGAGATACATACATACATATGTATGTATAGTCTGACATGTGTGTCTCGTCACTTATGTAGGTGTGTAGATGTATATGCTCTGTCTTAACCCCAACTTTTAGCTAGTGACAGCAACTTTTGCCTAGCGGTGTAGCTACTATTGAACGCTCATACACAATTGGCACGCTTGCTATAGCAGATGTCAGCACCATTATTTGAATTGCCGAACATACATAGGTAAATAATAGATGGTGCGCATGCAGTCATATGATGCATTTATTTGTACTTACCGATTTTGAACATTTTTGAAATTAAAAAAATGCATGTGTAGTGCGTGCAGCATATAATCATTTGCATACCGTCAGATAGGTAGAAGGCCAAACTACATTTTGTAATAGGCTCTGATTATTTATTTTGCTCGGTATCGGAGCTATAGGTTGAAAACCGATGTTGAACTTCATATGATGCATTTTTTTGTACTTACCGATGTTGAACATTTTTGAACTTAAAAAAATGCATGTGCAGTGCGTGCAGCATATAATGATTTGCATACCGTCAGATAGGTAGAAGGTCAAACTACATTTTGTAATAAGCCCCAATTATTTTGCTCGGTATCGGAGCTATAGGTTGAAAACCGATGTGGAACTTTATAACGGTGAACATACCGTCGGGTAGTTAGAAAGTTCAGCTATACAGTGCAACAAACCCCGCTTTTTTATCACGTCCGGGAACGGATCAGTAGGACAAAAACTGAAAAAATTCGATTTTCCACTTTTTTGTGTTCATTGAAATATTTTTAAGTGTATATACCATATACGCGGACAAGCATGTTATGCATACTGCCGAATAGGCAAAGAGTCCAGCTATACTATGCAGCAAACCGCACTCTTCTAAAACACCTGGTTACCGAGCAATAGGACGAACAAACATCGTGTGAGAGGAAAGGTCAATTGGCGCCCATTAATAGATTACCATACATGTAGATATGTTTACTGCTCTTTATGCTCGCACATACATAACACTAATCTCAATATGGCTATTTTGGAGATACATACATACATATGTATGTATAGTCTGACATCTGTGTCTCGTCACTTATGTAGGTGTGTAGATGTATATGCTCTGTCTTAACTTCCAACTTTTAGCTAGTGGCAGCAACTTTTGCCTAGCGATGTAGCTACTATTGAACGCTCATACACAATTGGCACGCTTGCTATAGCAGATGTCAGCACCATTATTTGAATTGCCGAACATACATAGGTAAATAATAGATGGCGCACATGCAGTCATATGATGCATTTTTTTGTACTTACCGATGTTGAACATTTTTGAACTTAAAAAAATGCATGTGCAGTGCGTGCGGCATACAATGATTTGCGCACCGTCAGATAGGTAGAAGGTAAAACTACATTTTGTAATAAACCCCGATTATTTATTTTGCTCGGTATCGGAGCTATAGGTTGAAAACCGATGTTGAACTTCATATGATGCATTTTTTTGTACTTACCGATGTTGAACATTTTTGAACTTAAAAAAATGCATGTGCAGTGCGTGCAGCATATAATGATTTGCATACCGTCAGATAGGTAGAAGGCCAAACTACAGTTTGTAATAAGCCCCGATTATTTATATTGCCCGGTATCGGAGCTATAGGTTGAAAACCGATGTTGAACTTTATAACGGTGAACATACCGTCGGGTAGCTAGAAAGTTCAGCTATACTGTGCAACAAACCCCGCTTTTCTATCACGACCGGGAACGGATCAGTAGGACAAAATCTGAAAAAATTCGATTTTCCACTTTTTTGTGTTCATCGAAATACTTTTAAGTGTATATACCATATACGCAGACAAGCATGCTATGCATACTACCGGATAGACAAAGAGTCCAGCTACACTATGCAACAAACCGTGCTCTCCTAAAACACCTGGTTACCGAGAAATAGGACGAACAAACATCGTGTGAGAGGAAAGGTCAATTGGCGCCCATCAATAGATTACCATACTTGTAGATATGTTTACTGCTCTTTATGCTCGAACATACATCACACTAATCTCAATATGGCTATTTTGGAGATACATACATACATATGTATGTATAGTCTGACATCTGTGTCTCGTCACTTATGTAGGTGTGTAGATGTATATGCTCTGTCTTAACCACAATTTTTAGCTAGTGACAGCAACTTTTGCCTAGCGGTGTAGCTACTATTGAACGCCCATACACAATAGGCACGCTTGCTGTAGCAGATGTCAGCACCATTATTTGAATTGCCGAACATACATAGGTAAATATTCGATGGCGCGCATGCAGTCATATGATGCATTTATTTGTACTTACCGATGTTGAACATTTTTGAAATTAAAAAAATGCATGTGTAGTGCGTGCAGCATATAATGATTTGCATACCGTCAGATAGGTAGAAGGTCAAACTGCATTTTGTAATAAGCCCCGATTATTTTGCTCGGTATCGGAGCTATAGGTTGAAAACCGATGTTGAACTTTATAACGGTGAACATACCGTCGGGTAGCTAAAAAGTTCAGCTATACTGTGCAACAAACCCCGCTTTTCTATCACGACCGGGAACGGATCAGTAGGACAAAAGCTGAAAAAATTCGATTTTCCACTTTTTTGTGTTCATCGAAATACTTTTAAGTGTATATCCCATATACGCAGACAAGCATGCTATGCATACCACCGGATAGACAAAGAGTCCAGCTACACTATGCAGCAAACCGTACTCTTCTGAAACACCAGGTTACCGAGCAATAGGACGAACAAACATCGTGTGAGAGGAAAGGTCAATTGGCGCCCATTAATAGATTACCATACATGTAGATATGTTTACTGCTCTTTATGCTCGCACTTACATCACACTAATCTCAATATGGCTATTTTGGAGATACATACATACATATGTATGTATAGTCTGACATCTGTGTCTCGTCACTTATGTAGGTGTGTAGATGTATATGCTCTGTCTTAACCACAACTTTTAGCTAGTGACAGCAACTTTTGCCTAGCGATGTAGCTACTATTGAACGCTCGTACACAATTGGCACGCTTGCTGTAGCAGATGCCAGCACCATTATTTGAATTGCCGAACATACATAGGTAAATAATAGATGGCGCGCATGCAGTCATATGATGCATTTATTTGTACTTACCGATGTTGAACATTTTTGAAATTAAAAAAATGCATGTGTAGTGCGTGCAGCATATAATGATTTGCATACCGTCAGATAGGTAGAAGGCCAAACTACATTTTGTAATAAGCCCCGATTATTTATTTTGCCCGGTATCGGAGCTATAGGTTGAAAACCGATGTTGAACTTTATAACGGTGAACATACCGTCGGGTAGCTAAAAAGTTCAGCTATACTGTGCAACTAACCCCGCTTTTCTATCACGACCGGGAACGAATCAGTAGGACAAAAGCTGAAAAAATTCGATTTTCCACTTTTTTGTGTTCATCGAAATACTTTTAAGTGTATATACCATATACGCAGACAAGCATGCTATGCATACTACCGGATAGACAAAGAGTCCAGCTACACTATGCAACAAACCGTGCTCTTCTAAAACACGTGGTTACCGAGAAATAGGACGAACAAACATCGTGTGAGAGGAAAGGTCAATAGGCGTCCATTAATAGATTACCATACATGTAGATATGTTTGCTGCTCTTTATGCTCGCACATACATAACACTAATCTCAATATGGCTATTTTGGAGATACATACAGACATATTTATGTATAGTCTGACATCTGGGTCTCGTCATTTATGTAGGTGTGTAGATGTGTATGCTCTGTCTTAACTTCCAACTTTTAGCTAGTGACAGCAACTTTTGGCTAGTCATGTAGCTACTATTGAACGCTCATACACAATTGGCACGCTTGCTATAGCAGATGTCAGCACCATTATTTGAATTGCCGAACATACATAGGTAAATAATAGATGGCGCGCATGCAGTCATATGATGCATTTTTTTGTACTTACCGATGTTGAACATTTTTGAACTTAAAAAAATGCATGTGCAGTGCGTGCGGCATATAATGATTTGCACACCGTCAGATAGGTAGAAGGTCAAACTACATTTTGTAATAAACCCCGATTATTTATTTTGCTCGGTATCGGCGCTATAGGTTGAAAACCGACGTTGAACTTCATATGATGCATTTTTTTGTACTTACCGATGTTGAACATTTTTGAACTTAAAAAAATGCATGTGCAGTGCGTGCAGAATATAATGATTTGCATACCGTCAGATAGGTAGAAGGTCAAACTACATTTTGTAATAAGCCCCGATTATTTTGCTCGGTATCGGAGCTATAGGTTGAAAACCGATTTTGAACTTTATAACGGTGAACATACCGTCGGGTAGTTAGAAAGTTCAGCTATACTGTGCAACAAACCCCGCTTTTTTATCACGTCCGGGAACGGATCACTAGGACAAAAACTGAAAAAATTCGATTTTCCACTTTTTTGTGTTCATTGAAATATTTTTAAGTGTATATACCATATACGCGGACAAGCATGTTATGCATACTGCCGAATAGGCAAAGAGTCCAGCTACACTATGCAGCAAACCGTACTCTTCTAAAACACCTGGTTACCGAGCAATAGGACGAACAAACATCGTGTGAGAGGAAAGGTCAATTGGCGCCCATTAATAGATTACCATACATGTAGATATGTGTGAGAGGAAAGGTCAATTGGCGCCCATTAATAGATTACCATACATGTAGATATGTTTACTGCTCTTTATGCTCGCACATACATAACACTAATCTCAATATGGCTATTTTGGAGATACATACATACATATGTATGTATAGTCTGACATCTGTGTCTCGTCACTTATGTAGGTGTGTAGATGTATATGCTCTGTCTTAACTTCCAACTTTTAGCTAGTGGCAGCAACTTTTGCCTAGCGATGTAGCTACTATTGAACGCTCATACACAATTGGCACGCTTGCTATAGCAGATGTCAGCACCATTATTTGAATTGACGAACATACATAGGTAAATAATAGATGGCGGGCATGCAGTCATATGATGCATTTTTTTGTACTTACCGATGTTGAACATTTTTGAACTTAAAAAAATGCATGTGCAGTGCGTGCGGCATATAATGATTTGCATACCGTCAGATAGGTAGAAAGTCAAACTACATTTTGTAATAAACCCCGATTATTTATTTTGCTCGGTATCGGAGCTATAGGTTGAAAACCGATGTTGAACTTTATAACGGTGAACATACCGTCGGGTAGCTAGAAAGTTCAGCTATACTGTGCAACAAACCCCGCTTTTCTATCACGACCGGGAATGGATCAGTAGGACAAAAACTGAAAAAATTTGATTTTCCACTTTTTTGTGTTCATCGAAATACTTTTAAGTGTATATCCCATATACGCAGACAAGCATGCTATGCATACCACCGGATAGACAAAGAGTCCAGCTACACTATGCAGCAAACCGTACTCTTCTGAAACCCAGGTTACCGAGCAATAGGACGAACAAACATCGTGTGAGAGGAAAGGTCAATTGGCGCCCATTAATAGATTACCATACATGTAGATATGTTTACTGCTCTTTATGCTCGCACATACATCACACTAATCTCAATATGGCTATTTTGGAGATACATACATACATATGTATGTATAGTCTGACATCTGTGTCTCGTCACTTATGTAGGTGTGTAGATGTAGATGCTCTGTCTTAACTTCCAACTTTTAGCTAGTGACAGCAACTTTTGCCTAGCGATGTAGCTACTATTGAACGCTCGTACACAATTGGCACGCTTGCTGTAGCAGATGCCAGCACCATTATTTGAATTGCCGAACATACATAGGTAAATACTAGATGGCGCGCATGCAGTCATATGATGCATTTATTTGTACTTACCGATGTTGAACATTTTTGAAATTAAAAAAATGCATGTGTAGTGCGTGCAGCATATAATGATTTGCATACCGTCAGATAGGTAGAAGGCCAAACTACATTTTGTAATAAGCCCCGATTATTTATTTTGCCCGGTATCGGAGCTATAGGTTGAAAACCGATGTTGAACTTTATAACGGTGAACATACCGTCGGGTAGCTAGAAAGTTCAGCTATACTGTGCAACAAACCCCGCTTTTCTATCACGACCGGGAACGGATCAGTAGGACAAAAGCTGAAAAAATTCGATTTTCCACTTTTTTGTGTTCATCGAAATACTTTTAAGTGTATATACCATATACGCAGACAAGCATGCTATGCATACTACCGGATAGACAAAGAGTCCAGCTACACTATGCAACAAACCGTGCTCTTCTAAAACACGTGGTTACCGAGAAATAGGACGAACAAACATCGTGTGAGAGGAAAGGTCAATAGGCGTCCATTAATAGATTACCATACATGTAGATATGTTTGCTGCTCTTTATGCTCGCACATACATAACACTAATCTCAATATGGCTATTTTGGAGATACATACAGACATATTTATGTATAGTCTGACATCTGGGTCTCGTCATTTATGTAGGTGTGTAGATGTGTATGCTCTGTCTTAACTTCCAACTTTTAGCTAGTGACAGCAACTTTTGGCTAGTCATGTAGCTACTATTGAACGCTCATACACAATTGGCACGCTTGCTATAGCAGATGTCAGCACCATTATTTGAATTGCCGAACATACATAGGTAAATAATAGATGGCGCGCATGCAGTCATATGATGCATTTTTTTGTACTTACCGATGTTGAACATTTTTGAACTTAAAAAAATGCATGTGCAGTGCGTGCGGCATATAATGATTTGCACACCGTCAGATAGGTAGAAGGTCAAACTACATTTTGTAATAAACCCCGATTATTTATTTTGCTCGGTATCGGCGCTATAGGTTGAAAACCGACGTTGAACTTCATATGATGCATTTTTTTGTACTTACCGATGTTGAACATTTTTGAACTTAAAAAAACGCATGTGCAGTGCGTGCAGCATATAATGATTTGCATACCGTCAGATAGGTAGAAGGTCAAACTACATTTTGTAATAAGCCCCAATTATTTTGCTCGGTATCGGAGCTATAGGTTGAAAACCGATGTTGAACTTTATAACGGTGAACATACCGTCGGGTAGTTAGAAAGTTCAGCTATACTGTGCAACAAACCCCGCTTTTTTATCACGTCCGGGAACGGATCAGTAGGACAAAAACTGAAAAAATTCGATTTTCCACTTTTTTGTGTTCATTGAAATATTTTTAAGTGTATATACCATATACGCGGACAAGCATGTTATGCATACTGCCGAATAGGCAAAGAGTCCAGCTACACTATGCAGCAAACCGTACTCTTCTAAAACACCTGGTTACCGAGCAATAGGACGAACAAACATCGTGTGAGAGGAAAGGTCAATTGGCGCCCATTAATAGATTACCATACATGTAGATATGTTTACTGCTCTTTATGCTCGCACATATATAACACTAATCTCAATATGGCTATTTTGGAGATACATACATACATATGTATGTATAGTCTGACATGTGTGTCTCGTCACTTATGTAGGTGTGTAGATGTATATGCTCTGTCTTAACCCCAACTTTTAGCTAGTGACAGCAACTTTTGCCTAGCGGTGTAGCTACTATTGAACGCTCATACACAATTGGCACGCTTGCTATAGCAGATGTCAGCACCATTATTTGAATTGCCGAACATACATAGGTAAATAATAGATGGTGCGCATGCAGTCATATGATGCATTTATTTGTACTTACCGATTTTGAACATTTTTGAAATTAAAAAAATGCATGTGTAGTGCGTGCAGCATATAATCATTTGCATACCGTCAGATAGGTAGAAGGCCAAACTACATTTTGTAATAGGCTCTGATTATTTATTTTGCTCGGTATCGGAGCTATAGGTTGAAAACCGATGTTGAACTTCATATGATGCATTTTTTTGTACTTACCGATGTTGAACATTTTTGAACTTAAAAAAATGCATGTGCAGTGCGTGCAGCATATAATGATTTGCATACCGTCAGATAGGTAGAAGGTCAAACTACATTTTGTAATAAGCCCCAATTATTTTGCTCGGTATCGGAGCTATAGGTTGAAAACCGATGTGGAACTTTATAACGGTGAACATACCGTCGGGTAGTTAGAAAGTTCAGCTATACAGTGCAACAAACCCCGCTTTTTTATCACGTCCGGGAACGGATCAGTAGGACAAAAACTGAAAAAATTCGATTTTCCACTTTTTTGTGTTCATTGAAATATTTTTAAGTGTATATACCATATACGCGGACAAGCATGTTATGCATACAGCCGAATAGGCAAAGAGTCCAGCTATACTATGCAGCAAACCGCACTCTTCTAAAACACCTGGTTACCGAGCAATAGGACGAACAAACATCGTGTGAGAGGAAAGGTCAATTGGCGCCCATTAATAGATTACCATACATGTAGATATGTTTACTGCTCTTTATGCTCGCACATACATAACACTAATCTCAATATGGCTATTTTGGAGATACATACATACATATGTATGTATAGTCTGACATCTGTGTCTCGTCACTTATGTAGGTGTGTAGATGTATATGCTCTGTCTTAACTTCCAACTTTTAGCTAGTGGCAGCAACTTTTGCCTAGCGATGTAGCTACTATTGAACGCTCATACACAATTGGCACGCTTGCTATAGCAGATGTCAGCACCATTATTTGAATTGCCGAACATACATAGGTAAATAATAGATGGCGCACATGCAGTCATATGATGCATTTTTTTGTACTTACCGATGTTGAACATTTTTGAACTTAAAAAAATGCATGTGCAGTGCGTGCGGCATACAATGATTTGCGCACCGTCAGATAGGTAGAAGGTAAAACTACATTTTGTAATAAACCCCGATTATTTATTTTGCTCGGTATCGGAGCTATAGGTTGAAAACCGATGTTGAACTTCATATGATGCATTTTTTTGTACTTACCGATGTTGAACATTTTTGAACTTAAAAAAATGCATGTGCAGTGCGTGCAGCATATAATGATTTGCATACCGTCAGATAGGTAGAAGGCCAAACTACATTTTGTAATAAGCCCCGATTATTTATTTTGCCCGGTATCGGAGCTATAGGTTGAAAACCGATGTTGAACTTTATAACGGTGAACATACCGTCGGGTAGCTAGAAAGTTCAGCTATACTGTGCAACAAACCCCGCTTTTCTATCACGACCGGGAACGGATCAGTAGGACAAAATCTGAAAAAATTCGATTTTCCACGTTTTTGTGTTCATCGAAATACTTTTAAGTGTATATACCATATACGCAGACAAGCATGCTATGCATACTACCGGATAGACAAAGAGTCCAGCTACACTATGCAACAAACCGTGCTCTCCTAAAACACCTGGTTACCGAGAAATAGGACGAACAAACATCGTGTGAGAGGAAAGGTCAATAGGCGTCCATTAATAGATTACCATACATGTAGATATGTTTGCTGCTCTTTATGCTCGCACATACATAACACTAATCTCAATATGGCTATTTTGGAGATACATACAGACATATTTATGTATAGTCTGACATCTGGGTCTCGTCATTTATGTAGGTGTGTAGATGTGTATGCTCTGTCTTAACTTCCAACTTTTAGCTAGTGACAGCAACTTTTGGCTAGTGTGTAGCTACTATTGAACGCTCATACACAATTGGCACGCTTGCTGTAGCAGATGTCAGCACCATTATTTGAATTGCCAAACATACATAGGTAATATTCGATGGCGCGCATGCAGTCATATGATGCATTTATTTGTACTTACCGATGTTGAACATTTTTGAAATTAAAAAAATGCATGTGTAGTGCGTGCAGCATATAATGATTTGCATATTGTCAGATAGGTAGAAGGTCAAACTGCATTTTGTAATAAGCCCCGATTATTTTGCTCGGTATCGGAGCAATAGGTTGAAAACCGATGTTGAACTTTATAACGGTGAACATACCGTCGGGTAGTTAGAAAGTTCAGCTATACTGTGCAACAAACCCCGCTTTTTTACCACGTCCGGGAACGGATCAGTAGGACAAAAACTGAAAAAATTCGATTTTCCACTTTTTTGTGTTCATTGAAATATTTTTAAGTGTATATACCATATACGCGGACAAGCATGTTATGCATACTGCCGAATAGGCAAAGAGTCCAGCTACACTATACAGCAAACCGTACTCTTCTAAAACACCTGGTTACCGAGCAATAGGACGAACAAACATCGTGTGAGAGGAAAGGTCAATTGGCGCCCATTAATAGATTACCATACATGTAGATATGTTTACTGCTCTTTATGCTCGCACATACATAACACTAATCTCAATATGGCTATTTTGGAGATACATACATACATATGTATGTATAGTCTGACATGTGTGTCTCGTCACTTATGTAGGTGTGTAGATGTATATGCTCTGTCTTAACCCCAACTTTTAGCTAGTGACAGCAACTTTTGCCTAGCGGTGTAGCTACTATTGAACGCTCATACACAATTGGCACGCTTGCTATAGCAGATGTCAGCACCATTATTTGAATTGCCGAACATACATAGGTAAATAATAGATGGCGCGCATGCAGTCATATGATGCATTTATTTGTACTTACCGATGTTGAACATTTTTGAAATTAAAAAAATGCATGTGTAGTGCGTGCAGCATATAATGATTTGCATACCGTCAGATAGGTAGAAGGCCAAACTACATTTTGTAATAGGCTCTGATTATTTATTTTGCTCGGTATCGGAGCTATAGGTTGAAAACCGATGTTGAACTTTATAACGGTGAACATACCGTCGGGTAGCTAGAAAGTTCAGCTATATTGTGCAACAAACCCCGCTTTTCTATCACGACCGGGAACGGATCAGTAGGACAAGAGCTGAAAAAATTCGATTCTCCACTTTTTTGTGTTCATCGAAATACTTTTAAGTGTATATACCATATACGCAGACAAGCATGCTATGCATACTACCGGATAGACAAAGAGTCCAGCTACACTATGCAACAAACCGTGCTCTTCTAAAACACCTGGTTACCGAGCAATAGGACGAAAAAACATAGTGTGAGAGGAAAGGTCAATTGGCGCCCATTAATAGAATACCATACATGTAGATATGTTTACTGCTCTTTATGCTTGCACATACATAACACTAATCTCAATATGGCTATTTTGGAGATACATATATACATATGTATTTATAGTCTGACATCTGTGTCTCGTCATTTATGTAGGTGTGTAGATGTATATGCTCTGTCTTAACCCCAACTTTTAGCTAGTGACAGCAACTTTTGCCTAGCGGTGTAGCTACTATTGAACGCTCATACACAATAGGCACGCTTGCTGTAGCAGATGTCAGCATCATTATTTGAATTGCCGAACATACATAGGTAAATATTCGATGGCGCGCATGCAGTCATATGATGCATTTATTTGTACTTCCCGATGTTGAACATTTTTGAAATTAAAAAAATGCATGTGTAGTGCGTGCAGCATATAATGATTTGCATACCGTCAGATAAGTATAAGGCGAAACTACATTTTGTAATAAGCCCCGATTATTTATTTTGCTCGGTATCGGAGCTATAGGTTGAAAACCGATGTTGAACTTTATAACGGTGAACATACCGTCGGGTAGCTAGAAAGTTCAGCTATACTGTGCAACAAACCCCGCTTTTCTATCACGACCGGGAACGGATCAGTGACAAAAGCTGAAAAAATTCGATTTTCCACTTTTTTGTGTTCATCGAAATACTTTTAAGTGTATATATCATATACGCAGACAAGCATGCTATGCATACTACCGGATAGACAAAGAGTCCAGCTACACTATGCAACAAACCGTACTCTTCTAAAACACCTGGTTACCGAGCAATAGGACGAACAAACATCGTGTGAGAGGAAAGGTCAATTGGCGCCCATTAATAGATTACCATACATGTAGATATGTTTACTGCTCTTTATGCTCGCACATACATAACACTAATCTCAATATGGCTATTTTGGAGATACATACATACATATGTATGTATAGTCTGACATCTGTGTCTCGTCACTTATGTAGGTGTGTAGATGTATATGCTCTGTCTTAACCCCAACTTTTAGCTAGTGACAGCAACTTTTGCCTAGCGGTGTAGCTACTATTGAACGCTCATACACAATTGGCACGCTTGCTATAGCAGATGTCAGCACCATTATTTGAATTGCCGAACATACATAGGTAAATAATAGATGGCGCGCATGCAGTCATATGATGCATTTATTTGTACTTACCGATGTTGAACATTTTTGAAATTAAAAAAATGCATGTGTAGTGCGTGCAGCATATAATGATTTGCATACCGTCAGATAGGTAGAAGGTCAAACTGCATTTTGTAATAAGCCCCGATTATTTTGCTCGGTATCGGAGCTATAGGTTGAAAACCGACGTTGAACTTCATATGATGCATTTTTTTGTACTTACCGATGTTGAACATTTTTGAACTTAAAAAAATGCATGTGCAGTGCGTGCAGCATATAATGATTTGCATACCGTCAGATAGGTAGAAGGCCAAACTACATTTTGTAATAAGCCCCGATTATTTATTTTGCCCGGTATCGGAGCTATAGGTTGAAAACCGATGTTGAACTTTATAACGGTGAACATACCGTCGGGTAGCTAAAAAGTTCAGCTATACTGTGCAACAAACCCCGCTTTTCTATCACGACCGGGAACGGATCAGTAGGACAAAAGCTGAAAAAATTCGATTTTCCACTTTTTTGTGTTCATCGAAATACTTTTAAGTGTATATACCATATACGCAGACAAGCATGCTATGCATACTACCGGATAGACAAAGAGTCCAGCTACACTATGCATTAAACCGTGCTCTTCTAAAACACGTGGTTACCGAGAAATAGGACGAACAAACATCGTGTGAGAGGAAAGGTCAATAGGCGTCCATTAATAGATTACCATACATGTAGATATGTTTACTGCTCTTTATGCTCGCACATACATAACACTAATCTCAATATGGCTATTTTGGAGATACATACAGACATATTTATGTATAGTCTGACATCTGGGTCTCGTCATTTATGTAGGTGTGTAGATGTGTATGCTCTGTCTTAACTTCCAACTTTTAGCTAGTGACAGCAACTTTTGGCTAGTCATGTAGCTACTATTGAACGCTCATACACAATTGGCACGCTTGCTATAGCAGATGTCAGCACCATTATTTGAATTGCCGAACATACATAGGTAAATAATAGATGGCGCGCATGCAGTCATATGATGCATTTTTTTGTACTTACCGATGTTGAACATTTTTGAACTTAAAAAAATGCAGTGCGTGCGGCATATAATGATTTGCACACCGTCAGATAGGTAGAAGGTCAAACTACATTTTGTAATAAACCCCGATTATTTATTTTGCTCGGTATCGGCGCTATAGGTTGAAAACCGACGTTGAACTTCATATGATGCATTTTTTTGTACTTACCGATGTTGAACATTTTTGAACTTAAAAAAATGCATGTGCAGTGCGTGCAGCTTATAATGATTTGCATACCGTCAGATAGGTAGAAGGTCAAACTACATTTTGTAATAAGCCCCAATTATTTTGCTCGGTATCGGAGCTATAGGTTGAAAACCGATGTTGAACTTTATAACGGTGAACATACCGTCGGGTAGTTAGAAAGTTCAGCTATACTGTGCAACAAACCCCGCTTTTTTATCACGTCCGGGAACGGATCAGTAGGACAAAAACTGAAAAAATTCGATTTTCCACTTTTTTGTGTTCATTGAAATATTTTTAAGTGTATATACCATATACGCGGACAAGCATGTTATGCATACTGCCGAATAGGCAAAGAGTCCAGCTAAACTATGCAGCAAACCGTAAACCGTAAAACACCTGGTTACCGAGCAATAGGACGAACAAACATCGTGTGAGAGGAAAGGTCAATTGGCGCCCATTAATAGATTACCATACATGTAGATATGTTTACTGCTCTTTATGCTCGCACATACATAACACTAATCTCAATATGGCTATTTTGGAGATACATACATACATATGTATGTATAGTCTGACATCTGTGTCTCGTCACTTATGTAGGAGTGTAGATGTATATGCTCTGTCTTAACTTCCAACTTTTAGCTAGTGGCAGCAACTTTTGCCTAGCGATGTAGCTACTATTGAACGCTCATACACAATTGGCACGCTTGCTATAGCAGATGTCAGCACCATTATTTGAATTGCCGAAAATACATAGGTAAATAATAGATGGCGCGCATGCAGTCATATGATGCATTTTTTTGTACTTACCGATGTTGAACATTTTTGAACTTAAAAAAATGCATGTGCAGTGCGTGCGGCATATAATGATTTGCACACCGTCAGATAGGTAGAAGGTCAAACTACATTTTGTAATAAACCTCGATTATTTATTTTGCTCGGTATCGGAGCTATAGGTTGAAAACCGATGTTGAACTTCATATGATGCATTTTTTTGTACTTACCGATGTTGAACATTTTTGAATTTAAAAAAATGCATGTGCAGTGCGTGCAGCATATAATGATTTGCATACCGTCAGATAGGTAGAAGGTCAAACTACATTTTGTAATAAGCCCCAATTATTTTGCTCGGTATCGGAGCTATAGGTTGAAAACCGATGTGGAACTTTATAACGGTGAACATACCGTCGGGTAGTTAGAAAGTTCAGCTATACAGTGCAACAAACCCCGCTTTTTTATCACGTCCGGGAACGGATCAGTAGGACAAAAACTGAAAAAATTCGATTTTCCACTTTTTTGTGTTCATTGAAATATTTTTAAGTGTATATACCATATACGCGGACAAGCATGTTATGCATACTGCCGAATAGGCAAAGAGTCCAGCTATACTATGCAGCAAACCGCACTCTTCTAAAACACCTGGTTACCGAGCAATAGGACGAACAAACATCGTGTGAGAGGAAAGGTCAATTGGCGCCCATTAATAGATTACCATACATGTAGATATGTTTACTGCTCTTTATGCTCGCACATACATAACACTAATCTCAATATGGCTATTTTGGAGATACATACATACATATGTATGTGGGATTGAGGTCAACCCACTACTACAATAACTTACCATACTACAAAATACATCACTGAAGTTAGAAGACAGATAAAACCCTGACCTATCGAAGCTTGCGTTAAATTGATTTTTACAACGGACAGTTAGTTTCAGTTTTAAGTTGAAAAGTTAGTTGCGACGGACGCGAATGTTTAACGCTTAAGAAGTAATGTAAAGTAATGAAGTAATATCTTTTAATTTAATTTAATTTAATTTAATTTAATAAGTAATAAATAAGAAATGTTTAACTTTATATGATAATAAAACTGATTTGCATTGAACGTTAAGGTGTTTTACTTCACGTGGACTTAGTAAAACACCACAATTGGGGACTCGTCCGAGTGATACCTGTGAAGTGTTGGTGAATTTGTATGGTACGCAAACGTTAAAAAGTGCGCATAGTTGTTAATTGCGTATGTGCCCTAAATTGTGAACTTTTGAACAATATATATAAATAGTAGGCCGGATTGTGTTGCGCAAAATCGCTAAATTCTCGCACACGCAGTGGCCGGGGTGCTCCAATGATCATCCACAAAAAGTACAAGACACGAAAGTGAGTTGTTGTTGTGTGCTCCGAATGGTATTCGCAGAAATAAAGACAGTTAATTTCAAATCCAACGAGTTGAGTGAAATGAAAACTTAAAGAAACAAGTGCAACGATAAGGACTAGAAGGAAAGAGACATACGGAAAATACGAACCAAGAATAAAACAAAGAACGAATCAAACTAGTAAGAAAATATAAACGAGCGCAAAAAGTGAAATAGACAATGCAAACATCCAAACGAAATAATTATCGGCGCAAGCAGTTTAAAGAACGAGACAAGTAGTGAAACAGTTTAACAAACATGCGTTGCAATTAAACAAAGTTGCATGAAACAATACATATAACAGAAAAGAAAGAAGACAACAGATAGAAATAGAAACACATACTAAAAATGCAAATAGGGTGCAAGAAGTGAAACGCAAATAAGTAAAGACAATAAAAGCACGTCGTAGTAGCAGTGAAGCAGCGACAGCGATGAAGCAGTGTCAACAATGATTTGTTAATGCGTAAAAGGTTTATTTTGGAATTTTATATTGATCTAAAAACTAAATAATGTTTTTAAATGTAATTTAAAATTGAAACTTTTGGGTTTGTTAATTCACTAACATAAGAAGTAGTATTTTAATTTGATTAATTAAGTTTAATGTTTTTTGAATAATATTGTTTTGTAATAATCTATCACGGTATTGATATATTGACAAAATGGACAGAGACGCGATTCGTTTGATGACTGTTAGTGAATTAAAAGATAAATGTAGAGAGTTAAATTTGGACTCAGCAGGACGGAAGCAAACTCTTTACAGCAGGCTGATGGACCATTTTGGGTTAGTTGAAAGTGATGACGAATCGACAAATTCTAATTACACTGAGGCGTTGGCGGATGGACCTGTTAGTAGTTCGGGAAAAGTTAACTTTACTTTGCGCGATATTCAAGATAGTGTAACATCATTCTCGGGAGATGATAACTACGATGTTAGTCACTGGGCTAGTGAGTTTGAAGATATTGCTGACACAGTAGGGTGGAACGATCTACAAAAATTTGTGTATGCCAAACAATTACTGCGGGGTGCAGCTAAGTTGTTTGTAAGAGGCATAGGTGGGCTAAGGAGTTGGCTTACATTGAGGCAAAAGTTAGTAGATGAGTTCGGAAAACAGTTAAGCGCAGTAGAAATACATCGACTAATGCGGCAAAGGCATAAGCGTCCAAAGGAAAGCCTTAACGAGTATTTGTATTGTCTAATCGAGTTAGGTAACCCCATTAAGTTAGATGAAGCTAGTGTGATTGAGTATTTCATTGAAGGAATACCCGATTCTCGATTGAATAAAGCTGTATTGTATGAAGCTAGTACTCTTAAAGCTCTTAAAGAGAAAATAAGAATTTATGAAAAGATTCGCGGATCATATCTGTCGTCAAATAGAACAAATCCACCGAGTCAGTTCAAAAGTTCTGGAGAGGAACAGAAGGATAATAAGAAAATGTGTTTTAAATGTGGTTCTGAAACTCATTTGGCAAGAAGTTGCAAAGAGCAGGGCATAGTTTGTTTTAGGTGTAAACAAAAGGGACATTTTGCTAAAGATTGCAAGGAAAAACAAACCAAGATCGTCGTGAAAAACGAGCAGGTATACACGATTGGAAATCGTTTACTGAAAGAAACTAAGAAGAGTAACTTGACTTTTATTGAAGTTGCGATTAAGGGGATTATTTTTGACGCACTGGTCGATACCGGCAGTGAGTTTTGCATTATCCGAAACGATACGTTAATATCAATTGGAGATGTTGAACTAAAGGATGAAGTTGTTCACTTGAGCGGTATAGGAGAGGGAAGAATAACTACTTTGGGTCGTTTTGACACGGACATTAGGCTTGATGGTCTCACCGTCAAGGTCACTTTTTACGTCGTACGAGAGGAAGATACTATGTTTTCGGTGTTACTAGGAAGTAGTATTTTTAAAGTCGTAGACATGGTTATCGGTCAAAGAGGTGTAGCGTTTAAAAAGAAGGGATGGGTTGAATCTATAAAGAATATAGGGAAGGAAGACGAGCTTGGGAAATCCAATAACGATATGGATTTATTCCATTAATTTTCCGCGCTTTGTTGTGCAGAGTATGAGAACAAACTCCCTAGTAGCGTTGTTAACTTGAGTCACCTTTCCAAACCAATTGCGGCTACAATTGAGAACCTAATTAACGATTTTAAGCCAAGCAAAGAGATAATTTCACCTATTAAAATGAAGATTATTGTAAAAGATGATATCCCTGTATATCAAACACCACGTAGAACATCTGTAGCGGATAGGAAGTTTATTGATGAACAGATTGAATTGTGGTTAAACGATAAAATTATTGTACCGAGTACGTCTGAATACGCAGCACCCGTGGTTTTAGTTTCAAAAAAAGATGGCACCAAACGTCTCTGCTGTGACTATAGGAAGATTAACGAAAAAATAGTTCGTGACAATTTTCCTATGGCTCTAATAGATGAAGTGCTCGAGAAGTTGCAAAGCGCGAAGGTATTTATAACACTTGATTTAGCGAATGGATTTTTTCATGTACCTATAGAGCCAAACTCACGGAAATACACTGCTTTTGTTACTCAGGGTGGTCAGTTTGAATTTTGTTATACGCCTTTTGGTATTTCTAACTCCCCAGCAGTTTTTGGGCGTTATATTCAGTCAGTATTTCGAGATTTGTTAAAAGATGGAACGGTAGTCATTTATATGGACGACGTCGTCATTCCCGCCAAGGATGTCGATGAGGGCATGCAAAAGTTAGAAAAAGTGTTAGAAATTGCTAGAAAATGTGGATTGAAAATTAAATGGTCGAAGTGCCAGTTTCTAGAAACGCAGATCACATTTTTAGGATACATTAAAGGAGATGGTAAGATATTGCCATCAGAACGCAAAACACAAGCCATAAGAGACTTTCCAGTTCCTCGGAATATGAAGGAACTGCAACGATTCTTAGGTCTAACATCATATTTTCGACGATTCATTGGTAAATATGCAGAGATAGCGAAGCCTTTAACAGATTTGCTCCGCAAAGATGCAAATTTTACAATGAGGGAAGATCAGGTTATAGCTGTGAAAGAACTAAAACACGCGTTGGTCTCAGCACCTGCTCTTAAGTTGTATAACCCAATTGCTGTAAGCGAGATACATACGGATGCATCTAAGTATGGTTATGGAGCTGTGTTCTTACAAAAAGATTCTGAAGATCAAAGTTTTCACCCCGTAGAATATTTAAGTAGGAAAACTACAACTTGTGAAGAAAAGTACTGCTCATATGAGTTAGAAGTGTTAGCCATTATACAAGCTCTGAAAAAGTGGCGAGTATACCTCAAAGATATTCGTTTTAAAATAGTAACGGATTGTAATGCTTTTGCCTTTACAATGAAGAAAACAGACATGCCGGACAGAGTAATGCGTTGGTCACTATATTTACAACAGTTTGATTATACGATCGAGCATAGAAGCGGAACTCGAATGAAACACGTGGACGCACTGAGTCGAGTGTACTGTCTTTTGTTAGTGGAAGGTTCATTAAAACATAAGCTAAAAGAAGCGCAGTGCAGAGATGAGTGGATCCGAGCTGTTAAGAAAGTACTTGAGAAAGATTCTTATGAGGACTACTTCGTTAGAAACGACTTGTTGTACAAGAATTTAGACAAAGAACTTTTGGTAGTACCAATAGCCATGGAAGATGAAATCATAAAAATAGCGCACAGAGAGGGTCATATAGGAGTCAAAAAAACGCAGGAGGTAGTAGGAAATCGATACTTCATACCAGGATTAGTAGATAAAGTCCACAAAATTATTAAAAGTTGCGTAGAATGTTTAGTAATAGATGCAAAGGTTGGAAAGAAGGAGGGTTTGTTAACACCGATTGATAAATCTTGTGAACCCTTGGGAACGTATCATTTAGATCACGTTGGTCCTTTCTCAGAAACACGTAAACAATACAATCATATTCTAGTTGTTGTCGATAGTTTTTCAAAGTTTGTGTGGTTGTATCCCACAAAGTCCACAGGTGCAGAAGAAGTAGTCGAACGCTTGCGTAAACAAGCTTCAATTTTTGGCAACCCCAAACGAGTAATAACAGATAGGGGAACAGCATTCACGGCTCATCAATTTAAACAGTATTGTACAGACGAGGAAATACAGCATCTTACTATAGCGACTGGCGTACCCCGCGGTAACGGGCAAGTCGAACGCATACACAAGATTATTGTTCCTATGATAGGTAAGCTGTGTCAGAGTAATCCCACTCAATGGTACCGACATGTAGATGAAGTCCAACGAGTAGTAAATAATACGGCTCCACGTAGTACGAAAATGACACCTTTTAAAATTTTGACTGGCTTAGACATGCGTACTTCTGAAAACCCCGACTTAAGGGAAATGTTGCGAAACGCAGAGTTAGAAGAATTAGACAAGACAAGAAAGGATGTTCGGACTGAAGCAAGTAAAAACATTCAGAAAATTCAGGAAGAAAACCGCAAATATTTTAATAAAGCTCGTATGAAAGCAAGTAAGTACAAAACAGGAGACCTAGTCGCCATAAAAAGAACACAATATGGAGTTAACATGAAACTTAGACCACGTTTTCTTGGACCATATAAGATTACAGGTGTTCTTAACCATGATCGTTATAACGTAGAAAAGGTGGGAGAGCACGAAGGACCTAATAAAACTATTTCAGTGGCGGAATTTATGAAGCCTTGGGGTTCTATCATTCGGGACGAATGACTGTCAGGATCGCCGAATGTGGGATTGAGGTCAACCCACTACTACAATAAGTTACCATACTACAAAATACATCACTGAAGTTAGAAGACAGATAAAACCCTGACCTATTGAAGCTTGCGTTAAATTGATTTTTACAACGGACAGTTAGTTTCAGTTTTAAGTTGAAAAGTTAGTTGCGACGGACGCGAATGTTTAACGCTTAAGAAGTAATGTAAAGTAATGAAGTAATATCTTTTAATTTAATTTAATTTAATTTAATTTAATAAGTAATAAATAAGAAATGTTTAACTTTATATGATAATAAAACTGATTTGCATTGAACGTTAAGGTGTTTTACTTCACGTGGACTTAGTAAAACACCACATGTATGTATAGTCTGACATCTGTGTCTCGTCACTTATGTAGGTGTGTAGATGTATATGCTCTGTCTTAACTTCCAACTATTAGCTAGTGGCAGCAACTTTTGCCTAGCGATGTAGCTACTATTGAACGCTCATACACAATTGGCACGCTTGCTATAGCAGATGTCAGCACCATTATTTGAATTGCCGAACATACATAGGTAAATAATAGATGGCGCGCATGCAGTCATATGATGCATTTTTTTGTACTTACCGATGTTGAACATTTTTGAACTTAAAAAAATGCATGTGCAGTGCGTGCGGCATATAATGATTTGCATACCGTCAGATAGGTAGAAAGTCAAACTACATTTTGTAATAAACCCCGATTATTTATTTTGCTCGGTATCGGAGCTATAGGTTGAAAACCGATGTTGAACTTTATAACGGTGAACATACCGTCGGGTAGCTAGAAAGTTCAGCTATACTGTGCAACAAACCCCGCTTTTCTATCACGACCGGGAACGGATCAGTAGGACAAAAGCTGAAAAAATTAGATTTTCCACTTTTTTGTGTTCATCGAAATACTTTTAAGTGTATATCCCATATACGCAGACAAGCATGCTATGCATACTACCGGAGAGACAAAGAGTCCAGCTACACTATGCAGCAAACCGTGCTCTCCTAAAACACCTGGTTACCGAGAAATAGGACGAACAAACATCGTGTGAGAGGAAAGGTCAATAGGCGTCCATTAATAGATTACCATACATGTAGATATGTTTGCTGCTCTTTATGCTCGCACATACATAACACTAATCTCAATATGGCTATTTTGGAGATACATACAGACATATTTATGTATAGTCTGACATCTGGGTCTCGTCTTTTATGTAGGTGTGTAGATGTGTATGCTCTGTCTTAACTTCCAACTTTTAGCTAGTGACAGCAACTTTTGGCTAGTGTGTAGCTACTATTGAACGCTCATACACAATTGGCACGCTTGCTATAGCAGATGTCAGCACCATTATTTGAATTGACGAACAAACATAGGTAAATAATAGATGGCGCGCATGCAGTCATATGATGCATTTTTTTGTACTTACCGATGTTGAACATTTTTGAACTTAAAAAAATGCATGTGCAGTGCGTGCGGCATATAATGATTTGCATACCGTCAGATAGGTAGAAGGTCAAACTACATTTTGTAATAAGCCCCGATTATTTTGCTCGGTATCGGAGCTATAGGTTGAAAACCGATGTTGAACTTTATAACGGTGAACATACCGTCGGGTAGCTAGAAAGTTCAGCTATACTGTGCAACAAACCCCGCTTTTCTATCACGACCGGGAACGGATCAGTAGGACAAGAGCTGAAAAAATTTGATTCTCCACTTTTTTGTGTTCATCGAAATACTTTTAAGTGTATATACCATATACGCAGACAAGCATGCTATGCATACTACCGGATAGACAAAGAGTCCAGCTACACTATGCAACAAACCGTGCTCTTCTAAAACACCTGGTTACCGAACAATAGGACGAAAAAACATAGTGTGAGAGGAAAGGTCAATTGGCGCCCATTAATAGAATACCATACATGTAGATATGTTTACTGCTCTTTATGCTTGCACATACATAACACTAATCTCAATATGGCTATTTTGGAGATACATACATACATATGTATGTATAGTCTGACATCTGTGTCTCGTCATTTATGAAGGTGTGTAGATGTATATGCTCTGTCTTAACCCCAACTTTTAGCTAGTGACAGCAACTTTTGCCTAGCGGTGTAGCTACTATTGAACGCTCATACACAATAGGCACGCTTGCTGTAGCAGATGTCAGCACCATTATTTGAATTGCCGAACATACATAGGTAAATATTCGATGGCGCGCATGCAGTCATATGATGCATTTATTTGTACTTCCCGATGTTGAACATTTTTGAAATTAAAAAAATGCATGTGTAGTGCGTGCAGCATATAATGATTTGCATACCGTCAGATAAGTATAAGGCGAAACTACATTTTGTAATAAGCCCCGATTATTTATTTTGCTCGGTATCGGAGCTATAGGTTGAAAACCGATGTTGAACTTTATAACGGTGAACATACCGTCGGGTAGCTAGAAAGTTCAGCTATACTGTGCAACAAACCCCGCTTTTCTATCACGACCGGGAACGGATCAGTGACAAAAGCTGAAAAAATTCGATTTTCCACTTTTTTGTGTTCATCGAAATACTTTTAAGTGTATATATCATATACGCAGACAAGCATGCTATGCATACTACCGGATAGACAAAGAGTCCAGCTACACTATGCAACAAACCGTACTCTTCTAAAACACCTGGTTACCGAGCAATAGGACGAACAAACATCGTGTGAGAGGAAAGGTCAATTGGCGCCCATTAATAGATTACCATACATGTAGATATGTTTACTGCTCTTTATGCTCGCACATACATAACACTAATCTCAATATGGCTATTTTGGAGATACATACATACATATGTATGTATAGTCTGACATCTGTGTCTCGTCACTTATGTAGGTGTGTAGATGTATATGCTCTGTCTTAACCCCAACTTTTAGCTAGTGACAGCAACTTTTGCCTAGCTGTGTAGCTAATATTGAACGCTCATACACAATAGGCACGCTTGCTGTAGCAGATGTCAGCACCATTATTTGAATTGCCGAACATACATAGGTAAATATTCGATGGCGCGCATGCAGTCATATGATGCATTTATTTGTACTTACCGATGTTGAACATTTTTGAAATTAAAAAAATGCATGTGTAGTGCGTGCAGCATATAACGATTTGCATACCGTCAGATAGGTAGAAGGTCAAACTGCATTTTGTAATAAGCCCCGATTATTTTGCTCGGTATCGGAGCTATAGGTTGAAAACCGACGTTGAACTTCATATGATGCATTTTTTTGTACTTACCGATGTTGAACATTTTTGAACTTAAAAAAATGCATGTGCAGTGCGTGCAGCATATAATGATTTGCATACCGTCAGATAGGTAGAAGGTCAAACTACATTTTGTAATAAGCCCCGATTATTTATTTTGCTCGGTATCGGAGCTATAGGTTGAAAACCGATGTTGAACTTTATAACGGTGAACATACCGTCGGGTGGCTAGAAATTCCAGCTATACTGTGCAACAAACCCCGCTTTTCTATCACGACCGGGAACGGATCAGTGACAAAAGCTGAAAAAATTCGATTTTCCACTTTTTTGTGTTCATCGAAATACTTTTAAGTGTATATACCATATACGCAGACAAGCATGCTATGCATACAACCGGATAGACAAAGAGTCCAGCTACACTATGCAACAAACCGTACTCTTCTAAAACACCTGGTTACCGAGCAATAGGTCGAACAAACATCGTGTGAGAGGAAAGGTCAATAGGCGTCAATTAATAGATAACCATACATGTAGATATGTTTGCTGCTCTTTACGCTCGCACATACATAACACTAATCTCAATATGGCTATTTTGGAGATACATACAGACATATTTATGTATAGTCTGACATCTGGGTCTCGTCATTTATGTAGGTGTGTAGATGTGTATGCTCTGTCTTAACTTCCAACTTTTAGCTAGTGACAGCAAATTTTGCCTAGCGATGTAGCTACTATTGAACGCTCATACACAATTGGCACGCTTGCTGTAGCAGATGCCAGCACCATTATTTGAATTGCCGAACATACATAGGTAAATAATAGATGGCGCGCATGCAGTCATATGATGCATTTATTTGTACTTACCGATGTTGAACATTTTTGAAATTAAAAAAATGCATGTGTAGTGCGTGCAGCATATAATGATTTGCATACCGTCAGATAGGTAGAAGGCCAAGCTACATTTTGTAATAAGCCCCGATTATTTATTTTGCCCGGTATCGGAGCTATAGGTTAAAAACCGATGTTGAACTTTATAACGGTGAACATACCGTCGGGTAGCTAGAAAGTTCAGCTATACTGTGCAACAAACCCCGCTTTTCTATCACGACCGGGAACGGATCAGTAGGACAAAAGCTGAAAAAATTCGATTTTCCACTTTTTTGTGTTCATCGAAATACTTTTAAGTGTATATACCATATACGCAGACAAGCATGCTATGCATACTACCGGATAGACAAAAAGGCCAGCTACACTATGCAACAAACCGTGATCTTCTAAAACACCTGGTTACCGATAAATAGGACGAACAAACATCGTGTGAGAGGAAAGGTCAATAGGCGTCCATTAATAGATTACCATACATGTAGATATGTTTGCTGCTCTTTATGCTCGCACATACATAACACTAATCTCAATATGGCTATTTTGGAGATACATACAGACATATTTATGTATAGTCTGACATCTGGGTCTCGTCATTTATGTAGGTGTGTAGATGTGTATGCTCTGTCTTAACTTCCAACTTTTTGCTAGTGACAGCAACTTTTGGCTAGTGATGTAGCTACTATTGAACGCTCATACACAATTGGCACGCTTGCTATAGCAGATGTCAGCACCATTATTTGAATTGACGAACATACATAGGTAAATAATAGATGGCGGGCATGCAGTCATATGATGCATTTTTTTGTACTTACCGATGTTGAACATTTTTGAACTTAAAAAAATGCATGTGCAGTGCGTGCGGCATATAATGATTTGCATACCGTCAGATAGGTAGAAGGTCAAACTACATTTTGTAATAAACCCCGATTATTTATTTTGCTCGGTATCGGAGCTATAGGTTGAAAACCGACGTTGAACTTCATATGATGCATTTATTTGTACTTACCGATGTTGAACATTTTTGAGATTAAAAAAATGCATGTGTAGTGCGTGCAGCATATGATGATTTGCATACCGTCAGATAGGTAGAAGGTCAAACTGCATTTTGTAATAAGCCCCGATTATTTTGCTCGGTATCGGAGCAATAGGTTGAAAACCGATGTTGAACTTTATAACGGTGAACATACCGTCGGGTAGTTAGAAAGTTCAGCTATACTGTGCAACAAACCCCGCTTTTTTACCACGTCCGGGAACGGATCAGTAGGACAAAAACTGAAAAAATTCGATTTTCCACTTTTTTGTGTTCATTGAAATATTTTTAAGTGTATATACCATATACGCGGACAAGCATGTTATGCATACTGCCGAATAGGCAAAGAGTCCAGCTACACTATGCAACAAACCGTACTCTTCTAAAACACCTGGTTACCGAGCAATAGGACGAACAAACATCGTGTGAGAGGAAAGGTCAATTGGCGCCCATTAATAGATTACCATACATGTAGATATGTTTACTGCTCTTTATGCTCGCACATACATAACACTAATCTCAATATGGCTATTTTGGAGATACATACATACATATGTGTGTATAGTCTGACATCTGTGTCTCGTCACTTATGTAGGTGTGTAGATGTATATGCTCTGTCTTAACCCCAACTTTTAGCTAGTGACAGCAACTTTTGCCTAGCGGTGTAGCTACTATTGAACGCTCATACACAATTGGCACGCTTGCTATAGCAGATGTCAGCACCATTATTTGAATTGCCGAACATACATAGGTAAATAATAGATGGCGCGCATGCAGTCATATGATGCATTTATTTGTACTTACCGATGTTGAACATTTTTGAAATTAAAAAAATGCATGTGTAGTGCGTGCAGCATATAATGATTTGCATACCGTCAGATAGGTAGAAGGCCAAACTACATTTTGTAATAGGCTCTGATTATTTATTTTGCTCGGTATCGGAGCTATAGGTTGAAAACCGATGTTGAACTTTATAACGGTGAACATACCGTCGGGTAGCTAGAAAGTTCAGCTATACTGTGCAACAAACCCCGCTTTTCTATCACGACCGGGAACGGATCAGTAGGACAAGAGCTAAAAAAATTCGATTCTCCACTTTTTTGTGTTCATCGAAATACTTTTAAGTGTATATACCATATACGCAGACAAGCATGCTATGCATACTACCGGATAGACAAAGAGTCCAGCTACACTATGCAACAAACCGTGCTCTTCTAAAACACCTGGTTACCGAGCAATAGGACGAAAAAACATAGTGTGAGAGGAAAGGTCAATTGGCGCCCATTAATAGAATACCATACATGTAGATATGTTTACTGCTCTTTATGCTTGCACATACATAACACTAATCTCAATATGGCTATTTTGGAGATACATACATACATATGTATGTATAGTCTGACATCTGTGTCTCGTCATTTATGTAGGTGTGTAGATGTATATGCTCTGTCTTAACCCCAACTTTTAGCTAGTGACAGCAACTTTTGCCTAGCGGTGTAGCTACTATTGAACGCTCATACACAATAGGCACGCTTGCTGTAGCAGATGTCAGCACCATTATTTGAATTGCCGAACATACATAGGTAAATATTCGATGGCGCGCATGCAGTCATATGATGCATTTATTTGTACTTACCGATGTTGAACATTTTTGAACTTAAAAAAATGCATGTGCAGTGCGTGCAGCATATAATGATTTGCATACCGTCAAATAGGTAGAAGGTCAAACTACATTTTGTAATAAGCCCCGATTATTTTGCTCGGTATCGGAGCTATAGGTTGAAAACCGATGTTGAACTTTATAACGGTGAACATACCGTCGGGTAGTTAGAAAGTTCAGCTATACTGTGCAACAAACCCCGCTTTTTTATCACGTCCGGGAACGGATCAGTAGGACAAAAACTGAAAAAATTCGATTTTCCACTTTTTTGTGTTCATCGAAATACTTTTAAGTGTATATACTATATACGCAGACAAGCATGCTATGCATACTACCGGATAGACAAAGAGTCCAGCTACACTATGCAACAAACCGTACTCTTCTAAAACACCTGGTTACCGAGAAATAGGACGAACAAACATCGTGTGAGAGGAAAGGTCAATTGGCGCCCATTAATAGATTACCATACATGTAGATATGTTTACTGCTCTTTATGCTCGCACATACATAACACTAATCTCAATATGGCTATTTTGGAGATACATACATACATATGTATGTATAGTCTGACATCTGTGTCTCGTCACTTATGTAGGTGTGTAGATGTATATGCTCTGTCTTAACCCCAACTTTTAACTAGTGACACCAACTTTTGCCTAGCGGTGTAGCTACTATTGAACGCTCATACACAATAGGCACGCTTGCTGTAGCAGATGTCAGCACCATTATTTGAATTGCCGAACATACATAGGTAAATATTCGATGGCGCGCATGCAGTCATATGATGCATTTATTTGTACTTACCGATGTTGAACATTTTTGAGATTAAAAAAATGCATGTGTAGTGCGTGCAGCATATGATGATTTGCATACCGTCAGATAGGTAGAAGGTCAAACTGCATTTTGTAATAAGCCCCGATTATTTTGCTCGGTATCGGAGCAATAGGTTGAAAACCGATGTTGAACTTTATAACGGTGAACATACCGTCGGGTAGTTAGAAAGTTCAGCTATACTGTGCAACAAACCCCGCTTTTTTACCACGTCCGGGAACGGATCAGTAGGACAAAAACTGAAAAAATTCGATTTTCCACTTTTTTGTGTTCATTGAAATATTTTTAAGTGTATATACCATATACGCGGACAAGCATGTTATGCATACTGCCGAATAGGCAAAGAGTCCAGCTACACTATGCAACAAACCGTACTCTTCTAAAACACCTGGTTACCGAGCAATAGGACGAACAAACATCGTGTGAGAGGAAAGGTCAATTGGCGCCCATTAATAGATTACCATACATGTAGATATGTTTACTGCTCTTTATGCTCGCACATACATAACACTAATCTCAATATGGCTATTTTGGAGATACATACATACATATGTATGTATAGTCTGACATCTGTGTCTCGTCACTTATGTAGGTGTGTAGATGTATATGCTCTGTCTTAACCCCAACTTTTAGCTAGTGACAGCAACTTTTGCCTAGCGGTGTAGCTACTATTGAACGCTCATACACAATTGGCACGCTTGCTATAGCAGATGTCAGCACCATTATTTGAATTGCCGAACATACATAGGTAAATAATAGATGGCGCGCATGCAGTCATATGATGCATTTATTTATACTTACCGATGTTGAACATTTTTGAACTTAAAAAAATGCATGTGCAGTGCGTGCAGCATATAATGATTTGCATACCGTCAGATAGGTAGAAGGCCAAACTACATTTTGTAATAAGCCCCGATTATTTATTTTGCCCGGTATCGGAGCTATAGGTTGAAAACCGATGTTGAACTTCATATGATGCATTTTTTTGTACTTACCGATGTTGAACATTTTTGAACTTAAAAAAATGCATGTGCAGTGCGTGCAGCATATAATGATTTGCATACCGTCAGATAGGTAGAAGGCCAAACTACATTTTGTAATAAGCCCCGATTATTTATTTTGCCCGGTATCGGAGCTATAGGTTGAAAACCGATGTTGAACTTTATAACGGTGAACATACCGTCGGGTAGCTAGAAAGTTCAGCTATACTGTGCAACAAACCCCGCTTTTCTATCACGACCGGGAACGGATCAGTAGGACAAAATCTGAAAAAATTCGATTTTCCACTTTTTTGTGTTCATCGAAATACTTTTAAGTGTATATACCATATACGCAGACAAGCATGCTATGCATACTACCGGATAGACAAAGAGTCCAGCTACACTATGCAACAAACCGTGCTCTCCTAAAACACCTGGTTACCGAGAAATAGGACGAACAAACATCGTGTGAGAGGAAAGGTCAATAGGCGTCCATTAATAGATTACCATACATGTAGATATGTTTGCTGCTCTTTATGCTCGCACATACATAACACTAATCTCAATATGGCTATTTTGGAGATACATACAGACATATTTATGTATAGTCTGAAATCTGGGTCTCGTCATTTATGTAGGTGTGTAGATGTGTATGCTCTGTCTTAACTTCCAACTTTTAGCTAGTGACAGCAACTTTTGGCTAGTGTGTAGCTACTATTGAACGCTCATACACAATTGGCACGCTTGCTATAGCAGATGTCAGCACCATTATTTGAATTGACGAACAAACATAGGTAAATAATAGATGGCGCGCATGCAGTCATATGATGCATTTTTTTGTACTTACCGATGTTGAACATTTTTGAACTTAAAAAAATGCATGTGCAGTGCGTGCGGCATATAATGATTTGCATACCGTCAGATAGGTAGAAGGTCAAACTACATTTTGTAATAAGCCCCGATTATTTTGCTCGGTATCGGAGCTATAGGTTGAAAACCGATGTTGAACTTTATAACGGTGAACATACCGTCGGGTAGTTAGAAAGTTCAGCTATACTGTGCAACAAACCCCGCTTTTTTATCACGTCCGTGAACGGATCAGTAGGACAAAAACTGAAAAAATTCGATTTTCCACTTTTTTGTGTTCATTGAAATATTTTTAAGTGTATATACCATATACGCGGACAAGCATGTTATGCATACTGCCGAATAGGCAAAGAGTCCAGCTACACTATGCAGCAAACCGTACTCTTCTAAAACACCTGGTTACCGAGCACTAGGACGAACAAACATCGTGTGAGAGGAAAGGTAAATTGGCGCCCATTAATAGATAACCATACATGTAGATATGTTTACTGCTCTTTATGCTCGCACATACATAACACTAATCTCAATACGGCTATTTTGGAGATACATACATACATATGTATGTTTAGTCTGACATCTGTGTCTCGTCACTTATGTAGGTGTGTAGATGTATATGCTCTGTCTTAACCCCAACTTTTAGCTAGTGACAGCAACTTTTGCCTAGCGGTGTAGCTACTATTGAACGCTCATACACAATTGGCACGCTTGCTATAGCAGATGTCAGCACCATTATTTGAATTGCCGAACATACATAGGTAAATAATAGATGGCGCGCATGCAGTCATATGATGCATTTATTTATACTTACCGATGTTGAACATTTTTGAAATTAAAAAAATGCATGTGTAGTGCGTGCAGCATATAATGATTTGCATACCGTCAGATAGGTAGAAGGCCAAACTACATTTTGTAATAAGCTCCGATTATTTATTTTGCTCGGTATCGGAGCTATAGGTTCAAAACCGATGTTGAACTTTATAACGGTGAACATACCGTCGGGTAGCTAGAAAGTTCAGCTATACTGTGCAACAAACCCCGCTTTTCTATCACGACCGGGAACGGATCAGTAGGACAAAAGCTGAAAAAATTCGATTTTCCACTTTTTTGTGTTCATCGAAATACTTTTAAGTGTATATACCATATACGCAGACAAGCATGCTATGCATACTACCGGATAGACAAAGAGTCCAGCTACACTATGCAACAAACCGTACTCTTCTAAAACACCTGGTTACCGAGAAATAGGACGAACAAACATCGTGTGAGAGGAAAGGTCAATTGGCGCCCATTAATAGATTACCATACATGTAGATATGTTTACTGCTCTTTATGCTCGCACATACATAACACTAATCTCAATATGGCTATTTTGGAGATACATACATACATATGTATGTATAGTCTGACATCTGTGTCTCGTCACTTATGTAGGTGTGTAGATGTATATGCTCTGTCTTAACCCCAACTTTTAGCTAGTGACACCAACTTTTGCCTAGCGGTGTAGCTACTATTGAACGCTCATACACAATAGGCACGCTTGCTGTAGCAGATGTCAGCACCATTATTTGAATTGCCAAACATACATAGGTAATATTCGATGGCGCGCATGCAGTCATATGATGCATTTATTTGTACTTACCGATGTTGAACATTTTTGAAATTAAAAAAATGCATGTGTAGTGCGTGCAGCATATAATGATTTGCATACCGTCAGATAGGTAGAAGGTCAAACTGCATTTTGTAATAAGCCCCGATTATTTTGCTCGGTATCGGAGCAATAGGTTGAAAACCGATGTTGAACTTTATAACGGTGAACATACCGTCGGGTAGTTAGAAAGTTCAGCTATACTGTGCAACAAACCCCGCTTTTTTACCACGTCCGGGAACGGATCAGTAGGACAAAAACTGAAAAAATTCGATTTTCCACTTTTTTGTGTTCATTGAAATATTTTTAAGTGTATATACCATATACGCGGACAAGCATGTTATGCATACTGCCGAATAGGCAAAGAGTCCAGCTACACTATGCAGCAAACCGTACTCTTCTAAAACACCTGGTTACCGAGCAATAGGACGAACAAACATCGTGTGAGAGGAAAGGTCAATTGGCGCCCATTAATAGATTACCATACATGTAGATATGTTTACTGCTCTTTATGCTCGCACATACATAACACTAATCTCAATATGGCTATTTTGGAGATACATACATACATATGTATGTATAGTCTGACATGTGTGTCTCGTCACTTATGTAGGTGTGTAGATGTATATGCTCTGTCTTAACCCCAACTTTTAGCTAGTGACAGCAACTTTTGCCTAGCGGTGTAGCTACTATTGAACGCTCATACACAATTGGCACGCTTGCTATAGCAGATGTCAGCACCATTATTTGAATTGCCGAACATACATAGGTAAATAATAGATGGCGCGCATGCAGTCATATGATGCATTTATTTGTACTTACCGATGTTGAACATTTTTGAAATTAAAAAAATGCATGTGTAGTGCGTGCAGCATATAATGATTTGCATACCGTCAGATAGGTAGAAGGCCAAACTACATTTTGTAATAGGCTCTGATTATTTATTTTGCTCGGTATCGGAGCTATAGGTTGAAAACCGATGTTGAACTTTATAACGGTGAACATACCGTCGGGTAGCTAGAAAGTTCAGCTATATTGTGCAACAAACCCCGCTTTTCTATCACGACCGGGAACGGATCAGTAGGACAAGAGCTGAAAAAATTCGATTCTCCACTTTTTTGTGTTCATCGAAATACTTTTAAGTGTATATACCATATACGCAGACAAGCATGCTATGCATACTACCGGATAGACAAAGAGTCCAGCTACACTATGCAACAAACCGTGCTCTTCTAAAACACCTGGTTACCGAGCAATAGGACGAAAAAACATAGTGTGAGAGGAAAGGTCAATTGGCGCCCATTAATAGAATACCATACATGTAGATATGTTTACTGCTCTTTATGCTTGCACATACATAACACTAATCTCAATATGGCTATTTTGGAGATACATACATACATATGTATTTATAGTCTGACATCTGTGTCTCGTCACTTATGTAGGTGTGTAGATGTATATGCTCTGTCTTAACCCCAACTTTTAGCTAGTGACAGCAACTTTTGCCTAGCTGTGTAGCTAATATTGAACGCTCATACACAATAGGCACGCTTGCTGTAGCAGATGTCAGCACCATTATTTGAATTGCCGAACATACATAGGTAAATATTCGATGGCGCGCATGCAGTCATATGATGCATTTATTTGTACTTACCGATGTTGAACATTTTTGAAATTAAAAAAATGCATGTGTAGTGCGTGCAGCATATAATGATTTGCATACCGTCAGATAGGTAGAAGGTCAAACTGCATTTTGTAATAAGCCCCGATTATTTTGCTCGGTATCGGAGCTATAGGTTGAAAACCGACGTTGAACTTCATATGATGCATTTTTTTGTACTTACCGATGTTGAACATTTTTGAACTTAAAAAAATGCATGTGCAGTGCGTGCAGCATATAATGATTTGCATACCGTCAGATAGGTAGAAGGCCAAACTACATTTTGTAATAAGCCCCGATTATTTATTTTGCCCGGTATCGGAGCTATAGGTTGAAAACCGATGTTGAACTTTATAACGGTGAACATACCGTCGGGTAGCTAAAAAGTTCAGCTATACTGTGCAACAAACCCCGCTTTTCTATCACGACCGGGAACGGATCAGTAGGACAAAAGCTGAAAAAATTCGATTTTCCACTTTTTTGTGTTCATCGAAATACTTTTAAGTGTATATACCATATACGCAGACAAGCATGCTATGCATACTACCGGATAGACAAAGAGTCCAGCTACACTATGCAACAAACCGTGCTCTTCTAAAACACGTGGTTACCGAGAAATAGGACGAACAAACATCGTGTGAGAGGAAAGGTCAATAGGCGTCCATTAATAGATTACCATACATGTAGATATGTTTGCTGCTCTTTATGCTCGCACATACATAACACTAATCTCAATATGGCTATTTTGGAGATACATACAGACATATTTATGTATAGTCTGACATCTGGGTCTCGTCATTTATGTAGGTGTGTAGATGTGTATGCTCTGTCTTAACTTCCAACTTTTAGCTAGTGACAGCAACTTTTGGCTAGTCATGTAGCTACTATTGAACGCTCATACACAATTGGCACGCTTGCTATAGCAGATGTCAGCACCATTATTTGAATTGCCGAACATACATAGGTAAATAATAGATGGCGCGCATGCAGTCATATGATGCATTTTTTTGTACTTACCGATGTTGAACATTTTTGAACTTAAAAAAATGCAGTGCGTGCGGCATATAATGATTTGCACACCGTCAGATAGGTAGAAGGTCAAACTACATTTTGTAATAAACCCCGATTATTTATTTTGCTCGGTATCGGCGCTATAGGTTGAAAACCGACGTTGAACTTCATATGATGCATTTTTTTGTACTTACCGATGTTGAACATTTTTGAACTTAAAAAAATGCATGTGCAGTGCGTGCAGCATATAATGATTTGCATACCGTCAGATAGGTAGAAGGTCAAACTACATTTTGTAATAAGCCCCAATTATTTTGCTCGGTATCGGAGCTATAGGTTGAAAACCGATGTTGAACTTTATAACGGTGAACATACCGTCGGGTAGTTAGAAAGTTCAGCTATACTGTGCAACAAACCCCGCTTTTTTATCACGTCCGGGAACGGATCAGTAGGACAAAAACTGAAAAAATTCGATTTTCCACTTTTTTGTGTTCATTGAAATATTTTTAAGTGTATATACCATATACGCGGACAAGCATGTTATGCATACTGCCGAATAGGCAAAGAGTCCAGCTAAACTATGCAGCAAACCGTACTCTTCTAAAACACCTGGTTACCGAGCAATAGGACGAACAAACATCGTGTGAGAGGAAAGGTCAATTGGCGCCCATTAATAGATTACCATACATGTAGATATGTTTACTGCTCTTTATGCTCGCACATACATAACACTAATCTCAATATGGCTATTTTGGAGATACATACATACATATGTATGTATAGTCTGACATCTGTGTCTCGTCACTTATGTAGGTGTGTAGATGTATATGCTCTGTCTTAACTTCCAACTTTTAGCTAGTGGCAGCAACTTTTGCCTAGCGATGTAGCTACTATTGAACGCTCATACACAATTGGCACGCTTGCTATAGCAGATGTCAGCACCATTATTTGAATTGCCGAAAATACATAGGTAAATAATAGATGGCGCGCATGCAGTCATATTATGCATTTTTTTGTACTTACCGATGTTGAACATTTTTGAACTTAAAAAAATGCATGTGCAGTGCGTGCGGCATATAATGATTTGCACACCGTCAGATAGGTAGAAGGTCAAACTACATTTTGTAATAAACCCCGATTATTTATTTTGCTCGGTATCGGAGCTATAGGTTGAAAACCGATGTTGAACTTCATATGATGCATTTTTTTGTACTTACCGATGTTGAACATTTTTGAACTTAAAAAAATGCATGTGCAGTGCGTGCAGCATATAATGATTTGCATACCGTCAGATAGGTAGAAGGTCAAACTACATTTTGTAATAAGCCCCAATTATTTTGCTCGGTATCGGAGCTATAGGTTGAAAACCGATGTGGAACTTTATAACGGTGAACATACCGTCGGGTAGTTAGAAAGTTCAGCTATACAGTGCAACAAACCCCGCTTTTTTATCACGTCCGGGAACGGATCAGTAGGACAAAAACTGAAAAAATTCGATTTTCCACTTTTTTGTGTTCATTGAAATATTTTTAAGTGTATATACCATATACGCGGACAAGCATGTTATGCATACTGCCGAATAGGCAAAGAGTCCAGCTATACTATGCAGCAAACCGCACTCTTCTAAAACACCTGGTTACCGAGCAATAGGACGAACAAACATCGTGTGAGAGGAAAGGTCAATTGGCGCCCATTAATAGATTACCATACATGTAGATATGTTTACTGCTCTTTATGCTCGCACATACATAACACTAATCTCAATATGGCTATTTTGGAGATACATACATACATATGTATGTGGGATTGAGGTCAACCCACTACTACAATAAGTTACCATACTACAAAATACATCACTGAAGTTAGAAGACAGATAAAACCCTGACCTATCGAAGCTTGCGTTAAATTGATTTTTACAACGGACAGTTAGTTTCAGTTTTAAGTTGAAAAGTTAGTTGCGACGGACGCGAATGTTTAACGCTTAAGAAGTAATGTAAAGTAATGAAGTAATATCTTTTAATTTAATTTAATTTAATTTAATTTAATAAGTAATAAATAAGAAATGTTTAACTTTATATGATAATAAAACTGATTTGCATTGAACGTTAAGGTGTTTTACTTCACGTGGACTTAGTAAAACACCACAATTGGGGACTCGTCCGAGTGATACCTGTGAAGTGTTGGTGAATTTGTATGGTACGCAAACGTTAAAAAGTGCGCATAATTGTTAATTGCGTATGTGCCCTAAATTGTGAACTTTTGAACAATATATATAAATAGTAGGCCGGATTGTGTTGCGCAAAATCGCTAAATTCTCGCACACGCAGTGGCCGGGGTGCTCCAATGATCATCCACAAAAAGTACAAGACACGAAAGTGAGTTGTTGTTGTGTGCTCCGAATGGTATTCGCAGAAATAAAGACAGTTAATTTCAAATCCAACGAGTTGAGTGAAATGAAAACTTAAAGAAACAAGTGCAACGATAAGGACTAGAAGGAAAGAGACATACGGAAAATACGAACCAAGAATAAAACAAAGAACGAATCAAACTAGTAAGAAAATATAAACGAGCGCAAAAAGTGAAATAGACAATGCAAACATCCAAACGAAATAATTATCGGCGCAAGCAGTTTAAAGAACGAGACAAGTAGTGAAACAGTTTAACAAACATGCGTTGCAATTAAACAAAGTTGCATGAAACAATACATATAACAGAAAAGAAAGAAGACAACAGATAGAAATAGAAACACATACTAAAAATGCAAATAGGGTGCAAGAAGTGAAACGCAAATAAGTAAAGACAATAAAAGCACGTCGTAGTAGCAGTGAAGCAGCGACAGCGATGAAGCAGTGTCAACAATGATTTGTTAATGCGTAAAAGGTTTATTTTGGAATTTTATATTGATCTAAAAACTAAATAATGTTTTTAAATGTAATTTAAAATTGAAACTTTTTGGTTTGTTAATTCACTAACATAAGAAGTAGTATTTTAATTTGATTAATTAAGTTTAATGTTTTTTGAATAATATTGTTTTGTAATAATCTATCACGGTATTGATATATTGACAAAATGGACAGAGACGCGATTCGTTTGATGACTGTTAGTGAATTAAAAGATAAATGTAGAGAGTTAAATTTGGACTCAGCAGGACGGAAGCAAACTCTTTACAGCAGGCTGATGGACCATTTTGGGTTAGTTGAAAGTGATGACGAATCGACAAATTCTAATTACACTGAGGCGTTGGCGGATGGACCTGTTAGTAGTTCGGGAAAAGTTAACTTTACTTTGCGCGATATTCAAGATAGTGTAACATCATTCTCGGGAGATGATAACTACGATGTTAGTCACTGGGCTAGTGAGTTTGAAGATATTGCTGACACAGTAGGGTGGAACGATCTACAAAAATTTGTGTATGCCAAACAATTACTGCGGGGTGCAGCTAAGTTGTTTGTAAGAGGCATAGGTGGGCTAAGGAGTTGGCTTACATTGAGGCAAAAGTTAGTAGATGAGTTCGGAAAACAGTTAAGCGCAGTAGAAATACATCGACTAATGCGGCAAAGGCATAAGCGTCCAAAGGAAAGCCTTAACGAGTATTTGTATTGTCTAATCGAGTTAGGTAACCCCATTAAGTTAGATGAAGCTAGTGTGATTGAGTATTTCATTGAAGGAATACCCGATTCTCGATTGAATAAAGCTGTATTGTATGAAGCTAGTACTCTTAAAGCTCTTAAAGAGAAAATAAGAATTTATGAAAAGATTCGCGGATCATATCTGTCGTCAAATAGAACAAATCCACCGAGTCAGTTCAAAAGTTCTGGGGAGGAACAGAAGGATAATAAGAAAATGTGTTTTAAATGTGGTTCTGAAACTCATTTGGCAAGAAGTTGCAAAGAGCAGGGCATAGTTTGTTTTAGGTGTAAACAAAAGGGACATTTTGCTAAAGATTGCAAGGAAAAACAAACCAAGATCGTCGTGAAAAACGAGCAGGTATACACGATTGAAAATCGTTTACTGAAAGAAACTAAGAAGAGTAACTTGACTTTTATTGAAGTTGCGATTAAGGGGATTATTTTTGACGCACTGGTCGATACCGGCAGTGAGTTTTGCATTATCCGAAACGATACGTTAATATCAATTGGAGATGTTGAACTAAAGGATGAAGTTGTTCACTTGAGCGGTATAGGAGAGGGAAGAATAACTACTTTGGGTCGTTTTGACACGGACATTAGGCTTGATGGTCTCACCGTCAAGGTCACTTTTTACGTCGTACGAGAGGAAGATACTATGTTTTCGGTGTTACTAGGAAGTAGTATTTTTAAAGTCGTAGACATGGTTATCGGTCAAAGAGGTGTAGCGTTTAAAAAGAAGGGATGGGTTGAATCTATAAAGAATATAGGGAAGGAAGACGAGCTTGGGAAATCCAATAACGATATGGATTTATTCCATTAATTTTCCGCGCTTTGTTGTGCAGAGTATGAGAACAAACTCCCTAGTAGCGTTGTTAACTTGAGTCACCTTTCCAAACCAATTGCGGCTACAATTGAGAACCTAATTAACGATTTTAAGCCAAGCAAAGAGATAATTTCACCTATTAAAATGAAGATTATTGTAAAAGATGATATCCCTGTATATCAAACACCACGTAGAACATCTGTAGCGGATAGGAAGTTTATCGATGAACAGATTGAATTGTGGTTAAACGATAAAATTATTGTACCGAGTACGTCTGAATACGCAGCACCCGTGGTTTTAGTTTCAAAAAAAGATGGCACCAAACGTCTCTGCTGTGACTATAGGAAGATTAACGAAAAAATAGTTCGTGACAATTTTCCTATGGCTCTAATAGATGAAGTGCTCGAGAAGTTGCAAAGCGCGAAGGTATTTATAACACTTGATTTAGCGAATGGATTTTTTCATGTACCTATAGAGCCAAACTCACGGAAATACACTGCTTTTGTTACTCAGGGTGGTCAGTTTGAATTTTGTTATACGCCTTTTGGTATTTCTAACTCCCCAGCAGTTTTTGGGCGTTATATTCAGTCAGTATTTCGAGATTTGTTAAAAGATGGAACGGTAGTCATTTATATGGACGACATCGTCATTCCCGCCAAGGATGTCGATGAGGGCATGCAAAAGTTAGAAAAAGTGTTAGAAATTGCTAGAAAATGTGGATTGAAAATTAAATGGTCGAAGTGCCAGTTTCTAGAAAGGCAGATCACATTTTTAGGATACATTATAGGAGATGGTAAGATATTGCCATCAGAACGCAAAACACAAGCCATAAGAGACTTTCCAGTTCCTCGGAATATGAAGGAACTGCAACGATTCTTAGGTCTAACATCATATTTTCGACGATTCATTGGTAAATATGCAGAGATAGCGAAGCCTTTAACAGATTTGCTCCGCAAAGATGCAAATTTTACAATGAGGGAAGATCAGGTTATAGCTGTGAAAGAACTAAAACACGCGTTGGTCTCAGCACCTGCTCTTAAGTTGTATAACCCAATTGCTGTAAGCGAGATACATACGGATGCATCTAAGTATGGTTATGGAGCTGTGTTCTTACAAAAAGATTCTGAAGATAAAAGTTTTCACCCCGTAGAATATTTAAGTAGGAAAACTACAACTTGTGAAGAAAAGTACTGCTCATATGAGTTAGAAGTGTTAGCCATTATACAAGCTCTGAAAAAGTGGCGAGTATACCTCAAAGATATTCGTTTTAAAATAGTAACGGATTGTAATGCTTTTGCCTTTACAATGAAGAAAACAGACATGCCGGACAGAGTAATGCGTTGGTCACTATATTTACAACAGTTTGATTATACGATCGAGCATAGAAGCGGAACTCGAATGAAACACGTGGACGCACTGAGTCGAGTGTACTGTCTTTTGTTAGTGGAAGGTTCATTAAAACATAAGCTAAAAGAAGCGCAGTGCAGAGATGAGTGGATCCGAGCTGTTAAGAAAGTACTTGAGAAAGATTCTTATGAGGACTACTTCGTTAGAAACGACTTGTTGTACAAGAATTTAGACAAAGAACTTTTGGTAGTACCAATAGCCATGGAAGATGAAATCATAAAAATAGCGCACAGAGAGGGTCATATAGGAGTCAAAAAAACGCAGGAGGTAGTAGGAAATCGATACTTCATACCAGGATTAGTAGATAAAGTCCACAAAATTATTAAAAGTTGCGTAGAATGTTTAGTAATAGATGCAAAGGTTGGAAAGAAGGAGGGTTTGTTAACACCGATTGATAAATCTTGTGAACCCTTGGGAACGTATCATTTAGATCACGTTGGTCCTTTCTCAGAAACACGTAAACAATACAATCATATTCTAGTTGTTGTCGATAGTTTTTCAAAGTTTGTGTGGTTGTATCCCACAAAGTCCACAGGTGCAGAAGAAGTAGTCGAACGCTTGCGTAAACAAGCTTCAATTTTTGGCAACCCCAAACGATTAATAACAGATAGGGGAACAGCATTCACGGCTCATCAATTTAAACAGTATTGTACAGACGAGGAAATACAGCATCTTACTATAGCGACTGGCGTACCCCGCGGTAACGGGCAAGTCGAACGCATACACAAGATTATTGTTCCTATGATAGGTAAGCTGTGTCAGAGTAATCCCACTCAATGGTACCGACATGAAGTCCAACGAGTAGTAAATAATACGGCTCCACGTAGTACGAAAATGACACCTTTTAAAATTTTGACTGGCTTAGACATGCGTACTTCTGAAAACCCCGACTTAAGGGAAATGTTGCGAAACGCAGAGTTAGAAGAATTAGACAAGACAAGAAAGGATGTTCGGACTGAAGCAAGTAAAAACATTCAGAAAATTCAGGAAGAAAATCGCAAATATTTTAATAAAGCTCGTATGAAAGCAAGTAAGTACAAAACAGGAGACCTAGTCGCCATAAAAAGAACACAATATGGAGTTAACATGAAACTTAGACCACGTTTTCTTGGACCATATAAGATTACAGGTGTTCTTAACCATGATCGTTATAACGTAGAAAAGGTGGGAGAGCACGAAGGACCTAATAAAACTATTTCAGTGGCGGAATTTATGAAGCCTTGGGGTTCTATCATTCGGGACGAATGACTGTCAGGATCGCCGAATGTGGGATTGAGGTCAACCCACTACTACAATAAGTTACCATACTACAAAATACATCACTGAAGTTAGAAGACAGATAAAACCCTGACCTATCGAAGCTTGCGTTAAATTGATTTTTACAACGGACAGTTAGTTTCAGTTTTAAGTTGAAAAGTTAGTTGCGACGGACGCGAATGTTTAACGCTTAAGAAGTAATGTAAAGTAATGAAGTAATATCTTTTAATTTAATTTAATTTAATTTAATTTAATTTAATAAGTAATAAATAAGAAATGTTTAACTTTATATGATAATAAAACTGATTTGCATTGAACGTTAAGGTGTTTTACTTCACGTGGACTTAGTAAAACACCACATGTATGTATAGTCTGACATCTGTGTCTCGTCACTTATGTAGGTGTGTAGATGTATATGCTCTGTCTTAACTTCCAACTTTTAGCTAGTGGCAGCAACTTTTGCCTAGCGATGTAGCTACTATTGAACGCTCATACACAATTGGCACGCTTGCTATAGCAGATGTCAGCACCATTATTTGAATTGCCGAACATACATAGGTAAATAATAGATGGCGCGCATGCAGTCATATGATGCATTTATTTGTACTTACCGATGTTGAACATTTTTGAAATTAAAAAAATGCATGTGTAGTGCGTGCAGCATATAATGATTTGCATACCGTCAGATAGGTAGAAGGCCAAACTGCATTTTGTAATAGGCTCTGATTATTTATTTTGCTCGGTATCGGAGCTATAGGTTGAAAACCGATGTTGAACTTTATAACGGTGAACATACCGTCGGGTAGCTAGAAAGTTCAGCTATACTGTGCAACAAACCCCGCTTTTCTATCACGACCGGGAACGGATCAGTAGGACAAAAACTGAAAAAATTCGATTTTCCACTTTTTTGTGTTCATCGAAATACTTTTAAGTGTATATACCATATACGCAGACAAGCATGCTATGCATACAACCGGATAGACAAAGAGTCCAGCTACACTATGCAACAAACCGTACTCTTCTAAAACACCTGGTTACCGAGCAATAGGACGAACAAACATCGTGTGAGAGGAAAGGTCAATTGGCGCCCATTAATAGATTACCATACATGTAGATATGTTTACTGCTCTTTATGCTCGCACATACATAACACTAATCTCAATATGGCTATTTTGGAGATACATACATACATATGTATGTATAGTCTGACATCTGTGTCTCGTCACTTATGTAGGTGTGTAGATGTATATGCTCTGTCTTAACTTCCAACTTTTAGCTAGTGGCAGCAACTTTTGCCTAGCGATGTAGCTACTATTGAAGGCTCATACACAATTGGCACGCTTGCTGTAGCAGATATCAGCACCATTATTTGAATTGACGAACATACATAGGTAAATAATAGATGGCGCGCATGCAGTCATATGATGCATTTTTTTGTACTTACCGATGTTGAACATTTTTGAACTTAAAAAAATGCATGTGCAGTGCGTGCGGCATATAATGATTTGCATACCGTCAGATAGGTAGAAAGTCAAACTACATTTTGTAATAAACCCCGATTATTTATTTTGCTCGGTATCGGAGCTATAGGTTGAAAACCGATGTTGAACTTTATAACGGTGAACATACCGTCGGGTAGCTAGAAAGTTCAGCTATACTGTGCAACAAACCCCGCTTTTCTATCACGACCGGGAACGGATCAGTAGGACAAAAGCTGAAAAAATTAGATTTTCCACTTTTTTGTGTTCATCGAAATACTTTTAAGTGTATATCCCATATACGCAGACAAGCATGCTATGCATACTACCGGAGAGACAAAGAGTCCAGCTACACTATGCAGCAAACCGTACTCTTCTGAAACACCAGGTTACCGAGCGATAGGACGAACAAACATCGTGTGAGAGGAAAGGTCAATTGGCGCCCATTAATAGATTACCATACATGTAGATATGTTTACTGCTCTTTATGCTCGAACATACATCACACTAATCTCAATATGGCTATTTTGGAGATACATACATACATATGTATTTATAGTCTGACATCTGTGTCTCGTCACTTATGTAGGTGTGTAGATGTAGATGCTCTGTTTTAACTTCCAACTTTTAGCTAGTGACAGCAACTTTTGCCTAGCGATGTAGCTACTATTGAACGCTCGTACACAATTGGCACGCTTGCTATAGCAGATGCCAGCACCATTATTTGAATTGCCGAACATACATAGGTCAATAATAGATGGCGCGCATGCAGTCATATGATGCATTTATTCGTACTTACCGACGTTGAACATTTTTGAAATTAAAAAAATGCATGTGTAGTGCGTGCAGCATATAATGATTTGCATACCGTCAGATAGGTAGAAGGCCAAACTACATTTTGTAATAAGCCCCGATTATTTATTTTGCCCGGTATCGGAGCTATAGGTTGAAAACCGATGTTGAACTTTATAACGGTGAACATACCGTCGGGTAGCTAGAAAGTTCAGCTATACTGTCCAACAAACTCCGCTTTTCTATCACGACCGGGAACGGATCAGTAGGACAAAAGCTGAAAAAATTCGATTTTCCACTTTTTTGTGTTCATCGAAATACTTTTAAGTGTATATACCATATACGCAGACAAGCATGCTATGCATACTACCGGATAGACAAAGAGTCCAGCTACACTATGCAACAAACCGTGCTCTCCTAAAACACCTGGTTACCGAGAAATAGGACGAACAAACATCGTGTGAGAGGAAAGGTCAATAGGCGTCCATTAATAGATTACCATACATGTAGATATGTTTGCTGCTCTTTATGCTCGCACATACATAACACTAATCTCAATATGGCTATTTTGGAGATACATACAGACATATTTATGTATAGTCTGACATCTGGGTCTCGTCATTTATGTAGGTGTGTAGATGTGTATGCTCTGTCTTAACTTCCAACTTTTAGCTAGTGACAGCAACTTTTGGCTAGTGTGTAGCTACTATTGAACGCTCATACACAATTGGCACGCTTGCTATAGCAGATGTCAGCACCATTATTTGAATTGACGAACAAACATAGGTAAATAATAGATGGCGCGCATGCAGTCATATGATGCATTTTTTTGTACTTACCGATGTTGAACATTTTTGAACTTAAAAAAATGCATGTGCAGTGCGTGCGGCATATAATGATTTGCATACCGTCAGATAGGTAGAAGGTCAAACTACATTTTGTAATAAGCCCCGATTATTTTGCTCGGTATCGGAGCTATAGGTTGAAAACCGATGTTGAACTTTATAACGGTGAACATACCGTCGGGTAGTTAGAAAGTTCAGCTATACTGTGCAACAAACCCCGCTTTTTTATCACGTCCGGGAACGGATCAGTAGGACAAAAACTGAAAAAATTCGATTTTCCACTTTTTTGTGTTCATTGAAATATTTTTAAGTGTATATACCATATACGCGGACAAGCATGTTATGCATACTGCCGAATAGGCAAAGAGTCCAGCTGCACTATGCAGCAAACCGTACTCTTCTAAAACACCTGGTTACCGAGCACTAGGACGAACAAACATCGTGTGAGAGGAAAGGTAAGTTGGCGCCCATTAATAGATAACCATACATGTAGATATGTTTACTGCTCTTTATGCTCGCACATACATAACACTAATCTCAATACGGCTATTTTGGAGATACATACATACATATGTATGTATAGTCTGACATCTGTGTCTCGTCACTTATGTAGGTGTGTAGATGTATATGCTCTGTCTTAACCCCAACTTTTAGCTAGTGACACCAACTTTTGCCTAGCGGTGTAGCTACTATTGAACGCTCATACACAATAGGCACGCTTGCTGTAGCAGATGTCAGCACCATTATTTGAATTGCCAAACATACATAGGTAATATTCGATGGCGCGCATGCAGTCATATGATGCATTTATTTGTACTTACCGATGTTGAACATTTTTGAAATTAAAAAAATGCATGTGTAGTGCGTGCAGCATATAATGATTTGCATACCGTCAGATAGGTAGAAGGTCAAACTGCATTTTGTAATAAGCCCCGATTATTTTGCTCGGTATCGGAGCAATAGGTTGAAAACCGATGTTGAACTTTATAACGGTGAACATACCGTCGGGTAGTTAGAAAGTTCAGCTATACTGTGCAACAAACCCCGCTTTTTTACCACGTCCGGGAACGGATCAGTAGGACAAAAACTGAAAAAATTCGATTTTCCACTTTTTTGTGTTCATTGAAATATTTTTAAGTGTATATACCATATACGCGGACAAGCATGTTATGCATACTGCCGAATAGGCAAAGAGTCCAGCTACACTATGCAGCAAACCGTACTCTTCTAAAACACCTGGTTACCGAGCAATAGGACGAACAAACATCGTGTGAGAGGAAAGGTCAATTGGCGCCCATTAATAGATTACCATACATGTAGATATGTTTACTGCTCTTTATGCTCGCACATACATAACACTAATCTCAATATGGCTATTTTGGAGATACATACATACATATGTATGTATAGTCTGACATGTGTGTCTCGTCACTTATGTAGGTGTGTAGATGTATATGCTCTGTCTTAACCCCAACTTTTAGCTAGTGACAGCAACTTTTGCCTAGCGGTGTAGCTACTATTGAACGCTCATACACAATTGGCACGCTTGCTATAGCAGATGTCAGCACCATTATTTGAATTGCCGAACATACATAGGTAAATAATAGATGGCGCGCATGCAGTCATATGATGCATTTATTTGTACTTACCGATTTTGAACATTTTTGAAATTAAAAAAATGCATGTGTAGTGCGTGCAGCATATAATGATTTGCATACCGTCAGATAGGTAGAAGGCCAAACTACATTTTGTAATAGGCTCTGATTATTTATTATGCTCGGTATCGGAGCTATAGGTTGAAAACCGATGTTGAACTTTATAACGGTGAACATACCGTCGGGTAGCTAGAAAGTTCAGCTATACTGTGCAACAAACCCCGCTTTTCTATCACGACCGGGAACGGATCAGTAGGACAAGAGCTGAAAAAATTCGATTCTCCACTTTTTTGTGTTCATCGAAATACTTTTAAGTGTATATACCATATACGCAGACAAGCATGCTATGCATACTACCGGATAGACAAAGAGTCCAGCTACACTATGCAACAAACCGTGCTCTTCTAAAACACCTGGTTACCGAGCAATAGGACGAAAAAACATAGTGTGAGAGGAAAGGTCAATTGGCCCCCATTAATAGAATACCATACATGTAGATATGTTTACTGCTCTTTATGCTTGCACATACATAACACTAATCTCAATATGGCTATTTTGGAGATACATACATACATATGTATGTATAGTCTGACATCTGTGTCTCGTCATTTATGAAGGTGTGTAGATGTATATGCTCTGTCTTAACCCCAACTTTTAGCTAGTGACAGCAACTTTTGCCTAGCGGTGTAGCTACTATTGAACGCTCATACACAATAGGCACGCTTGCTGTAGCAGATGTCAGCACCATTATTTGAATTGCCGAACATACATAGGTAAATATTCGATGGCGCGCATGCAGTCATATGATGCATTTATTTGTACTTACCGATGTTGAACATTTTTGAAATTAAAAAAATGCATGTGTAGTGCGTGCAGCATATAATGATTTGCATACCGTCAGATAGGTAGAAGGCCAAACTTCATTTTGTAATAAGCTCCGATTATTTATTTTGCTCGGTATCGGAGCTATAGGTTGAAAACCGATGTTGAACTTTATAACGGTGAACATACCGTCGGGTAGCTAGAAAGTTCAGCTATACTGTGCAACAAACCCCGCTTTTCTATCACGACCGGGAACGGATCAGTAGGACAAAAGCTGAAAAAATTCGATTTTCCACTTTTTTGTGTTCATCGAAATACTTTTAAGTGTATATACCATATACGCAGACAAGCATGCTATGCATACTACCGGATAGACAAAGAGTCCAGCTACACTATGCAACAAACCGTACTCTTCTAAAACACCTGGTTACCGAGAAATAGGACGAACAAACATCGTGTGAGAGGAAAGGTCAATTGGCGCCCATTAATAGATTACCATACATGTAGATATGTTTACTGCTCTTTATGCTCGCCCATACATAACACTAATCTCAATATGGCTATTTTGGAGATACATACATACATATGTATGTATAGTCTGACATCTGTGTCTCGTCACTTATGTAGGTGTGTAGATGTATATGCTCTGTCTTAACCCCAACTTTTAGCTAGTGACACCAACTTTTGCCTAGCGGTGTAGCTACTATTGAACGCTCATACACAATTGGCACGCTTGCTGTAGCAGATGTCAGCACCATTATTTGAATTGCCGAACATACATAGGTAAATATTCGATGGCGCGCATGCAGTCATATGATGCATTTATTTGTACTTACCGATGTTGAACATTTTTGAGATTAAAAAAATGCATGTGTAGTGCGTGCAGCATATGATGATTTGCATACCGTCAGATAGGTAGAAGGTCAAACTGCATTTTGTAATAAGCCCCGATTATTTTGCTCGGTATCGGAGCAATAGGTTGAAAACCGATGTTGAACTTTATAACGGTGAACATACCGTCGGGTAGTTAGAAAGTTCAGCTATACTGTGCAACAAACCCCGCTTTTTTACCACGTCCGGGAACGGATCAGTAGGACAAAAACTGAAAAAATTCGATTTTCCACTTTTTTGTGTTCATTGAAATATTTTTAAGTGTATATACCATATACGCGGACAAGCATGTTATGCATACTGCCGAATAGGCAAAGAGTCCAGCTACACTATGCAACAAACCGTACTCTTCTAAAACACCTGGTTACCGAGCAATAGGACGAACAAACATCGTGTGAGAGGAAAGGTCAATTGGCGCCCATTAATAGATTACCATACATGTAGATATGTTTACTGCTCTTTATGCTCGCACATACATAACACTAATCTCAATATGGCTATTTTGGAGATACATACATACATATGTATGTATAGTCTGACATCTGTGTCTCGTCACTTATGTAGGTGTGTAGATGTATATGCTCTGTCTTAACCCCAACTTTTAGCTAGTGACAGCAACTTTTGCCTAGCGGTGTAGCTACTATTGAACGCTCATACACAATTGGCACGCTTGCTATAGCAGATGTCAGCACCATTATTTGAATTGCCGAACATACATAGGTAAATAATAGATGGCGCGCATGCAGTCATATGATGCATTTATTTGTACTTACCGATGTTGAACATTTTTGAAATTAAAAAAATGCATGTGTAGTGCGTGCAGCATATAATGATTTGCATACCGTCAGATAGGTAGAAGGCCAAACTACATTTTGTAATAGGCTCTGATTATTTATTTTGCTCGGTATCGGAGCTATAGGTTGAAAACCGATGTTGAACTTTATAACGGTGAACATACCGTCGGGTAGCTAGAAAGTTCAGCTATACTGTGCAACAAACCCCGCTTTTCTATCACGACCGGGAACGGATCAGTAGGACAAGAGCTAAAAAAATTCGATTCTCCACTTTTTTGTGTTCATCGAAATACTTTTAAGTGTATATACCATATACGCAGACAAGCATGCTATGCATACTACCGGATAGACAAAGAGTCCAGCTACACTATGCAACAAACCGTGCTCTTCTAAAACACCTGGTTACCGAGCAATAGGACGAAAAAACATAGTGTGAGAGGAAAGGTCAATTGGCGCCCATTAATAGAATACCATACATGTAGATATGTTTACTGCTCTTTATGCTTGCACATACATAACACTAATCTCAATATGGCTATTTTGGAGATACATACATACATATGTATGTATAGTCTGACATCTGTGTCTCGTCATTTATGTAGGTGTGTAGATGTATATGCTCTGTCTTAACCCCAACTTTTAGCTAGTGACAGCAACTTTTGCCTAGCGGTGTAGCTACTATTGAACGCTCATACACAATAGGCACGCTTGCTGTAGCAGATGTCAGCACCATTATTTGAATTGCCGAACATACATAGGTAAATATTCGATGGCGCGCATGCAGTCATATGATGCATTTATTTGTACTTACCGATGTTGAACATTTTTGAAATTAAAAAAATGCATGTGTAGTGCGTGCAGCATATAATGATTTGCATACCGTCAGATAGGTATAAGGCGAAACTACATTTTGTAATAAGCCCCGATTATTTATTTTGCTCGGTATCGGAGCTATAGGTTGAAAACCGATGTTGAACTTTATAACGGTGAACATACCGTCGGGTAGCTAGAAAGTTCAGCTATACTGTGCAACAAACCCCGCTTTTCTATCACGACCGGGAACGGATCAGTGACAAAAGCTGAAAAAATTCGATTTTCCACTTTTTTGTGTTCATCGAAATACTTTTAAGTGTATATATCATATACGCAGACAAGCATGCTATGCATACTACCGGATAGACAAAGAGTCCAGCTACACTATGCAACAAACCGTACTCTTCTAAAACACCTGGTTACCGAGCAATAGGACGAACAAACATCGTGTGAGAGGAAAGGTCAATAGGCGTCCATTAATAGATTACCATACATGTAGATATGTTTGCTGCTCTTTATGCTCGCACATACATAACACTTACCTCAATATGGCTATTTTGGAGATACATACCTACATATGTATGTATAGTCTGACTTCTGTGTCTCGTCACTTATGTAGGTGTGTAGATGTATATGCTCTGTCTTAACTTCTAACTTTTAGGTAGTGACAGCAAGTTTTGCCTAGCGATGTAGCTACTATTGAACGCTCATACACAATTGGCACGCTTGCTGTAGCAGATGTCAGCACCATTATTTGAACTGCCGAACATACATAGGTAAATAATAGATGGCGCGCATGCAGTCATATGATGCATTTTTTTGTACTTACCGATGTTGAACATTTTTGAAATTAAAAAAATGCATGTGTAGTGCGTGCAGCATATAATGATTTGCATACCGTCAGATAGGTAGAAGGCCAAACTACATCTTGTAATAAACCCCGATTATTTATTTTGCTCGGTATCGGAGCTATAGGTTGAAAACCGACGTTGAACTTCATATGATGCATTTTTTTGTACTTACCGATGTTGAACATTTTTGAAATTAAAAAAATGCATGTGTAGTGCGTGCAGCATATAATGATTTGCATACCGTCAGATAGGTAGAAGGCCAAACTACATCTTGTAATAAACACCGATTATTTATTTTGCTCGGTATCGGAGCTATAGGTTGAAAACCGATATTGAACTTTATAACGGTGAACATATCGTCGGGTAGCTAGAAAGTTCAGCTATACTGTGCAACAAACCCCGCTTTTCTATCACGACCGGGAACGGATCAGTAGGACAAAAACTGAAAAAATTCGATTTTCCACTTTTTTGTGTTCATCGAAATACTTTTAAGTGTATATACCATATACGTAGACAAGCATGCTATGCATACTGCCGGATAGACAAAGAGTCCAGCTACACTTTGCAACAAACCGTACTCTTCTGAAACACCTGGTTACCGAGCAATAGGACGAACAAACATCGTGTGAGAGGAAAGGTCAATAGGCGTCCATTAATAGATTACCATACATGTAGATATGTTTGCTGCACTTTATGCTCGCACATACATAACACTAATCTCAATATGGCTATTTTGGAGATACATATAGAAATATTTATGTATATTCTGACATCTGTGTCTCGTCACTTGTGTAGGTGTGTAGATGTATATGCTTTGTCTCAACTTCCAAATTTAAGCTAGTGACAGCAACTTCTACTTAGCGATGTAGCTACTATTAAACGCTCATACACAATTGGCACGCTTGCTGTAGCAGATGTCAGCACCGTTATTTGAATTGACGAACATACATAGGTAAATAATAGATGGCGCGCATTCAGTCATATGATGCATTTTTTTGTACTTACCGATGTTGAACATTTTTGAAATTAAAAAAATGCATGTGTAGTGCGTGCAGCATATAATGATTTGCATACCGTCAGATAGGTAGAAGGACAAACTACATTTTGTAAAAAAACCCGATTATTTATTTTGCTCGGTATCGGAGCTATAGGTTGAAAACCGATGTTGAACTTTATAACGGTGAATATACCGTCGGGTAGCTAGAAAGTTCAAACATCGTGTGAGAGGAAAGGTCAATTGGCCCCCATTAATAGATTACCATACATGTAGATATGTTTGCTGCACTTTATGCTCGCACATACATAACGCTAATCTCAATATGGCTATTTTGGAGATACATATAGAAATATTTATGTATATTCTGACATCTGGGTCCCGTCATTTATGTAGGTGTGTAGATGTGTATGCTCTGTCTTAACCCCAACTTTTAGCTAGTGACAGCAACTTTTGCCTAGCGGTGTAGCTACTATTGAACGCTCATACACAATTGGCACGCTTGCTATAGCAGATGTCAGCACCATTATTTGAATTGACGAACATACATAGGTAAATAATAGATGGCGCGCATGCAGTCATATGATGCATTTTTTTTGTACTTACCGATGTTGAACATTTTTGAACTTAAAAAAATGCATGTGCAGTGCGTGCGGCATATAATGATTTGCATACCGTCAGATAGGTAGAAGGTCAAACTACATTTTGTAATAAACCTCGATTATTTATTTTGCTCGGTATCGGAGCTATAGGTTGAAAACCGACGTTGAACTTCATATGATGAATTTTTTTGTACTTACCGATGTTGAACATTTTTGAACTTAAAAAAATGCATGTGCAGTGCGTGCAGCATATAATGATTTGCATACCGTCAGATAGGTAGATGGTCAAACTACATTTTGTAATAAGCTTCGATTATTTTGCTCGGTATCGGAGCTATAGGTTGAAAACCGATGTTGAACTTTATAACGGTGAACATACCGTCGGGTAACTAGAAAGTTTAACTATACTGTGCAACAAACCCCGCTTTTCTATCACGACCGGGAACGAATCAGTAGGACAAAAACTGAAAAAATTCAATTTTCCACTTTTTTGTGTTCATCGTAATACTTTTAAGTGTATATACCATATACGCAGACAAACATGTTATGCATACCGCCGGATAGACAAACACTCCAGCTACACTATGCAACAAACCGTACTCTTCTAAAGCAACCGAGCTCGACCGAGCAATAGGAAGAACAAACATCGTGTGAGAGGAAAGGTCAATTGGCGCCCATTAATAGATTACCATACATGTAGATATGTTTACTGCTCTTTATGCTCGCACATACTTAACACTAATCTCAATATGGCTATTTTGGAGATACATACCTACATATGTATGTATAGTCTGACTTCTGTGTCTCGTCACTTATGTAGGTGTGTAGATGTATATGCTCTGTCTTAACTTCTAACTTTTAGGTAGTGACAGCAAGTTTTGCCTAGCGATGTAGCTACTATTGAACGCTCATACACAATTGGCACGCTTGCTGTAGCAGATGTCAGCACCATTATTTGAACTGCCGAACATACATAGGTAAATAATAGATGGCGCGCATGCAGTCATATGATGCATTTTTTTGTACTTACCGATGTTGAACATTTTTGAAATTAAAAAAATGCATGTGTAGTGCGTGCAGCATATAATGATTTGCATACCGTCAGATAGGTAGAAGGCCAAACTACATCTTGTAATAAACCCCGATTATTTATTTTGCTCGGTATCGGAGCTATAGGTTGAAAACCGACGTTGAACTTCATATGATGCATTTTTTTGTACTTACCGATGTTGAACATTTTTGAAATTAAAAAAATGCATGTGTAGTGCGTGCAGCATATAATGATTTGCATACCGTCAGATAGGTAGAAGGCCAAACTACATCTTGTAATAAACACCGATTATTTATTTTGCTCGGTATCGGAGCTATAGGTTGAAAACCGATATTGAACTTTATAACGGTGAACATATCGTCGGGTAGCTAGAAAGTTCAGCTATACTGTGCAACAAACCCCGCTTTTCTATCACGACCGGGAACGGATCAGTAGGACAAAAACTGAAAAAATTCGATTTTCCACTTTTTTGTGTTCATCGAAATACTTTTAAGTGTATATACCATATACGTAGACAAGCATGCTATGCATACTGCCGGATAGACAAAGAGTCCAGCTACACTTTGCAACAAACCGTACTCTTCTGAAACACCTGGTTACCGAGCAATAGGACGAACAAACATCGTGTGAGAGGAAAGGTCAATAGGCGTCCATTAATAGATTACCATACATGTAGATATGTTTGCTGCACTTTATGCTCGCACATACATAACACTAATCTCAATATGGCTATTTTGGAGATACATATAGAAATATTTATGTATATTCTGACATCTGTGTCTCGTCACTTGTGTAGGTGTGTAGATGTATATGCTTTGTCTCAACTTCCAAATTTAAGCTAGTGACAGCAACTTCTACTTAGCGATGTAGCTACTATTAAACGCTCATACACAATTGGCACGCTTGCTGTAGCAGATGTCAGCACCGTTATTTGAATTGACGAACATACATAGGTAAATAATAGATGGCGCGCATTCAGTCATATGATGCATTTTTTTGTACTTACCGATGTTGAACATTTTTGAAATTAAAAAAATGCATGTGTAGTGCGTGCAGCATATAATGATTTGCATACCGTCAGATAGGTAGAAGGACAAACTACATTTTGTAAAAAAACCCGATTATTTATTTTGCTCGGTATCGGAGCTATAGGTTGAAAACCGATGTTGAACTTTATAACGGTGAATATACCGTCGGGTAGCTAGAAAGTTCAAACATCGTGTGAGAGGAAAGGTCAATTGGCCCCCATTAATAGATTACCATACATGTAGATATGTTTGCTGCACTTTATGCTCGCACATACATAACGCTAATCTCAATATGGCTATTTTGGAGATACATATAGAAATATTTATGTATATTCTGACATCTGGGTCCCGTCATTTATGTAGGTGTGTAGATGTGTATGCTCTGTCTTAACCCCAACTTTTAGCTAGTGACAGCAACTTTTGCCTAGCGGTGTAGCTACTATTGAACGCTCATACACAATTGGCACGCTTGCTATAGCAGATGTCAGCACCATTATTTGAATTGACGAACATACATAGGTAAATAATAGATGGCGCGCATGCAGTCATATGATGCATTTTTTTTGTACTTACCGATGTTGAACATTTTTGAACTTAAAAAAATGCATGTGCAGTGCGTGCGGCATATAATGATTTGCATACCGTCAGATAGGTAGAAGGTCAAACTACATTTTGTAATAAACCTCGATTATTTATTTTGCTCGGTATCGGAGCTATAGGTTGAAAACCGACGTTGAACTTCATATGATGAATTTTTTTGTACTTACCGATGTTGAACATTTTTGAACTTAAAAAAATGCATGTGCAGTGCGTGCAGCATATAATGATTTGCATACCGTCAGATAGGTAGATGGTCAAACTACATTTTGTAATAAGCTTCGATTATTTTGCTCGGTATCGGAGCTATAGGTTGAAAACCGATGTTGAACTTTATAACGGTGAACATACCGTCGGGTAACTAGTAAGTTTAACTATACTGTGCAACAAACCCCGCTTTTCTATCACGACCGGGAACGAATCAGTAGGACAAAAACTGAAAAAATTCAATTTTCCACTTTTTTGTGTTCATCGTAATACTTTTAAGTGTATATACCATATACGCAGACAAACATGTTATGCATACCGCCGGATAGACAAACACTCCAGCTACACTATGCAACAAACCGTACTCTTCTAAAGCAACCGAGCTCAACCGAGCAATAGGAAGAACAAACATCGTGTGAGAGGAAAGGTCAATTGGCGCCCATTAATAGATTACCATACATGTAGATATGTTTACTGCTCTTTATGCTCGCACATACTTAACACTAATCTCAATATGGCTATTTTGGAGATACATACCTACATATGTATGTATAGTCTGACTTCTGTGTCTCGTCACTTATGTAGGTGTGTAGATGTATATGATCTGTCTTAACTTCTAACTTTTAGCTAGTGACAGCAAGTTTTGCCTAGCGATGTAGCTACTATTGAACGCTCATACACAATTGGCACGCTTGCTGTAGCAGATGTCAGCACCATTATTTGAACTGCCGAACATACATAGGTAAATAATAGATGGCGCGCATGCAGTCATATGATGCATTGTTTTGTACTTACCGATGTTGAACATTTTTGAAATTAAAAAAATGCATGTGTAATGCGTGCAGCATATAATGATTTGCATACGGTCAGATAGGTAGAAGGCCAAACTACATTTTGTAAAAAAACCCGATTATTTATTTTGCTCGGTATCGGAGCTATAGGTTGAAAACCGATATTGAACTTTATAACGGTGAACATATCGTCGGGTAGCTAGAAAGTTCAGCTATACTGTGCAACAAACCCCGCTTTTCTATCACGACCGGGAACGGATCAGTAGGACAAAAACTGGAAAAATTCGATTTTCCACTTATTTGTGTTCATCGAAATAAGCTTAGGTGTGTTAATAGGCGCCCATTAATAGATTACCATACATGTAGATATGTTTGCTGCACTTTATGCTCGCACATACATAACAATAATCTCAAAATGGCTATTTTGGAGATACATACCTACTAACATAAGTATGTTAGTCTGAAATCTGTGTCTCGTTACTTATGTAGGTGTGTAGGAAGATATATTCTTTGTCTTAACTTCGAACTTTTAGCTAGTGATATTGCTACTATCGAACACTCATACACAATTGGCACGCTTGCTGTAGCAGGCGTCAGCATCATTATTTGAATTAACGAACATACATAGGTAAATAAATAGATGGCGCGCATGCAAAGGTGTGTGCAGTGCGTGCAGCATATAATGATTTGCATACCGTCAGATAGGCAGAAGGTCAAACTACTTTTTGTATTAAGTCCCGATTATTTATTTTGCTCGGTATCGGAGCTATAGGTTGAAAACCGATGTTGAACTTTATAACGGTGAACATACCGTCGGATAGTTAGAAAGTTCAGCTACACTGTGCAACAAACCCCGCTTTTCTATCACGTCCGGGAACGGATCAGTAGGACAAAAACTGGAAAAATCGATTTTCCACTTTTTTGTGTTCATCGAAATATTTTTAAGTGTATCGTCACTTATGTAGGTGTGTAGATGTATATGCTCTGTCTTAACCTCCAACTTTTAGCTAGTGAAAGCAACTTTTGCCTAGCGATGTAGCTACTATTGAACGCTCATACACAATTGGCACGCTTGCTGTAGCAGATGTCAGCACCATTATCTGAATTAACGAACATACATAGGTAAATAATAGATGGCGCGCATGCAGACATATGATGCATTTTTTGTACTTACCTATGTTGAACATTTTTGAACCTAAAAAACTGCATGTGCAGTGCGTGCAGCATATAATCATTTGCATACCGTCAGGTAGGTAGAAGGTCAAACAACATTTAGTAATAAACCCCGATTATTTATTTTGCTCGGTATCGGAGCTATAGGTTGAATACCGATGTTGAACTTTATATCGGTGAACATACCGTCGGGTAGTTAGAAAGTTCAGCTATACTGTGCAACAAACCCCGCTTTTCTATCAGTCCGGGAACGAATCAGTAGGACAAAAACTGGAAAAATTCGATTTTCCACTTATTTGTGTTGAAATACTCTTAAGTGTGTAAATAGGCGCCCATTAATAGATTACCATACATGTAGATATGTTGGCTGCACTTTATGCTCGCACATACATAACAATAATCTCATAATGGCTAATTTGGAGATACATACCTACATACATAAGTATGTTAGTCTGAAATCTGTGTCTCGCCACTTATATAGGTGTGTAGGTATATATGCTTTGTCTTAACTTCGAACTTTTAGCTAGTGATATAGCTACTATCGAACACTCATACACAATTGGCACGCTTGCTGTAGCAGGTGGCAGCACTATTATTTGAATTAACGAACATACATAGGTAAATAAATAGATGGCGCGCATGCAGTCGTATGATATATTTTTGAACATAAAAACAAGGGTGTGCAGTGCGTGCAGCATATTATGATTTGCATACCGTCGGATAGGTAGAAGGTCAAACTACATTTTGTAAAAAACCCCGATAATTTATTCTGCTCGTATCTGAGCAATAGGTTGAAACCCGACGTTGAACTTTTATGTTATTTTTTAAGGTGTACTTCTTTTTTACTTAAGAAAAAGCATGTACACGTATAGTATGAAATGAAAGTAATGATATGCATAACGTCGGATAGGTAGAGAGTCAAAGTACAATGTGCAACAAGTCCCATCAAGCCCGGGAACGGAGCTATGGGTGGGAAACCGATCGTGCACTTTTTAAACTTTTTTTAACAAAAAAAAAAACTTGTACAGTATGAGGGAAAAATAACAGCTAATATACCGGCGGGTAGGTAAAAAGGCCAGCTATACTGTGCAACAAATCCAGCTTTTCTATCACGTCCGGGAACGGAGCAGTAGGGCAAAAACTGCAAAAATTCGATTTTCCACTTTTTTGTGTTCATCGAAATATTTTTAAGTGTATATACCATATACGCGGACAAGCATGTTATGCATACCGCCGGGTATGTAAAGAATCCAGCTACACTATGCAACAAACCGTACCCTTCTAAAACACCTGGTTACTGATCAATAGGACGAACAAACATCGTGTGGGAGGAAAAGTTAATAAGCGCTCATAAATAGATGACCATACATGTAGATATAATTGCTGCACCTTATGCTCGCACATACATAACACTAATCTCAATATGTCTATTTGAAGATACATACATATATTTATCTACATACGTATGTACGTATAGTCTGCAATCTGTGTCTCGTTACATATGTAGGTGTGTATATGATCTTTTTTGAACATAAAAAAAGCATGTCCAGTGCGTGCAGCATATAATGCTTTGCATTTTGTAATAAACCGCGATTATTTATTTTGCTCGGTATCGGAGCTATAGGTTGAAAACCGATGTTGAACTTTTATGCTATTTTTGATGGTGTACTTCTTTTTTACTTAAAAAAAGCATGTATTGTATGAAATGAAAGTAGAAATATACCGTCGGATAGGTAGAAGGTCATACAACATTTTGTAACAAAGCCCGATTATTTATTTTGCTCGCTATCGGAGCTATAGGTTAAAAACCGATGTTGAACTTTTATGCTATTTTTGATAGTGTACTTCTTTTTTACTTAACAAAAAGCATGTACACGTATAGTATGACATGAAAGTGATGATATGCATAACGTCGGATAGGTAGAGAGTCAAGGTACAATGGGCAACAAGTCCTATCAAGCCCGAAAACGAAGCTATGGGTGGGAAACCGATTGTGTACTTTTTAACTCGTTTTTTTAACAAAAAAAAAAACTTCTACAGTATGAGGGAAAAATAACGGTTAATACGTGTGTACCGTCGGGTAGCTGAAAAGTCCAGCTATACTGTGCCATAAACCCCGCTTTCTATCACGTCTGGGAACGGAGCAGTTGGGCAAAAATTGAAGAAAATCGATTTTCCACTTTTTTGTGTTCATCGAAATATTTCTAAGTGTGTATACCATATACGCGGACAAGCATGTTATACATACCGCCGGATATGTAAAGAATTCAGCTACACTATGCAACAAGCCGTACTCTTCTAAAACACCTAGTTACCGAACAATAGGACGAACAAACATCGTGTGGGAGGAAAAGTTAATAAGCGCCCATAAATAGATGACCATACATGTAGATATGTTTGCTGCACTTTATGCTCGCACATACATAACACTAATCTCAATATGGCTATTTTGGAGATACATACATACATAAGTATGTTAGTCTGAAATCTGTGTCTCGTCACTTATATAGGTGTGTAGATATATATGCTTTGTCTTAACCTCGAACTTTTAGCTAGTGTTATAGCTACTATCGAACACTCATACAAAATGTTCTTGTTGTTGTAGCGGCTAGCCAACCCCGCTTAGGGCAGGTATCATCAATCTAAGTCGCCCAGGTCATCTAATGGGAGGTCCGGGAAACGTGCTTTTTCGACGGGGTTGGACCAAAGGGAAAGGGGGGTTAGATGAGTTGGTTTAAGGGGGCATGTGAAGAGGTGCTTGCACAGCAAGGCATTATGCTCCTTAACTCGTAGCATAGATGCTTCGCTATGCAAGTGATGCTCCGGTGACATCAGGAGGTTTCCTGTCGCAGTCCTAAGGGCGGTGTTCTGACATGCCTGTAGTTTTCTCCACTGCGTCTCGTTCGTCCCCGGCGCCCAAATCGGTGCAGCGTAATTTACGACCAGCCGGCCAATTGCTTTGTAGGTTACCAGCAAGGTTTCCTTATCTTTACCCCATGTGCTGCCGTCTAGCGCTTTGAGTATCTTGTTGCGGCCCTGGAGTTTTGCGGCAATTGCGGTCGTGTTCGGAGTGAAGGAGTACAGGCTATCGAATGTGACCCCTAAAATCTTAGGGTTGTTTACAGTTGGAATTTTTACGTCATCAACTTTCACATCGAGTTCTTGCCGGTACTCCTTCGTCCAGCTGGTGAAGAGGGTAGCCGAGGATTTCGTCGGTTGGATTTTTAATTGTCGTGCAGTGAAGAAACGGGAGAGATCAGCGAGGTAACCGTTCACTTTCGAACATAGGCTATCAATATCCTGGCCGGACGCCAATATCGAACAATCATCGGCATACGAGGTTAGTGAGACTCCTTCCGGTGGAGGAGGGAGCTTCGAAATGTAAAAATTAAACAGTAGCGGGGAGAGGACACCACCCTGCGGAACCCCCTGTTTAATTTTCCTCAATTTAGATGTTTCACCTCGGAATATGACGATGATTGACGACCACTCAGGTAGCCCATGACCCACCTCTGCAACCCCGGCGGTAATGAGGATTCCTCAATGTCACTGAGTAGCACTGAATGATTGACAGTGTCAAAAGCTTTTGACAAGTCCAGTGCTACCAGGACAGTTCTCGCACAGGGTCGGTTTTGGTTCAGGCCATTGATCACCTGGGTGTTTATGGCGTTAAGTGCTGTTGTGGTACTGTGCACTTTTCGGAAGCCATGCTGATGTGCTGCTGGACGCAGATGGTGAGTAAAACTCGGGAGCAGTAAGGCCTCAAGCGTCTTCGCTACTGGGGAGAGGAGAGTTATCGGCCGATAAGACTCTCCTTTGTTGGCTGGTTTCCCCGGTTTGAGTAGCGGGACCACCCTACCGGTCTTCCACAAATCTGGTATGATTAGGGTGGTCAAAGACAAATTGAGGACCTTAGTGAGGTATTCTGCTCCCGCTGGTCCGAGATGTTTTAGCATCAGCATGCTTATTCCGTCAGGGCCGATGGATTTGGAGGCTTTCGCCTTCCCGATAACCCCCTGAACCTCTCCTCTGGAGAAATCAAGCGCCGCGCTTGTGTTTGGCAGTTTGCGCATACGACGGGTTACACGTCTTTTCGCTTTGTCTACCGAAGGATGCAGTGTAAAAAGCCGGCTAAAATAGCTCGCGCATCTCTTCGGGTCCGACGAGGCGCGATCACCGAATGAAATTTCCACCCGGTCATCGCGTCTCGTCGGGTTAGACAGCGACTTGACTGTAGCCCAGAGCTTGGTTGCCCCAGAGGAGAGATTGCAGGACCTTAGGTGCTCCTCCCACTTTTTCCGCTTGTGATTGTTTACAACAGTCCGAATCTCCGCATTTAAATCCCTGATTAGGGGATTCCCGGGATCGAAGTTACGGAGGATATCGCGCCTTGCTGCTAGAGCCGCCGCTTCGGACGGGAAATTAGGGCGGATTTCCGCAATTCGGCCTGCCGGAATGAAGCGGGCGGCAGCGGTCACAACAATCCTGCGGAATGATCGCTCACCAGAAGTGACGTCTGTTGGAGTGTAGAGAGCACTGAAGGCGTTCTCGGTGAATTCCGTGAAGCCGGTCTAGTTAGCTTTTTTGAAGTTAACGAAGGTCCGGTGGTCCGCGGAAACAAAGTCGGGAGGTCTGTCAATCGAGATGTGTATGGGTAAGTGGTCCGATGCTAGTGTCAGTATAGGTCGCCAGACTATACTGTTTATCAGACCAGCACTCGCAATTGTTATGTCGGGCGAGCTTTGGCAATTACCCACAACTCTGGTGGGGGTGTTGTCGTTCATTGTGCATAATGTCGAATCGTCTATCTGTTCCGCCAGCTCCATTCCTCTGCGGTCCTTTGACAGGCTAGAATGCCAAAGATCGTGGTGCGCGTTAAAGTCGCCCAAAACCAAACGGTTTTCGCCTCTAAGTAGCGCACCTACATCAGGGCTGTATCCAACTGGGCAACTCGTAACGGGAGGAATGCATATATTAAATATTTCGAGCTCGGCATCGCCTGACCGGATAGCTATGCCCTGACATTCTAGGGTAGTATCCCTGCGGTCGATGTCGCCGTCGATGAGACGATACTGCACGGTGTTGTGCAAGATGAACGCCAAACCCCCTCCATGGTCTCGCTCGAGATCCTTGCGGATTATGTTGTATCCGGCCCGACTCAGAAGACCCGAGCGGGCGGTCAGCTTAGTTTCCTGGATCGCAGCAATTGACAGATGCTCTCGGCTCATATAGTCGACTATCTCGTCGATCTTCAACTGGAGTCCCTTGCAGTTGAAATGAAGTAGTCGAGTCCGTCTCGGGGGAACGTTCGTGATGCGGGGGGTGAGGGAGTGGTGCGTGGATGACGTGTGTTGCTGCTGTAATACCCGCTGAGGTTGGTTCCGCACGTTGGTGTTGATTGGCGGTGTTGTTGTGTTAACAGGCGTGGGCAGACTCCTACAGCAAGGGCAACGTACGCATCACTCCACTCACGGGTGGTGCGCAGGCCCGAGCACGTCCGAAAGTGACACCAGCCGGAGCAAGTGTTGCATATGACTGAGGTCACATTCTGACGTACTAAGGTCTGAAACACGGAACAGACTGTGCGGGGGACTAGGAGCTGATGGGTAGCTCTCGTACGGGAGGAGGATGCTGAGCTGGTTGTGGGAGGGGAAGGGGGTGTAGGTTGGCGGGAGTCATGATGCGGGGAGCTCCGGGAGACCGTGGAGGTCTTCGGGTTACCCAAAGTGGGTAAGGGTGCTGAAGGCACTGCCGTGGAGGCTGGGGCCGCACTTGGGCGTTGGCAGCATGGGGCCACATAACGTGTGGTCCACTCCCTATGTGGCTTAAGGCCTGAGCAGACCTTAAGATGACTCCAACCAATGCACTGGTTGCACCTAACCGAGGTGGAGGAGTGGTGGAGTCTTTTGGTGCACACGAAGCAGAAGTAATCCATCGGACCAGGGTTGATTTCGACGCCAGCCCTGATGAGAAGGATTTGAAGCAACCCAGCTGCGAGGTGTTGCTCCGATGGCGAACTGAAATTAATTTTACCTGTTGACCTAAACGGGGTGACCTGAAAGGGGTGGCCTGAAAGGGTGACAGCCCTTGGCCGGATAAAATCCGGGTCAACTCCGGTGCGTAGAACCGGCTGCCGTTGGCACGCTTGCTGTAGCAGGGGTCAGCACCATTATTTGAATTAACGAACAACATAGATAAATAAATAGATGGCGCGCATGCAGTCATATGATACATTTTTGAACATAAAAAAGCATGCAGTGCGTGCAGCATATAATGATTTGCATTTTGTAATAAACCACGATTATTTATTTTGCTCGGTATCGGAGCTATAGGTTGAAAACCGATGTTGAACTTTATAACGGTGAACATACCGTCGGGTAGCTAGAAAGTTCAGCTATACTGTGCAACAAACCTCGTTTTTCTATCACGCAGTAGGACAAAAAGTGAAAAAATTCGATTTTCCACTTTTTTGTGTTCATCGAAATATTTTTAAGGCGCCGGATAGACAAAGAGTCCAGCTACACTATGCAACAAGCCGTACTCTTCTAAAGCACCTAGATACCGAACAATAGCACGATCAAACATCGTGTGAGAGGAAAAGCCAATAGGCGCCCATAAATAGATGACCATACATGTATACATGTTTGCTGCACTTTATGCTCGCACATACATAACACTAATCTCAATATGGCTATTTTGGAGATACATACATATGTACATATGTACATATGTATGTATAATCTGACATCTGTGTCTCGTCACTTATGTAGGTGCGTAGATGTATATGCTTTGTCTTAACCTCGAACTTTTAGAGTGATATAGCTACTATCGAGCACTCATACACAATTGGCACGCTTGCTGTAGCAGGTGTCAGCTCCATTATTTGAATTAACGAACATACATAGATAAATAAATAGATGGCGCGCATGCAGTCATATGATACATTTTTGAACATAAAAAAAGCATGCAGTGCATTTTGTAATAAACCCCGATTATTTATTTTGCTCGGTATCGGAGCTATAGGTTGAAAACCGATGTTGAACTTGAATGCTATTTTTGATGGTGTACTTCTTTTTTACTTAAAAAAGCATGTTTAGTATGAAATGAAAATAGTGATATACCGTCGGATAGGTAGAAGGTCAAAAAACATTTTGTAACAAAGCCCGATTATTTATTTTGCTCGCTATCGGAGCTTTAGGTTGAAAACCGATGTTGAACTTTTATGCTATTTTTGATAGTGTACTTCTTTTTTACTTAACAAAAAGCATGTACACGTATAGTATGACATGAAAGTGATGATATGCATAACGTCGGATAGGTAGAGAGTCAAGGTACAATGGGCAACAAGTCCTATCAAGCCCGAAAACGGAGCTATGGGTGGGAAACCGATTGTGTACTTTTTAACACGTTTTTTAACAAAAAGAAAACTTGTACAGTATGAGGGAAAAATAACGGTTAATATACCGTCGGTGTTTAGACCAATGGCCTAAATATAAGGGACCACCCTAATGTGCATGTAACCCTACTTGCATATACACGCACATATGCATAAGTAACAGACGTTCTCTTATACAAAAAAAGAAACGGTCCTTTTTCTGCTTCTTAAAAAACTTTCTTTATTTTTACTTTCACTTATTATAACGATTTCAAGCGATATACATCAGCCACTGCGCCACTCAAGGTAATTGCATATTATTATATATGTATATATATATGTATTGCAAAATTTCTTATTAGCAAATTGTACAAATATTATTAATATTCTTTAATAAAGCCATTGTACTGAAACTAATTCGAACATTTTCTTTTCTTTTAATTGTTTTACGTGTTAGCGCCAATATCGCCCGCATGTAAATATTGGTCCTTCGAGCCGGATTATATTGAAATTGATCACAGCGGATCCAGATTCACTTCACTCATCATAAGCTTTGCTTTTTTTATTAATTCAAGTGAACATTTGGATAACCACCACTATATTGTGCCAACTCCATAACTGCATCACCGCAACATAACTGCATCACCGCAACACAACTGCATCAACGCAACATACTCGTATTGCCAAACACACACCAACGTGCCACACGATCAGCTTATCCACAATATTTTTTGTCAACAACCAATAATTGCAAGGTACGTGGTTTTTTATTTCAATGCACTTAAAAAAAAAAAGTTGTAAAAAAAATTCGCGTTTTTAAATAAAACTGAGAAAATAATAAGAAGTGAAAAAATATTTGTGCACCATCATCGATTACGCGTTTATCTCCGAAAGCAAAAAAGAAAAGGGGAACACATCAGTATAAATCGCGAGTAATTTTTTTTTTTTCGATAAAATTGTTATAGCGAAATAATTTATAATTTACTTTACTTTACTTTAATAATTTATATAAACGGAAAAGATATTTTAAACCGCGAGAAACAACCATTTCGTGTTATCACATATTGTTGTTGTTCTTCAATATAGCGGAGTATATTTTTTGATACCATATATATAATTAACAATTATCGCTGCAATAATTCACTTTTTATTTGATTCGCGCTACTACATAAACACGGGTGCACAAATATTTCACAGACACAAAATATTTTATTTTAACACAAAGTTGGGTGGCTGGTGATTAATAAATATACACCAACATCGATTTTACATATTTCACTGCGTTTTTATTATCACAAATATATACACCCACTTAACGTTGGGTCAATTTTGCATTTTTTTTGTGGCTGGTGATTAATAAATATACACCAATATCGGTGTCACATATTTCACTGCGTTTCTTATTATTACAAAATATACACCCAGTTGGGTCAGTTTGCATATCTTTCGTGGCTGGTGATCAGCAAAAATATAAACATTCACGCATAAGACGAGTCTTGAACTTTTTTTTTTTTGACACTGCGTTTTATATTGAAAACATATATACCACCCACTCCGCATTGGGTGTTAGCATCTTTTCTTGGTTTTCTTCTTGGCTAGCTATAAAATTAGACAAAATTACAAAAAATACAATCAAATTTTTAAATCATTAATATTATAGTCAAGGAAGTACTCGTGGTATCTCTGTTTCTGGTCCAAACTCCTTTTTTCCTCAACAATGGAATCCTTCATTAGATTGGCCGATGCCATTACTGAGTTTGAAGCTGATTTTCAAGAGACTCCATCCGGAGATCAGAATAAGCACACCTTAGCTATACTTCAAGATGAGACAGTAGTTGGCTTGTAAACGAACAAACAACTATAGAGGAAAAAAGAGTGCATGCTCACACAACATCAACAGTAAACGACTCCCAAGATATACTGAATAGATTTTCTAATTTCTCGCGAGCTTTGAGAGTTATCTCCTATATAAGGAGATTTTATCAAAGAATACATCCGAAAACAAAATCTTCTTTTAAGATAGAGTCTAACTTAATTTCGCCCGACGAAATCAAGCTGACGACTCAATGTCTAATAAATATTTGTCGAAAACGGTATTACCGCGAAAAATACGAAAGATTGAAATCCGGAAAATCAATTGGGGGAAAAAGTGAAATCTTGCCTCTTAACCCATTCATTGATAGAAATGGCATTATGAGAGCTGGTGGACGTCTCAGCGCATTTTCGGACCTATCTCACAATGAACGCCATCTTATTCTTCTTCCTTATAGCGCCAGGTTGTCCCGTCTTTATGTCCAGTTTGTCCACCAAGTGTCCATCCATGGGAAAAATCAGCTGATGCTGCGGCTCATCTGATCCCAGTTCTGGATACCGAGGGTCAAAAATATGATCCGATCCGTCATTCACAACTGCAAGGTCTGCACAATTTACAAAAAAAAGGTCGCAAACCCAACTTATGGGAATCCTTCCAGAAGAACGCACTACCTTTTCCAGAGCGTTCACAAATACGGAGTGGATTTTGCTGGACCTTTCGACATTAAATCCTACCGCGGTAGAGGTTGTAGAATTTCCAAAGGTTACCCCTGCCTATTTGTCTGCTTTTCAACAAAAGCTATCCATCTAGAAGCTACCAGTGACCTTAGCGCTGCTTCCTTTTTAGCAGCCTTTGCTAGGTTCATAGCCAGGCGTGGATGTCCAAAAAAAACGTATACTCGGACAATGGAACCAACTTTGTAGGGGCTTCTAGATCTTTGAAGCCCGAATTTAAGGCCTTCATAGCTGATGCACGTTCTAGTGCATTGTCCAAATTCCAACATCAGGTCCTAAATTGGCATTTTATACCCGCTGCAGCTCCTCACATGGGTGGTCTTTGGGAAGCAGGGGCGAAGGGTGAGGAGTTGAGCACTCTTTTATGTCGAGTTGAATCGTGTCTCAATTCTCGACCGTTAAGTCCCTCGTCAAACAATTCTACAGACTTGGAGCCGCTTACTCCAGGTAATTTTCTAGTTGGTAGTGTTCTCCTTGCACCACCAGAAATCAATATTGACGAAAACCGCGTATCAATCGTCAACAGATGGGAAAAACTCAAAGCCCTACACCAAACTTTCTGCAATAGATGGAAGTCCGAATATCTTAGCGAATTGCAGAAGCGCAACAAATGGAGGCATCCTCAATCCAACCTCAAAATGGGGGATCTAGTTATCATCAAGGAAGACAACCTTCCACCCAACCAATGGAAAAATCACTTCGATTCAAAAAAAAAAAAAGGTTCCTTTGGAACGGAAGATTATTGACATTAATGTATTGATGTTGACGATTATTTGAACTTGAGCTCGTATAAAAACAATGGAAACTGTTTGGAAAAATCACTTCGATTTAAAAAAAAAAACTTCATCCTTCAACTTTGTAACCGCTGAAGCGATTTTCGGCCGAGCTCCTCCTCCAATTTGTGGTTTTGCGTCTTTAATGTTTTTCCAACAAATGGAGGGACCTACAGTTTATACTAAGCCGCCTCCGAACGGCTGACGGTTTTTTTACGAGGAGCTTTATTTCATGTCCGAAATACACTCGGAGGGATGGACATTCCCTGCTGAGGGGCGACCGCAATTAGAAAATTTAATTTAATTTTTTAATTAAATTAATTTTCCATAACTTTTAGATGTTGGTGGCACCGGGATATGAACCCGAGTCTTCCGAATGGCAGGACGCAATGCTAACCACTCGGCTACCGCCCCTTGTTAGATCACTTAATTAAATGAAAAAAAAAAAAAAATATCATTAAAGGATCGACAGTAAGACAAGTTGCTAAAGCAACTAGTACTTATGAGACCAGAATGCATTCGCTACCAGGTCCGACAACGTCGCCGTTAATTTCATAAATATTATCATTTCAGACAGTTTTGTGTATTCGAATTTCAAAAAAAATGTTAAATCTGCTTGAAGCACTGGTGATAAAGACCGATCCGCCCTTATGAATACATATGTACATCTAGGCAAAGAAACCATGAGCGATATTTCATGGGTTGATAAAAGTTCAAAAAAAATGATTCATACCATGAAAAATGTTTTAAATTGGTGGCTACAGCGTATTTAGGAAATATCAGCGATATCTGCATTGGCCTGAAAGATAATGATGGTGTAGTGCGTTCTCCAGTTCAAGATCGATATTGGAAGCCGCACATATGTGCACGGTTTCTATACAACGTCATAAAGCTGGTAGAAGAGACAATGGAGCATGCTAACTGTCCATATACGAATTTATGTATGACTCATTCCAAAGATGTATTAAATTCAAGATTCATTTGGGCAAAACGGAGCACTCTTTCCTAAACGAAGAATATATAAAGCATTGCAAGAAGCAAACATCTTCCGATAAAAATGCGTTTATTATATCAAAAACGTAACAAAGAACTAAAAATACTTGCATTTACTATTAAATAAATTTCAATTCAACATACACAATAAATATATAAATAATTATTATTAAATTTCACTCATATCGTGTAGCACGTAGCACTCTAATATTTTTCAGTATATGTATGTATACATATACAACATAAATTGAGTTCACCATGCAATTCAATCACACTTACTTGTTGAAACTCCAGCCGCTGGACTTTTGAGTATGCCGCTAATTGATGGTCGTTGGTAAAAAGACCAGTTGATGGTTCGCGTTCCTTAGCTGCTTGACAAGTTGAAGGAAGGTGTAATGTGCGTCTTAACTTATTTCAGCGAATTGATCCAGCTCCTTCTCCTTTTGGAAATCGTATCCGTTGAAAGTTTTTTTCTGCGTTTCAATATTAGTCTGAGGAAATGAATTTGGTCAGCTACTTTGTGGTTATGAACATTTTCCTCGAGGTTATAAGATGTTGATATAGTTGTCATTGTAGTTTCAATGGAAGCATGTTTTTTTAATTTTTCGATGAATTATGCCAGTCGCGGGCGTTGACGCTATTAAATGCTGGAATGCTAGAACTGCACCTAAAATAGAAGAAAAATTAAAATCTAAAAAATTTTTAAAGAAGTTGCTTACCGAATAGATGAATGATCCTTGTGGCTGCAAGAAAATGGCGCAGGAAATTTTCTGCTGCGCCGCTGCTTCAAATATGACAGAAGAATATCATTCACAATAAGTCTCCAAAACAAATTCTCATTTCAGTGATGTTGCCAGCCCAACGTTTTTTAAGTTTTTTTTATTTTTTACTCATGATTTTATTTGCACAATTTTTAGAATGTTCTTAGAAATAAACATACTATGCTCTTAATATTGCAGTACATTGCCATATATTTATATATGTATTATATATTTTACAAACAAATGTAAAATAATTACTCACATCCAAATAACACATAAAATAATTTTTGAGCAACCTTATTGCACTTGTTTATTAAAAACTACAGAGTGCTGTGTTTTGTATCCTTAGAGCATACAACGAATTTAAAAAAAAAAAAAAAAACGATTTTCTTATATACTTTATTTTTATATATATATATATTAACAAAATTCACCAACATAAAACCAACCAAAACTCTCCTGTAACCAACAGGTCACAGTGCATTAATCTAAGTGAATGTACGGGGGGGTTGCTCGCTGCTCATACATTACCTATCCATTTTGAGCACGCATTCCCAGAAAGCTCATTTTTAATTTTTTATTTTTTTTGTTCTACACAATGTTAAAATTGATGTAAACAAGCTCAGTACGTAATTTGAGCCGCAAGCTAAGTTTAACTCATTCAACTTACTTGCCAATAAAAATACTTTCAAAGATTATTCCCCAAAATTGTACAGTGCACATTGAAAAGGTTCTCGCAGTGTATTTTATGCTGTTGTAACCGTGCCATTTATCGATCACGGCAGATTGCCTGACGCCGATAACGCATGCAGTCCAGCGATTATAGGTAATTATGGCAGATTCACACGCCACGATTGGTATGTGCGTTAGGCACACAACTTTTATTCAACTAAGCAATGCAACGTAGTACACAAAATAAATCCAATGCCTCAAACAAACCATAAATAGGTCACTGGCCACCCAGCAAAACCCCTAAATAAATAAAAAAAAAATAAGAAATCCGCTTTCAGAATGCAGCGTTTCACAGCAACACGCCAAAAATTGGAGCAACGCGAGGAGAAATTCTCGACGCCCTGTCGTTTGTGCGATAAAAGCCATGCGGTGCGACTATGCCCGGTATACAGGGAAAAAACGGCAGAAGAACGTTTGCGCGCCGTTTTGATCCACAAGTACTGCGCTAACTGTCTTAGCCCCTTCCACAAGGTAGACATATGTACCAGCAAGTACCGGTGTCAACGGTGCAATGAAAAGAACCATACTACCCTGCTCATGGAAGAGGAGGTTTCAAACCCGAAGGTCATAGTTGTCGATGAAGAAGACAGTGAAGATAGTGCTCTCTCAATCGACGTCACCGAACAGTACAAAAATCCAGCACAAAGCGGCGGTAGTACCGAGCTACGTCGATTTCGCCCACTACTACGCCATGAGCAGGCGTGTCTCACGGACGAAGGCGCTGAAACTAGTCCTTTCCGCCCTCTAATGTTTACGCATCGCCACGGACGACAAGATGGAGTGGAAACTCGTCCTTTCCGCCCATCTGTATCTACGCATCGTTGCTGCCGACAGGATGGAGCGGAAACCCGTACTTTTCGCCCATCGCAGCGCAAATCACGGGATCGGCAACAGCGCGGAGCGGAAACACGTCCTTTACGCCCGTCCCACCGCCATTTTAATAAAACGAAGCCATACAGCCGGCAAAAAACGTCCCCCCTTACGCTTCATGCCGTCAGAAGGCTTCCGGTCAGGCCGTATATCTCGAGGCGCTGCACCTCCACCCATCATGCGTTCCTTCGTCGCCATAGCCCCGACGGCTATAGTGCCAATAGAAGCAAGCGGCCGTCTTCATTTAGTTCGCGCCCTCATCGACCCTTGCGCGCCATCGAGTACAATTTATATTGATCTGGCTAGGGAGCTACAGTTGGAGCGACACCAAACTGGGTGCTCTGTTATACTACGTGGCAAATATGGGGTGACTCAACGAATTACCACCCACGCCAGAGTAGTCAAACGCTACTGCCGCTTGAGCCTAGCCGTCAATATCGATTCGGCTGTGGCAATCCAATTTCAGTTCATGAGGTTAGCGGATAATAACTTTTATCGGAAAACGCCGACCAGGCTAACTCTCGGCGCCGACGTCTACGCCCAAGTAATGGTCGGGACTACGCCGCCGTCGACCGTAGGCGGCTTGATGGCTCAACCATCCATTTTCGGGGGCCGCCCAAACGTAATAATAACAAACAAAAAAAAAAAACATATCAAAACATATTATTAAACAACATATAATCAAAAATAAAATAGTGCCTTGAATTTTTAAACCACGGTACTTTATTTCATTAAAATTCTTTTCTTTCCAATAGCAGACAAGGAGCGAAACGGAATTTACTACATAGTCCATAAACATCCTGGTTGGAGCAATGGTTGGTGGAATCGCAATAAGTCTGTTGCTTACTGCAAGGGGGCCGGCATGTTTAGACCAATGGCCTGAATATAAGGGACCACCCTAATGTGCATGTAACCCTACTTGCATATACACGCACATATGCATAAGTAACAGACGTTCTCTTATACAAAAAAAGAAACGGTCCTTTTTCTGCTTCTTAAAAAACTTTCTTTATTTTTACTTTCACTTATTATAACGATTTCAAGCGATAAACATCAGCCACTGCGCCACTCAAGTTAATTGCATATTATTATATATGTATATATATATGTATCGCAAAATTTCTTATTAGCAAGTTGTAAAAATATTATTAATATTTTTTAATAAAGCCTTTGTACTGAAACTAATTCGAACAATTTCTTTTCTTTTAATTGTTTTACGTGTGATCGCCAATATCGCCCGCACGTTAATAGTCGGGTAGCTAAAAAGTCCAGCTATACTGTGCGACAAAACATACATAACACTAATCTCAATATGGCTATTTTGGAGATACATACATACATAAGTATGTTAGGCTGAAATATGTGTCTCGTCACTCAAATAGGTGTGTAGGTATATATGCTTTGTCTTAACCTCGAACTTTTAGAGTGATATAGCTACTATCGAACACTCATACACAATTGGCACGCTTGCTGTAGCAGGTGTCAGCACCATTATTTGAATTAACGAACATACATAGATAAATAAATAGATGGCGCGCATGCAGTCATATGATACATTTTTGAATAAACTACGATTATTTATTTTGCTCGGTATCGGAGCTATAGGTTGAGAGCCGATGTTGAACTTTTATGCTATTTTTGATGGTGTACTTCTTTTTTACTTAAAAAAAGCATGTATAGTATGAAATGAAAGTAGTGATACACCGTCGGATAGGTAGAAGGTCAAACAACATTTTGTAACAAAGCCCGATTATTTAATTTGCTCGCTATCGGAGCTTTAGGTTGAAAACTGATGTTGAACTATTATGCTATTTTTGATGGTGTACTTCTTTTTTACTTAACAAAAAGCATGTACACGCATAGTATGAAATGAAAGTAATGATATGCATAACGTCGGATAGGTAGAGAGTCAAGGTACAATGTGCAACAAGTCCTATCAAGAACAAAAACGGAGCTATAGGTGGGAAACCGATTGTGTACTTTTTAACACGTTTTGTAACAAAAAAAAAAAACTTGTACAGTATGAGGGAAAATAACGGTTTATATACCGTCGGGTAGCTAAAAAGTCCAGCTATACTCTGCGAAAAAACCCGGTTTACTATCACGTCCGGGAACGGAGCAGTAGGGCAAAAACTAAAAAAAATCGAAATGTTCATCGAAATATTTTTAAGTGTATATACCATATACGCGGACAAGCATGTTATGCATACCGCTGGATATGTAAAGAATCCAGCTACACTAAGCAACAAACCGTACTCTTTTAAAACACCTAGTTACCGAGCAATAGGACGAGCAAACATCGTGTGGGAGGAAAAGTTAATAAGCGCCCATAAATAGATGACCATACATGTAGATATGTTTGCTGCACTTTATGCTCCCACCATACATAGCACTAATCTTAATATGGCTATTTTGGAGATACATACATACATAAGTATGTTAGTCTGAAATCTGTGTCTCGTCACTTATGTAGGTGAGTAGATATATATTCTCTGCCTTAACCTCGAACTTTTAGGTAGTGATATAGCTACTATCGAACACTCGTACACAATTGGCAGGCTTGCTGTAGCAGGTGTCAGCACCATTATTTTAATTAACGAACATACATAGGTAAATAAATAGATGGCGCGCATGCAGTCATATGATGCATTTTTGAACATAAAAAAAAGCATGCAGTGCGTGCAGCATATAATGATTTGCATACCGTCGGATAGGTAGACGGTCGAACTACATTTTGTAACAAACCCCGATTATTTATTTTGCTCGGTATCGGAGCTGTAGGTTGAAACCCGATGTTGAACTTTTATGCTGTTTTTGATGGTGCACTTTTTTTACTTTAAAAAAAGCATGTATAGTATGAAATGTGAATAAAGATATGCATACCGCCGGATAAGTAGAGAGTCAAGGTGCAATGTGCGCCAAGTCCGGGAACGGAGCTATGGGTGGGAAACCGATTGCGTACTTTTTAACACGTTTTTTAACAAAAAAAACTTGTACAGCAAGAGGGAGTAATAACGGTTAATATACCGTGGGGTAGCTAAAAAGTCCAGCTATACTCTGCAACAAACCCAGCTTTTCTATCACGTCCGGGAACGGATCAGTAGGACAAAAACTGAAAAACTTCGATTTTCCACTTTTTTGTGTTCATCGAAATATTTTTAAGTGTATATAACATATACGCAGACAAGCATGTTATGCATACTGCCGGATAGACAAAGAGTCCAGCTACACTATGCAGCAAACCGTACTCTTCTAAAACACCTGGTTACCGAGCAATAGGACGAACAAACATCGTGTGGGAGGAAAAGTTAAAGCGCCCATAAATAGATGACCATACATGTAGATATGTTTGCTGCACTTTATGCTCGCACATACATAACACTAATCTCAATATGGCCATTATGAAGATACATTCATACATTTGTATATATAGTCTCACATCTGTGACTCGTCACTTACACGTATGTAGGTGTGCAGATGTATAGCTCTGTCTTAACTTCCAACTTACAGCTAGTAACAGCAACTTTTGGCTAGTGATATAGCTACTATTGAACACTCATACACAATTGGCACGCTTGCTGCAGTACCATTATTTGAATTAACGAACATACATACATATATGGCGCGCATGTAGTCATATGATGCACTTTTTGTACTTACCGATTATTTATTTTGCTCGCTATCGGAGCTCTAGGTCGAAAACCGATGTTGTACTTTTGCTATTTTTGATGGTGTACTTTTTTTTCGCTTAAAAAAAGCATGTGTAGTATGAAATGAAAGTAATGATATAAATAACGTCGGATAGGTAGAGAGTCAAGATACAATGTGAAACAAGTCCTATCTAGCCCGAAAACGGAGCTATGGGTGGGAAACCGATTGTGAACTTTTTAAAACTTTTTTTAACAAAAAAACAAAAACTTGTAGAGTATGAGGGAAAAATAACGGTTAATATACCGGCGGGTAGGTAAAAAGGCCAGCCATATTGGGCAACAAACCCCGCTTCTCTATCACGTCCGGGAACGGAGCAGTAGGGCAAAAACTGGAAAAAAATTATTTTCCACTTTTTTGTGTTCATCGAAATATTTTTAAGTGTATATACCATATACGCAAAGAGTCCAGCTACACTATGCAACAAACTGTACTCTTCTAAAACACCTGGTTACTGAGCAATAGGACGAACAAACATCGTGTGGGAGGAAAAGTTGATAGGCGCTCATAAATAGATGACCATACATGTAGCTATAATTGCTGAACTTTATGCTCGCACATACATAACACTAATCTCAATATGGCTATTTGAAGATAAATACAGACATTTATCTACATACATATGTATGTATAGGCTGCAATCTATGTCTCGTTACATATGTAGGTGTGTAGATGATCTTTTTTGAACATAAAAAAGCATGTCCAGTGCGTGCAGCATATAATGATTTGCATACCGTCGGATAGGTAGAAAGTCAAACTACATTTTGTAACAAACCCCGATTATTTATTTTGCTCGGTATCGGAGCTATAGGTTGAAAATCGATGTTGAGCTTTTATGCTATTTTTGATGGTGTATTTCTTTTTTACTTAACAAAAGCATGTATAGTATGAAATGAAAGTAATGATATGCATAACGTCGGATAGGTAGAGAATCAACGTACAATGTGCAATAAGTCCTATCAAGAACAAAAACGGAGCTATAGGTGGGAAACCGATTGTGTACTTTTTAATACGTTTTGTAACAAAAAAAAAACTTGTACAGTATGAGGGAAAATAACGGTTAATATACCGTCGGGTAGTTTGAAGTCCAGCTATACTGTGCGACCACCCCCCTTTCTATCACGTCCGGGAACGGAGCAGTAGGGCAAAAACTGGAAAAAATTGATTTTCCACTTTTTTGTGTTCATCGAAATATTTTTAAGTGTATATTCCATATACGCGGACAAGCATGTTATGAAAACCGCCAGATATGTAAAGAGTCCAGCTACACTATGCAATAAACTGCACTCTTCTAAAACACCTAGTTACCGAGCAATAGGACGAACAAACATCGTGTGGGAGGAAAAGTTAATAAGCGCCCATAAATAGATGACCATACATGTAGATATGTTTGCTGCACTTTATGCTCGCATATACATAACACTAATCTCAATATGGCTATTTTGGAGATACTTACATACATAAGTATGTTAGTCTGAAATCTGTGTCTCGTCACTTATGTAGGTGTGTAGATATATATGCTTTGTCTTAACTTCGAACTTTTAGCTAGTGATATAGCTACTATCGAACACTCATACACAATTGGCAGCCTTCCTGTAGCAGGTGTCAGCACCATTATTTGAATTAACGAACATACATAGGTAAATAAATAGATGGCGCGCATGCAGTCATATGATGCATTTTTGAACATAAAAAAAAGCAGGCAGTGCGTGCAGCATATAATGATTTACATACCGTCGGATAGGTAGAAGGTCGAACTACATTTTGTAACAAACCCCGATAATTTACTCGGCTCGGTATCTGAGCGATAGGTTGAAAACCGATGTTGAACTTTTATGCTATTTTTGATGGTGTACTTCTTTTTTACTTTAAAAAAAGCATGTAGAGCATGAAAATAAAGTAAGGATGGGGGGAAACCGATTGTGCACTTTTTAACACTTTTTTAACAAAAAAAAAAAAAAAAAACAAAAAAAATTGTCAATATAAGGCAAAAATAACGGTTAATATACCGGGCGGGTAAGTAAAAAGGCCAGTTATACTGTGCAACAAACCCCGCTTTTCTATCAAGTCCGAGAACGGAGCAGTAGGACAAAAACTGAAATAATTCGATTTTCCACTTTTTTGTGTTCATCGAAATATTTTTAAGTGTATATACCATATACGCGGACAAGCATGTTATGCATACCGCCGGATATGTAAAGAATCCAGCTACACTATGCAACAAACTGCACTCTTCTAAAACACCTAGTTACCGAGCAATATGACGAACAAACATCGTGTGGGAGGGAAAGTTAATAAGCGCTCATAAACAGATGACCATACATGTAGATATGTTTGCTGCACTTTATGCTCGCACATACATAACAGTAATCTCAATATGGCTGTTTTGAAGATACATACGTACATTTATCTACATACATATGTATGTATAGTCTGCAATCTGTGTCTCGTTACATATGTAGTTGTGTAGATGATCTTTTTTGAACATAAAAAAGCATGTCCAGTGCGTGCAGCATATAATGATTTGCATACCGTCGGATAGGTAGAAAGTCAAACTACATTTTGTTACAAGCCCCGATAATTTACTTTGCTTGATCTCGGAGCAATTGGTTGAAAACCGATGTTGAACTTTTATGCTATTTTTGATGGTGTACTTCTTTTTTACTTTAAAAAAAGCATGTATAGCATGAAAAGAAAGTAAGGATGCATACCGTCGGATAGGTAGAGATTTAAGGTACAATGTGCAACAGGTCCCCATTTGCTATCAAGCCCAGGAACGGACCTATGGGGGAAAAACCGATTGTGCACTTTTTAACCCTTTTTTTAACAAAAAAAAAAACTTGTACAGTATGAGGGAAAAAACTGAAAAATTCGATTTTCCACTTTTTTGTGTTCATCGAAATATTTTTAAGTGTATATACCATATACGCGGACAAGCATGTTATGCATACCGCCAGATATGTAAAGGATCCAGCTACACTGTCACCTCCACTTTTCAAATTTAACAATGTGTATGTGCGCATGTACATACGTACATACATATGTATACCTACAGTGGCTGTTGGTCAAGCGCCTACCAACAACCACCCACGTCAACAAAACAAACTACCGCACAAAAAGGAGATAACAAAAACTAACAAAGCGACCGGCCAGCTTAGTGAAGAGGGCGTGGGTCGCTAGCTACGTACAATAACAAAACTATGGGCAAAAACAAACGAAGTGAAATGATCAACGCTATTACCAGAAGCAGATCACACGACGACAGTAATTGAACAACAAGATCGACTATATGTACCATATATGCACGTACATAAAACAAACAAAATATGTTCTTGGGGTGCACCCGAGGTGTGGTCCAACCAAACTGGTTACGAACCTACTCGCACTACTCCCGTGCTGCCGGGGGTAACTTTAACCTGCCTGTATGACTGCGCTCTGGGTGCGGGATGCTAAAAGGATGGGTATGGGATAGACGAAGGAACGACACTGTCGGCACGACAAAAACACGTACGACAACAATAAATAGACAGAATGATACTTAAGTTTCTCAGTCGGGTGTGGGTACCCAACTTCGGTGCTCCTCCGGTGATGCCGCCAAACTTCGGTTCCGCCACTGGAAACCACTAAAAAACTATAAATAAACACTATGGGCTTCGACTGCCCTTACTTGGCTTCAACTGCCAAAAAATATTTGCCTCGACTGGCACTATTAAAAAATAAGCTTAAATAAAATCTTATTTTATCTTTTTTTTTTCACAAAAATATATATCGCACGGCCGCGCAAAAAGATGTGCTCACACTTTCGAAGACTACAAGAACCTGATCAGGCACGCACTTACGAGCCAGGCCGCAAGCTACGCGTCGGCCGTCAGAACTCTTAGGCGAGTGTGTATTGGTGTCCAATCATTTGGCGCCGCCCCCATTACCCAAAGGGACAGAGTTGTATAGCGCACGCCACCATGGCACACCAAGTACACTGGGATAATTTTCCCCTCGCCGTATAAAAAGAATGGCAACACCCCTTTTTACGGAATACTCGCGCAAAGCATTCCGTTTCCCTAATATTTGTTAGTGGAGGAACCGTTTTGTCGAACACCTCCTTTTGGAGACTTATACCACTGGGTAGGCACACACCGAGTACAACCGTGCCAACAATTCATGACTTTGAATGATACAATTAATTGCCGACAGATGCCACTGCCAACGTTTGGAGTGAAAGGAATATTAGGCAAAACACAGGAAATGACCAAACAAACACAAAAGAAGTTTTTGTTGCGGCCAGTACGCGACAACACTATGCAACAAACCGTAATCTTCTAAAACACCTAGTTACCGAGCAATACGACGAACAAACATCGTGTGGGAGGAAAAGTTAAGAAGCGCCCATAAATGCTCCATGCTCCCACATACATAACACTTATCTCAATATGGCTATTTTGAAGATACATACATACATATGTATGTATGGTGTCTCGTCACTTATTTAGGTGTACATTAGGTGTTAGGTACATATATATGCTTTGTCTTAACCTCGAAATTTTAGCTAGTGATATAGCTACCATCGAACACTTATACACAATTGGCACGCTTGCGTAGCCGGTGTCAGCACCATTATTTGAATTAACGAACATACATACATAGGTAAATAAATAGATGACGCGCATGCAGTCATATGATGAATTTTTTTGTACTTACTGAAGTTGAACATTTTTGAACTTAAAAAAGGCATGTGCAGTGCGTGCAGCATATAATGATTTGCATACCGTCAGATAGGCAGAAGGTCGAACTACATTTTGTAACGAACCCCGATTATTTATTTTGCTCGGTATCGGAGCTATAGGTTGAAAACCGATGTTAAACTTTGATGCTATTTTTGATGGCGTACTTCTTTTTGACTTTAAAAAAAAGCATGTATAGTATGAAATGAAATAATAATAAAAATGAATGAATAGGTAGAGACTTAAGGTAAAATGTGCAACAAGTCCGCATTTTCTATCAAGCCAGGGAACGGAGCTATGGGGGGAAGCCGATTGTGCACTTTTTAACACTTTTTAACAAAAAAAAAAACTTGTACAGTATGAGGGAAAAATAACGGTTAATATACCTGGCGGGTAAGTAAAAAGGCCAGTTATACTGTGCAAAAAACCCCGTTTTTCTATCACGTCCGTGAACGGAGCAGTAGGGCAAAAACTGAAAAAATTCGATTTTCCACTTTTTTTGTTCATCGAAATATACCATATACGCGGACAAGCATGTTATGCATACCGCCGGATAGGTAAAGAGTCCAGCTAGACTATGCAATAAACCGTACTCTTCTGAAACACCTGGTTACTGAGAAATAGGACAAACAAACATCGTGTGGGAGGAAAAGCTAATAGGCGCTCATAAATAGATGACCATACATGTAGATATAATTGCTGCACTTTATGCTCGCACATACATAACACTAATCTCAATATGGCTATTTGAAGATACAAACATACATTTATCTATTGTACATACATGTGTATGTACCTATAGTCAACAATCTGTGTCTCGTTACATATGTAGGTGTGTAGATGATCTTTTTGTGCACAAACAAAGGATGTCCAGTGCTCAGCACATAATGATTTGCATATTGTCGGATAGGTAGAAGATCAAAGTACATTTTGCTCATTTTTTTTTTTTTTTTTTTTTATTTTGCACGTTATGCATACCGCCGGATAGGTAAAGCGTCAAGCTACACTGCGCATCAAACCGTACTCTTCTGAAACACCTGGTTACCGAGCAATAGGACGAACAAACATCGTGTGAGAGGAAAAGTTAATAGGCGCCATACATACATGGAAATATGTTTGCTGCACTTTATGCTCGCACATACATAACACTTATCTCAATATGGCTATTTTGGAGATTCATACATACATATGTATGTATAATCTGAAATCTGTGTCAGATGTGTAGATGTATATGCTCTGTCTCAACTTCCACTTTTTAGCTAGTGACAGCAACTTTTGGCTAGTGATGTAGCTACTATTGAACGCTCATACACAATTGGCACGCTTGCAGTAGCAGATGTCAGCACCATTATGTGAATTAACGAACATTCATAGGTAAATAATAAATGGCGCACATGCAGTCATATGATGCATTTTTTTGTACTTACCGATGTTGAACATTTTTGAACTTAGAAAAGGCATGTGCAGTGCGTGCAGCATATAATGATTTGCATACCGTCAGATAGGCAGAAGGTCAAACTACATTTTGTAACAAACCCCGATTATTTATTTTGCTCGGTATCGGAGCTATAGGTTGAAAACCAATGTTAAACTTTGATGGTATTTTTGATGGTGTACTTCTTTTTTACTTTGAAAAAAAGCATGTATATTATGAAATGAAAGTAAGGATGCATACCGTCGGATAGGTAGAGATTCAAGGTACAATGTGCAACAAGTCCTATCAAGCCCGGGAACGGAGCTATGGGGGGAAACCGATTGTGCACTTTTAACACTTTTATTAACAAAAAAAAAACTTGGACAGTATGAGGGAAAAATAACGGTTAATATACCGGTGGGTAGGTAAAAAGGCCAGCTATACTGTGCAATTTTCTATTAAGTCCGGGAACGGAGCAGTAGGGCAAAAACTGAAAAAGTTCGATTTTCCACTTTTTTGTGTTCATCGAAATATTTTTAAGTGTATATTATATATATGGCGGCCGCGGTAGCCGAGTGGTTAGCGTTGCGTACTGCCATTCGGAAGGCTGGGGTTCATATCAAAAAAAAAAGTGTTATGGAAAATTAATTTAAATAAAAAATTAAGTAAAATTTTCTAATTGCGGTCGCTCCTCGGCAGGGAATGTCCACCCCTCCGAGTGTATTTCGGACATGAAACAAAGCTCCTCATAAAAAAACCATCAGCCGTTCGGAGGCGGCTTAGTATAAACTGTAGGTCCCTCCATTTGTTGGGAAAACATCAAGACGCAAAACCACAAATTGGAGGAGGAGCTCGGCCAAAAATCGCTTCAGCGGTTACAAAGCGCCAATTATATATATATATATATATATTCCATATACGCGGAGAAGCATGTTATGCACACCTTCGGATTCCAGCCAAATGACGCAACTAATAGTTTTATTTTGCCGGAAGTTGTTGTAAACGGCCCGGAAAATCAGGTGGCAATTAAAATACCAAGCCTAGAAGTGGTAAGCGCGATACAGAAACTGAATCCAAAGAAATCTCCAGGCCACGACCTTATTACACCAAAAATGCTAATAGAGCTACCAAGAGTTGCACAAGCATTGCTCTCTGAACTCTTTAACGCCAATCTAAAACTAAATTACTTTCCAAACTCATGGAAAAAGTCGCAGATATTAATGATAGCCAAACCAGGCAAAGACCAAACACAGGCGTCTTCTTACAGACCAATAAGCCTACTACCCAGTCTTTCCAAATTATTTGAAAAAATTCTGCTATCAAAAATATCTCCTTTTCTCCACCGTAACAATGTGATACCAGATCACCAATTCGGCTTTCGTGAAAAGCATAGTACTATTGAACAAGTTAACCGAATAACTAATAAAATCAGGAAGACATTCGAGCTCAAGAAGTATTGCTGTGCAATCTTTCTTGACGCAGCACAAGCGTTCGACAAAGTCTGGCATAAAGGTTTACTGTACAAAATACATAAAGCTCTGCCTGTTCAATTTTATATGATACTTAAGTCATATCTGACTAACAGACAATTTACAATTAAACAATCTGAATTTATCAGTGAGGAGTATCCGGTAAAGGCTGGTGTTCCGCAGGGTAGCGTCCTTGGGCCTATTTTATATATTATATACACTGCAGATATCCCATTAAACCGAAAAGTGCAGACATCTACCTTTGCGGATGACACAGCTGTTTTATGCCGTGATAAATGCCCTAAAAGAGCAGCAAAAACGATTAGTGACCATTTACTCCTCTGGCTAGAAAACTGGAGAACCAAAGTTACTGAGCAAAAGTGTAAACACGTTACACTTACTTTAAGACCACATTCATGCCCTGCAATTCGCTTAAATGGTATGAACATTCCCTAAGTAAATGATGTTACATATCTCGGTATACACTTAGATAGACGTCTCACTTGGAAGAGACACATAGAGGCAAAAATACTACACATGAAATTAAAAGCAGCTAGTTTAAATTGGCTTTTAAATAAATACTCCGGTCTAAAACTAGACTACAAAGTCCTTATTTACTACGCAGTGTTAAAACCAATTTGGATGTATGGTATTCAACTGTGGGGTACGACCTGTGCAACTAACATTGATAAAATATAGAGGTTCCAGTCCAAAATTTTAAGAGCACTAACGGGCGCACCATGGTACGTTCGTAACGTAAACATTCACAGAGATCTTGGTATTTTACTGGTTAAGCCTGAAATTGAAAGAAGCAGTACGAAGTACTTCACAAAGCTGAGAAATCATCCAAACCTGCTAGCTAATGCTTTATGCAACCCAACAAGAAATTCCCGCCTGCAGCGAAGAGATGTTTCCGCCTTTTAAGGAGAGCGCCGTAGTTTGAAAAGGGCTCAGAGTTATATAACTCGAGCTATCATGTTTGTAATTTAGTTCTTAAGATTTGTACACCGCGGAACTATCAATGAAGTATTACTTCGCGGGGCTGGTAAGCACTATGGCTCTCACTCGTTACTGCGTTTCAGCATCATACTTTACACCTTAAACGTTTTGGTTTTTGAATTACTTAAATAGCTGGCTTTTACAACGGGCGAAAAGTCCTGGTTTCCGCTCCGTGCTTCATTAATGCGATTAAGAACTTGGTCGGAAAGGCCTAGTTTCCGATCCATGTTCCCATCGTTAATAGTACCTCGAATCGAAGTAGGGCAGGCGGAAAGGCCTTGTTTCCGCTCCACTCTGCTATTACGCTACTAAGCGTGGTCGGAAAGAACGAGTTTCCGATCCAATCTAGCATGACATCTTCTACATTAGTCGGCGTGATATATGATCATCTACCCTAAGTCGCTTCATTATTTCTACGATAACCTCTGCGCATCTCATCCACGTACATTCTTCAAGAATCATTGCCTTCAAGAGGTTTCCTGGCGTCAATGTGCCTCTTATACACTGCTTGAGCTGCATGCGCTCATCCTCAAATCGGCTGCAGTATAAGAGAATATGCTCTGCGTCTTCTGTCTCTCCACTGCAATGCAAACAATAGGGAGTGTCTGCGTGCGTGTACTTATGCAAATATTGACGAAAGCAGCCATGCCCGGTGAGGAACTGCGTGAGATAATAATCAGTTTCACCGTGCTGTCTTTCGATCCATTTGCTTACACTTGGGATCAGCTTCTTCGTCCATCTTCCTTTCGGAGACGAATCCCACCTTTGCTGCCACTCATTTATGCATTGTTGCATGATTTCTTTTCGCTTAGTAGGGTTGCGCCTAACTTCCGAAGCGGCTCTGGCTGCTATATCTACTGGACATCTTCCAGCCAGCAGGTTTGCGGCTTCGTCTGACACTGTTACGAACGCACTACATACCCTTAGCGATGTCAATCTATGTACCGCAGCTGGTGTTCTCAGATACGCCTGCACCAGAGTGGCATTTGCCCAGATTGGTGCTGCATACATTAGAATAGACGAGCTGACGCTCGCAAGCAATTTTCTTCTTTGTTGCCTTGGCTCTCCTATATTGGGCATAAGTCTTGCGATAGCCGCACCGACCTTACTTGCTTTTTCGCTGGCGTATTTCAAATGCTCCTTGAAGCTAAGTCGGCGGTCCAGAATGACTCCGAGATATTTAATGGTTGGCCTGGATTCTATTGTGCAACCACCTACTCTCACTTGTATGGCCTCTACCTTTTTCCGGCTGGTCATTAGCAAAGCCTCTGTTTTGTGGTCTGCTAACTCCAGTCTTGCTGTTAGGAGCCATGCTTTCACGGACGCTATGGTTTCGTTGCACATTCTTGATGCATCAGCCAATTGTTTTGCTACCACTACAATAGCTATGTCATCAGCATACCCTACGATGGGTACGCCCTCCGGTTTTTTTTATTTTAAAAATGCCATCGTACATTATATTCCACATAAGCGGTCCAAGGACCGATCCTTGTGGTACGCCTGCTGTTATTTTATATTTCCTCGGGCCCTCGTTTGTATCATACAGTAGCATTCTTTCACTAAAATAATTCATGATTACACGTATTAAATATCCCGGAACATTCATATTTTTTGTGGCCGTTATGATTTGTTGCCAATTGGCGGAGTTAAATGCGTTTTTAACATCTAACGTGATAATGGCGCAGTATTGCTTTGTCCCTTCAAACCATCTTTTGCCTTCAAGGGCTTTGCGAGCTATGTCGCAAACAGCAGCTACAGAGTCAATTGTAGAGCGCTTTTTTCTAAACCCGTACTGCCAAGTGGAAAGTCCCTGGTCTCCTTCCGTAGTTTCTTGGATCCGTGAACTCAATACTGCCTCCAATAGCTTACCTGCTGTGTCTAACATGCACAGGGGCCTGTAAGATGACGGCTCTTCTGGTGGCTTTTTACCTTTGACCAGGACCAGCCTTTGTCGCTTCCATCTTTTTGGGAAGATGTCATCTTGGACACACTTTGTAAATAACTTGCTGAAGAGTTCTGGCTTTTTCTTAACGACGTATATGAGAACAGCATTTGGGACACCGTCGATGCCTGGGGCCTTCTTTGTCTTAATGTTTGCTACCGCTGCAAGCACTTCGGCGTTGCTAATAGGTGGTATTTCAGCAACATCCACCGCTGTTTCGTTTGGTGCACTATACTCATCGTGTTTCGGGAACAACCCCTCCACGATGTGTTTCATTATTTGAGGACACACTGGTTGTTTAGCGTTGCTTACTTTTAATTTTTTGAGTACAACGTTGTATCCGCTACCCCAGGGATTATCATCGACGTCCCTTATCAGTTCTTGAAAAGTTTCCCGCTTGCTCTTCTTGATATCTTTTTGAAGTTCATCCCGCTTGCTTTTATATAAGATCTGTAAGCGTAAGTATTCGGGGCTACTCCTTGCCCTTTGCCTTTGATATTGTCGCCGCAGCTTAAGACTCTGTGCGCGCAGCTCCTTTATTTCTTGGTTCCACCAATAGACTGGGGCTCTTCCATTTCCCTTTGTTTTCCGTGGCATTGATGCATCACAGATCTTAGTAATGTAATTCATTAACTTATTAGCCCAGTTGTTCGCATTAGCGTTTGTACTTGCGACAAATGAGTCTGGCAGAAGGTCTGTCATGTAGCTAAGCATACTGCTGTCTAACATTTTTGTTTTCCAACCACCTTTTTGTACTTTTTGGACTCTGTTTTTCAACGCAATACTCCGGGGCGGGTGTACCACGATATAGATTGCAAAGTGGTCACTATACGTGAAATCGTCCAATATTTCCCATTTGATGCGATTGAGTAGCGCGGCGCTGTAAAAGGTTAAATCAATGATCGACCCTGCATTTCCTTTTTGAAACGTGTTTTTTCCACCTTGGTTGAGTAGCACAATATCGAGGTTAACGAAGGCTTCAAGTAGCGCTTGTTCCCGCGCATTGGTCTTTGAGCTACCCCATTCCACCGCCCAAGCATTGAAATCTCCCGCAATAATGACCGGCGAATTTCCAGCAGCATCATTTACTAGTCGCCTTAGCATGTTTTTAAAACTTTCCAGTGACTCACTTGGTGGAGCGTAGCAACTGTAGAAATGCACACCCCCAGCTCTTGCATGAATGAATCCTTCATGCTGGCTAGAACAGGTTTGTTCAAATGGGAGATCACCACATGCCCAGACAGCAGCTTTGCCCATTTCATCCTGTAGCCAGCTTCCCTCCCCCGAGGGTGGACGGTACTGTTCACTGATCAGTGCAACATTAATCTTTCGTTCAAAGATGGTTTGCTTTAGGAGGTCTTGAGCCGCCTCACAGTGGTCCAGATTGATTTGTAAGCATCTAATCATTGCTTAAGATTCGTGATCGCCTTTTTATATGCCGGACACCTAAAACTGCCAGTGGGGTGGTCTGTACCATTGTCATTTTTGCATAGCACGCATTTAGGTGTTGCATCGCAAAGCTTGGCAATATGACCCTTTTTTCCACAGCGCAGGCACATCCCACTACGGTCTTCTGTGGATTTGCAGTTTCTTGATATGTGCCCGAATTCCAGACAACGGTAGCATCTGGTTGGGCTGACAACTTCCCTGACCCTACAACTTACCCATTCTATACGGATGCGTCCCGTCTCCACCAAGATTTTCGCATCTCGTATAGGGAGATTTAAGGCTGCAATATATGTGTCACTCCTAGTTTTCCTCAGTGACTTCAGTATTATAGTTTCGTTACTGACGTCCTCGGCCGTTGTAGCCATGTCTATGTCCCGTATCTCTACGGTTAGACTGCTACTCAGCACAGTTACACTTGCGTTAGACTTAAGCAGCTCAGTCGCTAGTTCCTTGAAGTTGCTTGCTAGCTTGCCAGTCTTATCGCGAAGTTGAACTAACAGGTTTCCACTTGCTGTTGTTGTTATTTTATTGACATTGTCGCCAAGCTCTTCATATCCGGCTGTTGCTTCAGTTGCCTCAATATGTCAGCATATGTAGTTTCATCCGTCTTTGAGATAACAATCGCATCAGGTTTGATTGTTTTTCTCGCGGTCTTACTCAGTGCTTTCTTCCTTTGCACCAGTTTCCATTCATTGGCAGGGACTTCGTCTTCCCGTTTCTTATTTATTGGCCGAGTCTCCTGGGAAGGGGCTTCGTCTTCCCTTTTCTTGTTCATTGGCCGAGTCTCCTTGGGGGTCTTCGTGGTGGAAGCAGGTCTTTTTAAAACGGACTTGCCCATATGATCTCTCGTTTGTACCCCGATGTTCACTGTACGAGTGACGTTTTTAACGGTGGCTCCTTTTTCTTGCGGTGTTGTTTGAGATCCTATACTTTTTACCTCTTGCGCCTGAGGGTATAGGGTTTTCTCGTATAGCATTGGTAGCTCTGCTATGATGTCACGCATCGGTTGGTGGATGGATTTTCTCCTGCCATCTTCCAACATTCCAACTAGCTCTTTTATCTTGAGCCCCAATAACTTCCATGTATCTACTTCAGCTTGTGGCCGGTTACACGGAGAGCTTACCCGAGCTCTAGTCGGCGAGCGCGCCATTTTACTTGATCTATCAAATGGGCTAGGCCCGCTTCCGTTATCGCTGCCAACCTCATAACTTGGCTCCGTGATGCTCAGACGCCCAGGAGGGGGCGACCTGGGAACACTCATGGTTTGAGTGTAATTCCTTATGATTTTTTATATATTATTAGTGCTTTATTATTATTATATATTTATTTAATATTGTTATATATTTATTTATTATTATTATTATTATTATATATTTATTTATTATTATTATTATTATATATTTATTTATTATTGTTATATATTTATTTATTATTATTATTATTATAGTTATTATTATTATTATTATTATTATTATTATTATTATTATTATTATTATTATTATTCTTATTATTATTTTTAATATTATTATTATTGTTATTATTATTATTATTACTATTATTATTATTATTAATATTATTATTATTATTATTATTATTATTATTATTATTATTATTATTATTATTATTATTATTATTATTATTATTATTATTATTATTATTATTATTATTATTATTATTATTATTATTATTATTATTATTATTATTATTATTGTTATTATTGTTATTAATTTATTTTTATTTTATTTTATTTATTTTTTTTTTTAATTCTTATTAATATTAATTTGTTATTTTTTATGTTATTATTATTATTATTATTTTTATTATTGTATAATTATTTATATTGATATTATGTACTAGTTTTATTAATATTTATATTTTTATTACTATTATTATTTTACCGACTGGTATTTGCCGAGGACACACCTTATTAATTGTTGGGTTGGGTCTCGGCTAAATTGTCGCACTTTGTTAACAGCTGTTAAACTGTTCCCACTTTGGGTGACAAGATCAGCTGTATTTGTTTGCTTTATTTCAGAAATGGATTAGATAGAAACCTATCTCACTCACATTGCAGTTTAAGGGAGAAAGAATAAAATAAACAGGTAAATATATATACTATAGAAAACAAAATGTATACTTATCAGACTTTTTCAATAAATTCCACTTCAGGTGTTTTTTACCCATACACTTGATACACAAATCGAAGAAGAAGTGTGCACGCTCAGGTAAGGGCCCCTCAGGTACCTTTTGGTTAACTTAAACCTCAGTTTTTTTCTTTTTTTTTCAGGCGGCTTCTATACGTCCACTATCCGTGCCATTTTTGATGGTGTACGTCTTTTTACTTAAAAAAAACTTGTATAGTATAAAATGAAAGTAATTATATGCATACCACCGATAGGTAGAGAGTCAAGGTACAATGTGCAACAAGTCCTATCAAGCCCGAAAACGGAGCTATGGGTGGGAAACCGATTGTGTACTTTTTAACATTTTTTTTAACAAAAAAAAACTTGTACAGTATGAGGGAAAAATAACGGTTAATATACCGGCGGGTAAGTAAAAAGGTCAGTTATACTGTGCAACAAGCCCCGCTTTTCTATCACGTCCGGGAACGGAGCAGTAGGACAAAAACTGAAAAAATTCGATTTTCCACTTTTTTGCGTTCATCGAAATATTTTTAAGTGTATATACCATATACGCGGACAAGAATGTTGTGCATACTGCCGGATAGACAAAGAGTCCAGCTACACTATGCAACAAACCGTACTCTTCTAAAATACTTACTGAGCATTAGGACGAACAAACATCGTGTGGGAGGAAAAGTTAATAAGTGCCGATAAATAGGTGACCATACATGTAGATATGTTTGCTGCACTTTATGCTCGCACATACATAACACTAATCTCAATATGGCTATTTTGCAGAAACATACATACATTTGTATGTATAGTCTCACATCAGTGTCTCGTCACTTATGTAGGTGTGTAGATGTATAGCTCTGTCTTAACTTCCAACTTTTAGCTAGTAACAGCAACTTTTGGCTAGTGATATAGCTCCTATTGAACAATCATACACAATTGGTAGCCTTCCTGTAGCAGGTGTCGGCACCATTATTTGAATTAACGAACATACATAGGTAAATAAATAGATGGCGCGCATGCAGTCATATGATGCATTTTTTGTACTTACCGATGTTGATCATTTTTGAATATAAAAAAAGCATATCCAGTGCGTGCAGCATATAATGATTTGCATACCGTAGGATAGGTAGAAGGTCAAACTACAACTTGTAATAAACTCCGATTATTTATTTTCTCGGTATCGGAGCTATAGGTTGAAAGCCGATGTTGAACTTTCATGCTATGATGCTGTACTTCTTTTTTATTTTAAAAAAAGTATGTATAGTATGAAATGAAAGTAAAGATATGCAAACCGTCGGATAGGTAGAGAGTCAAGGTACAATGTGCAACTAGTCCTATCAAGCGCGGGAACGGAGCTATGGGTGGGAAACCGATTGTGTACTTCCTAATACTTTTTTTTAGCAAAAAAAAAAACTTGTACAGTATGAGGGAAAAACAACGCTGAACATACCGTCGGGTAGCTAAAAAGTCCAGCTATAATGTGCAAGAAACCCCGCTTTTCTATCACGACCGGGAACGGAGCAGTAGGGCAGAAACTGAAATTCGTTTTTCGATTCGATTTTCCAATTTTTTGTGTTCATCTAAATATTTTTAAGTGTATATAACATATACGCGGACAAGCATGTTATGCATACCGCCGGATAGGTAAAGCGACTAACTGCACTATGCAACAAACCGTACTCTTCTAAAACACCCGGTTACCGAGCAATAGGACGAACAAACATCGTGTGGAAGGAAAAGTTAATAAGCGCCCATAAATAGATGACCATACATGTAGATATGTTTGCTGCACTTTATGCTCGCACATACCATACATAACACTAATCTCAATATGGCTATTTGGAAGATACATACATCATTTATCTACATACATATGTACGCGGTGTGTCCCAAAAGTAACCGAACTTTTTGGATATAAAATAGTAAAATACACATTATATTATCTTTGAAAGTTATTATTTATTCAAAATAGGTTCCATTTGACTCAACACAACGTTTGGAACGATCAACCAGCGCTTGTTCTTCAATACCTCGGTTACGGCTGCTTCATTTCTTTCAATTTTTTTTTAATTTTTTAAACTTCAATTTCAATTTTTTTTCAAGTTTGACACAAAGTTTTATATTTGCTCTTTGTTCCATTTTTTTTTTTTGGAACCATTAGCACACTCTTGGTCATATGATGCATTTTTTTGTACTTACCGATGTTGATCATTTTTGAATATAAAAAAAGCATATCCAGTGCGTGCAGCATATAATGGTTTGCACACCATCAGATAGGTAGAAGGTCAAACTACATTTTGTAATAAGCCCCGATTATTTATTTTCTCGGCATCGGAGCTATAGGTTGAAAGCCGATGTTGAACTTTCATGCTATTTTTGATTTTGTACCTCTTTTTTACTTTCAAAAAGTATGTACTGTTCTAAAACACCTGGTTACCGAGCAATAGTAGTAGCTAGCCGCTACAACAACAACAACACGAACAAACATCGTGTGCAAAGAATAGTTAATTAGCGCCCATAAATAGATGACCATATATGTAGATATGTTTGCTGTACTTTATGCACGCACACAGTCATATGTTCCATTTTTTTTGTACTTACTGATGTTGATCAGTTTTGAACATAAAAAAAGCATGTGCGGTGCGTGCAGCATATAATGATTTGCATACTGTCGGATTGGTAGAAGGTCAAACTACATTTTGTAAGAAGCCCCGATTATTTATTTTGTTCACTGTCGGAGCTATAGGTTGAAAACCGATGTTGAACTTTTATGCTATTTTTGATGGTGTACGTCTTTTTACTTAAAAACTTGTATAGTATAAAATGAAAGTAATTATATGCATACCGCCGATAGGTAGAGAGTCAAGGTACAATGTGCAACAAGTCCTATCAAGCCCGAAAACGGAGCTATGGGTGGGAAACCGATTGTGTACTTTTTAACATTTTTTTTAACAAAAAAAAACTTGTACAGTATGATTGAAAAATAACGGTTAATAAACCGGCGGGTAAGTAAAAAGGTCAGTTATACTGTGCAACAAGCCCCGCTTTTCTATCACGTCCGGGAACGGAGCAGTAGGACAAAAACTGAAAAAATTCGATTTTCCACTTTTTTGCGTTCATCGAAATATTTTTAAGTGTACTTACCATATACGCGGACAAGAATGTTGTGCATACTGCCGGATAGACAAAGAGTCCAGCTACACTATGCAACAAACCGTACTCTTCTAAAATACTTACTGAGCATTAGGACGAACAAACATCGTGTGGGAGGAAAAGTTAATAAGCGCCCATTAATAGGTGACCATACATGTAGATATGTTTGCTACGTACATATGTATGTATAGTCTGACATCTGTGTCTCGTCACTTATGTAGGTGTGTATATGTATATGCTCTGTCTTAACTTCGAACTTTTAGCTAGTGATATCGCTACTATTGAGCACTCATACACAATAGGCACGCTTGCTGTAGCAGGTGTCAGCACCATTATTTGAATTTACGAACACACATAAGTAAATAAAGTGATGGCGCGCACGCAGTCACATGATGCATTTTTTTGTACTTACCGATGTTGATCATTTTTGAATATAAAAAAAGCATATCCAGTGCGTGCAGCATATAATGGTTTGCACACCATCAGAAAGGTAGAAGGTCAAACTACATCTTGTAATAAACCCCGATTATTTATTTTCTCGGTATCGGAGCTATAGGTTGAAAGCCGATGTTGAACTTTCATGCTATTTTTGATGCTGTACTTCTTTTTTACTTTAAAAAAAGTGTGTATAGTATGAAATGAAAGTAAAGATATGCATACCGTCGGATAGGTAGAGAGTCAAGGTACAATGTGCGACTAGTCCTATCAAGCGCGGGAACGGAGCTATGGGTGGGAAACCGATTGTGTACTTCCTAATACTTTTTTTTAGCAAAAAAAAAACTTGTACAGTATGAGGGAAAAACAACGCTGAACATACCGTCGGGTAGCTAAAAAGTCCAGCTATACTGTGCAACAAACCGCGCTTTTCTATGACGTCCGGGAACGGAGCAGTATAGCAAAAACTGAATTTCGATTTTCGATTCGATTTTCCACTTCTTTGTGTTCATCGAAATATTTTTAAGTGTATATACCATATGCGCGGATAAGCATGTTATGCACACCGCCGGATAGGTAAAGCGACCAACTACACTATGCAACAAACCGTACTCTTCTAAAACACCCGGTTACCGAGCAATAGGACGAACAAACATCGTGTGGAAGGAAAAGTTAACAAGCGCCCATAAATAGATGACCATACATGTAGATATGTTTGCTGCACTTTATGGTCGCACGTACATAACACTAATGTCAATATAGCTATTTTGAAGATACATACATCATTTATCTACATACATATGTACGCGGTGTGTCCCAAAAGTAACCGAACTTTTTGGATATAAAATAGTAAAATACACATTATATTATCTTTGAAAGTTATTATTTATTCAAAATAGGTTCCATTTGACTCAACACAACGTTTGGAACGATCAACCAGCGCATGCATAGATTTTTTTATGTCATTTATAGAAATGTTCTTCAATACCTCGGTTACGGCTGCTTCCTTTCTTTCAATTTTTTTTTAATTTTTTAAACTTCAATTTCAATTTTTTTTCAAGCTTGACACAAAATTTTATATTTGCTCTTTGTTCCATTTTGTTTTGGAACCATTAGCACACTCTTGGTCATATGATGCATTTTTTTGTACTTACCGATGTTGATCATTTTTGAATATAAAAAAAGCATATCCAGTGCGTGCAGCATATAATGGTTTGCACACCATCAGATAGGTAGAAGGTCAAACTACATTTTGTAATAAGCCCCGATTATTTATTTTCTCGGAATCGGAGCTATAGGTTGAAAGCCGATGTTGAACTTTCATGCCATTTTTGATTTTGTACTTCTTTTTTACTTTAAAAAAGTATGTACAGTATGAAATGAAACTAAAGATATGCATACCGTCGGATAGGTAGAGAGTCAAGGTACAATGTGCAAAAAGTCCTATCAAGCGCGGGAACGGAGCTATGGGTGGGAAACCGATCGTGCACTTTTTAAACTTTTTTTAACAAAAAAAAAACATGAATAGTTTGAGGGAAAAATAACGGTTAATATACCGTCGGGTAGCTAAAAAGTCCAGCTATGCTGTGCATTAAACGCTTTTCTATCACGTCCAGGATCACAGCAGTAGGGCAAAAACTGAAATTCGATTTTCGATTCGATTTTCCACTTTTTTGTGTTCATCGAAATATGTTTAAGTGTTGGTATATACCATATACGCGGACAAACATGTTATGTATACCGCCGTAATAGGACGAACAAACATCGTGTGGGAGGAAAAGTTAACAAGCGCCCATAAATAGATGACCATACATGTAGATATGTTTGCCGCACTTTAGGCTCGCACATACATAGCACTAATGTCAATATAGCTATTTTGAAGATACATACATCATTTATCTACATACATATGTATGTATAATCTGACATCTGTGTCTCGTCACTTATGTAGGTGTGTAGATGTATATGCTCTGTCTTCACTTCCAACTTTTAGCTAGTGACAGCATTTTTTGGCTAGTGATATCGCTACTATTGAACACTCATACACAATAGGCACGCTTGCTGTAGCAGGTGTCAGCACCATTATTTGAATTAACGAACATACATAGGTAAATAAATAGATGGCCCGCACGCAGTCATATGATGCATTTTTTTGTACTTACCGATGTTGAACATTTTTGAACTTAAAAAAAAGCATGTGCAGTGCGTGCAGCATATAATGATTTGCATACCGTCAGATAGGTAGAAGGCCAAACTACATTTTGTATTACCTCGATTATTTATTTTGCTCGGTATCGGAGCTATAGGTTGAAAACCGATGTTGAACTTGCATGCTATTTTTGATGGTGCACTTCTTTTTTATTTAAAAAAAAGTATGTATAATATGAAATGAAAGTAATGATATGCATACCGTCGGATAGGTAGAGAGTCAAGGTACAATGTGCAACTAGTCCTATCAAGCCCGGGAACGGAGCTGTGGGTAGGAAACCGATTGTGTACTTTTTAACACTTTCTTTAACAAAAAAAAAAAAAACTTGAACAGTATGAGGGAAAAATAACGGTTAATATACAGTCGGGTAGCTAAGAAGTCCAGCTATACTGGGCAACAAACCCCGGTTTTCTATCACGTCCAGGAACGGAGCAGTAGGGTAAAAACTGATATTCGATTTTCGATTCGATTTTCCACTTTTTTGTGTTCATCGAAATATTTTTTAGTGTTGGTATATACCATATACGCGGACAAGCATGTTATGCATACCGCCGGATAGGTAAAGCGACCAGCTACACTATGCAACAAACCGTACTCTTCTAAAACACCCGGTTACCGAGCAATAGGACGAACAAACATCGTGTGGGAGGAAAAGTTAATAGGCGGCCATAAATAGATGACCATACATGTAGATATGTTTGCTGCACTTTATGCTCGCACATACATTACACTAATGTCAATATAGCTATTTTGAAGATACATACATCATTTATCTACATACATATGTACGCGGTGTGACCCAAAAGTAACCGAACTTTTTGGATATAAAATAGTAAAATACACATTATATTATCTTTGAAAGTTATTATTTATTCAAAATAGGTTCCATTTGACTCAACACAACGTTTGGAACGATCAACCAGCGCATGCATAAATTTTTTTATGTCATTTATAGAAATGTTCTTCAGTACCTCGGTTACGGCTGCTTCATTTCTTTCAATTTTTTTTTAATTTTTTAAACTTCAATTTTTTTTTTTTTTTGAAGTTTGACACAAAATTTTATATTTGCTCTTTGTTCCATTTTTTTTTTTGGAACCATTAGCACACTCTTGGTTTTATTGAAATGGCTGTCACTTTTACATCTGTCATCCGACTTACATGACTTAGGTGCGTTTGAAAGACGATGAATGTATCTTTTTAATGTTGCAAATTTTCAATACATGGCGCTGTAGGTTGTATGATTTAAATATAAAGTTCGGTTATTTTTGGGACACACCGTTTATGTATAATCTGACATCTGTGTCTCGTCACTTATGTAGGTGTGTAGATGTATATGCTTTGTCTTGACTTCCAACTTTTAGCTAGTGACAGCATTTTTTGGCTAGTGATATCGCTACTATTGAACACTCATACACAACTGGCACGCTTGCTGTTGCAGGTGTCAGCACCAATATCTAAATTAACGAACATACTTAGGTAAATATTATTATTATTATTTATTATTTATTATAATTAAAATTACAATAAATTGGAAACACTAGCTACTAGGGCTATCGGTTAATTTCGGTATATATAATAAATATCTTACATTAAATTATGAATATTCAGTAGCTTTAAAAAGTTGAAAATATTTTTGATATTATCTTCATTTGGTGTGGATAACATGGATATAGGATCTTGAAGGAAGAAGGTTGGTCGGTAACGATTTAGGGCATTCTTTAAGGATGTGGGTAATTGTTAATAGGGATGAATTGCAAAAATGGCACGTTGGCTGTGACTCTTTCTTCATCAAGTGAAGATGTGTAAGACGGGTGTGCCCAAGGCGTAGCCTTATAAAACATTTGTTCATTGCAGTGGTAGTTGCGGTTGGTAGTACTAATGCGACTTTGTTTGGATTAATATATTTGTACTGACTGGTCTCACTGTTCCATTTAGTTTGTGTAGTTTTGAAGAATTCCTGCAGTATCTCACTTCTGATTCGTTTTTTCATAAATGGAATGAAAAGCTTGAGAGGATATGATGATGCATTTTTTGCTGCTTTATCTGCTAATTCGTTTCCTGTAATGCCGACATGGCCTGGTATCCACATGAGTTTAACCTTTTTTTGAAAATTTATTAGGAGAGACCTAATGGCACTGATCTCTTCCGAGTTATTGTTAAGGTTATGAACTCCATGTAAAATTCTTTTGTTATCTGTACAGATAACAAATTTACGGTTTTGTTTGGTGGCGAATTGGCACGCGTTTAGGACAGCTTGAACTTCAGCTTCATAGGATGATGCTTGTTCTAACAAAATACCGTTTAATATTAGTTCAACATTTTCATGGACCACAGCAAAAGATGTACCATTACTGCTTTTTGACCCATCTGTATATAGAAAATTCCAGTGATTAGTTTTTAAAGGAGAGACAGTTTCTTGAAATACTTTTTTGTAGATAACTGGATTAGTAGAGTCCTTGTGATATATGGAAAGTGTGTTAATAATTGAGTCCGAAGAAAGAAGCCAAGGTGGAGCAGTCTGTTCTCTATAATTTTTGTAAACCCATTTATGTGTTTGTTTTAACATATTGAACATCTCCATAAGTCCGGATTTCATGTTCATGGTGCTTTTTCGGGATTTGAGCAGCCTTATTTCTTTTTCTAAAATGGAGCTTTTGTTAGAGCATAGAATGTTAACTGAACGTGCTCTAATATAGACAGCACGTTCTTCTAATGGGAGAAAACCACCTTCGGCTAAAAGATTTTTTATAGGAGTTGTCCGGAAAGCTCTCAGGCTTAATCGGATCGCTGCATGATAAAGCCCCGTAATTTTACTGAGTGAGGACTTGGAGGTCTTGCCATAAATTTGCAATCCGTAGTCAATTTTTGCGAGAATGGTAAGTTTAGTAAAGGTTAAGAGTGTGTTAGTGTGGATACGACTTTTGTTTGAAGAAAGGTATTTTATTACATTGAGCCTGGAGGCGAGATCTTGCTTAATATATGTACAATGTTGGTTAAATGTATTTCTTTTATCAAAAAGTAAACCTAGAATTTTTATGGTGTCAGTATTTTCAATTGTTGTGTTATTAAATTTAATATTTACTCTGCTGCACTTGAGTTTTCTACAGGCATGAAAATGCTTACATTTCGGTAAAGAAAGTTTAGCGCCAGACCTTTTTGACCAGGTATGGATACTTTTTAGTGTCTGCTCGAAGATAGATTTAATGTCATTGGGGTATTTTTTATTACACATTATATATAGATCATCTGCATAAAGACAGAAATCTACGTTTCCTTGTTTTTTTAAGACTACAGCAATGTCTTCAAAAGCTATTAAAAAGAGAACTACAGACAATGGGGAGCCCTGTGGGATTCCATTTGACAGAGGGAATACTGGAGAAAAAACGTTATTTACTCTAACTCGAAGTTTCCTATTTGTTAAAAAGCATTTTATGTAGCTGTACATCCTTTCACCTATTTTCCATTCTAGGATTTTGTTTAGAACAACATGGACTCCTATGTTGTCAAATGCGCTTTGGAAGTCAATTGCTAGTATAGACAGGTGGTTTTTTACTGATAGGTTTTTACTTATCAGATGGTCAATGTATAAAAGGGCATTTGTTGCGCTAGATCCTTTTTTGAAACCGACTTGCTGCTCCGAAAGTAGTTTAGTAGAATCGAAGTACCATGTAAGTCTATTTGCTGTCATTTTTCTTCTTGTAGTTTTCCTAAGCACGGAAGTAAAGATATAGGTCTATAGTTTTGTATAGAATTATTGTTTTTGTTTGGTTTCAGTATGGGTACAACTGTGGCTATTTTGAAGTTTTGTGGAATAATCTTCCTTTCGTAGGACTGGTTGTATAACGCCAGTATTCGCTTTTTAATGCCCATAGGGGAATTGGATATCATTTCATAAGTAATCTTATCATGCCCTGGTGTTGAACCTTTGGAGTTCCTCAGAGCTGCTTCAAGTTCGTTCATTGTAAAGTTTGTTTCTAAAAATGTGCATATTTATTTGGGGAATAATTAATTTCAGTGTTAAGGCTTCTAGTTTTTTCTATTTGGAATTCAACAGGAAAGTTTGATGAGTCAGAGTTAGAAGAGTAAAAGTCGGCGAATTCGAGGGCGATGTTTTCTGGATTTGATATGTTGTTGTTGTTTACTAAGATATTTTTGATTCCAAAGGGCTTGTAAGTATTTGAGAGGAGGTGAATTTTTTTCCAAATGTGGGTTATTGGAGAGGAGGGTTCGATGGTTTTTGTGAGATCTTCAGAGGATTTTGCTTTGGATATTTTCTTTTGTCTGATGAACTGAGCATTCCTTTTTTATAGTCTATAAGGCTTTCTACGTTTTTCACTCGACGATATGTTTTCCATGCGTCTTGCTTTGCCTGCCTTAATGAGTTAAGGTGAGGATTCCACCACGGAACGTTTTGGCTGGTTTTGTTTGAACTTTGGACATGATTTGTCTGATGAGGGGTGTTCGCCGTAACAATTTGCACATGATAAACGGTTGCACATTGTATCACTATGTGGTGGTAGGTTATAAACGGGGCAAGATGGATTGTTTTTGCACCATTTTTGTGTATGACCTAAAATTTGGCAGTTTTTGCATCTCATGGGGTTGGGTATATAAGGTTTGACTCTTAATTTGTACCATGCAACATCGAGTACACTTGGTAGTTCAAATCTGTCGAAAGTTAAAACAATAAGGCCAGTATGAAAACGTTTTTCTTGAACTAGTTTGGTAAACTTGTAGACACCTGTTACTTCTTGCGAGCTCAGTTCATTAATGAGTTCTTTTTCGTCAATGTCAGCAAGATTTTTATCATAAATAACACCTTTCACTGAGTTTAAACTAGAGTGTAGTTTCACTGATATTGCGCAAAAACCACAGAGGTCTTTTGCCTTTAAAAATTTTTCAGTAGCTTTAGAATTGTTTGCTAGGATTAGGATGCTTCCATCTCTGAGTTTAGAAATGGAATTTGTTTCTTTAGAAATTGATTCAATTCCTTTTTTTATTGCGAACGGACTTAATTTAGTAAGACGTTTGTCTGTATCCGTAGGAGAGATCACTAAATATTTGGCATTTTTCACTGTTTTTTTTATTGATGGTAATTTAGGGAAGTTTTTGGTTTGTAGATCAATCCGTGATCTTTTTGGAGATATGTAATCATCTGATAGTAAGTGGTATCTATTAGAGGATTTATCCGGCGGCCCGGGAGCCATTTTGACATACGTTTTTTGTTCACTTTTGTTTGAAGTTTTTGGAAAATATCACAAGAAAGAAAACAAAAGTACGCACGAGATAAGTTGTCGATAGATACACAAGAGAGCGCTTTCAAAAGTAAACACGTCCGATCGCTTTCGTAGCTAGTCGATGACTGTGTTAGGTAAATAAATACCAGGTGTACAAGTATTAAATGTCGTTTTTTTTTTAAATCAAAAAACACGTTAAATTTTGTGGAAAAAGAAAAAATCATTTATTCAAAGTATTTGCCGTCGCTAGCTACACATTTTTCCCATCACTCGGGCAATTTGTGGATTCCACGCCAGTAGAACTCATCGTCTTTTGCGGCGAACCATTCATCGAGCCATTTTTTCACACTTTCGTAAGAATCGAAGCGCTGCTCAGCGAGTGCGTGTCCCATCGAAGCGAATAGGTGGTAATCGGATGGGGCCAGGTCTGGTGAGTAAGCCGCATGCGGAAGCACTTCCCAATTGAGTGTTTCCAACGTGTCGCGAACCGCTCTTGCCGTATGTGATGGAGCGTTGTCATGGAGAAAAATGACCTTGTGTTGTCTTTTTTGATATTCCGGTCGTTTTCTCTGAAGCGCACGGTTCAAATTGATCAATTGTTGTTGGTAGCTTGCCGTATTTGCGTTTGAGCATCGTCTTCATCCAATAATGCTTGCAGTTCGGCGTCTTCGAACCTTTTTGGTGGTTTTTCGTGCTCTTTGTCTTCGACGTCAAAATCACCACTTTTGAAGCGTTGAAACCACCGTTCACACGTTTTCACAGTTGGTACTTGTTCGCCAAAGGCTTCAACAAGCATTCGGTGCGATTCCGCAGCTGTTTTCTTCAAATGAAAACAGAAAATTAACACTGTCCGCGTTTGCTCTTTATTCGGCACGAAACTCGACATGTTGACTGCACTGAGAGTAAACGATAATGACGCTCGATTCGCGCAAAACTATGGTGGTTCGACAGTCAAGGTTGACACTTCACAAGGTCAAAGTTTTATGACAATCGATAAATATTTACGTTTGCGAGACATCTATATGTCCGAACCGACATTTCATACTTGTACACCTGGTAGATGGCGCGCATGCAGTCATATGATGCATTTTTTGTACTTACCGATGTTGATCATTTTTGAAGATAAAAAAACCATGTCCAGTGCGCGCAGCATATAATGATTTGCACACCATCAGATAGGTAGAAGGTCAAACTACATTTTGTAATAAACCCCGATTATTTATTTTCTCGGTATCGGAGCTATAGGTTGAAAGCCGATGTTGAACTCTCATGCTATTTTTGATGGTGCACTTCTTTTTTACTTAAAAAAAAGTATGTATAATATGAAATGAAAGTAATGATATGCATACCGTCGGATAGGTAGAGGGTCAAGGTACAATGTGCAACTTGTCCTATCAAGCGCGGGAACGGAGCTGTGGGTAAGATACCGATTGTGTACTTTTTAACACTTTCTTTAACAAAAAAAAAAAAACTTGAACAGTATGAGGGAAAAATAACGGTTAATATACCGTCGGATAGCTAAAAAGTCCAGCTATACTGTGCAACAAACCCCGCTTTTCTATCACGTCCAGGATCGCAGCAGTAGGGCAAAAACTGAAATTCGATTTTCGATTCGATTTTCCACTTTTTTGTGTTCATCGAAATATTTTTAAGTGTAGGTATATACCATATACGCGGACAAGCATGTTATGCATACCGCTGGATAGGTAAAGCGACCAGCTACACTATGCAATAAACCGTACTCTTTTAAAACACCCGGTTACCGAGCAATAGGACGAACAAACATCGTGTGGGAGGAAAAGTTAATAAGCGCCCATAAATAGATGGCCACACATGTAGATATGTTTGCTGCACTTTATGCTCGCACATACACAACACTAATGTCAATATAGCTATTTGGAAGATACATACATCATTTATCTACATACATATGTACGCGGTGTGTCCCAAAAGTAACCGCACTTTTTGGATATAAAATAGTAAAATACACATTATATTATCTTTGAAAGTTGTTAATTATTCAAAATAGGTTCCATTTGACTCAACACAACGTTTGGAACGATCAACCAGCGCATGCCTAGATTTTTTTATGTCATTTATAGAAATGTTCTTCAGTACCTCGGGTAGCTGGACATTTTTGAACTTAAAAAAAGCATGTGCAGTGCGTGCAGCATATAATGATTTGCACACCATCAGATAGGTATAAGGTCAAACTACATTTTTTAATAAACCCCGATTATTTATTTTCTCGGTATCGGTGCTATAGGTTGAAAGCCGATGTTGAACTTTCATGCTATTTTTGATGATGTACTTCTTTTTTAATGCGCTTTTATTAGCTTCACTTGTATGTCAGTCAGTATGTCAGTCAGTTTGTAACTTTTTAGCGGTGACGCGATCCCAATATGAAATATTTGAAATGCGAATCGTTGCATACATCGTGGCGTTAACAAAATTAATCAGAGAGCGTATAATAATCCATACTAATAATTATTATACGTTCTCTGATTAATTCAGAGAAAAAAAAATCAAAATAGAGTTAATTAGAAAAATATATAAAATAAATATAGTTTAAAAAAAAGCTAAAAAAAACACGCTTTTAAAAAATATTAAACTAAAAGGTTGAAAATAAATATAGTTTAAAAAACTAAAAAAACACGCTTTTAAAGAATATTGTACTAAAAAGTTGAAAATAATGTTGAAAATGAACTTAAGACAATAGTATATATAAAATACTTGTATAATTAAGAGAAAAGCGTGGGGCGCTCGATATATGGAAATTATGGTACAAAGCGCCCCACGCTTTTCTCTTAATTATACAAGTATTTTTTATATACTATTGTCTTAAGTTCATTTTAAAAATTATTTTCAACTTTTTAGTACAATATTCTTTAAAAGCGTGTTTTTTTAGTTTTTTTAAACTATATTTATTACTTTAAAAAAAGTATGTATAGTATGAAATGAAAGAAAAGATATGCACACCGTCGGATAGGTAGAGAGTCAAGGTACAATGTGCAAAAAGTCCTATCAAGCGCGGGAACGGAGCTATGGGTGGGAAACCGATTGTGTACTTTCTAATACTTTTCTTTAGCAAAAAAAAACTTGTACAGTATTAGGGAAAAATAACGCTGAACATACCGTCGGGTAGCTAAAAAGTCCAGCTATACTGTGCTTTTCTATCACGACCGGGAACGGAGCAGTATGGCAGAAACTGAAATTCGATTTTCGATTCGATTTTCCCCTTTTTTGTGTTCATCGAAATATTTTGAAGTGTATATACCATATACGCGGACAAGCATGTTATGCACACCGCCGGATAGGTAAAGAGTCCAGCTACACTATGCAACAAACCGTACTCTTTTAAAACTTCTGGTTACTGAGCAATAGGACGAACAAACATCGAGTGGGAGCAAAAGTTAATAGGCGCCCATAACTAGATGACCATACATGTAGATATGTTTGCTGCACTTTATGCTCGCACATACATAACACTAATCTCAATATGGCTATTTGGAAGATACATACATACATTTATCTACGTACTTATGTATGTATAGTATGACATCTGTGTATCGTCACTTATGTAGGTGTGTATATGTATATGCTCTGTCTTAAGTTCGAACTTTTAGCTAGTGATATCGCTACTATTGAGCACTCATACACAATAGGCACGCTTGCTGTAGCAGGTGTCAGCACCATTATTTGAATTTACGAACATACATAGGTAAATAAAGAGATGGCGCGCACGCAGTCATATGATGAATTTTTTTGTACTTACCGATGTTGAACATTTTTGAACTTAAAAAAAAGCATATGCAGTGCGTGCAGCATATAATAATTTGCATACCGCCAGATAGGTAGAAGGTCAAACTACATTTTGGTATACCTCGATTATTTATTTTGCTCGGTATCGGAGCTATAGGTGGAAAACCGATGTTGAACTTGCATGCTATTTTTGATGGTGCGCTTCTTTTTTACTTAAAAAAAAAGTATGTAAAGTATGAAATGAAAGTAATGATATGCATACCGTCGGATAGGTAGGGAGTCAAGGTACAATGTGCAACAAGTCCTATCAAGCCCGGGAACGGAGCTGTGGGTGGGAAACCGATTGTGTACTTTTTAACACTTTTAAAAAAAAAAAAAAAACACTTGAACAGTATAAGGGAAAAATAACAGTTAATATACCGTCGGGTAGCTAAAAAGTCCAGCTATACTGTGCAACAAACCCTGCTTTTCTATCACGACCGGGAACGGAGCAGTAGGACAGAAACTGAAATTCGATTTTCGATTCGATTTTCCACTTTTTTGTGTTCATCGAAATATTTTTAAGTGTATATACCATATACGCGGACAAGCATGTTGTGCATACCGCCGGATAGGTAAAGCGTCCAGCTACACTATGCAACAAACCGTACTCTTCTAAAACACCTGGTTACCGAGCAATAGGACGAACAAACATCGTGTGGGAGGAAAAGTTAATAGGCGCCCATAAATAGGTGACTACACATGTAGATATGTTTGCTGAACTTTATGCTCGCACATACATTACACTTATCTCAATAATCTCTGTCTTAACTTCCAACTTTTAACTAGTGACAGCAACTTTTGGCCAGTGATATAGCTACTATTGAACGCCCATACATAATTGGCACGCTCGTTGTAGCAGGTGTCAGCACCATTATTTGAATTAACGAACATAACTTCTGCTCAAATATAAACGGAGATTTTATCCATAACTCGACAAGGACAAGACATATGGCCATACTTTTTTTTGCTTAGGTTGGCAGGACTGTTATATGTTTACATGTCAAATTTGAACGCGATCTGTGACATAGTTTTTTTTTACGGCACTATAAACAAGTCAACCTCGAGTGTGTTTTTCGAATTTTACTATGGAAATTAACGTTGAGCAAAGAGTTTGTTTGAAATTTTGTTATTCCAATGGAATAAGTGCGACGGACGCAATGAAAATATTGCGGAAGACATATGGGGAGTCTTGCCTATCACGTGCACGTATTTTTTTTCGTTCAAGGACGGTCGTACATCGCTGGAGAACTTGCCCCATGATCGTCGTCCAGCAACGTCAATAAACGAAGAAAACGTCGAAAAAGTAAAGAAAATTGTGTTGGAAAATCGTTGTGTGACTGAAATAGAGATAGCTAGTGAGCTCAACATATCAAATGGATCCGCTCATAGCATTATTCACGATGTTTTGGGCATGAGACGTGTGTCTGCTCGACTTGTTCCAAAATTGTTGAATTTTCTTAAAACAGAGGAACGCAAAACTGCCACCAAGGAAATGCTCACAATGAGTGATACGGACATCCAGCACATCATAACTGGTGACGAGACTTGGGTCTATGAATACGATGTTGAAACAGCCCAGTAATCATGTGAATGGCGCCTTACAAATGAGCCGAAACCCAAAAAACCACGTCAAAGTCGATCGAAAATCAAAGTTATGCTCACTGTTTTCTTTGATAGCCAAGGTGTTGTGCACTCGGAATTCCTTCCAGAAGAACAATCCGTTAATGCTGAATATTATTTATCCGTTTTGAAGGGTTTGCGTGAGAATATTCGTCTCAAAAGGAAGGATTTGTGGGACAACAAGTCATGGTTTCTACATCATGATAATGCGCAAGCTCATACGTCTCGTCTTGTACGCGATTATTTGACCAAAAACAACGTAAATATTGTTCCGCAAGCACCGTATTCACCCGACATGGCACCGTGTGATAAAGCTTGTTTGTCAAGTTTTTATAAAAAAAAATAAACAGTTAATGCTGATTATTATATTGCGAAATATTATTGATACAATTTATTCTACACCATTGGGAAATATAGAAAGGTAAGCAGTTTATTGACTTTAGTAAATTGATATTGTTTTTGGTTAAAGAAAAGTTATTGCAAAATATTGTTCAATTAAACATAAGCAGTTTATTGACTTTAGTAATTTGATATTGTTTTTAGTTAAAGAAAAGTTATTGCAAAATATTATCAAATTAAACGTAAGCAGTTTATTGACTTGTCTACTGTTGTCAATTAATAGAAAGTGAATGTGATGAGTTATTGGAATGGGTGGTTGGCGTAACTCCTCCCCCATTTGATTTAAAATTCTCCTGAGTTTTAATGATAATTTCTGTTTTGTTAAACATAGGTGTCTAAATGTATTATTTCATTTATGTCGGTGGGTGTTTCTGTTATAGAGTATTTTGGTATATATGGTTTTCTGTCGTATTTACCTCTACAGCAGATCTCGCAGTTGTTTATAAATTTTTGGATAAGAGTTTTAAGATTTTTGGAGTATATTGTGTTTTTTAAACCTTGATAATTTTCATTTATTCCAGCATGGCCCGTTTCTTCTTTGTGGTATTTTTGAATATATCTGAAGGCTTCCTCTTCATTTCTCATATCTTTAGCATGATATGAACACCAATAAAATTTTACACTAGTATTGAATAACTCTATTAGCTTTTGTTGCACTATATTGTAGTCGGTAGTGAGATACCTGATACCCTACTTTTTGTACTTACCGATGTTGAACATTTTTGAACTTAAAAAAAAGCATATGCAGTGCAGCATATAATAATTTGCATACCGTCAGATAGGTAGAAGGTCAAACTACATTTTGGTATACCTCGATTATTTATTTTGCTCGGTATCGGAGCTATAGGTGGAAAACCGATGTTGAACTTGCATGCTATTTTTGATGATGCACTTCTTTTTTACTTAAAAAAAGTATGTATAATATGAAATGAAAGTAATGATATTCATACCGTCGGATAGGTAGAGAGTCAAGGTAGAATGTGCAACTAGTCCTATCAAGCCCGGGAACGGAGCTGTGGGTAGGAAACCGATTGTGTACTTTTTAACACTTTCTTTAACAAAAAAAACTTGTACAGTATGAGGGAAAAATAACGGTGAACATACCGTCGGGTAGCTAAAAGTCCAGCTATACTGTGCAACAAACCCCGCTTTTCTATCACGTCCGGGAACGGAGCAGTAGGGCAAAAACTGAAATTCGATTTTCGATTCGATTTTTCACTTTTTTGTGTTCATCGAAATATTTTTTAGTGTATAAAACACCTGGCTACCGAGCAATAGGACGAACAAACATCGTGTGGGAGGAAAAGTTAATAAGCGCCCATAAATAGATGACCATACATGTAGATATGTTTGCTGCACTTTATGCTCGCACATACATAACACTAATCTCAATATGGCTATTTGGAAGATACATACATACATTTATCTACGTACATATGTATGTATAGTCTGACATCTGTGTCTCGTCACTTATGTAGGTGTGTATATGTATATGCTCTGTCTTAACTTCGAACTTTTAGCTAGTGATATCGCTACTATTGAGCACCCATACACAATAGGCACGCTTGCTGTAGCAGGTGTCAGCACCATTATTTGAATTTACGAACATACATAGGTAAATAAATAGATGGCGCGCATGCAGTCATATGATGCATTTTTTTGTACTTACCGATGTTGAACATTTTTGAACTTAAAAAAAAGCATGTGCAGTGCGTGCAGCATATAATGATTTGCACACCATCAGATAGGTAGAAAGTCAAATTACATTTTGGTATACCTCGATTATTTATTTTGCTCGGTATCGGAGCTATAGGTTGAAAACCGATGTTGAACTTTCATGCTATTTTTGATGGTGCACTTCTTTTTTACTTAAAAAAAAAAGTATGTAAACGGGTAGCTAAAAAGTCCAGCTATACTGCAAAAACCGAAATTCGATTTTCAATTCGATTTTCCAATTTTTTGTGTTTATCGAAATATTTTTAAGTGTAGGTATATACTATATACGCGGACAAGCATGTTATGCATACCGCCGGATAGGTAAAGCGACCAGCTACACTATGCAACAAACCGTACTCTTCTAAAACACCCGGTTACCGAGCAATAGGACGAACAAACATCGTGTGGGAGCAAAAGTTAATAAGCGCCCATAAATAGATGGCCACACATGTAGATATGTTTGCTGCACTTTATGCTCGCACATACACAACACTAATGTCAATATAGCTATTTGGAAGATACATACATCATTTATCTACATACATATGTACGCGGTGTGTCCCAAAAGTAACCGAACTTTTTGGATATAAAATAGTAAAATACACATTATATTATCTTTGAAAGTTGGTAATTATTCAAAATAGGTTCCATTTGACTCAACACAACGTTTGGAACGATCAACCAGCGCATGCATAGATTTTTTTATGTCATTTATAGAAATGTTCTTCAGTACCTCGGTTACGGCTGCTTCATTTCTTTCAATTTTAATTTTTTAAACTTCAATTTAAATTTTTTTTCAAGTTTGACACAAAATTTTATATTTGCTCTTTGTTCCATTTTTTTTTTTGGAACCATTAGCACACTCTTGGTCATATGATGCATTTTTTTGTACTTACCGATGTTGATCATTTTTGAATATAAAAAAAGCATATCCAGTGCGTGCAGCATATAATGGTTTGCACACCATCAGATAGGTAGAAGGTCAAACTACATTTTGTAATAAGCCCCGATTATTTATTTTCTCGGCATCGGAGCTATAGGTTGAAAGCCGATGTTAAACTTTCATGCTATTTTTGATGGTGTACTTCTTTTTTACTTTAAAAAAGGTATGTAAAGTATGAAATGAAAGTAATGATATGCATACCGTCGGATAGGTAGGGAGTCAAGGTACAATGTGCAACAAGTCCTATCAAGCCCGGGAACGGAGCTGTGGGTGGGAAACCGATTGTGTACTTTTTAACACTTTTCAAAAAAAAAAAACACTTGAACAGTATAAGGGAAAAGTAACAGTTAATATACCGTCGGGTAGCTAAAAAGTCCAGCTATACTGTGCAACAAACCCCGCTTTTCTATCACGACCGGGAACGGAGCAGTAGGACAGAAACTGAAATTCGATTTTCGATTCGATTTTCCACTTTTTTGTGTTCATCGAAATACTTTTAAGTGTATATACCATATACGCGGACAAGCATGTTGTGCATACCGCCGGATAGGTAAAGCGTCCAGCTACACTATGCAACAAACCGTACTCTTCTAAAACACCTGGTTTCCGAGCAATAGGACGAACAAACATCGTGTGGGAGGAAAAGTTAATAGGCGCCCATAAATAGGTGACTACACATGTAGATATGTTTGCTGAACTTTATGCTCGCACATACATAACACTTATCTCAATAATCTCTGTCTTAACTTCCAACTTTTAACTAGTACAGTATGAGGGAAAAATAACGGTGAACATACCGTCGGGTAGCTAAAAGTCCAGCTATACTGTGCAACAAACCCCGCTTTTCTATCACGTCCGGGAACGGAGCAGTAGGGCAAAAACTGAAATTCGATTTTCGATTCGATTTTTCACTTTTTTGTGTTCATCGAAATATTTTTTAGTGTATAAAACACCTGGCTACCGAGCAATAGGACGAACAAACATCGTGTGGGAGGAAAAGTTAATAAGCGCCCATAAATAGATGACCATACATGTAGATATGTTTGCTGCACTTTATGCTCGCACATACATAACACTAATCTCAATATGGCTATTTGGAAGATACATACATACATTTATCTACGTACATATGTATGTATAGTCTGACATCTGTGTCTCGTCACTTATGTAGGTGTGTATATGTATATGCTCTGTCTTAACTTCGAACTTTTAGCTAGTGATATCGCTACTATTGAGCACCCATACACAATAGGCACGCTTGCTGTAGCAGGTGTCAGCACCATTATTTGAATTTACGAACATACATAGGTAAATAAATAGATGGCGCGCATGCAGTCATATGATGCATTTTTTTGTACTTACCGATGTTGAACATTTTTGAACTTAAAAAAAGCATGTGCAGTGCGTGCAGCATATAATGATTTGCACACCATCAGATAGGTAGAAAGTCAAATTACATTTTGGTATACCTCGATTATTTATTTTGCTCGGTATCGGAGCTATAGGTTGAAAACCGATGTTGAACTTTCATGCTATTTTTGATGGTGCACTTCTTTTTTACTTAAAAAAAAAAGTATGTAAACGGGTAGCTAAAAAGTCCAGCTATACTGCAAAAACTGAAATTCGATTTTCAATTCGATTTTCCAATTTTTTGTGTTTATCGAAATATTTTTAAGTGTAGGTATATACTATATACGCGGACAAGCATGTTATGCATACCGCCGGATAGGTAAAGCGACCAGCTACACTATGCAACAAACCGTACTCTTCTAAAACACCCGGTTACCGAGCAATAGGACGAACAAACATCGTGTGGGAGCAAAAGTTAATAAGCGCCCATAAATAGATGGCCACACATGTAGATATGTTTGCTGCACTTTATGCTCGCACATACACAACACTAATGTCAATATAGCTATTTGGAAGATACATACATCATTTATCTACATACATATGTACGCGGTGTGTCCCAAAAGTAACCGAACTTTTTGGATATAAAATAGTAAAATACACATTATATTATCTTTGAAAGTTGGTAATTATTCAAAATAGGTTCCATTTGACTCAACACAACGTTTGGAACGATCAACCAGCGCATGCATAGATTTTTTTATGTCATTTATAGAAATGTTCTTCAGTACCTCGGTTACGGCTGCTTCATTTCTTTCAATTTTTTTTAATTTTTTAAACTTCAATTTAATTTTTTTTTCAAGTTTGACACAAAATTTTATATTTGCTCTTTGTTCCATTTTTTTTTTTTGGAACCATTAGCACACTCTTGGTCATATGATGCATTTTTTTGTACTTACCGATGTTGATCATTTTTGAATATAAAAAAAGCATATCCAGTGCGTGCAGCATATAATGGTTTGCACACCATCAGATAGGTAGAAGGTCAAACTACATTTTGTAATAAGCCCCGATTATTTATTTTCTCGGCATCGGAGCTATAGGTTGAAAGCCGATGTTAAACTTTCATGCTATTTTTGATGGTGTACTTCTTTTTTACTTTAAAAAAAGTATGTATAGTATTAAATGAAAGTAAAGATATGCATACCGTCGGATAGGTAGGGAGTCAAGGTACAATGTGCTAAAAGTCCTATCAAGCGCGGGAAAGGAGCTATGGGTGGGAAACCGATTGTGTACTTTCTAATACTTTTTTTAGCAAAAAAAAACTTGTACAGTATGAGGGAAAAATAACGCTGAACACACCGTCGGGTAGCTAAAAAGTCCAGCTATACTGTGCAAGAAACCTCGCTTTTCTATCACGTCCGGGAACGGAGCAGTGGGGCAAAAACTGAAAAAATTCGATTTTCCACTTTTTTATGTTCATCGAAATATTTTGAAGTGTATATACCATATACGCGGACAAGCATGTTATGCACACCGCCGGATAGTTAAAGAGTCCAGCTACACTATGCAACAAACCGTACTCTTCTACTGAGCAATAGGACGAACAAACATCGTGTGGGAGCAAAAGTTAATAGGCGCCCATATATAGATGACCATACATGTAGATATGTGTGCTGCACTTTATGCTCGCACATACATAACACTAATCTCAATATGGCTATTTGAAAGATACATACATACATTTATCTACGTACATATGTATGTATAGTCTGACATCTGTGTCTCGTCACTTATGTAGGTGTGTATATGTATATGCTCTGTCTTAACTTCGAACTTTTAGCTAGTGATATCGCTACTATTGAGCACTCATACACAATAGGCACGCTTGCTGTAGCAGGTGTCAGCACCATTATTTGAATTTACGAACATACATAGGTAAATAAATAGATGGCGCGCATGCAGTCATATGATGCATTTTTTTGTACTTACCGATGTTGAACATTCTTGAACTTAAAAAAAAGCATGTGCAGTGCGTGCAGCATATAATGATTTGCACACCATCAGATAGGTAGAAGGTCAAACTACATTTTGTAATAAACCCCGATTATTTATTTTCTCGGCATCGGAGCTATAGGTTGAAAGCCGATGTTAAACTTTCATGCTATTTTTGATGGTGTACTTCTTTTTTACTTTAAAAAAGGTATGTAAAGTATGAAATGAAAGTAATGATATGCATACCGTCGGATAGGTAGGGAGTCAAGGTACAATGTGCAACAAGTCCTATCAAGCCCGGGAACGGAGCTGTGGGTGGGAAACCGATTGTGTACTTTTTAACACTTTTTTAAAAAAAAAACACTTGAACAGTATAAGGGAAAAGTAACAGTTAATATACCGTCGGGTAGCTAAAAAGTCCAGCTATACTGTGCAACAAACCCCGCTTTTCTATCACGACCGGGAACGGAGCAGTAGGACAGAAACTGAAATTCGATTTTCGATTCGATTTTCCACTTTTTTGTGTTCATCGAAATACTTTTAAGTGTATATACCATATACGCGGACAAGCATGTTGTGCATACCGCCGGATAGGTAAAGCGTCCAGCTACACTATGCAACAAACCGTACTCTTCTAAAACACCTGGTTACCGAGCAATAGGACGAACAAACATCGTGTGGGAGGAAAAGTTAATAGGCGCCCATAAATAGGTGACTACACATGTAGATATGTTTGCTGAACTTTATGCTCGCACATACATAACACTTATCTCAATAATCTCTGTCCTAACTTCCAACTTTTAACTAGTGACAGCAACTTTTGGCCAGTGATATAGCTACTATTGAACGCCCATACACAATTGGCACGCTCGTTGTAGCAGGTGTCAGCACCATTATTTGAATTAACGAACATAACTTCTGCTCAAATATAAACGGAGATTTTATCCATAACTCGACAAGGACAAGACATATGGCCATACTTTTTTTTTGCTTAGGTTGGCAGGACTGTTATATGTTTACATGTCAAATTTGAACGCGATCTGTGACAAAGTTTTTTTTTACGGCACTATAAACAAGTCAACCTCGAGTGTGTTTTTCGAATTTTACTATGGAAATTAACGTTGAGCAAAGAGTTTGTTTGAAATTTTGTTATTCCAATGGAATAAGTGCGACGGACGCAATGAAAATATTGCGGAAGACATATGGGGAGTCTTGCCTATCACGTGCACGTATTTTTTTTCGTTCAAGGACGGTCGTACATCGCTGGAGAACTTGCCCCATGATCGTCGTCCAGCAACGTCAATAAACGAAGAAAACGTCGAAAAAGTAAAGAAAATTGTGTTGGAAAATCGTCGTGTGACTGAAATAGAGATAGCTAGTGAGCTCAACATATCAAATGGATCCGCTCATAGCATTATTCACGATGTTTTGGGCATGAGACGTGTGTCTGCTCGACTTGTTCCAAAATTGTTGAATTTTCTTAAAACAGAGGAACGCAAAACTGCCACCAAGGAAATGCTCACAATGAGTGATACGGACATCCAGCACATCATAACTGGTGACGAGACTTGGGTCTATGAATACGATGTTGAAACAGCCCAGTAATCATGTGAATGGCGCCTTACAAATGAGCCGAAACCCAAAAAACCACGTCAAAGTCGATCGAAAATCAAAGTTATGCTCACTGTTTTCTTTGATAGCCAAGGTGTTGTGCACTCGGAATTCCTTCCAGAAGAACAATCCGTTAATGCTGAATATTATTTATCCGTTTTGAAGGGTTTGCGTGAGAATATTCGTCTCAAAAGGAAGGATTTGTGGGACAACAAGTCATGGTTTCTACATCATGATAATGCGCAAGCTCATACGTCTCGTCTTGTACGCGATTATTTGACCAAAAACAACGTAAATATTGTTCCGCAAGCACCGTATTCACCCGACATGGCACCGTGTGATAAAGCTTGTTTGTCAATTTTTTATAAAAAAAAATAAACAGTTAATGCTGATTATTATATTGCGAAATATTATTGATACAATTTATTCTACACCATTGGGAAATATAGAAAGGTAAGCAGTTTATTGACTTTAGTAAATTGATATTGTTTTTGGTTAAAGAAAAGTTATTGCAAAATATTGTTCAATTAAACATAAGCAGTTTATTGACTTTAGTAATTTGATATTGTTTTTAGTTAAAGAAAAGTTATTGCAAAATATTATCAAATTAAACGTAAGCAGTTTATTGACTTGTCTACTGTTGTCAATTAATAGAAAGTGAATGTGATGAGTTATTGGAATGGGTGGTTGGCGTAACTCCTCCCCCATTTGATTTAAAATTCTCCTGAGTTTTAATGATAATTTCTGTTTTGTTATTTCTTCTTTTTTCTTACATATTTTGCACTTAGGGTTAACAGACTGACTGTTAAAGCTATGCTATTAAAAGTGTAGTTGAGTTTTTTGTGAAATCTAATTTCTTTAATTTTTTTAATATTTTCGATCTGGTTGGACACTATTTCATCAAACGTTAGCTGAGATTTAATATTACTTAGATTAAAATTATTGACGTCTGTTGAAAAAGCTTGTTTGTCAAGTTTTTATAAAAAAATTAAACAGTTAATGCTGATTATTATATTGCGAAATATTATTAAGACAAATTATTCTACACCATTTTGAAATATAGAAAGGTAAGAAGTTTATTGACTTTAGTAAATTGGTATTGTTTTTGGTTAAAGAAAAGTTATTGCTAAATATTGTTCAATTAAACATAAGCAGTTTATTGACTTTAGTAATTTGATATTGTTTTTAGTTAAAAAAAAGTTATTGCAAAATATTATCACATTTAACGTAAGCAGTTTATTGACAGCTTTATAATTTTTTACGTGCCCTTCCTGGTTTGTATTCTGATATTCTTCTCTGTTTAGATTTAACTTTGTAATTTTCTTTTCTTTTATAGCTTTTAGCAAATTATAAATCTTGTTTTTGTCGACTTTTCCATTTGTTATATCTATTGGTCTTGCTTTAATTACGGAATGTATAGATTTGTTGTACCATTCAGTACATTTATATACTTTTCCTTGGACTGTTAAGCCTGACCTTTCAATTTCTAACTTTCTAAATCTTTCTCCTAAGGTGTTGTGAAATCTTTCGATATCTGCATTTCCCGTGTGGGAATTCGATTTTGTGAAATGGATTTCAACTTCATCTTGTCTAAAAAAATCTTTCACATATGTTCAATTGAATTCGTTATCGGCGACAATTCTTTTTGGCTTTTTGGTCAACAGAGAGATACATGCGAAGTTTCTCTATAAGTGTTATGCTGTTTCTATCTTCTATGTAAATAGCTGTAGCTTGTTTCGAAAATTTGTCTATTATAGTGAGAAAACTATGTTTTTTTAATAACATAGGTGTCTAAATGTATTATTTCATTTATGTCGGTGGGTGTTTCTGTTATAGAGTATTTTGGTATATATGGTTTTCTGTCGTATTTACCTCTACAGCAGATCTCGCAGTTGTTTATAAATTTTTGGATAAGAGTTTTAAGATTTTTGGAGTATATTGTGTTTTTTAAACCTTGATAATTTTCATTTATTCCAGCATGGCCCGTTTCTTCTTTGTGGTATTTTTGAATATATCTGAAGGCTTCCTCTTCATTTCTCATATCTTTAGCATGATATGAACACCAATAAAATTTTACACTAGTATTGAATAACTCTATTAGCTTTTGTTGCACTATATTGTAGTCGGTAGTGAGATACCTGATACCCTACTTTTTGTACTTACCGATGTTGAACATTTTTGAACTTAAAAAAAAGCATATGCAGTGCGTGCAGCATATAATAATTTGCATACCGTCAGATAGGTAGAAGGTCAAACTACATTTTGGTATACCTCGATTATTTATTTTGCTCGGTATCGGAGCTATAGGTGGAAAACCGATGTTGAACTTGCATGCTATTTTTGATGGTGCACTTCTTTTTTACTTAAAAAAAAGTATGTATAATATGAAATGAAAGTAATGATATTCATACCGTCGGATAGGTAGAGAGTCAAGGTAGAATATGCAACTAGTCCTATCAAGCCCGGGAACGGAGCTGTGGGTAGGAAACCGATTGTGTACTTTTTAACACTTTCTTTAACAAAAAAAACTTGTACAGTATGAGGGAAAAATAACGGTGAACATACCGTCGGGTAGCTAAAAGTCCAGCTATACTGTGCAACAAACCCCGCTTTTCTATCACGTCCGGGAACGGAGCAGTAGGGCAAAAACTGAAATCCGATTTTCGATTCGATTTTTCACTTTTTTGTGTTCATCGAAATATTTTTTAGTGTATAAAACACCTGGCTACCGAGCAATAGGACGAACAAACATCGTGTGGCAGGAAAAGTTAATAAGCGCCCATAAATAGATGACCATACATGTAGATATGTTTGCTGCACTTTATGCTCGCACATACCATACATAACACTAATCTCAATATGGCTATTTGGAAGATACATACATCATTTATCTACATACATATGTACGCGGTGTGTCCCAAAAGTAACCGAACTTTTTGGATATAAAATAGTAAAATACACATTATATTATCTTTGAAAGTTGGTAATTATTCAAAATAGGTTCCATTTGACTCAACACAACGTTTGGAACGATCAACCAGCGCATGCATAGATTTTTTTATGTCATTTATAGAAATGTTCTTCAGTACCTCGGTTACGGCTGCTTCATTTCTTTCAATTTTTTTTTAATTTTTTAAACTTCAATTTAAATTTTTTTTCAAGTTTGACACAAAATTTTATATTTGCTCTTTGTTCCATTTTTTTTTTTGGAACCATTAGCACACTCTTGGTCATATGATGCATTTTTTTGTACTTACCGATGTTGATCATTTTTGAATATAAAAAAAGCATATCCAGTGCGTGCAGCATATAATGGTTTGCACACCATCAGATAGGTAGAAGGTCAAACTACATTTTGTAATAAGCCCCGATTATTTATTTTCTCGGCATCGGAGCTATAGGTTGAAAGCCGATGTTAAACTTTCATGCTATTTTTGATGGTGTACTTCTTTTTTACTTTAAAAAAAGTATGTATAGTATTAAATGAAAGTAAAGATATGCATACCGTCGGATAGGTAGGGAGTCAAGGTACAATGTGCTAAAAGTCCTATCAAGCGCGGGAAAGGAGCTATGGGTGGGAAACCGATTGTGTACTTTCTAATACTTTTTTTAGCAAAAAAAAACTTGTACAGTATGAGGGAAAAATAACGCTGAACACACCGTCGGGTAGCTAAAAAGTCCAGCTATACTGTGCAAGAAACCTCGCTTTTCTATCACGTCCGGGAACGGAGCAGTGGGGCAAAAACTGAAAAAATTCGATTTTCCACTTTTTTATGTTCATCGAAATATTTTGAAGTGTATATACCATATACGCGGACAAGCATGTTATGCACACCGCCGGATAGTTAAAGAGTCCAGCTACACTATGCAACAAACCGTACTCTTCTACTGAGCAATAGGACGAACAAACATCGTGTGGGAGCAAAAGTTAATAGGCGCCCATATATAGATGACCATACATGTAGATATGTGTGCTGCACTTTATGCTCGCACATACATAACACTAATCTCAATATGGCTATTTGAAAGATACATACATACATTTATCTACGTACATATGTATGTATAGTCTGACATCTGTGTCTCGTCACTTATGTAGGTATGTATATGTATATGCTCTGTCTTAACTTCGAACTTTTAGCTAGTGATATCGCTACTATTGAGCACTCATACACAATAGGCACGCTTGCTGTAGCAGGTGTCAGCACCATTATTTGAATTTACGAACATACATAGGTAAATAAATAGATGGCGCGCATGCAGTCATATGATGCATTTTTTTGTACTTACCGATGTTGAACATTCTTGAACTTAAAAAAAAGCATGTGCAGTGCGTGCAGCATATAATGATTTGCACACCATCAGATAGGTAGAAGGTCAAACTACATTTTGTAATAAACCCCGATTATTTATTTTCTCGGCATCGGAGCTATAGGTTGAAAGCCGATGTTAAACTTTCATGCTATTTTTGATGGTGTACTTCTTTTTTACTTTAAAAAAGGTATGTAAAGTATGAAATGAAAGTAATGATATGCATACCGTCGGATAGGTAGGGAGTCAAGGTACAATGTGCAACAAGTCCTATCAAGCCCGGGAACGGAGCTGTGGGTGGGAAACCGATTGTGTACTTTTTAACACTTTTTTAACAAAAAAAACACTTGAACAGTATAAGGGAAAAATAACAGTTAATATACCGTCGGGTAGCTAAAAAGTCCAGCTATACTGTGCAACAAACCCCGCTTTTCTATCACGACCGGGAACGGAGCAGTAGGGCAGAAACTGAAATTCGATTTTCGATTCGATTTTCCACTTTTTTGTGTTCATCGAAATATTTTTAAGTGTATATACCATATACGCGGACAAGCATGTTGTGCATACCGCCGGATAGGTAAAGCGTCCAGCTACACTTTGCAACAAACCGTACTCTTCTAAAACACCTGGTTACCGAGCAATAGGACGAACAAACATCGTGTGGGAGGAAAAGTTAATAGGCGCCCATAAATAGGTGACTACACATGTAGATATGTTTGCTGCACTTTATGCTCGCACATACATAACACTTATCTCAATAATCTCTGTCTTAACTTCCAACTTTTAACTAGTGACAGCAACTTTTGGGCAGTGATATAGCTACTATTGAACGCCCATACACAATTGGCACGCTCGTTGTAGCAGGTGTCAGCACCATTATTTGAATTAACGAACATAACTTCTGCTCAAATATAAACGGAGATTTTATCCATAACTCGACAAGGACAAGACATATGGCCATACTTTTTTTTTGCTTAGGTTGGCAGGACTGTTATATGTTTACATGTCAAATTTGAACGCGATCTGTGACATAGTTTTTTTTTACGGCACTATAAACAAGTCAACCTCGAGTGTGTTTTTCGAATTTTACTATGGAAATTAACGTTGAGCAAAGAGTTTGTTTGAAATTTTGTTATTCCAATGGAATAAGTGCGACGGACGCAATGAAAATATTGCGGAAGACATATGGGGAGTCTTGCCTATCACGTGCACGTATTTTTTTTCGTTCAAGGACGGTCGTACATCGCTGGAGAACTTGCCCCATGATCGTCGTCCAGCAACGTCAATAAACGAAGAAAACGTCGAAAAAGTAAAGAAAATTGTGTTGGAAAATCGTCGTGTGACTGAAATAGAGATAGCTAGTGAGCTCAACATATCAAATGGATCCGCTCATAGCATTATTCACGATGTTTTGGGCATGAGACGTGTGTCTGCTCGACTTGTTCTAAAATTGTTGAATTTTCTTAAAACAGAGGAACGCAAAACTGCCACCAAGGAAATGCTCACAATGAGTGATACGGACATCCAGCACATCATAACTGGTGACGAGACTTGGGTCTATGAATACGATGTTGAAACAGCCCAGTAATCATGTGAATGGCGCCTTACAAATGAGCCGAAACCCAAAAAACCACGTCAAAGTCGATCGAAAATCAAAGTTATGCTCACTGTTTTCTTTGATAGCCAAGGTGTTGTGCACTCGGAATTCCTTCCAGAAGAACAATCCGTTAATGCTGAATATTATTTATCCGTTTTGAAGGGTTTGCGTGAGAATATTCGTCTCAAAAGGAAGGATTTGTGGGACAACAAGTCATGGTTTCTACATCATGATAATGCGCAAGCTCATACGTCTCGTCTTGTACGCGATTATTTGACCAAAAACAACGTAAATATTGTTCCGCAAGCACCGTATTCACCCGACATGGCACCGTGTGATAAAGCTTGTTTGTCAATTTTTTATAAAAAAAAATAAACAGTTAATGCTGATTATTATATTGCGAAATATTATTGATACAATTTATTCTACACCATTGGGAAATATAGAAAGGTAAGCAGTTTATTGACTTTAGTAAATTGATATTGTTTTTGGTTAAAGAAAAGTTATTGCAAAATATTGTTCAATTAAACATAAGCAGTTTATTGACTTTAGTAATTTGATATTGTTTTTAGTTAAAGAAAAGTTATTGCAAAATATTATCAAATTAAACGTAAGCAGTTTATTGACTTGTCTACTGTTGTCAATTAATAGAAAGTGAATGTGATGAGTTATTGGAATGGGTGGTTGGCGTAACTCCTCCCCCATTTGATTTAAAATTCTCCTGAGTTTTAATGATAATTTCTGTTTTGTTATTTCTTCTTTTTTCTTACATATTTTGCACTTAGGGTTAACAGACTGACTGTTAAAGCTATGCTATTAAAAGTGTAGTTGAGTTTTTTGTGAAATCTAATTTCTTTAATTTTTTTAATATTTTCGATCTGGTTGGACACTATTTCATCAAACGTTAGCTGAGATTTAATATTACTTAGATTAAAATTATTGACGTCTGTTGAAAAAGCTTGTTTGTCAAGTTTTTATAAAAAAATTAAACAGTTAATGCTGATTATTATATTGCGAAATATTATTAAGACAAATTATTCTACACCATTTTGAAATATAGAAAGGTAAGAAGTTTATTGACTTTAGTAAATTGGTATTGTTTTTGGTTAAAGAAAAGTTATTGCTAAATATTGTTCAATTAAACATAAGCAGTTTATTGACTTTAGTAATTTGATATTGTTTTTAGTTAAAAAAAAGTTATTGCAAAATATTATCAAATTTAACGTAAGCAGTTTATTGACAGCTTTATAATTTTTTACGTGCCCTTCCTGGTTTGTATTCTGATATTCTTCTCTGTTTAGATTTAACTTTGTAATTTTCTTTTCTTTTATAGCTTTTAGCAAATTATAAATCTTGTTTTTGTCGACTTTTCCATTTGTTATATCTATTGGTCTTTCTTTAATTACGGAATGTATAGATTTGTTGTACCATTCAGTACATTTATATACTTTTCCTTGGACTGTTAAGCCTGACCTTTCAATTTCTAACTTTCTAAATCTTTCTCCTAAGGTGTTGTGAAATCTTTCGATATCTGCATTTCCCGTGTGGGAATTCGATTTTGTGAAATGGATTTCAACTTCATCTTGTCTAAAAAAATCTTTCACATATGTTCAATTGAATTCGTTATCGGCGACAATTCTTTTTGGCTTTTTGGTCAACAGAGAGATACATGCGAAGTTTCTCTATAAGTGTTATGCTGTTTCTATCTTCTATGTAAATAGCTGTAGCTTGTTTCGAAAATTTGTCTATTATAGTGAGAAAACTATGTTTTTTTAATAACATAGGTGTCTAAATGTATTATTTCATTTATGTCGGTGGGTGTTTCTGTTATAGAGTATTTTGGTATATATGGTTTTCTGTCGTATTTACCTCTACAGCAGATCTCGCAGTTGTTTATAAATTTTTGGATAAGAGTTTTAAGATTTTTGGAGTATATTGTGTTTTTTAAACCTTGATAATTTTCATTTATTCCAGCATGGCCCGTTTCTTCTTTGTGGTATTTTTGAATATATCTGAAGGCTTCCTCTTCATTTCTCATATCTTTAGCATGATATGAACACCAATAAAATTTTACACTAGTATTGAATAACTCTATTAGCTTTTGTTGCACTATATTGTAGTCGGTAGTGAGATACCTGATACCCTACTTTTTGTACTTACCGATGTTGAACATTTTTGAACTTAAAAAAAAGCATATGCAGTGCGTGCAGCATATAATAATTTGCATACCGTCAGATAGGTAGAAGGTCAAACTACATTTTGGTATACCTCGATTATTTATTTTGCTCGGTATCGGAGCTATAGGTGGAAAACCGATGTTGAACTTGCATGCTATTTTTGATGGTGCACTTCTTTTTTACTTAAAAAAAAGTATGTATAATATGAAATGAAAGTAATGATATTCATACCGTCGGATAGGTAGAGAGTCAAGGTAGAATATGCAACTAGTCCTATCAAGCCCGGGAACGGAGCTGTGGGTAGGAAACCGATTGTGTACTTTTTAACACTTTCTTTAACAAAAAAAACTTGTACAGTATGAGGGAAAAATAACGGTGAACATACCGTCGGGTAGCTAAAAGTCCAGCTATACTGTGCAACAAACCCCGCTTTTCTATCACGTCCGGGAACGGAGCAGTAGGGCAAAAACTGAAATTCGATTTTCGATTCGATTTTTCACTTTTTTGTGTTCATCGAAATATTTTTTAGTGTATAAAACACCTGGCTACCGAGCAATAGGACGAACAAACATCGTGTGGCAGGAAAAGTTAATAAGCGCCCATAAATAGATGACCATACATGTAGATATGTTTGCTGCACTTTATGCTCGCACATACCATACATAACACTAATCTCAATATGGCTATTTGGAAGATACATACATCATTTATCTACATACATATGTACGCGGTGTGTCCCAAAAGTAACCGAACTTTTTGGATATAAAATAGTAAAATACACATTATATTATCTTTGAAAGTTGGTAATTATTCAAAATAGGTTCCATTTGACTCAACACAACGTTTGGAACGATCAACCAGCGCATGCATAGATTTTTTTATGTCATTTATAGAAATGTTCTTCAGTACCTCGGTTACGGCTGCTTCATTTCTTTCAATTTTTTTTTAATTTTTTAAACTTCAATTTAAATTTTTTTTCAAGTTTGACACAAAATTTTATATTTGCTCTTTGTTCCATTTTTTTTTTTGGAACCATTAGCACACTCTTGGTCATATGATGCATTTTTTTGTACTTACCGATGTTGATCATTTTTGAATATAAAAAAAGCATATCCAGTGCGTGCAGCATATAATGGTTTGCACACCATCAGATAGGTAGAAGGTCAAACTACATTTTGTAATAAGCCCCGATTATTTATTTTCTCGGCATCGGAGCTATAGGTTGAAAGCCGATGTTAAACTTTCATGCTATTTTTGATGGTGTACTTCTTTTTTACTTTAAAAAAAGTATGTATAGTATTAAATGAAAGTAAAGATATGCATACCGTCGGATAGGTAGGGAGTCAAGGTACAATGTGCTAAAAGTCCTATCAAGCGCGGGAAAGGAGCTATGGGTGGGAAACCGATTGTGTACTTTCTAATACTTTTTTTAGCAAAAAAAAACTTGTACAGTATGAGGGAAAAATAACGCTGAACACACCGTCGGGTAGCTAAAAAGTCCAGCTATACTGTGCAAGAAACCTCGCTTTTCTATCACGTCCGGGAACGGAGCAGTGGGGCAAAAACTGAAAAAATTCGATTTTCCACTTTTTTATGTTCATCGAAATATTTTGAAGTGTATATACCATATACGCGGACAAGCATGTTATGCACACCGCCGGATAGTTAAAGAGTCCAGCTACACTATGCAACAAACCGTACTCTTCTACTGAGCAATAGGACGAACAAACATCGTGTGGGAGCAAAAGTTAATAGGCGCCCATATATAGATGACCATACATGTAGATATGTGTGCTGCACTTTATGCTCGCACATACATAACACTAATCTCAATATGGCTATTTGAAAGATACATACATACATTTATCTACGTACATATGTATGTATAGTCTGACATCTGTGTCTCGTCACTTATGTAGGTGTGTATATGTATATGCTCTGTCTTAACTTCGAACTTTTAGCTAGTGATATCGCTACTATTGAGCACTCATACACAATAGGCACGCTTGCTGTAGCAGGTGTCAGCACCATTATTTGAATTTACGAACATACATAGGTAAATAAATAGATGGCGCGCATGCAGTCATATGATGCATTTTTTTGTACTTACCGATGTTGAACATTCTTGAACTTAAAAAAAAGCATGTGCAGTGCGTGCAGCATATAATGATTTGCACACCATCAGATAGGTAGAAGGTCAAACTACATTTTGTAATAAACCCCGATTATTTATTTTCTCGGCATCGGAGCTATAGGTTGAAAGCCGATGTTAAACTTTCATGCTATTTTTGATGGTGTACTTCTTTTTTACTTTAAAAAAGGTATGTAAAGTATGAAATGAAAGTAATGATATGCATACCGTCGGATAGGTAGGGAGTCAAGGTACAATGTGCAACAAGTCCTATCAAGCCCGGGAACGGAGCTGTGGGTGGGAAACCGATTGTGTACTTTTTAACACTTTTTTAACAAAAAAAAAACACTTGAACAGTATAAGGGAAAAATAACAGTTAATATACCGTCGGGTAGCTAAAAAGTCCAGCTATACTGTGCAACAAACCCCGCTTTTCTATCACGACCGGGAACGGAGCAGTAGGGCAGAAACTGAAATTCGATTTTCGATTCGATTTTCCACTTTTTTGTGTTCATCGAAATATTTTTAAGTGTATATACCATATACGCGGACAAGCATGTTGTGCATACCGCCGGATAGGTAAAGCGTCCAGCTACACTTTGCAACAAACCGTACTCTTCTAAAACACCTGGTTACCGAGCAATAGGACGAACAAACATCGTGTGGGAGGAAAAGTTAATAGGCGCCCATAAATAGGTGACTACACATGTAGATATGTTTGCTGCACTTTATGCTCGCACATACATAACACTTATCTCAATAATCTCTGTCTTAACTTCCAACTTTTAACTAGTGACAGCAACTTTTGGGCAGTGATATAGCTACTATTGAACGCCCATACACAATTGGCACGCTCGTTGTAGCAGGTGTCAGCACCATTATTTGAATTAACGAACATAACTTCTGCTCAAATATAAACGGAGATTTTATCCATAACTCGACAAGGACAAGACATATGGCCATACTTTTTTTTTGCTTAGGTTGGCAGGACTGTTATATGTTTACATGTCAAATTTGAACGCGATCTGTGACATAGTTTTTTTTTACGGCACTATAAACAAGTCAACCTCGAGTGTGTTTTTCGAATTTTACTATGGAAATTAACGTTGAGCAAAGAGTTTGTTTGAAATTTTGTTATTCCAATGGAATAAGTGCGACGGACGCAATGAAAATATTGCGGAAGACATATGGGGAGTCTTGCCTATCACGTGCACGTATTTTTTTTCGTTCAAGGACGGTCGTACATCGCTGGAGAACTTGCCCCATGATCGTCGTCCAGCAACGTCAATAAACGAAGAAAACGTCGAAAAAGTAAAGAAAATTGTGTTGGAAAATCGTCGTGTGACTGAAATAGAGATAGCTAGTGAGCTCAACATATCAAATGGATCCGCTCATAGCATTATTCACGATGTTTTGGGCATGAGACGTGTGTCTGCTCGACTTGTTCCAAAATTGTTGAATTTTCTTAAAACAGAGGAACGCAAAACTGCCACCAAGGAAATGCTCACAATGAGTGATACGGACATCCAGCACATCATAACTGGTGACGAGACTTGGGTCTATGAATACGATGTTGAAACAGCCCAGTAATCATGTGAATGGCGCCTTACAAATGAGCCGAAACCCAAAAAACCACGTCAAAGTCGATCGAAAATCAAAGTTATGCTCACTGTTTTCTTTGATAGCCAAGGTGTTGTGCACTCGGAATTCCTTCCAGAAGAACAATCCGTTAATGCTGAATATTATTTATCCGTTTTGAAGGGTTTGCGTGAGAATATTCGTCTCAAAAGGAAGGATTTGTGGGACAACAAGTCATGGTTTCTACATCATGATAATGCGCAAGCTCATACGTCTCGTCTTGTACGCGATTATTTGACCAAAAACAACGTAAATATTGTTCCGCAAGCACCGTATTCACCCGACATGGCACCGTGTGATAAAGCTTGTTTGTCAATTTTTTATAAAAAAAAATAAACAGTTAATGCTGATTATTATATTGCGAAATATTATTGATACAATTTATTCTACACCATTGGGAAATATAGAAAGGTAAGCAGTTTATTGACTTTAGTAAATTGATATTGTTTTTGGTTAAAGAAAAGTTATTGCAAAATATTGTTCAATTAAACATAAGCAGTTTATTGACTTTAGTAATTTGATATTGTTTTTAGTTAAAGAAAAGTTATTGCAAAATATTATCAAATTAAACGTAAGCAGTTTATTGACTTGTCTACTGTTGTCAATTAATAGAAAGTGAATGTGATGAGTTATTGGAATGGGTGGTTGGCGTAACTCCTCCCCCATTTGATTTAAAATTCTCCTGAGTTTTAATGATAATTTCTGTTTTGTTATTTCTTCTTTTTTCTTACATATTTTGCACTTAGGGTTAACAGACTGACTGTTAAAGCTATGCTATTAAAAGTGTAGTTGAGTTTTTTGTGAAATCTAATTTCTTTAATTTTTTTAATATTTTCGATCTGGTTGGACACTATTTCATCAAACGTTAGCTGAGATTTAATATTACTTAGATTAAAATTATTGACGTCTGTTGAAAAAGCTTGTTTGTCAAGTTTTTATAAAAAAATTAAACAGTTAATGCTGATTATTATATTGCGAAATATTATTAGGACAAATTATTCTACACCATTTTGAAATATAGAAAGGTAAGAAGTTTATTGACTTTAGTAAATTGGTATTGTTTTTGGTTAAAGAAAAGTTATTGCTAAATATTGTTCAATTAAACATAAGCAGTTTATTGACTTTAGTAATTTGATATTGTTTTTAGTTAAAAAAAAGTTATTGCAAAATATTATCAAATTTAACGTAAGCAGTTTATTGACAGCTTTATAATTTTTTACGTGCCCTTCCTGGTTTGTATTCTGATATTTTTCTCTGTTTAGATTTAACTTTGTAATTTTCTTTTCTTTTATAGCTTTTAGCAAATTATAAATCTTGTTTTTGTCGACTTTTCCATTTGTTATATCTATTGGTCTTTCTTTAATTACGGAATGTATAGATTTGTTGTACCATTCAGTACATTTATATACTTTTCCTTGGACTGTTAAGCCTGACCTTTCAATTTCTAACTTTCTAAATCTTTCTCCTAAGGTGTTGTGAAATCTTTCGATATCTGCATTTCCCGTGTGGGAATTCGATTTTGTGAAATGGATTTCAACTTCATCTTGTCTAAAAAAATCTTTCACATATGTTCAATTGAATTCGTTATCGGCGACAATTCTTTTTGGCTTTTTGGTCAACAGAGAGATACATGCGAAGTTTCTCTATAAGTGTTATGCTGTTTCTATCTTCTATGTAAATAGCTGTAGCTTGTTTCGAAAATTTGTCTATTATAGTGAGAAAACTATGTTTTTTTAATAACATAGGTGTCTAAATGTATTATTTCATTTATGTCGGTGGGTGTTTCTGTTATAGAGTATTTTGGTATATATGGTTTTCTGTCGTATTTACCTCTACAGCAGATCTCGCAGTTGTTTATAAATTTTTGGATAAGAGTTTTAAGATTTTTGGAGTATATTGTGTTTTTTAAACCTTGATAATTTTCATTTATTCCAGCATGGCCCGTTTCTTCTTTGTGGTATTTTTGAATATATCTGAAGGCTTCCTCTTCATTTCTCATATCTTTAGCATGATATGAACACCAATAAAATTTTACACTAGTATTGAATAACTCTATTAGCTTTTGTTGCACTATATTGTAGTCGGTAGTGAGATACCTGATACCCTACTTTTTGTACTTACCGATGTTGAACATTTTTGAACTTAAAAAAAAGCATATGCAGTGCGTGCAGCATATAATAATTTGCATACCGTCAGATAGGTAGAAGGTCAAACTACATTTTGGTATACCTCGATTATTTATTTTGCTCGGTATCGGAGCTATAGGTGGAAAACCGATGTTGAACTTGCATGCTATTTTTGATGGTGCACTTCTTTTTTACTTAAAAAAAAGTATGTATAATATGAAATGAAAGTAATGATATTCATACCGTCGGATAGGTAGAGAGTCAAGGTAGAATATGCAACTAGTCCTATCAAGCCCGGGAACGGAGCTGTGGGTAGGAAACCGATTGTGTACTTTTTAACACTTTCTTTAACAAAAAAAACTTGTACAGTATGAGGGAAAAATAACGGTGAACATACCGTCGGGTAGCTAAAAGTCCAGCTATACTGTGCAACAAACCCCGCTTTTCTATCACGTCCGGGAACGGAGCAGTAGGGCAAAAACTGAAATTCGATTTTCGATTCGATTTTTCACTTTTTTGTGTTCATCGAAATATTTTTTAGTGTATAAAACACCTGGCTACCGAGCAATAGGACGAACAAACATCGTGTGGCAGGAAAAGTTAATAAGCGCCCATAAATAGATGACCATACATGTAGATATGTTTGCTGCACTTTATGCTCGCACATACCATACATAACACTAATCTCAATATGGCTATTTGGAAGATACATACATCATTTATCTACATACATATGTACGCGGTGTGTCCCAAAAGTAACCGAACTTTTTGGATATAAAATAGTAAAATACACATTATATTATCTTTGAAAGTTGGTAATTATTCAAAATAGGTTCCATTTGACTCAACACAACGTTTGGAACGATCAACCAGCGCATGCATAGATTTTTTTATGTCATTTATAGAAATGTTCTTCAGTACCTCGGTTACGGCTGCTTCATTTCTTTCAATTTTTTTTTAATTTTTTAAACTTCAATTTAAATTTTTTTTCAAGTTTGACACAAAATTTTATATTTGCTCTTTGTTCCATTTTTTTTTTTGGAACCATTAGCACACTCTTGGTCATATGATGCATTTTTTTGTACTTACCGATGTTGATCATTTTTGAATATAAAAAAAGCATATCCAGTGCGTGCAGCATATAATGGTTTGCACACCATCAGATAGGTAGAAGGTCAAACTACATTTTGTAATAAGCCCCGATTATTTATTTTCTCGGCATCGGAGCTATAGGTTGAAAGCCGATGTTAAACTTTCATGCTATTTTTGATGGTGTACTTCTTTTTTACTTTAAAAAAAGTATGTATAGTATTAAATGAAAGTAAAGATATGCATACCGTCGGATAGGTAGGGAGTCAAGGTACAATGTGCTAAAAGTCCTATCAAGCGCGGGAAAGGAGCTATGGGTGGGAAACCGATTGTGTACTTTCTAATACTTTTTTTAGCAAAAAAAAACTTGTACAGTATGAGGGAAAAATAACGCTGAACACACCGTCGGGTAGCTAAAAAGTCCAGCTATACTGTGCAAGAAACCTCGCTTTTCTATCACGTCCGGGAACGGAGCAGTGGGGCAAAAACTGAAAAAATTCGATTTTCCACTTTTTTATGTTCATCGAAATATTTTGAAGTGTACATACCATATACGCGGACAAGCATGTTATGCACACCGCCGGATAGTTAAAGAGTCCAGCTACACTATGCAACAAACCGTACTCTTCTACTGAGCAATAGGACGAACAAACATCGTGTGGGAGCAAAAGTTAATAGGCGCCCATATATAGATGACCATACATGTAGATATGTGTGCTGCACTTTATGCTCGCACATACATAACACTAATCTCAATATGGCTATTTGAAAGATACATACATACATTTATCTACGTACATATGTATGTATAGTCTGACATCTGTGTCTCGTCACTTATGTAGGTGTGTATATGTATATGCTCTGTCTTAACTTCGAACTTTTAGCTAGTGATATCGCTACTATTGAGCACTCATACACAATAGGCACGCTTGCTGTAGCAGGTGTCAGCACCATTATTTGAATTTACGAACATACATAGGTAAATAAATAGATGGCGCGCATGCAGTCATATGATGCATTTTTTTGTACTTACCGATGTTGAACATTCTTGAACTTAAAAAAAAGCATGTGCAGTGCGTGCAGCATATAATGATTTGCACACCATCAGATAGGTAGAAGGTCAAACTACATTTTGTAATAAACCCCGATTATTTATTTTCTCGGCATCGGAGCTATAGGTTGAAAGCCGATGTTAAACTTTCATGCTATTTTTGATGGTGTACTTCTTTTTTACTTTAAAAAAGGTATGTAAAGTATGAAATGAAAGTAATGATATGCATACCGTCGGATAGGTAGGGAGTCAAGGTACAATGTGCAACAAGTCCTATCAAGCCCGGGAACGGAGCTGTGGGTGGGAAACCGATTGTGTACTTTTTAACACTTTTTTAACAAAAAAAAACACTTGAACAGTATAAGGGAAAAATAACAGTTAATATACCGTCGGGTAGCTAAAAAGTCCAGCTATACTGTGCAACAAACCCCGCTTTTCTATCACGACCGGGAACGGAGCAGTAGGGCAGAAACTGAAATTCGATTTTCGATTCGATTTTCCACTTTTTTGTGTTCATCGAAATATTTTTAAGTGTATATACCATATACGCGGACAAGCATGTTGTGCATACCGCCGGATAGGTAAAGCGTCCAGCTACACTTTGCAACAAACCGTACTCTTCTAAAACACCTGGTTACCGAGCAATAGGACGAACAAACATCGTGTGGGAGGAAAAGTTAATAGGCGCCCATAAATAGGTGACTACACATGTAGATATGTTTGCTGCACTTTATGCTCGCACATACATAACACTTATCTCAATAATCTCTGTCTTAACTTCCAACTTTTAACTAGTGACAGCAACTTTTGGCCAGTGATATAGCTACTATTGAACGCCCATACACAATTGGCACGCTCGTTGTAGCAGGTGTCAGCACCATTATTTGAATTAACGAACATAACTTCTGCTCAAATATAAACGGAGATTTTATCCATAACTCGACAAGGACAAGACATATGGCCATACTTTTTTTTTGCTTAGGTTGGCAGGACTGTTATATGTTTACATGTCAAATTTGAACGCGATCTGTGACATAGTTTTTTTTTACGGCACTATAAACAAGTCAACCTCGAGTGTGTTTTTCGAATTTTACTATGGAAATTAACGTTGAGCAAAGAGTTTGTTTGAAATTTTGTTATTCCAATGGAATAAGTGCGACGGACGCAATGAAAATATTGCGGAAGACATATGGGGAGTCTTGCCTATCACGTGCACGTATTTTTTTTCGTTCAAGGACGGTCGTACATCGCTGGAGAACTTGCCCCATGATCGTCGTCCAGCAACGTCAATAAACGAAGAAAACGTCGAAAAAGTAAAGAAAATTGTGTTGGAAAATCGTCGTGTGACTGAAATAGAGATAGCTAGTGAGCTCAACATATCAAATGGATCCGCTCATAGCATTATTCACGATGTTTTGGGCATGAGACGTGTGTCTGCTCGACTTGTTCCAAAATTGTTGAATTTTCTTAAAACAGAGGAACGCAAAACTGCCACCAAGGAAATGCTCACAATGAGTGATACGGACATCCAGCACATCATAACTGGTGACGAGACTTGGGTCTATGAATACGATGTTGAAACAGCCCAGTAATCATGTGAATGGCGCCTTACAAATGAGCCGAAACCCAAAAAACCACGTCAAAGTCGATCGAAAATCAAAGTTATGCTCACTGTTTTCTTTGATAGCCAAGGTGTTGTGCACTCGGAATTCCTTCCAGAAGAACAATCCGTTAATGCTGAATATTATTTATCCGTTTTGAAGGGTTTGCGTGAGAATATTCGTCTCAAAAGGAAGGATTTGTGGGACAACAAGTCATGGTTTCTACATCATGATAATGCGCAAGCTCATACGTCTCGTCTTGTACGCGATTATTTGACCAAAAACAACGTAAATATTGTTCCGCAAGCACCGTATTCACCCGACATGGCACCGTGTGATAAAGCTTGTTTGTCAAGTTTTTATAAAAAAAAAATAAACAGTTAATGCTGATTATTATATTGCGAAATATTATTGATACAATTTATTTTACACCATTAGGAAATATAGAAAGGTAAGCAGTTTATTGACTTTAGTAAATTGGTATTGTTTTTGGTTAAAGAAAAGTTATTGCTAAATATTGTTCAATTAAACATAAGCAGTTTATTGACTTTAGTAATTTGATATTGTTTTTAGTTAAAAAAAAGTTATTGCAAAATATTATCAAATTTAACGTAAGCAGTTTATTGACAGCTTTATAATTTTTTACGTGCCCTTCCTGGTTTGTATTCTGATATTCTTCTCTGTTTAGATTTAACTTTGTAATTTTCTTTTCTTTTATAGCTTTTAGCAAATTATAAATCTTGTTTTTGTCGACTTTACCATTTGTTATATCTATTGGTCTTGCTTTAATTACGGAATGTATAGATTTGTTGTACCATTCAGTACATTTATATACTTTTCCTTGGACTGTTAAGCCTGACCTTTCAATTTCTAACTTTCTAAATCTTTCTCCTAAGGTGTTGTGAAATCTTTCGATATCTGCATTTCCCGTGTGGGAATTCGATTTTGTGAAATGAATTTCAACTTCATCTTGTCTAAAAAAATCTTTCACATATGTTCAATTGAATTCGTTATCGGCGACAATTCTTTTTGGCTTTTTGGTCAACAGAGAGATACATGCGAAGTTTCTCTATAAGTGTTATGCTGTTTCTATCTTCTATGTAAATAGCTGTAGCTTGTTTCGAAAATTTGTCTATTATAGTGAGAAAACTATGTTTTTTTAATAACATAGGTGTCTAAATGTATTATTTCATTTATGTCGGTGGGTGTTTCTGTTATAGAGTATTTTGGTATATATGGTTTTCTGTCGTATTTACCTCTACAGCAGATCTCGCAGTTGTTTATAAATTTTTGGATAAGAGTTTTAAGATTTTTGGAGTATATTGTGTTTTTTAAACCTTGATAATTTTCATTTATTCCAGCATGGCCCGTTTCTTCTTTGTGGTATTTTTGAATATATCTGAAGGCTTCCTCTTCATTTCTCATATCTTTAGCATGATATGAACACCAATAAAATTTTACACTAGTATTGAATAACTCTATTAGCTTTTGTTGCACTATATTGTAGTCGGTAGTGAGATACCTGATACCCTACTTTTCCTGTTTTTATAAATCTCCTAAAAATGTCTGACATGAATCCACTTCTAATGTCGTGTAGGCTTATAAAAATTTTTCTTTTGTTATCAACTATTTTAATTTCCTCTGTCTTGCTATCTGTTAAGATGATTTGAGAATGGAAACGATTTACGACGAAATTTAGTATAGGAATATGATCGTGTAATTCTTCTATTTAGGAATGGATAGTAGCAGTTGTGCTTATGTTGTCTAGGTCGATGTCACATGTATTATTGTTTATTGCACAAATTTCTCCAGTGTCTGCATTGATTCTGCTAAGAATATCAGCCAGAGTGTTTTCTTTACCTTTCATATACCCTATGTTGATATCGTATTCGCCAAGTTTTAGTAACCAACGGTGAAGTCTTGGATTTATGTCTTTTCCTTTGTGTTTGGTTTGTAACCATTTCAGTGGTAGGTGATCTGTCATGAGGTCGAAGTACCTCCCATATATGTAATGTCTAAAATAGTTCACGCCCCAAACGATGGCCAACAGCTCTGTAGTGGAATATTTTCTTTCATCTTCATTTAAAGTTCTACTTGCGTAGCTGATGGGATGGTTGTCCTGCATACACGTAAGTATCGCTCCAATTGCGAATTCCCTGGCATCGGTTGCTAGCTTAAATTTTTTCTTAAAATCGGGGAATTTTAGTATTGGTGTGTCGATCAGTAGTCTTTTGAGCTTGTAAAATGCATCCGTATACTGGGGGTCATTTTTATTTATTTTTGTATCCTTTTTCAAATATTTTGTTAAACCGTGGACAATTTTGGCATAACCTTTTATGAATTTTCTATAATAGCCAGTTGCACCCAGCAATGATTTTATTTGCTTTTGGGTTTCGGGAAGTTTGAGTTTCTGAATGGTTTCGACTATGTGTGGGTTAGGCTTAATGCCATTAGTAGTAAGAATATATCCTAAATATTCGGTAGATTTGGCGAAAAATTTGCACTTGTCAACTTGAATCTTAAGATTATGTTTGAAATGCATTGAAAATTCGTTGAATATTATCATTGTGTTCTTGCACTGTGGTGCTAAAAATTAAAATATCATCGAGATATACAACGCATATTTTGTTGATGTATTCTCTTAGAACCGCATTTATGAGCCTTTGAAATGTGGCAGGGGCGTTTTTTAGCCCAAAAGGCATACGAACAAACTCGTAATGTCCAAGTGGGGTAGAAAACGCTGTTTTTTTTTCTGTCCTTTTTTAATGAAGATCTGATGAAAGCCTTTGGCTAGATCGAGCGTAGTGAAATGCTGTGCTCGACCTAATTGCCCTAAGATAGCGTCGATGCTTGGGATAGGAAATTTATCGCTTACAGTTATTTCGTTTAAGGCTCTGTAGTCGATCACTATTCTCCATTTTTTCTTCTTCGAATTGTCCGACTTCTTGGGTACAATCCATAAAGGAGAGTTATATGGAGATACACTTTCTTTTATTATTCCCTGTTCTAGCATTTCTCGCATCTGCCTATTGATTTCCTCTTCATGAATTTGAGTATATCTATATATTTTTGAGATAAGCTCAGTTAAAAATGATTCTTCTTCTTTATTCATGTCCCCGAGTATTAATTTTTTTAAGATATTATCTGATTGTGCTTCTAAGGTTTGTATTTCTTCTGAGTTGTATGGACAGGAATCTATGAATTTAATTTTGTTCCCATTTATTTCTACAAAATCTTCCTCCAGGTTTACAATTGCTAAAAATGCTTTTAATATGTTTTGCCCTATTAAGCCATCAAAATTTTGTCCGTTGAAATTGGTTATTTTCCAACACATACGATTGTTTTCATTAAATTCGTTTGGAAGGGGTGTGATAACTTCTTCATTAGTGCAGAAGTTCCCATTTATTGTATTAAAATATAATGGTTTCTCTGATTTTGTTCTTTGAAATTGTGGTAATAATTTTTTATTAAGTAAAGACGTTGTTGACCCCGTATCGGTTAAACATTTGATTTTTGTATTTCCTTTACTTATTTCAATTATCGGTAGACGAATGTTTCGGCTGAACATTGAAAATTTACTTCCTCCGTGTCATTATTTCCCATATGGTCTACTTCCATTGGAGTATGACCATTATTATTACCAAAAGTTCTGTTTAGGTGTTGACTATATCTAGATTGTTGGGAACTGCCTGTATTAAAAAAATTTTGTCGAGATTGAGAGGATTTACTGTTTTGACGAACTGGAGAAGGACTACGATCGTACGAGTTTTTAAATGTCTGTCCTTGAAATGTCTGTTGATGTGTCCTGTTCTGTCCGTTTCCGTTGTAGTCCCTTTGTTGTCGAGGGTGTATGTATTTTGAAAATTTATTGTCACATAGTCTTAGTGTTCCTGTTTCTTCTAAAACGTAGTAAGCTTCCCTAAGTGTAGATATATTCCTACTGTAAATTATGCTGGATAAATTTGGGTGGATGCCGTTTAGAAAAGTTTTGAGAATAATAGATTCGTTCGTAGGAGGGGAAAACTCCTGAGATTTATTTATATCAAACTCATATTTAATATCAAGGTTATCTTAGATTCTTAAAGTATTCGCTTACATTTTTGTTCTTCATATTTATAGACTGATAACATAGATAGTGGTAGCTCTCCCTGATGCCGAAATTCTTCACAAGTTCCTCTTTTATTTGGTTCGTTGCTTCCGATCCTAACGCTCTAACGACGTGTAAGGCTGGCCCTTGGATTTTGTTTTTTCACGTATCTTTCGAAGGCAAACCGGTGTAGTATGGCATTTTCTTGGAACAGCAGCAATATCAATTCAACTTCTCTGATGAAGAATGATAAATCGTAGTCTTTTGTACCGTGGAACTTCTTGATACGAGCTGCTTCCTTCAAGAGGTCGGATCCAGATAGTAAAGCGGGTTGATTGATGTGGTTGTTTTCGACGGACATATTTACGTTTGCTGGGTTTGTTTACTTTTTTTTGCTTATTATTGTCTTTAGGCACTTTTCTTTTCTATAATATTTCAGTGGTTTGTTATCTTTAGATACAATGTACTGTTTTTTATTTTGTGTATTTTTCCTAACTATAGCCCCTTTGTGTTGTCGAGTTGTATCGACGAAGTATCGCCGGCGTGTCGAATAAAAAGAAAAAAAGAGGGTTTTAGATTTTGCACGTTATAAATATGTGTTTATTTATAAATAAGAATATGCATATGTGTATGTATTTTATATTTCAAATTAATTGTTTTATATAACAATTTAATACTTATTGTGTAGGGTTAGTGTGTACAATGTTTATATATGACCTGTGGGTTTATGTTATTTTTCCAACGATGTGGTTGTTGTTGTGCGGGTGTAGTTCAACTTCACTGTTTTCACTACTTTCACTCTGTTTGTTTTCAAAAAACTGAAAACATTATTCGTATGTTGGCGCTGTTTGGTATTTTTGCATTGTCCTCTTGTTCGTTTTGAGGACAATGCAGGGATGTGTTTATTGGGCATAAACATCCCGGCCGCCTTGAAGGATTTAAGGTCTGCTTCAAATTGTACCGGTTAGGGTCCAACCGAGTGCGGTGTTTTGAGCGACTATGTTTCCATTATCAGGATTGAACAAGCCGGGTCGGATGATTTGCGGGTAAATGTCTGCTCCTAGTTCGATCATTACCTTGTCTGTCGTTATGAATTTAGGGTCAGCGAGGACTAGGTGGTCGAATCTTTTCGCGATTTCACCACCTAAGTCACAATCATAGGGTCGTGTCGGTAGCTCGTTTGTAACGAGACTATTGCATTTCACACGTAAATGATTATCGGAGAGAGATCCGATGATTAAACTGCAAATGCTGTGTGAATATGGCAACTTTAGTTTTTTAGCCAAACAGTTGACGCAGTACTTGTGTCGTGTAACTGTGTCAAACTTTTCTCTCACACTCATTGCGATGTACTTGGAGCACGTCACCAAGCGATGGTCCTTTTTACAAATTCCACATGCAACGTGCTTATAAGCGGGTTTCCAGTTCCGCTTTGAGTGGGTTATGGTACGTTGTGCTGTGCGATGAGTGGGGTCGTTTTCCTCACGAATTGGGGAAAGGGTCGCTCTGAATCGTTGTAGACGACTGGCTAGGGTTCTTGCTTCGGATCTCGGGCTGACGCTTCGACTGCTGCTTCGCGAGCTCACGGTAATTGCTGGACTGTGTCCTCGAGGGTTTGTTGCCTTAGTGGGTGCCATGATACTATAAATGGAAATAAAATGTTAGTTATAGGGTAGAGTCACAACTTTTGTAATTGGACGGGTCATAATGCCTTGTGAGGTTCGTATGTCGACTACTCTAGTTCTAGTGTCTGACCCGAGGTAAGTCTTTTCGATACGACCTAATTTCCATTCATTTGTGGGTAGGGTTTCTTGTCGAATAACTACCAAGTCTCCAACTTCTATATTGCATTGGGGGTATTTCCACTTATAACGCTTGTGGAGTTCTTTTAGGTATTCTTCTTTCCATCGAATACAGAAGTGTTGATGGAGTATCCTTAGTTTCTGCCATCTATTCACGGTACTGAGCTTTGCGTCTTCTAGATTAGGTTCAGCTGGGGTAAGTAACGGGGTACCGATTAGGAAATGGCCTGGGGTTAAAGGTTCTAAACTTGTAGGGTCATCGCTGATAGGGTTTAGGGGGCGAGAATTCAAACAACTTTCGATTCGGGTTAACAGTGTTGCCAATTCTTCAAAAGTGAATTTTTGGATCTGTGCCACCTTTTTTAAATGTGTTTTTAAGCTTTTAACTCCTGCTTCCCAGAGGCCGCCCATATGAGGAGCTCCTGGAGGATTAAAATGCCACTTGATGTTTTGGTGCGCTTGACTTGTTAATATTTGGGTTCTCAAGGTTTTCATGAATTCTCGTCGATCTTTGAGTAACAGTTGCGAAGCTCCTACAAAGTTCCTTCCATTGTCCGAATAAAGATCGGCGGGGCATCCGCGCCTTGAGAAAAATCGTGCGAATGCTGCCATAAATGCTTCTGTAGTAAGATCACTTACGGGTTCTAAGTGTATTGCTTTGGTTGCAAAGCAAACGAAAACACATATGTATCCCTTGGTAATTAAGCATGCTCTTCCGGTATAGTTTTTTATATCGTAAGGTCCAGCGAAATCAATTCCAGTTGCTGCGAATGGGCGGGTTAGGGTAGTACGTTCAACTGGTAGTGCTGCCATGATTTGAGTAGTTTGGGTTTTTTTGTACAGCATGCAAGTTTTGCACTGATAAATCGTTGTTTTTATAAGGGTCTTCAGTTTTGGAATCCAGAATTCTGTACGAATGAGTCGTAATACTAACTGGTTTCCTCCATGTAGTGTTATTGAGTGGGTAAATTGGGTGAGTAATTTTGACAATCGACTGTTGTAGGGTAGTAGAATCGGATGACGTTCGTTGTATGATAGCGCAGCTGAATTACTCAAGCGGCCATTAACTCGCATGATTCCTTTGGGGTCGATTGATGGGTTAAGGGTCAATATAGAACTCTTTTTGGGTATCTGGGTCTTTTGGGTCAAAGCTTCATGTTCCTCATGAAAGTATCTTTTCTGAGCTAAGACAATTAGCTTGGAACGGGTTGATTTAAATTCGTCTGGGGTTATTTCGACGGTTGTAAATTGCTCTTTTCTTCTATTTGGTGAGGCGTTTGAACAAAATCTAAATAGATATGATATAACACGAATTGCTCTGGGCAATGTAGAAAATCTGTCTAGTATATCTTCTTGAGCTGTAGCGGTAAAGGTTTTAATTGGTTTAAGCTCTAGGGTTGTGGCGGGTGGTTTCTGAGTGATTGGCCACTGTTTCGAATCGAGCTGTAGCCATTGAGGTCTGTGCCACCAGAGTTTGTTGCTCGCGATTTCTAAGGGAGTGCATCCACGACTTGCGAGGTCCGCCGGGTTATCACGGCTTTCCACATGATTCCAAGTATCGCTTCCGACGTTTTCAACTATCGTGGCGACTCGATGAGAAACGAAAGTCGTCCATGAACATGGGGGTTTGCTTAACCAAGAGAGAACAATAGTTGAGTCCGTCCAGAGATGGGTGCGATAGTGTGTCAAATTTAACTGTGATAAGGTAGTGTCCACTAAGTTTGCGAGAAGAACGGCTCCGCATAGTTCTAGCCTGGGTAGTGATATACTTTTAATTGGAGCTACTCGGGTTTTCGATGCTAACAGGGTGGTCCAAGTATTTCCGTCTATAGAAATTCTAATGTAAAGAGTTGCGGCGTATGCTTTTTCGGACGCATCAGACAATCCGTGAAACTCTATGACCGCTGAAGTTGAGAAATGAATCCACCTTGGAATTTCTATTTTATTAAGCACCTCATATTCCTTAATAAATGTTTTCCATCTATGTAGGGTTAGGGGTTTTAGACTTTCATCCCAGTCTGATTTGTCAAGCCATATTTGCTGCATGATGATTTTTGCTGTTACGATTACTGGACTGAGCCAGCCTGCTGGATCAAACAGTTTAGCAATTATTGATAATACTTCTCGTTTAGTGAACGATTCTTTGTCTGGGATGGGGTGGATAACGAAAAAGAATACATCTTTCTTAGAATTCCATCTAATTCCTAGGGTCTTTGTGCTATTGGATTCTGTTAAATCGAGCAAATTAGTATCCAATAGATGTTCTGATGGGAGTCCTGATAAGATTTTTGGGTCGTTGGAAGTCCATTTGCGTAGAGCGAATCCTGCGGACTCGAAGGATGTTACGAGTTCGTCTCGAGCCAACTTCGCACTTGATATATCATGGGCTCCGCTGAGAACATTATCTACATACATTCCATTACGAATTATATCTGATGCTAGTGGGTGGGTTCCCTTTACATCATCTGCTAATTTCAACAGTGTTCGGATTGCTAAATAAGGAGCACAGTTAATGCCAAATGTTACCGTTTGTAATTCAAATTCCTCTACTGGGTCATCATTTGACTTTCTGAAGAGTATTCTCTGAAATCGTGTGTGTTTGGGTTCTACAAGAATTTGCCGATACATTTTTTGTATATCTGCATTGAAAACGAATCGAAATAGACGCCATTTTATTACTAAGATTACCAAGTCTGCCTGCAGAATAGGTCCAGTATGTAGTACGTCGTTCAGACTGTTTCTGTTAGATGTGGGACATGATGCATTAAATACCACTCTCAGTTGCGTAGTTATTCGATCGGGTTTGATAACTGCGTGATGTGGTATATAATATAGGGTGTTTTCCTCCGCGGGATTGTTTTCCACCTTTTTCATGTGTCCAAGTTCCAAATACTCTTTAATAACTTTGTCGTATTCCATTTTAATGTCCGGTTTTCTTGAGAGGGATTTCTCATTTCTTAAAAACTGAGCTAGTGCTATGTGTCTTGAGTTGCCCAGTTCTATGTTTTCTGGGTTTTTAAAGGGTAGGGTTACCACATAACGTCCCGATGAGTTTCTGTATGTGGTTTTTTGATAATTTTCCTCACTCAATTTATCTGAAGATGAGGACAGAGGCTTTCTCGGAACTTCTTCCACTTCCCAAAATTGCGTGAGTAATTTATCTGAGGTCATTTGGTTGAAAAATGAAGATACCGAAGGTCCCCTGAGCTTTTCTGGAATGGGTCCTGACAAAATCCCATCAAATTCAGTTTCTTGGGCGAGCAAAGTATTCAATATATATCTTTGTACACCACCGAGTATTATTTGTGGGTACAAGTCACTTCCGATTAGAACGTCGACGGGTCTGGGCTTATTGAAATCGGGATCAGCTAAACTAAATCCGAGTTTTCCAATTTCAAATGTTGGGTCGAGTGAGTGAGTGGGTAAGTTTTCTGTCAGAGTTTTTATGATAAACGCTTGCGTCGTTATTTTAAATTCTTTCCTCATAGGTGAGCATAGGCTTAATTCGCATGTTTTTGTGGTTGTTGCTGAAACTGAGTTGTTCAGCCCTGTTACTTGTGTAACTGCATGTTTCGTAGGTATGCCCAGTTTTCTTTGGAATTTCCCTGAAATAAATGTGGCTTCTGACCCAGAGTCTATGAGTGCCCTAGCTGAATATAATTGCCCTCTATGGTTTATATGAACTACGGCGGTACCTAACAAAATCTGTTTCCTACAAGACATGAGTTGTTCTTGAGTGGACTGTAAGAGGGTTGTGTATGCTTGTGGATTTGGATTTGAGGGGTGGGTTTGGGAGGTACTGCCTTGGTTTGAATCAAGAGCAGGGTTTGATGCTCTTGATCCTTGTATTGTGTTTCTGTCTGCATATTCTGCAAGAGTATTTGCTTTTGCAGTCTCTAAAACCGTGAGATAGAGCTAAGCAATTAAAGCAGTAGCCATTATTTTTTACTGTATATATACGGGTCTCGACATTCATGCCTAAGAATTTGGGACATACTCGAATTGAGTGTTGGGTTTTACATAATTTGCAACTTTCCAATGCATGTGTATTCGATGAAGTAGTGATTCTTGGAGTATATGTTTTATTAGAGCTTAATGAGCTGGGGGTCGGGTTTTCTAAAACATTGGAATGAAACGTGTTGAATCTCACGTCCCTTCCTCTCCTCTGGAGTCTACTGTCGTGATGGGTAGTGGGATTTGGATCAATCAGATCTCCCACTGATTCCAATGATTTGTATTTATGGGTGAGAAAGGCATCAAAGGTTTTCCAAGAAGGTATTTCCGAGTTGTCTTCTAACGTGTCTTCGAATTGATGGAGGAGGCGTTTGGGTAACTTAGTTCCGCATAAGAATATTAATATAGGGTCCCAACTACTTGTGTTCAAGCCAAGATTATTCAGACTAGTTAGACAATTGTTAACCGTCTTCTGGAGATTTTTGATGGTATTGTACTTCCGCTTTCTTGGGTGGTTTGGGGTAAATTGAATAAAATCTTCAATTGGGCGTTAGTTTGAACTCTTTTGTTCTCGTATTGCGAAACGAGATCCTTCCATGCCATTAGAAATCCGTCATTTGTTAAAGGGGCATTTTCTACGATCGACCGCGCTTCTCCTCGGGTTTTTTGTATTAGGTGGAATAGTCTTTCCACGTTGCTGATCGTCTTGTTATGGATATATATAGCTGTAAACATATCTCTAAACGAGGGCCATGTTGCGAAATCTCCATAAAATATATCCGTGTCAATAGGGGGCAGATGAACAAATGATTCTACGTTCATCGAAGGGTATGCCTCTGAAGTTCGCTACTTTATAGTGGCTGATGGGGTCTTGAGATAATCAATATATTGATTGATGGATCCTAAACATCTCAAATACAACTGATGGCCTTTTCTAAAATTTTCTTTGACTTCCGTTAAGTCAATGGGATCAGCAGGGTTTTTCGTATATCGCATTGAGTTCAACTCTTTTGATTTCCAGAGTGAAGGCTGTTTCATCTTCCGGGAGTATTGAATTATGTTCTTCTATGTATTCGAATAAATCGAGAATACAGAACTTAAAATCTTCCATTATATTTCTTTGTTTAATTAAATTAAAATTAGCTTCAAACGACAAATTTGGGTAGGGTTCTTTGTGAAAAATAGCAAAAAGCTAGATAAATTTCGCAAAAATTCGATTTTTTGACTATTGGTATTTTTGGCCCTCTTGGGTATAAAGGGTTAATTATTTAAATAATAAATTTGTTTAATATTTAACGTTAAATTAGTTAACAAAATTCCAAATTTGGTCACGAAAAAATTCCTTACTGGGTTTTCAGAAATTTGTCCTACTGGGTATTCCAAAATTTTTCCTGCTGGGTATTTTGTCTTCAGTGCACCTAACTGACTGTGCACTAACAAAATATACTTTGGGTTTAGGAATGCAATATATATTTATGTATGAGCGTATGTATGTATATGTGCCGTGAGAAATGTAATTTATTTGAAGTATTTTGGCTCCCGGCAAATATTGTATATACAATGGGTGTATATATATATATGCAAAGTGCAAAGCAGAATATGACAAACGCAAAGTTTCAAATAATTTGATTTTAAGACAAATTAAAAAATTTTGTTAATTAGTTTATTGTTTATTATTCTGATTTGCACCAATATAAATAATACGGGTCGTTGTACTTACAACTTTTTCCACCACAGAATATTAAACTGCGGGTCGTTTTATGATATATATATATATTAGGGTATTTGTTTGTGCACAAAGAACGGCTGCAAGCAAGTCCAAAGTTGATGTACAATTTCTGTGGTTTGGGTGGGTAAACTTAATTTATTGAGTTCGTTGGGTAGATGAGTCTTTAACTCTCGTTAAAGGATACTTGAGAATCCGGCTCGAAGGACCAAAATGTCGAGTTGTATCGACGAAGTATCGCCGGCGTGTCGAATAAAAAGAAAAAAAGAAGGTTTTAGATTTTGCACGTTATAAATATGTATGTGTTTATTTATAAATATGAATATGCATATGTGTATGTATTTTATAATTCAAATTAATTGTTTTATATAAAAATTTAATACTTATTGTGTAGGGTTAGTGTGTACAATGTTTATATATGACTTGTGGGTTTATGTTATTTTTCCAACGATGTGGTTGTTGTTGTGCGGGTGTAGTTCATTTTCACTGTTTTCACTGCTTTCACTTTGTTTGTTTTCAAAAAACTGAAAACATTATTCGTATGTTGGCGCTGTTTGGTATTTTTGCATTGTCCTCTTGTTCGTTTTGAGGACAATGCAGGGATGTGTTTATTGGGCATAAACATTTGTTATATTGTCTTTTAGACGTTTGAGGGAAAATTTGTAATGAAGTCTTTTGACTTTTCACTGTCACTTCGCTTTTTACAAGGATATATATATATATATATATTTATTTGCAATGAAGTCTTTTGACTTTTCACTGTACGTTATTAGGTTCTTTTATCGACTGTGTCACTTACGAGTCCGAGGGTTTTCCGTATTAAAAAAAAAAAACAAATTTCTTTTATTTAATTTATTTTTCACGTCTTAACTCTCTCTTTATTCATTACAGACTGATTAATTTTTAACAATTTACAATATTTATTATTTTAGAGGTTTTCAGCTGACGTCTGTTGAAAAAGCTTGTTTGTAAATTTTTTATAAAAAAATGAAACAGTTAATGCTGATTATTATATTGCGAAATTGACTTTAGTAATTTGATATTGTTTTTAGTTAAAGAAAAGTTATTGCAAAATATTGTCAAATTAAACGTAAGCAGTTTATTGACTTGTCTACTGTTGCCAATTAATGGAAAGTGAATGTGATGATTTATTGGAAAGGGTGGTTGACGTAACTCGCATGCATTCATATGATGCATTTTTTTGTACTTACCGATGTTGAACATTTTTGAACATAAAAAAAGCATGTGCCGTGCGTGCAGCATATAATGATTTGCATACCATCGGATAGGTAGAAGGCCAAACTACATTTTGTAACAAACCTGGATTATTTATTTTTCTCGGTATCAGAGCTATATGTTGAAAACCGATGTTGAACTTTTATGCTATTTTTGATGGTATACTACTTCTGTCGAAGACATGGGTGTCAACCTAATAGAACTATAAGAAAAATATGTATTTAGCTAAATATGTACTTATGTACAAACGTGTCTTTGCCCGCTTGCTATTGTAAATAGCGAAGAAGTGGGAATTGCCGGAACTGAAAAAACCACTTTATGTATATATGTGTGTGTATATACATGTACCACGGTTGAGTAGCGGTGACTTGCTATGTGGTGGTGACTTTGGGCAGTGTAATGTGCTTACACTGGTCCGGTTCTGGACCCGTAGTAATGAGTTTCTGCCCTGTTGGGGTGTATATACTGAGGGTATGTATTTACTTGGGAGGATATATGAGAGGGGCAACTGGTCCGATCTGATCCTTTTCGAAGGTGTTTTTGGGCCAGTTGGCGTATATAAAAAGGGGAGTTTGTATACGTAAGGGGATATATAATAATAAGCGGTGCTTTGTATTGAATATATACTTTTTATGGGGAAAGCGCGAGTTTTCCATATATAAATGGTAATATATTATATATGAGCGCTGTTATATTCGGTAAATGAAAAGTAAGGGATTTTGTTGTTTTAATTATCTATTTAAATTTTGTTTAGTATGTATTTTGTAGCACGGCACTATATGTATGTATTTTTTTTTTTATGTTTTGTGTCACCGCGTTTTATGTTTTTTTGTATACTTATATGTATATTAAAGGACACTTGAGAATCCGGCTCGAAGGACCAAAATGTCGAGTTGTATCGACGAAGTATCGCCGGCGTGTCGAATAAAAAGAAAAAAGAGGGTTTTAGATTTTGCACGTTATAAATATGTGTTTATTTATAAATATGAATATGCATATGTGTATGTATTTTATAATTCAAATTAATTGTTTTATATAAAAATTTAATACTTATTGTGTAGGGTTAGTGTGTACAATGTTTATATATGACCTGTGGGTTTATGTTATTTTTCCAACGATGTGATTGGTGTTGTGCGGGTGTAGTTCAACTTCACTGTTTTCACTGCTTTCACTTTGTTTGTTTTCAAAAAACTGAAAACATTATTCGTATGTTGGCGCTGTTTGGTATTTTTGCATTGTCCTCTTGTTCGTTTTGAGGGATGTGTTTATTGGGCATAAACATTTGTTATATTGTCTTTTAGACGTTTGAGGGAAAATTTGTAATGAAGTCTTTTGACTTTTCACTGTCACTTCGCTTTTTACAAGGATATATATATTTTTTTTATTTTAACGGTTTTCAATGAAGTCTTTTGACTTTTCACTGTCACTTCGCTTTTTACAAGGATATATATATACAGTATGTCAAGAAACTGTTTATACACTGTAAAATAAGTTGAATTTTTGACTTTGAAGGTAAAAATTAAGGGTTCTTTGCGTAATTAAACACAATTTTTTATGGAATATAATTAAACAATATTTATTTTACTTATAAATCAAAAAACAAATTAAAAATATTCAATATACAAGAAAATAAACAACAAATTCCAAGCTTACACACTTTTGACACTGTCAAGAAACTCTTTACACATTTTGTTTTCCTACTTTGTTTTGCTCTTTTTCTTAGAACGAACTCGATTCTTCCGTTATTTGTGGTGTTTGTATTGCTTTTTATAACGCTTCTATTGAAATTTTTTGACTTTGCTTGTGAAATTTTGCTATAAGTGAATTATTAAATTTAATAAAATGCCTGGAAAGAGATTAACTTTTGAAGTTACCCAATTAATATACTATAACCACCATTTGGGAAAATCTATTCCAGAATTAGAAGAAATGTTTTCTGTATCCCGTAAGACCGTCTACAATGTTTTAAATCGTGCGGAAAAAGAGGGCAGGCTTGAACCTAAGAGTGGTGGTGGGCGCAAAACCAAAATTAACAAACGTGTAGACCGCCTTATTATGCGAAAAGTGATTGCGAACCCCCGAATCTCGGTCAGAGCACTTGCTCAGGATATCAGGGAAGAATGTGACCTAGTTGTGTCACACGAAACTGTGCGCCAAGTCATCCTACGCCATAGGTACTCTTCAAGAGTTGCAAGGAAAAAGCCTTTGCTATCAGAGGCTAATATTGAAAAGCGTCATTCATTCGCTGTGAGCATGGTGGATCATCCGGAAGAGTATTGGGATGACGTCATATTTTGTGACGAAACTAAAATGATGCTCTATTATAACGATGGGCCAAGCAGAGTATGGCGCAAACCGTTGAGTGCGCTAGAAAAAAAAAATATCATTCCAACGGTAAAATTTGGAAAATTGTCAGTGATGATTTGGGGCTGTATCTCCAGCCGTGGAGTGGGAAAACTAGCCTTCATTGAAAGCACAATGAATGCGGTGCAATATCTGGAAATTTTAAAAACAAATTTGAAGGCCAGTGCAGAAAAATTTGGTGTAGTTAGCAACAACAAGCCAAATTTCAAGTTTTATCAGGACAATGATCCGAAACATAAGGAGTACAATGTACGCACCTGGCTCGTTTATAACTGTGGCAAAGTGATTGATACACCCCCTCAGAGTCCTGATCTGAACCCCATTGAAAATTTGTGGGCCTATTTAAAGAAGAAGGTGGCAAAAAGGGGCCCTAAAACACGACAACAGCTTATGACTGCAATAGTCGAAGAGTGGGAAAAGATCCCGCTTGAATATGATCTACAAAAACTTATCCATTCCATGAAAAAAAGGCTTCAACTTGTAGCCAAAGCCAATGGGGGTCATACCAAATACTAAAACTTTTAAAATTTTAATGAAATAATTTAAAAAATTAGGATTAAACTTAGGTTTAGTGTTTTGTGTAAAGAGTTTCTTGAAAGTGTCAAAAGTGTGTAAGCTTGGAATTTGTTGTTTATTTTCTTGTATATTGAATATTTTTAATTTGTTTTTTGATTTATAAGTAAAATAAATATTGTTTAATTATATTCCATAAAAAATTGTGTTTAATTACGCAAAGAACCCTTAATTTTTACCTTCAAAGTCAAAAATTCAACTTATTTTACAGTGTGTAAACAGTTTCTTGACATACTGTATATATATATATTTATTTGCAATGAAGTCTTTTGACTTTTCACTGTACGTTATTAGGTTCTTTTATCGACTGTGTCACTTACGAGTCCGAGGGTTTTCCGTATTAAAAAAAAAAACAAATTTCTTTTATTTAATTTATTTTTCACGTCTTAACTCTCTCTTTATTCATTACAGACTGATTAATTTTTAACAATTTACAATATTTATTATTTTAGAGGTTTTCAGCTGACATCTGTTGAAAAAGCTTGTTTGTAAATTTTTTATAAAAAAATGAAACAGTTAATGCTGATTATTATATTGCGAAATTGACTTTAGTAATTTGATATTGTTTTTAGTTAAAGAAAAGTTATTGCAAAATATTGTCAAATTAAACGTAAGCAGTTTATTGACTTGTCTACTGTTGCCAATTAATGGAAAGTGAATGTGATGATTTATTGGAATGGGTGGTTGACGTAACTCGCATGCATTCATATGATGAATTTTTTTGTACTTACCGATGTTGAACATTTTTGAACTTAAAAAAAGCATGTGCCGTGCGTGCAGCATATAATGATTTGCATACCGTCGGATAGGTAGAAGGCCAAACTACATTTTGTAACAAACCTGGATTATTTATTTTTCTCGGTATCAGAGCTATAGGTTGAAAACCGATGTTGAACTTTTATGCTATTTTTGATGGTATACTTCTGTCGAAGACATGGGTGTCAACCTAATAGAACTATAAGAAAAATATGTATTTAGCTAAATATGTACTTATGTACATACGTGTCTTTGCCCGCTTGCTATTGTAAATAGCGAAGAAGTGGAAATTGCCGGAACTGAAAAAACCACTTTATGTATATATGTGTGTGTATATACATGTACCACGGTTGAGTAGCGGTGACTTGCTATGTGGTGGTGACTTTGGGCAGTGTAATGTGCTTACACTGGTCCGGTTCTGGGCCCGTAGTAATGAGTTTCTGCCCTGTTGGGGTGCATATACTGAGGGTATGTATTTACTTGGGAGGATATATGAGAGGGGCAACTGGTCCAATCTGATCCTTTTCGAAGGTGTTTGTATGTATTTTTTTTTATGTTTTGTGTCACCGCGTTTTATGTTTTTTTGTATACTTATATGTATATATTTTCAGATATATATGTATATAAAATTTTATATTGGGGTTTTCTTTTTTTGTTTTAGTTTTTATGTATTTATATATGTATGTGTACCGCACTGGTCACTGCACTCACGAACTTCTTTTTTTTCTCTGTTTTTTTTTTATTTTACACGCCCGAGTTACGACTTTTCGCTCGCTATGTTCTTTATTTTGCCGATCGCGTTAATTTTTTTTTTTAATTTTATATGATTTATATTTAGTTTTATTTTATTTTAGTTTTAGAAACACTTTTCTTATAAAAATATATAATATGTATATGTGTGTGTACGTAGATTATTTATGTATATTGAACGTGATATTCACTTTTCCCAGCTAAAGAGCTTATTTTGGCTTTGCTGGCGTTTGTATGTATGTATGTACGTATGTATTACACGTATATAAACTTTATTATGTACATATACATACGTTAAACGCTTTTTATTTATATTTTTTATTTTAGGTTCACTCCGTAACTGGGTTTCGGCACCATGAATATGTTTTCAACTCTTTTGAATATTATGTTATTATTATTTTATATGTATTTTCCAACTTTTAATTAAAACGCACTGTTTTTATTTAAGAATGTATTTGAATTTGTTTTATTTAGAATTTTAAATTTCACAGGGGTTTTATAATTTCTATATAATTTATTTATATATTATATATATAATGTATTTAGACACAACGGTTTGCACATTCGAGCTGGCGAAATTATTTTAAAATGGAGATTATAAAAGTATGTATTTAATGGCGACATTGAAAAAATGTACCGCCAAATATACGTCCATAAGGAAGACCAAAACTTCCAACGGTTTCTATTCCGCAGAACCCCCCATAGTCCGATAGAAGACTTTAAACTAAAAACAGTGATATTCGGTGTCAACTGCGCTCCATACTTGGAAATAAGGGCACTTCACTAATTAGCCGAGGACTCTAAGGAGACATACCCCCATATCTCAAAAATATTAAAAGGAGACACATACGTAGATGACATCCTCTCAGGCGGACATAATCTCGACTCAGCCGGCGGATCGATACATCAAGTTATCTAAGTACTCAAGTCAGCCGGATTCCCGTTAAAAAAGATCACAGCAAACCACAAGTCACTGCTGAAAGACATCCCCCCGTCTGATCTTTTAGATGAAGAATTTCTCGAATTCCAAGAGGCAAGTTCTACAAAAACCCTCGGAATAAAATGGAATGCTCTCACTGATACATTTTCGTACTCAGTTGACCCCCCTTATCCTCAGACACTGCCACGAAATGACAGATCCTCTCATCTGTTGCGAAACTTTTCGACCCGGCAGGATGGCTATTGCCCATAATGATAGCAGCGAAAACTCTTCTTCAGCAACTATGGATGGAAGGAACAGACTGGACGAAACCGTGAAGCCGATCTCACTCCACAAATGGAACACATTCAGGAAAAATCTCGCCGCAATCGAAGAGATAGGGATACCTCGATGGGTGCAATTCAGCCCAAACAGTTCCATTCAGCTACACGGATTCTCAGATGCTTCCGAGAAGGCATTCTGCGCTTGCGTATACATATTTAGGAGTCCAGCAAGGTGAAGCTGCTATTGTACATCCCACTTACTCGCAGCCAAGAGTAAAGTATCCCCCTTACAAACCGTCTCTCTCCCTAGGCTGGAACTTTGCGGCGCAGTTTTACTAGCAAAATTAGTAAAGCAGATCCGATCCTCCCTAAATCTGCCATCTCATGAACTAAATTTGTGGACAGATTCCTCCATTGTATTAGCATGGCTGGAAAAACCCCCATCAACGTGGAGAACATACGTAGCGAACAGGACATCTCAGATCCTCGAACTCGTGAATAATGCTACGTGGCGACATGTCTCCAGCGCTGACAACCCAGCTGATCTAGGTACGCGTGGAGTTAAACCCCAAGAGCTCGTCAACTGTTCACTCTGGTGGAAAGGCCCCGAGTGGTTAACTAGGCCATCCCCTCTTTGGCCGAAAAGTTCACCAACTCATTCGTTCCCTCCCGAACAACGACAAATTGAAGCATTCCACGCTTTAGAATCTCTTGATTTTCTAGACCGCTTCTCCTCCTTTTCCACCGCTCTAAGAGTAACAGCTTACATATTTCGTTTCGCGCAAAAGGCTAGGAAACTGCCAAATCCGCCCTCTACCACTCTCACTCAAAGCGACATAAAGAACGCAAAAACTCGTCTCATAGCTGTCACGCAACGAAAACACTTCGGACAAACCATCACAGCACTAGAGTCGAAATGTCCGATAGAAAAAGAGATCCCCTCCGTACTCTTAACCCCTTCTTGGATAAATCCGGACTGCTGCGTGCAAATGGACGTCTCACTCATGCCGCCCTCGGCTACGATGAGCGCCATCCAATTATCATCCCTCAACTCTACTGCACGCGGAAAAACAGCTGATGATTCGCGTGGTCCAACAGGAATACCATATTCCCCGAATCCGCCAGAAGATAAAATCTTGCATTTTTCGGTGCAAGACATGCACGATATACAAGCAGAAGATGAGCACGCAACTGATGGCAGCGTTACCCCCTGAACGGTTCACATATACACTCCCATTCCATACTACCGGTGTAGATTTTGCCGGCCCATTCCTCGTCAAAAACCTCGACTCTCCGCCGAGTATCCCATTCAAAAGCATACGTGTGTGTATTCGTATGTTTCTCGACAAAGGCCATTCATCTGGAAGTATGCTCCGACCTAACAACAGAAGCGTTTAAGGCAGCATTCGCACGATTTGTAGGACGAAGAGGCATTCCACACAAGATAATATCCGACAACCTTCGTAGGAGCACAGCGAAGCCTCCAAAGAGAGCTATCCGTCTTCCTTGAAGAAGTTTCTGACAAAACCACAACGGAATATGCCATTCACGGACTTACATGACAATTTATACCGCCTTACGCTCCACATATGGGAGGACTTTGGGAAGCGGCAGTGAAGAGCTTCAAAACTCACTTCACTAAAGTCGCTGGAAATCAAAAGTTCACCTTCGAAGAATTTACCACTCTCCTAATACGCATCGAAGCGGTCTTGAACTCCAGACCCCTGTCACCAATGTCACAAGACCCTGACGATCTAAAGGCTCTTACACCAGGTCATTTCCTACGCGGGGCCCCCCTACTTTCCACCCCAGAACCAAACTCCGAAAATCTTTCTCTAATTAATAAATGGCAAAAGCTGAAGGTACTCCACCACCAATTCAGCAAACGGTGGAAAAATGAGTATCTACAAGAACTCCACAAACGCTACAAATGGAGAGGTCAGGAATCAAATATAAGAGAGGGCGACCTTGTCGTCATCAAAGACGACCTCTTACCTCCCAACGAGTGGCGACTAGGCCGAATTGTACATCTTCATCTCTCGCCAGACCAAAATGTCCCCGTGGTTTTGTAGTGGCCTTAGTCATATATGTACATACATACAATATATCAAAATGCTATGTAAACAAAACAATGAAATGACATAATGACATAAACAAATCAGGCCAATAACTCTGCGCTGCTGCTATCACACAAGCAGAGCTAAGCAATTAAAGAAAGAGTCTTATTACACCACTCCAACGTCCACTTCAAATGCAATGTCAGCAAACATATGGAAATCGCGGAAATGAATTGTGACAAAAATTTAGTATAAATAGAATGTAAGAATTTGAATAAAATCAGTCAATGCTCAGAACTCTTTGTGTATTGACTCAATGAATTTCGGCCAGCTGAAATATGCAAGCCTATGGATTAGCTGAATTGTGAACAGCTGTTTAAAAATTAAACACAATAGGCTATCTACGTAGGGACCTCGTTTAGGGCCTCATTAGCTTGAATATCCCTTTACATTGATCTTCCACAGTTGACATTTGCACTCAAAACGGCATAGTCACACGCAACATCACCAAACTTTGCGTACTACCACCTGCGTAGCACCCCTCTGTCCACAAATATTCTCGCCTCCAATAAAATTATATGTCTCCATCCATCCCCCTAACATTAACTCATAACGGTTCTCGGTCATATCATTACAGGGTACCGGACTTCCGCATATGCCGCTTGTGCTGCCGCCCCCACTCCCTACGCTACTGCCGCGCTTTTTTCGCAATGACGCCAGACGAGAGGTATGAGTCCGCAAAGGTCCATCGGTACTGCGTAAACTGCTTAGCGACCTCTCACACCACAGGGGCATGCGACTCTCCAGACAGCTGTCGTCGGTGCGGATTAGCGCATCATACACTACTTCATCGCCATTCGCGCGAATTGTCGGAACGCACGTCATCTCAAAGCCGAAAAAGGGTGACATTCCGGCTGAAAAATGAAAACCCTCCCGGTCGTGAAAGACGAACTAAGAATAGGGAGCCAGCGAGCAAAAGTATCTTCCGGAGAGTCGGTGAAAGAGCTCAACGAAGCAGCGCTCCTGCCCTACAACGACGAATCCGTGGGCTAGTAAATAAAGCCCGCGAAACCCTCCAGCAGCTCGAAGATTTGGTGCAAGTCACTTCGCCGCAGGCCCGCCGGCATGTCGAAGACATGGGTGTCAACCTAATAGAACTATAAGAAAAATATGTGTTTAGCTAAATATATTTAGATACGGATACATATATATATATATATAATACATACTGACCGTACCCTGAAATACTCACCTTTAACTGAAATTACTCACCTCCTATTCCTTGCATACTTACCTGTAAAGCTGTAAAGAAAATAAATATAAATAAAACTTGAATTTCCGTAGCCGTTAGAAGATACAACTATTAATATATCTAGCATTAAGTATGTTATTCGTTACTATTTATCGCTTGCTAATCCTCAAACCGCTCGGTTGTGTAAAAAATGTAAAAGAAAATTAAAAAAAAAACCGTGTAACAAAAAAATTAGTAAAGATAAATAGTTTTGCCAGCTCGAATGTGCAAACCGTTGTGTCTAAATACATTATATATATAATATATACATAAATTATATAGAAATTATAAAACCTAAAAAAAAAAAATTCAAATACATTCTTAAATAAAAACAGTGCGTTTTAATTAAATGTTGGAAAATACATATACAATAATAATAACATAATATTCAAAAGAGTTGAAAACATATTCAACTTCTTTTTTTACCTAAAAAAAAAAACATGTATAGTATGAAATGAAAGTAATGATATGTATACCGTCGAATAGGTAGAGAGTCAAGGTACAATGTGCTACAAGTCCTATCAAGCCCGGGAACGGAGCTATGGGTGGGAAACCGATTGTGTACTTTTTAACACTTTCTCTAACAAAAAAAAAAAAAAAACTTGTACAGTATGGGGGAAAAATAACGGTTAATATACCGTCGGGTAGCTAAAAAGTCCAGTTATACTGTGCACCAAACCCCACTTTTCTATCACGTGCGGGAACGGAGCAGAAGGGCAAAAACTGAAATTCGATTTTCGATTCGATTTTCCACTTTTTTGTGTTCATCGAAATATTTTTCAGTGTAGGTATATATTTACCATATACGCGAACAAGCATGTTATGCTTTCGACGGACATATTTATTAGCGTTTGCTGGGCTTTTTTCCTTTTTTTATGTTTATTATTGTCTTAAGGCACTTTTCTTTTCTATAATGTTTCAGTGGTTTTTTATCTTTAGATACAAAGTACTGTTTTTTATTTTGTGTATTTTTCCTATCTATAGCTCTTTTGTGCTATATTGTCTTTTAGACGTTTGAGGGAAAATTTGTAATGAAGTCTTTTGACTTTTCACTGTCACTTCGTTTTTTACAAGGATATATATATTTTTTTTATTTTAACGGTTTTCAATGAAGTCTTTTGACTTTTCACTGTCACTTCGCTTTTTACAAGGATATGTATATATATTTTTATTTGCAATGAAGTCTTTTGACTTTTCACTGTACGTTATTAGGTCCTTTAATCGACTGCGGCACTTACGAGTCCGAGGGTGTTTCGTATTAAAAAAAAAACAAATTTCTTTTATTTTATTTTTCACGTCTTAACTCTCTCTTTATACATTACAGACTGATTAATTTTTAACAATTTACAATATTTATTATTTTAGAGGTTTTCAGCTGATGTCTGTTGAAAAAGCTTGTTTGTAAATTTTTTATAAAAAAATGAAACAGTTAATGCTGATTATTATATTGCGAAATTGACTTTAGTAATTTGATATTGTTTTTGGTTAAAGAAAAGTTATTGCAAAATATTGTTCAATTAAACGTAAGCAGCTTATTGACTTTAGTAATTTGATATTGTTTTTAGCTAAAGAAAAGTTATTGCAAAATATTTTCAAATTAAACGTAAGCAGTTTATTGACTTGTCTATTGTTGCCAATTATTGGGAAGTGAATGTGATGATTTATTGGAATGGGTGGTTGACGTAACTCGCATTTTTTTGTACTAACCGATGTTGAACATTTTTGAACATAAAAAACGCATGTGTCGTGCGTGCAGCATATAATGATTTGCATACCGTCGGATAGGTAGAAGGCCAAACTACATTTTGTAATAAACCCCGATTATTTATTTTGCTCGCTATCGGAGCTATAGGTTGAAAACCGATGTTGAACTTTTATGCTATTTGTGATGGTGTACTTATTTTTTACTTAATAAAAAAGCATGTACAGTATGAAATGAAAGTAATGATATGCATACCGTCGGATAGGTAGAGAGTCAAGGTACAATGTGCAACAAGTCCTCTCGAGCCCGGGAACGGAGCTGTGGGTGGGAAACCGATTGTGTACTTTTTAACACTTTCTTTACCACAAAAAAAAACTTGAACAGTATGAGGGAAAAATAACGGTTAATATACCGTCAGGTAGCTAAAAAGTCCAGCTATACTGTGCAACAAACCCCGCTTTTCTATCACGTTCGGGAACGCAGCAGTAGGGCAAAAACTGAAATTCGATTTTCGATTCGATTTTCCACTTTTTTGTGTTCATCGAAATACTTTTAAGTGTATATACCATATACGCGGACAAGCATGTTATGCATACCGCCGGATAGGTAAAGCGTCCAGCTACACTATGCAACAAACCGTACTCTTCTAAAACACCTGGTTACCGAGCAATAGGACAAACAAACATCGTGTGGGAGGAAAAGTTAATAAGCGCCCATAAAAAGATGGCCATACATGTACATATGTTTGCTGCACTTCATGCCCGCACATACACAACACTAATCTCAATATGGCTATTTTGAGGATACATACATGCATACATTTATCTACATACATACGAATGTATAGGCTGACATCTGTGTCTCATCACTTATGTACGTGTATGTGTTTAGATGTATATGCTCTGACTTAACTTCGAACTTTTAGCTAGTGATATCACTACTATTGAACACTCATACACAATTGGCACGCTTGCTGTAGCAGGTGTCAGCACCATTATTTGAATTAACGAACATACATAGGTAAATAAATAGATGGCGCGCATGCAGTCATGTGATGCATATTTTTGCACTTACCGATGTTGAATATTTTTGAACTTAAAAAGAGCATGTGCATTGCGTGCAGCATATAATGATTTGCATATCGTCAGATAGATAAAAGGTCAAACTACATTTTGTAATAAACCCCGATTATTTATTTTGTTCAATATCGGAGCTGTAGGTTGAAAACGATGTTGAACTTTCAAGCTATTTTTGATGGTGTACTTCTTTTTTACTTTAAAAAAAGTATGTATAGTATGAAATGAAGGTAATGATATGCATACCGTCAAATAGGTAGAGAGTCAAGGTACAATGTGCAACAGGTCCTATCAAGCCCGGGAACGGAGCTATGTGTGGGAAACCGATTGTGTACTTTTTAGTACTTTTTTGAAAAAAAAACACTTGTACAGTATGAGGGAAAAAATGGTTAATATACCGTCGGGTAGCTAAAAAGTCCAGCTATACTGTGCAACAAACCCCGCTTTCCTATCACGACCGGGAACGGAGCAGTAGGGCAAAAACTGAAAAAATTCGATTTACCACTTTTTTTATGCATACCGTCGGATAGGTTAAGAGTCCAGCCAAACTATGCAACAAACCGTACTCTTCTAAAACACCTGGTAACCGAGCAATAGGACGAACAAACATTGTGTGGGAGGAAAAGTTAATAAGCGCCCATAAATAGATGACACAACTCTCACGACAGCCGGTTCTACGCACCGGAGTTGACCCGGATTTTATCCCTTTCGGCCTGCGGAACCAACCTCAGCGGGTATTACAGCAGCAACACACGTCATCCACGCACCACTCCCTCACCCCCCGTATCACGAACGTTCCCCCGAGACGGATTCGACTACTTCAATTCAACTTCAACGGACTCCAGTTGATGATCGACGAGATAGTCGACTAAATGAGCCGAGAGCATCTGTCAATTGCTGCGATCCAGGAAACTAAGCTGACCGCCCGCTCGGATCTTCTGAGTCGGGCCGGATACAACATAATCAGCAAGGATCGAGAGCGAGACCATGGAGGGGGTTTGGCGTTCATCTTACACAACACCGTGCAGTATCGTTTCATCGACGGCGACATCGATCGCAGGGATACTACCCTAGAATGTCAGGGCATAGCTATCCTGTCAGGCGATGCTGAGCTCGAAATATTTAATACATGCATTCCTCTCGTTACTAGTTGCCCAGTTGGATATAGCCCTGATATAGGTGCGCTACTCAAAGGCGAAAACCGTTTGGTTTTGGGCGCCTTTAACGCGCACCACGATCTTTGGCATTCTAGCCTGTCAAATGACCGCAGAGGATTGGAGCTGGCGGAACAGATAGACGATTCGACATTCTGCACAATGAACGACAACACCCCACCAGAGTTGTGGGTAATTGCCAAAGCTCGCCCGACATAACAATAGGCGACCTATACTGACACTATCATCGGACCACTTACCCATACACATCTCGATTGGCAGACCTCCCGACTTTGTTTCCGCGGACCACCGGACCTTCGTTAACTTCAAAAAAACTAACTAGACCGGCTTCACGGAATTCACTGAGAACGTCTTCAGTGCTCTCTACACTCCAACAGACGTCACTTCTGGTGAGCGATCATTCCGCAGGATTGTTGTGACCGCTGCCGCCCGCTTCATTCCGGCAGGCCAAATTGCGGAAATCCGCCCTAATTTCCCGTCCGAAGCGGCGGCTCTAGCAGCAAGGCGCGATATCCTCCGTAACTTCGATCCCGGGAATCCCCTAATCAGGGATTTAAGCGCGGAGATTCGGACCGTTGTAAACAGACACAAGTTGAAAAAGTGGGAGGAGCACTTAAGGTCCTGCAACCTCTCCTCTGGGGAAACCAAGCTCTGGGCTACAGTCAAGTCGCTGTCTAACCCGGCGAGACGCGATGACCGGGTGGAAATTTCATTCGGTGACCGCACCTCGTCGGACCCGGAGAGATGCGCGAGCTACTTTAGCCGGCTTTTTACACTGCATCCTTCGGTAGACAAAGCGAAACGACGTGTAACCCGCCGTATGCGCAAACTGCCAAACACAAGCGCGGTGCCTTATTTCTTCGGAGAGGAGGTTCAGGGGATTATCGTAAAGGCGAAAGCCTCCAAATCCATCGGCCCTGATGGAATAAGCATGCTGATGCTAAAACATCTCGGACCAGCGGGAGCAGACTAACTCACCCAGGTCCTCAATTTGTCTTTGACCACCCTAATTATTCCAGATGTGTGGAAAAACGGTAGAGTGGTCCCGCTACTTAAACCGGGGAAACCAGCGAACAAAGGAGAGTCTTATCGGCCGATAACTCTCCTCTCCCCAGTAGCGAAGACGCTTGTGGCCTTGCTGCTCCCGGCATTCACTCACCATCTGCGTCCAGCAGCACATCAGCATGGCTTCCGAAAAGTGCACAGTACCACAACAGCACTTAACGCCATAAACACCCAGGTGGTCAATGGCCTGAACCAAAACCGACCCTGCGCGAGAACTATCCTGGTAGCACTGGATTTGTCAAAGCTTTTGACACTGTCATTCATTCAGTGCTACTCAGTGACATTGAGGAATCCTCATTACCGCCGGGGTTGCAGAGGTGGGCTACCTGAGTAGTCGACAATCATCGGTCATATTCCGAGGAAAAACATCTAAGTTGAGAAAAATTAAACAGGGGGTTCCGCAGGGTGGTGTCCTCTCCCCGCTACTGTTTAATTTTTATATCTCGAAGCTCCCTCCACCACCGACAGGAGTTTCCTTAACCTCGTATGCCGATGATTGCTCGATATTTGCGTCTGGCCAGGATATTGATAGCCTACGTTCGAAAGTGAACGGCTACCTCGCCGATCTCTCCCGTTTCTTCACTGCACGACATTTAAAAATACAGCCGACGAAATCTTCGGCTACCCTTTTCAGCAGCTGGACGAAGGAGTACCGGCTAGAACTCGATGTGAAAGTTGATGATCAAAAAATTCCAACTATAAACAACCCTAAGATTTTAGGGTCACATTCGATAGCCTGCACGCCTTCACTCCGCATACGACCGCAATTGCCTCAAAACTCCAGGGCCGCAACAAAATACTCAAAGCGCTAGCCAGCAGCACATGGGGTAAAGACAAAGAAACCTTGCTGGCAACCTACAAAGCAATTGGCCGGCCGGTCGTAAACTACGCTGCACCGATTTGGGCGCCGGGGACGAACGAGACGCAGTGGAGAAAACTACAGGCATGTCAGAACACCGCCTTTAGGACTGCGACAGGAAACCTCCTGATGTCACCGGAGCATCTACGCTACGAGTTAAGGAGCATAATGCCTTGCTGTGCAAGCAGTTCCTGTTGGGATGTCACCGCATGGAGCACCCCAGCAGGCACCTTTTGGAAGCCGAGCCTCCGTCTAGGCACATCAGGAAAGGAGTACTTGACCTAAACTGCACCATACAGCATCATGTACAACAAACGCTGGACAGGACGGCATACCGACAAGCGCTGAACGCCATTCACCAGGAGTCAGTCAACACCTTCTTAGACTCCCTTTCAGTGAATGGCGTACTGGGAGATAAACCACCACCAATTGCAGACAGTGAGCTCGAGCTGCCTCGAGAGATCCGAGTGATCTTGGCGTAGCTTAGATCTGGATACTGTAGTAGGTTAAACTCCTACATATCCAGACTCGACCCCAGCATCCCCAACGTATGCCCTGCATGTGGAGAGTCCCCGCACGACCCTAACCACCTCTTCACATGCCCCCTTAAACCAACTCATCTAACCCCCCTTTTCTCTTTGGTCCAACCCCGTCGAAACAGCACGTTTCCTGGACCTCCCCTTAGATGACCTCGGCGACTTAGATTGATTGCCGCTACAACAACAACAACAGATGACCATATATGTAGATATGTTTGCTGCATTTTATACTCGCCCATACATAAAACTAATGTCAATATAGCTATTTTGAAGATACATACATCATTTATCTACATAAATACACGTATGTATGTATAGTCTGACATCTGTGTCTCGTCACTTATGTAGGTGTGTAGATGTATATGCGTGTCTTAACTTCCAACTTTTAGCTAGTGACAGCAACTTTTAGCTAGTGATATCGCTACTATTGAACGCTCATACACAATTGTCACGCTTGTTGAAGCACGTGACAGCACCATTATTTGAATTAACGAGCATACATAGGTAAATAAATAGATGGCGCGCATGCAGCCATATGATGCATTTTTTTTACTTACCGATGTTGAACATTTTTGAATTTAAAAAAAGCATGTCCAGTGCGAGCAACATATAATAATTTGCATACCGTCAGATAGATAGAAGGTCAAACTACATTTGGTAATAAACCCCGATTATTTATTTTCTCGGCATCGGAGCTATAGGTCGAAAACCGATGTTGAACTTTCAAGCTATTTTTGATGGTGTACTTCTTTTTTACTTTAAAAAAAGTATGTATAGTATGAAATTAAAGTAATGATATGCATACCGTCAAATAGGTAGAGAGTCAAGGTACTGTAACGGAGTTTTCCACTTGGCTGGGGTAAGCTCAGCCTTGCCAAGGGTTTGCTAAAGTAAAACACGCTGTGTACGTTACAACAAATTTATTAGTTTAACAATCTCTATCTACACGGTTTCTAATACGTTACTCTCTATTTCTATGACAGGTAAATAAGTGTTCGTGAGGTGAAAACCCTCAGGTACACTACATTTGCCGGTGGTGTTGAACCCACGGGCAAGTATGCTTAATAATAACACAGATAGTACTTCTTTCGTATGGCGCTGTGGAGGTGTAAACCCTCTAGCAGTCCTCGTTCCAGTGAGGTGTAAACCCTCAGTAGAATATAGATAAATGCTCGTGAGGTGTAAACCCTCAGGTGCACTACGTTTGCCGGTGGTATTGATCCCACGGGCAAGTATACCTATCGACAACACAAAGGCTACTTAATTTCCTTTGCGTTTTCGTCGCCTTTTATACTATTCTGCACGCAGGCAGAATGTTATTTTATAATAACAATTGATTGCTGCGTACAGTTTCTCACTTATTCTATGTGTATGTGTGTATGTGCATTAATGTTCGAACATGCTCATAGGCTTCAGCGCTTCAATAATTTAAGTATGTAAATATATATATATATATATATATATATATGTAATATTTAGTTATTTCATGTATAATAATTCAATGCCTTCGACGTGCCGCTTGTAAGATCACCTCACCCGTCGCTGCTGTGGCGGCTGTATGTGCGCCTCGATGTCGTCAATCAGAGCCTTGGGCAGTGGTTCGACCCCTGTCTGATTAGTCCACGTATTCGTTGTTGTAGCCTCAGTGTCCTGTAGCCACCGCTCTACGTCACCTGCCATGTTGGCGTACGCACTCCAATCGCCGATATCTAGCATCCCGCCACTTGCTGTTAGGCTTATCTCATCATCCTTTTCTTCCGCATCGCATATGAGGAGCTTAGCCGGTTGTGGTTGTGGTTCTTCTCTTGCTGCTGCTCCTTCACTATATATACGTAGGCGCATGTTGATGCGCTTGTTGTATTCGATGAAGCCTCTGCCACGCACTTCACCATCCTCCTCGGATATATCGAGTTCCCCTCGTCGCTTCGCTGGCTGCTCATCCTCACTCTCTGACGAGATTGTGATTGGTGTGGATGCGCGCACTAAACATTCTCCTTCATCAGCACTGCCGCTACCTGCATCTTCGTTCCGTACGAATATCACTGTAGATTCGCTGGTACAGGTACTATCTGCTCTGCCTCGTTTACATTGTTTTGCTTCGGGTATATGAGAACGTATCTCCTCCTCTGTCAGTCTGTGTATACGTATGCGCGGCCAGTCATTTGTTGCTGCCATCTCTGCTGCTTGCTTATACTGCTTACTTCGTGCGTATAGTTCGTTGGCACAATTAGTTTATCGCTCGCTTCAGTTGTTAGAACACTTGATGTGAGTTTGGTCGTGGCGCCGGCTTTTATTTTGATTTTTCATCGCTCGACCAACTGTGCTTTTCCTGCATATGCTTTAATGCAAATTTCTCCTTCGAATTTTTGCAGGAGTATTTCGGTTATTATTATTATTTTGTGTGTACATATTTATATATTTTTTTTTTTGTGCGTTGTGTATATATAATTATTATTATTATTATTATTTTTTTTTTTTTGCGTCTATGTTTTTTTGCTTGTATAGTTTCACTTTGCATATATTTTACTTTGTGTATGTATGTATATTATGTATATTTTTGTTTTTCCACTTGTACAATATGTACATATATATATTCACTTCATTGCATGTATGTATGTATGTATATTATATATTTTTTCTCTCACTTAGTTATATGTATGTACATTTGTATATATGTATGTTCATTTGTTTACCGCTGGCTCTGCTGTTGGTGGGTGCTGCCACCTTCATACAGTATGTGACTTAGGGTGCGTCCATATCAAACTTTTTTTTTCACTTGAATTTTTTTTTTTTTTGTTTTTGTTTTTGTTTCTTAACTCTACGACTCCCTTTTATGTCCTTTTTAGGGTGCGTCCATATCAAACTTTTTTTCACTCTTGATTTTTTTTTTTTTTTTTGTTTTTGTTTCTTATCACTATGATTTTTTTTTTTACCTATTTTTTTTTCTAAATTTTTTTTTTTTTCTGTTTCTTGATACTATGATGGTCTTTACTTCATTACTTTTTTTTTTGTTTTTTCTGTTTCTTGATACTATGATGTCCTTTACTTCATTACTTTTTTTTTCACTAATTTTTTTTTTTTTTTTTTTTTTGTTTTTTTTTTTTGCCTTTATGGAATGTTTTTCCCATCACCGTGGTAGGGCTTTAATTCACTCAGATGTGCCGTTCTCCTTTTTCCTTTGTGTATTTTGTCCAGTTCCACTATTACTGGAGATACGTAGTTGGTTATTCGATGCGGGCCGCTGTACCTGGGAGCTAGTTTGGCCGCAAAGTTTTCTATCGCCTTTGAGAGGTGGTGTTCTTTCACTAGTACCAAGTCGCCTATTGCGGGTTGCCAATTTCGCCTTCGCAGGATGTAATGGCGCGCTTGATCGGTTGCTGCGCGTTGTTGGTTAGCTCGAACTATTCTGTAAACTTCTGCCATCACTGTTGCTTTCTCTGCTGGTGTCGGGGTCTTCTGCGCGGTTCCGAAGGTGTGTTCGTCGAAGAGATTATTCGACATTCTTGGGTCTCTTCCCTGGACTATGTATGCCGGACTGTATCCTGTGGATTCGCCTACGCAGGTATTGAGTGCGAGTGTCATTTCTGGGAGTAGTTCGTCCCAATCACGTTGTTCTCTTCCGGTGAATTGCGCTATCATTCTTTTAATGTTCCTGTTTGCTCTTTCGGTCGGGTTCTCTTGCGGTGTGTAAGGTGCGGTTAGCTGGTGTTTCACTCCGTGCTCGCGTAAGAAGTTTTTGAAATGCTTACTGGTGAATTGTGCTCCGCTGTCGGTGATTAGTACTTTTGGGACGCCAAAACGCGCTAAGATCCTTTCTCGGAATGCTCGCTTGAGGCCTTCGGTTGTGGCTTTGCGGACTGCAACGATCTCTACCCATTTAGAGAATCGGTCCAGAAAGACGAGAGCCATTGTATTGCCATGCTTTGATCGGGGTAACGGGCCGACGAAATCTGCACACACTGTTGCCCATGGTTCTTCCGCTATTTGGGTGAGCGTTTTGCCTGCAGCTTGTTGTTGGCCGGGCTTATATATTTGGCACTCGTGACACTGTTGTACATACTTCCTCACGTCGCGAAACATTCCTGGCCAGTAGTATCGTGCCATCGCCCGGACTATGGATTTACGAATGCCCATATGGCCTGCACTCGGGGCGTCATGTACTTCTTTTAACACTCGTAGTTTTTGTGACATTGGTACACATAGCTTCCACGAAGTAGTATCTTCACCATCGACTTGGGTCGTCATTCGCCTATATAAACTGCCTTCTTCGATCACGTAGTCCGGGTACTTTTCTGGAGCTTCTTCCACCTTCGCCTTCTTTTCTTTTAGCCATGCGCCTATGATACGGTCTCATTTTCCTTATTGCCCAGACTATCGCTAAACACTCCTTCTCCGTTGGTGAGTAGTTCATTTCGGCTTTATTCAGCCGCCGACTCGCATATGCTATTACTCGCTCGCTACCCTCTAACTCTTGTGTTAGAACTGCTCTCACTCCCACTTTTTGCCTTTCTTCAACATTGATGTGAGCGGATGCGAAACTTGTGAAAAGTCGGGGACGAACCTTCGGTACCATGATGCCACTCCCAGGAATCGTCTGAGCTCTCGTAGATTTGTTGGAGGTGTGAGCTCTCTTATGGCTGCTACTTTATCTGGGTCTGTATGGATGCCCTTCTCGCTGACTACGTGGCCTAAATACTTCAGCTTCTTCTTAAAAAACTCGCACTTCTCGGGGTTGATGCGGAGGTTGGCCTTTCTTAGCCGCTGGAATACTTCTTTGAGGTGCTTCACGTGCTCTTCTAGCGTTGTACTCGTGACTATGATGTCGTCTAGGTAGGCAAATGCGTGCGGTTCTAGTTCTGGGCCGATAACTCTATCAAGTGCCCTCTGGAACGTCGCTGGTGCGGAGTGTAGGCAGAAAGGCATTACCTTCCATTGGAACAAGCCACGTCCGGGTACTGTGAATGCCGTGTACTGTTTGCTGTCCTCATCCATGGGGATCTGCCAATAACCATTCTTCAAGTCTAGACTGCTGATGAATCTAGCGCTTCTGAGCCGATCGAGTATATGCTGGATGCGCGGCAACGGGTATGCGTCTGGAACGGATTTGGCATTCAATTGGCGGTAGTCGACGCAGAGTCTCCACTTTCCGTTTTTCTTCTTTGCTAATACTATTGATGCACTGTGCGGACTATGGGATGGTTCAATGTAGCTCTTCTCAAGTAGTTCGTCGATTTCTTTGTTGATGACCTCTTGCATCTTTGGGTCCTTGGGGAAGTACCTCTGCTCTATTGGTCGATCGTCTCGCATGATTATTTTATGTGTGGCGACATTGGACGGTCCTGACATCTCCTCAAATTGTTTCAACTCACTTTGCAGGAACTCACTCACTTTCTTATCCGCTGGGTTGCCTGTTTGTGGTGTGGTTTGGTTTGGGCCTTCTGAGACCGTGTACTCCTTCGCTCCCTTCTCAACTATGGCGGTGCACGTGATTATCTCGTCTTCTCTCTTGTCTACCCTTAATCTTACTGCCTTCGCGAGGTAGTCCGTCCCGAGTACCATTTCATCGACCAGGCCTGGTAGAACAAGTAACTCGCTGTGATGTACTTCGTTCCCCAACTTCACTTCTGCTTCTACTGCTTCCTCGACGTCCTTGCGCCTTCCATCTCCCATTACCACTCGTGTCTTTACGGGTTTCGTTCTTTCCGTACCCAATCTCCTCACCACTTCTTCGCTCACGAAACTCCTCGTTGCTCCGGTATCTATTGCCGCTACTATGTTTTCGCCGTTTATGGTCACATTGGCCAGGATCCGGCCTTGTGTCTGGTTTAGTGTTGCTGCTGTTCTCGAGGGAGTGTTGTGGACCCCACCCCTCGATACTGATGAGGCCCCTGGTCGTTTCCCTGTAGATCTGGGCAGCAATTTCGGGTGTGTATTCCACAATGTCCACACTTCCAACAAAATTCTAATTTTGGACTGCGACAGCCGTGGGCGAAATGTCCGGCTTCACCGCATCGTCTGCATGCGTTTCGGGGGTCTACGTACCTCCCTTGCTGATGTGGTTGGCTCTCTGCTCTCCTTGGTGTGTTGAGATTCCGGTCTTCACGCAATTGCTGGTAGCGCTCTGCTCCGTCTGCTCGCTCTGGCCTTGTAGCGCCCTCAAACCTCTTTGGTTGTTCCCGCCTTTCGCTGCTGTGTGGGTACCTATAGCTCTCTTCGTTCACGTGCATAGACTGGTACCGCTCTACCGGTCGTCGAGGTACAAATGGTCGCGCTGCGGCTCTTAATGGCTCTCTCTCGGGGGGAAGGTTTTCGAAGTCTTCTACCAAGTCCACTAACTCTTCCAGACTCTTGAACTCACTCCGTTTAACGTAAAGTTGATACTCTCTGCGCGAATTTCGATAGATACGGCTTAGTTTCTCTTCGGCTGTGTAGTTCGCGTGCCGCATAAGCCCTTGTAGTACCAGGACGTAATCTTTAAACCGCTCACCCGGTCGTTGGACGCGTCGGCGTATCTCGTCGTCCAGTTGTTCAAAGTACCGTGAGCTCAGAAAGAACTTCAGGAAATCTTTTTTAAACTCGTCCCATTCCTGCCAGTGCCGATTGTTATTCCGGAACCACACTAGAGCTTTCTCCTTCAGTAGCTCTGGTAACGCTCGTGGGATTGAGTTACGGTTTAAGCCGTAACCGTCCGCTAATTCCTCTACCCGTTGGATAAACCCTAAGGGGTCTTTACCGCCGTCGTAGCGGAATCCCCATTTCCGCACCCTGTCCATAATGTTCGAATAAGATGGTGTCACTGGTACGTACGCTTGCTCTTCTTCGTGAAGCATGCCGTGAGCTCCCTCATAAAACACGTCCGATGAAGGGACGCCTTCTCTTGGTGTCGCTGGATTTATGGTGATATTTGGCCGAGTATGTCGGAGAGCCAACTCCGTCAAGCGCCTTTGCACGCCTTCTCCTTCACCCTGATTCTGAATGAAGCTCGCAAAGCGTTTGCGCAGCTCCTCCACTGTTCCGTAGTTCTCGAATCCAAATTCTTCTGCGTATCTCAATAGTTCCTCTCGATTGAGATAGTACACCCATGTCACTTTGACCATGGCTTACCTCGTTATTTCGTTCTTCTTACTTTAGAGTCCCTGCTCGGGCGCCAGTTGTAACGGAGTTTTCCACTTGGCTGGGGTAAGCTCAGCCTTGCCAAGGGTTTGCTAAAGTAAAACACGCTGTGTACGTTACAACAAATTTATTAGTTTAACAATCTCTATCTACACGGTTTCTAATACGTTACTCTCTATTTCTATGACAGGTAAATAAGTGTTCGTGAGGTGAAAACCCTCAGGTACACTACATTTGCCGGTGGTGTTGAACCCACGGGCAAGTATGCTTAATAATAACACAGATAGTACTTCTTTCGTATGGCGCTGTGGAGGTGTAAACCCTCTAGCAGTTCTCGTTCCAGTGAGGTGTAAACCCTCAGTAGAATATAGATAAATGCTCGTGAGGTGTAAACCCTCAGGTGCACTACGTTTGCCGGTGGTATTGATCCCACGGGCAAGTATACCTATCGACAACACAAAGGCTACTTAATTTCCTTTGCGTTTTCGTCGCCTTTTATACTATTCTGCACGCAGGCAGAATGTTATTTTATAATAACAATTGATTGCTGCGTACAGTTTCTCACTTATTCTATGTGTATGTGTGTATGTGCATTAATGTTCGAACATGCTCATAGGCTTCAGCGCTTCAATAATTTAAGTATGTATATATATATATATATATATATATGTAATATTTAGTTATTTCATGTATAATAATTCAATTATTATTATTATTTATGTATATATATAAATATGAAAAATATATATATATAAAAATGTATAGTAAGCCCGGGAATGGAGCTGAGGGTGGGAAACCGATTGTGTTCTTTTTAATACTTTTTTGAACAAAAAAAACTTGTACAGTATGAGGGAAAAATAACGGTTAATATACCGTCGGGTGGGTAAAAAGTCCAGCTATACTGTGCAACAAACCCCGCTTTTCTATCACGTTCGGGAACGGAGCAGTAGGGCAAAAACTAAAATTCGATTTTCGATTCCGTCGGATAGGTAGAGAGTCAAGGTACAATATGCAACAAGTCCTATCAAGCCCGGGAACGGAGCTATGTGTGGGAAACCGATTGTGTACTTTTTAATACTTTTTTGAACAAAAAAAAACTTGTACAGTATGAGGGAAAAAACGGTTAATATACCGTCGGGTAGCTAAAAGCCCAGCTATACTGTGCAACAAACCCCGCTTTTCCATAACGTCCGGGAACGGAGCAGCAGGCAAAAACTGAAAAAATTCGATTTTCAACTTTTTTGTGTTCATCGAAATATTTTTAAGTGTATATACTGTCACCTCCGTTTTTTCAATTTACAATATGTATGTGCGTATGTACATACGTATATACATATGTATACCTACAGTGGCTGTTGGTCAAGCGCCTACCAACAACCACACACGTCAACAAAACAAACTACCGCACAAAAAGGGGATGAACCGTTTTGACGAACATCTTTTTTTGGAGACTTATACCACTGGGTAGGCACACACCGAGTGCAACCGTGCCAACAATTCATGGCTTCGAATTATGCAATTATTAGCCGACAGATGCCACTGCCAACGCTTGGAGTGAAAGGAATATTAGGCAAAACAAAGGAAATGAACAAACAAACACAAAAGAAGTTTTTGTTGCGGCCAGTACGCGGAGAAGCATGCTATGCACACCGCCGGAGAGGTAAAGAGTCCAGGTACACTATGCAACAAACCGTACTTTTCTAAATCACCTAGTTACCGAGCAATAGGGCGAACAAACATTGTGTGGGAGGAAAAGTTAATAAGCGCCCATAAATAGATGACCATACATGTAGATATGTTTGCTGCACTTTATGCCCGCACGTAGGTACATAACACTAATCTCAATATGGCTATTTTGAAGATACATACATATGTATGCATAGTCTGACATCTGTGTCTCGTCACTTATGTAGGTGTGCAGATGTATATGCTCTGTCTTAACTTCCAACTTTTAGCTAGTGACAGCAACTTTTGGCTAGTGATATCGCTACTATTGAGCACTCATACACAATTGGCACGCTTGCTGTAGCAGGTGTCAGCACCACTATTTGAATTAACGAACATACCTAGGCAAATAAATTGATGGCGCGCATGCAGTCAAATGAAGCATTTTTTTGTACTTACCGATGTTGAACATTTTTGAACATAAAAAAACAGCATGTGCCGTGCGTGCAGCATATAATGATTTGCATACCGTCGGATGGGTAGAAGGTCAAACTACATTTTGTAATAAACCCTGGTTATTTACTTTGCTCGCTGTCGGAGCTATGGGTTGAAAACCGATGTTGAACTTTTATGCTATTTTTGATGGTGTACTTCTTTTTTACTTTAAAAAAAGTATGTAAAGTATGGAATGAAAGTAATGATATGCATATCGCCAGATAGATAGAGAGTCAAGGTACAATGTGCAAGAAGTCCTATCAAGCCCAGGAACGGAGCTATGGGTCGGAAACCGATTGTGTACTTTTTAACACTTTTTTTTAACAAAAAAAACTTGTACAGTATGCGGGAAAAATAACGGTGAACATACCGTCGGGTAGCTAAAAGTCCAGCTATACTGTGCAACAAACCCCGCTTTTCTATCAAGTCCGGGAACGGAGCAGTAGGGCAAAAACTGAAATTCGATTTTCGATTCGATTTTCCACTTTTTTTGTGTTCATTGAAATATTTTTAAGTGTATATACCATATACGCGGACAAGCATGTTATGGACACCGCCCGATAGTTAAAGAGTCCAGCTACACTATGCAACAAACCGTACTCTTCTAAAACACCTGGTTACTGAGCAATAGGACAAACAAACATTGTGTGGGAGGAAAAGTTAATAAGCGCCCATAAATAGACTTTATGCCCGCACATACATAACACTAATCGCAATATGGCTATTTTGAAGATACATACATATGTATCCATAGTCTGACGTCTGTGTCTCGTCACTTATGTAGGTGTGCGCGAGTTATCGGCGTTAGTACTAAGTTACATACGTATGTATATACATATATACATAAGCATTGTCTATACCGACAAACAACCTTTAACCTTGTATGATAACATAGTGACAAAGAGAATGTTATAGAATACATAAACAAGCATATGATAACATAGTGACAAAGAGAATATTATAGAATACATAAACAAGCATATTATTTAAGTAACAAAGCATAACATTATACCCAAATTGTAAACAGCATCAAAACAATAAAACTTGTTTTGACATGCTTTATCATGAACATGCAGAATAAGCAATAACAACCAAAATTGTTATCTATTAGTAAACAGATAACAACCGACGCATATCAATACTATAAATATAACTAAGATTAATGTAAACGAGTTAGTCTTAAGAATATGAATAATTCAGCGTAGCGAAAAATATATTCTTTTACTCAATACCGAAACAACGATATTAACTGGGGGCTCAACCGTATTTAAGCCATTTCTATACCTGAATATAGAAGGATAGAAAAAATGAATTCCACGGGTCATAAGACGTCAAACACTATATATTTGAAAATAGTGTATAAATAATCAATAAGAAAAATTTGATTCCTGTGTTCAAGTGCTATTAGTGAGACAAATAGTGAATCCCGAAACCAACGGACACCACACTGGATTTACGAAGAAAACGCCAAAAGTTTTTCGACTCATCACGTACATCGCTGAACATCGACCCCGAAATGAGCGCACAGGAGATAGCAAACCTGAGGGCACAAGTAGTTGCCTTGACCACAACCCTGACTCAAACCCAAGAGAGGAAGAATTCTCTTGAAACCAACGGAACAGTCACAGTCACAGATCAATACCAAGATTGTGCACCCAACATTACCGATGCGTCGCAGATTAACTTAGAAATTTTTAAAATGCTGCCAACATTCGCAAGTGACACGAACAATTATAGATCGTGGAGAAAACGTGCCTGGACGCACATGGAAAATATTAAGAATTACGCCACTACACCAATGTATTACACAGCACTCTCGATTGTACATTCGAAAATTCAAGGAGAGGCGGCCGATATTTTAATAAACCACGACACCAAATTCAATTTCTACTCTATAATAAACCGTCTCGATTACACCTATGCGGACCAGAGACCTCTGTATGTGTTACTCGAAGGAATAAAGAGAATAAAACAGGGAAAAGGGACCCTGGCGGAGTTCCATAGCGAAGTTAGCAAATCACTTAACCTTGCGCTCACTAAAGTCGAGATGGATAGCTCAGGGAATCCATCAGACATGAAGGAATACGCAAACCAAGAAGCTGTAAGGACATTCATTCTTGGCCTGAACAGCAAATATATCAGCGGCACTCTCTATAGTCACAATCCAAACAATTTAGAAACAGCTTATGCTATCGAAAGTACGATATACCACGACAATGTTAACTCACAATTCGACGTACCGCAATACAATCAGCATAGACAATATAATACATCGCAGTATCAAAACCCAAGCAGAAGATATCACGAGGAACCACAAAGATACAGACCTAACGTGCAGGTACAATATAATCAAACTGCACCCAGGCAACAGCACCAACCAATGGACGTAGATCCATCACAGCAATACACGAGACCACCACAACAAAACAGCTATGACCATCAAATGCAAGGATTACCTCAAAATAATCCATTTCGCGGAGATCCTCAAAAAAGAGAACGAAATCCTTCATCTCGTTATTTCAACGCACAACAAAAGGTACAACGTGTCAACCAAACACGCGACGAAGAAATAAATTCACTTTCACCGGAAAATGACGAATATGAACAGGCAGTGTTTTTTTAGGCGTATGAACGATTTGCCGTGTCTGCAATGCCACTACAGGGATACAGGCAAACTTATCAACATCCTGATCGACACCGAAGCAACAAATAATTATATAAGTGAAAAATGCAAAATCGGTAAGCCTATACCAATTAAGCCAGTTAAAATAAAAACTCTTCATGGTTACTCAATAGTTAAATCAAAAAAAATAATAACATTATTGGAGCATAATCTCACATCTTTTGAAACAGATGCATTAGAGGAATTTGATATGCTTTTGGGTGAACAGGGACTTAGAAAAATCAAAGCAGAGATCAATCTTTTCGAGTATAAGCTCAGTTATAAATATAGGACCAAGAAAGAAAGTGAATCTGTGCAAAAAATCAATTATATGGTTAATAGTGAAAAATATAGGGCAGAAATCGAAGAAATTATGCAAAAAAACGAAAGTACAAACGAAGTGCTACCATATACTACCATGGTACAAGCTACCATTAGAACGAAATCCGAAGATCCTATTTGGACCAAGCAATATCCGTACCCCATATCGGATAATGACTTTATTCACAAAGAAATTAACAAACTTTTAGAAAATGAAATAATTCAACCCAGCAAAAGCCCGTACAACTCTCCCATCTGGACAGTCGCTAAAAAAGCTACCGATGAACAAGGGAAACCTAAGCGCAGAATGGTCGTAGACTTTCAGAAGCTAAACGCTCAAACTATCACAGATAGATACCCCATACCTGATGTGGCTATGACCATACAGAATTTAGGTAATGCAAAGGTATTTACTACTTTAGATTTAGAGTCTGGCTTCCATCAGATCCTTATTAATTAATTTGACAGGGAAAAAACGGCATTTAGTGTAAATGGAGCTAAGTGCCGTTCGGCCTGAAAAATGCACCATCTATTTTTCAAAGATGCGTGGATGTCATCCTTAGACCATATATCGGGAAGTTCGCGTACGTTTATATAGACGATGTACTCATTTATTCTTCCTCTCCCGAAGAACATATTGAACATATCCGCATAATAACCAAGCGAACATGAAGATTTCCAACGAGAAATCTCACTTTTTCCAAGATTCTGTGGAATACTTAGGGCATATAATTAAATACAACAGGATCACAGTTGACCCTATAAAAATACAAACTATTAAAGATTTCCCTATTCCCACAACACTGAAGGAACTCAGATCCTTCCTAGGTCTCGCTAGCTATTATAGAAAATTTATACAAAATTTTGCAGCCATCGTCAAACCACTCACTACGTTCCTCAGAGGAGAGAATGGTGGCATATCAAAAAATCAAAGCGCAAAAATAAAAATCACCTTAGACGAAATTGCACTAGAAGCACTGAATAAAATAAAAGAGGAACTGCAAACCCAAGTTGAACTCTTCCAACCAAATTTTAACAAACCATTCGAATTAACCACAGATGCTAGTAATTACGCTATAGGAGCCGTATTATCTCAAAACCGAAAACCCATATCATTTATTTCACGAACGCTCAGCGAAACAGAACAGAATTACTCCACGAATGAGAAAGAGTTACTCGCAATTGTATGGTATAGCAGATTTAACAATTTACACTGACCATCAATCTTTAGTCTTCTCTATATCAGAAAAAAATATCAATACAAAATTAAAAAGATGGAAAAATTTCATCGAAGAATACGGCGCAAAACTCGTTTACAAACCCGGACATCAGAACGTTGTCGCTGATGCACTTTCTCGCCAGCAAATAAACAACACTGAAAACTCTGATGACTCCCAACATTCAGCACAAAGCTCCCCAAAAACTCAAACGAGTAAGGCAACCACTAAACGCATTTAGAAATCAAATTATTGTAAGACAGTCAGATCAGAATCCCAACGAAATATCCTCACAAAACATATTTTCTAACAGCCGACATACGATTTTTTTTAACACCAAAACTGAATTGCTAGACAGACTAAAAAATAAATTTAGGCCAAAGGTAACTAATGCCCTGCAAATAGACGAGAAAATATTATTTTACGTCGAAAATGACATTATCGACACATTTCCAACCATATCGATCGTACTAGCGCAAAAATTGGTTGACGACATCACCGACACCGAACAACAAGAACAAATCATACAAGACACACACAGACGTGCTCACAGAAATTACAAAAATAACGCACAGGAAATTTCGCTCAAATATTACTGGCCTAATGTACGTGACGCTTGTAAAAAGAAAGTACAGGACTGCCAATAGGTTCAGCTCACTTCACTTGGACTTATTTTTTATGAGCAATAATATGTACATTAGTTCAACCGACAAATACTCAAAATTCTGCTACTTGAGACAAATACCATCAAAGAAGGACACATACAAATACATCGACGAGATACTATCACAAATATACCCTAACGCAAAGTTTGTAATGACTGATAACGAGTCAACATTTACTGGCATATGTGCACAACAAATATACAAGCGACTACAAATAACGCATACCAAAACTCCAGCCTATCATTCAACAACAAACGGTCAAGTTGAACGGACGCATAGCACTATAATTGAACTCGCAAAAGTTTTGGCTCACCAACACAATTCGGCACCTGATGAACAGATATTTGAAGCAGTTCGACAGTACAATAAAACTATCCATTCGGTAACTAAACTACAAATAAGGAGAGGTTATATATTCAAAGACCCATAGACGGAACAAAAACGTAAAAAAATACGCGAGACATATAGTCAAAAAAGACAACGGCGAAACAGTAACGACAAATAATAGAGTAATTATCCATAAGGACAATATTAGAGTAAAGGCATGTACAGAATAGTGTTTACCTTACTTTTCTCAATCGCACTTTGCGACAATGTAATAGATTTGACTAATAGGAAATATGTTCTAGTGGAAACCGACCCTGTTTACATTTATCAGGATACAGCTTTTCTGTATCACATATCTAACCTTTCAAAAATACTAGCGCCATACGAAAGTATAATGAAATCATCATATAATCTAGAAAACCAACCTGAAACTCAAATTTTAGTGAACAAAATCGAAACTCTAACAAATCAACTAATTCCAAAAATTTATAGACCAAAAGATCACTAAACTTTCTTGGCTCCATGTTAAAGTTCATCACTGGTACACCAGACCACGATGACCTTGTAGAAATAAAAACTTCACTTAATAAGCTAATAGAAAATAATAACAAGCAAAGAACAATTAACTCACAGTTCGAAAGAATACTCGAAACCCTTGACCCCAAAACAATAACCGAAAACATTGTTATATCAGAAGTTTATAATGAACTCCAATCAATAACAAACACTATAAATTTTGCGAAAACTAATAATTTTTATTCTGGCACATTAAATATGAAAGATGTGTACGATTTAATAAGCCACGAAAAACTAGATCTTCCAATAATTAATATATTAGAATATGCCGACATCCATATCTGTTACCTACAAGAAGCAATTATAACAATATACAAATATCCTATCCTCGAAACTAAATGTAGCTTATTTAATGTATATCCTTTAGCACATAAGTACGGTAAAATTAATACACTTTAATGAATCTACAACCATCGATAATATCACATATTACAATCATCAACGACAACTCAGAGAAATCATACATAATCAACATAGCGAACAACTTGAAGTACTCCGCATCCTTTCCTCAAACTCAATCTACAAATTCAGCAATATCCAAAAACTCTCAACATTTTTGATACCTATTGAATAAAACCCAGTAAATTTTGCGTTCTTTATCATAATGGGTTTCCTTACTTTAGTTGTTATCACTTGTGGTATGGTACATCTCTGCCGATACTATGAAAATAGAAGAATGATTCACAGACAAAGACAAATTGACGAATTATACGAAATCGAAATGAACCGTCTTCAACAGCAACTCGTAGCAGCAGCATAGCGAGGACGCTCCGTTTTAAGAGGGAGGAGAGTTATCGGCGTTAGTACGAAGTTATATACGTATGTATATACATATATACATAAGCATTGTCTATACCGACAAACAACCTTTAACCTTGCATGATAACATAGTGACAAAGAGAATATTATAGAATACATAAACAAGCATATGATAACATAGTGACAAAGAGAATATTATAGAATACATAAACAAGCATATTATTTAAGTAACAAAGCATAACATTATACCCAAATTGTAAACAGCATCAAAACAATAAAACTTGTTTTGACATGCTTTATCATGAACATGCAGAACAAGCAATAACAACCAAAATTGTTATCTATTAGTAAACAGATAACAACCGACGCATATCAATACTATAAATATAACTAAGATTAATGTAAAGTAGTCTTAAGAATATGAATAAACATCCCGCATTTCAGCGTAGCGAAAAATATATTCCTTTACTCAATATCGAAACAACGATATTAACTCGCGCATGCAGTCATATGAAGCATTTTATTGTACTTACCGATGTTTGAACATTTTTGAACATAAAAAAAACATGTGCCGTGCGTGCAGCATCTAATGATTTGCATACCTTCGGGTAGGTAGAAGGTCAAACTACATTTTGTAAGAAACCCCGATTATTTATTTTGCTCGCTGTCGGAGCTATGGGTTGAAAACCGATGTTGAACTTTCATGCTATTTTTGATGGTGTACTTCTTTTTTTACTTAAAAAAAGCATGTATAGTATGAAACGAAAGTAATGATATGCATACCGTCGGATAAGTAGAGAGTCAAGGTACTATGTGCAAAAAGTCCTATCAAGCCCGGGGACGGAGCTATGTGTGGGAAACCGATTGCGTACTTTTTAATACTTTTTTTAACCAAAAAAAAACTTCTACAGTATGAAGGAAAAATAACGGTTCATATACCGTCGGGTAGCTAAAAAGTCCAGCTATACTGTGCAACAAACCACGCTTTTCTATCAAGGCGAACGGAGCAGTAGGGCAAAAACTGAAAAAATACGATTTTCCACTTTTTTGTGTTCATCGAAGTATTTTCAAGTGTTTATACCATATACGCGGACAAGCATGTTATGCATACCGCCGGATAGGTAAAGAGTCCAGCTACACTATGCAACAAACAGTACTTTTCTAAAACACCTGGCTATAGATATGTTTGCTGTACTTTATGCTACCACATACATAACACTAATCTCAATATGGCTGTTTTGAAGATACATACATACATATGTATGTATAGTCTGACATTTGTGTCTCGTCACTTATGGAGGTGTGTAGATGTATATGCTCTGTCTTCACTTCCAACTTTCAGCTAGTGACAGCAACATTTAGCTAGTGATATCGCTACTATTGAACGCTCATACACAATTGGCACGCTTGCTGTAGCAGATGTCAGCACCATTATTTGAATTAACGAACATACATAGGTAAATAAATAGACTGCGCGCATGCAGTCATATGAAGCACTTTTTTTACTTACCGATGTTGAACAAAAAAAAAGCATGTGCCGTGCGAGCAGCATATAATGATTTGCACACCGTCAGATAGGTAGAAGGTCAAACAACATTTTGTAATAAACCCCGATTATTTATTTTGCTCGGTATCGGAGCTATAGGTTCAAAGCCGATATTGAACTTTCATGTTATTTTTAATGGTGTACTTCTTTTTTACTTTAAAAAAAGTATGTATAGTATGAAATGAAAGTAATAATATGCATACCGTCGGAGAGGTAGGGAGTCAAGGTACAATGTGCAAAAAGTCCTATCAAGCCCAGGAACGGAGCTATGTGTGGGAAACCGATTGTGTACCTTTTAATACTTTTTTTAACAAAAAAAAACTTGTACAGTATGAGGGAAAAATAACGGTTAATATACCGTCGGGTAGCTAAAAAGTCCAGCTATACTGCGCAGCAAACCACGTTTTTCTATCCAGTCGGGGAACGGAGCAGTAGGGCAAAAATTGAAAAAATTCGATTTTCCACTTTTTTGTGTTCATGGAAATATTTTTAAGTGTATATACCATATACGCGGACAAGCATGTTGTGCATACCGCAGGATAGGTAAAGAGTCCAGCTACACTATGCAACAAACCGTACTCTTCTAAATCACCTGGTTACTGAGCAATAGGACGAACAAACATCGTGTGGGAAAAAAGTTAATAAGCGCCCATAAATAGATGACCATACATGTAGATATGTCTGCTGCACTTTATGCTCGCACATACATAACACTAATCTCAATATGGCTATTTTGAAGATACATACATACATTTATCTACATACATTTGTATGTATAGTCTCACATCAGTGTCTCATCACTTATGTAGGTGTGCATATGTATATGCTCTGTCTTAACTTCCAACTTTTAGCAACTTTTGGCTAGTGATATCGCTACTATTGAACACTCATACACAATTGGCACGCTTACTGTAGCAGGTGTCAGCACCATTATTTGAATTAACGAACATACATAGGTAAATAAATAGATGCAAGTAGTCGTATGATGCATTTTCTTGTACTTACCGATGTTAAACTTTTTTTTAATGTTTTATTGAATCTTTCCTTTTTGGAAACCAACAATAATTTCGAAAATCTTAAAGCTAATTTTTATTCCTAGAACAAGTTAATCATTACCACTGCATAGATTAACAAAGTAAGCAAAGTACAATAAATTACGAATATAACTTAGATTTATCAAAGAATGTGTTTATATAGATATCATTAGGTATACCAAACACTCATAACCAAAGATATATCATAAAGGATAATTTGAAGTAAATTATAATATCATGAAGGATATATGCGGGGCGCAACTCCGATGTAGATTAATTGGATGCGGCAGAGGCCTTAGTCACAGTTCAAACGTAAATCCTTTCTCTTTAATCGCTTAGGGTAGTTCTTCTGTAATAGTTTTTTAGCTAGAAAGCTTGGGTGGTTAGATAACCTTAATGAGTAATTTTTAAGCAGTTTCTCTATTTCCTTGATGGCGGGTTTAATCCCGAGATCGTTTTGAATTGTGGAGTTTTTTACATACCAAGGGGCTTTGCATATTGATCTTAAGGTTTTAGACTGCACTCTTTGAATTCTATCCAGGCTAGATTTAGATGCTGAGCCCCAAATTTGGATCCCGTACGTCCAAGATGGCTTTATTAGCACATTAAAAAGTAAAACTTTGTTTTCTACTCTTAGTTTGGACTTAGAGCCTACAATCCAATGCAAGTTCGCAATTTTAAATTTGGTTTGAGTAATCTTTTTGTCTATGTGGTTTTTCCAGGTGAGTCTTTTATCCAATGTAACTCCCAGGTAGGTAATGAATTCTTTCTGAGGTATTGTATTCCCATTTATGGAAATTGAAGGACTTGTGACTTTTTTTAGGGTAAGTGTTACTTGTATACACTTAGACTCATTGACCTTAATTCTCCAAGTTGTTAGCCACTCTTCTATTACTTTTAAATGTTCTTGTAATCTGTAACTGGCTGTCATGGGGTGTGAATGTACACTAAGTATTGCTGTATCATCCGCGAAAGTTGATATGATGAGGTTTCGGTTTGTGGGAAGATCGTTCGTATAAATTAAATATAAGACGGGCCCTAAAACACTTCCTTGTGGAACACCGGCAAATATTTCATAGGATTCGGTGGTGTAACTTTTTTGCCTAACACGAAATTTTCTGCCAATAAGAAAGCTTTCTAAGACATCATAAATTTTTACGGGAAGCGTAACTTTCAGCTTGTATAATAGACCATCTAACCAAACTTTATCAAATGCCTGAGCAACATCCAGGAACACTGCAGTACAATATTGCTTGTTTTCAAACGCTGATCTTATGTGTGCTACGATTCTATGCACCTGCTCTATTGTGCTGTGCTTTTCTCTAAACCCGAATTGGTGGCATGGTATGGTCTGTTTCGATTCCAAAATCGGTAATATTTTTTTTAATAAAAGTTTTTCGAAGATTTTTGAGAATACCGTAATTAAGCTAATAGGCCTATAGGAGCCCACCAAACATGGATCTTTACCTGGTTTAGGGATCATAATAATCTCCGAGAGCTTCCAGGATTTAGGAAAATAGTGTAGTCTCAATATACTATTAAATATACAAAGCATGTATTTAATTGCCACATTTGGAAGCTCTTTTATCATATCACCCGTTATCCTGTCGTATCCAGGAGCCTTCTTTTTCTTTATGTCGTTAGTAATAACATCTTTAAGTGATTTAAAATTAAATTGAATAAAATTTTTATCTGGATCTGCACGAAATTCTGGAAGAGATTTGTATCCAATATTTGGTGTAAATACAGTCGAAAGATGCATGGCAAATAAGATACCCTTTTCCGGGTCGCTTCGAGCCCACTCACCATTGTGAGTTCTCAATGGAGGGTCGCAAGTGACGGGACTTTTGAAACTCTTAACTTTTCGCCTCAAAGAGTAGTTGGTATCAGATGTAGCTGACAGAGACTGTACGGACTTTTGAAATTCGTTTTCCTTTTTTTGTTTCAGTACATCCCGAATCATTTTTATGCATATAGTTAGCTCATTTTTGAAGGCCGGGGAACGAAACATCTGCCAGTCTCTCCTTAGTCGTCTTTTTTTGGTTACCAGACTTGTAATGTCTTTACCCTTAAGATCGTTGAAGATTTGTCTTCTATGAGTGTTAGATGGGCCGTGCGATGAAATTTTCGCTGCCAAATGAAGTAATGTAGTAAAGCCATCAAGTGCAGTGTCGACATCTGCTATTGATTTTAGAGGAAAGAGCGATTTTAGATGCGCGCTAATAAATTTTTTTGGTTAAGCCTAGCTGTAAGTCATTGAAACTGGAATTATGTTAATGGAACATAGACAAGGCGAGTGATCAGATGATAAGTCGAAAAGGGGTTTTACGCTTACTTGTGCTCTACTGATACCACAAGTTACTCCAAAGTCATATGGCGGAAATGTTTATTCCACCAGAATTATCATATATATGAACTGAGGTAGCGTGAAGGTAGTCTTTACAGTACTCTTCCATTACATAATGTTTAATTTTTTGCCTGATAAGTATTCCAGTTCCACCGCGCGTCTTACGAGTCCGAGGGTTTTCCGTATTAAAAAAAAAAAACAAATTTCTTTTATTTCATTTTTCACGTCTTAACTCTCTCTTTATTCATTACAGACTGATTAATTAACAATTAACAATATTTATTATTTTAGACGTTTTCAGCTGACGTCTGTTGAAAAAGCTTGTTTGTCAATTAAACGTAAGCAGTTTATTGACTTTAGTAATTTGATATTGTTTTTAGTTAAAGAAAAGTTATTGCAAAATATTGTCAAATTAAACGTAAGCAGTTTATTGACTTGTCTACTGTTGTCCATTAATAGGAAGTGAATGTGATGAGTTATTGGAATGGGTGGTTGATGTAACTCCTCCCCCATTTGATTTAAAATTCTCCTGAGTTTATATGATAATTTCTGTTTTGTTATTTCTTCTTTTTTTACATATGTATAATATGGCAACTGCACTTAGGGTTAACAGACTGACTGTCAAAGCTATGCTATTAAAAGTGTAGTTGAGTTTTTTGTGAAATGTAATTTCTTTAATTTTTTTAATATTTTCGATCTGGTTGGACACTATTTCATCAGACGTTAGCCGAGATGTAATATTACTTAGATCAAAATTATTTTTGATTAAAAAATGTTGTTCAAACTCATCGTCAGAGTTATGATAAATGTCTCCGTTTATTTCTAGTTTACAATCGTTAAATGTTATAAGTTTATTCCATTTTAGATTGAACTGATTGTTATTACAAGTTTTTTTTTCTATGGTTTCCATTTGTTTATTTGTTTTCTTTAAGCAATTATTTACGAAGATACAGAGGTTCGATTGTTTTAAATAGCTTCTTCTTACTTGGTTATTAAAATCAAACATTGTATTGTTTATGTTTAAAATTTCTCTGTTTTCAAAAATAATTTCTTCTTGGTTTTCATTAGGCATAGCTACAAAAAATGATCTTTTTACTTTACGTATATCTTTAGGTATTTGAATTACAAAAATTATTTTATTTTCTTTGTATTGAGCTGTGCTTAGTTTAATATTTTTCATTTTATACAGATCAATACTGTAACGAACTATTTCCTCACTTGTTAATACATTATTATTCATAGTGTTTGTTTTTGCGACAACAAAATTATTCTGTATGTGTTCGACATTATCCAGCAAGATTTTAATTTTTAGCAATATATCCAAATATAGAAGCTTATTTTCTATTTCTACGTTATTTTTTGATATTTGATTTAATGTTGAGTAAATCTGTGTTCTATCGCTTTCTATTGCGTTCTTTACCTTCGAAATTGTATTATAAAATGCGTTATTTATATATTTTTTTTTTGATGTACATGACGGAAACGTGGAAATGTCTTGTGTGTTTATAATACGGTTTTTTCTGTTTACATATAGTTTTGTATACTTATTAGCTAATGTTATGATATTCGATATGTTACATGTTAAAAATATATACACTTATTTATAGTGTTTACGTTACTAAATTCCTAAATATTTCTTTAATTGATTGTTATGCATTACTTTTAGCTTATTTTTTATATTTAAAGTGGAGTTGACTCCATTAGTGTCTACAATAATATATATTACAAGTTTTTTTCTATGGTTTCCATTTGTTTATTTGTTTTCTTTAAGCAATTATTTACGAAGATACAGAGGTTCGATTGTTTTAAATAGCTTCTTCTTACTTGGTTATTAAAATCAAACATTGTATTGTTTATGTTTAAAATTTCTCTGTTTTCAAAAATAATTTCTTCTTGGTTTTCATTAGGCATAGCTACAAAAAATGATCTTTTTACTTTACGTATATCTTTAGGTATTTGAATTACAAAAATTATTTTATTTTCTTTGTATTGAGCTGTGCTTAGTTTAATATTTTTCATTTTATACAGATCAATACTGTAACGAACTATTTCCTCACTTGTTAATACATTATTATTCATAGTGTTTGTTTTTGCGGCAACAAAATTATTCTGTATGTGTTCGACATTATCCAGCAAGATTTTAATTTTTAGCAATATATCCAAATATAGAAGCTTATTTTCTATTTCTACGTTATTTTTTGATATTTGATTTAATGTTGAGTAAATCTGTGTTCTATCGCTTTCTATTGCGTTCTTTACCTTCGAAATTGTATTATAAAATGCGTTATTTATCAATATTTTTGTTTAAACCTTCTATTACTGCATGATTGTTGTCATCGATTGTTTTGTTTGTAAATGTCGTTCTATTTCTGTCCTGTCAAAGTCGTCCATTGTACCGTATAACCATTTCATTCCTGTCCCTATGAAGTTTATTAGTCCTCTCGGGTGTCTAGTCGGGATGATAGTTTGAAGTTTTGCTTTTGCTTTTTCTAGTTCTAAATTTAGAAAGTGATTGTCATTGATATTTGATAGAATTCTTGTGTTTTCCTCTAGTCCTTCTTTGACATGTTGAGTTTCTTCAGGGTCGATGATGTGTAGAATAGTATTGTAGCTATATGTTATATCAACGTCTTCTAATGTAATTTCAGCGAAACCATTGGGGCTATTGATGTCTTCAATTATTAAGTTGGTGTTGCTCATAGCAAAAAACATTAATATTATTGTTATTTGCAGTGTTATATGTACCTGAAAATTTTGGAGTTCTTTTTATGTTTGTTGGATGGATATTATCTAGTTTCATTTTTCTGTATCTAGGTTCTTGCTTATGTCTAACAGCTTTATAATTTTTTACGTACCCTTCCTGGTTTGTATTCTGATATTCTTCTCTGTTTAGATTTAACTTTGTAATTTGCTTTTCTTGTATAGCTATTAACAAATTATAAATCTTGTTTTTGTCGACTTTTCCATTTGTTATATCTATTGGTCTTGCTTTAATTACGGAATGTATAGATTTGTTGTTTAAGTAAAATTTTCTAATTGCGGTCGCCCCTCGGCAGGGAATGTCCATCCCTCCGAGTGTATTTCGGACATGAAATAAAGGCTCCTCATAAAACAAACCATCAGCCGTTCGGAGGCGGCTTAGTATAAACTGTAGGTCCCTCCATTTGTTGGAAAAACATCAAGACGCAAAACCACAAATTGGAGGAGGAGCTCGGCCGAAAATCGCTTCAGCGGTTACAAGCGCCAATTATATATATATATAGATTTGTTGTACCATTCAGTACATTTATATACTTTTCCTTGGACTGTTAAGCCTGACCTTTCAATTTCTAACTTTCTAAATCTTTCTCCTAAGGTGTTGTGAAATCTTTCGATATCTGCATTTCCCGTGTGGGAATTCGATTTTGTGAAATGGATTTCAACTTCATCTTGTCTAAAAAAATCTTTCACATATTTTCAATTGAATTCGTTATCGGCGACAATTCTTTTTGGCTTTTTGGTCAACAGAGAGATACATGCGAAGTTTCTCTATAAGTGTTATGCTGTTTCTATCTTCTATGTAAATAGCTGTAGCTTGTTTCGAAAATTTGTCTATTATAGTGAGAAAACTATGTTTTTTTAATAACATAGGTGTCTAAATGTATTATTTCATTTATGTCGGTGGGTGTTTCTGTTATAGAGTATTTTGGTATATATGGTTTTCTGTCGTATTTACCTCTACAGCAGATCTCGCAGTTGTTTATAAATTTTTGGATAAGAGTTTTAAGATTTTTGGAGTATATTGTGTTTTTTAAACCTTGATAATTTTCATTTATTCCAGCATGGCCCGTTTCTTCTTTGTAGTATTTTTGAATATATCTGAAGGATTCGTCTTCATTTCTCATATCTTTAGCATGATATGAACACCTATAAAATTTTATTTATTTTTTTAATTATTTTTGTATCCTTTTTCAAATATTTTGTTAAACCGTGGACAATTTTGGCATAACCTTTTATGAATTTTCCATAATAGCCAGTTGCACCCAGGAATGATTTTATGTGCTTTTGGGTTTCGGGAAGTTTGAGTTTCTGAATGGTTTCGACTTTGTTTGGGTTAGGCTTAATGCCACCAGTAGTAAGAATATGTCCTAAATATTCAGTAGATTTGGCGAAAAATTTGCACTTGTCAACTTGAATCTTAAGGTTATGTTTTCTAAGAGCATTGAAAATTCGTTGTATATTATCATTGTGTTCTTGCACTGTGGTGCTAAAAATTAAAATATCATCGAGATATACAACGCATATTTTGTTGATGTATTCTCTTAGAACCGCATTTATGAGCCTTTGAAATGTGGCAGGGGCGTTTTTTAGCCCAAAAGGCATACGAACAAATTCGTAATGTCCAAGTGGGGTAGAAAGCGCTGTTTTTTTCTGTCCTCTTCTTTAGTGAGTGAAAGCCTTTGGCTAGATCGAGCGTAGTGAAATGCTGTGCTCGACCTAATTGCTCTAGGATAGTGTCGATGCTTGGGATAGGAAATTTATCGCTTACAGTTTTTTCGTTTAAGGCTCTGTAGTCGATCACTATTCTCCATTTTTTCTTCTTCGAATTGTCCGACTTCTTGGGTACAATCCACAAAGGAGAGTTATATGGAGATACACTTTCTTTTATTATTCCCTGTTCTCGCATTTCTCGCATCTGCCTATTGATTTCCTCTTCATGAATTTGAGTATATCTATATATTTTTGAGATAAGCTCAGTTAAAAATGATTCTTCTTTATTCATGTCCTCGCGTATTAATTTTTTTAAGATATTATCTGATTGTGCTTCTAAGGTTTGTATTTCTTCTGAGTTGTATGGACAGGAATCTATGAATTTAATTTTGTTCCCATTTATTTCTACAAAATCTTCCTCCAGGTTTACAATTGCTAAAAATGCTTTTAATATATTTTGCCCTATTAAGCCATCAAAATTTTTCCCGTTGAAATTGGTTATTTTCCAACACATACGATTGTTTTCATTAAAATCGTTTGGAAGGGGTGTGATAACCTCTTCATTAATGCAGAAGTTCCCATTTATTGTATTAAAATAGAATGGTTTCTCTAATTTTGTTCTTTGAAATTGAGGTAATAATTTTTTATTAAGTAAAGACGTTGTTGACCCCGTATCGATTAAACATTTGATTTTTGCATTTCCTATATATATATAGAATTGGCGCTTTGTAACCGCTGAAGCGATTTTCGGCCGAGCTCCTCCTCCAATTTGTGGTTTTGCGTCTTGATGTTTTTCCAACAAATGGAGGGACCTACAGTTTATACTAAGCCGCCTCCGAACGGCTGGCGTTTTATTTTACGAGGAGCTTTATTTCATGTCCGAAATACACTCGGAGGGATGGACATTCCCTGCCGAGGGGCGACCGCAATTAGAAAATTTAATTTAATTTTTTATTTAAATTATTTTTCCATAATTTTTGGATGTTGGTGGCACCGGGATATGAACCCGAGTCTTCCGAATGTCAGGACGCCATGCTAACCACTCGGCTACCGCGGCGTATTTCCTATACTTATTTCAATCATCGGTAGACGAATGTTTCGGCTGGACTTTGAAAATTTACTTCCTCCGTATTATTATTTCCAATATGGTCTACTTCTATTGGAGTATGACCATTATTATTACCAAAAGTTCTATTAGGTGTTGACTATATCTAGATTGTTGGGAATTGCCTTTATTAAAACAATTTTGTCGAGATTGAGTGGATTTACTGTTTTGACGAACTGGAGAAGGACTATGATCGAACGAGTTTTTAAATGTCTGTCCCTGAGATGTCTGTTGATATGTCCTGTTCTGTCCGTTTCCGTTGTAGTCCCTTTTTTGTGGAGGGTGTACGTATTTTGAAAATTCATTGTCATATAGTTTTAGTGTTCCTGTTTCTTCCAAAACGTAGTAAGCTTTCCTAAGTGTAGATATATTCCTACTGTAAATTATGCTGGATAAATTTGGGTGGATGCCGCTTAGAAAAGTTTTGAGAATAATAGATTCGTTCGTAGGAGGGGAAAACTCCTGAGGTTTATTTATATCAAACTCATATTTAATATTAAGCTTATCTTAGATTCTTAAAATATTCAAACCGGTGTAGTATGGCATTTTCTTGGACCAGCGGCAATATTAATTCAACTTCTCTGATGAAGGATGATAAATCGTAGTCTGTTGTACCGTGGAACTCCTTGATACGAGCTGCTTCCTTCAAGAGGTCGGATCCAGATAGTAAAGCGGGTTGATTGATGTGGTTGTTTTCCACGGACATATTAACGTTTGCTGGGTTTTTTTACTTTTTTTTTGTTTATTATTGTCTTTAGGCACTTTTCTTTTCTATAATGTTTCAGTGGTTTGTTATCTTTAGATACAATGTACTGTTTTTTATTTTGTCTATTTTTCATAACTATAGCTCTTTTGTGCTATATTGTCTTTTAATTATTAGGTTCTTTAATCAACAACAGTTAATGCTGATTATTATATTGAGAAATATTATTATTACAAATTATTCTACACCATTGTGAAATATAGAAAGGTAAGCAGTTTATTGACTTTAGTAAATTGATATTGTTTTTGGTTAAAGAAAAGTTATTGCAAAATATTGTTAAATTAAACGTAAGCATTTTATTGACTTTAGTAATTTGATATTGTCTTTAGTTAAAGAAAAGTTATTGCAAAATATTGTCAAATTAAACGTAAGCAGTTTATTGGCTTGTCTACTGTTGCCAATTAATGGGAAGTAAATGTGATGAGTTATTGGAATGGGTGGTTGACGTAACTCGCGCTTTCTCTGCAGGGCTTTTGGTGTCATACAACAGAAATGTATCAATATTGAAGTTGTTAAATTTGGTGTAATGAGTATCGGAGATTAGCATTATATCAATTGCTTGATTTTCTAAGAAGAGTCGAAGTTCATTTTTGTGTTGGACCATGCCGTTGGCGTTCCAATAACATATCTTAAGGTCGTTCATGGCTAAGACAAAATCGCTTGAATGAGGAGATTTTGATTTCGAATTAAATCTTGCATCATACTTTGCATTGAACAAAATGAGTTAACAGACGGAACGGACGGGATGGACGTTTCTTGCGTTTTGAGCTGAGGTACACCTTTTAAAGCTTTTGCGTAGGATATACAGTTGGTATTAGTAGGCTTGTTTGAGCTGAGGTACACCTTTTAAAGCTTTTGCGTAGGATATACAGTTGGTATTAGTAGGCTTTGTTTCGGCAGCTTTTGATTGAGGCTGAGGGTGAGGTTGAGAGGCAGGAAAGTTGCTTGAAAAGGCTGCCCTGCCTTTTAGGGAAATATATATTAGACAACCCCTGTAATTGGCGGTGTGATTTTCACCACAATTGCTACATTTTTTAGACTCAGTGGTTGTTTTATATTTCATACAGTCTTTTGAACTGCGTAAATCTCCACAAATGACACATATACTTTGTAAAGCGCAATATCGCTTCGTATGGCCGAATTCTTGACAATTATGGCACTGAACAGGACCTGTTCGTTTATGTGGTTCTTCCACGGAAATACGATGGTGAAAAAGATACCGCAGTTTGTAAATGGGATGAACTTCTCCCTTTTTTAAGAGCTGGAAATCTGGCTCAATATCAACCCTAAACATTGGCTGAGGTATGTTAGCCTTATTTTTAATGTTGAATACGTTTCTTACCCTGAAACCTTCTTCTTTCAAGGCCATTTCTATTTCCAAGGGACTTACACTGTGTTCAATGCCCTTTAGGTTGACTGCTAAGCTACGACTACTTTTGAGCTGAAAGGTATACAAGGACTTCTTTTCCTTTTCGAAATTATCTGCCACCTTACGATAGCTATCTTCTCTGTAGGTTTGCACTTTCACTTCCTGAATATTTCCCTTTTTAATTGGGACTACATGCAAGTTATTTTTCCCAATTAGATCTATCAATTTGTTGACAAAGTTGCTAGAGCTCGCTTCTCTAAGATAAATTGGCGGCGGCTTAGACGTTTTCTGCACACGCACTTGATCATCACCATCAGAAAGCATATGAAATCGATTATTGCTCATGCTGTCTTTTTCTCTTGCTGACAATTTTGTTTTGATTTTGTTCACTATTTTTTTGGGGTGACCGTTTCCTTTTTACAAGAATATAGCGATCGCTTCCCGTTTGAATTACTGCTTTCTTTGCAACGCTATTTTCGGTGTAGTCTTGCGTTTCGACTCTAGAAGGAGTTGGAGGAGTTGCGGTAATCGGCGATTGAGCCCATGAAGGGGCTGGTAAAGTAGTCCTAGAAGGGACTACAAAAGCAGAGGGCTCATTTTCCAATCGTTGTGTTCGCTGCTGGTGCTGTTGTTGTGGCTTTTGTTGTTGCTTTTGTCTTTGGTTAACGTTTCCACGTTGTGGCGACCGATTTAGTCCCATTTTTGCAAAATGGTCAATTTAGTCCAAAAAAAAACCAGTGGATTTTGCAACACAGCTTTATGGCAACTCTAATTTGGAAACGGCGCGAACAAATGCAAATTTTCTTGCATACTTTTAGACGCCCTTCATTAATACCAGAGCTTTTTATATTTGTTTTATTATTATAATTAATACATTTCTATTCAACTAGTGTGAACTATTTGTTTATAGTCTTTTCTTTTATTATTTAGTGTTGATGGAGCGACAACCCATGCAAATAACACAATTTCTTATTTACAAGGTTTCACTTTCACTTCACTTCGTTCAGTTTCAGAGGAGCCACTTGCCTGAATTAGTTTATGAAGTTTGCACAATATATTTAATTTAAAAATTTAAAATAAATATAGGGCACAGTCACTTTCACTTTGCACTCGCAAGAGTTGTGTAACGACAGCCCATTGCAGGCAGATTTAAATAACAAGCGCACTCCAATACTATTACCTATTACGTATTTGCACAAAGAGGCCCACTGTGAGTTCTTGTAATCAAGTGAAAGTTCTTATGTATGTATGTATGCATGTGAATGTGTCACAAAGAAAGTTCTATGTGTGTATGAAGTGTGTGTTTGCGTATGTGTCTTTATATATTAACCTTAACAAAATTAAAATATTCTAACTTAAATTAAAAACAATACGAAATAAACATAAACTAAAATTGAATGGAAACAAAACTAAAATAAATGAAATTCGAAATTGTAATTAAATGGAATAAGAATTTACAAGAAGATAAATACATAGAAATCAAAATAAAGTAATTTGTAGTCAAAAAAAAAACTAAATGCAAACAAATTAAGTCATAATTAAAAAGAAACTATATACAAATATAGCTATGGGAAAAAAATGGAATAAAATATATACCCATCAAATAAATATTAAATTAAATTTAATGAAGCAATAACAGAAAATAAAGAATAATACAAATACAAAAATACAAGTGAAACGAAATTAGCTACTTTTACTTTTAACACGAACATAAGATGAAGCAATAAACAACATGCATAAGTTAAAATAACTTGATGCATAATCGATAATATGATAAAAACTGAAAATTTGTAATAACTCCTAGGTACAAGTGGCAGGAGCACCCGCGAGGCTAAGAGCCAAACCTGGCGTGGCATCCATACATACATATTTATTTACAAGCATCTTTTATGTATAAAGTTCATTGAACCGCCGGAACGAATGGCAAGGGATTAGCCAAAAGGAAACCGAAAATTTAAGAAACTACATACATACGTACATACTTAAACATGAGAGCGGAATTCAGCACTCAGCGCTAAATATCATTCTAATCACTCTCCCGATCCTCTGAGCGCCCCAAGGAAAGAAATTCACCACCACTACACTGGAGAAATACATATGCTTCCGGTGCATGTGGATTTTTATTGATTTATTATTTATTTATTTATTTATTTATATATTTATTTATTTATTTATTATTAGTATTTATTTACTATTTAATCACCCACACTTGTAATAATACGGCTACCTCACCTTCGTTGTAGCGTTAACTAGCTAACTCGATTTTGGCAATCTTTGCAAAAATTAACTTTTATAATTAGTTTTTTTTTACTTTGTTTTACTTTTATTTTGGCTCGACACCAATTAATTCGAGAAAAGAAAAATTCCCGCGTATCTCTTCATTTCATATTAAATTCAATAATTTCATTCTTATTGATTTATAATTTTTATTTAATTTTTAAACTTTTCGAGTCACGACCACGAACTGCTGCCATATCCGCCATATTTCCACTCATAGTGTTTTTTTGTGGACAGAATCAGCCGTCTTCGTCAGATCGACGTTTGACAGCTGAAACTGATGTCCCCTGTATGCATGCTCTTGTGTTTGCTTTTATTCTCTTTTTTCAGCACATCATCTCCCTTATGCTGGCGCCTTCATCAAGGGAGATCGGTAAGTGCCAATTTATAAGCGAATGAATAGATAATATGAGAGTGTTACAGAGGTGGCGAACGATATAGTGCCCCTACATTTATTAAACATAGTAGTAGTAGAGAGGAACTACGCGGAAATTTTTAATATATATGTGTATGTAGGTACATTAACATATCCATAAACATTTATATATGTGTATATATATATATATATGTATAAATACATGTAAATCAAATATATATATATATACATATGGATCTAAATATATATATATGTAAATTCATATGTGTACAAATACATATATATATATGAATACAAAGATAAATAAAATATGAATGTATATGTATACCTATATATATAAAACAAAAAAAAAAGGAAAAAATATAAGTAGATAATAAATTTTTTTGGAATTTTACATTTGAAATTAAAAAACAAGTATATTAGATGAATTAGGCTGTAAAATTAAAGGTTGTAAATAAATCGAAAAGAAAAAAATAAATAAATAAATAAATATATATAAAGATGAAGTGAGCTACTACTAGATACAATGCTGGCCTAATTATTTTCGTTGGTGTGGGTGTTGCGCTGATGTAATAAGGCAGAAATGGGTGTGACAGATGACTGGTGACGAAACACCGACAGACTATGTAAACCGAACCTGATACGTACGACGAGAGGTATAGACGATAGACAAACGGACAATAGTCAGATTAGGGGATTTTACCAAGAGTAGGAGTCACGGTAAAGTCCATGGCTACATCGGTGTGCATGTAGATGGGGTGGGCTGACTCCACCTGACTCGGACAGATGGACTGATACTTTTCTCCTTTTCTTCTTTTTTTATCCTTACTTTTTTTAGTTCCTATAATCATGTCCCCTCTTTCTTCTTCACGTGGCATGAAAGTAGGATTTTGTTAATGTCAACTGGAGTAAGGAGGTTGGAAGAAAAATCCACCCTACGACGAGCTAGCCTGGGATGCAAGCATGCCACAACTCCAACCGACCTTACACCGAAAATCAGTGACGTAACAATGGCGCCCAACGTACGGAATGAATCAGGTACTACAGATAGCTTTAACTTTGGGTCACATAGTTCCAAAAAGGATGTCCAACGTTAAGCTATACGGTAGTCTACAACTGGGATAAATGTATATAACGAGGTCTTAAATTTGTAATAAATGCCCGATGTTTCTTTATACTATTTTTTTGTATTTGTTCCATCTAGTTATTTCTAATCTATCTCTACTGGATTCTATTCTTTTCTACATATTTTCTTTACTCTATCATCTTTTCTTTTATATCTATCTTTCTTCTATCATTTTTTCCTCACGGACAGGTTAGGGTTAGAACGGCAACATCGCTTCTGTTTAAACGGAACCGATAAGTGCCCGACTGACAATGCAACGGGGGGGGGTATGCCTCTTACTTTCGAAGTCCCTCTCATTGGCTTCATCGCCGGTACGAGTGGCATTCGAAGGCAAGATGTGTGCAACTGGGGCAAAAGTTCATGCAACATGGACTATAGTAGCGCAACGTTTAAGCTACCACACATACGGTCCAGCAAAGTATGCGTGTGAGGCTTACGAACGGAGTTACAGAAGGCGGGTGAAGTGCAGCAACCACGTTTAAGACAATTGTAGTAAATGTCGATGTGATGCACTTAATAAAAAATGGGGAAGTAGATGACCAAGACGCCGGACGACTGACTATGACGGAAAGAAACACCCATGATGATCCTGCCGATGTGCAACACCAAACACACACCAAGCATTATCCCAAAAATTCTCTAAAATTAACGGAAGAAAAAAAAATTAATACAAAGTAAAATATAAATAAATAATATATATTTACATACATATAAATAAATTATAAATTCACTACAAAAAAAAAAAAGGCATAATCTGAATGAATTCTGAAAATTCAAAAGAAAAAATCTTTTAAAATATTTAAAATATTTGGTTTGGAACTACAATACGTTACATACACATAGAAGATAATAATAAGATGTAAAACAACAACAAAAATAAAATAAAATAAAATAAGTAAAGTTAATAATAATAAATGAATAATTTAATATACCAAAAGAATTATTGAAAATAAACTAAAATAAGCATATACTCATACTTACAGAAGAGCATCTTCACACAATCCACTTGAATATAAAAATTTTGTTTAAGTTTTTAAACAAACATATTACCTATATATACCTATTCTTTCATGCTCGTATAAACTTAAAGCAATAAATAATAATATTTGAAAAAAAAAAGCAATCCTTATTCCAACTTTAACGTGAATTATATATAAACATTACCATTAGCTGGAATATTTCAAAAAAAAAAAAAAAAAAAAATTATTTGAATATTGCTATACAAAGAAACAAATGAAATAAAGATAGGAATATCTATTTATTTACATTAATACATATATGAATACTACAAAAAAAAAAACTTAATTAAATAATGAAATAAAAATTACGAGTGTGTACACATTCATACAAGTATTGTACATAAATTTTACATTATACAAAAAAAAATACAGGTATATAATCCCAATTATTAAATTTTTTAAATTTTTCTATTTCGTTGAATTAAATTTGGAATATAATTAGTTAGGTGTCGGAATTGAAATAGTTGAGATAAATAAATATATTTGAATTGAATAACTGGAATTAGATTAGAAATAGCGATAAATGTAATATAATATAATAATAATATAATATAAGCCTTTCTTGTTGCAAGTCTGGTGTGAGCTTTTCTCTAGGTTGTGTGTGAGTTTATGGATAGAGAGTGTGAGAAAAATACTGCTGGTGGATTGGGGCTATTTAATTCAGATAGGCCAATAACGCGTAGTGTAACTAGGGCATTAGAAAACCAGATTGTTGGATCACTATTCACGCAGATTGATACAGGAATACCACATCCGGTAGACTTCGTTCCAACAGACTATTTCAACCGGTGCTCTGCGCGTATCTTTCAATCAATAGGTTCAACACCACAGCCTAGTGATCCTGTCGATCAGATACATAGCAATATACAAAGTTTTGAGCGGAAGTTAGATGAGTTGTGGGAAATGTCTGACGAAGAACAACGAGCTTCCAGTGGACACGATGGCCAAGGTACGAGTGCCCATACAAGTGACCGTGCTGCTGAACGTCAGAAAGCTTCGATGAATGAACCTGCTTCGACGGCAACCAATGTTGACCAACTGAGCCAGTTGATGGCAATGATGATGCAACAACAAGCCATGATGGCGAACTGTGTTAACGAAGTCCGGAACATGAGGAGCAACATGTCTGATCTCAGCAACAGAGTCACCGACATGGAGGCATCAGCGCAAGCTCTGGGTCATCGCTCCGCAGTGGCATCAACACCTGAGAATCGAGGTCGCGAAAATGAGGAGCCAGCTCGGCAAGTAAGAGGGAACGACACGCCCATCGTGCAACAGCGGGCAAGAGAGTCTACACAGGATCCCCCAAGATGGAAGAAGGTAGACCTAGACAGGTGGCACATTAAATTCGATGGTACTGGAAGAGGAATGACTGTCGAGAGTTTCCTCTTCAGAATCGAGAAAATGAGGGTACAACACGAAATCTCCCACTACCAGTTATTTACGGATTTCCATTGTCTCGTGTCTGGTTCTGCACTGAAGTGGTACTGGCAGGTTTTAGAAGACCATGCCGAGGACCCAGGCTTTGGATACCACGAATTAAAAGCAGAACTGCTTACCCACTTCAGAACAGCAGAATCAGATCACGAGATAATCAGGCAAATCGTCGATCGGAAGCAGTTGCCGCAAGAAGGGTTTGACGATTTTTATGCCGAGGTCCACGATCTTACGTTCAGACTGCGGAGGAAAATACCAGAGAGTGAGTTAGTAGGTATACTGAGGGGAAATTTGAAACCATACCTGGCCAATTTGACATTCTCATCACAAATCAAGACTCTGGCTGACTTGAAAGCTGAATGCAGACGCGCCGAAAAGGTCATCAGGGAGAACCGCAACAAGACTAAGAATGTTAGTGAATTGGCCTATCCAAATGTCCAGCTGGCTGATGAACAAGTGGAAACAATGCAAGTCGATGCAATCAGCAGCACGATTAAGAACATAGCACCATATAAACAAACTCCCAGTAATATTAATAGGTTGGATAGGACTACCAATAACACCACAGTTCCACCCACAAATAGTACTCAACCCACCATCAAATCGTTTTGTCCGTCCCCGTTCCATCTTATGTTGTGTTTTAAATGTGGTATGCCCGTAGATTTTTATGCAAAGAACCCAAGTGAGGCCTCAAAAGACAGTTGTTGCAAGTCCTCTTTCCATAATATGGTATGTTTCGCATGCGGCGACGATGCATCATTCTGCGTATTTAAACCTGCAACGGGAAACGGAAGGCTGGAGGGGATCCCCGGGAACTCCAGCCAGATGCTGAAAAACCCGGAATCAAACCCGCCATTAACATACTAACAAGAACAGATAGTGTAGCATTCAACGAGAGAAAGGAAAGCAACAAAGAGGTATTAGGAGATAAGCCCCAAATAAAAAGCTTTCATCAACGCAAATTAGAATATGACATAGCATGTAAGAGAATTTTTTGTGATGCAATAAGCAAAAATGCGTTAAATTCGAAAACTAGAAATTTTGTGAAGATTCAAAGAATGAGGGAAAAAGCTAAAACGTTTAGAAGAATACGCAATAAAATAGTATCGACGATAGTCACCATTAAGGGGGATAATCGTTTTTTTGCGCAAACGAAGATAGGAGAAATAGAAGCTGTCGCGCTATTAGATTCTGGAGCAGGAGCGTGTTGCCTAGGAAAGAACACAGAGAAATTTTTGCAAAATAATGAAAGCAAGGTAGTTAGAGTAAAAAATCAAAATATAAGAACAGCGAATGGGGAAGAAACTCCAGTGACAGGAGTCATAAGCTTGCCAGTCTGGTGGGATGGCCTGACACGGGAACTTGAGTTTCTTATAGTGCCAGGATTACAACAGGAGGTATATTTAGGGATAGATTTCTGGAAAGCATTCGATATGGCTGTCGTCAGTAGAGGAGTACGACCAACTACTACCGTCATTTCAGAGCTCGCACCCGCCGAAAGCGACTTGTCATTCGACGCGAAGCAACATATCCTGACGCATGAAGAAAATGTCGTATTAGAGAAAGTAAAAGCCCAGTTTCCATCATTTGCAGTTTTAGGACTAGGTCACACAGATGTTGAGGAACACGTCATAGAAGTCGAAAATGAGAACATCCCAGTGAAACAACGTCACTATCCAATCTCGCCCGCAATACAGAAACTAGTTTATCAGGAATTAGATAGAATGCTAGATATGGGAGTTATAGAAGAAAGTAACAGCAGCTGGAGCTCGCCTGTATCATTAGTAATAAAAGGAACAAAGAATAGGCTTTGTCTTGACGCCAGAAAAGTAAACGAAAGAACGGTCAAAGATGCCTACCCATTGCCTCATGTTGACGGTATCTTGAGTCGCCTCCAAAACACCCGATACATTTCGGCAATTGACCTAAAGGACGCATTCTGGAAAATCCCACTAGAAAAGAAATCCAGGGAAAAGACGGCGTTTACTGTCCCAGGCAGGCCACTTTACCATTTCACGGTCATGCCATTCGGCCTATGCAACGCGGCCCAAAGAATGTGCAGACTGATGGATAAAGTGATACCTGCATCGTTACGTGAGAATGTATTTGTGTATCTAGATGACCTGTTAGTATGTTCAGTTGATTTCCCGTCCCATGTTTGTTTGTTGGAAAAGGTCGCACGATGTTTACGTGACGCAAAGCTGACAATCAACGTAGAAAAAAGCAAGTTTTGCTACAGAGAAGTCCGTTATCTTGGCTATGTAGTAGGAGATGGTTGCATTCGCACGGATGCAAACAAAGTTATTGCAGTTAGGGATTTCCCGGAGCCCAAAACTCCAAAACAACTGCTACGGTTCCTAGGTATGTCAGGCTGGTACCGCAGATTTGTCCAGGACTACGCGACTATTGCAGCTCCGTTGCACGACTGCCTCACCAAGGACAAAATTAAAAGGTTTACCATGACGGACGAAGCCAAGAAATCCTTTGAGAAACTGAAGCAAAGTCTCATATCGGCACCCGTACTGACACACCCTGATTTCAACAGACGTTTTTACATACAATGTGACGCATCAACGGACGGAGTGGATGGAGTATTATTTCAACTTGACGATGACAACAACGAACGACCAATAGCGTACATCTCAGCGAAGCTGAACAAAGCGCAAAGGAATTACAGCATTACGGAGCTCGAATGCTATGCAGCAGTCATAAGTGTTAAAAGATTCAGGCCGTATGTCGAAGGTATGCCGTTCACTATAATCACGGATCATGCTAGCCTTAAATGGCTCATGAACCAGAAGGATCTCTCGGGAAGACTCGCAAGATGGAGCCTTAAGCTGCAAGCACACAACTTCGACATACAACATCGTAAAGGCGCACAAAACATTGTGCCCGACACACTCTCACGCATGCATATGGAAGAAATCATGTTAAATGACAGACTGATGGACATATGCTTAGACTCACCATACTTTGACTCCGACGAATACAATGAACTGAGAAAAACTGTAACAGAAAATGAAGACAAATTACCCGACATGTGCCTGTCGGACGGTTACATTTATAGACGGACCCAATTCGACAGAGGGAATGAGCTTCAACAGGACCAGGCCTGGAAACTTTGGGTACCGTCGGAGTTACGACAAGGTTTAGTGGAAACTACCCACGGATCACCGTCAGCTGGTCATGGTGGCATCCACAAAACTCTTACACGCCTACGTGAAAAATATGTACAAACAGCCATTAAAAGCTGTGATACATGCAAAGAAAATAAAACCACAAATGCCTTCAAAAATCCTTTAATGAAAAGTCAGCATATAACAGAACGACCTTTCCAACGTTTGTACATTGATTTCATGGGTCCGTATCCTCGTACTAGTGATGGTAATGTTTTTGTTTTTGTTTGTCTCGATCATTTTACTAAATTTGTATTTTTAAAACCAATGAAAAGAGCCACTTCAGCAGGAGTAGTATCATTTTTAGAAAAGGAAATATTTCATAAATTCGGTGTACATGAATATGTGCATTCAGATAATGGTAAGCAGTTCGTTTCTGAAATATTTGCCAACTTCTTGGGAAAATATGGAACAAAACACATTAGAACCGCATTTTACTCGCCACAAGGGAACGCAGCTGAGGGTGTGAACAGATCTGTCTTACAAATGCTTCGTTCATATATAAAGGACAATCAGAAAAACTGGTATATACAAGTATATTAGTGATGCAGCGTTTGCATTACGAAGCGCAGTGCATTCATCAATCGGCTGCACCCCATATGTTGCAACTTTTGGTATTCCGATGATACAACATGGTGCATCATACGAGATATACCGAAAGCTCGGCGCAATAGGAAGTGCAGACTATACTGTTGACACGAAATCAGATCAACAACAACTTTTGAGAAACAAATTAATGAAAGAACTGAAGTTGGCTCATGAGAAAAGTATGAAAATTTATAATACGAGGGGTAAAGATGTGAGATTTCAAATAGGACAGGTGGTATACCGCCGAAACTTCCGCCAGAGTTCAGCAACAGATGGCTATAATGCGAAATTAGCGCCGAAACAAGTAAAGTGCATAGTCCTTAAGGTTATCGGAAACTCCATGTATGAGCTAGGCGATCTGAACGGAAAGAAAGTCGGAATATACCACGCCAAAGACATATTTGTAGCGTAAATATATGTGATGTTGTATTTGTTACTCAATGTTGCAACAGTCAAAAGTTTGGTGCCAAACTCAAAGCTTAGTTTAATAGATGTATTGTCATATGTATGTACCTGTGAATGTTTTCATGTTAAGTACCTGACAGCCATAGTAAGCTACCCTTGACGAACGATCTGTAAATTGAAGCGTTATTTTTACATCTCAGCATACATACTTGACAACTCACCTTGACGTACTCCAATTATAGATCTGATTATCTCTTTGTAATTATTTACACGTTTATTTATTTTTGTTTAACTTATTTATTCCTTACTACTGACCAATAATAATTATGCAGACCTAAAGAAAATACTAACTGGGTTTATACTTGTAACAGCTGTATCTGTGTTATAGGTTTAAGCGTGAACTGCGATATGAGTAGATTAAGCATGTGCCAGGGATTTACCCTAATAGATCGTTGAATTATAGACAAGTGCGTGACAAGCAATAGTAGACAATGGAACAAGTGAACAGCGACTCAGACAAGACAATATTAACGAAGCCCGGCTTTAAGTCGTGGGTCGAGGCCACACGTATGCAAGGGGGCAACAGCAAATAGGCATAGGCTGCGTTTGAATTCTTTTTACGCACTCGCTCCATATTGCAGGCAACATCGGCGGATGCGAGCCTGTAACGACAGCCCATTGCAGGCAGATTTAAATAACAAGCGCACTCCAATACTATTACCCTACCTATTACGTATTTGCACAAAGATGCCCACTGTGAGTTCTTGTAATCAAGTGAAAGTTCTTATGTATGTATGTATGCATGTGAATGTGTCACAAAGAAAGTTCTATGTGTGTATGAAGTGTGTGTTTGCGTATGTGTTTTGAGTGAAAGCTTGAGAAAAGTTCCACATACAGACGCCCGGGTAGCAACAGTAGGCTAGCTAATTTTCTGTTTAATGAAGAAAAGGCTGTGAAAATATAAAGAAGTGTGGTGCGCGAGTTATTTAGAAAAATAAAGTTTTTTTTTATAAAAAAAAAAAAAAAAAGGTCGGAACCTCTTTTATACCGTTCACCGTCTACCTAGAAAAACCCCGTGAGGGGTACAGTTAAAGAAGAAGAATTCCTGCCACCAAATTGTAAGTGAAAAGAAACCTTAAGTCTTTATATATTAACCTTAACAAAATTAAAATATTCTAACTTAAATTAAAAACAATACGAAATAAACATAAACTAAAATTGAATGGAAACAAAACTAAAATAAATGAAATTCGAAATTGTAATTAAATGGAATAAGAATTTACAAGAAGATAAATACATAGAAATCAAAATAAAGTAATTTGTAGTCAAAAAAAAACTAAATGCAAACAAATTAAGTCATAATTAAAAAGAAACTTATATACAAATATAGCTATGGGAAAAAAATGGAATAAAATATATACCCATCAAATAAATATTAAATTAAATTTAATGAAGCAATAACAGAAAATAAAGAATAATACAAATACAAAAATACAAGTGAAACGAAATTAGCTACTTTTACTTTTAACACGAACATAAGATGAAGCAATAAACAACATGCATAAGTTAAAATAACTTGATGCATAATCGATAATATGATAAAAACTGAAAATTTGTAATAACTCCTAGGTACAAGTGGCAGGAGCACCCGCGAGGCTAAGAGCCAAACCTGGCGTGGCATCCATACATACATATTTATTTACAAGCATCTTTTATGTATAAAGTTCATTGAACCGCCGGAACGAATGGCAAGGGATTAGCCAAAAGGAAACCGAAAATTTAAGAAACTACATACATACGTACATACTTAAACATGAGAGCGGAATTCAGCACTCAGCGCTAAATATCATTCTAATCACTCTCCCGATCCTCTGAGCGCCCCAAGGAAAGAAATTCACCACCACTACACTGGAGAAATACATATGCTTCCGGTGCATGTGGATTTTTATTGATTTATTTATTTATTTATTATTAGTATTTATTTACTATTTAATCACCCACACTTGTAATAATACGGCTACCTCACCTTCGTTGTAGCGTTAACTAGCTAACTCGATTTTTTTGTTTTACTTTTATTTTGGCTCGACACCAATTAATTCGAGAAAAGAAAAATTCCCGCGTATCTCTTCATTTCATATTAAATTCAATAATTTCATTCTTATTGATTTATAATTTTTATTTAATTTTTAAACTTTTCGAGTCACGACCACGAACTGCTGCCATATCCGCCATATTTCCACTCATTGTGTTTTTTGTGGCAGAATCAGCCGTCTTCGTCAGATCGACGTTTGACAGCTGAAACTGATGTCCCCTGTATGCATGCTCTTGTGTTTGCTTTTATTCTCTTTTTGCAGCACATCATCTCCCTTATGCTGGCGCCTTCATCAAGCGAGATCGGTAAGTGCCAATTTATAAGCGAATGAATAGATAATATGAGAGTGTTACAGAGGTGGCGAACGATATAGTGCCCCTACATTTATTAAACATAGTAGTAGTAGAGAGGAACTACGCGGAAATTTTTAATATATATGTGTATGTAGGTACATTAACATATCCATAAACATTTATATATGTATATATATATATATATGTGTATAAATACATGTAAATCAAATATATATATATATACATATGGATCTAAATATATATATATGTAAATTCATATGTGTACAAATACATATATATATATGAATACAAAGATAAATAAAATATGAATGTATATGTATACCTATATATATAAAACAAAAAAAAAAGGCAAAAATATAAGTAGATATTAAATTTTTTTGGAATTTTACATTTGAAATTAAAAAACAAGTATATTAGATGAATTAGGCTGTAAAATTAAAGGTTGTAAATAAATCGAAAAGAAAAAAAATAAATAAATAAATAAATATATATAAAGATGAAGTGAGCTACTACTAGATACAATGCTGGCCTAATTATTTTCGTTGGTGTGGGTGTTGCGCTGATGCAATAAGGCAGAAATGGGTGTGACAGATGACTGGTGACGAAACACCGACAGACTATGTAAACCGAACCTGATACGTACGACGAGAGGTATAGACGATAGACAAACGGACAATAGTCAGATTAGGGGATTTTACCAAGAGTAGGAGTCACGGTAAAGTCCATGGCTACATCGGTGTGCATGTAGATGGGGTGGGCTGACTCCACCTGACTCGGACAGATGGACTGATACTTTTCTCCTTTTCTTCTTTTTTTATCCTTACTTTTTTTAGTTCCTATAATCATGTCCCCTCTTTCTTCTTCACGTGGCATGAAAGTAGGATTTTGTTAATGTCAACTGGAGTAAGGAGGTTGGAAGAAAAATCCACCCTACGACGAGCTAGCCTGGGATGCAAGCATGCCACAACTCCAACCGACCTTACACCGAAAATCAGTGACGTAACAGTTGCCAGATTTTGAACATTTCTGAACGTAAAAAAAGCATGTGCCGTGCGTGCAGCATATAATAATTTGCTCACCGTCGGATAGGTAGACGGTCAAACTACATTTTGTAACAAACCCCGACTATTTATTTTGCTCGCTAACGGAGCTATAGGTTGAAAGCAGATGTTGAACTTTTATGCTATTTTTGATTGTGTTCTTCTTTTTTTACTTCAAAAAAAGCATGTATAGTACGAGTTGAAAGTAATGATATGCATACCGTTGGATAGGTAGAGAGTCAAGGTACAATGTGCAACAAGTCCTATCAAGACCGGGAACGGAGCTGTGGGTGGGAAACCCATTGTTTACTTCTTAACACTTTCTCTAACAAAAAAAAAAAATTGTACAGTGTGAGGGAAAAATAACGGTTAATATACCGTCAGGTAGCTAAAAGGTCCAGCCATACTGTGCAGCAAACCTAGCTTTTCTATTGCGTCCGGGAACGGAGCAGCAGGGCAAAAAATGAAAAAATTTTATTTTCTACTTTTTTGTGTTCATCGAAATATTTTTAAGTGCATATACCATATACGCGGACTAGAATGTTATGCACACCGTCGGATAGGTAAAGAGTCCAGCTAAACTATGCAATAAACGGTACTCTTCTAAAACACCTGGTTACCGAGCAATAGGGCGAACAAACATCGTGTGGCAGAGAACTTATAATAACGAGAAGGTGCAAATTCGTTGAAACATCGAACCACCTTCGAACATTTTCTGAAATTTCTTGAAAGGGATTCACCACACATTATTTAACAGCCACTGTAAAAGTTAGCAGAGACATGCAAGTGATGTTCTGTTATGAATAATGAACAGAGTGTCAATTGCAGGTGAATGTTATTGTTTTGTCCTTTCTTTTTGTCATGGCCTTTATTGCCATATTAATTACTGACCAATATGTCAATAATTGCGCCAAAATGATAAAAAGTCAAAAGTTTTCGTTGGACCGGTCGCGCGTTTTTAGTGTCGGGAGTGAAAATCGTGAAATTCTTTTAAAAAAATTAGTGAAAATGCCGAAAATTCGAAAGTGTCGCGTTACGGGATGTTGCAGTACCAGCGAGGTACTGCGACTATTTAATTTTGCGCAACAAAAGGATTTAGAGTTAAAGTGGAGGCAGTATCTCAATATTTTTCACACGGAGCACCTGCCGCCCTGCAACTCGTACGTGTGCGAGAAACATTTCACGAAGGAGGAGTTGGGAACACGGAATTTGAGGGCAAATGCCATGCCAACATTGTACCTTGGTAAGTGTTTTGTTATATATTATTAAAAATAAGTACGTTAGGGTTATTTTGTGACTAAAAATGTTTTAGTTTGTATGTACATATGTACATACGTGTACATGGTTATGGTTATGGGTTTTGTGTGGCATGATAGTGTATACATATGTATGTAGATATGTCTGTGTATACATGCATAAGTTTTTGGCGCACTTATGTATGCATGCACATATATATGTAGTAAGTATGTATATTCATACGTTAAAATATGAAATCTTTTAGGAATTGGGATTTGCGACATACATATGTCTGTATATAGGCAGAGAACTTATAGTTTCTCTGCATAGGAATATACATAAAGGCAATTTTTTTACTTTTATTTATTTGTTCATATGAATATATATTTATTTATTTATTTATATATATTTTTTTATTTATATATATTTATTTATTTATAAAAAAACAAAAAAAAAAAGTGCCACATCATTTCCACATCTTTTGAAGTTCAACGAACTCTGGCTCTTCTTCACTCATATGGCATTTACCATCTGATCTTATGGATATTCGTATACACATACACATACACGTATGTACATATGTAGGTCAACTGATTTAAACATATGGATGTTTGTATACGTGTATATGCATATGTAGGTCACTTGGTGAATTTAATGATATAGAAGTTCAGTTAGGGCATATTAATGAATAATTTGAATTAAGAACTATTCATTTTATGCATTATAGGTGAAGAAAAACTTCCACAACATCAATATCAAAGGAAGATGCCTAAGAGAAGCTGCTGCGTGGCAAGCTGTCCATCGGGGGACACGAGGAAACTTTTTCATGAACACTACGCTCAAGTGGCGCGGGCCTATCAAAGAAATGCCCTTAAGCAGGATAGGATAATAAGGGAACTTAGGGCTGAAATAACTTCGATGGTAGATAAGTACAATGCCTTGGAGAAAAGATCCATTAGTTTTAACTTCGACATACAACATCGTAAAGGCGCACAAAACATTGTGCCCGACACACTCTCACGCATGCATATGGAAGAAATCATGTTAAATGACAGACTGATGGACATATGCTTAGACTCACCATACTTTGACTCTGACGAATACAATGAACTGAGAAAAACTGTAACAGAAAATGAAGACAAATTACCCGACATGTGCCTGTCGGACGGTTACATTTATAGACGGACCCAATTCGACAGAGGGAATGAGCTTCAACAGGACCAGGCCTGGAAACTTTGGGTACCGTCGGAGTTACGACAAGGTTTAGTGGAAACTGCCCACGGATCACCGTCAGCTGGTCATGGTGGCATCCACAAAACTCTTACCGCCTACGTGAAAAATATGTACAAACAGCCATTAAAAGCTGTGATACATGCAAAGAAAATAAAACCACAAATGCCTTCAAAAATCCTTTAATGAAAAGTCAGCATATAACAGAACGACCTTTCCAACGTTTGTACATTGATTTCATGGGTCCGTATCCTCGTACTAGTGATGGTAATGTTTTTGTTTTTGTTTGTCTCGATCATTTTACTAAATTTGTATTTTTAAAACCAATGAAAAGAGCCACTTCAGCAGGAGTAGTATCATTTTTAGAAAAGGAAATATTTCATAAATTCGGTGTACATGAATATGTGCATTCAGATAATGGTAAGCAGTTCGTTTCTGAAATATTTGCCAACTTCTTGGGAAAATATGGAACAAAACACATTAGAACCGCATTTTACTCGCCACAAGGGAACGCAGCTGAGGGTGTGAACAGATCTGTCTTACAAATGCTTCGTTCATATATAAAGGACAATCAGAAAAACTGGTATATACAAGTATATTAGTGATGCAGCGTTTGCATTACGAACCGCAGTGCATTCATCAATATGTTGCAACTTTTGGTATTCCGATGATACAACATGGTGCATCATACGAGATATACCGAAAGCTCGGCGCAATAGGAAGTGCAGACTATACTGTTGACACGAAATCAGATCAACAACAACTTTTGAGAAACAAATTAATGAAAGAACTGAAGTTGGCTCATGAGAAAAGTATGAAAATTTATAATACGAGGGGTAAAGATGTGAGATTTCAAATAGGACAGGTGGTATACCGCCGAAACTTCCGCCAGAATTCAGCAACAGATGGCTATAATGCGAAATTAACGCCGAAACAAGTATAGTGCATAGTCCTTAAGGTTATCGGAAACTCCACGTATGAGCTAAGCGATCTGAACGGAAAGAAAGTCGGAATATACCACGCCAAAGACATATTTGTAGCGTAAATATATGTGATGTTGTATTTGTTACTCAATGTTGCAACAGTCAAAAGTTTGGTGCCAAACTCAAAGCTTAGTTTAATAGATGTATTGTCATATGTATGTACCTGTGAATGTTTTCATGTTAAGTACCTGACAGCCATAGTAAGCTACCCTTGACGAACGATCTGTAAATTGAAGCGTTATTTTTACATCTCAGCATACATACTTGACAACTCACCTTGACGTACTCCAATTATAGATCTGATTATCTCTTTGTAATTATTTACACGTTTATTTATTTTTGTTTAACTTATTTATTCCTTACTACTGACCAATAATAATTATGCAGACCTAAAGAAAATACTAACTGGGTTTATACTTGTAACAGCTGTATCTGTGTTATAGGTTTAAGCGTGAACTGCGATATGAGTAGATTAAGCATGTGCCAGGGATTTACCCTAATAGATCGTTGAATTATAGACAAGTGCGTGACAAGCAATAGTAGACAATGGAACAAGTGAACAGCGACTCAGACAAGACAATATTAACGAAGCCCGGCTTTAAGTCGTGGGTCGAGGCCACACGTATGCAAGGGGGCAACAGCAAATAGGCATAGGCTGCGTTTGAATTCTTTTTACGCACTCGCTCCATATTGCAGGCAACATCGGCGGATGCGAGCCTGTAACGACAGCCCATTGCAGGCAGATTTAAATAACAAGCGCACTCCAATACTATTACCCTACCTATTACGTATTTGCACAAAGATGCCCACTGTGAGTTCTTGTAATCAAGTGAAAGTTCTTATGTATGTATGTATGCATGTGAATGTGTCACAAAGAAAGTTCTATGTGTGTATGAAGTGTGTGTTTGCGTATGTGTTTTGAGTGAAAGCTTGAGAAAAGTTCCACATACAGACGCCCGGGTAGCAACAGTAGGCTAGCTAATTTTCTGTTTAATGAAGAAAAGGCTGTGAAAATATAAAGAAGTGTGGTGCGCGAGTTATTTAGAAAAATAAAGTTTTTTTTATAAAAAAAAAAAAAAAAAAAAAGGTCGGAACCTCTTTTATACCGTTCACCGTTCTCACCGTCTACCCAGAAAAACCCCGTGAGGGGTACAGTTAAAGAAGAAGAATTCCTGCCACCAAATTGTAAGTGAAAAGAAACCTTAAGTCTTTATATATTAACCTTAACAAAATTAAAATATTCTAACTTAAATTAAAAACAATACGAAATAAACATAAACTAAACTTGAATGGAAACAAAACTAAAATAAATGAAATTCGAAATTGTAATTACATGGAATAAGAATTTACAAGAAGATAAATACATAGAAATCAAAATAAAGTAATTTGTAGTCAAAAAAAAAACTAAATGCAAACAAATTAAGTCATAATTAAAAAGAAACTTATATACAAATATAGCTATGGGAAAAAAATGGAATAAAATATATACCCATCAAATAAATATTAAATTAAATTTAATGAAGCAATAACAGAAAATAAAGAATAATACAAATACAAAAATACAAGTGAAACGAAATTAGCTACTTTTACTTTTAACACGAACATAAGATGAAGCAATAAACAACATGCATAAGTTAAAATAACTTGATGCATAATCGATAATATGATAAAAACTGAAAATTTGTAATAACTCCTAGGTACAAGTGGCAGGAGCACCCGCGAGGCTAAGAGCCAAACCTGGCGTGGCATCCATACATACATATTTATTTACAAGCATCTTTTATGTATAAAGTTCATTGAACCGCCGGAACGAATGGCAAGGGATTAGCCAAAAGGAAACCGAAAATTTAAGAAACTACATACATACGTACATACTTAAACATGAGAGCGGAATTCAGCACTCAGCGCTAAATATCATTCTAATCACTCTCCCGATCCTCTGACCGCCCCAAGGAAAGAAATTCACCACCACTACACTGAAGAAATACATATGCTTCCGGTGCATGTGGATTTTTATTGATTTATTATTTATTTATTTATTTATTTATTATTAGTATTTATTTACTATTTAATCACCCACACTTGTAATAATACGGCTACCTCACCTTCGTTGTAGCGTTAACTAGCTAACTCGATTTTGGCAATCTTTGCAAAAATTAACTTTTATAATTAGTTTTTTTTACTTTGTTTTACTTTTATTTTGGCTCGACACCAATTAATTCGAGAAAAGAAAAATTCCCGCGTATCTCTTCATTTCATATTAAATTCAATAATTTCATTCTTATTGATTTATAATTTTTATTTAATTTTTAAACTTTTCGAGTCACGACCACGAACTGCTGCCATATCCGCCATATTTCCACTCATTGTGTTTTTTTGTGGACAGAATCAGCCGTCTTCGTCAGATCGACGTTTGACAGCTGAAACTGATGTCCCCTGTATGCATGCTCTTGTGTTTGCTTTTATTCTCTTTTTTCAGCACATCATCTCCCTTATGCTGGCGCCTTCATCAAGCGAGATCGGTAAGTGCCAATTTATAAGCGAATGAATAGATAATATGAGAGTGTTACAGAGGTGGCGAACGATATAGTGCCCCTACATTTATTAAACATAGTAGTAGTAGAGAGGAACTACGCGGAAATTTTTAATATATATGTGTATGTAGGTACATTAACATATCCATAAACATTTATATATGTGTATATATATATATATATGTATAAATACATGTAAATCAAATATATATATATATACATATGGATCTAAATATATATATATGTAAATTCATATGTGTACAAATACATATATATATATGAATACAAAGATAAATAAAATATGAATGTATATGTATACCTATATATATAAAACAAAAAAAAAAAGGAAAAAATATAAGTAGATATTAAATTTTTTTGGAATTTTACATTTGAAATTAAAAAACAAGTATATTAGATGAATTAGGCTGTAAAATTAAAGGTTGTAAATAAATCGAAAAGAAAAAAAAAAAATAAATAAATATATATAAAGATGAAGTGAGCTACTACTAGATACAATGCTGGCCTAATTATTTTCGTTGGTGTGGGTGTTGCGCTGATGTAATAAGGCAGAAATGGGTGTGACAGATGACTGGTGACGAAACACCGACAGACTATGTAAACCGAACCTGATACGTACGACGAGAGGTATAGACGATAGACAAACGGACAATAGTCAGATTAGGGGATTTTACCAAGAGTAGGAGTCACGGTAAAGGCCATGGCTACATCGGTGTGCATGTAGATGGGGTGGGCTGACTCCACCTGACTCGGACAGATGGACTGATACTTTTCTCCTTTTCTTCTTTTTTTATCCTTACTTTTTTTATTTCCTATAATCATGTCCCCTCTTTCTTCTTCACGTGGCATGAAAGTAGGATTTTGTTAATGTCAACTGGAGTAAGGAGGTTGGAAGAAAAATCCACCCTACGACGAGCTAGCCTGGGATGCAAGCATGCCACAACTCCAACCGACCTTACACCGAAAATCAGTGACGTAACAGTTGCCAGATTTTGAACATTTCTGAACGTAAAAAAAGCATGTGCCGTGCGTGCAGCATATAATAATTTGCTCACCGTCGGATAGGTAGACGGTCAAACTACATTTTGTAACAAACCCCGACTATTTATTTTGCTCGCTATCGGAGCTATAGGTTGAAAGCAGATGTTGAACTTTTATGCTATTTTTGATTGTGTTCTTCTTTTTTACTTCAAAAAAAGCATGTATAGTACGAGTTGAAAGTAATGATATGCATACCGTTGGATAGGTAGAGAGTCAAGGTACAATGTGCAACAAGTCCTATCAAGACCGGGAACGGAGCTGTGGGTGGGAAACCCATTGTTTACTTCTTAACACTTTCTCTAACAAAAAAAAAAAAATTGTACAGTGTGAGGGAAAAATAACGGTTAATATACCGTCAGGTAGCTAAAAGGTCCAGCCATACTGTGCAGCAAACCTAGCTTTTCTATTGCGTCCGGGAACGGAGCAGCAGGGCAAAAAATGAAAAAATTTTATTTTCTACTTTTTTGTGTTCATCGAAATATTTTTAAGTGCATATACCATATACGCGGACTAGAATGTTATGCACACCGTCGGATAGGTAAAGAGTCCAGCTAAACTATGCAACAAACGGTACTCTTCTAAAACACCTGGTTACCGAGCAATAGGGCGAACAAACATCGTGTGGCAGAGAACTTATAATAACGAGAAGGTGCAAATTCGTTGAAACATCGAACCACCTTCGAACATTTTCTGAAATTTCTTGAAAGGGATTCACCACACATTATTTAACAGCCACTGTAAAAGTTAGCAGAGACATGCAAGTGATGTTCTGTTATGAATAATGAACAGAGTGTCAATTGCAGGTGAATGTTATTGTTTTGTCCTTTCTTTTTGTCATGGCCTTTATTGCCATATTAATTACTGACCAATATGTCAATAATTGCGCCAAAATGATAAAAAGTCAAAAGTTTTCGTTGGACCGGTCGCGCGTTTTTAGTGTCGGGAGTGAAAATCGTGAAATTCTTTTAAAAAAATTAGTGAAAATGCCGAAAATTCGAAAGTGTCGCGTTACGGGATGTTGCAGTACCAGCGAGGTACTGCGACTATTTAATTTTGCGCAACAAAAGGATTTAGAGTTAAAGTGGAGGCAGTATCTCAATATTTTTCACACGGAGCACCTGCCGCCCTGCAACTCGTACGTGTGCGAGAAACATTTCACGAAGGAGGAGTTGGGAACACGGAATTTGAGGGCAAATGCCATGCCAACATTGTACCTTGGTAAGTGTTTTGTTATATATTATTAAAAATAAGTACGTTAGGGTTATTTTGTGACTAAAAATGTTTTAGTTTGTATGTACATATGTACATACGTGTACATGGTTATGGTTATGGGTTTTGTGTGGCATGATAGTGTATACATATGTATGTAGATATGTCTGTGTATACATGCATAAGTTTTTGGCGCACTTATGTATGCATGCACATATATATGTAGTAAGTATGTATATTCATACGTTAAAGCATGAAATCTTTTAGGAATTGGGATTTGCGACATACATATGTCTGTATATAGGCAGAGAACTTATAGTTTCTCTGCATAGGAATATACATAAAGGCAATTTTTTTACTTTTATTTATTTGTTCATATGAATATATATTTATTTATTTATTTATATATATTTTTTTATTTATATATATTTATTTATTTATAAAAAAACAAAAAAAAAAGTGCCACATCATTTCCACATCTTTTGAAGTTCAACGAACTCTGGCTCTTCTTCACTCATATGGCATTTACCATCTGATCTTATGGATATTCGTATACACATACACATACACGTATGTACATATGTAGGTCAACTGATTTAAACATATGGATGTTTGTATACGTGTATATGCATATGTAGGTCACTTGGTGAATTTAATGATATAGAAGTTCAGTTAGGGCATATTAATGAATAATTTGAATTAAGAACTATTCATTTTATGCATTATAGGTGAAGAAAAACTTCCACAACATCAATATCAAAGGAAGATGCCTAAGAGAAGCTGCTGCGTGGCAAGCTGTCCATCGTGGGACACGAGGAAACTTTTTCATGAACACTACGCTCAAGTGGCGCGGGCCTATCAAAGAAATGCCCTTAAGCAGGATAGGATAATAAGGGAACTTAGGGCTGAAATAACTTCGATGGTAGATAAGTTCAATGCCTTGGAGAAAAGATCCATTAGTTTTAGCGCGGATGCAAGCAAACACGCAATTACATTTGCAAAAATGATTTTGTGCACGACAAAATCATATAGCGAAGAGGAAAAAATATTGGCTCAGAATGTAAACTATATGTCCACGAAAGCCTACAATTTCATGAGGGATGATTTCTTGTTTGCCTTACCGCATAAAAAAACATTGCTACGTTGGCGACCTATCCCTTATGTGGCCCCAGGAATTGACAAAAAAATTCTGGAGAACTTGGAGAACATTGTCAAGGATATGACTGCACAGGAGCGTGTATGTCAAATCATTTTTGATGAAGTGGCAATCAAAAGAGATTTGACATACAACGAAACGCGGGATGTCATAGACGGCTTCGTGGATAACGGACAAGGTCACCGAGAAAACGTTGTAGGAAATAAAACATGTTTTTTTATGTTGAAAGGTATCATCTCGAAGTGGAAATATGTGCTTTCGTACGTTGTCTGCAAAGAAGGACTGAAAGGCAACCAATTGGCGGAACTTTTGGAAAAGTACGTCGACACCGTCGATAAAATTGGTCTGTGCGTGAAGTCCTTGGTTTGCGATAGAGGCAGCGGAAACCTGGCGTTGATGAGGATATTGGGAGTAACGCCAGAAAAGCCATATTTCTATTTGAAAGAAAGAAAAATATATCTCCTCTTCGACTACGTGCATTTGATTAAATGTGTTAGGAATACACTGCTTGTAAGGGATTTAGAAACAATGGATGGAATGGTCTCCTTTAAGGTAATAAAAAAATTGTATGAAATTGACCAGGACAATGTCAATTTTAAAATCTGCCCGAAGCTGACCCGCGCCCATATCGATCCAGGTCCATTTGAAAAATTGAGCGTATCGAGAGCGACACAAGTCTTCAGCAATTCGGTAGCTGCCGGAATTGGTATGGCCATTAAGCAGATGCTTTTTGGAAGCGATCCACATACGTTGAAATGTGCCAAGGCAACCCAATTGTTCGTCAAAAGAATGAACGATCTTTTCGACGAAGTGGATTGCAAGACATTGTACCATCCCAACCCATCGAGATGGCCAATAATGAAAAATTGTAACCAAAAAATCAAACGCCTAGAGGACCATATCAATTTCTTGAAGTCAATAAAGGGACCGAGTAATATACAGTGTTTTGACATGTTTGTACAAACAATAAACGGAATGGTACAATTGAGCAGGGATTTGTTCAAGGAAGATAGAAACGTTTCGTTTATACTGCTGGGAAAGATGAACCAGGATAAGAGCTAATCTAGGTATGAATACAAATCCATCGGCATATGAGATGCAATATATTGTTGCGAGGTTGGTCTCAATGCACATTTTGCGTAGGAAATTTTCGAAAACTGGAAGCCATTGCGAGGAAGACGATGATATCAACCTTGATTGGAATGTTGCCCATGAGGATGAAGTAAACGTTAACTTGGAGCCATTGGAGCAAAATGCAGTGGAAAATGTCGATGTTCCAGATGAGCATTTTGCAAATGTTGAAAAACCAGGCGAACTCCAAGTTAAACGATACTATACTGGGTACGCGATATATAACAAGGTAGTATGCAAATTGCGATGCGAAAAATGTGTAGAAACGATGAGGAGTAGTATAAATTTGCTAGATAAAAGTTCGGAAGCTCTAATACTCGAAAAGAACTTCAAGGGAGCACAAGATTTGCGGCTGGTAAATCCCGAAGAAAAGCAGTTTGAGATCTGTCGGATGCAAATGGGAATATATAGTGAAAAGAACTTCAAGGGAGCACAAGATTTGCGGCTGGTAAATCCCGAAGAAAAGCAGTTTGAGATCTGTCGGATGCAAATGGGAATATATAGTGAAATGTTCTCGAAGTATGCTCCTCAGATATGAATTAAGGAGTTTATGTTGTCGGCGATCAGGAAAAAAACAGAGGCAACATTTCCCGAATGGTACCTCGAAGCAGGCTCCTGTTTGGATCACAGGAATATGTTTTTGGATTTTATGGTCACTGTTTTGCTTTACAAAAACGCAAAATGGCTAGCGAGACAGGGAACAGATATGCACAGGTTAAAAATAAGAAATAAATTTTGTATTTAACTAATTCCAATCCCTTCAAATTACAATCTAGACGAAGATTCGTAGGCAACTTTCGACAAGTAGTATAATTTTCTTATATAGTACATATGCATATATTAATAATAAATTTTATTTTCTCGTTTCAGGATTTTAGAATAGATATTTTATACTTACATATACATATACGTACCATAATGTGCCTTAAATATTATATATATATTTTCATTTCAGATTAGACTAGGAAACCCCCAGGATGTGCATATGTAGAAATATAGAAATGAATGTTATACAGTATTATTGTTAATTGTTAATTGTTTGTTGTTATTGTAGTTTAGTAGCCTTATTTTTGTTTCAGTTACTATTATTGTTTATTGTTGAGTTTATTGCAATTGAAGTATTACTAGAATATAAGTAGTTGTTGTTATTAGTAGCATGTAAGTAGTATGACACACACGAGCCAAGTTTTATTAATCAGTAGACATATGATTTTTAAATGTTAAATCATGGTTTATAAAACTGGTGAAAAAATGGCTTAATCTTAATAGATTAGGCCGTGTGAGAATTGCCTAAAGATGGTAGGCAATTCGAAAATCGTGTCTAATTAAAAAAATTATTTGTTTTTACTTTAAATTAATACATTTTAAATTTTTTTTATTTTTCATTTCAGGTTTTTTCTTTATTTACAGCTTTATTTTAGATTTAATAACAAATAGAAATATATTTTTTAATAAAATTAATAAATGAATAACCAAGGTGGTTAAAAATCGTTTTCTTATTCAAATTGGAATTTTAGATCATTTCCATATGATTATTGTATTGATGTAGAAGCAAAAATACACATATACGCACATATATTCTTTTGCACATTCGTCTATATGTATAATAGAATAATAAGTGTCGTATATTTGTATTCACAAAATTGAAAAATTTGCTTCTACTCGCAAACCACCATCAATTACCGAATAAGATGATCAACTCTCAAAGTGGTCTGTGGTGTGTTGGTTAGACTACTTGCATAGCGCTTTTAAGTGTTTAGGTTCGTATCTCCGCAGGGGAGAAATGAATTTTTAATTTTTTCGATAGAGAATTATTTTAGGATTTTGCATTTTGCCAACGGATTGCCGAAATTGTAAATTGACGAAGCAGTATTACGAAGAAGAGAAGAAGCTCGTACTTTTGCTGTGATGTGCATACATATGCGTAAGTTTTGCGTGTACATATTCTCATGTATGACTGTGTTGGTCAACAACAATTTCAACTTTTTCGCAAATTTTGTCATCGTCGCGAAGAAATCGCTTGTTGATGACGGGGTACAATGGAAAGAAGTTGGCATGATATTATGAGTATGTATGGGTTTTTCGTGTACATGCAGGCACCTTTAAATGTGTTTGTATTTCACTTCAGCTCAACTTGAAATTCTGATTTTTGTCAATTTTGCCATCGTCGAGGGGAAATTGCTTGTGGATGGCGGGTATAGGGGAAGAGAATAGGCAAGTTTTTGTGTATGTATAGATTTTTCGTATATGTACACTTTGGTCGCTTTGAATGTATTTGCGTTCAACTCCAGACCAACTTGAACTTCTGATTTTTGTCAATTTTGCCATCGTCGAGAAGAAATTGCTTGTTGATGAAGAGTGGAAGAAGGAAGGGCATGCGCATTATTAAGATTGTATGCGTTTTGCGTGTACATATTAAATTCTTTGGATGTATGTGTTTTCACTTTGCCATGAGCTCAACAGAAAATTCTGATTTTTAGCAAAACTCGTCTGCGAAGCTGCTTGTAGATGAAGGGAACAAGGGCAGATGGTTCAGAAAATACTCTGTATGTATTTTTTTTGTATACGTACATATAAGCAACTTTAAATGTACATATGTATGTGCATTTGACTTCAGTTCAGCATAGATTTTTGTCTTTAGTTCGTTCTGAAGAAGCATTTTGTGAATGAAAGGCAGATGAATGAATGGAAGGTTTGTTTGTTGTTTTTGTTTTTGTTACTTTATGCTTCTTCGTTTTATGGTCATTGACACACGCAGTTGCATAAATATTTGGGTTTGAATGAGATTATAAGAACATGTATTTACATACATAAATACACATGTATGGGGTATAGAGATATTACAAATAAATATGGTTATAATTTCATTAATATGATTGAATGAAATAACCTAATTCAAATATGAAATGCATTGATTTATTCAAAATCTTAAAATAATCATACATACATACATATGTGTGTACATAGGTACATGAAATTAAATTTCACTCTTATTCAAACAAATGTATATCATGTTTCTACATATTTATTTATTATAATTGCTTCTACATACAACATATATGTATACTTATTTCATGTGCTACATATAGACGTAGGTATATCATTGCCATGGCAACAATTTTAATGGCGTCCAGTAAAGCGAATACAATATTGATATACATAAAAATGAAGTTGAAAGAAAGAAGAAGTAACAACCGATTTCTATTTGTTCTTTAGTATTTATAACTACGCAATTATGCATTCCGTGATTGATATGTTGAGTGGCACAGATGTTAGCGTGTTACTATGGAGTTCATTTTTCCTACTTTTGACGCAGGTTCAAATATCAACAAAAAGCAAAACAAATTTTTTTTTCAATGAATTTTATTTTTCTTAAATATAAACATGTGGAGGTTGAAAAGTATAGTAAATATACGTAAATAATGACTTTATACAAAAGTACCCAAAAATTGTATTGTTTTCATCATCAGTAAATATTATTGGTCTTATTTCTTCCTTCTCTTGTAACTTACATGTCTGTCTATGCTAAATCATCCGTCAATAAAAGCAATTTCTTATGTTAAACCATCAAAACTGTTAGTTTACAGCCAAAATTTAACAGAGTGGTGAATCCCTTTCCAGATTTTTTCTAGCTCTGTAGAAATTTCAATCGAGCATCGAACCAAAAGTCAATTGCACCTTCTCGTTATTAAATATAAGTTCTCTGGTGTGGGAGGAAAATTAATAAGCGCCCATAAATAGATGACCATACATGTAGATATGTTTGCTGCACTTTATGCCCGCACATACACAACAATATGGCTATTTTGAAGATACATACATACATAAGTATGTATAGTCTGACATCTGTGCCTCGTCACTTATGTAGGTGTGTAGATGTATATGCTCTGTCTTATCTTCGAACTTTTAGCTAGTGATATTGCTCCTATTGAACACTCAGACACAATTGGCACGCTTGCTGTAGCAGGTGTCAGCACCATTAATTGAATTGACGAACATACATAGGTAAATAAAGTGATGGCGTGTATGAAGCATTTTTTTTGTACTTACCGATATTTGAACAATTTTCAACATAAAAAAGCACATACCGTGCGTGCAGCATATAATGATTTGCACACCGTCGGATAGGTATAAGGCCAAACTACATTTTGTAATAAACCCCGACTATTTATTTTGCTCGCCATCGGAGGTATAGGTTGAAAACCGATGTTGAACTTTTATGCTGGTTTTGATGGTGTACTTCTTTTTTACTTAAAAAAAGCATGTATAGTATGAAATGTAAGTAATGATATGCATACCGCCGGTTAGGTACAATGTGCAACAAGTCCTATCAAGCCCGGTAACGGAGCTATGGGTGGGAAACAAATTGTGTACTTTTTAACGCTTGTTTTAACAAACAAAAAAACAAAAAAAACTTGTACAGTATGAGGACAAAATAACGGTTAATATACCGTTGGGTGAGTAAAAAGACCAGCTAATCTGTGCAACAAACCCCGCAACATCAAAACAGCAAAAAAGCATGTGCAGTGCGTGCAGCATATAATGATTTGTATACCGTCGGATAGGTAGAGATGCAAGGTGCAATGTGCAACAAGTCCTATCAAGCCCGGGAACGGAGCTGTGGGTGGAAAACCGATTGTGTACTTTTTAACACTTTTTCTAACAAAAAAAAAAAACAAAACTTGTACAGTATGAGGGGAAAATAACTGTTAATATACCGTCGGGTAGCTAAAAAGTCCAGCTATACTGAGCAACAAACCCCGCTTTTCAATCAAGTCCGGGAACGGAATAGTAGCGCAAAAACTGAAATTCGATTTTCGATTCGATTTTCCACTTTTTTGTGTTCATCGAAATATTTTTAAGTTAAATACCATATACGCGGGCAAGCATGTTTTGCATACCACCGGATAGGTAAAGCGTCCAGCTACACAATGTAATAAACCGTACTCTTCTAAAACACCTAGTTACCGAGCAATAGGACGAACAAACATCTTGTGGGAGGAAAAGTTAATAAGCGCCCATAAATAGATGACCATACATGCAGATATGTTTGCTGCACTTTATGCCCGCACATACATAACAATATGGCTATTTTGAAGATACATACATACATATGTATGTATAGTCTGACATCTGTGTCGCGTCACTTATGTAGGCGATATATATGTATATGCTCTGTCTTAACTTCGAACTTTTAGCTAGAGATATCGCTACTATTGAGCACTCATACACAATAGGCACGCAGTCATATGATGCATTTTTTTGTACTTACCGATGTTGAACATTTTTGAACTTAAAAAAAAGCATGTACAGTGCGTGCAGCATATAATGATTTGCATACCGTCAGATAGGTAGAAGGTCAAACTACATTTTGTAATAAACCCCGATTATTTATTTTCTCGGTATCGGAGCTATAGGTTGAAAGCCGATGTTGAACTTTCATGCTATTTTTGATGGTGTACTTCTTTTTTACTTTAAAAAAAGTATGTATACTATGAAATGAAAGTAATGATATGCATACCGTCGGATAGGTAGAGAGTCAAGGTACAATGTGCAACAAGTCCCCATTTTCTATGAAGCCCGGGAACGGAGCTATGGGTGGGAGACCGATTGTGTACTTCTTAACACTTTTTTTAACAAAAAAGAAAACATGTACAGTATGAAGGCAAAATAACGGTTAATATACCGCCGGGTAGGCATGGAGTCCAGATACTCTATGCAACAAACCGTACTCTTCTAAAACGCCTGGTTACCGAGCAATAGGACGAACAAACATCGTGTGGAAGGAAAAGTTAATAGGCGCCCAAATAGATGACCATACATGTAGATATGTTTGCTGCACCTTATGCTCGCACATACAAAACACTAATCTCAATGTGGCGATTTTGAAGATACATACATACATTTATCTACATACATATGTATGTAAAGTCTGACATCTGTCGTCACTTATGTACGTGTAGGTGTGTAGATGTATTTCAAGTAAATCGAGCCATAATAAGATTTTATTGAACAGGGCAATCACTGGTCCACTTTCTGAAGAGAAGAGTAGTTTTCCTGTTAATGTAAGTAAACAGCTTACTATGTACCGAGTTTCAAATAAATAGAACGAAAAACCTACCCGTTAATTTAAGCAAAAGGCCACTTATGAGCCGAATTTCAGGCAACTCTAGCAGTAAATTAACTTTTTTATCAGTCAGTCTCTGGTCCACTTTACGGAGAAAGGAACAGTCTTCCTAATAACTTAAGAAAAATCCCCCTTTGTACCGAATTTCAAGTAAGTCAAGCCATGAACAAACTTTTTTCGAATAGGCCAGTTCCTTGTCCATTTTCCGGAGGGAAGTGTAGTATTCTGGTTAACCTAAGTTCAAAGCCACTTGTGTACCGAATTTCAAGTAAATCGAACAATAAAAAAAAATTTCTTAATAGGTCAGTCCGCGGACCACTTCCCGGAGAATAGAAGAGTCTTCTTGATAATCTAAGCAAAAAGCCACCCATGTACCGTATTTAAAGTAAATCGAGCAGTAAATAAACCTCTTTCGAATCAGTCGGTCTTTGGTCCACTTTCCGGAAAGAGGAGTAGTCTTCCTGTTAATCTAAGCAAAAAGCCGTCGATATACCGAATTTCAGCAAAATTTAACCGTAACAAAGATCTATTTAATAGGTCAGTTCGTGAACCACTTCACGGAGAAAAGAAAAGTCTTCCTGTTAATCTAAGCAAGTAGCCACCTATATACCGAATTTCAAGTAAATCGAACCATAAATAAGAAGAGAAGTTTTCTTGTTGATCTAATCCTGATAACCGAAGTTCCAAGCTGTTTATGTATTTTTTGAATTTGTTGGTACCTGGTCCACTTCCCGGGAAGGAGAGTAGACGTGCTGCTAATCTAAGCATAAAGCCACCCATGTACCGTATTTTAAGTAAATCGAGCAGTAAATAAACTTTTTTTCGAATCCGTCAGTCTCTAAGCAAAAAGACATCTATGTACCGAATTTAAAGTTAGTCGAGACGTTAATTATTTTTTCGACACAGTCAGTCTCTAGCCCACTTCCCAGAGAAAAGAAGAGTCTTCCTGTTAATCTAAGCAAAAAGATACTTATGTATCGAATTTCAATTAAATCGAACCAAATCCCGGAGAGAAGAAGAGACTCCTTATAGTCTGAGCAAAAAGCAACCCATTCGCCGTATTTAAAATAAATCGAGCGGTAAATATACTTTTTTCGCATCAATCAGTCTCCAGTCTACTTCCCAAAGAAATAAGAGTCTTTCTGTTAATTTAAGCAAAAAGCCTCCTATGTACCGATATTCAAATAAATTGAATCACTTCCGAAGCCACTTATGTACCGAAAATCGAGTAAATCGAACCGTAAATAAGATTTTTTGAGTAGGTCGGTTTCTTATTCACTTCGCGGAGAGAAAAATTGACTTTCTGTTTAGCTAAGCAAGAAGCCACATACACGGAATTTCAAGTAAATCGACTATAAATGATTCACTTCTCGGGAGAATAAAAGCTAATTATGTACCGAATTTCAAATAAATATAACCAAAAAAAAGATTTTGTTGATATTGCAGTCCCTATTCCACTTTCTGGTACTGCCCGTTAATTTAAGTAAAAAGCCACCTATGTACCAAATTTAAGGAAAATTTAACCGTAACTAAGAGCTATTTAATAGTTCAATTGGTGGTCCACTTCACGGAGAAAAGAAAAGTCTTCCTGGTAATCTAAGCAAAAAGCAACCTATGTACCGAATTTCAGGAAAATTTAACCGTTACCAAGTTTTATTTAATTGGTCAGTTCGTGGTCCACTTCCCGAAGAAAAGAAGAGTCTTCCGGTTAGTCTTAGCCAAAAGCCACTTATATACCGAATTTCAAGTAAATCGAACCATAAATAAGATTTTATTGAACACGGAAATCACTGGTAGAGAGTAGTTTTCCTACTATGTACCGAGTTTCAAATAAATAGAACCAAAAAAAGATTTTTTGTTAGGGATGTCCCTATTCCACTTCCTGTAACTACCCGTAAATTTAAGCAAAAGGCCACTTATGAGCCGAATTTCAAGTAAACCTAGCAGTAAATTAACTTTTTATAAGTCAGTCGCTGGTTCACTTTACGGAGAGAGCAACAGTCTTCCTAATAACTTAAGCAAAAATCTCCCGTGTACCGAATTTCAAATAAATAGAAGCATAACTAAAAAAATCCATAACCTGTTAATCATTTCGCAAAATTCACCTATGTACTGATTTGCAAGTAAATCGAAGCCTTTCCTGGAGAGAAGAAGAGTTTTTCTTATGATCTAGGCATAAAGGTACGTATGTACCAAATTTCAAATAAATCGAACCATATATAAAATTTTTTTGAGTAGCTAGCCATAACTATAACCTGTTAATCCACGCAAAATCCATCTATGGTATGTACTGATTTTCAAATAAATCTAACATTAATCCTTTTTTTTTGAACAGGTCGTTTCCTGGCCCACTTTCTGGAGAGAAGAAGAGTCTTCCTGATAATATAAACAAAAAGCCACCTATTTACCGCATTTCAAGTAAATTTAAGCATAACTAAAGAAAACCATAACCTGTTAGTCTACGCAAAATTCACATATGTACTGATTTTCAAGTAAATATAACCTTTTCCCAGGTAGAAGAAGAGACTTCCCGATACTCTAAGCAAAAAGGCACCTAAGTACCGAATTTCAAGTAAATCGAGTCCGTGGTCCACTTTCAGGATAGAGGAGTAGTCTCCCTGTCAATCTAAGCAAAATGTCATTTATGTACCGGATTTCAAGTAAATTGAACTGTAACTATGTCAGTCCCTAGCCCACTTTCCAGAGAAAAATAGAGTGAATGCCACCTACGTTTCGAATCTCAAGTGAATCCAGCAATAAATAAAGTTTTTTTGAATAGGCCAGTTCCTTGCCCACATTCCGGAGGGAAGTGTAGTATTTTGGTTAACCTAAGCACAAGCCAACTACGTGTATGTACCCAATTTCAAGTAAATCGACAATAAATAAGATTTATTTAATAGGTCAATCCATGGTCCACTTCCCGGAGAAGAGAAGAGTCTTCCTGTTAATTTGAGAAAAAGCCTCCTATGTACCGATTTTCAATCAAATCGAATCACTTCCCGGAGAGAAGAAGAGTCTACCTGATAATCGTTTATGTACCGAAAATCAAGTAAATCGAACCGTAAATTTTTTTTATACACAAATTCATTTATTTACTGGATCTGCTTTAATATAAGCCTGACAGTAAGTGTACAAATCTTAAGAACTAAAATAAAATACCAAGGTCTTTGTGAATATTTACGTTACGAACGTACCATGGTGCGCCCGTTAGTGCTCTTAAAATTTTGGACTGGAACCTCTGTATATTATCAATGTTAGTTGCACAGGTCGTACCCCACAGTTGAATACCATACATCCAAATTGGTTTTAATACTGCGTTGGAAATAAGTACTTTGTAGTCTAGTTTTAGACCGGAGTTTTTATTTAAAAGCCAATTTAAACTAGCTGCTTTTAATTTCATGTGTAGTATTTTTGCCTGTATGTGTCTCTTCCAAGTTAGGCGTCTATCTAAGTGTATACCGAGATATGTAACATCATTTACTTGGGGAATGTTTATAACATTTAAGCGAATTGCAGGACATGATTGCGGTCTTAGAGTAAATGTAACGTGTTTACACTTTTGTTTATTAACTTTAATTCTCCAGTTTTCTAGCCATTCTTCGATGAGGAGTAAATGATTACTAATCGTTTTTGCTGCTCTTTTAGGGCATTTATCCCGGCATAAAACAGCTGTGTCATCCGCAAAGGTAGATGTCTGCACTTTTCGGTTTAATGGGATATCTGCAGTGTATATAATATATTAAATTAGGCCCAAGGACGCTACCCTGCGGAACACCAGCTTTTACCGGATACTCCTCACTGATAAATTCAGATTGTTTAATTGTAATTTGTCTGTTAGTCAGATATAACTTAAGTATCATGTAAAATTGAACAGGCAGAGCTTTATGTATTTTGTACAGTAAACCTTTATGCCAGACTTGAGCTCGAATGCCTTCCTGATTTCATTAGTTATTCGGTTAACTTGTTCAATAGTACTATGCTTTTCACGAAAGCCGAATTGATGATCTGGTATCACATTGTTACGGTGGAGAAAATGAGATATTTTTGATAGCAGAATTTTTTCAAATAATTTGGAAAGACTGGGTAGTAGGCTTATTGGTCTGTAAGAAGACGCCTGTGTATGGTCTTGGTAATAGGCTTTTTACTTTTTGGAGTTGCTATGGTTGCCGCAGAAACAAGGACATTGTTGAGCTCATTAATGTAGTCATCAATATCGTTTTCACAATTCAATATTGGGTTGATGTTAATATGACTACTAGTGTATTTTAGCCAGTTTGTTTCTCTGTTTGTTAGTCTTGATTCTTGTGCAACTATCTTCGGGCGCTCATAAATTTTTATTAGAACTGGTGAGTGGTCTGAAGACAACTCAGCAACTGTCACAGCTGATACAAGTTGACTGTCGAGTTTTGGATTTTTGTTTCATCGATATAACCTTTTTTTTAAATGCACAACGCGAAAGTTGTTAGTTCCGACTATTTTAGTAATATTGTTAACTAACGTGCTTGAGACACGTTCGCACAAGTAGGTAAATTGGCGGTGGTTTGGCATTTGCAACTGTGGTAGTACCCTTTACGCTGTCCTCACTTAATAAAGTAAATCGGTTGCTACTGGAGGGTTCTTGAATTTGCACTTTTTTGTTGTTAGAGTTATTAGAGTTATTATTATCGATTTCCTCTTGACATTTATATATCGATCTAGTCCTGTCTGTATTTTTGTGTTCTTTTTTATTTCATTGGGCTTACCGCTTGCCTGTTCCTTTTCATTTGTATTGGTGGGCGATTTCCTACTGGGTGTTTGCTTGCTGTTACCTTTTTTCTCTTGTTTTTCTGCCGACTTCGCCGTCTGTTTAGCGCTAGCTGAGTACCGGCGGCTTTGACCGCGATGCACTCATTTTTGTATTTGTACTCACTGGTTACATTTTTGTTTATTTTCCGTTTGCACTTATTGTTTATTAATATTATGTTCTATTATTTAATTTGGAGTTTATTAATGTTTTCCTTTTTTAAAGTGTTCTTCAGATTACACTAAAGGCACGCGCTTACTTATTTTGAATTTTTCACTGTATGTTTTGTTTTATTTTATTTTATTTTTATGAGCAGTGCTTAATGGCTTGTGTGCTCTTACAGCTCTCTCAAAAAATAAGATTTTTTGAGTAGGTCGGTTCCTTGCCCACTTCCCGGAGAGAAGAATAGACTTTCTGTTTAGCTAAGCAAGAAGCCACCTATACCGAATTTCAAGTAAATCGAACTGTTGAGGACATGAGTCCTTAAAGGGTTAAGGCAGACCCAAATGTTGGCAACGCGTCGCCATGCCCCCTTGGCTCAGTCACTTCACTCACTGCAGTCAGTCTAAAACCAACCATCAAGGCGTAAAATACCAGCGATCACAACATTTATATGTGCCTATATTTTAATCTAAACCCTCCAACTTGTAATTCGGTGAACATAATCCATCGAATCTAAAGCCTCTAATATATTGTAACATGGTCCTTCGAGCCCCTGCGCAAAAGCATGGTCCTTCGCAGCCATTTAAAAGAATTGGCATGTCGAGAATATTAAAAATATAGCATAAAGACAAAGAAAAAATTTAATAATTTAATAAAGAAAATAAAAAACATCTTAAAACAAATAAACACGGCTTTGGCTACCATTTGCCTGCGCTCAAACTCGTTCTCAAAAAATACGAAAAGATATGAAAATGAAGATCACGACAAAAATAACGACACAACTTTCTATGTGAGTGGAACAAATTTAATAAACCAAGAAAAAAATTTATGAAAAAAATAAGACATTTGCTAAAATTTAAAAATAAAGAAAACGCGCTACGTAATCAAAAAAAGATATGTATATAAATTAATAGTAAAAAAAAATACAAAAATAAAAATAAATCCAGTGCACAAAAAGTTAATAAACAGCAAAAAATAATTGTCAACGTTCATCACACAAATAAAAACCATTGAAACTTGATACAAAATCTATGAAAAAATTTACAAGAATTAAAGTGAAATTAAACAAAAAAAGCCTTAAAACTCTACAAGAAAAAAGGTAGACAAAAAATTAATTATAGTGTGAAAAGAAAAGTGCACATATACATTAAAATAAAGGATATTAACATACAAAAACTTGTGCAAAATTTATATGGAAAAAAAACAAGGTTATAAATAAATATAAAAGCTATATTTTCTTTAAAAATAAAAATACAAATGAACAAGTGCAAAAAACAAAAGCAAAAAGTTTATCCTTAATAAAATTAGTGCAAAGAAAACCAAATCTATTAACATTACAATAATATAAAACAATAATTTGAAGTATATAATCTCAAATAAATGGTTAGTAATATAGAAAAAACCAACATTGTGAAAAAGTTTAAAAGTTAAAACTAAAACACATATACATAATCAATAAAAATTAAAAAAAGGGAAAGTATTAATTGTATATAGAGATACAACAAACAAAAAAAGTGAGCATAAAATGAGTGAAACTTAAACACAAAAAAGAAAGAGTGATAAATACACACATACATACATTTATGGTATACAATAGTGGATACACGACAGTGGGTCGAAACGAAACACAAATTGATAAAAAACAAAAATTTGAATAAAGTAATAAATAACACGATTTGTACTTTAAAAATTAAACACAGAAAGCGATTGGTGAAAACAAAAAAAAAAATTAAATATTTTACGTTACGTTACTGAACAAAACCAACTACACCAACAACAATTCAACAACATTTGCAAGCACAGTAAACCCCAAAACAATAATGAGTATGGCGGAGTATTAATTACATAAAACCATACGTACATTATAATTATTAAAACCCGCCTACATTGAAAGGTCATTGTCCTAATTTTTCTAATCGGGAAAAAATTCAACCGTAATACCATCAAGACCCGCAAAAGTATAAGCACGGTTATATATGTATATACATAAAATATATGTCGAATAATTTCCACCCACACACACTCACAATCTACTCAAACGTATTTATACTCAATTTCGAAAAACACAGTGGGCCTCAGCTTATCAAATCGCACACTTGAGTACAGTGGTACAAAGTTCTATAATAATACAATAGAACTAAATTCGTATAAATTCTAAATACGTTTAAATTAGATTATCTCACCCATCCCTTTGAATAAAAAACTTTTGTTCGCAAATATGACGGAAGAGCATTCAGTGAAATCAGCTTCAAGCAAAATTAGCAAACATCTGCAGAAATTTATTTTTGAAAGTAACTGACTCGAGATTTTTTGTGCAAAATGGTCAACGGACTTGGCGAGTGACCAGACCGAGACATTGCTCAATGTCAAGATACAACTGGGACAGCCTCCTAAAATCTTATGAAGCCATATTCATGGCAGATGCCTGCCCGGAAGTGTGCGAGTCGGTCGAACAAAAATATGGAAAATGCTCCGAAAGCTACCAAAACTGCAAGGCACAAATGCTGGAAGCATTACAACTTTTTGGAATTAATCCCATCACCCACCGTCTGAGGAAGTTTATCTTAAAGTACCACCGTGTGATACAGAAGATTTTCACGGTGGCTATGAAAACTATATAAAGCTATACCATTTACGGTACAAAACAAAGGGTTTTACGCTTGCTTGGGAAGCACTGAGATCCCGATATGAAAATCCCAGAATATTAGTAGATAACCAGTTAAAAACCCTACTTAACCTTCAACCAATATACTCAGAGAGTGGAGAGCAGTTGCAGAAACTGCAAACAACCATAAATAATTGCCTCTCTACCCTCTCTCCTCAAAAGGTATCTACCAAGGACTGGGACCCCATTCACGTATACTTGTGCTCGTCAAAACTCCCGAATGAGACACATTCCCTATGGGAACAGTCTCTCAGCTCTAGAAAGGAACTGCCACTGTGGTCAGAAATGGACACATTCCTCACAAACAGATATGAAGTGGTCGAACGACTCGGAACGTATCGACCTGGAAAACTCAAACCCCATTATAACAACCCAAACGCTAGAGTTGGCAATCAAAGCTTCCTATATGCCAACAAAAATCGCCCACAAAATTTTCACACGGAGTTTGTTAAGCCGATGTCATACAAACTGTGCAACGCCAACCACGCAATGAAAGTATGCGTTAGATTCAGGAATCTTTCTGTACCAGACCGACTCAAATTCGTCCGTGAACACAATTATTGTGAAAACTGCTCTCATGCTCTCATCTAAAGAACCAATGTCAGAGTAAATTTTCTTGTGCATACTGCCAACGGCGCCACAATTCGTTACTCCATATTCAAATCACTCTTACCTCAAACCCCTCCTCAAAACCCAAAGCTGCGACAACACAGGCAGAAACCACAGTGGAAATATTAGATGACACACCCTCAACATCAGCAGGAATCTCAAATAACGCACAAACTCACAATAAAGCTGCCCACAAAATCTCGACTCATTTCTCCAGTAGCAATGGAACCACGTTATTACCCACCGCGATCGTTCCCATATATTACGCCGGAGAAAACCACAAGGTCCGTGCCATGATCGACCAAGGTTCACAAAAAACATTTATAGCACCCCGAATCCAAAAAATTCTAAATTTACCCGTTAGAGAAGCCCATTACGAAATTCCAGGTATGGGAGGACTGGTCGTCCAGAACTCAAAACATGTTTGTGATTTAACACTTTGCTCTACAGATCTTTCACAAAAAGTTCTAACCCAGGCAATAATGCTACCCCAGCTTACTCATTTTCTTCCCAGTGTTAGAGTGTCAACCGCAAACCTCCCAGAATTGCATACACTAACACTAGCAGACCCAAATTGTTGTACCCCATCAAAAATCGATATGGTCATTGGTAGTGATATTATACACCAAATTTTCACCCAAGGACTATGTCACCTAGCTGGAGGAACGTTATTGGCGCAAAATACTATATTCGGATGGATAGTAAGTGGCCCAGTGATGGAGAAAATAACATCATTCACGACCCAAGTGACGGAGCCCATAAACGACACACTCAATACACTCTTGCGGAAATTCTGGGAGTAGGAAGAAATCATCACGAAGCAAACCCACTCAGAAGAAGATGAGTACTGTGAAAACCTTTACGCAGCTACCACAACCCGACAGGAAGATGGAAGATACGTCGTCAAGCTGCCTTTCAAACAAGACTTTCCGCTCAGCAGCAGTACCTAAGTATAGAACGGACGCTGGAAAGGAAACCCGAGCTACGCGACAAATATAACGAGGTACTTGGAGAGTATTTAATACTCAATCACATGACACCCACGTCACCCTCTGAAATAATTAGAGAAGGAAAATACTTTTCATTCCATCTCCCCCATCATGCCGTGTTAAAACCCGATAGTAAGACCACAAAGGTTCGCGTCGTATTCAACGCTTCCAACATATCACTCAGGAAATGCACTGAACGATGTCTACATACAGGACTCGTATTACAAAATGACTTAATGCTTGTAATATTGAAATGGCGACTCCACTAGTTTGTTTTTAATGGCGACATTGAGAAAATGTGCCGCCAAATACTCGTACACAGGGAAGATCAGGACTTCCAGCGGATCCTATTTCGCAAAACCCCTAACTCGCCAATCCAAGATTTTAAACTCAACACAGTCACATTTGGTGTTTACTCTGCCCCTTATCTGGCAATTCGAACTCTACACCAACTCGCAGAAGACTCCAAAGACTCATTCCCTCTAGCCAATAACATTCTTCTACGAGAAACATACGTTGATGATATACTTTCTTTAAGTCACGATATACAGTCCACTATCGAATCTATGTCACAGGTGATCGAAGCTCTAAAGTCAGCAGGATTTCCATTAAAGAAAATTACAGCCAACCACCCAAGTAGTTTAGAATCCATCCCACACTCAGATCTACTAGACGTAGATTTCTTGAACTTTCACGACTCAAGCTTGACAAAAACCCTAGGAATTCAGTGGAATGCGCTGACCGACACCTTTTCTTATTCTTATGAACCTATACCTTCCACAAACGCGAACACCAAGCGTCAAATTCTGTCAGTGGTAGCAAAACTCTTTGACCCGGCAGGATGGCTATCGCCAATAATGATTATGGCCAAAATCCTCCTCCAACAACTCTGGATGGAGGGAACGGACTGGGATGAAACAGTCAAGCCCGGTGCCTTACATAAATGAAACTCCTTTAGAGAAAATCTTCAAGAAATCAAGCTCATAAAAATACCCAGGTGGGTGCAGTTCACCCCAACTCAGAGCTTTGAAATTCATGGATTTTCAGACGCTTCTGAAAAAGCATTTTGTGCATGCGTCTATTTAAAAGTTTCACTAAGCGAAAACACTTTTACAACCTCATTACTTGCCGCCAAAAGCAAGGTGACACCACTCCAAACGGTCAGTCTGCCCAGTCTAGAGCTCTGTTCTTCTTTCTAAGCTTGTGAAGCAAATTCAATCAGAGCTCAAAATGCCTTCGCATGAAACAATCTTATGGACAGACTCCTCAATAGTATTAGCCTGGATGGAGAAGCCCCCACATACATGGAAAACATTTGTGGCAAACAGGACGTCTCAAATTCTGGATAACGTCAATAACACAGCTTGGCGGCATGTTTCTAGTCACGACAATCCAGCAGATTTAGGAAGCCGCGGTTGCAAGCCCCAAGATCTGGCCACAAGCACTCTCTGGTTGAGGGGTCCATCATGATTATCCCAGCCGAATTCTCAATGGCCACCAAACTCCAGGCCGAAAACATCTAACACCCCATAGTTGAGAAGACTGGAAACTTTTCATACTACTGAAGGCACAAATATACTGGAAAGATTCTCTTCGTTTCCACGTGCACTAAGAGTCGTTACATACATATATCTATTCATTAATCATTGCAAAGGGCTACCTATATCCAACTCCCAGGTACTATCCTAAGAAGAGCTCACTAAAGCCAAGTATAAACTGATAGCTCAAACGCAACGAAATTATTATAAAGACGAAATCTCATTACTCGAGCACTCGAAGCAAGTAAGTAAAAAGAGTGCAGTCCTTACCCTCAACCCAATGCTAGATAAGATGGGCATTATGCGTGTAAATGGGCGCTTAAAATATGCCACACTCAGCTATAATGAACGGCACCCCATTATAATCCCAGTTGATTCGCGATTTTGCTCCCTGTTCTTAGCTTTTCTTCATATTACCCTGCTTCATGCTGAAAAACAGCTTATGACCCGAATAGTACAACAGGAATACTTCATCCCACGCTTAAAACAGATAATAAAAAAATGTATCTTCCACTGTAAGGCATGCACAATATATAAGCATCGGAACAGAACCCAAATAATGGCAGCGTTACCCCCAGAAAGAACCACATTTACTTTACCATTTCACACCACTGGTGTTGACTTCGCTGGCCCGTTTCTTATTAAAACGTCACCGCTTCGTAAGGCGACTTGCTCAAAGGCATATGTATCTGTTTTTGTGTGTTTTTCAACCAAGGCCATACATTTAAAAATCATTCTTCGCAATAACTCGCATTTTCGCTTTTGTACGCAACAACTGGTCCTTCGACGCCGGATCGCGTGTTCATATTTTGCAATATTCGGTCTGTTAACATTAGTGAAATATATTCGAATAGCTTTAAAAAGGCTACAATAAAACATTCAAAAACAATTTCAAAACTTCCGCTTGTGAAAATCGCATTTTTTTTAATCGTTTGCAATCGTAACATTTACACGTGTGTGACATAACCTCACGTATACACATCACGCCATGTCCAAAGTGAAGGTTCACGACTCAGCATTAAATGCAATTAAAAGATATTTACTAGTGAGAAAAAACGACGAATTGGCTATAGACAAAGAAGCCGTCGAAACTTATCATCAACTTCTTGAGAAGCAGGGTTTCGTTTTAGTGATGCTTAACACGAAGTAGAGTCCTTGTGCGGTGAGGAAAATGCACCAGTTGAAGAGCAGCTACCGACTTTCAGTGGCGACCCTACAAAGTGGCTAGCTTTCTTCGATGCTTTTCAATCACTTGTACACAACAACACGAGTCTATCGGATGGTTAGAAATTGCAGTATTTACGCAACTGTTTGCAGGGTGAGGCGCTCCAACTCGTAAGTAGTTTACAAATTTGTGATGGCAATTACAACGCTGCGTGGGATTTGCTTTGTTTTTTTAGAATAGGTTGGTTCCTGGTCCACGTCCTGGAATGAAGAGTATACGTCCTGCTAATATAAGCATAGAGCCACCGATGTATTTCAAGTAAATCGCAATACTTCCCGCAGAGAAGAAGAGTTTTCTTGATAATCGAAGCCCCCAGCCACTTATGTACCGAAATTCAAGTAAGTCGAACCATAAATGAGCTTCTTTGAATAGGTTGGTTCCTGGTCCACTTCCTGGGAAAAAGAATTGACGTCCTGCTAATCGAAGCATAAAGCAACCCACGTACCGCATTTCAAGTAAATCGCAATAATTCCCGCAGAGAAGAAGAGTTTTCTTGATAATGGAGGCCCCAAACCACTTATGTACTGAATTTCAAGTAATTCGAACCATAAATGAGCTTTTTTGAATAGGAGAGAAAAATAGACTTTCTGTTAATCTAAGCAAGAAGCCACATATACCGAATATCAAGGAACGCATAGGTTGGTTCCTGGTCCACTTCCCGGGAAAAGAGTAGACGTCCTGCTAATCCAAGCATAAAGCCACCCATGTACGGTATTTCAAGTAAATCGAATCACTTCCCTCAGAGAAGACGAGTCTTCTTGATTGAATAACTTGCCTTGAGTTCCGGTGCCAATCGGCCCGAGTAAATAAAAACAAGTGAGTTGTTCTGTGCACAAACACTAATCTATGTTTTGATTCACTTTCGTTTTATTTTTGTTTTATTTGCACAATTTCACCTTAAATTATTTTTATTTATTTAGGTAGTTGGATTCGAAGTGTTTTTTGCATACCCTTCTTCCTTAGCTCGAACTACCGCGGTTACACGATAGTTTGGCTAACGAAGTAGGGTATACACGGAAAGAAGGATAACCGCGTGAAAGGAGACATGGGAGAATGGGATACCGGAAGTTGGCGCGCACGGCATTTTCAATGATATTTTAGGTTGCGCGCTTAAACATCCTGCCCGCCCTGCAGGGATGCGCTGGCTAGCGCGTTCTGCAGCTTTTGCAGGGCGCGTATTGCTTCACCTATATCGCGCTTGATGGTCCGATTTCGGAATGCCTTGGTTTGCAGCCCGGTGGTCGTGTGCTTTATTGACCGCAACCTTTCACTGCTGCTTGGTCTTATGGTCCGCTGTTTGGTGGCACGTTGTTGGGTGGCACGTTGTTGGGTGACACGTTGTTGGATGGCACGTTGATGTGTGGATTTTTAATGCGTTGTGGCGCCCTGTGATGTTGCGTGCTGCTTTGTGGCACGCTGTTGGGTCGCATGCTGCTTAGTGGCACACTGCTGTGTTGCGCGCTGCTGTGTTACGCGCTTTTGTTGCCGCTTCTTCTTATTGTTCTTGTTGGTTGCGGCGTGTGCTATTGCTGGCTCACTATGTTGCGGCTCTGATGGATGCAGCATAGTTTGATGCGCCTTTTTGCATCGTCTGCACTTTCCTCGGGAGTCACACTCTTTCGTGACGTGGGTGAGCGCCAAGCAGTTACCGCAACAGGCTTGCGCGTTGGCCACCGCGATGCGCTGAGGAAGCCGCATTGCCCGGAAAGCGGGGCAATTGCGCAAGGCGTGGTTGCGGTGACACAGCCGACAGTGTAGGCAGTTTCTGGTATCTGCCGTCGGCACAAGGGGCACTGCACTGCGCGTTGCCATTGGTGTCCTTCGTCTGGAAATGAAAGAAAAATGGAACAATCTGTAGTTGTTATATGTACGCAGTTGTATTAAGAGGGGAATTTTTCCTTATTGCTTCGAGCGAAGGTTGCTCATTTGGAATGAAGCACAGTTTTACTAATGGCCGCGTGATAATGCCGTTTTGCGTGCGGAGCTCCAAGACCCGGATGTGATTATCAGGCCCACGAGGAACGTTTTGGATTCGTCCGAGACGCCACTCGGTCGGCGGTAGACCGTCGTCTCGGATTAATGCTGTGAAGTCAGCTGGGTCCTGTGACAAAGCCGAAAGTGGCCGAGAGTTGAGTACAGCCTCAACTCGAACTAAGAGTGTCGTGAACTCTTCAAATGTAAATTTAGGAGATGCAGCGGTTTTCTTGAAGTGAATTTTAAAACTCTTTACTGCGGATTCCCACAGGCCGCCCATATGTGGGGCGCTGGGTGGTATATATTGCCAATTGATGCCTTGGGGAGCATACTTCTGGGTGATGTCTGCTGAACATTCGTTAAGGAATTTAACGAATTCGCGTGCAGTTGCTCTCTGAACGTTTTTCCATTATCGCTCATCATTGTGGCGGGATATCCTCGCCTGCCCACGGGCGAATGCTGCTCTAAATGCCTCAGTAGTAAGATCAGAGCATAACTCAAGATGTACTGCCTTCGTCGCGACACAAACGAATACGGCAGCGTACCCTTTGATGAGTGTAGTGGATCTTAAAATTGAGGCCTTTATTAAAAACGGTCCTGCGAAGTCCACTCCAGTTACAGAAAATGGTAGGGACATTATGCACCGCTCAGGGAGTAGAGCGGCCATTAGCTGGGAGCGCGTTTGTTGCTTGTATATACGTAGAGTGCAAGCTTTGCATTGAAAAATTCACCTTTTTATTAAAGGCTTTAGCTTCGGTATGAAGTTTTCTTGCCTGACCATTTGAAGCATTAGACGCGTTTCTGCATGGATAAGCAGTGCGTGTAAGAACTTCAAGTGTAATTGACAAAATCTTGAAGCATTTCGGATGATGATTAGGTGCCGCTCATTATAGCTGAGAGTGGCATGCGCTAGTCTACCACTGACGCGGAGAATTCCGTTTTTATCCAGAAATGCATTCAGATTGAGGAGTGAACTTTTTTTGTCAATTGGCTTTTTGTTTTGTAGCGCATCTTTTTCGACAGGAAAATAACGAGATTGCGATACTTCGATTAGACGCTGCTTTGCGACTTGGCATTCAGCATGAGTCAGATGTGGCATGGTAGTGATTGGTTGCATTTTTGGTTTATTCTGGACGTTATTCACGAAACGGAACATGTACGCAGTCACGCGAATTGCTCGAGGGAATGAAGAGAATCGATCAAGAAAATCGAGTTCTTCTTCGAGTGCATGAAAGGCCTCAATTTTCCGCTTTTCGGGCGGAGAGGTACTGCGTGCCTTTGAATTAGGCCAAGAGTCGATGTGGTGTATGAGCCACTTTGGTCCGTGCCACCAAAGAGAATTGGTGGCTAAGTGTTGGGGTTCGCAACCACGTGAGCCGAGATCAGCGGGGTTACCTCCGCTTGCTACATGACGCCATACTCCGCTTGAGACATATTTCCGAATTTGGGAGGTGCGCTTAGACATGTATGTCTTCCATGTGCACGGTGGTTTCTCGAGCTATGCCAGTACTATTTCAGAGTCTGACCATAAAAATGTGTTGCACGCTTCTAGGCCTAGCTGGTTTTGGACAGTTGCAGTCAGTTTCGCTAGCAGTGCTGCTCCGCACAGCTCTAAGCGAGGAAGACTTATCGTTTCAAAGGTGCAACTTTGCTTTTTGCAAGGTGGATGTTGCATGAGCATTCGCTTTTGTGCGTACATATATGGTTGCACAGAAGGCTTTTTCCGAGGCGTCGCAGGACCCATGGATTTGGGTATTCTGCCCCGGAGTAAAATTGAGCCATCGAGGAATTTCGATGTCGGAAATAGCTGTCAAGTTTTGAGTAAACTGTTGCCATTTTACCATTGAAGTGGGTTTTGCGCATTCATCCCAATCAATGCCATCGAGCCAAACTTCTTGAAGTAGAATCTTTGCTCGTATCATAACTGGCGATAGCGATCCTGCCGTTTGTTGCTATAGTTGCTGAAACTAGCAGGATGGTGTATGAGAACCTATACGTTAATACGTTCCATCGGATACCGATAGTTTGGTTGTGGAAGCATCTTCGAATTTCAAGAAATTGGAGTCGAGAAGGTCTTCTCTCGGGAATATCTCCAATATGGCCGAGTTATTGGCTGTTTATTTCTTTAGAATAAAGCCAGCTGACTTTAGCGCTTTGATCACTTGGAATAGTGAATCGGTGGCATCGTCAATATCATGACTTCCGGACACGACATCATCAACATACGTTTGGGTTTTGAGTATTGGTGTGGCCAGTGGAAACTTCGCTTTTGTATCTTCTGCCAATTGATGCAGAGTACGGATAGCGAGATATGGCGCACAATTAACCCCGAATATCACTGTTTTAAGATTATAATCAGAGATGGGGGAATCCTCTGACTCACGGAACAAAATTCGCTGATAATCTTCATTGTCCTTATGGATGAGGATTTGCCGATACAATTTACGGTTTAAAATACCTTTTACACCGAAGAATCACGGTGGAAGAAGCGCTTACGCGTAATGGTCCCGTGCAATGCACAAACTGTCAGGAATTTGGTCACACAAAATCCTATTGTACTTTACGTACCGTTTGCGTAGCATGTGGTGATCTTCACCATTCTACCAAATGCCCCTTGAATAAAACGGATGCAACACAAAAAAAGTGTAGCAACTGCGGTGGCAATCACACCGCTAATTATAGAGGATGTCCGGTTTACAAAGATTTAAAATCTAAACTTTCTCAGGGTATACAAGCCAAACGGAACCAACTCCCATATACTACTTCCATTCCGAGCCTTTCCAACATCCCCAGCTCAAATATTGGTCAAATGTCCTATGCCAACGTAGTAAAAGCCAATGTACAGGCCCCACCAGTCACCCCATCCAGTACTGGAGTTGAGACCATGATTCTTAATCTAACCCAGTGCATGACTCAATTTATGTCAACCATGCAAAGTATGGTTCAAGACCTAATAAAGGCGCAAAACCAAATGCTCCAAACCCTGTTGACCAAAAAATTAGTGAACTCTGGATTTGCTTATGGAATGCTAATGGTGTAAACCTGCATAAATTAGCACTCAAATTATTTTTACAGACCCACGAAATTGATGTTATGCTTATATCTGAAACACATCTCACCCAGAAGTATAATTTTTACATCCCTGGGTTTAAGCTGTACAGCACTAATCACCCAGATGGCAAAGCACATGGTGGCACAGCTATACTCATAAGGAACCGTTTAAAGCATAACTTTCTTAATTCTTTTTCAACAAATTAGTTGCAGTCAACTTCGATCACACTTAAAAATAGGGGGGTTGACCTTACTTTAGCTGCAATTTACTGTCCGCTACGTTTCGTTATCACATAGAAACAATTTAGCGACTTTTTTATGACTCTAGGAGATAGGTTCCTAGCTGGAGGTGATTACAATGCGAAGCATACTCATTGGGGATCGAGGCTAATTAACCCGAAAGGTCGTCAGTTATATAACACGATCATAAGTACAAAAAATAATTACGATTTTATCTCCCCAAGACAACCAACTTACTGGCCTACGGACTCAAGGAAATTACCTGATCTGATTGACTTTGCAGTCACTAAAAACGTAGATAGGAGTTTAGTATTTGCTGAAACCTGTACTGACTTATCTTCTGATCATTCCTCAATAATCATTAAGTTGAACGAACAACCAATTGAAAGTGAGCATGCTATTCGACTTACTACATCAAGAACTAACTGGCTTAAATATAAAAATATTAGCAGTCATATACAGACCAATCCGCAAATAGAGGGAGGAACTGACGTTAAAAAAAGAGTTACTTGTATTTAACAGTATACTAGCAACAGCAGCAACTATAGCCACACCAGAGCAGAATACAAAAGCAAAGGCATTGATAACTAATAGTGGAATAGAATTATTGGTCCGAAATAAGCGACGTTTGCGTCGCGAATGGCAAGCCTGCCGATCTCCCGATGCAAAAATTCGTCTTAAGGTGGCAGAAAACAAACTAAAAAAGGCATTAGTATACGAAGAAGAAAGAAATATCAAACATCTTATCACGTCTTTGTCTCCCAACGTTTCTAATAAAAAATCTCTATGGAAAGCTAGCAAAAACCTTAAGCCGCCAGTAAGCACTGAAGTACCGTTGAGAATGCGTAATGGTTCATGGGCAAGAACGGATGAAGAGAAGGCGTCTTGTTTCGCAGAGCACCTCAGCACAGTATTTCAACCAAATACTGCTACATATAGTGCACCTTTGTCACCGACCCATACTGCTCCTAGATACACTGTTACTTGCGGAGCTCTGTGTCTGAACGAAAAAACACTATTGCCGCCTTAAATCCAAAAAAATCTCCAGGAGACGATCATATCTCACCAAAAATGCTAAAAGAATTGCCAAGCATTGCTCTCGTTTTTCTTGCAAAGCTTTTCAGTGCCATTTTGATGCTAGGATATTATCCACAACTCTGGAAAAAGTCGCAGATAATTATGGTAGTTAAACCAGGTAAAGACGCAACCCTGCCGTCATCATATAGACCAATCAGCCTGTTGCCTTGCCTATCAAAACTTTTCGAAAAAGTGCTGCTATCAAAAATTACTCCTTTTCTCCATCAAAATTATATTATTCCTACACATCAATTTGGTTTTCGGGAAAAACACGGCACAATTGAACAAGTAAATCGTATAACAAACGAAATAAGGAAAGCTTTCGAAATGCGAGAGTATTGCTCGGCTGTTTTTCTTGATGTGGCGCAAGCATTAGACAAAGTGTGGTATGATGGCCTCATTCATAAAATTAAAAAATCATTACCTAATACGTTCCACAATATCCTTGAATCCTACTTATCCAACAGGCGATTCACAGTAAAAGAAAATGATTACATAACAGAAGAGTGACCGATTACGGCAGGTGTTCCGCAGGGTAGTGTTCTTGGACCAATATTGTACATACTGTTTACCGCAGATATCCCTACAAGTGACGAAGTAATTACGTCAACATTTGCGGATGATACTGCTATACTAAGTCGACATAAATGTCCCATTACAGCCACAAAAGTGTTACAGCAGCATCTTAAACAAATTGAAGAATGGCTAGCGAAATGGCCAAAAACGTGTCCTACTGTTAAGCTCAACAATGTATCAATACCGCAAGCTGACGAAATTACATACCTCGGAATCCACTTGGACAGGCGCTTAACCTGGAGACGACACATTGCAGCTAAAAAGCTGCAGCTTAAACTCAAATCTGCTAGTTTACATTGGCTTTTAAACAAGAAATCTGGACTAAGCCTTAGCAACAAAGTCCTCTTATATAATGCAATAATAAATCCGATATGGATGTATGGGATCCAGTTATGGGGCACAGCTTGCGCGACGAATATAGATATAATTCAAAGATTCCAATCGAAAACGTTAAGAGTAATAACGGGCGCACCATGGTACATGCGTAATGAAAATATTCATAGAGATCTAAATATACCTACCATCAAGGAAGAAATTGAAATCGCAGCAAAAAAATACTTAATAAAACTGCGTAACCATCCGAACCCTTTGGCTAACACCTTGGCCCATGCAACAAGTCAAACCCGCCTGCGGAGAAGAGACAAAGCAGCATTCTAAAGAGCAACGTCAAGCCAGCAGCCCATTCGTACTAATGGGCTTTATGTTTTAATTTAGTTTAAGATTTTATTACTTATTGTTAGGCTTCCGAAGTCGGAGTAGATTCAATAAATAAATATTAATGTTTAAAAAAAAAAAAATTTTTTAATGTCTCCATTGAGCACGTATCTGTACATGCGCCGTTGTAAAATTAGCAACATGTGGTCCGGTTGGAGTGAGAGACCTGTATGTAAAACATCATTTAGGGAATCACCTGAACTTGATGTTTTCGATGCGTTGAAAACCACTCGCACTTTTGTCGTGACTTTATCTGGTTTACAACCGTATGGTGAGGCAAATAGAACGAATGGTAGTTGCCATTGGAAGTGATTTCACGGGGATTTGTGAGTTCCATATGGACCAACGTTATGTATTCTTGCAACACATCGTTGTACATTGTCTTAAACTCCCCTTTCTTCTGAAGCGTGCGTTCCATGCTAAGGAATTGCAAGAATGCCGCAGACCGGGAATAGCCTAGGGTGAGATTTTCTGGAAATGCTTCTTTAAATGGAAGCTTGGCAATGTAGCGTCCGCTTGAATCACGGGACGTTGTTGCAACATAATAATCTTCACACTCCTGATTTTCAGGCGTACTTTGTATAGGTATATGGATTTCCTCCTGTTCCCAGAATTGCCTCAGTTTTGCACTGAGCGTTTCATTGGAAACTCGTTCTATTTGGGTGGAAAAGGAGAATACCCTTCGGTCACCGAACCACTAAGTATACATCCAAATATGGTATTTTGCACAAGAAGATCGTCGCAAACTTTTTGCAGCTCTTCCACTAGAATTTGTGGAATAAGTTCGCTGTCGATAACCATATCGATTTGAGCTGGAGTGTGACAATTTGGGTCAGCTAGCTCGAGACTACTCAGTTCATGTCATTTTTCACGACTTGTTGTAAAGGTCGGAAAAAGCTTTGTTAACGGAGGCAACACTATTGCATGGGCCTTAATTCTTTGCTTGGTTTTGGAAGAAGCCAGCGTCAAAGAACAAAGCTTAGAGGAATTTTGGACCACTCGGCCACCCATGCCTGAAATTTCGAACCTGGAATGTAAAAGTCCTTTGGGAACCTTGGTCAATCAAGACCCGTAATTGAAATAATTCTCCTTCATGTTCAACTGCCACCATGGCTGTTGGAAGAAGAACTTTGTTTTCAATGTTTGAATGTAAAGACTCTATGTGTGTATGTTTTGAAAAGCAAGGTTGCTCGTCGGGATTGGAGCTGGTTTGCGGCTGTCGAGCGGGAATTGTCGACTTTGCCGTTATATGTTGTACTGTAGCTTCATGGGGTCGGCTACTGGTACGTTGAGCTTGTGGTTTAACACCTATGTGCAGTAGAGTATGATGCCTTTGTTGGCATTTCGCACATGTAAACTTGCTCTTACAGTCTTTGACGTTATGGTTGTAAGCAGGGCAGTTTTTACATAGATTGTTTTTCTGTACAACCTTAAAACGTTATTGTTCTGGCATTTTTCGGAATTTTTGGCAGAATTTTAGGGGGTGGCTGGAGTTGCACACTTGGCAGGAATATGCCTTCTTTGGTTCTACCATAAAATTTTGTGTCCTAATTAAAGGTATTTGCTGAGCGGCATATGGAGCACTGGTTTTAGGCTTATTAGGATGAAGCCTATTTAGTCTTTCTACAACTTCGTACCGAGAAGTTAGATAGTCGTTTAATTGAGACCATTGGGGTAGATCTCGTCTTGATGAGAGCGATTGTTCCCAAAGTGACAGTGTTGCTTCTGGTAATTTTGTTGAACAAATGTATACCAGGATAGGATCCCAGCTGTCTGCGTTTGTTTTCGTATCTAGACCGAAGCGCTTCCCAAGCCAGATCGAAATTATCATCACTCAAAGGATATTGTTTGACAATAGCACCGGCTTTTCCTTCTGTTTTATACCTGAGGTGGTATAGTTTTTGAGCACGAGAGAGCTGCGGGTGGTTAATGTACACGGCTGTGAACATGTCACGGAAAGCCGGCTATTCTTCGTAACCCCCATAAAAAGTCTCTGTGTCGCATGGAGGAACTTGTAGGAAAATTTTGGAAGCACTAGATTGCTCTGAAGTGGGTTCCACACGGGATGGTGGACTCGGAGCATCGACTAGTTTGAGCATTTTTAGCTGGTCTGACATCTTGATTTGTGTAATCTCGTAGATGTCAAGGCATGCGTCGTACTTGCCTTGAGCTGACCCTTTGAACTTGTCAGGCAAGCAGTCATCCGTTTTGGAAAAAAACGTTATCAAAGTCTGCTTGCAGTCGTACAAAATAGTCATTTAGACTTTTGTGTTTGACTTCGAGATACGATTCGGTATGGTCTTCAATCGGTGAATTACCGAATTTTGCACTGTATCTCATTAGGCTGTCACTTTCTGTTTGCGCACAGGGGTCGTACGCTTTACATACTTCTGGTGCGTGTTTGTGAGGATTTCCTCTTCGCACTTGCGGAATATAGCGAAGTAGTTTTCGCTTTACCCTCAGGTATCTGACATCTTGGCAAATTTCGTTTCTTGCTCTAGAGATTTTTTGGGACTGTGTCCAATTGGCATTGAGGGATTTTAGGAAAAAAAACCTTTTTAAGGCCGAAAAAATTTAATAAAGCAAGATACTTTGAGAAATACAAAACCCAGCAGGTAGTGAAATTAATATTTGCACTACTGCCCACAGCAAATTTTTAAATTCGGAAAAAGAATTTAGTATATGAGCGAGTGTGTGTGTATGTGTGTTTTTTTTTTTGTCGGAAATGGTAATTCCAATTGGGACTTATAGAAAAGCGTTAAGCTATTGTTTTGAAACAAAGAAGATATGAAAACGAAAGTTGAAAAATATTTTAATTTTTTTTTCTATTTTTTTAAATTTAAAATAAAAGGAAATCACACAACACTTGCACTTATATACCTAGGTATATATATGTATTGAAATAAAAGTGTGGAAATATACGTGTAAAAAAATATATAGGTTAATTAAAATTATATAACGTAAATTATTATTTACTAAGTATATTTATGTGAATATGTAATATATTTTTTAAGTCGATGGCAAGATATTAAGAAATCTATCTTGTATGTTATTTTATGCACGCATTCGTTTATGTATTGTACTTATTTTTTTTCATCGGAAAATATCAAAAATATAATAAAATATTTTTAATCTTCACCGTGAACCGATGTAGGTACGTTAATTTCATTGATTTTTTTTAAACGCTACTGTGAATTTAATGCAATTTTCCTTTCAATTGTCTCTTTTCTTGCGTATAATCTACTACATTTAGTTCGTATAAATATTTTCATATAAGATAAAGAAAAAAAAAAAGAGAAAAAGAACAATAAGAAAAGATAGGTTTCTTGGCAGGGGATCGATTTCAATCGCGATACTGAGACAGATTAATTTGAGCCGCTAAACGACCAAGTCAGAAAAATAATAAATCGTCATAATGTACATCTAAGATTTTACTGGAAACCAGCCTCATGACATCGAGCTCATGGAAACTTTAAGAAGAAAATATACATATATTATTGTGACATCTTTCCATTGAGAATCACAGACTTCAACCGAATCCTGGCATTCAAATATTATCCATATTCCAATATGGATATGCCGACAAATGGAGTTCTTATAATTTTGCTATAAACTGCGATTCTGAGTATTAAAATTTCCATTTTATAAGAAACAGAAGCAATAGTTATCTTTCTTTTTGTTTTTTTTTATATGCCCAAACCTACATAAGAGTACATATGTTTCTAGTAAAAAAAAACTCTCAAGTTAGCAAGGCGATCCGAAGACATTAAAAAAATCGTTTTCAATAATTTAATTAATATAAAAAAATATATTATTGTATTATACGTGGAAAAATAAAATGAATTTTGTGTTTTAGATACAGTGAGAATACATATCTTAGAGTTGTCCTTTATATTTTACCCAGGGCATTGGCTGAGACTACGGGCTGGATAAAAAGCAAGGTGCACACGGGGGGTAGCCTAAGAGGTGTTAAAGCGGGAGCTTTCAAATTTCCTACGTACACCGCAGGTATCCATTACAGTATGTATTTGTGTGCTAAATATGTAAACAAGATACACCAGCTGTTCTGGTACAGCTCATATTAGAACAAATATGTATATATGTATGTTGGTGTATTAAAGTTTTGATTTATTGCCTTTGCTGCCAAAGAGAATTGCAGCTGACCAATGCTGAGAAATAGCAATGGTGAAGAGTGTTAAACTATGAGCGTGGGAGTATGCACATTTCAAAGGATAATGGTGGATAATGGCTTAGTGAGAAGATCACTTGTTATTATAACACTCTTTGTTTTTTATGCGCTCAGTGTATGTATGTAAATTCTTTGCTTTTGATGCGCTGTCGAGTTCGTTTAACTCGGGAACCGCTACCAAAGCTGCTGACAAGTCGCTCTTTTAAAGGTCTTTGAATTTTACATTTACTGTAGAGTAAGTAGGTTAAGTAGTAAGTAGGTTAGAGCCTGCAATAGTTAACTTAAGTTTGTACCGATATGTACCTACTATGCATACATACGTAGGCTACTATATATAGGTCTGGCCTAGGCAACACTAAGTGTTGCCAGGTGCAATCTGACATTTCCATTGGAAGGTTTGACATTTTTTAGCATAACATCACTCAGAACGTTTTGTCATTTAATAGTGAATTGTTTTATTTACAGGGAATCAAAAAATTCATCTCGGCCAAAAAATGGAATTAACTCGTGAACATTTTCGTGCGATCATTTTTCACAACTTTCGACGTGGATTATCACGACAAGAGTGCATCGATTAACTAAAATCTTTGTATGGCTATGAAGCACCATCCTATAGCACTGTGAAAAACTGGTACAACGAATTCAATCGTGGCCGACGCTCGCTCAAAGACGAATTCCGTGAAGGTCGTCCAAAAACCGCCGTTGTGCAAGAAAACATCGATGCCGTACGTGAACTGATAATGCAAAACTGTCAAGGAACATACCTTCAGATAAAGGCAGGCCTATGCATTTCTCCCACCAGCATACATTCGATATTGCATGAACACCTGGTCGTAAAAGAGGTTTGTTCTCGTTGGATCCCGCACTATTTGACAATCGCTCAAAAAAAGACCCGTGTGGATTGGTGTAAAGAAATGATGAACAAATACGATCGGGGTGCTTCAAAAGACGTTTATAAGATCGTCACAGGTGACGAATCATGGATCTATGCGTATGAGCCCGAAACAAAACAGCAATCGACCATTTAAAGGAAATTAAAAAGTTTGGCTACTTACTACTTAGTGGCTTATATACTTTCCATATTTGTTTATGTATGTCCTTATATGAGAGGGGCCTCTGAAGTGGATTTTCTGGTGGTGATTTGATTTCCGTTTCCTCCTGGCTTGCTGTTGATTGATGTGATTGATTTTGGGACTGTCTTGAAATTAAAAAAAAAAAATTTTTTTGATTTACGTTGGTGCACTTCATATTTGCATATATAGTATATTTTTTTGTCTGTATTTTCTGTGTTAAGATTGGCGTTGTAACCACATTTTTAAATTTTTTAATTAAATGGCATGTGTGTGTGTGTTTGTACACTTTCTGATTTTTTTCTTTGTATGTGTGTGTTGGTGTGAGCTCTTTTTTTTGTTTTTCAAATTATATTTGTATGCATATGTTTGTTTGTTTGATTTCGCACTTTATGTGTATGCGTCTCACCACTTTATTATTTTGAAAATTTACAAAAAAAATTTTTTTTGTTTTTCCAAATATGGTCCTTTGTACTTGAGTAATATTTAAGTTTGTCACTTTAACTTTGATTACAAATTAATAAATTTTTTGTATTAAAGCGAACGCACGGCGAAGCGACGGTTGTGGACTGTATGTTAGTTTGCTTATATTTTTTTTTATATATATAGGGCTGGTCCAGTTTGGCCTCGAAGGACCATGAACAACTTGACTTGAGTTCCGGTGCCAATCGGCCCGAGAAAATAAAAAGAAGTGAGTTGTTTTGTGCACAAACACTAATCTAGGTTTTGATTCACTTTCGTTTTATTTTTGTTTTATTTGCACAATTTCACCTTAAATGCTTTTATGTATATTTTTTTGACAGTTTTACACTTTAATTTTTGACCTTCTTGAGCTGCCGCGATAAAATATGCCATGCGCTCGCGTAGGTAGTTGGATTCTAAGTGTTTTTTGCATACCCTTCTTCGTTAGCTCGAACTACCGCGGTTACACGATAGTTTGGCCAACGAAGTAGGGTATACACGGAAAGAAGGATAACCGGGAGAATGGGATACCGGAAGTTGGCGCGGACGGCATTTACAATGATATTTTAGGTAGCGTGCTTAAACATTGATAATCGAAGCCCCAAGCCACTTATGTACCGAAACTCAAGTATATCGAACGTGAATGCCTCTTTTTGAATAGATCGTATCCTGCTCCTTTTCCCGGAGAGAAGAGTAGACTTTCTGTTAATCTAAGCAAGATTCCACATATACAAGTATACTAACTTTCAAGTAAATCGAACCATAAATGAGCTTCTTTGAATAGGTTGGTTCCTGGTCCACTTCCCGGGAAGGAGAGTAGACGTGCTGCTAACGTAAGATAAAGCCACCCATGTACCGTATTACAAGTAAATCGAGCCGTAAATAAACTTTTTTCGAATCAGTCAGTCTCTAAGCAAAAATCCATTTATGTACCGAATTTAAAGTAAGTCGAGCCGTAAATTATTTTTTCGATACAGTCAGCCTCTGGCCCACTTCCCATAGAAAAGAAGAGGCTTCCTGTTAATCTAAGCAAAAAGCCTCCTATGTACCGATTTTCAATAAAATCGAATCACTCCACGGAGAGAAGAAGAGTCTTCCTGATAATCGAAGCCCCACTTCGATTCACTTCCCGGAGAGAAGAGTAGACTTCCTGATAATCTGAACAAAAAGCAGCCCATTCCCAGAGAAAAGAAGAGTCTTTCTATTAATTTAAGAAAAAAGCCTCCTATGTACCGATTTTCAATTAAATCAAATCAATTCCCGGAGAGAAGAAGAGTATTCCTGATAATCGAAGCCCCACTTCGATTCACTTCCCGGAGGGAAGAGTAGACTTCCTGATAATCTAAGCAAAAAGCCTCCCATGTACCGTATTGAAATTAAATCGAGCAGTAAATAAACTTTTTTCGAATCGGTCGGTCTATGGTCCACATTCCGGAGGGAGGAGTAGTCTCCCTGTTAATCTAAGCAAAAAAGCAGCGATGTACCGAATTTCAAGTAAATTGAACTATAATTAAAATTTATTTAATAGGTCAGTGCCTGGCCCGCTTTCCAGAGTAAAAAAGAGTCTTCCTGTTAATCTAAGCAAAATGCCACCTATGTACCGAATTTCAAGTGAATCGAACAAGAAGTAAGAGTATTTCTGTTAATTTAAGCAAAAAGCCTCCAATGTACCAAATTTCATTTAATCCCGGAGAGAAGAAGATACTTCCTTATAATCTGAGCAAAAAGCAACCCATTCTTAAGTAAATCGCTTTCCAGAGTAAAAAATCTTCCTGTTAAATAAACTTTTTTCGAATCAATCGGTCTCTGGTCCACTTTCCGGAGAGAGAACGTATCGAATTTCAGGAAAATTTAACCGTAACTAAGATCTGTTTAATAGGTCAGTTCGTGGTCCACTTCCTGGAGAAAAGAAGAGTCTTCCTGTTAATTTGAGCAAAAAGCCTCCTGTAACGAACGATCTGGCAGTGCATTCAAAGTAAGTCTCGCTTACTAAGCTTACGTTTTTGTATACGTGGCGAATCGTGATTGGCCAACTAAATTGAAGTGGAAAAAAGGGGAGCAGTCTGGCTAAGCTCCCGCTCAAAAGATAAAAGCTATGACAGAAACGGAATAGAGGGCAGAGCGATACGAGTAAATTTTTAATTCTCCTAAGTGAATTTGTAAATTTAATTAATTTTAAAGAAATTAAATTTAAATAAATTTGTATTTGAGATGCAAAATTTTTCGGCTTTTTTAACATCTTAAAACTTTACTCTGCCCTCATCGCGCATTTTCTAATTACATAAACATTGAAATTAACAATGTCGATTACTACTGCCAACATGGACGAGGCAGGCGCTGTGCCAGCTAACTTCGCTTAGCACCTAATTTAACGGCTGCCTCTATTCTACCTGGTGCTACTAATGCAGTTTCGCAGCAACACGTTCCTGTGTCGTCAACGGCCAATACATTGCCGTTTTAGAGGAATCAGCCAATAAGCCCCGCTCACTCCGTAAACTCTGTTGGTTGGTAAGGTCTTCGTCGCAGGGCCGAACTGCTACATGAGCAAAGCGAAATCATCAGACAGAAGAAGGCATTACTCAGAGAAGAACACAGCTTTCTCGATCGCATAGACGCAATGGGCTTCGACGATGATCTGGATGAAAGTCAGTACGCTATGTCTGGGCTTCAATTGCCATGAGGGACTTGGCGGTTAATAAAACGCAGACCTTGCATCTACCTGCAAATTTGGTGGCTCCATTTAACAGCGCACTCACTACAACTACGGTTGTTAATAAAGGGTCTTCTCTGCCGGGCACCATTCCAATTAGCACGTCAACTGTCCAGCAAAAAGTAAGTGATCTGTCCGCACCTGTCATTCAGTCACTATTGGACCGAATACAGTCACTTGAACAGCAGTTGCAACGTAACTCAATCAGCAATACGGAACGGTCTCCACAACTGCCAGCGCATACAACGTTGCCTACAGCTGGTAACGTTAACATCTTACGTTTTGATGCGCCTGCTTATCGCCGACTAACCAGGGACCAGGTAACTTCCCGCAGCAGCCTCGCCAAAGAACTACCCAAATATGATGGTAAACCGAGTGAGTGGCCATTGTTTTATGCTGCTGATACGCAATCAACAGATGTTTGTGGATTCTCTGACGAAGAGAATCTGCTGAGACTACTACAAGCATTACAAGGACAAGCAAGACAATGCGTTAGAAACCTTTTATTGCACTCATCATGCGTTCGACAAATTATTGCTACTCTTCAAATGCGATTTGGGCAACCAGAATTGATCATCGGCGTGCTGCAGCGTCAAATTTGTGATCTACCATCGCCATCGGAGAGCCAGCTGGAATCTATAGTCGATTTTGCCGTCGAAGTACAAAATATTTGTGCAACCATATCTGCGTCAGGCCTGACTCTCCACTTGAATAATCCGGAATTCGAACAGAGACTCGTTTCAAAACTACCTGGGCTCTTACCAGCATACTGGGAAATGCATAAGAGTTTGCCGACTTGTAACTTGCAGAATTTCAGCGACTTTCTTTGCACAATTGCGTAATCGTCCCAAAGGAGTCAATAAGAATCCGCAAGCGCGGAGCAATTAATCATCATTCTAGTTCGGTAAGATGTATCGTTTGCAACGAAAACTGTAGTGATATGTCTAATTGTACCCCTTTTAAGGTAATGTCACGTAGTCAGAGGTGGCATCTAGTTCGCAAGTTTAAATTATGTCACCGATGCTTGGAAAAGCATCTGGCTAATAGCTGTAAATCAGCCGAAGCGTGCGGCATTGATGGCTGTAATCGCAATCACCATCCGCTCCTACACAATAGAGAGTTAATTGTTGCTCCAAATACGAAATCTTCCAGAATTATCTATGCGAATGTCAAACCACCAGCAGCTGATGTTAAAGCACATAGCTCCGTCCAAAGCAGCACATTATTTCGAGTTCTTCCAGTAGTCTTATACTCAGGTCGTAGTAGGGTGCCAAAGTACGCATTCATAGACGATGGTTCGTCTCTCACACTTATCGACGAAGAGCTCTTGCGAAAACTAAACGTAAGAGGCACTCCACAACCACTTTGCTTACGATGGACTGGCGATATTCATCGGTACGAGACCGAATCTGTCGTAGTTGACCTAGCTATATCAGCCAAAGATAGCGACATTCCTGTCTCTCTTTAAAAGACGAGTCAAAAGACTAGATTTACCTATACAATCACTTAACATTGCCAAACTGCAGGGTGATTTCAAACATTTAAAAGGATTACCATTGCAATCCTATTCAAACGCTGCGCCACAATTGCTAATCGGGCTAAAAAATGCCACGATAGGGTCACCAATTAAGTCGTTATATGGTGCAGAAAATGAACCGATTGCGGAAAAATCAAAACTGGGATGGACATTGAAAGGCCTAAAACCTGAAACCGGCGTCGTTGCTATACATCATGTATATCACATTTGTGATTGCTCTGCCCAATCTGAGCTGCTTCAATTAACCAAAGCGTACATCTGTCTCGATAACTTAGGCGCATCAGCCAAATCCGCTGCATTAATGTCCACAGAGGACGAGATCGCTTTACAACAATTGCAGCAATTTACCATTCGATTGGGAAACCGTTTTGAAACCGGCTTAGTGTGGAAACACCAGGACATTCATCCGCCGAATAGCCTGTCAATGGCCTTATTCCGGGCGCAGTGCCTTCGAAAAAAAAATGCTACGTGACCATATCATGGCTAAGGTTCTCCAGTAAAAAATCGATGATTAAAACGGAAGGGTTATGTCAGACGATTGATGCCAGGTGATGCTGCCGTTGAAAAATATTGGTATTTACCGATTTTCGCAGTAAACAACTTTAATAAACCAGGAAAGGTTCGTTTAGTATGGGACGGTGCTGCCAAGGTAGATGGAATGTCCTTTAATAGTATGTTGCTTAAAGGTCCAGACTAGACGACTCCTCTACTGTCCGTGCTGTTTAAGTTCCGTGAAAAGCCGATTGCCACCACCTTTGTGATGACAGTAATGACTTTCGGAGCCTCGTGCTCACCAAGCTGTGCCCAATTTGTAAAAATTATGAATGCAGGAGAGTTTCAGCAGGATTTTCCTGATGCGTCACGGTGTATTACCGAGAACCACTCCGTCGATGACATGCTGGTGAGTGTAGATACAGAGGAAGATGCTATTAAGTTAGCGCAACAGGTTCGTCATGTTCATGCGATGGGAGGCTTTAATATTAGAAATTTTTTATCGAACTCGAGTCGAGTATTAGCTGCCCTAAGTGAGAACGCGACTGAGGAGCTATCTCTTGATCTAGAAAATGAATTGCCAACTGAAAAGGTTTTAGGCATGTGGTGGGTCGCAGCTAGTGATCATTTTGCATTTCGTGTTTCCGCTAAGTACCGGGATTCCGACCTCATTATCCAGCAGCGGCGACCAACCAAGCGCGAAGTCTTGAGATTGGTTATGACTATAATCGACCCACTTGGACTCCTTGGCTTTTACGTTGTATACGCCAAAGTTATTTTGCAAGAGATATGGAGGGTTGGATGCGAGTGGGATAGCCCAATTCCAGATGACCATTTTAATAAATGGTTAAGATGGCTTAAGCTCATTCCAAAAATAGATCACCTTAGAATTCCACGATGCTATAAGCAAACAAGTTTTGGTGGAACACCTCAAATAGAATTGCACACATTTGTTGATGCAAGTGAGAGCGCTATACAGCATTGTGCTATTTCCGATACTCTTATGGCAACACAATTAACTGTACCATGGTCGCGAGCAAAACTAGAGTAGCCCCACTCAAATTAATATCTATACCTCGTCTTGAGCTAAAAGCGGAACTTTTGGGAGCTCGTCTTGCAAAACACATCATCGAATCTCATTCTATCCATGTTGATAGCAGTGTATATTGGTCAGATTCACGAACAGTGCTAGCCTGGATTAACGCTGATCATCGCCGCTACAAACAATTTGTAGCTTTTCGAGTTAGCGGGATTTTAGAGTTGACCGAAGCAAAGGAGTGGCATTGGATTCCAACGAATGAAAATGTAGCTGATGAAGACACCAAGTAGTATGGTGAACCAGCTTTTTCAAACAACAACGAACGACCTGGCAGCGCAGTCAACGTAAGTCTCGCTTACTAAGCTTACGTTTTTATATACGTGGCGAATTGTGATTGGCCAACTAAATTGAAGTGGAAAAAAGGGGAGCAATCTGGTTAAGCTCCTGCTCAAAAGATAAAAGCTATGACAGAAACGGAATAGAGGGCAGAGCGATACAAGTAAATTTTTAATTCTCCTAAGTGAATTTGTAAATTTAATTAATTATAAAGAAATTAAATTTAAATAAATTTATATTTGAATTGCAAAAATTTTCGGCTTTTTTAACACCTCCTATGTACCGATTTTCAATTAAAACGAATCACTTCCCGGAGAGAAGAAGAGTCTTATTGATAATCGAAGCCCCAAGCCATTTATGTACCGAAAATTAAGTAAACCGAACCGTAACTAAGATTTTTTGAATATGTTGGTTCCTGGTCCACTTCCCGGGAAGGAGAGTAGACGTGCTGCTAATCTAAGGAATAAGCCATGCGCGTACCGTATTTCAAGTAAATCGAGCCGTAAATAAACTTTTTTCGAATCAGTCGTAACTAAGATCTATTTAATAGGTCAGTTCGTGGTCCACTTCCCAGAGAAAAGAAGTGTTTCTGTTAATTTAAACAAAAAGCCTCCTATGTACCGATTTTCAGTTAAATCAAATCAATTCCCGGAGAGAAGAAGAGTATTCCTGATAATCGAAGCCCCACTTCGATCCACTTCCCGAAGAGAAGAGTAGACTTCCTGACAATCTAAGCAAAAAGCCACCCATGTACCGTATTTAAATTAAATCGAGCGTAAATAAACTTTTTTTTAATCGGTCGGTCTATGGTCCTCTTTCCGGAGAGAGAAGTAGTCTAGAGAAGTAGTAGGTCAGTCACTGCCCCACTTTCCAGAGAAAAAAGAGTCTTCCTGTTAATCTAAGCAAAATGGCACCTATGTACCCAATTTCAAGTAAATCGAACCACTACCCGGGGAGAAGAAATGTCTTCCCGATAATCTAAGCAAAAAGCCAGTTATGCACCGAATTTCAAGTTAATCCAGCAATAAATAAACTTTTTTCGAATAGGATAGTCCCAAGTCCACTTTCCGGAGGGAAATGTATTGCTCCGGTTAATGTAAGCCCAAATCCACCTATGTACCGAATTTCAAGTAAGTCGAAACGTAACTATGACTTTTTGAGTAGGTCGGTTCCTGGTCCACTTACCGGAAAGACGAGTAGATTTTCTGCAAACCTAAGAAAGAAGCCAAATATATAACGAATTTCAAGTAGTGAATTTCAACTAAATCGAGCGGTAAATAAACTTTTTTCGAATCAGTCAATCGGGGGTTCACTTTCGGAGAGAGGAGCTGTCTTCTTGTCACTCTAAGCCTTATGCCACTTAGATACCGAATTTAAAATAAATTGTACTAAAACTAAGATTTATCTTATAGGTCAGTCCGTGGTCCACTTTTCGGAGAGAAGAGTAGTCTTCCTGTTAATCTAAGCAAAAAGCCGTCGATGTACTAAATTTCAGGAAAATTCAACCGTAACTAAGATCTATTTAGTAGGTCAGTTCGTGGTCCACTTCCCAGAGAAAAGAAGAGTCTTCCTGTTGATTTGAGCAAAAAGCCTCCTATGTACCGATCTTCAATTAAATCGAACCACTTCCCGGAGAGAAGAAAAGTCTTCCTGATAATCGAAGCCCCAAGCCATTTATGTACCGTAAAATCAAGTAAATCGAACCGTAAATAAAATTTTTTGAATAGGTCGGTTCCTGGTTCACTTCCCGGAGAGAAAAATAGACTTTCTGTTTGTCTAAGCAAGAAGCCACCTATATACCGAATTTCAAGTAAATCGAGCTATAAATGAGTTTTTTTTTTGAATAGGTTGGTTCCTTGTCCACTTTCCGGAGAGAAATAAAGCTAATTATGTACCGAATTTCAAATATTGTAAATATAGCCAAAAACAAGAGTTTGTTGATATTGCAGTCCCTATTCCACTTCTTGGAACTACCCGTTAATTTAAGTAAAAAGCCGCCTATGTACCAAATTTCAGGAAAATTTAACCGTAACTAATATCTATTTAGTAGTTGAGTTGGTGGTCCACTTCACGGAGAAAAGAAGAATCTTCCTGGTAATCTAAGCAAAAAGCCACCTATGTACCGAATTTCAGGAAAATTTAACCGTTACCAAGTTTTATTTAATTGGTCAGTTCGTGGTCCACTTCCCGGAGCAAAGAAGAGTCTTCCTGTTAATCTAAGCCAAAAGCCACTTATATACCGAACTTCAAGTATATCGAACCATAAATAAGATTTTATTGAACAGGGCAATCACTGGTCTACTTTCGGAAGAGAAGAGGAGTTTTCCTGTTAATCTAAGTAAAAAGCTAACTATGTACCGAGTTTCAAATAAATAGAACCAAAAAAAGATTTTTTGATAGTGCAGTCCGTATTCCACTTCCTGGAACTACCCGTGAATTTTAAGTAAACTGAGCAGTGAATTAACTTTTTTCGAATCAGTTAGTATCTAGTCCACTTTACGGAGAGAGGAATAGTCTTCCTAATAACTTAAGCAAAAATCATCCTAGGTACCGAATTTCAAGTAAATAGAAGAATAATTAAAAAAAACCTTACCTTTTAATCTATGCAAAATTCACCAATGTACTGATTTTCAAGTAAATCGAGCCGTAAATAAACTTTTTTCGCATCAGTCTGATAATCTAAGTATTCAACTATCGACGTTGAACAAAATATTAACTTTTTTTAAAAATATTGAAAATATTAATGTTGGTTTATTAGATTAAAAAACGCATTTTCTTTTCTAGATTTAGTACACTATTTTTATTTATTTCTTAATAACGCACATACCTATATACAAACGTATGGTAGTGAGGTAAGCAAGCGAATGATAATAAAAATACTGTAAGCTTATTTATAACATACTTAGCGTAGTTTTTACATTAACGGGGAAGGAGGGGAAATTTCGGTTTTCTGTTTTTTCCTTCAATCTACTTTGTTTTACAGGAATTAGAACTTAAGGTAGGTATTCCAGTGGATAAAGGGTGAGTATTTCAGATTAGGGTAAACAATTCAAGGTGAGTATAAAATATGTATTTAATTTCTATTATTTTTATTAGAATATGTATTTAATTTCTATTATTATTTTAGAATTTTATGAGACACTCATGTTTTCAACATGCCGGCAGGCCTGCGGCGACGTGACCTGAACTGAGTCTTCCAGCTGTTGCAGTGTTTTTCGGGCTTTGTTTACCAACCCACGGATTCGTTGCTGGAGGGCAGGTGATTTGCTGTTTCGCCGAGCTCTATCGTTGGCTGCGCTTCGCATTATCTTGCGCTTCGGTTCCGGCTCTGTGGTGCGCTTGTGATGGTTGTGTAGAGGGACTCGTATACATTTGAGAGAGGGGAGAGTATATGTTTGGAGGGAAATGTGCTAAACTGGTAGTAGAACGCAGAGTTTAGTGATGTTGCGAGTGACTATACCGCTTTGAGTGCGAATGTCGAATACGCGGACATTTTGATCGGGGGCGAGATGGAGGTTTACAATTCGACCTAACTTCCACTCGTTCGGTGGTAGAAGGTCATCTTTAATGATGACGAGATCTCCTTCGCTGAGATTGGATTCCTGTCCTTTCCATTAATATCGTTTGTGTAATTCTTGCAAATATTCTGTCTTCCATCGTTTGCTGAATTGGTGGTGTAGAACTTTCAGCCTTTGCCATTTGTTTATGAGTGACAGGTTTTCCGAGCTTTCTGGGATTGAGTGTATGGGGGCTGCGCGGAGGAAATAACCTGGTGTTAGCGCTTTCAGATTTTCTGGGTCTTGCGACATTGAGGAGATCGGTCTGGAGTTTAAGACCGCTTCAATACGCACGAGAAGAGTAGTAAATTCCTCGAATGTGAACTTATGATTGTTCGCGATTTTCGTGGAGTGGATTTTGAAACTCTTCACTGCTGCTTCCCAGAGTTCTCCCATGTAGGGTGCGTATGGTGGAATAAATTGCCAGGTGAGGCCATGGACGGTATATTTCCTGCTGATGTCTTCAGATATCTCTCCGAGAAATGCGAGGAGATCCTTATTGAGACTACGCTTTGCTCCAATAAATGTTCGTCCATTGTCTGACATCATTTTGCATGGTATACCGCGTCTGCCGACGAAACGAGCAAATGCGGCTTTGAACGCTTCAGTACTTAAATCTGAGCAGAGTTCAAGGTGTATGGCCTTTGTGACAAAACATACAAAAACACAAACATAAGCCTTTGAGTATGATGCTGTTCGGAGAGTTGACGTTTTTTCCAGAAAGGTCAACGCCTGTAGTTTGAAATGGAAGTGAGTATGTTGTGCGCTCGGGGGGTAGTGCTGCCATCATTTGTGACTTCGTGTTTTGTTTATATAGGGTGCAAGGTTTACAATGAAAAATGCAGCGTAACTGAGACGTCCATTTACGCGTAACACCCCTGCTTTGTCTAAGAACGGGTTGAGCGTTAAGAGAGGGTTCTTCTTATTGATTGGCTTGGATGCTGAGAGAGTGGAGATCGTATTACCGTAGTGTTGATGCTGAATGAGTAACGTTTTTGCTTGGTTCATTTCATCTTGGGTAATGCAGCGTGAGGAAGGGGCAGGCAACCCTTTTGCCTTGTTTACGAATCGCAGCATGTAACCTACTAGTGTCCTTGAATAGAATGAGAAGCGTTCCAACAGATCGGCGCTTTCGGCTGCGTGATGTGCATCTGCTTGTCGCTGTTCTAGTGGAGAGGAGTGCGAGGTGGCAGTTTTCGGCTAGAATTCTGATGGTTTGGTTAACCGTTCTGGACCGGACCACCATAGAGGGGAGTTGACAAGCTCCTGTTTCGTCCCAGTCTGTTCCTTCCATCCAGAGCTGTTGAAGTAGGGTTTTGGCAGTTATCATTATAGGCGATAGCCATCCTGCCGGGTCAAAAAGTTTCGCGACTGCTGACAATATTTGCCTTTTTGTGGCAGTGTTTGTGTCAGGAAGGGGGTCAATGGAATATGAGAATGTATCTGTCAATGCATTCCATCTAATTCCGAGAGTTTTTGTAGTGCTCGTATCATGAAATTGCAGAAATTCTGAGTCTAGGAGATGGGTTTCGGGTATTTCGTTCAACAGTGATCTGTGATTTGCTGTTATTTTCCTGAGCGGGAATCCGGCGGATTTGAGCACTTCGATTGTTTGAGATCGTGTCCGCCGGATAGTATCGTCAACATAAGTTTCGTTGACTAAAATTTTTGTAACTTGTGGGAATTTTGGTATGGAGTCTTCAGCCAGCTGATGGAGTGTTCTTATGGCTAGGTATGGTGCACAGCTCACACCAAACGTAACTGTTTTCAGTTTGTAGTCTTCTACTGGGCTATTTGGGGATTTGCGAAAGAGAATCCGTTGGAAGTCTTGATCTTCCTTGTGGACATATATCTGGCGATACATTTTTTCAATATCGCCGTTAAATGCATACTTATATAACCGCCACCTGATTATTACGAGCATGAGATCGTTTTGCAGTATGGGGCCTGTATGCAGTACGTCGTTTAGGGAGAGACCTGAGTGAGAGAGTTTAGACGCGTTGAATACCTCTCGGAATTTAGTGGTGGTAATATCGGGTTTTATTACTGCGTGATGTGGCAGATAGAATGAGAAGTATTTGCCGTCCCGTATAATTTCCATATGGTCGAGTGTTTGATATTCTTCTAGGACCTCTGCATAGGTTTCTTGGAGATCCGGTTTTTTCAGCATAGTCTCGATTACTTGAGTACTGAATGAAGTTATCGGCTGTGCTAAAGGTTCGCTTAAAATCCATCCAAAAATGGTATTCTGGGCTATGAGGCTTCCACCCATGTCGTTTTTAAGGCCTGGGACTAGTATTTTTGGTAGGATATCACCACCGACTACCATGTCGATTCTTGCTGGAGTAAAGCAGCTAGGATCTGCTAAAGATAGAGAGGCATATCGTTTGATATCAAGATATGTGATCTTGAATGACGGCAAAAATTGGGTTAGCTGTGGGAGTATAATCGCTTTAGTAGCGATTTTGATTTTGCTATCGTTGGAGCATATTGTTAATGAACAAATTTTATTTGAATTTTGTATCGTGTGTCCGCCCATTCCTAGAATCTCGTAATGAGTTTTTGTGGTGGAAAATTCTAGTAATTTTTGCACACGAGAGATTATGAAGGTTTTTTGAGACCCTTGGTCTATGAGTGCTCTTATTTGAGTTATTTCTCCTTTATGGAGAATCGGGATGATTGCTGTGGGAAGCAATGTTCTTTCTCTACTGCTGGAGAAGTGTGAAAGAATTCTATCATCCTCTTTTTGAGTAGAGTTTGACGCTTTTTCTGCCTGTTGAGAGGTACGGAAAGTTCTATAAATTTGACGCACATCATCATAGAATGGTTTAAATTACAGAGTTTGCACGATACTGGTCTTCTTGACTCAGTATGTAGGTGTGAATTTTATTCCTTTTCAAGAAGGTGGAGCTATGTGTCGGCCTGTGAGTTGACCTTGGGATGGAGTCTGAAATTTCGGATTTTTTGGATTGAGTTTTTCCAAAACTTAAAAACAAGTTGTCAAGAAGTTGCTCATTTCAGACCAGAGGGGTAGGTCTCTTCTGTTGCAAACTTGCTGTTCCCATAGAGACAGGGATTCTCGAGATAATCCAGAAGTGCATATACGCACCAAGAGTGGGCTGCAGTCGAGTGTGGAAATTTGGTGAGATTTGAGGATGGAGAGACTGTTTGTTATCGTAAGCTGGAGCTTTTGAATTTGCTCCGCGCTCTCCACTGGGATTTTTTGAGATCTAATAGGGTATCTATTTGGTTATCTACTAGTAACCGGAGGTTTTCATATCGGGATGAGAGTGCTTGCCACGCAAGCTCGAAATTCAAGTCGCTTACCGAATACTGTTGAATTACCCGTGCTGCTTCTTCTCGTGTCTTCGTCTTTAGGTAAAACAACTTTCGCGCATTCGATAGCATGGGGTGTTCTATATATACTGCTGTGAAAAGGTCTCGGAAGGCGGGCCATTCTTCATAACCTCCATGAAATGGACTTGTGTCACATGCAGGCACTTTAAGGTAGTGTTGTGAATTGGGGTGTGGTTGAGATTGCGCTGTGGGTTGCGCTTGGCTTGTTAATGTGGGGGGTTCCGGTTTATTAAATTCTTCAAGTGCTTCACTTATCCGGATTTTCGTCAGCAATGCGTTGTTGAACGATGTCTCGTACTCCTCTGCGCACATAGTCCGAGTTTTTTCATCCACTGTATCGCTTAGCTGCATGATGTTGTGAGTTGTGTCCACCTTATCTGTTAGCTTATCCAGATGATCTTTGTAATGCCTGACTGCTACCGCCGTTTGAAGAGTACTGCAGTCGCTCCACCACTTCTCGCAGAAATTCTCCATTGTTGAGAGATCATGAATGAATCTCCTGTGTAATTGTGAGATTTCCTCCTCTGCTTGAGATTTGGACCGGGTGCGTGGTCTTGTTAGGGTTTATCTTCTTGCATCTTATTTTAAGTTGGAGTCGTGGAAACCGGAAATGTGTTAAAAACAAAAAAAACATTTTCTTATAATATTATTTTATATATACACTGGACCAGTTGTGGGCCTGTTGAAATGGGTTTCGGACCAGTTGGCATAGATGTACAATGAGATGTATATACGTGTGTTTATTAATAAAAAGAAACCCTTAATATGTATTATGTATTATGGGCGAGTGTGGATTTTGGCTTTTGCGGGTTTTTGGTGTTTATCGGCCTCCCTGTGCGGTTTCTTCGTTTTTGTTTTTGTTTTGGAGTTTTGGTGTTATTTGTGTCATGGCAATTAAATAATTAAAATTAATATAAAAACTTTTTTTTTCGGGAACCGGTAAGTGTGTACTTTTTTAATGTTATGTATACATTCCCTTTTTTCAGGAACCGGTTAGTATGTACTTTTTTAATGCTATGTATTTTTCACTTTTTTCAGGAACCGATAAGTATGTACTTTTTTTTAATGCTACGTTTATTTCACTTTTTAGCGAACGGTAAGTATTTGCTCACTTTTCCCACTTTTTTTCAGCGATTATTTATACATATATATTTTAAAATTTTGTACTTATGTATGTACGTATATATATATATATATATATATATATATATATATATATGTATTTTCACTTTTTTCACCGAACGCTATTTATATATATTTATATGTATGTGCTTTGCTATAACTTTTTTTGTTATTTATACATATATATTTTAAAAATTTTGTACTTATGTATGTACGTATATATATATATTTTTTCACTTTTTTCGCCGAACGCGAACGCTATTTATATATATTTATATGTATATGCTTTGTTATAACTTTTTTTATTTATTTATACATATATATTTTAAAAATTTTGTACTTATGTATGTACGTATATATATATTTTTTTTCACTTTTTTTCACCGAACTTTATTTATATATATTTATATGTATATGCTTTGTTATAACTTTTTTAGTTATTTATACATAAATATTTTAAAAATTTTGTACTTATGTATGTACGTATATATATATATATTTTTTCAACTTTTTCACCGAACGCTATTTATATATATTTATATGTAAATGCTTTGTTATAACTTTTTTTGTTTTAGTTATTTATTTATATACATATATTTTAATTTTTTTTTGTAGATCTATATATGTGCATATGTGCTATTTCCAGCGACCGCTATTTATATATATATATATTTCGTTTTAATTTATCTCTTCTTTTGTTATATATATATATTTTATTTTTTTGTATTTATGTATAAATGTATGTATTTTTTCACTTCAACCAAATAGTCCACTTTTTCCGGCGTTACTTATATATGTACTAGCTGACCCGGCAGACTCCGGACTTCCTCATCGATAAATAAAAGACCTAATCTTTTGTATAAAAAGATTTAAAAAAAACAAATCGAATCCGTATTTAATAAAAAAGCATTTATTGAATAAAGCATGAAGTTTTATTATTATTTTCGATACATCATGTTGCTTACTTACAAAACAGAGTTTTCCTGAAATACTGGCTATTTTTAAAGTTTAAATTTGATATTCACAGACACACACTGTTAAAATACAGTCTGTTAATTAATTTAAAGCTTTCTCATAAACTCTATTTTTTTTTTTTTTTGTGGTGCGTAAATAAACAATGAAGACGGTTTTCTGACGCGCGAACACGCGACGTATAATAGTCCATGCGCGAATCAGGGAATCTCCAAGTTGATTCCACAAACTTCTAACGACTTCTAACGATTTATTTATGGTCATCGCAAAGGCCAGACGTACTGGAAATTGTAAGCGTTTAAAATCGAATGGTAAGTCCGTTGGAATCATCGGTATCCGCGGGATCAAGACATCCTCTCCTTTGTATTTTCCTTTTATGATTGTCGCCTCAATGACGTTATTCATCAGTCTTTTCACAGCCAGTCTTGTTCCATTGCATAGTCGAGGTTGATTAATGTTACGCAGCATGATGACAACTGGTCCTACTTTTAACTGCAAATTGTGAGGTGGTAATCCAGGCAATTCCAGTGAATTTAAAAACTCAGTGGGATAGTTGACTACGTCATCCTGGTTCATTACGGTGTCGACTGATTTGAATGAAACCAACTGTCCTGGAAGAAAATTCTGAATGGTCGCATTAAGATCCTCGACATCTTTATTTTTCGCTGCTAATATTGCTCGTTCACCCAGCCAATTATGGTTATTGAACTTTTGCACTATATCTGGGAAAACTCGCTGAATAAGCTCCACTTTTGAGTCTGTGATGTGACAGAATCTGTAGGTAATGTGATGAATCCGGTCGAGGTGTCCACTGCAACTTTATTATTTCCAATGTCTAACAACTGCTTCGCAAACACATTTGCAGTTTCATCTTGTTGCAAAAATACTCGCATGTTAGTTGTTAAGGGGAGTGTCTTTACGTACTGCCACAAATTTGACGATTTTAGGCATGCATTTAGTTCATCAGCAAGAGTTGATCGGGAATAACTGGAAGAGTCTGGCGAAAATCACCTGATAACAGAATCATAGCCCCACCAAAAATATTTTGGTTGTCACGAAGATCTTTCAACGTTCTGTCCAGTGCCTCCAGTGACCTCTTATGGGCCATTGTGCATTCATCCCAAACAATCAATTTGCATACCTGTTGGATCTTGGCCATTGCGCTATTTTTGGCGATGTTGCAAATTGGTGTTTCGGTGATTTGCATGTTTAGTGGCAATTTCAAGGCAGAATGTGCAGTTCGCCCGCCTTCTAGCAGAGTCGCAGCTATTCTAGATGAAGTCAACGCTAGAGCAACATCATTTCGCGATCTGATCCTCACCAAAAGCAATGAAATTAAAAACGTTTTTCCGGTTCCTCCGGGAGCATCAAGGAAATAAATTCCACCAGATCCACTGTTCACAGCTTCTATCAAAGTGTCGTACGCAATTCTTTGTTGTTGATTTAATTGTGGAACATTTGTACGAACTGTTTCGGCCAATGCTTCAATGTCGTACTGATGTTCTCTTCGCAACTCGTGGTTTAATCCATCGTGCATATGACGATTGGGTGCTGTCATTCCCAAACACGACAATACTTTATTTGCCATCAATAAACACATATCTTCTATCATGATCAATGTGTTACTGTAAATTTCTTCAGTCATTTGTAGTGTAGGATTCAAAGTTTGACGGCGCACACGATGCAAAACATCCTCAGACATGTCATCTCTATACTTAACCCACAAATCTTTTGGATTCGAGGGGAAACATGTCGATATGATAATCGCAAACAATGTACGAATTTGATGCGGCGATGAAGATATTACGGAATCCTTGAGCGTATCATCCCAGTGCGAATCGTTCTCAAGTAAATGTAATAGTTGACATGCCTCACGGTAAGTCGCACACAGCTGTCCATTAACTGTTCTCAGTTGTTTAAACGATGTCGGACCACGAACATTCACCAACAACAACCGCAAATAATAACATTCATCGTTATTTGGATGTACTGTGTAGATGCGACCCCGAGCATCTGAAGCAAATACATTTGGATGGTGTTCCTTGTTTTCGACGTTGAAACGATTTCGATGATGCATTCCATGTGTAATAGCGTGGCATGTCAGCATACAGCAAAGTGCGAGCAAAATCATCAGTTTGACAGACTGTGAAGAAACTTGTTAATGTTGTCGACGGTGGATGAGCCGTCCTGTCTGCTGCGTTATTACCTTTATTAACATATTTACATATGTACTTTATCGACTTCACAGAATTACAATATTCCACATTGATGTGAGTCTCAAAAGCTTTGGACAATATTGGCGAGTATGGCACAATCCAACGATTGTCTACATCAACATTTTGTCCTCTTACCTTCACAACTACCGATCGCCCACTGTCCGCAACTGATCGCCGACGATACAATGGGTATCCATCATTTCCCGTTATGGTTTCAGCAAGCAGGTCTCTTGAGTATCGCTTGGAACACCTACCGTCGACCATACAGGGTGAATTGTAGTTGAAATGTCCGCAAGGTCCATGTATCATGTGTTTGGTAACTACTGCATGCAATTTTGGGTCAACTATTTCATCTGGAATTTCAGCTGAAATTATGGAATCAATCTCATCTGGCCTTATTTTGTCCACTAACCAGACTAAAATGTGCGCATGTGGCAATCCACGCTTTTGCCATTCTATAGAGTACATCCAACAACGGACTCGGCCATACACACAATGCTTTATTAAGAAATTCATGAGAGATTTTAATTTTTGTTTAAAAACTCTGGCAGTTATGTCATGTCTAGCAACTGGTGTTTGGCTATGTAGTAATTCCTTCTCGATTTCGGACCATGTTGGGTTACATGTGAATGTAACAAATAAGTCTGGGCGGCCATAATGCCTAACATATGACATAGCTACCTGAGCATATTCATGCATGTGGCGTGGGCTTCCTATATAAGTAGCTGGCAAAATTGTCATTCTTCCTACATTATTCACATTGCCATTAGCATTTATAGCATCTCGGAGATGAATGTATTCTTCTGACCGTAGCCGTCGTTGGTTCAAACGGATGTATGTCAATCGTTCAGTCTCAATTTTGACAAACATGTAAACTGCAAACTGATGAAAAAGTCGTTGACACATCAAAATATGATTTACTTCACCTTGACGGATCATGAGTCTGTATGAATAGAAATTCATAGCACTAACATTTTTGTTGGTTTCAGCACCTGCAATCAAAAATGATAAATGTTTAAATTGATACTTAGATGAATTGAATTTAAAAATATTATTTAATCTTGTTCATTTCATTTACCTGTTACTTGATTTACCATTTTGATATTAAAATGGTATCCATCTTCCCCCTGCCAGAAGATCAATGGATATTGTAGTGCATCATAACTCCTGTGTGTTTCAGATACACGTTTTAAATCACTATTCCGACGATGAAGCATAATATCTCTAGATTGTAAATTTTCTCCCACAATGACAACAGCCACTTCATCAATGGTAGGTGAATTGAACCTCCTTGTGTGTTCACCGGCAGGTGTTTCGTCAGCTCGAATAATAATATTATGGCTATCAGATGGTAAGATTTAAGATTTATAATTTAATTTGTGACAAAACTTAAGATTTATCTTTCGATTTCTATATAGTCTTATTAAAAAAATAATCGGACAGATTAACAACTGAAGTTAGCTAAAATTAAGTTTCTCGAAGGTGACCACTAGACCTCCACGAATAATTAAAGACCACGCTAAGATAAATCCGTTCAGCCGTTCTCGAGTTTTAGTTTTGTTTTAATTTATTTTTTGTTTATGTATGTTCGTATTTTTCACTTTTTGCGTTCTATATTGTAGATTATTTATTTTTTATGCATATATGTATGTTCACTTCTGCCACTTTTAACTTTTTATATTTATTATCGTGCGTTTAAATTCGCGACTATCGCTTGCTTTCACGCCGCTTTTCGCGGTTTTCTTGTTTTTTGTTTAAGGTTCACTCCGTTAAAGGTGTTTCGGCACCATATTCAACTATCGACGTTGAATAAAATATTAACTTTGTTTAAAAATATTGAAAATATTAATGTTGGTTTATTAGATTAAAAAACGCATTTTCTTTTCTAGATTTAGTATACTATTTTTATTTATTTCTTAATAATGCACATATATACAAACGTATGGTATTGAGGTAAGCAAGCGAATGATAATAAAAATACTGTAAGCTTATTTATAACATACTTAGCGTAGTTTTTACATTAACGGGGAAGGAGGGGAAATTTCGGTTTTCTGTTTTTTCCTTCAATCTACTTTGTTTTACAGAAATTGGAACTTAAGGTAGGTATTCCAGTGGATAAAGGGTGAGTATTTCAGAATAGGGTAAAAAATTCAAGGTGAGTATAAAATTTGTATTTAATTTCTATTCTTCTTTTAGAATTTTATGAGATTGACACTCATGTCTTTAACACTAAGCAAAAAGTACCTATGTACCAAATTGCAAGTAAATCGAGCCATATATAAGAATCTTTTCAGTAGCTCAGTCCCTGGTAAACTTTCTGGAAAGAAGATAAGTTTTCCTTTTAATCTATGAAAATGACACCTGAGTACCGAATTTTAATTAAATCGAATCACAATCTGGTAGAGAAGAAGAGTCTTCCTGATAAGTAAATAAACTTTTTTCGAATCAGTTAGCCACTGGTCCACTTCCAAGAGAAAAGAAAATTCTTCCTTTTAATCTAAGAAAAAAACCACCTATACACCGATTTTCAAGTAAATAGAAGCATAATTAAAAAAAAAACATAACCTGTTAGTCTACGCAAAATTCCTCTATGTACTGATTTTCAAGTAAATCGAACGTTTTCCCGGACAGCAGAAAAGTTCTTCTGATAATCTAAGCAAAAAGGTACGTATTCACCAAATTTCAAGAAAATCGAAGCATATACGTAGGCTATATATATCTGGCCTAATAATGCAAATACGAATATTTATCAACGAAAATGGTTTTTCTTGTTTTTTTTTTTTGGGTTTGGCCCGTCTTGGAAGACCCACACGGCCGATTGCTGTTTTGATAATCCAGACAAAAAGCCACCTATCTACCGAGTTTCAAGTAAATCGAACTATAAATGAGTTTTTTTGAATAGGTTGGTTCCTGGTCCACTTCCCGGGAAGAAGAGTAGACGTCCTGCTAATCTAAGCATAAAGCCCCCCATGTACGGTATTTCAAGTAAATCGAATCAGTCAGTCTCTAAGCCAAAATACATCTATTTACCGACTTTAAAGTAAGTCGAGCCCTAATTTATTTTTCGACACAGTCAGTCTCTGGCCTACTTCCCAGAGAAAAAAAGAGTCTTCCTGTTAATTTAAGCAAAGAGCCTCCTGGCCTACTTCCCAGAGAGAAAGAGTCTTCCTGTTAATTTAAGCAAAGAGCCTCCTGCCCTACTTCCCAGAGAAAAAGAGTCTTCCTGTTAATTTTCGCTGTATTTAAAGTAAATCGAGCCGTAAATAAACTTTTTTCGCTTCAGTCAGTCTCTGGTCACTTCCCAGAGAAAAGGAGATTATTTCTGTTAATTTAAGCAAAAAACCTCCTATGAACCGGTTTTCAATTAAATCGAATCACTTCCCGTAGAGAAGAAAAGTCTTCCTGATAGTCGAAGTGCAATCCACTTACACGTATGTACCGAAAATCAAGTAAATCGAACCGTAAATGAGATTATTTGAATAGGTCGGTTCCTTGTCCACTTCCCAGAGAGAAGAATAGACTTTCTGTTAATCTAAGCAAGAAGCCACCTTTACCGAATTTCAAACCGGAAATAAACTTTTTTCAAATCAGTCAGTCCGCGGTCCACTTTCCGGAGAGAGGAGTTGTCATCATGTAAATCTAAGCACAATGCCACTTATGTTCCGAATTTCAAGTAAAATGAACTATAACTAAGACTTATTTAATAGGTCAGTCCCTGGACCACTTTCCAGAGTTAAAAAGAGTCTTCCGGTTAATCTTAGCAAATTGCCACCTATGTACCGAATTTCAAGTGAATCCAGCAATAAATAATCTTTTTTCGGACAATAGCAATGACAATCTGAGGCTAGCTCTTAAATATACACGTCAATATCATAAAGGGTTCAATGTTTGCTACTTTAATGTTATGAGTTTAACCCGTGAAAAACTTGATTATATGATTTTGACGTTTCGTGACCGAAGCTGTAGCATAATTTGTGTGACTGAGACCTGGTTCAAACCTTTTGTTGCAGATTGTGCAAATTCTGTATGTGACTATTCGCTTGTACGAAATGATAGAACCACTCTAAGCTACAATTCCAGAAACAAATTCAATTTAGCTTTAAATAACGTAGCTAGGTTCATTTACTGCAAAAAAAAAGTTTGAGCACATCTCTTTGTACACCAAAAACATTCTCGGCTTCACCGTTGAGAATTATCTCAAAAACCGTCAACCAGGATATTTTTTCCGCAAAATAAAGTTTGTGCCATCTTCTCGTACTTACAATGTTGTTGTCCCCAAATACAAAACTTTGACGACCTCTAGATTGTTTTTTGTTGGTGCTGTCAGAATTTGGAACTCATTACCAATTTCAATAAAATGTAACAAAACGATTGGATGTTTCAAAACGGCACATACAAACCTATTTGCATAATACCCATCCCTATTCTCCTTACATATGTCAACATACTGTTGAAATCCCTCCCATTAGATATAATATTATTCTTAGCTATTCTTAAGGTTTAAACAATCAAATTGTAATTCATTATAATGTTAATATGTGTACAATGAAAAGACTCTGTGTCTCACTGTACAGATAAATAAATGAAATTGAAAATTGAAAGTAATAATAATAAAGATAAAAACCAGATGAATAAGAAAGCATCTAATGCTCACTTAGCCAAGCCTTATGAACATCCTCCCTCGTCCATATCGGCTTGCCCTAATGTAGTTAAACCAACTATAAATTCTTTCTGTGCCTCACCTTTCCACTTAATGTTATGTTTTTCGTGCGGGATGCCGGTGGACCACTACAATAAAAATCCAATAGAAGCGCGAAAAGAAACCAAGTGCAAATCTTCTTTTCACAACATGTTGTGCTATGCTTGTGGGAGTGATGTATCCTTTTGTGTGTTCAAAGATCAGATCAGGAAAGAATAATAGGAATTATAAGAAGGTTGCTAAAATGAGAAAGAAAAAAAATTTTTAAAAAGAATTTACAGAAAAATAATTTCAACGACAGTTACAGTCAACGGTGACAACAGATTCTTTGTGAAGTACTGGCACTACTCGATTCAGGAGCAGGAGCCAACTGCTTAGATAAAATCTGTAGGGATTTGTTAAAAGGCAAAGAAAACGTAATTTGCCAATCAAGGGGTAAGGAGCTATCAAGCTTCCTGTTGTATGGGATAACACAAATAGAGAACTGGAGTTTAATATAGCTACAGGGATCCAGAAAGAAGTACATATGTTTAGCGATCGATTTCTGGTTAATTTTTGGAATGAGTGTTGTAAGCAAAGGGGTGAAGGTGAACGTTAATGAGGCTAGGGTTTCAGAGCTGGCAACAACTGATGGCAATTTGAGATTTGACACAGTAAAACACGTACCTTCCACCGAACAGACAAACGCATTGGAATGGGTAAAATCACAATTTCCCTCATTTTCAACCTTGGGACTAGGCCGAACAAATATAGAGGAACACGTGATTGAAGTTATTGACGAGACTCAGCCGGTGAAACAGCGACACTACCCAATCTCACCAGCAATTCAAAAACTCGTGTTCGCCGATCTGGATAGGATGCTCAGTATGGGAGTTATTGAAGAGCAAACAGCAATTGGAGCTCACCTGTTTCCTTAGTGATTGAAGGTACCAAAAACCGTCTTTGTGTAGATGCTCAATGAATGACCGTTAAAGACGCTTACCCTCTGCCACATATAGATGGTATTCTTAGCAGACTTCAAATTCACGATATATATCAGCAATCGATCTTAAAGACGCGTTTTTGCAGATACCATTAGAGAGTTAATCCAGAGAAAATACTGCTTTTGCGGTTCCTGGTAGACCTTTGTTCAAGGTGATGCCTTTCGGACTCTGCAACGCAGCGCAGAGAATGTGTCGTTTAATTGACGAAGTAATACCTGCTCCCCTTCGTGATTGTGTATTTGTTTATCTTGACGATCTGTAAGTGTGTTCAGAAGATTTCTCATCTCAATGTGCCTGATACAAAAAGACGCGAGGTGTTTACGAGATGCTAAATTAACAACTAATGTAGAGAAGAGCAAATTTTGTTTCAAAGGAGTACGGTACCTCGGATATGTTGTCGGGGATGGATATATTGGAACGGATGCAAATAAGGCAGCTGCCGTGAGGGATTTCCACAGATCCGAAAAGCCCAAAACAAGTTCATTGGTTCCTGGATATGTTTTATTCAAGATTATGCGACGATTGCAGCTCCTTTACACGACTGCCTTTCAAAGGACAAGATAAATAAATTCACGATGACCGACGACGCTAAGGCATCATTTGAGAAGCTTAAATTAAGATTGATAACAGCGCCGGTATTAACACATCCCGGCTTTGATAAATATTTTTATATACAGTGTGACGCTTCGACAGACATGGTGGGAGGAGTGCTATCCCAGCTAGACGACGACCAGAATGAGTGACCAATTGCTTATGTGGCGTGGAGTGTGCTTAAAGTGGCTTATGCAACAAAAATACATATCTGGAAGGTTAGCAAGGTGGAGTTTGAAACTTCAAAGCTTCAACTTCAACATCGAACACAGGAAAAGAGCACAAAACGTAGTGCCCGTCACTTTGTGCAGGATGAATATGGAAGAGTTTAAAGTGATTGACAGGATACTTACTAGACGTATGCTTAGAATCCCCACATTTTTCATCTGAAGAATACGACGAACTTAAAAGGACGGCGACCGAGAATAAGGACAGGCTTCCAGACTTTTGTGTATCAGACGGTTACGTGTATAGAAAGACTCAATTTGACACAGGGGAAGAAGTTCAAGTACCAGTCATGGAAACTTTGGGTTCCCACGCAGTTGAGACCGGGCTTTGGTAGAATCTTCTCAAAGTTCTCCATCAGCTGACCACGTCACGGTAGCGGAAGTATGCGCGCAAATAAAAGAGTGTAAAGTTTGTAAGTGCAACAAAACGCAAAATCTTTTCAAGAAACCACCTATTAAGAAACACCATATTACGGAACGACCGTTTCAGAGGCTGTTTATAGATTTCAAGTTTCCACGTAGTTGTGATGGTAATGTGTATGTATTTGTGTGCCTTGACCATGCATCTAAATTCATGTTTTTGCGACCGGTTCGTAAAGCCACTTCAGCAGAAGTTATAAAATATCTCGAAAAAGACGTTTTCCACGCAATCGGTGTGCCCGAATATGTACCTTCGGATAATGGCAAACAATTTGTCTCGAACATTGTCACCTCCACTTTTAATTATTAGCAATATGTATGCGCGTATGTACATACGTACATACATATGTATACCTACAGTGGCTGTTGGTCAAACGCCTACCAACAACCACACACGCTAACAAAACAAACTACCGCATAAAAAGGAGATGACAAAACTAACAAAGTGACCGGCCAGCTTAGTGAAGGCGGCGTGGGTCGCTAGCTACGTACAATAACAAATCAAGTGAAAAGATCGACGCTGGTATAAACAAATGTACGACAACAATTAAGCAACGATATAAAACAAAATAAAAAAAATATATTTTTGGGGTGCACGCGAGGTGTGGTCCAAACAAACTGGTTACGAACTCGCACTCGCACTACTCCCGTGCTGACGGGGGTAACTTTAACCTGCCTGTATGACTGGGCTCTGGGTGTGGGATGCTAAAAGGATGGGTATGGGGAAAACGAAAGGAACGACACTGTCGGCACGACAAAAAAAAAAACGTAACAACAAATAGGCAAAATGATACTTAAGTTTCTCAGTCGGGTGTGAGTACCCAACTTCGGTGCTCCTCCGGTGGTGCGGCCAAACTCCAGCTCCGCCACTATCCAATGCACTGGTATGAGTTTTTGGGCTTCAACTGCCCTCTCTGCCTCTCCTAGCTAAACACAAAAATCACGTCTGTTGCCTCTAATGGCAACACTCTACTATTTATGTTTTTTTTCACTACTAAATCGCACGTCTGCGCAAAAAGATGTGCTCACACTTTCGAAGACTACAAGAATCTGATCCGGCACGCACTTACGAGCCAGGCCGCAAGCTACGCGTCGGCCTTCAGAATTCTCAGGCGAGTGTGTATTGGTGCCCAATCATTTGGCGCCGCCCCCATTACCCAAAGGGACAGAGTTGTATAGCGCACGCCACCATGGCACACCAAGTACACTGGGATAATTTTCTCCTCGCCGTATAAAAGAAAGGCAACACCCCTTTTTGCGGAATACCCGCGCAAAGCATTCCGTTTCCCTAATATTTGTTAGTGGAGGAACCGTTTTGTCGAACACCTCCTTTTGGAGACTTATACCACTGGGTAGGCACACACCGAGTACAACCGTGCCAACAATTCATGGCTTTGAATGATACAATTAATTGCCGACAGATGCCACTGCCAACGCTTGGAGTGAAAGGAATATTAGGAAAAACAAAGGAAATGAACAAACAATCACAAAAGAAGTTTTTGTTGCGGCCAGTACGCGACAACTCCACCCCTTCCTCAACGAAAAGGAAGGAATCTTCCTTTTGATCAGGGAACTTAAATCTCCTACCGTATCCTATAAATCCCTATATGGCTTCAACTCTTTAACGTTCCAAGTCCCTTTGTCTTTGCCTAAGTCATCTGTCAGTGTGTATGTCCACGGTGACACTCTCTTCCTAACAATAAACGGCCCTACATACTTTGGCGCTAACTTCGCTGCATAAAAATTCGCTGCATGTGACAGCATAAAATTCTTCCTCCACACTAACTCTCCAGGCATGTACTGTACATCTCGACGTCTGAGATTGTACTGCCACGCAAGTTTCCCACTCGCCTGCTTTAACCTAGTTCTAATGTTGGCCCCAATCTCTTCGAGCCTCTTTGCTCGCTCCTGACAATTTAATTTCTCCTGATCTCCTAAACTGTCTATGAAGTCCCTACTGCCTTCTACCGCCATTTCCCTATCGAAATTCACAAAATATGGCGTAGCTCCTAACACTTCGTGTTGCGCTGTCCTAATACAGCATGCTACCTTCGCTAACTGTTGGTCCCATGTCCTCTGGTTCTCTGATATATAAGCCCTAATTGTCGTTTTAATGATCTGATTAATCCTCTCGGCCGGGTTAGCCTGTGGGTGATAGTGTGCGGTGTACCGGAGTTGGACGCCATAGTCACCGCAGAGGCCCCGAAGCTCTCGACTCCTCAAATGGGGTCCATTGTCACACACAACCGACCGAGGAACTCCAAACAAAAGAAATACATTGTCCTCCAATTGTTTGCATACGCTTTTTGCCGTGGCAGTACGCAAAGGGATTAGGAGGGGAAATTTGGAAAAGTAGTCCACTACTGTCAAAATATACTGGTAGCCTTGTGACGACTTCACTAAAGGCCCTACCAGATCTACACAAATCATTTCCCAAGGCTCGACTGCCTTGGTCCTCTCTATCATACCCCCAGCTGGCTGTGAATTCTCAGGTTTCACCTGCTGACAAGTTTTACATGCCCTAACATATTTTGCAATGTCCGACTTCATTCTTGGCCAGTAGAATTTTTGTGAAATACGCGCAAAAGTCTTTTTCACACCCATATGACCTGCTAACGGATTGTCGTGACATTGTTTTAAAATCTCACCTCTACCATCACGCCCTATTACTTTTTTCCACCCTGGTGAATCGCCGTACACAGAAGGAAATCTCGACCTAATAAACTTGTAGAGGTTGCCACCTTCAACTCTCCACGCTGGATACGACAAAGGCTTTTTCTCTACTAACTGAATCATCCTTACCAACCAATGATCGGCAGTAGTCACCTCAGCAATAACTGGCACACTTCGGTATAGCATATCTGGAACCTCATGTTCCTTGCCTTCCCGATGCACTATATCAAACCTAACACACGGATCCTTCAACTTATTCAACCAAATAAGTGAATAATGATCTGTGACGACCGTAAACTTAGCGCCCTCAACATATGGTCGCAGTTTCTCAACCGCCCACAGAACCGCTAGACACTCCTTTTCGATCGTCGAGTAATTTCGCTCTCCTTTGTTCAAGGACCTACTCAAATTAGCTATCACCCTCTCACCGTCATCAAATATCAGCGTTAACACCGCACCTATACCGAAACCAGACGCGTCTGTCTGGATTGTGAAAGGTCTATCAAAATCCGGGCAACTCAAAACCGGAGCTGTCACCAAGCGATCCTTCGCTTCCTTAAAACTCCTTTCACAATCTTCAGTCCAATTGAACTTTCGATTCTTCTTTGTTAAATCGGTGAGAGGCCTGACTAACTCTGCAAAATCTTTAACAAATCTGCGGTACCAGGACACTGTTCCTATAAATGACCTCACTTGCTTTACGTTCCTCGGTACCTCAATCCGAAGCATCGCCTCTACCTTCTCGAGGTCTACGTGTAGACCGTTCTTGTCCACCATGTAGCCCAAATATTTTAATTCAGGCCGACAAAAATTACATTTATCCCTATTTAATCGGAGCCCTGCACTAGCTAATCTATCTAAGACAATCTTCAAAACCTCTAAATGCTTCTCAAAATTATTTGTTACGATAATAATATCGTCCAAATACACAAAAACATGAGGTTCTAACTCTGGTCTTATGACCGAATCTATAAATCTCTGCCAAGTTGCCGGTGCATTATGCAAACCGTATGGCATCCTCTTAAACTGAAATAGTGAAGGGCCTCGACTGCTCTTCCACCGGAATTTGCCAATACGCGGACTTAATGTCCAGACTGGACAGAAACTTGGCATCTCTTAGCTTATCTAAGGTCGCCGACACGTGTGGAAGGGGGTAACTATCCTTTTCGGTACACTTATTCAAAACCCTATAATCTACGCAAAACCTATATGCACCGTCTTTCTTCCTGATCATAGCGACTGTGTGACAGGAGACACAGGGGATATGCCGCTGTTTCACAGTTTCAACCCCTGCCTTTACCCTGATCTTATGTAGGACCAAATGGGTCCTGCCTATTCCTTACAACATAGCCTGGAACGTCCCAGCTATTAAATTACCTAATGCCCTAGATTCCCTATCACCTAACTCGGAGTGGTCCACTATTGCCACCAACGGTTCTGGTTCCGGCCGAGAAAACGACCACCTCATTCTCGATACATCCGGAATAATACCCGCCTTGGCCAAAAAATCGATGCCAAGGATTACGCCCTGAGGTAACCCTGGAACCACGAGGCATTCCAGGAGAACTCACTTGCCCTCCACCTCGATTGGCAACAAAACCGAACCTAACACCGAGATATGACCTCCATCCGCGAGAGTCACTCTCAAAAAATTCGAAACTGAACTCATCCTAATACTAAACGAACTCAATTTCTGCCAACCTAGCCGACCTATTACTGTTCTGGTCGCACCAAAATCCAACAAAGCCCTAAAAGTAAAACCATGGATCCTAATATCCAAATACGGGCATTCGTCGTGACCGTCCGTCACCAACGAAAACGCCAACCTAACCTCTTCAAAATCGACTCCTACATTTGCCAGCTGGGAGCTAGCAGGTTCACTAACTCGCCCTATTCGACTGCCTGTCCTGCTGTCCCAGGGGTCTATCTCCCGTTTCCCGATCTGTTGTCCGACCTGACAACCCTATCGCTTGACCGTGAATTCTCTATTCTTTCGTCCGACCTACTCTCTCTCACAGGCCCTGACCTGAAGGGGTTGTGGTTTCGCCCACCACCGGAAGTTGAACTTCGATGGGTACGCGGGAAGCCACTCGGCTTCGCTGCACACGCCGGGCAGTCACGCTTCATGACTCCAAGTCTACCGCACCCGAAGCACTTTATCCCCTTCCTACTATCTGCTGAAATGTGGCCAAACCGCCTACAATTAAAACATCTGGTATTTGACCCCGGCCTAAAGCTATCAACTAGGTCTGGCTCCGCTACAGCCGCGACCTCTACACCAGCCGAGACATAAGCCAAGTCAGGTTCCAACAAATCTTTGGCCTTATGACTCGGAGGAGGGATAAACGCATCCACCGATGACCTAACCGCTTCTAGTTGCCTGCCTAAAGCAACTAGTTCAGTAACCGACCCTATTGTCACCAGTCCCAACTGGGTCTGGTAGAATGGTAGGAGATTCGCCCTAATCAATCCTAACATCCTTTTCTCAGATAAAGGCTCCTGATGTCTACCAAACATTATCTTCATACCCGCTACATAAACACCGATGGACTCATTCGCGCCCTGAGTCCTTCTCCTAATCTCATCTAGTAAGAGATCGTCGTAGTTGGGGTGCAAAAACTCCAACTTCAACTCTCTTACTAGCTCCTCCCAACTACATAAAGACTTCCTAACTGACCTAAACCACAAAAGAGCTTTTCCCGCAAAGAGATCTACCGCGCCTTTGAAAAGTTGAGCTTGGGTCACACCACGTGCCTCGCTCAACTCCTCAACCCGTTCCAAGAATGCGAAAAGCGACATAACCGCTTTTTCGCCGTCGAAGTGCACGTCCCACTTCGACAAGTTTACCGGCTTCTGAGACTCGGCTGTCTCCTCAACAACGCGTCGTACCTCCACGGGCGGGGGTGCTTTCGGGTCCGCACGAGTGGCACCCGAGCGCTCTACCGAAACGATTTCCTTCTCATCGGCTTCTTCGCTGCCGACTACCTCCTGTAGTTCGGCGAGATGGAGCAACAACTTGCTCTTCAGCTCCATCTGCTGAGTCATCTCGCCGTCGCTTCCCGGTCGCGCCCATCCGATTCGCGAAAGGCACCATTCGATCTTTGCCATCGCTTTCGCTCCATGCGACGGCTTGCCTCCACCCGAAACCGACGCAAATAAATTTTCTACCTCCTCCAGTTTCGACTCGACCGCCGTCTTATCCTCGTCGAAACTGAAGGGGTAGTCCTGAAAGAGGTTTACCGACCCTCTTTTCTCTATTAATCGTGACGCCCTAAGCGAGGCCACGTGCCTCCATCTCGTACGCGAGCTCATCCTGCGCTAAACGCTTAATCTCCATTTTTAAAAAACGTTAACTCAAAAAAAATACAAGAAAAAACCCAAAAAAAGAAAAATATTTATTTGAAAAAAAAGATAATAATAATTTTAATAAAAATCAAAATTTAAAAAAAGCTATTATCCTAATATATTTCGGGTTGCCCTATACTGGCTCAACAAAAGACCCTATCACGTAAACAATAAAAGAGCCTAACCACAAAAAACAAAAAAATTAATAAAATAAGAAACAAATACTGTCTACTCTGACAACACAACAATTATCAAAACAATTTTTTTTTATTAAAAAAAATTTTTAATTAAAAACAATAAAAAAAAATCCTTAATTAACACAAAAAAACAAAAAAACACAACCTAATTTTGGGCAGGCCTACTACTGGTTACTTCTGGACCAGTCTCTACCCACTCGACATACAATTTTTACTACTGGTATAAAACACGCCAATACAATGTACCGCAACGGACAAACAAAAATTGCAAATTTACAAAACGGAACGGACTCACCAAATTCCTTTGTACTAAGTTAAACACTAATGTTCCTTGTATCGGCCTGGGTTCAACTCCCAATCTTGTAATTTTTCCTACTAAATTAAAAAGGAAAAATATTAAAAATTCTGACAACAAAAACCAAGTATACGAAAGACAGAAAATTTTCGTAAACACAACCTCTTTTCCCTCTTGTAACGAAAAAACAATATTTTACAAAAATAAATATCTATATATATCGGGCCCCACTTTGGGCGCCAATTTGACACCTCCACTTTTTTTTTCAAAAGACAATATGTATACGCGTATGTACATACATACATACATATGTATACCTACAGTGGCTGTTGGTCAAGCGCCTACCAACAACCACTCACGCTTTGAGGATAAATTCCGGTAGTTAAAATATTATTGTACACATGGATTAATCTTGATTTAAGCTCACAAGGCAAGTTTTTTAGCATAGAACATCAGTTCTCAGTTTTGATTTTGAGAATTTGTTTAGTTTGAATGTACCTTGTACATGTGTTCGAAAATGATGGGTGCTCACCGGCGCAATTTGCGCATAAAGTGCGTAAACATTGTTCTGAGCCGTGGGGAGGGAAGTTACAATTGGAAGCAGCTTTGTTATTGCACCTCTTCATGGTGTGCCCTAAAACTTGACATGATTTACATCTCATAGGATTTGGGAAATATGGTTTTACACAGGCTGAGCGCCGTGAAACCTCTAGTTTTTTGGGTAATTTATACATGTCAAATGTGAGAAGTTTTACTCCGGAATGTTGTAGGATATAATCCACGTTTCTTTTTAAACTTGTGCACTCCTACTACTCCTTGATTTTTCAACTTTTCTTTTTCAGGGACATCGTTGAGGCATGGTGCATATATTGTACCTTTTGAAAAGTTCAGATTATCATGAAACTTTAATTCTACTTCGCATATTCCATCCAATCGCTTCGTAGCTAAGAATTTTTGTGCAATAGTTGGGGTTTTCACTATTACAGCCACAGCAAATCACCATCACGTAGCTCGGAAATGGAAACTATTTATTTGCTTACCGCTTCCATAGCTTTATGAACTGCAAAACATGAGTATTTTGACAATGGTTTAGTTGAATCAATTGTTGATATGGTAATGTATTTTGGATTTTCCTGTTTAGTTTTTGGTAATTCAGAAAATATTAGAGGCTTATATATTGCCTTTTTGCGTTTGGTTTGGAGACTATCTACAAGCAATCACAAAGACAATACACGTGTATCGTTTGAAGTTCAAAGTCTCGACAACAATATTAGTGTTAAGTAAGAAGGAGAGATCTGATCAAGCACAGAAAAAACACAGTCTGAAAATACGTCCACTCGCGGTGAGTATCAGTCGGAGACTGTAGTATTAATTTGAAAAAAGGTTAATTAGAAGAATCCAATGATCTTAATATAGTTCTAATTCTTAAATGGTAAATCGATTATATGAATCTGTTGTTTCGTTGAGGGATTTAATATATTGGATGAGTGCATAGGTTCGTGCCCGATTTCAAGTGCAAACTAAAATTGAAATTTTTTGAAGAAAGCGCTTTTATTAATCAATTATGTATTCGCCATCATGTTCGGCAATCCACTCCCAACGTTCAACCAATTTACGCATGCTTGATTCATAGAAATCGCGCGGTTTCTCGTTGAAAAAGGTGTCAAGGTGGTTTTTGACGTCTTCCACATTTTTAAATTTTTTTCCATTCAAATTGTTCTGCAGCGATCGAAACAAATGATAATCAGAAGGTGCAATGTCGGGTGAATATAGGGGATGCGGCATGATTTCCCAATTCATCTCCTTCAGTTTGGCCAGGGTCGGTTTTGCAACATGTGGCCCGGCGTTGTCATGATGGAAAAGAACTCCTTTGCGATTGGCCAAAATCGGACGTTTTTCATCAATTGCTTTCTTCAATTCGACCAATTGTTGACAATACTTGTTGGCAGTGATCGTTTCTCCAGCTGGCAAGAGCTCAAATAGATCACGCCTCGGATATCCCACCAAATGCACAGCAGTACCTTCATCGGATGCAATCCACCTTTCGACATCGGTTCCGCCCCTTCGTGTGCCTGTTTCCATGTTCTTTTGCGTTGAACATTGTTGTACAGGACCCATTTTTCATCACCAGTCACGAGCCGATCCAAAAAAGGTTCGTTTTTGATCCGTCGAAGCAAAGAAATTGCTGTGGACATACGGTCCACTTTGTTCTTTTCACTCAACTGATGTGGCACGCATGTATCGAGCTTCAAAGTGTACCCAACCTTTTTTAAACGACGAAACGCAGTTGATTTGTTGACGTTCAATTCACTGGCAACCTCTTCCGTCGAAATACGTGAGTTATTCGCAACTAAAGTCCTTAGAACATCGTCATCAAGCTCAGAAGGCCGTCCACTGCGAGGTTGATCTTCGAGGTTAAAATCTCCAGAACGAAATTTCGCGAACCATTTCTTTACTGTGCGGAGTGCTGGAGCACGGTCCAAATAAACTTCGCGAATATCTTTAGTTGCAGCGCCCACTGTTTTTCCTTTGCGGAATTCGTATAACATAATATGACGCATATTATCTTTTTCGTTGTTCATCTTCCATGCGTCTTTTCACTAAGCACCTCAAATCAAAATGAAGTTATGTTATGCTTGATTTACAGTTCGGACTGTCACCTTTCCAACGATATATAATATGTATATATTTCTTTCACGAGCGCCACACTCAAACGATTCGTACGGCATCCAGCGGAATCGGGCACGAACTTATGCACTCATCCAATAGTATTAATTTAAATAAAGGTTAATTAGAAGAATCCAATAATTCTAATATGGTTCCAATTCTTAAATGGTAAATCAATTATAGGTATCTGTTGTTTCGTTAAGGGGCTTAATATATTATTAATTTGAAAAAATTTAAATTAGAAGAATCTAATGATTTTAATATAGTATTTATTCCTAATGGGTAAATAAATTATTGGTATCTATTGTTTCGTTAAGGGATTGAATATAGTATTAACTCTAAAGAAGGTTAATTAGAGGAATCCAATGATTTTAATAAATAAATAATTCTTAAATGGTAAATTAATTAGACATAGTGGAGGATTTTTAAGTGAAGCATGAGGAAAAGAAAAGTGTTGAATAAATAAAATTAATTGTTTTTAATGTTTGAAATTTGAAAGTCATAAGAAATTAAGGTAGTTATAAATTTTTGTTCAATGAAGGAAATGTTGTTTAAAGAATTTATAGATTTAAAGAAAAAAGAAGGAGTCATGTGTTATAAAATATGGTATTAGTTTTAAATAATATATTAAAGTTTAGTTTTGGTGATTAGTCCCTATTTTAAATTTAGTTTTGAAATATTTTACTGTAGTAGGGAAGTTTTTCTGTTACCTCACCTCTTTGATTAGTCCCTATTTTAAATATTGTTAATCAGGGAGTCAATTAGTTAGGTGGAAAGATATTGAGGATGTCAAAAGTTAAGAATTGAATTTAAGGATGGGTTAGTAAGTAGAGTGGTTGAATCAATTAATTGGTTGAATAATTATGAAGGTATTGGATGTAAAATGGCAGAAGAAATGTTATTGAATTGGGTTTATTCAGATAATAAAATTAATGAGTTATTTAGGTGTTATCAACGAAATTGAATTATTGAAGGGAAATTACAGGAATGAAATTGATAATATTATGAAATAGGTAGTATAAGCATGATAATAGAATCGTTTAGGGAGTAGTTTAGAATGAGGTTGTTAGGTAATTAGTTTATTTTAAGTCGAGTATGGGTTGTTTGTGTTAATTAGTTGTTAGGCTGGGTAGTTATATTATATATGATTATAAATATTTGCAAATTATTTTAACACCAAACAACATCCAAAAGTTATGGAAAATTAATTTAAATAAAAGATTAAGTTAAATTTTCTAATTGCGGTCGCCTCTTGGTAGGGAATGTCCACCCCTCCGAGAATATTTCGGACATGGAATAAAGGCTCCTCGGCTTAGTATAAACTGTAGGTCCCTCCATTTGTTGAAAAACATCATAACGCAAAACCACAAATTGGAGGAGGAGCTCTGCCGAAAATCGCTTCAGCGGTTACAAAGCGCCAATTATATATATATATATATACGACAAATGCTGACAAAATAATAAAAACGGATTGTCATATGGTATCATTTGCGTTTGCTGCCATATTTGTCAACGCATGGTTATACAAAATTTCAGCCAGATGAAAACAAGCGAATTTCAATTTCCGCATTGATGTGGCAGCGTTTGACACACAAATTACATTTGCCAACATGTTGGCAAATTGTTTTCCTTTGCGGCATGAACAGCTGATAAAAGTGAATACATATGTACATACATTGAAAGACATGGTACTATGAATAGTTTTAAAGGTAACGTTTTTATATTTGAATATTTTATAATATACAATTAATTATTTAAATCTAATATGTTTTTCATTTGAAAATATGGAGGAAAACACCAACGGCACAAAGAAAGGTGAACGAGAAATGCAGGAGATGTGATCTGCAGAGGAATCCGGGAGGCTGATGAAGGAAGTAGAATTGAGGGAAGGTAATCTTCTGCCCCCAGAATCCCAGAGTCGGTACATTCGGGAAGTCCAGTGGTAGATATTTTGAAGATGTCGCGGATCAGAAATGCCTGCCAGACGGAACAGCCTTCGCTGCTCTTTCCGCGTAGGTTAGGCTAGGTTGCAGTTGCTATCGATCTATCAAGTCGGATTCACCTAGGCCAGACTAGGACCCATTGTGATACCAACAACCTTGCAACTTCTGCAGCATCTTCTATAAGGAGCCCCTAGTCTTTCTGTGAGGCGTTGTATCAGACAGTGGCTTGTCAGAACTCCTATAACTTTGGGCATGTCACCTCTTCTCGGCCATCTGTGCCTGGTTTTGCGGCAGGTTGTAATGGCATTCCACCTTGTTCATACATAAATTCCTTGAGAAGCAGTTTGAATGTAGCGAAAGGCATACCAATGCGTTCTTTATCGGGAAGAATCTGCTTGGTCGTACCTCGCCTAGCAAGTTCATCCACCTTACAGTTTCCCTCGATGTCCCTGTGACCAGGGATCCATGTGAGAGGCAGTCTGCTCTGTTTGGCCATCTCCAGTAGAAATCGGCGACAGTTCAGCACTAATTTAGAGTTCAGCGTATGCGAGCCCAATGCTTTTATTGCTGCCTGACTATAGCTGAAAAGGAAGATATCCTTATCTTTAAAGCTGGCTCTAATTTGCTGTGCAGCCTCCATGATAGCAGATATCTCCTCCTGAAAAACACTGCAACGGTCAGATAGCCTGAACGAGAGTTTTTTCTGAGAAGACACCTCCGCCAACTTTCCCCTCAAGCTTTGACCCGACCGTGTATTCTTAGCCTATACCTTGCAGTATTGTAATTATCTATCCATTCTTCTCTGCTGGGAGTTCGTATTCTAAAATGGTTATCAGTTAAGACTATTGGACCACATCGATCTGTATAACTTGGTATGAAGTCGTATTTACTCAATATTATCGAGTGTCCCCATACCTGGTTAGTCCATTGAATTGACATTCTTTGACGAAGTACAGTCATTTCTGCCGACTGATGTACTACCAAATTCGGTGGCAAAATATTGAGTATCACATTAAGAGCCTCACTTGGCGTGCTTCTAAGTGCACCACTGATACACATTAAGGCACTTCCTTGAACCATATGTAAGAATTTAGCATTTGAAGCTTTATTTATAGCTGATCACCACACGATCGCTCCATAAAGGAGCGTTGGTCTTATTACTGAGAAGTAGATCCATCGGAAAACCCTGGGAATTAGACACCATTTCTTTCTTATATATATAGAGGGCCGTGGCAGCCCTTTCGTATCTTTGAATAATATTATCCTTCCAGTTAAGCTTCTTGCCTAAGATAACTCGTAGAATTTTAGCTTTTGATCCCAGGCTAAGTTGAACGCCATACAGTACTGGTGGGTTGATAGCGGTGATCTTGTACAATATCTCCTTATGAATAGTTCGAGTTCTACTTTGTTTGAGTTGACATAGAGGCCACATTGGGTAGTCCAGTTCGATACTTTTTTCAGTGTTCCTTACATTAAGTCACAGAGGGTTTGTGAAAACTTCCCTCTGTATGCAATGGCGATGTCATCGCGTTGACGATGGCTTTGCCTCCGCCCCATTCCGTTTTCGTCAATAGAGAGTTTACTGTGGGATTCCAGAGCAATAAGGATACTTGATATCCTTGCAGAATCGCGTTTATAGCAGTTGATTGATGAAATCCACTAATAGAGTGTCGACATCTAACCCCAACAATGTAGCTGCAACTGTGCTTGGTAAGATGTTATTGAAAGCCTCCTCTATATCCAAGAAGGCAACAAGACAAAAGTCCTTGTTGTAGATTGATAGCTCTTGACAAATGAGCTGAGCTAATAGGAGTATGCGAGTTGCCAGGAAAGTGAGTATCTAGAAGTAGCGCTATTATTTCCTTTCCGGAGGTATTTCAGGTGTTGTCCTTTTTCAGAAGAAAACTTACCGAATTTGGGGATTTAGGCATAATCGCCCTTAGTCTTGTGGTTTCCGTTATTCCCTCAATATCACTGCAAAAATTCCTACAGAAAAACATTTTTGCCGTCCATATAGCCTTTCTATAGACCTTGAGTTCCTCTTTATATGCTTTCCAGTGACAGTCTTCAGATAGCCTTGTTGAAGACCTTCCTACATGACTTTCGTGAAGAAGTCTACTAGATTATCCAGTTCTTCTGTAGACGAAGGAGATTCTTGTCTTCGACTGCCTAATATGTTGGTGATGGTAGTCTGACATGACTCCCAGTTAGTGTTCCTGCGATTCCTTCTAGGAGATGTTTTGACAATGGCAAGATCCATGACTGTTTCATTGTATCGATGGTCAGAAAAGGATTGCTCATTGAGAACTTTCCAGCTTGTAATATAGTCGTGAAGTTTTTCACTGCATAGTGTTAGATCTATGACTTCTTCACGGTTTTTATTAATAAACGTTGGAGCCGTCCCTTTATTACATATTACTAGGTAAATTTGTAGACAAGAGATAGTTGAAAAGTGACTCACCTCTGTTATGTAGCTGCATGTTTGTGGCCAGGTCGAGTGTAGCTTCGCATGTTTGCGGTCCCTGGACGATCTCATCGGTTGGGGTGGGCTGTTTGCCACTCGCTTTGCCTACGTTCAGTCCCGTCAGTTCGTCGTTGTCTGTCAGTCAGGTGGAGTCTACCCGCCCTCTTCGACAAGTGGATGTGAAGCCATGGCCGTTGTCTTGACTCCTCTCATCTTGCAATGACCACTTTTCCTGAAAAAACCCGTCTGTCAACTGTCTAGTCCGTCGGTCTTAATCTGTCCCTGAGTTAGTCATCACTCCCATGTCCCCTCACAGGCACAAACGCAACACCTACACCATATATTAATTCAGTGCTTCATTTATTCACATACTTGATAATTCATTTTTTTTTTTTTGTTACATTACAAACTAAATTAATTACATCTTTAAATTAAATACAATCTTTTGTTACTTAAAATTCCTACCCTGTCTTTAATGTCTTATTCTCAGATATAAGAAAGTATAATAAAAACTTTATCAAATTCCAACAAAAAAACAAATTATAACTAGCAAAAAAAGGAAATATGGTAATGCAAAATAAAAAGAAAATAAAAAAGTAGGTGTCCCTATATATATGAATATGCGTGTATTTTTGTATACATAAGAGTATAGAAGTCACTCACCTGGTCTGCTCCGCGATGATATGTGATATAAAAAAAATTAAGTTGGAACGCAAAAGTGATGTTAGAGTAGAGAGAATAAGGTAATAATCAGATAATATAGGAAGTACTAAAACGGTGGCAAAAAAAAACAAATTGTTTGATTAAAAAATTAAAGAAAACAAAGAGGAAAATCAGAATATAAAACATCGAAAGGAAATAATTTTTGTTTCTTTTTAAAAGGTAAAAATTATAATAAAAAAAATTCGTTCTTCCGTGTTAATAAAACTTGTTTTTAAAATATTTCATGAACTTATTGGGAATAATATTCTCTATCCTCCTACATGTACACAAAATATTTGAAGGAAGCTCATCAGAAACTGGTAAGTGTGTAAAAAAAAAAGAAATATAAAATAATATAAAAAATACGATCATTTTTTTCGAATTTTGGCTGTTGTTGTGATTGCAGTGACTGATGCATAAAAAACCCTGGATGTCCTTTTTTTATTTTACTGTTGACCTGCTAATGGAAGATTCTTGTTAACTAAGTTATTTCATTTTCCTTTTTCTTCAAATTTAAACCTATGTGTGTACAATCATTCACATGTAAATTAAAATAAAAAAATTCAACATATCCAGTCAGAGACAAAAGTTTAAATACACCTATGAAATTTAAATTTTTTATTAATATTAAGCATTTTAGAGTAAATGTAAGAATGCATTTTATTTAAAGAAGATAATAAATCAACAATGCACTCCACAAAAATATTCAAAGTCGCGTAGACAACGGTAAATTCATAAAAAACATAAAATTATGCGGGACAAAAGTTTAAATACAACCAAAGAAAAATATCCATCGCATGTGTTTTGCAAGTTTTTTAGAAATAAACTACTATTATATTCAATGATTTGGCAACTTATACACATTTACCCGGTATTAGACGCGACTTCTTCTCCAACAGTGAATGCAAAGTAAAAATAATGGTTAAAGAAAAACAGATAGAGAGTGGTGTTAAAAATTGAATGATTAAACGTTTTCAAGAAGGAAAATCTTACCGAGATATAGAAAAAATTCTTGATAATCCTTATACGAGGGTGCAAAATATTGTTCGAAAGTAAAAACCCACAAATCTGTTGGAAATAGGCCAAGATCTAGGCGTCCAAGGAAGCTATCCTGGTGAGATGTTAGTTTTATCAGCAAGAAAGTGACAAAAAATCCTAAAATAAGTGCTTCAAAGATAGCCGACAACATCGCTAAAATATTAGGCAAAAATGTACACCCAAAAACTATAGCAATAACTTTACGGGAAGATAGCTATCGAAGCAGAGTTCCACGTAAAAAGCCTCTAATATCTGAGAAAAATAAGCAACTTCGTCTTGAATTTGCAAATAAATACACAGATATGGATGAATTCTTTAGGAGAAGACGCCTGTTTACGAGCGAATCGAAATGGAACGTGTTCGGAAGCGTTGGCCGCGTAAAAATTTGGCGTAAAGCAATAACCGATTATCAAACCTAAAATTTAATACAAACCGTTAAACACAGTGGGGGTAGCGTCAAGGTTTGGAGAGCAATTGGAGCAACTGGCGTAGGGCATTTAACGTTTATCGATAGAATAATGAACAAATATGTTTACAAAAGTATTTTGGATCAACACAGGCAGTCTTCGGTGGATTCCTTGGGTCTCGGAAGTTCGTAGATATTTCAACAAGATAACGACCCTAACTATACAGCGGGTTTGGAGAAGGAATGACTATAGTATTATGCTCCTCGTCAGCTTTATAGTCCGCCGCAATCATCAGACTTGAACCCCATTCAGCATATTTGGGAGTTGTTGGCACGAAAAATTAATATGACGACTTCAACCAGAAAATAAACCTTTGAGGAACCACTGAAAAAGGCATAGTCTGAAATTGCGCCTTCGAAAATAGAAAATTTGGTTCTATTTACCCCACGTCGTCTAAGAGCAGTTATAGAAGCATGAGGTGGGCCAACACTATATTAACATTGTTTTAAACCATTATTTTTAGTTTAATTTAGTCAAAATATGAAATAATATGTATTGTATTAATCTTTTGTCCCGCGTGATTTCATGTTTTTAGTGAATTTACCGTTATCTACGCGACTATGAATGTTTTTTTTAAATTGCATTGTTGATTGATTATCTACTTTAAATAAAATGCATTCTTACATTTACTCTAAAATACTTAGTTTTAATAAAAAGTGGAATTTTATAAGTGTATTTAAACTTTTGTCTTTGAATGTAATTATTGCATTGGGATTTATGTGCTTATCTTCAATCCCAGTTTATTTTTGCTGTTATTTATTTTTTTATTCGGCTTGTCTCACAAATTCTGGCTGCTTGAGAGCTCACTCAATAAATTTTTTTTATTTTGGCTTTTATTTTTATTAATTTTTTTTTATAAAAATATACACGCACTTTATTCATTCACTTATATAATTACTTTTTATTTTGGTTCATAACACAACTCAAAGGCTCCGCAATGTATTGTAGCTGATAGATACCACTGCATGCGCCACATTCATACGCACCCGTACTTTCATCGCGGGGAATGTTGCAAGCACTACATGATGCCCACTCGGGGACTCCCGCCAATATGTCGCTAGGGTTATGTATTATAATTTGTTAGCAACATTCACGTCAACATTGTCTAGGCTGATCGCACTCACATAGACGCATACTCCACCGACGCATCCTAGCACACATACACAGCTCACATTATTTTCGGGAAAAGGCTGTCATTACAGGCTCATATCCGCCGATGGTGCTTGGATTATGGAGCGTGTTTGTAAAAAAATTAATAACGCAGCATGTCCAGCTTTATTTGTCGCATCTAACGTGTGACTTCGAACCACGACTAAGAGCCGGGCAAACCACTTAAGTTCATATGTTCTGTGTTTTTCGCGATTGGTTAGTACTTTTCAAAAACTTTGTATTGAGTATCGCAGGCTAGGAAGATAAGTCAAATAAACGAGTAAGGACTAATTTTTTTCTATAACTAGGTCAAAAAATATTATACTTATGGGCTTTTCGGTCGCGCTCATAAGTTTTGGGTTCTCAAGTTTCTTCCAATGTCCTCAACATGTAACAGATAAAACAAGCACTAAACATGAAACACGTAACTTAGCAAAAATTTCTTTCCCTATGACCTTTAACACGATGCATTTTATGTGCTTCGGAGCTAATTTTGCATTATAACTTTCGATTTGTGAGCTTTGATTAAAGTTCTTACGATATAGAGTTTGTCCTGTTTGAAATTTTACAAGCTTTTTTGCTCCTGTCATGAGCCAACTTCAGCTCCTTTGTAATTTTATTTCGAATTAGCTGTAGCCTGTCGCTCGTTGTCTCTAGCTCACAATCTGCATCGTTTAAATTAGTCAACTTTCAGTATATATCATATGATGCAACATGCTGAATCATCTCATCCCGAAAGTAGCATAATACGGAGATACGTTGATTGCAGAATGTGTGGCACTATGTAGAGCAAATGCTGTGTCACTAATATTCTTATCTCAGTTTCTTTGATTTTCGTTGACGAACGATCTTATGACCTGTAATACTGATCGGTTCACTATTTCTGCAGCATTCCCTTGAGGTAAATAAAATGCAGTTTTTATGTGTTTAGTGCCATATTTGCTTATGAAACTTTAAAACATGTTGTCGCGTACTGGCCGCAACAAAAACTTCTTTTGTGTTTGTTTGTTCATTTCCTTTGTTTTGCCTAATATTCCTTTCACTCCAAGCGTTGGCAGTGGCATCTGTCGGCAAATAATTGTAGCATTAAAAGCCATGAATTGTTGGCACGGTTGTACTCGGTGTGTGCCTACCCAGTGGTATAAGTCTCCAAAAGGAGGTGTTCGACAAAACGGTTCCTCCACTAACAAATATTAGGGAAACGGAATGCTTTGCGCGGGTATTCCGCAAAAAAGCGTGTCGCCTTTCTTTTATACGGCGAGGTGAAAATTATCCCAGTGTACTTGGTGTGCCATGGTGGCGTGCGCTATTCAACTCTGTCCCTTTGGGTAATGGGGGCGGCGCCAAATGATTGGGCACCAATACACACTCGCCTGAGAATCCTGAAGGCCGACGCGTAGCTTGCGGCCTGGCTCGTAAGTGCGTGCCGGATCAGATTCCTGTAGTCTTCGAAAGTGTGAGCACATCTTTTTGCGCCGACGTGCGATTTAGTAGTGAAAAAAAAAAAACATAAATAGTAGAGTGTTGCCATTAGAGGCAACAGACGTGATTTTTGTGTTTAGCTAGGAGAGGCAGAGAGGGCAGTTGAAGCCCAAAAACTCATACCAGTACATTGGATAGTGGCGGAGCTGGAGTTTGGCCGCACCACCGGAGGAGAACCGAAGTTGGGTACTCACACCCGACTGAGAAACTTAAGTATCATTTTGCCTATTTGTTGTTTTCTTACGTTTTTTTTTGTCGTGCCGACAGTGTCGTTCCTTTCGTTTTCCCCATACCTATCCTTTTAGCATCCCGCACCCAGAGCCCAGTCATACAGACGGGTTGAAGTTACCCCCGTCAGCACGGGAGTAGTGCGAGTGGGTTCGTAACCAGCTTGTTTGGACCACACCTCGGGTGCACCCCAAAAATATATTTTGTTTATTTTGTTTTATATCGTTGCTTAATTGTTGTCGTACATTTGTTTATACCAGCGTCGATCTTTTCACTTGATTTGTTATTGTACGTAGCTAGCGACCCACGTCGCCATCACTAAGCTTGCCGGTCGCTTTGTTAGTTTTGTCATCTCCTTTTTGTGCGGTAGTTTGTTTTGTTAGCGTGTGTGGTTGTTGGTAGGCGTTTGACCAACAGCCACTGTAGGTATACATATGTATGTATGTATGTACATACGCGCATACATATTGCTAATAATTAAAAGTGGAGGTGACAAATTGGCGCCCAACGTGGGGCCAGATATTTAAAAGCATTTTTACTTTGAAAAATTTTGTGGCTTTGTTTCAGTGAATTTTGAGCGGCGTTTTGTGTTGTTGGTTTTGGTCTTAAATAATATTAACAATTTTCTATATTTCTTGATCATTATTGGTAGGGCATTGCAAGAAGGAGTAAAGAAAGAGTGGGTGCTGAACCCAGGCCCAGAGGGACATTAATTAGTTCTGAATTATTACAAAGGAATTTGGTGAGTCCGTTCCGTTTTGTAAATTTGCAATTTTGGTGTGTGTATTGGAGTATTATCTAGGTGTAGAAAATTGTTGGTCAAGTGTGTTGAGACTGGTCCGAAAGTGACCAGTAGTGGTCGTTATAAATTAGGTTGTGTTTTTTTTTAGTTTTTTTTGTTAATCAAGGATTTTTGTTGTGTTGATCTTTTTTATTTTTTTCGATTAATAATTTTTTTTTCTTTATTAAAAAAAAAAATTTTTTTTTTTTTTTTTTTTTGGATAATTATTGTGTTGTCAACGAAGACAATATATTTGCTTTTTGTTGAGTTTTTTTTGTGTTTCTTGTGGTTAGGCTCTTTTGTTGTTTACGTGATAGGGTCTTTTGTTGAGCCAGTATAGGGCAACCCGAAAAATATTAGGATAATAGCTTTTTTTTAAATTTTGATTATTATTAAATTATTATTATCTTTTTTTTTCAAATAAATATTTTTCTTTTCTGGTTTTTTTTTCTTGCTTTTTTTTGAGTTAACGTTTTTTTAAAATGGAGATTAATCGTTTAGCGCAGGATGAACTCGCGTACGAGATGGAGGCACGCGGCCTTCCAGTCGGTACGGTAGAAGCCATGCGTAAGTCGCTTAGGGCGTCACGGTTAATAGAGAAAAGAGGGTCGGTAAACCTCTTTCAGGACTACCCCTTCAGTTTCGACGAGGATAAGACGGCGGTCGAGTCGAAACTGGAGGAGGTAGAAAATTTATTTGCGTCGGTTTCGGGTGGAGGCAAGCCGTCGCATGGAGCGAAAGCGATGGCAAAGATCGAATGGTGCCTTTCGCGAATCGGATGGGCGCGACCGGGAAGCGACGGCGAGATGACTCAGCAGATGGAGCTGAAGAGCAAGTTGTTTCTCCATCTCGCCGAACTACAGGAGGTAGTCGGCAGCGAAGAAGCCGATGAGAAGGAAATCGTTTCGGTAGAGCGCTCGGGTGCCACTCGTGCGGACCCGATAGCAACCCCGCCCGTGGAGGTACGACGCGTTGTTGAGGAGACAGGCGAGTCTCAGAAGCCGGTGAACTTGTCGAAGTGGGACGTCGACGGCGAAAAAGCGGAAATGTCGCTTTACGCATTCTTGGAACGGGTTAAGGAGTTGAGCGAGGCACGCGGTGTGACCCAAGCTCAACTTTTCAAAGGCGCGGAAGATCTGTTTGCAGGGAAGGCCCTACTATGGTTTAGGTCAATTAGGAAGTCGTTAGGTGGCTTGGAGGAACTGGTAAGAGAGTTGAAGTTGGAGTTTTTGCACCCCAACTACGACGACCTCTTACTAGACGAGATTAGGCGAAGGACTCAGGGAGCGAATGAGTCGATTGGTGTTTATGTAGCGGGTATGAAGATAATGTTTGGTAGGCTTCAGGAGCCTTTATCTGAGAAAAGGATGTTAGGATTGATGAGGGCGAATCTCCTACCATTCTACCAGACCCAGTTGGGACTGGTGACAATAGGGCCGATTTCGGAACTAGTTGCTTTGCGTTTGTCCCTCCTCCGAGTCATAAGGCCAAGGGGTTATTGGAACCCGGCCTGGCTTATGTCTCGGCTGGTGTAGAGGTCGCGGCTGTAGCGGAGCCGGACCTTGTTGATAGTTTTAGGCCGGGGTCGAATACCCGGTGTTTCAATTGCAGAAGGTTCGGTCATATTTCGGCGGATTGTAGGAAAGGGACAAAGTGCCTCGGGTGCGGTAGACTTGGAGTCATGAAGCGGGATTGCCCGGCGTGCGCAGCGAAGCCGAGTGGCTCCCCGCGTACCCAACGAAGTTCAACTTCACGGTCAAGCGATAGGGTTGTCAGGTCGGACAACAGATCAGGAAACGGGAGATAGACCCCTGGGACAGCAGGACAGGCGGTCTAGTAGGGCGAGTTAGTGAACCTGCTAACTCCCAGCTCGCAAATGTAGGTGTCGAAGTTGAAGAGGTTAGGTTGGCGTTTTCGTTGGTGACGGACAGTCACAACGAACGCCCGTATTTGGATATTAGGATCCATGGTTTTGCTTTTAGGGCTTTGTTGGATTTTGGTGCGACCAGAACAGTAATAGGTCGGCTAGGTTGGCAAAAAATTGAGTTCGTATGGAATTAGGGTGAGCTCAGTTTCGAATTTTTTGAGAGTGACTCACGCGGATGGAGGTCATATCTCGGTGTTAGGTTCGGTTTTGTTGCCAATCGAGGTGGAGGGCAAGTCGGTTCTCCTGGAATGCATCGTGGTACCAGAGTTACCTCAGGGCGTAATCCTTGACATCGATTTTTGGGCCAAGGCGGGTATTATCCCGGATATATCGAGAATGAGGTGGTCGTTTTCTCGACCGGAACCAGAACCGTTGGTGGCAATAGTGGACCACTCCGAGTTAGGTGATAGGGAATCTAGGGCATTAGGTCAGCTAATAGCTGGGGCATTCCAGGCTATGCCGGAAGGCTTATGCTGGTCGAGCATAAGATCAGGGTAAAAGCAGCTGTGAAACAGCGTTATTACCCTGTGTCTCCCGTCATACAATCGCGTATGGACGAGGAGATTAAGGATATGCTTGACAAAGGGGTGATAGAGAAATCACATAGCCCTTGGGCGTCTCCAGTTGTAATGATCAGGAAGAAAGACGGTACATATAGGTTTCGTGTAGATTACAGGGTTTTGAATAAATGTACCGAGAAGGATAGTTACCCGCTTCCATACATATCGGCGACCTTAGACAAGCTAAGGGATGCCAAGTTTCTGTCCAGTCTGGATATTAAGTCCGCGTATTGGCAAATTCCGGTGGAAGAGCAATCGAGGCCCTTCACCGCATTCACGGTACCAGGTAGAGGATTATTTCAATTTAAGAGGATACTATACGGTTTGCATTATGCACCGGCATTTAGAGATTTTGAAAATTGGCTTAGATTGATTAGCTAGTGCAGGGCTCAGATTAAATAGAGATAAATGTAATTTTTGTCGGTCTGAATTAAAATATTTGGGCTACGTGGACAAGAACGGCCTACACGTAGATCCCGAGAAGGTAGAGGCGATGCTTCGGATTGAGGTACCGAAGAACGTAAAGCAAGTGCGGTCATTTATAGGAACAGTGTCCTGGTACCGCAATTTTATTAAAGATTTTGCAGAGTTAGTTAGGCCTCTCACCGATTTAATAAAGAAGAATCGAAAGTTCAATTGGACTGAAGATTGTGAAAGGAGTTTTAGAGAAGCGAAGGAACGCTTGGTGACAGCTCCGGTCTTGAGTTTCCCGGATTTTGATAGACCTTTCACAATCCAGACAGACGCGTCTGATTTCGGTGTAGGTGCGGTGTTAACGCAGATGTTTGATGACGGTGAGAGGTCCTTGAACAAAGGAGAGCGAAATTACTCGACGACCGAAAAGGAGTGTCTAGCGGTTCTATGGGCGGTTGAAAAACTGCGACCATACGTTGAGGGCGCTAAGTTTACGGTCGTCACAGACCATTATTCGCTTATTTGGTTGAATAAGTTGAAGGATCCGTGAGGTAAGTTAGCTAGATGGGCTTTGAAACTCCAGCAATACGATTTCGATATAGTCCATAGGAAAGGCAAGGAACATGTGGTTCCAGATATGCTATACCGAAGTGTGCCAGTTATTGCTGAGGTGACTACTGCCGATCATTGGTTGGTAAGGATGATTCAGTTAGTAGAGAAAAAGCCTTTGTCGTATCCAGCGTGGAGAGTTGAAGGTGGCAACCTCTACAAGTTTGTTAGGTCGATATTTCCTTCTGTTTACGGCGATTCACCAGAGTGGAAAAAAGTAATAGAGCGTGATGGTAGAGGTGAGATTTTAAAACAATGTCACGACAACGCATTAGCGGCCCATATGGGCGTTAAAAAGACTTTTGCGCGTATTTCACAAAAGTTCTACTGGCAAAGGATGAAGTCGGACATTGCAAAATATGTTAGGGCATGTAAAACTTGTCAGCAGGTGAAACCTGAGAATTCACAGCCAGCTGGGGGTATGATAGAGAGGACCAAGGCAGTCGAGCCTTGGGAAATGATTTGTGTAGATCTGGTAGGGCCTTTAGTGAAGTCGTCACAAGGCTACCAGTATATTTTGACAGTAGTGGACTACTTTTCCAAATTTCCCCTCCTAATCCCTTTGCGTACTGCCACGGCAAAAAGCGTATGCAAACAATTGGAGGACAATGTATTTCTTTTGTTTGGAGTTCCTCGGTCGGTTGTGTGTGACAATGGACCCCAATTTAGGAGTCGAGAGCTTCGGGGCCTCTGCGGTGACTATGGCGTCCAACTCCGGTACACCGCACACTATCACCCATAGGCTAACCCGGCCGAGAGGATTAATCAGATCATTAAAACGACAATTAGGGCTTATATATCAGAGAACCAGAGGACATGGGACCAACAGTTAGCGAAGGTAGCATGCTGTATTAGGACAGCGCAACACGAAGTGTTAGGAGCTACGCCATATTTTGTGAATTTCGATAGGGAAATGGCGGTAGAAGGCAGTAGGGACTTCATAGACAGTTTAGGAGATCAGGAGAAATTAAATTGTCAGGAGCGAGCAAAGAGGCTCGAAGAGATTGGGGCCAACATTAGAACTAGGTTAAAGCAGGCGAGTGGGAAACTTGCGTGGCAGTACAATCTCAGACGTCGAGATGTACAGTACATGCCTGGAGAGTTAGTGTGGAGGAAGAATTTTATGCTGTCACATGCAGCGAATTTTTATGCAGCGAAGTTAGCGCCAAAGTATGTAGGGCCGTTTATTGTTAGGAAGAGAGTGTCACCGTGGACATACACGCTGACAGATGACTTAGGCAAAGACAAAGGGACTTGGAACGTTAAAGAGTTGAAGCCATATAGGGATTGATAGGATACGGTAGGAGATTTCCGTTCCCTGATCAAAAGGAAGATTCCTTCCTTTTCGTTGAGGAAGGGGTGGAGTTGTCGCGTACTGGCCGCAACAAAAACTTCTTTTGTGATTGTTTGTTCATTTCCTTTGTTTTTCCTAATATTCCTTTCACTCCAAGCGTTGGCAGTGGCATCTGTCGGCAATTAATTGTATCATTCAAAGCCATGAATTGTTGGCACGGTTGTACTCGGTGTGTGCCTACCCAGTGGTATAAGTCTCCAAAAGGAGGTGTTCGACAAAACGGTTCCTCCACTAACAAATATTAGGGAAACGGAATGCTTTGCGCGGGTATTCCGCAAAAAGGGGTGTCGCCTTTCTTTTTATGCGGCGAGGGGAAAATTATCCCAGTGTACTTGGTGTGCCATGGTGGCGTGCGCTATATAACTCTGTCCCTTTGGGTAATGGGGGCGGCGCCAAATGATTGGGCACCAATACACACTTGCCTGAGAATTCTGAAGACCGACGCGTAGCTTGCGGCCTGGCTCGTAAGTGCGTGCCGGATCAGATTCTAGCAATCTTTGAAAGCGTGATCATCTTTTTTTGCGCAGACGTGCGGTTTTAGAAAACAAAAAAAGATATAAAATAAGATTATTTTTAAGATTTTTTTTTAATAGTGCCAGTCGAGGCAAATATTTGTTGGCAGTTGAAGCCAAGTAAGGGCAGTCGAAGCCCATAGTGTTTATTTATAGTTTTTTAGTGGTTTCCAGTGGCGGAACCGAAGTTTGGCGGCATCACCGGAGGAGCACCGAAGTTGGGTACCCACACCCGACCGAAACCGATAAGTATCACTCATTGTTTTCTTACGTTTCTTTTGTCGTGCCGACAGTGTCGTTCCTTCGTTTTTCCCATACCCATCCTTTTAGCATCCCGCACCCAGAGCCCAGTCATACAGGCGGGTTAAAGTTACCCCCGGCAGCACGGGAGTAGTGCGAGTAGGTTCGTAACCAGTTTGGTTGGACCACACCTCGGGTGCGCCCCAAAAACATATTTTGATTATTTTATGTGCGTACATATACGTTTAGCTTTGCTCTAGTGTTTAATTATTGTTGTGCGATCTTCGTTTATCTAAGTCAGCGATGATCATTTTACTTGAAGGGCTTTGTAATTTTTAAAAAATCCTTTCTGTCTCTTCTCTTCATAGTTTTCTCTTTGTTTATTCAATTTTTTTTAAAATTTCCTTTTTTTCTTGTTTCTAAATTTTTTCTAACTATTTCTGGGTCTATTTTATTGTTATGCACTTCATTCGGTGTGTATTTTATTGTTGAGTGGATTCTGTCATTATAATTTCTAATGGCTTTTTGTATTAATTGCTTAACAGTTAAATCTTTTTGCTGCTTATAAAAAATTCTAAATTTTTCTGCTACAGTGTTATGAAATCTTTCGATATCTGCATTACCTGTGTGACTATTAGGTTTGGTTAGGTGAAGTTCAATATTTTCATTATCTAAAAATTCTTTATCCTTGTGGTTCTAAATTCGTTGTCCGCTACTATTTTCTTTGGCTTTCCTAGTTTTGCGAAATGATCTTCTAATTGTTCAATAATCGTAATATGGTTTCTATCACTCAATGGATATGCTGCTCCGAATTTCGAGAATTTATCTATAACTGTTAGAAAATGGTTTCCTTTCATGACATATGTATCTACATGTATAATTTCATTTTTTTCTGTTGGGGTTTCTGTTAGACTCAGTTTTAGTTTAATGGGTTTCCTGTCGTATTTTATTTCTTGGCATAAATCGCATTGATTAATGACTATTTGAATTAATTCCATTAATTTTGGGAAATATATTTTGTTTCTCATTTGGTTATATGTTTCCAATATCCCTGAATGCATACTTTCTCTCACATGATAAAAGGAAATTTGTTTAACGGCTTTAACTTCTGTCTCGATGTCCTGTGCTCTTAACGTACATTTAGTGAATTGTATCTGTTTATCATTAGAAAACATTTCAATAAATTTTTCCTGTACTTTATTGTAATTGTGATCAGGGATTTCTGAATAAATTCCGATCTTTCCTTTTGTAATAAACCGTTTAAATATGTTTCCCATTTCTTCAAAATCGCTTTCAGCAACAAATATTATCCTTTTTCCATGCAATATTTTAAGTTCTTTTGTTTTATTATTTGTTAAAATTATTTGCGTTTTATACTTATTTACTATTTCTTCCTTAATATAAAAATGGTCATGTAGATCTTCTTCAGCTGAGTGAATTGTTGCTACAGTTGTATTATCTTCTAAGTTTTCTAGAATTTCTGAACTTGATCTGTTATCCTCTGAATTTTGTTGATTGGCCTCTAAATTATTTTCTATTCTACTTAAAAAATCGGCTACCTGGTTTTCTTTCCCTTTTAAATATTCTATGTTAAAATCGTACTCGCCTAATTTTAAAAGCCATCTTTGATGCCTTGGTGACATATCCTTCCCCGTGTATTTTGAATGCAAAAATTTTATAGGTTGGTGATCAGTAAAATCGTGAATTTTCTACCATAGAGATATGGCCTTAAATAGTTTACGCTCCATAAAACGGCTAAAAATTCTTTATCTGTCGCGGAATAATTTTTCTCGTGATTATTTAGGGTCCTCGACATGTAACATATTGGGTGTCCTTCTTGAGAGAGAACCGCCCCAATCGCATAATTTGATGCGTCTGTGGTTAAAGTGAATGGCTTGTCAAAATTAGGGTATCTCAAAATTGGATGAGAGCTTTCTTTAGATATTTTGTTATGGGCTGGGCTACTTTTGCGTAGTCTTTTATAAATTTGCGGTAATATCCTGTTATTCCTAAAAAACTTTTTATTTGTTTCTCCGTTTTGGGTAACTGTAGCGCTTCTATAACTTTTATTTTATCAGGATTTGGTTTAAGTCCGTTTTCCGTCAAAATGTGTCCTAAAAATTCCGTTTTTTTTCATGAAATTACATTTGTCAATTTGTATTTTTAAATTAACCTGCTCTAAGGTTTTGAATATTTCTGTGATTGTCTTTATATGCTCGTGTAGAGACGTACTAAAAATTAGAATATCATCAAGGTACACTACACATGTTTTATTGATGAAATCTCGTAATGTTTCATTTATTAAACGTTGGAACGTTGCGGGTGCGTTTTTCCACCCGAAAGGCATTCTGTTAAATTCGTAAAGTCCGTGGGGTGTAGCGAATGCCGTCTTTTCCTTGTCTTTTTCCTTAATTCAAATTTGGTGATAGCCTTTAGCCAAATCTAGGGTTGTAAAATATTGCACTTTGCCTAATTTGTCTAAAATAGATTCTATGTTCGGTAAAGGATATTTATCGTCTATATTTACTTCGTTTAATTTTCTGTAATCAATCACGATCCTGTATTTCCGTTCCCCTGAATTGTCCGTTTTCTTAGGTACTACAATTAATGGACTGGAATATCGTGAGTGGCTTTTTCTTATAATTCCCTGATCTTCCATTTCTTTGATTTGCTTTCGTACCTCTGCCTCATGTTGTGGAGGATATCTATATAATTTACTGTTTATTTGTCTGTCCGTTGTTGTTTTGATTTCGTGTAAAATCGCTGTTGTATTTGTTAACTGGTCTCCTTCTTTAAAAAAAAGATTTTTAAATCGTTTTAAAACTTTCTTTACCCCTTCCTTTTCTTCTACATTTAAATGACTTAATTGTATTTGTTTAGGCCAAAAGCCCAAATTACCACTCGTTATGTACCACCCTAATACTTCCAATGAAAATCCGTTTTTAAATATTAACATGAACCGTTTACCGAATTTATGGCAAACGGTAAGAACTTATTATTCTTATACGGTATTGCGATATTATAATCACAACTGAACGGACGTGTCCTAACCAGCGAACCATCAGCGAATCATCAGCCATCACCCTCATCCACCACATACTATTGTACAGGTAAAACCCATATTTCAATCAATAAAAGATTAAGTGCACAATCAATATCAACAGCAAAACTAATCTTTTATTTTCCATTGGTTTAATTTCATATTCATTAACTATACATCGGTGCGCTCCAATCCCATGAGGCGCCGTTGTATGCATTGGTCCTTCGAGCCGGATAAGCAATTTAAAGTATTATACTATCATTCAGAACCAGCACTAAAGGAGTTTACATAAACACCACATCAAGCTGTTTGCAAACAACAATAAGCACTCACGGAGTCTTCAAACGTATATTCACGGAGTCTTCAAACAACAATAAGCACTCACAGAGTCTTCAGACAATAATTTGCATTCACGGAGTCTACCTGTAGCAAGCGGAGGCAACCACAATCTGCAAAATCCACACCATTTGCGAAAACCACAATCAATTCACATCACTAATACATCGGTTGTGTACATCAAAAAAATCAAAGGGTACGTGGTTGGTGCTTTTTTCATTTGTGCGTTCTTGATTATTTGCGATCAAAGAAAATTTTATGACAATAAAATAAAGTGGCATTGTGAATATTTAAAACAAATTAATTCGTTCTTTGTGCCGTACACGTATACATTAACCGCACATATATATTCAAAAAACAGGTTATCACAGTTTTGCTGGTGTGATAATAAAATTTTAGCTTGCAACATTTCTGTTATAATTTCATTGTTTTTTTTTTTCTCACTTGCAAAGTCTCGGTTGACAAAATACCAGCTTTCAATTTTTTCATCACATTTAATTATCTTCATTTTGTTGCAACTTATTTATTGCTATATTACACCGCTTCTTGTTAACGGAAAATATAACCGCACTTATATCGGCACAATTCACTTATTCACGAGCCACTTTATTGTCCATTAAACCACTTGGTGGGTACAATTTTAATATCAATAAAAAAAAAAATTATTTTTATATTCACATTTATATTGTTGGAGCGTTGGTATATAAGCCACGTACATATATATACATATACCACATCACTTCTTAGATATTTCATTGTTGGGTGGCGAGTCACATTACATACATACACACGTATTTCTAAATAAATTATTTTCACAAAATTACTTTTTCTTGGAGTATTTTATTCGTTGCGTTACTGGGGCACCGAAATTTATTATTTTATTATACACTCACGAAAAATATTCACTCAAATCGTTAAGATTAAATCACTTGTTTAAAACAATATTCAATTGCATCTGCTGCAAGTACATTCATACAAGTACATAACGATATAGATATATTTTTTTTTTGCAATGTCACAGATTGATATTTTCATTCGCCTAGTCGAGGCAGTTTCAGAGTTCGAATCTGATTATAACAGCACATCTGCAGTGGATATGTCAAAATATTCCCTCAAAATTCACCAAGAAGAATTTAGGGCGCTTTGGGAAAAGGTCAAACATTCGTATGACGAATTTCAAATGTCTACGGATCAGTTTTCGGCCAAAGATTTATCTACAATCAAGAAAAAATATAAAGGATGTTACCAAATCTATAATCGCTGCATGGAATCTATGAGCAACTCAATCGACAAGTTGGAGAAAGAGGACAAACAAAGTGAAGACAATCATTCACGCGAGTGTAATATACAACTACCTCCGTGTGATACCGAGGTATTCAGAGGTGACTACTCATCGTGGCCAACATTCCGCGATCTCTTTACGGCTATTTATATCCGCAACAAGCGCATTTCTCCCGTAGAAAAATTATTCCATCTTCTGGCGAAAACTGATGGGGAAGCCAAAGAAATCGTTCAAAACTGTTCTTTAACAAATGAAGGATTCGATACTGCCTGGAGAGACCTCTGCAATAGATATGAAAATAAGTATCAATTAGTTAAAGCACAATTTAAGATTTTGTTTAGCCTGCCGTCAGTCAAAGAAGAGGACTGCAATTCCCTGAAACAATTGCAGAGAAAAATAAATAACTGCGTATCATTCCTAAAAAATCATAAAATTGATTGGTTGTCGATAGTGACATACTTCTGTACAAATAAACTACCAGATGCGAGTTTAGCCTTATGGGAACAGTTGAGAAAGGACAGAGCTGAGATACCAACCTGGGAGGAGCTTGATGACTTCCTGACGAATCGGTTTCAGGCTCTTCAAGCAGTATCATGAAAAAACGAGGCAAAAAACCCACAGCCGTTTAAGCCGCATGCCAATAAATATTGGCATAATCAGGAAACACCCCGTAAAAGGCTTGGCTCATATCAAGTGAGTGTCTCCAAACCATTCTGCCCCATATGCAATACTAGCGAACATAAAATTCGTAACTGCCACAACTTCAAAAAATTAACTCCAATGGAACGATTGGAGGTAGCTAAACGCCACCAAGTATGTATCAACTGTCTGTCCGAAAAACATATCATAACCAAATGCTCAAGTATTTACAAATGTGCTATTTGTAATTTGCGGCATCATACGCTTCTGCATATACAACCTATGCATAAGCGTACAACAGAGTCGAGGCCACAAAACACCGATGATAACACGCCATCCACATCCGCACAAGCGCGTCAGAACCTAAACCTACGAAAATCTAATAACGTACAATCCTGCCATGCACAGGCGAACTCAGGAGTTTTGCTAGGAACAGCTCGAGTTCTCTTACATGTAGAAGGCACCGATTTTTCTGCACGTGCGTTAATTGATTCGGGCTCGGAATGCTCATTTATTACGGAATCACTCAAACGGAAACTTAATTTAAAATCAAGGAAAATGTGTGCTCAAGTTTCCGGTATAAGTAATTCTATTACGGCACAGGTGAAAGAAGCTTGTTTCGTTCAACTTCGTTCACCCATTAATCCATTATTCCATATTAGCGCCAATCTTCTAATATTACCACGACTAACAGGAAATCTTCCTTCCTGCCAAATCAGCGCAACGACAGCGCAAGTATTTCCTGATCTAGTTCTGGCGGATGAACGGTTCTTTGCCAACGAACAAGTCGATCTTGTCCTGGGTGGAGACCTTTATCCCCAAATTCTGCTAAGTGGCATTAGAAAAAATGTCCTTAGCACTCTCTTAGCACAAGAGACTGTATTCGGCTGGATACTGACGGGCAGTCCAGGCACTGTCCCGTCGACCACCAATAAAGTCTCATATTACAACGAAGTTACTATGGAGAAGCAACTTACAGCTTTCTGGGAGCTAGAAGACATCCCGAAAAGAAAGACTCTTAACGAAGAGGATCAACTATGCGAGGATCTCTACCAACGCACTACAACGCGAAACAATGAGGGAAAATACATCGTTTCCCTCCCATTCAAAATGGAATATCCTGGTCAAACTCAATTGGGACCATCCTTAAAGATTGCATGCTCTCAATTCTTCCGGAATGAGACAAGTCTAAGGAAAAATCCAATTCTACAAACGGAATACAACAGAGTTTTATCCGAGTATGAAACTCTTGGACATATGTCAAGGATCTCAACCATCATACCTGCTGACTCCTCTGAAAATTATTTCCTTCCGCATCATGCTGTAATAAAGGAGGACAGTACTTCAACAAAGGTCCGGGTAGTTTTTAATGCATCCAGTCGGACATCGAATGGTACGAGTCTGAATGACGCGCTTCATTCAGGGCCAGTTTTACAGTCAGATTTGACTATACTCATTCTACGGTGGAGATTATTTAAATATGTATTTAATACGGATATTGAAAAAATGTACCGCCAAATTTTAGTAAATTCGAATCATACGAAATATCAACGAATAGTACACCGAACGAATCCTAATAACCCAATCAGTCTTTATGAATTGAAGACTGTAACATTCGGGGTGAATTGTGCTCCTTTTCTCGCAATAAGGACATTACTTCGACTGGCTGACGACGTCGAGGCAACCTACCCTCTGGCAGCAAACATACTGCGAAAATGTATGTACGTGGATGACGTTTTGGCTGGAGGACACAGCATTGAAGATGCCATCAAAGCAAAGCATGAGATCTCTCAGGCACTTCAGTCAGCTGGTTTTCCATTACGCAAATGGACTGCTAACTGCGATCAGATCATAAAGGACATTCCTAAAAATCATCTTCTAAATAAAGACTTCCTGGAATTTGAAGATACGAGTACGGTGAAGGCATTGGGTATTCGATGGAATGCCCGTTTTGATTATTTTTATTTTACGATAAAATCAATTAAAGGTGACGACATGATAACGAAAAGAACTTTCCGAAATAGCTAAACTTTTTGATCCGCTTGGATGGTTAGCGCCAATAATAATTGTAGCCAAAGTTATTATGCAACGCATTTGGCTAGAAGGTACCGACGGGGATGAAGTGGTATCTTCATCCATTTTAGATAGTTGGAACGCATTTCGTGAAGACTACCACGAAATTGACAATGTCCGAATACCAAGATGGGTATTCTACACACCAAAGGGCCACGTCGAATCCACGGGTTTTGTGATGCCTCAGAAAAGGCTTACGCAGCAACAATCTACATGCGCGTACAGAAAAAGGATGCTGTTACAGTTAACCTACTCCTCGCAAAAACCAAAGTAGCTCCATTCAAGACAATATCCTTACCACGTCTTGAACTTTGCGGGGCAGTATTGCTAGCAGAGCTCATAGAATCATTAATGGAGAACCTGAGCTTAGCTGATACCAAAATACATTTATGGACTGATTCAACCATTGTGCTGGCATGGATACGGAAGCCTCCGTGCTCATGGTCAACTTTCGTAGCACATAGAGTCACTAAGATTGTTGAAAAGGTGGGAAATGAGAACTGGCATCATGTCGATTCAGCAACTAACCCAGCAGATTGAGCAAGCAGAGGACTTTCAGCATCCGAATTAATCACTAATAGCCTGTGGTGGAAAGGACCTACATGGCTTGAAGGAGATCCCTCTAAATGGCCTAAACAGGAAATACGATGCAACACCACAGAAGAAGAAAAAAGAGTTCATGCACACGCAATTACAACAGGAAACGATTTCGATATTCTTGATCGTTTTTCAATGTTACCGCGGGCTTTGAGAGTTCTATCATACGTCATGAGATTCATTCAAAGAACCCACCCAAAAACGAAAGCTAATTTCAGGTGATGAAATTAAAGCAACGACATTGTGCTTAGTAAAACTAAGTCAAAAGCAATATTATAACGCGGAATACGACAGAATAATGTCAAAAAATCGACTAGATTCCAAAAGTGAGTTACTCTCTTTACACCCCTTCTTAGATAGCTGCAATGTTATGAGAGTTGGTGGTCGCCTAAGCGCATCCCGCGATCTCTCTATAGCGAACGTCATCCAATAATATTATCCTACAATTGCAGGTTGTCCCGTCTGATTGTCCAATTCATCCATGAAATCTCCTTACATGGAGAAAACCAGTTGATGCTACGCCTCATCCGAACACAGTTTTGGATTCCACAAGTGAAGAACATGATCCGATCCATTATTTACAATTGTAAAGTTTGCACGATTTATAAAAAACGACTGCAAATCCAACTTATGGGAAACCTTCCAAAAGAACGTAGCACGTTTTCACGAGCCTTTACCAACACTGGTGTGGATTTTACAGGTCCTTTTGAAATCAAAATTTATAGCGGCAGAGGTTGCCGAATGTCCAAGGGTTATGTGTGCCTGTTTGTATGCTTCTCTACCAAAGCCGTCCATTTGGAAGCAACTAGCAACTTGAGCACTCAATCCTTTTTGGCAGCATTTGCCAGGTTCGTCGCTAGGAGAGGGTGTCCAAAAAACGTCCATTCTGATAATGGCACCAACTTTGTAGGAGCCTCAAGATCATTAAGATCAGAATTCAAGGCCTTTATGGCAGATGCTCGCAATAGCATCATTTCTAAATATGCTTTCCAAGCCTTAACTGGGCATTTTATTCCAGCTTCAGCTCCTCATATGGGAGGACTGTGGGAAGCTGGAGTAAAAAGTTTCAAAACTCATTTAAAAAAAATAGCATCAGGTTATAAATACACTCTTGAAGAACTAAGTACATTATTATGCCGAGTTGAGTCATGTCTCAACTCGCGACCACTTTGTCCTTCTTCAAATGACGCAACAGACCTGGAACCATTGACCCCAGGTCATTTTCTGGTCGGTGGACATTTATTAGCTCCACCAGAGCATGATGTCAACGAAAATCCTGTATCTGTTATTAACAGGTGGCAGAAACTAAAGGCTCTACACCACTCGTTTTGCAGAAGGTGGAAAACTGGACGATATGTGGTTTCAGCAGGACGGTGCCACTTGCCACACAGCTAACGAAACAATGGCTCTTTTGCGCAACAAATTCAATGGCCGTGTTATCTCACGTAATGGCGATGTCAATTGGCCCCCAATATCATGTGATTTGACACCGTTGGACTTTTTTCTCTGGGGTTATTTGAAAGAAAAGGTGTACGTCGATAAGCCAGCAACAATTCAAGAGCTAAAGGATGAGATAATTCGGCACATTAACGGCATAGAAACTCCATTATGCCTCAGCGTCATCGAAAATTTGGACCATCGTATGGAGGTGTGCCGCCGAGGTCGCGGCGCTCATTTGGCCGATATTTTGTTACATACATAATTGAGTAATACCAATATATCATAATAAAATAAAATTTCAATAATTTCCTAAATAGTTTGTGTTTTATTCAAAATCAATATTGGCCCTTGAAAATTTAACCACCATTTATATGCATCCAGGCATGCATACATATCCACATGTACAGTGGCGGACTAAAGTCTACATACGACCCCTTTTTTTGGAATCCCTACCGTCCCATAGTTTTTACAGGAAAAGTATTGATGTAGTCTTGCTTTGAATTTAATTGTAAGACAAAACCGAAAATTTCATATTTGTTCAACATTAACTTTCAATGTTATTAACAAAAAACTCAAAAAAGCCGTTGACAAAAGTGAACATACGTTTCATTAATTTGTTTCGTTTATTACTTCAGCTATTGTTTTCAGCGGTCAAGTACCGTTTTTTTTTTCTTTCTATACTTTTCTTGGTATTTGGCTTTATCTTTATTGTTTTCCATCATTTGAAAAAAGAAATACAATCGCGAAAATGTCGTCAGGAACGGAAATCCCGGTGGCTGTGCAAAAATTGATTATAAAACACAGAAATGATAAGAAAACGTTCGGCAAAATAGCTAAATTGTTAAATTTAAGAAAAGCGACGGTGCAAACAATTTATAAAAACTTGCAGAATCGGGCTCGTTCGAGAGTAAGCCGCGAAGTGGCCGTCCAAAGAAGCTTACCCATAGGGACATCTCTTTCATCCGTAATAAAGTAAGCCAAAATTCCAAGGTACATGCTACCAATTTGGCCCAGAAGCTAGCGAAATGATCCCAAATTGTTGTGCACTTACGCACAATAACAAGAACTCTTAACAACGAAGGATTCTACAGCAGAACTCCTCGCAAGAAGCCTCTCATAAGCGAGAAAAACCGCGCACATCGGTTGGAGTTCGCTAAAAAGCATCTAAAGAAGGATCATGAGTTCTGGAAAAGCGTGCTATTTACGGATGAGTCAAAATATAACATATTTGGATGCGATGGCAGAGCAAAAGTTTGGAGAAAACCCATTACTGCCATGGATCCCAGGCACCTTATTTCGACCTTAAAGCATGGTGGTGGGAGTGTCATGGATTGGAGAGCAGTTGCAGCGTCTGGGGTGGGTAAATTGGTCTTTATTGAAGAAAATATGGATCGCTTCGAGTATAAGACCATATTGGAAAATAATTTGAAGTTATCTGTGGACAAACTGTGCCTTGGCTCGAGCTGGATCTTTCTACAGGATAATGATCCTAAGCACACAGCGCAAATTGTAAAGGATTGGCTGCTGTATTATGCTCCGCGGCAGTTGCACTCATCACCACAAAGCCCGGAATTGAATATTACATAGCACGTATGGAAAATATTGGAGCGGAAAATTCGAAAACACCCTATAAGTAATGCATCAAAGCTCAGAGAGAAACTTCAAGAAGAGTGGCAAAACATTACAGGAGAAGAGCTGGAAAATTTGGTTTTTTTCAATGTTAGACGCTTGCAAGCGGTGATCGATGCGCATGGTGGCCCAACAAAATATTAACTTAGTTATTAAAATTAATATGATTACCTAGAATAGCTAAGCAAAAAATCGTATGTTCACTTTTGTCAGTGCCTTTTTTCCATTTTTTGTTAATAACTTTGAAAGTTAATGTTGAATAAATGAGAAATTTTAGTTTTTGTTATATACTTGAATTTAAAACAAAACTGCATCATTATTTTTTCTGTGAAAGCTATAGGACGGGTTGAATTCCCAAAAAATGGATCGTATGTAGACTTTAGTCCGCCACTGTACGTACAATTACCAAATTATTGTAAACAAATACCAACTGTGTGCACAGCTGTGTCTTTGTTTCCATATAAATAAGCAAATGTATTACATGCATACATTCATATATGTAAACATACATCGTTATGTAACTATGTTTACATATGTAAACATCCATATATATAAATAAATAAATAAATAAATTCTAAGGGCACTCGACTGCAACGAAATTGCATTTAGAATATATTTTCAAATTAAACGCAATTAATGACTAACAACGCTACAACATTTGAAACAAATGTCCCTTCCCTCTTCGGTTACGAAGGAAGGTTTTGCAAGTGCCCCTACAACAACAACAACAGTAATCATAACCACAGATGATACTACGCCATCGGATACGGATATTTATTTTAATACCATTCATTCATTCCAAATATTTAAATATTCTGAGTCGATGAACCTATCTCGCAAATAACGAAAAAATTGGTTTTAAATTTTAAAAAACTTATATGTAAATTTGTATGCATTTCACAACTATACAACTATAAAAAGAAGAAAAGTCAAAACAATAACAAGAAAGTTCTGTTTGGTTAAACACAACTACCCAACTGTTGTGAGGAATCCACGCGGTACCAGCAGATCCAGTGTGAATCGTGATTTTCTGTTACATCTACATTTGTACAACACAAAGCTTCCGGTAGCAAAGTAAGATGTCTGTAGCAGACTTTCTCAAGGACCTACCTAATCACAATGCTCGAAATTTTTCGCAAATTAATATGGAACATGGACTTCGCACATCCCAGAAACGTGCTTCCGCACTAACTATGCTAAATTCCAAAAAAAAAAAAAAACAAATATATTATAATATCTTCAAAAAAAGAATTGGTTAAATATTTGATAAAATATTTACTTAAATATTGTACGAACTCCATAGAATCCATTTTCCAATCCATTTTTTCAATAGGAATTTTGTTACAAAATATCTGTAAACTCATAATATTATAAACAATAGTCTGCGAATTCGCATTCATCCCAGAAAAAACAGTGCACACTTGCACGTAGCCATTACATATTAGTTGTTAAGATCTTATTTTCTAAATACTTGAATGTAAGCAATTTTGTAAGTCGCAAGTCATATATACACATGGAATATTTGGAAATACTGCTACTAAAATATAAAATCACACAAACCATATACTATTCATACAAGTAATATATTATATATACAGAAATAAATGTTAAAACTGAATTTAAAGCTAACTCACTTAAACTCCTGCTTGGTTGGCAACCAGTTGTTGCTGTAAGTCGCCAAAACAAGTGTTATCAGCATCATAGTTGTTGTTGGTGACTGTCCTGTACTATGTGGGGAAATGTATGTATGTATATGGTCAGGTAGTGGATGCGATGTATTCGCATTCGTTGATGATGTTACTGCTGTTGTTGTTGTGCCCCTACGCCGCGTTGCTAGCTGCTGCTGTAAGTAAATTATGAACTGCATTGATTATATATTTCTTGTATTATCCTTCTAAACGTTAGTGGTTATGTAAAACTTATACATTATAGTTAGTTAGTAAGTTAGTTAATCCGTCCCTTTAACTCTTCCGGATTTATGTGCTCAACGTTAGCTTGCGACCACTAGTTATCATGCAATTCACATTCGATTCACACTTTACCTATAGGTGTTGCTCCAGACAAACGGGGTTACTAAAGCGTAATATGAAAGAAAAAACATTAAAGTATCCATTGGTGCTGCTGAATCATACAAAGTATCCGTATCCTGAGTAGGCTCACCTTGCAACTGACATTGGTTAGATAGCGTACCGGCACCGCAATCACAGAAGAAGCGATCATGTCGTATAAATTCAACATCGTGCCCAGCATGACAATTCTTAATGCAATTCACACAAATTGCATTGCGATCAGTTGTATTGCACGTTTGACAACGGTAAAAATCATGCATTGGAAATGATGTGTAGCTGCTTATTTTATACAGGCATTGACCACCAGATACTGCCTTTTCGACTTCGTCTTCGTTGTTGAATATATTATTACCACGTATAATGGGTTGTACACCGCTCGCCAAACACAAGCCACCAAATTTATTTTTGAAAATTTGATTATGCTCTAATGTTGCTGTTGCATTATTGTTAATATCAACGCCAGCGGCCTGACCATCATATATACGGTTTCGTCTCAAAATTGGATGAGATTGTGTTGAAATAAGAACACCAGCTTGTGTATTCCGGAAGATATCATTCTCTTCGAGTATGCCTTTGCCGCCATTGAAAATGCAAATACCACCATCACGACCATCATAAATTTTATTACGCTTCAATGTTGGATTCGAATCGGTTTTTATCCAAACACCTGCCATCGCATTATTAAAAATTTCATTTTGTTCCAATAAACCAAGTCCGCCGTTATACACTAATACGCCACCGTACCTAAAATAGGGAAAATAAGTATATTAAAATATTTTAAAATACTTACTTACCAAATTGATGCTCCTTGATCCTCGTGGCGGTAAAAATGGCTTCTGCGCAGGAAATCTCTGCTGCGCCGCTGCCTCAAATATCAGGCGAATATCCATTCACAATAAGTCTCCAAAAAGTTTTAATGATGTTGCCAGCCTAACGTTTTTTGTTTTTTTGTTTTTTCTTAGAATTTTTATACCATTTTATTGCTCTGTACACACAATTCTTATTTTGAAAGTTTTTTTTTTCAAAGAATATTGATGTGTTGTTTAAAAATGCCTGAATACATGAAACAATATACATACATATAAAAATGTAGATATGAAGGCGTTATAAAGAACACCATATAATATAAAGCGTACTTTTAACTAAACACTCTTAAAATTAATACAAATCAAAGTGAAGAAAACAAAGAAATCGCTGCAACTTCTTCAAAAGTACGAAATTTTACTTGATAGGGTATAAACTTAATTATTTATTTCTAATGATTAAAATAAAAAAAAAATAATAATAATAATAATAAGTTACACGCTAAAAAATGAATTGAACATAGAAATGTTCGCCGCTAATATTCTATTTTTTTTCGGGGCGGAGGAACATAAACTACGGTTAATATCTAATAATGTGTAGTAAAGGGTGGTTAAATTTTCAAGGGCCGATGATGATTTTGAATAAAACACAAACTATTTAGGAAATTATTGAAATTTTATTTTATTATGATATGTTGGTATTACTCAATTATGTATGTATGTAACAAAATATCGGCCAAATGAGCGCCGCGACCTCGGCGGCACACCTCCATACGATGGTCCAAATTTTCGATGACGCTGAGGCATAATGGAGTTTCTATGCCGTTAATGTGCCGAATTATCTCATCCTTTAGCTCTTGAATTGTTGCTGGCTTATCGACGTACACCTTTTCTTTCAAATAACCCCAGAGAAAAAAGTCCAACGGTGTCAAATCACATGATCTTGGGGGCCAATTGACATCGCCATTACGTGAGATAACACTGCCATTGAATTTGTTGCGCAAAAGAGCCATTGTTTCGTTAGCTGTGTGGCAAGTGGCACCGTCCTGCTGAAACCACATATCGTCCACATCCATATCTTCCAATTGTGGCCATAAAAAATTCGTTATCATCTCACGATAGCGAACACCATTCACAGTAACTGCCTGACCGGCCTCATTTTGGAAAAAATACGGCCCGATGATGCCGCCAGCCCATAAACCGCACCAAACAGTCACTCTTTGTGGGTGCATTGGTTTTTCGACAATCACTCTTGGATTCTCATTCGCCCAAATGCGGCAATTCTGTTTATTGACGAATCCACTGAGATAAAAATGTGCCTCATCAGATGATGATGAAGATGATTTTCTTCGAAAATTTTCATAATAAGTCTGGATAACTTTAACACGTTGTTGGAATGTGTATCTCTCCATGGTTCAAATTGAGTAAGTCTGAAATAGAGAAATGTCAAATTGAATTCGGGAAAAAATTGGCGTTTAGGTGTGGTTCACATTCAACATCGGCCCTTACAATTTAACCATGCATGTTCAACTCAATTTGTCAATGTAATATTCGTCTTGGCATTGAGTGTGCATCAGCCCCACACATCTTCGAATGGTTCGTGTCCGGGCTAAGTTACCTCAAACACCAAGTGGCATCTCTTGTGTGAAATGCAAATCAGCTGACGAATTTTTTAAGCTGGTCATACCGATCTAAAGCCAGAACCACAAACAATCCGTCGCTGAAGCCTCTACCACATTACAAACATATTTTTGTAGTAATTCTCGCCACCCAACATTATTTTCTTTGGCCAAGCTTTTACAATTAAACTTTTTAAAAATATTTCAGTAAGAAAAATGACTCGCTACGGCAAAATGCTCAAAAAGGCAGAGCGACAAGGGCATCGGTATGCAAGCGCGTGTCGTCTGTGTGAAGGGAGACATCCGATACGCCTATGTCCAGTCTACCGGCAAAAGTCGCCAGAAGAGAGGCTTCGCGAAGCGCTCCTTGGCCAATTTTGCGCCAACTGCCTATCAATGAACCATAAGGAAAAGAATTGCACAAGTCAATTCAGGTGCCGAAAATGTAATGAGAGGCATCACACGACCCTTCACATAGGCGACAGAAGGGCAACTAAACCCACACCAAAGCCGAGAGTGAGATCCTTGGCTGACCAAGTCGCCGATGAAGAAAGCGACGCGATCTCTATTCCCGCGAGTGAATCTGGTGACGAATCGCTGGTAACAACAGAGCCCGCAGCGGAAACACGGCCTTTCCGCGCTACAAATACAGGGGTACCGGAGACTCGGACTTTCCGACCCCCACTTCAGCATGAGAGAAAGAAGGCCTCTGGATCGGAGACCAGGACTTTCCGACCACGCCAGAACAAGCAACGCAGATCGGAAACACGTCCTTTCCGACCGCATCAATCAAACCAGCAACAAGGCGAAGGTAGACTGGTGACCAGGCCTCACCAGCTACCTCGCCATTTTAGAAGTGGGCAACTCGGTGCCCAAAATCTACTGGGGCAAACACTCCGCCCGATCATAGCCGTGGCCCCAACAGCAGTAATCAAAATAGAGGCAGGAGGTCGCCTCCATCTAGTACGTGCATTGATAGATGTATGCGTATCAACGATCCTAATTTCGTCGGGGCTTGGACGAGCTGAGGCTGCCGCCGGTACTAATAGGGAGCCAAAGAGGTTGCATGCTGTGCTTCCGGGGAAAGCACGGGACAGCGACACGCATAATGACGCATCGCTGGACCCGGGAATCGCGAGCGCATATGTCCACATTAAACTCGCCGATCCTCATTTTGATCGGTCCAGTCCGGTACGGCTCGTGCTCGGCGCGGACGTATTCGCCGACATAGTGCTGCCAGGGACCTTGCCCACGTCCACTTGTGGCTCAAAGCACCATCTTCGGATGGGCCCTATCCAAGCAAGGCATGTTATAATAAGTCAACCAAACATACATACATACCATACACATACATACATGAATTTTGTTAAATAAAGCACAAATGAAATAGAGACCACGTACGTTTTAATTAACCTTTTATTTCCAGGTACCTTTTATTACAGGCTGATGGGATTTTCTGTAAGGATTTCAATATCCTCTTCTTTTTTTAGAAAACCCTATAAATTGTAAATGGGAGTGATGGTTGGGTTCGCCTCTTAACCAGGTCTTGTTTACCGCAAGGGGGCCGGCATGTTTAGGCCAAAAGCCTAAATTACCACTCGTTATGTACCACCCTAATACTTCCAATGAAAATCCGTTTTTAAATATTAACATGAACCGTTTACCGAATTTATGGCAAACGGTAAGAACTTATTATTCTTATACGGTATTGCGATATTATAATCACAACTGAACGGACGTGTCCCAACCAGCGAACCATCAGCGAATCACCAGCCATCACCCTCATCCACCACATACTATTGTACAGGTAAAACCTATATTTCAATCAATAAAAGATTAAGTGCACAATCAATATCAACAGCAAAACTAATTTTTTATTTTCCATTGGTTTAATTTCATATTCATTAACTATACATCGGTGCGCTCCAATCCCACGAGGCGCCGTTGTATGCAGTATTCTATCCCAATCGAATTCCTTTGCTTCTAGCGTGCATATATCTAAGTTCAAATAAGGGTTGCTTCTAAATTGTGTTATCCTTTGGTTAAGCATTATGCATCCGTCTACTAAATTTATTATTGTCTCAAAACAGTTGAGTAGGTCAACTAATATAATAAAACTATAATTTCGTCCTTTCAATTGAGTCATTTTCCATTTTATTTTCGCATAATGTGGGAGATTAAATTCATAAGGTGCATCTGTCATCACCTCGTATTTAATAACATCGTCTTTTGTTATTGTGCTAAATTTAATTGGTCGCTTTAAAAAATTTTTTTTGGGAAATCGTTTATATTGCTATCGATCAAGCTTATGCTGGCTCCAGTATCTACAAGAGCAATATATTTTTTATTTTTAATTGTGAGCGTTATGGTGGGAAGACAGTCCGATGCTGTTCCTCGAAAAAATTTTGCTCTGGTACATTTTGGCCTTGGTTAACTTGATTATTTTGACATTCACATAAGTTTGATTTAAAATGCGATCTTTCTTGCCTCATTGGATTTCTCTGAATATTGTCTATTTCCATAGGTTCTCCTCGGTCTTGCCTAAGTTGATTCCAGCGATTTTGGCCGGAATTTGGCCTAGGGTTTCCTACCTGTTGGAGTCGACTGAACTGACCTGAATTATTTTGATATTGCCCCTCTTGGGAAAAATGTTTTGGCTTTGGCCTTCTTTGAGCCGATATATTTTCTCTGAATCCGTATTCCTGACCTTGTCTAGGGTATTGCGGATTTTGTTTCACTTGTCCTTGATTAGCTTCTCTACTAAAAAAATTGTGGTTTTGTCTTAATTGTCCTGAATTTTGGTCAACATATTCTGTACGTTTGTTAAAATTCTTATTTTCGTAGTACCCCCTATTTGGTTTAAACTGTCCTTCCGTCCTTTTAAATTTTTTAAATTCCGTCCGAATACAACTGTCCTCATATCGTATTCTCGTCATTATTTCTATGATTGTATGTTTGTCTAATAATGTCCCTTGTGTAATTTCTTTTACAATGTTTACCAATAAACTATCCACATTACTTAAATCTATTCCTGCATCTCCTCTATAATACACCTTAATTTCGTCTGCCTTATATTTGATATTTTGAGTTTTTATTGCCAATTCACTCACCGAATTAATTCTCAAATTGCAAATTTTTCTATATATTTCATGTGGTTCTGTATCTGGCTTGTAGCGAAGTTTCAGCGCCTTTTTGATTTGGTTCCAGTCATCAGGTTGAGGGATGTTGACTATTACGTTTTTTGCTTCGCCCTGGTAGCTTCTCTCCGAGTCTCTTCATCTCGAATTGTTGATAGTAGGTACTCCACGCTTCTCATAAAAGAATTAATCGTCACTTCTCCTGTTCCTGCGAACGTTGGTAGGTGCGTAATATTTTTCATTATCCTCTGCAAGTTACCGTCATTTGCTATTTGCCTTTGCTGTAATTCGATGTAAGCCTGTCTCATTTGCTCGAGCTGCTGCTCTCTTCTGGTCAGCTCTTCCACTAGCTGCACCGGAGGTATTTGAGCTGGTTCTTCTGCCATCCTTCTTTCGTCAAATGCGCGTTGTCTTCTTGAATTAATCGTGGTGAAAAAATTTTTATTTTGAAAATTGTCACTGCACGATTTCTTGATATTTGTCTTGAAGTGATTTGCTTTTAATTATAAGTGTTCACTGCGCTTTGGTGGCGTTAACTTCAATTTATATTATTGAGTCTTCACTTCACACGATTGGTGTTCGCTTTAAATTTAATTATAAGTGTTTACTGCACTTTGGTGGCTTAACTCCAATTTTCGTTTTTGAGTTTTCACTGCACACGAGTGGTGTTAACTTTAATTATTTTTAAGCAGTCACTTATATATTTAGACAAATTAAAAAGTTTTCGAACGCGGTTCGTATTACTGGATCCTTTTACTTTCACTAGGATCCTACCGACTGCGCCATTTACGAAATAGACCGGCGATCGAACGTTTTTAAAAAAGGACACGCTGTGCTAAGTTTAAGCGTCAGAACAAGACTGAATTTTTATTTAATATCTTTTTACCATTCAGTTTACAATATTTTATAATTTTACTTACTAAGCACTAATTACAATTACCGAATTGCTTATTCTAATTCTTGGAAACATTATGAGCTCTTTTATTGGTTAATTGCGAAAATGCAATACACACTGTGTCAACATTAATTTTATTAATTTCCTGCCGTCTGACTTATTTCCGTGATGAACTTGTCGAATTTTTCTGGTTCATTGTCTTTTGTACGTACACATGTATTCGCATATGTAACTCGCGTGTGTGCCCAATGTTTAGAAGATAAACATACACACAATATATGCTTCTCTTGTAATGTCGAGAGCGAATATCGCACAGAGTGGAAATTAGAAAAATACAGTAATGCTAGCTCTTTAAAGTTGTGCTCTTTTAGCAAAGTGGTGAATATCTCCCACTTTACTAATTTTCTGCTATTGTGTCTTTATGCTGTATTTTATGGGTCATTGAACCAGAGAACGTAAATACAACGAGAAGGTCCAGGGCGTGCTGTTTGTCAAATCGTTCCGCTGCTTCGCCAGTGAAAGGAAATGTAACAGAGCAAATCAGAAAGGAATTTTACAGCGCCTTAACAGTGCGCAACCAGAAATCGTGCTCAAAATACCAGAATAAACAAGATTGTATGTTAAATGAGAAAATCCATATGATTTTTATATACTCCCATATATTTCATTTTATATTAAAATATATTTGATTAAATCCTATTAAATATTATTTACTTTTGGGGTAAATGTTGAAATAAGTAAACAAGTCAAAATTCATGTTTGTGCTAAATTTAATTGGTCGCTTTAAAAAATTTTTTTTGGGAAATCGTTTATATTGCTATCGATCAAGCTTATGCTGGCTCCAGTATCTACAAGAGCAATATATTTTTTATTTTTAATTGTGAGCGTTATGGTGGGAAGACAGTCCGATGCTGTTCCTCGAAAAAATTTTGCTCTGGTACATTTTGGCCTTGGTTAACTTGATTATTTTGACATTCACATAAGTTTGATTTAAAATGCGATCTTTCTTGCCTCATTGGATTTCTCTGAATATTGTCTATTTCCATAGGTTCTCCTCGGTCTTGCCTAAGTTGATTCCAGCGATTTTGGCCGGAATTTGGCCTAGGGTTTCCTACCTGTTGGAGTCGACTGAACTGACCTGAATTATTTTGATATTGCCCCTCTTGGGAAAAATGTTTTGGCTTTGGCCTTCTTTGAGCCGATATATTTTCTCTGAATCCGTATTCCTGACCTTGTCTAGGGTATTGCGGATTTTGTTTCACTTGTCCTTGATTAGCTTCTCTACTAAAAAAATTGTGGTTTTGTCTTAATTGTCCTGAATTTTGGTCAACATATTCTGTACGTTTGTTAAAATTCTTATTTTCGTAGTACCCCCTATTTGGTTTAAACTGTCCTTCCGTCCTTTTAAATTTTTTAAATTCCGTCCGAATACAACTGTCCTCATATCGTATTCTCGTCATTATTTCTATGATTGTATGTTTGTCTAATAATGTCCCTTGTGTAATTTCTTTTACAATGTTTACCAATAAACTATCCACATTACTTAAATCTATTCCTGCATCTCCTCTATAATACACCTTAATTTCGTCTGCCTTATATTTGATATTTTGAGTTTTTATTGCCAATTCACTCACCGAATTAATTCTCAAATTGCAAATTTTTCTATATATTTCATGTGGTTCTGTATCTGGCTTGTAGCGAAGTTTCAGCGCCTTTTTGATTTGGTTCCAGTCATCAGGTTGAGGGATGTTGACTATTACGTTTTTTGCTTCGCCCTGGTAGCTTCTCTCCGAGTCTCTTCATCTCGAATTGTTGATAGTAGGTACTCCACGCTTCTCATAAAAGAATTAATCGTCACTTCTCCTGTTCCTGCGAACGTTGGTAGGTGCGTAATATTTTTCATTATCCTCTGCAAGTTACCGTCATTTGCTATTTGCCTTTGCTGTAATTCGATGTAAGCCTGTCTCATTTGCTCGAGCTGCTGCTCTCTTCTGGTCAGCTCTTCCACTAGCTGCACCGGAGGTATTTGAGCTGGTTCTTCTGCCATCCTTCTTTCGTCAAATGCGCGTTGTCTTCTTGAATTAATCGTGGTGAAAAAATTTTTATTTTGAAAATTGTCACTGCACGATTTCTTGATATTTGTCTTGAAGTGATTTGCTTTTAATTATAAGTGTTCACTGCGCTTTGGTGGCGTTAACTTCAATTTATATTATTGAGTCTTCACTTCACACGATTGGTGTTCGCTTTAAATTTAATTATAAGTGTTTACTGCACTTTGGTGGCTTAACTCCAATTTTCGTTTTTGAGTTTTCACTGCACACGAGTGGTGTTAACTTTAATTATTTTTAAGCAGTCACTTATATATTTAGACAAATTAAAAAGTTTTCGAACGCGGTTCGTATTACTGGATCCTTTTACTTTCACTAGGATCCTACCGACTGCGCCATTTACGAAATAGACCGGCGATCGAACGTTTTTAAAAAAGGACACGCTGTGCTAAGTTTAAGCGTCAGAACAAGACTGAATTTTTATTTAATATCTTTTTACCATTCAGTTTACAATATTTTATAATTGTACTTACTAAGCACTAATTACAATTACCGAATTGCTTATTCTAATTCTTGGAAACATTATGAGCTCTTTTATTGGTTAATTGCGAAAATGCAATACACACTGTGTCAACATTAATTTTATTAATTTCCTGCCGTCTGACTTATTTCCGTGATGAACTTGTCGAATTTTTCTGGTTCATTGTCTTTTGTACGTACACATGTATTCGCATATGTAACTCGCGTGTGTGCCCAATGTTTAGAAGATAAACATACACACAATATATGCTTCTCTTGTAATGTCGAGAGCGAATATCGCACAGAGTGGAAATTAGAAAAATACAGTAATGCTAGCTCTTTAAAGTTGTGCTCTTTTAGCAAAGTGGTGAATATCTCCCACTTTACTAATTTTCTGCTATTGTGTCTTTATGCTGTATTTTATGGGTCATTGAACCAGAGAACGTAAATACAACGAGAAGGTCCAGGGCGTGCTGTTTGTCAAATCGTTCCGCTGCTTCGCCAGTGAAAGGAAATGTAACAGAGCAAATCAGAAAGGAATTTTACAGCGCCTTAACAGTGCGCAACCAGAAATCGTGCTCAAAATACCAGAATAAACAAGATTGTATGTTAAATGAGAAAATCCATATGATTTTTATATACTCCCATATATTTCATTTTATATTAAAATATATTTGATTAAATCCTATTAAATATTATTTACTTTTGGGGTAAATGTTGAAATAAGTAAACAAGTCAAAATTCATGTTTCGCGCCCATAGGCGGTTGCGCTGAAAGCTTTTTGTTCTATCAGACGGGGTTGAACTAAATGTTTCAACGAAAGATTATCGCACGTGAAAACTGTCTGCATGGGTCTGCATTAATCTTTTGATACTATTGTGGTTATGTGTTTAGAGTCTGTTAAGTACGCACATCACTGTGCAACGTCATCTTTTGCTCATATTCGAACCACTGTGCAGAAAGAATTTATTCATTCTTTCATTCTCTGTTCCTTCTTAGAATTTCTACAATTTAGCAAGTGTATTCAGTCGTGTAATCGCTGAATGCACTGTTCATTACGACTTTGGTAAGTGATGTAATAAGTTGATATATTGTAATAAAGATAACCAAGAATATTAAGAATCTAATAGTGTCTACTCCAGAATTGTGTTGAAATATAAACAATTTTTTTATTTTTTTGGTAAGTATACCTTGGTTAGTATTTTTCTTTTGTGTAATTTTTGCCCATGTTGTTTATAGATAAGATGCATATGGATTTAAGCGATTCATCTGAGGAACCTCTGCATATAAGCAGTATAAATAAATCCAGACCGCGACTATTATCCTCGTCTTCAGATGAAGACAATGATTATTCCGAGCTTAATTTAGAGGATGAACAATGGCAGGAAATAAGAGAAGAAAATCCTATAATACCTACACGAATATTCTGGAGAAGAAACATTTTTAATTGAAGTCTTGGTTTTCGCCAATATATTCCTGGAAAGCGACATAAGTACTGCATTAAATTGCACAAACTGTGTTTACCTGAAGGTTACACCTATAATATTTAAATCTATGTTGGGAAATGTGCAACGGTTATTGAAAAATCACATTCCCATGATGTAGTCATGAAGTTAGTTAATAATTTGTTATTTGAAGGCAGTATTCTGTTTACAGATGGCTATTATACGAGTGCCCCTTTGGCTGAAGAACTATTAGCAAAAAAAAACATTTTTCTGTGGTACTATCAAAACAAATAAAAAATGTCTACCACCCCTGGCCAAACAAAAACAAAAACAAAAACGGGGTGAAATAATGAGTTTCGAAAATCGTAGCGGTGTGAAATTTTTAAAATGGACAATAAAAGACCAGTAAACATGTTGACTACCTCAAAAAATCACCAGTGAGTTAGTATTGTACAAGGCAAAAATGACAAAATAAAACCTGATATAGTGTTTGATTACAATAACACAAAAAAGGGCGTTGATTTATCAGACCAAATGTCAGCATATTATAGTTGCTTACGGAAAACCATTAAGTGGTACCGAAAGGTAATATTCCAACTAATTACTGGAACTTGCCTTGTAAATGCTTGGTATAAGTGGGGTAATAAAAGTATAAATATGTTAAAATTTATGGAAAATATTATTGAACACCTTCTTGATACTGAAGATATGGTAAATGTAATTGAAATAAGGTCACAAAAACATTTTCTTCAATCTTATGATGGGCCTGCAAGACAGTCCCGTTAAAAATGTGGAGAATGCTACAAAATCTTGAAAAAAAGTTGAGAGATTCTTCTTCTTTATTGGCGTTGGCACCGCTTACGCGATTATAGCCGAACTAATTATAGCGCGCCATTCATCTCTTATTTTCGCTGTTTGGCGCCAGTTGGAAATGCCAAGTGCACCCAGGTCACTCTCCACTTGATCTTTCCAACGGAGTGGAGGTTTTCCTCTTCCTCTGCTTCCACCAGCGGGTACTGCATCAAATACTTTCAAAGCTGGAGTGTTTTCATCCATTCGGACGACATGGCCTAGCCAGCGTAGCCGCTGTCTCTTCATTCGCTGAACTATGTCAATATCGTCGTATAGCTCGTACAGCTCAAAGGACCATAAATCGTTCGCAGAACTTTCTTCTCGAAGACTCCTAAAGCCGACTCATCAGATATTGATAACGTCCACGCCTCTGCGCCATATAGGTAGTAGGACCGGTATAATGAGCGACTTGTAGAGCTTGGTTTTCGTTCGTCGAGAGAGGACTTTACTTTTCAATTGCCTACTCAGCCCAAAGTAGCACCTGTTGGCAAAAGTGATTCTGCGTTGGATTTCAAGGCTGACATTGTTGTTGGTATTAATGCTGGTTCCTAGATAGACGAAATTATCTACGACCTCGAAGTTATGACTGTCAACAGTGACGTGGGAGCCTAATCGCGAATGCGATGACTGTTTGTTTGATGACAGGAGATATTTCGTCTTGCCCTCATTCACTATCAGACCCATTCGTTTCGCCTCTTTATCAAGTCTGGAGAAAGCAGAACTCACGGCGCGGTTGTTGAAGCCAATAATGTCGATATCATCGGCGTACGCCAGCAGCTGTACACTCTTATAGAATATTGTACCTTCTCTATTTAGCTCTGCAGCTCGTATTATTTTCTCCAGCATTATATTAAACAAAGTCACACGATAAGGAATCACCCTGTCTGAAACCTCGTTTGGTATCGAACGGCTCGGAGAGGTCCTTTCCGATCCTGACGGAGCTTTTTGTGTTGCTTAACGTCAGTTTACTTAGCCGTATAAGTATTGCGGGGATTCCAAATTCAGACATAGCGGCATAAAGGCAGCTCCTGTTCGTGCTGTCGAAGGCGGCTTTAAAATCGACGAAAAGGTGGTGGGTGTCGGTTCTCTTTTCACGGGTCTTTTCCAAGATTTGGCGCATGGTGAATATCTGGTCAATGGTTGACTTACCAGGTCTAAAGCCACACTGATAAGGTCCAATCAGTTTGTTGACGGTGGGCTTTAGTCTTCCACACAATACGCTTAATAGGACCTTATATGCGATATTAAGAAGGCTTATTCCACGGTAATTGGCGCAGACTGTGGGATCGCCTTTTTTGTGGATCGGGCAGAGCACACTTAAATTCCAATCGTCGGGCATGCTTTCATCCGACCATATATTGCAAAGAAACTGATGCATGCACCTGATCAGTTCTTCGCCGCCACATTTGAATAGCTCGGCCGGTAATCGGCCTCTGCCGCTTTGTTGTTTTTTAAGCGGACGATTGAAATTTTTAAAATGGACAATAAAAGACCAGTAAACATGTTGACTACCTCAAAAAATCACCAGTGAGTTAGTATTGTACAAGGCAAAAATGACAAAATAAAACCTGATATAGTGTTTGATTACAATAACACAAAAAAGGGCGTTGATTTATCAGACCAAATGTCAGCATATTATAGTTGCTTACGGAAAACCATTAAGTGGTACCGAAAGGTAATATTCCAACTAATTACTGGAACTTGCCTTGTAAATGCTTGGTATAAGTGGGGTAATAAAAGTATAAATATGTTAAAATTTATGGAAAATATTATTGAACACCTTCTTGATACTGAAGATATGGTAAATGTAATTGAAATAAGGTCACAAAAACATTTTCTTCAATCTTATGATGGGCCTGCAAGACAGTCCCGTTAAAAATGTGGAGAATGCTACAAAATCTTGAAAAAAAGTTGAGAGATTCTTCTTCTTTATTGGCGTTGGCACCGCTTACGCGATTATAGCCGAACTAATTATAGCGCGCCATTCATCTCTTATTTTCGCTGTTTGGCGCCAGTTGGAAATGCCAAGTGCACCCAGGTCACTCTCCACTTGATCTTTCCAACGGAGTGGAGGTTTTCCTCTTCCTCTGCTTCCACCAGCGGGTACTGCATCAAATACTTTCAAAGCTGGAGTGTTTTCATCCATTCGGACGACATGGCCTAGCCAGCGTAGCCGCTGTCTCTTCATTCGCTGAACTATGTCAATATCGTCGTATAGCTCGTACAGCTCAAAGGACCATAAATCGTTCGCAGAACTTTCTTCTCGAAGACTCCTAAAGCCGACTCATCAGATATTGATAACGTCCACGCCTCTGCGCCATATAGGTAGTAGGACCGGTATAATGAGCGACTTGTAGAGCTTGGTTTTCGTTCGTCGAGAGAGGACTTTGGATTTCAAGGCTGACATTGTTGTTGGTATTAATGCTGGTTCCTAGATAGACGAAATTATCTACGACCTCGAAGTTATGACTGTCAACAGTGACGTGGGAGCCTAATCGCGAATGCGATGACTGTTTGTTTGATGACAGGAGATATTTCGTCTTGCCCTCATTCACTATCAGACCCATTCGTTTCGCCTCTTTATCAAGTCTGGAGAAAGCAGAACTCACGGCGCGGTTGTTGAAGCCAATAATGTCGATATCATCGGCGTACGCCAGCAGCTGTACACTCTTATAGAATATTGTACCTTCTCTATTTAGCTCTGCAGCTCGTATTATTTTCTCCAGCATTATATTAAACAAAGTCACACGATAAGGAATCACCCTGTCTGAAACCTCGTTTGGTATCGAACGGCTCGGAGAGGTCCTTTCCGATCCTGACGGAGCTTTTTGTGTTGCTTAACGTCAGTTTACTTAGCCGTATAAGTATTGCGGGGATTCCAAATTCAGACATAGCGGCATAAAGGCAGCTCCTGTTCGTGCTGTCGAAGGCGGCTTTAAAATCGACGAAAAGGTGGTGGGTGTCGGTTCTCTTTTCACGGGTCTTTTCCAAGATTTGGCGCATGGTGAATATCTGGTCAATGGTTGACTTACCAGGTCTAAAGCCACACTGATAAGGTCCAATCAGTTTGTTGACGGTGGGCTTTAGTCTTCCACACAATACGCTTAATAGGACCTTATATGCGATATTAAGAAGGCTTATTCCACGGTAATTGGCGCAGACTGTGGGATCGCCTTTTTTGTGGATCGGGCAGAGCACACTTAAATTCCAATCGTCGGGCATGCTTTCATCCGACCATATATTGCAAAGAAACTGATGCATGCTCCTGATCAGTTCTTCGCCGCCACATTTGAATAGCTCGGCCGGTAATCGGCCTCTGCCGCTTTGTTGTTTTTTAAGCGGACGATTGCTATTCGCACTTCTTCATAGTCGGGTAATGGAACAACTTTTCCATCGTCATCATTTGGAGTTTCGGGTTCACCATCTCCGCGTGTTTCCTGTTCACTGCCATTCAGCAGGCTGGAGAAGTGCTCCCTCCATAAATCGAGTAAACTATGGGCATCTGTCACTAGCTCACCTCCCTGGATCCTACAAGTGTTTGCTCCGGTCTTGAAACCTTCTGTAAGTCGCCGTATCTTTTCAGAGAATTTTCGAGCGTTACTCTTGTCGGCCAGCTTCTCAAGCTCCTCATACTCGCGCACCTCGGCCTCTTTCTTTTTTTGTCTGCGCCTTGCTTCCCTCTTCAGTTCTCGGTATCTATCCCACCCCGCACGTGTTGTGGTCGATCGCAAGGTTGCGAGGTAGGCAGTCTGTTTTCTCTCCACTGCAACACGGCAGTCCTCATCGTACTAGCAGTTTTTGTGACCTTTCCGAAATCCAATGGTTTCGTTTGCAGCTGTACGTAGGGAGTTTGCAATGCCGTCCCACAGTTCCCTTATACCGGGTTGCTGATGAGTGCTCTCAGAGAGCAGGTGTGCAAGTCGAGTAGAAAACCGCTCGGCAGTCTGTTGTGATTGCAGCTTTTCAACGTCGAACCTTCCTTGTGTTGGTTGATGGGCGTTCTTCGATACACAGAGGCGCGTGCGTATCTGCGCTGCGACAAGATAGTGATCCGAGTCAATGTTGGGACCTCGGAACGTACGCACATCTAAAACACTGGATACATGTCTTCCGTCTATCACAACATGATCGATCTGGTTGAAAGTTTTCCGATCTGGAGACAGCCAAGTAGCTGGGTGAATTTTTTTGTGCTGGAATCTAGTGCTACAGACAACCATATTTCGGGCCCCGGCGAAGTCGATCAGCAATAAGGACATATTGTAGTAAATGTACAGGTCAGCCAGCATTGTGCTAAAATGCTTTCAAAAATTGCACAAAAATAAATAAATACTAATGTCTTACATAATATTTCTAATAAATTTGGAATTTTAATTGCATTTTTGTGTTCATTTTATTGGATTTTATATTATTGAATAATAATGTTTGTTATATCACTGAAATAATTACTTATGTTTTTGATATAAGTACTGTTGAATTAGTTATGTTAATACAATATTAACTATATTAAAATTATAATTAAAAAATATTAAAGCTTTAATCAAAGTTTAAAATAAATTTTGGTGATGCACACTGATTGGTAGTACAATCATATGCGAGCCACCGGTGGTACACGCCGGCGTGAACGTGTTAAACGTATGAGCGAGCGTATACACATTATATATGTATGTATGTACATATAAGTGTATTAAGAAGAAGTAAAAATTTACGCATCTAGCAAAAAAAAATACCATGCCGTCACCATGACAACATGCAAAAAAAGCCCTTTTCAAGACGAACGCTGGCGCACCGTCTACTAAACGAGCTGCGCTAGCAGCACACATCTCCCCGCATGCGACTCGACTACAAACCAAAATGCCAAAAATTAGAAGTTGAACAAATTTGTGTCTTCTTTGACAACAGCGATTTGCGCTCTCGATAGAGAGAACCTTTTCTTTAGAATTACCAAACGGATTTTAAATGAATGCCAAAAAATGGTTTTTTAAAAACGTCCAATTATTTTTAAACATGAATTTTTTAGTTTAATTTAGGTTTAGCAATTCAAAAAATTGTCAAATATAATAGAAACTTGAAATCGATAAGGAAAAAATTAACTATATACAAATGACTCCTATAACTTCCACAACTCTTCGATTCTTAAGTTAATACATATTTTAATTATTAAAAATGTAGGAATATTATTTAAAAATGTTTATTAACTTAGGATAATTTAAGGTTTTAATAAAAATTTAAAATCTTTCAAGTTATATAAGAATCACTCCTATAGCTACTGGTTAGTGATTGATATATTCGTGGTACACAAAATTTACTGTACCTGAATTCCTACAGGAAGGGCTCGGGCATTATTAAGATTGTTTGCTATGTTAAATTCCCTTTCGCTGGCGAGGCAGCGGAACCTTCTCGTTGTATTTACGTTCTCTGATATTATTGTTTTATGCGCTCTCTTCATTGCGCGAGCAGCTGAGGTCCAAATATTTGTTGACATAAATATACACACGTACGTAAATATATACCAATATAGCCGTGTGTATTCAAACATCTGTTGTATCTGTCTATGATTGTCATACATTTACATGTTCATGCTAAATTTTTGACAAGATACAAGATCGTTTAAATAACCCGATAGGGAATTTTTCTGTCCGCTATTTTTAAACAAAATATATCATTTCGATAAAATAATTACATAATAAATAATTAAATAGTTTTAATTTTTTTACAAATTGTATATAAATTATTTATTACACTTACTTTTATTACATACGTATAATTCCTGCTCCGAATAATTTTTTCCTGTGATTTAATTTTACAAATACATTAAATTAACGTAACGACAAGTTGTGATTTTAACAAAGAAAACACAAACACAGCCACAATTTTTTTTAATTTGTTTGTTCTTTGGCACGAAGTGCGAACATATTCGTATAAACTCTATTCGAGTTTCACGGCTTCATCTTGCGACTATTAAATACATTTTTCTTTTTAAATGCCGATTGGTCATAATCCTACCAAAGGTACTAAGGAACCCAAAATGTCCGATTCCGAAACAAGAAAGGGAACTTCACTCGAAGCCCTAAGCACTAAAAAGAATCGTCACAAACGCGCAGATCTAAACAGATCGATCCTTACGCGCAGCTTTTAATTTAATTGAGTGACACTGTTATTAGATACTGCTCACGATTCAGTGATTCCCCCATTCAGTATCACACGGAAACATATCTAAAAATAAAAGACAAATCTCTAGGTGAGTGTTGGGCAGAATTCAAAACGGTCTATAAAGAGGTTTGTTCAAAGCCAATAAATACTTCACGTATTATGACACATAGGTATGAACTTACAAAGATGAGGATAGCAGACAAGCTCGAATTAATTCGAGCAGCTACTCAGCCGAGTCCACCATCCCGTGTGGAACGAATTTCAGAAGAAGCTTCCTCTTCAAATATATAGCTTAAGGTCCCAGCCTACGACAGAGAGACATTTTAGGGGGGTTATGAAAAAAATTTTTTTTTTTGTTGTATAATGTTTTAATGAATCTTTCCTTTTTGGAAACTAACAATAATTTCGAAAATCTTAAAGCTAATACTTATACGAGTTAATGATTACCACTGTATAGATTAACAAAGTGCAATAAATTACAAGTATAACTAAGATTTATCAAAGAATGTGTTTTTATAGATATCATTAGGTATACAGAACACTTATGTTTTGAAGTAAATTATAATATCATGAAGGATATAGCGGAGCGCAACTCAGATGTAGAATAATTGAATGCGGTAGAGCCCTTAGTCACAGTTCAAACGTAAATTCTTTTTCTTTAATCGCTTAGGGTAGTTCTGCTGTAATAATTTTTTAGCTAAAAAGTTTGGGTGGTTAGATAACTTTAATGAGTAATTTTTAAGCAGTTTCTCTATTTCCTCGGTGACGGTTTTAATCCCGAGATCGTTTTGAATTGTGGAGTTTTTTACATACCAAGGGGCTTTGCATATTGATCTTAAGGTTTTAGACTGCACTCTTTGAATTCTATCCAGGCTAGATTTAGATGCTGAGCCCCAAATTTGGATCCCGTACGTCCAAGATGGCTTTATTAGCATATTAAAAAGTAAAGCTTAGTTTTCTAGACTTAGTTTGGACTTAGAGCCTACAATCCAATTCAAGTTCGCAATTTTCAATTTGGTTTGAGTAATTTTTTTGTCTATGTGGTTTTTCCAGGTGAGCCTTTTATCCAATGTAACTCCCAGGTAGGTAATGAATTCTTTCTGAGGTATTGTATTCCCATTTATGGAGATTGAAGGACATGTGTCTTTTTTTTAGGGTAAATGTTACTTGTATACACTTAGACTCATTGACGTTAATTCTTCAAGTTGTTAGCCACTCTTCTATTACTTACTTTTATTACATACGTATAATTCCTGCTCCGAATAATTTTTTCCTGTGATTTAATTTTACAAATACATTAAATTAACGTAACGACAAGTTGTGATTTTAACAAAGAAAACACAAACACAGCCACAATTTTTTTTAATTTGTTTGTTCTTTGGCACGAAGTGCGAACATATTCGTATAAACTCTATTCGAGTTTCACGGCTTCATCTTGCGACTATTAAATACATTTTTCTTTTTAAATGCCGATTGGTCATAGTCCTACCAAAGGTACTAAGGAACCCAAAATGTCCGATTCCGAAACAAGAAAGGGAACTTCACTCGAAGCCCTAAGCACTAAAAAGAATCGTCACAAACGCGCAGATCTAAACAGATCGATCCTTACGCGCAGCTTTTAATTTAATTGAGTGACACTGTTATTAGATACTGCTCACGATTCAGTGATTCCCCCATTCAGTATCACACGGAAACATATCTAAAAATAAAAGACAAATCTCTAGGTGAGTGTTGGGCAGAATTCAAAACGGTCTATAAAGAGGTTTGTTCAAAGCCAATAAATACTTCACGTATTATGACACATAGGTATGAACTTACAAAGATGAGGATAGCAGACAAGCTCGAATTAATTCGAGCAGCTACTCAGCCGAGTCCACCATCCCGTGTGGAACGAATTTCAGAAGAAGCTTCCTCTTCAAATATATAGCTTAAGGTCCCAGCCTACGACAGAGAGACATTTTAGGGGGGGTTATGAAAAAAATTTTTTTTTTTGTTGTATAATGTTTTAATGAATCTTTCCTTTTTGGAAACTAACAATAATTTCGAAAATCTTAAAGCTAATACTTATACGAGTTAATGATTACCACTGTATAGATTAACAAAGTGCAATAAATTACAAGTATAACTAAGATTTATCAAAGAATGTGTTTTTATAGATATCATTAGGTATACAGAACACTTATGTTTTGAAGTAAATTATAATATCATGAAGGATATAGCGGAGCGCAACTCAGATGTAGAATAATTGAATGCGGTAGAGCCCTTAGTCACAGTTCAAACGTAAATTCTTTTTCTTTAATCGCTTAGGGTAGTTCTGCTGTAATAATTTTTTAGCTAAAAAGTTTGGGTGGTTAGATAACCTTAATGAGTAATTTTTAAGCAGTTTCTCCAATGTAACTCCCAGGTAGGTAATGAATTCTTTCTGAGGTATTGTATTCCCATTTATGGAGATTGAAGGACATGTGTCTTTTTTTTAGGGTAAATGTTACTTGTATACACTTAGACTCATTGACTTTGATTTTTCAAGTTGTTAGCCACTCTTCTATTACTTTTAAAAGTTCTTGTAATCTGTAACTGGCTGTCATGGGGTTTGAATGGACACTAAGTATTGCTGCATCATCCGCAAAAGTTGATGTGATGAGGTTTCGGTTTGTGGGATGTTTAACTTGCCTTGATTTTTGTGCCAATTGGCCCGAAATAATTGAAAGGAATATAAATTCGTTCTTGTGCACAAACACTAATCATTAAGTTTTATTCTGCTTTAGTTTGATTTTCGTTTTATTTTCACAATTTCTGATTATATAGGTTTATAAATGATTTAGATTTTAGGTATATTTTTTTTATATAGTTTCACACTTTGTCTTTTAACTGCTAAAGCTTTGAGCTGCCGCGATAAAGTATACCGTGCGCGCGCGTAGGTAGTTGGATAACAAGTGATTTTTACATACCCTTCTTCGTTAGCTCGAACTACCGCGGCTAAACGATAGTTCGGCTAACGGAGTAGGGTATACACGGAAAGAAGGATAACCGTGTGAAAGGAGACATGGGAAAATAGGATACCGGAAGTTGGCGCGCACGGTATTTACAATTATGTTTTATGTTGCACGCTTAAACATCCTGCCCGCCCTGCAGGGATGTGCTGGCTAGCGCGTTCTGCAGCTTTTGGAGGGCGCGAATTGCTTCGCCTATAGCGCCCTTGGTGGTCCGATTTCGGAAAGCTTTGGTTTGCAGTCCGGTGGTCGTGCGCTTGATTGACCGCAACCTTTCACCGCTGCTTTTCCTTGTGTCCCGCTGGTTGGTGGCGCGCTGCTGCGTGGCACGTTGTTGGGTGGCACCCTGTTGTATGGCCCGTTGCTGTGTAGATTTTTGATGCGTTGTGGCCCGCTGTGATGTTGCGTGCTGCTTTGCGGCACGCTGTTGCGTCGCGTGCTGTTTATTGGCACGTTGCGGTGTTGCGCGCTGCTGGGATACGCGCTGCTGTGTTGCGCGCTGCTGGGATACGCGCTGCTGTGGTACGCGCTGCTGTTGTACGCGCTGCTGTGGTACGCGCTTTTGTTGTACGCGCTGCTGTGGTACGCGCTTTTGTTGCCGCTTCTTCTTGATGGTTGCGGCGGGTGCTGGTGCTGGCTCGCTATGTTGCGGCTCTGATGGGTGCAGCATAGAGTGATGCGCCTTTTTGCATCGTCTGCATTTTCCTCGGTAGTCACACTCTTCCGTGACGTGGGTAAGCGCCAAGCAGTTGCTGCAGTACCCTTGCGCGTTGGCCACCGCGATGCGCTGAGGAGGCCGCATTGCACGGAAAGCGGCGCAATTGCGCAAGGCGTGGTACCGGTGACACAGCCGACACTGTAGGCAGTTTCCGGTGTCTGCCGTCGGCGCGAGGGGCACTGCGCTGCGCGTTGCCATTGGTGTCCTTCGTCTGGGAATGGAAAGAAACGGAACAATCGGTAGATTTTTATATGTCGTAAACAATTGTATTAAGAGGGGAATTTTCTCTTTATTGCTGTGCTTCGAGAGAAGGTTGCTCATTTGGAATGAAGCACAGTTTTACTAAGGGCCGCGTGATAATCCCGTTTTGCGTGCGGAGGTCCACGACACGGATGTGATTATCAGGCCCACGGTGAACATTTTGGATTCGTCCGAGACGCCACTCGGTCGGCGGTAGACCATCGTCTCGGATTACGGCGCAGTCGCCAACTTGAGGCTCCTTCTGTGGAAATTTCCACTTGTACCTCTTTTGGAGATCTTTGAGGTACTCCTCTTTCCAGCGGCGACTGAATTGATGGTGAAGTGCTTTGACTTTCTCCCATCGGTTGATTAACGAGAGGGTCTCCGCATTTGGCTCGGGAATGGCTAATAGCGGAGCGCCTCGAATGAAATGACCCGGAGTTAATGCTGTGAAGTCAGCTGGGTCCTGTGACAAAGCCGAAAGTGGCCGAGAGTTGAGTACAGCCTCAATTCGAACTAAGAGTGTCGTGAACTCTTCAAATGTAAATTTATGGGATGCAGCGGTTTTCTTGAAGTGAATTTTAAAACTCTTTACTGCGGATTCCCACAGGCCGCCCATATGTGGGGCGCTGGGTGGTATGTATTGCCAATTGATGCCTTGGGGAGCATACTTCTGGGTGATGTCGGCTGAACATTCGTTAAGGAATTTAACGAATTCGCGTTCAGTTGCTCTCTGTGCTCCGATGAACGTTTTTCCATTATCGCTCATCATTGTGGCGGGATATCCTCGCCTGCCCACGAATCGGGCGAATGCTGCTCTAAATGCCTCGGTGGTAAGATCAGAACATAACTCGAGATGTACTGCCTTCGTCGCGAAACAAACGAATACGGCAACGTACCCTTTGATGAGTGTAGTGGATCTTAAAACTGAGGCCTTTATTAAAAACGGTCCTGCGAAGTCCACTCCAGTTACAGAAAATGGTAGGGACATTGTGCACCGCTCAGAGGGTAGAGCGGCCATTAGCTGGGAGCGCGTTTGTTGCTTGTATAGAGTGCAAGCTTTGCATTGAAAAATGCACCTTTTTATTAAAGGCTTTAGCTTCGGTATGAAGTATTCTTGTCTGACCATTTGAAGCATGAGGCGCGTTTCTGCATGGAGAAGCAGTGCGTGTAAGAAATTCAAATGTAATTGACAGAATCTTGAAGCATTTGGGATGATGATTGGGTGCCGCTCATTATAGCTGAGTGTGGCATGCGCTAGTCTGCCATTGACGCGGAGAAGTCCGTTTTTATCCAGAAATGGATTCAGGTTGAGGAGTGAACTTTTTTTGTCAAGTGGCTTTTTGTTTTGTAACGCATCTTTTTCGCCAGGAAAATAGCGGGATTGCGATACTTCGATTAGACGCTGTTTTGCGAATTGGCATTAAGCATGAGTCAGATGTGGCATGGTAGTTGTTGGTTGCATTCTTGATTTATTCCGGACATTATTCACGAAACGGAACAAGTACGCAGTCACGCGAATTGCTCGAGGGAGTGAAGAGAATCGATCAAGAAAATCGAGTTCTTCTTCGCGTGCATGAAAAGCCTCAATTTTCCGCTTTTCTGGCGGAGAGGTGCTGCGTGCCTTTGAATTAGGCCAAGAGTCGATGTGGTGTATGAGCCACTTTGGTCCGTGCCACCAGAGAGAATTGGTGGCTAAGTCTTGGGGTTTGCAACCACGTGTGCCGAGATCAGCGGGGTTATCTCCGCTTGCTACATGACGCCATACTCCGCTTGGGATATATTCCCGAATTTGGGAGGTGCGATTAGACACGTATGTCTTCCATGTGCACGGTGGTTTCTCGAGCCATGCCAGTACTATTTCAGAATCTGACCATAAGAATGTGTTGCACGCTTCTAGGCCTAGCTGGTTTTGGACGGTTGCAGTCAGTTTTGCCAACAGTACTGCTCCGCACAGCTCTAAGCGAGGAAGACTTATCGTTTTCAAAGGTGCAACTTTGCTTTTTGCAACCAGTAGGGTGGATGTTGCATGAGTATTCGCTTCTGTGCGTACATATATGGTTGCACAGAAGGCTTTTTCCGAGGCGTCGCAGAACCCATGGATTTGGGTATTCTGCCCCGGAGTAAAGTTGAGCCATCGAGGAATTTCGATGTCCGAAATGGCTGGCAAGTTTTGAGTAAACTGTTGCCATTTTACCATTGAAGTGGGTTTTGCGCATTCATCCCAATCAATGCCATCGAGCCAAAGTTCTTGAAGTAGAATCTTTGCCCGTATCATAACTGGCGATAGCCATCCTGCCGGGTCAAAAAGTTTTGCGACCGACGACAGAATTTGCCGTTTTGTTGCAGCTGTAGTTGCTGAAACTGGCAGGATGGTGTATGAAAACCTGTCCGTTAATGCGTTCCATCGGATACCGAGAGTTTTGGTTGTGGAAGCATCTTCGAATTTCAAGAAATTGGAGTCGAGAAGGTCTTCTCTCGGGAATGTCTCCAATATGGCCGGGTTATTGGCCGTTAATTTCTTTAGAATAAAGCCGGCTGACTTTAGCGCTTTGATCACTTGGAATAGTGAATCGGTGGCATCGTCAATATCATGACTTCCGGACAGGACATCATCAACATACGTTTGGGTTTTGAGTATAGGTGTGGCCAGTGGAAACTTCGCTTTTGTATCTTCTGCCAATTGATGCAGAGTACGGATGGCGAGATATGGCGCACAATTAACCCCGAATGTTACTGTTTTAAGATTATAATCAGAGATGGGGGAATCCTCTGACTCACGAAACAAAATTCGCTGATAATCTTTATCGTCCTCATGGATGAGGATTTGCCGATACATTTTTTCAATGTCTCCATTGAACACGTATCTGTACATGCGCCATTGTAAAATTAGCAACATGAGGTCCGGTTGGAGTGAAGGACCTGTATGTAAAACATCATTTAGGGAATTACCTGAACTTGATGTTTTCGATGCGTTGAAAACCACTCGCACTTTTGTCGTGATTTTATCTGGTTTTACAACCGCATGATGAGGCAAATAGAACGAATGGTAGTTGCCATTGGAAGTGATTTCACGGGGATTTGTGAGTTCCATATGGCCCAACGTTATGTATTCTTGCAACACATCGTTGTACATTGTCTTTAACTCCCCTTTCTTCTGAAGCGTGCGTTCCATGCTAAGGAATTGCTGGAATGCCGCAGACCGGGAATGGCCTAGGGTGAGTTTTTCTGGAAATGCTTCTTTGAATGGAAGCCTGACAATGTAGCGTCCGCTTGAATTACGGGTCGTTGTTGCTACATAATAATCTTCACACGCCTGATTTTCAGGCGTCCTTTGTGGAGGTATATGGATTTCCTCCTGTTCCCAGAATTGCCTCAATTGTGCACTGAGCGTTTCATTGGAAACTCGTTCTATTTGGGTGGAAAATGAGGATACCTTTTCGGTCACCGAACCACTAAGTATCCATCCGAATATGGTATTTTGCGCAAGAAGATTGTCGCAAACTTTTTGCAGCCCTTCCACTAGGATTTGTGGAATCAGATCGCTGCCGATAACCATATCGATTTGAGCTGGAATGTGACAATTTGGGTCAGCTAGCTCGAGACTACTCAGTTCATGCCATTTTTCACGACTCGTTGTAAAGGTCGGAAGAAGCTTTGTTAACTGAGGTAATACTATTGCATGGGCCTTAATTCTTTGCTTGGTTTTGGAAGAAACCAGCGTCAAAGAACAAAGCTTAGAGGAATTTTGGACCACTCGGCCACCCATGCCTGAAATTTCGAACCTGGAATGTTCGAACGGTAATTTCAATTTTTTCTGGACTTTTGAGGAAATAAAAGTCCTTTGGGAACCTTGGTCAATCAAGGCCCGTAATTGAAATAATTCTCCTTCATGTTCAACTGCCACCATGGCTGTTGGAAGAAGAACTTTGCTTTCAATGTTTGAATGTAAAGACTGTATGTGTGTATGTTTTGAACAGCACGGTTGCTCGTCGGGATTGGAGCTGGTTTGCGGCTGTCGAGCGGGAATTGTCGACTTTGCCGTTGTATGTTGTACTGTAGCTTCATGGGGTCGGCTACTGGTACGTTGAGCTTGTGGTTTAACATCTATGTGCAGTAGAGTATGATGCCTTTGTTGGCATTTCGCACATGTAAACTTGCTCTGACAGTCTTTGACGTTATGGTTGTAAGCAAGGCAGTTTTTACATAGATTGTTTTTCTGTACAACCTTAAAACGTTCTTGTTCGGACATTTTTCGGAATTTTTGGCAGAATTTTAGGGGGTGGCTGGAGTTGCACACCTGGCAGGAATATGCCTTCTTTGGTTCTACCATAAAATTTTGTGTCCTGATTAAAGGTTTTTGTTGAGCGGCATATGGAGCACTGGGTTTAGGCTGAATAGGATGAAGCCTATTTAGTCTTTCTACAACTTTGTACCGAGAAGTTAGAAAGTCGTCTAATTGAGACCATTGGGGTAGATCTCGTCTTGATGAGAGCGATTGTTCCCAAAGTGACAGTGTTGTTTCTGGTAATTTTGTTGAACAAATGTATACCAGGATAGGATCCCAACTGTCTGTTGAAACGTCTTGAGCATGCAAGACAGACAGACAGTTGTTAATGCTTGTTTGCAGCCTTTGTAATTGTTCGCTATTTTCGGATTGAATAGCAGGCAAGTTCATTAAAATTTTGACCTGATTATCTACTAAAATGCGTTTGTTTTCGTATCTAGATCTAAGCGCTTCCCAAGCTAGATCGAAATTATCGTCACTCAAAGGATATTGTTTGACAATAGCACCGGCTTTTCCTTCTGTTTTATACCTGAGGTGGTATAGTTTTTGAGCACGAGAGAGCTTCGGGTGGTTAATGTACACGGCTGTGAACATGTCACGGAAAGCCGGCCATTCTTCGTAACCCCCATAAAAAGTCTCTGTGTCGCATGGAGGAACTTGCAGAAAAACATTGGAAGCACTTGATTGCTCTGAAGTGGGTTCCACACGGGATGGTGGACTCGGAGCATCGACTAGTTTGAGCATTTTTAGCTGGTCTGACATCTTGATTTGTGTCATCTCGTAGATGTCAAGGCATGCGTCGTACTTGCCTTGTGCTGACTCTTTGAACCTGTCAGGCAAGCAGTCATCCGTTTTGGAAAAAACGTTATCAAAGGCAGCTTGCAATCGAACAAAATAGTCATTTAGACTTTTGTGTTTGACTTCAAGATACGATTCGGTATGATCTTCAATCGGTGAATTACCGAATTTTGCACAGTATCTCATTAGGCTGTCACTTTCTGTTATGAACTTTTGCGCACAGGGGTCGTACGCTTTACTTCTTGACCGTGTTTGTGAGGATTCCTTCCTCGCACTTGCGGAATCTAGCGAAGTAGTTTTCGTTTTACCCTCAGTATCTGACATCTTGGCAAATTTCGTTTCTTGCTCTAGAGATTTTTTGGGACTGTGTCCAATTGGCATTGAGGGATTTTAGGAAAAAAAACCTTTTTAAGGCCGAAAAAAAAAATTAATAAAGCAAGAAACTTTGAGAAATACCCACCCAGCAGGTAGCGAAATTAATCTTTGCACTACTGCCCACAGAAAATTTTTTTTTTTTTAAATTCGGAAAATGAATTTAGTATATGTGCGAGTGTGTGTGTGTGTGTGTATTTTTTTGTCGAAAATGGTAATTCCAAATGTGACTTATAGAAACTCGTTAAGCTATTGTTTTGAAACAAACAAGCTATGAAAACGAACTTTGAAAATTATTATTATTAATTTGAAATAAAAGGAAATCACACACACTTGCACTTATGTATATACATGAAATGAAATATACGTATGGAAATATACGTGTAGAAATATATAGTATAATTAATATTGTATATAATATATAATAATATATAATTAATAATATTTATGTAAATATGTAAAATATTTTTAATTCGATGGCAAGATATTAGGAAATCTATCTTTTATGTTATTTCATGCATGCATATGTATTTGTGCGCTAAATATGTAAACAAGATACACCAGCTGTTCTGGTACAGCTCATATTAGAATAAATATGTATATATGTATGTATGTTGGTGTATCAATGTTTTGATTTATTGTCTTTGCTGCCAAAGAGAATTGCAGCTGACCAATGCTGAGAAATAGCAATGGTAAAGAGTGTTAAACTATGAGCGTGGGAGTGTGCGCAATGCTCTTGAATTAGTTTGATGCTGTTAAGTGCACTGCTCATCTATTGCAATAAGCGGATATCGCACAAAGGAGAATGGTGGATAATGATTTAGTGAGAAGATCACTTGTTGTTATAACTCTCTTTTTTTATGCGCTCAGTGTAAGTATGTAAATTCTTTGCCCTTGATGCGCTGTCGAGTTCGTTCAACTCGGTAACCGCTACCAAAGTTGTTGACAAGTCGCTCTTTTAAAGGTCTTCGAACTTACATTTACTGTCGAATAAGTAGGTCAAGAAGGCAATGACCTTAGAGCCTGCAATAGGAAAATTGCTAAGAGCCGTAAGTAGGCAAATTAAAGGAACTGCAATTAGATGTATGTATGTAGTTATGTTTGTACGGAATATGCAAACATATGTACTGTATATTAAAATCAGATTTGATTTACCGGAATTAAATAAATTTATTAGCGGCAAGAAAAACCGCTTTCCGCTGGAATTAGCGGATTAAATTTTCTAATTTAATGTTTTTGGCGGGAAGAAGATCCGTCTAAAAAACCTAATTGCAGTTAAAAAAAATGGAAACAGGCCATATCTTTGGTGTCTTTTTAAAGAATATTAAAAAGTTTGCCTACTTACTACTTATTGGCTTTACTTTCCTTTTTTTTTTGTATTTGTATGTGTGCAGCTTCTTGTATGGGATGGGGCCTCTGAAGGATTTTCTGTGGTGCTGCTGTGGTTTCCGTATCCTCCTGGCTTGCTGTTGATTGATGTTGTGGCCAACACTCTTTTGGCCGGCAATTTTTCGTTTATTTATGTGTGTGTGTGTACGTATTTGTGTGAAATCAAATTTTTGGATTTATGATGGTGCACTTTATATGTAAATATGTGGTTTTTTTTTTTTTTTTTTCAAAACCTCTTTTTTTCCAAAAACGTTTTCTGTTTGTGTTTTTCCAAAACTTTTTTTTTTTTGTTTTTTCAAAAACTTCTTTTTTTTTTTTTTTTGGAAAACCTTTTCTTTGTTTGTTTGCTTGTGTTGTACTGCCACACAACTTTGGTTTTTTTTTTTTTTTTCAAATTAAAAAAAAAAAAATTTTTTTTTTTTTTCTTTTCAATTATTGTATATGTTTGTATGTGTCTCACCACACTTAATTATTGTCATAATTCAAAAAAAATTTTTTTTTCAATTATGTATGTTTTTTTTTTTTTTTTTTTTTTTTTTTGAGCGAACGCACGGGGGAGCGACGTTTGTGGACTGTATTTTTTAGTTATAGAAAATTTTTTGTGTTTTTCCAAAAACTTTCTTTTATATTTATAGTGCTGGTCAAGTTTGGCCTCGAAGGACCATGTTTAACTTGCCTTGATTTTTGTGCCAATTGGCCCGAAATAATTGAAAGGAATATAAATTCGTTCTTGTGCACAAACACTAATCATTAAGTTTTATTCTGCTTTAGTTTGATTTTCGTTTTATTTTCACAATTTCTGATTATATAGGTTTATAAATGATTTAGATTTTAGGTATATTTTTTTTATATAGTTTCACACTTTGTCTTTTAACTTCTAAAGCTTTGAGCTGCCGCGATAAAGTATACCGTGCGCGCGCGTAGGTAGTTGGATAACAAGTGATTTTTACATACCCTTCTTCGTTAGCTCGAACTACCGCGGCTAAACGATAGTTCGGCTAACGGAGTAGGGTATACACGGAAAGAAGGATAACCGTGTGAAAGGAGACATGGGAAAATAGGATACCGGAAGTTGGCGCGCACGGTATTTACAATTATGTTTTATGTTGCACGCTTAAACATGGGAAGATCGTTCGTATAAATTAAATATAAGACGGGCCCTAAAACACTTCCTTGTGGAACACAGGCAAATATTTCATAGCCTAACACGATATGATGGTAATGAATTCTTTCTGAGGTATTGTATTCCCATTTATGGAGATTGAAGGACATGTGTCTTTTTTTAGGGTAAATGTTACTTGTATACACTTAGACTCATTGACTTTAGTTCTTCAAGTTGTTAGCCACTCTTCTATTACTTTTATATGTTCTTGTAATCTGTAACTGGCTGTCATGGGGTTTGAATGGACACTAAGTATTGCTGCATCATCCGCAAAAGTTGATGTGATGAGGTTTCGGTTTGTGGGAAGATCGTTCGTATAAATTAAATATAAGACGGGCCTTAAAACACTTCCTTGTGGAACACAGGCAAATATTTCATAGGATTCGGTTGTGTAACTATTTTGCCTAACATGAAATTTTCTACCAATTAGAAAGCTTTCTAAGACATCATAACTAACTAAGCGTAACTTTCAGCTTGTATAATAAACCATCTAACCAAACTGTATCAAATGCCTGAGCAACATCGAGGAACACTGCAGTACAATATTGCTTGTTTTCAAACGCTGATCTCATGTGAGCTTCCTGCTCTATTGTGCTGTGTTTTTCACTAAACCCGAATTGATGGCATGTTTCGATTCTAAAATCGGTAATATTTTTTTAATAAAAGTTTTCCGAAGATTTTTGAGAATACCGTAATTAAGCTAATAGGCCTGTAGGAGCCCACCAAAGATGGATCTTTACCTGGTTTAAGGATCATAATAATCTCCGAAAGCTTCCAGGATATAGGAAATTAGTGTAGTCTAAATATACTATTAAATATACAAAGCATGTGTTTAATTGCCACATTTGGAAGCTCTTTTATCATAGCACCCGTTATCCTGTCGTATCCAGGAGCCTTCTTTTTTTATGTCGTTAGTAATAACATCTTTAAGTGATTTAAAATTAAATTGAATAAAATTTTTATCTGGATCTGCACGAAATTCTGGAAGAGATTTGTATCTAATATTTGGTGTAAATACAGTGGAAAGATGCATGGCAAATGAGATACCTTTTTCCTGGTCGCTTCGAGCCCACTCACCATTGTGAGTTCTCAATGGAGGGTCGCAAGTGACGGGACTTTTGAAACTCTTAACTTTTCGCCACAAAGAGTAGTTAGTATCAGATGTAGCTGACAGAGATTGTACGGACTTTTGAAACTCGTTTTCCTTTTTTTTATGCATTTTTATGCATATATTGAGCTCATTTTTTAAGGCCGGGGAACGAAACCTCTGCCAATCTCTCCTTAGTTGTCTTTCTTTGGTTACCAGACTTGCAATGTCTTTACGCTTAAGACCGTTGAAAATTTTCCTTCTATGAGTGTTAGATGGGCCGTGCGTTGAAATTTTCGCTGCCAAATGAAGTAATGTTGTAAAACCATCAACTGCATTGTCGACATCTGCTATTGATTTTAGAGGAATGAGCGATTTTAGATGCGCGCTTATGAATTTTCTGTATTTAAGCCAATTTGTAAGTTTATTGGTTAAGCCTAGCTGTAAATCATTGAAAACTGGAATTATGTTAATGGAACATAGACAAGACGAGTGATCAGTTGATAAGTTGAAAAGAGGTTTTACGCTTACTTGTGCTCTACTGATAACACGAGTTACTCCAAAGTCAATCAAATCTGGGGTTTTGCTGAGATCAGTTGGCCAGTATGTTGGCTGACCGGTAGATATAACGTCGAAACCGTTATTTTGAATGGCTTTATATAAATTTCTACCCTTTTGGAGATATTAGCCTAGATCCTAGAAGGAATGTTTTGCGTTGTAGTCACCTGCTACTAGAAACCGTTTACCTAGTTTAGAAAAGAAATCAGTAAATTGAGTTTCTGATATGTTGTATCGGGGCGGACAATATATGGCGGAAATGTTTATTCCACCAGAATTATCATATATATGAACTGAGGTAGCGTGAAGGTAGTCTTTACAGTACTCTTCCATTATATAATGTTTAATTTTTTGCCTGATAAGTATTCCAGTTCCACCGCGCGCTTTCCCTTCAGGGTGTTTGGTGTCATAAAACAGAAATGTGCAATATTGAAGTTGTTAAATTTGGTCAAATGAGTTTCGGAGATTAGCATTATATCTATTGCTTGATTTTCTAAGAAGAGTTGAAGTTCATTTTCGTGTTGGATCAAGCCGTTGGCGTTCCAATAACATATCTTAAGGTCGTTCATGGCTTAGATAAAATCGCTTGAAGGAGGAGATTTTGATTTCGAATTAAATCTTGCATCATACTTTGCATTGATGACATATGTTCTTGCATCATGCGTATAAAGTTGTTTAGCGTATTTTCAAGTGAGTTAACAGGCGGAACGGACGGGATGGGCGTTTCTTGCGTTGTAAGCTGAGATACACCTTTTAAACCTTCGGCGTAGGGCATAAAGTTGGCATTAATATCAATTTGTTGAAAAGGTTGCTAGAGTTCGCTTCTCTAAGATAAATTGGCGGCGGCTTGGACGTTTTCTGCACACGCACTTGATCATCAGCATCAGAAAACATTTGAAATCGATTATTGCTCATGCTGTCTTTTTCTTTTGTAGTTTTGACAATTTTGTTTTGATTTTGTTCACTATTTTTTTGGGTTGACCGTTTTCTTTTTACAAGAATGTAGCGATCGGCTATTTTCGATAAAGTCTTGCGTTTCGACGCTAGAAGGAGCTGGAGGAGTTGCGGTAATCGGCGTTTGAGCCCATGAAAGGGCTGGTAAAGTAGTCCTAGAAGGGACTACAGAAGCAGAGGGCTCATTTTCCAATCGTTGTGTTCGCTGTTGGTGCTGTTGTTGTGGCGGTTGTTGTTGCTGTTGGCTTTGGTTAACGTTTCCTCGTTGTGGCTACCGATTTAGTCACATTTTTGCAAAATGAGCAGTTTAGTCCCAAAAAACCAGTGGATTTTGCAACACAGCTTTTTGGCAATTCTAATTTGGAAACGGCACGTGCAAATGCAAATTTTCCTACATACTTTTAGGCGCCCTTCTTTAATACCACAGCTTTTTATATTTGTTTTATTATTATAATTAATATATTTGTCTCTGTTCAATTAGTGTGAACTATTTGTTTATAGTTTTTTTTTTTATATATTATTTAGTTTTGATGGAGCGCCAATCCATGCAAATAACACAATTTGGGTTATTTCACTTTCACTTCACTTTGTTCAGTTTCAGAGGAGCCACTTGCCTGAATTAGTTTATGTAGTTTGCACAATATATTTTATTTAAAAATTTAAAATAAATATAGAGCACAGCCACTTTCACTTTGCACTCGGAAGAGTTGCCAGTTGAAGAATGGTCAGCTTTTCGTGATATGTTCACAGCGGTCTACATAAACCACCCTAAGCTCTCCCGTGCCCAAAAATTGTATCATCTCCGGTACAAAACGGAAGGAAAAGCTGGCTCAATCGTCAAACAATATTTCGAGCTAGCATGGGAGGCATTACGGGCAAAATACGAAAACAAACGTATTCTAGTGGACAACCAAGTTAAAGTTCTACTCTCGCTGTCCAACGTACAGACCGAAAATAGCGAGCAATTACAAAGACTACAAACAACAATATATGACTGTCCGTCTGCCTTATATTCCCAAGGCGTATCGACAGATAGTTGGGATCCCATATTAGTCTACATATGCTCCTCGATACTGCCTGAAACCACATTATCCTTGTGGGAACAATCTCTTGCATCTCGAAAAGAGCTGCCAGGATGGTCGCAAATGAACGATTTCCTCACTTCTACAATAAATGCGAAGTGGTGGAACGTCTTCATCGGCTTCATCCAAGCCAAAACAAAACAAAACCAGTCGTCACTCAAAACACCGCTCATAATAGATCATTTAACAGGATACAATCATTTGTGGCGGAACAAAAAAGGGATAATACATGTCCATGTTGTAATTCCCGACACCCAATTTCACATTGCCACAATTTCAAAAAAATGTCGGTATCAAACCGAAAACAATTTGCGAAGCAGAATAAACTCTGCAAAAACTGCTTATCACGAGGTCATCGCAGTATTGATTCACGAGCAGGTTTGCATGTGCACACTGTCAGTTACGGCAACATTCTTTTATGCACCTAAATGCAAATCCAAATGCCCAAACCGCCAGCAGCAGTTCTCATAACTCTGCTGTGCAAAACCCTATTGCCAAGGCAACTTCTCCAGGTCGACAAGCGCATACAAGCTCCAATCCAAGCGAACAACCGTGCTGCTCTAAGCAAGCACACATACAATCATTATACGCGTGACACGAAAGCAGAACTCTCCTTCCAACTGCCATTATCGAATTGAAACACCAAGACGAATTGTTCCAACCCAGAGCCTTAGTTGACCAAGGCTCACTAAGAACTTTCATTTCCTCGAAAGTTCAGAAAATATTCGACTTCCAGCTATACCAGCTCAAATCGACATGGTAATCGGCTCTGACATACTTCCACAAATTCTCGTGGAAGGTGTTCAAACAATTTGCGACACAGTACTTGCGCAAAACGCAAATTTTGGTTGGATCATTCTCGACACAAGCAGAAGAAATCTCAACTGATAGACTTGGTGATCAATTGAGAAAGTTCTGGTACAAGGAAGAAATTCCTCAAATTCCACAAATTTCAAATGAAGATCAAGCTTGCGAAAACACATACAAGCAAACCATGACTCGTGCCCCAAACGGTCGGTAAATTGTGCGGCTTCCATTCAACGAAGATTTCCCCGCAAAACTCTCTTTAGGCCATTCCCGGCCTGCAGTGCTTCAACAATTTTTCAGTATGGAGCGCTCGCTTAAGAAAAAAGGGGAGTTGAACATAATGTACAACAATGTGTTGCAAGAATATCTTGATCTCGACCACATGGAGTTCACCTACCCGCGTGAAATCATATCCAGTGGCAACTATCACTCATTCTATTTACTTGCCACATCATACCGGATAAAGTGACCACTAATGTTCGAGTGGTATTTAACGCCTCGAGAAAACCGAGCTCAGGCAACTCACTCAACGATGTTTTGTATACTGGTACCAACCAGACCTCATGCTGCTCATTCTTCAATGGCGCATGTACAAGTGTTCATAAAAATATGAACATGAAATTCTGCAGCAACAAAGTAAGGTTTTAGAAACATATAACTACACATAGGTGCACATGTAAATATAAACATATAGAAGAATAATATATAGTCCACTAAATATCAAATGAATTGATTAGCAGAAAATTTCTAATGTGAGCCATTGATCATAAGAATGTGAAGATCACTGCTTATCTTAATATTTTAAAGTAAACACATAACTTGAAATTTGAGAAATACATCGTTAGCAGTAAACATAAACTGCATTCAAATGGATACACACTGATACACATATGTATGATTATTTATTCTTATCCACGAAAAAATAAATATGGCACTGGAGTGTCAAATTGGATATGCACACAAACATGTATACCTAATTAGTCGATGAGGATAGTTTTAAGAATTTGTATATAAGCCCAGAAATTATTGAAATAAAATCAGAATGAATAAATTCTCCCACAAATGAACTATTTAATTTTCCCCCACCAGCGGTAAGAGATTTTAGACACTTCATTGTGATAATGACAACAAGTTTGTATTCAACGGAGATATTGAAAAAATGTATCGTCAGATATTGATTCACAACGATGATAAACAGTTTCAACGTATAATTCGTAAATCGGCTGATCCGACTGTCACCGATTACTGTCTGAAAACTGTTACATTTGGGGTCAATTGTGCACCATACCTTGCCAACCGTACGTTGCATCAACTTTCATTGGATACCGAGGCAATATATCCACTGACTCCACAAATAATACGAAACCAAACATATGTCGATGACATTCTACCCGGTAGTCATGATATAGACAGTGCTTTTGAATCACTTTTTCAAGTGGCCAGCGCTTTGAAATCTGCTGGTTTCATACTTAATAAATATAGTTTAAAAAACTAAAAAAACACGCTTTTAAAGAATATTGTACTAAAAAGTTGAAAATAATTTTGAAAATAAACTTAAGACAATAGTATATAAAAAATACTTGTATAATTAAGAGAAAAGCGGGGGGCGCTCGATATATGGAAATTATGGTACAAAGCGCCCCACGCTTTTCTCTTAATTATACAAGTATTTTTTATATACTATTGTCTTAAGTTTATTTTCAAAATTATTTTCAACTTTTTAGTACAATATTCTTTAAAAGCGTGTTTTTTTAGTTTTTTAAACTATATTTATTTTTAACTTTTTAGTTTAATATTCTTTAAAAGCGTGTTTTTTTTTAGTTTTTTTTAAACTATATTTATTTCATTTAATTTTTAGCCAAGACAATTACGTATCGCGCAGTTTGACAGCCAATATAAGGTGAAAAGTATAAATCAAACTGTTTAGGCTGAAAATAAGTCAAACTAAGATTTTATGGTAAAATTATAGTACGCTACGATGTATGCAACGATTCGCATTTCAAATATTTCATATTGGGATCGCGTCACCGCTAAAAAGTTACAAACTGACAGACTGACAGACAGACATACTGACATACTGACAGACAAGTGAAGCTAATATAAAGCGTGTAAAAAATTAACGGCAAATAACGCCACTATACTGCAACAATATCCCAAAGAAAATTTGCTCGATTCAAAACTTTTGAAATTCGGGAGTACTTCTGAAACCAAAACTCTGGGTATCCAATGGAACGCTCTAACAGACAAGTATACGTATACAATTCTGCCAGCTACTTCAGCAAATGCGATCACTAAGCAACAAATTTTATCATCGATTTCAAAACTTTTTGACCCGGCAGGATGGCTGTCGCCAGTTATGATTCAAGCAAACATTCTGTTGCATGAACTCTGGCTAGACGGCACTGATTGTGATGAATGTGCTAAGCTCACAGCCATGTCGAAATGGCACACCTTTGCAGAAAATCTGCTTGCCGTTTGCCCAGTTGAAATACCACGCTGGGTAAATTTCGCTCCGGGGCAGGACACCCATATCCACGGGTTTTGCAATGCTTCGGAGAAAGCATATTGTGCAACAATTTACATCCGCATACATGCTAATAATGAAATAACGTCCACCCTTCTGGTTGAAAACAGTAAGCTTACCACGCTGGTTGCAACCATTCAAAGACAACTCAGTTTACAAGCGTGCAACATATTTCTATGGTCAGATTCCGAGAACCTATTGGCATGACTCGAGAAGCCACCATGCACATGGAAGACCTACACGTATGTATCAAACCGCACCTCTCAAATCCGACAATATGTTCTAAGCGGTACATGGCGTCATGCTGCAAACAGATTTCTGGCCAAATTCAAAGGCCCGAAGCGCTTCTCCGCCAGATAGGCGTAAGGTAAAAGCAAATCCCGAGCTTGAACCCTACTATCTAGATAGGTTTTCCTTATACTCTTGAGCGATTCGCTTGACTGCATACATGTTCCGTTTCGTGGACAACGTTCGAAATAACTTCAAGGAGCAACCATTACTCACCTTGCCACACCTGACACATAGTGAATTCCAAGCCGCAAAGAAGCGCATCATCGACATTTCCCAAAAGCGCTATTTTCCTAGCAAAAAAGATGCTTTACGAACTAAAACAGCTATCAACAAAAAGAGTTCACTACTCGTTCTGAATCCATTTTTGGATAAAGATAGACTTCTTCGTGTGAATGGTAGATTGGCACATTCCACGCTGAGTTAAAATGAAAGACACCTAATCATCATCCCAACTAAATTGAAAGGCACGCACGCAAATCACGACCGCTCTACCCCCTGAGCGTTGCACATTCACACTCCCATTTTCTACAACGGGAGTAGCTTTGTAGGGCCATTTCAAATAAAAGTTCCAGTCTTGAGGTCGAACACCTATTTCAAAAGCTATGTTGCAGTCTTCGTCTGCCGTGCATTTTTAGCTATGTTCAGATCTGACAACTGAGGCATTTCGAGCAGCGTTTGCGACAACGGCAAAACGTTTATCGGCACCCATCACGCTATACTACGCGACTTCGTTAAATTCCTTAACGAATGCTCCGCCGACATAGTCCAAAAATGTGCTCCTCAAGGCATAAATTGGCACTACATTTCTTCCAGCGCACCTCACATGGGTGGCTTATGGGAATTAGCAGTTTAAAGCTTTAAAAGTCATCTCAAAAAAACCGCTGCATCTTATAAGTTTACGTTTGAGGAATTTACAACACTATTAGTGCGAATTGAGGCAGTTCTCAACTCGAGACCTCTGTCAGCTGTTTCGCAAGATACCGTTGACCTCACTGCACTCACCCCTGGTCATTTTATCCGAGGGGCACCGCTTATGGCCATCCCCGAGCCAAATGCAATAGACCTTTCATTGACCAATCGATGGGAGAAGATTAAAGTCCTTCACCACGAATTCAGTCGACGCTGGAAGGAGGAATATCTCAAAGATCTTCAGAAGAGATGCAAGTGGAAGAATCCACAGCGAGATCCTCAACCAGGCGACTTGGTAGTAGTCAAAGAAGACCCACTATCACCCACCGAGTGGCGACTCGGTCGAATTGAATATGTTCGCCATGGACCGGGTAACTACATTCGAGTTTTGGATGCACGCACCCAAAACGGATTTATCACGCGCCCACTTGTCAAATTGTGCTTTTTTCCTAGTGAGCACCCTTAGCTCACAGGATAGCATAACAATAAATAAAATGAAACTTCCATTTGTTTCAGGGCAAAACTATATATTCATCCAGTTTCCCCTAATACTGTCCGAACAATTTTTTGATCTTCTCGTTCCAGAAAATGGCAACAAAAATGGCCGTACCCTTGGTCCCTACTGCAGAAATAGAAAACTGCCTGCAATGTAGACTCTGCCATGTGTCGCGCATTCCTCGCGATGAAGCCGCCACAACGACTAGTAGTAGCCAAGGCGCAAGGCTACTGCATAAATTGTCTGGCTTTGACGCACACGACAGGGCAGCTGTAAACGCTGCCATAAAGCGCATCACAGATTGATGCACCTATGTGCATCCACACAGCGCATGACGCCGTCGCCAGCTACAAACGCCAGGCACCAGGCAAAGAAGAGAGTAACAGCAACGACGCGCGCAAATCCAGCGCGCCCTAATCGTATGTTATCACCAGCCATTAAGCGCGCAAAACAACGTGCGCCTCCCACCAAGAAAAGGCGCAGCAACCCCAGACACCGTGAAGCGGCAGTAACTCCAGTTCCGGCATCAGCGGGGCGACCACGAGAAAAGAAGGCGCGCACTGCTACGGGCTTACAAACGCCCACCTTCCGCAACCGTATTGCAAGAGGCGCAATCGGAGACGCATCCGGCGGCCGTTTTAGCTAACGAAAAATCAATCTAAAACCGACAGCCCTCGCTCGCGCACGGCAGCCTTTAGACCGCGGACACTGTCATCTAATTTTTTGATTTTAACTTTTAAGTGCTTTAATTATTATATAATGAAAATATGAAAAATTGAAGTGAAAGGCATAATTAAAAAATTGTGAACAATTTGAACTAAAAAAAATTGCTTTTTTATTTAAACTTGGGCCCGCTCGACAGCCGGCACCCGCTTACTTCCACAAGTCTTAGAGACTTAAAATCGTGTCGGAGCTCCCATAGCTCTACGACAATTAGAAAAATGGAAATTCGGTAATAAATATACCATTTTATCAAGTCATTTCTCACCAATCGAAAATTCAAAGTAAAAGTAAATAACGCGTTTTCTAATTTACACAACCAACAGCATGGAATCCCACAAGGATCTCCCCTTTCTGTTACCTTATTTAATATTGCTTTCGACGAAATTAACATAAAAATATTTCACACATTATCTATGCGGATGACGTCTTATTCTATTCAAAAATAAGTAATTTAAACACTTAAAAATAAATTTCTAAACATACTAACCGACATATCGAGTTGGTCAATTTGCTCAGGAGCAAATCTTTCACTTAATATATGTAAATAATTTCATATATGCCGTAAACAAAAATGTACCGGTTTACATCTAGTTCATAATAATATCAACATTGTAAACGTTCCTAGCTTACGTTTTCTTGGAATCGTTTTTGACAAACGTTTTACATTTAAGGAACACTGTCTAAGCCTAAAAAAGCCTAGCTGTCAGGTTAAATATTATTAAATACTTATCTTCTAAACATTCATCCAAATACTTTAATTTTGTAAAAAATTGTCTATGATTTACCAATATAGGGGCATTGTGCAGAGAGCAACATAAAAATTATTTTTCCCGCGTATCATGCTGCCGTTCGAAGGAGCATTCGTGCATTTCCAACATCCCCGATTCAATGCATCTTGGCGGAGGCTGGAATGCCTACCTTACAGGAGAGAATAGAATACACCACCATGAGGCTTATGCCAAAAGTCTTCCTCTGCAGACACTATCACAACAATATGGAACGCTAACACAGTACCAAGTCGTAAGCCAACGCTATTTAGAGTGCTTGAATATGCTAAAAATCTAGGAATAACCTCGCGTCCCTCTCTACTGGCTGCTGCCAATTCTCCATCTTCGCACTTCTGCTATGAAGCATAGCACAGGTCTTTCAAACTATAGCAAATCAACCACAAGTCCAATAGAATACAAGCGGCTTTTTGAAAAATACAGAGCACCTTTCCGGAACGAATGGCAAATGTACTACACCGATGGATCAAAGTCTAAACACCACACGTCATTCGCCGTAGTTCAAGCTGATGGGATAACAGTAACCGCAGGACACCTGCCAAATTACTGTTCAGTGTATACGGCGGAGGCAGTTGCAATACACAATGCGATAATCTGCACAGACAGTATGTCAACGATCTCTGGCATTATTAATATCGCCAACAAGTCACCCCTAATATCTGAAATACGTACCAACCTAATAGAAAACCGCAAGAAAATCAAAATTATGTGGATTTCTGGTCACGCTGGCATTAACGGCAATGGGTTAGCGGATCAGAAAGCAAAAACCGTTCCAAACGAACCGTTATTTACTTTTATATATATGGGGAAAGGGGATATTTTCCTACTCATCAATAACTACTTCACAGACCAGAAAACAGACTTGGAACAGAGTGCAACACCAATATTGGAGTATTAATATAAAAGGCTCAAAACCACACCTTCCTCCAATCTGCCGAACGAACGATATTTTTGCCTTCACTCGACTTCGGATTGGGCACAACATTGTCAGGCACTCGTACCTGCTAAATGGTCCAAGTGCACCACACTGCGTATACTGCACTTCATCATCGTTTACAGTTAAACATCTTCTAGAGGAATGCACGAATCTCAGTGCTATTAGAAAAACAATATTTGGCAACCAACCTGTTTCGGAATTGCTTAAGGAACCTTCACATGAAAACATCCAAAAGGAAGCTGATTTTTTGTTCAAAACCGAACTTATAAAGTTAATTTAATTTTAATTTAAGTTATCTTACATATAAAAATGTTCTTTACTAACATAGATTAATTTTTAATCCATGCACTGACAGTAAAATTTACCATATATATATCTACTATTCACTGGCTAATATGTATATTAATATTCTTCGACAATATAATTTTATTAGAGCAGTGAGCCCTGGCAGCTAGTGCTTCTTTCTCTGTAAAATAATAATTGTATTATTATTTTACATTTATAATAAATAAATAAATTAAATTATTAATTTTAATTTAAGTTATCTTACATATAAAAATGTTCTTTACTAACATAGATTAATTTTTAATCCATGCACTGACAGTAAAATTTACCATATATATATCTACTATTCCCTGTCGACCTCATACAATTCTAAATTATTAATAGAAATTAAATACATATTCTAATAAAAATAATAGAAATTAAATACATATTTTATACTCACATTGAATTGTTTAATCTAAAATACTCACCCTGTATCCACTGGAATTCCAATTCCTGTAAAACAAAGTAGATTGAAGGAAAGAACGGAAAACCGAAATTTCCCCTCCTTCTCCGTTAATGTAAAAACTACGCTAAGTATGTTATAAAAAAGCTTACAGTATTTTTATGTTCAATCGCTTGCTTACCTCAATACCATACGTTTGTATAGATGTGCGTTAATAAAAAATAAATAAAAAGTGTAATATACATATATCGAAAAGAAAACGCGTTTTTTGATTTAATAAAAGAACTTTACCATTTCTCATAATTTTAGACAAAATTAATATTTATTTTATTCAACATCGAAAGTTGAATATGGTGCCGAAACCCTTTAACGGAGTGAATCTTAATTAAAAACCAAGAAAACCGCGAAAAACGGCGTAAAAGCAAGCGATAGTCGCGAATTTAAACGCACGATAAGTGGCTCCCTAAAATAAATATAAAAGTAAAAAGTGGCAAAAGTGAACATATATGCATAAAAAACCAATAAACTACAATATAGAATACAAAAAGTGAAAAATACAAACATACATAAACAAAAAATAGATTAAAACAAAATACATATAAATAACGCTGGAAAATGCGGAATATTTGGTTAAACGGTCGCTGGAAATAGCACATACACACATATAAAAATACAAAAAACTTAAAATATATATATATAAATAAGAAAAGTGTAAAAATACATAAAGTTAAAAGTGAAAAAAGTGAAAATATATACAAACATATATATATAAATATATAAATACAAAAAAAGATTAAAATATACACGTATATATATAATTAAAAAAAAATATATAATAAAAACAAAATATATATATAAACAGCGGTCGCTGGAAATAGCACATACACACATATATAAATACAAAAAAAAAAATAAAATATATATAAATAAATAAGAAAAGTGCAAAAATACATAAAGCTAAAAATGAAAAAAGTGAAAATATATACACACATATATATATATAAATATATAAATACAAAAAAATTGAGATATATATAAAAATACATACTTACCGGTCGCTGTGAAAAACATACATACCGACTTACCGTTCCTGAAAAAAAATTATATGCATACCGACTTACCGTTGTGAAAAAAAATAAAATAAAATAAAATAAAATAAAATAAAATAAAAAATATACATACATACGTACATGCATGACCATATACATATAAATAAATATAAATAGCGTTCGGTGAGAAAAGTGAAAAAATATATATTTACGTACATACATAAGTACAAAATTTTTTAAAATATATGTACAAAATTTTTTAAAATATATGCATAGAAAGAAGTGAAAAAATACTTACCGGTCGCTACAAAAAAAAAAAAAAACGGTCCCTGAAAAAAAAAAAAAATTAATTTAATTAAATTAAAGAAATTTATACATTAGGGTGTCCGTTATTTCCCAAATTGATTTTTGACTCTGCAGCGCCCCTTAAATTTTTAGTAAATGCCCTAAAAAAAATTATGAAACTCATATGAGCTCTTAATATTGATAATAAACCGTGCCGCAAAGACGATTCATTTCCCGTGTAAATAACATGGAGTTTTCGTACTTTTTGCTATTAATTTTTTCTTTGCGAAGCCAGTTGATACAATGCTGCGGCATCGAATTATTTTTGTCCACTGGTCGTATGAGCAACATTTAGTCATCGAAGGAAAAATTAAAAAATATTAAATTTAAATATATATTTCAATAAGTGTTGAATGTCCTTTTTTTAACTATTCCAACAGATCCAAAAATCGTTGAAATAAGATATTTTTGGCGAAAAACAATAAATTCTTATGTAAAAAATAATAGTTTTTTGTTAAAAAAAAAAAATATTTTTAGTTGAACTTTGACCTTGAATAACTTTGACGCTAGTGATTTTTTTGCAAAACTTCAGAGAAAGTTTTTGTAGAACGTTCAATTTCCTACAAAGATAATTCGATGCCGCAGCATTATATCAACTGGCTTCGCAAAGAAAAAATTAATAGCAAAAAGTACGAAAACTCCATGTTATTTACACGGGAAATGAATCGTCTTTGCGGCACGGTTTATTATCAATATTAAGAGCTCATATGAGTTTCAAAATTTTTTTTAGGGCATTTACTAAAAATTTAAGGGGCGCTGCAGAGTCAAAAATCAATTTGGGAAATAACGGACACCCTATTATACATACCATTAAAAAAGTAAATACTTACCGGTTCCCGACAAAAAAAACCGCAAGGAGGCCGATCAACGAAAACCCGCTAAAAAGCCGAAATCCACTCAATCACATAACAATTATTAAGGGTTTGTACAAAACAAGGATATGCCAAAGTGAGTACTCCTTTACCCGTCTCATTTCATTAATATACACACGTATATACATCTCTTTGTACATATATGCCAACTGGTCCGAAACCCCTTTCGATAGGTCCACAACTGGACCAGTGTGTTGGCATTACCCACCCACAGTTGCTCATACCAGTACTCTAATAGCGAGGTGTCCGCTACACAACAGCCGAGCAGCATATATACATACACTCAATATACATATTGCGTATGCAGTGCCCAGCAATTCCCCTTTTTGCATTCCGGCTATTTCCACACCTTCGCTATTCGCAATAGCTAGCGGTCAATATACATGCATTATACGGCCTATATTCTCTAGACATATATATACATACTGTACTCAGAAGCAAGTTTGCAACAGAAGAGACCTACCCCTCTGGTCTGAAATGAGCAACTTCTTGACAACTCGTTTTAAAGTTTTGGAAAAACTCAATCCAAAAACTCCGAAACCTCAAATTCCAGACTCCATCCCTAGGGCAACTCACAGGCCGACACATAATTCCACCTTCTTGAATAGAAATAAAATGCACACACTACATACTGAGTCAAGAAGACCAGTATCGTGCAAACTCTGTAATTTAAACCATTCTATGATGATGTGCGTCAAATTTAGAGAACTTTCCGTCCCCGATCGGAACAAGTTCATAAAAGAACACAATTGTTGTAGAAATTGTTTGGCGTGCTCTCACACCGAGAGAGATTGCAAGAGCAATTTTACATGCGTCTACTGCCAAAGAAGGCATCACTCACTCCTCCATTACTCTAATAATAGCCAAACAGCTAACTCTCAAAGATTCTCAAGAAAAACTGTCACATCCCAAGTGGCAATTGACGAAGAACGGCCCTGTACCTCTCAACAGGCAGCAAAAGCGTCAAACTCTACTCAAAAAGAGGATGATAAAATTCTTTCACACTTCTCCAGCAGTAGAGAAAGAACATTGCTTCCCACAGCAATCATCCCGATTCTCCATAAAGGAGAAATAACTCAAATAAGAGCACTCATAGACCAAGGGTCTCAAAAAACCTTCATAACCTCTCGTGTGCAAAAACTACTAGGACTTCCCACCACAAAAACTCATTACGAGATTCTAGGAATGGGCGGACACACGGTACAAAATTCAAATAAAATTTGCTCAATAACAATTTGCTCCAACGATAGCAAAATAAAAATCGCAACTCCCACAGCTAACCCAATTCTTGCCGTCATTCAAGATCACATATCTTGATATAAAACGATATGCCTCCCTACCTTTAGCAGACCCTAGCTGCTTCGCTCCAGCAAGAATCGACATGGTAGTCGGTAGTGATATCCTACCGAAAATACTAATCCCAGGCCTTAAAAACGACATCGGTGGAAGCCTCATAGCCCAGAATACCATTTTTGGATGGATTTTAAGCGGACCTGTAGCACAACCGATTACTTCACTCAGTACGCAAGTAATCGAGACCATGGCCGACCCCTTAGGTGATCTGCTGAAGAAATTCTGGGAACAGGAAGAAGTGCCAGGAGCCCAGACACAGACGGATGAAGACACTATCTGCGAGGACCTCTATCGGAATCCCACTTACCGGAGAAATGACGGTCGATATGTGGTAAAACTCCCCTTCAAACCGGAATTTCCCAACTCGATGGCTTTAGGACACTCAAGACTCTCAGCTCAGCAGCAATACGTTAGCATCGAACGAAACCTGGAGAAAAAACCGGATCTCCAAAAGATCTATGCAGAGGTCTTAGAAGAGTACCAAACACTCGACCATATGGAGCGAACAAATGCCCAAGAAATTATACGGGACGGCAAATACTTCTCATTTTATCTGCCACATCACGCGGTAATAAAACCCGATAGCAAAACCACTAAAGTCCGAGTGGTATTCAATGCGTCTAAACTCTCTCACTCAGGTCTCTCCCTAAACGACGTGCTGCATACAGGCCCCATACTGCAAAACGATCTTCTTCTTCTTTATTGGCGTTGGCACCGCTTACGCGATTATAGCCGAATCAATTACAACGCGCCATTCATCTCTTCTTTTCGCTGTTTGGCGCCAGTTGGAAATGCCAAATGCACCCAGGTCACTCTCCACATGATCTTTCCAACGGAGTGGAGGTCTTCCTCTTCCTCTGCTTCCACCAGCGGGTACTGCATCAAATACTTTCAGAGCTGGAGTGTTTTCATCCATTCGGACGACATGGCCTAGCCAGCGTAGCCGCTGTCTCTTCATTCGCTGAACTATGTCAAAATCGTCGTATAGCTCGTACAGCTCATCGTTCCATCATCTGCGGTATTCGACGTTGCCAATGCGCAAAGGACCATAAATCGTTCGCAAAACTTTCCTCTCGAAGACTCCTAGAGCCGACTCATCAGATATTGATAACGTCCATGCTTCTGCGCGATATAATAGGACCGGTATAATGAGCGACTTGTAGAGCTTGGTTTTCGTTCGTCGAGAGAGGACTTTACTTTTCAATTGCCTACTCAGCCCAAAGTAACACCTGTTGGCAAGAGTGATTCTGCGTTGGATTTCAAGGCTGACATTGTTGTTGGTATTAATGCTGGTTCCTAGCTAGACGAAATTATCTACGACCTCGAAGTTATGACTGTCAACAGTGACGTGGGAGCCGAGTCGCGAATGCGATGACTGTTTGTTTGATGACAGGAGATATTTCGTCTTGCCCTCATTCACTATCAGGCCCATTCGTTTCGCCTCTTTATCAAGTCTGGAGAAAGCAGAACTCACGGCGCGGTTGTTGAAGCCAATAATGTCGATATCATCGGCGTACGTCAGCAGCTGTACACTCTTATAGAATATTGTACCTTCTCTATTTAGCTCTGCAGCTCGTATTATTTTCTCCAGCATTATATTAAACAAAGTCACACGATAAGGAATCACACTGTCTGAAACCTCGTTTGGTATCGAACGGCTCGGAGAGGTCCTTTCCGATCCTGAAGGAGCTTTTAGTGTTGCTTAACGTCAGTTTACTTAGCCGTATAAGTATTGCGGGGATTCCAAATTCAGACATAGCGGCATAAAGGCAGCTCATGTTCGTGCTGTCGAAGGCGGCTTTAAAATCGACGAAAAGGTGGTGGGTGTCGGTTCTCTTTTCACGGGTCTTTTCCAAGATTTGGCGCATGGTGAATATCTGGTCATCCAGGTCTAAAGCCACACTGATAAGGTCCAATCAGTTTGTTGACGGTGGGCTTTAGTCTTTTACACAATGCGCTTGATAGGACCTTATATGCGATATTAGGAAGGCTTATTCCACGGTAATTGGCGCAGACTGTGGGATCGCCTTTTTTGTGGATCGGGCAGAGCACATTTAAATTCCAATCGTCGGGCATGCTTTTATCCGACCATATTTTGCAAAGAAGCTGATGCATGCACCTGATCAGTTCTTCGCCGCCGGATTTGAATAGCTCGGCCGGTAATCCATCGGCTCCTGCCGCTTTGTTGTTTTTTAAGCGGACAATTGCTATTCGCACTTCTTCATAGTCGGGTAATGGAACAACTTTTCCATCGTCATCAATTGGAGTTTCGGGTTCACCATCGCCGCGTGTTTCCTGTTCACTGCCATGCAGCAGGCTGGAGAGGTGCTCCCTCCATAAATCGAGTATACTCTGGACATCTGTCACTAGCTCACCTCCCTGGGTCCTACAAGAGTTTGCTCCGGTCTTGAAACCTTCTGTAAGTCGCCGTATCTTTTCATAGAATTTTCGAGCGTTACCCTTGTCGGCCAGCTTCTCAAGCTCCTCATACTCGCGCATCTCGGCCTCTTTCTTTTTTTGTCTGCAGACGCACCTTGCTTCCCTCTTCAGTTCTCGGTGTCTATCCCACCCCGCACGTGTTTTGGTCGATCGCAAGGTTGCGAGGTAGGCAGTCTGTTTTCTCTCCACTGCGACATGGCAGTCCTCATCGTACCAGCTTTTTTTTTCGACCTTTCCGAAATCCAATGGTTTCGTTTGCAGTTGTACGCAGGGAGTTTGCAATGCCGTCCCACAGTTCCCTTATACCGGGTTGCTGATGAGTGCTCTCAGAGAGCAGGTGTGCAAGTCGAGTAGAAAACCGCTCGACAGTCTGTTATGATTGCAGCTTTTCAACGTCGAACCTTCCTTGTGTTTGTTGATGGGCGTTATTCGATACAAAGAGGCGCGTGCGTATCTTCGCTGCGACAAGATAGTGACCCGGGTCAATGTTGGGAACTCTGAACGTACGCACATCTAAAACACAGAATAAATGTCTTCCGTCTATCACAACATGATCGATCTGGTTGGAAGTTTTCCGATCTGGAGACTGCCAAGTAGCTTGGTGAATTTTTTCGTGCTGGAATCTAGTGCTATAGACAACCATATTTCGGGCCCCGGCGTAGTCGATCAGCCTCAGCCCATTTGGAGATGTTTCGTCGTGGAGGCTGAATTTCCCGACAGTCGTACCAAAGATACCTTTTTTGCCCACCCTAGCGTTGAAGTCGCCAAGCACAATTTTGACGTTGTGGCGGGGGCAGCGCTCATAAGTGTGTTTGATGCGCTCGTAAAAAGCATTTTTGGTCAAGTCATCCATCTCTTCCGTCGGGGCGTGGGCGTAAATTAGAGTGGTGTTGAAAAATTTTGTCTTGATGCGAATGAATGCCAATGCGAATCCGACACCAAATTTGCGCTCCTTTATATGGCCGCTGTAGTAAATTTCACAAGGACCCACCTTCTTCCGTCCTTGTCTTGTCCATCGCAATTCTTGGACGGCAGTGATGTCAGCCTTTAACTTTATGAGGACATCAACCAGCAGGGCAGCGGCACCTTCCCAATTAAGGGACCAAATATTCCAGGTGCATGCCGTAAAATCGTAATCCTTAAAACATTTGCGGGGGTCGTCATCAAAAGAGGGGTCTCTCATCCGAGGTTTTAATTGGTTTTTCATTGGGTTGTTTTTTCATGTGGTGGGTTCCAAACCCTACGCACAACCGCATGGGCATGGTTTTCCCCATCCAAGGCCGTATATTCGCAACAGCTCAGATCCCTATATATGGTATTCTGGATTGTTGGAAATCCTCCACATCCTCCAATACGTGGCGGTCATTGCACAAAACTCTGGAGATCCGGCAAAGACTTTTAAATTTAGAGACTAATTTTCTGCATACACCCGCAGTTGAGTCAAATTTTTTTTATTAAAACGTAATCGCCATGCTTGTACTGATTTGCAGCCGGTCGTTTGTTGTTAACATATGTATTATTACAATATAAGATGGCAAGCGCTCTTAATTTTCCGACGTTCTCGTTTTAATATCTTCAAGACTCCGTTCATCAAGTTTTTGTGCACCCTCCGTCAGTTCTTCACGTAGCGAATCTATAACTTTTCCTCGTTGTTTAATACCAAAAATCATTACGCTTCGATATTGCTTTTTTCAAAACATATTAAACAGTTTCCACGACATTATCCCAATGAACATTTCGCTTGGGATCACCTAACTTGGTTATCATTGGCCCTAGACTCCTATTAACCCTTTCTACCTGACCATTCGCTTGAGGCGATCCTGTTGCTATCTTTACGTGTTGCACGTTTTCATCTTTCAAAAACTCTATGAAATCATTTGAGGTTAACAGCTTCCTCTATCTGATTTAACTGTCGGATATAGTCTTTAAGTGCACTAATTACTTCTTTACTATTAGTTGTCTTTGTGGTGTTTAGTCTATTAATTTTAAACAATTTCGTATGTGAGTCTTCTCTTACTTTTGCAAATAAGTTCAACTGTTTTATCGATACCAATGTCGCTCATTTCATAATGGTATTTAAACAGGACATGATCTTCCGTATCTTCAGGAACACAGAAGAGAATCTTATCATTATCTACCTTTCTGTACACTACTCCGTTTCGCATATAAGCTATATAAGCTATGTTCGCTATTCGCTTCGATAAATAAATGGAGTAGATGAGAAGTTTTTTTTATACACATTTCATTTATTTACTGGATCTGCTTTAATATCAGCCTAACAGTAAGTGTACAAATCTTAAAAACTAAATTACAAACATGATAGCTCGAGTTATGTAAAGTTATTTATAAAGTCGCCACCTAAGTATTACGAGCATGAGATCATTTTGTAATACGGGACCAGTGTACAGCGCGTCATTAAGTGAGAGACCTGAAAGTGATTGCTTTGACGCGTTAAATACTTCCCGGACTTTAGTCGTTTTGCTACCTAGTTTTATCACTGCGTGATGAGATAAGTAAAAGGAGAAATATTTTCCATCCCGAATGATTTCTTTGGGACTGGCTGGTTCCATGTGGTCCAGGGTTAAGTATTCTTCTAGGAGTTTGGAGTACAGCTTTTTTGTGAATGCTCCGTTCGATACTCAAATACTGTTGCTGAGCTGAAGGTCTGGAGTGTCTTAATGCCATTGTGTTGGGAAATTCGTGTTTGAATGGTAGTTTTACCACGAAACGCCCACCCTTTGTATTCGAGAAGTTACAAAGGTTTTCTGAGATCCTTGGTCTATAAGAGCTCTGATTTGTGTGATGTCACCATTGTGCAGTATAGGGATGTTTGCTGTGGGTAGCAATGTTTTTCACTGATACTAGAGAAGTGTGAGTGCGTTGCTTCACTACTTATTTGGCTTGTTTCTGCATTTGCCTTTGAAGTTGTTGTTGCCTGTTTAGAGGTTCAGGGCTTTTCTACATCGATTGCCAGTTGGGATGTGGCAAAGTTTCTTTGGGTTCTATAATGGCGAATTTTTTATAATCGACTAACTAACACAATAAACTTGCAATTTTTATCTTTCTTTTTACCGATGAATTAACTTACTACATCGTCTTTTTATTGGAACACTACTTTATTACTTGAAACTTTCTTCTTCTTAGTTTTTAAATATATCTTATATTTACAAATATTTTGAAATACCATCTGCTAAATGTATCTTATATTTATAAATATTTTGAAATATTATTTACGTAAGAGAGCTGTAAGAGCACACAAGCAATTAAGCACTGCTCATAAAAATAAAATAAAATAAAATAAAACAAAACATACAGTGAAAAATTCCAAATAAGTTAGCGAGTGCCTTTAGTGTAATCTGAAGAACACTTTTAAAAAGGAAAAGATGAATAAACTCCAAATTAAATAATAGAACATAATATTAATAAACAATAAGTGCAAACGGAAAAATAAACAAAAAGTTATCCAGTGAGTACAAAAACAAAAATGAGTGAGTCGCGGTCAAACCCGCCGGACCGAAGGCTCTCAAATGCTTATTTTTCCTATTTTGAACAAACAACGCCAACACAATCAACGGCAAAAGAAAGCAACATGCAAGCAGAAGACCCTCAGCAATACACAGCTAGCGCTAAACAGACGGCGAAGTCGGCAGAAAAACAAGAGAAAAAAGGTAACATCAAGCAAACACCCAGCAGGAAATCGCCAACCAATACAAAATGAAAAGGAACAGGTAAGCGGTAAGCCCAATGAAATAAAAAAGAACACAAAAATACAGACAGGACTAGATCGATAAATAAATGTCAAGAGGAAATCGAATCCTATTAATAACACTAACAACAAAAAAGTGCAAATGAGTGGAACCAACGTAAAAATTCAAGAACCCTCCAGTGTCAACCATTTTATTTTATTAAGTGAGGACAGCGTAAAAGGTACTACCACAGTTGCAAATGCCAAACCACCGCCAATTTACTTGCGCGAACGTGTCTCAAGCACGTTAGTTAATAATATTACTAAAATAGTCGGAACTAATAACTTTCACGTTGTGCCTTTAAAAAAAGGTAACATCGATGAAACAAAAATCTAAACTTACAGTGAAAAAAGCTTCACGCAAATATTAAGCTTTCTATCGACGAGTAATAACAATTATTACTCATATCAACTGAAGAGCTCGAAAGGCCTAACAGTTGTAATTAAAGGTATCGAATCCTCAGTCAAGTCAGACGAAATAAAAGAGGCTCTTGAAGAAAATGGTTTCAGTACAAAATCGGTCATAAATATACTTAATAGAAACAAAGTACCCCAGCCAATGTTTAGGGTAGAACTAGAGCCCAATGCAAATCAGTTAATGAAAAAGGAAACCCATCCCATATACAATTTAAAATATTTACTACATCGTAGGGTAACAGTAGAAGAGCCACACAAAAGAAATGGCCAGGTGCAATGCACCAACTGCCAAGAATTCGGCCATACTAAATCCTACTTCACATTGCGCAGTGTTTGCGTAGCATGTGGTGACCTACATCCCACGTCTGAATGCGTGTCAAAAAAAGATGACGCCACCAAGAAAAAATTTAGTAATTGTGGATGTAATCACACTGCTAATTATAGGGGCTGCCCAGTATAAAAAGATATAAAAGTTGGGTTGGCAAACAATATACAGACTCACCGAAGTCAAATGGTAAATACACCTCAAATCCAATTTGTAGATAAAACTGTTACAAACGTGCAAAATTTGAATCTAAATAAATTATCTTATGCGAATGTACTGAAGAATGATTCAGATAGTATTCCACAGAACCAATCTAATGGAGGTATTGAATCGATGATTTTAAACCTTACGCAGTGCATGACACAGTTCATGTCAACTATGCAAAGTATGATCCAAGACTTGACTAAAGCCCAGAATACTATGCTACAAATCTTCATGCAAAAAAATGAGCGTGAAAAAAAACATTTGTTTTTGGAATGCAAACGGTGTGAACCAACATAAATTAGAATTGGCACTATTTTTAACAGAGTATGCTAAAGACGTAATGCTATTGTCTGAAACGCACTTGACGGATAAATATAACTTTTGTATACCACCAATAAATAAACCCCAAAGGCCGTCAGTTATACAATACCATTATTAACAAGCGTAATAATTTAGATTGTATTTCCCCAGGTCAACCAACATACTGGCCTACCGATCGGAAGAAAATACCGGACTTAATAGACTTTGCTGTCTCAAGAAAAATCGACTGGCAACTTGTATCAGCTGTGACAGTTGCTGGCAAGAATATCGCTCTCCAGCCTCAAAGTTACGGCAGCAGAGAGGAAGTTGAATAGTGCACTGAAACAAGCAGAAGATCACAATGCCAAGGCATATATATATAGAAAAACTAGCGCTAAATTCTGCCAAAAAATACTCACTCTGGAAAGCACAAAAGAGATTTAAGCCTCCAATAGAATACGCCAATCAGGGACCCAAATGGTAACTGGACACGTAGTAACGAAGAAAAGGCAAATTGCTTTGCAAAGCATTTAAGTAATGTATTCCAGCCAAATGACGCAACTAATAATTTTATTTTGCCGGAAGTTGTTGTTAACGGCCAGGAAAATCAGGAGGCAATTAAAATATCAAGCCTAGAAGTGGTAAACGCGATACAGAAACTGAATCCAAAAAAATCTCCAGGCCACGTCCTTATTACACCAAAAATGCTAATAGAGCTACCAAGAGTTGTACAAGCATTGCTCTCTGAACTATTTAATGCCATTCTAAAACTAAATTACTTTCCAAACGCGTGGAAAAAGTCGCAGATATTAATGATAGCCAAACCAGACAAAGACCAAACACAGGCGTCTTCTTACAGACCAATGAGCCTACTACCCAGTCTTTCCAAATTATTTGAAAAAATTCTGCTATCAAAAATATCTCCTTTTCTCCACCGTAACAATGTGATACCAGATCACCAATTCGGCTTTCGTGAAAAGCATAGTACTATTGAACAAGTTAACCGAATAACTAATGAAATCAGGAAGACATTCGAGCTCAAGGAGTATTGCTGTGCAATCTTTCTTGACGTAGCACAAGCTTTCGACAAAGTCTGGCATAATGGTTTACTGTACAAAATACATAAAGCTCTGCCTGTTCAATTTTATATGATGCTTAAGTCATATCTGACTAACAGACAATTTACAATTAAACAATCTGAATTTATCAGTGAGGAGTATCCAGTAAAAGCTGGTGTTCCGCAGGGTAGCGTCCTTGGGCCTATTTTATATATTGTATACACTGCAGTTATCCCATTAAACCGAAAGGTGCAGACATCTACCTTTGCGGATGACACAGCTGTTTTATGCCGGGATAAATGCCCTAAAAGAGCAGCAAAAACGATTAGTGATCATTTACTCCTCATCGAAGAATGGCTAGAAAACTGGAGATTTAAAGTTAATAAACAAAAGTGTAAACATGTTACATTTACTCTAAGACCGCAATCATGTCCTGCAATTCGCTAAAATGGTATAAACATTCCCCAAGTAAATGATGTTACATATCTCGGTATACATTTAGCTAGCCGTCTCACTTGTCTCACTTGGAAGAGACACATAGAGGCAAAAATACTACACATGAAATTAAAAGCAGCGAGTTTAAATTGGCTTTTAAATAAAAGCTCCGGTCTAAAACTTGTCTACAAAGTCCTAATTTACAACGCAGTGTTAAAACCAATTTGGATGTATGGTATTCAACTGTGGGGTACAACCTGTGCAACTAACATTGATAAAATATAGAGGTTCCAATCCAAAATTTTAAGAGCACTAACGGGCGCACCATGTTACGTTCGTAACGAAAACATTCACAAAGACCTTGGTATTTTACTGGTTAAGCCTGAAATTGAAAGAAGCAGGACGAAGTACTTCATAAAGCTGAGAAATCATCCAAACCCGCTAGCTAATGCTTTATGCAACCCAACAAGAAATTCCCGCCTGCAGCGAAGAGATGTTCCCGCCTTCTAAGGAGAGCGCCGTAGTTTGAAAAGGGCTCAGAGTTACATAACTCGAGCTATCATGTGTGTAATTTAGTTCTTAAGATTTGTATACTTACTATTAGGCTTATATTAAAGCAGATCCAGTAAATAAATAAATTGTGTAAAAAAAAAATTATTAAATATATCTTGAATCTTCTTTCTTACCAGCATAACTATATTATTAAGTAAAATAAGTTTAAACTATATAATTGAATGAAACAACTATAAACTATAGTTAATTATACACCATAGACACTGATCTTATTATATAAGATAAATAATTTCGATCATGAGTATGATAATAATTTCGTCCACGAGTATGATAATAGTTACTTCCACTAGTATGATACTAGCTTCGTCAATTACAATAGTATGATAATAGTTTTGTCCACTAGTACGACAATGGTATGATAATAGTTTCGTGCATCAGATGTAATGACTAGCTTACTGTATACCATAAGTACTGGTCTTATTATATGTATAATATAAATAATGGTTCCGTGCATCAGAATTTACTAAATTGTAAGGGCCGATGTTGAATGTGAACCACACATAAACGCCAAGTTTTTTTCCGAATTTAATTTGACATTTCTCTATTTCAGACTTACTCAATTTGAACCATGGAGAGATACACAATCCAACAACGTGTTAAAGTTATCCAGACTTATTATGAAAATTTTCGAAGAAAATCATCTTCAGTGATGAGGCACATTTTCACCTCAGTGGATTCGTCAATAAACAGAATTGCCGCATTTGGGCGAATGAGAATCCAAGAGTGATTGTCGAAAAACCAATGCACCCACAAAGAGTGACTGTTTGGTGCGGTTTATGGGCTGGCGGCATCATCGGGCCGTATTTTTTCCAAAATGAGGCCGGTCAGGCAGTTACTGTGAATGGTGTTCGCTATCGTGAGATGATAACGAATTTTTTATGGCCACAATTGGAAGATATAGATGTGGACGATATGTGGTTTCAGCAGGACGGTGCCACTTGCCACACAGCTAACGAAACAATGGCTCTTTTGCGCAACAAATTCAATGGCCGTGTTATCTCACGTAATGGCGATGTCAATTGGCCCCCAAGATCATGTGATTTGACACCGTTGGACTTTTTTCTCTGGGGTTATTTGAAAGAAAAGGTGTACGTCGATAAGCCAGCAACAATTTAAGAGCTAAAGGATGAGATAATTCGGCACATTAACGGCATAGAAACTCCATTATGACCATCGTATGGAGGTGTGCCGCCGAGGTCGCGGCGCTCATTTGGCCGATATTTTGTTACATACATATGGTAATTGAGTAATACCAATATATCATAATAAAATAAAATTTCAATAATTTCCTAAATAGTTTGTGTTTTATTCAAAATCAACATCGGCCCTTGAAAATTTAACCACCCTTTAGTTAGTTTACCGTATGCCATAGGTACTGGTTCCTGCACTATGCATTCAACTAAAAATATTGCTGTGTTCTGTTTATGTGACCCCAGAGATTAGTTTGGTTTTACTCAAATTTAAATTTATCTCATGTTTTAATTTTTTAAGCAAGAGATATTTAAATAACCAATAATTCAAAGTAGTTAATATATCTTGCGAAGACGAGGAGGAACTCGTATAAGATAACAGCACACCCATAGCTAACTAGCTAATAAATTATTTAATAATTCATATATAGACCGACCATTGAGCTATTGAACTATATTATTGAGTCAAATAACTATAAATTATATTATACGTATACATACTGATCATTAGTATGAAAACAATTTCGTCCACTAGGGTGATAATAGTTCCGTCCATCAGTATGTACTGGCTAGCTTACCATACCATGCCATAGGTACTGGTTCCTGCATTATGCAATAAACTAAAAACTAGGTATAGTAAAAAAATAAAATGTAATGGCTTAACTTTTTCTTTTCGTATCCAGCCTTATTCAAAATTTTCCAAACGGTCTTTTGAGCAATCTTTGGCTCTTGGGTAATCGACAATGCCCACAATAAACGCCGCTTGCTTGTCTTTTTGCCCTTATCGAAGAAAAAATGTAAAATATAACGTATTTACTCTTTGCTAGTGTCCATCTTTGACGCACGCTCAAACAAAACTGAATCAACCAATCACAAAACTGTCAGAAAAGCTTTTTTAGTACGAAATGTCATCCTTCTAACGCCTTTTTACAAAACGCTATCGGATACAAAGCGAGATACAGATAAATAACGCCATCTATTGGAAATATAATGGATTTCCTTTTATCACACCTAATATTATTATTAAAATTTATCTAGCCGTTAGTTGATTTCGATTCAACTATGTTATTAAATTATGTGACTTCAGTGATTAGTCTGGTTTCCTTGGTTTTACTTTTTCTTTATTGACGTTGGCACCGCTTACGCTATTATAGCCGCATGAATATAAGCGCGTCATTCCTCTCTTCTTTTCGCAGTCTGGCGCCAGTTGGAAATACCAATTGAAGACAGGACACTCTTCACCTGATCCTTCCAACGGAGTGGATGCCTTCCTTTTCCTCTGACGGAGATTTTAGTGCTGCTTAAAGTCACTTTACACAGCCGTATAAGTTTTGCGGGGATACCAAATTCAGCCATAGCGGCATAGAAGCAGCTGCTTTTCGTGCTGCCGAAGGCTACTTTAAAATCCACGAAAAAATGGTGTGTCTCGATTCTCTTTTCACTGGTATTTTCCAAGACTTGGCGCATGGTGAATATCTGGTCATCCAGGTCTAAAGCCACACTGATAAGGTCCAATCAGTTTGTTGACGGTGGGCTTTAGTCTTTTACACAATGCGCTTGATAGGACCTTATATGCGATATTAAGAAGGTTTATTCCATGATAATTGGCGCAGACTGTGGGATCGTATTTTTTATGTATTGGGCAGAGCACACTTAGGTTCCAATCGTCCGGCATGCTTTCATCCGACCATATTTTGCTCCGGCCTTGAAACCTTCTGTAAGTCGCCGTATCTTTTCAAAGAATTTTCGAGCATTTCACGCATCTGTCTGCAAACGCGTCTTGCTTCCCTCTTCAGTTCTCGGTATCTATCCCAGCCCGCAAGTGTTGTGGCCGATCGCAAGGTTGCGAGGTAGGCAGCCTGTTTTCTCTCCACCACGACATTGCAGTCCACATCGTCCCGGCTGTTTTTGCGACCTTTACGAAATCCAATAGTTTCATCTGCAGCTGTACGTATACTGAGTTGATGATGAGTGTCCTCAGAGAGCAGGAGTGCAAGTCGAGTAGAAAATCATTCGGCAGTCTTTTGTGATTGCAGCTTTTCGACATCGAACATTCCTTGTGTTTGTTGACGGGCGTTCTTCGATACACAGAGGCGCATGGGTATCTTCGCTGCAACAAGATAGTGTTGTGTACGTACGTCCAGAACACTAGAGACATGTCTTCCATCTATCACAACATGATCGAATTGGTTTTGTGTTTTTCGATCAGGGGAATGCTGGAATCTAGTGCTACAGAAAATAAAATTCACCAGGCTACTTCCAGATCGAAAGGCTTTCAACCAGATCGGTCATGTTGTGATAGACGAAAGACATCTATACAGTGTTTTAGATGTGTATACGTTCCGCGGTCCTGACATCGACACGGATCACTATCTTGTCGCAGCGAAGATACACACGTGCCTCTGTGTATCGAAGAACACCCGTCAACAAGTACAGGGAAGGTTCGACGTTAACAACTTTGACTGCCGGGCGATTTTCTACTCGATTTGCACTCTCTGAGAGCAATCATCAGCAACTCGGTATAAGGGAACTGTGGGACGACATTGCGAATTCCCTACGTACAGCTGCAAACGAAACTATTGGATTTCGGAAAGGTCGCAACAACAGCTGGTACGTTGAGGACTGTCGTGACGTGGTGGAGAGAAAACAGACTGTTTAGCCCGCAACCTTGCGATCGACCATAACACGTGCGGGGTGGTATAGATACCAAGATCTGAAGAGTCCGAAATGCGTGAGTATGAGGAGCTTGAGAAGCTGGCCGACAAGGGTAATGCTCGAGAATTCTACGAAAAGATACGGCGACTTACGGAAGGTTTCAAGGCCGGAGCAAACCCGTGTAGAACCCAGAGGGGTGAGCTAGTGACGGATGCCCAGAGTATACGGAATCTATGGAGGGCAGACTTCTTGAGCTGAATAGCAGTGAAAATGAAACATCCAGAGGAGGTGAACCCGAAACTCTCATCGATGACGATGAAAAAGTTGTTCCATTACTCGACTATGAAGATGTCCGAATAGCGATCGCCCACTTAAAAAACAACAAAGCGATGGGACCGATGGATTACCGGCCGAGCTATTCAAATACAGCGGTGAAGCATGCCCGACGATAGGAGCCAAATTATACTCTGCCCAATCCGAATAGCAGTCGCCCGCTGAAAAAACAACAAAGCGACGGGACCGTTGGATTACCGGCCGAGCTATTCAAATACAGCGGTGAAGAACTGATGAGGTGTCCGACGATAGGAGTTGGCTCTGCCCAATCCATGAAAGGGCGATCATATGGTCCGCGCCAGCTACCATGGAATAAGCCTTCTTAACATTGCATATAAGGTCCTATCAAGCATATTGCGTGAACGAATAAACCCCACCGTCAACAAACTGATTGGACCTTATCAGTGTGGCTTTAGACCTGGTAAGTCTGCTTTATCCAAACTTGATAAAGAAGCGAAGCAAATGGGTCTAGTAGTGAATGAGGACAAGACGAAATATCTCTTGTCATCATACAAACAGTCATCGCATTCGCGACCCGGCTCCCACTCATCCCAGTCATAACTTTGAAGTCGTAGACAACTCCGTTTAGCTTGGAACCATTATATAGTACAGAACCACTCTTGCCAACCGGTCCTACTGTATGGCGCAGAAGCGTGGACGACGTCAAAATGTGATGAGCCGGTTCTAGGAGTCTCCAAGAGAAAAGTTTTGCGAAAGATTTATGGTCATTTGAGCATTATTTATTTATTCAGCCTTGGCTGAAAGTATTAGCCACCCCACTAATTACTGAATTTTTTGTTTTAACAAGTGAAGTAATGAAATTTTTTTAGTAAAACCGTGAAAATACAATGAATTAGTGATAATAACATTAATAATTAGTAGATCCACCTTTCGATCTAATAACGGCAGCAATTCTCTTAGGCATGCTGCGTACTAACTTTGCACATTCGTCCGCTATAAGTACCACTCGTTAATTAAGGCGTTCTTTGAGGCAGTTTTTGATGTTATACAGTGTTCCTTAATCTTGCGTTTTAAAATAGCCCACATGTGCTCAATGGGATTAAGATCTGGAGACTGTGCAGGCTAATCTAACAAAACAATGTTCTTATCTCTAAACTAACGCATCGTAGTCGCTGATTTGTGACAAGGAGCATTGTCTTGCTGAATTTGAACTCCGTCTAAATAAGTATCGCCGAAAATGCGCGTTAACGAAGGCAGAAGAACAGCTTCTAATATATTTATGTACTCTTGACTGTCCATGCGACCCTCGCGAATGAACATTTCGCCGACACCGTCAGCAGCCATGCAGCCCGAGATCAAAATGCTGCCTCCTCCATGCTTAATAGTGGGTACCACGCAATCTGGATGATAATCTTCCTCAACCCGTCGCCTCACGAACGTCATACCAGGTGTTCCAAATATCTGTAGAAAAGAAAAAATAATGTTTTCATAAGATTTGTATTACGTCTTCAGAATTGCTCTAGGGTAAGAAGCTAAGCTTACCTCGAAGTTTAATTCATCAGACCACAGAACATTCGACCAATCTTCCGTGAAAAGTTGGTATCGGCGAGCCTATTCCAAACGATTTTTCCTATTCTTTTCTGAGAGCCACGGTTTCTTTCGGACTTTACATCCTTTTAAAACTGCTTCTTCTCCTAGCTGTTCGAGCACTATCTGGTTAACTAAATTCATCCGAAAGGGCAGCTGCAAGAACAGAAGAAGATTTTTTGCGATCCTCGCGTATAAGTATACGGTCTTCTCGTTTACTGGTTAAACGCTTTCTTCCACTTTTTTGATTTATTATTCTGGGATTTCGTCTCCACAAATCGCCTGATAGCACATTGGACCGCGCACCGCGAAGATCCCACCAAATTGGCAATCTCAACCTGAGACTTATCTTCTTCACTTAGAACTTGAATTTTAACTCTATCATCGTAACCGACTGGAACTGTTTTATAAGATTGGTAACTTTTCACTAAATGTAATTTACACTTTCATGCTGCTTCGACGCGTTATGCGTGACATTCGGCCAGCGAATATATCTTGGCACACTAAGAAGACACCCTTTATGCATCAGGCTCTGAACACATGTGGTCAAATATTTGTACGTGACCTGTCGGTACGACCATTCCTCTCAGCACCCTACAAGGGCTCCTACCAAGTCATCCGACGACATCATAAGTACTTTACAATCAACCTAAATAATAAAACAGTAAAGATCTCACTTGACCGTTTAAAGCCAGCATTTGTCGCCCAAGCTCCCGACTAGGAGGGAAGTATTGTGGCATCACCAAAATAATCTGCACATAATATGATCAAAATGCAACTCTACATTATCGTGCATTCTTATTTGTGGTTTATTTTTGGATGTTGGTGGCACCGGGATTTGAACCCGTTGGAAGGATCAGGTGGAGAGTGACCTGGCTTCACTTGGTATTTCCAACTGGGGCCAGCCAGCGTAAAGAAGAGAGGAATGGCGCGCGAATATTCATGCGCTAACTGTCTCACCCCATCTCTAATTGACATGGTAATCGACAGCGACTTAGCACCCCAAATCCTCAAACAAGGAGTGCAACACCTCCACAATGGAACCCTGTTGGCACAACAGACAATATTTGGATGGATATTCAGCGGACCAACAACTCAAAAGGTAGAGTCCTTTTCAACACAAGTCCATCCAGCCCAAAATGACTTGATCAGCACCCAACTAAGGAAATTCTGGGAGCAAGAAGAAGTCCCAGCCACTCAAACTCACTCAGAAGCGGACGAATTTTGCGAAAATTTGTATCGCAAAACAACAACGCGTCAAAAGAATAGTAAATACACAGTAAAATTACCATTCAAAAGGGACGCAGCCCTAGGCCACTCCAGACTAGTAGCACAGCAACAGTACATCAGCAACGAGCGGACACTAGAACGAAAACCAGTGCTGCAGCAAAAATATCAGGAGGTCTTGGAAGAATACTTGACCTTGGACCACATGGAACCCACTTCACCTCTTGAAGTAATTTACGAGGGGAAATACTTCTCCTTTTATCTACCCCATCACGCTGTCATAAAACCCGAAAGTAAATCCACAAAGGTCCGAGTCGTTTTCAACGCTTCCAGATTATCACAATCAGGGAACTAATTAAACGACGTACTACACACAGGCCCAACACTACAAAACGATTTAATGCTAATAATCCTCAATTGGCGACTCTATAAGTACGTATTTAACGGTGACATTGAGAAAATGTACCGTCAAATACTCGTTAACCAGGAAGATCAAGACTTCCAGCGAATACTCTTTCGCAGAACCCCCGACTCTCCAATAGAAGATTTCAAGCTAAAGACAGTTACGTTTGGCGTTAACTGTGCCCCATACTTAGCTATCCGAACCCTACATCAATTAGCCGAAGATTGCAAAAACCGAATACCCTCTCGCAAACAATATCCTCCTCAATGCAATTTATGTAGATGACATTCCTTCAGGCAGTTATGAAATACAGTCCACTATCAACTCACTCCCCCAAGTTTTCGAAGCGTTAAATTCAGCAAACCACTCGAAAATACTCGAAAAAATCCCAGAGTCTCATTTGCTAGATGCCGACTTTCTTAAATTCAGCGACACAAGCTCAAAAAAAACTGTAGGAATACGCTGGAACGCGCTTACGGACACCTTCTCATACTCATACGAACCTCAACCCGCAGCAAAGTGTAGTACTAAATGCCAGATTTTATCGGCTGTGGCGAAACTATTCGACCCGGCAGGATGGTCATCACCAATTATGATAGTAGCCAAGGTACTACTCTAAACACTTTGGCTAGAAGGAACGGATTGGGACGAAAACGTAAAATCCGGATCCCTACATAAATGGAACTCGTTTCATGAGAATCTCCCGGCAATCAAAGACATCCAAATACCCCGATGGTTGCAGTACTCCCCGACAATCCGATTCAACTCCATGGATTCTCAGATGCCTCAGAGAAGCATTCTGCGCTTGTGTGTACATTAGGGTACAACACGGCGAAAACTCCTTCACCTCACATTTACTAGATGCAAAAACAAAGGTAGCTCCTCTCCAAACGATAAGTCTCCCCCGTCTGTGGAACAGTTCTACAGGCAAGGTTGGTAAACCAAATACGAATAGAATTAAGTTTACCGCCTCACGAACTTGTTCTGTGGACAGACTCGACTATTGTCTCAGCATGGCTAGAGAAACCACCACACTCTTGCAAAACATATGTAGCAAACAGGATATCCCAGATCCTGCAACTGATAAGCAATGCTACGTGGCGGCACGTCTGCAGCAGCGCCAACCCAGCTGACCTAGGCACCCATGGATGTCGACCTCAAGATCTCGTTGAAGATACCATCTGGTGAAAAAGTCCTGAATGGGTCGCCAAACCCTCCAATAAATGGCTTAGCTCTCGCCCCTAACACCCATCGCCTCCGGAGCAAAGGCACATCGCCGCATTCCATACCTCGCCATCCGAAGATATCTTGGGGAGATTTTCTTCCTTCCCCCGTGCCCTTAGAGCAGAGAAAATTGCCATCTCTGATGAGCATGACTCTAAGCCACGAAGAGATGAACGAAGCAAAAACGTGACTCATAACCCTAACTCAACAAAGGCATTATGGTGAAACCATAGCTCAACTCGAAGGACACGCTGTTGACATTAAATCCTATACTCGACAGCAAAGGCGTACTGCGCGTAAACGGACGGCTTAAATACCCAGCCCTTAGTTAAAACGAACGTCATCCCATAATCATCCCAGGAAACTGGATATTCTGCACTCTGCTGTTAAAATTTCTACACATCACCGTGCTGCATGCTGGAAACCAGTTAATGATGCGAATGGTACAACAAGAGTACTACATTCCCCGACTCAAACCCAAAATAAAAAAGTGCATCTTTCACTGCAAAACATGCATCATCCACAAGCAGCAGATGAGATCGCAGATCATGACAGCACTACCTTCCGAACGAACCACATATACCCTACCGTTTCACACAACTGGGGTGGACCTTCTTTCGTTTTCGGAGTGATCCCCCTCAGGTGGCAACGCCGCGATGTGCTGCTAATGTCGCCCAATGTTGCTAACGTTCCGCACCAGCAACACCGTTTGAATTAACTAACCGGCTAAAGTAGCCAACAGCGACACATTCAGTTTTTTAATCGCTTTTTCCGGCTCGAAGGACCATGTCTATGTTGAGTGGGGGTAAAAAATGGGCCGTTTCAAATGAAATGAAGAAGTCTAGGTCTTTTGGGTTTATAAACGGTATCAATTCAAGTTTTTCAATTTTTTAAGTTATAAAATGGATTATTGACAAAATAAGAATAATGTAGATTTAAAATTCGTTGTACAAATTTTTAGACACAAATCGTCTTAGTGTCTTTGAGACCATTTAATAATGGACATGGTCCTTCGGTGCCGCCAAAACGAATTGGCACCACTACTCTACCCAACGGATACAGCGGCCATTACACAGAATACACAAAATCAAACGGAATCTTTAAACGAGCGGTCGTGTGTGAAAAAAAAGAAAAAATTGGAAATATCTCAACTATAATAATGTTGAACAGAAGCGTTCAGTACAAAATAATTTTCGTCAAAAAAAAAAAACAAATTAAGCCGTGAAAGTGAACTTTGAATTAAAAATTTATAGTTTCAAAAGCGAAATATAGCAAAAAAAAAGATCTCTTTTAAAGCGCTGATTTAAAACTTCTGTGAAATTAGTGTTTGGAATGACAAATTTTGTTTTAAATAATTTTTGGAAACAATTAAATTCGTTTACATAACATAACATAGCGGACTCGTCAATATTATACATATGTATGCATGATAAATATACGCACGTTACAGTAAATAGTGCTATAAATTAGTAATATAAAGTAGAAGTGTATTAAATAATTTTCGATTTTTGTGTTTGAAAAGAAAAGTTCCAGAATAAACAATTTTAATCGAAAATCTTTTCCGCTATAAGCAAAAATTCATATATATATATAAAACAAAAAATATTTGAAATTGAAAGTGATTTTTCTAAATACCTAACCCATTTCCTAACGTTTTTGTTGCGTGCATACATACATACGTAGATATGTACATTGGTATAAATATAGCGGCTAAAGAAAAGTGAAATAGAAAGTTTAGCAACAGTTGGCGCTAAAAGTTACCCATAAGTCGAAAGCTCGATTATTCATTACAAAACAACCAATTCGACGTAAAAATAACAAAAAAATATATATAGGTATATATATATGTTTATATAAATATCGTGAAGTTTCGAGCAATATACATATATAAACTCGATATCGATAATATCAAACAATAATACTCAAGCAGTGGAAATGTGTTCATTTTCTTTTTAATACAAACGACGAAAACTAACCAAACTTCAACGGTGATTCTGAGAAAGCGCATAGAAAATGGATTAACATAACAGTGCAAAAAAAAAATAAAGCAAAGTGTCTTCAAAAACAAACCAAATTGTTCCAACGCTTAATTATTTGAAATATATTAATGGTTTAAGCGACCTTTCTTTTATTTTAATTTGAAAAAGTTTGCCGGCTTGAGGTCAAGAAAAATAGTGAAAACACAATGTAAATGTTGTTTTTCCGATATCTTTCGATTACACATCGGTAATCGTCTTCAGGGGGCACTAATCAACAATGTAAACGTTAAACAAAGTTAATAAACTACAATATAATATTTAATAAATTTTGTATAAACATACATACATTTATTATTTACGTCCTAACAGTGTGACGTGGAGTTTTGTACTGTCGAATCGTTTTTTAGCAAGTGTCTGTACAAGTGAGCGCAATTATCAGTGTCCGTTTTGAAGTTTGTCTTATGTTTGTTGGTGTGTTTATAATGTGAAGCATTTCTAATGTATACCGCTTGCTATAGTGTTGTTCTTGTTGAAGAATTTTTACATCGTCAAAGTTGGGAGAGTGGCCGCTGGCTGCACAGTGGAATAAAAGTGCTGTTTTTTGTGTATTCGTTTGGTGTCGTAGTTTGTAGTCGGATTTATGTTGTGCTATTCTCGTTTTTAGTTTTGATTTGGTTGTTCCTACACATCTATTTCCACATTTTTCATTTCATCACCATTGCATGTGGTTTCATAGATAACGTTGCTTTTATCAGAATTCGGTATTTTTGACTTCGTTCTATTGAAGATGCTTTTTAAGGTATTAGTTGGTCTGTGTGAAATTTTTATCTTTGTTTTATCGTAGCAATTTGATTTTACTAGTCGTTCAGATATTTGAGGTACATAGGTTACTGACTTAAATATTATTGTATATGGCTCTTTATCTCTCTTTGTCGGTCTCGTAATTGAGATTTCTTTATTAATACATTGGGTACATGTTCTTCAGCATTAATTTTATTTCTTCCTTTATTTCTCCGTGGTAAGCGTCATCTGATATGTGTAGCATTCTCCTTATACAGCCCATTGCTGTATTTATTATCATCGTTTTTGGATGTTTTGAGTTAAAGTTGATTATACGTCCAGTTTTAATTGGTTTCCTTGTCTTATTATGGCAGAATCTAAGTATGGTAGCTTCCCGTCCTCTTCCATTTCGAAAGTGAATTTTATATTTTTGTCAAAAGAGTTTAGCGCCGAAAGTGTTTTTTGTAAATCGTTTTCGTTGACTATTGCAAATAGGTCATCCACGTATTTTGTAAACAGTCTCGGAGGTCGTCTTAATTTATTGATTGTGTGATTTAATAGTTCCTCCATAATAATATCCACAATGATCGGTGATGCAGAGGATCCCATTGGCATACCTTTTAATTGTGTGTATATTTTATCCTTAAATTTAAAATACCTATTTTCTTCAATACAGAACTTGACAATGTCTATAAAAAATTCCTTAGGTATCTTAGTATATTCCTTTATAATTTCCCATTTTTTCTTATTGTCTCCAGTGATAGATGTGTCGGTATACTTGGAAACAGTGAGACTACGTCAAAGGAAATCAATCTTTCATCGTCACATATGTAGCTGCCATTTATCCTTTCTTTAAAATTAAATGTATCCTTAATGTTAAATGTTGATTTAGTCATTATATTATTCAATATATTAATTATGTATTTGCACAGGTTGTACGATGGGAATCCGACAGATGAGCATATTGGCCTCAGTGGTGTTCCTTCCTTATGTATGTTTGGTAGTCCATATATTCTTGGCGGTAATAAAAATTCCACCTTGGGAAAAAAAAATTAATTATAATAATAAACAAAAGCGTACGCTTTCTACCACAACCGCCAACAACAACAACAATCAAATCCGCCAGCAACAACAACCAAGTCCCATCAACTACAAAACCCAAGGCTAAGTAAAACCCATGGTGGAGTAAGTAATATGATAGTAGGCAAGCAAGAGCAAACAACAAAGATGGTTTGTCAACACACTCAATTAAACTAAGCGGTTTCAGATAAGGTAAGTTCAAGCAGCCCATACGAATGAAAATAAAAAAAAATTAAAGCAAATTGAACCATAAATAAGATTATTAAGAACCAGTTACAGCATGTTAATCTCAACGATAAGCTACCAACAAATTAAATTTCAAGTGAATCTAATCGTAACTAAGATTATCTCGCATTAATCGGTTCCCGAGATTCTCTTAATAAAGTTGAATTTTATTTCGGTCCAGCCGATATGAATTCAGGAAAAGTATATATACCAAAATTTTTTTTTTTCTTTCACTTGGACACAATATATCTATTCTGCATAATTCATTGAAATGACGATTGTCATAGCGCACACTATAGAATCGTCGACTTCTACGAACGTAACTGCAAGGAAATCTCGTATACGCACGGGCGTGCCTTACAATAAAGATTCAGCTTAAGTCAACGAATGATGCCATCTATCGGGTTATGGAATGAGCCCAGCCAATCAAATATCTGCTCGGGTACTGTTGGTCCACTTCCGAAAATTTTTATATATTAATCCAAACCATAAAAATTATTTTTTTAGTAGATTGGGTCTAGATACTATTCCTGGAAATAAAAGTAATGTTCCTGCTAAACTATGCAAAAGGCTTTTGTTAAAGTGTGCCGGTTTTACTAGTAGATTTCGCTAGCAATATGTATAAATTTCTATGATTTGGCATGTATGTAATTTTTTTCTATTGACATTAACCTACAAAAATACGCAAGTCACATTCCGCCAAAATAATAGCGTCATATTTTTTTACCTCAGTGAATATGTCGAGTTTCGTTCCAAGTAAATCGCATTTGCGGCATTCGTTGCTTTTCTTATTTCATCAAAAGAAAAAAAGCAGCTGAAGCTGGTAGAAACTTATGGTGAACATGCTCCAGTGATTAGAACATGTGAGACATGGTTTCGTCAATTTAAAAGGTGAGATTTCGATTTGACAGACAATGAACATCCTGGTGCAGCGAAAAAGTTCGAAGACGAGGAATTGCATGTTGATCCAACCCAATCGCAACAAAACTTGGCAACACTACATGTGACTCGAGGAGCAATTTGCCAACGTTTAAAAGCCATGGGAAAGATCCAGAAGTATGGAAAATGGGTGCCACACCAGCTGAACGATAGACAAATGGAAAATCGAGAACCGTTTGTGAAATGCTGCTTCAACGATTCTAAATTAAATCTTTTCTGCATCGAATTGTCACGGGGAACGAAAAATGGATTTATTTTGAGAACCCGAAGCGAAAAAAATCATGGCTTTCCCCTGGTGAAGCTGGCCCATCGACTGCAAGGCCAAATCGCTTTGGCCGTAAGACAATGCTCTGTGTTTGGTGGGACCAATGTGGTGTTTTGTACTCCGAGTTGTTAAAACCTGGTGAAACGGTGAATACGGATCGCTACCGACAACAAATGATCAATTTGAATCATGCGTTGATCGAAAAACGGTCGGAATGGGCCCGAAGACATGGCAAAGTTATCTTGCAACATGACAACGCGCCGTCTCATACCGCTAAACTGGTAAAAGACACATTAAAAACACTTAATTGGGAAATATTATCGCACCCACCGTACTCTCCAGACCTCGCCAACTATCACCTTTTCGCATCGATGGGACACTCCCTTGCAGAGCAGTGCTTCGCTAATTTGGAAGAAGTCGAAAAATGGCTCGTCGAATGGTTTGCCTCGAAAGAGAAATGGTTTTTTCGGAATGGTATCCATAATTTGCCTGAGAGATGAGTGAAATGTGTAGAAACAAATGGTCAATACTTTGAATAAAAAAATTTTGAGATTCCCAGGAAAATTAAACGTTTTCTTTATCGAAAAAGCCGGCAAATTTCAACTAACACACCTGGTATGTATAAAATTTCAAGTAAGTCGAACTATAAATTGCAAATTTTCGAAAATATCACCCCCAGGTCCCCGGTGTGAAAATAGTATGTTATGTTATTCTCAGACCTACTGAATATGCACATAAAATTTCATTGAAATCGGTCAAGCCGTTTCGCACGAGAATTTTATATATTAGATTAGATTATGTCATATTATAGTACATTATTAATTAAAAGTTTCTAAGCTAACAAAAATCTCTAAAGGATTATAGTAATGTAAAAAAAAATTCTCTCTTTTTAAATATACATCTATTCCTTTACTGAGAAAGAGTTATATTTAAAAATGTTACTAGAATTAAAATAAACCGTATACTTAATTTTACTATGAATAATTATGCCATCGTTTTCAAATAAAAATAACATATTTTGTATCAGATAATTTATTTTTAGGTAGTTAAGATACTAATGCCAAACTAAAAATTTAGGCAGTTTTAATTTAGCTATGGCATACCGTCTATACCTGTCCTTCATCTTATATTAGTATTTCTCGATTTAGTCCTCTCTCAAAATCTTTGCAAGATTTCTCAGATCCTCAACAATAATTTAATAAAAAGATGTGCTCATTCTTTAGTACAATAGCTTGTGTGCAGGTTTCAACGTTTCCGCCCAATGAGATATCTACTCCCTCCCTACTCTTTTCCCTTTCCACTGTTATAGGTCTGTCTTAACTAGATTTTTGTTTTACTTTTGAGCCCTTTTCCTAATTTATTTTATAGTATATCATGCTCCTGCTTCTTCCCCCTTTCCACTGTTATAAGTCTGTCTTACCTAGTTATTCGCACTTCTATTATTACTATCTCTCTGCTTTTCTTGTCCTTCTATCTACAAATATTTCTACGTTTTCATTAAATAACACTTCTTCAACGGAGCGAAATCTTAACCCTCGAAATCCTTTTACTTTATATTTAGTCCATAACTGGTCGTGGATCCATCTAACTAACTCATTGCAATGACACGTATAATCATGGTGGCGGATTATTCTATGTACATCATTGCGATGTCGTGTTTAATAATGGTGGCGGATTAATCTAACTACCTTATTGCGATGACGCGTATGATCATGGTAAACCATATGGTCGAATCGCGCTGCTATATAATCAACTGCCTTAGTTCTTTCTTGACAATTCAGACATAATACTTTGCTTGTTCAAATATCCTTCCATCTTCCAAAATACTCTATCTCCCTTCATCCTGGGGCGTACGTTCCGTGAGCCAAACATTTCGAAATATATGAATAGAAACTTCCCCACTTTCCCATTCTCTGCACAACTTTCTGTAGCGAGTTTTCTTTGATATTCCACCGTAAACCCTTTTACCTTGTCCTTCGGTTACGATCTTAAGATCTGCTTTTGATTCCAAATTTAGTTTCTATTTAACCGATAACTATCCTTTTATCAATTATTCTATTTTTAATATACCACCTTTTTTTAGAAATACAGCTCCAGACTCACTTCGTTTTGAATATAAATATCAACTCATTTCTATTCTCTTATTGTTTAGCTCACGCCCAAGTTCTTTTCAACATACAAGTAAAGTCTTATTAATTAGCCAGCATGTTTGTTGATCACATGATTAGTTAAGATCTTTCCAGTTTCTATATCTAGTTCTCGGGTCTAACCTCCCCAGCCATACATAATAATTAATTAGACTTGTTGCATTCTCATTTATCGCATTTATTAAATTCCTTGCATTAAGTGAAGTTTTACCAAATATATCAACTCGTTCGCGGAACTCAGTTCTTATCTTTTAGAAACTGTGTATATCCTCCTTCGAATACTACTGTTTCTTTACCGCATGCAAAAGTATTTGTAACTGATCTATCTTTGTTAATTTCTCCAATCCAATTGTTTTAAGGAATCGAGTAGTCTCTGCCAACATCCTGGTTAATATTTTTTCTTTCCCTGCAAACAACTTTAAATCACCTACCGAATTCAGTAATGAAACAAGTCATTAGAAAACTAGTATTAAACTCTGCTGAGTTGGTCATTGGTCTCCTCCTAATAAGCTCACTCAATCCTTTATTGAACTATCCTTCTTCCTTACCCTCTAAGCATTTATTACGTATTACTCGGTACATATAAGAATGTAGAGAGTGGCAGTTCTTCATAAAGAAATTCAAAGCCCCGTCGAGGCCTGCTGCTTTTTAATTTAGCAAAAGGTTTAAGATTACAGGAAATTCAGCAGTAGACGAAAACAAGTCAGTTATACCTTCTTGTAGTTACTCGTCATAGCCTTCAACCCTTGTGTCCCTTTCGACCCACATTATTTCCCAACATGATTTGATGATTTATTGTCTACTTCATGTTTTAGAGTACTTCCTCCTATTAATTTTCAGTAAAATTTTCTCCTAAAAAGCTCAAAGCGTTGGTTGTTATCGCGGTTGAATTCTCGTCTAAAACATTACCCTGTAGCTTGCTTTTCTAAACCCCTATTCTTTAATCCAGAGTCCTTATTACAGCAGTGAGATCACGTTTAATAATAAGTATAAAGTTAGGTTCTACTTCCCTAATGCCATCTGCGTGCGTTAGTAATCCCACTTGACAGAAATGTCCCTCCAGTTTGCTTTGCTTCTACCAAAAATAAGTCAGCTGTGTTAGCTATTATCTTTTTTCAACACTTGTGGGCCACTGGGAAGGTTTATATTCATTGTATGTTTCCCTCTCATAATATCTTTAGGCAACTTGGAATTATCCCGTTATGTCTGTCATACTTTTAGGAAGCTAAGCTGTGCCATATTCTCCTGCACCTCTTTGTAACGATATATCTACTCTATTAAACATCCCTTCATATTGGTTTGCCAATTAGTTTACAGTCTTCCATTCATCTCAGGACTTATTAAAATAAATTAATTTATTGAAGGTTAGTTTTAAATTGACTGGTTTGTTGCAAATTGACTATGGTTTATTGCAAATTGACTATGGTTTACTGCAAATTGACTATGGTTTGTTGCAAATTGACTAAGGTTTATTGCAACGTTCATGGCTGTGCTTCGTCCATTACCTCGCCTCACTAACCACTCTTTATTGAACCACCATCTCAATAGATAATATATAAGAGTGCATTTAATATACAGTACTCAAGAAATATTCTCTTATAAATTTGGAAACAATATATTTTTTCTATCAAAGATGCATCTAAATTCAAAAAAGGTAAAGAAGAGAAGTAGAGTAGTCCTTGAAGTAATTTAAAAAACTACACTATACCAACCTAGCCTTTAGTAAGTAATTTAATTATAATTCATGGCTAATGTTGCGTATACACCTATGCAAGATTGTGTTTATGAGCGTCTACGTACCACTACCTTACATATTTTTCTTTGAACCTCTGGCAAAAATATAGCCTCAAGTGTTTTTTAAGCTTATAGCTAATTGGCTGGTGTTCAGTTGAACACGTGTTCAGTTAGTAGTTATTCTCCCGAGAGCGAAGCTGGCAAATTCCTATCCTAATACTAAGTTCAACAACTTAATAAAGAAAGGTATGTGAGTTATTAAAAATAACCCGGCATGAAAATATTACTTAGTTTGCTTGTAATAATTTTGTAAATGTAGTGTTGCGTATACGCAACATTGGTCTATTGTGGTAATTTCCGAAAAATAAAAACTTATATTTGTATCCACAGGTATCCAGAGGCGCCCAAAAGGTCTGGCTTAAGCTGAAATTGAAAAATTTGCTGACGAGAAAAATTAAGAAGGAGAAGATGCAAATATGGACAGCATTATAGAAGAAACTTTGAAAAATTTGGATAACACAGCTGAAAATATGCAAGTTGGTTTGAGAGACAAATATATGAGAACCGAAAATGAGAAAGATTTCAGTGAAACGTTGCACAGAAGGTGATGGAAAAAATTGGTTTAAAGAGTTTGAAGTGGAGGAGTGTAGAGTTTATGGCAAGCGAAACCAGCTTTGCGGAGGAAGTGTGGCAGAAAATATGTTGGAAACAAACTTAATTACCATGCAAAGATAGAGCAAAGAATTAAAATGTACTATGCCTGAAACAAACGGGTTAGTTGGGATTCTAGTCTACCTTGCAGTTGTGAAAATTCCGCGTGGGCGGCGAATTTAAACTAGCGGCCGTGCCTTTATCACCTCCTCCATTGACTCCGTCACCAATAGCTTTTTCTACGGGTTTTGAATCTGAATCAAATCCCAATAAAAGAGCATATGTTACGAGGCCCGTAAAATCCCTACAATTTGATAATTATAATTAATTTACCGCAATGGAGAACATGGGATAGATGTAGCTATGTAACACTGCAATTGCAGTAAATGCAATAGCGCTCTTACGCTTCAATCCTCGAAAGTTTTGTTTTGTATCCTACAATACATAAATTGAAACAAACGGCATTTGAAAAAAAACTAAATTGTATTTAAATTTATAACAACATTGCCCAATGCTGCGTATATGCAACATCCAGTAGCACTTGAGCCACGACACCAAGGACATTGAAATTTTCATAAGCTGATATTGTCGCGTACTGGCCGCAACAAAAACTTCTTTTGTATTTGTTTGTCTATTTCCTTTGTTTTGCCTAATATTCATTTCAATCCAAGCGTTGGCAGTGACATCGGTAGGCAAAAAGTTGTGTAATTTAAAGCCATGAATTGTTGGCGCGGTTACATTCGGTGTGTGCCTCCCTAGTGGTATAAGTTTCCAAAAGGAGGTGATCGTACAAAACAGTTCCTCCACTAACAAATATTAGGGAAGCGGAATGCTTTGCGCTGGTATTCCATAAAAAGGGATGCCGTCTTTCTCTTTATATGGCGAGGGGAAAATTATCCCAGTGTACTTGGTGTGCCATGGTGGCGTGCGCTATACAACTCGGTCCCTTTGGGTAAGGAGGGCGGCGCCAAATGATTGGGCGCCAATACACACTCGCCGGAGAATTCTGAAGTCCGACGTTTAGCTTGCGGTATGGCTCGTAAGTGTGTGTCGGAGCAGATTCTTGCAATCAACAGAAGAGTGCGCATCTTTTTTTATGCTGTCGAGCCTTACAGATTTTATTTATTTTATTTTAACAACTTTTTATTGCCAGTCAAGGCAAAGTAAAGAGTAAGGCCAGTCGAGGCTAAGAGCGAGGCGGTTATAATACAAATAGTTTTCTCGGTAATTAAGTGCTAGTGAGCAGAAGGGCAGTTGAAGCCCAGGAGTTACAATCGATATAGCTGTGTTGTGTTGTAGTGGCGGAGCTGGAGTTTGTCGACACCACCGAAGGAGCACCGAAGTTGGGTACACACACACGACTGAGAACTATAAGTATCATTTTGTTTATTTATTGTATCCGTACGTTTTCTTTTTGGTGCCGATAGCGTCGTTCCTTCCGTACTCCCCGACCCATCCTTATAGCATCCTGCACCCAGAACCCAGTCATACAGGCGGGTTCAGATTACCCCCGGCAGCACGGGAATAGTGATATTTGGGTTCGTAACCAGTTTGGTTGGACCACACCTCGGGTGCACCCCAAAAATATGTTTTGTTTATTTTGTGTATAAACATATACATATAGTTTTGTTCGGTGGTGGAATTATTGTTGTCGTGCGATTTGTTTATCGCGTTAGTAAAATTCACTTGGTGTTGTTTTTCTTCCTGTGCTAAAATATTTTCTAATGTACGTAACTAGCGACCCACGCCGTCTTCACTTAGCTGGACGGTCGCTCTGTTAGGTCGTTTTGTCACCTTCTCCTTTGTGCAGTGACTCGTTTGCTCAGTAGGTAGTGTTGTTGTTGTAACCAACAGCCACTGTAGACATATGTAAGTATATACATACGTATATACGTACATACATATTGTGCTCGGAGTGTAGATGACAAATTGGCGCCAAACGCCTGATATATAAGGATGTAGATTTTTTTTTCTTTTTTTGTTACAAGAGTGGAGGATAGGTTGTGTTTTGGAAAATTTTGTGTCTGTTGTTTAGTTGGTTGTTGCTGGGAGTTTTTTTAATATTTTTTCATTGTTTTTATTAGTAGGAATATTCAGAGCAAGAATTTTATTGGGTGCCGAACCCAGAACGACAGCCAATTATCATCAACCTAAACTATCCAGAAGTAGTTCGGTGAGTTCGTTCCGTTTCACAAATTAGCAGTTTTCTTTGTTGTTGATGCTCACGTTACCAGAGAATTTGGGTGTGTTATCCAGGTAGTGAAGATTGTTCGTCAAGTGGGTAGAGACTGGTCCAGAAGTACCCAGTAGTAGACCTATCAAACTTAGGCCGTGGTTTTCATTTCTTTTTTTTTTGTGAATATAAGATTTTTGAAGTGAATTTTTTTTTTTTGATTTTAGTTAGAAAAAAAAAATTTTTTTATTTAATTGTTGTGTTGTCAAGGTAGAAAATGGGTGCATTCCGCGAACTGAGCGCTCAGTAAACATTTTACTTAGCGATTCATTTTGATGAACGTACTGCTACTTCAAATGTCGAAACGACCACTTTAACAACTGATTGTAAAGTTACCAAGTAATTTTATTTTATGAATGTTAAGGTTTGCGCTATTATGTCTTACTTGAAATGTTGTGCCATTCATTCTGAAATGCTCCGCAAACTGGTCATCTACATACCGTGGCAGAGTTTCTTCATAAAAGTTTTTGCTCCCTTCCTTTGAATTCCGTTCTTTGAAAAACTGTTTATCTAGGGCAGATGGCTGAAATAAATCTATTTGACAACCCAAGAAATTTGGTTAATTATCATCACAAGCACTTTGAAGTAGGAATACTTTTAAATTTTCGTGATTGTTTTTTTTTTTTCGATTTACAACAGCAGCATAGCATAAAAATTTTGCGCTCACTAATATTGTGGGCGCTTTACTGAGCGCTAAGTAATCATTGCGTTCAGCGTCCGCTCACCGAACATGTTTACTGAGCGCTCAGTTCGCTGAACGCACCCAAAATATTTGTTTTATTTACTAAATTTTCTTGTTTCTTGTAGTTAGACTCTTTTGTTGTTTCCGTGCTAGGATATTTTGCTGGGCAACGCGTTTACCACATTAGGGTAATAGCTTTTTTTAATTTTCATTATAATCAAAATTTTTTTTATATATGTAAATTTTTTTTCTCTTTGGTTTTTTCTTGTTTTTCAAGTGTACTTTCTTATTTTATAATAGAGAATAATCTTTTAGCGCAGAATGAGCTAGCGTACGAGATGGAGGCACGCACGGTCGAAGCTATGCGCCGCTTAGGGCGAAAAGACATCTTCCAAGACTTCAGTTTCGACGAGGATAAGACAAAGGTAGAATCGAAACTGGAGGAGGTGGAAAAATTAATAGTATCGGCTAAGGGTGGAGGCGATGGCGAAAATCGAATAGTACCTTTCGTGAATAGGACGTACGCGACCGGTAAGCGACGACGAGATGACTAAGCAGATGGAGCTGAAGAGTAAGTTGTTCCTCCATTTCGCCGAACTGCAGGAGGCAGTCGATAACAAGGAAGCCGAAGAGGAAATCGGTTCGGTCGAGCGGTCGGGTGCCACTCGTGCGGACCCGATAGCACCCCCGCCCGTGGAGATTCGACGCGTGGTAGAAAAGACAGTCGAGTCTCATAAACCGGTAAACTTGTCCAAGTGGGACGTCCACTTTGATGGCGAAAGAGCGGGAATGTCGCTTTTCGCATTCTTAGAACGAGTTGAGTAGTTCAGTGAGGCACGCAGTGTGACCCAAGCTCAACTCTTCCGAGGCACGGTAGATTTGTTTGTAGGGTAAGCTCTATTGTGGCTTAGGTCTGTTAGGAAGACACTAGTTAGTTGGGAGGGGCTAGTAAGAAAGTTGAAGTTGGAGTTTTTGCACCCCAACTACGACGATCTCTTACTAGACGAGATTAGGCGTAGGACTCACGGAGCGAATGAGTCTATAGGTGCTTACGTCGCGGCTATGAAGATCATGTTTGGTAGGCGTCAGGAGTCTCTGCCACAGAGAAGAATTTTAGGATTGATTAGGGCGAATCTCCTACCATTCTACCAGACCCAGTTCGGACGGGCTTATACTCACCAGTCGATAACAGAACTAGTTGCTGTGGGTAGTCAATTAGAGGCGGTTAGGGCTTCGGTGGATGCTTTTGTCCCTTTTACGAGCCATAAGACCAAGGGATAGTTGAAACCTGACTTGGCCTATGTATATGCTGGTATAGAGGTCGCGCCGGTAGCGGAGCCGGACCATTTGGATAGCTTTAGCCCGGGGTCGAATACCCGATGTTTTAATTGTAAGATGTTTGGGCATATTTGGCGGATTGTAGGAAGGGAATTAAGTGCTTCGGTTGCGGTAGACTTGGGATCATGAAGCGGGACTTCCCGGCGTGTGTAGCAAAGCCGAGTGGCTCCCGAAGTACATCTTCCGGTGATGGGCGAAACCACAACACCTTCAGGTCAGGGCCCGTAAGGAACGGTAGGTCGGATGAGAGCGGTGTAAGTTCGCGGTCGAGTGAAAGGGTTGTCAGGTTGGATAACAGATCGGGAAACGGGAAATAGACCCCTGAGATAGCAGGACAGGCGGTCTAGTAGGACGAGTTAGTAAACCTGCTAACGTAGGGGTTGACGGTCACGAAAAAACCCCTTATTTGGATGTTAGGACTCATGGTTCTGCTTTCACGGCTTTGTTGGTGTGACCAGAACATTAATAGATTGGCAGAAACTGAGTTTCGATTGGTATTAGGGTGAGTCAGGGTCAGTTTCGAATTTTTTGAGAGTGAATCTCGCGGATCGAGGTCATATCTCGGTGTTAGGTTCGGTTTTGTTGCCAATCGAGGTGGAGAGCAAGTCGGTTCTCTTGAAATGTATCGTGGTTCCAGAGTTACCTCAGAGCGTAATCATTGGAATCCATTTTTTGGCCAAGGCGGGTTATTATCCCGGATATATCGAGGATGAGGTGGTCGTTTTCTCGGCCGGAAACAGAACCGTTGATGTCAATAGTGGACCACTTCGAGTTAGGTGACGGACAATCTAGGACATTAGGTAATTTAATAGCTGGGACGTTCCAGGCTATGTTGTAAGGAATAGGCAGGACCCATTTGGTCCTACATAAGATCAGGGTAAAGGCAGGGGTTGAAACTGTGAAACAGCGGCATATCCCCTGTGTCTCCTGTCACACAGTCGCTATGATCAGGAAGAAAGACGGTACATTTAGGTTTTGCGAAGACTATAGGGTTTTGAATAAATCTACCGATAAGGATAGTTACCCCCTTCTCCTATTAGATAAGCTAAGGGATGCCAAGTTTCTGTCCAGTCTGGATATTAAGTCCGCTAATTGGAAAATTCCGGTGGAGGAGCAATCGAGGTTCTTCACAGTATTCACGGCACCAAGAAGAGGACTATTTCAATATTTCAGTTTAAGAGGATGCCATATGGCTTGCATAATGCACCGGCAACCTGGCAGAGATTTCTAGATCCGGTCATAGCACCCGAGTTAGAGCTACATGTTTTTGTGTATTTGGACAATATTATTATCGTCACAAATAATTTCGTGAAGCATTTAGAGATTTGAAAGATGTTTTAGATAGGTAAGCTAGTGCTTAGATTAAATAGGGATAAATGCAATTTTTGTCGGTCCGAATTGAAGTATTTGGCCTACGTGGTTAACAAGAGCGGTCTACACGTAGATTCCGAGAAAATAAAGGCTATGCTTCGGATTGAGGTACCGAAGAACGTAAAGCAGGTGCGGTCATTTATGGGGGCAGTGTCCTGGTACCGCAGATTTATCAATGATTCTGCAGAGTTGGTTTGGCCTCTCACCGAAGAACCGAAAGTTCAATTGTACTGAAGATTGTGAAGGGAGTTTTAAAAAAGCGAGGGAACGCTTGGTGACAGCTCCGGTTTCGAGCTGCCCGGATTTCGATAGGCACTTCACAATCCAGATAGACGCATCTGATTTCGGTATAGGTGCGGCGTGAAGGCAGATATATGATGACGGTGAGAGGGTGATAGCTTTTTTCTGTAGGTCCTAGGACAAAGTCGAGCGAGATTCGAGATTTCCCAGAGTTGAAAAAGGTAATAGGGCATGATGGTACAGATGAGGTTCTGAGAAAATGTCGCGACAGTGCGTTGTCAGGTCACATGGGTGTGAAAAAGACTTTTGCGAGTGTTTCACAAAAGTCCTGGCCAAGGCTGAAATCGGACAATGCAAGGGCCTTTAGTGAAGGCGTCACAAGGCTACCAGTATATTTTAACAGTAGTGCACTACTTTTCCAAATTTCCCCACCTATTTTCTTTGCGTACTGCCACAGCCAAAAGCGTATGCAAACAATTGGAGGACAATATATTTCTCCTGCTTGGAGTTCTTCGTTCGGTTGTGTGTGACAATTGACCCCAACTCCGGTACACCGCATACTATCACCCACAGGCTAATCCGGCAGAGAGGATGAACCAGATTATTAAGACAACACTTAGCGCTTATGTATCAGAGAACCAGAGAACACAGGACCAACAGTTAGCGAAGGTAGCATGCTGCATTAGGACAGCGTAGCACGAAGTGTAAGGAGCTATGCCATACTTTGCAAATTTTTTTAAGGACCTCGTAGACAGTGTAGGAGATCAGGAGAAATTAAATTGTCAGGAGCGAGTAAAGAGGCTCGATGAAATTAGGGCCACCATTAGAGGTTAGAGCAGGCAAGTGAAAAGCTTGCAAGGCAGTACAATCTCAGACGTCGAGATGTACAGTACATGCCTGGAGAGTTAGTTTGGAGAAAGAAATTTGTGCTGTCAGATGCAGCGAATTTGTATGGGGCGTGTTTAATTTCAACAATGTTGAGAATTATATTATTTTAATTTATATACATACATTTGTATATATTTATTTATTTTCGTTAGATTTGTAAATGAAACGCACTAGTTTATTTTAGAAGTGTATTTTATAAACGAATTTATTTTATTTGGAATTTTAAATTTCACAATTTAGGGTTTTTTATTATATATATATATATAATTTAGTTATGACACAACCGGTTTATTTTAATATAGATATATATTTATGCATATATGTATTTATTTTTGTTCTATTTATATTTGTTTAACAGATTATTAAGTCACAACCGTTTTGTAGTTCGAGCGAGCGAAAAATTATTTTGACTAATACTTAAAATTACCAATACATACATATTTATACATTTTGTTTTGGTTTCTTCTTTAGAGTAGTAATGGATGTAGGGTTGCTGGTAAGTATTTTAATTAGGAGTAAATTCATGGTGGGTAAGTATAAGGGTAAGTAATTCAGGGTTTCATTATAAGTTTGAGGAATTATATATATATATATTTCTAAAATTTATCATTCGATGAGGTCTTCGCTCATGTCTTCAACATGCCGGGGGGCCTGCGGGGTCGTAACATGCACCAATTCTTCCAGTTGTTGTAGTGCCTTCTTGGCTTCGCTGACTAGGCCAGTGAGTCGACGTTGGAGGGCCGAGGTAGAATGCCTTCGGGATTTTGGGGCGTCCACTTTTCGATGTCCTGCTCTTTTTGGGACTCGTCCACTGGCAATAGGTTTACCGCGTGGCGGTTTTGGGGGCTCTCTTCGAGCTGCTGGGCGTGGCTCGTGATGGCAGGCGTGTGGAGCTGTGCAGCATAGTGTGGTGTGCGAGTCCACAGCGGTGGCAGCTGTCTGGAGAATTGCAGCTTCCCGTCGCGTGCGATGTCGCCAAACAATTAATGCAATATTTATGCACCTTTGCAGACTCGTATCGCTCGTCTGGAGTCATTGCCAGGAACGCACGACAGTAGCGCAATGAGTGGGTGCGGCAGCACAGCCGACACTTGCCGAAGTTCTGTGATCTGAAGACATCGTTCGAAAAGCAATTTTAGTATGAGATGATGGAGAGTGGAGGTGTGCAGAGTTTAGCTTTTCAAGAGAGAGAGGGAGAGGGGGATGTATAAGCTAAGCGGGTGGCAGAAGGCAGAGTTTGGTTATGTTGCGGGTGACCGTTCCACCTTGAATGCGGATGTCTACCACGCGAACGTTTTGGTCGGGTCCGGGATGCAGTTTGGTTATGCGACCAAGTCGCCATTCGTTTGGGGGTAGGAGGTCGTCTTTGATGACGACGAGATCACCTTCCTTAATTTTTTGCTAGGATCCTTTCCATTTATAGCGTTTTTGAAGATGGTGGAGATATTCAGTTTTCCAGCGCTTGCTGAACTGATGACGAAGTACTCTTAATTTTTGCCATTTATTTATGAGTGAGAGGTTTTCTGAGTTTGGCTCAGGGATCGAGAGTAAGGGTGCGCCTCGTAAGAAGTGGCCTTCAAGTCTTCCGGATCTTGAGACATAGCAGAGAGTGGTCTGCAGTTGAGTACCGCTTCGATGCGTATTAGGAGAGTGGTAAACTCCTCGAAAGATTGATTTCCAGCGACTTTAGTGAAGTGAGTTTTGAAGCTCTTCACTGCCGCTTCCCAAAGTCCTCCCATATGTGGAGCGTAAGGCGATATAAATTGCCATGTAAGTCCGTGAATGGCATATTCCGTTGTGGTTTTGTCCGAAACTTCCTCAAGGAAGGCGGATAGCTCTCTTTGGAGTCTTCGCTGTGTTCCTACGAAGGTTTTGCCGTTGTCGGACATTATCTTGTGGGGAATGCCTCTTCGTCCTACAAATCGTGCGAGTGCTGCCTTAAACGCTTCTGTAGTTAGGTCGGAGCATACTTCCAGATGAATGGCCTTTGTCGAGAAACATACGAATACACACACGTATGCTTTGGAATGGGATGCTCGGCGGAGAGTCGAGGTTTTGACGAGGAATGGGCCGGCAAAATCTACACCGGTTGTAAGGAATGGGAGTGTATATGTGGACCGTTCAGGGGGTAACGCTGCCATCAATTGCGTGCTCATCTTCTGCTTATATATCGTGCATGTCTTACACCGAAAAATGCAAGATTTTATCTTCTGGCGGATTCGGGGAATATGGTATTCCTGATGGACCACGCGAATCATCAGCTGCTTTTCCGCGTGCAGTAGAGTTGAGTGGAGGAACTCGAGGAGGAGGGAGCAATATCGGGAATTATCGGGGATGATAATTGGATTGCGCTCATCGTAGCTGAGGGCGGCATGAGTGAGACGTCCATTTGCACGCAGCAGTCCTGATTTATCCAGGAAGGGTTTGAGAGTACGGAGGGGATCTCTTTTTTCTATCGAACCTTTCGACTCCAGTGCTGTGATGGTTTTTCCGAAGTGTTTTCGCTGGGTGACAGCTATGAGGCGAGTTTTTGCGAACTTTATGTCGCTTTGAGTGAGAGTGGTAGAGGGCGGATTTGGCAGTTTCCTAGCCTTTTGCGCGAAACGAAATATGTACGCTGTTACTCTTAGAGCGGTGGAAAAGGAGGAGAAACGGTCTAGAAAATCAGGAGATTCTAAAGCGTGGAATGCTTCAATTTGTCGTTGTTCGGGAGGGGACGAATGAGTTGGTGAACTTTTCGGCCAAAGAGGGGATGGCCTAGTTAACCACTCGGGGCCTTTCCACCAGAGTGAACAGTTGACGAGCTCTTGAGGTTTAGCTCCACGCGTACCTAGATCGGCTGGGTTGTCAGCGCTGGAGACATGTCGCCACGTAGCATTATTCACAAGTTCGAGGATCTGAGATGTCCTGTTCGCTACGTATGTTTTCCACGTCCATGGCGATTTTTCCAGCCATGCTAATACAATTGAGGAGTCTGTCCACAAAATTAGTTCATGAGATTGCAGATTTAGGGAGGATCGGATCTGCTTTACTAATTTTGCTAGTAAAACTGCGCCGCAAAGTTCCAGCCTAGGGAGAGAGACGGTTTGTAAGGGGGCTACTTTACTCTTGGCTGCGAGTAAGAGGGATGTACAATAGCAGCTTCACCTTGCTGGACTCCTAAATATGTATACGCAAGCGCAGAATGCCTTCTCGGAAGCATCTGAGAATCCGTGTAGCTGAATGGAACTGTTTGGGCTGAATTGCACCCATCGAGGTATCCTTATCTCTTCGATTGCGGCGAGACTTTTCCTAAAGGTGTTCCATTTGTGGAGTGAGATCGGCTTCACGGTTTCGTCCCAGTCTGTTCCTTCCATCCATAGTTGTGAGGATCTGTCGTTTCGTGGCAGTGTCTGAGGATAACGGGGGGTCAACTGAGTACGAGAATGTATCAGTGAGAGTATTCCATTTTATTCCGAGGGTTTTTGTAGAACTTGCCTCTTGGAATTGGAGAAATTCTTCATCTAAAAGATCAGACTGGGGGATGTCTTTCAGCAGTGACTTGTGGTTTGCTGTGATCTTTTTTAACGGGAATACGGCTGACTTGAGTACTTCGATAACTTGATGAATCGGCTGAGTTTAGATTGTGTCCGCCTGAGAGGATGTCTCTCCTCTTAATATTTTTGATACATAGTTGTATGTCTCATTAGAGTCCTCGGGTAATTGGTGGAGTGCCCATATTGCCATGTATGGCCGACACCGAATGTCACCGTTTTTAGTTTAAAGTCTTCTATCGGACTATTACGGGTTCTACGGGATAGAATGTGTTGGAAGTCTTGGTCTTCCTTATGGACGTCTATTTGGCGGTACATTTTTTCAATGTCGCCGTTAAATACATACTTATATAATCTCCATTTTAGAATAATGGGCACTAAGTCATTTTCGAGAACGGGGCTAGTATGTAATACGTCGTTGTGTGAGAGACCGGAATGCGAGGTTTTTGAGGCATTGAAAACTACACGGACTTTAGTAGTTTTACTTCCAGGTTTAATCACCGCGTGATGGGGTAGGTAAAAGGAGAAATATTTACCGGTGCGTATGATTTCTCGTGAATGGATTGGTTCCATGTGATCTAACGTTAGGTATTCCTCCAAGACGTCTGAATAGGTGTTCCGAAGTTCCTCTTTCTTCTCGTTAGTTCGTTCCACGCTGAGGTATTGCTGCTGTGCTGCAGGTCTGGAGTGCCCAAGTGCGATGGAGTCCGGGAATGCTGACTTGAATGGCTGCTTTACTACATACCGACCATCTTCTCGTCGATGAGTGGTTTTTTGTAGAGTGTTTCACAATATTCATCATCGTCTGTGTATGTGCGGGCCGGTGGTACCTCTTCTTGTTCCTAGAATTTCCTGAGTAATTCTCCTAGTGATTCTGAAGGGGTTTCAATCACCTGACTAGAGAATGACGAGATTTCTTCCACAACTGGTCCACTTAATATCCACCCAAATATTGTGTTTTGTGCTATTAAGCTGTCGCCTACATTAATTTTGAGGCCTGGGGTGAGTATTTTTGGGATTATATCGCTACCAATGACCATGTCTGTTCTAGTTGGTGTAAAGCAGTTGGGGTCTGCTAATGGTAGTGAGAGATATTCTGTTAAATCTACTTCTTTTATTTTGAAGGATGGGAGAGAGTGTGCGTCAATTGAGGCAGTATTATCGCTTGGGCCGCGATTTTTACTGTTTGATTAGCTGAGCATATCGTAATAGAGCATATTCTATTCGAGTTTTGGACTGTGTTACCGCCCACGCCAAGAATTTGGTAATTGGCTTTTGTGGTGGGCTGGTCTGTATACGGGATATTACAAAAGTTTTTTGAGAGCCTTGGACAATGAGAGCTCTGAAGTGAGTTACTTCTCCTTTGTGGAGAATGGGAATATTTGCTTTGGGAAGCAATGTCCTTTCTTTGTTACTCGAATAGTGGGACAGAGTTTTTGTTCTACCGCTTTCAATTGCCTTTGAGTTTTTTGATGCCTGTTTAGAGGTGCAGGGCTGTTCTTCCTCGACTGTCACTTGAGAAGTAGTGAAGTTTCTTTGAGGTTTTGGGGGGTTAGGCGTGTGGTTGTTCGCAGTGTAATGGAGGAGGGAGTGGTGACGTCTTTGACAATAAACGCACGTAAAGTTGCTTTTTCAATCTTTCTCCAAATGCTAGTGCGCCAGGCAATTTTTGCAGTAGTTGTTGTCTTTAACATACTTGTTCCGGTCTGAGGCGGATAGTTCTCGAAATTTGACTCACGTTATCATCGAGTGGTTTGATTGGCATAGTTTACATGAAACTTGCCTTTTGTTTTGAGTATGGAACGATTGGGTTTTGTTCCGATAATTGAGTGTTGGGGGAGGAACCGCTGGTGTCCGTTGGGGGTAGCAGGGCTGCCTGATCTTCGGCTTATTGGGTCTGTAAGTGCTGAGTCGCTCCACGACCTCGTACGGAGCTGTCAGAAATTGGTCCATTTCTGACCATAGAGGTAACTCCTTCCTTGAGTTGACTGATTGCTCCCAGAGAGCTAGAGTTTCATCCGGCAGTTTTGAGGAGCAGAGGCAGACAAGCATTGGGTCCCAGCTTTCTGTTGATACTCCATTTGCCTGTAGGGTAGAAAGACAGTTATTTGTTGTCGTCTGGATCTGTTGAATCCTTTTTCCGATCTCTGTGTGGGCAGGTTGGATGTTGAACAGCGTTTTTATTTGGCCATCCACTACTATTCTTCTATTTTCGTAGCGTGCCTTGAGTGCATCCCATGCTAACGAGAAATTGTGGCCACTGAGGAGGTAATTTTTTATGAGGAGTGCAGCTTTACCTCTTGTTTTTTATCTCAAGTGGTATAGTTTCTGCACTTCGGATAATTGGGGGTGGTTGATGTACACTGCTGTGAACATGTCCCTAAATGAGGGCCAATCTTCATATCCTCCACAGAAGATTTCTGTGTCACATGCAGGTACCTTGAGAAAGCTGAGTGAGTCAGCTTGTGTTGGGGGGGCATCTTTGTGATGGGGGTGTTTAAATGTGAGGAATCCATACTTTGTTGGATTTGGCCAAGTAACTCACTTATCCTGATTTTCGTGAGTATTGCGTTGTCATTTGTGGTCTCGTAGGCCTCTGCGCATGCTGAGCGTGTCGTTTCATCCTCCACGTTGCTCATCTGTAGGTTAAGGTTGGCTGACTCCACTAGTTCCATGTGCCTTTCCAGATGGTCCTTGAAAATTTTAAGGGCTGCTGCGGAGTGAGTCTCTTCACTGGTGTTCCACCATTTGCCGCAGAATTTTTCCATCCTGGATAGCTCATATAAAAATTGTTTGTGCAGCTGGGAGAATTCCTCTTCTTCCGCCTGGGATTTCGAGCGAGTTCGGGGTTTTGTAAGGGGGTGGAGGGTTTGGGGTTTCTCCATTTTGTCCTCCATTGTGAGATATTTATTTTATTTAATTTTAATATAAAATATTTATTTATATTTATATATATAGTATATATATATATTATTTTTATTTAATTTATTTATGGGGTAGCTTTTATGTTTTGTATTGTACTGTCTCAGCGCGTCTGAGCACAGCAATGTATAAATGTAGACTGGGTTTTTTATACCTTGTTTGTATGCTGGGTGCTTAGCTTAGCTTACACGAGTATGTACGTATGTATACTTATGTACATACGTGTCTTTGCCCGCATGCTATTGTAAATAGCGAAGAAGTGGAAATTGCCGAAATTTGAAAAACCCACTTTATGTATATATGTGTATGTATATACATGTACCACGGTTGGGTAGCGGTGACTTGCTATGCGGTGGTGACTTTGGGCAGTGTAATGTGCTTACACTGGTCCGGTTCTGGGCCCGTTGTAATGAGTTTCGGGCCTATTGGGGTGTATATACTGAGAGTATGTATATACTTGGGAGGATATATGAGAAGGTGTTTTTGGACCAGATGGCGTATATAAAAAGAGGAGTTTATATACGTGAGGGGATATATAATAAGCGGGTTTTTGTATTAAATATATACTTTTTATGGGGAAAGCGCGCGTTTTTCATATATACGTGTTAATATATTACATATGAGCGCTGTTATATTCGGTAAATGAAAATTAGAGGATTTTCATTTATCGACTTTGGGGACCCGCTATGTATTATTATATATTGTGAGAATAGTTTAGCGGATTTTGTAATTTTGCGCAAACGTAAAACTTTTTATTTTATAATAATTATATTTTTTGAAATCTGTGTTATTATGTATGATGAGGAGGTATCATACACCGTTTGGCAAAATCCGCTAAACTTAATTTAATATTTAATCGAGTGAGAGAGTGGGACTTACTTTGACATCCGGAGTTATTACAAACCACTTTTTTTTTTTTGAGTGGGGGGTGACGTGCTGACTTCTATGTAATGCTGGTGTTCCTGGAGGTTTCGATTGTCCACCTCGGTCTGCTGTATGTGTACTCGTATGTTCCGTGCTCGTTTTTGCTTTTTTTGTTTTAATATAAAAAAACATTTTTAATCTGATTTAATTTTTACACCTTTTTATTTATGTAAATATGTATGTGCACTGTTTGTTAATTTTTGTATATATATATTTTTTTCAAATCTTATTTAATTCTTTTTTCTTTTTTTTTTATGTATGTTGCTATGTATGTTTTTTTTCACTACTTTTTTTGTGGTTTTTTTTTCCACCGCATGTATGTATTTATGTATGTGTGTAAGTACATATATAATATATGTATATATTTTCTTTGCTTATATTTTCACCGCTTTTTATGTTTTATTTTTCAGTTTTTTTATGTTTTCTGTCACATGTACATACTATGTATTTATATATGCATATTTTTTATGCTTATAATTCTTTTGTTTTATATGTACATGTACATATATATATTGGTGTTTCCATGGTTATGCACGCGACATTTGTACGCGTTTAATTGCGTTTGAATGGTGTAAAAATATAAATATAATGGGAAGAAGTCACTTCTTTTAGGATCGCTACATTGCATGTGATGAGTTTTTTCCGAAAAGTATAAGTATTGCAAAATTGAGCACTGGGTACCCAAGTTGCAGTCAATCAAAGTTGACTTACGCACGTGACAAAAATGGAAGTTGCTTTTAGAACCGAAAGAAAAAATGCGAAAGTAAGCGAATTGTAGGAGATTTTTATTCCGGTAAATTTTTTTTATAAAGGTTAATAATGGAGCTTCATAATTATGTTTGCCTCGAAAACAACTGATCATACTTTGTCTAAAAAAACAAAAAAATACTTTTTACCCTCATACATATTTTAGTAATTTTACATATATTTTCAGAAGTTTTTGAAAAAAAAATTAAACTTTTATTCAAAAATGAAAAATAAAAATTAAAAATTAAGGTACTACAAAATTAATCCAACTTAATTTTTTCCTTAAGTGAGTATCCTGTTCGATCAACATTTACATATTCGCTTATTTTCATCTTGCTTAAGCCTCTCCCTCCACCGATTTTGATTTTTAGCATTACTTGACTTCTAATATTTATTGTAAAAGTAAAATAATATTTATTAAATGACCTTTAATTAAGAGCATTAAATTTTTCGTACTTACCATTACGCACGTGACAAAGTTCAAAAGTAAAAAAAAAATTAATTTTTGCAGATTGCTATTTATATTAATATATTATTTTAGTAAACAATAAATTTGCTTAACACACAAAATAATAAGACACTTAAACTTATATTACGGTAATTATGGAACTATGTACTTCTTTTGCATTACGCACATGACACACGAATGCTGCCAAAATAGAAATGAAAAAATACCGTTATTGATGCACAGTTTGATTTCTTCTCTCATTTTTATATTAACTTGTAGTTGTATCAACTACTTATATACCAAACTGCGATATTACATATATATTTATTTCGTCAGCAGCAATTAAAAGTAATACATTCTACAGGTTTTAAAGTGAATAAAAGAGTTATAAGTTTTGCATACAATTTTTTGGAATTTTAAATTAGAAAGAGCTGAACAATTTTTTTTGCATAGTAAAATATCAACATTTTTCTTCTATTTTCTGTGTCTATAAAAATTCTGCGAGCGTTTTGATTTTTTAAGTCGCGGTGGACCATTTCATGGAAACACCCATATATATAATAATATATATTTTTCGTTATGTTGGAACACAGAGCACTTTCAACATTATTATGTACTTTTTTTTGGGTTCCACTTATTTTTTACACTTATATGTTTAATATATATATATATTTTGTTGAAGACATGAGTGTCGACCTCATAAAATTCTAAAATAATAATAGAAATTAAATACATATTGTAATAAAATCGGCGGCCGCGATAGCCGAGTGGTTAGCATTGCGTACTGACATTCGGAAGGCTCGGGTTCATATCCCAGTACCAGCAATATCGAAAAGTTATGGAAAATTAATTTAAATAAAACATTAAGTTAAATTTTCTAATTGCGGTCGCCCCTCGGCAGGGAATGTCCACCCCTCCGAGTGTATTTCGGACATGAAATAAAAGGCTTCTCGTAAAGAAAACCATCAGCCGTCCGGAGGCGTCTTAGTATAAACTGTAGGTCCCTCTATTTGTTGCAAAAACATCAAGACGCAAAACCACAAATTGGAGGAGGAGCTCGGCCAAAAATCGCTTCAGCGGTTACAAAGTGCCAATTATATATATATATAATAAAATAATATTATAAGCAAAAAAAAAAAAATTTTTTTGTTTTTAACATATTTTCGGGTTCCACGACTCCAACTTAAAATAATTCTAAAATAATAATGGAAATTAAATACATATTCTAATAAAAATAATAGAAATTAAATACATATTTTATACTCACCTTGAAATACTCACCCTGTATCCACTGGAATTCCAATTCTTGTAAAACAAAGTAGATTGAAGGAAAAAACGGAAAACCGAAATTTCCCCTCCTGCTCCGTTAATGTAAAAATTACGCTAAGTATGTTATAAATAAGCTTACAGTATTTTTATGTTCAATCGCTTGCTTACCTCAATACCATACGTTTGTATAGATGTGCGTTAATAGGAAATAAATAAAAACAGTGTAATATATACCGAAAAGAAAACGCGTTTTTTTGATTTAATAAAAGAACATTAGTCTTTTTTCAGATTTTTTAAACCAAAATTAATATTTTATTTTATTCAACATCGAATGTTGAATATGGTGCCGAAACCCCTTTAACGGAGTGAACCTTAAATAAAAACCAAAATAAGTATAAAACCCTAAAATAAGTATAAAAGTTAAAAGTGGCAAAAGTGAACGTATATGCATAAAAAACAAATAAACTACAATACAGAACACAAAAAGTGAAAAATACAAGCATACATAAATAAATTAAAACAAAATACATATAAATAACGCTGGAAAAAGCGGAATATTTGGTTAAAAGTGAAAATACATATTGTACAAACATATATATATAAATATATAAAGACAAAAAAAATTAAATATATATATATAAGTAACAAAAATGTAAAAATACATAAAGTTAAAAGTGAAAATACATACAAACATATATTTATATAAATATATAATTACAAAAAATTTAAGTATATATATATAAGTAACAAAAGCGTAAAAATACATAAAGCTAAAAGTGAAAATACATACAAACATATATATATAAATACATAAATACAAAAAAATTAAAATATATATATAAGTAACAAAAGTGTAAAAATACATAAAGTTAAAAGTGAACAAAGTGAAAATACATACAAAATTGAACATATCGGTCGCTGAAAAAAGTGAAAATACATACAAAGATATATATGTATATAAATATATAAATACGAAAAAAATTAAAATATATATATAAAATATGAAAAGTGGGAAATATACAGACGCACATATAAATATATCCATAAATTAAAAATATATGTATTGAAATAAATAATAATACATATTAAATTTAAATACATACCGAAAATATATATAAAAATACATACTTACCGGTCGCTGTGAAAAACATACATACCGACTTACCGTTCTTGAAAAAAAATTATATGCATACCGACTTACCGTTGTGAAGAAAAAAATAAAAATAAAATAAAATAAAAAATATACATACATACGTACATGCATGACCATATACATATAAATATATATACATAGCGTTCGGTGAAAAAAGTGAAAAAAATATATATTTACGTACATTCATAAGTACAAAATTTTTTAAAATATATGTATAGAAAGAAGTGAAAAAATACATACCGATCGCTACAAAAAAAAAACTGATTAAATTAAAGAAATTTATACATATCATTAAAAAAGTACATACTTTCCGGTTACCGACAAAAAAAAACCGCAAGGATGCCGATCAACGAAAACCCGCTAAAAAGCCGATCCACTCAATCACATAAGAATTATTAAGGGTTTGTACAAATACAGGACATGCCAAAGTGAGTACTCCTTTACCCGTCTCATTTTATTAATATACACACGTATATACATCTCTTTGTACATATATGCCAACTGGCCCGAAACCCCTTTCAACAGGTCCACAACTGGACCAGTGTGTTGGCATTACCCACCCACAGTTGCTCATACCACTACTCTAATAGCGAGGTGTCCGCTACACAACAGCCGAGCAGCATATATACATACACTCAATATATATACATATTGCGTATGCAGTGCCCAGTAATTCCCCTTTTTGCATTCCGGCAATTTCCACACCTTCGCTATTCGCAATAGCTAGAGGTAATACATGCATTATACGGCATATATACACTAGACATATATATACATACACTGTACTCAGAAGCGCTGAGACAGTGCAGTCCCACCTTATTATTACGCCACCCAAAAATAAAGTACGCTCCATATAAATTGGGACAGAGCAAATAATAAAAAAAAAAATAATATTAATAATAATAAATAAATAATATCAAATTTAATAATATTAGAATAAAATAATATTAGAAATAAAATGACATACAAAATTAAACAATATTATAAATAAAATAATATTAAAGTGCCTGCATGTGACACAAGTCCATTTCATGGAGGTTATGAAGAATGGCCCGCCTTCCGAGACCTTTTCACAGCAGTATATATAGAACACCCCATGCTATCGAATGCGCAAAAGTTGTTTTACCTGAAGACGAAGACACGGGAAGAAGCAGCACGGGTAATTCAACAGTAATCGGTAAGCGACTTGAATTTCGAGCTTGCGTGGCAAGCACTCTCATCCCGATATGAAAACCTCCGGTTACTAGTAGATAACCAAATAGATACCCTATTAGATCTCAAAAAAATCCCCGTGGAGAGCGCGGAGCAAATTCAAAAGCTCCAGCTTACGATAACAGTCTCTCCATCCTCAAATCTCACCAAATTTCCACACTCGATTGGAGCCCACTCTTGGTGTGTATATGCACTTCTCGATTACCTCGAGAATCCCTGTCTCTATGGGAACAGCAAGTTTGCAACAGAAGAGACCTACCCCTCTGGTCTGAAATGAGCAACTTCTTGACAACTCGTTTTAAAGTTTTGGAAAAACTCAATCCAAAAAATCCGCAAATCCAGACTCCATCCCAAGGTCAACTCACAGGCCGACACATAGCTCCACCTTCTTGAATAGGAATAAAATTCACACCTACATACTGAGTCAAGAAGACAAGTATCGTGCAAATTCTGTAGTTTAAACCATTCTATGATGATGTGCGTCAAATTTATAGAACTTTCTGTACCTCTCAACAGGCAGCAAAAGCGTCAAACTCTACTCAAAAAGGGGATGATAAAATTCTTTCACACTTCTCCAGCAGTAGAGAAAGAACATTGCTTCCCACAGCAATCATCCCGATTCTCCCTAAAGGAGAAATAACTCAAATAAGAGCACTCAGAGACCAAGGGTCTCAAAAAACCTTCATAATCTCTCGTGTGCAAAAATTACTAGGACTTCCCACCACAAAAACTCATTACGAGATTCTAGGAATGGGCGGACACACGGTACAAAATTCAAATAAAATTGGTTCATTAACAATATGCTCCAACGATAGCAAAATCAAAATCGCTACTCAAGCGATTATACTCCCACAGCTAACCCAATTCATGCCGTCTTGAATGACACATATCTTGATATAAAACGATATGCCTCCCTACCTTTAGCAGACCCTAGCTGCTTCGCTCCAGCAAGAATCGACATGGTAGTCGGTAGTGATATCCTACCGAAAATACTAATCCCAGGCCTTAAAAACGACATCGGTGGAAGCCTTATAGCCCAGAATACCATCTTTGGATGGATTTTAAGCGGACCTGTAGCACAACCGATTACTTCACTCAGTACGCAAGTAATCGAGACCAATGGCCGACCCCTTAGGTGATCTGCTGAAGAAATTCTGGGAACAGGAAGAAGTGCCAGGAGCCCAGCCACAGACGCATGAAGACACTATCTGCGAGGACCTCTATCGGAATTCCACTTACCGGAGAAATGACGGTCGATATGTGGTAAAACTCCCCTTCAAACCGGAATTTCCCAACTCGATGACTTTAGGACACTCAAGACTCTCAGCTCAGCAGCAATACGTTAGCATCGAACGAAACCTGGAGAAAAAACCGGATCTCCAAAAAATCTATGCAGAGGTCCTAGAAGAGTACCAAACACTGGACCATATGGAGCGAACGAATGCCTAAGAAAATATACGGGGCGGCAAATACTTCTCTATTCTATCTGCCACATCACGCAGTAATAAAACCCGATAGCAAAACCACTAAAGTCCGAGTGGTATTCAATGCGTCTAAACTCTCTCACTCAGGTCTCTCCCTAAACGACGTACTGCATACAGGCCCCATACTGCGAAACGATCTTATGCTCGTAATATTCAGGTGGCGGTTATATAAGTATGTTTTTAACGGCGATATTAAAAAAATGTATTGCCAGATATATGTCACAGATCACTGTTAAACGAAATACCCGAAACCCATCTCCTAGACTCAGAATTTCTGCAATTTCATGATACGAGCACTACAAAAACTCTCGGAATTAGATGGAATGCATTGACAGATACATTCTCATGTTCCATTAACCCCCTTCCTGACACAAACACTGCCACAAAAAGGCAAATATTGTCAGCAGTCGCGAAACTTTTTGACCCGGCAGGATGGCTATCGCCTATAATGATAACTGCCAAAACCCTACTTCAACAGCTCTGGATGGAAGGAACAGTCTGGGACGAAACAGTCAAGCCACTCTCGCTTCTCAAATGGAACTCGTTTCGGAATAATCTCATGGTTATCACGGAAATAAGGATTCCACGTTGGGTAGAATTCTTCCCGGAAGACGTTATCCAAATACACGGATCTTCTGACGCCTCCGAAAAAGCGTACTGCGCGTGCGTGTATCTACGCATTCAGCACAACGGATCGACGACATCCCACTTACTCGCTGCTAAAAGCAAAGTTGCCCCCCTTAAAACGGTTTCACTTCCGAGACTGGAACTCTGTGGGGCAGTACTTCTCACAAAGTTAATAAAGCAGATACAAACTCAACTCGATCTGCCACCTCACGAGCTAACTTTATGGAGTGATTCCTCCATCGTACTAGCTTGGTTGGAAAAACCTCCATGAACATGGAAAACATATGTGTCCAATAGAATCTCTGAGATTTCACAAAACGTGAATAACGCTATTTGGCGACACGTCCCCACCTCTCACAATCCAGCTGATTTAGGTACGCGTGGTATCCAACCTCAGGAGCTTGTCAACTCCTCTCTATGGTGGTCCGGTCCAGAATGGTTATCCAAACCATCAGAATTCTGGCCGAAAGCTGCCATCACGCACTCCTCTCCACCAGAACAGCGACAAGCAGATGCACATCACGCAGCCGAAAACGCTGATCTGTTGGAACGCTTCTCATTCTATCCAAGGGCACTCAGAGTAGTAGGTTACATGCTGCGATTCGTAAACAAGGCAAAGGGGCTGCCTGCCCCTTCCTCACGCTGCATTACCCAAGATGAAATGAACCAAGCAAAAACGTTACTCATTCGGAACGCTCAGCATCAACACTACGGTAATACGATCTCCACTCTCTTAGCATCCAAGCCAATCAATAAGAAGGACCCTCTCTTAACGCTCAACCCGTTCTTAGACAAAGCAGGGGTGTTGCGCGTGAATGGACGTCTCCGTTACGCTGCCCTTAGCTTTAATGAGCGCCATCCGATCATCATCCCGAGCGACTCAAGACTCTGTACTCTCATTCTCACCTTCCTACACTCGACGTTACTGCATGCCGAAAAGCAATTAATGATTCGTATGATCCAACAAGAATACCTCCACGATGGTAGACACCTTGCCGCTGGTGTGGGGGCTTAACTGCTTGATCATCAGTCCTATCCAGGGAGATAAAGTTGACAAACAAGTGTCAACTAGTCTGCCAACTTTTGATCTGAGTGGAATGGGCTGTGGAGCGAGCAGTGACCAAGAACTACCACCCCTCCTAAGCCAGGGTGTTACGCGGACCGTGCCTATTGGTTGGTTTGCAGCTGGGAGGGTCAACAACCAGCTGTAGTATAATGGTGCCTTCTCGACACAGGGCCGCCTCGGGATGTAACGGTGGCCTTACTGCGGTATGGGGCGCTGCTGCAGCGGACGAACAGTTTCCCTTACAAAATATTTGACCACGATGCGGATTTCGGCTTGCAAGTGGTCGTACGAACAAGATGAATCACAACTCTAACAAAAAACAACAAAGAAACAACAACAACAACAAAAACAACAGAAGAAGAGCAGAAAATACGGAGACCTCTCTCCAAAGGCTGCAGATTTGTTTGCGGAACATGTGCGGGATGATGACGAGCCCACCACTAGTAGACGGGCCTCTGAAAATCGACCGGGCAATAGTGCTTCTCTCGCTGAGTTGTCTCAGGAGAGCTGCACCAATAGCAAGGTGGTACTCGCCGAGTTGTCTCGGGAGACCACCAAACACCTCCAGGAAGCTAAAACTCCATCTTCACGACATCACGCAAATAGGCAAGAAGGAGAAATGAGCAGGCTGACGTGCATAGCAGAAAGTACAGAAAGGGCAAAATCCACAAAGGCTCGTCGTATGGATAAAAGGGAATACCACGGTAGTCAGGTCGAACGCGAGTGAAGCAGGTGTAGTGCACAATCCAGCAGATACAATTCGCCAGGCAGTAGACGTTCTTCTACGGAGCGACCTACCATCAGTGTTGAGGGCCTTAGACCCCCGCTGAGACGTACATCGCCGACGAAACGAAGCCGGTACGACGATGTTCGCGACAACAACGAGCGAAGGAGTCAGAGCGTTGAGGGCCTTTGACCACCGCAACGACAAAACTCCCCCAGCCGAGACCAGGGAAATCAAGGAAGATGGACCGAGGTATCTCGCCGAAAACGAAAGGACGATACGGTGACCAGATCAACGACAAACACTGGACCCACGAAGGAGAGGAGATCAGGATCTCCAGGTAAGGGCTCATACAGGCTTGAGGGCACACACACCTCGTCTAACAAAATAGAAAGAACCGATGGAGAGCATAGAGGGCGTAAAACCTCGCCTCCAAAGGATAGAAGAACTGAAAAGAAGCAAAGGAGACCGCGGGGACCTAAAGTGCCAGAATTAGGGCGCCCCGGTGGAAGAGATGATCCGAGAAGGCATGGACTTAGCGGAGCCGGTATCGTAGGATACCTACGTAATCTGGAGAGGGGTATGAGCTCAGAATCAGCCCGAACCCAAGCAGCACATACGGAGGCGCAAATGTCCACAAGTGTTAAGCGCACTAACGCACAAAGAACTCCGACAGAAGACCAACCCTCTAATAGAATAAGGCCGACCTCACCTGCGGGCCATCAGGAAAGATCAGCTGCCCCAAAACAGAAAGCACCAAAGCCTGGCCAGGGGCACAGCTACGCTGAAGCCATAAAAGCAGTCAGGGTAGCGGTACTCCCTAAGGACTTCCCTAAGGAGTTTCTGTCGTCGGAGCAGCTGACCGGCATCCAAGATGCCATAATGGACGAGGTAGTGAAGGGCTGGAAGAAGCCACTTGCCTTCACTGGCGTAACCTTCAGACCAGGGCTGTTAATAGCGGACTGCAAGGACGCCAGCACGGCAGAGTGGCTGACAAAGACAGCACCCAACTTGAGTGGGTGGTCAGGCGTTGAACTGACCACGAAAGTGGGTGAAGAAATACCACCAACCCACAATATCACCATCTTCCTTCCCCAAAGTGTGGAAAAGGGACAGGTATATGCGCTGGGCCTACTGCAAGCTCAAAATGAAGGTCTTCACACCTCCCATTGGAAGGTGTTAGAAGAGAAAGCGGTAGCTTTAGACTCAACTTCAGATTCGGCAGCATACTTGCCAAACCCTGGAGATCGGGGACGCAAGAGGATGATGTACAATCAGATCCAGCAGATACTGAGGGTACAAAAGAAGAGGCTGCATCCAAAAGCAGCTCAACATAACGCGCAACAAATTCAGAAGCCGAGGACGAAATCCCGTCGACAAAAGAATTAGAGGAGCTGGCTGAAGGCCTAAACCTTACGAGAACTGGTGGCAATAGCGAAGACCTGATGCTCTCCGACTTCAAGGAGCACACGGGCAAAGAAACATGACGCCGAACATAAAGATTGCCCAGATCAATCTCCATCATGCGATTGCCGCCTCGGCGGTAATAACGCAAACAATAGCCTCGGATGATCTGGGCGTTGTTCTGGCGCAGGAGCCATGGACCTACAAAGGTCAGGTAAGGGGATTAAAAAGCAAATCCACTAAAGTTATATGGGATCTTACGTCTTTCAGAATTTATAAGTAGAGACCTGGTGGCAATACAAGTTACCACGAAAACAGAAGGAAATATAAGAAACATGGTAGTTGCATCCGCCTACTTCCCTGGAGACAACAACACAATTCCAACTCCAGAAGCGGAACTTCTAATCAACTACTGCGAGAAGGAGAAAATTCCATTAGTAATAGGCTGCGATGCAAACGCGCACAGCATAACATGGGAAAGCAACGACAACAATGCTAGAGGTGAGGCACTGTTAGAATTCATGTTAAGTAAGGACCTTCACGTAGCCAACATGGGGTGTACACCCTCGTTTGTTACAAGGAATAGGAGGGAGGTACTAGACATAACAATAGTAAATGCCTGGTCTGAAAACATGATCTCACGGTGGAGGGTATCACCGGAGCCATCTATGTCAGACCATAGAATTATAAAATTCTCCCTAGGATACTCAATCGAGACTAGCAAAATAGTGAGAAACCCCAGGAAAACTGACTGGACAAAGTACAAAACACTATTAGACTTAAATATCAGTACGAAAGACATAACAGATAAAGCAAAGAACTTCCAAGAATTAGAACAGAAGCTTAAATTATAGCATAATAGAAGCATTTAACGCAAGCTGTAGGATATCGAAGCCGAAAGCAAAAAAAGGCGCCCCGTGGTGGAACGCGCACTTAGCATCGCTAAGAAGAGAAGTAAGGAAAGAATTTAATAAAGCAAAACGAAGTAGGAGTTGGGATATTTATAAAAATACTCTTACCAACTATAATAAAGAATTAAGGGAAGCAAAAAGATCGAATTTTAGGAACTTCAGCGAGAGTATATCCTCTATACCGGAAGCAGCCAGACTACACAAAGCATTGGCTAAAGATACGGTCGAAAGTAAAATGGCACTAAAGCTAGAAGACAACCAATACACCAAAAATGAAAAGGAACGAGCGATGGTCCTTCTTAAGACACACTTTCCAGGCTCAATAACAGAAATTAAAACTAGCGATGGGGAAAACCCAAACCCAGACAAAGCTACCTGGCACTTAGCTAAAAAGATAATAAGCTATAGCTCGGTAGAGTGGGCAATTAATTCCTTTGAGAAATTCAAATCACCAGGAGTAGATGGTATATTGCCTGTACTATTACAAAACGGAGGACAATTAACATCCGCACTGGTACATATAATGAGAGAAAGCCTTGCATTGGCCAATAAGCTTAACATCTTTTAACTTAAAAGCCATGGAAAAGATTATCGATAACTACATAAGAACAAGCAATCTAAGGAATACACCTCTACACTTAGCACAGCATGCGTACAGAGAGGGAAGATCAACCAACACAGCCTTATATCAACTATCAGAAACTCTAAAAGATGCCATTGACAACAAAGAAGTCGCTATATGAGCTTTCTTGGACATTGAAGGAGCTTTCGACAATACCTCCCATGGAACAGTCGACAAAGCACTCCGCAAGAAAGTCGTAGAGGAACAGATTCGCACCTGGATCAACGTCATGCTTGACAACAGGATAGCTGAGACAGTTGCTGACAACGAAACAATTCATATGAAGACTACAAAACGGTGCCCCCAAGGGGGAGTACTATCACCACTCCTACGGAGTTTAGTAGTAGAAGACCTGCTAGAGCTACTAACAAACAATGGCATAAAGTGTCAAGGATACGCCGATGACATTGTAATAATAGCAGTAGGAAAATTCGAGATCACACTCTGTGACATAATACAGAGAGCACTCACATTAACAAAGAATTGGTGCCTAGAAGCAGTGCTAAACATTAACCCCACAGAAACAGCAATCGTGCCTTTTACAAGAAGGACGAAACTAAACCTAAAAGACATAAGATTGACCAATGTAGTAATAGAGCCCACAACTGAAACAAAATATCTGGGTGTTATACGCACTGACAGATGACTTAGGCAAAGACAAAGGGACTTGGAACGTTAAGGAGTTGAGGCCATATAGGGATTAATAGGATACAGTAGGAGATTTCCGTTCCCCGACCAAAAGGAAGATTCCTTCCTTTTCGTTGAAGAAGGGATGGAGTTGTCGCGTACTGGCCTAAACAAAAACTTTTTTTGTGTTTGCTTGTCTATTTCCTTTATTTTGCCTAATATTTCTTTCAATCCAAGTGTTGGCACTGACATCGGAAGGCAAAAAATTGTGTAATTTAAAGCCATGAATTGTTGGCACGGTTACATTCGGTGTGTTCCTACCTAGTGGTATAAATCTCCAAAAGGAGGTGTTCGCACAAAACGGTTCCTCCACTAACAAATATTAGGGAAGCGGAATGCTTTGCGCGGGTATTCCATAAAAAGGGATGTCGCCTTTTGTATATGGCGAGGGGAAAAATTATCCCAGTGTACTTGGTGTGCCATGGTGGCGTGCGCTATACAACTCGGTCCTTTGGGTAATGGGGGCGGCGCCAAATGATTTGGACACCAATACACACTCGCCAGAGAATTCTGAAGCCCGACGCTTGGCTTGTGACCTGGCTCGTAAGTGGGTGTCGGAGCAGATTCTTGCGGACCACGGACTGACATATTAAAAAGATCTTAGTTAGAAGCGTTGCAGGGTGCAGCTGGTAATCATATATTAAGTAAAGTGAAAAGTTCGTTCGGTTTTTTTATATTAATTTTTCAAAAAATGATAACCTTGTGTACATTTGTCTGATTTAAGCCAAATATGCGCCGATTTGTTCGTAAACTTGTTGCCAACGAGATGCCAACTTCGTTATACCCCTCTCGAAGAAGGCTGCGTCCCTATTGGCAAAAAACTCGGGGAGCCAATTTTCACAGGCTTCTCTTGAGCCCAACTTCTTACCATTAAGCGCATTCGCCATGGACAGGAAAAGATGGTAATCACTTGGCGTCAGGTCCGGACTATAAGGTGCGTTCATTAAGACCTCCCATCCGAGCCCATGGAGCTTCTGGCGCGTCACCAAATACGTGTGTGGCCTGGCGTTGTCCTGATGGAACACAATTCGGCCTCTTTTGATCAAAGATGGCCTCTTCTGGATGAGTGCTGCCTTCAAGCGGTCCAGTTGTTGGCAGTAGAGGGCCAAATTGAGCATTTGGCTATAGGGGAGCAGCTCGTAGTAGATGATTCCTTGCCAATCCCAATCCCACCAAACACACAGCAATATCATCCTGGCCGTCAATCCTGGCTTGGCCACCGTTTCCACCGGATCACCGCGTTTCGACTACGAGCGATTTCGCTTGACGTTGTCGTAAGTGATCCACATTTCATCACCAGTCACCAAACGCTTCAGAAATGGGTCGATTTTGTTGCGATTCGGCAGCGATTCGCGGATGGAAATTCGGTCCATCATGTTTTTTTGAGTTAGTTAATGTGGCACCCAAACATCGAACTTCTTTTTGAATCCAAGGTTATGCAAATGGTTCCAAACGGTTCCAAACGGTTTTCTGGCTTATCTTTAGTTCCTCAGCAATTAAATAAGTGCTCACGTGACGGTCTGTTTCCATGATTTTATCGCAACTTTCGACGACAGGCCTCCCGACACGTGGTGCTTCTTTGACATTGAAATTACCGGAACGGAACCTAGCAAACCACTTTTGTGCTACACACTCTTTTACAGTATCGGGTTCATAAACTAAATTATTTTTTTCAGCGGCTTTGGCTGCTTTTTCGCCTTGATCGAAGAAAAGTTCTAAAATTTAGCGAATTTTCGCTTTGCTGGTGTCCATCTTTGACGACCGCTCACAACGTACTGAGTCAATCAATCGAAAAACTGTCAAAGACAAACTTTTAGCGCGAATAAACATGTTTTCAGCGCCGTATAGTATGACATGATGCGACACGTAACACTAGTACTATGGATAATAACGCCATCTCTTAGATAAAAACTGAACGAGATTCTTACTTGACCTAATATAATATAACTACTCAATTTAACAACTAACTGACACTAATAACCTATACTCAGCTTAAAATAAACTTACAAATATTTACAATCATATATAATATAACTACTCAGCCTAACAACTAACTAACACAAATATCCTATACTTAACATAAAATAAACTAAATAACTAACAACCTCATTCTAAACTACTGCACTAAACCAATCTATTATCGTCCTTATACTATATTTTTCATAATATTATCAATTCCTTTCTCTCTATACAAGAGTTGAACCTCTTCACTCCTCAATATCTCCCCAATATCATCTCACCTTATATCCCTTTCCCCAATCTTTAACAAAAAACACATACTCTTCCTATAAATTGATAATTCAAAACTTTCTCTAAATCACTTCTAACATTCTAATTAAATTCATACCAACTAAAACTTTTACCGCTCACCACAACAAATTGACTCATATTAAAACCTTCCTTTAACTTGAACACAACCCTCTCAATTCTGTTTATGTTACTCTAATTACACTTCTGTTTCTCTACATAATTCAAATCCCCTTATACCTAATTCCAGGCCCAAAAATTTTAAATACATTTTGATATATTTATAAAAAAATCGATAAAATCACCTAATGATCAAATCACACCCACCCACTGTACAATAAACCATACCTAATTCAAAAATAACTCTAAAAAATATCTGCACCATATATAATACTAAATAAATAACTAACTCAAAAATAAATCTAGAAAATATCTACACCATATATAATACTAGATAACTAACCAACTCAAAAATAACTCTAGAATATATCTACCCCATAAATTAGGTGTAGTAAAAAAAAATCCGTTAGTTTTCCAATAGATGGGTTTTGTGATTGGTTGATTCAGTTTTCTTCGATAAACGCGAAAAGGCAAAGCAGGCGGCTGAAAATGTGAATAGCGTTTATAGTCATGCGCACTTTCGGTTTCATTCCGGTAATTTTGATGTAAAATTTATTTCACGGAGTAGAAGGCCAATTGTCGAAAATGTCGATAAAACCATGGACATTGTCGAGTCCGACCGTCATGTAAGCACTGTTTCGATTGCCCACAAGAGCTAAAGATTGCACAAAAGACCGTTTGGAACCATTTGAATAAAGCTGGATACGAAAAAAAAAACTAAATAGTATCTATATTCTTTAAATCTACAAATTCCTTAAACCAAATTTCCTTCATTGAACAAAAATTTATAACTACCTTAACTTCTTATGACTTTCAAATTCCAAACATTAAAAACCATAAATTTTATTTATTCAACACTTCTTTTCCTCATGCTTCACTTAAAGACCCTCCACTACATCTAATTAATTTACCATTTAAGAATTAATTCTTTATTAAAATCATTGGATTCCTCTAATTTACCTTTTTAGAGTTAAACTATATTAACGAAACAACAGATTTACCATTTCAGAATTAGAACTATATTGAGATAATTGGATTCTTGTAATTAACCCTTTTTAAATTAATACTATATTAAATCCATTAAAGAAACAACGAGTCGTTTATAAAAAGACTGACTAACACAATAAAACTCCCAAATTTTTATCTTTCTTTATACTGATGGATTTCTTACTAGATCGTCTTTTTATTGGTAAACAACTTTATTACTTGAAACTTTATTCTTCTTTGTTTTTAAATATATCTTATATTTATAAATATTTTGAAATACATTTTATTAAATATATCTTGAATCTTCTTTCTTACCTGCGTAACTATATTATTGAGTCAAATAAGTTTAAACTATATAATTGAATGAAACAACTATAAACTATAGTTAATTATATACCATAGATACTGATCTTATTATATAAATAATATAATATATAATAAATATAATAATTTCGTCCACGAGTAGGATAATAGTTTCTTTCGGTAGTATGATAATAGTTTCGTCCATTAGTATGAAATAGTTTTGTCCATTAGTACGATAAATAGTTTCGTCCATTAGTATGATAATATTGTAGTTCAGTTGTACTGACTACCTTACTGTATACCATAAGTACTGGTCTTATTATATGTATAATATAAATAATAGTTCCGTGCATCAGTATTTACTAGCTAGTTTACCGTACACCATAGGTACTGGTTCCTGCACTATGCATTAAACTAAAAATATTACCATTAAAATAAATATAGCCCTTAGTTAGTTTCGATTTAACTACAATATGTTATTATACCAAGCAAAGCTGTTTTCTGTTTATGTGACTTCAGTGCTTAGTTTGCTCTCCTTGAATTTACTAAAATTTAAATTTATCTCATGTTTAAATTTTTTAAACAAATATAAGAAATACTAAATAACTAATAATTTAAAGTAATTAATATATATAATAAAATTGGCGTTTTGTAACCGCTGAAGCGATTTTCGGCCCAGCTCTCCTCCAATTTTTAGTTGTGCGCCTTGATGTTTTTCTAACAAATAGGGCGACCTACAGCTTATACTAAGCCGCCTCCGAACGACTGATTCAAGGAAGCCCTCCACTTCGTTGGAAGGGCCAGGTAGAGAAGGACCCGAATGTGCGTGGTATTTCCAATTGGCGCAAAATAGCAAAAAGAAGAAACAAATGGCGTAATATTGTTAAGTCGGTTATAATCGCGTAAGCGGTGTCTACGCCCGTAAACTAAATAAGTAAGTTAGTGTTAAATGCTTTATTGCATTTTATCAAGTTATATAATTGCGTAGTTAAATATTTTAGTTAGTTGGTTAGTATTGAATGTTTTATAGTGGTTTATCAATTAGTATTATTGCCTAGGTAAAAATATATATATATATATATATATATTTCTTTAAAAGTATCCTAAGTACAGTTATTGCCTAATTGAATATTTTCAATAATTGTTTAGCCGAGTGGTTAGCATTGCATACTGCCATTCGAAACTGATAATGCAAGACCGTCATGTAACATACCTTCAGATAGAGGCATGCCTATGCATTTCCCCCACCAGCATACATTCGATATGGCATAAACACCTGGCCGTAAAAAAAGTTTGTTCTCGTTGGATCCCACACAATTTGACAATCGCTCAAAAAAAGGCTCTTGTGGATTGATGTAAAGAAATGCTGAAAAAATACGATCGCGGTGCTTCAAAAGACGTTTATAAGATCGTCACAGGTGACGAATCATGGATCTATGCGTATGAGCCCGAAACAAAACAGCTGTTGAGAACATGAGCACCAACCTCATCGATTTTTAGTTTTAAGTAAAAACGAAATGTAATTTGTAAAATCTTTAAAGATCGTAAATATGTAATTGCAACACTGGCAATTCGAATGCCATTTCTCATTTATCTAAGTTCGAACTTTGTTATTGTAAGCGACGGGGTGACCCGACTTCGCCAACATAAAAGAAGCAAGTTAAAATCTTCAAAGGGCACTTGTCGTAGCAACTACAGAAAAGAAAGGCCTGCAGAGTCTAAACCCAAAAGTAAATTGTTAAATTCCTCTTTATTAAAATACTAACTTTTATAAACCCAAAACAAGAATTGTTAAGTTCCTCTTTATTAAAATACTAACTTTTATAAAACCAAAACAGAAATTGTTAAATTCCTCTTTATTGAAATATTAACTGATAATTGAAATGTGAGAAACATAGTTTATAAACTCAAATATAAATACAAATACATACATATACAATATTGTACAAAGAAGTAAAATTTATAAACCAAAATATAAATACATATACATATACATACGCAATACAAAGAAATAAAAGTAAAATAAAACAAGTGAAATTGTTATACGAAATTATCTAAAAGCCAATTATAAGCAAATTTGTGTAATTAAACTCTGAAAAGAACGAACAAAATATATCTTTGTTAAAAAAGCATAAAATATTTATCATTTATTTGAACATGGTCCTTCGTTGCCGTTCAAACGAATTGGCATCCCTGTGATTCCGACGGCCATCACAGCCATTACAAACACGAAGCGATAATACTTAAGTTAGATAAGTTATCTAAACCAGAGTTCGCGAAATAAATAGCGTCGCAAAATTTTTCAAGCGAGTCAAAATAAACAAAATAAGCGAACAGAAAACATAAATTAATACAAAAAAACATTTTACAAAACATTTATACAGAAAAGTGAGAGTGTTGTGAAAAGAATTTTATAGCACAAATATAAAGCAGAAAACTCAAATTAATACAAAAAAAACATTTTACAAAACATTTATACAGAAAAGTAAGAGTGTTGTGAAAAGAACTTTATATCACAATTATAAAACAGAAAACTCAAGTTGATACAAAAAAACGTTTCACAGCAAAACATTTATACAACAAAAATTTTAGTCACTGAATGTGTTAGAAACAAACCAAAAAAACTTAGAAAAATCGTGGCTTGGATTTGAACGAGTGTTTTATGATAGCGGAGTGCGTATGACAAGTGTATACAAAAAAAGAAAATACATCGATTCAAGAGGGCAGAAATCGAACAGAAAGCTAAAAGTAATGTTTGAAAAATAAAAAGACTAGAAATTATCTTCTGTCGCAAAATAATATTGTTTTTCTTTCTATTCCAAATTTTCGTTAAAGTGGATTTTATATATACAAGCATCAAAAGTTTATGCATTGCAATAATCGACAATTACTATAAGAACTAAGGATACTATTACGATTTCTTCAAAAAATTAAGTAAATAATTGGCCGCGGCTCCGAATTCGGCTGAAAAGTCGTCGTACTGAAGAGGAGTATATAAAAAGAAAGAAAAGAAAGAAGTATATAACTAAAATACATTTAAGTCACTTTTATATAAGAGAAAATAATATATTTTACAATAATACAACTGAGCAACTAAGAATACATAACTAGAGTGTAAAATATTTAAAGCAGCAACGAAATCGTAAAATAAATTGCGTAAAAAAGCATTCCTCTTTGGTGTATTAATTATAACATTTCTCCCATAAATATTTAAAAACAGTTTGATAGCGAAACACCCACATTCCCCTTTCGAACAGCACCGTTGAGGATTACCATTCATTCCAGCAACAACAAATACAGCACGTACAGTAAATAAGAAGGTGGTATTCCAGGTAACATTATTTATATACATAAGCCTCTCTCGCGCTCAGGAAAATTTACGCGCCACTCACATATACGTATATAAGACAAACTGCATTATAACCCAGCAGTACACACGTCAGGGTCCCGTGAAATACAAGTGGTCCTCAACTATACCCAATTTCATGGAACACTAGTCCCCAAAAAATTTTAATTAAAAACATTTTAAATAAATTTAAATCTCGAATGCCACGCACATTCGCACGCAGCCTATAAATAACATTGCACTTAGACGCGCTAAGGCAACACATATCTTATTTTAATCGTAATTTTTGCGAAAAATATAAAAAAAAATTTTTTAAATTATTAAAATTAAATTTCAATTATTAATTTTATTAAGCTCCCCTAACTCGCCCAACTAAAACTAATTTATTCCAGCCCTCCCCAATTCACTTATCTCTAACCAATTTAAATTGAACTTATTGGAAAACATTTTTTTTAAATTAAAAAAAAAAATAAATTTTAATTCCTAATTTTATTAAGCCCACCTAATTCGCCCTTTCTCAAATCAACTTTATCCTAACTATGGGAAAAGAAACAGCAGTCACTTCTGAGCAAAAGGTCTCAGACACCAGCCTTCAGGCTTTCATTTTTGAAAGCAACCGAATGGAATCCTTTTACTCCACATGGACACATTCTCTTATATCTGATCAAACGGAGTCTCTACTGAAGGTAAAAACACAGCAACTTGACAGATTGTGGGAATCGCTCGTTGAATCCTACAAAAAGGCCTCATTATCCCCGCATTACGCGGAGTCAAGTACATCCATTGAGCAAAAATATAAAAAGTGCTCAGAAAGCTACGAAAATTGCATGTCCCAAATTTTAGATGCTATACAGCTTCTGCAACCGACTTCTCAGCTCCGTAATCCCACAAACACTTCAAACTCCTCTGAAGTATATCTCAAAGTACCACCATGTGACACCGAAGTCTTTCATGGTGGGTACGAAGACTGGCCAGCCTTTAGAGACATGTTCACGGCAGTCTACGGTAATCACCCTAAGTTAACCCCTGCCCAGAAGCTCTATCATCTGCGACAAAAAACCAGGAGCCAAGCAGGGCAATTGGTCAAGCAATACCCTCTCACAGATGAAAACTTTCAGCTAGCTTGGGACGCACTAAAATCGCGGTATGAAAACCAACGAATATTGGTGGATAACCAATTGAAAACCCTTTTCAATCTCCAACCAATTTATTTCGAAAATGGTGAGCAAATCCAAAAAATGCAAACCACAATAAACTACTGCTTGTCCACCTTGGCAGCACAAAGAATCCCGACCTCCGACTGGGACCCCATCCTTGTGTATCTCTGTTCATCGAAACTACCTAGCGAAACCCTTGCTCTATAGGAACAATCGCTAAGTTCTCGAAAAGAACTGCCATTGTGGGCAGATATGAGTGCATTTTTAACATCCCGATACGAAGTAGTAGAAAGACTCAATGCTTACCACCCAGGTAAGACGAGAACGCCTCTCCCAAATTTCACTACCAGAGCGATTAACCAGAATTCGACCTTTTTAAATAAAAGTAAGGCCCATAACTTTCACACTGACCTCAGTCAGCGAGTATCATGCAAGTTATGCAACTCAAACCACCCGATGAAAGTCTGCGTGAAATTCAGAGCGCTGCCCGTTTCCGAGCGTCTTAAATTTGTGAAAGACAACAAATATTGTGAAAATTGTCTTTCATACTCTCACCTCAAGAGTGATTGTCAGAGCAAGTTCAGTTGCGTCTACTACCAAAGAAGACATCACTCCCTCTTACATTTTCAACCCCAGTCACAGACAACTCAAACTCAAGACCACAAAGGACTATGACCCAAATAGCGACTCAAAATAGACTACATGAAGAGCCGCCTACAACATCCAAGCAAGCTGCAAAAAATTCACTAGCGCAAGACTCCAGCGCCTCAAATTCTCAAAGGGTGTCATCTCATTTTTCCGACACCCGTGAAAAAACTCTACTCCCTACGGCAATAGTCCCCATCTATTTTGCCGGTGAATATCATAAAATTCGCGCCCTCATTGATCAAGGGTCCCAAAAAACCTTTGTGGCATCGCGAATCCAAAAACTACTTGGCCTACCCACCAGAGAAACCCACTATGAAATCTCTGGAATGGGAGGAATGGTAGTACAAAACTCGAACAAAATTTGCGAAATAACGTTATGTTCAGCTGACTTAGGTCAAAAAATCACAACAAGTGCGATCATCCTCACCCAACTCACTCATTTGCTGCCTTCTTTCAAAACTTCTGCTGTTAATACTAACGAATTCCGCTCTCTTCAACTCGCCGATCCCAATTACTCTACTCCGGCTAAAATCGACCTAGTAATAGGAAGTGATATAACTCCCCAAATTCTCCTCGAAGGTCTACACCATAATGTCAACGGTACCCTATTGGCACAAAACACCATATTTGGATGGATTCTCAGCGGCCCAATCCGAGAACAAATTTCCGCTTTTACAACACAAGTCACGGAAACAACAGAACCGGAACTTAGCACACTACTCAAAAGGTTTTGGGAACATGAGGAAATAGAATGCGCTCAACCCAAATCAGCCGAAGACGAAGTTTGTGAGGATATCTTCAAAAAAACGACCACAAGACAAGAAGATGGAAGATACGTATTAAAACTCCCTTTTAAGCCCGAATTCCCGCACTCTCTAGCATTAGGCCACTCCCGTCTAGCAGCGCAGCAACAGTACATAAGCATTGAAAGGACCCTGTCGAAAAACCCGGAATTGAGTGACAAATACTCAGAAGTCCTCACGGAGTACCTCGAATTAAACCACATGCAGCACGCTACACCCCAAGAAATAGTAAAAGAAGGGAAATACTTTTCTCTTTACTTGCCCCATCACGCTGTCTTGAAACCCGACAGCAAAACTACAAAAGCACGCGTAGTATTCAACGCATCTAAAAGATCACATTCAGGAAATTCCCTGAATGACGTTTTATATACAGGCCCAATTCTCCAAAATGACCTGATGACCATTATCCTAAAATGGCGTCTTTACGAATTCGTTTTCAACGGTGATATCGAGAAAATGTATCGCCAAATACTCGTCCACAAAGAAGACCAAAACTTCCAAAGAATTCTCTTTAGGAAAGCTCCTCACCTGCCAATAGAAGATTTCAAGTTTAAACACCGTAACTTTCGGAGTTAACTGCGCCCCGTATCTTGCAATTTGTACTCTCCACCAACTAGCTCACGATTGCAAGGAAAAATACCCTCTCGCCAAAAATATTATTCTGAATGAAACCTACGTAGATGATGTACTATCTGGCGGTCACAATATACAGTCCACTCTCCACTCAATGACCCAAACTATCGACGCTCTTAAATCGGCAGGCTTTCCGCTAAGAAAAATAACTGCTAATCATCCAAAAATTCTCGAAATAGTCCCAGAGTCTGATGTCTTAGATACTAAGTTTCTCAAGTTCCAAAATACAAGCTCTACAAAAACACTTGGGATACAGTGGAACGCACTTACCGACTCCTTCTCGTACTCTTACGATCCTCTACCCGCCTTTAATTCAAACACAAAGAGGCAAATACCATCGGCTGTAGCGAAACTGTTCGACCCGGCAGGATGGCTATCGCCCATTATGATACTTGCCAAAATGCTCCTCCAACAACTCTGGTTAGAAGGAACTGACTGGGACGAAACTGTCAAACCCACGGCCTTGCACAAATGGAACACATTTCGTGAAGACCTTCAAGCTATCAGCACCATCAACATCCCTCGTTGGGTGCGCTTCTCTCCTAATAAACGCATACAGATACACGGTTTTTCGGACGCCTCCGAAAAGGCATTCTGTGCTTGCGTTTATATTAGAGTGCAACACGCAGATAACTCCTGCACAACTCACCTCTTCGTTGCAAATACCAAAGTTGCTCCTTTGCAAACGATAAGCCTGCCCCGCCTCGAACTCAACGGCGCAGTGTTGCTATCAAAATTAATCGCCCATACCCGAAATAAATTGGATTTGCCACCCCACGAATTGATGCTTTGGTCAGATTCCTCGATAGTGTTAGCTTGGCTCGAAAAACCAGCACACACCTGGAAAACGTATGTAGCCAACAGAATCACCCAGATCATTCAAAACGTCAGCAACGCCACTTGGCGCCACGTGCCCAGCGGTGACAACCCAGCAGACCTAGGAACTCGTGGTTGCAAACCGAAAGATCTGGCTGATTGTTCTTTATGGTGGAACGGGCCAAAGTGACTTTCTAAAACCACCCACTTTATGGCCCAAAGCAATCTCTTCCAATTCAGACCCTCCCGAACAAAAACGGATAGAATCCCTTCATACACTAGAATGTACGGATATTCTTGAACGCTTTTCCTCATTTCCACGTGCGCTAAGAGTAGTTGCCTTTATGTATCGTTTTATATAGACTTCACAAAAATCCCCGATTCCCAACTCATTAGCTCTTACGCAAGAAGAAATAAAGCTCACAAAAACGAAACTTATCTAACGTTAAACCCTATATTGGATAAGTGTGGTATCATGCGAGTAAATGGTCGCCTAGCTCATGCCACCCTAAGCTATAATGAACGCCATCCCAGAAGTCTCCAAATACTGCTCATTGCTGCTGGACTTTCTCCATAAAACCTTACTCCACGCAGAAAAGCAGTTAATGATTCGCAGTGTGCAGCAAGAGTATTACATCCCTCGCCTCAAGCAAAAGCTGAAGAAATGCATATTCCAATGCAAAACCTGCACTGTGTACAAACAACGAGTGCGTTCACAAATAATGGCTGCTCTGCCCCCCGAGCGGGCAACTTACTCCGTTCCATTTCACACAACTGGCATTGATTTCGCTGGGCCCTTCATGGTCAAGACGTCTCCTCTTCGACGAGCCCCTTATACGAAAGCCTACGTATGTGTCTTTGTATGCTTCTCCACAAAGGCCATCCATTTAGAGGCATGCACAGACCGAGGCATTCAGGGCCGCATTCGCTCGATTTGTCGGTCGGCGTGGATTGCCACACAAAATTATGTCTGATAATGGAAAAATATTTATTGGAGCACAACGAGCTATTCAACGAGATTTCGTTATCTTCCTCAAAGAAGCAACTTCCGATGTTGCTGAAAGATATGCGACACAAGGTCTTTCTTGGCAATTCATACCACCGTATTCTCCTCACATGGGCGGCCTATGGGAAGCTGCTGTAAAAAGCTTTAACACGTTCACGCCGGCGTGTACCACCGGTGGCTCGCACAAGTCTGCCTGATCGGGCGGCGCGTACCACCAGTGGCTCGCACAGAATTGTCTCATCGGGCGGCGCGTACCACCGGTGGCTCACATATGATTGTACTACCAATCAGTGTGCATCACCAAACATAACTAATTCAACAGTACTTATAACAAAAACATAAGTAATATAACATAAACATTATTATTTATGTTTTATTAGACCGTTTTCCCGTGCGATAATCTTTCGTTGAAACATTTAGTTCGGACCCGTCTGATAGAACAAAAAGCTTTCAGCGCAACCGCCTATGGGCGCGAAACATGAATTGCAGTGCCGGCGTGAACGTGTTAAATCCCATTTCACTAAAGTCGCGGAACACCATAAATTCTCTTTCGAGGAATTCACCACTCTTCTCATTCGGATCGAAGCAGTACTTAACTCGCGTCCGCTCTCCCCCATGTCCCAAGACGCAAATGACTTACTAGGTCTTACTCCTGGTCATTTCCTCCGCGGCGCCCCTTTGGTTTCTATACCGGAACCGAACGCCGAAAACGTATCCCCAACCACAAAATGGCAAAAATTAAAGGTCCTCCACCATCATTTCAGTTCTCGTTGGAAAAGCGAGTATCTACAGGAATTGCAGAAGAGAAACAAGTGGAAACACCCTCAACCTAATCTTAAGCAAGGAGATTTAGTGGTCATCAAAGATGACCTCCTGCCACCAACTGACTGGCGTCTCGGTCGTATCACCAAACTCCATCTGGGCGCGGACCAAAACGTACGAGTAGTGGACGTCCGCACACAGACTGGCGAAGTTACCAGAAATATAACGAAGCTATGCTTACTACCAGCATAATATTTCTAAAGGCCCCCGTAAACCCTTAGTCCATACTCAAAGAACCCCACACACTCATATAAAATTCAGCTACTCATTTTCACCTCTGCATTCAACCCAACTAATAACGTCTTTCGAAATTCTTTTCCACAGGTATGGAGTTCAGCAAATGTCGTTTGTGCGCTCGCTTTCACAGCTTACGGTATTGCCACGCGTTCAAGGCAATGACTCCGGAAGAACGCTACGATTCGGCAAAAATGCACCGATACTGCCTCAATTGTTTGGCCACCTCCCATAAGACTGAAATGTGCGATTGCCCTGACAGCTGCCACAGGTGTGGAAAAGCTCATCACACGCTCCTCCATCGTTCAGCCTCTCCAGCACCAGATCGTCGACGTAAGGAAGAACTTCGTAAGAAAACAGTTCGCCGTGAAATTGCCTCCACTAGTCGGGCCATACAGAAGCCAACCAAGAGAATCCCAGACCGGAAGCCTGCTCAGCAGCGTATAACCGATTTATTCAGCCAGGCGGTCTTGACACTCGAGAAGCTGAAACAACTGCTCCATATCGCTCCGACTACGGCGGGCCGGCATGTTGAGAACATGAGCACCAACCTCATCGATTTTTAGTTTTAAGTAAAAACGAAATGTAATTTGTAAAATCTTTAAAGATCGTAAATATGTAATTGCAACACTGGCAATTCGAATGCCATTTCTCATTTATCTAAGTTCGAACTTTGTTATTGTAAGCGACGGGGTGACCCGACTTCGCCAACATAAAAGAAGCAAGTTAAAATCTTCAAAGGGCACTTGTCGTAGCAACTACAGAAAAGAAAGGCCTGCAGAGTCTAAACCCAAAAGTAAATTGTTAAATTCCTCTTTATTAAAATACTAACTTTTATAAACCCAAAACAAGAATTGTTAAGTTCCTCTTTATTAAAATACTAACTTTTATAAAACCAAAACAGAAATTGTTAAATTCCTCTTTATTGAAATATTAACTGATAATTGAAATGTGAGAAACATAGTTTATAAACTCAAATATAAATACATATGCATACATTTATAATATTGTACAAAGAAGTAAAAGTTATAAACCAAAATATAAATACATATACATATACATATGCAATACAAAGAAATAAAAGTAAAATAAAACAAGTGAAACTGTTATACGAAATTATGTAAAAGCCAATTATAAGCAAATTTGTGTAATTAAACTCTGAAAAGAACGAACTAAATATATCTTTGTTAAAAAAGCATAAAATATTTATCATGTATTTGACCGTGTGAGTCTTCCAAGATAAGAGTTAGTAGTGTATCCTAAGCTTTTATAATTGTTGTCTAATTTTAAGGGACAATTATCTCTGTATATTGGGGGCAAAAACTCTAGATTCATCAGTTTTCTCGCACCGATTGGTAGCACATAGCAGCCGCCCAGCTCAAAATATCAGATATGTTTTTACATAGCTATTTAGATTGATCAAAAGGTGCAGACTGTTGGAAAATTCCGCCTTCACGACGAAAAATTCCCTAATAGGCTGAGGCTGATCGACTTCGCCGGTGCCGGAAATATTGTTGTCTATATTATTAGATTCCAGCATTCCCCTGATCAAAAACACAAAACCAGATCGATCACGTTGTGATAGACGGAAGACATGTATTCAGTGTTCCTGACGTCCGTACACTCCGAGGACCCAACATCGCCTCGGACCACTATCTTGTTACAGCGACGATACGCATGCGCCTCTGTGTTTGGTTTTCTATCCGACTTGCACTCCTGCTCTCTGGGAGCACTCACCAGCAACTCGGTATACGGGAACTGTCGGACGGCATTTCAAGCTCCCCACGAACAGCTGCAAACGAAACTATTGGATTTCGTAAAGGTCGCAAAACCAGCTGGTACGATGAGGATTGCCGTGTCGCAGTGGAGAGAACAAAGACTGCCTACCTCGCAACGCTGCGATCGATCACAACACGCGCGGGATGGAATAGATACCGAGAGAAGAAGAGGGAAGCAAGATGCATCTATATAATGGGCGCTTTCCAGTTTGTGGTTTTGCGTCTTGATGTTTTTCCAACAAATGGAGGGACCTACAGTTTATACTAAGCTACCTCCGAACGGCTGACGATTTTTTAAGAGGAGGTGGACATTCCCTACCGAGGGGCGACCGCAATTAAAAAATTTAACTTAATTTTTCATTTAAATTAATTTTCCATAACTTCTGGATGTTGCTGGCACTGGGATATGAACCCGAGCCTTCCGAATGTCAGTACGCAATGCTAACCACTCGGCTATCGCGGCCGCATCTGCAGACAAAAGAAAGAGGCCGAGATGCCTGAGTATGAAAAGCTTGAGAAGCTGGCCGACAAGGGTAATGCTCGAAAGTTCTATGAAAATATACGACGACTTACAGACTTACGGTTTCAAGACCGGAGCAAACCCTTGTAGGACACAAAAAGGTGATCTAGCCACCGGTGCCCAGAGCATATTAAATTTATGGAGGGAACACTTCTCCAGGCTGCTGAACAGCAGTAAAAATGAAGTAACCGGAGATAGTGGGCCCGAAACCCCAATCGACGACGATGGAAAAGACGTTCCGTTACCAGACCATGAAGAAGTTCGAATAGCAATCGCCCGCTTAAAAAACAAGAAAGCGGCTGGAGCTGAAGGCATACAGGCAGAACTATTCGGACGAAAGCATGCCCGATGATTGGAATTGAATTGTGCTCTGCCCAATCCATAAAAAGGGGACCCCACAGTCTGCGACTATTTTCGTGGGATAAGCTTCCTTAATATCGCATATAAGGTCCTGTCGAGCGTATTGTGTGAAAGACTAAAGCGCACCGTCAACAAACTGATTGGACCTTATCAGTGTGACGTTAGACCTGGTAAGTCAACTATTGACCAGATATTTACCATGCACCAAATCCTGGAAAAGACCCGTGAAAAGAGGATCGACAGACACTACCTCTTCGCTTATTTTAAAGCCGCCTTCGACAGCACGAATAGGAGCTGCCTTTACGTCGCTTTGTCCTAATTTGGTATCCCTTATACGGCTATGTAAACTGACGTTAAGCTGTACTAAAAGCTCCGTCAGGATCGGGAAGGACTTCTCCGAGCCGTTCGATACCAAACGAGGTTTCAGACAAGGTGACTCTTAATCGTGTGACTTTTTTAGCTTATGTAAAAAAATAATATGAGCAGCAGAGCTCAATGGAGAAGGTACAATCTTCTATAAAAGTGTACAGCTGCTGGCGTACGCCGATGATATCGACATTATTGGCCTTAACAACCGCACCGTGAGTTCTGCTTTCTCCGGACTTGATAAAGAAGCGAAGCGAATGGGTCTAGTAGTGAACGAGGGCAATACGAAATATCTCCTGTCATCAAACAAACAGTCATCGCATTCGCGACTCGGCTCCCACGTCACTGTTGACAGTCATAACTTCGAGGTCGTAGACAATTTCGTCTATCAAGGATAGCATCACCAATAATAATGTCAGCCTAAAAATCCAACGCAGAATCACTCTTGCCAACAGGTGCTACTTTGGACTAGGTAGGCAAAAGTAAAGTCATCTCTCGGCGAACGAAAACTAAACTCTACAAGTCGCTCATCATACCCGTCCTACTATACGGCGCAGAAGCGTGAGCGATATCAATATCTGACGAGTCGGCCCTAGGAGTATTCGAGATAAATGTTTTGCGAACGAAGGTCTTTTTCGCATTGGCAACGGCGAATACCGCAGACGACTAACGATGAGCTGTACGAGCTGTAAGATGACGTTGACATAGTTCAGCGAAAGAAGAGACAGCGGCTACGCTGGCTAAGTCATGTCGTCGGAACGGATGAAAGCACTCCAGCTTTGAAAGTTTTCGATGCAGCACCCGCTGGTGGTAGCAGAGGAAGAGGAAGACCTTCACTCCGTTGGAAGGACCAGGTAGAGAAGGACCTGGCTGTACTTGGTATTTCCAACTGGCGCCAGACAGTTAAAAGAAGAAAGAATTAACGTGATGTTATTGATTCGGCTATAATCGCGGAAGCGGTGCCAACGCCAATAAAGAAGAAGGAGTAGTAAATGTATTTCTGTGTAATAACAGTAAAAGTATTTCTATATAATAATATACTATAACTTCGGCTTCAATGAAATGCCTTTTGGGGTGCTCCCTACGGTAGCATCCTTAACTCGTAGCATAGATGCTTCACTCTGTAAGTGATGCTCCGGCAACATCTGGAGGTTTCCTGGCGCGGTCCTAACGGCAGTGATCTGACTAGCCTGTAGCTTCTTCATCTACGTCTCGTTCGTCCCCGGCGCCCAGATCGGTGCAGCATAGTTAACGACTTGCCGGCCAATTGCGTAAGTTGCCAGCAAGTTGCAAGTGGTTTTTCCGGCTGTGGAGTTTTGCGCCAATCGCGGTCGTATGCGGAGTGCAGGCTGTTAAGTGTGATTCCCAATATCTTTGGGTTATTTATGGCTGAAATTTTCACGTCATCGACCTTCATATCTACCTCGAGCCTGTATTCCTTCTTCCAGCTGATGAAAAGATTAGCCGAGTATTTATTTGGTCGGTTGAATGTTAAGCTGTTTTACATTGAAGAAGTGAGGCTGGTCGGCGAGATAGCCGTTCACTTTAGAACAAAGGTCATTAATATCCTGGCCAAGCACCAATATCATGCAACCATCGGCGTATGAGATTAAGGAAACTCCTTCTGGTGGAAGAGGCAGTTTCGAAATATAGAAATTAAACAATAGTGGGGAGAGGACTAATTTTAATTAGTTTCTATGTTTCACCTCAATATTCTACCAATAATTGACGATAACTCAAGTAGCTCAAAATCTTTTGACGCATCCAGTGCTACCAGGACAGTTCGCCCGCAGGGTCGGTTTTATTAGGCCATTGACTATCTGTTTACGGCGTTAAGTTCTGTTGTGATACTTGCTCCGGACTCAGATGGTGAGTGAATGTCGGGAGCAGTAAGGCGTCAAGTGTCTTCGCTACTTGGGAGAGGAAACATATCGGCCGATAAGAGCTTCTTTTGTTGGCTGGTTTCCCCGGCTTGACTGGCGGAACCTCCCTGCCATTTTCAACACGTCGGCGGGTTACTCGTCACTTCAGTTTGTCCTCCGAAGGATGCAATGTCTTTACAGTCGGCTAAAATAGCTAGCGCATCTGTTCGGGTCCAACGAGGCGCGGTCACCGAATCAAATTTACACTCGGTCATCGCGTCTCGTCGGGTTACGCAAAGATTTGACTGCAGCCCAGAGCTTGGTTGCCCCAGAGAAGAGATTGCAGGATCTTAAATGCTCTTCCCACTTTTCCCGCATTATTAGCAAGAAGTTCAAAAAGCAGTTGCCCGCTTAAAAAACGACAAAGCCGCTTGAGCTAATGACCTACCACAGAACTATTCAAACATGGCGGTGAAAAGCTGACAAAGTGCATGCATCAGCTACTTTGCAGAATATAGTCGGACGAAAGCATGCCCGATGATTGGAATTTAATTGTGCTCTGCCCAATCCATAAAAAAGGGGACCCCACAGTCTGCGCCAATTATCGTGTGATAAGCCTCCTTAATATCGAATATAAGGTCCTGTCAAGCGTATTGTGTGAAAGACTAAAGTCCACCGTCAAACTGATTGGACCTTGTCAGTATGGCGTTAGACCTGGTAAGTCAATCAGTGACCAGATATTCATCATGCGCCAAGTCTTGGAAAAGATCCGTGAAAAGAGGATCGACACCCACCACCTCTTCATCGATTTTAAAGCCGCCTTCGACAGCATGAAGAGGAGCTACATATACGCCGCTATGTTTGAATTTGGTATCTCCGCAAAACTTATACGGCTATGTAAACTGACGTTAAGCTGCACTAAAAGCTCCGTCAGGATTGGAAAGGACCTCTTCGAGCCGTTCGATACCAAACGAGGTTTCAGACAAGGTGATTCTTTATCGTGTGACTTTTTTAACTTATGTAATATGTTTAATAGAGAAAGTCCAATCTTCTGTAAGAGTGTACAGCTGCTAGCGTACGTCAAACAAACTCGTGACTCGGCTCTCACGTCACTGTTGACAGTCATAACTTTGAAGTCGTGCATGCAACATCTGATCAGTCGGCGGTAAGAATTTTTGGGAAAAAAGTTTTGCGTAAGATTTACGGTCCTCTACGGGAATGATGAGCTGTATGGTCCGGATGGATAAGAATGCTCCAGCTCTGAAAGTTTTCGATGTAGTACCTGCCGGTGGAAGCAGAGGAAGAGGAAGACCTCCACTCCGTTGGAAAGACCAGGTGTAGAGGGACTTGGCTATACTTAGTATTTCCAATTGGCGCCAAGCAGTGAGAATAAATGGCCCGATGTTATAATTTCGGCTAAAAGCGCGTAAGCGGTGTCTACGGCAGTAAAGTAAGTAAGTAAGGTTATTAGCTATTCACCGTATCTCCAGGCTTAAATACCTGATTGGGGGATTACCGGGATCGGCCTTACAAATGGTGTCGCGCCTTGATGCTAAGTCCGCCGCTTCCGTATCGAAATTAGAGCGTATTTCCACAATTCGCCCTGCTGGGATGAAGCGGATGACAGCAGTCATGACAATCCTGTAGAATGAACGTTCACCGACAGTGACGTCTAATGGAGTGGGGAGAGCACTATGGGCGTTCTCAGTAAATTCCGTGATGCCAGACGAGTCTGGTGGGCGGCTATGAATGTTCCCTTGGATTTACTCCCCATTGAAATAATGGGAACACACAATGCCGCCTGCAGTGTCGCAGTAAGGCTTCAAAAGGTGTCCGAATAGATAATAAGAAACCACGGGCAGACTAATATCTTAAGAAGACTTCGTCTTAGAGAAAAAACGGATTACTGTATATCATCTACCCACTTCACAGCAGACTTCAAGGTTGTTATCCCAGATATAAACCTTTGGGACAGGATAACACCGGCAAACCAGCACCAGCAAGATTCTTTTTTATACGGATAGGTCAAAACTTGATAACAGGGTTGGTGGAGGAGTCTACTCATAGGACCTTGGTATCTATGAATCCTTTCGCTTACCGGATCACTGTAGTGTTTTTCAAGCGGCATTCGTTGCTATACATGAGGCTGTCAACTGCTCAGCACAAGGGTAGTCTCGGACAATCGTATTCATATCTTTTCGGATAGCCAGGCTGCATAACGAGCCCTGTAGTCTGTAACAATAAAATCTAAAACCGTAGAGGACTGCCGCAGATCGCCAATACAGTTCTCTCTGATTTTGATATGGGTACCTGGACATAGTAACATACCGGATAATGAGATGGCGGACGAGCTTGCAAGGAAGGGCACTTCCCTTCCACTTGCGACATCATGGAGGAGTCCGGGCACGCCGCTCTCCACTTGCAAGCTCAATATAAGAGAGTTATTCGTTAAAGATGCTAACTTAAGATAGAAAAGTCTATTTACATGTAATGTGGCTAAGACATTGTGGCCAGAATGGAACGGAAGAAGGTCACGTGACCTCATCGAGCTGAAAAGAAAGCAGATATCTCCAGTGATAGGTCTTCTTACAGGGCATATTTTATTCGGCAGGCACGCAGGGAGACTTGGCATACCATCCAACGATTTCTCAGAAGATCCGAGTGGGCGGTTCTCTTCGTTTCCTGGATCGCAGCAACTCGCAGGTGCTTTTGGCTCATATATTCGACTATCTCGTCGATCTTTCCCTGGATTTTGATGCAGTTGAATTGTAAAAGTCATTTCTGTTTCGGGGGATGTTCGAGATACATGGAGTGAGGGAGTGATGTGTGGATGGAGTGTGTGGCTGCTGTGTTACGCTCTGAAATTGGTTCCGCGCGTTGGTGTTGGTTGGCGGTGTTGTTGTAGAGACAGGCACGGGGCAACGTACGCATCACTGCACTCACGTATGGTGCGCACCAGAGCACGTTTGAAAATGGCACCAGCCAAAGCAGGAGTTGCATCTGACTGAACAGACTGTGCGGGGGACTAGAAGCTGCTGGGTAGCTCTTGCACAGGAGGAGGAAGAAAATCTGGTTGTGGGTATGAGTGGGGATTGGTGGGAGTCATGCTGCGGGGAGCTCCGTGAGACTGTAGAGGTCTGTTGTTACCAAAAGTGGGTAGAGGTGCTGAAGGCACTGTCGTGGAGGCTGAGGGCACTTGAGCGCTGGCAGGTTGGGGCCACGTAACTTTTGGACCTCTCCCTATGGGTCACACGTACTGCTCAAGAACGCACGCTTGCTCGCTACGAACGCCAAACGGAATGTCGTCACCTCACGGTGCTCAAAAACACAATGGATCAAATTAATGCGTTGATCAGCGTCCCATAATTAGCAGCATGGAGTGGACACACTAACCATCTTGGTAAGACTCGAGGCCTATCTAAAACTTCTTCCGTACTATGGGTCTGGCGCCCGGTTGCAATGAAAGTCCACATTGGGCTGGGCTGACACATGGTCTTCCTACATTCGGGTTTTAACCACAGCCACCACTATACTACCCGAAGGGCCTTGCAAGTTCCGACCGCTCTGCTCCCCGTGGTACCAGATTTAGGTCTACGGTCAAACCTCGTAGCCGAAGCTAGTACCAGGGTAGCTTTCCTACATCTTCGGACTGGTAGCCTGTGCATTTCCTCCTCTCCCGCTTTCCTTCTCTGCCGCTTTCTTATTTAGCTAAACCTTAGAAGTCACATATCTGATGCTGGTACCGTTCATATAAACAACCGGTGGACGAGTCGGGGACAACTAGCCCTTCACCAACATTGTTACTGGCTTCTCCACCGAGATACCACATCAACACCAAATCCTCGCCCAATCGTTCTAGGTCTAGTTTTGACTGACCTTTTATCAAAAGCAGAAGATCGTCCACGTACGCGCAACATTTACATTCACACTAAAGTTCCCACAACAAGGAGTCCAGCATGAGGATCCAAATAATTGAAACTTGTGGGCAGCCCCTAACACATTTTCGGTAACCACATTCTGAACGTACATCCACGCCACGTATTTCATACTGCCTATCCGACCATTTACCCTGCATAAGTTGCTGAGGCCGTTCAACCAGCACTCTTATAAAGCACTGGAAGGAGGCTGACGCCCCAATAAGATTGCGGATCACTCCTGATCTTGCCAGGGGACTTCGGAAGGGGCGACCCTAACACAATTCCAGCCACGTGGGAAGTAGCCATCACATATGCACTTATGATAAATGGCCTCCAGATATTCCATTCAAACGTTCGTCATCTTCTAATGGTGGATACATCTTGTGAGTGAGGAACATGTTACTCCGCTCTAGGAAAGAGCGTGTTAATTAAAACATTCGCCCATTTACTCCATGTTCATAGAACAGAATTGATGGTTTTATCCCTTCGACTATGAAATATTAGATTCGACGAAATCTCTCCACTCATTCTCTAATTTTCACCAACATCTCTTTATACTCTTTCATACAGCGACTAAATTGGATCCTTAACCGGTCCACACTTTCGAGGTTGCCACGCCGGTCGCGTTGGAACTGACTCTCAAGCGTCTGATGAATTTTCTCTTCTCATTTAACTCGCGTATCCACCCCACCACTATCTTCTTCACTCGTCGTTTCCATCTACGAAACATATTGTCATTTAGGCTCCACACACATGCATTTAAGAGAGCAATTTGTTCATCTACGTCGAGTATTTAAAACACACTAAATGGTGTGCAGGACATCGCCTCCATGCTCATAAAGAACCCAATCTGCACGCGGAGTATGCCAACTTTTAAGCGAGTTATGTACTTGCCTCACTTATGGTAGTGGTAATAGAAAAGGTGATCATAACTTCTATCAAGTATTCCCCAACCGCCCTTAATACTCTAATTAAAATCAAACATCGTAGTTGCTGTCTTGGCCCTTCGAATATGTATCATTCATTTGTCTCCATCCATTTGCTCAATATCTCGCCCCGAAAGTAAACTTGGTATCCGGCAGAGTGCCAGGACACCTTACTGAACCATACAGGAAAAGAAGTATTTGCATCTATTCCCACGATAAGCTGATTGCTACCCACACGTAGTAGCACTGTGTCCAAGAATCCTAGAAAAGGCTGAATATGTTGACCAAACTTGCAATATAAGCTGGCAACATAAATCTTACCGAGTCCACTTTTCACTCATATACATATTCCGAATGCAGTTGCATCCACAATTACACACTTCTAGTTGGGCTCGTTTACTACAACTGCAGCGTTGACTCCAAGGTCGGTAAAGACCCGGAAACCTCCAGGAAGTCCTCGCACCACTCCTTTTGGTGGCATGCGGCTGCTGGAGCAAAGCAATGCTGATGCCTTCTTCTGACATACAAGCTCTAATCTCGCACATAACCGCATACGCTTCTTGACAATTTGGTTAAAATGCTCTACCCATCAGTGTCTGGCAAGCGCACGCGCAATCTCGCGGCCGTAGATTGGACATTCGGCCGACATCATGGAATGATCTGATGACTGACCCCGGAACTCGCAGTCTGTGGTCTAAACCTAAGCACCGGAAATATCCGGATGATAGATTTTCCGGTCGCACCCTGTAGAAGAGCCCCCTGTTGCAGCCTCTTCTTTGAGATTATTGCACGTTCATTCCTCAGGGATCTCATGAAACCCTACCCCAAGCACAGGAGTCACTTCCTTTACAACTTTTTTGAAAACCTCCTCTGAGGAGGTTACTGGGCCTGCACTCTTGGCAAAATATGCGAATGTTTCCACCGGTTTTGGTATAACGAGAGCAGCCGTCCTCAATGCAGGCGCTGGTGACGCTTGCCACCGCACTGGCGCAGCCAGAAAAATTAAAATCCTTCGGTGGTTTCGTGTTAGTCAGAATGTGCTGGTATTCCCCTACACAATCCTGCTGGTTCCATCAACGTTGATATTCCGTTTTCTCCTCTTTGTTACTCGCCTCTTTCGGCGGATTAGTTTTTACTCCTTCCTTACTCTTCTTTTTGACTCCCGTGTCCATCTCTGCCCGCTTTTCTTTGGGAACCACGACATTCTTTTTGCTCTTCTTTGGTGGATAACGCTTCATCCCATCGGATGATTCCTTTCTTCCGACCTTCCGCTCATGTGGGAGGAGGCCTCCCACAAGCGTCGGATCGCCTTAGGCATTGTTGTCCCGCCGATTCGTCGCCGAACGATCTTTCAAATTCGCAGCGGAGCGCTAGTGGTTTCCACGGCAATAACAAGAAAATATGGCAGAAAATAGCCACCACGCGGATAACAAAAACAATAGCGCAACCAGAGAATAATCCCTAGCAACAATGCAACCAGAAAACAATCTATAGCAACAATGCAAACAGAAAACAATCTTTAGCAACAACAACACAATGCAACAGGTCACTGTGCAAAATGTTGGCAGAAAACCAACCATTATGCTGCAAAAACAATATAATGCAGTAAGTCAGAAATACAAATATCTTACTATGTACATACAAAATTTGCTTACCCAATACTCAATTTTTCCTCGGTTTCCACAAAACAGCTTCGAAATCCTTCAAAATTCGCCAGAAAATCTCATCAATGGAAATCGCCGAAAATAGTCTTGAAATAGAAATTGAATGTTCGCTAGTGAGTCAGTGAGCTGTTAGGGACAGCGTCCGAGATGTTTAACGAGAGTACCAGCCGAAGTCGTCTGGACCTCATACGCACAACACTTATACTTACCCTCCAGCTCCCATAAAGAATCCATCATGAGGTTCCAAATAGTTGGGCCACATATGGAGCCTTGAGGACAGCGACGAATTACACTAATGCTGACACCTTCATAGCTTCTCTGCCTGAGAAACAACTGCGGCAAAGAGTTATTTCAGGACATCGAAGCTTCTCTAAATGCTCAATAACTCTCACCCAACATAAATTTTCAAACGCTCTTACTATTAAGGTTAAGTTATTCATAGACTTTTGGAATTTAGTTCCTTTAGAGGTTCATAAAAAGACTTTATTTCAGTTTAAGACTTTGTAAAAACAAAAAAAAAGTGGAAGAAATTGATGTAAAGGGTGGTTAAATTTTCAAGGGCCGATGTTGATTTTGAATAAAACACAAACTATTTAGGAAATTATTGAAATTTTATTTTATTATGATATATTGGTATTACTCAATTATGTATGTAACAAAATATTGGCCAAATGAGCGCCGCGACCTCGGCGGCACACCTCCATACGATGGTCTAAATTTTCGATGACGCTGAGGCATAATGGAGTTTCTATGCCGTTAATGTGCCGAATTATCTCATCGTTTAGCTCTTAAATTGTTGCTGGTTTATCGGCGTACACCTTTTCTTTCAAATAACCCCAGAGAAAAAAGTCCAACGGTGTCAAATCACATGATCTTGGGGGCCAATTGACATCGCCATTACGTGAGATAACACGGCCATTGAATTTGTTGCGCAAAAGAGCCATTGTTTCGTTAGCTGTGTGGCAAGTGGCACCGTCCTGCTGAAACCACATATCGTCCACATCCATATCTTCCAATTGTGGCCATAAAAAATTCGTTATCATCTCACGATACTGAACACCATTCACAGTAACTGCCTGACCGGCCTCATTTTGGAAAAAATACGGCCCGATGATGCCGCCAGCCCATAAACCGCACCAAACAGTCACTCTTTGTGGGTGCATTGGTTTTTCGACAATCACTCTTGGATTCTCATTCGCCCAAATGCGGCAATTCTGTTTATTGACGAATCCACTGAGGTGAAAATGTGCCTCATCAGATGATGATGAAGACGATTTTCTTCGAAAATTTTCATAATAAGTCTGGATAACTTTAACACGTTGTTGGAATGTGTATCTCTCCATGGTTCAAATTGAGTAAGTCTGAAATAGAGAAATGTCAAATTAAATTCGGAAAAAAATTGGCGTTTAGGTGTGGTTCACATTCAACATCGGCCCTTACAATTTAACCACCCTTTATTATTTTCGCAACATTTTGCTTCACCCAGCTTTAACTACTTTCTATACGTATATATGCTACTAAAGCAATATTGAGATTTGTTACAGAAACGTCGCACGTCTACAAAGGGTTAACTTCAGCTCACAGCTATTCAAAAAAGAAAAATCTGCGTTATTTTCAAGATCAGCGTTTTACTTCATATTTATATAAAAAATGACTTGTTTTTAATTGAACTTTATTTAAACATTAGGAAACTTTATTCGACGATTAAAGAAAATGTTTTGTAAATTTAATAATTGTGCAATTGCATTTTCTATATATTTACATATGTGTGTATTTATATAAAATAGACAAACAAGATCTGAGTATATTTTGCGAAAGTGTGTGTATGATGATAACAGTATAACATATTTCCATGAATACCTACTTAAAGAATATGAGCTTATCGGTTTAATGACGTAACGAAATCTTTTAAAATTTTATATTAATAGAAATATGTTTTATAATAAATTAAATTTCGTTAAGTTTGCAATAATGTCCATTGTTGGTATTCTCCCATTCCCAGCTCACAAGTTCAGTGAGGAATTTGCCTTAAAAATCACTATAGGGCAAAGCACTAACAGCAGCTAAAACCTTTGGCTTGTAAGTGTTGTAGTTTCCAGCGTCGAGAGTTTTATATCCTTCTCCGCATTCCGTCAAATAGTTGGCACTGCTAGGTCTACTCAATCTCCAACCACGTGCAGTATTATTGTAGTTTTGGCCATGCAGCAATTCATTAGAACTGAAGTATTTTGTGTTAGGAGTAGGGGTATAGGTATTTGCTCCTTTGTAGTGTTTGGGGAAGCTGCTCTGGTACGATGATGCAGACAATGATTCTTTGCGACTTAGCCTGTCACCAGACGGAGTGGTTGTAAGAAAACGCGCTCGTCCCCTTTGATTCTGTACATCTATTTGAGAACGATGCGGGCTATATATACTGTTTTGGGTTTGTTGCTCGGCAGCATTTTCGAATTGGGCAATCTTCTCGTAAGGTAACGGAGATGGACTGTAGTTTATTTGAGCCTTGTTTTGTGAAGTCTCTTGCTGAACTGTCTTATAGCTAGTTGTATCCAAGTATTGCTGCGTTTGTGGCGGTTTAGTGAATAAGTAACCTAAGTTGTTAGGATTTTCTGAAGGAAAACTGCCAACAATAGGAGAAGATGCGGACATAGACTTCCATGATGTCTTGACATTTTCCTGCCGCTTAATGTTCACAACAGCTGGAGGTGTATAGCAATCCAATGATATCTCTTTGGGAAGATACAGCTCTGATAACATCATAAAAGGAGAGCAAAGAAGTAAAAAATATGTATTATTTTCCAAAGTTAAACCATTTAGAAGTACATGCAAAACATATTGTTTACTACATACAAAACTGGTTATTAGCTTTTAAGTCAAATAGAACGCGGTCTCTCGGACGGAAATAAACTATTTAGGTACTACAAAAGAACGTTGTATGGGTTGAAAGATAAACATTTTCCCACACTTTAAGCATACGTGTATATGAATGGAAAAAATTATAAATAGGAAAAGCCGAAGGAATACTTTTACGGTCAGCATTTAAAATTTATGTAATATTGTGAGCTGCATGCTCTTCGTAGTTGAACTAGAAATCGATATTAGTGACTGTGAAAAAGTATTTTTACAAATTTACGCCAATCGATCGTTTTACCTAAATAACCATGACATCAATTCTTCAACAATGGCCATTAAGAATGCGTAATAAGAATGTAAAATTCATGCAAAAGACAAAAATTTTATAAAAACTGCAATTGGAGGATTATAGAATTTGCGAACTTTAGGACGTTTCCGAGTATTATCTCGGAGCAATGCAGAAATATGCATATGAGAAGTTTACACCTTACGTTTGTCGAATTAGCAAGAGTTTAAAGAAAGCGTGGTACAGGAAGAAAATTTTTGAAATAAATATCACATTGAGCTTATAATAATAAGATCACATGTCTCCTCTGCAATCACGCACACCTCTAATTGGGTGTAAACAACTAGACTAAATAGTCCAGTTTTATTTAACAAAAGAGAATAAGTCGATACATGATTAAAGTGGTAATATTTGTTTTACAGATTTGAGACAAATTTTAATAGGAGCTGTCAAGCAAGACTAAATAAATTTGAAATTGTTTTCATTACTTTCTGAGCTGTCAAATATCTCGGTGGTTATGACCAGTTATCCGGAATAGTCTCAACATTGACTTTTGAACACAATTTTGCTCAAATATTCTGAACTTGATAAATAAAATTTGTTTTTAAATATCTGTTGATATTAAACAGCAGTATTGTTCAAATTTTAGAGACTTTCTTGGACATATTTGTGTGTATGCCAAAAGCAATTGTTTCATTGTTGACTAAGGCTGTGACAGCCACTAAGGTTCGACATGTTTTTATGAGCTCAGCGATTTTCACACCATATACACATACATATGAATGTAGTATACCCATAAATGGGAGGCGGGCATCAATATAGTGATGATAACTTCCAATTCTAAAATTTTTGAAGTGAATCTTTTCTAGCGGCGTTGAGAAAGATTTGGAAATTACGTTCTTACAAGAGAGGCGAGATATTATACGAGTATAGTTTGTATAAGTGAGATCGCTGTCACAGGAAGAGAGGAACTATATGATTTGGAATAGATAGCATGAGTGAGGGCTGCAACGGAAACAGAACTCCTTAATTAGAAAGAGAAAAAAAAACATAAAAAGTAGTCACTGTAGCTATGGTTGGTATATAATAGCCTATTTCCACCGGACGTTAGATGTATTTTAGCTTAAATGCATTTAAACATCGCATTTAAATGCTAAATTCCCATGTGTTTGTTATTGTATAAAATTGTGTTAACTCACTTTTCAAAGTGAGTTAACTCACTTTCGGCAATTTAACAGAAAATGTTATTTTAACAGTCGATGCTGTCACTACTAATGTAAACATTTCGGTATATTTCTTGCCATAGTCGTGTATTTTCGGATTTAATGAGGGGCCAGACTTTTATTTTGCATGGTGAAATATTTACTGCAAAAGCTACTTTTTTGCATTAATATTAACATAAAAACATATATTAAGTAATTGGCGAAGATAATGCTTCTCCTCTTTAAAAAATAATATATAAAAAAACTCTCATGTATACAAAGAAATGGCGGTGGAGTTAACGCAATCGGGGATCGAAGTCATTGGCATTGATGGCAAAGTTGTAAGCATGCAAAAAAGCATTTTCCTTTCAGCAGCGTCTGTCCGTGCAGCAATAATCTGCACTTGCAAATCACAAGATTGTATAAATAGCAAAAAAAATGAATGCGGTCTCTTGGATTCATGATTTTAATACTTGTGACAAATTTTGCAAACTGCAAATGTAAACAAAATACAGCTGTTTGAGTTAACTCACTTTCGGTGGAAACGTTTGACATTTCATTCACTTAACAGAGGCTTTAAATGCATTTAAGTGCTTGGTGGAAATAGACTATAACGCACACACATATAAATGAGTGAGTGTGTAGTGTATAGTCACAGGCGGGATGTGTGCTGCTTGCGCAGCTCGTTTTCAAATTCGTCTTGAGCAGGCCTTTTTTGCAATTTTACTATCGGTCATTAATATATAAGATTTATGAACATACATTTATATGTAGTTACAAAAGAATTCATGTGCGTATGAATATGTATGTATGCCCATGCATACTTGTTCTTATTACACTTATTTGTGCATACATACTATATGTACCATATATACTTATGTATGCCCGCACGCTCATACGTTGAAATGAATTTACCCCAAAAACAAGTAATAATTGCAAGAATTTAAGAATTTTATTATGTCTAAATCTGCATGCTTACATTTATCTTGCATAGACTTATCAAGTTCACTCTTAATTTGCATGTAGGTATTTTCCCATTTCACATTGGGATTGCGTACTACCATTCGGAAGGCCAGGGTTCGAGTCCTGGTCCAACCAACATCTAAAAATTATAGAATATTAATTTAAAAACAATTAATATAGATTTTTTAATTGCGGTCGCCCCTCTACAGGGAATATCAACCCCTCAAAGTGTATTTCTGACATTAAAAAAAAAACCCTCTTCATAAAAAACCATCAGCCGTTCGAAGGTGGTTTAATATAAACTGACGGTCACTCCTTTTGTTGCAAACACATCAAGTCGCATACCACAAATTGAAGGATTTGATTAAGTCGTTTATGGTTTTTAGGGGTATAAACTACCCATAAAGTGACAATACCTCTTTAAAAATTATTAATAATTTATAGAAATTGGATTCTAAGAGTATTTGGAGTCGCAGGCTATGAATCTGATGTCAGATTTTCAAAATTTAAAATGGTGGATCCAATATGGCAATACAAAATTTAAAAAGTGGTTAATTTTTTATAAAACTTTGTATTAAGGGGTTTTTTGGGTCATTTACCAATGATTAAATATTGTTCTTACAAGAAATTAGCAACAATCCAAAAAAACTCTACAAGAACAAAAAAAATATTCTCAATATTTCACGCGTCAACACAAAGCAATAATATCAATAGTTTTCTCATTGTAACTACTTTTTTCTAATCTTAGGAAAATAGTGTCGATTGGATATTATTTGCGACTGGAAATTAGCGGAAAGAACACCAATGTGATAATGGGAGCACTTAAATGCACTTAAGGCCTCTGTTAAGTGAATGAAATGTCAAACGTTTCCACCGAAACTGAGTTAACTCAAACAGCTGATTTTCGTTTACATTTGCAGTTTGCAAAATTTGTCACAAGTATTAAAATCATGAATCCAAGAGACCGCATTCATTTTATTTTGCTATTTATACAATATTATGATTTGCAAGTGGAGATTATTGCTGCACGGACAGACGCTGCTGAAAGGAAACTGCTTTTTTGCATGCTTACAACTGCCACTGACTTTGATCCCCGATTGCGTTAACTCCACCGCCATTTCTTTGTATACATGAGAGTTTTTTCGGCAACCTTTCAATTCCAGAGCTCTTCCTTCCCAGCAATCCAGGAAACTTTGCTCCTCGGTAAGGTTCCACTTGCGTCGTTTTGTTTCCATTTTCAGTATGGTTTTTTTTTTAAAGTAATTATTTATTTTGTTTTTCTAGAGAACCACATTTCGAGGAGTAACTCGGCCGAAAAATCCCTTAACCAGTTACAAAGCGCACTTATATATGCATAAATATTTTTTTTTGCGCCAACTATATATGCATAAATATATGTTTTGCGCTAATTATATATACATAATTATATGTTTTGCTCCAATTATATATACATAATTATATGTTTTGTGCAATCAGCTGATAGTTGCCAGGGACGCGTATATTTTTATGTTGAGGGGATCGTTTTCTATTCCACAATTGCTTTTTGTTTGTTTTATATTCTTTTTTAATTTTATTTTTTAATGAGGAGAAGCATTATCTTCGCCAATTACTTAATATATGTTTTTATAACAATATTAATGCAAAAAAGTAACTTTTGCAGAAAAAATTTCAGCATGCAAAATAAAAGTCTGGCCCCTCATTAAATGCGAAAATGCACGACTCTGGCAACAAGTATACCGAAACGTCCGAAATGTTTACATTAGTAATGAGAGCATCGACTGTTAACATAACATTTTCTGTTAAATTACCGAAAGTGAGTTAACTCTCTTTGAAAAGTGAGTTAACACACTTTTATACCACAACAAACACATGGGAATTTAGCATTTAAATGCGATGTTTAAATGCATTCAAGCTAAACTGCCGTGAACGTCTGGTGGAAATAGGCTATAAATCCGCTCAGTAACATGGAAATATGTTCAGTTGTGAGAGCTGTAAAGATAGTTCCAACTGTCAGTGCCGTAAAATTGTCTGAAGAAGTGTCCCGAGCATCCGGACTGAATATTAATGACAGCACGATCAGGAGTTCTGCATGCAAGTGGTCTGAATGGCCGCGTACCGAGAAAAATCTTTATACAGAACCATAAGTGACAATTGGAATTTGCAGAATAATGAAAACCGAGTAAAAGTCGTTCTCGAACAATGAAATTTTTACATCCGGTGTATATCATTTTGGGATTTCGGTGATGGCTTGGGGGTGCATGGCGGCAGTCAGAATTTTTGAAAATTTAAACAAAACTTTTAATTTTTTTTATAGTGAAGTAAGTGAAATGTATAAGAAAAAGTTGTATACTATTTTTTAACGCTGACAGTATAACATATTCAAAAATGAGGTTTTTGTTTTGTTAATTACAATAGCCAACTAAGCTGAAACTGTTGATACATTTTCAGAGGACTTTTATTGGGATTGAGTGTAGATGTTTATATTAAATATTGTATTGTATTACGGACACAATTACAGCGCTGAACAGAGACTTCATAATTTGTAATTATTTGGTAATAAATTTTTTATTTCATAAATTACGACGGACAATGTGTGGATGGGGTGGGAATACTTGTACGCCGGTATAGGCATACTTATACAAGAATTATCTTGCCTTCTACTTCATTTTGTAAGTTTAGCTCGATGTCCTCCAAAGTAACGTCCGTCTTTTGATTCTGACTTTGTTTGTTTCTATTTAGCATTGACAAGGATAGACTTTCACTTAGTTTTTCATTTATTAAGTGCTGCTCATAGTTAGATATTAGTTCGCGTACATCAACTTTAACGTAGTAATTTTCTTCCTTTTGTATATATCGTTCATATTTCTTTTCTACGGGTAGTTCTTGCCTCTTTTGTTGTTGTTTCAAAAATTTTTGTTGCTGGTCTTGATTTCGAAGGCGTACTCGCTCCGCTTGCACACTCTGTTCTTCCAACAATTGCTTATGATGAGTCTCCAAAATTTGTAGTTGGGCACGGACGTTCACTCGCTCTGTTTGCTCATTAGTGTTCGTCTTACTCTCTTTATATATCTTTTGTACTTGTTGAATCTGTTTTTCCGTATTTTGAGTCTTATTTAATTCGGTGATCGTATCGTTATAAAGCAATAACTGGTTTGACGGTAGCGGAGAGACCCTTAACTCCAGGGAACGTGAATGGTGATCGCAAAATGAATGCGTTTTGCTTATTTTCCTGATAGACAATTTCTGCTTCCGCTTCTGCTGTGTGCGTTATTTCAAGCATTGGTTTGGTTATTTCAGCAGACTCTATGTATCCGATAATCTCTTCACCGCCATTTTCTTTACTCTCAATGTACGTGTTACGGTTTTGAATTACATCCCTTATTAGTTGTTCACTTTCTGTTAAGGTACATTTATTTTAGAAATTGGATATATGTATATATGTAAAGGGTAGTTAAATTTTCAAGGGCCGATGTTGATTTTGAATAAAACACAAACTATTTAGGAAATTATTGAAATTTTATTTTATTATGATATATTGGTATTACTCAATTATGTATGTAACAAAATATCGGCCAAATGAGCGCCGCGACCTCGGCGGCACACCTCCATACGATGGTCCAAATTTTCGATGACGCTTAGGCATAATGGAGTTTCTATGCCGTTAATGTGCCGAATTATCTCATCCTTTAGCTCTTGAATTGTTGCTGGCTTATCGACGTACACCTTTTCTTTCAAATAACCCCAGAGAAAAAAGTCCAACGGTGTCAAATCACATGATCTTGGGGGCCAATTGACATCGCCATTACATGAGATAACACGGCCATTGAATTTGTAGCGCAAAAGAGCCATTGTTTCGTTAGCTGTGTGGCAAGTGGCACCGTCCTGCTGAAACCACATATCGTCCACATCCATATCTTCCAATTGTGGCCATAAAAAATTCGTTATCATCTCACGATAGCGAACACCATTCACAGTAACTGCCTGACCGGCCTCATTTTGGAAAAAATACGGCCCGATGATGCCGCCAGCCCATAAACCGCACCAAACAGTCACTCTTTGTGGGTGCATTGGTTTTTCGACAATCACTCTTGGATTCTCATTCGCCCAAATGCGGCAATTCTGTTTATTGACGAATCCACTGAGGTGAAAATGTGCCTCATCAGATGATGATGAAGATGATTTTCTTCGAAAATTTTCATAATAAGTCTGGATAACTTTAACACGTTGTTGGAATGTGTATCTCTCCATGGTTCAAATTGAGTAAGTCTGAAATAGAGAAATGTCAAATTAAATTCGGAAAAAAATTGGCGTTTAGGTGTGGTTCACATTCAACATCGGCCCTTACAATTTAACCACCCTTTATTATTTTCGCAACATTTTGCTTCACCCAGCTTTAACTACTTTCTATACGTATATATGCTACTAAAGCAATATTGAGATTTGTTACAGAAACGTCGCACGTCTACAAAGGGTTAACTTCAGCTCACAGCTATTCAAAAAAGAAAAATCTGCGTTATTTTCAAGATCAGCGTTTTACTTCATATTTATATAAAAAATGACTTGTTTTTAATTGAACTTTATTTAAACATTAGGAAACTTTATTCGACGATTAAAGAAAATGTCTTGTAAATTTAATAATTGTGCAATTGCATTTTCTATATATTTACATATGTGTGTATTTATATAAAATAGACAAACAAGATCTGAGTATATTTTGCGAAAGTGTGTGTATGATGATAACAGTATAACATATTTCCATGAATACCTACTTAAAGAATATGAGCTTATCGGTTTAATGACGTAACGAAATCTTTTAAAATTTTATATTAATAGAAATATGTTTTATAATAAATTAAATTTCGTTAAGTTTGCAATAATGTCCATTGTTGGTATTCTCCCATTCCCAGCTCACAAGTTCAGTGAGGAATTTGCCTTAAAAATCACTATAGGGCAAAGCACTAACAGCAGCTAAAACCTTTGGCTTGTAAGTGTTGTAGTTTCCAGCGTCGAGAGTTTTATATCCTTCTCCGCATTCCGTCAAATAGTTGGCACTGCTAGGTCTACTCAATCTCCAACCACGTGCAGTATTATTGTAGTTTTGGCCATGCAGCAATTCATTAGAACTGAAGTATTTTGTGTTAGGAGTAGGGGTATAGGTATTTGCTCCTTTGTAGTGTTTGGGGAAGCTGCTCTGGTACGATGATGCAGACAATGATTCTTTGCGACTTAGCCTGTCACCAGACGGAGTGGTTGTAAGAAAACGCGCTCGTCCCCTTTGATTCTGTACATCTATTTGAGAACGATGCGGGCTATATATACTGTTTTGGGTTTGTTGCTCGGCAGCATTTTCGAATTGGGCAATCTTCTCGTAAGGTAACGGAGATGGACTGTAGTTTATTTGAGCCTTGTTTTGTGAAGTCTCTTGCTGAACTGTCTTATAGCTAGTTGTATCCAAGTATTGCTGCGTTTGTGGCGGTTTAGTGAATAAGTAACCTAAGTTGTTAGGATTTTCTGAAGGAAAACTGCCAACAATAGGAGAAGATGCGGACATAGACTTCCATGATGTCTTGACATTTTCCTGCCGCTTAATGTTCACAACAGCTGGAGGTGTATAGCAATCCAATGATATCTCTTTGGGAAGATACAGCTCTGATAACATCATAAAAGGAGAGCAAAGAAGTAAAAAATATGTATTATTTTCCAAAGTTAAACCATTTAGAAGTACATGCAAAACATATTGTTTACTACATACAAAACTGGTTATTAGCTTTTAAGTCAAATAGAACGCGGTCTCTCGGACGGAAATAAACTATTTAGGTACTACAAAAGAACGTTGTATGGGTTGAAAGATAAACATTTTCCCACACTTTAAGCATACGTGTATATGAATGGAAAAAATTATAAATAGGAAAAGCCGAAGGAATACTTTTACGGTCAGCATTTAAAATTTATGTAATATTGTGAGCTGCATGCTCTTCGTAGTTGAACTAGAAATCGATATTAATGACTGTGAAAAAGTATTTTTACAAATTTACGCCAATCGATCGTTTTACCTAAATAACCATGACATCAATTCTTCAACAATGGCCATTAAGAATGCGTAATAAGAATGTAAAATTCATGCAAAAGACAAAAATTTTATAAAAACTGCAATTGGAGGATTATAGAATTTGCGAACTTTAGGACGTTTCCGAGTATTAAATCTCGGAGCAATGCAGAAATATGCATATGAGAAGTTTACACCTTACGTTTGTCGAATTAGCAAGAGTTTAAAGAAAGCGTGGTACAGGAAGAAAATTTTTGAAATAAATATCACATTGAGCAATCACGCACACCTCTAATTGGGTGTAAACAACTAGACTAAATAGTCCAGTTTTATTTAACAAAAGAGAATAAGTCGATACATGATTAAAGTGGTAATATTTGTTTTACAGATTTGAGACAAATTTTAATAGGAGCTGTCAAGCAAGACTAAATAAATTTGAAATTGTTTTCATTACTTTCTGAGCTGTCAAATATCTCGGTGGTTATGAACAGTTATCCGGAATAGTCTCAACATTGACTTTTGAACACAATTTTGCTCAAATATTCTGAACTTGATAAATAAAATTTGTTTTTAAATATCTGTTGATATTAAACAGCAGTATTGTTCAATTTTTAGAGACTTTCTTGCACATATTTGTGTGTATGCCAAAAGCAATTGTTTCATTGTTGACTAAGGCTGTGACAGCCACTAAGGTTCGACATTTTTTATGAGCTCAGCGATTTTCACACCATATACACATACATATGAATGTAGTATACCCATAAATGGGAGGCGGGCATCAATATAGTGATGATAACTTCCAATTCTAAAATTTTTGAAGTGAATCTTTTCTAGCGGCGTTGAGAAAGATTTGGAAATTACGTTCTTACAAGAGAGGCGAGATATACGAGTATAGTTTGTATAAGTGAGATCGCTGTCACAGGAAGAGAGGAACTATATGATTTGGAATAGATAGCATGAGTGAGGGCTGCAACGGAAACAGAACTCCTTAATTAGAAAGAGAAAAAAAAACATAAAAAGTAGTCACTGTAGCTATGGTTGGTATATAATAGCCTATTTCCACCGGACGTTAGATGTATTTTAGCTTAAATGCATTTAAACATCGCATTTAAATGTTAAATTCCCATGTGTTTGTTATTGTATAAAATTGTATTAACTCACTTTTCAAAGTGAGTTAACTCACTTTCGGTAATTTAACAGAAAATGTTATTTTAACAGTCGATGCTGTCACTACTAATGTAAACATTTCGGTATATTTCTTGCATGGTGAAATTTTTACTGCAAAAGCTACTTTTTTGCATTAATATTAACATAAAAACATATATTAAGTAATTGGCGAAGATAATGCTTCTCCTCTTTAAAAAATAATATATAAAAAAAACTCTCATGTATACAAAGAAATGGCGGTGGAGTTAACGCAATCGGGGATCGAAGTCATTGGCATTGATGGCAAAGTTGTAAGCATGCAAAAAAGCATTTTCCTTTCAGCAGCGTCTGTCCGTGCAGCAATAATCTGCACTTGCAAATCACAAGATTGTATAAATAGCAAAAAAAAAATGAATGCGGTCTCTTGGATTCATGATTTTAATACTTGTGACAAATTTTGCAAACTGCAAATGTAAACAAAATACAGCTGTTTGAGTTAACTCACTTTCGGTGGAAACGTTTGACATTTCATTCACTTAACAGAGGCTTTAAATGCATTTAAGTGCTTGGTGGAAATAGACTATAACGCACACACATATAAATGAGTGAGTGTGTAGTGTATAGTCACAGGCGGGATGTGTGCTGCTTGCGCAGCTCGTTTTCAAATTCGTCTTGAGCAGGCCTTTTTTGCAATTTTACTATCGGTCATTAATATATAAGATTTATGAACATACATTTATATGTAGTTACAAAAGAATTCATGTGCGTATGAATATGTATGTATGCCCATGCATACTTGTTCTTATTACACTTATTTGTGCATACATACTGTATGTACCATATATACTTATGTATGCCCGCACGCTCATACGTTGAAATGAATTTACCCCAAAAACAAGTAATAATTGCAAGAATTTAAGAATTTTATTATGTCTAAATCTGCATGCTTACATTTATCTTGCATAGACTTATCAAGTTCACTCTTAATTTGCATGTAGGTATTTTCCCATTTTACATTGGGATTGCGTACTACCATTCGGAAGGCCAGGGTTCGAGTCCTGGTCCAACCAACATCTAAAAATTATAGAATATTAATTTAAAAACAATTAATATAGATTTTTTAATTGCGGTCGCCCCTCTACAGGGAATATCAACCCCTCAAAGTGTATTTCTGACATTAAAAAAAAAAAACGCTCTTCATAAAAAACCATCAGCCGTTCGAAGGTGGTTTAATATAAACTGACGGTCACTCCTTTTGTTGCAAACACATCAAGTCGCATACCACAAATTGAAGGATTTGATTAAGTCGTTTAAAATTATTAATAATTTATAGAAATTGGATTCTAGGAGTATTTGGAGTCGCAGGCTATGAATCTGATGTCAGATTTTCAAAATTTAAAATGGTGGATCCAATATGGCAATAAAAAATTTAAAAAGTGGTTAATTTTTTATAAAACTTTGTATTAAGGGGTTTTTTGGGTCATTTACTAAAGATTAAATATTGTTCTTACAAGAAATTAGCAACAATCCAAAAGAACTCTACAAGAACAAAAAAAAATATTCTCAATATTTCACGCGTCAACACAAAGCAATAATATCAATAGTTTTCTCATTGTAACTACTTTTTTCTAATCTTAGGAAAATAGCGTCGATTGGATATTATTTGCGACTGGAAATTAGCGGAAAGAACACCAATGTGATAATGGGAGCACTTAAATGCATTTAAGGCCTCTGTTAAGTGAATGAAATGTCAAACGTTTCCACCGAAACTGAGTTAACTCAAACAGCTGATTTTCGTTTACATTTGCAGTTTGCAAAATTTGTCATAAGTATTAAAATCATGAATTCAAGAGACCGCATTCATTTTATTTTGCTATTTATACAATATTATGATTTGCAAGTGGAGATTATTGCTGCACGGACAGACGCTGCTGAAAGGAAACAGCTTTTTTGCATGCTTACAACTGCCACTGACTTCGATCCCCGATTGCGTTAACTCCACCGCCATTTCTTTGTATACATGAGAGTTTTTTCGGCAACCTTTCAATTCCAGAGCTCTTCCTTCCCAGCAATCCAGGAAACTTTGCTCCTCCGTAAGGTTCCACTTGCGTCGTTTTGTTTCCATTTTCAGTATGGTTTTTTTTTTAAAGTAATTATTTATTTTGTTTTTCTAGAGAACCACATTTCGAGGAGTAACTCGGCCGAAAAATCCCTTAACCAGTTACAAAGCGCACTTATATATGCATAAATATTTTTTTTGCGCCAACTGTATATGCATAAATATATGTTTTGCGCTAATTATATATACATAATTATATGTTTTGCTCCAATTATATATACATAATTATATGTTTTGTGCAATCAGCTGATAGTTGCCAGGGACGCGTATATTTTTATGTTGAGGGGATCGTTTTCTATTCCACAATTGCTTTTTGTTTGTTTTTTATTCTTTTTTAATTTTATTTTTTAATGAGGAGAAGCATTATCTTCGCCAATTACTTAATATATGTTTTTATAACAATATTAATGCAAAAAAGTAACTTTTGCAGAAAAAATTTCAGCATGCAAAATAAAAGTCTGGCCCCTCATTAAATGCGAAAATGCACGACTCTGGCAACAAGTATACCGAAACGTCCGAAATGTTTACATTAGTAATGAGAGCATCGACTGTTAACATAACATTTTCTGTTAAATTACCGAAAGTGAGTTAACTCTCTTTGAAAAGTGAGTTAACACACTTTTATACCACAACAAACACATGGGAATTTAGCATTTAAATGCGATGTTTAAATGCATTCAAGCTAAACTGCCGTGAACGTCTGGTGGAAATAGGCTATAAATCCGCTCAGTAACATGGAAATATGTTCAGTTGTGAGAGCTGTAAAGATAGTTCCAACTGTCAGTGCCGTAAAATTGTCTGAAGAAGTGTCCCGAGCATCCGGACTGAATATTAATGACAGCACGATCAGGTGTTCTGCATGCAAGTGGTCTGAATGGCCGCGTACCGAGAAAAATCTTTATACAGAACCATAAGTGACAATTGGAATTTGCAGAATAATGAAAACCGAGTAAAAGTCGTTCTCGAACAATGAAATTTTTACATCCGGTGTATATCATTTTGGGATTTCGGTGATGGCTTGGGGGTGCATGGCGGCAGTCAGAATTTTTGAAAATTTAAACAAAACTTTTAATTTTTTTTATAGTGAAGTAAGTGAAATGTATAAGAAAAAGTTGTATACTATTTTTTAACGCTGACAGTATAACATATTCAAAAATGAGGTTTTTGTTTTGTTAATTACAATAGCCAACTAAGCTGAAACTGTTGATACATTTTCAGAGGACTTTTATTGGGATTGAGTGTAGATGTTTATATTAAATATTGTATTGTATTACGGACACAATTACAGCGCTGAACAGAGACTTCATAATTTGTAATTATTTGGTAATAAATTTTTTATTTCATAAATTACGACGGACAATGTGTGGATGGGGTGGGAATACTTGTACGCCGGTATAGGCATACTTATACAAGAATTATCTTGCCTTCTACTTCATTTTGTAAGTTTAGCTCGATGTCCTCCAAAGTAACGTCCGTCTTTTGATTCTGACTTTGTTTGTTTCTATTTAGCATTGACAAGGATAGACTTTCACTTAGTTTTTCATTTATTAACTGCTGCTCATAGTTAGATATTAGTTCGCGTACATCAACTTTAACGTAGTAATTTTCTTCCTTTTGTATATATCGTTCATATTTCTTTTCTACGGGTAGTTCTTGCCTCTTTTGTTGTTGTTTCAAAAATTTTTGTTGCTGGTCTTGATTTCGAAGGCGTACTCGCTCCGCTTGCACACTCTGTTCTTCCAACAATTGCTTATGATGAGTCTCCAAAATTTGTAGTTGGGCACGGACGTTCACTCGCTCTGTTTGCTCATTAGTGTTCGTCTTACTCTCTTTATATATCTTTTGTACTTGTTGAATCTGTTTTTCCGTATTTTGAGTCTTATTTAATTCGGTGATCGTATCGTTATAAAGCAATAACTGGTTTGACGGTAGCGGAGAGACCCTTAACTCCAGGGAACGTGAATGGTGATCGCAAAATGAATGCGTTTTGCTTATTTTCCTGATAGAGACAATTTCTGCTTCCGCTTCTGCTGTGTGCGTTATTTCAAGCATTGGTTTGGTTATTTCAGCAGACTCTATGTATCCGATAATCTCTTCACCGCCATTTTCTTTAATCTCAATGTACGTGTTACGGTTTTGAATTACATCCCTTATTAGTTGTTCACTTTCTGTTAAGGTACATTTATTTTAGAAATTGGATATATGTATATATGTAAAGGGTGGTTAAATTTTCAAGGGCCGATGTTGATTTTGAATAAAACACAAACTATTTAGGAAATTATTGAAATTTTATTTTATTATGATATATTGGTATTACTCAATTACCATATGTATGTAACAAAATATCGGCCAAATGAGCGCCGCGACCTCGGCGGCACACCTCCATACGATGGTCATAATGGAGTTTCTATGCCGTTAATGTGCCGAATTATCTCATCCTTTAGCTCTTAAATTGTTGCTGGCTTATCGACGTACACCTTTTCTTTCAAATAACCCCAGAGAAAAAAGTCCAACGGTGTCAAATCACATGATCTTGGGGGCCAATTGACATCGCCATTACGTGAGATAACACGGCCATTGAATTTGTTGCGCAAAAGAGCCATTGTTTCGTTAGCTGTGTGGCAAGTGGCACCGTCCTGCTGAAACCACATATCGTCCACATCCATATCTTCCAATTGTGGCCATAAAAAATTCGTTATCATCTCACGATAGCGAACACCATTCACAGTAACTGCCTGACCGGCCTCATTTTGGAAAAAATACGGCCCGATGATGCCGCCAGCCCATAAACCGCACCAAACAGTCACTCTTTGTGGGTGCATTGGTTTTTCGACAATCACTCTTGGATTCTCATTCGCCCAAATGCGGCAATTCTGTTTATTGACGAATCCACTGAGGTGAAAATGTGCCTCATCAGATGATGATGAAGACGATTTTCTTCGAAAATTTTCATAATAAGTCTGGATAACTTTAACACGTTGTTGGAATGTGTATCTCTCCATGGTTCAAATTGAGTAAGTCTGAAATAGAGAAATGTCAAATTAAATTCGGAAAAAAATTGGCGTTTACATTCAACATCGGCCCTTACAATTTAACCACCCTTTATTATTTTCGCAACATTTTGCTTCACCCAGCTTTAACTACTTTCTATACGTATATATGCTACTAAAGCAATATTGAGATTTGTTACAGAAACGTCGCACGTCTACAAAGGGTTAACTTCAGCTCACAGCTATTCAAAAAAGAAAAATCTGCGTTATTTTCAAGATCAGCGTTTTACTTCATATTTATATAAAAATGACTTGTTTTTAATTGAACTTTATTTAAACATTAGGAAACTTTATTCGACGATTAAAGGAAATGTCTTGTAAATTTAATAATTGTGCTATTGCATTTTCTATATATTTACATATGTGTGTATTTATATAAAATAGACAAACAAGATCTGAGTATATTTTGCGAAAGTGTGTGTATGATGATAACAGTATAACATATTTCCATGAATACCTACTTAAAGAATATGAGCTTATCGGTTTAATGACGTAACGAAATCTTTTAAAATTTTATATTAATAGAAATATGTTTTATAATAAATTAAATTTCGTTAAGTTTGCAATAATGTCCATTGTTGGTATTCTCCCATTCCCAGCTCACAAGTTCAGTGAGGAATTTGCCTTAAAAATCACTATAGGGCAAAGCACTAACAGCAGCTAAAACCTTTGGCTTGTAAGTGTTGTAGTTTCCAGCGTCGAGAGTTTTATATCCTTCTCCGCATTCCGTCAAATAGTTGGCACTGCTAGGTCTACTCAATCTCCAACCACGTGCAGTATTATTGTAGTTTTGGCCATGCAGCAATTCATTAGAACTGAAGTATTTTGTGTTAGGAGTAGGGGTATAGGTATTTGCTCCTTTGTAGTGTTTGGGGAAGCTGCTCTGGTACGATGATGCAGACAATGATTCTTTGCGACTTAGCCTGTCACCAGACGGAGTGGTTGTAAGAAAACGCGCTCGTCCCCTTTGATTCTGTACATCTATTTGAGAACGATGCGGGCTATATATACTGTTTTGGGTTTGTTGCTCGGCAGCATTTTCGAATTGGGCAATCTTCTCGTAAGGTAACGGAGATGGACTGTAGTTTATTTGAGCCTTGTTTTGTGAAGTCTCTTGCTGAACTGTCTTATAGCTAGTTGTATCCAAGTATTGCTGCGTTTGTGGCGGTTTAGTGAATAAGTAACCTAAGTTGTTAGGATTTTCTGAAGGAAAACTGCCAACAATAGGAGAAGATGCGGACATAGACTTCCATGATGTCTTGACATTTTCCTGCCGCTTAATGTTCACAACAGCTGGAGGTGTATAGCAATCCAATGATATCTCTTTGGGAAGATACAGCTCTGATAACATCATAAAAGGAGAGCAAAGAAGTAAAAAATATGTATTATTTTCCAAAGTTAAACCATTTAGAAGTACATGCAAAACATATTGTTTACTACATACAAAACTGGTTATTAGCTTTTAAGTCAAATAGAACGCGGTCTCTCGGACGGAAATAAACTATTTAGGTACTACAAAAGAACGTTGTATGGGTTGAAAGATAAACATTTTCCCACACTTTAAGCATACGTGTATATGAATGGAAAAAATTATAAATAGGAAAAGCCGAAGGAATACTTTTACGGTCAGCATTTAAAATTTATGTAATATTGTGAGCTGCATGCTCTTCGTAGTTGAACTAGAAATCGATATTAGTGACTGTGTAAAAGTATTTTTACAAATTTACGCCAATCGATCGTTTTACCTAAATAACCATGACATCAATTCTTCAACAATGGCCATTAAGAATGCGTAATAAGAATGTAAAATTCATGCAAAAGACAAAAATTTTATAAAAACTGCAATTGGAGGATTATAGAATTTGCGAACTTTAGGACGTTTCCGAGTATTAAATCTCGGAGCAATACAGAAATATGCATATGAGAAGTTTACACCTTACGTTTGTCGAATTAGCAAGAGTTTAAAGAAAGCGTGGTACAGGAAGAAAATTTTTGAAATAAATATCACATTGAGCAATCACGCACACCTCTAATTGGGTGTAAACAACTAGACTAAATAGTCCAGTTTTATTTAACAAAAGAGAATAAGTCGATACATGATTAAAGTGGTAATATTTGTTTTACAGATTTGAGACAAATTTTAATAGGAGCTGTCAAGCAAGACTAAATAAATTTGAAATTGTTTTCATTACTTTCTGAGCTGTCAAATATCTCGGTGGTTATGACCAGTTATCCGGAATAGTCTCAACATTGACTTTTGAACACAGTTTTGCTCAAATATTCTGAACTTGATAAATAAAATTTGTTTTTAAATATCTGTTGATATTAAACAGCAGTATTGTTCAATTTTTAGAGACTTTCTTGCACATATTTGTGTGTATGCCAAAAGCAATTGTTTCATTGTTGACTAAGGCTGTGACAGCCACTAAGGTTCGACATTTTTTATGAGCTCAGCGATTTTCACACCATATACACATACATATGAATGTAGTATACCCATAAATGGGAGGCGGGCATCAATATAGTGATGATAACTTCCAATTCTAAAATTTTTGAAGTGAATCTTTTCTAGCGGCGTTGAGAAAGATTTGGAAATTACGTTCTTACAAGAGAGGCGAGATATACGAGTATAGTTTGTATAAGTGAGATCGCTGTCACAGGAAGAGAGGAACTATATGATTTGGAATAGATAGCATGAGTGAGGGCTGCAACGGAAACAGAACTCCTTAATTAGAAAGAGAAAAAAAAACATAAAAAGTAGTCACTGTAGCTATGGTTGGTATATAATAGCCTATTTCCACCGGACGTTAAATGTATTTTAGCTTAAATGCATTTAAACATCGCATTTAAATGTTAAATTCCCATGTGTTTGTTATTGTATAAAATTGTATTAACTCACTTTTCAAAGTGAGTTAACTCACTTTCGGTAATTTAACAGAAAATGTTATTTTAACAGTCGATGCTGTCACTACTAATGTAAACATTTCGGTATATTTCTTGCCAGAGTCGTGTATTTTCGGATTTAATGAGGGGCCAGACTTTTATTTTGCATGGTGAAATTTTTACTGCAAAAGCTACTTTTTTGCATTAATATTAACATAAAAACATATATTAAGTAATTGGCGAAGATAATGCTTCTCCTCTTTAAAAAATAATATATAAAAAAAACTCTCATGTATACAAAGAAATGGCGGTGGAGTTAACGCAATCGGGGATCGAATTGGCATTGATGGCAAAGTTGTAAGCATGCAAAAAAGCATTTTCCTTTCAGCAGCGTCTGTCCGTGCAGCAATAATCTGCACTTGCAAATCACAAGATTGTATAAATAGCAAAAAAAAATGAATGCGGTCTCTTGGATTCATGATTTTAATACTTGTGACAAATTTTGCAAACTGCAAATGTAAACAAAATACAGCTGTTTGAGTTAACTCACTTTCGGTGGAAACGTTTGACATTTCATTCACTTAACAGAGGCTTTAAATGCATTTAAGTGCTTGGTGGAAATAGACTATAACGCACACACATATAAATGAGTGAGTGTGTAGTGTATAGTCACAGGCGGGATGTGTGCTGCTTGCGCAGCTCGTTTTCAAATTCGTCTTGAGCAGGCCTTTTTTGCAATTTTACTATCGGTCATTAATATATAAGATTTATGAACATACATTTATATGTAGTTACAAAAGAATTCATGTGCGTATGAATATGTATGTATGCCCATGCATACTTGTTCTTATTACACTTATTTGTGCATACATACTGTATGTACCATATATACTTATGTATGCCCGCACGCTCATACGTTGAAATGAATTTACCCCAAAAACAAGTAATAATTGCAAGAATTTAAGAATTTTATTATGTCTAAATCTGCATGCTTACATTTATCTTGCATAGACTTATCAAGTTCACTCTTAATTTGCATGTAGGCATTTTCCCATTTTACATTGGGATTGCGTACTACCATTCGGAAGGCCAGGGTTCGAGTCCTGGTCCAACCAACATCTAAAAATTATAGAATATTAATTTAAAAACAATTAATATAGATTTTTTAATTGCGGTCGCCCCTCTACAGGGAATATCAACCCCTCAAAGTGTATTTCTGACATTAAAAAAAAAAACGCTCTTCATAAAAAACCATCAGCCGTTCGAAGGTGGTTTAATATAAACTGACGGTCACTCCTTTTGTTGCAAACACATCAAGTCGCATACCACAAATTGAAGGATTTGATTAAGTCGTTTAAAATTATTAATAATTTATAGAAATTGGATTCTAGGAGTATTTGGAGTCGCAGGCTATGAATCTGATGTCAGATTTTCAAAATTTAAAATGGTGGATCCAATATGGCAATAAAAAATTTAAAAAGTGGTTAATTTTTTATAAAACTTTGTATTAAGGGGTTTTTTGGGTCATTTACTAAAGATTAAATATTGTTCTTACAAGAAATTAGCAACAATCCAAAAGAACTCTACAAGAACAAAAAAAAATATTCTCAATATTTCACGCGTCAACACAAAGCAATAATATCAATAGTTTTCTCATTGTAACTACTTTTTTCTAATCTTAGGAAAATAGCGTCGATTGGATATTATTTGCGACTGGAAATTAGCGGAAAGAACACCAATGTGATAATGGGAGCACTTAAATGCATTTAAGGCCTCTGTTAAGTGAATGAAATGTCAAACGTTTCCACCGAAACTGAGTTAACTCAAACAGCTGATTTTCGTTTACATTTGCAGTTTGCAAAATTTGTCATAAGTATTAAAATCATGAATTCAAGAGACCGCATTCATTTTATTTTGCTATTTATACAATATTATGATTTGCAAGTGGAGATTATTGCTGCACGGACAGACGCTGCTGAAAGGAAACAGCTTTTTTGCATGCTTACAACTGCCACTGACTTTGATCCCCGATTGCGTTAACTCCACCGCCATTTCTTTGTATACATGAGAGTTTTTTCGGCAACCTTTCAATTCCAGAGCTCTTCCTTCCCAGCAATCCAGGAAACTTTGCTCCTCGGTAAGGTTCCACTTGCGTCGTTTTGTTTCCATTTTCAGTATGGTTTTTTTTTTAAAGTAATTATTTATTTTGTTTTTCTAGAGAACCACATTTCGAGGAGTAACTCGGCCGAAAAATCCCTTAACCAGTTACAAAGCGCACTTATATATGCATAAATATTTTTTTTGCGCCAACTATATATGCATAAATATATGTTTTGCGCTAATTATATATACATAATTATATGTTTTGCTCCAATTATATATACATAATTATATGTTTTGTGCAATCAGCTGATAGTTGCCAGGGACGCGTATATTTTTATGTTGAGGGGATCGTTTTCTATTCCACAATTGCTTTTTGTTTGTTTTTTATTCTTTTTTAATTTTATTTTTTAATGAGGAGAAGCATTATCTTCGCCAATTACTTAATATATGTTTTTATAACAATATTAATGCAAAAAAGTAACTTTTGCAGAAAAAATTTCAGCATGCAAAATAAAAGTCTGGCCCCTCATTAAATGCGAAAATGCACGACTCTGGCAACAAGTATACCGAAACGTCCGAAATGTTTACATTAGTAATGAGAGCATCGACTGTTAACATAACATTTTCTGTTAAATTACCGAAAGTGAGTTAACTCTCTTTGAAAAGTGAGTTAACACACTTTTATACAACAACAAACACATGGGAATTTAGCATTTAAATGCGATGTTTAAATGCATTCAAGCTAAACTGCCGTGAACGTCTGGTGGAAATAGGCTATAAATCTGCTCAGTAACATGGAAATATGTTCAGTTGTGAGAGCTGTAAAGATAGTTCCAACTGTCAGTGCCGTAAAATTGTCTGAAGAAGTGTCCCGAGAATCCGGACTGAATATTAATGACAGCACGATCAGGAGTTCTGCATGCAAGTGGTCTGAATGGCCGCGTACCGAGAAAAATCTTTATACAGAACCATAAGTGACAATTGGAATTTGCAGAATAATGAAAACCGAGTAAAAGTCGTTCTCGAACAATGAAATTTTTACATCCGGTGTATATCATTTTGGGATTTCGGTGATGGCTTGGGGGTGCATGGCGGCAGTCAGAATTTTTGAAAATTTAAACAAAACTTTTAATTTTTTTATAGTGAAGTAAGTGAAATGTATAAGAAAAAGTTGTACACTATTTTTTAACGCTGACAGTATAACATATTCAAAAATGAGGTTTTTGTTTTGTTAATTACAATAGCCAACTAAGCTGAAACTGTTGATACATTTTCAGAGGACTTTTATTGGGATTGAGTGTAGATGTTTATATTAAATATTGTATTGTATTACGGACACAATTACAGCGCTGAACAGAGACTTCATAATTTGTAATTATTTGGTAATAAATTTTTTATTTCATAAATTACGACGGACAATGTGTGGATGGGGTGGGAATACTTGTACGCCGGTATAGGCATACTTATACAAGAATTATCTTGCCTTCTACTTCATTTTGTAAGTTTAGCTCGATGTCCTCCAAAGTAACGTCCGTCTTTTGATTCTGACTTTGTTTGTTTCTATTTAGCATTGACAAGGATAGACTTTCACTTAGTTTTTCATTTATTAACTGCTGCTCATAGTTAGATATTAGTTCGCGTACATCAACTTTAACGTAGTAATTTTCTTCCTTTTGTATATATCGTTCATATTTCTTTTCTACGGGTAGTTCTTGCTTCTTTTGTTGTTGTTTCAAAAATTTTTGTTGCTGGTCTTGATTTCGAAGGCGTACTCGCTCCGCTTGCACACTCTGTTCTTCCAACAATTGCTTATGATGAGTCTCCAAAATTTGTAGTTGTGCACGGACGTTCATTCGCTCTGTTTGCTCATTAGTGTTCGTCTTACTCTCTTTATATATCTTTTGTACTTGTTGAATCTGTTTTTCCGTATTTTGAGTCTTATTTAATTCGGTGATCGTATCGTTATAAAGCAATAACTGGTTTGACGGTAGCGGAGAGACCCTTAACTCCGGGGAACGTGAATGGTGATCGCAAAATGAATGCGTTTTGCTTATTTTCCTGATAGAGACAATTTCTGCTTCCGCTTCTGCTGTGTGCGTTATTTCAAGCATTGGTTTGGTTATTTCAGCAGACTCTATGTATCCGATAATCTCTTCACCGCCATTTTCTTTACTCTCAATGTACGTGTTACGGTTTTGAATTACATCCCTTATTAGTTGTTCACTTTCTGTTAAGGTACATTTATTTTAGAAATTGGATATATGTATATATGTAAATATATATACATATGTATGTCTACAATTTAAAGAATAAGCATGCTATGTTTACTGATTAAAATCTCCCTCAAAAAGGTATTATAGTAGGAATGCTATCTGACAAATCGCTTATGATACGTTTAAAGGTTACTAAAAAATGACTGCCTTCTCTCGATTACGTCGACCTATTTTTCGGGTAACAGCTGACAAGCGTGCAAAAAGGGTCACAACTGATCCTAGTAGACCCTAAAGTTTTTTACTGGTCAGATGAACTTCACATCAGAAGACTAAATACTAAGCAAATGCCAATCTACGCAATCGTGCGACCTGGCGTGGAGCGCGAAAGAGTTATTATGGTTAGGGCTAAGACTATACATTGTCTGATTGGCATACATGCATACTAATGGGATAGACAGTTGCAACAAAAAATAGTAGTAAAGATAAAGCGTTAGTTTATACAGCCGTGTAAAGTTTGCAGAGTTACCATATATAAATTTTTATGTACATGTATCCATTAGAATTTGAAAAAAAACGTGTTTGGCTGAGCGATTTTGATGCGAATTTTTTCATTAGGTCTCTGGAATATTAAGTAAATTAAAATTGAGTCGACATTAAGTTAGAGGCTCCTACAGGGCTCTCTTCTCCATACGCCGTCGAATTTGAAAAGTTATTGATATTACATTTTATCTGTACCTCTATTGGTCTTTTCAGACAGTTCTTAACTAGACTTTGTTTAAATTTTAACTATTTATAAAGCACTTTTATATATATGTATTGTTTTCCAAAGTAAGGAACGACCAGGAGCTAATATCTTTTCTCAAGGTATACTTAAATGGAATCTACTTAATTTTTATTGAATTATTTTCCTTTCGTAAAGTTGTGGCAAGATAGCTAGAACCCTTTTTTCTGAACTTCATCTATTTAGTGTAGATATGAATACTAGTAAGCATGTATGTCAATGAGGCATAGGTACCACATTTTATCCGTGTTGTTGCGTTTGAGACGGAAATCAAGTCAAATAGACCTCGACGATTATCAATTTCAAGAGAAATTATATTGACTATAATCGCCTTATTGCGTTTTATGTATTTTTGTGGGTATTTATGTATTTAGAAGCGCGTATATCATCAGAATTCTGAAAATTTAATTTGGTTGCGTCTTCCCAACCCTGCTCTGTTGAGAAGATGAGACTAACAGCTACGCCGCTCTAAATGCCTTACGGGTATCGCGTAAAAATCACTTATCTCTTACGAGTCCAGTAATCAATAAGTAATGTTTATTCTTTACGAATGCGAATGACGACCAACTAAGTGAAATTAGGTGAAATTGTGACTAATTTATTGCAGCAGTAGTATTTGGGGAGTGGTTAGCATTACGTACTGGTTATGGAAAATTCATTTAAAGAAAAAATTAATTTAAATTTTCCAATTCCACCCCTTCGAGTATATTTCGGGGTGTAATGGGGTGTAGTCAAGCTTCTGGTTATGCTGTTACAGTCGTGTGGCTATACTCAATTCCTACTCTTGCGTCCACGTGGCGCACGTGAGCAACGCTTTTGTAAGATGTGTTACCAACCCGTGAGGAGCCTTGGGTCGCGGCTAAAAGACAGGAAGCTTCAGTGGAGCCACTTCGACTTATTTGGTTTAAGGGTCCACTGAAGTCTAAATGCAGCGTCTGTTCACTAGAGGTGCGGCTGCGAGCCGACGTCGATCTTGAAGCAAGCGGCTCGCTATATAAATGTGTTCCCAACTTTACACTTTCTCCCTCTGCTAGGTTGAGCGCTGGGCTTGGTACCCGCCACATAGAAACCAGCTCCAATGAAAAAATTAACAACGCCTCTGATAAGATACCTCTTTTCTGTTGACGACCCCCGCAAACGAATTAAGGATCACGATTTGAGGGCATGCGCCGGAATGTCCGGTTTCTTAATTGGTAAGGTGCCGCTGCCCAGCTGGTTAATGTCCTCGTAAGGACAGAGGCTGACGTCACCGCCTTCTAAGAAGTGCGTTGGATGGAATAAGGACAAAAGCCAGTAGACCCTTGTGAGTTTACTGCAGCGGTCATATAAAGGAGCGCAAATATGCCCCCACCACGACGCGATCGTACTTGGCGACTTTAAGGCTAAGGTGAGCAAAGAAGGTATCTTCGGCTCAACTGTCGGAAAATTCAGCGTCCGCAACGAAACATCACCCAATGGGTTGAGGCTGATCGACTTCGCCGGGGCCCGAAATATGGTAGTCTGCAGTACTAGATTCCAGCACAAAAAAATGCATCAAGCCACTTGGCTGTCTCATGATCGAAAAATACAAAACCAGATCGATCATTTTGTGATAGATGGAAGACGTATATCCAGTATTCTTGACGTACGTACACTCGGACGACTCAAAATCGACTCGGACCACTATCTTGCTGCAGCGAAGATACTCACCTGCCTCTACGTATCAAAGAATGACCGTCAACAAACAAAAGGAAAGTTAGACGTTGAAAAGCCGCAATCCCAACAGACTGCCGAGCGGTCTACTCGACTTCCACTCCTGCTTTCTGAGACCACTCATCAGTAACTCAGTATAAGGTCGTAAAAGCAGCTGGTACGATGAGGACTGCCGTGTCGCAGTAGAAAGAAAACAGACTGCTTACCTCGCAAAGCTGGATTGACCGCAACGCGTGCGTGCTAACCAGGTACATACATCAGCTACTTTGCAGAATTTGGTCGGACGAAAGCATACCCAACGAATGTAATTTAAGTGTGCTCTGTCCAATTCGTAAAGGAGGGACCCCACAGTCTGCGTCAATTATCGTGGGATAAGCCTCCTTAATATCGCATATAAGGTCATGTCGAACATATTGTGTGAATGACTAAAGCCCACCGTCAACAAACTGATTGAACCTTATCAGTGTGGCTTTACACCATGCGCTAAATCTTCAAAAGACCCGTGAAAACAGGATAAACACACACCACCTTTTCGTCGATTTTAAAGCAGCCTTCGACAGAACGAATAGAAGCTGCCTCTATGCCGCTATGTCTGAATTTAGTATCCCCTCAAAACTTATACGGCTGTGTAAACAGACCTCAAGTGCCAATAAAAGCTCCGTCAAGATCGGGAAGGACCTCTCCGAGCTGTTCGATACCAAACGAGGTTTCAGACAAGGTGACTGCTTATCGTGTGACATTTTTAACTTATTTCTGGAGAAAATAATACGAGCTGGATTGGGTACAATCTTCTACAAGAGTGTACAGCTGCTGGCGTACCCCGATGATATCGACATTATTGGCCTCAACAACTCGTAGTGAATTCTGCTCTCTTCAGACTGCATAAAGAAGCGAAGGATAAGGGTCTGCTAGCGAATGAGGACAAGACGATTTATCTTCTGTCATCGAGCTTCTCATTCGCGACTTGGCTCACACATCACTGTTGACAGTCATAACATTGAAGTGATAGATAACTTCGTCTATCTTGGAACCAATATGAACACCAACAACAATGTCAGCCTGGAAATCCAACGCAGAATCACTCTCGACAACAGGTGATACTTTGGACTGAGTAGGCAATTGAAAAGTAAAGTCCTCTCTCGTCGAACGAAAACCAAACTCAACATGTCGCTTATCGTTCCCGTCCTGCAACATGGTGCGGAGGTATGGACGGTGACAATATCCGATGCGTCGGCGTTAGTTTTCCACCGAAAGGTTTTGCATAAGATTTATGCTCCCCTCTACGAGTTGGGAACGGCGAATACCGCTGCCTATGGAATGATGAGCTGTATGAGATATACGGCAACTCTAACATAGTTTAGCGAATCCAGAAACAGCGGCTGAAGTGGCTAGGTCATGTGGGCCGGATGGGTAAGAATACTCCTGCTTTGAAAGATTTCGATGCAGTACCCATCGGTAGAAGCAAAAGAAGTGGAAAACTTTCACTTCTTTGAAAAGACCAGGTTGAGAAGATCCTGGCTGAACTTAATATCTCCAATTGGCGCCAAACAGCCAAAAAAAAAAAGAAATGAATGGCGCAATGTTATAAAGGAAGAAGAAGTATTTGATAATAAGAATCAAACACAAACTTTTTTGAGCACGTAAATTAATGCTAACAATTCATTAGTATATGAGAATCCATTTAGTGGTTTCAAAAGTACGGGGCTGTATTTTGACATGTCCCAAACTTAACTGTGAAGCCAAACATGATTTGGCTTAGTCAAAACTCAGGCATTTATGGAAATGGATGGACGAAATTGGTGATTGGAGAACGTTTCGTGCTTTTAAAGGAGGCATATATAATCAAATATCACTAGTGTAAGTGAAAGTGTGGCCAAGGATACAAAAGTATTTATTTCTCGACTTTCTCATAAGCTGGGACGTTACAGCACATTATGGCGTATTTGTACATGGACTTACACCTACACCTATAAAGTAGATATTTAGATTGGGTGCTTGAGCAACAAGCAGTAAACGGTGGTAAAGGAAACAAAACTTTTTTCAGCGATGAAACACATTCCTCATTCGGAGGATGCGTAAATAAGGTAAGGTAATTCGGGTCTCCGAGAGTTTTCAAATAATTGAAAAGGGGCAGAAACTGACTGTCTATGCGGTGTAAATAAAATACTGCACATCTAACGCAACATGAGCATATTACTTTCTTGGGAAAGAAACTTTCCGACCGCGTAATCTCTCGTCTTGGCGATGTCAGATGGCCACCTAGATCGTGCGGTTTCACACCGTTCAACTTTTTTGTGGGGCTACGCGAAAGACCATAATGCGGATAGCCTATTTACTTTTGACCACATGAAAACCCACGTTTTAGTGTTTCACATATAATGCCAAAGCTCGAACTTTATAATAATTAAAGATTTTCACGAAATAAATGAAATTCTTTTTAAAAACATTTTATTTAAATTTATTTTTAACACGGCGATAGATAACCATGTACTTAGATCCTCTTTTACAAGTCTGTCTCTTAATGGTATACGTTCGAAAACGACTTGACCTGATTGTACAATCAACATAGGCAAATGCATTATCAATAGTTACATATTTACATAACTATTTAATATTAAGAAAAGGAATATGAGGAATATGAAGCGATAATGAGGAGTATCTTTACATGTCCATGCGAACATATGGTGAGTAGTTCTGTAATATCATCACATCTCGCAACCCTGCACATTCTAAGTGGTAACAAATTTTCAACTAGCAAATACTTAGCAGAAAGTCATTTTGTGAAACTCCATTCACTTTCGCGTCTCCATCCTACACCTTGCGAACTTTACTAGTTTTTTCTGATTGTGCTCTAAAAAGATTGGCAAACACAAATTTTTTAGCGCCGTAACTTCCCCTACATCGAGCTTTCCCCTTCATATTGAACTTTCTTCTTAAACACTTCAGTCGTTGATGCACGTAAGAATATCTATCTGGTAAGAAGATATTACCATCTACTCGTACTCGTGATGGGTCTGAAGAACAAATAAAAAGTTTTCGCAGTGCAGACAGGTATGTCACCATGAAACGGAAGTCGAGCTAGTTTACGTACGAGTATATTATATATTATAATACACTATACTGCTTAGTTAAATCCGATGGCCGTTAAACAAAATTCAAGTATTCGCCAGAAAGAAATTAACGATTGATTAGAAGATCAGTTTCGATATGGATATTATTCATTGAAACAAAGTGCAGAAACCAAAATAAACAATAAATAATGCACCAAATTCGGTGCAGTTGAGACAAATGAAATACATCCCTTTTATAAATTGAAATAGTGTATTTACTACACCGAAAAATTTCCCTCGGTATGTCGCAAAGAAGAAATGAGTCTATTCAAGGTAAAAATTGCTAAATGATGAAAAATATGTTCGAAAACTTTATGAAATTGTAAACACTTAAATACAACATTTTGGGTTTGTACTAGACTATTGTAAGCGAAGCATAGTCGTAAAGATTTAACTGTCGTTTTCCAACCGCCACCGTAAGTATAAAGCTTTCTTAAAAAAAAACAAGAAACTGCAACTATTCCAATATTGATAACGATTTTGTAGAATCATTAAAAAATCTGACACATGACAGATTTTACACTGATCACTCTTTTCTATAATAGCCAAGTAATTTAATTATTTCTTTTTATTATTCTTACTGGGGTTTCCGTCTTGTTAACCCAAAAAGTCGATAATTATATAATACAAATACATATAAATGAACCATCATAATTTTATTTCTCTAAGGTAGCATACATATTGGCCAATTAATTCAAATCGAATACCGAATCTTATTGATTTCGCTGTTACCAAAAACATTAATAAAAACCTTATAAATGCTGAATCCAGTGTCAACTTGTTCGCCAATCATTTACCATGTCACCTCCACTTTTTCAATTTACAATATGTATGTGCGTATGTACATACGTACATACATATGTATACCTACAGTGGCTGTTGGTCAAGCGCCTACCAACAACCACACACGTCAACAAAACAAACTACCGCACAAAAAGGAGATGACAAAAACTAACAAGCGACCGGCCAGCTTAGTGGAGACGGCGTGGGTCAACAGCTAAGTGCAAGAACAACAACTACTAGCAAGAACAAAACCAAATAAAATGATCACTGCCGCACTTAGATAAACGAAGATCGCACAACAATAATTAAAAACTAGAGCAAAACTAAACGTATATGTACACACATAAAATAATCAAAATATGTTTTTGGGGTGCACCCGAGGTTTGGTCCAACCAAACTGGTTACGAACCCACTCGCACTACTCCCGTGCTGCCGGGGGTAACTTTAACCCGCCTGGATGACTGGGCTCTGGGTGCGGGATGCTATAAGGATGGGTATGGGAAAAACGAGGGAGCGACACTGTCGGCACGACAAAAAAAAACGTACGAAGACAATAAATGATACTTAGCAGTTGCTCGGTCGGGTGTGAGTACCCAACTTCGGGGCTCCTCCGGTGATGCCGCCAAACTCGGTTCCGCCACTGGAAACCAATATAAAAAATAAATAAACACTATGGGCTTCGACTGCCCTTACTTGTCCTGACACAACAAAAAAAACTAGGCTTCGACTGCCTCTTCTATTCACTGCCTCGTCTGGCAAAACACTACACAACTCGAATTTTTATAAAAAAAAAATTGTTATTATCCTTTCTTTTTTTTTTTAATACTAAATCGCACGTCTGCGCAAAAAGATGTTGGCACTTTCAAAGACTACCAGAATCTGATCCGGCGCGCACTTACGAGCCAGGCCGCAAGCTACGCGTCGGCGGTCAGAATTCTTAGGCGAGTGTGTACTGGTGCGCAATCATTTGGCGCCGCCCCCATTACCCAAAGGGACAGAGTTATATAGCGCACGCCACCATGGCACACCAAGTACACTGGGATAATTTTCGCCTCGCCGTATAAAAAGAACGGCGACACCCCTTTTTACGGAATACTCGCGCAAAGCATTCCGTTTCCCTAATATTTGTTAGTGGAGGAACCGTTTTGACGAACATCTCCTTTTGGAGACTTATACCACTGGGTAGGCACACACCGAGTCCAACCGTGCCAACAATTCATGGCTTTGAATTACGCAATTATTTGCCGACAGATGCCACTGCCAACGTTTGGAGTGAAAGGAATATTAGGCAAAACAAAGGAAATGAACAAACAAACACAAAAGATGTTTTTGTTGGGGCCAGTACGCGACAACTCCACCCCTTCCTCAACGAAAAGGAAGGAATCTTCCTTTTGATCAGGGAATGGAAATCTCCTACAGTATCCTATCAATCCCTATATGGCCTCAACTCTTTAACGTTCCAAGTCTCTTTGTCTTTGCCTAAGTCATCTGTCTGTGTGTATGTCCACGGTGACACTCTCTTCCTAATAATAAACGGCCCTACATACCTTGGCGCTAACTTCGCTGCATAAAAATTCGCTGCATCCGACAGCATAAAATTCTTCCTCCACACTAACTCTCCAGGCATGTACTGTACATCTCGACGTCTGAGATTGTACTGCCTCGCAAGCTTTTCACTCGCCTGCTCTAACCTAGTTCTAATGTTGGCCCTAATCTCTTCGAGCCTCTTTGCCCGCTCCTGACAATTTAATTTCTCCTGATCTCCTAAACTGTCTATGGAGTCCCTACTGCCTTCTACCGCTATTTCCCTACCGAAATTCACAAAATATGGCGTAGCTCCTAACACTTCGTGCTGCGCTGTCCTAATACAGCATGCTACCTTCGCTAACTGTTGGTCCCATGTCCTCTGGTTCTCTGATATATAAGGCCTAAGTGTCGTTTTAATGATCTGATTGACCTCTCGGCCGGATTAGCCTGTGGGTGATAGTGTGCGGTGTACCGGAGTTGGACGCCATAGTCACCGCAGAGGCCCCGAAGCTCTCGACTCCTAAATTGGGGTCCATTGTCACACACAACCGACCGAGGAACTCCAAACAAAAGAAATACATTGTCCTCCTATTGTTTGCATACGTTTTTGCCGTGGCAGTACGCACAGGGAATAGGAGGGGAAATTTGGAAAAGTAGTCCACTACTGTCAAAATATACTGGTAGCCTTGTGACGACTTCACTAAAGGCCCTACCAGATCTGCACAAATCATTTCCCAAGGCTCGACTGCCTTGGTGCTCTCTATCATACCCCCAGCTGGCTGTGAATTCTCAGGTTTCACCTGTTGACAAGTTTTACACGCCCTAACATATCAGTAGAACTTTTGTGAAATACGCGCAAAAGTCTTTTTTACGCCCATATGGCCCGCTAATGGATTGTCGTGACATTGTTTTAAAATCTCACCTCTACTATCACGCCCTATTACTTTTTTCCACTCTGGTGAATCACCGTAAACAGAAGGAAATCTCGACCTAATAAACTTGTAGAGGTTGCCACCTTCAACCCTCCACGCTGGATACGACAAAGGCTTTTTCTCTACTAACCGAATCATCCTTACCAACCAAGGATCGGCAGTAGTCACCTCAGCTATAACTGGCACACTTCGGGATAGCATATCTGGAACCACATGTTCCTTGCCTTTCCTATGCACTATATCGAAATCGTATTGCTGGAGTTTCAAAGCCCATCTAGCTAACCTACCACACGGATCCTTCAACTTATTTAACCAAATAAGTGAATAATGATCTGTGACGACCGTAAACTTAGCGCCCTCAACATATGGTCGAAGTTTCTCAACCGCCCACAGAACCGCTAGACACTCCTTTTCGGTCGTCGAGTAATTTCGCTCTCCTTTGTTCAAGGACCTACTCAAATAAGCTATCACCCTCTCACCGTCATCAAACATCTGCGTTAACACCGCACCTACACCAAAATCAGACGCGTCTGTCTGGATTGTGAAAGGTCTATCAAAATCCGGGCAACTCAAAACCGGAGCTGTCACCAAGCGTTCCTTCGCTTCTCTAAAACTCCTTTCACAATCTTCAGTCCAATTGAACTTTCGATTCTTCTTTGTTAAATCGGTGAGAGGCCTAACTAACTCTGCAAAATCTTTAATAAATCGGCGGTACCAGGACACTGTTCCTATAAATGACCTCACTTGCTTTATGTTCTTCGGTACCTCAATCCGAAGCATCGCCTCTACCTTCTCGGGGTCTACGTGTAGACCGTTCTTGTCCACCACGTAGCCCAAATATTTTAACTTAGTCCTACAAAAATTACATTTATCCCTATTTAATCGGAGCCCTGCGCTAGCTAATCTATCTAAAACAATCTTTAAAATCTCTAAATGCTTCTCAAAATTATTTGTAACGATGATAATATCGTCTAAATACACAAAAACATGAGGTTCTAACTCTGGTCCTATGACCGAATCTATAAATCTCTGCCAAGTTGCCGGTGCATTATGCAAACCGTATGGCATCCTCTTAAACTGAAATATTCCTCTACCTGGTACCGTGAACGCGGTGAAGGGCCTCGACTGCTCTTCCACCGGAATTTGCCAATAAGCAGACTTAATGTCCAGACTGGTCAGAAACTTGGCATCCCTTAGCTTATCTAAGGTCGCCGACACATATGGAAGCGGGTAGCTATCTTTCTCGGTACATTTGTTCAAAACCCTATAATCTACACAAAACCTATTACCGTCTTTCTTTCTGATCATTACAACTGGAGACGCCCAAGGACTATGTGATTTCTCTATCACCCCTTTGTCAAGCATATCCTTAATCTCCTCGTCCATACGCGATTGTATGACGGGAGACACAGGGTAATAACGCTGTTTCACAGGTTCAACTCCTGCTTTTACCCTGATCTTATGCTCGACCAAATGGGTCCGGCATAGCCTGGAATGCCCCAGCTATTAGTGGACCTAATGCCCTAGATTCCCTATCACCTAACACGGAGTGGTCCACTATTGCCACCAACGGTTCTGGTTCCGGCCGAGAAAACGACCACCTCATTCTCGATATATCCGGGATAATTCCCGCCTTGGTCCAAAAATCGATGCCAAGGATTACGCCCTGAGGTAACTCTGGAACCACGAGGCATTCCAGGAGAACCGACTTGCCCTCCACCTCGATTGGCAACAAAACCGAACCTAACACCTAGATATGACCTCCATCCGCGAGAGTCACTCTCAAAAAATTCGAAACTGATCTCACCCTAATACCAAACGAAATCAATTTCTGCCAACCTAGCCGACCTACTACTGTTCTGGTCGCACCAGAATCCAACAAAGCCCTAAAAGCAAAACCATGGATCTTAATATCCAAATACGGGCGTTCGTCGTGACTGTCCGTCACCAACGAAAACGCCAACCTAACCTCTTCAACATCGACACCTACCCTTGCCAGCTGGGAGTTAGCAGGTCCACTAACTCGACCTACTAGACCGCCTGTCCTGCTGTCCCAGGGGTCTATCTCCCGTTTCCTGATCTGTTGTCCGACCTGACAACCCTATCGCTTGACCGTGAATTCCCTATTCTTTCGTCCGACCTACTCTCTCTCAAAGGCCCTGACCTGAAGGGGTTGTGGTTTCGCCCACCACCGGAAGTTGAACTTCGTTGGGTACGCGGGGAGCTACTCGGCTTCGCTGCACACGCCGGGCAGTCCCGCTTCATGACTCCAAGTCTACCGCACCCGAAGCACTTTATCCCCTTCTTACAATCTGCTGAAATGTGGCCGAACCGCCTACAATTAAAGCATCGGGTATTTGACCCCGGCCTAAAGCTATCTGAATGGTCCGGCTGCGCTACCGCCGCGACCTCTACACCAGCCGAGACATAAGCCAGGTCAGGTTCCAATAACCCCTTTGCCTTATGACTCGCCTACCCAAAGCAACTAGTTCGGAAACCGACCCTATTGTCACCAGTCCCAACTGGGTCTGGTAGAATGGTAGGAGATTCGACCTAATCAATCCTAACATCCTCTTTTCCGATAAAGGCTCCTGAAGTCTACCAAACATGACCTTCATAGCCGCAACATAAACACCGATGGACTCATTCGCTCCCTGAGTCCTTCGCCTAATCTCGTCTAGTAAGAGATCGTCGTAGTTGGGGTGCAAAAACTCCAACTTCAACTCTCTTACTAGCTCCTCCCAGCTCCCCAAAGACTTCCTAACCGACCTAAACCATAATAACGCCTTTCCTGCTAACAAATCTACCGCGCTTTTGAAAAGTTGAACTTGGGTCACTTCGACAAGTTTATCGGCTTCTGAGACTCGGCTGTCTCCTCAACGACGCGTCGTACCTCCACGGGCGGGGGTGCTATCGGGTCCGCACGAGTGGCACCCGAGCGCTCTACCGAACCGGTTTCCTTTTCTTCGGCTTCCTCGCTGCCGACTACCTCTTGTAGTTCGGCGAGATGGAGCAACAACTTGCTCTTCAGCTACATCTGCTGAGTCAACTCGCCGTCGCTTCCCTGTCGCGCCCGTCCGATTCGCGAAAGGCACCATTCAATTTTCGCCATCGCCGACGTGATTAAATTCTCCACCTCCTCCAGTTTCGACTCGACCGCCGTCTTATCCTCGTCGAAACTGAAGGGGTAGTCCTGAAAGAGGTTTACCGACCCTCTTCGCTCGATTAATCGCGATGCCCTAAGCGACTTACGCATGGCTTCGACCGTACCGACTGGAAGGCCGCGTGCCTCCATCTCGTACGCGAGCTCATCCTGCGCTAAACGATTAATCTCCATTTTAAAAAAAACGTTAACTCAAAAAAAAAACAAGAAAAAAAACCAAAAAAGAATAATATTTATTTGGAAAGAAAATAATAATTTAATAAAAATCAAAATTAAAAAAAAACTATTACCCTAATGTTATTTCCGCGTTGCCCTATACTGGCACAACAAAAGGCCCTAACACGAAAACAACAAAAGAGCCTAACCACAAGAAACACGAAAAAAATTAATAAAAAACAGATATATTGTCTACGTTGACAACACAATAATTATCCAGAACAATTTTTTTTATTAAAAAAAGTTTCTAATTAAAAACAATAAAAAAAAACAATAAAAATCCTTAATTAACAAAAAACAAAAAAACACAACCTAATTTTGGGCAGGCCTACTACTGGTTACTTCTGGCCCAGTCTCTACCCACTCGACATACAATTTTTACTACTGGTATAAAACACGCCAATACAATGTACCGCAACGAACAAACAAAAATTGCAAATTTACAAAATGGAACGGACTCACCAAATTCCTTTATACTAAATATATTGTGATCAAACTGCCGATGGGACTGGGTTCGACTCCCAATCTCTTCTTTTCTCCTTCCTTGAATGCCCTACTAATAATAATCAATAAAAATAGAAAATTGTTAATATTATTTAAAACTAAAACTAGACAACAAAAAGCCACTCAAAATCAACTGAAATAAAAACCGCAAAAACATATCAAAATAAATATCTTTAAATCTCGGGCCCCACGTTGGGCGCCAATTTGTCACCTCCACTTTTTCAATTTACAATATGTATGTGCGTATGTACATACGTACATACATATGTATACCTACAGTGGCTGTTGGTCAAGCGCCTACCAACAACCACACACGTCAACAAAACAAACTACCGCACAAAAAGGAGATGACAAAAACTAACAAGCGACCGGCCAGCTTAGTGGAGACGGCGTGGGTCAACAGCTAAGTGCAAGAACAACAACTACTAGCAAGAACAAAACCAAGTAAAATGATCACTGCCGCACTTAGATAAACGAAGATCGCACAACAATAATTAAACACTAGAGCAAAACTAAACGTATATGTACACACATAAAATAATCAAAATATGTTTTTGGGGTGCACCCGAGGTGTGGTCCAACCAAACTGGTTACGAACCCACTCGCACTACTCCCGTGCTGCCGGGGGTAACTTTAACCCGCCTGGATGACTGGGCTCTGGGTGCGGGATGCTATAAAGATGGGTATGGGAAAAACGAGGGAGCGACACTGTCGGCACGACAAAAAAAAACGTACGAAAACAATAAATGATACTTAGCAGTTGCTCGGTCGGGTGTGAGTACCCAACTTCGGGGCTCCTCCGGTGATGCCGCCAAACTCGGTTCCGCCACTGGAAACCAATATAAAAAATAAATAAACACTATGGGCTTCGACTGCCCTTACTTGTCCTGACACAACAAAAAAAACTAGGCTTCGACTGCCTCTTCTATTCACTGCCTCGTCTGGCAAAACACTACACAACTCGAATTTTTATAAAAAAAAAAAATTGTTATTATCCTTTCTTTTTTTTTTTAATACTAAATCGCACGTCTGCGCAAAAAGATGTTGGCACTTTCAAAGACTACCAGAATCTGATCCGGCGCGCACTTACGAGCCGGGCCGCAAGCTACGCGTCGGCGGTCAGAATTCTTAGGCGAGTGTGTACTGGTGCGCAATCATTTGGCGCCGCCCCCATTACCCAAAGGGACAGAGTTATATAGCGCACGCCACCATGGCACACCAAGTACACTGGGAAAATTTTCGCCTCGCCGTATAAAAAGAACGGCGACACCCCTTTTTACGGAATACTCGCGCAAAGCATTCCGTTTCCCTAATATGTGTTAGTGGAGGAACCGTTTTGACGAACATCTCCTTTTGGAGACTTATACCACTGGGTAGGCACACACCGAGTCCAACCGTGCCAACAATTCATGGCTTTGAATTACGCAATTATTTGCCGACAGATGCCACTGCCAACGTTTGGAGTGAAAGGAATATTAGGCAAAACAAAGGAAATGAACAAACAAACACAAAAGATGTTTTTGTTGCGGCCAGTACGCGACAACTCCACCCCTTCCTCAACGAAAAGGAAGGAATCTTTCTTTTGATCAGGGAATGGAAATCTCCTACAGTATCCTATCAATCCCTATATGGCCTCAACTCTTTAACGTTCCAAGTCTCTTTGTCTTTGCCTAAGTCATCTGTCTGTGTGTATGTCCACGGTGACACTCTCTTCCTAATAATAAACGGCCCTACATACCTTGGCGCTAACTTCGCTGCATAAAAATTCGCTGCATCCGACAGCATAAAATTCTTCCTCCACACTAACTCTCCAGGCATGTACTGTACATCTCGACGTCTGAGATTGTACTGCCTCGCAAGCTTTTCACTCGCCTGCTCGAACCTAGTTCTAATGTTGGCCCTAATCTCTTCGAGCCTCTTTGCCCGCTCCTGACAATTTAATTTCTCCTGATCTCCTAAACTGTCTATGGAGTCCCTACTGCCTTCTACCGCTATTTCCCTACCGAAATTCACAAAATATGGCGTAGCTCCTAACACTTCGTGCTGCGCTGTCCTAATACAGCATGCTACCTTCGCTAACTGTTGGTCCCATGTCCTCTGGTTCTCTGATATATAAGGCCTAAGTGTCGTTTTAATGATCTGATTGACCTCTCGGCCGGATTAGCCTGTGGGTGATAGTGTGCGGTGTACCGGAGTTGGACGCCATAGTCACCGCAGAGGCCCCGAAGCTCTCGACTTCTAAATTGGGGTCCATTGTCACACACAACCGACCGAGGAACTCCAAACAAAAGAAATACATTGTCCTCCTATTGTTTGCATACGTTTTTGCCGTGGCAGTACGCACAGGGAATAGGAGGGGAAATTTGGAAAAGTAGTCCACTACTGTCAAAATATACTGGTAGCCTTGTGACGACTTCACTAAAGGCCCTACCAGATCTACACAAATCATTTCCCAAGGCTCGACTGCCTTGGTGCTCTCTATCATACCCCCAGCTGGCTGTGAATTCTCAGGTTTCACCTGTTGACAAGTTTTACACGCCCTAACATATCAGTAGAACTTTTGTGAAATACGCGCAAAAGTCTTTTTTACGCCCATATGGCCCGCTAATGGATTGTCGTGACATTGTTTTAAAATCTCACCTCTACTATCACGCCCTATTACTTTTTTCCACTCTGGTGAATCACCGTAAACAGAAGGAAATCTCGACCTAATAAACTTGTAGAGGTTGCCACCTTCAACCCTCCACGCTGGATACGACAAAGGCTTTTTCTCTACTAACCGAATCATCCTTACCAACCAAGGATCGGCAGTAGTCACCTTAGCTATAACTGGCACACTTCGGGATAGCATATCTGGAACCACATGTTCCTTGCCTTTCCTATGCACTATATCGAAATCGTATTGCTGGAGTTTCAAAGCCCATCTAGCTAACCTACCACACGGATCCTTCAACTTATTTAACCAAATAAGTGAATAATGATCTGTGACGACCGTAAACTTAGCGCCCTCAACATATGGTCGAAGTTTCTCAACCGCCCACAGAACCGCTAGACACTCCTTTTCGGTCGTCGAGTAATTTCGCTCTCCTTTGTTCAAGGACCTACTCAAATAAGCTATCACCCTCTCACCGTCATCAAACATCTGCGTTAACACCGCACCTACACCAAAATCAGACGCGTCTGTCTGGATTGTGAAAGGTCTATCAAAATCCGGGCAACTCAAAACCGGAGCTGTCACCAAGCGTTCCTTCGCTTCTCTAAAACTCCTTTCACAATCTTCAGTCCAATTGAACTTTCGATTCTTCTTTGTTAAATCGGTGAGAGGCCTAACTAACTCTGCAAAATCTTTAATAAATCGGCGGTACCAGGACACTGTTCCTATAAATGACCTCACTTGCCTTACGTTCTTCGGTACCTCAATCCGAAGCATCGCCTCTACCTTCTCGGGGTCTACGTGTAGACCGTTCTTGTCCACCACGTAGCCCAAATATTTTAACTCAGTCCTACAAAAATTACATTTATCCCTATTTAATCGGAGCCCTGCACTAGCTAATCTATCTAAAACAATCTTTAAAATCTCTAAATGCTTCTCAAAATTATTTGTAACGATGATAATATCGTCTAAATACACAAAAACATGAGGTTCTAACTCTGGTCCTATGACCGAATCTATAAATCTCTGCCAAGTTGCCGGTGCATTATGCAAACCGTATGGCATCCTCTTAAACTGAAATATTCCTCTACCTGGTACCGTGAACGCGGTGAAGGGCCTCGACTGCTCTTCCACCGGAATTTGCCAATAAGCAGAATTAATGTCCAGACTGGTCAGAAACTTGGCATCCCTTAGCTTATCTAAGGTCGCCGACACATATGGAAGCGGGTAGCTATCTTTCTCGGTACATTTGTTCAAAACCCTATAATCTACACAAAACCTATTACCGTCTTTCTTTCTGATCATTACAACTGGAGACGCCCAAGGACTATGTGATTTCTCTATCACCCCTTTGTCAAGCATATCCTTAATCTCCTCGTCCATACGCGATTGTATGACGGGAGACACAGGGTAATAACGCTGTTTCACAGGTTCAACTCCTGCTTTTACCCTGATCTTATGCTCGACCAAATGGGTCCGGCCTAGCCCTTCCGGCATAGCCTGGAATGCCCCAGCTATTAGTTGACCTAATGCCCTAGATTCCCTATCACCTAACACGGAGTGGTCCACTATTGCCACCAACGGTTCTGGTTCCGGCCGAGAAAACGACCACCTCATTCTCGATATATCCGGGATAATTCCCGCCTTGGCCCAAAAATCGATGCCAAGGATTACGCCCTGAGGTAACTCTGAAACCACGAGGCATTCCAGGAGAACCGACTTGCCCTCCACCTCGATTCTCAACAAAACCGAACCTAACACCGAGATATGACCTCCATCCGCGAGAGTCACTCTCAAAAAATTCGAAACTGATCTCACCCTAATACCAAACGAAATCAATTTCTGCCAACCTAGCCGACCTACTACTGTTCTGGTCGCACCAGAATCCAACAAAGTCCTAAAAGCAAAACCATGGATCTTAATATCCAAATACGGGCGTTCGTCGTGACCGTCCGTTACCAACGAAAACGCCAACCTAACCTCTTCAACATCGACACCTACCCTTGCCGCCTGTCCTGCTGTCCCAGGGGTCTATCTCCCGTTTCCCGATCTGTTGTCCGACCTGACAACCCTATCGCTTGACCGTGAATTCCCTATTCTTTCGTCCGACCTACTCTCTCTCAAAGGCCCTGACCTGAAGGGGTTGTGGTTTCGCCCACCACCGGAAGTTGAACTTCGTTGGGTACGCGGGGAGCTACTCGGCTTCGCTGCACACGCCGGGCAGTCCCGCTTCATGACTCCAAGTCTACCGCACCCGAAGCACTTTATCCCCTTCTTACAATCTGCTGAAATGTGGCCGAACCGCCTACAATTAAAGCATCGGGTATTTGACCCCGGCTGCGCTACCGCCGTGACCTCTACACCAGCCGAGACATAAGCCAGGTCAGGTTCCAACAACCCCTTTGCCTTATGACTCGGAGGAGGGACAAAAGCATCCACCGATGACCTAACCGCCTCTAGTTGCCTACCCAAAGCAACTAGTTCGGAAACCGACCCTATTGTCACCAGTCCTAACTGGGTCTGGTAGAATGGTAGGAGATTCGACCTAATCAATCCTAACATCCTCTTTTCCGATAAAGGCTCCTGAAGTCTACCAAACATGACCTTCATAGCCGCAACATAAACACCGATGGACTCATTCGCTCCCTGAGTCCTTCGCCTAATCTCGTCTAGTAAGAGATCGTCGTAGTTGGGGTGCAAAAACTCCAACTTCAACTCTCTTACTAGCTCCTACCAGCTCCCCAAAGACTTCCTAACCGACCTAAACCATAATAACGCCTTTCCTGCTAACAAATCTACCGCGCCTTTGAAAAGTTGAACTTGGGTCACTTCGACAAGTTTATCGGCTTCTGAGACTCGGCTGTCTCCTCAACGACGCGTCGTACCTCCACGGGCGGGGGTGCTATCGGGTCCGCACGAGTGGCACCCGAGCGCTCTACCGAACCGGTTTCCTTTTCTTCGGCTTCCTCGCTGCCGACTACCTCTTGTAGTTCGGCGAGATGGAGCAACAACTTGCTCTTCAGCTACATCTGCTGAGTCAACTCGCCGTCGCTTCCCTGTCGCGCCCGTCCGATTCGCGAAAGGCACCATTCAATTTTCGCCATCGCCGACGTGATTAAATTCTCCACCTCCTCCAGTTTCGACTCGACCGCCGTCTTATCCTCGTCGAAACTGAAGGGGTAGTCCTGAAAGAGGTTTACCGACCCTCTTCGCTCGATTAATCGCGATGCCCTAAGCGACTTACGCATGGCTTCGACCGTACCGACTGGAAGGCCGCGTGCCTCCATCTCGTACGCGAGCTCATCCTGCGCTAAACGATTAATCCCCATTTTAAAAAAAACGTTAACTCAAAAAAAAAAAAAAAACAAGAAAAAAAACCAAAAAAGAAAAATATTTATTTGGAAAGAAAATAATAATTTAATAAAAATCAAAATTAAAAAAAGCTATTACCCTAATGTTATTTCCGCGTTGCCCTATACTGGCACAACAAAAGACCATAACACGAAAACAACAAAAGAGCCTAACCACAAGAAACACGAAAAAAATTTATAAAAATCAGATATATTGTCTACGTTGACAACACAATAATTATCCAGAACAATTTTTTTTTATTAAAAAAAGTTTCTAATTAAGAACAATAAAAAAAAACAACAAAAATGCTTAATTAACAAAAAAAAAAAAAACACAACCTAATTTTGGGCAGGCCTACTACTGGTTACTTCTGGCCCAGTCTCTACCCACTCGACATACAATTTTTACTACTGGTATAAAACACGCCAATACAATGTACCGCAACGAACAAACAAAAATTGCAAACTTACAAAACGGAACGGACTCACCAAATTCCTTTATACTAAATATATTGTGATCAAACTGCCGATGGGACTGGGTTCGACTCCCAATCTCTTATTTTCTCCTTCCTTGAATGCCCTACTAATAATAATCAATAAAAATAGAAAATTGTTAATATTATTTAAAACAAAAACTAGACAACAAAAAGTCACTCAAAATCAACTGAAATAAAAACCGCAAAAACATATCAAAATAAATATCTTTAAATCTCGGGCCCCACGTTGGGCGCCAATTTGTCACCTCCACTTTTTCAATTTACAATATGTATGTGCGTATGTACATACGTACATACATATGTATACCTACAGTGGCTGTTGGTCAAGCGCCTACCAACAACCACACACGTCAACAAAACAAACTACCGCACAAAAAGGAGATGACAAAAGCTAACAAGCGACCGGCAAGCTTAGTGGAGACGGCGTGGGTCAACAGCTAAGTGCAAGAACAACAACTACTAGCAAGAACAAAACCAAGTAAAATGATCACTGCCGCACTTAGATAAACGAAGATCGCACAACAATAATTAAACACTAGAGCAAAACTAAACGTATATGTACACACATAAAATAATCAAAATATGTTTTTGGGGTGCACCCGAGGTGTGGTCCAACCAAACTGGTTACGAACCCACTCGCACTACTCCCGTGCTGCCTTGGGTAACTTTAACCCGCCTGGATGACTGGGCTCTGGGTGCGGGATGCTATAAGGATGGGTATGGAAAAAACGAGGGAGCGACACTGTCGGCACGACAAAAAAAAAACGTACGAAAACAATAAATGATACTTAGCAGTTGCTCGGTCGGGTGTGAGTACCCAACTTCGGTGCTCCTCCGGTGATGCCGCCAAACTCGGTTCCGCCACTGGAAACCAATATAAAAAATAAATAAACACTATGGGCTTCGACTGCCCTTACTTGTCCTGACACAACAAAAAAACTAGGCTTCGACTGCCTCTTCTATTAACTGCCTCATCTGGCAAAACACTACACAACTCGAATTTTTATAAAAAAAAATTGTTATTATTCTTTCTTTTTTTTTTTAAATACTAAATCGCACGTCTGTGCAAAAAGATGTTGGCACTTTCAAAGACTACCAGAATCTGATCCGGCGCGCACTTACGAGCCAGGCCGCAAGCTACGCGTCGGCGGTCAGAATTCTTAGGCGAGTGTGTACTGGTGCGCAATCATTTGGCGCCGCCCCCATTACCCAAAGGGACAGAGTTATATAGCGCACGCCACCATGGCACACCAAGTACACTGGGATAATTTTCCCCTCGCCGTATAAAAAGAACGGCGACACCCCTTTTTACGGAATACTCGCGCAAAGCATTCTGTTTCCCTAATATATGTTAGTGGAGGAACCTTTTGGAGACTTATACCACTGGGTAGGCACACACCGAGTGCAACCGTGCCAACAATTCATGGCTTTGAATTACGCAATTATTTGCCGACAGATGCCACTGCCAACGTTTGGAGTGAAAGGAATATTAGGCAAAACAAAGGAAATGAACAAACAAACACAAAAGATGTTTTTGTTGCGGCCAGTACGCGACAACCAGTTATGGTTAAGTTATTCGTCAGACAACGCAACCGATTGGCTTAGATTACAAATACAAATGGCAAGAAGTTACAAATGCAAATAGAAACAAAAAACATTGTATAACAAAATATTTATCTTACTTCTACCACGAATTCTTCCCACCGAAATTCACTCTGGAAGGTCGAAGAGAACTTCAAGTCATTAGCAGAAATTGCTCAGACAGAGAACCAGTACTTTGGCCCGCCTTGAAGAAAAAACAGCAAAATGTTTTGCAAATCGCTTTAGCGAAGTATTCCAATTTTATAAAGGAATGAAGAACTTCTCGAATATTTCTTTATCTCACGACGCTTAGGGTACTATTTCTAAAGTGAGTACATACTCATTTGAGGTAAAAGTTATTGTCTCAGTTCTTAAAAGGCATCTCTAAGTTTAGATATTTGTCGAAAATGTGGGAAAAGTCGGAGATTATGATAATAATTAAACCTGGAAGAGACGTAACGCTGTTGTCATCATATCGACCTATTATCTTGTTGCCTGTTTTTTTCAAATTTTCCAAAATATATTTTGCTCTACTCGAATACAAAACTATATCTAATCATCAATTCAATTTTCCACAATTTAGTCACAAATCTAATATTGATGTATTAATTATAATTACGGTAATCTGCTTGCGCAACCAGTATCCATGAAATACAGTACTAAGTACATAATTGCCAAATATCTCGCTAATATACCTGTCGAAACTGTAAAATCATTCAAATCTTACAGCGACCGATTCACCAAGCCAACAAGCAAAACACACCGCCCAAGAAGGGATCTGACAGTTTTTGGAAAAGCATCATATTACCTGTCGTCCGATATATAATAACTGTAACTGTAATTCACCAGTTATTAGTAATGTGAAACTTATTGTTAGGCTGTAATTAAGCAACTTTAACTTTATTTTATCATTGAAGACTGAGTGCCCTAACTAACCTTTTTTATTATATGGTTGAAACTATCTAAATTTACAATGAAAATTTGTAATCCGCACACATGTAAGCTTGCGAAACGATTAATTCAAAATGAGTTGCCTTAGTATCCACTTGTACACTGTTTTTGCGACCCTATAAGATGAACTATCCCTCTAAACCATTAGTACTGTCAAATTGTACCAAATATTGTACACATTCATGATCGTTTTTTCATACAGTTTCCAATTTTTTCTTACCTTTCGGTAATGTAACGCCAGGCGATTTCCAGCCTTGCGGTAAGCTGGGCTTATAAGCCAAATCCCGCTGAAGATTTTTGCTAAAGGTAGGTCTACTTGTCGGAAAAGGTGCACCTGGTAGTTTCTGAAACAACGACAAAATGTATAATAAATGAATACTTAGTACATAAACATGTTAATATTTTAAAACTTAAAATTTTTTTATGGATTCTTATATTTAATATTAAAATATTTCAATAGGAAGTTAAATATACATACATATATGTAAGTATACAAGCTTATTGCATTATTTGAGATTTTTTGATTGATATGGAGAACAAACGCACTTGAAACCATTCGAGATAGATCTTTCACGTCTTAGATGAATAAATGCAACTCTTTCGTACATAAACACCGCCAAAATTAAACAAACATGCTTTTAATGGAACAAAGTCGAGCCGTCTGCTTCGCCAGTTTTGAACATACATATCTAAGCATCTAGAGTTACGAAGATACATTAATTTTATTGAAATAAATATATATACGAGGGGATTAACAAAAGTTCGATCAGTTGGTGACTTTCAATTTGTTTTTATTAAATCTAAAAAGACCTCTTGCAATTACTTTATTAGGCTTCTTTTCAAATTTTAGAACGACCGGCTAAAGTGGAGACGAGAAAACGCAAAATAGCTTAGGATAGGGTAGACGAAATTTCCGCAAATAGAAATTCGCCATGGGATAAATGCAACTCTACCGTACATAAACACCGCCAAAATTAAACAAACATGCTTTTAATGGAACAAAGTCGAGCCGTCTGCTTCGCCACTTTTGAACATACATATCTAAGCATCTAGAGTTACGAAGATACATTAATTTTATTGAAATAAATATATATACGAGGGGATTAACAAAAGTTCGGTCAGTTGGTGACTTTCAATTTGTTTTTATTAAATCTAAAAAGACCCCTTGCAATTACTTTATTAGGCTTCTTTTCAAATTTTAGAACGACCGGCTAAAGTGGAGACGAGAAAACGCAAAATAGCTGAGGATAGGGTAGACGAAATTTCCGCAAATAGAAATTCGCCATGGGATTCTGTTATAGTTTCGGCGTAATTTACAGTCAATACAAATATTCAGTGAATGCCTAATTTTAAGTGGTCCCGGACCTGACATTTTTCCGCAGAGGACGAGCCCCGAGAAGGTCGACCAAATTCTTCCACTGATGACGTCACTGCAGCTCTGGTGAAGTCCAAAATTGACACAAAAAATGATTGCTATTGAATTGGGCTTAGATGCCATCGCTGTATCGCGAATATTATGTAATCATCTGCTAGATGGGCACTACGAATTTTAAAGAGGCTCGATTGCATTTTGCTCAATTTTTCCTAAACAAATTCGAAAATGGTCAGTCTAGTAACTTTAGTAAAGTCGTTACTGATGGCAAATCTTGGTTTTCTAATATAAGTACGATTTGGAAAACAAACAGTAGTACATGGCATGGAGACAAACAGGAGCAAACCCACCCTTGAAATCTAAGCAACAAAAATCAGCAGCAAAAGTAGTGATGTCAGTTTACTTCACTCAATCTAAATCGTAACAGCTATTCCACTAGAAAATAGGTCAGACGCTAACTGCGAAATAGTACACCGAAGAGTGCTTACCAAAAGCTTTAAAAAATTTGTTGGAAAACAGGAAGAAAGAGGATTTGTGGCGCTACTTTTTACATCATGACAACGCGTCATCCCACACTGCTGAAATAACTAGTAATTTTATTGCGAATTCTGGGATCGAAGTAATACATCTAGCATCATATATAGGACCATGTGATTTCTGGTTATTTCAAAAAAATTAAAAAAAAAATTTAAAAGGAAAGGAGATAATTAATATTTAGCTTAAAAAGCAAGATTTTGAAGACTGTTTTTAGAAGTGGAGCTATACACGTAGGCTTAAGAAATGCATTAAAATCAATGGCAATTATGTGGAGAAGATAAAAAAGGACGTTGATTACGAATAAATATAAAATTGTTTTTTGTTTTTTCTAGTCAACTTACCGAACTTTTTTTTATCCCCTCGTATATGTATATCAGTGGCCACCATAAATGAAGATTTTTGCATGCTTTAAAACGAAAATATGATATGATTAACCCGAGTGTGTGAACTGTTCTGAAGTTTATCATTAAGCACTATACGTAACATTAGAGTTTATCCGAGAATACTTGACAGCTGTGCATAAACTTAAGTTACAAAATTAGATCATATGTAGTCAGAAATCGTGCAACTTAAAGATATGTGTGTCAAATGAAAATCTTTGTAAAGAGTTTGGTAAATTAACCTCGTTGATTCCCCGAATCCTTTCTTTTTGCTTTACAGCTACTTCATTTACTAAATAACTAATAATTCGATACTAAGAGTGACTACACTCTCATAATCTACATACTAATTTTACTTTACAGTGGTGTTTGCGAAAAATAGTTCGCTACACACTGGTATGGCAGTAGGTCGCCATACTTATAAGACTTAGGATAAATTATATATATCTTCATGTTATTTACAACACTTGGTATTCGTGTGTATGTGTCATTTCTTTCTTTCATTATTGGGCTTAATAACTGTACATATGAAATGTGAGTTGTTATGTACAATAAAGCAAAAAATTATCGACGCTAGAAAGCGTATTATTAACCAAATTTAAAAATATATATATGTATATAAATAAGAAAATATAGTTTGAAACAATACATAACTCTGTAATAATTTAGATGCATATACATATAAACTTATAAATACATATATATATAAATATATACAAACATGAGATGATGTATTGTTGTAATCAGCAGCGTAGCCATCATTACTCGTCATTGGTTCAAGAACCCCACTGCCCGGGTACTGGTATGGGGATACTGGTACTGGAATAACCGATGGAGTTGGTGAACGTTGTGGCGTTAGTTTCCCGTCTTCAACAAAAGCTGTGCTTGCAGAGCCGGTCTCAAGTGCTGCTTCCCAGGGTGTCTTAACCACTTTTATGCCCGGTTTAACGTATTTTTCCAGTAATTGTTCCTGTTGTAAATTCAATTGGACTCGATGTTTGCCAGCATCAGAGTATGCAGACAAAATGCTCGGCGATGTTAGTGGCCTCACTTGCTGTTGCTGCTGTTGTTGGTAATCTGGAAGACCAGATGGACTGTGAGTGCCTGTATTTTTTTCATCAACTACCCATTTCTCAGATTTCCTGCGGCGTTTGGCAAAAAGCTCAGCCCCTTTTGCGATGTAGAGTCGTTTATTTTTGTAGCATTTTATGCGCCGCATAGCATTTCACAATTAAGCGGCAGGCGAATGAAGCAAAAAGCAGCGTTAGGAAGCATTGACGAATGATGATGTCACGTCGATGTGTAAATAAAGAAAGATATAATTTGAAAACGGTTTTGATCAATGACAGTGCAATAAAAGTGTATGAGATATTTTTAACGAATTCAAATTTATTCTGAACTCGGATTTCAAAAAATAGACTGACACATAAAATACTAAATGCTTTTTTCTGTATGTATTTGTGATTAAAATTTTATTTTAATTTTTGACTACAGAAACTTTGTAAAGAACGGAGAAAAGAAATTTGTCCAATATTAAAATTTTTAATGACAATGGATGTCTTTTTATAATTCGCTCTCTATCACTGAATTCAATTTAAGGGATGTTTAACTTGTTAAATTCTTGTTGAATTTGTCCACTTCTCTAACTAAATAATTAACTTCTTCGGATTTTTTGACAACAAACAAATCGCAAGTTAAAGCTATATCGCAAAAACTGGTAGAACAATGTACAAACGAAACTGAAATCCCTGATAGCCTATGAAAATGTACATATCTAAATAAATATCGCATACATATGTATGTATATGTATATGTACAAGGTGTAATCAGAAAATATCCGTTATTTTCAAATTTCGGGAGTTACGTATGTTCGATTTTAGATTTTTTTTTGTTATATTTGTTACATATGTCTGTTATATATGTTGGCAATGGCTGATATTGCTAATATTGGATTATCAGTTTGTTTTTGACAGATAAAACGGTTAGTTCGGCTCTTCGATTTGTACTATTCGAAAAAATGTGTAAGAAATAAAATCAAATGCACAAGGACTTTTGAAAGGTTGACCGTGGCGTTTGGTGAGTCTACTATGAGCAGAACACAAGTTCAATTGTGGTATAACCGGTTTAAGGAGAGGATGTCAATGACAATGCTCGTCCTGGTCGCCCGAGCACGTCAAGTTCAGCCAAATGTGAAGGTTTTGTTCACTGTTTTCTTCGACTGGAATGGCGTGGTGCATCATGAATTCTTGCCACAAGGTCGTACGCTCAAGGCGTATTCCTTACCAAGAAGTAATGCGCCGTTTGCGCGAAAATTCGTCAGAAACGCACAGAATTGTGAAAGTAACCATCATGGATTTTGCACCATGATAACGCACCAGCTCACACATCGATGTTTTTGGCTAAAAACAAAACCGTTATTATGCTTCAACCACCGTATTCACCGGACTTGGCCCCCGCTGACTTTTTCCTCTTCCCAAAACTTCAGACACCGATGAAAGGAAAGCGTTTTGCTACTATTGAGGAGATAAAAGAAAAATCGAAACAAAAGCTATTGGCGATACCAAAAAAACGCGTTTCAGAAGTGTTTCGAGGATTTGAAAAAGCGCTGGCATAAGTGTATTATACCTGAGGGGGATTACTTTGAAGGGGACAAGATAGTTATTGATGAATAAATAAATACGTTTTGAAAAAATTTAAAATAACGGTTATTTTCTGATCTCAGCTAGTATATACAAATGCACATTCCTTGAAAACAATCCGACTACTCCGTATGGTCCAATTAACATTCTGATGTCCTAGGGCTGGACCTCTGCATAACAACAGAGTAATCCATGGTATACTTACAGTGGGTTACATAGTAAGAGTATGTACGAAAAATTACACTCGAACAAACTTTTTAATTTCGAATATAATCCGGTTTGTTGAAAAGTTAGTAAAACATAATATTTATCGTTTAAATTTATATTAATGGTATTACTGCATTACAATTTTTTTTATCATTAATAAAGATATTTCAATTTTCGAATTTGTTCTATTTACATTGGGAAAATATTATTTCAGATTCGGCACGCCTTCTGTGTACCAGCTGAGTTCCCCAACGAAATGAAACTGACTCAATTTAGTTTTCAAATATTTTCTGCGCACTTTCAACTTTGCAGTTATGGAGTAACAACAAGCTACTAGCGAGACGTGAGCTGATGCAATAGTACTCCAATAGACCTTATGGTCCAAAAATGCTTACAGGGTATAAGTTTACATTTACATTTCTTTTCAAACTGTGTCTCATAACTGAAAAACACAAAAAGAAAACCTCAACTGCAATTCAAAAAATTCTAATCTCCAGTAATATTGACGATGATAGCTTAAGTTTTCATTCAGGCAGGGATATGGAGGGAGCTCTGGTACAGATGTCATAATTACCACTTTTCCAGTTGTGGTTATCTATTTGTAAAAAATAATTTGGATTTATAGAGATATACTTAAACAATTTTAGATATAAATTAATGTAGCGTTCTGTATAAAAAACATTTGAATAATTACAGATAAAGTATTAAAGATTTGTCAAATGTTCTAATTTTTATTTGAGCTAAGAAGTATTGAACTGAAAAATTTGATTAAAAAGAGTTACCATTTCTTTAAAAAAATTAATTAAAAATTCCAAAAAAACAAATCAATTAGATATGCTTGCAGCTAAAAGTAAAATTGAGAAGGGTTGGAACTTATTATATTTATCATATCACTAAAAAGTGTATTGTAATATATACATACACAGTGTGTCCAAAAAATAACCGAACTTTATATTTAAATCATACAACATACAGCGCCATGTATTGAAAATTTGCAACATTAAATTACATTCATCCTCTTTCAAACGCACCTGACTTCATGTAAGACGGATGACAGATGTAAAAGTGACAGCCATTTCAATAATACCAAAAGTGTGCTAATGGTTCCAAATTAAAATGGAACAAAGAGCAAATATAAAATTTTGTGTCAAACTTGAAAAAAAAATTGAAATTGAAGTTTAAAAAATTAAAAAAAAATTGAAAAAAATGAAGCAGCCATAACCGAGGTACTGAAGAACATTTCTATAAATGACATAAAAAAATCTATGCATGCGCTGGTTGATTGTTTCAAACGTTGTGTTGAGTCAAATGGAACCTATTTTGAATTAATAATAACTTACAAAGATAATATAATGTGTATTTTACTATTTTATATCCAAAAAGTTCGGTTATTTTTAGGACACACCGTGTATGTGGAAATCAAAGAAAGAAAAAAGTTTAATTAATGTTGGAATTATTATTTGAGGATGTCGAGATAATCTGATGGGAACATTAAAATTTGCTTCACCTAAACGAAAAAACTGCAAATCAGTTCATTTAAAAGTTTTAAAAAAATAAAACATTTCTCTACGGCTAGAAAGTTTGGGTACTTATAAATCTTTTAAGCGACTAGTATACGGTGGTTTATTTTGGCTGGAATCTCAGTGGAGTTAACGCAAATCAAACAACAAAAACTGTTTTTGAACGGACTCAGTTTTATCTGAATGGACATGATAATTAGGATTCGACACCACTGAGCCGTACTCCAATATTGGTCGCACTAATGACGTAAAAAGTATTTTGATAATGTAAGGGTCTTTTGACCATCGCTTTATGAAAGCAAGGGTGCCTTTAGCTTTCAGCATAGTAGTACTAATATGTGTAATATATATTATTAATAAATATATATGGTATATTACATTACCAAGTCAACAGAATTAAATACTTGTTCTATAATATATGTATATACGAGTACGTATATTGTGTAAGATGGTGATTGAAAGCACGCCTTTCGTTATGATTTAAAAAGCTTTACATCATCGGCATATATTAAATTTTTTGAATATTTTATAACTGAAGACAAATCATTAATAACTAACAAGGACAGAATCAGTAGCTACCTTACAGAACCCCTGCTGAAGATGTCCTATTCCTCAGTCTTGTGGGGTCTACATGTAGATATGGACAATTATATGTTGCATGTTCTGGGATGGCAAGCCAGATAGCTTTTTTATTTGCGTGGCCTAAGGTAAAGCCAAAATTCTGTTTTCCCATAAGTATTTTGGTTTGGCGCATTTCAACCCCTGAATTGATTTCCGCCAGAGCACTTCCTTCAATTTGTTATGTTCTTAATCCACTTGCATCTGAATGAGTGAAGGGATTTACATCTAATAAGAACTCCCTAAAGCTGCCGGTACTTCCTCTCCGCTGTAATTTCTACGTACTCCAACTAAGAATACTTCAGAAAAAATGAGCTATCGAGTCGCTTATACGTACTTTTTTCCATATATAACTACACTAGTAAAGTCAGTGCTAGTTCAGTTTCCATTTTCAATATAATAGACCGCTTTCGCACAAGGCTAAATTTTATAAATTATATAAACTCTTGTTCAAATAAGACAACCGGCACCTTAGGTTTCATTAAACGTTGGACTTTCGCGATCAGTCTGTAGTTAAGTGTAGTCCGGGCTTTCACCGATATACTGCATTCTTCAATTATACTTCGGTTGGTAAGAGGTGGCTTCGTCATCAAAAAAAAAAAAAATGACTAAATAAATAGTTATAACAATACCGAAACAAAACGAGGACGCAAAAAAAGATCTACCAAGACTCATCGAAATACAAATAGTTTAACAGATTTTTTTTTCTTTTAATATTTTTTTTAATAACCATACTAAATTACTTAGCTATAGAATTTAGTAAACAAAAAAAATGGGAGAAATCATGAAGTTATAAACTTCTTTACTTTACTTTCAATCAAAAGACATTACAACAAACATATATATGAGTCGGTCAGAACAAGAGTATTTACAGAATAGCCAGAGCAAATGTTGATGAATCAGTAAGAGAAGCTGATCAAATAAAATATTATATGCGAGATAAAACAATGAAGAAATTCCACATGAAATATTACATTAGGGGGATATATGTATGCATATTGAGATTTGGGCTGCCAACGAAATAAACGCTGATAATAAATAACCTGCAACTCAATCCACAAAAAGAAAAAGAAATAAAATAGGGTGTTTGTCGACGAACTAAAATTTATTATCGGATATTCTCTAACAAGGTAGCAAGACCCATTTGCAGACCAAATGAAAGAGGCCGAAAGGTTTGAATATGAGGGGCTTGAGAAGCTGGCTGACAGGGGTGACTTACAGAGATTTTAAGACCGTAGCATACTCACGTATGAGTCAAGGAGGTAATCTGATTACCGATTCAGTACGCTCTGCCCAAAGCCACGACACGTCAGTCAGAACAAAAGAAGCGCGTGAATACGAAAATTATGATAAAATTAATAATTTGAAAAATTAGCACTCATAGTTTAATAAGAAGAAATACCACAGAACGAATTCCTCAACTTGCAGTTACAAAAAAAGATTAAAAACTATTCTCAAAGATTCAAACTATGTACTCTTAACATTTCCCATTACTTTGATGCTCTTTTTCCGGATAACAAGCCAGTAAAACGTTCTTCTTCTTAACTGGCATAAAGACAGTTTACGCGATTATAGCAGAGTTTACATTAGCCCATACATTCCTTCTTTCGACTTTTCGCCACCAATTGAAAATGCTAAGTGAAACCAGGTCCTTTTCTACCTGATCTTTACAACGAAATGGAGGTCTTGCTCTTCTTCTGCTTCCACTGGCGGATACTGCATCGAAAACATTCAAAGCTGGGTTATTATTGACCATTATGACCTTTAGATTCGCCAGATTATCTCAATGCTACCGTATATCTCGTACAGATCATCATTCCATCGGCGGTATTCACCGATCCCTACACAAAAAGGACCATAAATATTACGCAAAACCTTTATGTGGAAAACTTCTAGCGCCGACTTATCAGATGTTGTCATCGTCCATGCGTTCGAATCATATATTGTAGTAGGACAGAAATGATGACTGACTTGCAGAGTTTAGTCTAAGTTCGTAGAGAGAGGACTGTACTTTTCAATTGACTACTCAGTCCAAAGTAGCACCTGTTGTCAATAGTGATTCTGCGTTGGATTTCCAGGCTGACATTGTTGGTGTTAATATTGGTTCCAAGATATACGAAATTATCTTCGATATCAAAGTTTTGACCATCAACAATGACGTGGGAGCCGAGTTGCGAATGCGATGACTGTGTAATTGATGACAGGATTAACTTCGCCTTGTCCTCGTTCACTACCAAGCTCATCCTTCACTACCTTATCCAGTCTCTAGTAAGAAATAAAGGAAGACACACGATAAAGAATTACTTTTTCTGAAACCCTGCTTAGTATCGAGCAGCTCGGAGAGGTCATTCCCGATCCTGACAGAGCTTTTATTGTTTCTTAACGTTAGTTTACACAGGCATATATATTTATTTTGTGGGAAAACCGAAATCAGACATAGCGGCGTATAGGCTACTCCCGTTCGTCCAGTCAAAGTCTGCTTTAAAACCGTCAAAGTGGAGTGTGTCGATCCTTTTCTCGGGTATTATCTAAAATTTTACGCATGGTGAATCAATGGTTGATTTAGCAGGTTTACACCGGCTCTGAATAGGTCCAATTATTTCTTTTACGTTGGGCTTCAGTCTTTCACACAATATTTTCAATAATACTTTATATGTTCTTACGATAATTTGCGCAGACTGTGGGATCGTCTTTTTTGTGGATTGGACCGATCATAGTTAGGCTGCAATAGTCAGGCATACTTTAAATAGCTCGGCCCTCCATAAATTTGGTATACTCTGACCATGAGACCATAGATCGTCTCTCTGTGTCCTACAAGATTCTGTTCCGGTCTGGAACCTTTTTGTAAATTATATTATCTTTTTGTAGAATTTTCGAGCATTGCTTTTGTCGGCTAGCTTCTCTAGCTCTTCATACTCTCGCATCAAGGCTTTTCTTTTGTCGGCACATGCGTCTTGCTTCGCTCTTCAATTCCCGCTGTCTATCGTGTCCCCCATGTAAGGGTCGGTCTTACCAGCTGTTTCTTTGAGCTTTGTCGCACCGCGAAGTCGATCAGCCTTAACCCATTTGGGGATTTTACGATGTGGAGATGCTATTTCGACATCGTTATGGGTCTTCAGACATCCTTGGTTAAATCGTCTTTCTCTTCCGTCGGTGAATGAGTGCAAATCAGGTGCACGTGGCTTGCCAATATATGATCCTACATCATTAATCCTTTAACTAATACTAGATTCAACTTATTGCATGGGTATTTACAATAACTTGCTTGGACTTAAATACAATATAAAACTGCGTTCACGGTTGCTGTAAACCCGAATCGAAAATTCACATTTCTGCGATGCTGTAATTCGACCCCAGCTCTAAGACCTATAATAATATCAACCTTGAAGACCAACGCAGAACCGATTTTGCCAACAGGTGCTACTTTGGTCTGAATAAGCAATGCAAAAGTAAATTCCACATTCGACGAATAAGTACTAAGTACCAGTCGGTCAGGAAATTGCGAAAGAAATGTTTTACTGAAGATAACGATTTGTACGGGGACATTGACAATGTTTAGCGAACAAAGACATACGTCCGAATGGACTCCAGCTTTCAAAGTTTTAGATACTGGTGGAATCAGAGGAAGAGGAAGACCCTCACTATTTTGGTAAACAGGTGCACAGCGACCTTGTATTTCCAATTGGCGTTACACACCGAAAAGAAGAATTGTTGATTCAGCTAAATATAATAACGCAGGCATTGCCTATGTCAATATAGTAGTAACAGTAGAAAAACTCGGGCAAAAGTTGAAAAATTCATTCAAAATGGAATTTCTGCATTTATCTGATTTTTTAACATCGAAACTTAACTTATGACAATAATAATTTTTTGTATACCAATTTAGTATATGTAATATGCCTATATGATGTATCTCGGTCTAAATATATACATATGTTATAATATATTTTTTTCTAGACATTTACCTTTGCCTTTTTGAGTTTGTAGCGCCATGATGAGCTCTGCACATTTATCGGGAGACAACAAACCCGTTTCAGTATTGAAAGGATCACTTACTGAAGTAATGTCACGCACTTGACCATGCGGGTTCATTAGCAATCGTAGCGGTACTTGATTATATGGTGAGTTCTGATTAGTAGGAAGTCTAACGGTGTTTTCTTTGAATTCCTCCTGGACATCTGCATTGCCAATATCATTATTTAGATCAAAAGAAGGCGTACAAAATTAATTTTAACACAAAAAGTGTTTCAATGACAAAACGAAATATGTATTAATAGTTTTTTTTTTGTTAACAGTGCATGCTACCATCAGAGGTTCGAGTCCTGCCCAGATCAACATCAAAAATTATTTTTAATTTTAATATGGTTGGGCTTCGGTAGGGAATGTCAATTCCTCAGAGTGTATTTCTGACGCGAAATAAAAAGCTTCTTATAAAAAACTATAATCCAACAGCCGCTCGGAGGTTGCCAAAATATATATATATATGTATATAACATTATAATATAATAACAAAAGCATGGATTAACTGCTTAGGTAAATCATTAAAGTCATTCAGACATATAAACCACATTGCTCGCGCGTCGTCAGTTTTCGTTGACTATACGCGGATAAATTTAATTTTTTGATACTCTAATTTTAAAATCTGCGTGGGGATATTTGAAGGTTAAGTATTGAGAAGTGCAAGGCCGAAAAACCGTAATCAGCCCTTTTACCGTACACCGTATGTATTGTATGTGATTACCACCCACATATTTATTTACATTAACCTTTCTGATACTATGTAACAATGTTTTCTTTGGCTCGAAACCAAAGATTCATTGAGTAGACTCATTGTGATTCCAAAAAACCAAGAGCCAGTGGCAGTTTAATTAGGTAAAGACTTTTTTTTTCATTTATATTAGCGCACTCGGCCTCACGTTGATGTAGTTTTCTTGCATTTTTTTTTATTTAGATATTGTAATTGGTTTTGTAAAGGTAAAGAATGTTTAAAAGTTCAACTAGCAAAAACTTTCGAGTTTCTTACTATGTTACTGGTGGTAGGTAGATTCGCATCAATGTGTCTGAGATATGGTGAGGTAAATAGATTTGTATCAATGCTCAATGCTCTATGCATTTCCTTCACTAATTTTTTTACGTGCGAATGAAAATTCCCCTCATCAGTTTAAAAATACAACACAAATTCTATTCATTCATCCACTGAAAAGAAGAAGTGCTTCAAAAAATTTAAAAGATTTATAAAGTTTTTTTTTTTTGAAACATTAATATTTATTTATTGAAATTGCTTCGACTTCAGAAGCCTAACAATAAGTAATAAAATCTTAAACTAAATTAAAACATAAAGCTCATTAGTAGGAATGGGCTGCTGGCTTGACGTTGCTCTTTAGAAGGCTGCTTTGTCTCTTCAGTCTCTTCAGCAGGCGGGTTTGACTTGTTGCATGGGCCAAGGTATTAGCCAAAGGGTTCGGATGGTTACGCAGTTTTGTTAAGCATTTTTTTGTTGCGATTTCAATTTCTTCCTTGAAGGTAGGTATATTTAGATCTCTATGAATATATTCATTACGCATGTACCATGGCCCGCCTGTTATTACTCTTAACGTTTTCGATTGGAATCTTTGAATTATATCTATATTCGTCGCGCAAGCTGTGCCCCATAACTGGATCCCATACATCCATATCGGTTTTATTGTTGCATTATATAAGAGGACTTTGTTGTTAAGGCTTAGTCCAGACTTCTTGTTTAAAAGCCAATATAAACTGGCAGATTTGAGTTTAACCTGCAGCTTTTTAGCTACAATGTGTCGTCTCCAGGTTAAGCGCCTGTTCAAGTGGATTCCGAGGTATGTAATTTCGTCAGCTTGCGATATTGATACATTGTTGAGCTTAAAAGTAGGACACGTTTTTGGCCTTAATGTAAAAGTTATGCGTTTACACTTGTTTTCTTTAACTTTTATTCGCCATTTCGCTAGCCATTCTTCTATTAGTTTAAGAAGCTGATGTAACACTTTTGTGGCTGTAATGGGGCATTTATGTCGACTTAGTATAGCAGTATCATCCGCAAATGTTGACGTAATTATTTCGTCACTTGTAGGAATATCTGCGATAAACAGTATGTACAATATTGGTCCAAGAACACTAGCCTGCGGAACACCTGCCGTAATTTGGACACTCTTCTGTTATGTATTCATTTACTTTTACTGTGAATCGCCTGTTGGATAAGTAGGATTCAAGGATATTGTGGAACGTGTTAGGTAATGATTTTTTAATTTTATGAATGAGGCCATCACACCAGGCTTTGTCAAATGCTTGCGCCACATCAAGAAAAACGGCCGAGCTATACTCTCTCATTTCGAAAGCTTTCCTTATTTCATTTGTTATACGATTTACTTGTTCAACTGTGCCGTGTGCCGAAAACCAAATTGATGTGTAGGAATAATATCAATTTGATAGGCAAGGCAACGGGCTGATTGGTCTATATGATGACGGCAGGGTTGCATCTTTACCTGGTTTAGCTATCAAAATTATCTGCGACTTTTTCCAGATTTGTGGATAATATCCTAGCAGATATAATCGTCTCCTGCAGTTTTTTTTTTGGATTTAAGGCGGCAATAGTGTTTTTTAGTTCAGACACAGATGCTCCGCAAGTAACAGTGTATCTAGGAACAGTATGGTTGGGTGGCAAAGGTGCACTGTATGTAGCAGTATTTGGTTGAAATACTGTGCTGAGGTGCTCTGCAAAACAAGTCGCCTTTTCTTTATCCGTTCTTGCACATGAACCATTACGCAGTCTCAACGGTACTTCAGTGCTTACGGGCGGCATAAGGTTTTTGCTAGTTTTCCATAGAGATTTTTTAGTAGAAACGTTGGGAGACAAAGACGTTATAAGATGTTTGATATTTCTTTCTTCTTCGTATATTAACCTCCACTTCGGAACCTATCCCCTAGAGTCATAAAAAAGTCTCTAAATTGTTTTCCTGTTATTACGAAACTCGGCGGACAGTAAATCGCAGCCAAAGTAAGGTCAATCCCCCTATTTTTAAGGGTGATCGAAGTTGACTGCAACTAATTTGTTGAAAAGGAATTAAGAAAGTTGTGCTTTAAACGGTTCCTTATGAGTATAGCTGTGCCACCATGTGCCTTACCATCTGGGTGGTTAGTGTTGTACAGCTTAAACCCAGGGATATAAAAATTATACTTCTGGGTGAGATGTGTTTCAGATATAAGCATAACATCAATTTCGTGGGTCTGTAAATATAATTTGAGTGGTAATTTATGCTGGTTTACACCATTAGCTTTCCATAAGCAAATCTTGAATTCACTCACTTTTTGGTCAACAGGGTTTGGAGCATTTGGTTTTGCGCCATTATTAGGTCTTGAACCATACTTTGCATGGTTGACATAAATGGTGTCATGCACTGGATTATTAAGAATCATGGTCTCATCCAGTACTGGATGGAGTGATTGGTGGGGCCTGTTTATTGGCTTTTACTACGTTGGTATAGGTCATTTGACCAATATTTGAGCTGGGTATGTTGGAAAGGCTCGGAATAGTAGTAGTATATGGGAGTTGGTTCCGTTTGGCTTGTATACCCTGAGAAAGTTTAGATTTTAAATCTTTGTAAACCGGACAACCTCTATAATTGCCACCGCAGCTGCTACACTTTTTTTTGTCTTGCATCCGTTTTATTATGAAGCTCACCACATGCTACGCAAACGGTACGTAAAGTACAATAGGATTTTGTGTGACCAAATTCCTGACAGTTTGTGCATTGCACGGGACCATTACGCTTAAGCGCTTCTTCCACCGTGATTCTTCGGTGTAAAAGGTATTTTAAACCGTAAATTGGATGCGTTTCGTTCTTCTTAAGTTGAGCTGAGCTTGACGAGAAGAACACTTTAAACATAGGCTGCGGCACTTTATTTCTGTTAATTATGTTATAAAGTTGAACTCCGATTATTAACATATTTTAAAGAAATTTGAATAAACATTATCCGCCATTCATTCTTTTCACTATTTGGCGCCAATTGGAAATGCCAATTCAACCAGATTCTTCTCTACCTGGTCTTACCAACGAAGTAGAGGTCTTCCTTTCCTCTGCATCCAGGTTGTTGTCGATCAATGATGCACACATGGCCTTAACCGAGTAATGCGGATCTCTGCTCGGGTGGACATACCACTTTTCCGCTACTCGTGGGTTCAATAATGAACATCTATACAAACAAAAATGAAAATAAAAAAGAGACCGGCACTCTTAGTAAAAAGTCGGAAGAGCAGAATCTCAAGATCTTGGGGACCAATGCAACGCAGGGTACTCCCTTAAATCGTCTGACGACAGCAGAGGGTAGTGGATCAGGGTCAATGCCGCAGCTGGAACCATCGCAACCAGAAATGCCAATATCAGTGGGGAAGAAAAGGGATCCTCTACGAGATATTCCTGGCACTGGCGCAGCTGCCCCAGAATTGTAGATTGCTGCCTCGGGTAGCAGTAGTGTTCATGCCCCTAGTGGACCTAGACTTCAAGGATCTGCCATCCAGACTGAGAGCCTGAGCCTGGCTCCCTGCAAAGCCGGAAGTGCCTGAAAACATAATGAAAATGATAAGGCCCTTCAATCCAGAATTGCCCACCATCGACTGGAAGGCGATAAACGATAACGCAACGCGTCAAGCAGGGCTAACGCTGAACAAGGAGTCTCTTCTCACACTGGAAAGAACGGGGGGCAAGATCAAATTTGGATTCGACACGGTTACGGTCAAGGTATATAACAAATACCTCAACGCGGCGAAAAACCTTCTGGTCGATGTAGACCCGGAATAATTTGATGTTGAAAAAGCAGTCGAAGAGGAAAGCGAAAGGGCTCCATTTTACGATCCTATGGATCCCTTGGTCTGGACCTTACGTTCAGACGGTATACGCAGGAGGAGCTGATATCTGAGGGTGCAGCAAACTCCACTAAGAGGGAGGGGCAGGGGAGAAGGTGCATTGATGATCAGGGTGCTACAAATAAGCCTGTAGCCTAACAAAGCAGCAACTGCTGCACTGCTGCTCCAAATGTTAATCGGGGGCAGAAGACATAGCCCTTATCCAGGAGCCCTGGGTGGTTGGGTACAAAACATGCGGGTTGAAATCAAGGAAGCACCTATTGGTAAGTAGTGCTACAAATGGCAAGCCTGCATTCTTGCAAGCTCAAACCTAAAAATCCTGTTTATTCCTCAATATAATGGCGAGGACAATACAACTGTTAGCCTTGAGCTATCATCATGAAAAAGCAATACCAACTCAGGGGACGTAAACGCCCATCACGTAGCTTGAGGAAGCATGAATATCAATGAAAGGGGTGAGTCACTTTTTGATTTTATTTTAAATTCGGTGCTCACTATAAGTTATAAAGGTTACGATCCTGCCCTGGTCACAAGTAATAGAACGGAGGTTCTGGATATTACTCTGATCTCGGCAAATCCTGACCATTCCTTTTCCGATCATCGTTACATACAATTTAATCTATATGGGGAAATCTCTGAAGTCAAACCCACGAAGAACTTAAGAAATGCTAACTGGCAATTATATAGGCAAAAGTTAGAGTCATTTCTACCGGTAACCCTGAAGTCATCAACTCTTGCAAACACATTAGAACTTGAGGAGCGGGTAGGCCAGTTCACTAGCGCCAGTTCCAGGGTTCCGGATATTACCTGTCCAACTAGGCTTCCTAGGGGCAAAATGAAACTGCCATGGTGTGACTCGGACCTACAGAACCTAAGGAAAGTATGCGGAAAAGCCTTTAACGCAGCTTCAGCATCCTATGAGGAGAATCTATGGGAAAAGTATAAGCAAGACTTAAGGGACTATAACAAGGCCCTAAGGAAAGCAAAAAGAAGTTCTTGGAGAAATTTCTGCAGCAATGTGGAGACAGTGTCAGAAGGGAGCAGGAAAGTACTCTCATGTACCCCTCGTTCGGTGCCGGCATGCTTGCAGAGGCCCTATGGAACGTGACGGTATCTAAGGAAGGCAAAGAGGAGATAGCGGGGTCTAAGGTGCGGCGACTGCTCAGCTTTGCAAACTCCACTTAATGGTTTGATTAGCGAGAAGGGGTTATTAGGATCCTCAGTGGTATCACAATGGGCCCGCTTTGGGCCTAGTTAAGCTAATGCCCAGCAACCACTTCAACCAACCAACCAACAAAACACTTAGGTTCCAATAGTCGGGCATGTTTTCATCCGACCATATTTTACAACAAGCTGAAGCATCACCGATTGCTACTCAAACTTCTTCATAGTCGGGAAATAAAACATTTGTTCCATCGTCATCGATGAGGAAATCGGGTTCGCCATCACCCAATCTCGCAATTTCGCTGCTATTCAGCATGTTGGAGAAATTTACACTCCAAAAATTTAAGTTACATATACATACGAGTGCATATTTATGCAAGAATACAATTCTCAAATGTTCAGCGGAGTGATAAGGCTAAAGTGCTTATTGTTTGCAATGGTATTTATCTTCCTTAGATACAGGTTTGCTATATCATCGTTTTGCAGAGAGTAGTATTGCGATTGGTGTCTGCGTAGCAAAACAGAATCATACAGTAAGGTACTTTGTATAATTTTCGTATTTCAAAATTTACTGCCTGGAGTTCTTTTAAGTTGGTAGGCCGTGCCATCACGCTCCCACTTAGCAAAAAGTAATAAAGTGGATCTCGAGCCCGACAAAAAATTTATAAAATTTCAATAGATAGCAAGGTTTGCAGTGAACAAACTCTCGGTAGTAAAAGAATCTAACCTTAAGTATTTCTTTAAATTACAGTAGATATCAATAGAAGGAAGTAATCCTCCGAACACGATATTACAACCGAACGCTATGAGTACAATATGATTGACGGTTTTTTAAGCGTATGTGGACAAGGTAGGAGCGAACCTCACTCACACTTGTATAATGCTACATGTAAATATGTAATTATCTTCAAAGGCTTTCAAATTCAACTGTAAATTGGTATACAATACTTCTCTTTTTCTCTATCGAAACAATCGTCCTTTCAAATAGTTGTCCCGAAATCATACTGCTAAAATCTAACTGGATTGATCGGCACTAGAGATACATATGTAATTAGGACGTTTTTTTTTCTATTATAATCTGCCCTTTATTAGAGTTGTCAACCGTTTCTTAAAAGCAGTTAGAATTAACTATACCCAGCAATAATAGCTAATAAATGATAAAACAAAAAATTTTAAAATATAATTATTTTCATCACTAGTGTTTGCATAAATTCACATTTAAGGGACGCCACAATACCAATATTTTTTAAATTTGAATTCATATCAATAACCTGTTCTTCCATTTAAAATTTTACAAGCTCGTACCTCAAGGAAATAAGTACTACTTGACAGAAACACTACATTTTTCTCCGCAGAGTGGACCAGGGACTGATTCATTCAAAAAAATCTTTTTGTTGTTTTCCTTGGCTTCATTAAAAGGAAGACTACTCTTCACTCCGGGAAGTAGGCCAGAGACTGGCTGATTCGAAAAAACTTATTTATGGCTCAAATTACTTGAAATTCGGTACACAGGTGGCATTTTTAAAATTAACGGAAGACTCTTCCTCTCTCCGGGAAGTGGACCAGAAACTGGCCTATTCGAAAAAAAAATTTTTTTTCTTTATTTACTTGAAAAGCTTAGAACATGTATTACAAACATCATTGAAAAGTCACTGCCCCACACTCTGGAACTATTACATGGTAATGCTTAAGTTCATTTCAGACAATTGGTCGACTATTGTTAGTATTTTAGCAGAAAATAAACAACAAAGTTGCTTGTTTGAGATTAATTTAAAAATCATTTGTAGAGTTGTGTCAGTACATCGACACAATTTCTAATCATTTGCTGGTATGCATTTTGTGTCAATATGTTTTGTTCTTCCTTCAATTTTGAAAAAATCGGTTTAAAAGCGATACGCGAAGCAGTTCATTCAGACGCTCCAGCTATAGTCTGCTTTAAACGTAATATATCGAAAAAATATGGCTTGCTAATCTAAGCATTTACCACAAAGTAACACTGTTCTTATATCTTAGCAAAAAGTATGAGAGAAATTCATATTGATGTTGTGAAGCATTCCTGAATTGAGGAGATATCAAACAATATACATTTTCACACGTCCGAACATAATGAGGCGCCACAAACACAATCATCACTGCATTCTTCACCTCTTACTTCATTACGAATTGATAAGTCTTCATCTGAATGATCTGAACTTCCTTTTTCCAAATATTTCAAACATGCGTGCGCCGGAAAGTATCGGAGATGAGAAGACCGATATTTTACTGCACGAATACAAATTGATGAAGACTTTGACGCAGTTCTATGGTGGAAACAACATAACAACGATCTTTCCACGCATATCTAAATTTCCATGTTAAGTATTAACCATACCTGATTAATCGTTTTTTTTAATTTTTACCTTCATAATCAATTGTATACGTAATGCAATTCAAAAGAACTGAAATTTCATTTTATAAAATGAAATATAATATTATACGTGATAACACGAATGTTTATGTGATTTGTTTTTCATAATGAAGTAAATAAATAGAAATGAGTGAAATCCCGTTTATTTATTTCATTAATACTTTCGTAATAGATTTTCTAGCCTATGGTTTATTTTGCAACGGCTTAAATGGTTCAAGTGGATCGAGTGCGAATGCTGTATATATATAATTAGCGCTTTGTAACCGCTGAAGCGAATTTCGGCCGAACTCCTCAAATTTGTGGTTTTGCGTGTTTTTGTTTTTCCAACAAATGGAGGGACCTAAGGTTTATACTAAGTCGCCTCCAAATGGTTTCTTATGAGGAGCTTGTGATTTTAATTTATCTAAATTAATTTTCTATAACTACGCGTTGCTAACCACTCGGCTACCGCGTCAGCCGTGTACAAAAGAGCAATTTCATTTACTCAGAAGTGCTATACAATCGTAAAAGAAACCAAACCAGAGATTTACACGTTCACGGCGGCGCTGCAATTCATGTTTCGCGCCCATAGGCGGTTGCGCTGAAAGCTTTTTGTTCTATCAGACGGCGCCGAACTAAATGTTTCAACGAAAGATTATCGCACGGGAAAACGGTCTAATAAAACATAAATAATAATGTTTATGTTATATCATTGAAATATTTACTTATGTTTTTGTTATTAGTACCATTGAATTAGTTATGTTTGGTGATGCACACTGATTGGTAGTACAATCATATGCAAGCCACCAGTGGTACGCGCCGCCCGATGAGACAATTCTGTGTGAGCCACCGGTGGTACACGCCGGCGTGAACGTGTATTGTGGGTTCACAACCAAACAGTTGCGACTATTTGCTTAATACCATACAAGCTAAACACCCCGCAAGCCAGAGCTCTCTTTGTCATAATTGTAAGTGTGCAGTTATCACACTTGTACTCTTTCTGTAATTTTTTTGCTTGCATCAGTTTTTCACAAGTAACTCAATTTTGCTTAGATTAAGAGGAAGGCTACATAGACTGACCTATTCAAAAAATCTTATCTATGGTTCGATTTACTTTAAATTCGGTACATACGTGTAGGTGGCATTTTGCTTAGATTAACAGAAAGACTACTCTTCTCTCCGGGAAGAGGGCCAGATACTGACCTATTTGAAAAACCTTATTTATGGTTCGATTTACTTGAAGTTCGGTACATAGGCAGCTTTTTGCTTAGACTAACAGGAAGACTACACGTCTCTCCGGAAAGTGGACCAGGGACCGACCTATTCCAAAAATCTTATCTACGGTTCTACTTACTTGAAATTTGTTTAGATTAACAGGAAGGCTGATATATTTAATAAGTCGGACTATTCCTCTCTATGAGAAGTGGAAAAATGAAATAAATTTTTCGGGAAGTAGACCATGGGCTGACCTATTCGAAAGAAGACTTATATCCGTTTGTAACGGATGTTTTCCAAATGTTACCGACCGATTGACTTGCAACTCCTTTAGATTGCTTCTATGATTCCTGGAAAGGTTTTTCCGAAGAAAGTGGACCGAGGTTCAATTTATTATACAATAGCTGAATGCATATTTCTGCATTCGTTCTGGTAGGTATGAAACACTTCGGAGAATTACCACCCCATTCAAAAGCTGCCAAAATCATCAGTGAACTTACACGAGGATTTCACTTGTGGCGAGGCCGCTTATATTACGTCAAAATATATCTATTTGAAACTCGTCTGTCCAAAGTTTCAGCATCCCAAGACTCATACCTTGTAGGTTAATTCTGGATGCACCCTGACCTGAGTCATAATTCTTTGACGGTTAACTGTGGAAGTAATTTTGTCTGATTCATGCAAACCTTTAACAATCTTCTCTGATAATATGTATAAATATTAATGTTGTCGATGTACAAACTTCTCCTGTTTACCGAGATTCTGTAAAAATATTATATAAAATATCAACATTGCCGCATACCACACAGCAAAAACTTATTTTATGTTCTTATTGTTAATTTCCTTGGTTTTACTCTAACTTTTTTCACTCCAAGCGGTAGCAGTGGTACTGATGAGAGTTTCTCCAATAACAAATGTTAGGGAAATGAGATGTATGTCGCGGGCATTATGAAAAAAGGAGTGTCGCTTCTTATTTTTAATGGGACATGGGGAAAATTATCCAAGTATTCTTGGTGTGCCATGGTGCGTGTACTATACAACCCGGCCTTCAGGATAATGGATGCTGCGCCAAATGATTGCAGGCAGGCCCGTTGCTTACGGACAGGCTCGTAAGTACGAGCCGGAGCTTGACCGAAAATCGCTTCATCGGTTATAAAGCGCCTACGATATATATGTTTAACATCATCCCTAAATCCCAATGCTTGAATGCCATGCCAGCATACCTTCTCTAATAAGAGGTTACAAGCAAACCACTCAGGTTCTGCTCACACTTATTATCCAAGACTGAGCTGACCGGTCGCTTTATTTGTTTTTTGTCACTTCTCTTTTGAGCGATAATTTGTTTTGTTGACGGGTAGAGTGGTTGTTGATATGCTTTTGACCAACAACCACTACAGGCATTCGTTTTGTATATACATACGTATAAAACATGTGAAAAATTTGTTTGGTTGTGTTTGTTTTAAAATTTTGGGGAATAAGTATTTAAGGATCAGCGTGGGATCCAGAAGCATCTAGGAGTGGTTTTGTTTATTAAAATGGACTACACTGTTTTTGTTGGTAGATTCTTTAAATTAATTTCTCATACTTATTTCTTTGAAAACGGGGAACAGAGTAGAGGTGTCAGTAAATTTATATATTCGGATATTTTTATTGAAACAAAATAGGAGGAATCCCGTTCCACATTGTCTATATCAAATTTTGAAATCGGGTGCGTTGAGGCTGGTCAAAATATACCTAGCAGTGAGTCTTAGTAGCAATTCGGATTATTTAAGCAATTCTTTGGTGGAAATGCTCAGTTTTAGTTTTACGACCACAGCTGAGCAAGTGATAGAGAAGATAAGAAGTACAGCGAATATTTTATCAATGCGAAAATCGTTGTAATACAATAGAGAATCCCCTGCAAGTTTTTGTGTATTTTGACGATATTATTATAATGAGAAATAATTTTAAGAAACGCCTAAAAATTCTAACGATTGTTTTTAATAGATTAACTTTTACAGGACTTAGAGTATTTGGGCTGCGTGGTTGACAAGTGCGTAGACATAGAGAGGCATCCCACTGGCATAACGAAAAAAAACCGAAAGTTCAATAGAACTGAAGATTTTGAAAGGAGTTTAAGGGAACCAAAGGAATGGATTTTGATAAGCTTTTCACAATTCAGTTTAACGCGTCTGGCCTTTACAAAAATTTGTAAACGCCATCATAGCCGGGCCCAAGCCCATGTTGTAAAAGAAACAGACTTGAACGGGCGCTCCGATTAGCTTTCAGTAGGCGTCCCGAGAAGTTGGTAGATGACGGTAACTATTCCCTCTCAAATCCGTCCACCTTGACAGAAAGAATTAACTGTTACCTAGTATAATGGCCTAAACGTCAAACATACTCCACGAAAGTGGAAGCCAAACTCCGTTCTCAGAAGAACCATGGCAAAGGGGGTGGTAAACGTTCCAAGACCGCTAGGCACGCACGTCGCAGACAACGGGTACTTGCAGCCGGAAATAGACGGCTTGTTTTTCAGATAAACACCGTCGCAACCATCCGCTTCATGAGAAAGCCTTCCGAAGCTATGGAACAACACCAAGTCATGACTTGCTCGTGATGATGACTCCATGGTGTTATTTCATCGCGGCTCCACTCCGGAAGGAGATGTCGTTGTGATAGTTATGAGCTAGGATTTGTACTCATTTCAGTTGGCGATAAAACCTAGATACCGCCCTGGTAGTGCCCTTTCTGAGAGGTGCATTGTGGTAGAGATGTGGAGAAGCTGGCAAACCCTCCGTTACTTCTGGCGTCGCTATATTTGCCCTCAGACTCCCCTGTCTTACTTCCCGCGGAAGAGTTGAAGAAGATAGTGGTTTAAGCAAAAGAAACTGGTATGCAACACACAGGTTGGGGCATCTCAGACTGTAATGATAGTGGGCTGAATCTGTCCGACTAATTTAACTATAAGGACCTTCTCACTATACATGAAGGCAACACTCTAACCTTCATATTCAGGCAAGTAAAAATAAGAAGATGGGAAGTTTCTTTGAGCACTCTTTCTCTAATTACAGGTATATATATAATTGGCGCTTTGTAACCGCTGAAGCGATTTTACGGCAAAGCTCCTCCTGGTGTGTGTTGATGTAATGAAGGACCTACAGTTTATACCAAGCTGCCTCCGAACAGCTGATGGTTTTTTATAAGGAGCTTTATTTCATGTCAGAAATATACTTGGAGGGGTGGACATTCCCTGCCGAGGGGCAAAGAGCGTAGCCCGGGAGTAATGCGAGTGGATTGGTAATCATTTTGGTTGGACCACACCTCAAGTGCACACCGAAAATACATTTCGTTTCTTTGCTTTGTCGCGTACTGGCCGCAACAAAAACTTCTTTTGTGTTTGTTTGTTCATTTCCTTTGTTTTGCCTAATATTCCTTTCACTCCAAACGTTGGCAGTGGCATCTGTCGGCAAATAATTGCATAATTCAAAGCCATGAATTGTTGGCACGGTTGCACTCGGTGTGTGCCTACCCAGTGGTATAAGTCTCCAAAAGGAGATGTTCGCCAAAACGGTTCCTCCACTAACAAATATTAGGGAAACGGAATGCTTTGCGCGGGTATTCCGTAAAAAGGGGTGTCGCCGTTCTTTTTATACGGCGAGGGGAAAATTATCCCAGTGTACTTGGTGTGCCATGGTGGCGTGCGCTATATAACTCTGTCCCTTTGGGTAATGGGGGCGGCGCCAAATGATTGGGCACCAATACACACTCGCCTGAGAATTCTGACGGCCGACGCGTAGCTTGCGGCCTGGCTCGTAAGTGCGTGCCGGATCAGATTCCAGCAATCTACAAAGGCGCAAACACCTTTTTTTTGACGCAGGCGTGCGAGTGTTTTGAAAAAAAGATAAAAATAAGATCTTATTTAAGATTTTTTTTTTTGTTTAATAGTGCCAGTCGAGGCAAATATTTGTTGGCAGTTGAAGCCAAGTAAGGGCAGTCGAAGCCCATAGTGTTATATAGTTATTCGCGGAATAGTGTTGTTTTTAGTAGGTTCCAGTGGCGGAACCGAAGTTTGGCGGCATCACCGGAGGAGCACCGAAGTTGGGTACTCACACCCGACTGAGAAACTTGAGTATCATTTTGTTAATTTATTGTCTTCATACGCTTTGTTTTGTCGTGCCGACAGTGTCGTTCCTTCGTCTTTCCCATACCCATCCTTTTAGCATCCCGCACCCAGAGCCCAGTCATACAGGCGGGTTAAAGTTACCCCCGGCAGCACGGGAGTAGTGCGAGTGGGTTCGTAACCAGTTTGGTTGGACCACACCTCGGGTGCACCCCAAAAATATATTTTGTTTATTTTGGTTTATATCGTTGCTTAGTTGTTGTCGTGCATTTGTTTATACCAGCGTTAGTAAACTTCACTTATTGTTGTTTTCCTTCCTTGCGAATAGTTTTGTTAGTGTACATAGCTAGCGACCCACGCCGTCTTCACTAAGCTGGCCGGTCGCTTTGTTAGTTTTGTCATCTCCTTTTTGTGCGGTAGTTTGTTTTGTTGACGTGTGTGGTTGTTGGTAGGCGCTTGACCAACAGCTACTGTAGGTATACATATGTATGTACGTATGTACATACGCACATACATATTGTAAATATAAAAAGTGGAGGTGACAAATTGGCGCCCAACGTGGGGCCCAATATTTAAAGATATTTATTTTGATAAATTTTTGCGTTTTTATTTCAGCTGATTTTGAGTGGCTTTTTGTTGTCTAGTCTTTGTGTTAAATAATATTTAACAATTTTCTACTTCTTTCTTTTGTTAGTTAGGCATTCCACTAGTGGAAGTAAAGAAGAGATTGGGGGTCGAATCCAGGCCCATCGGCAGATTGACGATAATATACTTAGTACAAAGGAATTTGGTGAGTCCGTTCCGTTTTGTAAATTTGCAATTTTTGTGTGTGCGTTGCGGTAAATTGTATTTGAATTTTATACTAGTAGGAAAAATTGTTGGTCAAGTGTGTTGAAACTGGCCCGAAAGTGACCAGTAGTGGTCGTTAGAAATTAGGTTGTGTTTTTTTAGTTTTTTTGTTCATCAAAGATTTTCGTTGTCTTTTTTATTGTTTTTGATCAAAAATTTTTTTTTATTATTAAAAAAAAAAAAATTTTTTTTTTTTTTTTGTTAATAGTTGTGTTGTCGGAGTAGACAATATTTGTTTTCATTTTATTAATTTTTTTGTTTTTTGTGGTTAGGCTCTTCTGTTGTTTACGTGATAGGGTCTTTTGTTGTGCCAGTATAGGGCAACGCGTTTACCAAATTAGGGTAGTAGATTTTTTAATTTTCACTATAATTCAAATTTTCTTTTAAATCTATTTTTTTTGCTTTGTTTTTTTTTGTTTTTCGAGTTTATTTTTTTTTTTTTATTTTAACATGGAAATAAATCGGTTGTCCCAAGATGAGCTCGCGTACGAGATGGAGGCACGCGGCCTTCCAATCGGTACGGTCGAAGCCATGAGGAAATCGATTAGGGCATCACGGTTGTTAGAGAAAAGAGGTTCGGTAAACCTCTTCCAGAACTACCCCTTCAGTTTCGACGAGGATAGGACGGCGGTCGAATCGAAACTGGAGGAGGTAGAAAATTTAATTTTATCGGTTTCGGGTGGAGGCAAGCCATCGCATGGAGCGAAAGCGAAGGCAAAGATCGAATGGTGCCTCTCGCGAATCGGACGGGCGCGACCGGGAAGCGACGGCGAGATGACTCAGCAGATGGAGCTGAAGAGCAAGTTGTTGCTCCATCTCGCCGAATTACAAGAGGTAGTCGGCAGCGAGGAAGCCGAAGGAAAGGAAACCGGTTCGGTAGAGCGCTCGGGTGCCACTCGTGCGGACCCGATAGCACCCCCGCCCGTGGAGGTACGACGCGTTGTTGAGGAGACAGTCGAGTCTCAGAAACCGGTGAACTTGTCGAAGTGGGACGTGCACTTCGATGGCGAAAAAGCGGGTATGTCGCTTTTTGCATTCTTAGAACGGATTGAGGAGTTGAATGAGGCACGCGGTGTGACCCAAGCTCAACTTTTCAAAGGCGCGGTAGATTTGTTCGCAGGAAAGGCGTTATTATGGTTTAGGTCGGTTAGGAAGTCTTTGGGTAGCTGGGAGGAGCTAGTAAGAGAGTTGAAGTTGGAGTTTTTACACCCCAACTACGACGATCTCTTACTAGACGAGATTAGGCGAAGGACTCAGGGAGCGAATGAGTCCATCGGTGTTTATGTTGCGGCTATGAAGGTCATGTTTGGTAGACTTCAGGAGCCTTTATCGGAAAAGAGGATGTTAGGATTGATTAGGTCGAATCTCCTACCATTCTACCAGACCCAGTTAGGACTGGTGACAATAGGGTCGATTTCGGAACTAGTTGCTTTAGGTAGGCAACTAGAGGCGGTTAGGTCATCGGTGGATGCTTTTGTCCCTCCTCCGAGTCATAAGGCCAAAGGTTTATTGGAACCTGACCTGGCTTATGTCTCGGCTGGCGTAGAGGTCGCGGCGGTAGCGCAGCCGGACCATTAAGATAGCTTTAAGCCGGGGTCGAATACCCGATGCTTCAACTGTAGGAGGTTCGGTCATATTTCGGCGGATTGTAGGAAGGGGATAAAGTGCTTCGGGTGCGGTAGACTTGGAGTCATGAAGCGGGACTGCCCGGCGTGTGCAGCGAAGTCGAGTGGCTCTCCGCGGACCCAACGAAGTTCAGATTCCGGTGGTGGGCGAAACCACAACCCCTTCAGGTCAGGGCGCGTTAGGGATAATAGGCCGGATGACGGCGATGCAAATTCTCGGTCGAGCGATAGGGTTGTCAGGTCGGACAACAGATCGGGAAACGGGAGATAGACCCCTGGGACAGCAGGACAGGCGGTCTAGTAGGGCGAGTTAGTGAACCTGCTAACTCCCAGCTGGCAAAGGTAGGTGTCGAAGTTGAAGAGGTTAGGTTGGCGTTTTCGTTGGTGACGGACGGTCACGACGAACGCCCGTATTTGGATATTAGGATCCATGGTTTTACTTTTAGGGCTTTGTTGGATTCTGGTGCGACCAGAACAGTAATAGGTCGGCTAGGTTGGCAGAAATTGAGTTCGTTTGGTATTAGGGTGAGTTCAGTTTCGAATTTTTTGAGAGTGACTCTCGCGGATGGAGGTCATATCTCGGTGTTAGGTTCGGTTTTGTTGCCAATCGAGGTGGAGGGCAAGTCGGTTCTCCTGGAATGCCTCGTGGTTCCAGAGTTACCTCAGGGCGTAATCCTTGGCATCGATTTTTGGGCCAAGGCGAGTATTATCCCGGATATATCAAAAATGAGGTGGTCGTTTTCTCGGCCGGAACCAGAACCGTTGGTGGCAATAGTGGACCACTCCGAGTTAGGTGATAGGGAATCTAGAGCATTAGGCCAACTAATAGCTGGGGCGTTCCAGGCTATGCCGGACCCATTTGGTCGAGCATAAGATCAGGGTAAAAGCAGGAGTTGAACCTGTGAAACAGCAGAGACACAGGGTAATCCCGTCATACAATCGCGTATGGACGAGGAGATTAAGGATATGCTTGACAAAGGGGTGATAGAGAAATCACATAGTCCTTGGGCGTCTCCAGTTGTAATGATTAGGAAGAAAGACGGTACATATAGGTTTTGTGTAGATTATAGGGTTTTGAATAAATGTACCGAGAAGGATAGTTACCCCCTTCCATACGTGTCGGCGACCTTAGACAAGCTAAGGGACGCCAAGTTTCTGTCCAGTCTGGACATTAAGTCTGCTTATTGGCAAATTCCGGTGGAAGAGCAGTCGAGGCCCTTCACCGCATTCACAGTACCAAGTAGGGGACTATTTCAGTTTAAGAGGATACCATACGGTTTGCATAATGCACCGGCAACTTGGCAGAGATTTATAGATTCGGTCATAGGACCAGAGTTAGAACCTCATGTTTTTGTGTATTTGGACGATATTATCATCGTTACAAATAATTTTGAGAAGCATTTAGAGATTTTGAAGGTTGTCTTAGATAGATTAGCTAGTGCAGGGCTCCGATTAAATAGGGACAAATGTAATTTTTGTAGGTCTGAATTAAAATATTTGGGCTACGTGGTGGACAAGAACGGTCTACACGTAGACCCCGAGAAGGTAGAGGCGATGCTTCGGATTGAGGTACCGAAGAACGTAAAGCAAGTGAGGTCATTTATAGGAACAGTGTCCTGGTACCGCAGATTTATTAAAGATTTTGCAGAGTTAGTTAGGCCTCTCACCGATTTAACAAAGAAGAATCGAAAGTTCAATTGGACTGAAGATTGTGAAAGGAGTTTTAGAAAAGCGAAGGAACGCTTGGTGACAGCTCCGGTTTTGAGTTGCCCGGATTTTGATAGACCTTTCACAATCCAGACAGACGCGTCTGATTTCGGTATAGGTGCGGTGTTAACGCAAATGTTTGATGACGGTGAGAGGGTGATAGCTTATATGAGTAGGTCCTTGAACAAAGGAGAGCGAAATTACTCGACGACCGAAAAGGAGTGTCTAGCGGTTCTGTAAGCGATTGAGAAACTGCGACCATACGTTGAGGGCGCTAAGTTTACGGTTGTTACGGACCATTATTCGCTTTTTTGGTTGAATAAGTTGAAGGATCCGTGTGGTAGGTTAGCTAGATGGGCTTTGAAACTCCAGCAATACGATTTCGATATAGTGCATAGGAAAGGCAAGGAACATGTGGTTCCAGATATGCTATCCCGAAGTGTGCCAGTTATAGCTAAGGTGACTACTGCCGATCCTTGGTTGGTAAGGATGATTCGGTTAGTAGAGAAAAAGCCTTTGTCGTATCCAGCGTGGAGGGTTGAAGGTGGCAACCTCTACAAGTTTATTAGGTCGAGATTTCCTTCTGTTTACGGTGATTCACCAGAGTGGAAAAAAGTAATAGGGCGTGATAGTAGAGGTGAGATTTTAAAACAATGTCACGACAATCCATTAGCGGGCCATATGGGCGTAAAAAAGACTTTTGCGCGTATTTCACAAAAGTTCTACTGGCCAAGGATGAAGTCGGACATTGCGAAATATGTTAGGGCGTGTAAAATTTGTCAACAGGTGAAACCTGAGAATTCACAGCCAGCTGGGGGTATGATAGAGAGGACCAAGGCAGTCGAGCCTTGGGAAATGATGTGTGTAGATCTGGTAGGGCCTTTAGTGAAGTCGTCACAAGGCTACCAGTATATTTTAACAGTAGTGGACTATTTTTCCAAATTTCCCCTCCTATTCCCTTTGCGTACTGCCACGGCAAAAAGCGTATGCAAACAATTGGAGGACAATGTATTTCTTTTGTTTGGAGTTCCTCGGTCGGTTGTGTGTGACAATGGACCCCAATTTAGGAGTCGAGAGCTTCGGGGCCTCTGCGGTGACTATGGCGTCCAACTCCGGTACACCGCACACTATCACCCACAGGCTAATCCGGCCGAGAGGATCAATCAGATTTTTAAAACGACACTTAGGGCTTATATATCCGAGAACCAGAGGACATGGGACCAACAGTTAGCGAAGGTAGCATGCTGTATTAGGACAGCGCAACACGAAGTGTTAGGAGCTACGCCATATTTTGTGAATTTCGGTAGGGAAATGGCGGTAGAAGGCAGTAGACAGTTTAGGAGATCAGGAGAAATTAAATTGTCAGGAGCGGGCAAAGAGGCTCGAAGAGATTAGGGCCAACATTAGAACTAGGTTAGAGCAGGCAAGTGAGAAGCTTGCGAGGCAGTACAATCTCAGGCGTCGAGATGTACAGTATATGCCTGGAGAGTTAGTGTGGAGGAAGAATTTTATGCTGTCGGATGCAGCGAATTTTTATGCAGCGAAGTTAGCGCCAAAGTATGTAGGGCCGTTTATTATTAGAAAGAGAGTGTCACCGTGGACATACACACTGACAGATGACTTAGGCAAAGACAAAGGGACTTGGAACGTTAAAGAGTTGAGGCCATATAGGGATTGATAGGATACTGTAGGAGATTTCCATTCCCTGACCAAAAGGAAGATTCCTTCCTTTTCGTTGAGGAAGGGGTGGAGTTGTCGCGTACTGGCCGCAACAAAAACTTCTTTTGTGTTTGTTTGTTCATTTCCTTTGTTTTGCCTAATATTCCTTTCACTCCAAACGTTGGCAGTGGCATCTGTCGGCAAATAATTGCATAATTCAAAGCCATGAATTGTTGGCACGGTTGCACTCGGTGTGTGCCTACCCAGTGGTATAAGTCTCCAAAAGGGGATGTTCGCCAAAACGGTTCCTCCACTAACAAATATTAGGGAAACGGATTGCTTTGCGCGGGTATTCCGTAAAAAGGGGTGTCGCTTTTCTTTTTATATGGCGAGGGGAAAATTATCCCAGTGTACTTGGTGTGCCATGGTGGCGTGCGCTATATAACTCTGTCCCTTTGGGTAATGGGGGCGGCGCCAAATGATTGGGCACCAATACACACTCGCCTGAGAATTCTGACGGCCGACGCGTAGCTTGCGGCCTGGCTCGTAAGTGCGTGCCGGATCAGATTCCAGCAATCTACAAAGGCGCAAACACCTTTTTTTGACGCAGGCGTGCGAGTGTTTTGAAAAAAAGATAAAAATAAGATCTTATTTAAAATTTTTTTTTTTTTGTTTAATAGTGCCAGTCGAGGCAAATATTTGTTGGCAGTTGAAGCCAAGTAAGGGCAGTCGAAGCCCATAGTGTTATATAGTTATTCGCGGAATAGTGTTGTTTTTAGTAGTTTCCAGTGGCGGAACCGAAGTTTGGCGGCATCACCGGAGGAGCACCGAAGTTGGGTACTCACACCCGACTGAGAAACTTGAGTATCATTTTGTTAATTTATTGTCTTCATACGCTTTGTTTTGTCGTGCCGACAGTGTCGTTCCTTCGTCTTTCCCATACCCATCCTTTTAGCATCCCGCACCCAGAGCCCAGTCATACAGGCGGGTTAAAGTTACCCCCGGCAGCACGGGAGTAGTGCGAGTGGGTTCGTAACCAGTTTGGTTGGACCACACCTCGGGTGCACCCCAAAAATATATTTTGTTTATTTTGGTTTATATCGTTGCTTAGTTGTTGTCGTGCATTTGTTTATACCAGCGTTAGTAAACTTCACTTATTGTTGTTTTCCTTCCTTGCGAATAGTTTTGTTAGTGTACATAGCTAGCGACCCACGCCGTCTTCACTAAGCTGGCCGGTCTCTTTGTTAGTTTTGTCATCTCCTTTTTGTGCGGTAGTTTGTTTTGTTGACGTGTGTGGTTGTTGGTAGGCGCTTGACCAACAGCTACTGTAGGTATACATATGTATGTACGTATGTACATACGCACATACATATTGTAAATATAAAAAGTGGAGGTGACAGCTTCTGAAAATAATCACAAACTATTTTGTTTGTGTTTCGTTTTCCTTAAAAAAATTTTCGTGGGTAAATTTTTGTTGGTGTCATTTTCTTTTGGCCGTAGTTTTTGTTATTGTCCATTGCTAGCGACCCACTCTATCACCACTAGCTGAATGGTCGCTTGTTTGATTTTTGTCACTTTGTGTCACTTTGCTGTTTGCGGTTGTTTACAAACTTTTATTCAAGGCAACATCGTAACGTTAAATTTCATGTTAATACGAAATTGCTTTCATTTCGGCTGAAACATTTGGAAATATTTACGTTAAAGCAGTTTTCAAAATAAATTTCCTTTCATAATTGTTTTTGCGGCCAGTACTACTAATTTTTGTTATAAGATTTTAGTGAACTAAAGAAAACAACCACTGAACCACTAAAAGAAACCACTGTAAGCAAGGAATACATAGTACATAAATATGTATGCATAATTGGCGCTTTATTACCGAGCTATTCCTCTAATTTACCAACAACTGGAGAGACAGCCGCGAGCTTTTTATTTCATGTCAGGAACACATTCGGAGAAGCGTAATTAAGGGGTTAGGGGTAGTCAGAATTTTCAAAAAATCAAATTTTTTTTTTTGCATTTTCGTTAAGTATAATATCTTAAAAATAATCTCGAAAATTTAAAGTTAATCCGATAATTCGTTTTTAAGTTATTCGACAAATAACAAAGAGAGCTCGGGCCTTTCAAAGCGCTAGTGTGAAACTTTAAACGCGTTTTTCTCAAAACTATGTTTTTTGTTTTTATGGTGACAACTGTAACTCGAAAACCGCTCAGTTGATTTTAATGAAATTTATACAGCTTGTAGAATACATAATAAACTCGGGCCTGATTGAAGGATTTTTATTTTGTGAAAAATTTCGATTTTTTAAGACCAATTAACTGTTGATTTTTTCCCAAAAATCTAGAAAAAAATTTCCTGAGGCCGCCATTTTGTTAATTTTTGAAAAAAAAAATAAAATCCTTCGATCAGGCCCAGGATTATTTATTTATAAAACTATTTTTTTTTATCCGATTGATTTCAGATGAATCTCCAAGGACTTATGATTGTCACCGCAAGGACCTTTTTTTGGAACTGGGTTAACACAGACAGCTGTAACTTCGGAAATAAATTTTTTTTTTTTTGGAAATTTTCGTGACTTCAAGTCAAAACGTTGTTTAATAATACCATATCACTACTTTTGTAAAATAAAATTATTTAATAGCAAAAAAAAAATACTGAAAATTCTCATTTTTTCGTGCCTCTGACTACCCCTAACCCCTTAAATCTCATTTAAGCTTTTACAACATTAACTTGCTGAAACCTAGTTCAATTTAAGATTGTTTAAGTTGATTAAACCATAGTATTTAGGTAATTTAATTGTATTCAACTTAATTGAATGTAATCCAAGTTAAACTATTCTGCTTTATTTTAATTTTACTTTGTTAATTTTAATTTGGCATGAACAAAAATTAAATTCAGGTAAAATCGTAGGACCGAAATTAAATAAATAGTTATTGGAAGTAATACAATTTAAACAAGTTAAGAAGAGCAAAATAATACGAGCTGCAGAGCTGAATAGAAAAGGTACAATATTCTATAAGAGTGTACAGCTGCTGGCGTACGCCGATGATGTTGACAATATTGGCCTCAACAACCGCGCCATTAGTTCTGCTTTCTCCAGACTTGATGAAGAAGTGAAGCACATGGGTCCAGTAGTGAATGAGGGCAAGATGAAATATCTCCTGTCATCACACAGTCATAACTTTGAAGTCGTAGATAACTTCGTCTATCTTGGAACTAATATTAACACCAACAACAATGTCAGCTTAAACATCCAACGCAGAATCACTCTTGTCAACAGGTGCTACTTTGAACTGAGTAGGCAATTGAAAAGTAAGGTCCTCTCTCGGCGAACGAAAACCAAACTCTACAAGTCGCACACCATACCCGCTTTACTATATGGCGCAGAAGCGTGGGCGATATCAATATCTGATGAATCAGGCCTAGGAGTATTCGAAAGAAAAGTTTTAAGAACGATTAATGGTCCTTTGCGCATTGGCAACGACGAACACCGCAGACGATGGAACGATGAGCTGTACGAGCTATATGATGATATTGATATAGTTCAGCGAATGAAGAGACAGCGGCTACGCTGGCTAGGCCATGTCGTCCGAATGGATGAAAGCAGTCCAGCTTTGAAAATATTCGATGTAGTACCCTCTGGTGGAAGCAAGGAAGAGAAAGATCTCCTCTCCGTAGGAAGGATCAGGTGGAGAGCGATCTGGTTTCACTTGGTATTTCCAACTGGCGCCAAACAGCGTAAAGAAGAGAGGAATGGTGGGCTATAATTGATTCGGCTATAATCGCGTAAACGGTGCCAACGCCAATAAAGAAGAAGAAGAAGAGCAAAGTTTAGATTTTTAGATACCCGAATGCTTCGACTGTACGAAAAATAGGTATAATGCTTATGCAGCAATTTCTGTTTTATTGGGTAGTCACTGTGTATTTAAATAAATGTTGATACTAATATTAAGATCTCGTTAGGTCTATCCGTAGAATTTACGAAAGTGTCGAAAACAAACACAATGCGCTCGTAACTGCGGTCTTAAAATATTTTATTAGATTGAAAACTTTAGTGCATAAAGATATAATCTCTTCTTGCACATTGATATAAACATACGATAAAAAAAAATATAAAGTATCACTAATTATTGAAATAAAAATATTAATGATGTTAATGTATATGCTAAATTAAGACCAATATATTCATGAAATATACAAAAATATCCTGGCCCTGCGTAAAACTTGTGGCGTGTGCAGATGATAGAGCGGTAAAACTCTACAAAGAGGCTATCGTTGAACTGTCATCTTGGGCAGACTTAATGGCTGCGCAAAGGGACGAGATCTCTTGCAGACCACGGCCTCGGCTTGGGTGCCAGCAGAGCCCTCCGATCAGAAAGAAATTTTAGAGCTCATCCAATTTTTCACTGAGAAGCTACCCGCCACTTATTGGAGGATAGTCCAAGCTGGAAAGGTCAAGAAGAAGCAGCGTTTTGCAAGATTCCTCATAAACGATGCTTCCCTTCCTGCTCTCGCGGACTGTGGTTCAGTTATAAGCTACGGCTTTTACTCCATCACGTTAAAAGTCCACAAAAAGGTTGTGAACCAAACTAGGGAAGTAGAGAACGTCGCGAGTCACGGGTCTACTAACCCTACAGTTCCCAAGCAGGTGATTCCCAGTGACCCGGATATTGCCTTGAGCGAATCTGGGAATGGAACCGGCCCAGGGGAAGGAGAATGACGTTTTATGCGCAGCAAAAACACCATGAATGGACCGAGTATGTCTGGAAAAACGCTCTCAGTATCCGAATACGTCCTTAGCCGTGCAAAGAAAAAGGTTTTACCCCTTTTTACGGAATGCCAGCGCAATGCATCTCATTTCCCTAATATTTATTAGTGGAGGAAGCGTTTGGCGACTTTTACCACTGGGAAGGCACACACTGAACACAACCGTGCCATCAACTCATGGCCCTAAATTATGCAACTATTTGCCGACAGGTGTCACTACCAACGCTTGGAGTGAAATGAAGATTAGACAAAATAAAGGAAATAGACAAACAAACACCAAAGTAGTTCTTGTTGCGGTCAGCACACGACTCCTCCCCTTCCTCAACGAAAAGGAAGGAATCTTTATTTTGGTCAGGGAACGGAAATCTCCTATCGTGTCCCATTAGTCCCTATATGGTTTTAACTCCTTAGCGTTCAAAAATCCCTTTGTCTTTACCTAAGTCATCTGTCAGTGTGTACCATATGTCCCCGGTGGCCCCGTCTTCCTAACAATAAACGGCCCTACTTACTTGGGGCTAATTTCGTCGGATAAAAATTCTTCTTCCAAACTAACTCTCCAGGCATGTACTGTACATCTCGACGTCTGAGATTGTACAATCGCTAGCCTGCTCTAACCTAATTCTGACGTTCTACAAGCATTTTCGCTCGCTCCTGACAATTTAATTTCTCCTGATCTTCCAAATAGCGAAGCTCCTAACACTTCGTGCCGCGCTGCCCTAATACAGCACGCTACGTTCACTAACTGTTAGGAATTTGAAAAAATAGCCCACAACTGTTAGAATATACTGGTATCCTTATGACGACTTTACCAAAGGCCCTAATGTATTTGTCATCTCTATCATACCCCCCGCTGACTGTGAATTCACAGGTTTAACCTGCTGACAAGTTATACTTTGCAATGCCCGACTTCATCTTTGGCCAGTACGACTTTTTTGAAATACGGCAAAATTCTTTTCACACCCATGTGGCCTGCCAACGGACTGTCGTGGCATTGTCTCAGAACCTCATCTTACACCACGCCCTATTACTTTTTTCCACCATAAACAGAAAGAAATCTCGACCTAACAAGCTTGAAGAGGTTGCCATCTTCAACTCTTCACGCTGAATGCGGCAAAGGCTTTTTCTCTACTAACCGAATCATCCTTGCCAACCAAGAATCGGCGGTAGTCATCCCAGCATTAACTGACACACTTCGGGATAGCCTATCAGAAACCACTTGCTCCTTGTCTTTCCGATGTACAATATCAAAATCATATTGCTGGAGCTCCCAAGCCCATCTCGTTAACCTACCACACGGATCATTTAACTTATTTAACCAAATAAGTGAATAAGGATCAGTGACGACCGTAAACTTAGCGCCCTCAACATATGGCCGCAGTTTCTCAACCGCCCATAGAACTGCTAGACACTCCTTTTCGGTCGTCGAATAATTACGCTCGCCTTTGCTCAAGGACCTACGCAAATAACCCCGTGACCATCATCAAAGATCTGCGTTAACACCGCACCTTTACCGAAATCAGACGGGTCTGTCTGGATTGTGAAAGGCATATCAAAATCCGGCGACTCAAAACCGGAGCTGTCACCAAGGGTTTCTTCGCTTCCTTAAAACTCCTTTCGCAATCTTCAGTCCAATTGATCTTTCGGGGTTTCTTAGTTAAATCGGTGAATCCAAGATTACAAAGGTGGATATTATAATTAAGTGAATACAACATTAATATTCAGTATATTCAATGTAAGGACAATAAAATTGCAGATTTCTTGAGTCGTATAAATTCTGATACCAATAAAATAAATGCTATTGAGAATCAGGAAATATTAGTGGATGATTTTGATGAATTTTTACAAAATAATATAGATAAGGAAAGTATTAATACTACATATTCACAGAGGGAGAACATTAATGATCATATACCTCAGCTGGAAACTGTAGTTAATCGTTATAAAACACATATAATTTCAACTAAAAGTAAGGAAAAAGAATTTGAAATAAAATTCTGTTATAAAGTTGTTTATATTATTAGAGGAGAGATTGCCAGATATTTTACGAAGAAATGTTAAATCAGGTATAGTTTATTTATTCGGAATTAAGTGGTCATGATTATAATTTGTTACAATTAAAGATCCTTGCGATTTATAATCAAAGGGAAAATGTGAAATTTGTAAAATGCAGTTTTAGAGCAAAAGACATACCAAAATAGCGAGGACGAAATTTTACAACAAATATAAATATCACAAATACGAGTCAGGTCAAACAGAAATTAATGGATATTATGAGGAATTAAAAAAATACTTTATTTTCAAAAGTTAAAAGTAATCATTCAAAAGTATGTAAGTAATTGTGATGTTTGTAATAGGGCCAAATATGATAGGAAACCATTATAACCCAAATATCAAATAACAGCGTCACTTACTGTTTAAAATCAAATTGTTCAATGATAATAATTTGATTACATTCATAGATAGATTTTCTAAACAGCCATACCGGCAACTCAGATATAGAGAGATCTCATAGTACATTAGGAGAAAAACTTACGGTTTTGGAAGTTGAAAAATCAAGGATGTCAATGAAAGAAAAAGTGTTTAAATGTAATATAATAATATGATTCATTCATTAAAGTTAAACATCAAGAGGTTTAGGAAGGGAATGTGAATAAATACAAGTTATTCGTCCATATCATAAAAGAAAACAAGAAGTTATTTCCAAACTTAATGAGAAAAGAAAAGATTTTATACATGATAAGGTAGAATTATGTGAAGAATTATAAAGCAGTTAGACACAAGAGTGAACCCAGATATAGAAAGGCAATCTTAATAATATACATCCTATACATATTAATAGAACTACTAAATTTGATAATTGTGTTGTTGATCACATCAGTAATACCAAATCGGCATAGGTTTATTAAAATTTGTCGGAAGGGCACAAAAGTGGTAAACAGATCAATATTAATGTTCATTTTATGAATCGTTTTCTAAATTGAAATCAATAATAAAACATGACCGAATAATGATAGAATACTGTAAACGAACGAAGATACTGTAAACGAACGTGTAGCACAAAAGTGGTTTGCTAGGTTCCGTTCCGGTAATTTCAATGTCAAAGATGCACCACGCGTCGGGGGGCCTGTCGTCGAAAATTGCAATAAAATCATGGAAATAGTGGAAACAGACCGTCACGTGAGCACTTATTTAATTGCTGAGGAACTAAAGATAAGCCAGAAAACCGTTTGGAACCGTTTGGATCCATTTGCATAACCTTGGATTCAAAAAGAAGTTCGATGTTTGGGTGCCACATGAACTAACTCAAAAAAACATGATGGACCGAATTTCCATCCGCGAATCGCTGCTGAATCGCAACAAAATCGACCCATTTCTGAAGCGTTTGGTGACTGGCGATGAAATGTGGATCACTTACGACAACGTCAAGCGAAATCACTCGTAGTTGAAACGCGGTGCGCCGGTGGAAACGGTGGCCAAGCCAGGATTGACGGCCAGGATGATATTGCTGTGTGTTTGGTGGGATTGGGATTGGCAAGGAATCATCTACTACGAGCTGCTCCCCTATAGCCAAATGCTCAATTTGGCCCTCTACTGCCAACAACTGGACCGCTTGAAGGCAGCACTCATCCAGAAGAGGCCATCTTTGATCAACAGAGGCCGAATTGTGTTCCATCAGGACAACGTCAGGCCACACACGTCTTTGGTGACGCGCCAGAAGCTCCAGGAGTTCGGATGGGAAGTCCCAATGCACGCACCTTATAGTCCGGACCTGACACCAAGTGATTACCATCTTTTGCTGCCCACGGCGAACGCGCTTAATGGTGAGAAGTTGGCCTCAAGAGAGGCCTGTGAAAATTGGCTCTCCGAGTCTTTTGCCAAGAGGGACGCAGCCTTCTACGAGAGGGGTATAATGAAGTTTGCGAACAAACTTCACGTGGGGCCAAAACCGACACCGTTTATTTTTCAATCTCCTCCATCTTATCCTCGTCGAAACTGAAGGGGTAATCCCTTTAAGGATTTACCGACCCTCTTTTCTTTAATAGACGCGACGTCCTTAGCGACTTACGCTTTCGACCGTGACGATTGGATACCACGTCGATAAAAAAATTTCAAAACAACTAAAATGAGAAAAAAAAACAAGCCAAAATAAATAAATAAACATATAAAAAAATTAAACTAAACAAAATTAAAAAAGAACTATTACTACCTATTGTTTTTGGTGGTGCATACAGGCACAACAAAAGGACCATAACACGTAAACAACAGTAGAGCTTAACCACAGAAAAAAAACGTACAAACAAAATTAAAAACCATAAACAAAATTCGAGAGGTCAACTACTGGTTACTTTTGACCCAGTCTGACCAAAAAAATTTTCTACTTGCAAATAAAAAGCAAATGCTCCCATAATGTGAGCAGCAACAAAAAAGAAAACTGCTAATATGCAAAACGGAACGAACTCAGCGAATTCCTTCTTGAGGTTGGGTTGATGATTTTTGGATGTTGTCCTGGGTTCGGCCCCCAATAAAATTCTTCCTTGAATATTCCTACTAATACAAAAAATGGAAAAATAGTTACAATTCTGACAACAACAACTAACTATACGAGAGACACAGAATTTTCGAAAACACAACCTCTTTTCCACTCTTGTAAGAAAAAACCAAAATGTTATAAACTATATATCTTTAAATATTGGGCCCCACGTTGGGCGCAAATTTGTCACCTTCACTTTTTCTATTAGGTAAATACATATGTATGTATATATTAACATAGACATACCTACAGTAGATGTTCGTCAAAGCTTGCCAACAACCACACACATCAACTATGGAACGAACTGCCGCACAAAAGGGAAATGACAAACGGTCTGGAACGCTAGCTACGAACAATAACAAAACTATTAGTAAAGAAAAACAAAACGGGGTGAAATTTTCTAAGGCGAAAAACAAAAATCGCACGACAACAATAATTCAACAACAGAGCGAAACTATATGTATAAATACCATATATACATAAAGTAAGAAAAATATGTTTTAGGGGTGCACCCGAGGTGTGTTCCAACCAAACTAGCGACACTCCTTTTTGCGGAATGCTCGCGGAAGATTCGACAAAACAAAGGAAATAGACAAACAAACACAAAAGAAGTTCTTGTTGCGGCCAATATGCGACAATCTCACTATGAATAGAAAACGAAAATGAGGGAGGCAACAGACTTAGGATATTTCCCTAAAAGAGATCCGAAATTACATCCAGAAAGCAAATGGTGAATGGATGACATCTTGTGAAGAAATGCTGGATATCCTCATGAGCACCCATTTTCCGGGATGTTCCACAGGAGACGACCAAATCCCACGAAGAGAATGGGAGCGAATCTTTGCTATCAGCAGCATTGTTTGCCGCAGAAGATTGGAATGGGCGATTAAGTCTTTCCAACCCTTCAAATCTCCAAGACTAGATGGAATTTTCAACGCTGAACTACAGAGGGCATTCTATCCATATTTCTATGCAATCTTTACGAAGGAAGTCTACGTGAAGGATACATTCCTAAAGCATAAACAAAAAAAAAAGGAGCAAGAACAAACCACGTCAATCCAAAGGATTTTTGACCCAGCCACCTCCTTTCTTTTAAAAATCTTTGAAAGGCTGCTGGAGACCTATATACGTCTGCATCTACCCCCAGACAGCTTCTAGAGAAAGCAACATGCTTACTCCAAGGGTAAGTCTGTTGATACAGCCCTACATGATGTAGTCAGGTACATCGAAACAGTCAAATATCTCGGGATGATCTTAGATAGCAAAATAAACTGGAGCCGGAACACGGAAGAACGATCAAGGAAATCTATAACTGCACTTTACGCCTGCAAAGCGACGATAAGCAAGAGATGGGGTCTAAGACGGAGTACCGTGCACTGGATCTATACATCGGTAATTAGACCAATCCTACTCTACGCAGTCACCGTTTGATGGCAGGCACTCGATAAAATTACCTTCAGGAACAAATTAGAGAGAGTTGAACGATGGGCGTCTCTCCTGACAACGGGAGCTTTGAAACTCCATAGAAAGCACAGCTAAATCTTATCAACTTCCTTCCTCTGGACCTAAACGGGAAACTACAAACGGGCTGCAACGCAATCAGATTGAATGCAACGCAATCAGATTGAATGCAACTCAACTCTGAAAGAGTTGCAGTATAGAACACACAAGAATATTATCTCTAACAGAAGTGCCAATGGAGCTGGATTATACCAGCTCCAGTTCACGGGAAAATAATGATTTTTGTAGCAGCTGTAGGTATGAAGAAGAGAAGGAGTCCATCGACCACTAGCTCTGTCACTGCCCAGCCCTGACATCTGCGCGACACAAATTCCTGGGAAAACACTTCTTCGACCGTCTCGCTGAGTTAGCACCAGCAGAAATTGGTAATCTAGCCTTTATAAGGCACACAAAATGGTTCGATCATTTGAGAAAGTGAACACAGGAGCCTCACAGCGATATCACAATGGGCCTATTGGCCTAAGTGCGCTGGAAAAGACCAACAGATACATCAACTCAACTCTACACCTCAGATGCGTCCCAAAAGCAAATATAGCCCAATATCTACCTAAAAGAAATTTATTTTACAATTTTTTTACAAGAGCGATAAATCATTATGTTTTAGAAAATGCTATGTGCCTTTCGTGTAGTTGGTTTTTTAAAAAAGGCATTGTTTAATGGAAACCGAATCCAGCGACACTAAAAATAATAATTCGTCCTATTAGTCTGAGTTTACATGAGGATAGTTTTTATCGCTTGTTATCGTAATTTCCTTTTTGGTGTCGCTCTTCACGTTCACACAGAGATACTTTCTGCAAGCAATTTGTTTACATTTGTGTCCTCTTCATTATTTCTTTCTCAATACATTATAATATTCCTTCCATTAATTCAACTTTACCTGCAAATTCCATTATCTGAAATATTAATAATTAGATACATATACGCGTATGTCATAATGTTTGCATACATATACGAGTATATATAGGTACATACATATATATATTTAGGGCAGCTACAATCAGTTCAAAATTCTCTACTAATGCTGCTGCTGCTGATTTTGAAAAACAAAATAAAAGAGACGAATAGAAACACAAAATGTGTTGAACGAGCACATCGACGCGGTAGTCGCCCCCTCCCCTACAAACGAATGTTTCGTCGACAATAATTAAGAAGGAATTTAGTGAGTCCGTTCAATTTTGCAATTTTTCTTTTTCCCTTGCCAGTATAGGGCAATGCGTTTTCCATATTAGGGAAATAGTTTTGTTTAATTTTTATAATAATTGCATTTTTTATCCTTCTTTCCTTTTTGATTCAAAACTGGTCTTAGTTTAAATATATAATTTTTATCTGAATTAAATATGTTTTTTTTTTTGTTGACATTGCGCTTACTTGTGGTGCTAAAGTAGTTTGTTCTTTAATTTTATAATTGTTTTTTTTTTACTATATTTTGCTAATTATTTTTTTGTACGTTTGTTTTTTTTTCTGTAGTTAGCGTCTTTTGTGGTTTTTGTGATAGGGTCCTTTTTTATTGTACCAATATAGGGCAACGCGTTTCTGTGGTTAGCCTCTTTTGTGGGTCTTGTGATAGGGTCCTTTTTTATTGTACCACTATAGTGGCGGCCGCGGTAGCCTAGTGGTTAGCATGGCGTAATGACAAAAGTTATGGAAAATTAATTTAAATAAAAAATAAAGTTAAATTTTTTAATTGAATGAATTTACGTTTTCCGCATTAAGATAATAGTTTTTTTTAATTTTTATTATAATTGCAATTTTTTATTCTTCTTCTTTCATTTTTTTGATTTAAAACTGGTCTTAGTTTAAATATGTATTTTTTGGTTTTTGACTGAGTTTACGTTTTTTATTTGATAATGGGGATACAGTGATGAACTAAAGTATTGGCACAGTAAGATAGTTCTACTTTAACACTTTTTTTGACCACTAATGAAAACATTTTTAATTCCGCCAAAAAATGCTAGACAGAGAGACACATTTTCAATGCCTCAATGTTAAAGGACAACAGTCGAGTCGAAACTAGAGGAAGTAGAAATAGTATCGGTTTCAGGTGAAGGCAAGCCATTGCATGGAGCAAAAGCAATTGCGAAAATCGAATAGGCTTTGTCGCGCATCGGACGGGCGCTACCAGCGAGATGACTCAGCAAATGGAGCTGAATAGCAAGTTGTTGCTCTATCTCACCGAACAACAAAAGATAGTCGGCAGTGAGGAACCCGAAGAGAAGGAATTGCTCGAGCGACCGGTTGTTACTCGTGGGAACTCGATAACAACTCTGCCTGTAGAGTTAGCATGCGTGGTGGATGTGACAGTGGGGTCTCAAAAGCCAGAGAATTTGTCGAAGTGGGACGTCCACGGCAACCTCGCAACGTTTTATAGATTCGCTCAAAGGACCAGAGTTATAATCTCTAGTTTTTGTGAATTTGGACGATATTATTATTGTTATAAATCAGTTTGAAAAACAGTTAGAGATTTTGAAATATGTTTAAGATTGATTAGTAAGTGCAGGGAATAGATTAAATATGAACAAATGCAATTTTTGTCGGTACGAATTTAAATATTTGGGCTATGTGTTGGACAAGAACGGTCTGCACGTTGATCCCGAAAATGTACAGGCGATGCTTCGGATTAAAGAATGTAAGGCAAGTACGGAAATTTATAGGAAAAGTCTCCTTGTACCGCAGTTTTATAAAGGATTTTGTAGAGTTAACAACTCCGCCTGTAGAGTTAGCATGCGTGGTGGATGTGACAGTGGAGTCTCAAAAGCCAGAGAATTTGTCGAAGTGGGACGCCCACGGCAACCTGGCAGCGTTTTATAGATTCGCTCAAAGGACCAGAGTTATAATCTCTAGTTTTTGTGAATTTGGACGATATTATTATTGTTATAAATCAGCTTGAAAAACAGTTAGAGATTTTGAAATATGTTTAAGATTGATTAGTAAGTGCAGGGAATAGATTAAATATGAACAAATGCAATTTTAGTCGGTACGAATTAAAATTTTTGGGCTACGTGTTGGACAAGAACGGTCTGCACGTTGATCCCGAAAATGTACAGGCGATGCTTCGGATTAAAGAATGTAAGGCAAGTACGGAAATTTATAGGAAAACTCTCCTTGTACCGCAGTTTTATAAAGGTTTTTGTAGAGTTAGTTAGGCCTCTCACCGATTTAATGAAGAACAACCCAAATTTCAATTAGCCTGGAGATTGTGAAAGAAGTTTTGAAGAAGCGAAGGAACGCTTGATGACAGCACCTGTTTTGAGCTGCCCTGATTTAGATAGGCTTTTCACAATCCAGAAAGACGCGTCTGATTTCGGTACACCGTCGCAAACGCAAAGGAGTGTCTGCCGGTTCTATGAGAGGTTGAGAAACTGCGATCATATGTTGAGAGCGCTAAGTTTACGGTTGTTACGGATCATTATTCACTTAAAAATAATAAGATAAAAGATCCCTGTCGGATTGTAGCGAGATGGGTTTTGAAGCTCTAGCAATATGATTTTGATATAGTGGATCGGAAAGGCAATGAACTTGTGGTTCCAGATATGTTGCCCGGTAGTGTGCCGGTTATTGCTGAAGTGACTGCTACCGACCCTTGGTTGTCAAGGATTGTTCGGCTAGTCGAGAAAAAGCCTTGTTATCAGACCAAATGGGCGTGAAAAAGACTTTTGCGGGTATTTCAAAACAGCTCTACTACCCAAGGATAAAGTCGGACGCTGCAATATACTTTAGGACGTGCAAGACTTGTCAGCAAGTGAAGACTGAAAATTAACAGCCAGCTGGGCGTATTGCAAAAACCGTATGCAAACAATTAGAGAACAATGTATACCCAACTCTGGTCCACCGCACACTATCACCCACAGGATAATCCAGCACAGAGAAATAATCAGATTATTAAAACAACACTTAGGGCTTATGTGTTAGAGAATCAAAGGACATGGCACCAACAGTTGCTGCATTTGACCAGACCAGCACGAAGTGTTAGGTGCTACGCCATATTTTGTGAGCTTCGGTAGGGAAACGGTGTTAGAAGGTAGTAGGGATTTTATAGACATTTTGGGAGCTCAGGATAAACTCAATTGTCAGGAAAAAGCAAAGAATTTCGAAGAGATTAGAACTAGGTTAGGGCATGCGAGCTAACAGCTCGCAAGGCAGTGCAATCTCCGTCGTCGATATGTACAGTTAATGCCGGCAAAGTTAGTCCGAGGAAAAATTTTTATAGAGTAGTGTATTTGGAGCTTAAAAGTAAAAACCTTGGATTTCCTCTTTTGCCTCCTACGCGTTTCGATACAATTTTGTATCTTCCTCAGGGAGTCTAATTTATTTTAAACATGGAAACATTATTTACAAACAGTATACATACATACAAATATCTTTTTCAACCATACTTCAACACAAATATATTCACATGTGTAATAAATAATGCAAGTTGTCATTACATCTTGACTGATCACTTACAGTACTTATAAAGACAATAAAGCTACACATCAGCTTATAATATTCCCATTCGTTATGATCGCTGTTTATGCGCAATTTACCATATGTGGTCTCCGTCTTCTTTGTAGTTCATCGCACAGTGTATTTTTTGTTGCTTATAATGTCACTCTTTTCCTTGTTTTCTTCTCTATATCAATTATATTCGCATTTTCGAAGTCTGCTGTGTGGTTGCCTTGTGCAATGTGTTGGACTAACGCAGTTATTCCCTTTCTATTCTTCGGGTCTGCCTTATGCTCGCCTATCGTTGACTTTGTTGTTCCTATATAAACTTTACATCGTGCGTCGTTTTTACCATTGCACTTTATTTTGTATATCACATTGTGTTGTTGCTCCTAATTTTGGTAAAGATTGTGTTGAGTGTGCTATGTGGTCGGTGCACAAAAGTTACTGTGTTGCTGTTTATATAATATATTATATATTCATAACGATTTGTTGCCCGTTACACCTGGTATGTATGTTATGCCGTGAATGTTTTGTTTTCGTTTTTATTTTTGAGATTGTTAATCGTTTAAGATTTTTTTTTTGATCGGCTCCGTAACTTCACTTAAAGACTAAGAAAACGTAAATATTAAATCGTTTAAACTTACACATCGACTGTAGCGGGTGTATAGCCACTTAAGTTGGCAATAAACAAATATAATAATAAAAAATAAATAAATAAATAAACAGAGATACGAAAACGTTAAGTAAAAAGTGAACCGGCGATGTAATGAGTGATCAACGCTCCAATCAGAAAGAGCGTCGGCATTCAGAGAGAAATGCTTATTTCACTGCTGTTGCGAATAAATCACCACCTAACAGCAGTGCAAAGGCAAGCAGTTCAACTCTAAAGGCGCCAACGCAGACCTTAGCAACAACAGAGAAAGCAAAGAGTGAAAAAACTCTCTTCCCAACAGAAAAACAAACAGCTATGCAGTCAAGCAGCGCAGCAGCAGCAGCAACTCCAGTGCAGGCGACTAATACTAAGCAAGGTGAGACAGCCAAAATGAAAAAAGGGTCGGCAGTGCAGACAGGCATTGATCGGTACATAAATGTGGTAAACAAAAAGAGGAAATCTAGTCCTCCCAAAAAAGTGATTAATGCTAAGAAGTATAATACCGTTGGCTCCACTATCGCTGCTGATGGTAATGCACTAAAAGGGAACGGATTTGCCCCGTTAACTGAGGAAGAGCCTATAGCAGACCCGAAGGGTATTTCCAAAGTCGTCAGTACTAAACCTCCACCAATCTACTTGCGGGAGCGCAGCACCAATTCACTAGTTACGAACATAGCTAAGATAATAGGTACCAAAAATTTTCACATTGTACCTCTTAAAAAAGGAAACATAGACGAGACAAAAATACAAGTACACAGTGAAAAAGACTTTCGCGAAGTCGTTGTGTTTCTCTCTGCAAACAACAAGAATTATTACTATTACCAATTGAAGAGTGCGAAAGGCCTGGTTGTTGTAATTAAGGGAATTGAAGCGACTGTTGACTCATGTGAAATAAAAGAAGCTCTAGAGGAGCAAGGATTTGAAATTAGGGCGGTCGTTAACATAATTAACAGAAATAAAGCGCCACAGCCTATGTTTAAAGTGTTTTTATCGCCAAGCTTAGCTCAACTTAAGAAAAACGAAACGCATCCAATTTATGGTTTAAAATACCTTTTACACCGAAGAATCACGGTGGAAGAAGCGCTTAAGCGTAATGGTCCCGTGCAATGCACAAACTGTCAGGAATTTGGTCACACAAAATCCTATTGTACTTTACGTACCGTTTGCGTAGCATGTGGTGATCTTCACCATTCTACCAAATGCCCCTTGAATAAAACGGATGCAAGACAAAAAAAGTGTAGCAACAGCGGTGGCAATCACACCGCTAATTATAGAGGTTGTCCGGCTTACAAAGATTTAAAATCTAAACTTTCTCATGGTATACCAGCCAAACGGAACCAACTCCCATATATTACTTCCATTCCGAGCCTTTCCAACAAACCCAGCTCAAATATTGGTCAAATGTCCTATGCCAACGTAGTAAAAGCCAACGTACAGGCCCCACCAGTCACCCCATCCAGTACTGGAGTTGAGACCATGATTCTTAATCTAACCCAGTGCATGACACAATTTATGTCAACCATGCAAAGTATGATTCAAGACCTAATAAAGGCGCAAAACCAAATGCTCCAAACCCTGTTGACCAAAAAATGAGTGAACTCAGGATTTGCTTATGGAATGCTAATGGTGTAAACCAGCATAAATTAGCACTCAAATTATTTTTACAGACCCAAGAAATTGATGTTATGCTTGTATCTGAAACACATCTCACCCAGAAGTATAATTTTTACATCCCTGGGTTTAAGCTGTACAACACTAATCACCCAGATGGCAAAGCACATGGTGGCACAGCTATACTCATAAGGAACCGTTTAAACCATAACTTTCTTAATTCCTTTTCAACAAATTGGTCGTAGTCAACCTCGATCACCCTTAAAAATATGGGGGTTGACCTTACTTTGACTGCGATTTACTGTCCGCCACGTTTCGTAATAACAGAAAAACAATTTAGCGACTTTTTTATGACTCTAGGGGATAGGTTCCTATCTGGAGGTGATTACAATGCGAAGCATACTCATTGGGGATCGAGGTTAATTAACCCGAAAGGTCGTCAGTTATATAACACGATCATAAGTACAAAAAATAGTTCCGATTTTATCTCCCCAAAACAACCAACTTACTGGCCTACGGACTCAAGGAAATTACCTGACCTGATTGACTTTGCAGTCATTAAAAACGTAGATAGGAGTTTAGTATTTGCTGAAACCTGTGCTGACTTATCTTCTGATCATTCCTCAATAATCATTAAGTTGAACGAACAACCAATTGATAGTGAGCATGCTTTTCGACTAACTACATCAAGAACTAACTGGCTTAAATATAAAACATATATTAGCAGTCATATACAGACCCATCCGCAAATAGAGAGGGGAACTGACGTTGAAAATGAGTTACTTGTATTTAACAGTATACTAGCAACAACAGCAACTATAGCCACATCAGAGCAGAATACAAAAGCAAAGGCATTGATAACTAATAGTGGAATAGAATTACTGGTCCGAAATAAGCGACGTTTGAGTCGCGAATGGCAAGCCTGCCGATCTCCCGATGCAAAAATTCGTCTTAAGGTGACAGAAAACAATCCAAAAAAGGCATTAGTATACGAAGAAGATTGAAATATCAAACATCTTATAACGTCTTTGTCTCCCAACGTTTCTACTAAAAAATCTCTATGGAAAGCTAGCAAAAACCTTAAGCCGCCAGTAAGCACTGAAGTACCGTTGAGAATGCGTAATGGTTCATGGGCAAGAACGGATGAAGAAAAGGCGTCTTGTTTCGCAGAGCACCTCAGCACAGTATTTCAACCAAATACTGCTACATACAGTGCACCTTCGTCACCCAACCATACTGCTCCTAGATACACTGTTACTTGCGGAGCATCTGTGTCTGAACTAAAAAACACTAATGCCGCCTTAAATCCAAAACGCAACCCTGCCGTCATCATATAGACCAATCAGCCTGTTGCCTTGCCTATCAAAGCTTTTCGAAAAAGTGCTGCTATCAAAAGTTAGTCCTTTTTCCATCAAAATGATATTATTCCTACACATCAATTTGGTTTTCGGGAAAAACACGGCACAATTGAACAAGTAAATCGCATAACAAACGAAATAAGGAAAGCTTTCGAAATGCTAGAGTATTGCTCGGCCGTTTTTCTTGATGTGGCACAAGAATATGACAAAGTGTGGTATGATGGCCTCATTCATAAAATTATAAAATCATTACCTAACACGTTCCACAATATCCTTGAATCCTACTTAACCAACAGGCGATTCACAGTAAAAGTAAATGATTTCATAACAGAAGAGTGTCCGATTACGGCAGGTGTTCCGCAGGGTAGTGTTCTTGGACCGATATTGTACATACTGTTTAACGCAGATATCCCTACAAGTGACGAAGTAATTACGTCAACATTTGCGGATGATACTGCTATACTAAGTCGACATAAATGCCCCATTATAGCCACAAAGTGCTACAGCAGCATCTTAAACAAATTGAAGAATGGCTAGCGAAATGGCGCATAAATGTTAATAAAATAAAGTGCAAACACATAACTTTTACATTGAGGCCAAAAACGTGTCCTACTGTTAAACTCAACAATGTATCAATACCGTAAGCTGACGAAATTACATACCTCGGAATCCACTTGGACAGGCGCTTAATCTGGAGACGACACATTGCAGCTAAAAAGCTGCAGCTTAAACTCAAATCTGCCAGTTTATAATGGCTTTTAAACAAGAAGTCTGGACTAAGCCTTAACAACAAAGTCCTCTTATATAATGCAACAATAAAACCGATATGGATGTATGGGATCCAGTTATGGGGCACAGCTTGCGCGACGAATATAGATATAATTCAAAGATTCCAATCGAAAACGTTAAGAGTTATAACGGGCGCACCATGGTACATGCGTAATGGAAATATTCATAGTGATCTACAATAAATATATCTACCGTCAAGGAAGAAATTGAAATCGCAGCAAAAAAATACTTAACAAAACTGCGTAACCATCCGAACCCTTTGGCTAACACCTTGACCCAAGGCAGCCTTCTAGAGAGCAACGTCAAGCCAGCAGCCCATTCCTACTAATGGGCTTTATGTTTTAATTTAGTTTAAGATTTTATTACTTATTGTTAGGCTTCCGAAGTCGAAGTAGATTCAATAAATAAATATTAATGTTTCTTGTTTTCGTTTCTGAACTCCTGGTCGCTGAGCTTATATATTTTTTCTACTAGGTGTTTTCTGTTAGGCAGTGTTTTTCTTTTGATTCCATGGATGATTTGAATGAAAATTTATCATCCTGGATGAGGACATAGCCTTTGAATACCAATTGAATTTAATCTGCTTTGTTAAATTTCAACATCTGGGAAGGTCAACTTCTTATTATTTTTTTCTTCCTTAATGAATTTAATTTTTGTATGCTGTGCCTTAAATGTTTCGTGTATGACCTCCACGCCTGTTTTATTAATTGTAGCAAATATATACTTTGCATATTTGTTTATGTATTTTATATGTATGCCTTTACGTCCAAGTTCAGCAATGCCATCGTCAAGTACTTTATCTAAGACAAAATCAACTAGTTCGGGATAGGGGATCCCCATTGGCATTCCATATATATACTGATAGTGTATTCCATCATAAACAAAATAATTATTATCCCTCAAACAAAACGCAAGAATGGAATGAAATTGTTTTTTTCGTAATTGTTGTGTAGTTTTCCAAAGTCTTCCAGTTTTTGATAATTGTATTGTACTAATTGCGGATTGAGTTGGTATATTGGTAAATAGGGATATTACGTCAAAAGGTATTAAAATTTCGTCGTCTTCAATAGTGATTTTATTAAGATTGTTCTTAAACTGAAAGGCATTTTTTAAAGTTACATCCTTCTGATACCATATTTTTTAATATTCCTGCTATATATTTAGCCGGTTTATAGCACGGTACGTTGAGATGGGTCTAAGTGGGATATTTTCTTTTTGTATTTTATAAATCTTATTTTGTCGAAGCAGCGAAGTTAGCTCCAAAATATATAGGCCCGTTTATTGTTAGGAAGAGAATATCAAAACGGACATATGGTAGACACGCACATATGTCTTAGGCAGAGACAAAGTGATTTGGAACGTTAAGGAGTTGAGGCCATGTAGGGATATATAGAATAGGATATCATTTTTATTGACGCAAAAAAATTTCTTTTGTGTTTGTTTGTTATTTCCTTTGTTTTGGCTATTATTCTTCTTATTCCAAGCGTTGGCATTGGCATCTGTCGGTTAGTAGTGGTATAACTTAAAGCCCGTGAAAGATGGCATAGTTCTTACCAAAACGGTTCCCCTATAACAAATGTTAGGAAAACGGGATGTATTGCGCGGACATTCCGTAAAAAAGAGTGTAGCCTTTCTCTTTATGCGGCAAGGGGAAAATTCTCCCAGTGTACAATACTTGGTATGCGCTATACAACCCAGTCCCTTGGGGTGATGAGGACGGCGCTAAATGGTTGGACAACAAAAAAAACACACACCAGAGAATTTGAAGGCCGACATGTAAGTGCGTGCCGGATCAGATTCTCGTAATCTCTTTAAAAGAAATATTGTTTTACACGATCAGGGCGTTTTACCGATTTTTCGTTTTAAAAAAGATTGCTTGCCAGTCAGGAAAAATAGAAGAGTAAAGCCGGCTAAGAGCGGGGTGGATATATATAAATTTTTTTTTTCTTAAACAAGTGATAGTGAGGCCCAGAAAAATTAAAGTTGCATAATTGTATTGTGTTCCAGTGGCAGAGCCGAAGTGGAACAACATCATCCGGAGGGCACCAAAGTTGGGTGCACTCCAAACCGAGCAACCGATAAGTATCTTTTTATTCTTTTGCTGCTGATGTACGCTTTTGTCGTGCCGAGAATGTCGTTCCCTCCGTTTATCCGTACCTATCCCTCTTGCATCTCGCACCCAGAGCCTAGTCATACAGGCGGGTTAAAGTTACCCCCGCCAGCACGGCAGTAGTGCGAGTGGGTCCGTAACCAGTTTAGTTGGACCACAGCTCGGTTGTGCCCCAAAAGCATATTTTGGTTGGTTATCTAAATATTGTTGTCGTTTGGTTTTTTTTTATCACATTTCGTTGGTAATTGGTTTTGTTTTTTTGCTAACAGCTTTGTTCATGTGTTTAGAATACAACCTACACCATTTCCACTAAGCTGGCCGGTTACTTTGTCAATTTTTTTTTTAGTATTTTGTATTGTTGACGTGTGTGGTTGTTGGTAGGCGCCTGACCAATACCCACATGTAGAAATGTAAGTATATTCATACATATGTACGTGTACGTATGTACATACAAACATACATATCATAAATAGAAAAAGTGGAGGTGGCTAAATCTCGAAGAAATATGATTTAAAGATCATACACGTATACTCTTTGAGAACTTAATTTCATTGTACAGATATTCCGTGTACTTATTTAAAAACATTTTAAAAGTAAACATACGATTCCGAACGTTTAAGAAATTTTACAAATCACAGCCAAGTATAAAATAACATATACATAGATGATCAATGTGGCGACACCCACATTACATTTTTAATTCATGAAATCAATTTCTGTTATACTTATAATATTAATATAATTTATAGTTTTATTTCATTTTTAAATAATTTCTATCTACTTTAAGTTAAGATTAAAAACATTACATTAACAACAAGGGTAAATTCTAAATTTATTTATTTGTACTCAACTAAGGGTTAAGTTATCTTGCATTATCTTTTAATTCATATTCATTAATTTCTATTCTAAGTAACACTAATGCTATCTCCCTCTTATCTAGCAATTAATCTATTAGCATATTACATCGAACTACATAGACTATTGATCACCTGATGTTATTCGCTTATTTTGCTTAGTCATAACTTCGCACATTTATTGAAGTAAATTGGAAATTTGGAGTTCACGTCGGATAGATATATTTTTGTTTAATAAAATATATTAAAATAAAGAAGCCATATTACCGCATATACTCGTATACCTGGTGGTAAAGTAAATGACTGTTTACGCGAGGAGACTAGTTCCTTCCTGTTAGTTGAGCTTTACATTCTGGCATATATGTATGTATGAAAGTTTTTGCATTCATGCAGATCGGCAGGAATGCAATTCTCAAATGACCAGCGGTGTGATACTTTAGCCTTTTATTGTTTGCAATGGAATTTACCATCTTATGGTTCAGATCAGATATCTTGTTATCTGATCTGTTTGCGTCTTCCCAACCAAGCTCTCTTGATGAGTAAGCGGCGTCAGATGGCTTCTATGGCATTGGGTAAAGACAATCCCCCACCAGCTTAGACAATGACTATGTTCAATTTAAGCAGTGAATGAGAGTCTCATATGCCGTAAACATTTTCAGGGAATGTTATACGAATATAAGGTATCTGAACTTGTAATTAAATTTTTCTTAGTGTTTAGAGGTACATGAGATGAAGTCAATCTAGGACATCGTAAAGTAAGAAATATTTTACTCACAACTTCATTAACATGGTCATCACAGAGAGTTCGGAATTAATGACGCAACTCAAGTTCTTGGCTTTGGCAACTAATTTGAATTGATTGGTTCCTATAAATAGGGTAAGTAACTCGAAGGCTAAAATTTTATCCATATCAATGGGTATAATACAAGATTTTTGATCTTGGAGCAAAATAAGTTCTCCGCAGACCTCGCTAATATTGGGAAAAACATAGTTTTCCCAATGCAAAAGTTTCGGATTCGCATGAAACTCATTAGGCGGAAGTATTTAGTTGCTGATTACGAAACCAAAATTCTTTCTTTTTTTAATTCAAAGCTGCGGATCCAATTTGGAGGTAAAATTTTTAAAATTTATCAAAACACGCTATTTGGGTAGTTTTGAGATCGCTGATTATGAATCTGGAGTTGGTTTTGTGGAGGAAAACTTTTTTAAACATTTAATTGAAACTCAACACTCGCAGATGATGAATATAGAAACAAATTTTCCGTACCCAGCAAACTGTGCAATGCATTGTCCAGGAAAAGAGCGCTAACCTTGGTAAATTGTAATTTATTGTCGGAAAGATCATATATTCGTTCATCCCACTCTGTTTTTTTAAAATTAATTGTGAATTTAAAAAAATGGATACATGTTCAAAAATAAAATTTCTCTGCGTTTCGGCGTAAAATTAGTGTTGATTCTTCTTAATTATATGAACAGTATTTTTCGCAAAGTGTTATTCGTGATGTAGATTGAGCACCACTGTTTGTACGTTATGTTTTTTCAATGCGAATAATTGGAAGAAAGATGGAGCCGCTATGCCATATTATTTTCCGTTGATTTGGATCGATCCACAAGTGAACAATCGTGCTAAATGTTATTCGCACGTGAATTATTTTTCCGGTAAAAACTGAACTCCTCTGATATATACCTCCCTAACATATGCTCAATTACCCCTTATTTATTCGGAAGTAATTCCTAATCCGAGGAGATCAAGAAGAATAAATGGCACCATTATTCCATCACTGGAAGTTTTAAAAATAGATGTATCTGCGTATCAACCATCAGAAGTCACCACCTTGAGCAAATATACTGAAATCACCCAAGATCGTTTGAATAGTATAGTACGATGCTTGAAATTATCGCAACTGCAATGCATTTTTATAGCAAAAGGTTTGAAACAAGTCTGGCACCGTTCAGATGGTCGTATAATTTATATTTTTTGAATTTTGGAGAGCCATATGATTCTGATATTCAGCGACATCAGAAACCTCCCGTGTAGGAACTTCAAATATTTTTATATATTTTGAAAATTTTGTAGCAATATTGATATTTGAAAAAAAAAGTCGTTAGCAGCGACTCCACAAGCCCTGTTCAGTGAGTATCAAGTGAATCCGCAGCTTTCGATTAAGAAAACAATGTTTTCTTTTTTTAATAAGCCAAATAAATTTAAAACGGCGAATTTTTAAAAAATGAGAGTTAACTTTTAGAAGCAGCTAACGCCATTGAATTCATTGCACTCGAATTAGGATACCTGAAAAGTGTCCCGTTTGTCGAACTTTTCGACTTTCGCTGCGTAATCAAATTTGTTGATACTCAATGTTAAAAAATCTGTGGGGAGTAATGGCAGGGAAAGTTTACAGTAATGGGCGCCAATACAGAAGCGTAAATAAGCTAAAAACCTCAATTCAGCAATGTTGGCTTGATTTGAGAAGAGATTTGCTCAAAAATCTTGTTGATTCTATGCCAAGTTGCATTTTTGCTGTTATTGAAAACCGGGGTGGGCATACCAAGTACTAAGGTTTTGATAAAGTTTGGAGTTTTATTTTATTTTTTACACGAAGTGGAGTGCGACTGGCCACCTGTTCACTTTCCCCTTGCAGCGATATGTACCCACCATTTCGTCCATCACGTCGACACCACATTTCGTTTTGATGTATCTCAGGCTTCTTTTTATTGTCGAGTTGGTCAATGTGTTTCTTCTTGTGGTATGTGCTCAAGAGTGTTACAAATCGCTTACACTTCGTTACATATGACACTACTGTGGCTCCTGATGTTGGCTCAAACACAAATTCTGAGTGATGAAGAAAAATATCGATGATCAATGGAGGCAGTTCTTTTCTGTTTTTCTAATTGTGCCTTCCAACGTCATCTACCGCTCTTTTAGTTTTTTTCTGTTGCGACCCACATGTAGGTACATCAACATCGTATACGTAGAAAGTATCTACATCATGTTTGATGGCATATTTGTGTGGTTTCGATGGTATAGGTATATTGAGTAAATGGGTAGCAACCACGATAAGGCAATAGTTGGTTATTTACCGTCAACCTTGGTCCAGATGTATACAATATTTTCAAGCGATGCACCTAGCGTCAAATTGGCACAAAAGGACAAAATAATTACATTTCGTGTTGCCACGCCCCCAAGCATCCTAGATAAAAAATTCTTCTTGATTTATAATTTTCGTCAAAATTCGTTCAGCGAGCAAAATTTTTATTAAAATATTTTTGCAGCTAATGAACGAAAAATCGACTTAAATATGAAATGTGTGACAAATTGACACAAAGGGCAAATGCGTGTGAAAAACTCAACAAATTTGTGTGCGCTCATACGAATGTCTACCACTGTATGAGAAGCAGACGTGCTTACGTCCAGTAACCCTTTTATTTAAACAAAACCAAATATTATGTGTATCTAATTTCATCGTAATTGTTTTATCTTATTTCATAGTAGAGATGCACTCTGAAGAGTATCTAACTAAATTATCCTGCCTTTTCTTTTCTGAAATAAAAAATGTAAATGTAAAACGTAAAAAAAATAATTAGCTATACGAGTACAAAGAGCAGTTGAATAAATTTGTTGTATTGTTTTGGAAACAATGTGCAGAATATCTCGATTAGCGAGCATAAATAATTTAAAATATAATATTTCCCTTTTCTTGCCTTTCTCAATTCTTAAGTGACTTTTTAGAAATATACTATATACAGTTTGAGAACTAGAAAACACATTTACCTTTGAAAGTACCTGCAGCTCAGCTGTTAACATACCATTAAAAATATATTTCTCTTCGTAAATATATGTGTATAATAATGAAATATTTTTACTAGAATTTCCTTCATATTTAATATAAATTTTTGCCAATATTTCAAAATAATTTTTTTCAATCATACACTAGAGCTTTTCTTTCTACGATCAATTTTCGAAAAATGAAAAATGAGTAGCTAAAACGGGGAATTCACACAAGAAAATTTAGTCCTTCAGTTCAATATTTTCGGTCCTTCAAAAATTTGTTGGATCGTAATTCATTTACATCACTTTTTATTAGCATTTTAGTACGCCTTTACAAATGGTTGTATGTAATTATGTAAATATGTATTTGGTCAATTAAGTAATACAAACGTTATTAATATTGGTAGAAATACATATGTATGTATGTATGAAACTGTGTCGCGATCCTAAAATAAAGATCATCCTAGTGTTAACTATAACATGCATATATTTATTTGTTGGTCATAATTATGTATGTATGTATATGGATATATGTTATAAGAAACCTACATACGTGTACATACATATGTATTGATGGCTATTATATTATTGGCATAATACGCACACCAACCACGCTATGGATATTGGGCACATCTAAACAACATCGTTACCTTGACCAGCACCTTCGTGTACCCATTTAACCGAACGCTTTTTACGATTCACGTACATGGTTTGCCCTTTCGATTTTTGGTTGCTTATGTCGCTCAAGGAATGCGAAATTCTTCGTGCTAGCTCAACTTGGTCTTCCACCGTGGGATGCAATGACGGCGAATAAAACGCTGATGAAGCATATAGTTTGCCTGAATTTTAAATATTTTAGCTGGTATCAGTAAATTTTTTTAAAGAAATAATATACAAATTTTCATTGAGATATATAAAAAATAGGGCACATCTGAAATGGTTGGTTGGTGATACGTTTTGAATTTAATATTTTATTATTTACTCGTTTTTCTGTATTAGTTTCAATTAATTTCGAGCTTAATCAGCATGATTCTGTACCGACACTGATTTCAAAATTCGTCCAAACAGCCGAAATGTTTAAACGTACAATACGTGTACATATATAAGTTATAACACCTACATATGTACATATGTATTTCGCTTAAAATAATTGCACAGATCGACCAAATCAAATTTTAGATTAATGAAATATTTTCATAAACGTGGAAGAAAACACTTTCTGTTTTAAAAGCCGTTTATATAATAACTAAATGGCACGTCCTCACAGGAACTCGACTTCGGATTCTCATTGGATAATATCTCAGTTCCAATTATCCTGCAAACAAGGCGACTACTCCATGCACGCGTAAAATATATACTCCACGCGGACAATGGAGTAATCCAAAGCTAATCCCAACCCATACATAAAATATGTCTAAGGGCTAGACCATATACTCCGTCTTTGTATAATATCCGAATAATTCCGGAAGTACATCCATGAAATTAGTTTTGAAGTTAATCCAAAAATTACTGCATGTTCAGTCGGAAATAATTTCGAACACAATTTGCTTTGGTGAAAATATACAATAATCATATGATCCAGAAACTTTTGCAGGGTAGTGACAACGAACGATAATATGTTGGTTGAAACTATCCTGAAAAAGTTGTTGAACCGTACCGTCCATTGGAATAATCCAATAGGAACTCCTCTATAATCAACTATTTGGCCAACTCGCGTTTCTCTACCACCCGGTTATTAGCCGATGATTGTTCGTGTTTTAACGATCGCAATTACTAAACGAAGATGCATGTACATGAGTATTTACATTCGAGGTATTCAGACTGGCTTCGTTAATTCGTTAGTCATTTTTCGCTAGTTTTTTACATACATATATTTTGTTTTTGTAAAATTAACAGATTATCGATCTACCGAATAACGAAGTACGAGTCTAGCAACAAGCTTGATAATTTTTTCATTGCTTGGTGACAATCACATCAGCTTTTTCTTTTACTTCGTTTCCTTAAAATTTTATTGGCTTTATTGGGTTTTAATTAAATTTTGCACTTTCCGCGCCATTTTTAGTTTTAGTATACTGTTTCGGAAAACAATTTACCACACCAGATTTACATTCAGATATTATTTAAATTTATCCATATTAACTAAAAAAAGTACTTTACTTCGCAAATCCATTTACTTTGTAGAAACAGTTTTTTACTAATATTCCTCGCATATTTACTGATCATTTTTCTATTACGTATAAATGTACAAATCTGTTTTAAATAGATATAATATACACTTGTTCATACGAACGTTATTCTTTTTTTTATAAGATGTTCAAGTTTTGATACCAAATTCATGAAAAAATTCAATGAATGATATAATTTCCCTAGCAGGGATATATAGTTATATATATTATGTGTAATCTAGGTTTTTATATAATTTAATATTTATATTTACTTCGTATATGAGTAATGTACACTTATTTTTGCATGAGCCAGAATAAATAAGAACACAAAGAACTAGTTCGATCACTGGATTGTTAAATAAAAGACCCAAAACTTGTTGTTTAGCGTTTTAATTGTATACGCACAGCTTATTATCACTGTTGTAAACACACAATTTACAATCACTGTTGTAAACATACAGTTTACTTCTTTTCATTTCACACCGATGTTGTCACTGTCGAGTACTATACTGGTTGCCGCTCTTATATAACTAACATTTTTTCGCATGGATCTCTAGAAGGTACCTCATTCTCGATAACGAACATTCTAAAAAATATTTTAGGTATCGACTTCTCCTTTCCACCTCACATTCGTATTTGGTATTTTTGCACAATATTTTCTCAATAAGGTGGAGATCAGTTATGTATCGTTTATCGCAAAAAGTTGTAGGGGAAATAAAATCCTTTCAAACTCTAAATTAAATGGGTGTAGCAAGACTGGATAATCATGTCTACACTCCTTGTATTATCCGGCATAATTTGATAAAATTTTGAGCTATTAGCTATTTCGAGTTATCTAATTTTTCCAATGTTGGCCAGCGGGGTTTTGACGTGTATATACATATGTACGAGTATATTTGTATATCTCAACACTAAATTCATAAAACAAAACCATTATTTTGGTTTCACGTAAACGTAGAAATAAAAAATTTGTTAAAAACATTGCTTTTTCGCACTTATATTTTTTTATATCTGTTAGGGTAAAATTTTTTTAATTCCAAAACACATGGATGGATATGTATGTATGTATATCCAATTAAATGTTATGAAAGTAAGTATGTATATACAATTATTTGTTATGTAAGTATGTGTATTTAATGGTAGCATCATTCACGAACGCGTCTCTGACCCGAGGATGACTACGGTATGATATACTAAATTGAGCAAAACCTACGCCAATAGTCCTTTTTCTCTTACTCTATGTACACACTTCGTATCCTTTCTTTACATCAGTGTTCTCAATACATGGCATTAAAAGGTTATTTAATTAATAGACAATTAAACGCCATTTTTGGATGGTACAATTACTTACCAAATCTTTATGTTGCAATTCGAGAAGACAGCTTCAGTAAAACTGCCGCCCTATTCAAAGCGTTGCAAATAGCTCCCGAACATGATTGGGATAGCTTCGAACCATTAATGCGAACCATGAAAAGGCGATATAATAGCGAACAAGAGAACCTGCAGTTTATACGCCCCAATAATCCGTTTAAAAGAGAAAGAAATTAAACATTTCACAACTCACAATCTCATGAATCCAAAAATATTATTTTAGGCGAGTAAACGGGTTTCATTACATACAAACTAGACGTTGAATCACAAGTTCACAAAATCCACAAATAATTTATTTACAATTTTATAATACTATATTAGCTCAAGCTAAGTCCGTGCCTATCTTCTTATATATACAAATCTTATGTCCGCTTGGAAAAATCCAGTAATTTCCAAAAATCTCCAAAAGATATCAACCGATTGACTTGAAATTTCGTTAGATTGTTTCTATGATTCCCGGAAAGGTTTACAAAAAAAGTTTATTTATGGCTGAATTTACTTGAAATTTGGTACATAGATGGTTTTTTTGCTAAGATTAACAGGAAGACTACACTTCTCTTCGGTAAGTGGAAAGGGGATTGACCTGATTGCTTATGGTTCGATTCACTTGAGATTAAAAGGAATACTGTTCTTTCCTCCGGGACTGACCTACATATTCGAAAAAATTGTTTTTACTCGTATTGCTCGATTGACTTCAAATTCGGTACATAGGAAGCTTTTTATTTAGATTGCCAGGAAGACTATTCCTCTTTCCGGAAAGTGGACCAATATCAATGGTAAAACCAAAAATTTTGTATTCCCCAAGTATTGAGTAAATAAAGTTATGATAAAAAAATATCCCATTATAAATTTTTCATAAATTCAATGAGTAGCGACAGCGAAGGGTTGCAGGACATAGCTAGTAAATTGGATTTTCTTTTTACCACAACTATTCATAATAATTCAACCAAGTAAGTGTCCTTATGATTCTCCCAACTGGACAAATCCAAAAACGGGCACCGACGAAAAAGGGAAACCCAAAAGAAGAATAATTTTAGATTTTCGGAAAGTTATCACACCAACACACATATTTTCGACCATAAATATGAAATCAAGATTTGACCAAATTTTAACTAAAGAAGGAAGGCGGAATTTTCAGTGAATGGAGCAAACTTTGAATTTGTTATGATGCCTTTTGGTTCAAAAATCGCACCGCAATATTTCAAGGATGTATTGACAATATTTTGCGTGACTATATCGGAAAATTTGCATACGTGTATGTTTATATTGATGACGTTTTAGTTTATTCCTCCTAACCAGAAGAACTTAAAGAACACATCCGTATCATACTATAATCAATGCACTTCATAATACGAATATGAAAATATTACACAAAAATCACATTTCTTTCATAGCTCAGTAGAATACTTAGGACACTTGTTTAAACACAATAAAGCAACTGTAGACCCCAAGAAAATTAAAACAATAAAATACTCCGTTCCGAAGAATATAAAAGAGATCCTTTCTAGGACTAGCCAGCTACTTCAGAAAGTTTGTTAAAAATTTCACTGTAATGACCAAATCTTTGGCATACACTTACGTGGTGACAACGACATCTTTAGTTAAAACAACAATGTGAGAGTTGAAGTTAACTTAAATGAAGCAGCTAAAGATAAAATCAAGAATGCTCTTCAAGCTCAAGTAGAACCTTATTAACTTTGCTTCACGAACCCTTCGATCTGACTACAGATGTCAGAATTTCTGCTATAGGTGCAGTACTGTCAAACAGATAGCCTATTATTCTTATACCAATGAAAGGAGCTACTAGAAATTGTATGTAATCTTTAATTTATTCTATATCTGAAAACAACCCAAATAGTAATAGTGTGAAATTGGTATATAAACCAGGACATCAGAATGTTGTCGCTGATGCTCTATCAAGGCAAAAAATACACACGACCACGGATTATTCAGACCACTCAGTAGAAAGCTCACCTATTCAACAATTTAAAAAGGTCAAACAGCCTTCAAACTCTTTCTGCAACCAAATTATACCAATTCACAACGAAAGCAGGGATGAAATTGTATCACACACCATATTCCGAAATAAAACACGACATCTAATATACTATAAAAACAAAGAGGAATTGAAATTATAAAACAAAACATATAAGAAATAATCGTTTGCAAAACAAATATGAAAGACACACTTATAAACAGCCTATCGGTAAAACACCACAACCAACACCTGTAGGTTAATACCATAAGTACAAATGGACATATTCCACATGAATAACCAAATAGCTCCATATGCAAATACTCCAAATACTACAATCTACGAAAACTAGAAAAAGGATCATTTAATTAAATTAAACAATACCTATAACAGAGCTATACACACAACCACAGTATATAAACAAGAAGATGTATTCTTTAACCGTGAAAAACATCCCAATAACAACAGAAAAGCGATCACATACAAAGAAGGAGACATTGTCTATTCAAAATCAGATAGGTGTAACAAACAAGCTACAAAATACAATAAACATAAAGTTGTAGAAGACCGTGGGGACACGATCCTAAAAAACAAAGAGATATGTGGAAATGAATTGTTCTCTCACTATTAGCCACTTCTAGGTTAGTGATCACATAACTGATTTAAGAAATAAAATAATATGTTTTAACTGAGACCGATTTCGTAAATCTCTATACAAATACTTCATTCCTGTACCATATTGCAAATTTAACTAAAATATTTACATTGGCGGCCGGCGAAAAATATCAAGACGCATAACAGGAATTAAGGAAGAGGAGGTTGCCGAAAATCGCTTCAGCGGCTAACAGCGCCAACTATTTATATTGACATCTTGCGAAAATATAATAAGAGGTGTGTACAACATGAACCAAAAGGAACGAATATTCTTCTTTACTGCAGTTAGCACCGCTTACACGATTATAACCAAATCAATTACAGCTCGCTAGTCATCCCTTCTTTTCGCTGTTTGATGCCAGTTGGTAATATCAAGTGAAACCACCTGATCCTTCCAATGGAGTGGAGGTCTTCCTCTTCTTCCGCTTCAATCAGCAGATACTGCATCGAATACTTTCAAAGTTGGAGTGCTTTCATCCACTCGGACGACTTGACCTAGCCAGCGTAACCGCTGTCCTTCATTCGACGAACTGTATCAGAATCAGCGTATAACTCACAGTTAATCGAAAAGGAACGTATCATAATCATGTAATCATAACTATTGTAATACCATCTCCTATAATAACTAGATCTCCAAATTAATTAAGTTCAACTTTAAATTTCGTCACAGGCATACAAGATCATGATGATTTAATACAAATCAAAGCCGGTATAAATCAACATATAGAAATAATAACAAAGAAAAATATTAATTATTCAGGCACGTTATACTAAATGTCGCTGTAATAACAATCTATATAGTATATGCCCTATATAATACTAGTTGACGCGGCCACGCATTGCTGAGGCTAAAGGTTTTGTTAAATTATATTGCAGTACACTATTTAACAGAAACGGTATTAGAACATCAGTCATGGGGACCACCATGCTTTTTATACATAGATGCCTTTTGTAAAAAATATGGCGACCTCCAGACAAATTTTCAACTACAATACAATGAGGTTAATATTTACGAAGACGGTAACGTTAAAGCTGGTATAAAAATTCAATGGATTGGAATTTGAATGGGAAGGGCTTTGAACACGATTGATTAACATTTTAGTACAATTGATATTAAGCAAAAATCAATACAAAAGAATTAATTTTCAAATTTATTATCCTGATTTATTAATGAAGTAGGTAGAGCAAATAGTCTTAATTCTTTAACATTATTATTTATTAGTTTAAATACTGTTCGTTAGCCATTCGAAAAAAAACACCTTGCGTTTCGTTTTTATTCTTATTTACAATTTGTACCTATATATGATATTTGTATTATTTTTTGTTTGTTTTATTTTGGTTATACATAAGTATAGCGTTTTGCAGGCTTTTCACTGCTTACATACTATTTGCTGCAATGTGCATTGGGGTGTGCACAAAGTGTACGAGGTTTTGGCGACAGTGATGCCATGTTAAGCGGCCGCTCTTCCCTGCACGAAGTGCTGAATTAGACCCGTTGGATATGCCGTGTATAGTGTTGTTTCCCTCGGTGGTTCTTTACGCTATTTCCGCTGCTATTGCGTTCTGGACTTAGGCGGGAGTTCTTTGGATTCAAAGCCATGATCCGATTTGGCTGTCTGTTTCCTGGAAAGAAAAAGTCGGAAGTAAACTGCAGCGGAAAGTGCTTTTTCTTAATTTTTATCTTATTAATATTTTGACGATGTAGACATAAATGTGTGCCATTCTGCCGATAGGAGCTTGTTCTACGGGATTTGTAGAACTTATTTGTAATGCGTCCTTTGGAAACATCTAATCTAGGGGTGATCTGAGTATGCAATGAGCAGATCTTCTCATGATTTAAACAGTGCGATTGCATGTTATTTTTCATTTGTTGCCAAGTTGGGTATTGCTTTCGGGATACGAGAGATTGTTCCCATAGCATTAGTGAATTTTCTGGAAAAGCAGATATGCATACATTCACCATAGTTGGGTCCCAGCTTTCAATGGGTGTGCCGAGAGTTTCGAGCACTGATAAACAATTAGTGATTGTTGAGTATAAAACAATAAACTCTTCACTCGTCTCTTTTCGAACTTTTGGTAATCTCCATAATGCTATGACCTGATTGTCGACTAATTGGCGCTTGTTTTCATATCGGGAGTGGAGAGCATCCCAAGCCAATTGGAAATTGTCATTAGTTAAAGCGAATTGTTTAACTATATCTCCTGCTTGGTCTCTTGTCTTATACCCGAGATGGTATAGCTTTTGAATTGGATAGAGCAGGGGGTGGTTTATAGGTATATACGGCAGTGAACATGTCTCGGAAAGACGGCCACTCATCGTATCCACCATAAAATGTTTCCGTGTCACAGGGCGGAAGTTGGAGATATACTTCCGGTTGTTCAACTACAATGTTTTGGGTCTGGGTTCTGATTGACAACTTGACGTTGGTTGATTTACTGCTTTAATTATATTTAATTGTTCAGAAATTTTTGCTTTGGTTATTTCATAAGTATCAATGCGGGGAGGTCTTCTTTGACTTTTTGGAATAAGACATCGTATGCGTCTTGAACTTGTTTATACCAATCGTCAAGAGAATTACTTTTAATTTTCAGGAGATTTTCTGAAAATTCCTCTATGGGGAAGAGGTAAATCTGGCACAATATCTTATTAAGCCATCAGTTGTTGCGTCAAATATTTGCGCACACGAGTAATGTGGTTTGCATTTTGAGGCTTGATGCTCAATTTTGCTTTAAGCTGCTACATGGGGAGAAGCAACATTAATGACGGGTTGCATTGGAGATTTCTTTGGAGGTATCTTGGAGAAGATGCTTAGCCGTGTGCCTTGATTTTTCGGCATTTAAATTTATTTAAATATTTTTAATTTATAATTCTTGTTTTTAACACTTATCCTCGTGGAACTAGCTTTGAAGGAAATTGGATGTAGTTGAGAACTACTTAAATATAAAGTGACCCAGAAGTATTTACTGTTGGGTTGGGATGCAGTTTATATATGTATATATGTTTGTGCATATGCTTGCAATGTTATGCTTCAGCTGAAATTAGAGCGAGTTAGATCAATAGATATAATAGTGAACTGAGTTGGCCTTGGTATACATATATGCGGTTGTGTGTTTGCTCTAATGCTTAAGCTGTGCTTGAGAAAGCACAAAAGAAAGTAGAAAAACAGAGCACAAGAGGGAATTTGTGCGTTTATGCTACTCTTTAAATGCCAGAAGAGAAAGAAAGTTGCGGAAAGTTGATATTTGTAAGTATGCATGTATTTTAATGAAGTTATCGCGAGATGGGTGCACTATTTTGTTTTTTTTTTTGAACAATTGTTTTTGTTTAGAAATTACACAGGAGAGTGCCTATTTTTACCTTGGGAAAACTATTGGGAAAAGTGTCACTTTTAATTCTATGATATATGTATGTAGGTATCTATTAAATTGCAAATACTCAACTTCGTAATTGAGGCCAACAACCTTGAAAATTGCGTTACAAAAATTATTGCTATTGAAAAAAGCAGTTGTAGTGAAGAAGACAAAAGTAGAAGGTATATACATATGTATATATTTGCACATATGTTTAAACGGGCGGATATTTGAATTGGATTTTTTGAATATACAAAAAAGCAGATAAAGTTATGAACTTTTCGAGGAAAAGTTCTTTATAATATTTATTTGCATAAACAAGTCTTAGATTCCACCGGTGAAGTTCCTTTGAATCCTTTGAGTGTAGATGTGAGACAATGGGTCTTCCTTTGTTAATAGCTGGCCACTCTCCTTCTGCTGGTATCTTCAGATCTTGAGATTATTGTTAATTTTGCTTTTCTATTGTAGTTGTTTTTGTTTCAATTTATAAAATGTGCATCTTTGAAGATATTGCGGAATTTGCTGTTGTTGTTTTTGTGCAATTTTTTGTATTGAATGTTCGTAAACAATTTTTTTTGTTTGTTTTTTTTTCTTAAGTCTTGTTTTCTTTTATTTAGGTTTTTACTAGTAGCTAATTTTTTGTTTGTACTGCATAAATACCCCTTTTCTAAATAGTTTTAATTTTATGCACTTAGGTTTTGTTTGTTGTATGGGTCCGAAAGTCCACTTTCAATTTTAACTTATTTTATTATTTTCATATGTTAATGTTGTTAATATTTTCTTTTTTTCACAATATTTTTAGTGTTTAGTTGCTGTTGCACATATATGCCTTTCTGCTAGGCTCGAAGGACCATGTTAACGCGAGGGTCCCTTCGAAATAAAACACCTCTCGTTTCGTTTTTATTCGAATTTATAATTTTTTTATTTAAAATTAGTATATATGATATTTGTATTAATGTTTAATTTTGGTTATAGGTACATTAGTATATGTATTTTATAACTTTGCCCCGTGCACGCTTGCTGATTCGTTGAATAGAAATCTCGCGTTTTGCAGGCTTTTCACTGCTTATATAATATTTGCTGCAATGTGCCTGCATTAGGGTGCAAACAATATTTACGGGGTTTTGGGGACGTTGATGTTATGTTAAGCGCACACTTAAACAAATATAAATACTTTTAATTTTAATTTAATTTAGCACTAATCGATGCACAATATTTTTGGTTATACTGTCTTTAGCTATCACATGAACATGCAGCATATATTTGCCCATGAGAAAAACATGTATTTTCCAAATCGAAACCACAAATGGATATTGTTTTGCCAGCAACAGCCGGCATTATCCGATAACAAATATTTTTTTGTTCTGCTCTTAGTAATGGCTCACTGTTCACGATAGTTGTTGCTAAATTACCATGGTCATATTGTTTTTCTCGTTGTTAATCGGTTTTGACTAAGTCAGTGGCTGGGCGATCTGGTTATGATTAAGTGGTAAATTCGAAATTAAAACACATAAATACTGTTTGTTTAATTCGGTGCAATATGCTTTTGATCCTACAATTTTTATATATTTCCCACAAAATTTTTGATTGCGATGGATCACGTGTCGTAAATAATGAAACAAAATATTTTTACGATTACTGAAAAAGTGTGGAGAGCTTTGTACTATTTTCTCATAGATATATTAATTAACTCTTATAACTATGTGAAAGTACTTACATGCATATATTTTAATTTTAATTAAAGAGTTTTGAACAATGAAGCGAGAATAATTTCTCTGGATTATCATCACATAATATTAATTTAATTTACACTTCAGTATAAGTAACACGTGGCCGGCTATGTTAACACCGCACACAATCGAAAATTTAAATACAATTGAATTTCACTGTGTTTTGTTTACTACAAAATTAATTTAACATATACTTTAGTTAAGTTCGCAGAGTGCACGGACGTGTTTTTGATCGGCTCCGTAACTTCACTTAAAGTTTAAGAAAACGAAAATATTAAATCGTTTAAACTTATAAATCAACTGTAGTTGGTGTATAGCCACTTAAGTTGGAAATAAACAAATAATAAAATAAAAATATTCAGTTGCGACGGCAGAAAGAAATGCCTAATCCACTGTTGTTGCGAGTAAATCACCACCTAACAGCAGTGCAAAGGCAAGCAGTGCAACTCTAAAGGCGCCAACGCAGACAACAGAGAAAGCAAAGAGTGAAAAAACTCTCTTCCCAACATGTGTAAGTTGCCCAGCAATAGCAGAAAAGCAAACAGCAGTAGCAACTCCAGTGCGGGCGACTAATGCTGAACAAGGTGAGACAGCCAAAATGAAAAAGAGTGTCGGCAGTGCATACAGACATTGATCGCTACATAAATGTGGTAAACAAAAAGAGGAAATCTAGTCCTCCCAAAAAAGTGATTAATGCTAAGAAATATAATACCGTTGGCTCCACTATCGATGCTGATGGTGATGCACTAAAGGGGAACAGATTTGCCCCGTTAAATGAGGAAGAGCCTATAACAGATCCAAAGGCTATTTCCACAGTCGTCAGTACTAAACCTCCACCAATCTACTTGCAGCTCCAGTTTACTCCTTACGAACATAGCCAAGATAATAGGTACCAAAAATTTTCACATTGTACCTCTTAAAAAAGGAAACATGGACGAGACAAAAATACAGGTACACAGTGAAAAAGACTTTCGTGAAGTCGTTGTGTTTCTTTCTGCAAACAACAAGAATTATTACTCTAACCATTTGAAAGGCCTGATTGTTAGAATTAAGGGAATTGAAGCCACTGTTGACTCAGGTGACATAAAAGAATAAACGGAGCTCTAGAGGAGCAAGGGTTTGAAATTAGGGCGGTCGTTAACATAATTAACAGAAATAAAGTGCCGCAGCCTATGTTTAAAGTGTTTTTATCGCCAAGCTTAGCTCAACTTAAGAAAAACGAAACGCATCCAATTTATGGTTTAAAATACCTTTTACACCGAAGAATCACGGTGGAAGAAGCGCTTAAGCGTAATGGTCCCGTGCAATGCACAAACTGTCAGGAATTTGGTCACACAAAATCCTATTGTACTTTACGTACCGTTTGCGTAGCATGTGGTGATCTTCACCATTCTACCAAATGCCCCTTGAATAAAACGGATGCAAGACAAAAAAAGTGTAGCAACAGCGGTGGCAATCACACCGCTAATTATAGAGGTTGTCCGGCTTACAAAGATTTAAAATCTAAACTTTCTCAGGGTATACAAGCCAAACGGAACCAACTCCCATATACTACTTCCATTCCGAGCCTTTTCAACATACCCAGCTCAAATATTGGTCAAATGTCCTATGCCAACGTACAGGCCCCACCAGTCACCCCACCCAGTACTGGAGTTGAGACCATGATTCTTAATCTAACCCAGTACATGACACAATTTACATATGTCAACCATGCAAAGTATGGTTCAAGACCCAATAAAGGCGCAAAACCAAATGCTCCAAACCCTGTTGACCAAAAAATGAGTGAACTCAGGATTTGCTTATGGAATGCTAATGGTGTAAACCAGCATAAATTAGCACTCAAATTATATTTACCGACCCACGAAATTGATTTTATGCTTATATCTGAAACACATCTCACCCAGAAGTATAATTTTTACATCCCTGGGTTTAAGCTGTACAACACTAATTACCCAGATGGCAAAGCACATGGTGGCACAGCTATACTCATAAGGAACCGTTTAAAGCATAACTTTCTTAATTCCTTTTCAACAAATTGGTTGCAGTCAACCTCGATCACTCTTAAAAATAGGGGGGTTGACCTTGGCTGCGATTTACTGTCCGCCGCGTTTCGTATACGTAAAAACATACAAATAATTTAGCGATTTTTTTATTACTCTAGGAGATAGGTTCCGAAGTGGAGGTTAATATACGAAGAAGAAAGAAATATCAAACATCTTATAACGTCTTTGTCTCCCAACGTTTCTACTAAAAAATCTCTATGGAAAGCTAGCAAAAACCTTAAGCCGCCAGTAAGCCTTGAAGTACCGTTGAGACTGCGTAATGATTCATGGGCAAGAACGGATAAAGAAAAGGCGTCTTGTTTTGCACAGCACCTATATTAGAGCAACTAGATGTAAAAATAATGTATGAGTAAACATACTCGTATGCACACAATTATCGAAGGATAATTGTACTATCTCCCTATTAAAAAGTAAAAATCCAAATTTAACATTATTCAAGAAAATAGCAAACCTATACCTGTATTGGATCACGGTAATGTGATCACAGATGGAGAACACATATGGAATGGACATCCAATTAAAAGACCGAAATTAAAACATGTAGTAGAAGTGTTATCACGACCAAGATGTAAAAAATGTAATATATTCGCACACGGACGAACAATTAAAAAGCAAAAATATTCTGACTTCCGGTTCAGGTTATAAACTAACGAACATTCAAGAAATGTATGTATAAATTTATAATACATAAGAACATCTTACAAATCTCGTGTTGTACTTTGTCCTCAGTTTAATCACACTAGCACTCTTCGTGTATACTTTGCTCAAAATATGCCAATGCTACAAAATAAGCCTGGAAATAAGGAAAAAAAAAACTTGCAAACAATAACAATATATATATATATACATATATATATAATATGCACTTTGTAACCGCTGAAGCGATTTTCGGCCGAGCTCTTCCTCCAATTAGAGGTTTTGCATCTTGATGTTTTTCCAACAAATGGAAGGAGTTTATACTAAGTCGCTGATGGTTTTTTATAAGGAGCCTTATTTCTTGCCAGAAATACACTCGGAGGTGTTGACATTCCCTGCCGACCCTGGGCGACCGCAATTAGAAACTTTAGCTTAATTTTTTATTTAAATTAATTTTCTATACTCAGGTTCAAATCCTGGTGTCGTACAAACATCCAAAATGTCTCTCTATTGATAACGACCCCCGAATATATGTATTTTAAGGATTACGATTTTATGACATGTACCTGGAATGTTCGGTCCTTTAATTGGGAAAGTACCGCTTGGTTGCTGTTCTCATAAAATTAAAAGCTAACATCACCAACGCGACAATCACAAAAGCGAGTAGATCCTTGTGATATTTAGTACAGCGGTCAGATAAAAGAGCGCAAGATTTGGCCGAGGATGCCTTTCATTAGCGCCTCGAGTACACTTATGAGCGCCGCCCCCGCCGCGACGCCAAAATTGTGCTTGTCGACTTCAACGCTAGGGTAGGTAAGGACAACAGCCGGCAAATTCAACCTCCACGACGAAACATCCCTAAATGGGTTTAGGATGATTGACTTCGCCTAAGCCCGAAATATGGTTGTCTGTAGCACTAGATTCCAGCAGAAGAAAGTTCACCGAGCTACTTGGCTGCCTCCAAATCGAAAAACTCTCAACCAAATCGATTATGTTCTGACAGACGAAGGACATATGGCTAGTGTTTTAGATGTGCGTACGTTCCGAGATCCTAACATCGACTCGGATCACTATCTCGTCGCAGCGAAGATACGCGCCTCTGTGTATCGAAGAATGCAAGTCAACAAACACAAGGAAGGTTCGACGTAGCAAAGCTGCAATCACAACAGACTGCGGAACGGGGTTCTACTCGACTTGCACACCTGATCTATGGAAGCACTCTTCAGCAAATCGGTATAAGGGAACTGTGGGACGGCATTTCAAACTCCCTACGTACAGGTGCAAATGAAACTATTGGTTGTAAACACAGCTGGTACGATGAGGACTGCCGTGTCGCGGTGGAGAGGAAGCAGACTGCCTACCTCGTAACTCTGCGATCTACGACAAAACGTGCGGGGTGGGATCGATACCGCAATCTGAAGAGGGAAGCAAGACGCATTTGCCGACAATAAAAAAGAGGCCCAAATACCTGAGTATGAGGAGCTTCAGAAGCTGGCCGACAAGGATTATGCTCGAAAATTTTACGAAAAAATACGGCGACTTACGGTTTCAAGACCGGAGCAAATTCTGGTAAGGTCGAGGGGGGTGATCTAGTGACGGATGCCCAGAGTATACTGGATTTATAGAGGGAGCACTGCTCCAGCCTTCTGAATGGCACTGAAGAAGATAAGCCCGAAGATGGTGACTCCGAAACTCCAATTGATGACGATGGAAAAGTTGTTCCATTACCCGACTATGAAGAAGCCCGAATAGCAATCCCCGCTTAAAAATACAACAAAGCGGCAGGGACCGATGGATCACCGGCCGAGCTATTCAAATACCGTGGTAAAGAGCTGATCAGGTGCATGCGCCAGCTTCTTTGCAAAATATGTTCGGGTGAAAGCAAGCCCGACGATGTTAACCTATATGAGCTCTGCCCAATACACAAAAAAGGCAATCCCACAGCCTGCACCAATTATCGTGGAATGGGCCTCCTTGTGAAAGACTAAAGCCCACCGTCAATAAACTGATGGACCTTACCAGTGTGGCTGCAAAAGTGATAAGTGAACCATTGACCAGATTTTCACCATGCGCCAAATCTTCTTGTGAAAAGAGAATCGACACACACCACCTTTTCGTCGATTTTGAAGCAGCCTCCGGCAGCACGAAAAGGATCTGCCTGTACGCCGCTATGTCTAAATTTGGTATCCCCGCCAAACTCATACGGCTGTGTAGACTGGCCTCAAGCGGCAATAAAAGCTCCGTCAGGATCGGGAAGGACCTCTCCGAGCTGTTCGATACCAAACGAGGCAGCAGACAATGTGACTCTTTAACGTGTGACTTCTTTAATATAGCGCTGGAGAAAATAATACGAACTGCTGAGTTGAATAGAGAAGGTAAAATCTTCTATTATGTGTACAACTTTGGCTCCGCCGTTTTCCGATAGGTGGCTGTAACGGCTGAGGCTGGTTGAAATACATAGATGATAATGCCTTTAAAGTGAGTGTGGACAGTGCCTAACGATGATATTGGCATGATTGGCCTCAACAACCGCGCTTTGAGTTCTGCATTCTCCGGACTTGATAAAGAAGCGAAGCGAGTAGGTTTGGTAGTGAATGAGGGCAATACGAAATATCTCCTCTCATCAAACAAACAGTCATCGCATTCGCGACTCGGCTCCAACGTCACTGTTGAGAGTCATAACTTTGAAGTCGTAGATAACTTCGTCTATCTTGGAACCAGTATTAACACCAACAACAATGTCAGCCTAGAAGTCCAACGGAGAATCACTCTTGCCAACAGGTGCTACTTTGGACTGAGTAGGCAATTGAAAAGTAAAGTCCTCTCTCGGCGAACGAAAACCAAACTCTACAAGTCGCTCATCATACCAGTCCTACTATATGGAGCAGAAGCGTGGACGATGTCACCATCTGATGAGTCGCTCTAGGAGTCTTCGAGGGAAAAGTTTTGCGTAAGATTTGTGGTCTTCTTCGAGTTGGCCACAGCGGATACCGCAGACGATGAAGCTTGATGAGCTTGTACGAGCTATATTATGATATTGACATAGTTCAGAGAATGAAGAGACATCGGCTACGCTGGCTGGGTCATGTCGTCCGAATGGATGAAAGCACTCCAGCTTTGAAAGTTTTCGATGCAGTACCCGCTGGTGGAAGCAGAGGAAGAGGAAGAACCTGGCCTCTCTTGGCATTTCTAACAGTCGCCAGACAGCGAAAAGAAGAAATGAATTGCGCGCTAATATTGATTCGGCTATAATCGCGTAAGCGGTGCCAGCGCCAATAAAGAAGAAGAATAACAAATAACCTAAATGTATGAAAACATTTTTATCAGTAGTAAGCGAAACAACATGCTTGTACGTAGAGGTATAAAAAGCACTAAGTTAACTAAATGTAAGACAGTTGTAATTTTTTATCAATAACGAGACTACCGTGTCCTCTCAAAAAAAAATATTATTTATTTTATTTATTTATTATAAATGAAAAATAATAACACAATTATCATTTTACAGAGAAAGAAGCACCAGGGCTTACGGCTCAAACAAAAAAAATAAAACTTAAAAATTCTAGTTCGTTTTATACTTTTATTGGGCCTGTGATATCCATATTTATATACATATGGATATATGCCAAATGGTTATGTTGTTTGAAAAGTGTTTTTTTCAGTAAATTGTGTAACATTATTTAGTTTAAATGTGCTCTTACTCTATTTAGTTATCTTTTACTTCGTTTAAAATTATTTGGCAGAAATAATTGTTATTTTTTGATATGCATATAATGCAGTTATAACCAATTATTATTTAGCTTTCTAAAAGAAAGTATATTTAGTTATCTCTTGCTATATTTAAAAGACGTTGTTTATTAAGAATTTTTATTATTTTTATAATGCCTTTTGCATGCGCCAGTATACTTAAGATACAAAGTCATAATTTTCTTCTTATTATGAATAACAGATGTGGGTTACTAGGAAATAAAGATGACCGCACATGTAATTTTCAAACCCTTATTTTTAATAGCGCTTAGTACGAATTAATTTATTGTTTATAATTTTTACTTTCACAAAGTAACGCCGTGTCCAACTTAGGAACGGGCACGATTTTGCGGTGTGTGCGGGCAATGGCTGCCGGCAAAATCGTGCGTGGAATACGTCCAATTACAACGCGATTATGCGTTAATACGGGTGGCTACAATAAAGTGATTATTCGGTAGGGAATGGCCTCGCTTTCGGCCAGTAAACATTTTTTTTTATTAGAAAACAGTTTGTTAAATGAAAGAATATTGAGAAATTGTAAAACGAAACGTAACAGACGAAAAACATGTGTGATTTAAAGACAGATTATTTTTTGACGAATTCCATCATCTGTATCTACAATTGCGAGTAAGTGGAAGTAAATTTCAGGGGTATTCAAGAATGCAGAATTAAACATTTGACTATAAATTAACAGATATACATGATATTAATAACCATCGTTTTTATAACCTCTTTTTTGAACTCCAGAAATTAGAACTTCCATTTTCTATACGGTACTTCTAGCAAGATTTCTGCGGGCAAAATCAAACGAGTTTGATTTCCAAACGTTGTGATGCGGGGACGTCAAAAAATACGCATTATCGCAAAATCGTGCTTACATTGAACATCTACATTTGCTAGCATATGCTTAAATTTATTATCTGTCCGCATTTAACGCACCTCACCGCCTGCACCGCATTTGTCGTGTCTACGCTGGAGACGGCGTAAGGGTGAGTTCCAAAAAGTCAGTTGCAATGCAACCATACATTGTTACGCATTCCTAAATGCAACTGTGCACTTTGACGATGTATCATGTTCCAATATGTATCGGTAAAGTTATTGATACGCAAAAAGCAAACTGCACATCGCTAAGCTTTGTGATGCTTTATTTCATCATAAATTCTTGACAACAATGGCCGATGTCGGAGGGCAAGTTTTTTGCACTAATTCTTTTTTTTTTAAACATTAGCCATTCACCGAAAAGCAACTTATTTGCACGAAAAGCGTTCCACATGTCAGAGTTTGTAAACTATTGTTGCAAGGCAAATTTATAAAATACAGGGTTACATTGTAATGATGCGGTTGCAAAGTATCACTGCAATTATATAAAATAACAAAGAACTGACAATTTTCAAAAAGTATTTGACTAAATAGGTGAAAAAGAGAATCACGCGTACGTGAAATAAGGCGGAGAAATTACTTGCTCTTTACCCACTATTTGAACAAATGTAACAAATAGGACAACAAACGCGTGATATAGAATAACAAAATATCGAGGTTAAATTTACAAAAAATCGTTTCAATGTTTCTACACATATCTGCATGAGGAAACGCAATGTTCCAATCAAGACTGCATGGTAATGATAATTTTGACGTTATTCAAAAAATTTCTATCTTTTTCATAGAAACAATTGGAAATATTAACGTTAAATATATTTATATAATTGGCACTTTGTAAGAGCTGAAGCGATTTTCGGCCAAGCTCCTCCTCCAATTTGTGGTTTTTGCGTCTTGATGTTTTTCCAACAAATGGAGGGACCTACAGTTTATACTAAGCCGCCTCCGAACGGCTGATGGTTTCTTTATGAGGAGCCTCTATTTCATGTCCGAAATACACTCGTAGGGGTGGACATTATCTGCCGACGGGCGACCGCAATTAGAAAACTTAACTTTAATTTTTTATTTATATTAATTTTTCATAACTTTTGGATGTTGCTGGCGCTGGGATATGAACCCGAGCCTTCCGAATGTCAGTACGCAATGCTAACCACTCGGCTATCGAGGCTGCCAACGCCATTAGCGTTAAATTAACGTTAAAGCAGTTATCAAATTAAAGTTGTTTTCGTTTTTACCCTAAACGTAATGCCGTCGTTAATGTTAAAACATTAACCGTTTATTTTTGAGAGTGGCAATTCTGTTAAAAGCAATCAGTTGTGCGTCATAAGAAAAAGTATTTGGGAAATGTTTTTTCAAAAAAAGCAAAAACATCAATTGACGCAGAGATTCATTTGGCTTTTGATTCCTGTTCTCCATCGCCACAATTGGTTTATTTGCCCCTCGTGATCACCACCACAGCGTCTTTCTGCGGTTCTTTCAGCGCAACGAATAAGGCAGCGGATTTTTCATCAATGCTCCTATTATTTGTTGTAGGCGTCTCTTCGAACTGGAGCTCAAATATTTGGAGAGGATTTGTACCATCAAAGGAAGGTAAAGGTTTCGAAGATGTCCTTCAACCACATTGACTTTGTCCGCGAGCTTATTTTGCGGTTTGATGAAATGTTGACATTCATTTATGACATACGTGTATCAAGCTGGAACGCTATCAAGTAGATGCGCTAGAATGCTTTTCTTCAATTGATGGCTGCTCTAAGTCCTTTACAGAATAAACCCTTCAAGGATCTCTCTTCGTTCTCGTGACGGAATTTGTATTGGCTTAAGTCAACACCTTCAGCTTTCATAGCTTCTCGCAGTCGTGATTGTTGTTCTGCCTTATTTCAAGTTGCAGATAATCCTCTATTTTCCAATTCCTTTTTTATGGTTGCATCATCAAATCTTGAATCTTGACTATATCTTATCTTTCAGGATTTACTTAACAACCGCACTTCTGACACAAATTTTAACGATTTTGATAAACATGCTTCAATGATTTACCAAATCCTTCGAGTTCGATCACTGGATTTCTAAATAAAAGCCACCATATTTGTTATACCATAAATATTTTAATTGCAAATATATCAATCAACATCTATTTATAACTCAATAAATCACAATTTACTTTACTATACACAACGAGTTATATTATAACTTTCACACTGTACTATTTTCATTTGACAATAGTTTACTTTGTAATACTGTGTTGACCGTTCTTTTATATACCTCAGAATTGCTTGTACTTAGTTTTAGAATATAGAATATTCGATTCTCGTGGTGTAGAATGTGCTTTAGTTACCGCATCTCGCTTTCATCTGTCATTCGTATTTGGCGTTTTCGCCACAATATGTTTCGTTGCAGTGTCGCCAGACTCTTCGTCATTAACGTTAGTCAAAATTCGATGCCGTTTTAATGTTGACGATTTCGTTGGGGCCGAAGAGAAACGATTTCATTTCATTGAGTTAATTTTCTTGTTAGTGAAATAAAATGATATTGATAGTTGAAATGATAGTTACGTTTGTTGAGCATATCTGGTTTTGTCAAATTTAATGAAAAAACCAACTCATTTGTAACCCAAAATTTTGGTCAGTTTCCTTCAGTTTGATTTTGAAAGTACACACGGAACGGTTTAAGATATTTATTACATTACTTTTAATCGATTTAAAGTCCTCATACAACAAAAAACGTATCACCACTTATTGACTTGGAAGCCTTCTTTTTACTTACGATTTCTGGGTTGAATTTCATCTGTTGCTGGTGTTAATATCTTTTGTAAATCAATGTTTCCTGTAGTATCGGTAGACTCCTAGGTTTACGGTTATGATTGAATGGATAAGAAAGAATCAAAATAAAGAAAAAAGATGCATTAAATATACATATGTGCATATGTTTGTATAGATACATATACTTATAAATATAAAACGAGTAAAAAGTATAGAGTTCGATGATGCCGAAGTCTTTATACCTACCATGAATGCGGTATTTTAGGCTTAAAAATGTAAATTGTACATACATATTCATTTTTCTTACAAACTTCCACAAAACACTAACCAGCAAGGAAAGGGACTAACGAATTCGATAGTTACTAATGATGGTAGATAGCCATCGCTCAATCTACTCTCAGTACATTTAACTGTAGAATTTTACATGGGCATGTCCTACGATGGGGTAAATTGTCCCCCTACTGCATTACTTTTCGATAGTCTCTTCTATATTGCTTGATTTCATGATTGAAAATACATAAATACATCTATTTTTCTCATTTATTTCAAAGGTATTTCATGGACATAAAAATTAGATTATAATAAATACTTAATATTAATGGTTTTAATTAAAAAAATAAAGGGAATAAGTATTTTCAAATATTGGCACAAAATCCCAATTTCTTAATTGGCCTACCTCTGAACAAGAACTATCATTATTAATTGATATGGAATCTGAAATATAAGTTTTTGCTATAAACTTTTGTACCAACTAAGAGCAAAACATATACTCGTACACATGTATACCTTACCAAGAAGTGCAGAGTAGAAGTGACTCATATTTGTATGTATCATTTTTGTATCATAAGTTTGAAAATCAAAATTACAATAATTCAAAAAATGAAAATATTTAAAGTGTTAAGGGAATGTAACTCAAAAATAATTTATAACAAGAAAAAACAACAATTGTCATATAACAGGCGAAATTGTACATTGCTAGTAAACAGTACTAAGGACATTATGCATTACAGGTAAGTAAACAGTAGAATTATTTCTTACGAAATCGCCATAGATTTTGGATCTATTGGCTACTAGCAGAACTGCAGGGTAATGATGTGCAATCTTCTTTCTAACTAGTTTCTTCGATATTTTTATCGAATTGGGTGGCATATTCTTCATTCGTAAAAAATAGTAAATTTAAATTTTTTTTTATAATGTTTTATTGAATCTTTCCTTTTTGGAAACTAACAATAATTTCGAAAATCTTAAAGCTAATTCTTATTCCTAGAACACACAACATACCACTGTATAGATAAACAAAGTAAGCAAAGTACAATAAATTACGAATATAACTTAGATTTATCGAAGAATGTGTTTATATAGATATTATTAGGTATACCAAACACTCATAACAAAAGATATATCATAAAGGATAATTTGAAGTAAATTATAATATCATGAAGGATATATGCGGAGCGCAACTCCGATGTATTGTAGAATAATTGGATGCGGCAGAGCCCTTAGTCACAGTTCAAACGTAAATCCTTTCTCTTTAATCGCTTCGGGTAGTTCTGCTGTAATAATTTTTTAGCTAGATAGCTTGGGTGGTTAGATAACCTTAATGAGTAATTTTTAAGCAGTTTCTCTATTTCCTCGGTGACGGTTTTAGTTCGGAGATCTTTGTGAATTGCGGAGTTTTTTACATACCAAGGGGCTTTGCATATTGATATTAAGGTTTTAGACTGCAGTCTTTGAATTCTTGCAGGCTAGATTTAGATGCTGAGCCCAAAATTTGGATCCCGTACGTCCAAGATGGCTTTATTAGCATATTAAAAAGTAAAATTTTGTTTTCTAGACTTAGTTTGGACTTAGAGCCTACAATCCAATGCAAGTTCGCAATTTTCAATTTGGTTTGAGTAATCTTTTTGTCTATGTGGTTTTTCCAGGTGAGTCTTTTATCCAATGTAATTCCCAGGTAGGTAACGAACTCTTTCTGAGGTATTGTATTCCCATTTATAGAGATTGAAGGACATGAGTCTTTTTTTAGGGTGAATGTTACTTGTATACACTTAGACTCATTGACTTTAATTCTCCAAGTTGTTAGCCACTCTTCTATTACTTTTAAATGTTCTTGTAATCTGTAACTGGCTGTCATGGGGTTTGAATGGACACTAAGTATTGCTGTATCATCCGCAAAAGTTGATGTGATGAGGTTTCGGTTTGTGGGAAGATCGTTCGTATAAATTTAATATAAGACGGGCCCTAAAACACTTCCTTGTGGAACACAGGCAAATATTTCATAGGATTCGGTGGTGTAACTTTTTTGCCTAACATGAAATTTTCTGCCAATAAGAAAGCTTTCTAAGACATCATAAATTTTTACGGGAAGCGTAACTTTCAGCTTGTATAATAGACCATCTAACCAAACTTTATCAAATGCCTGAGCAACATCCAGGAACACTGCAGTACAATATTGCTTGTTTTCAAACGCTGATCTTATGTGTGCTACGTTTCTATACACCAGGTCTATTGTGCTGTGTTTTTCTCTAAACCCGAATTGGTGGCATGGTATGGTCTGTTTCGATTCCAAAATCGGTAATATTTTTTTAATAAATGTTTTTCGATCATAATAATCTCCGAGAGCTTCCAGGATTTAGGGAAATAGTGTAGTCTCAATATACTATTAAATATGCAAAGCATGTGTTTAATTGCCACATTTGGAAGCTCTTTTATCATATCACCCGTTATCCTGTCGTATCCAGGAGCCTTCTTTTTCTTTATGTCGTTAGTAATAACATCTTTAAGTGATTTAAAATTATATTGAATAAAATTTTTATCTGGATCTGCACGAAATTCTGGAAGAGATTTGTATCCAATATTTGGTGTAAATACAGTGGAAAGATGCATGGCAAACTCACCATTGTGAGTTCTCAATGGAGGGTCGAAAGTGACGGGACTTTTGAAACTCTTAACTTTTCGCCTCAAAGAGTAGTTGGTATCAGATGTAGCTGACAGAGATTGTACGGACTTTTGAAATTCGTTTTCCATTTTTTGTTTCAGGACATCCCGAAGCATTTTTATGCATATATTGAGCTCATTTTTTAAGGCCGGGGAACGAAACTTCTGCCAATCTCTCCTTAGTTGTATTTTTTTGGTTACCAGAATTGTAATGTCTTTACCCTTAAGATCGTTGAAAATTTGTCTTCTATAAGTGTTAGATGGGCCGTGCGTTGAAATTTTCGCTGCCAAATGAAGTAATGTTGTAAAGCCATCAACTGCATTGTCGACATCTGCTATCGATTTTAGAGGAATAAGCGATTTTAGATGTGCGCTAATGAATACCTTCTGCTCAAATATAAACGAGACTTTATCCATAACTCGACAAGGACAAGACATATGGCCATACTTTTTTTTGCTTAGGCTGCCAGGACTGTTATATGTTTACATGTCAAATTTGAGCGCGATCTGTCACATAGTTTTTTTTTTACGCCACTATAAACAAGTCAACCTCGAGTGTGTTTTTCGAATTTTACTATGGAAATTAACGTTGAGCAAAGAGTTTGTTTGAAAATTTGTTATTCCAATGGAATAAGTGCGACGGACGCAATGAAAATGTTGCAGAAGGCATATGGGGAGTCTTGCCTATCACGTGCACGTATTTTTGATTGGTATAAGTCGTTCAAGGACGGCCGTACATAGCTGGAGGACTTGCCCCATGTTCGTCGTCCAGCAACGTCAATAAACGAAGAAAACGTCGAAAAAGTAAAGAAAATGGTGTTGGAAAATCGTCGTGTGACTGAAAGAGAGATAGCTAGTGAGCTCAACATATCAAATGGATCCGCTCATAGCATTATTCACGATGTTTTGGGCATGAGACGTGTGTCTGCTCGACTTGTTCCAAAATTGTTGTTCATACGTCTCGTCTTGTACGCGATTATTTGACCAAAAACAACGTAAATATTGTTCCGCAAGCACCGTATTCACCCGACATGGCACCGTGTGACTTTTTTCTTTTCCCTAAACTCAAATTGCCGCTTCGTGGAAAGCATTTTCAGTCGATTGAAGTCATAAAAGAGAATTCGAAGAAGGAACTGAAAGCCATACCTAAAGCGGCCTACCAGAAGTGTTATGAAGATTGGAAAAAAGGTGGCATACGTGTGTCGCCTCTAATGGTGACTATTTTGAAGGTAATAAAGTAAATATTGAAGAATAATTAACCGTTTTTGTTTTATATTTGAGCAGAAGGTATTCTGTATTTAAGCCAATTTGTAAATTTATTGGTTAAGCATAGCTGTAATGGAACATAGACAAGGCGAGTGATCAGATGATAAGTCGAAAAGGGGTTTTACGCTTACTTGTGCTCTACTGATACCACAAGATACTCCAAAGTCAATCAAATCTAGGGTTTTGCTAAGATCACTTGGCCAGTATGTTGGCTACCGGTAGATATAACGTCGAAACCGTTATTTTGAATGGCTTTATATAAATTTCTACCCTTTGGAGATATTAACCTAGATCCCCAGAAGGAATGTTTTGCGTTGTAATCACCTGCTACTAGAAACCGTTTACCTAGTTTAGAAAAGAAGTCAGTCAGGTCAAATGAGTTTCGGAGATTAGCATTATATCTATTGCTTGATTTTCTAAGAAGAGTCGAAGTTCATTTTTGTGTTGGACCAAGCCGTTCAATAACATATCTTAAGGTCGTTCATGGCTTAGACAAAATCGCTTGAAGGAGGAGATTTTGATTTCGAATTAAATCTTGCATCATACTTTGCATTGATGTCATATGTTCTTGCAAAATGCTTATAAAGCTGTTTAGCGTATTTTTAAGTTAGTTAACAGACGGAACGGACGGGATGGACGTTTCTTGCGTTGTGAGCTGAGGTACACCTTTAAAAACTTGGGCGTAGGATATAAAGTTGGTATTAGTAGGCTTTGTTTCGGCAGCTTATGATTGATGCTGAGGGTGAGGCTGAGAGGTAGGAAAGTTGCTAGAAGCCTTTTTACTGCCCTTGCCTTTTATGGAAATATATATTGGACAACCCCTGTAATTGGCGGTGTGATTTTCACTGCAATTGCTACATTTTTTAGACTCAGGGGTTGTTTTAAATTTCATACAGTCTTTTGAACTGTGTAAGTCTCCACAAATTACACATATACTTTGTAAAGCGCAATATCGCTTCGTATGGCCAAATTCCTGACAATTATGGCACTGAACAGGACCTGTTCGTTTATGTGGTTCTTCCACGGAAATACGACGGTGAAGAAGATACCGTAGTTTGTAAATGGGATGAATTTTTCCCTTTTTTAAGACCTGGAAATCTGGCTCAATATCAACCCTATACATCGGCTGAGGTATGTTAGCCTTATTTTTATATTGAATACGTATCTTACCCTGAAACCTTCTTCTTTCAAGGTACTTTCTATTTCCAAGGAACTTACACCGTGTTCAATGCCCTTTAGGATGACTGCTAAGCTACGACTACTTTTGAGCTGAAAGGTATACGAGGACTTCTTTTCCTTTTCGAAATTATCTGCCACCTTGCAATAGCTATCTTCTCCGTAGGTTTGCACTTTCACTTCCTGAATATTTCCCTTTTTAATTGGGACTACATGGAAGTTATTTTTCCCAATTAGATCTATCAATTTGTTGACAAGGTTGCTAGAATTCGCTTTTCTAAGATAAATTGGCGGCGGCTTGGACGTTTTCTGCACACGCACATGATCGTCAGCATCAGAAAGTATATGAAATCGATTATTGCTCATGCTGTCTTTTTCTCTTGCTGTTTTGACAATTTTGTTTTGATTTTGTTCACTATTTTTTTGGGGTGACCGTTTCCTTTTTACAAGTATGTAGCGATCGATTCCCGTTTGAATTACTGCTTTCTTTGCAGCGCTATTTTCGGTGTAGTCTTGCGTTTCGACTCTAGAAGAAGCTGGAGGAGTTGCGGTAATCGGCGATTGAGCCCATGAAGGGGCTGGTAAAGTAGTCCTAGAAGGGACTACAAAAGCAGAGGGCTCATTGTCCAATCGTTGTGTTCACTGTTGGTGCTGTTGTTGTGGCGTTTGTTGTTGCTGTTGTCTTTGGTTAACGTTTCCACGTTGTGGCGACCGATTTAGTCCCATTTTTGCAAAATCGCCAAGTTAGTCCCAAAAAAAAAAAAACCAGTGGATTTTGCAACACAGTTTTTGGGCAACTCTAATTTGGAAACGGCGCGAGCAAATACAAATTTTCCTGCATACTTTTAGGCGCCTTTCTTTAACACCAGAGCTTTTTATATTTGTTTTATTATTATTATTAATAATCTGTTCAACTAGTGTGAACTATTTGTTTATAGTGTTTTTTTCTTTTTTGTTTTTTTATTATTTAGTTTGTTATTTACAAGGTTTCACTTTCACTTCACTTTGTTCAGTTTCAGAGGAGAGACTTGTCTGAATTAGTTTATGTAACTTCCACAATATATTTTATTTAAAAAGTTAAAACAAATATAGAGCACAGTCACTTTCACTTTGCACTCACAAGAGTTGCCAGAGGTCTATGTCAAATTTAAATTCGAAGCGCAAATTATTTCAATTAGCTTTTCACATATATGCATTCTCGCAAGCCATATAATCTCCCCGTAATAGATATTGGAAGAGAAGCTTAAAATCTTAAATGCATGCATTCAAGGCTTTCAACATACATACTACATAAACATGTAGTGTCCTAAATTTTGAAGTTACTGAATTAAAAAGTATAGCTAAGAGAAGTCATATTAATGTATAAGCCCTAAGCGGCATAATCCTTCTCCACTTTTAAGGTGATGTTGTTAAATTTTTACCAAACTTCTATATGCACAACTATTCTGTACGATGTCGTAGAGAACATACGTAATTTCATACAGAAACATATACAAGTTCAATGGTTAAACTACATTCCCAAAAAGTTCAACTCTTATTTTGCATGGAGGCGTAAAAATTACTTTCCGGACGGGATCAAGAAGTTGGAAAACTGCTTGAATAAGTGTATTGAGCTAAAAGGGGATTACATTGAATAAAATAAAAAGACATTTCAAAAAAATTTTTTTCTCATTCCCAAGGAGGTTACTAACTAGTATGTATGTTGAAAGTCTTGAATACATGCATTTATGATTTTAAACTTCTATTCCGACTCGTTTTGCAGAATTTTGTTTCTAAATCTAAACAGTTTTTCAATTATCTTGAGCTTCCAATTTTTTATTGTTGAGTTTATTATAGCCGGATTCAAGATTATTTTAAATTCATGCCATATTTAATGACAAACTACTTCACTTCAATTAAAAAATCGATCATACTGGATACCAATTAGAATTAATGAAATAATGGTTTTCGAGAAAACTGTTCACGTTTAAAAAAAAAACATGTGGGCCGAACAATAGATACCAGGCTTTGCGACGCGTGTGGGCATCCATATATAGATATTACTTAAGTTTATTTAGTTTGGTTCTCAAATATTTTGATTTTCAAATTAGCGTTATTTTTACATACAAAAACTCGTAGAAATAAATGTTGCATATAATTCTTAGCACAAATGTTTATTGTACAAAACTTAAAAAAATTTCTTTGTATACAATATTATGCGCATTACCTCCCGCTGCAAGAACAAGAAGGTTTCTGGTTGGGTTCCGTAAAGCTAACGACTATGTGGCAGTATTCACGAACAGTTTAACAGACTTTTTCAGTTTAACTTCCCTGTAGCCTTCGTGAATGACAATGCACTGCGATTAAATAGGGTATAGAAGTAAATTACTGTCACAGACCCGCTTGCTAATGTGATCCAAATTGTCACTGAGGCCGTTAATGCAATCATTGCCGGATTCTGTTTATGCGTGCAACCATGGGCTGCATCCATAACATTCACCAATAGCTGTCGCTGCTGTTATTTGTACAATATAGTGACACTTCAAATTAATGAAATCTTTAAAAGGCCATTATTGCCGGCCTTTCACTCTCTTTTTGAATTCAGCAATTTGTTTTCATTTGGGATGCAATTTTTGTCTTAGTAAGTTGCCGGCCAAAACATTAGCTTTATGGGAGCAAGAAATCGTGCACAAGGCCGAAATTTCGAGGTGGGAGAAACTGGATAACTTCTTAACAAATAGGTTTCAAACGCTGGAAATGGTTTTAGATATTCAAAGTACAATAGTGTCTAGGACAATGTTCGATCTTGGCAAGAAATTGCAAGAGCACATTTAGCTGGATAAATTGTCATCAACGCACTTTTTGCAAGAAACGCGAAAAAGTTAGTATTAGCTACTCCAATGGTACATATCTGTTACTCTGCAGTGACATATAAGGCAAGAATCATTCTTGATTCGGGATCAGAAGGCACAACCATGACGAAGTGGTTACAACTCGACTTCGGCTAAGGTGCGAAAAGTCACACAGTTCGTTTTAGGTTATCCTGTAAAGTCCCAGATTAGAATTTAGGCCAAAGGCCTGATTCTCCCCCACCTGACAGAAAACCTCCCCTAGTTTTCAGTAGACTAAGTGGATTTTGGTCTTCTGCCCTCAATAACTTAGCCGATGCCAACTTTAATAAAAGTCAGCTGGTTAACTTGGTAATTGGTGCGGACTTTTACCCGCTATTAATGATGCGAAATGTTAAAATGAACATTTTAGGCTCTCTTCTGGCACTGGAGACAGTCTTTGGATGGATATAAACAGGTCCAACCCCTCAAACCCCCATTATGATTACATCGATGTACACCGAAATTTCGAGTTCTGAGCTCATTCGGTTTTGGAAGCTAGAACAAGTCCCAAGTAAAGAACAGATCACTTCTGAGGAAACATTCTGCGGTCGGCAGTATATAATAAGAGAAGAGTCGAAGAAAGAAAATATATGGTGACACTTCCATTTCGGCAGGAAATCCGAGTTTTTTTTTTTTTGAGGTATGAAGCAGCTATGGTGTGAAAGGCGGAGCTTAAGGTAGAATACCGTTGGATACCCCTGCTGGCAGAATATATTAACTTGAAGTTCCCTATAGCATCCAGGGCTTTAAAGCAGCATATGTTTGATGTTGACACCCTCGCAGGTGCTCGTGATTGCGAGACAGCCATTCGCACACGGAATCAATTGGTCGAGGCACTCAAAGGCTCTACTACGAAAATGGACCTCAAACTCCAAGGAAACCTTAGCCGACTTACCAAAGGATTCTTCTTAAGGATTTCTTGGAGATTGGATACATGTTCCATTTCAACGACCAGGAGATGCAGGTAAAGCCAAGCTATACCAAGAGAGAGGTATTATCGTGTGCAACAAAACTGTCCGATATCGTAGCTTGGTTAGGCACAATCGTCATCGAGGCAAAAATGCCATTACTTTTCATACAAATTTGATATGGCTATAACTCCGAAAGTACTACAGAGTTTAATAAAAAAATCAGAGAATTAAAACTTTTTAAATGTAGGCCTAGATACCAATTTCAATCCCAGCCCACTGTGTGTCAGCGAGGAACGGCGACCACTGCCAGGAAGATGGAAATGAAGGAAAAGGAGTGAAAAGGAAATATGGAAACATAAGACAGCAAGTAGTATAAATTAATATTATATTAGATTAAAATCTAAGCCGAACCAAACAAACTTGTTGGTGCGCCTTATTTGGTTTTCGTCTGACATATAAGTTTCCCCCTAATCCATAGTTGCAATATCAAAGAGTCAGAGGGTTTTATGGTAAACCTTGCATACAGAAGCAATTGATCTAAAGACCTTTGCACGGTCATGCGAAGAGAACAGCTTGATAACGATTGGCGCATGATTGTTGTTGTTTGGTACTTTTTCTTTTACTCTTCGCAGCCTGAGCACTTCACGCAGTGGCGGTGTTTTATGCACATAACTGTACAGTGCAACTTACAAACATTAGGCGAAACAGGCTAATTTCATTAAATACATTCAATGAAATATTATTTAACCATGTTTCGTTTTGTCTAAATCTTTAATCTTGTTAAAAAATTTTGACGTCCCTACACCGTGAAGTGCAACAGACTGAAGAAGTAAAGACGATGAAAGAGAGGAAAAGCTAGAAACCATCAGCTGAATGAGAGACGGTGAATCCGTTGGTCGAATGGACAAAAATTACCTATGGTTGTTTGGTTGGGAGGCAAAACCTTTTGTACCGTGTTCATTGATTTATGAAATTCCAGCCGCTGAGGAAGAAAGTTTTCCGAGTTTGCAAAACTAAAAGTACCGTCGGACGTAATCATATTCACGCAATTTTTGTTTCCTTCCTTAAATTTGGGTTGTAACCACCCTAAAACTAGTTTATTCAATTTAATTTCAAATAAATTCATAAAAATCCAGTGCGTGACTACGCTCATTTATCTGCAATTTGATCTCAGAACTTAAATTTCCAAAACCAAATTATTTTTCTTGAAATTGCTGTCAAAGGATTAGTGTTTTAACAAAGAAGATTTTGGATGAATTATTCAATTTTCATAAAAATTTTTATGTGGCTGCTTTCGAAATTTGTCTCTATCAGAAGCAACAATAAAACGTTGCTTTGCTGACTTCTAGCATGGTCATAGAGACGCGATGATGCTTGGTCATGTTAAAACGCAAGAAACCTGGTTTCTGCCAATGGATGAAATATGGATCCATGACTTTACTCCAAAATCGGAACGATCGCCAGCTGAGTGGACAGCAACTGGTGAACCTCACCCGAAGCGCCCGCAAAAACAACAATCGGTATTTCGGGATGGGCATGACTATCTTTAGAAAGGAAATACTTGGAGACTTTAATTTGACAGCGAAACCACATCCACCGTACTCGCCAGACTTTACTGCCAACAGTCATAGGCTAGCCTCTATAAAAATCCTCATTGGAAAGAAATTTCAAGCTTAGTTTTATTGAGCTGTCTCAGACCATACATATGTATATGTTTGGGATAGTAAAACAATTTTACAACAGTTTGGACGGTAGAAGTTATAGCTGCTATTTTGGTAACCACCACGTTTTCCTCATCAGACTTCGTTTTCCAGTCAATTTTTTCGTTACTTAAAACTATCGGTTTGGTTAGAATTTCAGGGAAATCTCGTTATGTATGCATGCATATAGTTAAAAAGGGCCAACGCGCGGTTCTTGATTGCGGTTCGTGACTATACTCAAATGCACTTTTTTCATTACATTCTATTCTTTTTGCATTATTCCTGTTTATTGATTATATTGTACATATTTGTATATACATAAGTTTGCTAGGAAATATTTTGTTAAAGAATTTTGTTAAGAAATTGGTATTTATGTACATATAACCTTTTATCTACAGTGCATAGTATATTCAGACCGCACATTATTCTTAATGTAATAATTTAACTCATATGATTTTTACGCCATATTTGTTTACTCAATTCGATGGGAAATTGTTTCTTAAAAGGATTCAGGCGATCACTTGGCTTAAAGCCTCGCTTTTTTTCCACGACGCAATTACTCATTATGTGTCAGTTTAGCAAAGAAGTATCGTCACCGCAAAACGCCTCCACCGATTTTTTAATGTTATGTGACGCTGAGCTAGTACATATATATTTAAATATGTAGTAGAAAACATTCTCGTTTTCTTTGTACATCTTACTATGAAAAGATTTGAAATCAAATACACTTCTTTGTGTAACAGAAATCAACTACAGTTCTTTTTGTAACAGATTATTTTATATATCGCAAAAATATTCAACGACAAATGTTTATACTGGTGTTATTATGACCTAAACTTGCAAATGTTTTCTTGTACATGAATAGGTACGTATGTACTCGTATATAGGTATGTATTAAACAGCTGGACGAATGAATTCAATCATGGGATCATTCTCTCTACTCTCAAAACATCTACAATATTTGCAATGATATATTCAAGGGAATGCATATAGGTGAGATTAATACTGCAACTACCCATCTTACATACCTTTCGTCCATAACATAACACCATAATAGAATATACAAACACGAGTATTTTCTGCAGGACAAACGTCAGTAACGGCCTGGACAAGCGGTGATAACTTTTCATTTATTTACATGGCGCTTTCATAAAATAGGTTGCTATGGACGGAAGGTATGTAAGATGGGTTGTTGCAGCATTATACACCTTCCGTTCATAGCAACATGTCTTATGAGAGCGCCATGTAAATAAAAAATCGTCACCGCTCGCCGATACCATTACTGACGGTTGACCCGCAGAAACCAGCGGCGATTTTCTACGTAAAAGTGGTTTAACTCATTGCTCGCTGTTATTCAAAGATTCCAGTATTGTCTTTTTTAAAGATACATTAAATAATTTAATTAATTAATCGAAGAAAATGCGTAGTTTTCTTCAAAAGAAATGAAAACTAAATTCGTAATTAATTATTTGTTACCATATAGATTAAGGCAAATTCACGCACGGTAGTGGCAAGAAGACAAAAACAAAAAACCTATGTAATTTGTTTGTGAAATTAAAGTTTCGAAAAGTTTAAAACGAAAATCGTTCCATGTATTTTGTTTGTGTAAACGAACGTTCGAAATGCCAAAACCTCTTTCTCTTGTATTTTGTTTGTGTAATTTTTTGAAGTGGAAGGAAGGACAATCATATGTTGTCATAACTTCAAATTCGCCTTGATATAGATCATGTATATTTGATTGGCGATTATATTCGAACATATAAATTTTGAAATTTGTTGACGAAAATTAAAAGTATGCAAACACACTGGCAACTGGCAACATTTCGCTCCTGTCAGCAGCGCCGATAACTCGTGTATGTATATCGCTCTTCCAGTCGGGTGTTATGGCTGTGCGGTATGTTAGATGGGTAGTTGCAGCATAAAATATTTAAGGAACGGGCATTACCATTCTTATAACGGATTATCTGTTATTTTCGTTTCGATGCTCTATGGTTCGCTTCTTCAATTTCAAATAATATTTGAGAGTACTTCATGTTAAGCGCAGCTTCGAATAAAAAAAGAAAAAAAGATTGTGATATATTTACATATGTATGTACATACATAGATTGGCAAATGTTCAAAAAAAAAATATAGCGGTTAATTTATGAAACACAGTTAAATTTAATCTCATCAATATTCGCTTACATTCGCTTACATATGCTGCAACTACCCATTTTTCATATCTAACGTACATAACACCCGAGCGATGTATATACACGAGCTATCGACGCTGCTGACAGCGGCGAAATGTTGCCAGCTGCCAGTGTGTTTGTATACTATTAAACAAATTTATAAATTTCCTAATTTATATGTTCGAATATAAACACCAATCAAATATACATGATCTATATCTATTTCTCTTTTTTTGAAAAAACTCCACATTACCTCAGATTATTTAGTATTAGTTTAAAAAAACCAGTACTGGCAACTTTGTATAACAGCGAGAAATGAGCAGAGCCAGTTTTACGGAAAAAATCAAATCGCCGCTGGTTTCTATAGGACAACCGTCAGTAACGGCATGGGCAAGCGGTGACAACAATAAATTTACATGGCGCTTTCTTAAGATAGGTTGCTATGGACGGAAGGTATGTAAGATGCGTAGTTGCAGCATAAATAATTGTATTGCATATACCATACATATTTATGTAAGCGTAGCTGTATTAGATATATATTACTCTACATAAATGTTTAGATCATTGATCTTAGCTCTGGTTGCACGAAAGACGTGCAGTAGTTTGATCTAGTACCCTGCAAACAACGCGACTATTCCATGCACGCGTGAAATACATATGTATATACTCTACGCGGACAATGGAGTAATCCAAAACTAACCACAATCCATACAAAAAATATGGTCCAACTAACATTTCAATGTCCTAGGGCTGACTCCACTGTAAAACTGATTTTTGTTTAAAACTTGTTTTATTCAATTGTTCAATGAAGTAACTTTTAATTTTCTTTTCAGTTTCCTTATATGTATAAATTTATCTCGTTAAAATGCATACATATGTATGTATGTATCTCAACGAAAGCACTAAAAGTCGGTGCGAACATTCTTGAGCCCGCAGTCCACAAAACTCGTTTCAAAATGTCTTCGAAGTCGACCCGAACAGGAATTAATGAGACAATCATGCGTACATATGTATGTATGTGACATATTTTATTTATCAAAAATACCACACATTTTTAAAGCAAACAAACACGTACACGATACATATGTATCCATTATTTTTGCATGAAATTGAAGGCTTTAATTTTTACTTTTCGTATCTAGTCTTATTCTAATGGTTCCAAACGGTTTTAGTGCAATTTTTAGCTCTTGGGCAATCGAAACAATGCTTACATGACGGTCCGACTCGACAATGTCCACGATTTTATCGACATTTTCGACAATTGGCCTTCCAGTCCGTGAAGCATATTTTACGTAAAAATTACCGGAATATAACCGAAATTGTGCATGATTGACTGTAACCGTATCAGGACCATAAATGCTATTCACATTTCAGCCGCCTGTATTGGGTTTTTGATCTTATCGAAGAAAAACTGTAAAATATAAGCGCATTTTCTCTTTGCTAGTGCCTATCTTTGACGCACGCTAAACAACGAATCAACCAATCACAACCCGATCGAACTTATGTATACAACGCGAGGTACAGATAAATAACGCCATTTATTGGAAAAATAATGGATTACTTTTTACAACACCTAATAATTATCAGTAAGCTGCAATATGAATATCGATTTCTATAGTACAAGTGCGAGAGTTCATCGTTAGCCAATTGGTTACAAACGTAGATGCTATTTCTAATACTCTAGTTTCGATAGTTTTACTTGTGCACAAGCAAGTAGCAACAACTAATACCTAAAGTCAATTTTTAACATTTTTTTGCCACTATGTAGAACAATATAAAATCCAGATATTTTAAACTATGTCACCACCTCAAATAAATTACTGTAGTGTGTATGGTATATATTTTTTTTGAACTGTAATAGCTTATTGTATTTACTATATTTTTTAACAAAGCTGCAAGGTTAAAAAATTCTAGATAGAGTTTAATCAAGAATGCAAGCTGGTCAGCATCTCTGTTGACCATTTTCCATAAACAGCGACGTTAATTCCTGTGAAATAGCCAAATAGCAATCTCCACTGTTCATAGGGTTTTACAAAAAAACCAGAGGGGAGAAAAAGCAATAAAAAAACGCCACATACACCATGGGGTGTCGAGCTACTCAGTCCGTTTTCCGAAAAAATTAAACCTGGGTCCAAATGATTTCAATTATAATTGGAAAAACTAAACGGGTAGCTCGTTTATTCTACTAAACGGAACTTCGGTGGTGGAAGACTAATGGATGAACAGAGAGGTTTACCGAAAATTGCTCGGGGAAATTCTTTTACCATTTTTGAGAATGTATTAGATTGTATTGTATATTGTACTTAGTTAGCACTCCAGTTAATTACTTGATATAGTTGTGACAAGCTGGATTAAGTATATTTGCGAATAGCTTTATAAATTACTGTTAACTTATACCAATGTGCGTTGAGCACATTATGGCACTCGAGTGATGGCATATTGACCATGGCTCGGTGTGCGAATACCTGCCAAGATAGTAATTTGTACAAACTTTTCTTGCTTCCTATGCAATTGCAGAAAAAGAAAAATCAGATCGATTAAAGATTTGTAAGGCCTGCGCATCATCGTTTTGCACGCTCCACCTCAAATATCGCCACTGCAAGTGAAAATGTAGCCGAAGACCCGAATGTGTATATTTCTTATGGCTCATTATATCGTATTTTGCACTTGGACTTACACCTATGTACATCCACATAAAGTTCAGTTTACACACTTACACGTCAAATCGGCGCTTGAAAAAAACGCAGTGGACCACGATTTTTCGAACAGAATTTTCTTGAGGAACGAGTTTGTGCGTTAGAATTCTTTCTGGGACGATAAAGACTGTGTTTATGTGGATTAATCATTAACTCTTCAGCACTTGAAAACCATTAGTCGTCAAGTTATTGCTAAGACACCGCCCAATATGTGCCAAAAAGTCGTTGAAATTCCTTTAAACGGGTCGCAGTTTGGGAAACTCCGCGAGGAAGTCATTTGAATGATGTTGTAATTCACATATGCCAAGGTTCTTTATAATAAAAAAGGAATTTCATGAAAAAACATGTTTGAAATGCATTTTATTTACATAAGTTTGTTCTCGAAACGCCAAATTGGAAAATCCTGTATCACAACTTTCAAGGGTAATGATGTATATATTTATTAATATCTATATATGCTTATCATATAATCTTACCTTTTATTAGCTATTTACCAAAGCAGATTGTATTCGAAACCAAAAAGTATGTACTAACGTGCTTTTTCGTTAACGCTCCATAACGTAACCCCTATAGTTACTCCATAGAGAATTCTTTGTGGTTTAGTTTCAAGGGGTGTAATGGGGTGTAGTCAAGCTTCTACATATGCTGTAAACGTGATCAACCCTTGTACAAGATGCGGTAGCCAACCCGGGTGGAGCCTTGGGTCACGGCTAGAAAACAGGAAGTTTGGTAACCAACCCGTGTGGAGCCTTTTGTCACCGCTGGAAAAGAGGAAGCTTCAGTGGAGCCACTCGGCCTTATTCGGTTTAAGGGTTCGCTGAATTTTAATTGCAGCGTCTGTTTACCAGAGGTGCGGCTGCAAGTGGACGTCGGTCTTGAAGCAAGCGACTCGCTATATAAATGTGTGAAAACTTTAAACTTACTCGCCTAGCGAGGTTGTGCGCTGGGTTTGGGACCTACCACGCAAGCTCCAATGAAAAAGATAACAACGCTCCGAATGAGATACCCCCTTTCTGTTGACGACCACCGCAAACGAATTAAGTATTACGATTTGATGACAAGCATCTGGAACGTCCGGTCCCTTAACTGGGAAGGTGCCGCTACCCAGCTGGTTGATATCCTCGTAAGAATAAAGGCTGACATCCCCGCCGTCCAAAAAGTGCGATGGACGGGACAAGGACGAAAGCCAGTAGGTTCTTGTGACATTTACTACAGCGGCCATATAAAGGAGCTCAAATATGGTGTCGGATATGTGGTGGGAGAGAGACTCCGTTGTCATGTACTGGCATTCACGCCGGTGGATGTCGACCGAATGGGTGAAAGCACTCCAGCTTTGAAAGTTTTCGATGCAGTACCCGCTGGTGGAAGCAGAGGAAGAGGAAGACCTCCACTCCGTTGGAAGGACCTGGCTGTACTTGGTATTTCCAATTGGCGCCAAACAGCGAAACGAGGAAACGAATGGCGCAGTGTTGTTAACTCGGCTATAGCCGCGTAAGCGGTGCTTACGCCAGTAATGTAAGTAAGTAATTTTAATTTATTTAAAGTTTTTTTTTTTACTTTTGTTTTTATATCATGTCTATTTCAGTACAATAGCTTAATTATATTCTATAAGTTAAGTTTGGTCATTTCCGACAATAAAAACGAAAAAAACAGAAACACACCCACATATAATAAATTCATTTTCCCAATTTACAACCTTCTGTGTGCAGTAGTGCAAAAATTGATTTCACTATCTGCTGGGTGGGTATTTCACAAAATTTCTTGCTTTATTAAATTTTTCGACTTTAAAAAGGAACAAAATTTGTCAAGATGTCAGATACCGAGGCTAAAGCGAAAACCTTTGATAACGTGTTTTTCTAAACGGATGACAGCTTGCCTTATAAGTTTAAAGAGTCAGCCCAAGGCAAGTACGATGCATGCCACGAAAATACACATATCAAGATTTCAGACTAGCTAAAAATGCTTAGAGTAGCCGATGCTCCCATGCGGACCTACTTCAAAGCAATCAAGTGCTTCCAATAATTGGCTACAAAATCCTCCATGCGACACAGATACTCTTTATGAGGGTTACGAAGAATGGCCGGCTTTTCGTGACATATTCGCAGCCGTGTACATTAACGACCCGAAGCTCTCTCGTTCTCAAAAACTATACCACCTCCGAGATATAACGGAAGGAAAAGCCGGTGCTATTGTCAAACAATATCCTTTTAGGGACGATAATTTCGATCTGGCTTGGGAAATGCTTCGGTCAAGATATGAAAACATAGGCATTTTAGTAGATAATCAGGTCTGCTGCCTGCTATTCAATCCGAGAATAGCGAACAAATGTAACGGCTTCAAACAACTATTAACAACTGCCAGTCTATCTTACATTCTCAAGACGTTTCAACAGACAGTTAGATGCCTATTTGTTCAACAAAATTACTAGAAACAGCACTGTCACTTTGGGAAAAATCGGTCTCATCAAGACGAGACCTACCCCAATGGCCTCAATCAGAAGACTTTCTAATTTCTCAGTACGAAGTTGTAGAAAGACTAAATAGGCTCAGAAAAAACCTTTAATTAGGGCACAAAATTTTATGGTAGGACCAAAGAAGGCTTATTCTTACCCGGTGTGCAACTCCAGCCACCCCATACAATTCTACCAAAAATTTCCAAATCAAATCTGAGTAACAGAAACGGAATTTTTTTTTCAAGCGAAACACACCAGCAATTGCGCCACTTCAGGTAATAGCCAATTATCTATATACCTATATATATTTATTGCAACTTTTTCTTATTAGCCAATTGTACAAATATTTTTACTAATATTATTTAATAAAGCCATTGTACGAAAACTAATACAAACATTTTCTTTTGTTGTCAGAGAGCTGTAAGAGCACACAAGCAATTAAGCACTGCTCATAAAAATAAAATAAAATAAAATAAAAAAAACATACAGTGAAAATTCAAAATATGTAAGCAAGTGCCTTTAGTGCAATCTGAAAACACTTTAAAAAACGAAAACATTAATAAACTCCAAATTAAATAATAGAACATAATATTAATAAACAATAAGTGCAAACGGAAAAAATAAACAAAAAGCTATCCTGTGAGTACAAAAACAAAAATGAGTGCGTCGCGGTCAAACCCGTCGGATCGAAGGCTCTCAAATGCTTATTTTTCCTATTTTGAGCAAACAACGCCAACACAATCAACGGCAAAAGAAAGCAACATCCAAGCAGAAGACACAGCAATACTCAGCTAGCGCTAAACAGACGGCGAAGTCGGCAGAAAAACAAGAGAAAAAAGGTAACAGCAAGCAAACACCCAGTAGGAAATCGCCCACCAATACAAATGAAAAGGAACAGGCAAGCGGTAAGCCCAATGAAATAAAAAAGAACACAAAAATACAGACAGGACCAGATCGATATACAATATAAATGTCAAGAGGAAATCGAGTCCTATTGATAACACCAACAGCAAAAATGTGCAAATGAGTGGAACCAATGTAAAAATTCAAGAACCCTCCAATAGCAACCGATTTACTCTATAAAGTGAGGACAGCGTAAAGGGTATTACCACAGTTGCAAATGCCAAACCACCACCAATTTACTTGCGCGAACGTGTCTCAAGCACGTTAGTTAATAATATTACTAAAATAGTCGGAACTAATAACTTTCATGTTGTGCCTTTAAAAAAAGGTACCATCGATAAAACAAAAATCCAAACTTACAGTGAAAAAAGCTTCATGCAAATAGTAAGCTTTCTATCGTCGAATAATAAAAATTATTACTCATATCATCTGAAGAGCTCGAAAGGCCTTACAGTTGTAATCAAAGGTATTGAATCCTCAGTCAAGTCAGACGAAATAAAAGAGGCTCTCGAAGAAAATGGTTTCAGTACTAAATCGGTCATAAATATGCTTAATAGAAACAAAGTACCCCAGCCAATGTTTAAGGTAGAACTAGAGCACAATGCAAGTCAGTTAAAGAAAAACACCCATCCCATATACAATTTAAAATAATTGCTACATCGTAGGGTAACAGTAGAAGAGCCACACAAAAGAAACGGCCCAGTGCAATGCACCAACTGCCAAGAATTCGGCCATACTAAATCCTACTTCACATTGCGCAGTGTTTGCGTAGCATGTGCGGACCTACATCCCACGTCTGATTGCGTGTCAAAGAAAGATGATGCCACCATGAAAAATGTAGTAATTGTGGAGGCAATCACACTGCTAATTACAGGGGCTGCCCAGTATATAAAGATCTAAAAGTTATGTTAGCAAACAATATACAGACTCACCGAAGTCAAATGGTAAATACACCTCAAATCCAATTTGTAGATAAAACTGTTACAAACGTGCAAAATTTGAATCTAAATAAATTATCTTATGCGAATGTACTGAAGAATGATTCAGATAGTATTCCACAGAACCAATCTAATGGAGGTATTGAATCGATGATTTTAAACCTTACGCAGTGCATGACACAGTTCATGTCAACTATGCAAAGTATGATCCAAGACTTGACTAAAGCCCAGAATAACATGCTACAAATCTTCATGCAAAAAAATGAGCGTGAAAAAAAACATTTGTTTTTGGAATGCAAACGGTGTGAACCAACATAAATTAGAATTGGCACGATTTTTATCAGAGTATGCTATAGACGTAATGCTATTGTCTGAAACGCACGTGACGGATAAATACCTGGGTTCATATTCTGCTCCACTAACCACCCTGATGGCAAAGCGCACGGCGGCACTGGAATACTTCTAAGAAACTGCCTTAAACACTGCGTCTTACAGCCTTACGCTACCAATTATCTACAAGCTACCTCTGTAACTTTGAATAATTATGGCAAAGAGCTAAATCTCTCAGCCTTTTATTGCCCTCCAAAATTAAAGATCACAGAAAATCAAGTTAAGGAATTTTTTGATAATCTTGGTGATAGATTTATAGAAGGAAGAGACTACAATGCAAAGCATGTATACTGGGGATCGCGTCTAATAAACTCCAAAGGCCGTCAGCTATACAATACCATTATAAACAAGCGTAACAATTTAGATTGTATTTCCCCAGGTCAACCAACATACTGTCCTACCGATCGGAAGAAAATACCTGACTTAATAGACTTTGCTGTCTCAAGAAATATCGACAGGCAACTTGTATCAGCTGTGACAGTTGCTGAGTTGTCTTCAGACCACTCTCCAGACCTAATAAAAATTTATGAGCGCCCGAAGATAGTTGCACAAGAATCAAGACTAACAAACAGAGAAACAAACTGCTAAAATACAAAAAATATACTAATAGTCATATTAACATCAACCCAATATTGAATTGTGAAAACGATATTGATGTCTACATTAATGAGCTCAATAATGTCCTTGTTTCCGCGGCAACCATAGCAACTCCAAACAGTAAAAAGCCTACTACGTGCCCAAAAATCCTAACAAATACGGAAATAGAAAAATTAGTAAAAAATTAGCGCCGTTTGCGGAGAGAATGGCAAAAATATCGCTCTCCAGCCTCAAAGTTACGGTTGAAAGCAGCAGAGAGGAAGCTGAAAAGTGCACTGAAACAAGCAGAAAATCAAAATGCCAAGGCATACATAGAAAAACTAGCGCCAAAAAAAGCACAAAAGAAATTTAAGCCTCCAATAGAAGTGAATATGCCAATCAGGAACCAAAATGGTAACTAGACACGTAGTAACGAAGAAAAGGCAAATTGCTTTGCAAAGCATTTAAGTAATGTATTCCAGCCAAATGACGCAACTAATAATTTTATTTTGCCGGAAGTTGTTGTTAACGGCCAGGGAAATCAGGAGGCAATTAAAATATCAAGCCTAGAAGTGGTAAACGCGATACTGAAACTGAATCCAAAGAAATCTCCAGGCCACGACCTTATTACACCAAAAATGCTAATAGAGCTACCAAGAGTTGCACAAACATTGCTCTCTGAACTCTTTAATGCCATTCTAAAACTAAATTACTTTCCAAACACGTGGAAAAAGTCGCAGATATTAATGATAGCCAAACCAGGCAAAGATCATACACAGGCGTCTTCTTACAGACCAATAAGCCTACCACCCAGTCTTTCCAAATTATTTGAAAAATTCTGCTATCAAAAATATCTCCTTTTCTCCATCGTAACAATGTGATACCAGATCACCAATTCGGCTTTCGTGAAAAACATAGTACTATTGAACAAGTTAACCGAATTACTAATGAAATCAGGAGCTTAAGGAGTATTGCTGTGCTGTGTTCCGCAGGGTAGCGTCCTTGGGCCTATTTTATGTATTATATACACTGCAGACATCCCATTAAAAGTGCAGACATCTACCTTGCGGATGACACAGCTGTTTTATGCAGGGATAAATGCCCTAAAAGAGCAGCAAAAACGATTAGTGATCATTTACTCCTCTTCGAAGAATGGCTAGAAAACTGGAGAATCAAAGTTAATGAGCAAAAGTGTAAACACGTTACATTTACTTTAAGACCGCAATCATGTCCTGCAATTCGCTAAAATGGTATAAACATTCCCCAAGTAAATGATGTTACATATCTCGGTATACACTTAGCTAGCCGTCTCACTTGTCTCACTTGGAAGAGACACATAGAGGCAAAAATACTACACATGAAATTAAAAGCAGCGAGTTTAAATTGGCTTTTAAATAAAAGCTCCGGTCTAAAACTTGTCTACAAAGTCCTAATTTACAACGCAGTGTTAAAACCAATTTGGATGTATGGTATTCAACTGTGGGGTACAACCTGTGCAACTAACATTGATAAAATATAGAGGTTCCAATCCAAAATTTTAAGAGCACTAACGGGCGCACCATGTTACGTTCGTAACGAAAACATTCACAAAGACCTTGGTATTTTACTGGTTAAGCCTGAAATTGAAAGAAGCAGGACGAAGTACTTCATAAAGCTGAGAAATCATCCAAACCCGCTAGCTAATGCTTTATGCAACCCAACAAGAAATTCCCGCCTGCAGCGAAGAGATGTTCCCGCTTTCTAAGGAGAGCGCCGTAGTTTAAAAAGGGCTCAGTGTTACATAACTCGAGCTATCATGTTTGTAATTTAGTTCTTAAGATTTGTACACTTACTGTTAGGCTTATATTAAAGCAGATCCAGTAAATAAATGAATTGTGTATAAAAAAAAATTTATTTTCTTTTCCGCACCTACCTATGTAGAAACTGCCTTGCTTGCTACCATAACGTCAAAACCTGTAAGAGCAAGTTTACATGTGCGTAATGCCAACAAAGGCATCATACTCTACTGCACATAGATGTTAAGCCACCAATAGCCGACGCAATGAAACTACAATACAACATGCAACGGCAAAGTCGACAGTTCTCGCTCGACAGCCACACACCAGCTCCAATCCCGACGAGCAACCGTGCTGCTCAAAGCAAGCACACATATAGTCTTTGCATTCAAACAACGAAAGCAAGGTTCTTCTTTCAACAGCCATGGTGGTAGTGGAACATGAAGAAGAAATATTTCAATTACAGGCCTTGATTGACCAAGATTCCCGAAGGACTTTTATTTCCTCAAAAGTCCAGGAAAAATTGTAGTTACCGTTCGAGCAGGTTCGGAATTTCAGGTATGAGTGGCCGCGTGGTCCAAAATTCCTCTAGGCTTTATTCATTGACACTGGTTTCCACAATGGCGCATTTACAGATACGTATTCATAGGAGACATTGAAAAAATGTATTGGCAAATCCTCATCCATGAAGATTCTCCCATCTCTGACTATAATCTTAACACAGTGACATTCAGTGTTAATTGTGCGCCAGATCTTGCTATCCGTACTCTGCATCAATTGGCAGAGGATACAAAAGCGAAGCTTCTACTGGCCGCACCAATACTAAAAAACCAACCGTATGTTGAAGTCATGATATTGACATTGCCACGGATTCACTCTTCCAAGTGAACAAAGCGCTAAAGTCAGCCGGCTTTATTCTAAAGAAATTTACGGCCAATTTGGAGACATTCCCGAGAGAAGACCTTCTCGGCTTCAATTTCTTGAAATTCGAAAATGCTTCCACCACCAAAACTCTTGGTTTTCGATGGAACGCATTAACGGACAGGTTTTCATACACCATCCTGCCAATTTCAGCAACCACAGCTGTGACAAAACTGCAAATTCTCTCGTAGGTCGCAAAATTTTTTGACCCGGCAAGATGGCTACGCCAGTTATGATACGAGCAAAGATTCTGCTCCGAGAACTTTGGCTCAGTGGCATTGATTGTGACGAATGCGCAAAACCCACTTCATTGATCAAATGGCAACAGTTTACCCTAAACTTGCCAGCCATTTCCGACATCGAGTTTCCTCGATGGCTCAATTTTACTCCCGGGCAGAATACCCAAATCCAAGGGTCATGTGACGCCTCGGAAAAAGCCTTCTGTGCTTAGAGCTGTGCGAAGCAATTTTCTTAGCAAAACCAGCACGGCTTAAAGGCGTGCAACACATTTTTATAGTCAGACTCATGGAAGACATACGTGTCTAATCGGACCTCCCAAATTCGGGAATATGTCCCAAGCGGAGTATGGCGCCATGTAGCAAGCTGATCTCGGAACACGTTGTTGGAAACTCCAAGCCACCAGTTCACTCTGGTGGAATGGACCAAAGTGGCTCATACACCACATCGACTCTTAGCCGAATTCAAAGGCACGCAGTACCTCTTCGCCAAAAAATCGTAAAATTGAGGCCTATCACGCGCTCGAAGAAGAACTCGATATTCTAGATCGGTTCTCTTTACTCCCTCGAGCAATTCGCGTGACTGCGTACATGTTCCGTATCGTGAACTATGCCCAGAATAAGTCAAAACTCCAGCCATTAATTACCATGCCACATCTGACCCATGTTGAATGCTAATTCGCAAAGCAACGTTTAATCGAAGTCTCGCAATCTCGCTATTTTCCCAGCGAAAAGGATGCTTCACAAAGCAAAAAGCCAATTGACAAAAAAATGTTCCTTCCTCAACCTGAATCCATTTCTGGATAAAAACGGACTTCTTCATGTCAATGGCAAACTAGCGCGTGCCACTGTCATTCAGAATTCATCATTCAGACAGTACATCTTGAGTTATGCTCTGATCTTATCACTGAGCATTCGCCCGATTAGTGGGCAAGCGAGCATATCCCGCCTAAATAATAAGCGATAACGGAATAATTCCCCACAGCCTGTTAGAATCCGCAGTAAAGAGTTTTAAAATACATTCAGCTGATTTCACAGCACTAACTGCGGGCCATTATATTCGACGCGCTACACTAGTAGCCATTCCCGAGCCGAATAAAGAAACCCTTTCGTTAATTAACCGGAGCAAGAAAGTGAAAGCACTTCGCCATTAATTCTGTCGCCTCTGAAGAAAGAAGTACCTCAAAGATCTCCAAAAGAGATTCAAATGGAAATTTCCACAGAAGGAAAATATTCGCCGTGGGCCTGATAACCACATCCGTTTCGTGGCCCTTCGCACGCAAAACCGGGCTATCACGCGACCCTTAGTAAAACTTTGCTTCATTCCTAATGAGCACCCTTCGCTCGAAGAGAAATCCTCTCTTAATCCTACACACTTAATGTCTTAATGACTTGTACCGATTGTTCAGTTTTTCATTTCCAGACGAAGGACAACAGTAGCAACGCGAAGTGCAATTAGTCTCGCGCCGACGGCAGATACAAGGAACTGTCTCTAGTGTCGACTGTGCCACCGCTACCTTTTTTCCTTCTGTTTGCTCCGATAATTCTTTGCTTGTTAATTAGTCGAACGACGGTTTAGCCGCGGTAGTTCGAGCTAACTACAAATTACTAATAATCTCAACCTAATGTTCCAACATTAAACATTAAACTTAAGGAAAAATTGTCCAACAAGTGAAACTAAAAAATTTACATTTTCAGTAATTAAAAATTATTAATAATAGTGTGAATAAAAATTACCGCGCGAATAAATTGCAATTTACTTTTAAAGAAAAAAACTTAATCAATTTTTTCATTTCATTCGGGCCGACCGAAAAACGGCAAGTGTTCAAAAAGTGCCACAGGTTTTCACCCACTTAATTAATTTATAATTTGGTTTTTTATCTTTGGTTAATTTGGTTAAGTTTCTTATTTTTTTGGGTTAATGAAATGACAATAAAATTGTAATTTAATGAAATTCATTTCATATATTTTTATTTGAAAAAAAATTTGATGTTTTCAAATTACTATTGTAGTATAGAATATATCATAAATTTATGGCCGCGGTAGCTGAGTGGTAAAAATTTCGTACTCACATTCGGAAGGCTCGGGTTCAAATCCCGATGCTACCAACAGCAAAATGTCATGGAAAATTAATTTAAATAAAAAATTTAAGTTACATTTTCTAATTGCTGTCGCCCCTCGGCAGAGAATGTCTACCCTTCCGAGTGTATTTCGGACATATAATAGGAGAAAATGTACATATGTACATAATCAACATGCTGTAAACAAACAGTTATCAGGAAATTATCTGTTTATATATATATACCTACGTAACCTCTTAAGAGTCTCAGTTCGAACATATTTGTTTAGCCTGACCAAGGCCAAACATCTAACATAAAATTATCCATATATACGTGTATATACCTATTAATACTTTTAGGGGCCTTACTTAGTGTATTCTGTACAAGGACAATTATGAAGGCTCGGCAAAAGATGGCGCTGAAACATTTTGTGTCTTGACTAATATTTAAAGCAAACCTATATTAATTGAAAAACTGTAAGCAACGACTGATTTTACAACTCTTAGAGTCAACTACTATCACTTGACAGCAGTGCTATACCCAACGCTTTGATGCCTGGAAGATCGTGCGAAATGTTATCGATAAAGAACATTCGAATCACACCCACAAGAACATACATCAGTATCTCTCTTTCAACTTCCATTCGTATTCCGCATTTTCGTCGAAATTTCCCATTAATCAAAATACACGTATGTCAGTTGTTTTGGTTGAAACATTTGGAAATGTTATCGTTAAAGAAGTTATCAGAATGTCGTTAGTATTAAATCGTTATCACAAAATGTTAAAAGTTTAAATTTAAGTGAGCTGGCAATGACTTAACGAATTTAAATTAAGAGCTGATTCCGTTTTGGTATTGCCAGTAAACTTTAGAATAAGAGTTAACGATGAAACTTTCAGTTTCAATAATAACTGTTGGGAACTCCTGCCTTTAACACAATTTCATAATATTGTTAGTTAAGTTTAGCATAATTTACTTTTCTTCTTTTTCTATCTAATGTTCTCTTGCATTTAAATATTTAATTGACGCTGTAACTGCTGAAGTGATTTTCGGTCGAGCTCCTCCTCCAATTTGTGGTTTTCAATTTATACTAAGCCGCAGATGGTTTTTTATGCCGTTCTGCCGAGGGGCGACCGCAATTAGAATATTTAACTTAATTTTTTATTTAAATTAATTTTCTATAACTTTTTCGATGTTGGTACGTATTTACTTTCCATATTTGTATTTTTATGTACATACACGTATGTTCGGAGTGTTTACGAGATGATCAGAAAATATCCATTATTTTCAAATTTTGTGAATTACGTATGTTCGCCTTTCGCTTTTTTCTTGTAATGTTGGTACACATGCCTGTTATATATGTTGGAAATAACAGCCATTTTGGATTATCACTTTGTTTTTGACAGATAAAAAGGTTAGTCGTGTTTTGGTGTGCTCTTCGATTTTTTACTATTCGAAAAAATGGATCAAAGAAACTGTATTAAGTTTTGTGTAAAGAATGAATTTAAATGCGCAAGGACATTTGAAATGTTGACTGTGGCGTTTGGCGATTCTACTATGAGCAGAAAACAAGTTCAATTGTGGTATGGCCGGTTTAAGGAAGGCCGAGAGGATGTCAATGACAATGCTCGTCCTGATCGCCCGAGCTAGTCAACAACCGATGAAAACATTGAAGCAGTGAAGGAAATGATTTTGGATAATCGTCGAATCACTATCAGAGAACTCGTACGGTCAATCAGCGCCGTTTGCGCGAAGCAATTCGTCAGAAACGCACAGAATTGTGAAATAAACAATCATGGATTTTGCACCATGATAACGCACCAGCTCACTCATCGATGCTTGTGTGTGAGTTTTTGGCCAAAAACAAAACCGTTATCATCCCTCAACCACCGTATTCACCGGACTTGGACACCGCTGACTTTTTCCTCATCCCAAAACTGAAGACACCGATGATAAAAAAAAGTAAAATCGAAACAGGAGCTATTGGCGATACCAAAAAAAGCGTTTCAGAAGTGTTTCTAGGATTAGATAAAACGCTGCCATAAGTGTATTATATCTGAGGGGGATTACTTTGAAGGAGACAATACTGTTATTGGTGATACTTTTTGAAAAAATTGAAAACAACGGTTATTTTCTGATCACTCGTCGTATACCTATATCTCAAATTTCATTGCCGCGAACTAAGCTTAAATTATCGCATTTTTCTTTTATTTTACAGATCGTACACACATGTGAGAATGTGTTAAAGTAAGCTCTAACGTTATTTGTCAAGGAGTTATATATTTCTTTGCTCATATTTGTCCGCTTATTTAGCCATTATGAGGGCGCAAGTCTTTGGTTAAAATGAAACGTGTGAAGGACGTAATACAGTAAGTAGCTATTTCATTAGTACATTTTTATTTGACTTTTAACTTTGTGTATTTCTTTTAGAAAAAAAAAGAAACCATTGATTTGTTACATGTACATTTGTAGGTGAGTAGAAATTTCTGAAAGGGGCCTATGAATTTTCATGCTGGAAGGAAAATTAAAACTAAGTAGAGTAAAATATTTTAGGTATTTGTATGAAGTCACATGATAAATATTGTAGCCGAGTGGTTAACATTGCGTACTGCCGTTCAGAAGGTAAAGGTTCAAATCGTGGTACGGCAAAAATCCAAAAGTTATAGAAATTAATTTAAATAAAAAATTATGTTAAATTGTCTAATTGCGGTCGCTCTCGGCAAGCAATTTCAACCCTTCCGAGTGCATTTCTGCTGCCTAATATATGTACCAGATACTGTTGATCGAAAAACGGTCGGAATGGGCCCGAAGACATGGCAAAGTTATCTTGCAACCTGACAAAGCCCGTCACATACCGCTAAACACTTAATTGGGAAATATTATCCCACCCACCGTACTCTCCAGACCTCACCCCGTCCGACTATCACCTTTTCGCATCGATGGGACACTCCCTTGCAGAGCAGTGCTTCGCTAATTTTGAAGAAGTCGAAAAATGGCTCGTCGAATGGTTTGTCTCGAAAGAGAAAAAGTTTTTTGTGGAATGGTATCCATAATTTGCCTGAGAGGTGGGCGAAATGTGTAGAAACCAATGGTCAATACTTTGAATAAAAACGCCGAAAATAACTTCAGCGGTTACAAAGCGCCAATATATATTAGGTGTAATAAAAGGGAATCCATAGATAGATGGCTTTATTTATCTGTATTTCGCGTTGTATAAGTGATAAATGATGCACAATTTCGGTTTCATTCTGGAAATTTTGATGTAAAAGATGCCCCACGCACTGGAAGGCTAATTGTCGATGTTTAAGCGTGTGTGAGCACATCCATACATTTTGTACGCACCCTAATGCGCTTTTGGCCTATATAAGCCGTGCTTGTCAAATCAACAAGCAAGATTCTCTGCCAACACATCGGAAAGCGCCCACGGGGATAATGTTTCAAATTAATTAAATATAAACCTTCACTAAACAATTATACAAAAAGTGACTTTTATAAATATTGTAATAAATAAAAAAGTTTGTATTACTAAAACCAAATATACATAAGTATGTATCATACAATTAGAAAAACATTTAGCGAATTTAAGTAAACATTGTATACAATACGTTTAAATCGAAACGCCAGGGGTTTTATTTCGAAGAAACTCGAAGAAGGTACCTCGCGTAAGCAGTCGAAAATTGCAATAAAATCTTGGACTTTGTCGAGTCCTATCGTAATATAAGCACTATTCGGGTGCCGACTGTAAAGATAACACCACCGCGGAATGATTTAGGAACACGGTACCTAACTTCAGTGGTTGGTCGGGTGTAGAACTAACCGCAAAAGTGGGCGAGGATATACCCTTCAGCCCACAATATAACTAACTAAGTTTAGACAAGGGGCAAGCCGACGCGTTGGGCCTACCACAAGCTCAAAACGAAGGTATTCACACCTCCTACTGAAAGGTGTTAGAAGAAAAAGTAGAAGGGACCCGCCTAAAGCTAAACCTCTGCGTGGATGATGAGGCATTCAAGAAGAAGAAGCTCAATCAGATCCAACAGATGTTGAGGAAGTAACGGAAGGATCTGAAGCACGAAATATCGGAGCTCAAGAAAGTACATCGAAGAGAAACGGTCAGGAAACAAGCAACAGACGGATATAATGGTGAGGACTTGGTTCTCTCCGATTTTGAGGAGCACATAGGCAAAGACGAATGACGCCGAACATAAGGATTGCCAAGATCAATCTACACCATACTATTGCCGCCTCGGCAGTAATAATGATCAACATAACCTCGGATGCCTTTGGCGTTGTTGTAACGCAGGAGCTATGGAACTACAAAACTCAGATAAGGGCATTAAAAGGCAAATCCACAAAAGTTATATGGAATCTTACGTGTGATAACTCTTGAATATGTATCATACTGAACAGTAATATAAACTATCATTCAGAGTTTATAAGGAGAGATCTGGTAGCAACTTACCACAAAGAAGAAGGGAGGGTAGCAAAAATTGTAGTTGCATCCGCTTACTTCCCTTGGGTCACCAACAACAACATTAGAGGTGAGTCCTACTAGAATTCTTAATAAGTAAAGATCTACTCGTCTTTAATGTGGCGTGTGCACCAACATTCGTGACAAGAAACAGGAAGGAGATATATATTATATAATAACAATAGGAAACACTTTGTCTGAAAATATGATCTCACAGTGGATGGTTTCGCCAGAACCATCTATGTCAGATCACAGTAGTATACAATTCTCCATAGGGTCTAAATTCATGTCTATTAAAACAACAGACTGGACAAACTACAGAACACTGAACACTAAATTTAAACCTTATTAGAGAAGAAATAACAAACAAAGTAAGGAACTTCCAAGAATTGGAACAGAAGGTAAATAACTTAAGTAATAGCATAATAGCAGCAGTTAACTTAAGCTTCAAATTATCAAAGTCGAAAGAAAAAACAGGCGCCCCATGGTGGAACGCACATTTGGCAGCGCTAAGGGGAGAAGTCAGAAGATGCTTCAATAAAGCCAAAAGAAACGATAGCTGGGATGAATACAAAACTAATCCAACCAGTTAGAATAAAGAACTGAGGGAAGCAAAAAGAACGAACTTCTGGAACTTCTTCGAAAATGTATCGTCAGAATACATAAAGCATTATCTAAAGGTACAGTAGAAAGTAAAATGGGAATAAAGCTAGAAGATAATCAGTACACCAAGAATGAAAAGGAACGAGCAAAGATCCTGCTTGGAGCACACTTTCCAGATTCGGCTACAGATACTACAACTAGCAACGGGGAAAGTCTAAATTCAGCCAAAGATATCTGTCTTTTAACTAAAAAGATAATCAGTTATAGTTCGGTAAAGTGGGCAATCGATTCCTTTGAGAATTTTAAATCGCCAGGAATAGACGGTATATGGCCGGCGTTATTACAAACGAAGAACAATTAACATCCGCGCTGGTACATATCATGAGCGAAAACTTTGCATAGGCATACATATATAACAATAGCATGGTGGAGAGCCTTAGCGAAATTCTTTCCAAAACTTTGCAAAAAGGATTAGACAGAAGCCAAATCTTTCAGGCCAATAAGTTTTAACTTTAAAGCCATGGAAAATATTATCAACAACTATATAAGAACAACTTATCTAAAAAATACACCTTTACACAACGCACAGTATGCGTATAGAGTTGATGACCTTAACAAACAATTGCATAAAATAAAAAGGATACGCAGATGTTATAGTAGTAATAGCAATAGGCAAATTAGCCCTCAAATTTTTTTTTTTTTTTTTTTTGAAACATTAATATTTATTTATTGAATCTACTTCGACTTCGGAAGCCTAACAATAAGTAATAAAATCTTAAACTAAATTAAAACATAAAGCCCATTAGTAGGAATGGGCTGCTGGCTTGACGTTGCTCTTTAGAAGGCTGATTTGTCTCTTCTCCGCAGGCGGGTTTGACTTGTTGCATGGGCCAAGGTGTTAGCCAAAGGGTTCAGATGGTTACGCGGTATGGTAAGTATTTTTTTTAGCGATTTCAATTTCTTCCTTGAGGGTATGTTTATTTAGATCTCTATGAATATTTTCATTACGCATGTACCATGGTGCGCCCGTTATTACTCTTAACGTTTTCGATTGGAATCTTTGAATTATATCTATATTCGTCGCGCAAGCTGTGCCCCATAACTGGATCCCATACATCCACATCGGTTTTATTGTTGCATTATATAAGAGGACTTTGTTGTTAAGGCTTAGTCCAGACTTCTTGTTTAAAAGCCAATGTAAACTGGTAGATTTGAGTTTAAGCTGCAGCTTTTTAGCTGCAATGTGTCGTCTCCAGATTAAGCCCCTGTCCAGGTGGATTCCGAGGTATGTAATTTCGTCAGCTTACGGTATTGATACATTGTTGAGTTTAACAGTAGGACACGTTTTTGGCCTCAATGTAAAAGTTATGTGTTTGCACTTTATTTTATTAACATTTATGCGCCATTTCGCTAGCCATTCTTCAATTTGTTTAAGATGCTGCTGTAGCACTTTGTGGCTATAATGGGGCATTTATGTCGACTTAGTATAGCAGTATCATCCGCAAATGTTGACGTAATTACTTCGTCACTTGTAGGGATATCTGCGTTAAACAGTATGTACAATATCGGTCCAAGAACACTACCCTGCGGAACACCTGCCGTAATCGGACACTCTTCTGTTATGAAATCATTTAATTTTACTGTGAATCGCCTGTTGGATAAGTAGGATTCAAGGATATTGTGGAACGTATTAGGTAATGATTTTTTAATTTTATGAATGAGGCCGTCATACCACACTTTGTCTAATGCTTGCGCCACATCAAGAAAAACAGCCGAGCAATACTCTCGCATTTCGAAAGCTTTCCTTATTTCGTTTGTTATACGATTTACTTGTTCAATTGTGCCGTGTTTTTCCCGAAAACCAAATTGATGTGTAGGAATGATATCATTTAGATGGAGATAAGAAGTAATTTTTGATAGCAGCACTTTTTCGAAAAGTTTTGATAGGCAAGGCAACAGGCTGATTGGTCTATATGAGGACGGCAGGGTTGCGTCTTTACCTGGTTTAGCTATCATAATTATCTGCGACTTTTTCCAGATTTGTGGATAATATCCCAGCATCAAAATGGCACTGAAAAGCTTTGCAAGAAAAACGAGAGCAATGCTTGGCAATTCTTTTAGCATTTTTGGTGAGATATGATCGTCTCCTGGAGATTTTTTTGGATTTAAGGCGGCAATAGTGTTTTTTAGTTCAGACACAGATGCTCCGCAAGTAACAGTGCATCTAGGAGCAGTATGGGTCGGTGACAAAGGTGCACTGTATGTAGCAGTATTTGGTTGAAATACTGTGCTGAGGTGCTCTGCGAAACAAGACGCCTTTTCTTCATCCGTTCTTGCCCATGAACCATTACGCATTCTCAACGGTACTTCAGTGCTTACTGGCGGCTTAAGGTTTTTGCTAGCTTTCCATAGAGATTTTTTAGTAGAAACGTTGGGAGACAAAGACGTTATAAGATGTTTGATATTTCTATCTTCTTCGTATACTAATGCCTTTTTTAGATTGTTTTCTGTCACCTTAAGACGAATTTTTGCATCGGGAGATCGGCAGGCTTGCATTCGCGACGCAAACGTCGCTTATGTAATTCTATTCCACTATTAGTTATCAATGCTTTTGCTTTTGTATTCTGTCTGGTGTGGCTATAGTTGCTGCTGTTGCTAGTATACTGTTAAATACAAGTAACTCATTTTCAACGTCAGTTCCTCTCTCTATTTGCGGATTGGTCTGTATATGACTGCTAATGTATTTTTTATACTTAAGCCAGTTAGTTCGTGATATAGTTAGTCGAAAAGCATGCTCACTATCAATTGGTTGTTCGTTCAACTTAATGATTATTGAGGAATGATCAGAAGATAAATCTGCACAGGTTTCAGCAAATACTAAACTCCTATCTACGTTTTTAGTGACTGCAAAGTCAATCAGGTCAGGTAATTTCCTTGAGTCCGTAGGCCAGTAAGTTGGTTGTCTTGGGGAGATAAAATCGTAACTATTTTTTGTACTTATGATCGTGTTATATAACTGACGACCTTTCGGGTTAATTAGCCTCGATCCCCAATGAGTATGCTTCGCATTGTAATCACCTCCAGCTAGGAACCTATCTCCTAGAGTCATAAAAAAGTCGCTAAATTGTTTTTCTGTTATTACGAAACGCGGCGGACAGTAAATCGCAGCCAAAGTAAGGTCAACCCCCCTATTTTTAAGGGTGATCGAGGTTGACTGCAACCAATTTGTTGAAAAGGAATTAAGAAAGATATGCTTTAAACGGTTCCTTATGAGTATACTGTGCCACCATGTGCTTTGCCATCTGGGTGATTAGTGTTGTACAGCTTAAACCCAGGGATGTAAAAATTATACTTCTGGGTGAGATGTGTTTCAGATACAAGCATAACATTAATTTCGTGGGTCTGTAAAAATAAATGGAGTACTAATTTATGCTGGTTTACACCATTAGCATTCCATAAGCAAATCCTGAGTTCACTCATTTTTTGGTCAACAGGGTTTGGAGCATTTGGTTTTGCGCCTTTATTGGGTCTTGAACCATACTTTGCATGGTTGACATATGTAAATTGTGTCATGTACTGGGTTAGATTAAGAATCATGGTCTCAACTCCAGTACTGGGTGGGCTGACTGGTGGGGCCTGTACGTTGGCATAGGACATTTGACCAATATTTGAGCTGGGTATGTTGGAAAGGCTCGGAATGGAAGTAGTATATGGGAGTTGGTTCCGTTTGGCTTGTATACCCTGAGAAAGTTTAGATTTTAAATCTTTGTAAGCCGGCCAACCTCTATAATTGCCACCGCTGTTGCTACACTTTTTTTGTCTTGCATCCGTTTTATTCAAGGGGCATTTGGTAGAATGGTGAAGATCACCACATGCTACGCAAACGGTACGTAAAGTACAATAGGATTTTGTGTGACCAAATTCCTGACAGTTTGTGCATTGTACGGGACCATTACGCTTAAGCGCTTCTTCCACCGTGATTCTTCGGTGTAAAAGGTATTTTAAACCGTAAATTGGATGCGATTCGTTTTTCTTAAGTTGAGCTAAGCTTGGCGATAAGAACACTTTAAACATAGGCTGCGGCACTTTATTTCTGTTAATTATGTTAACGATCCCCCTAATTTCAAACCCTTGCTCCTCTAGAGCTTCTTTTATGTCACTTGAGTCAACAGTCGCTTCAATTCCCTTAATTACAACAATCAGGCCTTTCGCACTCTTCAATTGGTAAGAGTAATAATTCTTGTTGTTTGCAGAGAGAAACACAACGACTTCACGAAAGTCTTTTTTCACTGTGTACTTGTATTTTTGTCTCGTCTATGTTACCTTTTTTAAGAGGTACAATGTGAAAATTGTTGGTACCTATTATCTTAGCTATGTTCGTAACTAGCGAATTGGAGCTGCGTCCCCGCAAGTAGATTGGTGGAGGTTTAGTACTGACGACTGTGGAAATACCCTTCGGGTCTGTTATAGGCTCTTCCTCATTTAACGGGGCAAATCTGTTTCCTTTTAGTGCATTACCATCAGAATCGATAGTGGAGCTAACGGTATTATACTTCTTAGCATTAATCACTTTTTTGGGAGGACTAGATTTCCTCTTTTTATTTACCACATTTATGTACCGATCAATGTCTGTCTGCACTGCCGACATTTTCATTTTGGCTGTCTCACCTTGCTCAGTATTAGTCGCCTACACTGGAGTTGCTGCTGCTGCTGCGCTGCTTGACTGTATAGCTGTTTGTTTTCTGTTGGGAAGAGAGTTTTTTCACTCTTTGCTTTCTCTGTTGTTACTAAGGTCTGCGTTGGCGCCTTTAGAGTTGAACTGCTTGCCTTTGCACTGCTGTTAGGTGGTGATTTACTCGCAACAACAGTGAAATAAGCATTTCTCTCTGTCGTCGCGACTGAACGCCGACGCTCTTTCTGATTGGAGCGTTGATCACTCATTACATCGCCGGTTCACTTTTTACTTGACGTTTTCGTTTCTCTGTTTATTTATTTTTATTTTATTTTATTTATTATTATATTTGTTTATTGCCAACTTAAGTGGCTATACACCCGCTACAATCGATGTATAAGTTTAAACAATTTAATATTTACGTTTACTTAGTCTTTAAGTGAAGTTACGGAGCCGATCAAAAAAACACGTCCATACACTTTGACAACACAACTTAAAAATAACGAGGAAATTGTGTTTAGAAGCGGGCCTAACAAAAAGTAGCAGTCGTACCATTTATTAGAAGGAATAAAATAAACCTAAAAACATACGACTAAACAATATAGTAATACAACTCCTTTTTGAAACAAAATATCTGAGAGTAATTTTTGACGCTAGAGTAACGTTGAAAAGACACAAGGAATATATGATAAGCAAAGTAGGACTGTTAACTAACTTGAAGTGATTTGCAGTGACAGTCAGGCCGGACTGAAAGCAATATAATCCCGTATAATTAAGTCGTGTATGGTATGGAAATGTGCCAAAAATCTTAACAAAGTGGGGGAACGAAACAAAGTTTAGTTGATCTACCATAGGTTCCGGGCCATACAGGTATTGAAGGAAATGAAATAGGATATAGACTTGCAAAAGAAGCCGCCTCAATTTCGCCTACGGGAGTAGAGCCCTTCTTCCCTTTAGTCTTATATTAATTTTTTTAACAGGTGTTGGTACTAGTGACGGGATAAGACAATCAACCAAAAGATTTAAAAACATAATATTACTTAGTTAGAGAATACTAACAGGATTTCTTACAGGGCTCGGAATCAGCTCTGTCGCTAGAAGAAGACTAAGACATCTAGGAGTCCATCAGCCAAAGCAAAATCACATCAAATCAGGTAACGTCTCTACCCTGCTAGGTTTTATAAGGACACTCGGACTAGTGGAAACAGTGTGAAGGAATCGGAGGGCACAATAGACTACTAATCGATTTAGGACAAAAGCCTTTGAAACAAAAGCTTTTCTAATTAGAAATCTTGCTTCGCTCTTGTGACTTTCAAGTAGCTTATTTCTCTTTCCCAAGAACCTGACGTTCTGTTAAAGAACCAGCTGCTGGCATTGTGCCAAATTGCATAAGCTAATATTTCAGCCGTCGTTAACTATTAGACTACGCATTCACCTTCGTCAAAGAGTACTAAACCTATATTAGCCGAAGAACACAAAGTGTCGTTCGATATTGGCGCAACAGCGGACGCTACCGATTCTACAAACACACTCCAGCCCTAGGGAATTAAAACTCGTGTCCCATCTGGCGCCCGGTAGGAAGCAATGTTTCAGGCAATGCAGAACCGCACCGCCATGGTCAAAAGCAGCATCAAAGTTGCGCATAAGAAGATAAGGGAACACATGACGTCAAATCAAACATAATTGACAACTTAAGCTCAGATTTATGTACCCGGATCAATTAATACGTAAATTACCCACGTACGAAAGATTTCGCCAGTATTACATACCTATATAGTGATATTGATTTCGTTTGCGATGAAAGTTAACAATATTTGTGCGTTTCTGTGCGCATGGTGGATAACAGCAAATAACAAGCCCAACGCAACTGAACGAGCTTGTTAAGAAGCTACCCAAGATACAGCGCATTGAACGAGCACTGTTTGCAGCATAAGTCAATATGTACGTTGTTTGATGTGGAGGCAGCACGTAACTCCAAGCACTGGGTTGTGCTACACGATTCCGAGTCACGACGCCTTTACGTCTGCCCCATATGTCAAGGCGAACACAAGCAAGCCGACTGTAAGCAGTTCAGCCAATCAACTGTGTCGAAGAGATGGAAAGAAAAAAAAACACGAGACAATCTCTGTTTCGAGTCTCCGAACCAGCCACTGCCACATCGAGATCGCACCACATACGTTTCCAAAGCTGATCCGCGTAAGGTTTCTAGCGTATAAACGCAGCCAGCGTCGCATTGCCATTATAAAGACGATATTACGCCGCGGTGCTAGTTGCCTTAACGATGTCGCGAAAAATAAACTGCTTTCTGTCTGTCGTTCTCTATGAGAACAAGACTCTCGAAACGGTTTTCTTCTTGGACGAAGGTTCGTCAATGACAATGGCTGACTCTTATTAATGAAGTGGGGTTTACTTGGCTGGGCTGAACGCTTGAACTTACGATTATTCGGACGCCGTGCTACTCAAGAGCCAGTCGTCGCTGCCTTCTCAGGGCTTAAGCAAAACTGATCTACTCTGTCATTGATAAGTTTGCCATCAGCTACAATGAAGCTGGTCAGTGTGGTCCTTTCAGTGCGAGCACCGAGCTAGGTTGAATGGTATTTGGCCCATCAGCCAATATATACTCGACACCATACCATGTATTTTTCTTAGCCGTCACATTGATCAGTCTCTACACAATGCGGTGGCCGAATATTGAATTGTCGATTTTTTAAAAGAAAGTAAAAACATTTTTTTTAGATCTTATAATGAATTTTAATCAATTATGTAATTTCCATTTTGCTGGATGACCTTTCACCATCTTTCCGGCAAACTCATAACTCCATGCTCATAGAACTTCTGGCCTTTATTTGTAAAAAAACTGAACCAAGTGAGATTTTATAGCTTCGTAATTTTCGAAAGTTTTACCATTTAATGAGTCCTACAAAGATCGAAACAAATGGTAGTCTGACTGTGCAATGTCAGGGCTATAGGATGGATGCTTCAACAGTTCCCAGTCAAGCTCTCTAAGTTTGTGGCGAGTGACCAAAGATATGTGCTTTCTAGCATTGTCCTGGTGGAATATGACTTCCCTACGATTGACCAATTCTGGCCGCTTTTCGTTACTTTGACACAACCGGCTTTAGTGCTAGGATCGCCCCTCCCACTCAGAGCAAAGCTGATGTCCGGGCGCGCGAAACCAACCGCTCGCTAGGGGCTGATGAGTATTAAGGCTAAAATGAGAAGCTATGCAGAGTTTAGGCGAAAAATACATGGAGAAAACCAGTACAAGAAAGTTGTTAACTCAAGAAGCCGCCCTGATCAGACCTAGGCAGTAGTGCCTACCAAACTTCTTATTGAGTACTCACAATAAGCCCGGAAAGTTACGAAAGGTGTTAGGCGCAGCTTCTAAAGCTCTGTGTATTTTCTTAAAAACAAACCGAATGACTTGTTATATCTACATATGTATGAATGTTTTTAAATTTGCCAGCGTATGTTATTTATCACCTGCGTTAAAGTCACAAGCAGGTCGACAATTACAATAACAATTTGATTTCGTGTCGATAATATGGCGAAGAAACGAAACAAATTAATGAAAAAAATATATATTCTTTGGTTGTACATATCTGATATTTATTTTTAATTCCTTGATTTAACATACATATAGTATGTATACATTATATATATTATTGGCTATTTGTAACCACTGAAGCAATTTGCAGCCCCTCCAATTTGTTGTGTGCGCCTTGATGTTTTTCAAAGATATGGATCGACAGTTTTCATTAAGCCGCCTTCGAATGGCTTATGGTTTTTATTTCTTATTTCATGACAGAAATACACTCAGAGGGGTTTACATTTCGTACCGAGGGGTGATGCAACTGGAAAAATTGGCTTATGGTTTTTATTTTTTATTTCATGACAGAAATACACTCAGAGGGGTTTACATTTCGTACCGAGGGGTGATGCAACTGGAAAAATTATTTCAATTTTCAATTTAAAACAAGTTTCCATAAATTTTAAATTATATCAAGAGAAGTTCACGCAAGAAAGCTAAAGTTTTGGTTTTGTGTAGGGTTGGGAAACAAACATGAAACAACTAACAAAGCGTTCCTTTTGATTACGACCCCATGTACTGTGTATTTCTAGTTATGATTGATGTCTTCGAAATAATAAAGGCTGGCATCATCACCGTCACAGCCACTACGGTGTCATTATCATCAGTGAACAATATAAAAAGAAGAAAGTGGAGCATGGCTGGAGGAGATAGCAGTTACACTGCTGCGATGTGATTTCCCCCTAACAGCAAACTCCACACCACAGCAAGCGGGAACAGAAATGGTTTCATCTGGACCAAATGCGCCCTCTATACTATTTTTAGCTGCTACCTAACACCTAGCGATAACATCCACGACTTTCAAGCCAAACTGGACGGCATAGAGGACGCCGCTCGTGAGACAGAAGGACAAATGATAGTCGCGGGAGATTTTAACTCTAAAGCAGTTGAATGGGGTATGCAGATCACCGACTCCAGAAGCAAACGGATTCTAGAGATGGTTGCACGACTGGATCTTGTTGTACTCAATACCGGAATAGCAACGACTTTCAGATGACCAGAATGCGAAGAAACAACACCCGACATGACATTGTCATCGGAGCGCTTAGCATGCATGGTAATAGGCTGGGAACTTCTGGAGGACTATATTGGCAGTGATCATCAGTACATAACCTTCACAACAGAATCTGAAGCCCGACCTGCTCAAAATAGTAGACATAGCTCTCTCCGCTAATGGAATGCTTCAAGGCTAAATACTACTATCCGAAATTGATAAACAAGCCATCGTAGAGAACAACTCGGAAAACCCCAAAGAATTAGTGGAAGAGACAATGCTCATAATAACTCGGGCGTGTAATAAGGGTATGCCAAGAGCCACAAATAGGAGGCAAAAACGAGCAGCGTACTGGTGGACTGAGAGTATAGCGCACCTAAGGAAAATGTGTCTTCGCCTTCGGCGGGCCTATACAAGGAACATACGAAGAGGCAGCACAGCTACAGGAATGGCACTGTACCACGCTGCGAAAAAAGAACTTAAACGTACCATCGAGATTAGTAAACAAGAAAAGTGGGAAGAGCTACGTAACGACTAAATAGATATCCTTGGGGGCTAGGGTACAGAGTAGTGATGAAAAAACCCGGCGCTAGGGCACCACCCCCAGAATTCACCGGACATAAAATGGATCAGATTGTTAAGGCCATATTTCCAGCACATAAGATACGGGAAGAACAAGCAGTACTAGAGAACCTCCCTATAGAAACACCTTGTTTTACTACCGAAGAGCTACAAATAGCGGCAAGTAAGCTTAATCCAAATAAATCACCAGGTCCCGATGGCATACCCGCCGTAGTACTGAAAGTGATTACCCTAGAACGACCTAATTAATTTCTAAATATAATATGTTTAATGCCTGCCTGAAAAGAACCCTATTCCCAGAAATCTGGAAAAGACAGCAGCTGGTGCTCATTAGTAAGAGGAAAGGATACCCAGACAGTCCATCTGCATACCGTCATTTCTGCATGTTGTACACTGCTGGAAAGACTGTTAAAACCGAGACTAGAAGCAGCTATTGCTAGTGCTGGAAGGCTCTCAAAAATGCAATACGGTTTTAGGCCCGGTAGATCAGCACTGGGAGCAATCGAGAATGTAGTTAGAAGCCTTGAAAAGGCTCAACAAGGATTTCACAAGCAAATAGTCCTACGTTCGAAATGCCTTCAACAGTGCACAGTGGAAGTATATGATTAAAGCCTCAAAGAATAAATTTTCCATCCCCCTGTGTCTAAGCCTACTGAAAAGGAGCTACCTTAGAGATAGAGTCTTACTCTACCAAACTACCGACGGGCAGCGAAAACACAAGGTGATGACAGGAGCAGCGCAGGGCTCTAGCCTCGGGCCAGACCTCTGGAACGTCAGCTACGATTGAGATGCTTGATAGCACTGTAGGGTATGCTGACGACATTGCCGCTATAATTACCGCGCACGATACGGAAGACGCACGCAGGAAGTTAAATCAAGTAATGACAAGAACAAAAATATGGCTTGACCAAGGCGGTCTCAAACTCGCAACAGAAAAAACCGAGTTGCTGCTATTAACGAAACACATACCTCTGGAAATAGACATGCACACAATCGAGGATACGCTGACGTCAAGACGAGTTGTTAACTATCTGGGTGTAAGACTAGACCCTAGACTGAGCTACTAGGCACAAATCCAGCATCCCGCAGTGAAAGCCTCTTCCCAGCTTAGTAAACTAATGGCTAACATTGGAGCTCCAACTCCAGAAAAAAGGAAGCATATTATGGCGGCAACCCTCAACATCTTACTGTATGGAGCTGAGCTATGGGCGGACTCACTTAAGAAGAATAATAGGCGAATGGTATTGGCCAAAGTATACCGCATGGCGGCCTTGAGGGTAGCGTCGGCATACCGTACAATATCAGGGGAAGCTATAGCTGTAATAAGCGGAAGCGTTCCCATCGCCGAAAAGAAAAGAAACTGGACGCTCAAAAAAATGAGGAACCAAGGATGCACTGTCAATACAAACAAAGAGGACATCAGGAAAGAAACCCTGAACCAGTGGCAAGCCCGATGGGAAGAAGGAAATCATGTCCGATGGACGGCCAGATTAATATCAGACGTCAGAATATGGACAACTAGGAAATTCGGAGAAGTAGACTATGACATTACCCAGATGCTGTCTGGTCACGGATACTTCAGGAAATACCTGCATAAAATAGGGAAAGCTGAAGATCCATCATGTATCTATAACGATGCTGACGAAGATGACGCCGAGCGTACAATCTTTCAATGCACTCGCTGGCAAGACGCGGGAATCAGACTAGAAAATACAGCTGGAGAACTAATAATATTGCCTCAATTATGCTACAAAGCGAAGCAAACTGGATAAATGTAAATGAGCTCTCAGAAAAAGTACTACAAGCGAAAAAGCGGGACCTGGACGCAGGTGGCGAGATGTAATCTCACTATGAGGAAAATGGAACGCCACCCTGAAGTAATGCGAAAACGGTTCCATGGTGGGTGACGGTTCCCTGGGGAGAGCTTTTTAGTGACCTGCAAGTGGCACATACTATTGACGTGACGACACAATTACGATGAAAAAAAACATCATCACCGTCCAAGAAATGCGATCGATTATGTAGTGTATTTAACAAGGACCCACCTTCTTTCGTCCTTGTCCCGACCATTCGATCACGTTGCGATAAACGGAAGATACGTATCCAGTGGTCTAACATCGGCTCGGAACTCGATATAAGGGAACTGTGGAACGGCAAACTCTTGTAGGGCTCAGAGAGGTGATGTAGTGACTAACACCTAGATGTACTGAATTAATGGAGGGGATACTTCTCCAGCAGTGAATATGGAACACCAGGAGATGGTGAACCCGAAACTTCAATCGATGATGATGGCAAAGACGTTCATTACTCGACTTTGACGAGGTTCGGAAAGTGACTGCCCGTTTGAAGAACAACAAACCGGCTGCAGCTGACGGTCTACCATCAGCGATATACAAACAAAATCGCAGACTTCCAAGCGAAGCTAAGTACGCTGATTAACATGAGACTTTTTGTTTACTTGTCGCTTGTCGGAAATTTACGTTATCGGCTTTCACATTCAATTCAAGCCGGTACTCTTTCGTCCAGCTGGTGAAGAAGTGGAAAAAGTCAGAGAGATAGTCTTACTTTCCTGGGCAGATGCCAAATCGAGCAACCATCGGCACACGAGATTAAGGAAATCCTCTCTAGTAGTGGATGGAGCTTTAAAATTTAAATTTTAAACTAAACCATGCGGACTCTCTTGTTTATTTTTTCGGAGTTATGCGTTTTAACCTTGAAGCTCTAACGATGCATGTTGAGTAGTCGATGTAGTTCATGGTAGTTCTCCATCGGCAGTAAGGAAGATTCCTTAAATTCCCGCAGTATTACAGCATGTTCACCGTGTCAAAAGCTTATCCTGCCTTTTTTATTCAAAAGCTTAGGTAGGATCTGTCAACCTTTATTGGCAGGTTTTGCAGATGGCGGGTCAATTCAACATCCATTTTGTCAACCAAAGGGTGCAATGTAAAAAACCAGCTTAAATAGCTCGCGAACTTCTTCGGGGTCGACGAGGCGTGGTCACCAAATGAAATTAGTAGTCGATGACGACATCTTATCGGGCTGGATCGGTCACAATTGCTCAGCGGAAAAAACGTCCGGCAATGACGAGAGTACTGAAGGTTCGATGCAAGGGTTGGCATAGGTCACCATGTTATGTTGATTAGTTGACTAGCGCTAGTAATTGTATTAACGAACTATGTCAATTTTCCACAATTTCTGTGAGGGCATAATCGGAGAAGAAGGAGTGATGCGTGGCTATTGGTTGATGCTGCCGTATAACCTTCTGGGAATATTGCCGCACATTATATATATATATAATTGGCGCTTTGTAACCGCTTAAGCGATTTTCGGCCGAGCACCTCCTCCAATTTGTGGTTTTGCGTCTTGATGTTTTCCCAACAAATAGAGGGACCTACAGTTTATACTAAGCCGCCTCCGAACGGCTGACGGTTTTTTTACGAGGAGCCTTTATTTCATGTCCGAAATACATTCGGAGGGGTGGACATTCCCTGCCGAGGGGCGACCGCAATTAGAAAATTAAACTTAATTTTTTATTTAAATTAATTTATAATAAAATTTGAAGTTTGCCAACCAATTTCTTTGACGTTGGAGGCCATCAGGGTAGTCAAACGACAAATGTCTAATGTTGTCATTGTAGCTTTTTCTAGCTGCTATTACAAAGAAGTTTAAAACTTTTATTTTTTTAAAAAGTGGCTGGAGGAAGTAAAATAGTGGACCTTGAAGTGTAATCAGTGGACAAAAGATTAACGAAGACTTACGCTAAAAATTAGAAGAGGAACTCATCTGAAATCGATGCATCGGTTAAAAGCGCCAATTATATATATAAATATATACATGGCATTATGTCTGAATAATGTGAGGTTGACGTTGAAGTTGGAGCAATCGAAGACGAAAGTTTATGCCTCATGAACATAATGATTTTGAATTAATGCTAATCTTCGACTATATTAGATATTATTCAGAATTGTATGACTGAGATGAAAGCTAGTGCAGTTGAAGCCAATCAACTGCAGATTTTGGACAGAGAAGTCGAAAGAAATCCAAAAAAAAAGGAGTTTTGAAGACTTTGCGGACGCCACACGTTTCTTGAATATTTCAGATGTTGATAGGACTATGTTGGATAAATATTACGATTTGGATCGCGATATATAAAATCAGAAAAGCAAAAAGCACTTCTAAGATTATTTATTTTCGTATAAATCTATCATTAAAAAATTAAGTTATCTTAATAATAACAAGAAATTTTGTACGTTATCAATAAAACTTCTGTATGTGACACCGACTTCTCTTGTACCTCTAAAAGCCAGCGATAATGAGTCAGGGTAACTTGAACCGTATCTAAATGTATCTAAACCCTTTTTTACGAGTTTTTAACTGCCGCGACTAACATTTTTAAAATATCAGATGATAATAATTGCGCCAATAGATCGAAGCAAATAATTAACATTTATTTATTACTAGCTGCCCGGTACGTGCTTCGCTACGTGTGAAGAGAATAATAAAAAAAGTTTAACATCAAATTCATTTATTCAAGCAAAAAGTATTTTAATAATTGCTAGCTATTTTAAAACCTAATCCAAAACATTTAGATAAACAATATTTTTTTGTTTTTCCATTTTGAGCATGAATAAACAAACGGCTGGAGGTATCGACTCCGGAACAGGCAACATAAAGCTGGACATGTGAAAAACATAATTCCCCCAAAATTCATACCACAAACGTTAAGTGTTTGCCCTTGGGCCTTGTTGATGGACATCGCAAATTATAAACGCTCTGGATATTGTATTCGTTTGAATTGAAATGGCATATAAGTTGGAATCATAGGGATACGCGGTATCAAACAAGCTTCTTCTTTTAATTTAGCAGTTAAGATCGTACCTTCAATCAAATTTGGCAATAACTTTTTCACTGCCAATCTTGCAAAAGTATTAGGAGTTGATCAAGACAATTTTTTCACAATAAAGTCTTAATTGTCGAAAAAAAAACCGCACCCAATATTTACCAATAATATAATTAAAGAACCAACTTTCAGATTCTAGCAATGCGGTTTTTAATTGGATAATTCATTGCTTCATCTTGATTTATAACACTGTCAATTGATTTATATGTCGTGACTTCACCTGGCAGTTTCCATTGAATTTGAAAATTAATGGCATTGATATTAATGTTCTTCGGTGTTAAAATGGCACGTTCTCTCAACCAATCATGATTTTCATAATTCTGAAGAATATTCGGAAAAACACGATCAGCAATTCATCTGTCGATTGCACAATTCTACAAAAATTGTTCGGTATAGCGATCAATCCTTTGGTACTGTCGATTTGTATTTTACCATCACCAATTTCTAACAATTGTTTTGAAAACACATTGGCAGCTGGATCATTTTGTAAGTGAATACGCATATTAATGTTGTGTCAATTCTTGTACATATCTCCAAAGAACTGATGTCTTCAAACAGGCATTTATTTGATCAGCAGGTGTTTATCGAGGAATGAGAGGCAATGGTTGACGGAAACCCCCAAAAAGCTCTTGATTACCACGTAAATCTTGCTTTGTTCGATAAATGCTTCTAGCGATTTTTCCCACAAAATCACTGCCGTTAATCGCAGAACTTTTGCCATGCAGAACATATTGCAAGTTGAAGTTTCAATCGCCACCTTCTAAAGTAGCTGCAATTCCCGACGATGCAAATGCCTATGCAATTTTCTTTTTCAATCAAATAGTCACTAAAATTAATGATATAACGAACGTTTTGCCTGTACCACCAGGTGCATCCAAGAAATATAGTCCAGCTGCATTATTGGAAACGATCAAACCAATCATGCATCTCACGATTTGGTGCGGTCATACCCAATTGTATTAATCGTTAGACACATACACGTATCTTCATTTATCATCAAGCTTTCGTTGTACATTTCTAATGTAACCAACAGATCAGGATTTCCTGTATGATACGTATACGTATTTAAAATATCTTCTGCAATATATTGTTTATGTTTGTTCCATAATTCAATTGGATTTGATGACATACAGTTTGATAATTAATTGCAAATAGCAATTGTATTTGTTGTGGATGACCTGAAGTAGACGCTTCATGAAGTGTTGAATCCCAATGTGTATCATCCTCCAACAAATGCAAGAGTTGGCATGCTCCCCGTTATGTTTGATACAAATGACCGTTGACTTTTCTCAATTATTGAAATAATTTTGGGCCATTGGAGTTAACTAATAACTATCGCAAATTCAAAGCACTCAGCATTGTTTGGATGTATTGTATATATTCTCCAAATTGCGTCTATTTGGTAAATATCAAGACACATTTCGAAGACACATTCCAAGTATGATACTCAGGCACTTCAAAATATAACAAATTTATCGCAAATGTATCAGTTTTGCATAATTGTAAAAAAGCGATCAACGTAGTCGCTGGTGGTTGTGCTGCTCTTTACAATACATCTGCTTCAATCAAATAAACACTTTGGCCATTCTCAAGATATACAGCCAAGGGAGCAACCACGTAATGTCTTTTATGCATTGGAAAAGACATAATCCTCCAGACAGCTTCGTTACTACTAATATAGCGCCCCATTTGATACGTAGTAATTTCTCAATTCAATTATCACCAGCAACACCGAAAACAGCCACATCGCTCCCTTTATTTACACACTTGCAAATATATGTATTTAATGGATTTTACTGAACTACAATACTCCACATTTATATGAGCAATTGCCTTGAGTGTCGTTTCGAACACTTTCCATCAATCATACATGTCGAATTCATATTTAGTGTTTTTAACGACAATGTGAAATAACTCATTATCAACAGCTTGATCAGGAATTTAATCTGATAACACGTTATCGATTTGAAAAAAAGTTTCATTGAATTTGAAATTGAATTTGACACAATATGCTGATACTGTTGGCATACAATGGAAAAAGTTTAGAAAAAGTTTCAATTTGTCAGCACAATCCCCATCTTAAAAAAGCTTCAATTTGACATAACATGCTCGTACTGTCAACACTGAACATTTATTTGTTGTTGTTGTTGTTGTTGTAGCGGTTCGCTAACCCCGCTTAGGGCAGGTGTAATCAGTCTAAGTCGCCGGGGTCATCTAACGGGAGGTCCAGGAAACGTGCTGTTTCGACAGGGTTGGACCAAAGGGAGAGGGGGGTTAGATGGGTCGGTTTAAGGGGGCATGTGAAGAGGTGGTTAGTATCGTGCGGGGACTCTCCACATGCAGGGCATACGTTGGGTATGCTGGGGTCGAGTCTGGATATGTAGGAGTTTAACCTGCTACAGTATCCAGATCTGAGTTGTGCCAGAGTCACGCGGGTCTCTCGAGGCAGCTCGAGCTCACTGTCTGCGATGGGTGGTGGTTTGGATCCGAGTACGCCATTCACTGGGAGGGAGTCTAGGAAGGTGTTAACTGACTCCTGGTGAATGGCGTTCAGTGCCTGTCGGTAAGCCGTCCTGTCCAGCGGTTGTTGAACATGGTGCTGTATAGTGCTGTCGTAGTCAAGTACTCCCTTCCTGATGTGCCTAGGCGGAGGCTCCGCTTCTAGGAGGTGCCTGCTGGGGTGCTCCGCGCGGTGGCATCCCAACAGGAACTGCTTGCACAGCAAAGCATTATGCTCCTTAACTCGTAGCATAGATGCTTCGCTGTGCAAGTGGTGTTCAGGTGACATCAGGAGGTTTCCTGTCGCAGTCCTAAGGGCGGTATTCTGGCAGGCCTGTAGTTTCCTCCACTGCGTCTCGTTCCTCCCCGGCGCCCAAATCGGTGCAGCGTAATTTACGACCGGCCGGCCAATTGCTTTGTAGGTTGCCAGCAAGGTTTCTTTATCTTTACCCCATGTGCTGCCGGCTAGCGCTTTGAGTATTTTGTTGCGGCCCTGGAGTTTTGCGGCAATTGCGGTCGTATGCGGAGTGAAGGAGTACAGGCTATCGAATGTGACCCCTAAAATCTTAGGGTTGTTTACAGTTGGAATTTTTACGTCATCAACTTTCACATCGAGTTCTTGCCGGTACTCCTTCGTCCAGCTGGTGAAGAGGGTAGCCGAGGATTTCGTCGGTTGGATTTTTAATTGTCGTGCAGTGAAGAAACGGGAGAGATCAGCGAGGTAACCGTTCACTTTCGAACATAGGCTATCAATATCCTGGCCGGACGCCAATATCGAACAATCATCGGCATACGAGGTTAGTGAGACTCCTTCCGGTGGAGGAGGGAGCTTCGAAATGTAAAAATTAAACAGTAGCGGGGAGAGGACACCACCCTGCGGAACCCCCTGTTTAATTTTCCTCAATTTAGATGTTTCACCTCGGAATATGACGATGATTGACGACCACTCAGGTAGCCCATGACCCACCTCTGCAACCCCGGCGGTAATGAGGATTCCTCAATGTCACTGAGTAGCACTGAATGATTGACAGTGTCAAAAGCTTTTGACAAGTCCAGTGCTACCAGGACAGTTCTCGCACAGGGTCGGTTTTGGTTCAGGCCATTGATCACTTGGGTGTTTATGGCGTTAAGTGCTGTTGTGGTACTGTGCACTTTTCGGAAGCCATGCTGATGTGCTGCTGGACGCAGATGGTGAGTAAAACTCGGGAGCAGTAAGGCCTCAAGCGTCTTCGCTACTGGGGAGAGGAGAGTTATCGGCCGATAAGACTCTCCTTTGTTGGCTGGTTTCCCCGGTTTGAGTAGCGGGACCACCCTACCGGTCTTCCACAAATCTGGTATGATTAGGGTGGTCAAAGACAAATTGAGGACCTTAGTGAGGTATTCTGCTCCCGCTGGTCCGAGATGTTTTAGCATCAGCATGCTTATTCCGTCAGGGCCGATGGATTTGGAGGCTTTCGCCTTCCCGATAACCCCCTGAACCTCTCCTCTGGAGAAATCAAGCGCCGCGCTTGTGTTTGGCAGTTTGCGCATACGACGGGTTACACGTCTTTTCGCTTTGTCTACCGAAGGATGCAGTGTAAAAAGCCGGCTAAAATAGCTCGCGCATCTCTTCGGGTCCGACGAGGCGCGATCACCGAATGAAATTTCCACCCGGTCATCGCGTCTCGTCGGGTTAGACAGCGACTTGACTGTAGCCCAGAGCTTGGTTGCCCCTGAGGAGAGATTGCAGGACCTTAGGTGCTCCTCCCACTTTTTCCGCTTGTGATTGTTTACAACAGTCCGAATCTCCGCATTTAAATCTCTGATTAAGGGATTCCCGGGATCGGAGTTACGGAGGATGTCGCGCCTTGCTGCTAAAGCCGCCGCTTCGGACGGGAAGTTAGGGCGGATTTCCGCAATTCGGCCTGCCGGGATGAAGCGGGCGGCAGCGGTCACAACTATCCTGCGGAATGATCGTTCACCAGAGGTGACGTCTGTTGGAGTGGAGAGAGCACTGAAGGCGTTCTCAGTGAATTCCGTGAAGCCGGTCCAATTAGCTTTTTTGAAGTTAACGAAGGTCCGGTGGTCCGCGGAAACAAAGTCGGGAGGTCTGTCAATCGAGATGTGTATGGGTAAGTGGTCCGATGCTAGTGTCAGTACAGGTCGCCAACCTATACTGTTTATCAGACCAGCACTCGCAATTGTTATGTCAGGCGAGCTTTGGCAATTACCCACAACTCTGGTGGGGGTGTTGTCGTTCATTGTGCAGAATGTCGAATCGTCTATCTGTTCCGCCAGCTCCATTCCTCTACGGTCATTTGACAGGCTAGAATGCCAAAGATCGTGGTGCGCGTTAAAGTCGCCCAAAACCAAACGGTTTTCGCCTCTGAGTAGCGCACCTATATCAGGGCTATATCCAACTGGGCAACTTGTAACGGGAGGAATGTATATATTAAATATTTCGAGCTCGGCATCGCCTGACCGGATAGCTATGCCCTGACATTCTAGGGTAGTATCCCTGCGGTCGATGCCGCCGTCGATGAGACGATACTGCACGGTGTTGTGCAGGATGAACGCCAAACCCCCTCCGTGGTCTCGCTCGCGATCCTTGCGGATTATGTTGTATCCGGCCCGACTCAGAAGATCCGAGCGGGCGGTCAGCTTAGTTTCCTGGATCGCAGCAATTGACAGATGCTGTTGTTGCAAATGATTGGATAAATAAAGAACTTCTGAGCCGATTTTGTGCAAACTTCGCATACGTCTACTAAAACGTTCGATCATAGCCTTAAAATTTGGTTTAGATAGGTGAGCCCGTTCTTGACTTATAAAATCACAACGAAAAGTGGCATTCATTTTTATATACTCGCTTGAACCCCGCTATCCCTATGGTCCGAACCCTTCGAAACAGTTCATTTCCTGACCCTCCCGTTAGATGACCACGATGAGTTAGACTAATTGGGCTGTTCCTAAGCGGGATTGGAGAACCGCTACAACAACAACGAAAAAAATTGGGATAAAGAAATATTTAAAAATATTTCCTTTTTCCCAACTGTTTTTCAAATTCAAAGTATTTGGAGGGCTTATTTTACTTTGAAAAGCTTTACATCCTTATGATCTATGACTTAAAAATAGGAAATAGCTTTTATTTTTAAATGTAAGAAATTACCATTTCGTTATGTATAAAAACAATTGGATTGTAGGCATAACAATTTCGGATTCCATTCTTAGCTCTTTTAAGAAAATTTGTTTAGCTTCTTGTTTTGGTAAATTTAACTGACTCACTGAACAAATTATAGAAACACTGCACATGTACAATATATATTATTGAATATGAGTATCACGCTATGATGTGGTTGCCCTATTTGACAGTATTTAAACTAATTTGGGGGGATATGAATGCGAAAATTAAAATAATGTTTTGTACTGGATTACATATAAATGCGTATGAGTATGCGGAAACTTTTCTAGTTTTTTTCGTTACAAAATGTCTACAAAATATCCAACAAAAAAAATATTTTTACTTATCGGGAATTGAGTACACTTTCCCTTTAATTTGTAATTTTTTTGCGTACAATTTACTACATTTGTTGCGTATAAATATCCACATATAAGAAAAAAAGAGAAAAAGAAGAAAAGAAAAAGATAGTTTTTTGGGACTGGGAAATCGACTCCAACCGCTATAAAATAAAGGAAATTAATTTAGTTTCAGACGACCAAGACAGCTAAATAACAGACCGTCATAGATTAGGAAAGGCGTATAATACAAATTTTACCTGTAACCACCTTGTTGTTATATTCTCATCGAGCCTATGAAAAGAAAAGTCTTGAAAATATATTATTGGTGCGTTCTCTAATATTAGCGTCGAAGAATTACAGCATTTACTTCTTGGAACACTGCGTACATACCTACATATACATTGGAGCCGGAAATTGTGTTTGAAACAGAATTTGATGAAGCTCCTTCCACATCTCAGACAGAGCACTCACAAAAAGAAAAAAGGAAAAGTTTTCCCAAAAAATCAAATAGTAAGGATGCTACGTATACGTTTGTACAAATAGAAGAACACAGTATCCACTACGTGGACAAAAGACTGAAACTGGACGAAAAAATATTTTCAAGGGAGTTCAATTTCCAAAAAGAAACGTTTTACGCTAAAATGAAATTAAAAGAAAAGGTACTTGAATTGAAGAAATTTTAAATGGAACAGGAAAGTAAGGAGCGATAAAATAAACTAGCTCTCAAGCAGAGGAAAGACTGGCCAAAACCGAATTAGATTTGAAATATAAAAGCAATTAACCACCAATAATAACTTTGGATAACATTTGTGCTGTGAATTTATTTTTATTTAAACGTAAATGGAGTGATTTATTTTTATACTTTCATGAAATGAATAAAAAAATGTGATAGTTGAATTGGAATTTTAAGGTTACTATTTATTCGAAGCTTGGCCTGTACAAAGCTTGCCGTTTGAATTCAAAACTAGTATTTTCTAAATTCGTACAATAGCTTTTCCAGCATTTTCGTGAATATTATCCAAATGTTCATTTTCGAATTCTAGTTGATCTTCATCAAGTAGTAAGATGTTATGAATAATAGCTGAAACTAGAATCCATTGGATACAATGTTAGTCGTTGACGTACTTCCTTCATGCTTCCGAAACGTCTTTCCAATTCTCCTATGCATCATGAACAATTCATGGACTTCCAATACTTAAATGACGTATTTGAAGCTTATAATCACACGTTATTTGTGCTTTGGTAGGATAAATATGTTTACATGAAAATCATGAGAACGTGCTTTTTATTGGTTTTTCAGATAATTTAAATTCAGTGCCATCGACATATCCAATGCAATCTGCAAATTCATGTATTCTGTTATTAACCAAATCGATTCTTTCGGATTTATCAGGCCAGTAGATATATTTTCCGCGGCCGCGATAGACGAGTGGTTAGCATTGCGTACTGACATTCGGAAAGCTCGGGTTCATGTCACAGCGCCAGAAACACCAAAAGTTATGAAAAATTAATTTAAATAAAAAATTAAAGTTAAATTTTTTAATTGCGGTCGACCGTCGGCAGGGAATGTCCACACCTCCGAGTGTATTTCGGACATGAAATAGAGGAATAGAGGCTCCTCATAAAGAAACCATCAGCCGTTCGGAGGCGGCTTAGTATAAACTGTAGGTCCCTCCATTTGTTGGAAAAAACATCAAGACGCAAAACCACAAATTGGAGGAGGAGCTCGGCCGAAAATCGTTTCAGCGGTTACAAAGTGCCAACTATATATATAGTTATTTTTTCCTTTCGTTTAAATAAAAGCACAAAAACTCGAAACCCCCGTCATCAATAACAAACAGTGTGGCATTTGTGCGAATTGTTCCTCCTTCTCCTAATGACTCTAATCGATATAGAGTAACTGTCAACTGGAAATGGACATCAAACTGTTCACAGGAATGGCTTTGATTAAATTCGGCGCTATTTCTTATCATTTCTGTTAAGTGCATAAATTGTATTTTCGTACAACGCATACAATGTTTAAAGAGGGTATCATCGAGTTGTGTCGTTATGTTCACTGTCCATATGGAGGATTTAGGCACGATAAGGCTCATACCACGTCGGTTCATTGTACGTGTAGTCACAAAACATCTTCAAACTACTGGTCCAAAACTTCCTCCTCCATTTTTTCTTTCATGTCATCATCTTCTGAAGGGTATATATGTATGTACAGCTTATTTATTTGACTATCGAAAGTATGGGTAATTTGACATTTTGTGCTAAACTAAAGGCTATTTCTTGAATTTCGCATTTTCGCCTCAAACATTTCATTGATTTAAAAGCATTTATGAAAACTTATCAAAGTTAATGCTGAGGACAATCCTATATATTATATTAAAATCCTATGTCCGTTAGGAAAAATCCAGTAATTTCCAAAAATTTCCCAAAGTTACCGACCGATTGACTAGAAATTTCATCATATTGTTTCTATGATCCCCGGAAAGACTTAAATTGAGAAGTGGACCGGGGACTAACCTATTCAAAAAAACTCTCATGACCGTTTCTAACCTCGGAAGGTCTTTTCGAAAAAAAATTTTCGGGAAGTCTTATGTCCGTTTGTAACAGGTGTTCTCCAACAGTTACCGATCGAATGACTTGAAATTTTGTCAGATTGTTTTTATGATTCCTGGGAAAATTTTCACGCAAAATGTTTTCAAAAAATGGTCCAGGGGCTGAACTATTCGAAAAAAAGTTTATTTATGGCTCGATTTGTTTGAAATTCTGTACATAGATGTCTTTCTGCTTAGATCAACAGCAAGTCACTGACCTGTTAAAAAAATCTTAGATATGGTTTCATTTACTTGGAATTCGGTGAACCTACGTTTTTTGCTTTGATGAGCAGGAAAACTACTCTTCTCTCCGGGAAGTGGAGCTAGGATTAGCCTATTCAAAAAGTCGGATTATTCCACTCTCCGTGGAGTGGACCAATTTCAATGGTAGAACCAAAAATGTTGTATTCCCACAAGTATTCAGTTAAAAGTTATGATAAAAAAGATATCCCATGATTAATTTTTCATGCAATCAATGAGTATGTGCGACAACGAAGCGTTGCAGGGTACAGCTAGTTTTCTAATAAGACCACTAAATTGTACATATGTTCAAAATAGTTAATTTTTCTTAATTGAAATTCACTTGTTTAAGTATCACAATATTCACAGCAATTACCACCAACTCTCAGACTAATAAAATTGTAAATTAGAAATGAACCACTAAGTTTGTATTCTAATATGGTCGAAACCAAGCAAGTTTGCTGTTGGGGAATATGGGGCCTCTATCCAATTACCATCATAGAAGCCTTTGTTAGCGAGGCCTTGGTAACAGCTTAAAATAAGCAGGGGTGACAATTTTTTCAATTTCTACTTGACATTAGCCCATTAAATTTGTTTTGTCAGTCTGCCAGTGTGCATAGATATGTTTTTATGGCTTGTGGGTGTATGCATTCTTAGAGTTGCCCTTTATCTTTTACCCACGGCATTGTCTGAAACTCCGGGCTGGACAAAAAGTAAGGTGCCCACGGGGGTAGCCTAAGAAGTGCTAAAGCGAGAGCTTTCAACATTTTTACGTGCAGCGCCATTGTAGAATATGATTCCGATCTATCCAGTCCGGCAGCGTCTGGTCGATACGATATACTAATTGTCGAAATGTGCATATGTATGTATAAATAAATCAAATATTATATATGGAGTAATAATAAAAGATAATACACGGTGTGTCCCAAAAATAACCGAACTTTATATTTAAATCACACAACATACAGCGCCATCTATTGAAAATTTGCAACATTAAAGAAATACACTCATTCTCTTTCAAACGCCCTGACTTCATGTAAGTCGGATGACAGATGTAAAAGGGTCAGCCATTTCAATAAAACCAAAAGTGTGCTAATGGTTCCAAAAAAAAAAGAGCAAATATAAAATTTTGTGTCAAACTTGAAAAAAATTGAAATTGAAGTTTAAAAAATTAAAAAAAATTGAAAAAAATGAAGCAGCCGTAACCGAGGTACTGAAGAACATTTCTATAAATGACATAAAAAAATCTATGCATGCGATGGTTGATCATTCCAAACGTTGTGTTGAGTCAAATGGAACCTATTTTGAATAAATAATAATTTTCAAAGATAATATAATGTGTATTTTACTATTTTATATCCAAAAAGTTCGGTTATTTTTGGGACACACGTAAGTTAAGATATGGATTGTGCAAATGCAAAAAATAACGTACCTTGGATTCGTAAGTTTCTGTTTTTTTTGTGTAACCATATTCATCTTGCGTCTCCTCGGCTGTCGAATATTTCGAAATGTTTTCTTGGGGTTGATATGGCAAGAGTGTTTGCTGATAACTGAATGGGCTGGGATTATTGTGTGCTCCCTGTTGTAGCTTTGTTTGCGATTGTGAGAATTCTTGTTGTTGTTTCTGTTCTTGTAGTTTTTGTTGGTGTATATGATTTTCTTCAGCTAATTGCTGAGAAATCAGTTGCTGTTGGCGTATTTTCTGAGTCAAATCTTTTTGCTTTTCAAGTAACTCTTTTTGTTGTTGCTTCAATAAAGCAATATTTTTTTGCTCTATATTTGAGCCAATATCCGAATTAATATTATTACTACAATTGTCCTGAATTTTCAATTAAAATTATATATTTATATTAATTATTTATAAAAAATGTAATTGAATAAACATTTTAGAAATTAATTAAGTTACAGTTTCTGAAAAATATTGCTAATTATTATATCATTATTAATATTGTATAATTAATATATCATCGTTAAGGTCATTCAATCATTGCTTTATCACCCGTTCAGAAGCCCTTTGCCAAGTCTTTACATACATGCCTGAAAGTCAGCATATACTCTGTCTTATTTACGGTTTACGGTGCACGGTAGAAATTTTAAATATTTACAGGTCTATTCTGTCGAGGTAATAAAATTTACTTTGATATTTAAATTTGCCATTCGGTATATTATATGTTTTTACTATTTCGTATTCTGCGTTAAGGTTTTGTTACTCGCGAAATAGGAGGCAACAAACACTCTGCTGTTTGATTTTGTGTTGTTATTTTGAGAAAAAATAAACCACCAAAAAAAAAAATATATATATATTTCTTCTTATATATAAAAATCTTATATCCGCATGGAAAAATCCAGTAATTTCCAAAAATCTGCCAAAGTTACCGACCGAATGACTTCAAATTTCATCAGATTGTTTCTATGATACCTGTAAAGGTTTACAAGAAAAAAAATTTCGAGAAGTGGACCAGGAACTGTCCTATTCGAAAAAGACTCTTTTGTCGCCGCGGAACAGGTATTCTCCAAAAGTTACCAACCGAATGAATTGAAATTTCGTCAGATTATTGCTATGATTCCTGAGATGGCTTTTCCAAGAAAAAAATTGAGAAAGTGGAGTGGGGACTACCCTATTCAAAAAACCCTTATGTTCCCCCAGAACTGGTGTTCTCCAAAAGTTAAAGGTCGATTGACTTGAAAATTCGTCAGATTGCTTCTACGATACCTGGAAAGGGCTTGACCTATTCGAAAAAATCTTACTTATGGATCGATTTACTTGGAATTCGGTGCATAGGCAACAGTTTGCTTATGCTAACAGGAAGACTCTTCTTCTCTCCGGGAAGTGAACCAGGGACTGATTTATTCAAACAAATTTTATTTATGGCTGGATTTAGTTAAAAATTGGTACATAGGTGGCTTCTTGCTTAGATTACCAGGGAGTAAATAAAGTTATGATAAAAAGATATCGCATGATTAATATTCCATACATTCAATGAGTATATGCGACATACATGTTACAGCTAGTATATATATAGGTATAGGTATATATATATATATATAATTGCCGCTTTGTAACCGCTGAAGCGATTTTCGACCGGGCTCTCCTCCAATTTGTGGTTTTGCGTATTGATGTTTTTCCAACAAATGGAGGGACCTACAATTTATACTAAGCCGCCTCCGAACGGCTGATGGTTTTTTATGAGAAATGTCTAGGCATATTTTTCGTCTGGAATTCAATGAAGATGAAGAAAAAAGTGCAAAAATGCGCATTTTAAGAAGTTTGCGATAGAAAAGTTACCCTTTTAATTTGGAAGGCAGCGTTGTCATTCAGCATTTTCGCCTGAGCAAAACAACAAAGCAAAACAATGGCAAAGGTAATTTGACATGGACGAAAAAAGCAGTGCCGCCAAAGCTTTTTCAAACAATGTAACCAGTGCGCTAGAATACCAAATTCAATGTAGGGTGTTAAAAAAAGTAACAAAATTAACTTTACCGGTAACAGTGAGAATAGTCATGTTAAAATACATAGGTATGTACATATTTGCTATTTTATAAAAATGTTTTTGTACTTAGGCTTTTGTGCGCAATTTCGGTAAATCTACGAATCTATTTCGAAGTGATTTTAAAGTGGATATTATTATTTAAAATTAACTTAAGACATAATTTGATGTTCGAAAATAAAATGAAGTTGAAATGAATTGTGTAGAAAACAGATCACCAAAATTATTTTCAATATATGGTACTTTTACTCGAAAGTGAAATGCAGAGCATGCCTGATAGTTATAGTTACTTCTATAAAAAGCAATTCAGGAGAAAAATGCATGGTTGTTACAACAACTGTTTGTTACAGACAGGCTCTGGATCTCTAAACAACGCTTCAGATGTTGCCTGCAGTATTGTATTTTGCAGGCCAGAAATCATTTTGGTGGTACTGTAGTGTTGACGTAGCTTAATTGTCCATACATTAAAGGCTGACTCACATAAAACCTGCTTCGCCTTACTGAACAGATAAAACTCTGACTAAAAACGAACCGAGGGCACATCACAGTGAAAGCAATTTTCTATGTGTACTCATACAAATATGGTATATTCTTCGAACATATCTGTCATAATGCAACTTTGAGTTAAGGCGAGGCGAAATTCTTATGTGAATCAGCTTTAAAGCTCAATAACCATTAGTTACAATAAGTACCTCTGTTAGCATGTTAGATCTATGAAGCTTACCTACACATGTGTAAGGTCACATAAAACACATGCCTTTATTTATATACAATAAAACATACCGTCTGGGTTTGCGGCTCCGTATTGACTTGATCTTGCGACTCTTTTGGTCGCACAGCAGAAGAACCTATACGCTGGGTTGTGTGTTCATTGGCCTGTGATACAAACACAAATAATTTTACATAATATAAAAAATTAAATAAACTTGCGATTAGTATTTTCGTATATATGAAATATTGATAACAGTACTTCAGTGTCCTTAGAGTCAACTGCCGCTGTGACGATAGGTTTATCATCAACCTTTATGCATACTCCTTCTTCTCCCTCTATTATTTCGGATTTCACTAGTTCGTTTTCTTTGATGTTCTCGATTTTTTCAAACTTTTCTGGGTTAGGGTTTTCCATCGTTTGCTCATTTATAACCACACCGGCGCTTGTTGGTGTCGGGGGAGTTACGATTACTTTCATCGATTTATCACCTTTCTCATTGTGTTCTTCGTCAACTCTTTTAGGATCCTTTACCATCTTCACCGTGTCGACAACATTACTATAACTATCGTCTTCTTCATCTTTGCTCTGTACCTCGACTTTTTCCACAATTACTTCGGTTCCATTTTCTTCTACTGGAGTAATAGCTTTTTCCTCCCCTGTTTCGGTATTTTTCGTGTTAAAGTTTAACTCTTCAACAGCTTTTACATTTTTGTTATCGTCGAAACACTGCTCGATTTTGGCTGTCGTGCCGATTTCTTCAGCTTCAGTTTCATTGTGCAATCTTAGATTTCTTTTTAAAACCTAATTATAAAAGTCAAAATTCTCAACGTTTTTAAAATAACAGATTGATAAAAATTTTTGATGGTATGTGTATATGTATGCATGTATGGGTATAAAGTGGACATTCTTCCTTGCCAGACAAAACCCAAAATTTTTGATTCAAGTTATAAGGAGAAACTCACTTTGCTTGAATTGGTTGAAAATTCAGTTTTACTGATTATTTTATTTACAACTATTTTTTAGATATTTATGGTAATACGAGTTTATAAACTACAGCGAGTATTCTCCTTGAGGAATTAAAGAAACTCTGAGACAAATTTGATATTCGTTTGCAAGAAGGAATATGAGAAATGTTGAATAGATATTAGAAAATTGAATTGAAGAGTACTTGAAGAATTTTTATTTAGCTCTGAATTTTAAAATATTTTTGTAATACTACACTGTTCTACTGTTTATTGATATTTTTCGGGGTGATATGAAACAAGATCAATGGAAATAGCGTCAATTGATTTTATTATTTTTCAAAAGTGAAATACAATTAATTGACTTTATTTCCTTCTCAAAAGCGAACTGAGATCCGACGACTTTATTGCTTTTTCAAATATTTTATTTTCGGAAAAGCTCCTACTTTAATTTGCGGGTTTCATCTTTTTGTTTTTCCAACAAATGAAGAAATACTAAGCCGCCTGCGAACGGCATGTCAGAAATACACTAGTACATTCCCCGCCGAGGGGCGACCACAATTAGAAAATTTAACTTAATTTTATATTCAAATCAATTTTTGGACGTTTATCGGACTGGGACGCAAACGCTGGCCTGCCGAAGGTATGTGTATTTATCTTGCTTATTAGAAACAATTTCCGTTGCATTGCCAAGAACTTGTCCACAGATACTTCTATCATAAGTATTGCAAATTTTTAAAAACCTAGCAATACTCATTAACAAATTTACCAACAAATCGGCAAATATTTCTTTAAGATATATTTTAAGCACTGTTGGCGGATTTGAATTAGGAAAAAAACATCAATTACTTTATTTCCAATTTTTTTTTACATTTTTTTCGACTCAATATGGAAAACTGTCAATTGACATTAGTTCCTTTGATCTTGTTACCTGTCACCACTTTTCGCTTCTGAAGCAAAGCCAAATCCTACAGCCAAAGCGGATTTATTACAAAATTTAGCTTCGCAACATATGTACGAGGGGATTAACAAAAGTTCGGTCAGTTAGTGACTTTCAATTTGTTTATGTTAAATTTGAAAATACAAACTTGCAATTACTTTATTAGTCTTCCTTTAAAATTTCAGAACGATTGGCTTAAGTGGAGATGAGAAAATGCAAGATAGCTATGGATAGGTCAGACGAAATTCCACCACCAACGCAAACAGAAATTCGCCATGTGATTCTCTTCGGGTTTCGGCGTAATTTGCAGCCATTACAGATATTCAGTGAATGCAAATTGCAAATGGAACGATTACACCGTCTTTAAAGACTATTTTTAAGTATTTCCGAAGAAGCCAGACCGGACACTGATGACGTCACTGCAGCTCCGGTGAAGTCCAAAATTAAGGAAGGCGCACGATTGACTCAAGAAATGATTGCTAATGAATTGGGCTTGAATGCCATCGCTGTATAGCGAATATTAAGTAAACAACTGGGACACACGAAGAAATCTGCTCGATGGGTACCACGAATTTTAAATGAGGCCCAAAAAGAGGTTCGAGTGCATTTGGCTAAATTTTTCCTAAACAAATTCGAAAATGGTCAATCTAGCAACTTTAGTAACGCTGTTGCTGGTGGTGAATCTTGGTTATATAAGTACGATTCAGAAACCAAACAGCAGTCGATAGCATGTTGCCCAACAGGAGCAAACCCACCCGTGAAATCTAAGCAACAAAAATCAGCAGCAAAAGTAGTGATGTCAGTTTACTTCACCCAATCTAAAATCGTAGCAGTTATTCCACTAGAAAATGGGTCAGACGGTAACTGCGAAATGGTACACCGAAGAGTGCTTACCAAAAGCTTTCAAAAATTTGTTGGAAAACAGGAAGAAAGAGGATTTGTGGCGCTACTTTTTACATCATGACAACGCGTCATTCCACACTGCTGAAATAACTAGTAATTTTATTGCGATCTCTGGGATCGAAGTAATGCATCTAGCACCATATTCCTCGAATAGGTATAAGGCCATGTGATTTCTGGTTATTTCCAAAAATTGAAAGGAAAGGAGATAATTAATGATTAGCTTAAAAAGCAAGATTTTGAAGACTGTTTTTAGAAGTAGAGCTATAGGCTTAATAAATGCATTAAAATCAATGGCGATGATGTGGAGAAGGTAAAAAAGGACATTGATTACTAATAAATATAAATTTTTTTTTTTTGTTTTTTCTGGTCAACTTACCGAACTTTTGTTAATCCGCTTGTATAAACCTATGTACATATGCATATTATATATTATTCACCACGTAAACGCTTGGCTGTGGAAAGCACATACATTTGTATTTGTGTAGAAAATTGAACGTTTCACAGAAAATTTATTAAAGGTTATAATAAGGTTATTCACGTTAAGCTGGTTCTCGGCTAAAGCGGTCATAAAGTTCAAAGCAATCTCTCTGTAGCCTACGTATTGCTCTTTTCCTTACACACAAATAGCTGTTCAGTGGTTTTCAATTTCTCTTCAAATAAGCTCATAAGATGCCTTGAAAGGTCCTAAATGTCAAATTTTAGAATTAAAAGTAAAATTCAGCTTGCTATTGGGTAATTGTTGAATACAAATTTATATTTTTGTTTTAATAAAAAGAACTAACAATCTTTTTCTTACTTTTGATTTCTTAATTGTTTGTAAACAAAAACAGATGTTATTACTAGATGGGGTGAAAAGTAACCTCTTTGACCGCCAAAATGCGCTGCTACTGCAAAAAAGGTTAGTGCCTTGTAGTCCGTTCATATTAAGGCAAACACGTCAACAACAATCAGCACAGAAATTTGACATGTTTGCCTAAATATGAACGGACTACAAGGCACTAACCTTTTTTGCAGTAGCAGCGCATTCTGGCGGTCAAGGAGGTTACTTTTTACCCCACCTAGTAGCAGAGTTACGAGTACAATAAATTTAAACTACCGATAAAATATCTACCTTGTAGCTGGCTTGCAGAGCCGTAGAAAGACAGTATGTAGGTATGTACTCGTACATAATTGTAGAATGAACATGCGTGAGTGGTTTAGTACTTGTAGCAAATAGCGCATTTTGATTGATTCGGCGATATTAATATTATTATTTTGGCCACAAGACTATCAGTTAGGATATCCCGAGCATAGTATGATTACAAAAATTTTTTGCGCACCTATAAATGAAATGTTTTATTTTCATTAACGTTAATGATTTTAAATTTTTCTGCATTTTTTAAATTTTTCATTTAGCTTGCATTCAAAGACATTTACATACACATTTGCATAGTTTGCATTTCCAACTTTTTGTTGCTCTAGAAGCTTTATAATAGTTTTCGTATAAGCATTTGCTTTTGTTGATTTTTGTTGTTTACATTCTTTTGTCCTTAATATTTTTAATTGACATAACACAGTGTATTTGAAACTGCTCTCTACATTGGCTTAAAGAGTGTTTTAGATTTAAATCTGTACGTCTGTCATGTTGTTGACATTAGATTTTTTCCATTTTTTAACTCTTTATTATATGAAATTTTTTATATTAATTTTTTCCTTATTTGCTTATTGAAAGAATTTTCATTCGTCTGATTTAATATGAATTGTACTTATGAAAATTGTACCATTAAAGGCTAGTCTGAGCGCTTCGTATTTTGTTGGCTTTGCTCATTTAAAGTGTGCTGTCTTAACAGATAGAATTATTGATTCAATTAATTATGGCAAAGTTCTAAAGCCATGCCTTAAATGTATATCCACGGAGATCGAATTCCAAAAATTGTTCAAGCAAACCGGTGATGACTTTAAAGAGATTGGCCGTCACTTTAGATCACTGTAGGATAAGTTCACGCATTATGAGAGCATGTTCCAAGCTTTTAAATGCTTGAGTGTTAAGTGATTTTCAAGTTGATTCTAGGCTGGCCAGTAAGCGAAAACGGGCGAACAATCCGCCTATTAAAAACCACCCACTTTCAAGGTGCAAAGATCCTTTGAAGTTTCTTTAGATCCTCAATCTCAAACTGTTAAAATTATAGTTTGCAAATGAATCACCATAGTTTCACCAAGTTGGTTGGTGTTCCATCTGAAAAGTCTATATTTTTGCAAAGAATACAACAGTTGATTGTGTAAGGCAGTACTTATCGTCAAGATTAAATAGTAACGACTTAAATATTCGTACATTCAGTTTTAATTATGAAAGAAATATATCGTCATTCAATGGCTCAATGTTACTGTTGATTCATTTCAAGTTATTCCAAATGACTAATTATGGCTTCATGGGGAAGTTGTATTGTACGTGAATTATTAAGCTAAAGTACAGCACCATGCCGTATCAAGAGCTTACCTTAAGCAATCTTTTATTTTTTTTTATTTTCAAATACATTTATTTACTGGATCTGTTTTAATATAAGCCTAACAGTAAGTGTACAAATCTTAAGAACTAAATTACAAACATGATAGCTCGAGTTATGTAACACTGAGCCCTTTTTAAACTACGGCGCTCTCCTTAGAAAGCGGGAACATCTCTTCGCTGCAGGCGGGAATTTCTTGTTGGGTTGCATAAAGCATTAGCTAGCGGGTTTGGATGATTTCTCAGCTTCATGAAGTACTTCGTCCTGCTTCTTTCAATTCAGGCTTAACCAGTAAAATACCAAGGTCTTTGTGAATGTTTTCGTTACGAACGTAACATGGTGCGCCCGTTAGTGCTCTTAAAATTTTGGACTGGAACCTCTGTATTTTATCAATGTTAGTTGCACAGGTCGTACCCCACAGTTGAATACCATACATCCAAATTGGTTTTAACACTGCGTTGTAAATTAGGCCTTTGTAGACTAGTTTTAGACCGGAGTTTTTATTTAAAAGCCAATTTTAACTAGCTGCTTTTAATTTCATGTGTAGTATTTTTGCCTCTATGTGTCTCTTCCAAGTGAGACAAGTGAGACGGCTAGCTAAGTGTATACCGAGATATGTAACATCATTTACTTGGGGAATGTTTATACCATTTTAGCGAATTGCAGGACATGATTGCGGTCTTAAAGTAAATGTAACGTGTTTACACTTTAGCTCATTAACTTTGATTCTCCAGTTTTCTAGCCATTCTTCGAAGAGGAGTAAATGATCACTAATCGTTTTTGGTGCTCTTTTAGGGCATTTTTCCCTGCATAAAACAGCTGTGTCATCCGCAGGGTAGATGTCTGCACTTTTCGGTTTAATGGGATGTCTGCAGTGTATATAATATGTAAAATAGGCCCAAGGACGCTACCCTGCGGAACACCAGCTTTTACCGCATACTCCTCACTGATAAATTCAGATTGTTTAATTGTGAATTGTCTGTTAGTCAGATATGACTTAAGTATCATATAAAATTGAACAGGCAGAGTTTTATGTATTTTGTACAGTAAACTTTTATGCCAGACTTTGTCGAAAGATTGTACTACGTCAAGAAAGATTGCACAGCAATACCCCTTGAGCTCGAATGCCTTCCTGATTTCATTAGTTATTCGGTTCTTTGAATGGTTTGGCTATCATTAATATCTGCGACTTTTTCCACGTGTTTGGAAAGTAATTTAGTTTTAGAATGGCATTAAAGAGTTCAGAGAGCAATGCTTGTGCAACTCTTGGTAGCTCTATTAGCATTTTTGGTGTAATAAGGTCGTGGCCTGGAGATTTCTTTGGATTCAGTTCCTGTATCGCGTTTACCACTTCTAGGCTTGATATGTTAATTGCCTCCTGATTTTCTTGGCCGTTAACAACAACTTCCGGTAAAATAAAATTATTAGTTGCGTCATTTGGCTGGAATACATTACTTAAATGCTTTGCAAAGCAATTTGCCTTTTTTTCGTTACTACGTGTCCAGTTACCATTTGGGTCCCTGATTGGCATATTCACTTCTATTGGACACTTAAATTTCTTTTGTGCTTTCCAGAGTGAGTATTTTTTGGCAGAATTTGGCGCTAGTTTTTCTATGTATGCCTTGGCATTGTGATCTTCTGCTTGTTTCAGTGCACTTTTCAGCTTCCTCTCTGCTGCTTTCAACCGTAACTTTGAGGCTGGAGAGCGATATTCCTGACATTTTCTCCGCAAACGGCGCTAATTTTTTACTAATTTTTCTATTTCCGTATTTGCTAGGATTTTTGGGCACGTAATAGGCTTTTTATTGTTTTGAGTTGGTATGGTTGCCGCAGAAACAAGGACATTATTGAGCTCATTAATGTAGTCATCAATATCGTTTTCACAATTCAATATTGGGTTAATGTCAATATGACTACTAGTATATTTTTTGTATTTTAGCCAGTTTGTTTCTCTGTTTGTTAGTCTTGATTCTTGTGCAACTATCTTCGGGCGCTCATAAATTTTTATTAGAACTGGTAAGTGGTCTGAAGACAGCTCAGCAACTGTCACAGGTGATACAAGTTGCCTGTCGATTTTTCTTGAGACAGCAAAGTCTATTAAGTCAGGTATTTTCTTCCGATCGGTAGGCCAGTATGTTGGTTGACCTGGGGAAATACAATCTAAATTGTTGCGCTTGCTTATAATGGTAGTGTATAGCTGACGGCCTTTGGGGTTTATTAGACGCGATCCCCAGTATACATGCTTTGCATTGTAGTCTCCTCCTGCTATAAATCTATCACCAAGATTATCAAAAAATTCCTTGAATTGATTTTCTGTGATCTTAAATTTTGGAGGGCAATAAATGGCTGAGAGATTTAGCTCTTTGCCATAATTATTCAAAGTTACAGAGGTAGCTTGTAAATAATTGGTGGCGTAAGGCTGTAAGACGCAGTGTTTAAGGCGGTTTCTTAGAAGTATTCCAGTGCCGCCGTGCGCTTTGCCATCAGGGTGGTTAGTGGAGTGAATATGAACCCAGGTATAGTCAAGTGCGTTTCAGACAATAGCATGACGTCTATAGCATACTCTGTTAAAAATCGTGCCAATTCTAATTTATGTTGGTCCACACCGTTTGGATTCCAAAAACAAATGGTTAGCACGCTCATTTTTTTTTGCATGAAGATTTGTAGCATGTTATTCTGGGCTTTAGTCAAGTCTTGGATCATACTTTGCATAGTTGACATGAACTATGTCATGCACTGCGTAAGGTTTAAAATCATCGATTCAATACCTCCCTTAGATTGATTCTGTGGCATACTATCTGAATCATTCTTCAGTACATTCGCATAAGATATTTTATTTGGATTCATATTATGCATATTTGGAACAGTTTTGTCCGTAGCTTTTTCTACAAATTGGACTTTAGGTCTATTTGCCATTTGACTTCGGTGAGTCTGTATATTGTTTGCCTGCCTAACTTTTTGATCTTTATATACAGGGCAGCCCTTATAATTAGAAGTGTGATTACCTCCACAATTACTACATTTTTTCATGGTGGCATCATCTTTCTTCGACGTCCATTCAGATGTAGGTCCCCACATGCTACGCCGTTTCTTTTGTGTGGCTCTTCTACTGTAACTCTACGATGTAGCAAATATTTTAAATTGTATATGGGAGAGGTTTCATTTTTCTTTAACTGACTTGCATTGGGCTCTAGTTCTACCCTAAACATTGGCTGGGGTACTTTGTTTCCATTAAGTATATTTATGACCGATTTGGTACTGAAACCATTTTCTTCAAGAGCCTCTTTTATTTCGTCTGACTTGACTGAGGATTCAATACCTTTGATTACAACTGTAAGGCCTTTCGAGCTCTTCAGATGATATGAGTAATAATTTTTATTATTCGACGATAGAAAGCTTACTATTTGCATGAAGCTTTTTTCACTGTAAGTTTGGATTTTTGTTTTATCGATGGTACCTTTTTTTAAAGGCACAACATGAAAGTTATTAGTTCCGACTATTTTAGTAATATTATTAACTAACGTGCTTGAGACACGTTCGCGCAAGTAAATTGGTGGTGGTTTGGCATTTGCAACTGTGGTAATACCCTTTACGCTGTCCTCACTTAATAGAGTAAATCGGTTGCTATTGGAGGGTTCTTGAATTTTTACATTGGTTCCACTCATTTGCACTTTTTTGCTGTTAGTGTTATTAATAGGACTCGATTTCCTCTTGACATTTATATATCGATCTAGTCCTGTCTATATTTTTGTGTTCTTTTTTATTTCATTGGGCTTACCGCTTGCCTGTTCCTTTTCATTTGTATTGGTGGGCGATTTCCTACTGGGTGTTTGCTTGCTGTTACCTTTTTTCTCTTGTTTTTCTGCCGACTTCGCCATCTGTTTAGCGCTAGCTGAGTATTGCTGAGAGACTTCTGCTTGCATGTTGCTTTCTCTTGCCGTTGATTGTGTTGGCGTTGTTTGCTCAATATAGGAAAAATCAGCATTTGAGAGCCTTCGGTCCGGCGGGTTTGACCGCGACTCACTCATTTTTGTTTTTGTACTCACAGGATAACTTTTTGTTTATTTTTCCGTTTGCACTTATTGTTTATTAATATTATGTTCTATTATTTAATTTGGAGTTTATTCATCTTTTCCTTTTTAAAAGTGTTCTTCAGATTACACTAAAGGCACTCGCTTACTTATTTGGAATTTTTCACTGTATGTTTTGTTTTATTTTATTTTTTTCTATGAGCAGTGCTTAAATGCTTGTGTGCTCTTACAGCTCTCTCACGAATTAAGCAATCTTGTATTACGTTTTCGAAATCTATTACTATTTTTCGGCTATTTAACGTTTATTCAGAGTTACTTTTCTTCAATATGGAGAAATTATATTGATATTTAATCAATACTTGTTTAAAGAATAACAGCATGTACATACACGTATGTTGTATTTACTTACTTATTTACTTTACTGGCGTAGACACCGCTTACGCGATTTTAGCCGAGTTAACAATGGTACACCATTCGCTTCTTCTTTTTGCTGTGTGGCGCCAATTGGAAATACAAAGTACAGCCAGGCCCTTCTCTACCTGGTCCTTCCAACGGTGTGGAGGTTTTCCTCTTTCTCTGCTTCCTTCGGCGGGTAATGCATCGAAAACTTTCAAAGCTGGAGTATTCGTATCCATTCGGACCACATTGCCTAGCCAGCGTAGCCGCTGCTTCTTGATTCGCTGAACTATGTCGATGTCGTCGTATAACTCGTACAGCTCAACGTTCCATCGTCTGCGATATTCGACGTTGCCAACTCGAAGAGGACTATAAATCTTACGCAAAACTTATCTCTCGAAAACTCCTAACGCCGACTCATCAGATGTTGTCATCGTCCATGCTTCCGCACCATATAGCTGGACGGGAACGATGGGGGACTTGTAATGTTTGGTTTCGTTCGCCGAGAGAGGACTTTACTTTTCAATTGCCTAGTTAGTCCAAAGTAGCACCTGTTGGCAAGAGTGATTCTGCGTTGGACTTCAAGGCTGACATTATTATTGGTGTTGATGTTGGTTTCTAGATAGACGAAATTATCTACGACCTAGAAGTTATGACTGTCAACAGTGACATGACAGCCAAGTCGCGAGTGCGATGACTGTTTGTGTGATGACAGGAGATATTTCGTCTTGCCCTCGTTCACTACCAGACCCATATACTTCGCTTCCTTATCCAGTCTGGAGAAAGCAGAACTCACAGCCCGGTTGTTGAGGCCAGCAGCTGTAAACTCTTATAGAAGATTGTACTTTCTCTATTCAGCTCTGCTGCTCGTATTATTTTCTCCAGCATTAAATTAAAAAAGTCACACGATAATGAGTCACCTTGTTTGAAACCTCGTTTGGTATCCAACGGCTCGGAGAGGTCCTTCCCGATCCTGACGGAGCTTTTAGTGTTGCTAAACGACAGTTTACATAGCCGTATAAGTTTAGCGGGGATACCACAAATTCAGACTTAGCGGCGTAAAGGCAGCTTCTATTCGTGCTGTCGAAGGCGGCTATAAAATCGATGAAGAGGTGGTGGGTGTCAATTTTTTTTTCTCGGGTCTTTTCCAAGATTTGGCGCATGGTGAATATTTGGCAATGGTTGCCTCACTAGGTCTAAAGCCACACTGATAAGGTCCAATCAGTGTGTTGACGATAACTGGCGCAGACTATGAGGTCCCCTTTTTATGGATTGGGCAGAGCACACTTAAATTCCGATCGTCGATTGCTATTCTAACTTCTTCATGGTCAGGTAGTGGAACGTCTTTTCCATCGTCGTCGATTGGGGTTTCGGGTTCACTATCTCCGGTTACTCCGTTTTCACTGCTATTCAGCAGGCTAAATAAAAGTTCCCTCCACATATTTAATATGTTCTGGGCATCGGTGGCTAGATTACCTCTTTGTGTCCTACAGGAGTCTGCTCCGGTCTTGAAACCTTCTGTAAGTCGTCGTATCTTCGAATTAGACTGCCTGAGTGGATTGCTAGTAAGCACTAATGAGCCATCAAACAAGTGAAAGAAGACATATTCACCAATTCTCTTAACTAAATTACAATAAAAACTTTGCGATTTGAAATTAAATTGAATTTTACAAAGTTAATAGCAGCTTAAGTAATGCCATTTCATCATTTTAACTTTAGAACTATTTCTAAGTGTGATAGCTGGCTCTAACTCGATTTTGATTAAGTTAAAATACACTTTAGAGCCGGTTCTAACTTGATTATGAATATAGCGTGACAATGCTATGATGAAAGATTACCTTGTATTTCATGGAATCAAGTTGATGATAGCATCATCCCAGTCTGTACTCGACCTTGATTTTTCAAGTTTTTAGAGGAAATCTTGGAGTTTTATTTTAACTAAATTAATTTAGTACCGAATAACTTGCATAAAATCTTAGATCAGGAAGTATCAAAATAGATTTAACCAGACTATAGTAGCAATGTGGAATGAAGTGCACTAAATTATTTGAAAATTTTGTACCAAAACGAACTGGTGATTTAACCCAATTGAACTTTTTTTTTGCTTCCCGAAGGAATTAAATACCTACATATGTTAAAAACAACGAAAATAGCACACTTTAAAATGCTGAAGCGATTTTCGGCCGAGCTCCTCGGTATGCGTCTTGGTGTTTTTCTAACAAATTGGGAGTCCTGCAGATTATATTAAGCCGCCTGTGAACTGCTGATGGTTTTCATTAGGAGCATATTTGTCCGCAAAATTCAATTGATATTCCTTTTGTTTCTCCGAAAGATGTGTTATGTCAATTGAAAGCTTTAAAGCGTTCTTTATTTTGCGCTGATACTACCAGCTTTTGACGAACTTCTTTATTTATTATTATCTTTAATTTGATGTGCAAAATAAATTTAAATAAAGACATAAAGTTTTTCAATTATTAGTACCTAAGTAATTTTTTCCATATTTCCCTTAATTTCCGGTTCCCAGAAATCCGCCCCTATTAATCGTCTTGAATTCGTTGCTAATGTTCGAAATGGACCTAGGGAAAAAAAGATTACGATGTGATATATATACTCGTGTTCCCACTTTGGAAAGCATTCGAAAGAGTAAATCCCACAATACTTATAAACAAACCAAATTTTCTTGGATTGTAATAGAGTCTTCTCCAATGGATGTCTTCATATCCATGTAACAGAACACAGAGTATAATTAAAAGATACTTTTTCGTACATAATTAGTGTGTCCCCAAATTCTTCGCAAGGCAGCCATCTTGGCCCGATTCTGTTCTTGTTATTTATTGAGGATTTGTTTTCAGTTGCTAACAAGGGAAAAATTTCCCTGTTTCAATTGTTACTCCGTCATGAGTTGAGTTCCTCTTTTGATGACGACCCCCGCAAATATTTTAAGGATCATGGTATTAGAACATGCACCTGAACGTTGATCCCTTAATCCAAGAAGTGCGATGGACATGAAATACACAACATCTTGCATTTAATGAAAGGCAAATTTCGTGTTGGATTTATGGTGGGAGAGAGACTCCGTCGTCGGGTACTGATTTTCAATCCAGTGGATAAGCATCTCGCCACAACACGCATTGGAGCAAAATTGTTCAATATGTCGCTGATTTGCGTCCACGCACTGACGGAGGAAGAGCACGGTGTAACCAAGGACGCTTTCTATGAGCGCCTAGAACACTCCTTTAGGGACTACCGTATTTGGCGACTTTATTGTCAGGGTGGCCAATGAAGGTATTTTTGCAAACTGTCGAAAAATTCAGCGCCCATGACGAAAGATCCCGAACGGCCGGTGAAGGTTGACTTCGCCAGGGCCCGAAATATACTTGTCGCGCAATCAAATCGATAATATAGTGAGAGACGAAAGACATCTATCTAGTTTCCAGACGAACATACGTTCCGGAGATCTAATGTCGATTCGTATCACTATCTTATCGCAGCTAAGATATGCGATCTCCTCTATGTATCACGGCTCCCGTCAACAAACAGAAGGAAGTTTGACGTCGAAAAGCTGCAATCGCAACAAGCAGCCGAATGACCATGGGATTAGCATCCTAAATATCGCATACGTTCTATCAACCGCTGACTGGCTTTAGATATCGCAAATCCACCACTGACCAGATATTCCCTATTAGACAAATCTTGGAAAATACCCGTGAGAAAAAAAATTGATACACACCACCTTTTTATGGATTTTAAAGCTGCCTTCGACAGCACGATAAGGAGCTACCTCTACATCGCTGTGTATGAATTTCCTGCAAAGCTTTTAGGTGTAGCTTAATAGGTTGTGTACAAAACCAGAAGGACAGTAAGTAGCGGGGAGGACCTCTTCGAGCCGTTAGGTGCCAAAAGAGATTTCAAGCTTGCTGTTTATCATGCGATTTCCTCAATTACATATTGGAGAAAATAATAACAGCTGCAGATTTAAATAGACAAGACTCTATCTCTGACAAAAGTGTATAGCTGCCAGCGTATGCCAACCGATGACCGATAACAACCACTTCGATAGTTCTGCCTTCTCTATGCTTGACAAAAATCGAAGCGAATGTGTCTGGATCGCACGTCACAGATAATTCCGTCTATCTTGGTAATACCAATAATAATGTCAACCTTGAAATCCAAAATTCTCACTCGAAGAACCAAAAATCAACTTTACAAGTTCTCGCTCGTCATACCCCTCCTATTATACGTGTATAATGCAGAAGCGTTGACGATATTGACATCCGATGAATCCACCATGAGAAACTCTGTGAGAAAAGTTCTGCGAATGATTTATGGTTCTTTGTACATTAGGAACATGATTATGTCATGTCGTCAGAGTGATTGAAAGCACGTCAGCTTTGAAGGTATTCGATGCAGTTTCCGATAGGGGAAACAGGTAAAGAGCGACCTGGTTTCATTTGGTGTTGCCAACTGGCACTCAACAGTGATGAGAAGAAAGAAATGGCGCACTATTGTTTATTCGGCTATAATTGTGTAAGCGGTGTTTATGCCAATGAAGCGGAAGATAGCGAGATTATAAAATTTTTATAGCTAAAAATAACGAGTTATTGAAACAACATATAGCGCTCTACTTATCGCACCGTCCTCTGTATTCTATAAAATTTCGAGTGATGAGTACCAAACTACAACTCTATAGAGAAGTATGCAACTAGCAACTGCAATGTAAAGCCATTACACTATGGTATGTGACGTGATCCATTTCCAGCTTAAAGCACTTTTACTCGTATAGAGGGCAATAGACGCCTTACGCATCCTTTCCTCCGAGTTTTGTGACCAGCTCTATTTCCTTTATGAGTCCCAGATATTTTGCAGAGCATTGGAGTTTTAAATTATGGAACTTTTTAATTCCTAGTGAAGAGAACAAACTCTGTCTTCCAACAGATTAGTTCATTTTTTACGTCCGCCTCAATCTGCTCTGCACGACATCACATAAAGTTTGTGGGAGCTCGCCATTATCTATAAGCGCAAAGCGCAATACAATAGAAGAGGCGAGAGGACTCCCTCTACCTTATGGGGCGTATAAGAGAAATTACCCATGAGCCGACGTACAGGCAAGTCAGGGCAGAAGTAATTGCAATTGGCGCTATATAATTGAAGGTATTCTCAATTACCAGAAAAGCTACTCGACTTTACTCTTCAACCAAGATAAATATCTCGGTTTGTGATAAACGAACAATGGCCAACTTTATCTTTCTTTAGAGTGCCGGTCTCTTTTTGTTTTTGATTTTAATGGTTTAAAGCCACTCATGATCCCACAGGTTGCGGAGAAGGGGTGTGTCCACCCGAGCAGAGATTCGCATTATTCGGGTAAGGTCATGAGTACATCCCGATGCGACCTGGTTTCATGTGTGTCCGCTCGAGACGCATAGAATGAAAATACATTCATATTTTTGGTCCGATGCAAGCTGATTCTAGATACCTTTAATTTAATAGAAAGCGTAGTCGACTGAATAATCCGCAAAACATTGCAAATGAAGATTGTCGCCACCATAGTCAAGCTTTCGAAAATAACGACGATGCACAAAATGAAATGTTAGTCGCATTTAAAAGGAAATCAGCTCTTGTTAAATATATTTGGATTTTATTTAAAAGGAGTCAAAGAAATATTATAATGTTTAGCTAACATTGCCGATTAATACGAAAACAACACCCAAACTCATTTTCGTATTACAATTATCTCTCCTGAAAATCCCAGCGACAAATTTTTGCAAAGCAAGGTTTACAAAAATCTTCGTCCTTTCTGAGACCTATCTAAAAACAACAAATTTGTTGGTATCTTTGTGGCTTGACGGTTTTGAAGCATATAGAATTACATAATTAATGTATTACAATAACTCTTGATTAGAATTATTTCATAAAACATGCCATAAGATTGCCAAGTCTTTATGTATACAAATATTTAAAATTAGAAAACAATAAACTGTATTATTAGATTCAAATGTAACAGCCGAAAAAAGAATTGTTACACATCATACATCTTGCTGTATATTTTTTTTCCTGACATTTCGCACCGAACAGAACGTCACTTGTTTTTTTTTTACTCAAAAGCAATTACTCTCCTCTCTCTCACCGCATACACAGAGAAAAGGAAACAGGTAAGCCCGGAGGGGCTGATATTCCCTAATGAGGTTTGCCCGTAGTTAGAAAAATTAATTCTGTATAATCTTAAAAGTTAGTCGGAGCAAGATTTGAACTCTGGCCTTTAAAATGGGAGTACGTATTGCTGAATATTCGGTCCCGAATAGTTTGTTCGAAAAATGAATCATAAAAATCGTACCCATAATCATAATAATTTTTTCTTAGTAAGCGCGTGTAAATAAAAAACCAAATTAAAAAATAAAGTGAACACAAAACTTTAAAAAATTATATTGGGGCTAAAATGCCAAATTCGAATGACAGATAAAAAGGAAATGCCGATAAATAAAGCACGTTCTAGAGTGGTATAAGTCTCCAAAAGGAGGTGTTCATACAAAACGGTTCCTTCACTATTAAATATTACTGAAACGGAATGCTTTACGCGAGTATTCCGTAAAAAGGGGTGTCGCCTTTCTTTTTGTACGGCGAGGGGAAAATTATCCCAGTGTACTTGGTAAGCCCTAGTGGCGTGCGCTATATAACTCTGTCCCTTTGGGTAATGGGGGCGGCGCCAAATGATTGGGCACCAATACACACTCGCCTGAGAATTCTGACGGCCGACGCGTAGCTTGCGGCCTGGCTCGTAAGTGCGTGCCGGATCAGATTCTGGCAATCTTCGAGAGCAAACACATCTTTTTGCAGACGTGGGTGCAGTTTCAAAAAAAAGCGAATAACCATTAGGCAAATATTTGTATTAAGACCAGCTATTAATTGACCTAATGTCCTAGACTCTCTATCGCCTAACTTGGAATGGCCCACTATTGCCACCAACGGTTCTGGTTCCGGCCACGAAAACGACCACCTCATCCTCGATATATCCGGTCTGGTCGCACCAGAATCCAACAAAGCCCTAAAAACAAAACCATGGATCCTAATATCCAGATAAGGGCGTTCGTCGTGACCGTCCGTCACCAACGAAAACGCTAACCTAACCTCTTCAACCTCGATACCTGTATTCACCAGCTGGGTTTTAGCAGATTCACTAACTCGCCCTACTAGACCGCCTGTTCTGCTATCCCAGGGGTCTATCTCCCGTTTCCTCATCTGTTTTACAATAGACCCCAATTTAAGAGTCGAGAACTTCGGGGCCTCTGCAGTGACTATGGCGTCCAACTCCGCTACACCGCACACTATCACCCACGGGCTAACTCGGCCGAGAGGATAAACCAAATAATTAATATAACACTCAGGGCTTATACCATATATCAGAGAACCAGGAAACATGGGATTAACAGTTATCGAAGGTAGCATGCTGTATTAAGGCAGTACAGTGTGGAGGAAGAATTTTATGCTGTCAGATACAGCGAATTTTTATTCGGCGTAGTTAACCCCAAAGTATGTAGGGCCGTTTATTGTTAGGAAGAGAATGTCACCGTGGACGTACATACTGACCGATGACTTAGGCATAGACAAAGGGACTTGGAACGTTAAAGGATTAATAGGTTATGATAGGAGATTTCCGTTCATGACCAAATGGAAGATTCCTTCATTTATGTTGTGGAAGGGGTGGAGTTGTCGCGTACTGGCAGCAACAAAAACTTTTTTTGTGTTTGTTTATATTATAAATACATTTCCTTACCGGCAAATAGTCGTGTAATTTAAAGCCATGAATTGTTGGCACGGTTATATTCGGGGTGTGCCTACTTAGTGGTATAAGTCTCCAAGGTGTTCGTACAAAACGGTTCCTCCCCTAACAAATATTAGGGAAACGGAATGTTTTACGCGGCCTTTCTTTTTATATGGCGAGGGGAAAATTATCCCAGTATACTTGGTGTGCCAAATAGGTGGGCACCGATACACACTCGCTGAGAATTCTGCAGGACAAAGGGGTACCTTGCGGCCTAGCTCGTAAGTGCGTGCCGGATCAGATTCTGGCAATATTCGAAAGCAAACACATCTTTTTGCAGACGTGCATGTAGTTTTGAAAAAAAGAGAATAACCATTAAAACAGGGAATTTCCAGTCGAGGCAAATATTTGTGTTAAGGCCAGTAGAGGCCTAGTGAAAACTTTAAGCCAGTCGGGGCTTCTGTGAGGGCAGTCGAGGCCCAGGGAAAAATAGAGTTTTGTGGACTCCAGCGGCGAAGCCGGAGTTTGTCGACATCACCGGAGGAGTACCGGAGTCGGGACGCACATCTGACCGAGCAACTAATTATCACATTTTTTTCTGTCAATTGTTGTGGTACGTTTTGGCGTGCCGACAGTGTCGTTCCCTCCGTTCTTCCCTACCTATCCTTACAGCATCCTGCACCCAGAGCCCAGTCATACTTCTCATTTGTTTATACCAGCGCTGGTAAAATTGACTTGGTGTTGTTTTTCTTCCTTTGCGAATAGTTTTGTTATTGTACGTAGGTAGCGACCCACGCCGTCTTCACTTAGCTGTCTGGTCACTCTGTTAGATTGCTTTGTCAGCTTCCTCTTTGTGCAGAGATTCGTTTGCTCAGTAGGTAATGTGGTTGTTGGTGGGCTTTAACCAACAACCACTGTAGGCATATGTAAGTATATACATACATATTGTACATATTGTGTTTAAAGTGGAGGTGACAAGTTTTTGAATTTATCGCGAACTGTTATTTACAAAATATTAAAATACTCTACATTTTTGTTATTTTTTAAATTTTTTTTTTAAGTGGCAGAGTAGAAGGTAGCACGGAAAAGATGATGTACGTTAATTGACACATAGGTATGAAGTAGTTGACTTCAGAAAGAAGAGAGAAGGAAACTATAAGCCGCATTTCAAATCTGAACATCTTAGTCAGTAGTCAGCAGAGATAAAAATTCCATTGGCCTTTAGTCGACACTTTATTAAAAACATTAAGACAAAACCTGGAAAGTTTCACTTCCGTTTTATTATAAGTTATGTTTTGAATACTCTTACCATATAAGCTTAGTAATTGAGAGAAATGAAATATTTTTGGTATACCGGATGCACATATGGAAGTTTCGCTTCTGTGTTATTGTAAATATTTCAGGTTTTGAATGCTCTCATCTTATAAAATGAGTTAGGGAAAGAAATGCAATACTTTTTGAATATGGAATCAGAAATTTTTTATTTTAGACAGCTCTAGAAAGAGTTGTTACTTTTGTTTTTCCTTAAGTATTATGTGTACAACTTTGCTTCCGCCGTTTTCCGATAGGTGGCTGTACCGGCTGAGGCTGGTTGAAATACATAGATAATAATGCCTTTAAAGTGAGTGTGGACAGTGTCTAACGAATTGTCATCGCCGTTTCAGTGACAGTTGTTCTTGTTTTCGTATTATTCACGCTCGAAAATGTCCGTTTATGTGCCCAATTCTCGCCATTTGCGGGAAGTTTTACTTTTCTGTTACAATTCGAAAAAAAAATTCATCTGAAGTGCATCGAATGCTGCTCTGAGTGAAAGAACATGTCGGGAGTGGTTTCAACGTTTTAAAAATGGTGATTTAGATGTCGAAGACAAACATGGTGGTGGAAGAGAAAAAACCTTCAAAGATGAACAACTAGAAGCATTGCTTGATGAAGATTCGTGCCAAACCCAAGAACAGCTTGCCGAATCGTTGGGAGTGAGTCAGTAAGCCATTTCAAAATGTCTCAAGGCCCTGGGCTTTTAATTTTGGAAAAAACGGCGGAAGCAAAGTTGTACATCTAATAAAATTTCTTATTATTGTACAAACTTATAAATATACTAATTATAATACAAATAACAAGACCAACATTTACCCTCTTTTTTCCCGACCGAGGCAAGGGGCGCCGGAAAGTAAGAGATTCGAATTCTTTGTACGCGATTATAGCCGAATCAAAAATAGCGTGCCGTTTATCTCTTTTTTCGCTGTTTAGCGGCAGTGAAATTAGTTCCTTTCAACGGACTGGAGGTCTTTTTCTTTCCCTACTTCCACCAGTGGGTACTATATCTAGTACTTTCAAAGCTGAAGAGCATATATTCATTCGGACGACATGATTTAGCCTGCGTCTCTTAATTCGCATTTCATTGTAATATCGTCTTTCGAAGACTTCCTTGGCGGCCTCAGCAGAGGTTGATATCGTACGCACTTCTGGACCATAAAGTAGGACGGGAATGATGAGCGACTTGTAAGCTTGGTTTTGGTTGCTCGAGTAGGGACTTTACTTTTCAATTGCCTTCTTAGTCCGAAGTAGCACCTGTTTCACTATTATTGATGTTAATGCTGGTACCTAGGTTGACGAAATTATCCTTGAATTTATGCCTGTCAACAGTGACTTGGAGGTCTGACTGCACAGTGTTTGCCTCTACGGGTTAGGAGCTCAAGAATTTATATATATTTATAATTTATTGGTAAGGTATACCGGAGGGACCAGGATTTTTTTCCAGCTAAGGACTGTCACTCCTGCAATATTTCTCCAAAACCAATTCGTGGATCGTGATGTGTATCGATTCTTTTTCATAGTTTGTCGCATGGTGAATATTTGGTCAATAATGAATAACGAAATCTAAAACCATACTGATAAGGCCCAGTCAGCTTGTTAATAGGACCCTATATGTGATATTTAGGAGGCTCCCCTTCCCCGAGTGTTGGATTTACACAGCCATCTCGCATACTAGAGAAGCGTTCCCTCCATTCTCTGAACACCAGATTTCCACAGTGATTCCTACATGAATATGCTCCGGTCGTGAAACCTTCGGTTAGTCGCCACATCTCTTTATAGGATTTTCGAGCATTACTCTTGTGAGCCATCTTCTCAAGCTCTTCACGCTTACGCATTTCGACCTGTTTTTTCTATCGTCTCTAAGTGCGTCTTGCTTTTCTTTCCAGCTCTCGGGTATCTATCCCACACGCACATGTTGTGATCGATCGCAAGGTTGCGAGGTAGGCAGTCTGTTTTGTTGCCAAACCAAAGTCCTCTTATACCGAGTCGCTGATGATGACACTCAGTAAACAGGTTTGAAAGTCGAGTCGAAAACCGTTTGGCTGTCTATTCCGATAGCAGTGTCTCAACCTCAAACCTTCCTTGTGTTTATTGAAGAGCGTTCTTTACTTTACAGAGGGTTGTGAAATTATTGGCTGGGGCAAAATAGGGAAGATCTGCGTCAAGTGTAGGTCCTCTGAAGATACGCACATCTAGAACACTGGACACATCTTTTCCGGTAATCATAGTATGATCGATTTGATTGCGTGCTTTTCAATCAAGTGAGAGCCAGGACTTTGATTTTTTTGTGTGGAAATCTGTTAATATAGGGAACCATATTTCGGGTCCCGGCGAAGTCGATTAGCCTCAGCCCATTTGGGAATGTTTAGCTATGGGGGCTAAATTTTCCGACTGTTGCACCAAAAATACCACTCATGTACGTACTCTAGTCGCTCATAGGAAGCATGTTCTTGTATCGTATTAGTTTGCTTTTAGACATCAACCAGCTGACCAGCGGAGCCTTCCCAATTAAGGGCCCGGACATTTCATGTGCATGTGCTCAAATCGTGAGACCCTATCCTCCTCGAATATCTCAGCACCATTAAATTTAGTACAACGGTATTCTTATACTGTCTCATTTCTTTTAAACTTAATTTTAAATGTTACCATGGGCTTGTTGGTGTGATAGCTGGTCTAGTTTCAGCAATTTTTTATAAAATAAAATATTTAAACATTTGGATAGGAAATTGCTATATTTTCAGGAAAATATTCATATCTCAGTCATTGCATTTCCGGTTGCCCCATCATTTCTTGGGTCGGCGTTGACAATATCAAGTCAAGTTTTTAATAAAATTTAACAAATTTTTGTATGTTATTTTTTTTATAGTGAGCTAAAAGGCCTGGTTTGTTTGTATGAATTGAATATTTTTCTCATAAAACAAAGAAAAACGGTAGAAGTGACTGCTGTTTCAGAGATCACCACATCTCCTCATCAGACTTCTTATGGCAGGGATCGAACCAACGGATCCTGACTTAACAGGCGAGTGTTCTACCAATGCGCCAACATCAGCCATGTAATCTATTGTTGTATTATTCAATTCATTATTAACCAACAACTATTAAGTGCGCTAATTTAGCCGCTATTTTTTCTTAATAGAATGGTTAATGAGTTTTGAATCCTGTATAATTTCAGGTGTTAATTGACTGAAAAATGTATAAGCAGAATTAAACGTAGGGCTCAACACATATATATCTAAAATTGTTTTTTGTGGCCACGCATACTATTACTGTTTGTTATTTTTTTTTTTTTTTTTTTTTTTTTTTATAGTGAGCTAAAAGGCCTTGTTATCTCCGCTTCATATAAATATAATATATTTGTTGGATCTGAAATCATATTTGTGATGAATGATGATGAATTAGAAGGTACAATGCGTACTACTGATTTAGAATGATTTTTTAGGAGATAACAAATGCCTTTATGATAAAAATTTTGTGGGAACTTTATTGGATAAATATTGAAAATTAAGAAGCAATAAGATCATAAAAATCGTTTGTATTCCCAATATCTTATTTTTCTTGAAACTTTATTGTTATTTTATAAATTTTTTTATGCAGTATGGCAACAACACTTTAGCTAAACATTTGTAGTGTGATTGTTAGTAATAGTGTGATTTTAAATGTTGATAACTTTTGAACTGTTACTATTTCACTTTCAGCTACTTTCAATGAAATAAACATTCTAAAATACACCTATTATGAAAAGAACCCCATCATTTTGGTCTCTTCTATCGAAAGCCGCTATTCTCCACAATTACCTTCCAATTGCGGCCATGAGTAGCAATAGTCTCAATTAAGAAAATGGTCGTTTTATACTTTCCAGTTGTTAAAGTTCGTATGTACTCTGTTGATTTTCAATACTTCAAATAATCTCTATAGAAATTCACAGTTTTTAATTTTTCTAGAATGTATTTTTTGATTGACAACCACATTACCAAATAGCGGGCCTACCGTGAGCAACCTAATTGCCTCATGCAAATAATTTTTAACGACTTAGATACGTTGATTTTATTTTATTTTATTTAAAATACTTTTATTACCCTCAGATCAGATAATGGATTTTTTTTATATACCTAGAAGCTACAAGTTTCAGCTGCTGTATAAGTGGTACGTAACGTACTATAAGGGTCTTGACGCAATGCGAGCTGGCTGTGCTTGCTTTCCTTGACTTGCCTAAATTTAAATGCTTGATTGATACATTTCGGCCAAAGCGGCAACCGTGGTCACAATATCTAATGTTAAAAGCACAGGTCTCTTCATATGTTGTAGTATAGTTTTGTATTCAGTTTTGATATTTCACGCAGCAAAGCAAAAAAAGCCAGCCGGTATTGGGCCATCAGTTTAACTTCTTAGTTCTCGTATTATTCTTTAGACAAACGTTCTTCTAGTATTATGGCTAGTTATACAGACTCTTAAAACCCAGCATGAACATTATACGCTAACTGCTTATAAAGCTATGTGCTTTGGTCTGCCATCTTAATCAGCTCCCCTTCAATCATCATTTCATATAGTTAACAAATAATAAACATGCATATTTCTATGAGCTCGGCAGAAGTGTAAACATAAATTCTTTTAATTAGTATCCTGAAACTGTTACTCACAAATTTTGTGTACTTGTAACTAAATTCCTATGCAATAGTGGTATTGAATACTGTTTACCTCAAAGAACTCTTAGCTCAAATATACAAATGACACTTTGTGGTCAATAAGTAAAAATTCTCGAAATTTAATATTCAAAACAAAGCTTAAACTATTGGACTTAATATGATTTGTCAACTTTGCCAAATAAAAAATAAATTTAGTAATTTTTTAGAAGTTAAGAGACGGAAAATTGTTTTTCTAATATAAAAAAGCGAATCAGATATGTCAATTATCAAAGTCAAATGATGAGTGCAAATGCATGAAATGTCAAAAATGCTCGTGAAATTCAAATTTCTTTTTACATTTTCTCAGAAAAATATTTGATTATATTTTATTTTACACTTGTTGAGGACATGGATCTCCTTTCATTTTCGGCTTGATCCGCCTCAGGTGGCAACGCCGCGATGTGTTGCTCAATGTTGCTAACGTTCCGCACCAGCAACACCGTTTGAATTAACTAACCGGCTAAAGTAGCCAACAGCGATACATTCAGTTTTAATCGATTTTCAACCCCCAACGAATCGACATCGCGACCACGGACCGCTCTTCGTCATTTGAATTCCTAATCTTATATTTACTTATATCCTTTTAATTGTAATTTCAAATAACTTTTAAAGACCTAGTCTTGTAATAATTAAATAGTCTCAAAGACACTAAGACGATTTGTGTCTAAAAACTTGTACAACAAATTTTAAATCTAAATTATTCTTATTTTTTCAATAATCCATCTTATAACTTAAGAAATTGAATAAACTTGAATTACTACCGTTTATAAACCCAAAAGACCTAGACTTCTTCATTTCATCTGAAATTTCCCATTTTTTACCCCCACTCAACAATATACAACACTAAAAATATTACATTCTAAAGCTGCTTTTGTGATAAAATGTGTTATGGTTACAATGCTATTTGCTATGACAAATACTATCGTTCTCAAAATATTTCAGTAGTAGTCTACATATTTGACTGGGTTTACAAATGACAAGCCTTAACATTCACAACAAATACATATACAGATTTGTCCACATATTTTGCGGTTTGGAAAATTTGAACCTTGGCCTTATATGTGAAACACTACATCATTCGAATAACCGCCACACAAGTTTTTGCAAAGTTTGTGGTAATTTTAGGACGAGAGAATACGCTACCGGGGAATTTCTCTAGCTATAAAACCATAGCTCTTGTTATGTAGCATGTAAGACTATTTTGTTAAAATCACATATTGTCCAAGTCATGTTCTCAATTGATGGTCAAAAAGGTATGTTCTCATATGGCCAAAACGCTCCCAATTGGCAGTGACAGTTTTTCCGTTGTCGTTTTCAGAGAAGTAAGGCTCAGTCACACATCCCGACGAAAGAGCGCACAAGAAAAAAATTTAGGTAATCGCTTCTTTTCACTTATTTGAGGAATGTCGGAGCCTCAAATGCGACAATTTTGCTTATTTACGTTTTTCTCGAGTGAAAAATGTGCCTCGTCGATGAAGAAAATTTTGTTCAAGCACCCAATAGACGTAGGTATGTACGTTGTGAATGGTCAGATGGCTTCAATCGAGAAATAGGCACATTCGAATCTTCGGCTACACTTTCACTGCAACGATATTTGAGGTGGAAAGATAAAAACGATGAAACACGTGCCTTACAACATCTGTAATCCAGTCTCCTGAAGTATCTTTAAAATTTTACCATTTGCTTGAGTAATTGGACGATTATGTGCGCCATAATCTCCATAAAAGCACGAAACGTGACCACGTTTGAATTCTCCTTTTTGGTAGGTTGTAGGTTTTAAAAATTTTAACGCGTTGTGCAGTTGTTAAGCGATCCATTTTCCAAAATGCTGGTTTTTAACTACAACAAAATATGTTTGTGGTGTGACAGATGTCAAAATACAGCCCAATAGAAACCATGAATTAGATAGGCATAGTAAAAATTAATCTATTATTTTTGCCCTAAATTTGCCTTATCGAAGAGAAATCGTAAAATGTCTTCTTTTTGATAAAAAAACTTCTCCCGTTATCCTTTTTAGTACAAATATCATCTTTCTAACGGCATCAATCACACTTGTAGAACCTAATATGTTGGTATATTAATAATGTGCGGTGTTCCGAAAAATTTTCGCAGTTTTCGCAGTTAGTAGCATGCATTATTAACTACTCGCATACAACAATAAAAAGCACCAATTTGTTTATATTAGAGTTGAACTCAATAAATAATAGTTAAAAAAAAAAAAAAACCAAACTTGCGTCTTATTTTTTACATTCTGCAGAAAACGAAAGCTTTGAAACCTTAAGCATTTTTATTATTTGACATAAAACCACTGAGGAAGAACAACTTTTTGAATTAAATATTGAATGTTTCAACTAAACTTCCTACTAACAGTTAACTCCCAGTTCAAAAAATAAAACCTGAACTCCAGTACTTGGACCTAGGAAGTTTCAATTTGGTCATTTTGTTTTTATAAAATTAACAGATTATCGTTCTAGCGAGTCTCGAAATACCTGTCTGACAGGCTATTTTTAGTATTTTCTTTACTTGGTAACACTGAAATCAGTTGTTTCTTTTGCTTTGTTGCTTAAAAATTTTATTTGCTTTATGACTAATTTGACTAAATGTTTGTTAATTTTTGATTTTACTATTCTAGTGGTAGTTTTACTTTTAATATAATTGTTTTGGAACACAATTTACCACCGAGGCAGAAGAAGTAACAGCCAATTAATTACCAGATTAAAAAGTTCGGTCGGAACACATATATATATATATATACCATATATAATTGGCGCTTTGTAACCGCTGAAGCGATTTTCGGCCGAGCTCCTCCTCCAATTTGTGGTTTTGCGTTCTGATGTTTTCCAACAAATGGAGGGACCTACAGTTTATACTAAGCCGCCTCCGAACGGCTGATGGTTTTTTTACGAGGAGCCTTTATTTCGTGTCCGAAATACTCTCGAAGGGGGGACATTCTCTGCCGAAGGCGACCGCAATTAGAAAATTTAACTTAATTTTTTATTTAAATTAATTTTCCATAACTTTTGGATGTTGGTGGCACCGGAATTTGAACCAGAGCCTTCCGAATGGCAGTACGCAATGCTATGCACTCGGCTATCGCGTCCGCGAGATCTCAATACTCAGATTGGGGCGGTGTTCCATATCCAGACAGAGGCGTCTGATTTCGTTACAGGTGCGATGTTAACGCTGATATTTGATGACGGTGATAGCTTATTGGAAAAAAGGAGAGCGATATTTTTCAACAACAGAAAATGAGTGTCTAGCGGTTCTGTGGGCGTTTGAGATACTGCGACCATATATTGAGGGTGCTAAGTTTACGGTCGTCACTGATCGTTATTCACTTATTTGGTTGAATAAGTTGAAGGATCCGTGTGGTAGGTTAGCGAGATGTGCTTTAAAACTCCAGCAATATGAATTTGATACAGTGCATCGGAAAGGCAAGGAACATATGGTTCCAGATATGCTGTCCCGTAGTGTACCGGTTATTGCTAAAGTGAGTACAACTAACGCTTAGTGGCAATGATGATTCGGTTAGTAGAAAGCCTTTGTCGTATCCAGCATGAAGGTGGCAACCTCTACAAGTTTGTTAGGTCGAGATTTACTTCTGTTTATAGTGATTCTCCAGAGTGGAAGAGTAGTAGGGTGTGAAGGTGGAAACGAAATTTTAAAACAATGTCGCGGCAGCCGTTGGCAGGCCATATGGGAGTAAAAAAGACTTTCGCGCGTGTTTCACAAAATTTCACCTACCAAAGATGAAATCGGACATTGCTACATATGTTAGGGCGTGTAAAACGTGTCAGCAGGATAAACCTGTAATTTCTCAGCCAGCTGGGGGTATGATAGAGAGAACTAAGGCAGTCGAGCCTTGAGAAATGATTTGTGTAGATATAATAGGGGGTTTAGTGATGTCGTCACAAGGATACCAGTATATTTTAACAGCAGTGGACTACTTTTCTTATTTTCCCTTCCTATTCCCTTTGCGTACCGTCAAAACAAAAGTTGTATGCAAACAATTGGAGGACAATGTATTTTTTTTTTTGTTTGGAGTTTCTCGGCCGGTTGTGTGTGAGCTTCGGGGCCTCTGTGGTGGCTATGGCATACAATCACCAACAGGCTAATCTGGCCGAGAGAATAAACCAGATTATTAATACAATACTTAGAGCTTATATATCAGAGAATCAGAGGACTTTATGAACAGTTTAGGAGATTAGCAGAAATTAAATTGTCAGGAGCAAGCTAAGAGGCTTTAAGAGATTAGCACAAACGTCAGAACTAGGTTAGAGCAGGCGAGCGAAATGTACAGTACATGTCTGAAGGAAGTTAGCGCCAAAGTATGGTATGTAGGTCCGTTTATTGTTAGGAAGAGAGTGTCACCGTGGGCATACACATTGGCAGATGACCTAGGCAAAGACGAAGGGACTTGGACCTTTAAGGAGTTGAGTCCATATACGGATTAATAGGGAATGATAGGAGATTTGCCTTCCTTGATATTTTTATTCTTTTTCGTTGAGGAAAGGGTGGAGTTGTCGTGTACTGACCGCAACAAAAACATTTTTTATTTTTGTTTAGGTATATATGGTATTTACTTTGTTTTGCCTAATATTCCTTTCGATCCAGCCAGCGTTGGTAGTGACATCTGTCGGCAAATATTTGTATAATTGAAAGCCATGAATTGTTGGCGCGGTTACATTCGGCGTGTGCCTACCTAGTGCTATAAGTCTCCAAAAGGAGGTTTTCGTACAAAACAGTTCCTTCACTAACAAATATTAGGGAAGCGGAATGCTTTGCGCTGGTATTCCATATAAAGGGATGCCGTCTTTCTCCTTATACGGCGGGGGCAAAATTATCCCTGTATACTTGGTGTGCTATGATGGCGTGCGCTATATAACCCGGTCGCTTTGGGTAACGGGGGCGGCGCTAAATGATTGGGCACCTCGCCAGAAAATTCTGTAGGTCGGCGCGTAGCTTACGGCTTGGCCCGTAAGTGCGTGCCGGATCAGATTCTCGCAATCTTTGAAAGCGCACACATCTTTTTATGCATGCGTGAGAGTGGTTTTTTAGGAAAAAATAAATAAATTTGAATTGTGTAGTGCCAGTGAAGGCAAAGATAGTGTTTTTTTTCTTGTTCGAGGCAAGCGTGGCCAGGAGAGCCTAGAAGAATTGGGGCAAGCCCATAGGTTTAGGATATTGTTTCCGCGTTTCAGTGGCGGAACCGGAGTTTGGCGGCTCCACCGGAGAAGCACCAGCCAGCCGAGCAACTAAGTGTCACTTTATTTTTCTGTCAATTGTTCTTGTACGTTTTGTCTCCGAACGGCTGATGGTTTTTTTACGAGGAGCCTTTATTTCGTGTCCGAAATACTCTCGAAGGGGGGACATTCTCTGCCGAAGGCGACCGCAATTAGAAAATTTAACTTAATTTTTTATTTAAATTAATTTTCCATAACTTTTGGATGTTGGTGGCACCGGAATTTGAACCAGAGCCTTCCGAATGGCAGTACGCAATGCTATGCACTCGGCTATCGCGTCCGCGAGATCTCAATACTCAGATTGGGGCGGTGTTCCATATCCAGACAGAGGCGTCTGATTTCGTTACAGGTGCGATGTTAACGCTGATATTTGATGACGGTGATAGCTTATTGGAAAAAAGGAGAGCGATATTTTTCAACAACAGAAAATGAGTGTCTAGCGGTTCTGTGGGCGTTTGAGATACTGCGACCATATATTGAGGGTGCTAAGTTTACGGTCGTCACTGATCGTTATTCACTTATTTGGTTGAATAAGTTGAAGGATCCGTGTGGTAGGTTAGCGAGATGTGCTTTAAAACTCCAGCAATATGAATTTGATACAGTGCATCGGAAAGGCAAGGAACATATGGTTCCAGATATGCTGTCCCGTAGTGTACCGGTTATTGCTAAAGTGAGTACAACTAACGCTTAGTGGCATTCGGATGATTCGGTTAGTAGAAAGCCTTTGTCGTATCCAGCATGAAGGTGGCAACCTCTACAAGTTTGTTAGGTCGAGATTTACTTCTGTTTATAGTGATTCTCCAGAGTGGAAGAGTAGTAGGGTGTGAAGGTGGAAACGAAATTTTAAAACAATGTCGCGGCAGCCGTTGGCAGGCCATATGGGAGTAAAAAAGACTTTCGCGCGTGTCTCACAAAATTTCACCTACCAAAGATGAAATCGGACATTGCTACATATGTTAGGGCGTGTAAAACGTGTCAGCAGGATAAACCTGTAATTTCTCAGCCAGCTGGGGGTATGATAGAGAGAACTAAGGCAGTCGAGCCTTGAGAAATGATTTGTGTAGATATAATAGGGGGTTTAGTGATGTCGTCACAAGGATACCAGTATATTTTAACAGCAGTGGACTACTTTTCTTATTTTCCCTTCCTATTCCCTTTGCGTACCGTCAAAACAAAAGTTGTATGCAAACAATTGGAGGACAATGTATTTTTTTTTTTGTTTGGAGTTTCTCGGCCGGTTGTGTGTGAGCTTCGGGGCCTCTGTGGTGGCTATGGCATACAATCACCAACAGGCTAATCTGGCCGAGAGAATAAACCAGATTATTAATACAATACTTAGAGCTTATATATCAGAGAATCAGAGGACTTTATGAACAGTTTAGGAGATTAGCAGAAATTAAATTGTCAGGAGCAAGCTAAGAGGCTTTAAGAGATTAGCACAAACGTCAGAACTAGGTTAGAGCAGGCGAGCGAAATGTACAGTACATGTCTGAAGGAAGTTAGCGCCAAAGTATGGTATGTAGGTCCGTTTATTGTTAGGAAGAGAGTGTCACCGTGGGCATACACATTGGCAGATGACCTAGGCAAAGACGAAGGGACTTGGATCTTTAAGGAGTTGAGTCCATATACGGATTAATAGGGAATGATAGGAGATTTGCGTTCCTTGATATTTTTATTCTTTTTCGTTGAGGAAAGGGTGGAGTTGTCGTGTACTGACCGCAACAAAAACATTTTTTATTTTTGTTTAGGTATATATGGTATTTACTTTGTTTTGCCTAATATTCCTTTCGATCCAGCCAGCGTTGGTAGTGACATCTGTCGGCAAATATTTGTATAATTGAAAGCCATGAATTGTTGGCGCGGTTACATTCGGCGTGTGCCTACCTAGTGCTATAAGTCTCCAAAAGGAGGTTTTCGTACAAAACGGTTCCTTCACTAACAAATATTAGGGAAGCGGAATGCTTTGCGCTGGTATTCCATAAAAAGGGATGCCGTCTTTCTCCTTATACGGCGGGGGCAAAATTATCCCTGTATACTTGGTGTGCTATGATGGCGTGCGCTATATAACCCGGTCGCTTTGGGTAACGGGGGCGGCGCTAAATGATTGGGCACCTCGCCAGAAAATTCTGTAGGTCGGCGCGTAGCTTACGGCTTGGCCCGTAAGTGCGTGCCGGATCAGATTCTCGCAATCTTTGAAAGCGCACACATCTTTTTATGCATGCGTGAGAGTGGTTTTTTAGGAAAAAATAAATAAATTTGAATTGTGTAGTGCCAGTGAAGGCAAAGATAGTGTTTTTTTTCTTGTTCGAGGCAAGCGTGGCCAGGAGAGCCTAGAAGAATTGGGGCAGTAGAAGCCCATAGGTTTAGGATATTGTTTCCGCGTTTCAGTGGCGGAACCGGAGTTTGGCGGCTCCACCGGAGAAGCACCAGCCAGCCGAGCAACTAAGTGTCACTTTATTTTTCTGTCAATTGTTCTTGTACGTTTTGTCGTGCCCACAGTGTCAATCTCCTTGTTACGTCCTCACCCATCCTCCTAGCATCCCGCACCCAGAGCCCAGCACTTAGGCGAGTTAAAGTTAGATCCGGCAGCACGGGAGTAGTGCGAGTGGGATCGTAACCAGTTTAATTGCACCCCAAAGAAAATTTTTGGTTATTAGAGAAAGTGCAGTGAATTTCAAATCCCAACTATTATTTGGATCGCAGAATTTTTGTTTGAACTATGAAAAAAACATACGCGAAACTTAATACTCCTGTTAGCAAAATTTATGTATATTATATTACATTATACTTCTTTATAGCAAAGGCAAATCTTAAAACATAACTGGTTATTTTCATAAGTAAAAACATGCATTGTGAATACCGAAAACATAGTAACTTTAATTAGTTACAAAACCATTGTGAATCTCGGAAATATCATACTTTCAAAAATATTGTGAATCAAAAAAATATAATACTTTGAATTAATTACAAAAATATTGTGAATCCCAAAAATATAGTATTTTCAATTAGTTACAAAAATATTGTGAATCCCGAAAACATAATACTTGTAATTAAGTACAAAAATAATGTGAATCCCGAAAATAATACTATAATGGGGTGTAATCAAGCTGCTGGGTATGTAGTTACAGTAGCGGGGCTATACCCAATTCCTACTCTTGCGTTCACGTCGCGCACTCTGCAACCCTTGTGCAAGATGCTGAAACCAACCCGTGTGGAGCACAGGGTCCGAGCTAGAAAAGAGGAAGCTTCAGTGCAGCCACTCCTTAATATCGCATATAAGATCCTTTCGAGCGTATTGTATGGAAGAATAAAGCCCACCCTTAAAAACTGATTAGACCTTATCAGTGTGGCTTTCGACCTGAAAATCAACCATTGACCAGATATTCACCATGAGCTTGGAAGAGACCCGTGAAAGATGATCGACACAAACCACTTCTTTGTTGATTTTAAAGCAGCCTTCGACAGTACAAAAAGGAGTTGCCTTTAGTTCGCGGATTTGGCATCCCTGCAAAACTTATACGTAAACTGCCCTCAAGCAACACTAAAAGCTCCGTCAGGATCGGGAAGTACCTCTCCAAGACGTTCAATACCAAACGAGATTTCAGACAGGGTGATTCCTTATCGTGTGGTTTTTTCAACTTATTGTTGGAGAAAATAATACGAGCTGCAGAGCTGAATAGAGAATGTGCAATCTTCTATAAGGGTGTACAGCTGCTTGTTTAAACCAAGGATATTGACGTTTTTGAGCTCAACAACCTCCCCGGCAAGCATTTCTCAAAAGATGTACAGACACCATGGAAGTCAGCAAAGAAGCAAATGTAATATTTAGATGGATCTAGGGAATCGCGATCAAAAGCCCAATGAATCTCTGCAAAAATTTGCTTCCGAAATTGAGAGTTTGGCTCAACTATCTATTGGGTACTCATCTAGTGAGAGAGTAAAAACCCAGAGGATAATCAGTGGAGGAAAGGATATACACACCAAGACCGAGACATATACGAATGCCCCATAACCTCCATCTCGCAAATTGGTAGGAAAACGAGCAACGTTTTTATTGATGGATATGTGGATGCATATGAGCGAATACTAATTGTGAATACGGGTGCATCGCACTCCATCATTTGATCTGACTTGATCACTAAAGAATTAAGGCCATTGACTGGAGCAGAATTAAGGACAGCAACTGGATAGGGCACTCAAGTTGTATGAGAGGTAACATGCAAAGTCACAATAAGGAATGCGGCGGTGCTACACAAGTTCATAGTCACGCAGATTGTAGATGAGATCCTCATAGGGATAGGCTTCTTGCTGGAACACTGCTTTAAGATCGATATGCCTAACATAATTATGGAGTACAAAAACATGGAAGCACATCTTAGCAATGGTTATAATGGCTCATACTGTAGTAAGTGGTCCTAGAAGACAGCGAACAGATCCCCCAATCCCCCAAAGTCAAAAGCAGTTATTTGGATGAAGATTGATGGAGGTTGTGGGTCAAGCAAATTGTAGATTGTCGAAGTAGCACAAAATTCTACATAGGGCGTACTTATTGGTAAAACCCTGGCAAAAACATAAAAGAATAGACGCATCCCAGTTCGGTTACTAAATGAATTCAAATCACCAACAAAACCGCGGAAAAGAGCTATGTTGGGAGCTGCAAATACTCTAGCATATTCTGCAAAGATGACAACAAACCAGGTAGAAAAAACATTGTATTACATTCCCTTAATGCTGTTGACGCTAGGACGGTTCGCCAAGCTCATGGAGGTGTTCCACTGACCGAGGAGCAGTGAACCAAATAACAAAAAAAAAATGAGAGAGAGTGGAGTTTTTGAACCATCGGGAAGTCCATGGAGTTCTCCGGTAGTACTTGTGAATAGGAAAATTGGTCAGTAGTGGTTCTGCGAAACTATTGGAGATTAAATGATATAACAAAAAACGACATCCAGGAACTTATGATACTCTAGACTCATTGGCTGGCACACAGTCGACCTTAGGAGCGGTTATTGGTAGGTAGAAATAAGTGAAGAAGATAATAATGAAGCATGTGCTTTAGGGACTACATTGGAAAACATGTTTGGTGTATCTAGATGATATCATTGTATTAGGTTTTGAGGAACATCTGAACAATTTGGAAGAAGTTTTCCAGAGTACATGTATAGCTGGTACTGGTATCAAACTTAGTCCTAAGAAGTGCTGGTTATTCAAAAAGGAAGTGAATTAGTTAGGCCATCAGGTGCAAAATTTATTCTGGATACGGATGCTAGTGGTTATGCGACAACAGGCGTATTTCACAAGCAACTGATGGACAAGAGAAGACAGTTGTCTACTATAGCCGGTGACTATAGGAAATCCGGACCGGAACTACTGCATTACGCGGCGAGAACTACTAGCCTTGGTGGATTGCATCAAACATTTAAACAAGTATCTGTACGGAATACATTTCCGAGTTAGAACGGATCATGCAGCGCTGAAGTAGCTACTATAGATCAAAAAACCGGAAGGACAACTAACTCTGTGGATTGAGACAAAAGAAAAAATATTCTTTGTAAAATTAATAATAATTGTACAAATTCTATGGCCCGAAAATAGGTGTCATTAATTAACTTTAATAAAAATATATAGATTCGGATATAACAAATCAATACGTGAGTGACTTTTATTTCAAAACATCACGAAGAAGGAATCTCGCGTAAAAATGGTCCTTCAAGGCTAAAGTTAAGCCTACCTATTGTGTACAGCCACGATCAAAAGAAAAATTTAAAACTAGTTTAAAAAAAGGAAAATTAACATTTGAATACAAAAAGCAATTAAACTAAGTAGCAAATAACAACTTACATTGAATAAAATTATTATTGTAAATTTATACAACAAAAACTCTACTCAAAAGCAAGACTTACAGTGAAATCAAGAAAAGTGTATGCAAGACTGGTACAAATAAATATGAACATATTTCTAAGGGAGAAAAGAAACTCGAAATTAAAAAAAAAAAATTAAGCTGCAACAGTCTAAAGTGGAAATAAATTCTCAAATACAAAAAATTAAACAAATACGCTTCTATTAGAATCCTCGACAGAAACGTGGTAGCACAAAGGATGGATCCTCTTTGAACTGACATTAGCAATTTCCACCACCACTAAGAGCCGTTTTCACCATCTCCGGTTAAGCACTCAATCATAACTTAATCGGAAAGTAGCATAAAATTTGTTTACACAATGTCCGGTTAAGACGCATCTGTCAATTAAGTTGTGGTTAACTTAACGCCAATATTGTGTGGTGGTTAGCTCTTAACCAGAAAATAATTTGACAGTTGTAAATAGTAAAATAATAATTACAATTGAATTCCGGTGTTAACTTTAAAATAAATTTAATTAAAGAAATTTCGGACAGCACTGATTATCTGGCTGCGTTGATTCAGAAGCGTATTTATAGGGAACGAACAAAAATTAATTTGTTTGAGATTTCGTCTTTCCAATTTTAAAGAAAAATACGTTTTAGAAATAGAAAGTCAAATAGGAAGCCGCACTGAAAGGTTTGTAAAAATACTGTGCTTTGAGTAAATAAATATTGTTGATAATTTATTTAACTTTGCAGAAATAAAATAAAGCAGCTGAAATTTTAACATTACGCTTTTATGCATGGGGAAGTTTGTTAATTTGTGTTGCTGGCTTTTGCGGAATAAAAGTGGCGACTGACAGTCGGGTGGTAAATAGTGTCCATCGCTGCAGCGGCACTTTTCCAATCACTTATCAGAATACCGAAAAAAGCATGGAAATTGAGAGCACAATGCGGATATTTCAGCTAGGTTTCCAAAAGTGTTGGAGTGTTTAGATTGCACTCAAGTGAGAATCTGATCACCTGAAGAAGAAAATGCCGAAAGTTTTCGAAGGGTACTTGTAAAATGGAAATAACGGACTTTGTATGCAGTTGAGCGGGTTCTGGACATGACAGCATTATTTTTACTACTAGTTATCTGAACCACCGGCTTAAGCAAAACGAATTTAGGCACTGCTTTTCATTTGGCGACGTCAACTTTCATATCCCAATTTCCGCGCTGAACGGCTTTACAATGGGTCTTAAACGTACTCGAAATTACATAGAGAGGGGCTATGGAGTATGGAAACGCCGTTTTCCAGTACTATCACTTAGATTGAGAGTTTCGCTAAGCATAACTATGAACATCATTGTTGCCTGTAGAGTGTTGCACAATATTGTCATCCAGAATGACTCTTAATTGGATAAAATAGAAGCAAAAGCGAACCATCAGAAACATCCGTTGATGCCGACGAAAACATAGCTGATGTGCAAGGGAACCATATATATTAACTACATTTTATACATGTAATTTAAAACCATCAAAGTCTTTTTTTCCAAATAAAAATATATGAAACGATGCTTTTTCAGGTCATTATGGTGTGAATTGTTTTTGGGTTTTCATTTAAATGGAACTGTTTCAGACCATCTATTTTTGGAAATGGTGAAAAAATTACAACAATAGTTTTGGACGGTAGAAGTTATAGCTGCTATTTCGGAAACCACCACGTTTCCTCATCAGACTTCTTTTTCCAGACACCTTTTGTTCGAATGGAATTCGAACTTGGGATGCCCACAGCACGAGCCAATGGTTATCCCATTAAGCTACATGTGTGCCGCTTTCACATATTGTTGTTTTTCACTTTTTTCCTTTTACCTACATATCCACGATCAAGTGCTCAGATATTCTGTAGCTGTAAACTTGACGCGATGTAGTTGTTTTTGCGAAGAATTTACCAACAAATATTTTAAAGCAACGCCTTTTTTATTATTGGAAAATTTCATTCGCACGGCAAGGCTCTTCCGTAATTCCTAGATGCTTTTTCAGGTCATTATGGTGTGAATTGTTTTTGGGGTTTCATTTAAATGGAACTGTTTCAGACCATATATTTTTGGAAATGGTGAAAAAATTACAACAATAGTTTTGGACGGTAGAAGTTATAGCTGCTATTTCGGAAACCACCACGTTTCCTCATCAGACTTCTTTTTCCAGACACCTTTTGTTCGAATGGAATTCGAACTTGGGATGCCCACAGCACGAGCCAATGGTTGTCCCATTAAGCTACATGTGTGCCGCTTTCACATATTGTTGTTTTTCACTTTTTTCCTTTTACCTACATATCCACGATCAAGTGCTCAGATATTCTGTAGCTGTAAACTTGACGCGATGTAGTTGTTTTTGCGAAGAATTTACCAACAAATATTTTAAAGCAACGCCTTTTTTATTATTGGAAAATTTCATTCGCACGGCAAGGCTCTTCCGTAATTCCTAGATGCTTTTTCAGGTCATTATGGTGTGAATTGTTTTTGGGTTTTCATTTAAATGGAACTGTTTCAGACCATATATTTTTGGAAATGGTGAAAAAATTACAACAATAGTTTTGGACGGTAGAAGTTATAGCTGCTATTTCGGAAACCACCACGTTTCCTCATCAGACTTCTTTTTCCAGACACCTTTTGTTCGAATGGAATTCGAACTTGGGATGCCCACAGCACGAGCCAATGGTTATCCCATTAAGCTACATGTGTGCCGCTTTCACATATTGTTGTTTTTCACTTTTTTCCTTTTACCTACATATCCACGATCAAGTGCTCAGATATTCTGTAGCTGTAAACTTGACGCGATGTAGTTGTTTTTGCGAAGAATTTACCAACAAATATTTTAAAGCAACGCCTTTTTTATTATTGGAAAATTTCATTCGCACGGCAAGGCTCTTCCGTAATTCCTAGATGCTTTTTCAGGTCATTATGGTGTGAATTGTTTTTTGGGTTTTCATTTAAATGGAACTGTTTCAGACCATATATTTTTGGACTTTTTTTTCATAACCAAAAAATAATATAAAAAAAAAAATAAAACAGAAAACGGAAGATCTTAAAAATTTCTTAACCATATCGTATGCAAAAATGTAAACAAACACCAGCTGTCATACAGTTTTGATGTATTCACAAGCAAACTTTTGTGAATTTCCCTTAAAATACTCCCAATGTTCAAACCAACCAGAAGTTAAGTATCCAAAAAAAATTGAAAAATAGAAAAAGTAATCATTACTATTCAGCATAATCAGTGCCAATATTGCATAACAATATTTCACGCAAATTATTTTTGTACGATCAACAAAAGTTAAATCCCAAAAGGCATTAATCATCATGCTATACTCAATCCAATATTGTTATGCACTATAAGGGCATAAATGTACATATGTATGTTAATACTAAGGAGATGACGTACCTAATAATTATCTTTGCCCAATAAATCGATCACCCACTCTTACTCATATAATTACTTTCACTTTATATATATTGCATTTCAAGAGCTACTTAATTCTCACGTTTTCAATTTCCTTTTGTATTTCATCAAGCTCAGCTTTGTGTGACATCGAACAAACAACTGCACGTATAAACATTGCTATCAGTGTGTTTCAAGATCATTTCCTATAATCTAAATTTTCTCTTTACTTATTTCAGCATACGTTAAGATAATATTTGTCTTGCAATCACCCAACAGTCAATGCTCTCATTAATATACATACATACATACATACATACATATATATCTATATATATAATTGGCGCTTTGTAACCGCTGAAGCAATTTTTCGGCCGCGCTTCTCCTTAAATCCTGAAAATAGTTCTCTACTACAGTTACTATGTTTAATGCGATATTGTGTTATAATTACCTCTTATCCCTTATAGCAATTTTCAAAATCTCTTCTGGAAATAAAAAATAAATCTCTAGACGAATTGGTGGAAATGTGTTTAAAACGCATATGATCTCTTATTCCTCAAAGACAAAGACGATTTTCCAGAGAATTTTCTTGCGCTGGCGGAAGAGACGTATCAATTCACTATTTATAGTTATGAACAAACAGAAACAAAAATTACTGAACAATTAAAATTAATTAGAGCAGTAAATCAGTCAAGATCTAGTTCCCAGACAGACAAACTCTCACAATGGCTGAGCAACCGGAAGTATACCTCCAACTTCCGCATTGTGAAACTGGTGCATACGAAACTGGTGGATACGGGACATGTTCACTGCCGTATACATAAACCATTCCCTGCCCTTTCCAGCTCAAAAGCTATACCGGTATAAGACAAATGGCCAGCAGGAGAAATAGTTAAACAATTCGTTTTAACTAACGAAAATTTCCAATTGACTTGGGATTAGTCTATGATCAGGTTACAATATTGATCAACTTACCCAAAGTTCGAAAATAGGCCAACGAAGAACTTATAAACTTGCTAGCAGACCCAGCGAACTTCGCCTCGCCTTAATTACATGCCTTATATTACATTAAGAGTGATAATAAAATATATGTAGATAGTTCAAATCTAAATGTGAACTCGATCAGCAGAAAGCAATATGGTAGAAAGCAAGCAAGAACAAACAACAAAGAGGTTCGTCAACATGCGAACATGGATAATTCTCATAAAATTACTTAAATTTAACTAAGCGGTTTCGCATAATTGAAATTGAACCATAAATAAGATTATTAAAAACCAGTTTCTGCATGTTAATCTGAACGAAAAATTACAAACCAATTAAATTTCAAGTGAATCGAATCGTAACTAAGATTATCTCGCATGAATCGTTCCCCGAGATCCTCTTAATAAAGTTGAATTTTATTTGGGTCCAGCCGTTATCAATTCCGGAAAAACTATATATTGTTTTCAACAAACGGGTTTCTCATCAGTGAGATCGCATTTAACCACATGTCTCGTTGTGAGAGTTATAGTTTCTCTCTCTTGGATACAATATTTCTATTCTGCATAATTCATTGAAATGACAATTGTCATAGCGCACGCTATGGAATTGCACGGGCGTGCCTTCCAACAAAGTTTCTGCATAAGTCAACGAATGATGCCATCTATCGGGTTATGGAGTGGACCAAGCCAATCAAATATCTGCTTGGTGGATCTTGGTTAACTTCCTATATTTTTAATTTATTAATCCAAACTATAGAAACGATTTTTCGAATAGATCGGTTCTGGGTACTGTTCCTGGAAACAAAAGTAATGTTCCTGCTAAACTAAGCAAAGGCTACCTATGTATCAAATTTCAAGTAAATCGAACTATAAATTAAAAATGAAAAATTTTTGAATAGATCAGTCCCAGGTCCTCTTCTCGGTGTGAAAAATAGATGTCATGTTCTTCTCAGACCTATTGAATATGTACATAAAATTTCATTAAAATCGGTCAAGCCGTTTCGGAGGAGTATCGTATTTAACACTGTGACACGAGAATTTTATATATTAGATACACAACAAACACTAACTGTTTAGCAGTGCTTGAAACCCTCGGCACATACACTAACAGCTGGGCATGGCAACAAATGAAAGATTTCCTATTCAGGCAATTCGAATTTAAAGAATGCCTATTCTTTTTCCACAGAATAGCCACCAATCGTCCAAATTGTGCAAAAGACACCGCACGCTCAAACATTGCAAGCAATTCAAGAAACTGCCGATACCCTAACGATATAAATTTGTAACAAATAACCACATTTGTACAAATTGCCTTGTGTTGAACCATACCCTAAAACGGTGTACATCATAACTCTCGTGCTTGTTTTTGCAAAAATGGCATAACACTTTTTTGCACATAAGGCGAACTCATGGGTATGACCGAATTAGTAAAAGTAATGCGCCTGGTTTACCCGAGTCAAGATACCCAAAGAAACGTAGCTTTCACCACTCCAAGGCTAACTACACAAAAAACCGTGATGATCACTCCAGATAGTAATTCACAATTGGTTAGCAGAAACAATATGCAATCGTATCGCTCCACTCACGGGAAGATATACTCTAATATGTTCTACAATAACCGTAGAAAAGGCGCATTCCGACAGCATGATACTCAGCTGAGTCGATATCACAAGATTAATTATAATTCTTCAAAAAAAGGCACTTTCGACTGCAAGAAACTTCCAATTTTCTCTTTGCAGCAGCATAGTATAAAATAGATACCATAACAACATCGAGTATCTACGGCATAAGCGCAGCATCTTTACCTCCATGCATCCATGAGCCGTTTCATCATCGCAACCTGATCCCAGTTTACAATGCTATTAATCCTTCAAATTCGTGCAGAGGACGATTTATAAAGCATGTATTTTTCGCACATCCTTATACTTGATTGACCCCATTATCATAAAACCCGCAGAACACAGGAAAACTGCGATATTTCTAAGCAACTCAACGCCGAGCGCGCAAATTTTAACATATTTAAAGTAACACTTATACGACTATAAACTCTGAAGCTACATGCATATTAAATAAAATATCTTTATAAAATTAATAATAATTGTACATATACAAAGGCTCGAAAATAGGTGTCATTAATTAACTTTAATAAAAATGCATACATTCGAAGGAGGAACCTCGCGCAAACACTTGCAGAAGATCAAACAGCGGTTCTATTGGGTTGGTTGCCCTCAATCAGTCGCCGAATGGACTGCAAAAAGGGGCGAAATTCAGAAGTCACGTTGAATGAGATGCCATGCAATGGCCAGAAGTGTGTCCAAACCAAGAAGCTAAAACTGTAGCGGATGCGTTCACCTAATTGGGCTACCAGATGCGGTGCACCTATGGAACGGAACTCTGACCAAGGAAGGAAATTCGAATCGGCGATGTGACAAGTACTTGGTATTCGGAAAACTCGAACGACATCGAGTATCGAATATTCTGTATATTGTACGAGCATGGCAGAATGATTCAGAATTAAGAACGACCATCGCTGAGGTATGCGGCTAACGCAACATTACAGTAAACTCGTCAGTTGCAAAGTTAACTCGTTGGTGGCAACATCTGTTCAAAGTGGAAACAGTAGAATGTGAGAGATGTATGTCATTGTGTAGAGTAAAGAAAATTGCGATTCATTGACAATACGACAGCCCCACAAGCTTTATGTCACGACATGAAAACGCTCCCGAACAAATAGTTTATATGAAAATCGAACTCGCTTGTGTCGTTCTTTTTTTTAGAAAAGTTATAGGAGAGATCACAATTCGATTGAGAGGAAGATAAAGGTCAAATTTTAGATAGAGTCTACAAGTGAAGCGAAATGTTGTGAAGTGAAGTGAATGAGCGAACACGAGCAAAAGTTCACACGATTACAAAGTGACAATAACTTCCCAACATACAAGTGATAAATACACTGGTGTAAGATAACAATAAAAAAAATTTAAGTAGAGAACAGGTTCGAAAATGGTGAAAGTAAAGAGGACTTTATAGAATACACGACCGAGTTCGGCCTATCGACCGTCGACTGGTTATTTGAACGCCTCGCAATGTTCCTGTAAAAGGAGAGCGATAGGCTAAGTAATCGGCTCTGACTGAAACATAAGAGATTGCTAGTAGTAACAGACACGCCCACCAAAACAAATAGAGTCGCTACAGTTGTCACCGATACAGCAACACTTGAACGACGATGGTACAGGCATTTCACCTCATATGATAGAGGCGTATACCTACGCCTACCCACAGTTGTCCGACCTTTCTGTGATGGATCGTGTACAAAACACGAGGGGTGGGAAATACGAGGACGAATCATGGAGGAATTAGGGCATGGCTATGAAGTCGACTTAAACACACTCCCGAGAGCTTTACCGGAGCTTCTTAAGGATAAAACAGTGCTTTGGCATCGAAACACCCACAGCCAGTGGCAAGACTGGAAGGCATTTAAACAGGATTTTCTAAAGTGTTTCCTGAATTTCCGTTATTTCGACAAAATTAAGCGACGCCTACAACAACCAAAAGAAGATTTCACAGATTAAGTACTAGCACTCCAAAGCCTAATGAGACACTCGAAGTACACGCAAACACACAAGATCCGTATTGTAGGTGTGAATACGAGAGAGCGAGTATGGTACCCTAACCGAACTAAAAAGTTCGGCCGAAGATTCCGAAAATAACATGCGGGAAAGAGGCCCACCGAGAACCACATCCCGAACTCTGTTACAAAGACGAAGTGACAAGCAAAACTCTGCGACAAGAGGAACCATGTAGAGAGAGATACGCGTCAGTAGCGAGGCAGTACGATGAGCGCCCCTGTGCGCTGACAGGATAGGCCCCAATACCACCGCCGCACCAGGCAAACTAGCGGCTTAGAAAAGAAGAATCTAGCCGATTGAATCCGCGAACGGCGCGTAGACGAAGCGGCGAAATTAGACAACACAAGGGAGCACTTTTCTAGCCTGCTGAATGGCAGTGAGAATGAAACACCCGGAGATGGTGAACCAGAAATCCAGGCAAACTAGCGGCTTAGAAAAGAAGAATCTAGCCGATTGAATCCGCGAACGGCGCGTAGACGAAGCGGCGAAATTAGACAACACAAGGGAGCACTTTTCTAGCCTGCTGAATGGCAGTGAGAATGAAACACCCGGAGATGGTGAACCAGAAATCCCAGTCGATGACGATGGGAATGACGTACCACTACCCGACTATGAAGAAGTCCGAATAGCAGCCGCCCGCCTAAAAAAAAAGCGGCTGGAGCTGACGGCCTACCGACAGAGTTATTAGAAAATGGCGAGTTTAACCTCCTACAATATCCAGATCTAAGTTGTACCAAAGTCACGCGGGTCTCTCGAGGCAGCTCGAGCTCGTTGTCTGCTCCGACCACGCTATTTACGGGAAGGGAGTCTTTAAAGGTGTTGACTGACTCCTAGTGAATGGCGTTCAGTGTTTGTCTGTGCGCCGTCCTGTCCAGCAGTTGTTACACGTGTTGCTGGCTCTTCATATCAATTACTCCCTTTCTGATTTGCCTAGGTGGAGGTTCGGCTTCAATAAGGTGCCTACTGAATTGCTTCCTTCATCCCAATAGAAGTTGCTTGCGCAGCAAAGCATTATGCTCCTTAATTCATAGATGTTTCGCTGTGCAAGTGATGCTCCGGCGACATCTGGGGCGGTCCTGAGGGCGCTGTTTTAACAGGCCTGTAACTTCTTCATCTGCGACCCATTCGTTCCCGGCGCCCAGATCGGTGCAGCATAGCCAAGACAGCCGGTTCTGCGCACCGGAGTTGACCCGGATTTATCCGCCCAAGAGCTGTAACCCTTAAGTTCGCCAACGGTGCAACACCTCGCAGCTGGGTTGCTTCAAATCCTTCTTATCAGGGCTGGCGTCGAAACCAACACTGGTCCGACGGATTATTTCTGCTGCGTGTGCACCAAGAGACTCCACCACTCCTCCACCTCGGTTAGGTGCAACCAGTGCAATGGTTGGAGTCACCTTAAGGCCTGCTCAGGCTTTAAGACACATAGGGAGTGGACCACATGTTATGTGGCCCCATGCTGCCAACGCCCAAGCGCGCCCCTAGCCTCCACGGCAGTGCCTTGGGTAACCCACAGACCTCCACGGTCTCCCGGAGCTTCCCGCAGCATGACTCCCGCCAACCCACACACCCTTCCCCTCCCACAACCAGCTCTTCTTCCTCCTCCCGTGCGAGGGCTACCCAGCAGCTCCTAGTCCCCCCCACAGTCTGTTCCGTGTGTCAGGCCATGGTATGACAGCAACGCACCTCATCCACGCACCACTCCCTCACCCCCCGCATCATGAACGTTCCCCCGAGACGGACACGACTTCTACAATTCAACTGCAACGGACTCCAGGGGAAGATCGACGAAATAGTCGCTTATACGAGACGGGAACATCTGTCAATTGGTGCGATCCAGGAAACTAAGTTGACCACCAACTCGGATCTTCTGAGCCGGGCCGGATACAACATAATCCGCAAGGATCGCGAGCGAGACCATGGAGGGAGTTTGGCGTTCATCTTACACAACACCGTGCAGGATCGTCTCATCGATGGCGACATCGACCGCAGGGATACTACCCTAGAATGTCAGGGCATAGCTATCCGGTTAGGCGATGCCGAGCTCGAAATATTTAATATATATATTCCTTCCGTGAGTTGCCCAGTTGGATACAGCCCTGATGTAGGTGCGCTACTTAGAGGCGAAAACCGTTTGGTTTTGGGCGACTTTAACGCGCATCACGATCTTTGGCATTCTAGCCTGTCAAATGAACGTATAGGAATGGAGCTGGTGGAACAGATAGACGATTCGCCATTCTGCACAATGAACGATAACACTCCCACCAGAGTTGTTATTGCAATTGCCAAAGCTCGCCTGATATAACAATTGCGTGTGCTGGTCTGATAAAAAGTATAGTCTGGCGACCTATACTGACACTAGCATCGGACCACTTACCCATACACAACTCGATTGACAGACCTCCCGACTTTGTTTCCGCGGACCACCGGACGTTCGTTAACTTTAAAAAAGCTAACTAGACCGGCTTCACGGAATTCACCGAGAAAGCCTTCAGTGCTCTCTCCTCTCCATCAGACGTCACTTCTGTTGAACGTTGCTTCCGCAGGATTGTTGTGACCGCTGCCGCCCGTTTCATCGCGGCAGGCCGAATTGCGGAAATCCGCCCTAATTTCTCGACCGAAGCGGCGGCTTAAGCACCAAGGCGCGACATCCTCCGTAACTTCTATCCCGGGAATCCCCTAATCAGGGATTTAAACGCGGAGATTCGTATTGTAGTGAACAACCACAAGCGGAAAAAGTGAGAGGAGCATTTAAGGCCCTGTAATCTCTCCTCAGGGGCAACCAAGCTCTGGGCTACATTCAAGTCGTTGTCAAACCCGACGAGGCACGATGACCGAGTGGAAATTTCATTCAGTGACCGCGCTTCGTCGGACCCGAAGAGATGCGCGAACTACTTCAGCCGGCTTTTTACATTGAATCCATCGGTAGACAAAGCGAAACGACGTGTAACCTGCCGTATGCGCAAACTGCCAAACACAAGCGCGGTGCTTGATTTTTCCAGAGAGGAGGTTCAGAGGGTTATCGGGAAGGCGAAAGCCGCCAAATCCATCAGCCCTGACGGAATAAGCAACTTTTGTTTGACCACCGTAATTATACCGGATACGTGGAAAAATGGTAGGGTGGTCCCGCTACTTAAACCGGGGAAACCAGCCAACAAACGAGAGTCTTATCGGCCGATAACTCTCCTCTCCCCAGTAGTGAAGGCAATTGAGGCCTTGCTGCTCCCGACATTCACTCGCCATCTGCGTCCAGCAGCACATCAGCATGGCTTCCGGAAAGTACACAGTACCAGAACAGCACTTAACGCCATAAACACCCAGGTGGTCAATGGCCTGAACCAAAACTGACCCTGCGCGAGAACTGTCCTGGTAGCACTGAATTTGTCAAAAGCTTTTTACACCGTAAGCCTTTCAGTGCTACTCACGGACATTGAGAAACCCTCATTACCGCCGGGGTTGCAGAGGTGTGTCATGGGCTACCTGAGTGGTCGACAATCATCGGTTATATTCCGAGGAGAAACATCGAAGTTAAGAAAAATTAAACAGGGGGTTCCGCAGGGTGGTGTCCTCTCCCCACTACTGTTTAATTTTTACATATCGAAATTCCCTCCACACCAAGGAGTCTCCTTAACCCCGTATGCCGATGATTGCACGATATTGACGTCTGGCCAGGATATTGATAGCCTATGTTCAAAAGTGAACGGCTACCTCGCCGATTTCTCCCGTTTCTGCACTGCAAGTCTTTTAAACATTCAACCGACGAAATCCTCGGCTACCCTTTTCACCAGCTGGACGAAGGAGTACCGGCTAGAACTCGATGTGAAAGTTGATGACCAAAAAATTCCGACTGTAAACAACCCTAAGATTTTAGGGGTCACATTCGATAGCCTGCACCCCTTCACTCCGCACACGACCGCAATTGCCGCAAAACTCCAGGGCCGCAACAAGATACTCAAAGCGCTAGACGGCAGCACATGCGGTAAAGACAAAGAAACCTTGCTGGCAACCTACAAAGCAATTGGACGGCCGGTCGTAAGCTATGCTGCACCGATCTAGGCGCCGGAGACGAACCAGACGCAGTGGGGAATATTACAGGCATGCCAAAACACCGCCCTAAGGACTGCGACAGGAAACCTCCTGATGTCACCGGAGCATCACTTGCACAGCGAAGCATCTATGCTACGAGTTAAGGAGCATAATGCTTTGCTGTGCAAGCAGTTCCTGTTTGGATATCACCGCAGGGAGCACCCCAGCAGGCAACTTTTAGAAACCGAACCTCCACCTAGGCACATCAGGAAGGGAGTACTAGATTTAAAGAGCACCATCCAGCAACACGTACAAGAACCGCTGGACAGGACGGCGTACCGACAAGTACTGAACGCCATTCACCAGGAGTCAGTTAACACCTTCATAGACTCCCTTCCCGTGAATGGCGTACTTGGAGTAAAATCACCACCTATTGCAGACAACGAGCTCGAGCTGCCTCGAGAGACCCGCGTGACCCTTGAACAACTTAGATCTGGATACTGTAGTAGATTAAACTCCTACTTATCCCCCTTAAACCAACTCATCTAACCCCCTCTCCCTTTGGTCCAACCCCGTCGAAACAGCACGTTTCCTGGACCTCCCTTTAGATGACCTCGGCGACTTAGATTAACAAAACCTGCCCTTGAGGAGACTCCTTGGTGTGGAGGGAATTTCGATATGTAAAAATTAAACAGTAGTGGGGAGAGGACACCACCCTGCAGAAACCCCTGTTTAATTTTCCTTAGTTTCGATGTTTCTCCTCAGAATATGGCCGATGATTGTCGACCACTTAGGTAACCCATGACCCACTTCTGCAACCCCAGCGGTAATGAGGGTTCCTCAATGTTTGTGAGTAGCACTGAACGGCTTACGGTGTCAAAAGCTTTTGACAAATCCAGTGCTACCAGGACAGTTCCCGCGCAGGGTCGGTTTCGGTTCAGGCCACTGACTATCTTAGTGTTTATGGCGTTTAGTGCTGTTCTGGTACTGTGTACTTTCCGGAAGCCATGCTGATGTGCTGCTGGACGCAGATGGTGGGTGAAAGTCGGGAGCAGCAAGGCCTCAATTGTCTTCGCTATTGGGGAGAGGAGAGTTATCGGCCGATAAGACTCTCGTTTGTTGGCTGGTTTCCACGGCTTAAGTAGAGGAACCACCCTTCCACACGTATCATTAGGGTGGTCAAAGACAAGTTGAGGACCTTCATGAGGAAGTCTGCTCCCGCTGGTCCAAGATGTTTTAGCATCAGCATGCTTATTCCGTCGAGGCCGATGGAGTTGGAGGCTTTCGCCTTCCCAATAACCTCCTGAACCTCTTCTCTGGAAAAATCAAGCGCCGCGCTTTTGTTTGGCAGTTTGCGCATACGGCGGGTTACACGTCGTTTCGCTTTGTCTACCGAAGGATTCAATGTAAAAAGCCGTCTGAAGTCGTTCGCGCATCTCTTCGGGTCTGACGAGGCGCGGTCACTGAATGAAATTTCCACTCGGTCATCGTGCCTCGTCGGTTTAGACAACCACTTGACTGTAGCCCTGAGCTTGGTTGCCCCTGAGGAGAGATTACAGGGCCCTAAGTGCTCCTCCCACTTTTTCCGCTTGTGGTTGTTCACTACAATACGAATCTCCGCGTTTAAATCCCTGATTAGGGGATTCCCGGGATAGGAGTTACGGAGGATGTCGCGCCTTGGTGCTTAAGCCGCCGCTTCGGTCGAAAAATTAGGGCGGATGTCCGCAATTCGGCCTGCCGGGATGAAACGGGCGTCAGCGGTCACAACAATTCTGCGGAAGCAACGTTCAACAGAAGTGATGTCTGATGGAGAGGGGAGAGCACTGAAGGCGTTCTCGGTGATTTCCGTGAAGCCGGTCCAGGTGGCTTTTTGGAAGTTAACAAATGTCCGGTGATCCGCGGAAACAAAGTCGGGAGGTCTGTCAATCGAAATTTGTATGGGTAAATGGTCCGATGCTAATGTCAGTATAGGTCGCCAGACTATTCTGTTTATCAGACCAGCACACGCAATTGTTATATCAGGCGAGCTTTGGCAATTGCAATAACAATTCTGGTGGGAGTGTTATCGTTCATTGTGCAAAATGTCGAATCGTCTATCTGTTCCGCCAGCTCCATTCCTATACGGTCATTTAACAGGCTAGAATGCCAAAGATCGTGATGCGCGTTAAAGTCGCCCAAAACCAAATGGTACTGCGCGGTGTTGTGTAGGATGAACGCTCGCGATCCTTGCGTATTATGTTGTATCCAATCAACTTCGTTTCCTGGATTGCAGCAATTGGCAGGTGCTCCCGGCTCATAACGTCGACTATCTCATCGATCTTCCCCTGGAGTCCATTGCAGTTAAATTGTAAAAGTCGTGTCTGTCTCGGGAGAACTTTCGTGGTGCGGGGGGTGAGGGAGTGATGCGTGGGTGGAGTGTGTTGCTGCTGTGTTACCCGCTGAAATTGGTTCCGCACGTTGGTGTTGGTTGGCGGTGTTGCTGTATTGACAAGCGGGGGCAGACTCCTACAGCACGGGGCAACGTATGCATCATTCCACTCACGGGTGGTGTTAACGCCAGAGCCCGTCCGAAAATGACACCAGCCGAAACAGGAGTTGCATTTGACTGAGGTTATGTTCCGACGTACCATGGTCTGACACACGGAACAGACTGTGCGGGGGACTAGGAGCTGCTGGGTAGCCCTCGCACGGGAGGAGGAGGAGGAGCTGGCTCTGGGAGGGGAAGGGGGTAAGGGTTTGTGGGAGTCATGCCGCGGGGAGCTCCGGGAAACCGTAGAGGTCTGAGGGTTACCCAAACTGAGTAGGGATGCTGAAGGCACTACCGTGAAGGCTGGGGACTCACTTGTGGATCTTAAGGCCTGAGCAGACCTTAAGATGACTCCAACCATTGCACTGGTTGCACCGCGTCTTTAGATCTGCTTTCTCCAGACTTGATAAAGAAGCAACGCCAATGGGTCTGGTAGTGAACGAGGGCAATATGAAATATCTCCTGTCATCAAACAAACAGTCATCACATTCGCGACTTGGCTTTCACGTCACTATTGACAGTCATAACTTCTTCTATCTAGGGTCCAGCATTAACTCCAATAAAAATGTCAGCCTTTAAGTCCAACGCAGAATCACTCTTGCCAACAGCTGCTACTTTGGACTGAGTAGGCAACTGAGTTGTAAAGTCATCTCTCGGCGAACGAAAACCAAACTCTACAAGTCGCTCATCATTCCGGTCCTACTATATGGCGCAGAAGCGTGGACGACGTCAACATCTGATAAGTCGACCCTGGGAGTCTTCAAAAGGCAAGTTTTGCGAACGAGTTATGGCTCTTTGCGCAATGGCAACGGCGAATACCGCAGACGATGGAACGATGAGCTGTACGAGCTATTTGACGATATTGACATAGTTCAGCGAGACAGCAGCTACGCTGGCTAGGTCATGTCGTCCAAATGAATGAAAGCACTCCTGATTTGAAAGTACTTGATGCAGTACCCACTGGTGGAAGCAAAGGAAGAAGAAGACCTCCACTCCGTTGGAAGGATTAGGTGGAGAGTGACCTGGTTTTACTTGGTATTTCCAACTGGCGCCATATAGCGAAAAGAAGGGATGAGAGGCGCGCTAATATTTATTCGGCTATAATCGTGTAAGCGCTGCCAACTCCAATAAAGAAGAAGATAATCGCATAAGCGGTGCCAACACCAATAAAGGGTAAGAAGAAGAGTTAGAGTAAGATATTAATTATTGTAATCCTTCAATCAATCCATACAAGTTTAAAATTTAATAAAATATATTTATTATGAATATATAAGTTACTCAGAGAAAATAGAAACAACCATCCGATTCCGCAGCTTCTACAAATCATAAAAAGCAAATCATAATATAATATGATCTGATCTGAAACGATAAAATGAATGATCTTATGTAGATCTTTTTAATAACAACAAAGAAATTCCAAAGAAGATTGCAATGGGCATGTTTTTGGCATGTTTAAAAATATTTCTAATGAACGAGATGAACATGTTATACATTTTTAAGTGGCGATTCAGATTAATTCAATAAACGCTCATCCTTAAAAGACTTTCTTAACAGAGCCTTATGTATAACATATAAATCGTTGTTTATTTAATTAATTCAGTTTCAATTCCAGAAAAATAGTTAGAATTGGAGCAAGATTTAAGAATGCCTAATGTTGGCTTGAATTATAATGCATTTAAAAATGCCGATGAGGATATGACACGGATTTTAGCTGCCTCGAAACTTTCAAGGCGAAGGGAACAACATTGAAGCCAATTTATCAACATATCACACATTGTATTAAAAAAAAATCATCACACATGATATTGTTCAATAAGTTGAATATTTTCATATAAATTAATGATGAAAGTTATTTTTGTGCAACCAATTCATACTTTCAAGCATTGGATGTCGATTCATTATCTGAAATTTATTTAAAAGAACTATAAATACAAAATTTTAAAATAAGAATCAATTTAATAAGTAATCATATGACTATGTTTGTTTACGTGAGGGGCGTAAATCCTTTATATTTTTTTTTACACACAATTCATTTATTTACTGGATCTGCTTTAATATAAGCCTAACAGTAAGTTTACAAATCTTAAAAACTAAATTACACACATGATAGCTCGAGTTATGTACCTCTGAGCCCTTTTCAAACTACGGCGGTCTCCTTAGAAGGCGGGAACATCTCTTCGCTGCAGGCGGGAATTTCTTGTTGGGTTGCATAAAGCATTAGCTAGCGGGTTTGGATGATTTCTCAGCTTTGTGAAGTACTCCGTCCTGCTTCTTTCAATTTCAGGCTTAACCAGTAAAATACCAAGGTCTTTGTGAATGTTTACGTTACGAACGTACCATGGTGCGCCCGTTAGTGCTCTTAAAATTTTGGACTGGAACCTCTGTATATTATCAATGTTAGTTGCACAGGTCGTACCCCACAGTTGAATACCATACATCCAAATTGGTTTTAACACTGCGTTGTAAATTAGGACTTTGTAGACAAGTTTTAGACCGGAGCTTTTATTTAAAAGCCAATTTAAACTCGCTGCTTTTAATTTCATGTGTAGTATTTTTGCCTCTATGTGTCTCTTCCAAGTGAGACAAGTGAGACGGCTAGCTAAGTGTATACCGAGATATGTAACATCATTTACTTGTGGAATGTTTATACCATTTAAGCGAATTGCAGGACATGATTGCGGTCTTAAAGTAAATGTAACGTGTTTACACTTTCGTTCATTAACTTTTATTCTCCAGTTTTATAGCCATTCTTCGATGAGGAGTAAATGATCACTTATCGTTTTTGCTGCTCTTTGAGGGCATTAAACAGCTGTGTCATCCGCAAAGCTAGATGTCTGCACTTTTCGGTTTAATGGGATGTCTGCCGTGTATATAATATACAAATAGGCCCAAGGACGCTACCCTGTGGAGCACCAGCTTTTACCGGATACTCCTCACTGATAAATTCAGATTGTTTAATTGTAAACTGTCTGTTAGTCAGATAAAATTGAACAGGCAGAGCTTTACGAATTTTGTACAGTAAACCTTTTTGCCAGACTTATTATATTGACAAGAATACATTTCCCAAATGTTTAGCCAAGTGTCACGGCTAAAGTGCTTGTTGTTTGTAATGGAAATCACTTACTTATGGTCCAGATCGGATATCTGATTAGCTGACAGTTCATAATAAACCGCCTCCAAACGGCTGATGGATTTTTATGAGGAGCCTTTATTTCATGTCAGATATACACTCGGAGGAGTTGAAATTGACCGCAATCAGAAAATTTTACTTAATTTTTTATTTAAATTAATTTTCTATAGCTTTTGGGTGTTGGTCGAATCAGTACCTCTGACCATCCGACTGGCAGTACGCAATGCTAACCACTATGCTACCGCGGCCGCCTTGCATTATTACATAAGCCAAAAATACCGTACTCATGAAGGGCAACTATAAAGACTTCGTCATGATTGATATGAAAGGTTTTTTTTAAAACAACAATAGAATTATTATCAATTTTGTATTCTAAACCCAAAAATATTTAATTTAATGATTAATATTCACTGTTCGCACTGCTGTTGGAGTTTTATACGTTAACTTATAGTAACATTTATCTTCTGCAGCGTAGTTCTAGTATTATCGATACTATCAAAAATTGATGTGATTTGCTATTAATAAATTTATTACATACATGGGCACTACCCGTCTAGGCAGTTATGCGTGAAGAAAGTTAACATAGGTACAAGAACTTGCTTTACTTTGAAAAGAAACTTTAGACCTTCTTTAAAAAAAAATGTATTTTTCATAAAATTATAGAGTAAGAAGCCGTGTTTTTGTGATTAATACGGTTTAGGTATTCGCAAATAATATTGTTAATTTTGAAGCTGGTTCATTTTAGGATTTGGATAATTGCTTTTGCGCATGGTTGCACGCACTGCTAGCCACTCGGGCAGTGCAACCCCCATATTTTAAAATCGTTCTAAATAAATTTTTTATAATATCATTTATTCTTCACATTTAATTTATTCAGTTTGGCTGCGTCTTCATGCCAATAACTTTAACCACTAAGTCGATTTTAGGCAGAGCTCTATAACTGGTGGTATGGGTGTTTTTGAATGTTTTTTCACCAAATTGAGGAACTGAAATTCTATTTTTAGCCGCCTACAACAACAGATGGCTTTGTAAGAGCTAATGCGGTGTCGTATGTATATTTACATATAGTTATAAATATTGTATAGAATATAGAGCAAAATAGTAAAGCTTATTTAAAGGAAAAATAATTTTCATAACCGCTTTAGGTTTGACAAGACCAGAATGGCTTTTTAATAATAGCAGTCTTCCTGCTTCAGCAACTTGTTAGGAGTACCCAAAAAGGAATTGTCGCTGCAGATGCTCTCACTTCATCTCTGCTTTAATAATTCACTTCCCTTTTATTATTGATATTATCAGCCTTAATAACCTGTTTGGTAGTTTCAGATTCTCCAGACTGGAAAAAGAATTGAAGCGAATGGGAATGGTATAATGAGGGCAACATGAAATATCACCTGCCATCAAACTAACAGTTGATATTCTCCCTATTGTAATAACTGTGAAATCGTATTCAATTTCCGAAGATCTATAATCCCCAGTCTAGTAGAGTGATCCAATGGGGAGGACCTGGTTTCATCTGATGTCCACGCGTTTGACCGACCGTGGGCACAAGAGTGTTTTGCTTTGACATATTTTTATTTACATTTTTACAAGGAAATTGGAAAGAAAATGGTAAATTACTGCATTTAACAATGAAATTAAAAAAGTTTTAGTTTAAAACATATTTTACAATATTAAAACAATAATAGTAATAAAAGGTTAATATAAAAAATTAATCCGGAATTGTTTACGACAAATTTCAAAATATTTGATAAAGGGACTTGGCTTGCCAATATATTCGTATTGGTCAAAAGTGAAAAATATTTTACCGATGCAGCAATTAAAAACGCTATTACTCGTTCCAGAAACGAAGTCAATCTGTTTGGGAAATGTATTGTTAAACAAACGGCAATTCTGTAAGAACACATTTTCGCTTGAACAGAGCTGTTTACTATTCTTGCTTTAATGACACTGTAAGTTAAAAAAATGGTTTTACAAACAACAATGTACAAACGTAAATCTCACTATTTGAAAATATCAAGAAAATATGACTAATTATGGGCAAAGAACGGTTTGATTCATTTCCTTCTTATTTGGCACGATATTTAAAACCCTTACAAAAATTGAACTTTTTGAGAATTCAGTTAGACCATTGAAGTTAATACAATACATAAAAACGTACGTAGTCAGCGCACAGTTGCGCATACAGAAGATTTAACAAGTTCACATATGCCGTTCTTTTGTATATTTACCATATAGCTGTATAACTGTTCCAAACGTGCAAAATTTGAATCCAAATAAATTATCTTATGCTAATGTACTGAAAAATGATACAGATAGTATTCCTCAGAATCAATCTAAGGGAGGTATTGAATCGATGATTTTAAACCTTACGTAGTGCATGACAAAGTTCATGTCAACTATGCAAAATATGATCCAAGACTTGATTAAAGCCCAGAATAATATGCTACAAATCTTCATGCAAACAAAAGAGCGTGCTAAACATTTGTTTTTGGAATGCAAACGGTGTGAACCAACATAAATTAGAATTGGCACGATTTTTATCAGAGTATGCTAAAGACGTAATGTTATTGTCTGAAACGCACTTGACGGATAAATATAACTTTTATATACCTGGGTTCATATTCTACTCCACTAACCACCCTGATGGCAAAGCGCACGGCGGCATTGGAATACTTCTAAGAAACCGCCTTAAACACTGCGTCTTACAGCCTTACGCCACCAATTATCTACAAGCTACCTCTGTAACTTTGAATAATTATGGCAAAGAGCTAAATCTCTCAGCCATTTATTGCCCTCCAAAATTTAAGATCACAGAATATCAATTCAAGGAATTTTTTGATAATCTTGGTGATAGATTTATAGCAGGAGGAGACTACAATGCAAAGCATGTATGGTATACTGGGGATCGCGTCTAATAAACCCCAAAGGCCGTCAGCTATACAATACCATTATAAACAAGCGCAACAATTTAGATTGTATTTCCCCAGGTCAACCAACATACTGGCCTACCGATCGGAAGAAAATACCTGATTTAATAGACTTTGCTGTCTCAAGAAAAATCGACAGGCAACTTGTACCAGCTGTGACAGTTGCTGAGTTGTCTTCAGACCACTTACCAGTTCTAATAAAAATCTATGAGCGCCCGAAGATAGTTGCACAAGAATCAAGACTAACAAACAGAGAAACAAAGTGGCTAAAATACAAAAAATATACTAGTAGTCATATTAACATCAACCCAATATTGAATTGTGGAAACGATATTGATGACTACATTAATGAGCTCAATAATGTCCTTGTTTCTGCGGCAACCATAGCAACTCAAAATAATAAAAAGCCTATTACGTGGCCAAAAATCCTAACAAATACGGAAATAGAAAAATTAGTAAAAAATAAGCGCCGTTTGCGGAAAGAATGGCAAGAATATCGCTCTCCAGCCGCAAAGTTACTGTTGAAAGCGGCAGAGAGGAAGCTGAAAAGTGCACTGAAACAAAATCTGCCAAAAAATACTCACTCTGGAAAGCACAAAAGAAATTAAGCCTCCAATAGAAGTGAATATGCCAATCAGGGACCCAAATGGTAACTGGACACGTAGTAACGAAGAAAAGGCAAATTGCTTTGCAAAGCATTTAAGTAATGTATTCCAACCAAATGACGCAACTAATAATTTTATTTTGTCGGAAGTTGTTGTTAACGGCCAGGAAAATCAGGAGGCAATTAAAATATCAAGCCTAGAAGTGGTAAACGCGATACAGAAACTGAATCCAAAAAAATCTCCAGGTCACGTCCTTATCACACCAAAAATGCTAATAGAGCTACCAAGAGTTGCACAAGCATTGCTCTCTGAACTATTTAATGCCATTCTAAAACTAAATTACTTTCCAAACGCGTGGAAAAAGTCGCAGATATTAATGATAGCCAAACCAGACAAAGACCAAACACAGGCGTCTTCTTACAGACCAATAAGCCTACTACCCAGTCTTTCCAAATTATTTGAAAAAATTCTGCTATCAAAAATATCTCCTTTTCTCCACCGTAACAATGTGATACCAGATCACCAATTCGGCTTTCGTGAAAAGCATAGTACTATTGAACAAGTTAACCGAATTACTAATGAAATCAGGAAGGCATTCGAGCTCAAGGAGTATTGCTGTGCAATCTTTCTTGACGTAGCACAAGCGTTCGACAAAGTCTGGCATAAAGGTTTACTGCACAAAATACATAAAGCTCTGCCTGTTCAATATGATACTTAAGTCATATCTGACTAACAGACAATTTACAATTAAACAATCTGAATTTATCAGTGAGGAGTATCCGGTAAAAGCTAGTGTTCCGCAGGGTAGTAAATGGTATAAACATTCCTCAAGTAAATGATGTTTCATATCTCGGTATACACTTAGATAGACGTCTCACTTGGAAGAGACACATAGAATCAAAAATACTACACATGAAATTAAAAGCAGCTAGTTTAAATTGGCTTTTAAATAAATACTCCGGTCTAAAACTAGACTACAAAGTCCTTATTTACAACCAATTTGGATGTATGGTATTCAACTGTGCAAATAACATTGACAAAATACAGAGGTTCCAGTCCAAAATTTTAAGAGCACTAACGGGCGCACCATGGTACGTTCGTAACGTAAACATTCACAAAGACCTTGGTATTTTACTGGTTAAGCCTGAAATTGAAAGAAGCAGGACGAAGTACTTCATAAAGCTGAGAAATCATCCAAACCCGCTAGCTAATGCTTTATGCAACCCAACAAGAAATTCCCGCCTGCAGCGAAGAGATGTTCCTGCCTTCTAAGGAGAGCGCCGTAGTTTGAAAAGGGCTCAGAGTTACATAATTCGAACTATCATGTTTGTAATTTAGTTCTTAAGATTTGTACACTTACTGTTAGGCTTATAGGTATTAAAGCAGATTCAGTAAATAAATAAATTGTGTATAAAAAAAAAATATAGCTGTATGTACGCCTTGCACATTACATTTGCATATGGTACACAAGTGTCAAAGTAGCAAACTCACTCAAGGGTTAATTCTAATTGTAAATTTGTTTTGTATCATTTTTCATATTGCTAAATTGGCTATGTTTAAGTAATTCTCCTCCTTATTGTTTTAATTTACCGCATTCGCTACCACTTTGGTTGTTACCGCTCGCGTGAGAAATCTATAAAAACACTAATAAGTTTAAGTAAAGTTTAATTATAGCTTAATATATATATACTCCGAAATACGCAGTTATTAAATATCCGCAAGTATTTTCCAAAAGAGTGTCGTTTGCTGTGTCCGCGAAACCCCGCATAAAGTTTCGCTGTGGAAAATTCCGCTCCCGCGTCAATTATTCTGGTCTTTCGAGCCGGATCGCTAATCCCGCTAGCATAAACAAAAAACAATTTATATACTTTATAACCGCTGAAGAGATTTTTGGCCGAGCTCCTCAATTAGAAAATTCCGCAATTAGAAAATTCAACTTAATTTTTTATTTAAATTAATTTTCCATAACTTTTGGATGTTGGTGCACCGGGACTTGAACCCGAGCCTTCCGAATGTTTCTATGCAATGCTAACCACTCGCCTACCGCGGACAATTTATAAGATTGATCGCTAATCCCGCTCGCAATAAAAATAAGTTTTTTTGTGCATTTGCAAACCAAATTCATAAAATATCTATATCTACTGTGTTAACAATTTCTCAGAAACCAAAACGCATTCTTTTCATAATAATAGACTATTAGTGTACATATGAATACATACAAATTGAAAACAATACCAAAAAAATGACATTGATATATTCATATATATACGTATTGAAATAATATTTGATTGCCAAACTCGTTCGCATATCGTGCAGTTCATAGGTATAGTGCAAGTACGATCTATTGCAATTAAATTGTATTAATAAATTTATACCGCTCGCTTATAAACGCTGATAAATTAAGTGTTATTGACATACATACGTACATACATATCATATATGCGTTGATACATATTTATACATATACGTGTATGTATACATCCAAAAGTGAAATTAGACATTTGAATTTTTATATCAAATTAACAGGCCTATTCTGTGCACTTGATAAATTCACCATCTTGCTTATATATCAAGATTGACAATTTTTCAAGATTTTTCTATTCTGTGTCATAAATAAAAAGCTCTTTTCTTGATAAATTGTCAAGATGTCAAATGCTTTTGACAGTGTTTTTTTTTACAAATAAAACATCTTTTTACTGTTTGTGCATAGTTGTGAATAACAAGTTGTAAGAAAGGAAGATACATATTTTACTTATATTGTTGTTGTTGGGCGAAGATGAAAATTGCGAAAATAGGGATCGCTAACGTCACTTAAGAAGAAGAGACGCTAGTTATCCATTTTCGCCAAATTTTTGTTTGACTTGCGAAATTTGACATCATCTCATAGATGGTGGCTTTAAACTTCTTTGGGTATGGCTCATACCAAAAATATGTAGCCAACAACTTTGACTTGTCCATGAGTCAGTCGTTTCTTTCCAGAAGTTTGCTTATTGTAAAGATGAAGGGAGGAGAAATAAAATTTCCCAGTTCGGCAGAGCAAGAAACTAATGTAAAAAACAGGGTATGTTAGTGCAAATAAAAAAAAAACACTTAAGCAAATTTATCTCAAATGTATACCAGTTTTTTAGACTGGACTGTACGCATATTGCTATTGGTGCTCCATCATCAAATAATATTGAACGTCCTCTTAATTTATATTTAAATAGAAAGTTTATAAATGTCCTACCGGAGTATCCCATTCGTCAGCTCCCTGATATGTCTGTACAACAGCAGAGAGAATCTTGCCGTATTGGAGATCAAGGTTATCCTCTAGAACTGTGGCTTCTAACGCCAGTCCTCTAAAGAACTAAAGTACAACAAACAATTTTGCCAGTATACAGTATATACCTATGTGAAGGTGAAAGACCTACGTCCAAATATATTTCATCCCAATAGTTATTAAATAATTAAAATGTAAATATTTTCATATTTGTTTATTTATTTTTTCTTTAATCCAAAAGAATTAATGTTAGCAAAAACAGCTGATTTCGGTTGACATTTCATTGCTCACCACACGTGTGGGCAAAAGCACAACAATCTGAAGCTTTATGTTTTATAAAGATTGACACAGAATACCAAATAAATTCCTGCTTGATAAAAATCTTGATAAATTATCAACATTTTGTTAATTTGTCAAGTGCACAGAATAGGTGCACGTACATACACACATACATTGACTTGCATTAAAACTGAATAAATTTGTGTTACAGCTTAAATTCCGAATTTTTTATAACAAATCGGTCAAATCGCACTATTCTGCTCTAAAGGCCATTAGACGTTACATGGTAAAGAGTATCGACAAAGCTTTCACTACGGATTTAGAAACCGTAACAAGTTACCTACAATTGTTGAACGAACAGTAGTCACGTTTTATTGCAACTCAAGATGCAGTGGAAGATTCGTGCGGTGTCGACAATATTGAAGTCGAAGAAAACGTGCGCATCCAAGCTGAGATTTGGTATGCTACTACTTTGTCAAATTTTAACCGCGTGTTAAAATGTCGTGTCCGCTGCCATACGCCAACCGAAGATGGAGCTGCCGACATTCTCAGGTGATGCTACTGAGTGGACAGAATTTTACGATGCATTTTGTACGATGGTCGCCGTTAACGCAACGTTGTCGGATGGACAGAGGATGTATTACTTGCGGAGCTGTTGGAAAAACTTATCAACAGGTTCAAAATATGCGACGCTTCATAATACTGCGTGTTATCATTGAGGATCATTTCAACGCAAAGGCTGGCACGGCGAAGAACGCACCATCCAGCTGTTATCGACGCATATGAACAACACATTCGCAAGTTAAAGGCATTGGATCGGCCTGTGGAGTTTTGGGACGACTATCTGGTTCACGAGATTGTAAACAAGCGCTTTTTCGAGACAAGGAAGCAGTGGGAGCTGTCGCTCGTCAACGACGAACTGCCTACATTCGAACAGCTATCAGCGTTTCTGGAGATAAGATGTCGGTCGCTGTCCATGTAGTCCAGCTCCGGGCTCGTTGCACCACCACCACCAAAGGCAAAGGCGAAAGGCTCTACAAATAAGTTCACAAAAACTTATAATGCGTTGCCCGAGCAAAATAGTAGCACTAGTTGTCAATGCGGCCGCGGTAGCCGAGTGGTTAGCATTGCGTACTGACAATTCGGAAGGCGCGGGTTCCAATCCCGGTGCCACCATCATCCAAAAGTTATGCAAAATTAACTTAAATAAAAAATTAAGTTAAATTTTCTAATTGCTCTCGCCCCTCGGCAGGGAATATCCACACCTCCGAGTGTATTTCGGACATGAAATAAAAGCTCCCCGTAAAAAAAACCATCAGCCGTTGGGAGGCGGCTTAGTATAAACTGTAGGTCCCTCCATTTGTTGGGAAAACATCAAGACGCAAAACCACAAATTGGAGGAGGAGCTCGGCCGAAAATCGCTTAAGCTGTTACAAAGCGCCAATATTATATATACATATATAGTTGTCCATGCTGTAAGGGTCCGCATAAAATCTACACATTCAAAAAATTCAATTCTTTGGATCCGTCCGCAAATATGACTTAGTCAAGGAATTGCGCTTATTTTTAAATTGTTTGAGTTCTGGCCATTTCTTTACACGATGCAACAGTGCCTGCATGCAGAACTTACGGTCAAAGTACCTATACCGCAAACAATGTCGCATCACCTTCAGTAAAGGTCAATCAAGTCCAGTCCAATAATGCGTCCGTTAATGCAACCACTTCAGAGGCAAATGGCTCGCTAAGCTCTGCAGGCACATCTTTTTCAACGTGTTTAAACTCTGATGCTAGCTCGCCAAATTTAAATCAATCAACTGTGTTGTTGGCTACTGCTCTAATGATTCGCGACTACACCGGGCGTTGGCAATCCGCACGCTTACTATTCAGATCTGGTTCACATGCTTCATTCGAAACCGAATCATGTATTCAAGGTTTGGGTCTACCAAGTGAGTCTTCAGACGTCGTAGTTACTGGGCTCGTCACAAGGAGGGCGATCAAGAGGTATAGCCACTCTTACACTCTCTTCCTACTGCCGCAACGAAATGTTTGCTTTGAACATCCAAATTCACTAGCGATTTACCGATGAAAACTATAACGACAACTGCATGGCCCCACATGCGAAGGATGTGTCTAGCGGATTCCCAATATATGAGACCTGAAAAAATAGACATTTTAGTCGGGATGGACGTGCACCGAAATCCGCAAAGGGCCTCCTTGAGCGCCTATGACTCAAAGGACAGTTTTTGGTCCTCCAATTTGTGGTTTTTACATCTTGATGTTTTTCCAACAAATGGGGGGACATACAGTTTATACTAAGCCACCTACGAACGGCTGATGGTTTTTTTTACGAGGGGCCTTTATTTCATGTCCGAAATACTCTCGGAGGGGTGGACATTCCCTGTCGAGGGGCGACAGCAACTACGAAATTTAACTTAATTTTTTATTTAAATTAATTTTCCATAACTTTTTTGGATGTTGTTGGCACCGGGATTTGAACCCGCGCCTTCCGAATGTCAGTACACAGTGCTACCCACTCGGCTACCGCGGCCGCGGTGGTTGGATACTGTTAAAAAAATTGCTGGCGATCTAGGTCCTCGTATCCGGTCCCTACATTGTAATTTTCAGCTAAAAGGAGCATTGACTCCACTTTGGAAACCAGAAGAAACTTGACCATGAAAGAGCATTTCAACGAAGAGCATTTAGAGATTAGGCATCAAAGGTTGACTGATGATCAAATTATCGTCGAGCTGCTGCTGAAATCAGACGTGGCAAACCGTGAAGCTGAGATCCAGGAAGTTTTGCCGTCTGAGTCTTGGAGTCATGTCAGATCTGAACTACCTCCTGCAGACTGTGCTTCACGAGGCGTAGCTCCAACTGCTTTATTGGACCATCAGCAGTGGTGGTCGAGTCGTGAGTTTCTACGCAGCACTATTACTGATCTATAGTCACAAAGCTTCATTTTTGAAGTTTCGTCGAATCGTCGCATATGAGGTTCTTTCGCAACGTTAGTTCCAAAGGACATCATTCTACTGAAGGGCCGCCATCAAGCTAAGAGATTGCCGATGCCGAGCTGAGAATAGTTAAGTATACCCAAAGTTTTTATTTTAAAGATGAAATTTCTCATTAAGCAAAAAAACTACCGCTGCGCAGCAATCCCTTGCGTTTGGACAAATATGGCGTACTGCGAGTCGGAACCAGGCTAAAACACGCTGAACTTTTCCCCCGATATGAAGTACCCGATTATCCAGCCCAAGAATCATTGTTATAGAAATTGAACGTTGGCGATATTTACAAGTTCAAAGTGTTCCCCCGCAGTTATTAAATATACGCAAGTATTTTCCAAAAGACTCGTTTGCGGTGTCCGCGAAACCCCGCATAAAGTTTCGGTATGTAAAATTCCGCTCCCGCATCAACAATCACCCTATAAATCAATATGATTTTCTTAGCTATTCTTTTCATATCGTGATTTTATGAATCTAGGACACCACCATATGTACGTTGAAAGCCTTTAATGTATTTATTAAAGATTTGAAACTCCTCTTCCAACTTATTTTGCTGAAAGATTTTATGGTAAGTGAGAACGCAAAAATCTAAAAAAAAAGAATTTAATTCCGCTTCGAATTTAAATATTTTTTAAAGTCATACCCTTTGACGTGACAAAACTTCGAATTCGATAAAAATATCGAGAAAACTAGTGCAGACACCGATTGGGATGAGTAGAACGTGAGTTTTTAAGTCGATGTGTTTTCGTTCAACAGATTTCATATGGCGCAATCATAAGTTTTCGAGCGAAATCTACTTTGATCCTAAGTTAATATTATTATTATTGGTCAATATTTTCAAATTTAACTTATAAAATACAAATTTATAAAAATAATAAATCTTTGATTTTGACGAAGTAAGCTCTGTTCGGAGGGAAAAATCAGTAAAGAAATTGAGTAAAAAATTAGCCTGCAATTTTTATAACAGCTGTGTATTTTCATTCTTACATTGTTTTCAGCTGTCAAGCATTTACATAAATTTATTTTAGAAAATTAGCTATTTGATGGAATTTTTGATTTATTAGTAGGATTTAAAAATCATCAATTATGTATGTAATTCTTCATGACCCTCAAAGGTACCAGTAAATATATTTTTTGTGATGATTATAAGGACGAAGATCTATGTAAAACTTGATTTGCCACAATTTAACGCTTTCTTTTCCATATAATCAAGCATTGCAATCTGAACGTTGTATAATTTCTTGCATAAAATCCAAGCACATACAACATGAGCTTTATTCTCCCTTAATTGTGACAAACATTTAATATTAAATTAATATTAAATATTATAATTTTAAACCTTCAACATTCCTAACTTCCAATTCCCCCATGGTTATTTTGTAGTGTGCGAGCGATGATTGCAAAATTGTGTTCTCTCGTTGCAAATTTAACAGGGTTTCTGCTTTACCGAGCGCGATTCAGTAAAATCTAAAAGCAATTGTTGCTGCTGAGCAGCTCGCTGAACATATTAAAATTCGTAAATATTGTACACGTACGTGTATGTGTGCATATTGAGACTACATTTTTTCTCGAATACCTGAAGTATTAAATTAAGTACAAATATGTAGCTTCTTTAACAATTCGGACAACAAGTTTACTGCAGTACGATCATATAAAGTATAAAGTTTTTGGGAGTGAAGGGGCATGCAAATGTTTAAGAAGCAAAAAGCAAATTTATGAAAGCTGCCAGCATTTGATGCTACGTTTGTTAGAACTTACCATTGATTCAGTATTAGATTCCATGTTTGTTTATCTTTTAGAATTTTTCTTAAAATCGAAACCTCTCAATATCTTTTCAATACAAGCAATCTGAAATATTTGGATGGAAATTTTAAATATTATATTACGAAGTGTAAAGTGATTAAATCATTACCCCATGTTAATTTTCAATTTTAATTTTTCGTATACGACACCCCTTAACCTATTAATGTTGCAACATTGTCGGTCTTCGTTTTCATATTATGAAAAATAGCAGAGCAGATAGTATGGTATTGCTTTTTTTATTGCAATTTATTTACTGTTGTCTCAATTTGAATTGAATTTGTGATCAAACTTAAAGTTATTTCATAAGTGAAAAGAAAAACAAAAACGTTGTACAAATAAAAATATTTATTTTGTAATCGAAAGCACTAATAATTATAATGAATAAGTGCAGGGTTCTAAAAATGTAACATAAAGAAAAAATAAACTTGAATGAACGGTCAACGATATGATGGCTTATAATAAAGAATTATATGCGAAAGAAAGAAAAGAGCGATGAATGCTGCGTGAAAATCAAAGTATTGCGAAAATAATTCCACTTGGCCTTGCTCTTTTTTATGAATAAATTTTGAGATCCAACGGCGAATATGATTCATGTCGTGATATATAACATAACAGGATCCATATACATTATAAATAGTATATAAATGGTGCTTTGTAATCGATTCTTTCGCCCGAACTTCTCCTCTAATTTGTGGTATGGGTCCTGATGCTTTTCCAACAAATGGAGGGACCTACAATTTATGGATTTTTATGAGTAGCTTTTATTTCAGTGTACTTCTGGCATGAAATAAAGGCTCCTCATAAAAACCATCAACCGTTTGGAGGCGGCTTAGTATAAACTATAGGTCCCTCCATTTGTTGAAAAAAAATCAAGACGCAAAACCACAAACTGGAGGAGGAGCTCGGCCGAAAATCGGTTCAGCGGTTACAAAGAACCAATATATAGATGTGCAAAATAACGAGAACCTTTATAAGCCTTTCCAAAAAGTGAGTATTATCAATATATATATATATATATAATTGGCGCTTTGTAACCGCTGATGCGATTTTCGGCCGAGCTTCTCCTCCAATTTATGGTTTTGCGTCTTGATGTTTTTCCAACAAATGGAGGAACCTACAATTTATACTAAGCCGCCTCTGAACGGCTGATGGTTTTTTTACGAGGAGCCTTTATTTCATGTCCGAAATACACTCAGAGGGGTGGACATTACCTGCCGAGGGGCGACCGCAATTAGAAAATTTAACCTAATATTTTTATTTAAATTAATTTTTCTTAACCGGAATTTGAACCCGCGCCTTCCGAATGTCAGTACGCAATGTTAACCACTCGGCTACCGCGGCCGCCTCATCATCAATAGCACTTCAAAATAAGATAGCATGATCAGGGCAAGTGATGGATTTCTCTTATTAATATGCCTGAATTGTGTGGTATATTTAAGGTTATCGCCCAGTGAAAAATAAGATGAATTAATGTTTGCAACATCCATGATTTGGCAAGGACTTCGGAAACATCATGACGATTGCTATTTCTGCGTTATTAAAATGAGGGATATTAACCCAGTATTTCGAAAAATAACGAGAGGTACAACCCAACACATCAAAATCATCTGATGATCCAAATCCCTGTGACCCCATCAAATGAAGACCATGTAACGGACTATAAGTGCAGAAAAGTTAAATGCGGGTGCTTTTGATGGAAAACAGAAAATCGTGAGATATCGCAGTTTTTTTCACATTAATGGCTGAAGTCAAGTCTAAAGTTTGGAACTGCAATAATATGTTTTGCTTATGAGTTATTTCGTAGACAAAATAAATTTGGTAATCAGGTCGAGCTTGTTGAGTGCCTGCTATACAGCTGATCTGATCAAAAAGGAAGAAATAGTTCGTTCAGTTCAATAGAGTGAGCTACCATTTAGTGTTAGTTAAGTTCAAATATATACGTACCAAGCGAATTGTACGTAAATGAAAGTAATTTTTACACTCATTTTACTAAAAGTTAAACGAAAATGAAATTGTTTATTGTTTCTATTTTTGGTTAATGCAGTAATAACAAAATTCATATAAGACAAAGCGAAATACCCCTGCCGCGACGCTGAGTGGTTGGCAAATCTGGTTTTAACAGGCCGTTAACGCTAGATGTGGACGAATGTATTATGCTTATGTTATTATGCTTAATAACAAATTCCCGTACCTACCAAATGAAAAAAGGTTTCATAAATAACGTTTCAGCCAGCCTTGTCGAACAAGTTCAACCGCAAGCACCGTCGAGATTCGATATTTATATACACATATACTACATAACATTTATATGTCTATATATGTATTTATAGATACTTAAATAGTAACTAACACTAGCGTTTCTTCCACTGATTTATGATACAGATTTTGAAGTTTCTTCTAAAAATTTAGGCTTACGCGATATATTATATAATAACTTTGGTTTGGTGTTTAACTGACTTACACGCGTGCATACTCGTATTTTTTTTTTTGCAAGAATCAAAGTAGCCTTTAATAATTTACATATATTCTGTTGGACACCTGCTCCTTTCGAAACTTAGGTGTTAGCTGTTTACTTTAACTGTTTATAAATTTTTATATCAGTTACAGAGATAACTTTGGTTAAAGATTTACTTCGTATTTTACTTATATAATTACTGTTGCCGATAATTTTTAATTGTCTTTTTTTTTATTTGAAACCGTATTTGAATTTCCTTCTTAAAGACTTTGCTTTGACCATATACGAGTATATGTATCCATTCATGAAAATTTGCCTTAAATTGTAATTAACATTTTTTCCTTCAAAATATGAACTTCCATTTCTGATATCGAACATCCTAAACAAATCATTACAGCTACATGACACATAATACGTACATATTTATGGATACGTTTAAGAAAAATAATCTCCTTTTAACTTTGATAATTAATTGTTTGCATAATAGATACACCATTAATTTATTTTTAAATGTGAACAAAATATTCCATATATTGTATTTGATATAAATAAATTTTTTTTTAACACAGCCGTTTCTGTTAAAGTTGTCACTATCCGACTTCGCATATTTCTAGCATACAAATTATTTAACTTTCCAATTTTATTACTCAGTTAAAATTCTTTGTGGATACAAAGGTTTTATATACATATGTATGTATGTGATAAATATACTTCGTAATTTCTCACTTAATTATTGACTAACGGTTCCACCTGCTGGATTTATAACTTCTTTATTTTTCAACTTACAGTATTAAAACCTCAGATGAAAATATAGCACTTTCACCGAAAATATTCCTTAGTATGCGAATTTGCAAAACAATGTGATTCCCGTTTTGTGATTTTAATTGCGCACCCTAAAAAATAAATTTCAGCAACGGTTTCTTTTAAACTAATGCTCATTCAGAAATTAGAAACGTGCGTTTATAAATGAAAATTAAAACAATTTTACAATAGTTTCACCCAAAAGACTGTGCGAAGGTGACCGTTTGAAAAATAAAACGAGAGACTTCAAAAGCAAAACAACTGCAAGAATAAATACATAGGAAAACTAAATAAGTGTATTAAAGGCGAGACCAATGAAAAATGATTTTTATCTAACGAATAACCCAGGGAAAATTAAAGCAAAACGCCAACGCTAAATTTTCAGTATTCATTACACATATGCACACGTTATGAATACAAATATACAATATACTGTATATATTGCGTTGAAAAGCGAAGCTAGCGTGTAAAAATTCTAGTGCGAAACCAGTATTTTAAAAATTGAATCATACTAACTCGATATATGTTGGTTAATATATAGCGGCTCACCAGCAATGGAAATAATAATAATTTCCATTACCCCACTGGCTACAAATTAGCACCACGGATGGTATGATCCAATGAAGTGCACAGCTTGTCGTTGCTGGTTATACCGTCACCATAACCAAGTGATTATGCGTTTTAACTGTCGCTGGGGAAGAAAAAATTCACAATTTGAATAACACCAGCGCGTTAAAAATACATGTGGCTAAAAAAGGCCGAATATGAACTAGTTGAAGCAAAAAATGGAAAATAGTAGCATTATAGTTAATAAGTATCTTGCCTACAGGGTATGTAATTTTGTAAATACTTGAATGCATATACATATTTGAGTTAATATGTATAAAAGCATCTGTGAATGAATTGCCATAGGCACAGTCTGACTCGTATGTACATACATTCATAGGTTATTTATGTACATATACATACATTTTTGTATATATGTACGATGTATTCTCGTGCCCAAATTATAAAATAAAAGCGTATTTTTTGTTAAGCATTGAAACGAGTGATATATTTCTTAGTTGCAAGATCAAGTATCTGATGCTCACTAACATAACACCAACTACTCTAGAATGTAAAAATATAGGCACGTTTTTTCTTTATGTCGGGACGCTTAATTAACTTCATATGATGCAGAAGATGATGTACTACTCAATGTTTTAGAACATTCTCATATAACTCATTTTTCTAAAAATGTACTACATGGCGAAAACAGATATGTTAGGTCGACTAGAAAGAGTCGAAAGCGTGTTAATAATATAGTTCAACGGCGATGATCGACACGTGAAACAAGTGATTTAATCGATCCTTTCTTGTGTTTTAAAAATTTCTAACCGATGAGATCTTGGATGAAAAATTAGCTCAAAAATTAGCAATAAGCTTTTAAAATTTATGACCTGTGTGTTTTATTTTTTGTTAAAGCCTACATTTTATTAAAAGAAATGCATTTAACCCGTACGACACATTTTTTTATTAGAAACTAGGAAATTTCTCACGACTTCGTCGAGTTGAGGAAGGTTATCTTTAATGTATAAAAAATATGGTTAAATATAAATTATTTGGACACAGGTGTGTGAACTTTTTATATTAACTTCTAATATTTTTGCTTTATCTCATAAGGTTTATTCGATTTCTAAGAAATATTTTCTAAAATATCTTTTGAACAAAATCAATGCAATCTCTAATGGTCCAAAGCTCGTCTTTGAATTTTTGGCAAAAAAATTGCTAATTAAATTTTTCAAATATGTGGCAAGAATAACCAAAATCTTGTTTTCTTCATAAAGTTCATATGCCACCTGTGTTAAGACTTTTAAGTAAATTGCTTCACTCTACAAAACCTTTTTAAAATCTTTCTTTCTCTTTTGGTACCTATACCGTATATATAATTTTTGGAATCAATCATTCTTAAATATCGTCAAAGTGACACCCATTTCATTTTATCACTTTTTTCCAAATTTAAATTTCAGAACAGACTTAGCTCTGCGGTTTGTAAATATAAATCTTTTTGAGCACACTTAACTCGGTTACAGAATTACAGAAAACTTTATATGGACAAAATTATTATTGATTTCTCCCAAACATATATACAAAATTCAAATTTAACCTCAAACGCGTGTACGGTTATTCGTATATTTAAGAAAAATATAGGTGCTATGCCTCCCTTTTCAAATTATTGTTAAATAATTATCTGCATGTAACAATGGCAACGTGATCTTTTTAATAGCCCAAATATTCCATGTTGGATTTAGTACAGCCGTTTTCAAGTGTGGCCATGTGCAAAAGTTCGAGTGAGTTCCAGTGATGAAAACTTTTGACTGCTATTCACCCGGTTCCAGTCAACAAACATCCGTTTGCAGGCGAGCTAAGGTGAGGAGGCAAATCCCATGCGTAGGGTTTGGGACCCACCGCATGAAAAACAAACTCCAATGGAACGATGGACGAGACAAAGCCGGAAGAAGGTTGGTCCTTGTGACATTTACTACAGGGGTCATTTAAATGAGCGCAAATTTGGTGCCGGATTTGTGGCGGAAAAGAGACTCCAATGCAGGGTGGCAATCCGTATCAAAGCAAAAATATTTAACATATCCTTGATTTCCGCCCAAGCCCCTTTGGAACGGAAGGACGATGTGACCAAGGATGGTTTTTACGAGCGTATTTTTGGGACAACAGTTAGAAAATTCAGCCTCCACGACGAAACATCCTCAAATAGGTTGGGGCTGATCGACTTCGGCGGGATTTGTAACACTAGAATCCAGCACACTAAAATTCACCAAGCTACTTGGCTACCTCCAGATCGAAAAACTCTCAATCAGATCGATCATGTTGTAATAGAAGTGGGACATGTATACAGTGTTTTAGATGTGCGTACGTTCCAGCAAGTCTGCGAAAATATACGGCGGTTAAAGGAAGGTTTCAAGACCGAAGCATACTCTTGTAGGACCCAGAGTGGCGATCTAGTAACCGATACCCGGAGTGTCCAAGTCGATGGGGATTTGGGGAAGTAAGGGGGCGCCGGCTATCGAGCGGGCCCAAAGTTTAAATGATAAACGCTCTTTTTTGTATTTAAATTGGTTCACAATATTTTAATAAACTTCAATAATAGGGTTTCAATTATAAACATTAATTTAGTAAAAAAAGAGTTATTTTCAAATATTTAATTTAAAATATAATTATATGATTAAATGACAGTGGCCGCGTAAGATAAGCTGCCATGCGCGTGCGAGGGCTGTGGGTTTAAGATTGATTTTTCGTTAGCTCGAACGGCCGCCGCTAAGCGCTGCGTTGGTGGCCGACTTGCCTTGTACGGATGCACCTTGGTGCATCAGGGTGTGATGCGCCTTGTGGCAGTGCTTACAGCTGCTTTGCGAATCAAATTCACCCGTCGTGTGAGTTAGTGCCAGGCAGTAGGCACAGTAGCCCTGTGCCCTTGCTACTGCGAGGCGTTGCCCCGGCAATATATTTTGTTTGTATTTGTTGCTATGCTGTCTTGTGAGCTGAGGATGCTACCAGGAAAAAAGCACAACTTGACAAGTGGGCGCGTGATAGCCCCGTTTTGGATACGTACATCCAAAACTCGAATGTAGTTATCCGGTCCACGGCGAACATTTTCAATTCGACCGAGTCGTCACTCGGTAGATGGTAGTGGGTCTGGTCGCCTGGTTGAGGATCTCACTGTGGATTCTTCCACTTATATATCTTCTGAAGGTCTTTGAGATACTCCTCTTTCCAGCATCCTCAAAATTCGTGGTGAAGGACTTTAAAAGCTTTAACTGCTGATTCCCATAAGTTACCCATGTGGTGTGCGCTGGGAGGAAAGTGGTGCCAATTTATTCCTTAAGGAGCATACTTTTGGACTATATCGGCAGAGCATTCGTTAACGAACGTCGCGTTGTATAGCGCGTTGGGAGTCGATAAACGTTTTGCCGTTGTCGCTCAGAATTTTGGATGGGAATCCTTTTCGGGCGAGGAAACGTGCAAACGCTGCTCGAAATGCCTCAGTTGTCAGATCTTAACATAGCTCAAGATGCACGGCCTTCGATGCAAAGCAGATGAAGACTACTACACAGCCTTTGAAATAGGTGTTCGACCTCAAGATTGAAGCTTTTATTTGAAAATCTACTCCCGTAGTAGAAAATGGTAGTGTGAGTATGCTCAGGGGGTAGAGCGGCCATGATTTGCTTGTGTGTCTTTTGCTTGTAGAGCGTACATGCCTTACATTGGAAAATGCACTTTTTAACCAGAGCTTCGGAATGAAGAACTCTTGTCTGATCATTTGAAGCATCAAACGTGTCTCTGCGTGAAGACAGTTCGTGCATAAACTACAAATATAGTTGGCAGAACCTCGATTTAGTTGGGATGACGATTGGGTGTCTTTCATTATAACTCAGCGTGCAATGTGCCAGTCTACCATTCACACGGAGAAGTCCATCTTTGTACAAGAATGGATTCAAAACGAGTAGTGAACTATTTTTGTTGATAGCTGTTTTAGCTCACAAGGCTTCTTTTTCACTAGGAAAATAGCGCTTTTGGGAAATGTCGACAATGCGCTTCTTTGCGGTGAGTACTGATTGCCCCTTGGAGTTATTTCCGTCGTTGTCCACCAATCGGAACAAATATGCAGTCACGCGAATCGCTCGAGAGTATGAGAAAAACCGATAGTCGGGCTTACCTTCAAGCGCGTGATATGCGCCTTTCCGGCGGAGAAGCGCTGCGGGGCTTTGAATTTGGCCAGAAATCCGTGTGGCAGGAGCGCCACTGCGGGTGCCCGTTCCGCCGTGAATGCGGATGTCTACCACGCCAACGTTTTGGTCGGGTCCGGGGTGCAGTTTCGTTGTGCGACCTAGTCGCCATTCCTTTGGGGGTAGGATGTCGTCTTTGATGACGACGAGATCACCTTCCTTCATAATTCACTGGGATTCTTTCCATTTATAGCGTTTTTGAAGATGGTGGAAATATTCAGTTTTCCAGCGCTTGCTGAACTGATGATGGAGCACTCTTAATTTTTGCCACTTATTAATAAGTGAGAGGTTTTCTGAGTTTGGCTCAGGGATCGAGAGTAAGGGTGCGCCTCGTAAGAAGTGGCCTGGGGTTAGTACCTTCAAGTCTTCGGGATCTTGAGACATAGGAGAGTGGTCTGGAGTTGAATACCGCTTCGATGCGTATTAGGAGAGTGGAAAACTCCTCGAAGGTGAACTTTTGATTTCCAGGGACTTTAGTGAAGTGAGATTTGAAGCTTTTCACTGCCGCTTCCCAAAGTCCTTCCATATGTGGAGCGTAGGGCGGTATACATTGCCATGTGAGTCCGTGAATGGCATATTCTGTTGTGGTTTTGTCCGAAACTTCCTCAAGGAAGGAGGATAGTTCTCTTTGTAGGCTTCGCTGTGCTCCTACGAAAGTTTTGCCGTTGTCGGACATTATCTTGTGGGGAATGCCTCTTCGTCCTACAAATCGTGCGAATGGCCTTTGTCGAGAAACATACGAATACTCTCACGTATGCTTTGGAATGGGATGCTCGGCGGAGAGTCGAGGTTTTGAAGAGAAATGGGCCGGAAAAATCTACACCGGTAGTACGAATGGGAGTGTACCGTGGACCGTTCAGGGGGTAATGCTGCCATCAATTGCGTGTTCATCTTCTGAGACGGCGCGTTGTCATGTTGCAAGATAACTTTGCCATGTCTTCGGGCCCATTCCGACCGTTTTTCGATCAAAGGATGATTCAAATTGATCATTTGTTGTCGGTAGCGATCCGTGTTCATCGTTTCACCAGGTTTTAACAATTCATAGTACACCACACCACACTGGTCCCACCAAACACAGAGCATTGTCTTACGGCCAAAGCGATTTGGCCTTGCAGTCGATGGGCGAGCTTCACCAGGGGAAAGCCATGATTTTTTCGCTTCGGGTTCTCAAAATAAATCCATTTTTCGTTCCCCGTGACAATTCGATGCAGAAAAGATTTCCTTTCGAATCGTTGAAGCAGCATTTCACAAACGGTTTTTCGATTTTCGATTTGTCTATCGTTCAGCTAGTTCAGCTGGTGTGGCACCCATTTTCCATAGTTCTGGCTTTTAAACGTTGGCAAACTGCTCCCCGAGTCACATGTAGTGTTTCTGCCAATTTTTGTTGCAAATGAGTAGGATCAACATGCAAATCCTCGTCTTCAAACTTTTCCGCTCCACCAGGATGTTCATTGTCTGTCAAATCGAAATCTCCACTTTTACCATAAATTGACGAAACCATGTCGAAACATGTTCTAATCACTGGAGCATGTTCACCATACCATAAGTTTTTACCAGCTTCAGCTGCTTTTTTCTTTTGATGAAATAAGAAAAGCAACGAATGCCGCAAATGCGATTTACTTGGAACGAAACTCGACATATTCACTGAGGTAAACAAATATGACGCTATTATTTTGGCGGAATGTGACTTGCGTATTTTTGTAGGTTAACGTCAATAGAAAAAAATTACCAAATCATAGAAATTTATACATATTGCTAGCGACATCTACTAGTAAAACCGGCGACCTTCAACAAACACACCTGGTATAATATGTCAACACAAAGAAAAAGTGCACGTAATGCCCTCTCCCCTCAACAACTCCTGCTCAGAAATTACAAAGGTAAGGGAGACAGCAAAGCGGTAAACAGCTCAACTACAATTAGTTTGTTTGAGAGGCTTGAACCAAAATTAGAAGCTTCCATAGCGAGCATCATAACAAAAATGTCAGAGAGTGATGCAGAAATTAAGTGAAGTTTCTGCTGAACTCAGCAATTTAAAATAAGCTATTAAATGTATTGATGAGAGAGTGAGTGCGCTAGAATCATTGCGCTGCGAAAGTATTGACCAAAACAAAGAGGTCGAAACTTTGTCTCAACAAATTGAGGAGTTGAAGAATGCGTTAGTGGCATCAGACGCAATAATTTATGGCGTTCCGCCTTCAAGCGAAGAGAATTTACCGTCGTTGTGTGCTAATCTGTGCTCTTCAATTAATCTATCTTCATTGCCTGTACGTTCAATTTTTCGCATGCGCCAAAACAAGAGCAAAACTAACAGGCCCGCTCCTATTGTAGTCAAATTGAATTCGTCATATGACCGCTCAGTTCTTTTTAAGGGGATTGCTTGCTCCCCTAAGGCAAGCCGTAAATTTTGAGCACTTAAAGATATTGGGCTTGATGCGAATGGAGACATTTTTGTGCATGAATGCCTAACAAAGAGAAATCGTAGGCTAATGCAATACGCAAAGCAGCTAAAACGGCAAAAACAATTGGCGAGTGCGTTCTCAATTCGTGGACAAGTGTATGTTAGAAAGCATCAACACAGCGAAGCGACGAAAATATTGTATTTAATCAAGCGAGCGTCGATCAAATTCCAGCTGCTTTATGAACTCTATACAAGTTCTATTGTTTATCTTAACATAATAACAATGAAACTAGCTCTTAAATATACATGTCAATGTCATAAAGGGTTCAATGTTTGCCACTTTAATGCTAGGAGTTTAACCCGTGAAAAACTTGATTATATGAACTTGACGTTTCGTGACCTAAGCTGTAGCATAATTTGTGTGACTGAGACCTGGGTCAAACCTTTTATTGCAGATTGTGCATATTCTGTATGTGACTATTTGCTTGTACGAAATGATAATAAATATAAAATAATATATTGTATAAATCTCATTCTTCTGAAACTGTTGAAAGTATGTTTATTGGATGTAGTGATAATGTACAAAAGTGTGTTGTTGTATGTGTATACAACCCTCATAAGTCAAATGATCTCACTCAACTGTTCAGTAAAATATCGGAACTGTCCTTGAGTTATGTGCATGTCCTCATTTGTGGTGACTTTAATGTTGATATGTTGTCAAATAATGCTAAGTCTAGACACTTGCTAAGTTGTTTTAGCAACGTTGGCATAACAATAGTAAATGAATATTCAACTAGATTTGCACCACACTGCAAGCCAAGTGTGTTAGACCTTTTTGGTGTAAGCGTGGGGAGTAGTGTAAGCCATGTTGACCAATTTTCCTTGCCCGGAGTTTCTGACCATGAGCTAATTATAATATTTTTCAATTTTGAATTAAATAGAGTTAAGCCATCAATAGATTTAACTTTCAGAGATTTCAAGAATATAGACAGTGCTTCGCTATCTACTGAAGCCGTGACCCTAAACTGGAATTACTGCTGGCTACTTGTAGATGTTAATGACAAGTTACAGTACTTTACCACGCTAATTAATTATCTCTTTGCAAAATATGTTCCCCTTCGTAGAATTAAAACTATAAACCATACTAAACCTTGGATCACTAAGGCTATTCTAGCCCTTATAAAAGACCGATGTAGGGCTCATAGATATTGGAAGCGTAATCCTACTAACAACTGAATTGCGAAAAAGTAAAAAAGCTTATCTTTGTGCAAAACTTAAAACTGATTTTCCTTCCAAAGTATTGTGGACAAATCTAAAATCACTTGGTATTTGTGCCAAAGAGACAAAAACTTGTAGGATTGATGCTGGTGTGATGAACTCATACTTTCTTGATATAAATTTACATGCAAATGTATTTGCTTTCACCATCAATGAAAGCTTAGTTGTTGACCACACCCATGAATTCTCATTTAACGCAGCTACTGAAGAGGATGTTATAAAGTGTGTTTTTAATATAAAATCTAACGCAATTGGACTGGATGGTCTCAGTTTACGTTTTCTAAAACTTATACTGCCGTATGTGCTTCCCATGCTTACACACATTTTTAATCATGCTATAACCTCCTCTACGTTTACAAATCAGTGGAAAATTGCCAACGTCATTCCGGTGGTTAAAGGTAACTCGTGTAATGCTCCCCAAGACTTCAGGCCTATTAGTATCTTACCAACATTGTCAAAAGTATTTGAAAAATTTATTACCGCTCAAATAGTGTCACACCTGCGTCTACATGATTTATTGAGCGAATCTCAGTCTGGGTATAGATCCAATCATAGTTGTTCCACAGCTGTGATGAAAATCATGGACGACATCCGCCCTGCTTTCGACGATAACTTACTTACCATCTTAGTGCTCTTAGATTTCTCTAAAGCTTTCGACACTGTAAACCATGATATTCTACTGTTAAAACTGAAAACTTATTTTGGTTTCAGCAAGTTCAGTGTGGGGACGTAGTTTCAAGTCGCAAAGAAATCATCTCTGGAGTTCCTCAGGGCTCTATTTTAGGGCCAATACTTTTCAGTTTATTTATTGATGACATTGTTCACTGTTGCGAAAATTCTTCATACATCTATATGCCGATGATACTCAGATTTACCTCTCACGTCCCATTGGTCTTGGTGAAGATTTAATAGCTAGATTGAATGAGGATCTAATAAGAATTGAGGAATGGTCTAACATAAATGGTCTCTGTCTAAATGCTAAGAAAACGAAGGTACTTCCTATTAAAAGTAATTATTTTGATCTCAGCAATCTGTTAGCAATTGTTTTGAACGGGGTTGAACTAAAATTTGAATATGTTGTAAAAAATCTTGGCTTCAAAATTAATGTCCGTCTAAATTGTGAGGATCACATAAACAATTGCGTAATAAAAATATATTCGACATTACGAAATTTATGGCATACGTGTGATTGTTTGCCGATTAGAATAAAACTTAAACTAGTTCAGTCCCTTATTATTCCCCAAATTTCTTATTTTGAAGTCGTATATGGTACTCTAAGCTGCGATTCCAGAAACAAATTAAATTTTAATTTTTAACGTAGCTAGGTTCATTTACTGCAAAAAAAAGTTTGAACACTTTGTACACCAAAAACATTCTCGGCTTCACCCTTGAAAATTATCTCAAGGTTCGTAACTTAATATTTTTATTTAAAATCATCAAAAACCGTCAACCAGGATATCTTTTCCGCAGAATAAAGTTTGTGCGATCTTCTCGTACTCACAATATTGTTGTCCCCAAATATAAAACTTTGACGACCTCTATATTGTTTTTGTTAGTGCTGTAAGAATTTGGAACTCAATACCAATTTCAATAAAATGTTTCAAAACGATTGGATGCTTCAAAACGGCAGTTACAAACCTATTTGCATAATACCCATCTCTATTATCCTTACCTATGTCAACATACTGTTGAAATCCCTCCTTTTAGACATAATATTATTCTTAGTTATTCCTTAGATTAAAAAAAAATCAAATTGTAATTCATTATATGATAATATGTGTACAATGAAAAGACTCTGTATCTTACTGTACTGATAAATAAATGAAATTGAAATTGAAATTGAAAAGGGCAGTCGAAGCCTGATTTTTGTGTGGCAGTAGTTATTCGCGGCATAGTTGTGTTGTGTTATAGTGGCGGAACCGGAGTTTGGCGGCACCACCGGAGGAGCACCGAAGTTGGGTACTCACACCCGACCGAGAAACCCTAAGTTTCATTTGGTTTATTTATTGTTTCCGTACGTTTTTTTGTCGTGTCGACAGTGTCGTTCCCTCCGTTCGTCCTCACCCATCCCTCTGGCATCCCGCACCCACTGCCCAGTCATACAGGCGGGTTAAAGTTACCCCCGCAGCACGGGAGTAGTGCGAGTGGGTTCGTAACCAGTTTGGTTGGACCACACCTCGGGTGCACCCCAAAAATATATTTTGTTTGCTCTGTCTTATATCGTTGCTTAATTGTGTCGTGCATTTGTTTATCTAAGTCAGCGTGGATAACTTCAATTGGTTTTGTTCTTGCTAGTACTTATTGTTCTTGCACTTACTGTTGACCCACGCCGTCTCCACTAAGCTGGCCGGTCGCTTTGTTAGTTTTGTCATCTCCTTTTTGTTCCTTTTTTTCGGTAGTTTGTTTTGTTGACGTGTGTGGTTGTTGTTAGGCGCTTCACCAACAGCCACTGTAGGTATACATATGTATGTACGTATGTACATACGCACATATATATTGTTAATAATAAAAAGTAGGGGTGACAAATTGGCCCCAGATTGAAAGATATTTATTTTGATAAATTTTTTGCGGTTTTTATTTCAGTTGATTTTGAGTTGCTTTTTGTTGTCTAGTTTTTGTTTTAAATAATATTAACAATTTTCTATTTTTCTTGATTATTATTAGTAGGGCATACCAGAAAGGAATGAAGAAGAGATTGGGAGTCGAACCCAGGCCCATCGGCAGATTGATTACAATATATTTAGTACAAAGGAATTTGGTGAGTCAGTTCCGTTTTGGTAAATTTGCAATTTGTTTCTTCGTTGCGGTATATTGGAAAATGTTTTGATAATTGTTGTGTTGTCAGAGTAGACAATATTTGTTTTTTATTTTATCATTTTTTTTTGTGTTTTTTGTGGTTAGGCTCTTTTGTTGTTTACGTGATAGGGTCTTTTGTTGAGCCAGTATAGGGCAACGCGATAATAGTTTTTTTTTACTTTTGATTGTTATTAAATTATTTTTTTTTAAATAAAATTAATTTTTTTTTGGTTTTTTTCTGTTTTTTTGTTTTCGTGTCAATTTATTTTTTTATTTAACATGGAGATTAATCGGTTGTCCCAAGATGAGCTCGCTTACGAGATGGAGGCACGCGGCCTTCCAATCGGTACGGTCGAAGCCATGAGAAAATCGATTAGGGCGTCGCGCTTGTTAGAGAATAGAGGTTCGGTAAAAATCTTCCAAGATTACCCCTTCAGTTTCGACGATAATAAGGCGGCGGTCGATTCGAACCTGGAGGAGGTAGAAAATTTAATTACGTCGGTATCGGGTGGAGGCAAGCCATCGCATGGAGCGAAAGCGATGGCGAAAATTGAATAGTGCCTTTCGCGAATAGGACGAGCGCGACCGGGAAGCGACGGCGAGATGACTCAGCAGATGGAGCTGAAGATCAAGTTGTTGCTCCATCTCGCCGAACTACAAGAGGTAGTCGGCAGCGAAGAAGCCGAAGAAAAGGAAATCGGTTCGGTAGAGCGCTCGGGTGCCACTCGTGCGGACCCGATAGCACCCCCGCCCGTGGAGGTATGTCGCGTGGTTGAAGGGACAGTCGAGTCTCAAAAACCGGTAAACTTGTCGAAGTGGGACGTCCACTTCGAAAGCGAAAAAGCGGGAATATCGCTTTTCGCACTTTGAGAACGGGTTGAGGACAATAGGGTCGATTACGGAACTAGTTGCTTTGGGTAGGAAAGCCATGATTTTTTTCGCTTCGGGTTCTCAAAATAAATCCAGTTTTCGTCCCCCTGACAATTCGATGCAGAAAAGATTTCCTTTCGAATCGTTGAAGCAGCATTTCACAAACGGTTTTTCGATTTTCCATTTGTCTATCATTCAGTTGGTGTGGCACCCATTTTCCATACTTCTGGATCTTTCCCATTGCTTTTGAACGTTGCTCCTCGAGTCACATGTAGTGTTTCTGCCAATTTTTGGTGCGATTGGGTTGGAACTTTTTCGATGCACCAGGATGTTCATTGTCTGTCAAATCGAAATCTCCACTTTTAAATTGACGAAACCATGTCTCACATGTTCTAATCACTGGAGCATGTTCACCATTAGTTTCTATTAGCTTCAGATGCTTATTTCTTTTGATGAAATAAGAAAAGCAACGAATGCCGCAAATGCGATTTACTTGGAACGAAACTCGACATATTCACTGAGGTAAACAAATATGACGCTATTATTTTGGCGGAATGTGACTTGCGTAATTTTGTAGGTTAATGTCAATAGAAAAAAACTTCATACATGCCAAATCATAGAAATTTATACATATTGCTAGCGATATCTACTAGTAAAACCGGCACACTTCAACAAACACACCTGGTACTGTGGCGGAATGACAGCAAAAAGCTACTAACAGTGTTCAGGTTAAATACTGTTACTTATGGAACAGCATCAGCACCATTTTTGGCAGTTCGAAGCCTAGTTAAAATCGCTGAAGACTGCAACGAAGAACTTATAAAAAACGTTATCGAGGAGGATTTCTATATGGATGACCTCATGACCGGAGCAGATAGTGTACAAGAGTGTTGTGAAATAAAACAAAAAATTGAGCAACAATTAATGAAGTTTGGTTTTCAATTAAGAACGTGGCTCACAAATAAATCTTCAATACTAAAATATAATGTACCACAGTGTAGTGAAGAAAATTACATAATAAAAAGTGATGAAGTCGTGAAAACGTTAGAACTTAAACGGGATCCTAAAAACGATGAATTTAAGTTCAAAATTGAATTAAAAGAAAACCAGAAAATCACAACACGAGAAATATTGTCTAATTTAGCCACTATATTCGATCCACTTGGGTGGCTATCTCCAATAACCATTGCATTAAAGCTATTTGTACAAAAGCTTTGGGTACAGAAGTTAATTTGGGATGAAGAACTATCAGATGGGTTGAAAACGGAATGGTTTAAATTTACCCAAAATATAAGTGCACTACATAATATACAAATCCCTAGATGGATGTAAACTTTTCAAATGGAAGATATAGAGCTGCATGGTTTTGCAGATGCATCAGAAAAAGCATACGCACCAGTAGTGTACATTAAATGTAATGAGCGTATAACCATAGCAGCAGCAAAAAGTAAAGTAAATCCAATAAAAAATAGAAAAACCTTGCCTAAATTAGAGCTTTGTGCAGCTCACCTATTATCAAAACTAACACATCGAATATTAATTACGATCAAGCAAAGAACGAAAATCTACACAAGGAGCGATTCTACGATTACTTTATGTTGGATAGAAAACAATCAAAGTATAGACAAATTTATTAGAACTAGAGTCAACGACATTAAGAATTTGATTCCAAGTGCAAAATGGAATCATGTAGTTTCTAAAGATAATCCAGCAGACGTAGCATCGAGAGGAATTCCACCCGATAAATTACAAATACAAAAAAAAAATCTAGACTGATTGACAAAATCAGAAGACAAGTGGCCACAATCAGTCAATAAGAAAACAACGTGCGTGGTAACAGCACTGAGTAAAATTAATAAAGACCATCCTTTAGACTCCCTTATAGAAAAATGTTCCAGTTATCAAAACCTAATTAGAATTGTAGCCTATATATTGCGTTTTTAAAATAAATTGCATAAACCTAAATTCTATCCGCGATATTTAGCATCAGAAGAATTAAAAGCGGCAGAAATAGAAATCATCAAGCAACATCAACACAAAGAGTTCGAAAATGAATTTCAGAAATTGTTCAAAAAAGAAAATATAAAGCAATAAAATAAGTTGTCAAACTTGTATCCATTTAGCGATAGCGAAGGTGTTATGCGAGTAGGCGGTAGGTTAAAGAACTCAAATATCTCATATGAACAAAAACATTCAGCAATTATTAACAAATCCCACTTATCATGGTTAATAATTATGAGTGCACATAATAAAACATTACATGGTGGCAATCAATTAATGGAAGCAGCAACACGAAGAAAGTACTGGGTACCTTAAAAAAGGAGTTAAGGAATGTATTCGACAATGCGTGAAATGCATAAATAATGGGAAACTTACCTGAGATGCGAGTTTCGCAGTCTCCACCTTTTACACATACCGGTGTCGACTATGCTGGACCATTACTATAAAGTACTCCAAAAATAAAGGTATCAAATCATATAAAGGATACATTGCAATATTTGTGTGTATGGCAACAAAATCTATACATTTAGAAGCAGTGCCAGATTTAATGACAGAAGCCTTCTTAGCAGCACTAAGAAAATTTTTTGCTAGAAGTGGAAAAAGTTCGCATATGTATTCAGATAATGGTACAAATTTCATTGGAGCAAATCGAAGTATAGAATCTCAATTTAAAAATGTCCTCAAAAACAATTGTTCTATAGCACCGATATTAGCAAACGAAAAGATCGAATGGCATTTTATTCCGCCGGCAAGTCCTCATTTCCGAAGGAGGTATTTGGGAAGCAGGTGTAAAATCAATAAAACACCACCTAAGAAGAGTCTTTGGTGAAACCAAATTCACTTTCGAAGAAATGTCATTGTTATGCCAAATAGAAGCAGTACTGAATTCACGACCTTTGTATACACTAGGATCGGAAATAGAGTATAATAATGTTCTCACGCCTGGACATTTTCGTATTGGCAGACCACTATTAGATATCCCAGAAGTTATACGAAATGTGGAAATGATCAGGGCTTTGGACAGCTGGAAAATGATTCAAAAGTTAAAGATAGACTTCTGGAAAAAATGGAAAGATGAATATCTTGTTACATTACAAAAGCGAAATAAATGGAAAGCCCATCATTTGAATATAAAAGAAGGTCAAAACACAGCGCCTTCAAGATGGCCTTTGGCAAAGTAACACAAATACACAAAGGTACGGATGATAAAGCTCGCGTAGCTACAATAAAAACAAGTGATGGAACTATAAAAAGATCAATACACAAATTGTGCCCATTACATTGCATTCAAGATGTCGAAAAGAATACTCAAAATGAAGAAGTTAGAGCTAACTATACTTTCATAAAATATTGCAATTATAATTTAAATAGACCTACTCAGTCAGTAGTTGCAATGTTACTACTATTTTTGGTCATTATAGCAAAAGTGAGTCATATTAAAGGAGAAGCATCAGCTAGTGCAAATTACATCACGCAAACCGCCCTTTCAAATAGTACAGCTGTGTACTTGGATCCTTATGGAAAAGTAGATGTCGTTGCGTCTCGTTGGAATAGCTTAATAATACCTATACTATAATCTGGGACCTTATTTTAAAGAAATTGAAAGTATACCAATTTACTTAAAACAAATAAAGGAGTTATGTCCAAAAATGATTTACTTCACCGAACAATGTGAGGTAATAGCAAAAAATTTTAATAGTAAATATGAACTACTAAAATCAAATAACCAGCTTAATGTGTACACAAAAAGGGTCAAAAGTCTCACTTTATCACTTACTCTTCGGACTAATGGATAGCGATGATAGAGTAATAATGGAGCTAAACATGAAAAACTTATTTGAAAACCAATATGACATTAAAAGCATGATTAAAAAACAAACATCACTCATCGACTGTACACTCAACGTCCTCAGAAAAACTGCAACACATGTCAACAATCAATTTATTAAAAATGATAAACAATTAAATAACATCCAAAATTTAATCGCGAATGCGATTGACATTTTTAGATTCTCCACGTCATTTCAGTTAATCAGAATGCAGTTACAATCAATATTAAATGAGTGTGAGAATACACAGACATCAGTAATAAATATGATGATTGATGTTAATCGCCAGCGAATAAATCCATCCCTAATTAAACCTTCTCAACTTGTTAAATAAATTCAAAAGATAAAGCTCAAACTTCCATTGCAATTGAAATTACCTGGCAAGGAGATAATGAATTAAAAGAAGTATTTAAGACTATGACTGCAAAAGGAATTATTGTAGAAAACAAATTAGTAATTAATACAGAAATACCTTTATTACAATCTCAAATGTCAGAAGTCTTCAGACTAATCGCCGTACCTCTAAGTAAAAGAAACATGACTCTAGTAGCTAAGCTTAAATCAGAATTTATAATTTTCCATTTCGAATTTGATGCATACTTCTTACTCAATCAAGCGCAAGTAAATAAATGTCGTAAAACCAGCTACGACCATTACACTTGTTATGGAGATTGGCCCTGGACCTCAGCTACCGATAACTCGTGCGAAGTATCTGCTATCAAATACACGAAGACTGCCAATTGTAAGCTTCAACAAATTCAAAGCGACGAGTTTTGGGTTGAATTGAATAAGCCAAATACATGGATTTTTTAAGCTAAACAACACAGTGAGAGTCAGCGTGAGCTGCGGACAATCACCTACGAAGTGGATAAATTTAGCACCTCAAGGCAATCTTTCTTTGAATCCGGGGTGCAGTTTGAGATACAACGGAGAATTCCTAACATCTTCATCAATTATTTCATCTGAAGCCTACTTCGATTCACAAACAACTTGGATAACAACCATTGATATCATAGAAAATGAAAATATTAAGCCTTTCCACTCCACAGCAATCGACCATCAACAAGAACTCAGAAATTTACAACACAACTTAGATGAATTTAAAAAGCAGCGATTGAAATTAAGAGGGTTAGACTTCCATCATGTTACAGGTCACACATCCTTAATATTATGCATATTAATTATAATTATTTTATTAATGTTATACATAAAATTCTTTCGGAAGAAAGAGCCCAATGTAAAAATTCATTTCGAATCACCTATAAATAATAGCCGCCCGCAAGATGTTCAACAGTCCACTCAATTAATTATATTTAAGTTAGCAAGAAACAAAAAGAAAAAAAAAACATAATTAGAATCAGTTAAATACATACGGTTATTGCTGGCCGCAAGATGTTTAATTATCATTAAACATATTTTTTAGTTTTAGTGATCATGAATACATATATACATTTCACACATAAGTTACAAACATTTACATATACACATACGTATATACACTTATACCTAAATCATTTTACTGGGTGACATTTATGGTTAGCCAAACATAAGATACATTTCTTACCACACACAAATAAGTTAAAATGTTATATATGCCACTGATAAGTGCCACAAATGCACACATAGCAGTAACAGATAAATACCAACTGATTGTCTAAGACCAACTGATTGTCGAAAACAAACATAATAATAAACACACAAATATACATTATTAGATTAGGGAAATAGTTTTAAGAAATTGTATATAAGAACGTTTATATTATTAAATAAATCAGATTCTTACAAAATCTCAACCAAGTAGTTTCCTTTACCCACACCGGTGGTAAGGGGCAAGTACTTAAACCTTAATAGCCTTAAAGAATGCCTTAATTAACGACTGGTACGCTATAAGTGCGGACGAATGTGCAAAGCTTGTACGCAGCATGCCTAAGAGAATTGCTGCCGTTATTAAATCGAAGGGTGGACCTACTAAATATTAATGTTATTATCACAAATTCATTGTATTTTCACTGTTTTACTTATAAAACTTCATTACTTCACTTGTTAAAACAAAAAATTCAGTAATTAGTGGGGTGCCTAATACTTTTGGCCAAGGCTGTATATATACATAGTGTACTAAACTCTCAATTCCGCTAAACATAAATATATTTTAAACACAATTTAAGTTGTGCTCAATTCAACAAGTTATTTATTCTATGACTATTCAGGTCGAGTGTCTACATCCTTATTCTTTGTATGCTCACGCTCTTGTTAATGACATCTCTCCTTCGTTCCCGTACTCAGTTCATATTCGTCCCGTCGGTTATCGTTGTGAATCTCAACAATATATAGATATGCTCTCGCTCTCGCTAATGACATCTCTCCTTCGTTCCCCTACTCAGTTCATATTCGCTCCGTCGGTTGCCGTTGCAGATCTCCACATCGCTCCCTTATTATGAAGTTTGAAATGCAATTTTGATGAATCCACTGGAACTTTGCTTTCCGGAATATTTGGACAAGGCTCACAATGCGTCGCTGACGGAGTTGTCAACGAGGGTGAAATTGCGGTCATGGTAGCTGGTATGGGTGGGACCGGAGAGACAGTTGTAGGTGTGGTTGTCGTTTCTGGAGCGGTGGTCTCAGCAATTTGTCTGTATGTAGCTTGGGAGGACATCTTTTTTATGTCGCTTATGTTCCTACGAATCCGTTTCCCATCTGCTATTATTACTACTTCGTTTCCTAATCGTTCTACAACTTCACATTCTGTCGGCCCAAGCATCGGTGTAAGTTCATACGAGAAAACGACATTCCGAAGTAGTACCTTGTCCCCAACCATTATATCTGGTGACTTAGCTCTTCTTGCTGAGTCACCTTTCTCTTTCCTCTTTTGGTTATTAATCATATCTAAATCCCTCGCTGCAGAATCCATCATATCATCGGTAATATCCTGTACTCCAGGTATTTTGTCTCAAATGACGCGGTTGAACATGAGTTCTGTTGGTGCTAAACCAGTGGTGCCATGGGGAGTCATATTGTACATCAATATGAAGTTCTGGATCTCTTTCTTGTAATCAGTTTTGTTTGTGTGTGCAATTTTCAATCGTTTTACTAACGACCTATTCATATTTTCGACTTCCCCGTTCGCCTGAGGCCAGTATGGAGGTGTAGAGATTAAAGTGATGTTATTATCCTTGCAATATTTCCTGAAATCACCGCTAACAAATTGTCTGCCGTTGTCTGCTCTAAGTGATCTTGGCAGACCCATGCGGCAAAAGATTTCTTGCAAAACATTGACTATTGCATCGGACGTGATTCTTTTTAAGAATTTTATTTCTTGATAGCGGGAGTAGTAATCGATCAACACAAAAAGATATTCGTTATCTGGCAGAGGTCTCAATAAATCTTTGGCAACACACTGCCAAGGCCCATTGGGGAATGTGTGTCTCTGCATGGGTGCTGAAACTAATAGGCAATCCCGACAGCTTTTAACATACGTTTCAACTTCCCTATCCACCAAAGGCCACCAAACCTTGGCTCTAACTCTTCGTTTTATGGCGGACTCTCCAAGATGTACTTCATTTGCTAGTTCTAAAATTTTGGCCCGGAGGGTGGTTGGAATGACTATACGGGTTCCTCGCAAAAATATATTACCCTTCGCTGACAATTCGTGACGAAATGGATAATATTTATTCGAACCCCTATTTGGCCGTGAATTTTTCCTAATATATCTGTAATTTCTTTTTCCTGCGAACTTTGCATTGAGATTTCGCTAATGGTCACGGCAGCCAACGTTGAATTAGAGATTATTTGAAAAATAGATTGTTCGACGTTGTTATCAAATGAATTTGCATTTACTACCCGGCATAATCTCTCCCGGAACGATGAACGACTTTATATTTGAATGACTGAAACCTTAAGAACCAACGTTCTATCCTCGCAGGTGGTCTTGAAGTTGGCTTGAAAATCGCTTTCAGAGGCTTGTGGTCGGTGACTAGCTCGAACTCCGGCCCTATTAAATGGTAATGAAATCTTTCCACGGCTCACACTAGCGCCAAACTTTCTTTCTCTGTTTGAGAGTACCTTCTCTCTACTTCTGACAGACTTTTACTGGCGAAGGTGAATTTATTTGGCTCCCCGATTGAAACGAGTTGAATAAGCACCGCACCAAGAGCTACAGGACTTGCATCTACTTTTACACGAGTTTTGTTAAGTAATTTGAAATATGCTAAATTTTGTACGTAAGATAATAGCTTTTTCAATTTCTCAAAAGCGTTCTGCTGGGGTAAGCCTCACGAAAATCTAGAATTTATTTTAAGTAAACTTCTCAGTGGCTCTGTGATGTGAGCCATGCCTGGAATAAACTTTCCCACATATGTGATTAATCTAAGGAGGCTTCTCGTTTCCTCCTTTGTTTGGGGCGCTCGGAAATCCAAAATTGTTTTTATTTTATCCTAGTCCGGGAATATGCCTGAATCAGACAGTACATGTCCCAAAAGCTTAAGCTTTTTGGCGGCCCAAATGCATTTGTCATGATTGAGTAAAATATTATGCTTCTTAAAAACTGTGAGCACCTCTTTAACTGCTACGTCATGGTCTTCTTTTGTGCTGCCAAATATGATGACGTCATCAATATAGTTTAAACAATTACTGCAAATGGACAACAGTTCTGCTAAAACTCTTTGAAAAATTTTTGGAGCGGAGTTGATACCAAAGACTAACCTTTCGTAGCGGAACATGCCCTTATGGGTTATAAAAGTTGTGATTTCGCAACTTGCGTCGTCGAGCTCTAATTGATGATAGGCCCATTTTCAATCTAATGGTGAAAATATTTTAGCTTTCTTAAGTCGTGTCATAATTGAATCGAACGTTGGTAAGGGGTAGTTTTCGCATAAAACAGCTTTATTAGCCACACGCATATCAACACAAAGTCGCATTTCCCCACCCTCTTTAAAGACGACAACAATTGGCGAGACCCTTAAACTCGGTCTAGTGACTGGCTCTATAATGTCTCTGGCGAGCGCTTCAGTTATCTTAGGTTCAACCTTTTCTTCGAGGGCAACCGGTATCCTACGCATTGGTTGCTTAATTAGTTTTACAGAAGAATTTATAGATAATTTTATTTTTATATTTTGGGATTTTAACACCTTAAGCTGGATAGCGGTGCCTCGGCCGAGAAGCGATTGCTTCCCATCTTTTGTTACGTAAAAAGTTGCAATAATTTCCAAATCTTTCTCTACCGATATTGGTGCCTCGAACACGTTAAGTATTTTTAAAAACTGACTTGCTGCATATGCTTTAAATTTGTTCTTCGCTTCTGAATGAATATTCCACACGACCGCTTTACTAAATTTCAATTTGCTCCAAACATCTTGACTAAGCAAGTTAAGCCGAGATCCAGAGTCGATAACCATAGATACTGAGTGCCCCCCGATGCGGCAATTTATTACTTCATTACTTGACGCTGAAGTTTGTACTTGGAGGCAGTCGTACCCGCGCGAATTGTCTGAGACATCGGAATCGTTTTTTTCAATGCACCTTACTTTGGATGACTGAAATCGGCGTTGCTTCGGGTTACCGTAATCAGATTCCCCTTGTTTCCGCTTTAAGCCCTTTTCGAGCAAAGTGCCCCACCAATCCACATTTATTACATTTTGCCTTTTTCGCTGGGCAATTCACATCAAAACTCATATGCCCCTTTCGTCCACATCTACTACACTCACCTTCATTGTTCTTAGTCCATTGTGATCTCGAATAAACTTTATTGATTGTTTCGTATTCTTGCTTGGGAAACATGCCTGCGACTGTTTATTAATTTGCTGATGAATCCGACAGGTCTCAATAATTTCATTTAAATTTTGTTCTTTTCCAGCAGTAGCCCAAGAGTCAATAACAAACTTTTAGACAAATATCTTCGATTTAGTTTTTTGTAACCCCGAAATAACATTTGAAAGCCTGATGCCGTAATCCCTTCCGTTGGGGTAAGGTTTCTAAATAAATGTCGTTCAAACGTCGAGTTCCGTTTTGGTAAAAAGAACTCATTTAGTTTTTCCACTAGAACCTTGTAAAAATTAATATTAAAAACAACATTTTGTAGTTGTGGGCCGCCTTAATGAAGTAGTTTGTTTTTCTGCTTGACTTCATCTTTGATATCTTTTGATTGAAGGTATAAAGAAAATGACCTTAGCCATCTCTCCCACTCACTTCGCAATAACGACTTATCAACGTTATCGCAAAGGAATGGCAGAATATCACTCATATCAGCTCAGTTGACGCTTGACGCTATTCTGATGAATGGAACGTCTTCACTTGCTTACAATTACCCAATTTAATGGACCGCACATTTGCTTGTTAATTGCCATTTAAATGGTCTAAATAAAAATAATTAACGTTACTTTTCTTTTTTCTCTTTCTCAATATCAACATAGATTTCCAATCTAATGGAACGTACTTTTACCAATTGAAAGGCCAACCAATAAGAATTCTAATTCCAGTTTATTTTTGCTCTGTTTTTATGGTTTTGCAATAGCATTCACTATTTAAAGAAAATCATTTTGCAATTTTCGGATTTGAACCTACTGTCGAACAAACAAAAGGTATTACAGTGGAACCTCTGTAAGTCGAAACTCGATAAGTCGAAAACCTCTCCAACCCGAAGAAATATTTCATCCCCTTCCCTACAAGCCGTAAAACCTCCGTTACTCGAAATTTTAACCCTCTATTACTCGAAATACTCAGCGAGTCCCTAGAAGCTATTTCTGTATATTTTTACTCTCCGTAACTCGAATACCTACACTCAGACCTCTGTATCTCGAATATTGAATTAATTTTAACTATAGTTTGACTTGCAAGCTGGTGGAGGGAGAGAACAGACTATAGTTTTCTCCCCCCCCCAGTAGCTTGCAAAGCTAATGATTTGATTGGCGCGCAGCTACTTGCGACTTTTTCAAGAAGCTGAGGATGCGAAGCTCAAATTTTTACTTATTCTCTTTCGCTGCAACTACGATCACTACCTACAATCTGCCGTAAAACAGTTTTTATAACGAACTGATAAGCAATGAGTGTGAAACGTAAACTTAAAACTCTGAGTCTTGCTGAAAAACTGCAAGTACTCGAAGCAGTAAAAATTTGTCAAAAAAAGACGGATGTTGCACAACAGTTTGATATACCTTTAAGTACACTTTCAACAATAATAAAAAATTTCAAATCATTATATCGCAAAGAAGTCGTCAGAATGATGGCGCGAGATTTAGATGAAGGAAAAAAACGGCCATAGATGTATTGCAAGCCATGCGGATGACCGATAAAGCTTGGCGTAAAGTGACTGCTGCCACTATAAAAAACTGTTTTGGTCATTGTGGTTTTTCTTCGTCAACAACCGAAGAAGTTGAAGATGCTGATTGTCTACGACCTCCTGAGGAATGGAATGCAATAGCACCTGGAATATGTTTTGACGATTTTATAGGATGTGATGATGGAGTAATGACTGCGGGAAAATTATCGGACGAAGAGATACTTGATTCACTATCTCCGAGCAACGAAAACGACGAAGATGATACGGAAGATCCAATCGATATACCATGCACTCCAATAGTTTCAATCAAAGAGGCTAGAATAGCATTAAATACTTTACGTGATTTCATTGAACAATCAAGCAAATCAGAAGAAAAAGAATTTTCCGCTCTTTGTATCTTAGATAATGCTATAGATAATGAACAACTTGCTTTAAAGCAAAAACAAATTACTGATTTTTTCAAATAAGTTTGTAAATAAATATGTTGGTGAGCAGTTATGTAACGTGAATTTGCATGTATATTTATTTGACTTTCTCCTTTCTGTTTGTCCCCTCCCTAACTCGAAACCTATTACCGCCTAACTCGAAATCCTCTGTAACTCGAAAACTCTATAACTCGAATTTTTTTTCCGCTCCCTTCGAGTTCGAGTTATAGAGGTTCCACTGTATTTTATTTTGTCTGTTTGAAATAATACTTCCTCTGTAAGGAATCCCATCATCGTCGCCAATGTACTATCCTGTCAATTCCGCTAAACATAAATATATTTTGAACGCAATTTCACAACATTCAACAAGTTACTTATTCCATGACTATTCAGGTCGAGTGTCTACATCCTTATTCTTTGTATGCTCACGCTCTTGTTAATGACATCTCTCCTTCGTTCCCCTACTCAGTTCATATTCGTCCCGTCGGTTATCGTTATGAATCTCAACAATATATAGATATGCTCTCGCTCTCGCTAATGACATCTCTCCTTCGTTCCCCTACTCAGTTCATATTCGCTCCGTCGGTTCCCGTTGCAGATCTCCACATGTAGGGACACCAACTTTTTTCCTTTTTTTGTTTTGCTAATTATAATTTGTTAAAACTTTTATTGGAATTTGATTAATTTTTTCATACCTGAGAATAAGATATTAAAAACAGAGTAGGAATTTAAATAACAAAATATTGTATTTAATTTAAAGATGTAACTAATTTAATTTGTAATTTAATGAAGTAGAGAAAAAATTAATTATCATCAAGTATGTGAATAAATGAAGATATTATATATTATTTTATAATAATATGAAGCACTGAATTAATATATGGTGTTGCGTTTGCGCGTGTGATGTCCCCTCACAAGAGTGATGACTAACTCATGGGCAAATTAAGACCGACGGACTAGACAGTTGACAGACGGACCTTTTCAGGAAAAGGGGTCATTGCAAGATGATGAGAGGAGTCAACACAACGGCTATGGCTTCACATTCACATGTCGAAGACGGCAGTAGACTCCACCTGACTGACAGACAACGACGAACTGACGGGACTGAACGTACATTTTACACTCTAATATTGTTTTTGTTGTTTCCTAAAACCCCCAAACATTCGGCATGATAATTTTGTTACTGTAGCGTAGACAAAGCGAGTGGCCGGCAATCCACCCCAACCGATGAGCTAGTCTAGGGCCCACAAGCATGCCGAAGCGACACTCGAACTCGCCACAAAAATGCAGCTACATAACAATGGCGCACAAATATATAAAACTTACCTTACCTTTTTTTGACGATATTAGGGAACCATAACGGCAACATCACATCTATCAGTCGGAAGTGGTTTGTGTTGATTTGGTTATACTTGGAGAATGCTTAAAGTTGTAGCCCGCTGTGACGGTTGAAATTGCGAAGTTTCTTCGTGAATTTTTTTTCAGCAGGAAAATAATAGGCGATCGTTTTGTAATTTTTTAATGTTTTTATTGCCACTGTTTGCTTGAAATACATTTTTTTGTACTTAATTTTTAATTAATTGATTAATTTATTTTTTACTTAATTTTGCAATGATTTTATCATATTTTTGTGTGATGAAGTGGAGTCCTCGAAGGAAAAAAAAAAGGAAGAGATTATTATTATTTATAGTTCACTCTAGTGAACTAACCAATAACATACATAAAAAATATGAAATGGCGGACTTGTGAAAAAAGGTACTGAAAATCGATTTTTTTTGCTGACAAATTGTTTAAAAAAATTAATAAATTGTCAAAAAAATAAATGTTTCAAAGGTTTAGTATTTGCTATATGAATCTAGAATAGCAAGTTAAATTTCCAGCCAAATCAGTTAAATAGTTTCTAGTCAGTTTTTCTTCGAAATTTTAAAACATAGTTTCGAGAAAAACACGTTCAAAGTTTTGGCAACAAATAATACTTGCATAAATCAATCTGCTGTGCCTGGTGCATAGAGTAATCCTTCTGTTTCCTCAAAATTATCATTTTCAGCGGCTTTCAGAGCCCTGCATAAAGTTCTGGCACATTTACTGTTGGCTTATGCAGTTTTCTCCGCCCGTAAAATTCGTGCATTGTCTTCAGTCAGCGTAGTCCCTGGTGTGACCTTCACTTCAATCTTACACACTACGGCGCGATCTCTTTTTGTGGCTATAACTTCAAAAATATTGAAAGGTTTTTCTATTAAAAAATGTAAAAAGAAAGAAGATTTTTTGAAGCCGTCGCACCGGGCTACTACATTAAGTACTGCCTATATCTTGTTGACCAATTAGGTATATTTATACAATATGTTCTTTCATATAGTTGAGAGGGCAACTGTTTAAGCCACGTTACTGTCAATCTCGCATAGCCATTAATTGAAGTTTTCAGATTGTCTTCGCTTGTGTCGGGAGAAGTGAAGAGTGCACACTCGATGATTCGTCACGGATACTGTGGACTCACACACATATAGGGGATTAATTGACTTAAATTTGTACAGAGGACGAACGAACTAATTACACCCAATATGACCTCGGCAACGCAACACCAAACACACCATGTCAAATATTCTGTTGATACTTAGAGTTCTTTATAACACATTTACATGTGCTACATACGCTATGCACTGAAATAAAATCTAAAACCTGACGTCAGTGAAATATTTCTGACGTTTTCATATATATATTTATATTTTGTTCACCATATTAAATAAATTGTAGCCATTTGTACTCGCACTATATTATTATTAAGATATATGAATAAATATATTGCATGCTTATACACATATATACCTTTTGAATTAAACATTTCATATATATATTTAAATTTTTTTATGTGACTTACTTTATTTATTTATTTTTATTTATTTTTTTTGAGATTTCGAGAACCACAATCCTTTTGGATCTCTTGTTCCTGGCAATTTAGCTAAGAAGTTTTGAAATTTTCTTTGCTTTAAATACTGAAGTAGATTTAAGTATTGAATTCATTCTACGCTTGTGAAATCTTTAGTTTGACTAGAAAGCTTTATTTTGCGTTCGACACAGAAGCAAGGACATCTTACTTACTTACTTACTTTACGCGATTATTACCGAGTTAACAACATTGCTTTTTGCCGTTTGGCGCCAATTGGAAATACCGAGTACAGCCAGGTCCTTATCTACCTGGTCTTTCCAACGGAGTGGAGGTCTTTCTCTTCCTCTGCTTCCACCGGCGGGTACTGCATCGAAAACTTTCAAAGCTGGATTAATCGTATCCTTCCGGACCACATGACCTAGTCAGCGTAGCAGCTGCTTCTTGATTCGCTGAACTAAGACAATGTCGCCGTATAACTCGAACAGCTCATCGTTTCATCGTCTGCGATATTCGCCACCTCGAAGAGGACCATGAGGGACTTGTAGAGTTTGGTTTTCGTTCACCGAGAGAGGACTTTACTTTCCAATTGCCTACTCAGTCCAGAGTAGCACCTGTTGGAAAGAGTGATCCTGCGTTGGATTTCAAGACTGACATTATTGTTGGTATCGATGCCGGTTGCTAGATAGGCGAAATTATCTATGAGTTCAAAATTATGACTATCAACAGCGACGTGGGAGCCGAGTCGTTAATGCGATGACTGTTTGCATGATGACAGGAGATATCTCGATTTGTCCTCGTTCACTACCAGACTCACATCCTTCACTTCTTTATCTAGTCTGGAGAAAGCAGAACTCACGGCGCGGTTATTGAGAGAAGGAATCACCTTGCCTGAAATCTCGTTTGGTATCGAACGGTTCGGAGAGGTCCCTCCCGATCCTTACGGAGCTTTTAGTGTTGCTTAACGACATTTTACATAGCCGTATAAGCTTTGCGGCCTATAGGCAGCTCTTTCTAGTGCTATGAAAGGCTGTTTTCAAATCGACGAAAACGTGGTGTGTGACGATCCGCCTTTCACGACACATGGCGAATATCTGGTCAATGGTTGACTCACCAGGTCTAAAGCCACACTGATAAGGTCCAATCTGTTTGTTGACGGTGGGCTTTAGTCTTTCACACAATACGCTCGACAGGACCGTATATGCGATATTAAAAAGGCTTATCTCACGATAATTGGCACAGACTGTTGGGTCCCCTTTTTAATGGATTGGGCAGAGCACACTTAAATTCCAATCGTCGGGCATGCTTTCGGGCACCTTGTCAGTTCTTTACCGCCATGTTTGAATAGTCTATCCCATTCCGCACGTGTTGGGGTCGATCGCAACGTTGCGAAGTAGGCAGTTTGTTTTCTCTCCACTTCTACACGACAGTCCTCAATTTACCATTTTGCGACCTTTACGATATCCAATAGTTTCGCTTGCAGCTGTACGTAGGGAGCTTGGAATGCCGTTCCACAGTTCCCGTATACCGAGTTGCTGATGAGTGCTCTCAGAGAGCAGGAGTGCAAGCCGAGTAGAAATCCGTTCGGCAGTCTGTTGTGATTGTAGCTTTTCGGCGTCGAACTTCCCTTGTATTTGCTGACGGGCGTTCTTCGATACACAGAGGCGCGTATCTTTGCTGCAACAAGATAGTGGTCCGAGTCGATGTTGGGTCCTCCGGGTGTACGCACGTCAAGAACACTGGAGACATATCTTCCGTCCATCACAACATGATCGATCTGGTTTTGTATTTTTCGATCAGGGGATAGCCAAGTATCTTGATGTATTTTCTTGTTTCGCTTTGATGCGGATTGTGGCGAGATGCTCCTCCACCGGGGCGAATGCCAGTACTCGACGGCGGAGTCTTTTCCCCACCACAAATTTACCAAATATACCAGTTACAAATACACCAAATTTGCGCTCCTTTATATGGCCGCTGTAGTAGATGTCACAAGAACCTACTCGCTTTCGTTCTGTCCTTGACACTTTCCAATTAAGGGACCGGACATTCCAAGTGCATGACCTCAAATAGTATTCCTCAATTCGTTTGGGTGGTCGTCAACAGAAAGGGGTATCTCATCCGGTGCGTTGTTTTCCTTTTCATTGGAGCTGGTTTCCATGTGACCGGTCCAAAACCCAGCACACACTTTAAGCTTTTACACTTTTAAATAGCAAGCCGCTTACTTCAAAACCGACACCCGTTCGCAGCCTCACCTCTGGTAAACAGACACTGCAATTAGACTTCGGCGGACCCTTAAATCGAATATGTCGGAATGACTCCACGTTTCCAGGGTGCCCGACGTGGACGCAAGAGTAAGAAGTATAGCTTCGCAACTGTAACAGCATACCCAGGAGCTTGACTACACCCCACTTAACCCCATTGCGCACAAAGCAACCTAGATACCTGTGGCACCCACTCCCGAAAATCTAGGACAAAGAGAAGAACCAGGATGCCGATGCGTTGAATAGGCTGCTAGTAGAGACCCAATATCAAAAGAATCAAATTTTTGTTTTTCGATGAAACTGGAAAAGGGATGAGTGAACAGAATGATATGTCATTTTTCCAGCTCTTCACGGACTTCCATTCTTCGGTTTCAGGAGGCGCTCTAAAGTGGTATCGGCAAATGCTTGGAGACAAAGCAGACCATCCAGATTTTCGATATTTTGATTTAAAAACAGAACTACTAAACCACTTCAGAACTGCTGAGCATGACCATGAAATAATCCGCGAAATCTTAGAAAGAAAGTAGCGGCCTAAAGAGAACTTTGATGAGCTTTAAAGTGACCTTATTTTCAAACTTCTTCGTACGATCTCTGTGAAAAAACTAATAGCCATGGTCAGGTGAAATCTTGACGTTCGCATCCAAAATGGATAGCATGGCGGAATTAGCAGCCGAATGTAAGAGAGCTGAAAAATTGATAAAGAATAACAGAGGTAGAGCTAGGGCAGTTAATAGATTGCAATTAAGGCACGAGAATAGACACTACAGTAGAGGCGTTTGATAAAAACCAGATGAATAAGACAGCATCTAATGTTCACTTAGCCAAGTCTTATGAACATTTACCCTCGTCCACATCGGCTTGCCTTAATGTGGTTAAAACAACTATAAATTCTTTCTGTGTCTCTCCTTTCCACTTAATGTGGGATGTCGGTGGATCACTACAATAAAAATCCAACAGAGGCGCAAAAAAAAACCAAGTGCAAGTTTTCTTTTTGCAGCATGTTGTGCTTTGTTTGTGGAAGTGTTGCATCTTTTTTGTGTATTCAAAGATCAGGGAAAATCCAAAGTGGCGGAGATGACTGGGATCTTCAGCCAGAAGACAGGCGACCCGGAAAGAAAGTAGTAAGAATTTTAGCTAGGGCAAATAAAAACGAAAAACAGAAAGGAAATGAAATAGTAAAAGTGCAGGAAACTAAGTCAACTAAAAGTTTACATCAACGTAAATTAGAGTACGAGGAAGCTCGTAGGAGAATTTTTTGTGAGGAATTTAATAAAAAGAATAATAGGAATTATAAAAATATTGCTAAAATGAGAGGGAAAAGAAAATGTTTAAAAAGAATCTACAACAAAATAATTTCAATGGTAGTTGCAGTGAATGATGACAACAGATTCTTTGCGACGACCAAAATAGGTGGTCATGAACTACTGGCACTACTCGATTCAGGAGCAGGAGCTCACTGCTTAGGTAAAAGCTGTAGGGAGTTTTTAAAAGACAAAGAAAGTCTAATTATGCCAAAAAAGGGGCAAAATATAAAGACGGCGAACGGAGGAGAGGCTGCTGTAATAGGAGCTATCAAATTACCTGTTGTATGGGATGACATAACTAGAGGACTGGAATTTCTAATAGTTCCAGAGCTCCAGCAAGAAATATATATTTAGGGATCGATCGGGCAAAGGGGTGAATGTGAACGTTAATGAGGCCAGGGTTTTAGAACTTGCAACCGCTGGTGGTAATTTGTCCTTTGACGCAGTAAAACACGTACTTTCCACCGAACCGCGTTGGAATGGGTAAAATCACAATGTTTCAGCGTGTACTTAATCATCAGCACATGTATATCTTTTGTACGCACCCTCAAGCACGCACCAGGGTGATAAATAATAAAAATAATTATAATAATAGTTGTATATAATAATTGTATGAAAAATACTAATAGAAGACATTAGTACATAAAATATTATTTGTCATCATACAAAAAATACTACAGTAACAAAAACTTTGTAGTTAATAATAAAATAAACAAATGCATAATCATATTCGAAACGCGAGTGGCTTTATTGCGAATGGCTTGCGGAGCAACACTGCGTAAGCATGGTCTTTCGAGCCAACCGTTAATCGACATCCTATCGGAAGTGTCACTAAATAAATATCTAAAAAAAAAGATCAATGTTGAGCAATGAAAAATAAACAATAGCGCTAAACAAAATTAAAAAAACACAAGATATAACGTAAACAAATTTGATTTTACAAAATGAAACAAAAACTACAAAAAGAATATATTGATAGCAAAATTTTTCTGAGTGATAACATAAAAGAAAATTACAAAAAATTTAAAACTTCGTCAACGAAGGTGTTTTACAAGAGATAAAACAATTCCTACGAAAACAAAAGCATCAACCGTCCACCGCAGAAAGGTGCAGCTTCAGCATCAACAACATCGGAGTTCCCAACTCCAATACCACGACACAACAACATACACGATTTCACCTCTGGAAGCTGCAACATCCTACCAAGAACGACATCCAAACACCTCTGGGAAGTAGACTCCAGAGAAGTTTACAGGAAGTACACTAATTCTACATGCACCTACGCATTTATGTATAAACAAGGTACCGCAGAATTGTAGTATATAAACATATTCAATAATCCCAATTCTGAAGATAAGTTTGGTTTAAAAATATATAAATACAGTGAAACCTCGGTTAACGATCTTAATTCGTACATCGTTCGTTATGCAAAAAGCTCGTCAAGGAAAACGACCATTTCCATAAAAATACATGTTAAATAAGTTAATCCGTTCCAGATCGAAAAAAAACTATACACTAAAACGTTTCAATTTAAACTCTTATTTAAAAGAAAGTTACAAAAGATACTTCAAAACTTTTAAAATGAAAAAAATAAACCAATGTTAACAGTAATATAATAATATAATTGGCGCATTGTAACCGCTGAAGCGATTTTCGGCCGAGCTCCTCCTTCAATATGTGGTTTTTGCGTCTTGATTTTTTTCCAACAAATGGAGCGACCTACAGTTTATACTACCATAAGCCGCCTCCGAACGACTGATGGTTTTTTTTACGATGAGCCTTTATTTCATGTCCGAAATACACTCGGAGGGGTGGACATTCCCTGCCGAGGGGCGACCGCAATTAGAAAATTTAACTTAATTTTTTATTTAAAATAAACCAATACATATAGCTTAAAGATAAAGGAAAATATTTTTTTAGTAAAAAACAATCTTTTTCTTCTGACGTCGCTTCAAAATTTGTTGAAAATGAGACACAGCATAATGCTTTTTAATGTATAACGCCACAGACACCCATGAATTCAGCATTTATCTGATTGCACTAGACGATTGCAATTCTTCTGTTACCTTCACGTCCGATAAAGTTAACTGTCCAACTTCTTGCTCTGAAGCACATTGCAATTTCACAAGGTCTTCAGTAGTCAGATCTGCCATTGCTATCCACCTCTGGCCCAAACTGTCCAGCTAAAGATATAATTTCGTTGGCTATTGGATCAGTGAATAATGCGTCGAGTTCAGTCGAAACTTTTTTCCAGGAAGCTTTATGTGTTCTCTTAGTAACGCTTTTCCATGCCGTTTCAATAATTTTGAGACAGCCAACATTATGAAAGTAATTTTTCCAAAACTTCTTTAAAGTGAGATTGGTTTTTTCAGTCACTTCAAAGCAATGCAGGAAAAGTTCTTTAGTGTAGAGCTGATTCATGGACTGAAGCAATGGTGTTGTATTAGGAAGTACAAAGTGGATTTCTATAAATTTCAACTCTTCAATGAGATCATCTTGCAAATTTCATGGATGTGAAGGAGCGTTTTCCATAATAAGCAAGGCACGAAGAGGCAAATCCTTCTCAATAAAATATTTCTGCACGGAGGGACCAAAACGTTATTGATCCAGTCAGTAAAAAGATCACGTGCCAATCCAATCAAGCTTTACTATTGAACTTCCACATAACATTTAGCTTGCTCTTGTCGACATTATAATTTTTGGAGACACCTGGATTCTCTGAATGATAAACAAGAAAGGGTTTTCAAGTCGTCGCTTGACAAAAGTAGAGTAAGGCAGTCTTTCACTGGCTTGTGGCCGGGCATTGTTTCTTCCTCTGCTGTTATGTATGTCCGCTTGGGCATCTTTTTCCAAAAAAAAAAACTGTTACATCACAATTAAAAACCTGCTGGGGCAAGAAACCAGTAATATCCACAAGCTTATTGAATTCGCCGACAGAACCTTCCGCTGCTTTAGCGTCTGAGTTTGATGCTTCACCATGTCTCATAACATTATGAATGCCAGTACGGTTTCTAAAGTTCTCGAAACACTCCATACTAGCTTTGAACTCTTTTTCACTGACTGTTAATATTCCTGGTAACTTTTCAATAAGATTGATGAAAAAAGTTTTAGCCTTCTCACAAATTATATTATGCGAAATTTAGTCACCTTGCATTTGCTTTTCGTTAATCCATATCAGAAGCAATCTTTCAACATCATCAATAATTAGTGGCCGTTGCGAAGAAATTCTTGATATTCCTTTTGTAGCCCAAGCTTGTCCTTATTATTGAGGATGGTAGAAATCGTCGATTTCGATAACTAGTTTATATTTTTCAAGGATCTTGAGTTTCAGTAGTTATTTTAGCATTTTTATTTTTCTCTTTCCCCAAATCTTTTGTTGAAGGGATTTACGAGTATGTTACTTTGTAGTTATAAAAACAAAGTTAAAAATAGAACACTTACATATGGTATTAAAACATAACACATTGTAAATTATACGAACACAATTGATGCAATTATGCACTTGAAACAAAAGATGAACACAGACAACTCAATAATGTACATTCGGGTCTTCCACTGTTTCGTTGCTATAAACTGAAAGAAATTTTACATTCAATTAAGGTCTTTCTCTTTTTTTTCGTCGTTATGCGAAACTTCGTTCGTTAAGCGAAACTTTTTTTTTTTTAAAAAGTGTTCGTTATACGAAATATTCGTTATGTGGGACGTTCGTTAACTGACGGTCCGTTGTATTTACGTAGGCTGCTGGCCTAGGCAACACTAAGTGTTGCCAGGTGCAATCTGACATTTTCATTGGAAAGTTTGACATTTTTTAGCATAACATCACTCAGAACGTTTTGTCATTTAATCGTGAATTGTTTTATTTACAGGGAATTAAAAAATTCATCTCGGCCAAAAAATGGAATTAACTCGTGAACATTTTCGTGCGATCATTTTTCACAACTTTCGACGTGGATTATCACGACAAGACTGCATCGATGAACTAAAATCTTTGTATGGCTATGAAGCCCCACAAAAACAGCCGTTGTGCCAGAAAACATTGATGCCGTAAGTGAACTAATAATGCAAGACCGTCATGTAACATACCTTCAGATAGAGGCATTTCTATGCATTTCTCCCACCAGCTTACATTCGATATTGCATGAACACCTGGTTTGTTCTTGTTGGATCCCGCTCAATTTGACAATCGCTCAAAAAAAGGCTCGTGTGGATTGGTGTAAAGAAATGCTGAAAAAATAAGATCGCGGTGCTTCAAAAGACGTTTATAAGATCGTCACAGGTGACGAATCATGGATCTATGCGTATGAGCCCGAAACAAAACAGCAATCGACCGTGTGGGTCTCTCAATAGAGCCGGTTCTACACACCGTAGTTGACCCGGATTTTATCCGGCCAAGGGCTGTCACCCTTTCGGCGACCTAACTCCGTTTAGGTCAACAGGTAAAATTAGTTTAAGTTCGCCATCGGAGCAACACCTCGCAGCTGGGTTGCTTCAAATCCTTCTCATCAGGGCTGGCGTCGAAACCAACTCTGGTCCGACGGATTACTTCTGCTGCGTGTGCACCAAAAGTCTCCACCACTCCTCCACCTCGGTTAGGTGCAACCAGTGCAATGGTTGGAGTCATATTAAGGTCTACTCAGGCTTTAAGACACATAGTGAGTAGACCACACGTTATGTGGTCCCATGCTGCCAACGCCCAAGTGCGCCCCCAGCCTCCACGGCAGTGCCTTCAGCACCCTTACCCACTTTGGGTAACCCGCAGACCTCCACGGTTTCCCGGAGCTTCCCGCATCATGACTTCCGCCAACCCTCATCCCCTTCCCCTCCCACAACCAGCTCCTCATCCTCCTTCCGTGCGAGGGCTACCCAGCAGCTCCTAGTCCCCCGCACAGTCTGTTCCGTGTGTCAGGCCTTAGTACGACGGAATGTGACCTCAGTCAGATGCAATTCTTGCTCCGGCTGGTGTCATTTTCGGACGTGCTCGGGCCTGCGCACCATCCGTGAGTGGAGTGATGCGTACGTTGCCCCTTGCTGTAGGAGTCTGCCCCCGCCTGTTAACACTACAACACCGCCAATCAACACCAACGTGCGGAACCAACCTCAGCGGGTATTACAGCAGCAACACACGTCATCCACGCACCACTCCCTCACCCCCGTATCACGAACGTTCCCCCGAGACGGACTCGACTCCTTCAATTTAACTGCAACGGACTCCAGGGGAAGATCGACGAGATAGTTGACTATATGAGCCGGGAGCATCTGTCAATTGCTGCGATCCAGGAAACTAAGCTGAAGGCCCGCTCGGATTTTCTGAGTCGGGCCGGATACAACATAATCCGCAAGGATCGCGAGCGAGACCATGGAGGGGGTTTGGCGTTCATCTTGCACAACACCGTGCAGTATCGTCTCATCGATGGCGACATCGACCGCAGGGATACTACCCTAGAATGTCAGGGCATAGCTATCCGGTCATGCGATGCCGAGCTCGAAATATTTAATATATACATTCCTCCCGTTACAAGTTGCCCAGTTGGATATAGCCCTGATATAGGTGCGCTACTCAGAGGCGAAAACCGTTTGGTTTCGGGCGACTTTAACGTGCACCACGATCTTTGGCATTCTAGTCTGTCAAATGACCGTAGAGGAATGGAGCTGGCGGAACAGATAGACGATTCGACATTCTGCACAATGAACGACAACACCCCCACCAGAGTTGTGGGTAATTGCCAAAGCTCGCCCGACATAACAATTGCGAGTGCTGGTCTGATAAACAGTATAGTCTGGCGACCTATACTGACACTAGCATCGGACCACTTACCCAAACACATCTCGATTGACAGACCTCCCGACTTTGTTTCCGCGGACCACCGGACCTTCGTTAACTTTAAAAAAGCTAACTGGACCGGTTTTACGGAATTCACCGAGAACGCCTTCAGTGCTCTCCCCACTCCTACAGACGTCACATCTGGTGAGCGATCATTCCGCAGGATTGTTGTGAACGCTGCCGCCCGCTTCATCCCGGCAGGCCGAATTGCGGAAATCCGCCCTAACTTCCCGTCCGAAGCGGCGGCTTTAGCAGCAAGGCGCGACATCCTCCGTAACTCCGATCCCGGGAGTCCCTTAATCAGGGATTTAAATGCGGAGATTCGGACCGGTGTAAATAAACACAAGCGGAAAAATGGGAGGAGCACTTAAGGTCCTGCAATCTCTCCTCTGGGGCAACCAAGCTCTGGGCTACAGTCAAGTCGCTGTCTAACCCGACGAGACGCGATGACCGGGTGGAAATTTCATTCGATGAGCGCGCCTCGTCGGACCCGAAGAGATGCGCGAGCTCTTTTAGCCGGCTTTTTACACTGCATCCTTCGGTAGACAAAGCGAAAAGACGTGTAACCCGCCGTATGCGCCAGCTGCCAAACACAAGCGCGGTGCTTGATTTCTCCAGAGAAGAGGCTCAGTGGGTTATCGGGAAGGCGAAAGCCTCCAAATCCATCGGCCCTGACGGAATAAGCATGCTGATGCTAAAACATCTCGGACCAGCGGGAGCAGAATAACTCACCAAGGTCCTCAATTTGTCTTTGACCACCCTAATCATACCAGATGTGTGGAAAACCGGTAGGGTGGTCCCGCTACTTAAACCAGCCAACAAAAGAGAGTCCTATCGGCCGATAACTCTCCTCTCCCCAGTAGCGAAGACGCTTGAGGCCTTACTGCTCCCGACATCCACTCACCATCTGCGGCCAGCAGCACATCAGCATGGCTTCCGAAAAGTGCACAGCACCACAACAGCACTTAACGCCATAAACACCCAGGTGGTCAATGGCCTGAACCAAAACCGACCCTGCGCGAGAACTGTCCTGATAGCACTGGATTTGTCAAAAGCTTTTGACACTGTCAATCATTCAGTGCTACTCAGTGACATTGAGGAATCCTCATTACCCCCGGGGTTGCAGAGGTGGGTCATGGGCTACCTGAGTGGTCGTCAATCATCGGTCATATTCCGAGGTGAAACATCTAAGTTGAGAAAAATTAAACAGGGGGTTCCGCAGGGTGGTGTACTCTCCCCGCTACTGTTTAATTTTTACATCTCGAAGCTCCCTCCTCCACCGGAAGGAGTCTCACTAACCTCGTATGCCGATGATTGCTCGATATTGGCGTCTGGCCAGGATATTGATAGCTTATGTTCGAAAGTGAACGGCTACCTCGCCGATCTCTCCCGTTCCTTCACTGCACGACATTTGAAAATACAGCCGACGAAATCCTCGGCTACCCTTTTCACCAGCTGGACGAAGGAGTACCGGCTAGAACTCGATGTGAAGGTTGATGACCAAAAAATTCCGACCGTAAACAACCCTAAGATTTTAGGGGTCACATTCGATAGCTTGCACTCCTTCACTCCGCATACGACCGCAATTGCCGCAAAACTCCAAGGCCGCAACAAAATACTCAAAGCGCTAGCCGGCAGCACATGGGGTATAGATAAAGAAACCTTGCTGGCAACCTACAAAGCAATTGGCCGGCCGGTCGAAAACTACGCTGCACCGATTTGGGGACGAACGAGACGCAGTGGAGAAAACTACAGGCCTGTCAGAACACCGCCCTTAGGACTGCGACAGGAAACCTCCTGATGTCACCGGAGCACCACTTGTACAGCGAAGCATCTATGCTACGAGTTAAGGAGCATAGTGCTTTGCTGTGCAAGCAGTTCCTGTTGGGATGCCACCGCGCGGAGCACCCCAGCTGGCACCTCTTAGAAGCCGAGCCTCCGCCTAGGCACATCAGGAAGGGAGTACTTGACTATAACTGCACCATACAGCACCATTTAAAACAACCGCTGGACAGGACGGCTTACCGACAGGCGGTGAACGCCATTCACCAGGAGTCAGTCAACACCTTCCTAGACTCTCTTCCAGTGAATGGCGTACTCGGAAACAAACCTCCATCAATAGCAGACAGTGAGTTCGAGCTGCCGAGTGATATTAGCACAACTCAGATCTGGATACTGTAGCAGGTTAAACTTCTACATATCAAGACTCGACCCCAGCATACCCAACGTATGCCCTGCATGTGGAGAGTCCCCGCACGACACTAACCACCTCTTCACATGCTCCCTTAAACCTACCCATCTAAACCCCCTCTCCCTTTGGTCCAACCCTGCCGAAACAGCACGTTTCCTGGACCTCCCGTTAGATGACCTCGGCGACTTAGACTAATGATACTTGCCCTAAGCGGGGCTAGCTAGCCGTTACAACAGCAACAACAACTCCGTGTGGGTCTTCCAAGACGAGCCAAGTCCAAAAAAAAAAAAAAACCATTTTCTTTGATAAATATTCGTATTTTCATTATTAGGCCAGAAATATATATAGCAGCCTACGTACATATTTACGTTTGCAAATTACTTCTGTGCTATCAACAAAAGTAAGAAATCAAAACGGCATAAATATTAATGCTGTTTTCAAAACATTTCTTGTCTTATCGCTAACTGGAAGGTTAATGAGCTCAAAACTAAATTCTAAATTTAAGTACATAATTGCTGAAGCGATTTTCGGTCGAGCTCCTCCTCCAAAATGTGGTTTTGCGTCTTGATGTTTTTGCAACAAATGGAGGGACCTACATTTTATACTAAGCCGCCTACGAACGGCTGATGGTTTTTTATGAGGAGCTTTATTTCATGTCAGAAATACACTCGGCGGACTTGACATTCCGTGCCGAGGAGTGACCGCAATTAGAAAATTTAACTTAATTTTTAATTTTAAATTAATTTTCTATAACTTTTGGATGTTGGTCGCATCAGGGTTTGAACCCGAGCCTTCCGAATGACAGTACGCAATGCTAACCACTCGGCTACCGCGGCCGTCAGAGACATACATACATATAACCAATTAATATTTTCTTTCGTTAATACAGCTTGTATAGAAAATATAACAAAAATATTACACTTTCCAGTGTTATATTATTTTATGTTTTTCTACATAATATTTTTATGCACTATAGCGCACATATCTACATATCTTGAAGATAGCGTATACAACAATTATATTTGCCTAATAAATCGATCACCCACTCTTACTCCTATAATTGCTCTCACTTTATAAACTTTGTATTTCAAGAGCTATTTACTTAATTCTCCCACTTTATTTTCAATTTCCTTTTTTGCTTTGTCAAGCTCAGCTTTATGGGACAACGAACAAACAACCGTACATATATACGAGTACATCCTTATCAGTGCGTTTACCATAAAGATAATTTCCTATGATGAAAATTTTCTCTTCACTTTTACTGTTTACTTATTTCAGCATATGGAAATGTAATATTTGTGCTGCACTCATCAAATAGTTAATCCGCTCATTTACATACGTACATATATACTAACATACATACATACGCATGAACTGCTTCCCAATCCAGCAGTAAACACTCTGGATTATTATATCATATGCAAGTAGTTCTCTACTACACCGAATTTCACTAGTTACCCAAAACTAAGTGTTAACTTTTTAGAAACAAGAAAAATTGATTAAGAGTATTCAGACAAACTTAGATGACTTAATATTTTAAAATGCTGAAAGATCAAAGTCCAAGATACCCACAAAGAAATCTCCAATGCAATTTAAGGAACAACCCGCAATTAAGGCTGCTTCTCGCTTAAAGCAAACCAGAGCATCAAACCTCAAAAAGCAAACCACACTACCCATGTACGCAAATATTTTACACAACAAATGATGGTTTAATAAAATATTGTGCCAGATTTACCTCTTCTCCCATAGAGAAATTTTCAGAATATCTCTTGAAAATTAAATATAATTCTCTTGACGATTGGTATAAACGTGCTCAAGATGCATACTATGTCTTATTCCAAAAAGACAAAGAAGACCTCCCCGAGAATTTTCTTGCGCTGGTGGAAGGAAAGTATCTCCAACTTTCGCCCTGTAGCACTGAAACATTTTATGGTGGATACGATGAGTGGATGTCTGTCAAAGAAACCAGAGAAGAGTTTATTGATTTGTACTCAACAATCACAAATTCTTTATTAGTGCTCGAAACTCTCGGCACACCCACTGATAGTGGGGCCCAATTCTGGTGAATGTAGGCACATCCGCTTTACCAGAAAAATCACTATGGGAACAATCTCTTGCATCCCGAAAGCAGTGCCCAACATGGCAACAAATGAAAGAATTCCTTTACAGGCAATTCGAAGATAAAGAATGCGTTGAACACAAGCTAACGAAATCCCCTACTTCGCATAACATAACTAAGCCCATTCTTTCTCCACAGAATAGCCACGAATCGTGTAAATTGTGCCAAAAGAATCACACTCTCGATACCCCAACGGTACAAATTTATAAAAAATAATAAGATTTGTGTAAATTGTCTTGCGTTGCCATTAAACGGTGTACATCACAACACACTTGCTTGACTTGCCAACAAAGGCATAACACTCTTTTGCACATAAGTCGAACTCATGGGTATGACCGACTACATACATATAAGAAATGACCACCCCGAGTCAAAACACAAAGAGAAATACGATTTTGATGCACAAAAAACTGTGATGATCACCTCAGATCATAATTCACAATCGATCAGAAGAAGAAATATGCAAACGAACTTCTCAAATCATGAGAAGATTCACTAATTGCATACTCTGATTACCCCAAAACCAGATTTTTCTCAAAGACGCCAATTAAATATGCTCTGCAATACAAGAACAGGCTAATTTCGACAGCATACTCAGTCATGTCTGTACTACAAGAATAATTATAATTCTAAAATTAAAAGTCGTCAAAATAATTGCGAACATATTCCTGCTGCTCAATCTCGAAGATCCGCCTGTCAATCAACGTGCCAAATTCACCGATTAAATCGAATATCACTACCTTGGCACTAGGCCGAAGAAACATAGAGGAACACATGATTGAAATTGTTACGAGAATCTGCCGGTGAAACAGCGGCAATACCCAATTTCACATGCGATTCAAAAAACTCGTGTTCGCTGAGCTGGACAGGATGCTCAGTATGGCAGTTATTGAAGAGTCAAACAGCAGTTGGAGCTCACCTGTTTCTTTAGTGATTAACAGCCTTATTATGTATTGCGAAGCGAACGTTCGTTTCGTGTCAGACACGAATCGTTCGCATATTTGTATTACGTATTTCGAACACAAAGCCAAACGATAACAGCTGATTCTTACGTGATATGTTATTGAAATGTGCATTCTCTATTACGAATCGTATGCAAAACAACGAAGAGACATGTCAAATTCAAACGAAAACTATTTTGGTATCGTTGCGTTAAATTCAAAATGGACCAGTCATCTAAAAAAAGGTAATATTAACTAATTCAATCAATTCTTGATTTGAAATAACATATTAAACTTATTTCAGCGTTAAGAAAACTACTAGCATCCAGTTTGAGATGATCATTAAAGAATTGGAGGCTAAGGTAGACTTGGCAAGAGGCGCTCCTGTATTTGGGGCTGATAGAATTTTTTTCGACGCCCAGTGGAGGAAAGTTGCGGATAAATTGAACGCGAATGGACCTCCGCAGAGAACTGTGGTGGAATGGAAAAAGGTGAGTGTGGATTGGAATTACAGTTTAAAATACAAAATATATGGAAAAGCCGTTAGGCGAATTCGATATACATAGTTTGTTTAAAAATGTAAACATAATATTCTTTACACAATTCTCTACATAGATTTGGGCTGATCTTAAAAGTCGGACAAAGCGAAAGATAGCCGAAAACTAGCGAAGATTGAGCGCCACGGGCGGCGGTCCATTCCACTTCTCAGCATTGACAGAAATGGAGAAATCAATTGATCGTATACTTTTGATGTCAACGGCAGCTGCCCCAAGTGGACTGGTACTAGGAATAGCCACACCTACGATACAACCAACAATTACAGCATTATCACCCACTACGACACCGCCAGTATTGAGCCAATCACCATCAACAATAACAGCTCCCTTACTAACAGAAGCACCGACAGTACACAGCACTCCCATTATAAATTCACCTCAAAGGCGTCTTTTGCAGAATCGTAGAAAACGTAGTTTTCATCATCAGTTTTCATAAAATTTGTTTGAATGTTAGTTTAGCTTTTTCCCTTGTTTAAAATTTAAAAAATCAAATTGTGTTTATTGCAAATTTTGTGCAATTTCCAATCGTATATTTGCTGCAATTGAGTGTGACTCTTCAATTTCTGTTTCATTTATTACATCTTGATTCAGTTGAATGAAAGGTAACTGGTCATTAAAAGAAATACACACATTATGTAATGCGCAACATGCATTTATAATTTTTGAAGCTTTTTCGGCGGAATAATGGAAATAATGGAGTCCCCGTGAGCCTATTATGCACCGGAACCGATTTTTCAAAACGCCGAAACAACGTTCAATGACACTCCTTGCTTTTGCATGTCTGTCATTAAAGCGCCTCTGGATTTCGTCACCGGGCAAACGGAACGGTGTCATCAAATATGGCTGCAGTGGGTATCCAGAGTCACCTGTTGAGAAATATATATGTTTAAATTTTTAGTCATTTGTAATGCAAATTTCTCACCAAGTAGCCATGTATTGATTTTGCCATTATTAAAATCTGAATTTAGCATTTGTTCTGCTGTACTGTGCTTCCATATAAAAGCATCGTGCTTGGCCCCAGGATGTCTCGGGTCAACGTAAGTAATAACCATGTTGTGATCACAAATCTGTTAATAACAAAGAAGAAAAGAATATGTGTTATAAGTCGTATAAATGCTGTTCTTAGTTAAATATGCATGTGGAAATTACTCAACACAAATACATATGATTGTACTTATGTATATACTTACTGCCATAACATTTATACTATAAAATCCCTTCCGGTTATGGTATAAATGCCTGCAGTTGAAGCCGGGCGATTTAATTCGCACATGTATACCATCGACACATCATATGACACCCGGTAAGCCAAACTTGGTGAAGAAGTGTTCTTTGACGCTGCTTTCTTCTTCCTGAGTTCTTGCGAAGCGCACCCATTTGTTGCAAAATTTGCTTTCGAAAATACCCAAGCACTCCGAGATTACTTTTGCTACTGTTGATTTCCAGCTGATTTCTGATAGCTTCCGGTGGCAAGAAACCTGAGAAAAGTAGCCAACAATCAATTGGTGTGGCAGGTGAGTATTTCGGAATGTGTGCTTCATATGGTAAGAAAACACTTCTTTGCCCATCCGAAAATTCGTCACAAACCTACGTATGTGTATATTAAAAAAATAAACACTTTTATCTGGAATAAATTCACAAAGTACTTACTCAGTCTCCGGCAGTTCCAGCACATTTGTTGCATCCCTTACATTTCGCCTTTGGGTGCTCAATTCTACTTCATCAGAATGTTCATTTAATAAGTATACAATTGCTGCATACATTTTGATTTTGTATATATATTTTTTGAAAATTTAAAAACACCGTATTGTAAACAAACAAATTCAAATGTCAACGAACGAGAATATAAAGAAGGAATGATCAAATGAGCACTGCCAGATTTTTAAAATGTAACTTTAAATAGACAGACATTCGAAAAAAACAGTGTTTTTATTTTAATTGTTATATAAATGACATATGGCAACATGTTATTTGACAAATGATTCCTTCTCGCATTTCTTTGTTACGCAGGCAACGTAAGGGTTGACGAACAATATAGGGAATGTCAATGCTTTACGAAATCGTCCGGAGACGATTCGTTCGTCAGACCTTTCGTTCGCAATACATAATAAGGCTGTAAAGGTACAAAAGGCCGTCTTTGTTTAGAAGCGCGCAAGGTCAATGAACGTACCGTTAAAGACGCTTACCCTCTGACACATATATACATATGGTATTCTCAGCAGACTCCAAATCACTCGATATACCTATATCGGCCATCGATCTTAAGGACCCGTTTTGGCAGATACCATTAGAAAGTAAATCCAGAGAAAATACTACTTTTCCGTTTCCTGGTAGGCCTTGTATCAGTTCGCGGTGATACCTTTCGGACTCTGCAAGGCAACGCAAAGAATGTGTCGTTTAATGAACAAAGTAATACCTGCTTCTCTTCGGGATTGTATATTTGTGTATTTTGACGATCTGTTAGTGTGTTCGGAAGATTTCTCATCTCATATGTGCTTGTTAGAAGAAGAAGAGCAAATTCTGTTTCAAAGAACGAACGGATGCAAAGAAGGTAGCTGTGGTGAGAGATTTCTCAGTACCTAAATGCCCAATACAACTTTGTCGTTTCCTGGGTATGTCAGGCTTGTACAGTTGTTTTATTCAAGACTATGCGACGATTGCAGCTGCACTGCCCGACTGCCTCTCAAAGGACAAGACAAAGAAATTCACGATTACCGACGACGCTAAGACATCAATTATATATTTGTAACCGCTAAAGCTATTTTCGGTCGAGCTCCTCCTCCAATTTGCGTTTTGCGTCTTGGTGTTTTTCTAGCAAATGGAGGAACCTACATTTTATACTAAGCCGTCTCCGAACGGCCGATGGTTTTTTTACGAGGAGCCTTTATTTCATATCCGAAATACACTCGGAGCGGTGGATATTCCCTGCCGAGGGGCGACTGCAATTAGAAAATTTAAATTAATTTTTTATTTAAATTGATTTTCCATAACTTTTGGATGTTGGTGGCACCGGGATTTGAAACCGAGCCTTCCGAATGTCAGTACGAAATGCTAACCACTCGGCCACCGCGGCCGCCAATTGAGAAGCTTAAATTAAGATTGATAACAGCGCCGCTATTGAGACATCCCGACTTTGACAGACATTTTTATATACAGTGTGTCGTTTCGACAGACGGGGTGGGAGGAGTGCTATTCGAGCTAGACGACGACCAGAATAAGCGACGAATTGCGTATGTGTCAGCCAAATTCAGTAAGGTTCAGAAGAATTATAGTGTAACTGAACTGAGCTGAAGTGGGGAATGGGGCCATGTGTATGGTAGAAGTTCACGCAAATGAGGAAAGTTTTTGACTGCCATTCACCTGGGAATGATCAGAAAGAATTATTTTGCATATGGTTCAAGCAGCTCACGGCTTCCGGTCTTAGACCACGTATGACCTGGGTAGCCAACGAACATCTGCTTAGAGGCGAGCAAATCTGAGAAGGCGAATCACATGCGGTTGTGTGTAGGGTATGGGACCCACCACATGAAAAACAACTCCAATGAAAAAATTAAAAAAGCTTGGGATGAGAGACCCCCGCATATGTCCAAGAAATTACTACAGCGGCCATATAAACCAGCGCAAATTTGGCGTCGGATTCGTGGTGGGACAGAGACTCCGTCATCGAGCATTGGCATTCACTCCGGTGGATGAACGACTCGCCACAATCCGCATCAAAACGAAATTTTTCAACACCACGCTGATTTGCGCCCACGCCCCGACTAAAGAGAAGAATGATTTGACCAAAGATGCCTTTTCCGATCGCCTCGAGCACACTTATGAGCGCTGCCCCCGCTAGGGTGGGCAAAGAAGGTATTTTTGGGACAATAGTCGAAAAATTCAGCCTTCACGACGAAACATCCCAAATGGGCTGAGGCTGATCGACTTCACCGAGGCCCGAAATATGGTTGTCTGTAGCACTAGATTCCAGCACAAGAAGATTCACAAAACTACTTGCCTGTCTAAGGAACGAAAATCACAAAACCAGATCGATCATGGTGTGATAGACGAAAGACTTGTATCCAGTGTTTTAGATGCACGCACGTTCCGAGGTCCTAACATCGACTCGGATCACTATCTTTTCGCAGCAAAGATACGGCGCATGCGTATCATAGAGTGCCCGTCAGCACACCCAAGGAAAAATCAACGTCGAAAAGCTGCTATCACTACAGACTGCCGAGCGGTTTTCTACTCGACTTGCACTCCTACTCTCTGAGAGCACTCTTCAGCAATCCGGTATAAGGGAACTGTGGGACGGCACAACGAAGTTATTGGATTTCGCAAAGATGGCTAAAATAGCTGGTACGACGAGGACTGCCGTGTCGCAGTGGTGAGAAAACAAACTGCCTACCTCGCAACATTGCGATTATTATAGAGAGCTGAAGAGGAAGCAAGACGCATCTGCAGACAAAAAAGAAAGAGGCCGAGATACGAGAATATGAAGATGTTGAGAAGCTGGTCCAGAATATGCTGAATTTATGGAGGGAACACTTCTCCAGCCTGCTGAATAGCAGTGAAAATGATATACCCGGAGATAGTGAACTCGAAACTCCAATTGATGACGATGGGAAAGTTGTTCCGTTACCCGACTTTGAAAAAGTCCGAACAGCAAACGTCAGCCTAAAAAAACAACAAAACTTCAGGGACCGAGATATTCAAATACGGCGAAGAAGAACTGATCAGGTGCATGCATCAGCTTCTTTGTGAAATATGGTCGGATAAAAGCATTGAAATTTAAGGGTGCTCTGCTCACTCCACAAAAAAGGCGATCCCACAGGCTGAGACAATTATCGTGGAATAAATCTCCTTAACAACGCCTATAAGGTCTTACCAAGTGTATTGTGTGAAAGACTAAAGCCCACCGTCAACAAACTGAATGGTCCTTATCAGTGTGATTTTAGACCTGGTAAGTCAACCATTGACCAGATACTCACCATGCGCCAAATCTTGGACCTGTGAAAAGAGGATCGACACACACATCCTTTTCGTCGATTTTAAAGCAGCCGTCGATAGCACGAAAAGGAGCTACCTCTATGCCACTATGTCTAAATGTGGTACCCCGCCACCAAACTTATACGACTATGTAAACTGACCTTAAGCAGCACTAAAAGCTCCGCCAGGATTGGGAAGGACCTCTCCGAGCCGTTCCATACCAAACGAGGTTTTAGATAAGGTGATTCCTTATTGTGTGACTTCTTTAATTTGATGCTGGAGAAAATAAGACGAGCTGCAGAACTGCTGGCGTTCGCCGATGGTATTGACATTATTGGCCTCAAAAACCGCGCCGTGAGTTCTGCTTCTCCATACTTGATAAAGAAGCGATGCGAATGGGTCTGGTAGTGAGCAAGGGCAACACGAATATCTCCTGTCATCCCACAAACAGTCATCGCACTTGCGGCTCAGCTCCCACGTCAATGTTGACAGTTACAACTTCGAGGTCGTAGATAATTTCGTCTATCTAGGAACCACCATCAAAACAATAAAAATGTCAGCCTGGAATTCCAACGCAGAATCACTCTTGTCAACAAGTGCTACTTTTAAATGAGTAGGCAGTTGAAAAGTAAAGTCCTCTCCCGAAGAACGAAGCCCAAACTACAAGTCGCTCATCATACTATATGGCGCAGAGGCGTGGGCGATGGCAACATCTGATGAGTCGGCCCTTGTAGTCTTAGAGAGAAAGGTTTTGCGAACAATTTATGGTCCTTTGCGCATTGGTAACGGCGTGGTCCGAATGGATGAAAGCACTCCAGCTTTGAAAATATTCGATGCAGTACCCTGTTGGAAGCAGAGGAAGAGGAAGACCTGTATTAGTATTTCCAACTGGCGCCAGACAGCGAAAATAAGAGGTGAATGGCGCGCTAATATTGATTCGGCTTTAATAGTGTAAGCGGTGCCAACTCAAATAAAGAAGAAGAACAACTGGAATGCTAGGCGCTATCTTAAGCGTGAAAAAATTCAGGCCATACGTAGAAGGACTACCATTTACTATCATTGCGGACCATGCATGCCTAAAGTGGCGTATGCAATAACTAGACTTATTTGGAAGATTAACAAGGTGGAGTTTGAAACTTCAAAAATTCAACTTGAACATCGACCACAGGAAAGGAGCACGAAACGTAGGGCCCGACACCTTGTCCTGGATGAATACGGAAGAGTTTAAAGTGAGTGACAGCATACTAGACGTATGCTTAGAATCTCCATGTTTTTCTTCTGAAGAATACGAAGAACTTAAAAAGATGGAGATCGAGAATAAGGACAGACTTCCAGACCTTTGTGTATCATACTGTTATGTGTATAGAAGGGCTCAATTTGGCCCATGGGAAAAAGTTCAAGCTGACCCGTCATGGAAACTTTGGGTTCCCATGGAGGAAGAGATCGGTTTTTCAAGAATCTTCACACAGTTCTTCATCAACTGGCCACGATGGAATCCATATATCCTTGGCAAGACTACGCGAAAAATATTACTGGCCGAGAATGGTAGCCGATGTATGCGCACATACGAAAGAATGTCAAGTTTGCAAGTGCAACAAAGCACAAAATGTTTTCAAGAAACCACCTATTAAGAAACAGTATATTTCGGAGCGACCATTCAGAGGCTTTTTATAGATTTCATGGGCCCGTTTCCACTTAGTTGGGATGGTAATGTGTTTGTATTTGTGTGTCTTGACCTTGCGCCCAAATTCGTGCTTTTGTGACCGGTTCGTACAGCCTCTTCAGCAGAAGTTATAAAATATCTCGAAAAAGACGTTTTCCACGTGTTCGGCATGCCCTAATATGTGCATTCGGATAATGGCAAGCAATTTGTCTCGAACATTTTTAAAGGTTTCTTAAGCAAATATGGCACTAAACACCTAGGTTAGGTTGGGTTAGGTTGCAGTGGCTACCGATCTATCAAGTCGGATTAACTTAGGCCTTACTTAGACCCATTGTGATACCACAAAAACTTAAACCATCAGGTTTCATCCTCCATCCTTTTTGATTCTCTAATGAACCTCATTAGATCCATGACTTAGACGTCAGCTATCTTTGATAAACATACAAAGACGTACAAAATATTCACATATACATACACGTATGTAGTTGTATGTATCATGTCACTCGAACGTCGGCCTAGGAGTTTTCGTTTTCCTTCAGTTTATTTTAAACAATTTATTAAAATTTACAGTTTATTTTGAACAATTAATTTAAGTTCACAGTTTATTTTAAACAATTTTTATTGACGATAGACGTCCGTGTCTGTTAATGGTCGCGCAATAACTTTCGTTAGTTGAAATTTTACTCAGGTTTTACGTGTTGTCAGTATCACTGTTGTATTCGTATGTATATATAAGTTAACACAGGTAACCAATCATCCGGCCGAAATATCGCTTCTGCTGACGACGCGTCTACAGCTTTGCACGTAACAACGGAGGAAATTTCAATACTACAATAATAACGCATCCGGCCATACGGCTGACCGAGCACTTATAGTCTTGCGCGTGACAAAAACAAACCGAATACAAGACAATAAGCGGAATTGGTTCACGCGGCTTATAACGTGCAGTTAGGGCTAGCAGTGTATTCCAGTTATATCAGCTCCTCCGCTGAGACCGGCTGCCCTTGTTTTGTACAAGGGAAATAAAAAATATTTAACGAACATAAGTGATCGTTTTACTGGCGCCCAACGTGGGGCCAAACCAAAAAAACTCCTTATAAAGGACACGCGTGTTTGGCCGTGGGTTCGGACCCACCTCCTAAAGAAAGGACTCTCAACCCTAATAGAGTCACTCAATAGTAAATACCGCGAGGACGCTCTCCCGGTCTTTATTTCGGGACTCAATCGTCCTTTATGTGACATACTGTTTTCCTCCAGGCCTAATGACCTTCCCTCCGCTTTAGCTTTAGCACAAGAGCTTAAAATCAAATCAAGCTAGGTCCATGTTTGCCCACTCCTTTAAAAGGCAAACAATTCAGAGTCCCAGCCAGTTTCCGTACTTACCACAGTACCGAACGATTCGGCCTGACCAGCAACGATGGGCTCAGGCACAAAGGGTCGCACCACGGGATGTATATCCATCGCTCTCAAGGTTCAGACAAAATAGACCCCAACCAATAAATGGTAATAATGAGAGGTTCCATCAAGGAGCCTATCCAAGGGCTCCTCGTCAAAATATTGGCAACCCAAGTGGCTTACCCACCAAAACACCACCCAGACCTTCGGAAAACAGGAGCCAGCTTCTCAGGGCAAGGTAAGGCCAGAGAAAAGACCACATGGAAGTGGCCAGCAAACATTACAAAAAGTTCAAAGGATAAACCACCTTATCCAGGAACAGGACGAGTCTGAGGGAGAACACGGGAATAACGCCAGTTATGATAATTATTACCAGAACGAGGGTTATGCAGAATGTAATCCAGTTGAATTCCAAGACAAAACAAGTGACGATTTGAATTATTTAGGACAAGATCCCTCTTGCCCTATATCAAGCGGACAATCGGGGGAAGAGGTATAAAATTCCTTATTGACACTGGTGCTGCGAAGAGCTATATAAGACAGCTCGACGAATTAAAGGGAATCAAAAGCACAAACCACACCTTTACAGTAAAATCTATCCACGGCACCACTGAAATTTACAAATGTTGTACAATCAACATTTTTAATAAAAATACTAAATTATTTATCTTACCCAGCTAGAAACCTTCGACGGTATCATAGGTTTTGACCTATTAACGGAAGTGAACGGTAAAATAGATTGCAAAAACGGACTACTTAGTTATGACAGTGAACAGGAAAATCACTTTTACCCCTATTGTCCGGATGTTAATAAATTAATAGAAACGAACGTGAGCGAGTCGGACATTTCTGCACTGTTGCAACGACACGCTAAAGTTTTCGCGGACCCCAATGAAGCTCTACCCTATAATACCAATATTATAGGAACAATAAGGACAACCGATGATCTTCCAGTTTACTCAAGGAGCTACCCATACCCCACAGCTTCAGCCGAGTTTGTCAATAAGGAGATTTCGAATCTCTTGCGTGACGGTATAATAAGACCATCCCGTTCTCCCTATAATAATTCAATTTGGGTTGTAAGTAAAAAGAGCATCGACGAAGACGGTAATAGGAAATCCAGACTCGTGATAGACTTTAGGAAACTGAACAACAAAACAGTTAGTGACAAGTTTTTTCAAATACGAGTTCTGTAGGCTCCCCTTTGGCCTTAAGAATACGCCCAGCACTTTTCAGAGGGCTATTGATGACGATAAGGAAATCGGTAAAATATGCCACGTCTTTGTAGATGATGTCATAATTTTTTCAGAAAATGTTGAGCAACATTTAAAGGACATAGACCAGGTACTACGCAAACTCTACGCCGCTAATATACGAGTATCCGCCGACAAGTCAAAATTCTTTTAGGAAAGTGTCGAGTTTCTGGGCTTTAGAGTGTCTAAAGAGGGTATCAAGACATGCCCCGATAAAGTCCGGGGTGTTTTGGACTTCGCCGTCCCCAAATCCTTGAGAGCCTTACGATCATTCTTGGGGTTAGCTGGCTATTACAGACGGTTCGTAAAAGACTATGCTGCGATTAAAAAACCCCTAACAAAATACCTACGTGGAGCAAATGGGAATATCGATGCTAACCAATCTCGGAAAATAGAAATAACTTTAGATGAGGAAGCACTTAACGCGTTTGATAGAGTTAAGAAAATTCTTGCATCAGAAGACGTACTGCTCCTTCACCCTGACTACAAACAACCCTTTGATCTAACAACGGACGCCTCTTCACATGCCATAGGGGCCGTTTTGTCACAAAATGGCAGACCTATCACCATGATCTCGAGAACTCTGTCTCCGACAGAAGAAATCTACACAACCAACGAAAGAGAGCTCTTGGCGATCATATGGGTTCTACAAAAAATGCGCAACTATCTGTACGGTGCCAAACACTTAAACATTTATAGAGATTACCAGCCCCTCACCTACGCCTTGTCTGATAAAAACCCAAATGCAAAGATGAAAAGGTGGCGCGCTTTTGCTGAAGAGTACGACCAAAGTTTCACTACAAACCAGGTAAAGAAAACTTTGTGGCTGATGCCCTCTCTCGGCAACACACAAATGCATTGATTCACGAGGTGGACACAGAAAGTATGGCCACCAATAGTTAGTTATCACTTACTCAAGCTATACCTACATTAAAAAACTTCATTAATTGTTTCCAAACTCAGATTATTCTGGAGGAGGGCGCCAAATTGCCGGTTAGCACGTCAATCATCTTTAGGACACGAGTGAGGCATCGGATATCTTTTAGTAACCTACAGGATTTACTTAAATCCATGAAACAATGTGTTAACCCGAACGTCGTTAACGGATTGCTATGCGAACTCCCCACTTTAGCACTAATCCAAATCGAGCTTGCCACATCTTTTCCAGGGGTAAAGTTCCGCCACACTACAAAACAGGTTATCGACGTTTTCAATAAGGAACACCAAAAAAAATTCCTCCAAATCGAACATAAGCGTGCACATAGATCCTGTCGCGAAAATGAACAGCAGGTCCTAGAAAATTACTACTTTCCTGACTTAAAAAAAATGTTAAAAGAAAAAATTTCAAATTGCAAAATATGTCATGAAGCAAAATACCAGCGGCATCCCCCTAACCCCGAAATTGGATCAACTCCCATACCTTCGTACCCAGGAGAAATCCTTCATGTTGACATTTATTCAACAGACAAAACCCATTTCCTGACCACAATAGATAAGTTTTCTAAATTTGCAATAGTTTTTCCGATAAAATCTAAAGCCATAGTAGATATTTGAGAACCAATCTATAAACTCCTCAATTCTTACAAAAACACTAAAGTTCTGGTTTGCGATAACGAGAGGTCATTGAATTATGAAACTATTAAAGCAATCCTAAAAAACCACTTCGGCGTCACGATCTACACCACACCACCGGCTCACAGTACGACTAACGGCCAGGTGGAAAGGTTTCACAGATCACTTACGGAAATTACATGCCGCCAGAGGCTCGAGACTTGCATTTCCGACACGACCGAATTTATTTTGCTAGCAACGGCTAAGTACAACCGCACAATTCATTCCGTGACAAACAGAAGTCCTATAGACATCATCCACGCAATGCCCGACGAACTGGTTAAAGAAACAAGGAACAGACTCATATGTACCCAACAAAATGACTTAAAAAGGCACAATATAAAAAGACAAACAAGACAATATAAACCAGGGAAAAAAGTTTTTGTAAACACCAATAAGAGTATAGGAAATAAATTCACTAAACTTTACACCGAAAAAATAGTCCAGGGCGATTTAGGTACCTATGTTTTAATGATGGACGTAAAGTTCACAAAATCAACTTAAAACACTGAAATTTCTCCTTAGGGTAACTCTGCTCCTGATAATGGACCATTGGGCTAGCGCAAGGAGTTTTAACTATACCAGCTCTTACTACATCCCGATAGTAACAGGAAAAGTATGCCTCCATGAGCATTATGAGTTTTTACTCCACAAGACAAACTTGTCAGAATTCGAGGCGATAGCCGAAGAGACGGACACAATATAAGAGCAATTCCCACTTTCCCATGCCAAGCAACTTCTCCGAAATGATGCCGACGAAATATCAAGACTACTTGACGCGGTCAGGATACATCACCGACATGCGCGAGGCATTAATATCTTAGGGACTGCATTAAAGTACATAACCGGTACTCCAGATTTTGACGACTTTCAGACAATTGAGACCAGGGCCAAAGCCCTAATAGAAGCAAATGAACAACAGGCAACGATTAATCTAGCTACCCACAAGCAAATTAACGAACTGACGGTGACAGTTAATAAACATTTAACACAGGCAAAACGGACGCAGATCGACACGGGAAATCTCTTTTCTTTAGTCAGCACTAGAAACAGAGCGGTAATAATGCAATTAGAAACCATCATTACATCAGTAGCTCTAGCAAAACTAAATATTATTAACCCCATTCTGCTTAATGGCATGGAAATAAGTAATATATTAGCTGCTGAACTCTCTACAAATACTAGTATAACTTACATACTTACTGTTTCTAAATTTAAGATATTTCAAAATACACAGTTTATTTATTTCATTATTAAATACCCAAAGGTAACTAGAATTTGCAATAATGTAAAGTTGCTGCCCGTAGTCCAGGAAGGGAAGATTATTTCCTTAGAAACGAATCTTATGGCTGAATGCAACAGTGAATACATTCGACTCTGTGGAGGACATGGACCTCCTTACGTTTTCGGAGTGATCCCCCTCACGTGGCAAGTCTTTTCATTCGCTTTTCAACCCCCAACGAATCGACATCGCGACCACGGACCGCTCTTCCTCATTTAAATTCAATCATATTTACTTATATCTTTAATTGTAATTTCAAATAATTTTCAAAGACCTAGTCTTTTAATAACTAAATGGTCTCAAAGACACTAAGACGAAATGTGTCTAAAAATTTGTACAACGAATTTTAAATCTACATTATTCTTATTTTGTTCAATAATTCATTTTATAACTTAAAAAACTGAACAAACTTGAATTGATACCGTTTATAAACGAAGGAGCCTATACTTCTTAATTCCATTGGAAGCGGTCCATTTTTTACCCCCACTCAACATTATACATGGTCCTTCGGTGCCGCCAAAACGAATTGGCACCACTGATCTACCCAACGGCAACAGCGGCCATCATACATAATAGACAAAATAAAACGAAATCTTAAACCGAGCGGTCGTGTGTCAAAAAAAAAAAAAAACATTAAAATTGTGCTAATAAAAATAATAGCAAGTGAACAAAATCAGACGAAATAAATGCAAAAAAGCGCGAAATACCTAAAACAGTGAAATATTGTGTGTGCTGCCCGCTATGTGAGAAAAAAAACCAAAAAAAAAACCATACAGACTTAAAAAAAAAACAAACGGTACAAAGTTAATAAAAAATCAAACAGAATCTTTAAACGAGCGGTCGTGTGTGTGATAAAAGAAAAAAAAAATTGGAAATATCTCAACAATAATAATGTTGAAAAGAAGCAAGAGGCAAAACGGTTTAAAGACAATTGGGTTCAGTACAAAATAATTTTCGTCAAAAAAAAAAAATCAAATTAAGTCGTGAAAGTGAACTTTGAATTAAAAATTTATATTTTCAAAAGCGAAACATAACAAAAGAAAAGATCTCTTTTAAAGCGCTGATTTAAAACTTCTGTGAAATTAGTGTTTGAAATGACAAATTTTGTTTAAATAATTTTTGGAAACAATTAAATTCGTTTACTTGTTAATTTCGCATAACGTAACATAGCGGACTCGCCGGAGAAGGAGAAGGGCAAACGACAAGCCGTACGACCTGCTAAAATAACAGATATAAAATATTTTACTAAGAGAAAGAAACGGTGAAAATTATAAAACTAAAAAATCCAAACCATTTGAAAATAAAGGCTACTATTTACACATTGTTAAGTGACGAAACCGTGCCAGTTTTATCAAACTAACGTGCTAAGAGTTTAACAAAAAAAAAAGAAAAGAAAAAAAAATTTTTTAAATTATAAAATTGAAAAAAAAAAACAATAATTAATTATATATTGAAAACGTGTACATATTGAAAGAAAAGTAGAAAATCTGTGTGAAAATTGGCATTTGTATAAAAAAGTTCTAAAAATAAAAACATACGCGCACATTTCACAAACATACATACAACCTGCGGGATCAATCAACCAGAAAAATTGTGCTAACATTTTTTTTTTTTTTTTTAAACATTAATATTTATTTATTGAATCTACTTCGACTTCGGAAGCCTAACAAGAAGTAATAAAATCTTAAACTAAATTAAAACATAAAGCCCATTAGTACGAATGGGCTGCTGGCTTGACGTTGCTCTTTAGAAGGCTGCTTTGTCTCTTCTCCGCAGGCGGGTTTGACTTGTTGCATGGGCCAAGGTGTTAGCCAAAGGGTTCGGATGGTTACGCAGTTTTGTTAAGTATTTTTTTTGCTGCGATTTCAATTTCTTCCTTGATGGTAGGTATATTTAGATCTCTATGAATATTTTCATTACGCATGTACCATGGTGCGCCCGTTATTACTCTTAACGTTTTCGATTGGAATCTTTGAATTATATCTATATTCGTCGCGCAAGCTGTGCCCCATAACTGGATCCCATACATCCATATCGGTTTTATTATTGCATTATATAAGAGGACTTTGTTGCTAAGGCTTAGTCCAGATTTCTTGTTTAAAAGCCAATGTAAACTAGCAGATTTGAGTTTAAGCTGCAGTTTTTTAGCTGCAATGTGTCGTCTCCAGGTTAAGTCCCTGTCCAGGTGGATTCCGAGGTATGTAATTTCGTCAGCTTGCGGTATTGATACATTGTTGTGCTTAACAGTAGGACACGTTTTTGGCCTTAATGTAAAAGTTATGTGTTTGCACTTGTTTTCATTAACTTTTATACGCCATTTCGCTAGCCATTCTTTAATTTGTTTAAGATGCTGCTGTAACACTTCTGTGGCTGTAATGGGACATTTATGTCGACTTAGTATAGCAGTATCATCCGCAAATGTTGACGTAATTACTTCGTCACTTGTAGGGATATCTGCGGTAAACAGTATGTACAATATTGGTCCAAGAACACTACCCTGCGGAACACCTGCCGTAATCGGACACTCTTCTGTTATGTAATCATTTACTTTTACTGTGAATCGCCTGTTGGATAAGTAGGATTCAAGGATATTGTGGAACGTATTAGGTAATGATTTTTTAATTTTATGAATGAGGCCATCATACCACACTTTGTCAAATGCTTGCTCCACATCAACAAAAACAGCCGAGTAATACTCTCGCATTTCGAAAGCTTTCCTTATTTCGTTTGTTATACGATTTACTTGTTCAATTGTGCCGTGTTTTTCCCGAAAACCAAATTGATGTGTAGGAATAATATCATTTTGATGGAGAAAAGAAGTAATTTTTGATAGCAGCACTTTTTCGAAAAGTTTTGATAGGCAAGGCAACAGGCTGATTGGTCTATATGATGACGGCAGGGTTGCGTCTTTACCTGGTTTAACTACCATAATTATCTGCGACTTTTTCCAGAGTTGTGGATAATATCCTAGCATCAAAATGGCACTAAAAAGCTTTGCAAGAAAAACGAGAGCAATGCTTGGCAATTCTTTTAGCATTTTTGGTGAGATATGATCGTCTCCTGGAGATTTTTTTGGATTTAAGGCGGCAATAGTGTTTTTTAGTTCAGACACAGATGTTCCGCAAGTGACAGTGTATCTAGGAGCAGTATGGGTCGGTGACAAAGGTGCATTATATGTAGCAGTATTTGGTTGAAATACTGTGCTGAGGTGCTCTGCGAAACAAGACGCCTTCTCTTCATCCGTTCTTGCCCATGAACCATTACGCATTCTCAACGGTACTTCAGTGCTTACTGGCGGCTTAAGGTTTTTGCTAGCTTTCCATAGAGATTTTTTATTAGAAACGTTGGGAGACAAAGACGTGATAAGATGTTTGATATTTCTTTCTTCTTCGTATACTAATGCCTTTTTTAGTTCGTTTTCTGCCACCTTAAGACGAGTTTTTGCATCGGCAGATCGGCAGGCTTGCCATTCGCGACGCAGACGTCGCTTATTTCGGACCAGTAATTCTATTCCACTATTAGTTATCAATGCCTTTGCTTTTGTATTCTGCTCTGGTGTGGCTATAGTTGCTGCTGTTGCTAGTATACTGTTAAATACAAGTAACTCATTTTCAACGTCACTTCCTCCCTCTATTTGCGGATTGGTCTGTATATGACTGCTAATGAATTTTTTATATTTAAGCCAGTTAGTTCTTGATGTAGTAAGTCGAAAAGCATGCTCACTTTCAATTGGTTGTTCGTTCAACTTAATGATTATTGAGGAATGATCAGAAGATAAGTCAGCACAGGTATCAGCAAATACTAAACTCCTATCTACGTTTTTAGTGACTGCAAAGTCAATCAGGTCAGGTAATTTCCTTGAGTCCGTAGGCCAGTAAGTTGGTTGTCTTGGGGAGATAAAATCGTAATGATTTTTTGTACTTATGATCGTGTTATATAACTGACGACCTTTCGGGTTAATTAGCCTCGATCCCCAATGAGTATGCTTCGCATTGTAATCACCTCCAGCTAGGAACCAATCTCCTAGAGTCTGTTATTACGAAACGTGGCGGACAGTAAATTGCAGCTAAAGTAAGGTCCCCCCCCTTTTTTAAGGGTGATCGAGGTTGACTGCGACCAATTTGTTGAAAAAGAATTAAGAAAGTTATGCTTTAAGCGGTTCCTTATGAGTATAGCTGTGCCACCATGTGCTTTGCCATCTGGGTGATTAGTGTTGTAAAGCTTAAACCCAGGGATGTAAAAATTATACTTCTGGGTGAGATGTGTTTCAGATATAAGCATAACATCAATTTCGTGGGTCTGTAAAAATAATTTGAGTGCTAATTTATGCTGGTTTACACCATTAGTATTCCATAAGCAAATCCTGAGTTCACTCATTTTTTGGTCAACAGGGTTTGGAGCATTTGGTTTTGCGCCTTTATTAGGTCTTGAACCATACTTTGCATGGTTGACATAAATTGTGTCATGCACTGGGTTAGATTAAGAATCATGGTCTCAACTCCAGTACTGGATGGGGTGACTGGTGGGGCCTGTACATTGGCTTTTACTACGTTGGCATAGGACATTTGACCAATATTTGAGCTGGGTATGTTGGAAAGGCTCGGAATGGAAGTAGTATATGGGAGTTGGTTCCGTTTGGCTTGTATACCCTGAGAAAGTTTAGATTTTAAATCTTTGTAAACCGGACATCCTCTATAATTAGCGGTGTGATTGCCACCGCAGTTGCTACACTTTTTTTGTGTTGCATCCGTTTTATTCAAGAGGCATTTGGTAGAATGGTGAAGATCACCACATGCTACGCAAACGGTACGTAAAGTACAATAGGATTTTGTGTGACCAAATTCCTGACAGTTTGTGCATTGCACGGGACCATTACGCTTAAGCGCTTCTTCCACCGTGATTCTTCGGTGTAAAAGGTATTTTAAACCGTAAATTGGATGCGTTTCGTTTTTCTTAAGTTGAGCTAAGCTTGGCGATAAGAACACTTTAAACATAGGCTGCGGCACTTTATTTCTGTTAATTATGTTAACAACCGCCCTAATTTCAAACCCTTGCTTCTCTAGAGCTTCTTTTATGTCACATGAGTCAACAGTCGCTTCAATTCCCTTAATTACAACAATCAGACCTTTCGCACTCTTCAACTGGTAAGAGTAATAATTGTTGTTGTTTGCAGAGAGAAACACAACGACTTCACGAAAGTCTTTTTCACTGTGTACTGGTATTTTTGTGTCGTCTATGTTACCTTTTTTAAGAGGTACAATGTGAAAATTGTTGGTACCTATTATCTTAGCTATGTTCGTAACTAGCGAATTGGAGCTGCGCTCCCGCAAGTAGATTGGTGGAGGTTTAGTACTGGCGACTGTGGAAATACCCTTCGGGTCTGTTATATGCTCTTCCTCATTTAACGGGGCAAATCTGTTCCCTTTTAGTGCATTACCATCAGCATCGATAGTGGAGCCAACGGTATTAAACTTCTTGGCATTAATGACTTTTTTGGGAGGACTAGATTTCCTTTTTTTGTTTACCACATTTATGTACCGATTAATGCCTGTCTGCACTGCCGACCCTTTTTTCATTTTGGCTGTCTCACCTTGCTCAGTATTAGTCGCCCGCACTGGAGTTGCTGCTGCTGCTGCGCTGCTTGACTGCATAGCTGTTTGTTTTTCTGTTGGGAAGAGAGTTTTTTCACTCTTTGATTTCTCTGTTGTTGCTAAGGTCTGCGTCGGCGCCGTTAACAGTAAATATTCAGTGCTATAAATTAGTAATATAAAGTTAAAGTGTATTAAATAATTTTCGATTTTTGTGTTTGAAACAAAAGAAAAAGTTCCAGAATAAACAATTTTAATCGAAAATATTTTCCGCTATAAGCAAAAATTCATATATATAAAAAACAAAAAAAATTTATTTGAAGTTGAAAGTGATTTTTCTAAATATCTAACCCATTTTCTAATGTTTTTGTTGCGTGCATACATACATATGTACATATGTACGTTGGTATATGGTAAATATATACGGCTAAAGAAAAGTGAAATAGAAAGTTTAGCAACAGTTGGCGCTGAAAATTACCCATAAGTCGAAGCTCTATTATTCATTATAAAACAACCAATTCGACGTAAAAAAATAACAAAAAAAATATATATACATGGATATATAAATATCGTGAAGTTTCGAGCAATATAATATAAAAAAAGGGTACGCTTTCTACCACCACCGCCAACAACAACAACAATCAAGTCTGCCAGCGCAAGGAAAGTACAACCAACAACAACAACCAAGCCCAATCAGCTACCCAAAGGCTAAGTAAAACCCATGGCGGAGTAAGTACAACCTAATCTTCACTCAAATATACATACATATATAGTCGCATATAATTTTTCAAGCCCTCATAAATTACATAATTATTGGTGTCAACTGTACAAGCTTGTACAACACCAAAAAACCCCATTAGCCACTCCCTCAAATTTATAGTAGCGAAAAAACATACTATACATATCAGTACCGTTTTTCTGAAAAACTGTTGAAATATACCCATCAAAAAAAATTATATACAAATTAAACTGTACAAGCTTGTACAATACAAAAAAATCCCGTTGGCCACTCCCTCAAATTTGCAGCGGTTAAAAAATATAGTATACATCTCAGTACCGTCTCTCTCTAAAAAGGTTGGCATATAGCATATCTGTATACGTATATGCAAAATCTCAATCCCGTTACAGCGCAGCACACACAGTTCATTCCCACTCAAACGCGCTCACAAACATCAAACGCATTGCACTCAGACGAGCTGAGGAAAAATAAACAAAAGGAGTCGCAGCATAAGACACAGTGGGCCGCGATCAAGCAATTATTACATTTTTGTACAGTGGGACAAAAGTGAATTTATTTATTTATTTGGAATAAATAATAAATAGACACCAAAAAAAAAATGAAATATCTCAACAATAATAATGCTGAAAAGAAGCAAGAGGCAAAACGGTTTAAAGACAATTGCGTTCAGTACAATATAATTTTCGTCAAAAAAAAAAAATCAAATTAAGCCGTGAAAGTGAACTTTGAATTAAAAATTTATATTTTCAAAAGCGAAACATAACAAAAGAAAAGATCTCTTTTAAAGCGCTGATTTAAAACTTCTGTGAAATTAGTGTTTGAAATGACAAATTTTGTTTAAATAATTTTTGGAAAAAATTAAATTCGTTTACTTGTTAATTTCGCATAGCGTAAATAGCGGACTCGTCAGAGAAGGAGAAGGGCAAACGAAAAGCCGTACGACCTGCTAAAATTACAGCTATAAAATATTTGACTAAGAGAAAGAATCGGTGAAAATTATAAAACTAAAAAATCCAAACAATTTGAAAATAAAGGCTACTATTTACACATTGTTAAGTGACGAAACCGTGCGAGTTTTGTCAAACTAACGTGCTAAGAGTTTAACAAAAAAAAAGAAAAGAAAAAAAATTTTTAAATTATAAAATTGAAAAAATAAAAACAATAATTAATTATATATTGAAAACTTGTACATATGGAAAGAAAAGTAGAAAATCTGTATGAAAATTGACATTTGTATAAAAAGTTCCAAAAATAAATACATACGCGCACATTGTACAAACATACATACAACCTGCGGGATCAATCAACCAGAAAAATTGTGCTAATATAATAAGCGAAAAAGTTGAAAAGAAACAAAGAATTATATATACTGTGCTAATATACATATACAGAAAAATACTTTTTACTATATAATATACATACATATCTGTACAGATGTACATATTGGAAAAAAAAATTAAAATTTCAAAACGAATTTGTATAAGTGTAAAATAAATAACACGCGTATACATACACAAACATACAAACAAAAACTATCTGCTTTCATACAAATCGATTGTTAAATATTTTAAAAATTTTCCAAGAACATTGTAGGAAAATTTTTTTTAAGAAAACGCGAAACTGTAATTTACAAATTGTGCTAAATAAAAAAAAAAAAATTGCAATAGCAAAATAATATTATACATGTTAATGCGGGATATACTTGGGGCCGGAATTCCTCATGAAGTCCGGAAACGGGGCTCAAATGGGGGCCGATCCTCCACAATAATCCTATCTAAACAAAAAGAATAAACCTACTCTTCTTTCCAAAAAAAGTGAGACTTGGTTTCATTAATCATAATAAATCTCTTTATTGATTAAAACTGAAAAATATATATAAACAATAAGATTACTTCGATGTCGCTGCTGTAAATGCTGGTATCAAAAAGGACCATTTGTGCGACAACATCGGCCTTTATAGATTCCACAGAAGGTGGAAATCCAAACCGGAATGGATAACGGGACTCACTCCGAAAACGATTCGTCATCTCATTTTCCAGTACAGAAGCAACATCTGTGTATGAGGCGTTTAATACTAAGCAGGGTTGCATGCATAAACATGCCGCCCGCCTTGCAGCATCACTGCAATAAAAATACTTAAATATATATATGTACATGTGTGTAGCATACTAATTATTTTATTTACATATCATGAATATTGATTATTTCTTTTGTTTTTTCCGTAATTCATTCAATACAATTCATTTTTAGTTCATTCCTTTTGTACAATGCAATTTCTTAACTTAATGTCGTCCGCATCGTTGGCATCTAGTAGGGAGTACCTCCAGATAACACCCACCCGAACATAATGTTTTGGGCGGCCGGCCGTGTTGGAGTAGCTGGCATCAGTCCAGGTCGTAGAATGACTGCATATACATCGGCTCCCAGGACTAGAGATACCGGACTTGTTTTGTAGAACGTCGGGTCTGCCAGTCTCACGTTATCGAATTCATCTACGACTCGTGCATCCAATGTGTGTTCTGGCGTAGTCTTCATTAGGCTGGGCAGCACCTTCGTCCGTACATCCAGTCTTTCGTGCCAGGCTTTAAGGGTCAAACGGGCTTTGTCTCGGTGGTCTTGTGAGGTTACGGGCAGTCGCCTCGCCAACGCCTTCGAAATTGTTGATGATGGCTGCCCTGGGTCGATGAGCGCGCGTATCGATTGTAGTCGGCCATTCACCATTATTCTTGCCATCACTGTGGGTGTAAGGACAGAGCGACTCGGGGTACTTCGAGCGGACCCTTTGATTCGCTGTCGGGCGTCTCTTACAATTTGATGCGTTGACGTTCGTTGGCGATTACGGGTACGTCGGTGGTCTGTGGTTTGCGGTGGGGGTCGATGGATCACCGACCGGATGCCCGACAGAGGGGGTCTGGGTACCGGCGGTTCCCTTGTGCTAGGTGCTTCTTCGGCCACCTACTGAACAACTTCGTCTTCGCTGGCGTTGATCTCTAAAATTCCATCGTCGCCTGAGTCTTCTAGTGGTTGAGCATCGTAGGGATAACGCCGTTTTCTCTGCGTGAGGTCTGCTACATCTATGGCCTGTGGCACGTCTTCGTCACTTTCTGCGGTCTCGCACAGATGCAGGAGACTATGGTGTCGCTGTTTACATCGTTCGCAGGTCCTGGCGGATGGACAGTTCTTGGCCATATGATGCGGCGACAGACAATTGGCGCAGTGGCGGTGCAGGAGGACAGCACGAAGTCTGACCGCTGGTTCCATTCGTCGCATCTGTCGACAGAACGGTAGCCAATGATTATGTTTGCATATGGGGCAAAGGTGTCGCTCTTTCACAATCTTGTCCTTGTTGTTGTGTGCACGAACCATGTTGAGAATCTCTGGAAGTAGAAATATTAAAAGGTTTTGTGACGGGAAGCACAATCAATTTCACAATGGGACGGGTGATTATGCCTCCCGTCGTTAAGATATCCACCACTCGAATTCAGTTGTCTGGCCCTAAAAAAACCTTAGCAACTCTGCCAAGTCGCCATTCATTGGGGGGTAAGTTGTCCTCTTTGACAACTACAAAATCATCAACCTCTATATTTCGCTGAGGACATTATCACTTGACTCTTTTGTGCAATTCTTTGAGATATTCTGCCTTCCAACGCTGACAGAATCCTTGTTGAAGTGCTTTCAACTTTTGCCATCGGTTGATAATGGACATCGGGTTTCCATTGATTTCAGGTTCGGCCATCGCGAGCAACGAACTTCCAATAAGAAAGTGTCCCGGAGTTAAGGGTTCAAGTGAATCGGGATTATCTGATAGTGGGCTAATTGGCCGTGAGTTTAGACATGCTTCTATTCTGGCAAGCAGTGTCGAGAATTCCTCCATCGTAAGCCGCATCGCATTTGCCACCTTTCGAAAATGGGTTTTGAAGCTCTTCACTCCTGCCTCCCAAATGAAGAGCCCCTGGAGGTATGAAGTGCCAATTAATTTCTTCATGCGCATATGACCGCATGGTAAGATGTGAAGCTTCAGTCGTGAATTTTTTAAAGTCATGTCTCAAAGCTTTGCTGGCTCCAACGAAGTTTGTGCCGTTGTCCGAGTACATGTTACGCGGACAGCCACGTCTTGCCACAAACCTGGCAAAGGCACCCAAGAATGTTGATGTTGATAAGTCGCTGGTTGCTTCTAGATGTATTGCCTTTGTAGCGAAACAAACAAGACGCAGACGTATCCAGCAGTGTTTGTGAACGGCCTGGATACGACCGTTCTTTCAGGTGGGAGCGCAGCCATTAGTTGTTCTCGTGTTTTTCTTCTGTAAATGACACAAATTTTACAGTTTTTAATTACAGTTTTTATTAAGTTTTTTAAACGGACGACCCAATACTCTGACCTCATAAGTCTCACCATGAGTTGATTTCCTCCATGTAAGGAAATCAAGTGTGAGAACTTAACAAGGAGTCGAGAAAATTGGCAATCATAAGGTAAGATGGTCGGGTATCGTTCATTATATGACAATGACGCTAGCGCTAGTCTTCCGCGTACTCTCATAATTCCATTATTATCAGGAATTGGATTGAGTGTGCGGATGGAGCTCTTAGCGTTTACTGGGTTTGATGAAGCTAGTGCATCGTATTCAAGCGAAAAGTAACGCTTTTGTGTTAACCGAATTAGACGCGTTTTTACCTCACGAATTTCATCAGCTGTAATTTCTACAGAATCACTTTGTTTTAATAGTTTGAATACCGGATGTATTTTTCGATAAAATTGCAACATTCGTGCAATTACTCTCAGCGCGCGAGAGAAATCAGAGAATCGTTCTAAAACGTCACATGATTCCAATCATTCACTCCGACGAGTTCACCGATTTTCGAGACTCTATTTGCCCCGAAGGTAGTCCAACTACAGGGGGGCTTTCGCAGCCATGAGAGCACTATGGTTGAATCGGTCCATTTGTAGATGGTTGGTTGAGCCACGTCAAACTGTGGAAGAAGCGCGTTAATTAACTCCGCCAGCAGTAGAGCACCACATAATTCTAAGCGCGGTAGAGAGATCGTTTTCACCGGTGCTACTTTGGTTTTTCCGACTAACAGATTTACCTCAGGTGTTCCATCTGGTGCACGTTCCCGTACTATTACGTACAGGGCAGCAGCGTATGCCTTCTCAGAAGCATCACAGAACCCATGAAATTCGATTTCGTTCCATGGAATTCTGATAGTTCCAATGTGGACGTAATTTTTCAGAAATTTCTCCCATCGCAGATAAATTCCTCTGGATAGACAGTCATCCCAGTCTATTTTGGAGAGCCATATATCCTGCATTAAAATTTTTGCCTCAACCACTATGGGTCCTAACCAACCTACGGGATCGAAGAGTTTTGCTACACAAGATAGCACTTCTCGCTTTGTGAAACTTGTTTTAATTTGGACCTCTTGGACATTAAAATGAAATCTATCGTGAGCAGCATTTCACCTTATACCTAACATCCTTGCCTCGCTCATATCGTCGATTTCCAAGAAATCTTCTTTTAACAGATGATCCCTTGGTAAATCAACCAGGATTTCCTTTGAATTTGATGTCCATTTCCGCAAGGGAAATCCAGCTTCTAGTAGGGCCTCGACAAGTTCGTTTCGCGTTCGAATAGCTGTGTCGCAATCATGAGCTCCGGCAAGGACATCATCCACGTACATGTGCTGCTTGAAGACCCTGGAAGCTAGTGGGTATTGAAGTCTGACATCTTCCGCTAGCTGAAGCAGTGTCCTTATTGCTAAGTAAGGAGCGCAGTTGACTCCGAATGTCACCGTTTGCAGTTCATAGTCCATTAGTTCTTCCTCGTTCGACTCTCTAAACAAAATCCTATGGAACCGGGTGTCGTTGGGATGAAGCAGTATCAGCCGATACATTTTCTCAATATCTGCATTGAAAACATATTTAAAAAATCGCCATTTTAATAAGAGTGCAATGATATCAGATTGCAAAACCGGGCCAGGGTGGAGTGCGTCATTTAAACTGACACTGCTCGAGGTTGGATTTGATGCATTAAATACCACGCGCACCTTCGTGGTTGTGCTGTCCGGCTTGATGACAGCATGATGTGGCAGGTAATATGATGATCCTGAGCTGCTTCTTCCGGAGTAGATGCCAACTGGCTACATGTGTCCAAGTGTTATGTATTCTCGTAGTACTCGGTGATACTCAGTTCTAAGCACCGGCTTTCGAAGCATTCCTGCTTCATTTCGAAGAAATTGATGCATTGCACTGGTTCGCGAGTATCCTAGGTTTATTTCCTCTGAGAACTTTCGTCTAAATGTAGTGCCACCATATATCATCCCCCGTCCTTTTTCACCGTCGTGTTCCTATAGTATTGCTCGCAATATGCTTCCTCAGGAGTGACTAGAAGAGAGCCTAACACATTTTTCATAATGTTTCCCGTTATTACGACTGGGTACAAATCTGCACCAATGATCAAGTCAACCTGCTGACTCCTGTAAAAGTTAACGTCGGCTAAATTAATTGGGGGCAGTAGTCCAAAATCCGCTTTGTCCACAGAAAACTGGGGGAGGTTTCCTGTTAAAATGGGGAGAATTAGGCCTCTTGCCTCAATTCTAATCAAGGGATCGACAGGTGAACCTAAAACAAATTTGACGATCTCTCACTTACACTTAAGGGGCACACCCAGTGTGAAATTTCAAAAAAAAATCGATTTTTTTTTTCATATTTTGGTAGATTACACCTTTTAAAATAATATATTAAAATTTCAAATCGATATCTCAAATATTTTTTGAGTTATAGCAATTTAAAGAGCAGCCGCTCGGCAGCTAGAGAGTCTAATCAGCTACGAGACGTACCTGAAACGCGTTTTTCTCGAAACAGCATTTTCCGAATTTGCTGCAGTGATTACTCAAAAACAAATGATCCGATCACTATCGAATTTTTTTTCCAAGTTTTATATATAGTTCTCCGTACAATGCCCCATCGATTTTTCATTTGATCAAAAAATCGAATTTTGGCGGGCCAAAATCGACCAAAATTTTGGGTAAAATTCGACAATTTTTTTTAAAACGCCGCCATATTGTCAATTTTTTATTATTTTTTTTATCTTAGGTCATTGTACAGACAATATTATCTAGTTTAACGAGAATTTTTTTTTTTTAGATTCCATCCACGGAGAAGGCCGGAATCACTGCAGCAGTGAAGGACCTTTTTTTTCGCGACGTTGGAGATCGACTATAACTTAAAAAATATTTAATTTTTTTCTTCAAAAATTTTACTGTATATTCTTGAAACATGTATAAATATATTCTTAAAATTTTGAAATAATTGATAAAGTATTTTTTTAAATAAAAATTCCCAAAAATCACCTTTTTTCTAGGCTATTACACTGGGTGTGCCCCTTAAGTCAGCAGGTTGAGTTGGCACATTAATGCGTTTCTGTAACCGCTTCGTTATGAATGTACCCTCCGATCCCGAATCCAGAAATGCATATGTGCACCATCGCAGTACCCAAGATTACATTCTTCGTACTTGATGCGAAAAGTGCGTTTACACTGCTGGAGGTGGTTGGGGGTTGAGTTTTCCTATCATCTCCATTTCCTGATGAGGGACGAGTGGCGGAGGTTGAGGGCCGGTTCCCAGTCGGGCTCCTGTGCAGCAATGTATGATGTCTTTGATGGCAACTAAGGCAGCTGAAGGTGCTCTTGCAATCCCTGGAAATGTGAGAATGCGCCAAACAGTTCATGCATAAATTGTATTTTCTCACTATTAGAAACTTTGGGCAAACCTTAAGCACATGGGATTCCTCTGGACATAATCTGCATACCGGTTGCGAGTACTGAGAATGATGCGCCGATACCCTTGTACCCAAAGGATTTGCAGATGAACGGTTTTGCGTTATCTTCGCTACACGCGTGCTCTGAATGTCAGAGACTGTTTCAAGAGTCTGGAATCTATTTGAGAGGAAGCTGTCTAATTCCTCCCACCTCGGAATTTCGGCCTTGTCTACAATTCCTTGTTCCCAGAGTGCTAATATGGTATCTGGTAGTCTACTAGAAACCAAAAATACAAAAATAGCATCCCAATTGCTAATCTCAATCCCATACATTTGGAGAACTGAGATGCAATTGTTTACTGCACGTTGCAGATTTTTTATTTCCCCACCGCGCTCGGCTGTCACGGTAGGTAGGTTGAACAAGATCTTCAACTGACTATTTACCATCACTCTTTTATTCTCATACCGGTCAGATAGGTTTTGCCATGCAGTTGCAAACCCATCATTGGTTAGTGGAGATTTTTTCACAATATCTTTTGTTTCTCCCCGAGTCTTATGAATGAGGTGGTATAGTTTTTCAACAGGGGTCAAACGCGAATTGTTTATATATATAGCGGTGAATAAATCCCGAAAAGATGGCCACGTCATATAATCGCCATAAATGTCGGTGTCGCAAGGGGAAAGGTTAATGTTCGAACGCGGGGCCACTTCATGTTCCCGGACTACAGGATTCACCGTCGACGAACTTTGCTGCACAAAAGTCAGGTTGTGGATGGTTTCACCCATCAATGCCGCACACGTCAAGTATGCTGCGTAGCAATCCTGATACCTACTTTTTGCAGCAAGCATAGCCGTTGTGTCCGATTCTCCTCCAGATAAGATCCGCGAGTAACCATCAAATGTCTCCTTAACTTTCATCCATAATGCCTTGAGATCCTCCTCTTGGATTTCCAGACAAAAAACCGAATGATTTGCACTTGAAGTGTTGTTGTACAAATCTTCGAACTCTAAAAGTGCATCACACCCCCGGGAAAAATCGTTAGCGCTAGCCATTTAATACGAGAAGAAGAAAAAGCTAAGCAAGAGTTTCAAGATGAACTTAGAAAGGGTTTTTATGTATGTGTTGTGCCAATTCACAATCTTCTGTAACTTGACAAGATCACAACTAGTGATACAAAATAAAATTTTCTAAAATCGGAAACTTAAAAAAATTTTTTTTTTTTGGAAGATTGGGTGCTTATGGTACTTCCGCGGTACCGTGACGCATACGTATTTAAAATCCGAAAAATTCAAACTATTGTAAAGAGGGGAGTGCAAAATTCAAAATTCCAAAAATTCCAAAAACTATTAAATGGGGATTCTTATGGTACTTTCGCAATACCAAAGCATCAACGTATTGAAAAATATACACAATGATTTTAAATAGCCAAATTTTTTTTTTTTTTTCTAAATAATTCAGATTTGTGAAAACTCACCCTTAATGCTGGTTATTGGTAGCTTACGGTTCGTTGGGCCGTTGGTATGGGCCTTGCTGCCGATGTTGCTGTGGATTCGTTGGGCCGTTGATATGGGCCTTGCTGCAGATGTTGACTTTTTGTTTCTCTTAATGAGAAACACAAAAAATAAAAACTTTATTTTCTCTTAATGAGAAACACCCAAAATAAAAAAAACGATTCGAGTTAAGGTTTAATCAATAACTAACTGTATTCTTTATTTTCTACTTTCTTATATATTGTACTATTATTTTGCTGATAATGATAAAAAGTTCGTACAATAATTCTTAGGAAATTTGTCTGGTGCATTTACAAAAAGTGTAACAATTCGCTAATGTTGCATTTTCGTTAGCGGAAATGCACTTGAAAATAAAATTAATAAAGTTATTAAAGTTCTTTGGAATTAATGGACATGGGCAAATAAGTAATAAAAGTATTTGGAATTAGCGATACATTTTTGTTAACCGTTGCATTTTCGTTAGCGGAAGTGCACTTGGAGTACAATTTATAAATATATTTTATGAAAATACAATTGATAATGAGTTACAATGGCGTGTGTATGTGTATGGTTAAGGGAACAGTGGAAGACACTAAAACACCCCCACCGTTAGTTTGAGGCTCCGACGAAATTATATTATTTTTGCCGGGTTGTTTATAGTGGTTTCGTTTTTTAATTGTACGTTCGGAATATATGTTTTTGTATTCCTTAAAAAGTATATAAAAATAATTAAGATACATATTGATATAATAATTGAGATATCTATGCTAAAACTAAGTATTTTCGAGTGCTTATCTGTATATAGTACTTGTTTTAATGTTCTTTCGTATTCTACTTGTTTTAGATATAAAGATTCAATTTTTATATCTGCAAGTGTTGTATTACTGTTGTCTTTGATTTTCGTTATTAGATTAGGTAGGATAAATTTGTCTTGTATTTTAAGTTTAACATTTGTAAAAGTTTTGTTTAATGTGTTTATCTCACAATTTTCAAATTTTATCAAGTAATTTCCTGAAATTTTTAGTTTAGCCTTACTGCAACTGTGCGATATGTTACTATTGAATTGTTTGAGAATTAATATGCCTGGAATTATTTCCACTATTTCCTGTCTGTTAAATATTTGCATTTTGCAGTCGGCTTCTTCAAAATTTAATATATTATTCAAGCAATTATCGTTGATTTTTATTAGGTTCCTTCTCAAATTTTCTTTAATGTACGTACTATAAATGTTGTTTTCTAAATCTATGAGGACATCAGAATGATTAAGTTGTATGGATTTATTATTCTTGTCAGGTATTGGTACGAATGTCACCATGGATAGTGAGTCTTGTGAAAATTGTGGTATAAGGAGGATAATGATGATGTTACCGTCATGAAGTGCTATGGATAACTTAATGTTGGTATAACTGTCAAAGTCTAAAATTAGGTTAAGTTCAGTTTGAGTAAGAATATCTGTGGGGATAATTCCCAGTTTCCCGGAGAAGATAATTTGTCCGATGTCATCTACATGTTGGCGTAGGAGTGAGATGTCGTTATTAATCTGATATATGTGTTCTATAAATGTTATCTCGTCTTCTATGGTTGCGATTTTATTTCCTATAATAATTTTGAATTTGGTTAAATAATCTCCAATTGTCTTTTGTTGGTAATTTATGTGACTGGTAATATTTTGGATTTGGGAGTTCATGATATTGTTAATATAAGTTAAATTGTCCATCCTGTATGTTAGGTTTTCGTCGTTTGTGTGTAGTAATTTAAGAGTTTTACTTATTTGTTCTTCGTCGTCGCTGTCCATTGTACCTGCAATCATTTTCAGGCCTTTACCCATAATGTTTAGTAAAGCCCGTTTTCTTCGAAAGTGTGGGTTAAGGTTTTCTATCTTTGCTCTTAATAGCAAAAAGTTTTTGTTTACTGTATCCATTAATTTTTTTGATTCGGTAGTTGAAGTCTTAAGGATGTCCATGTTCGTCTTGATTATTTCCAAAGTACGTTCGTATTCTGTTGTGTTTACTATGTGTAGTATTTGGATGTAGTGTTCAATGATTTTGGTCTCCCCTGTTTTGATCGGTATATAGCCGTTATTGTGTGATAGGTCCTGTACGTCAATGGTTTGGGCCCTGACGGTTGGAACAATTGTTATCATTATCATAATCCATTTAATCATCTAAAAAAAAGATATTCATTTACTTGTTGCCCTGATTATGGGATTATTCTTATCTTGGTATTTTTTGGTGGGTCTAACGTGAGTTTTGTAATATTTATGTCCAGTTCCTATCGTCTGTATGTGGTCATCGTCTATTTTTTCCGCATTAACTTTCCTATATTTCCTGTGGTTTTTCCCACCCCTTATCTCCTTAACATAATTTAGTCCTCCTTCCAATTCTAAATCCTTCCTGTTCTCGTTTAACTTCTGAATATATTTTTCCTTTTTTACGTTAATAAGATCACGAAATTCCCTATATCTATCTTCATGTACCTTGCCATTTACAAAATCAATTGGCTTGATGCCGGTTGTCCCATGTATTGTGTTATTATAGAAACCTATTATTCTCGTTATTTTATCTTCCATACTTTCGTCCATGTTTTCCTTATCATATCTTAGTAAGCGTATGTGTTCATTGATTGTGTTGTGTAATCTTTCAATATCGGCATTGGACGTATGGTTACTATTTGAGGTAAAGTGAATATCTATGTTCTCCTTTTTTAAAAATTCTTGCATCGGTATAGCCTTAAAGCCTAACTCATTGTCTACGATAATTTTATCCATTTTCCCGTAGGTATTGATTATCAGCAATAGTTTCGTTTTGAATTCTGTCCAGTTTCTACTGTTTATCTGGAATGCTAAAGCGAATTTTGAGAATTTGTCGATTGCTGTCATAAAGAGTTTCTTATTTAAAGTATAAAATACGTCTATGTGCAATATTTCGAGAGGTTTATGTGGGGTTTCTGTAATTTTGTAAGGGATCTTTGGAGGTTTCCTGTCGTATTTTTCTATATTGCAAATTTTACAATTATTTATGAATTGAGTTATCCTTTGTTTCAATTTAGAGTTGTAAATTTGCGTATTTAATTCCTTATATACCGCTTGAATTCCTCTATGATTTTTGTTAAGGTGTTCATTTTTAATAATTTCCGTTAACTGATTTTCATCCTCTATGTCTTCCGTCATGAGTGTAGACCTAAGTACTTTAAAATTTGTGTTATTTGAAAATAGTTCGTCATAAACGTTTATGAACATTGTATAAAATTCCTCTTCGATATAAATAGCGTTCAGCTGTGTTGGGTTAAAATGATTTTTTAGTATTGTAATAACTGTTTCTCTGTCCATCTCCTTCATATAAATTATTCTTCTTTTATTTTTAAAAACAGATTTATTTTTTATTTTTAATGATCCGGAGGTTGCTTTCAATATAACTACTTGGTTTTTAAACATATTAATGGGTGAAGTAGTACTTTTTATCGTTACACTGTCACATTCCAGTGTATTAATGCTGGGTTCAGTTTCAATCCTTGATAAAGCGTCGGCATTATTATTCTTTGTTCCTTTCTTGTACCTAATTTCGTAATCGTATTCTGATAATCTTAATCTCCACCTAACAAGTTTTGAATTGGGTTACTTTATAGAAAAGAGCCATGTTAATGGCTTTTGATCCGTTTCTATGGTAAATTTGCGACCAAAGAGGTAGGGCCTAAAATATTTTGTAGCCCAGACGATGGCCAACAATTCTTTCTCTATTGTACTATAATTTATTTCGTGTGTATTAAGGGTACGGCTTGCATAGCATATTGGGTGATTATCTTGCGAAAACACTGCTCCCAAAGCAAAATTACTCGCGTCCGTTGTCAATGTGAATGTTTTAGAAAAGTCTGGATATGCTAATATTGGATCATGTGTTAGTAGGGTATTGAGAGTGTGGAAACTTTTTTCATACTCTGGATCATTTATGTTTATCTTTGAATCTTTCTTTAAGTATTTAGTCATTGGTTTAGCGATAGATGAGTAGTCTTTTATGAATTTCCTATAGTAGCCTGTGAGTCCTAAGAATTGCTTGATCTGTTTTGCCGTTTTTGGTATGGGAAAGTTAACAACGCATTCTATCTTTTTAGGATTAGGCTTGACTCCCTCCGTTGTGATTATATGTCCAAGGAACTCTGTTTCCTTTTTTAAAAATTCTGACTTATCCAGTTGGATTTTTAGGTTTGCTTCCTGTAACCTTGCGAATATAAGTCTGAGTGAGTTCATATGTTCTTGTAGGGATGTTGAAAATATGATTATGTCGTCCAGGTATACTAGGCAGATTTTGTGGATGTCTTCCTCCTCTATCTCGATTTGGTGGAAACCCTTCGCTAGATCGAGTGTAGTGAAATACTGGCTTCTTCCCAGTTTTTCGAGAATCTCATCTATGTTCGGGATGGGGAACTTGTCATCGATCGTTACTTCGTTCAGCTTGCGATAATCGATCACAAGTCTCCATTTAGGTTTTCCGCTGGCATCGGCCTTCTTCGGCACGATCCAAATTGGGGCTGAATAGGGAGAATTGCTATTCCTGATTATTTTATTTTTCAACATCTCTTGGATTTGATCTACGACTTCTTTTTTGTGTACGTATGGGTATCTATATGACTTAGAAAATATGGGTATATTGTTTGTAGTTCTAATTCTATGCTTTATTGCGGAAGTAAACGAAAGTCTATCACCCTCCTGGTAAAAAATATTATGATATCCATTTATTAATTGTAATAGTTGTGATTTTTCCTCAGGGTTTAAGTGTCCTATTCTGATTTGATCATTCAATGGTTTAAATTCTTTGTTCTCAATTATGCCAAAATTTTCATGATCTACCTTTTGCGTAGTCACCTGGTTAGTTTCGGATAGCAAGTTCATTTCTACTTCTCCATTTTCCACATTCAAAATTCCTTCTCTTACAATCTTTCCGTCCTTTTCTTCCTTATAATAAACTAGATCAGAGTTATCTGGTGCTATTATCCTTTTCTTATTTAAGCTTCCCTCTTCGAAGTGCATAGGTAGTGTCTTATTACCAATGGTTATTTCCTTTTTTCCATAATTGATACAGGCATTTAATGGTCTCAGTATATCATTACCTATTAGACCGTCAAAAAATTTATGAAAGTTTATTATATAGAATTCCAGTGTTTTATCCTTTTCAGTGTCGCTAAATTCTTCGAATATAGGTACTATGGCTTTTTTGTCAACGTAAATTTGATGTTGAAGAGTTTTGATTAGAAGTGGGCTGGTTGAATGAATTCTTTTGGGATCGCAGATCCCCGGATTTATAAGTCTTATAAACCCTATCCTCGTCCTTATTATTATAAATGGTAATTAACTTTTGAGGCTAGTTCCTGAAAATTTTCAGCCACTTCTATTTTTCCTATGTCTATAGGTTCTAGTTGGTTTCTAGGATGTGGTCCTTGGAATGATGAATTTTGGTTGGGGTTTTGTGGGTTTACTTGTTGGTATGGGCGGTGTTGTTGGAATGGTTGTTGGTATGGTCGGTGTTGTTGGGATGATTGTTGGTATGATCGATGTTGTTGGGATGGTTGTTGGTATAATCGGTGTTGTTGGGATGGTTGTTGGTATAGTCGGTGTTGTTGGTATGGTTAGTGTTGTTGGAAGTCTCTTCCATTATTTTGGGGCATTGGTTGGGAATTTTGTCTGTTGAATGGTTGTTGGGGGTTCCTGTGTTGCGTTATATTCCTACTATCTCTCCTATTGTATTGTGTACTATTTCTGTAGTTATTATTCCTATTACCCGAATGAGTTTTAAACTCCGGGCCGTTACCGTTATTATTCCCTACATGAGCGTATCCGGCCTGGAATAGTATGTCCATAGCCTGTTCCAAAATCTCCTGGGTTTCTGCAGAATAGGATAGACTTCATTGGTTCAGGGATCTTGTTTTTAAAGATGTTAAGGGCAGTGCGCTTGTTGTTTATCGCGCTCTCTCTAGTCGCTTCGGTTTCCCCTAAAATAACCACTAGTTTGTTATTTAATCTGTGTAACTTGGTTTTCATATCGTTGTAGAAATCTAGGGTGTTTGTTCTAAAGGTCACGCTGCGTAATTCGTCAAAGAGTTCTTCACAGGAACGTCTATCTCCAAAATTATTCTGTAGTATGGTTTTAATCTCTGCCCATGAAGTCGCATGGCAGTTTATTTCTATCGCTTGTCTTGCCCTTCCTTTGAGTTTTGACTTTATTATGGCCGAAAAAAGTAGTTGGGACATTTCGTCGTATGTTTGTAGGTGTGAGTGTACTCGGTCAATGAGTATGGTGAATGTCTGTAGGTCTCCTGAGTCGCCATAGAATTCAGGTAAATTGTTTAAGTATTTCAGAGGGTTTATAGTTAATCTGTTCATTAAGTTTTCAGCCTGTACTGCCATTTTTAAGAAAAATATAGGAAAAAGAAAAAGAAATTGTCTCTTACACACGAATGCGGTTTTATTTTTATGCCTTAAATAGCTTTTCCTTGCTTAAGTTTTTATCAATGTTATACCTATTATGTAGTTCTTACAAATTTTTGATTTCTTGTTCTTCTGACGTATACAGAAGTTTTCTTTTAATTTCTGATTTTATGCTTATCTTTCGAGTAACATACTTTAATAATAATATTAATGGATATAAAATATTATAAATAGTATAATATAGTTAATCAAAATCTTACTTTCTGATACTATTGTTGAAAATATATATATTGCTGTCTGCTTGGGTCTGTTCTTCTACTGTTGGATTTAAAGTTGATTGGGATGAAAAAGTTGTCAATATGTTGAGTTTAAAGTTGATTAGGATAAAAGGTTGTCACTTTCTTCCGTTGTGTTGTTGTTTCTCTTTTTTATATTCTGTGTGTGTCCTTTAAATTTTTAAAGTATCCACAATCTTATGAAGTCTAAGAGTTTTGCACTTTAATTTTTTAAAGGATTCGTTCTTCAATCTTATGAAGCTCAAATGTCACAAAAATTTTGTACGTTCTTTAATCTTTTAAAGGATCTGTTCTTCAATCTTATGAAGTTCAATTGTCACAAACAATTTTATATGCCCTTTAATCTTTTAAAGGATGTGTTCTTCAATCTTATGAAGTTCAAATGTCACAAAAATTTTGTACGTCCTTTAATCTTTTAAAGGATCTGTTCTTCAATCTTATGACGCCTGACGTGTGGCACCTAGTGCCAGCGTGCAGTACACGCGCCTCGTCCTGCGGCCCTACAGCCGGCGCTTCTATCTTTTTTTTTCACTTTTTCAGTGGAGCGCTTTGTATTTTGCTATTTTAATCTCTGCGCGCCCACTTTTGAAACACTTTTTTTCACTTTTAGAGTGGGGTGCTTCGCTCTTGACTGCAGTAATGCGTGCGCACCCACTCTTCACAACACTTTTCGCGTTTATAGTGGGGCGCTTCCCCTCTGGCTATTAAAATGCCTGCGCGCCCACTTTTCTCACCACTATTTCACTTTGGTGCGCGCGCTTATAACCCTTCTTTCGGGTCTTTTGCCTTAGCACACTTTTATTCACTTTTATAATGGGGCACTTCGCCTTTGCCTATGATAATGCCTGCGCGCCCACTTTTCACAGCACTTTTTCCATTTTGGTGCTGGCGCTTATTGCCCTTCTTTCGGGTCTTTTGCCTTTGCACTCTTGTAATCACTCTTATAGTGGGGCGCTTCGCCTTTGGGTATGATAATGCCTGCGCTCCCACTTTTCACAGCATTTTTTCCACTTTGGTGCTGGCGCTTATTGCCCTTCTTTCGGGTCTTTTGCCTTTGCACTCTTGTATTCACTTTTATAGTGGGGCGCTTCGCCTTTGGCTATTAAAATACCTACGCGCCCACTTTTCACAGCACTTTTATATAAGTGGATATATCGTATACTTACCTAGTTTTCCGCTCCTGAATCCTCTCGAAGGGGGGTGAAGCTCCTGGTTTTTCGATTTCCACTCCTGGGCTTTTTCTTCCTGTCTTGAATACGAACTACTCTAACGGAATTGGCCGCTTGTGGAAACTGTAAATGTGGAACTTGTATGGACTGGAAAAATGGTAATCCACAATATCAAAAAACAGGGATGTTATTCAAATTATTATTATTTTTGACGACTTGGCAAATTGTATTACGGCTTTTTTCTATTATTATTATTATTTTTCTTGAAAAATATAATTTCAAGCTAAAGTAATTATAATAATACCAACTTTCTTTTGATTATCTGTGGTAGATCCGGCTCGAAGGACCAATGTTAATGCGGGATATACTTGGGGCCGGAATTCCTCATGAAGTCCGGAAACGGGGCTCAAATGGGGGCCGATCCTCCACAATAATCCTATCTAAACAAAAAGAATAAACCTACTAATATATATATATATAATAAATCTCTTTATTGATTAAAACTGAAAAATATATATAAACAATAAGATTACTTCGATGTCGCTGCTGTAAGTGCTGGTATCAAAAAGTGACCGTTTGTGCGACAACATCGGCCTTTATAGATTCCACAGAAGGTGGAAGTCCAAACAGGAATGGATAACGGGACTCAGTCCGAAAACGATTCGTCATCTCATTTTCCAGTACAGAAGCGACATATGTGTATGAGGCGTTTAATACTAAGCAGGGTTGCATGCATAAACAATACATATGTATGTATATCCTACAAATGCATGATAAATATACGCACGTTAACAGTAAATATTCAGTGCTATAAATTAGTAATATAAAGTTAAAGTGTATTAAATAATTTTCGATTTTTGTGTTTGAAACAAAAAAAAAAAGTTCCAGAATAAACAATTTTAATAGAAAATAAGCATGCTATAAGCAAAAATTCATATACTTAAAAAACAAAAAAAATATATATTTGAAACTGAAAGTGATTTTTCTAAATATCTAACCCATTTCCTAATGTTTTTGTTGCGTGCATACATACATATGTACATATGTGTATTGGTATAAATATATACGGCTAAAGAAAAGTGAAATAGAAAGTTTAGCAACACTTGGCGCTGAAAATTACCCTTAAGTCGAAGCTCGATCATTCATTATAAAACAACCAATTCGACGTAAGAAAATAACAAAAAAAAAAAATATATACATACATGCAGTATGTATTTCGAGCAATATAATATAAAAAAGCGTACGCTTTCTACCACCACCGCCAACAACAACAACAATCAAGTCTGCCAGCGCAAGGAAAGTACAACCAACAACAACAACCAAGCCCAATCAGCTACCCAAAGGCTAAGTAAAACCCATGGCGGAGTAAGTACAACCTAATCTTCACTCAAATATACATACATATATAGTGGCATATAATTTTTCAAGCCCTCATAAATTACATAATTTTGGTGTCAACTGTACAAGCTTGTATTGAACACCAAAAAAACCCGTTAGCCACCCCCTCAAATTTATAGTAGCGAAAAAACATACTATACATATCAGTACCGTTTTTCTGAAAAACTGTTGAAATATACCCATCAAAAAAAATTATATACAAATTAAACTGTACAAGCTTGTACAACACAAAAAAAATCCCGTTGGCCACTCCCCCAAATTTGCAGCGGCTAAAAAATATAATATATGTATATATAATAAAACGGTTGGCATATAGCATATCGGTATACGTATATGCAAAATCTCAATCCCGTTACAGCCCACCACACACTTGATTCCCACTCAAACGTTCTCACAAACATCAAACGCATTGCACTCAGACGAGCTGAGGAAAAATAAACAAAAGGAGTCGCAGCATAAGACACAGTGGGCCGCGATCGAGCAATTATTAGATTTTTGTACAGTGGGACAAAAGTGAATAGTTTTTAATAGGAATTCACCACTAAAAACCCAATTATTCCAAATAAATAATAAATTTAAATAATAAATAGACACCCAAAAAAAAAAATTTTAAATTCGCATACCCACCCAAATATTTGCACTCAGACACGCTGAGGCAAATAGACACATTAAATTTTTTTTTATTACAAACTCACCCAATTTTTAACAATATGTGTACTAACCCAATTGTTTATAAAACCCACTCTATATCAATTTAATTTTTTCAAAAAAAACCCCATTAATTCAAATCAAAAAAAAAAATTCCACAAAATGCCAGAATATAAGGCAGAAAAAGCATCAACCAAGATGAACAGGTACTTGCAGAAGTTCATCTTTGAATCCAACAGACTGGAGGTCTTCTGCGCAAAATGGTCAACGGACTTGTCGAGTGACCAGACGGAAACCCTACTCAACGTAAAAATACAGCAGCTGGACAAAAATTGGGATAGCCTCCTAGAAGCATACGAGGCTATTTTCATGGCAGACGCATACCCGGAAGTAAGCGAGTCAGTGGAGCAGAAATACGCAAAATGTTCCGAAAGCTTCCAGAACTGTAAAGCGCAAATGCTAGAAGCATTGCAGCTTCTCACAGTTACAACACCCACCCAAACAACCCAACAATCAACAAATACACACACAAGCTCAGTTTCCAATGGGGTATGTCTCAAAGTACCAGCATGCGATACTGAAGCATATTACGGAGGCTACGAAGACTGGCCGACATTCCGAGACATGTTTACGGCAGTCTATATAAATCACCCTCAACTAACACCCGCCCAAAAATTATTTCACCTGCGCCACAAGGCGAAAGGTCCAGCAGGCCTCATTGTGAAACAATACCCACTCACAGATGAAAGCTTTCCGCTTGCTTGGGAAGCATTAAAATCTCGCTATGAGAACCTAAGAATTCTGGTAGATAACCAGCTCAAAACCCTCCTTAATCTACAACCCATCTATGCAGAGAACGGGGAGCAGCTTCAAAAACTGCAGACCACAATAAATAACTGCCTCTCCAATCTCTCATCACAAAAGATTTCGACTAAGGATTGGGACCCCATCCTCATTTATATATTCTCCTCGAAACTCCCGAGCGAAACACTCGCGCTTTGGGAACAATCATTCAGTTCAGAAAGAACTACCACTCTGGTCCGAAATAAACGCATTCCTGACCAGTAGATACGAGGTAGTAGAACGACTGGGAACATATCGCCCAGGTAAACCCAAGCCCCACATCAATACATTCACACTCAGAACTGACAATCAAAGCCCCCACCTTGGCGAATAAATGTCGCATGCAAACCTATCACACAGAGTTCCAAAAACCCGTTTCCTGCAAGTTATGCAACTCTAGTCACGGGATGAAAATGTGCAACAGGTTTAGGAACCTTTCCGTCCCAGATCGGCAAAAATTCGTTCGAGAAAACAATTACTGCGAAAATTTTCTTTCCTGTTCACACCAGCGAGGTCAATGTCAAAGCAAATTCACCTGCGTTTACTGCCAAAGGCGTCATCACTCACTACTCCATCATCAAAATACAACCCCATACTCAAAACCCCTCTCATCGACAGCACAGGCAGCGACCGCAGTGGAAATAGCAGACGACAGACCATCAACATCAACAGGAATCAGCCACACCTTTCAGGCTCAGATGAAGACTAAATTCTTGCCATATTAATTTAGCTGTGAATAACACATTACTGATAGAGATCTTCATTTTCTGAAATAAATATCGTTTTATTGAAGGACATGTAAAATATGTACAAGTGTACGGACGTGTTTTTTTGATCGGCTCCGTAATTTCACTTAAAGTCTAAGAAAACGTACATATTAATTCGTTTAAACTTATACATCGACTGTAGTGGGTGTATAGCCACTTAAGTTGGCAATAAGCAAATAAAATAATAAATAAAATAAAATAAAAAAAAAATAAACAGAGAAACGAAAACGATAAGTAACAAGTGAACCGGTGATGTAATGAGCGATCAACGTTCAAATCAGAAAGAGCGTCGGCATTCAGTCGCGACGACAGAGCGAAATGCTTATTTCACTGTTGTTGCGAGCAAATCACCACCTAACAGCAGTGCAAAGGCAAGCAGTTCAACTCTAAAGGCGCCAACGCAGACCTTAGCAACAACAGAGAAATCAAAGAGTGAAAAAACTCTCTTCCCAACAGAAAAACAACAAGCTATGCAGTCAAGCAGCGCAGCAGCAGCAGCAACTCCAGTGCGGGCGACTAATACTGAGCAAGGTGAGACAGCCAAAATGAAAAAAGGGTCGGCAGTGCAGACAGGCATTAATCGGTACATAAATGTGGTAAACAAAAAAAGGAAATCTAGTCCTCCCAAAAAAGTCATTAATGCCAAGAAGTTTAATACCGTTGGCTCCACTATCGATGCTGATGGTAATGCACTAAAAGGGAACAGATTTGCCCCGTTAAATGAGGAAGAGCATATAACAGACTCGAAGGGTATTTTGCACAGTCGCCAGTACTAAACCTCCACCAATCTACTTACGGGAGCGCAACTCCAATTCGCTAGTTACGAACATAGCTAAGATAATAGGTACCAACAATTTTCACATTGTACCTCTTAAAAAAGGTAACATAGACGAGACAAAAATACAAGTACACAGTGAAAAAGACTTTCGTGAAGTCGTTGTGTTTCTCTCTGCAAACAACAAGAATTATTACTTTTACCAGTTGAAGAGTGCGAAAGGTCTGATTGTTGTAATTAAGGGAATTGAAGCGACTGTTGACTCATGTGACATAAAAGAAGCTCTAGAGAAGCAAGGGTTTGAAATTAGGGCGGTTGTTAACATAATTAACAGAAATAAAGTGCCGCAGCCTATGTTTAAAGTGTTCTTATCGCCAAGCTTAGCTCAACTTAAGAAAAACGAAACGCATCCAATTTACGGTTTAAAATACCTTTTACACCGAAGAATCACGGTGGAAGAAGCGCTTAAGCGTAATGGTCCCGTGCAATGCACAAACTGTCAGGAATTTGGTCACACAAAATCCTATTGTACTTTACGTACCGTTTGCGTAGCATGTGGTGATCTTCACCATTCTACCAAATGCCTCTTGAATAAAACGGATGCAAGACAAAAAAAGTGTAGCAACTGCGGTGGCAATCACACCGCTAATTATAGAGGATGTCCGGTTTACAAAGATTTAAAATCTAAACTTTCTCAGGGTATACAAGCCAAACGGAACCAACTCCCATATACTACTTCCATTTCGAGCCTTTCCAACATACCCTGCTCAAATATTGGTCAAATGTCCTATGCCAACGTAGTAAAAGCCAATGTACAGGCCCCACCAGTCACCCCATCCAGTACTGGAGTTGAGACCATGATTCTTAATCTAACCCAGTGCATGACACAATTTATGTCAACCATGCAAAGTATGGTTCAAGACCTAATAAAGGCGCAAAACCAAATGCTCCAAACCCTGTTGACCAAAAAATGAGTGAACTCAGGATTTGCTTATGGAATACTAATGGTGTAAACCAGCATAAATTAGCACTCAAATTATTTTTACAGACCCACGAAATTGATGTTATGCTTATATCTGAAACACATCTCACCCAGAAGTATAATTTTTACATCCCTGGGTTTAAGCTGTACAACACTAATCACCCAGATGGCAAAGCACATGGTGGCACAGCTATACTCATAAGGAACCGTTTAAAGCATAACTTTCTTAATTCTTTTTCAACAAATTGGTTGCAGTCAACCTCGATCACCCTTAAAAATTGGGGGGTTGACCTTACTTTAGCTGCAATTTACTGTCCGCCACGTTTCGTAATAACAGAAAAACAATTTAGCGACTTTTTTATGACTCTAGGAGATAGGTTCCTAGCTGGAGGTGATTACAATGCGAAGCATACTCATTGGGGATCGAGGCTAATTAACCCGAAAGGTCGTCAGTTATATAACACGATCATAAGTACAAAAAATAATTACGATTTTTTCTCCCCAAGACAACCAACTTACTGGCCTACGGACTCAAGGAAATTACCTGACCTGATTGACTTTGCAGTCACTAAAAACGTAGATAGGAGTTTAGTATTTGCTGAAACCTGTGCTGACTTATCTTCTGATCATTCCTCAATAATCATTAAGTTGAACGAACAACCAATTGAAAGTGAGCATGCTTTTCGACTTACTACATCAAGAACTAACTGTCTTAAATATAAAAAATTCATTAGCAGTCATATACAGACCAATCCGCAAATAGAGAGAGGTACTGACGTTGAAAATGAGTTACTTGTATTTAACAGTATTCTAGCAACAGCAGCAACTATAGCCACACCAGAGCAGAATACAAAAGCAAAGGCATTGATAACTAATAGTGGAATAGAATTACTGGTCCGAAATAAGCGACGTCTGCGTCGCGAATGGCAAGCCTGCCGATCTGCCGATGCAAAAACTCGTCTTAAGGTGGCAGAAAACGAACTAAAAAAGGCATTAGTATACGAAGAAGAAAAAAATATCAAACATCTTATCACGTCTTTGTCTCCCAACGTTTCTAATAAAAAATTTCTATGGAAAGCTAGCAAAAACCTTAAGCCGCCAGTAAGCACTGAAGTACCGTTGAGAATGCGTAATGGTTCATGGGCAAGAACGGATGAAGAGAAGGCGTCTTGTTTCGCAGAGCACCTCAGCACAGTATTTCAACCAAATACTGCTACATATAGTGCACCTTTGTCACCGACCCATACTGCTCCTAGATACACTGTCACTTGCGGAGCATCTGTGTCTGAACTAAAAACACTAATGCCGCCTTAAATCCAAAAAAGTCTCCAGGAGACGATCATATCTCACCAAAAATGCTAAAAGAATTGCCAAGCATTGCTCTCGTTTTTCTTGCAAAGCTTTTTAGTGCCATTTTGATGCTAGGATATTATCCACAAATCTGGAAAAAGTCGCAGATAATTATGGTAGTTAAACCAGGTAAAGACGCAACCCTGCCGTCATCATATAGACCAATCAGCCTGTTGCCTTGCCTATCAAAACTTTTCGAAAAAGTGCTGCTATCAAAAATTACTTCTTTTCTCCATCAAAATGATATTATTCCTACACATCAATTTGGTTTTCGGGAAAAACACGGCACAATTGAACAAGTAAATCGTATAACAAACGAAATAAGGAAAGCTTTCGAAATGCGAGAGTATTGCTCGGCTGTTTTTCTTGATGTGGCGCAAGCATTTGACAAAGTGTGGTATGATGGCCTCATTCATAAAATTAAAAAATCATTACCTAATACGTTCCACAATATCCTTGAATCCTACTTAACCAACAGGCGATTCACAGTAAAAGTAAATGATTACATAACAGAAGAGTGTCCGATTACGGCAGGTGTTCCGCAGGGTAGTGTTCTTGGACCAATATTGTACATACTGTTTACCGCAGATATCCCTACAAGTGACGAAGTAATTACGTCAACATTTGCGGATGATACTGCTATACTAAGTCGACATAAATGTCCCATTACAGCCACAAACGTGTTACAGCAGCATCTTAAACAAATTGAAGAATGACTAGCGAAATGGCGTATAAAAGTTAATGAAAACAAATGCAAACACATAACTTTTACATTAAGGCCAAAAACGTGTCCTACTGTTAAGCTCAACAATGTATCAATACCGCAAGCAGACGAAATTACATACCTCGGAATCCACTTGGACAGGCGCTTAATCTGGAGACGACACATTGCAGCTAAAAAGCTGCAGCTTAAACTCAAATCTGCTAGTTTACATTGGCTTTTAAACAAGAAATCTGGACTAAGCCTTAGCAACAAAGTCCTCTTATATAATGCAATAATAAAACCGATATGGATGTATGGGATCCAGTTATGGGGCACAGCTTGCGCGACGAATATAGATATAATTCAAAGATTCCAATCGAAAACGTTAAGAGTTATAACGGGCGCACCATATACATGCGTAATGAAAATATTCATAGAGATCTAAATATACCTACCATCAAGGAAGAAATTGAAATCGCAGCAAAAAAATACTTAACAAAACTGCGTAACCATCCAAACCCTTTGGCTAACACCTTGGCCCATGCAACAAGTCAAACCCGCCTGCGGAGAAGAGACAAAGCAGCCTTCTAAAGAGCAACGTCAAGCCAGCAGCCCATTCGTACTAATGGGCTTTATGTTTTAATTTAGTTTAAGATTTTATTACTTCTTGTTAGGCTTCCGAAGTCGAAGTAGATTCAATAAATAAATATTAATGTTAAAAAAAAAAAAAAAAAAACCTTTCAGGCTCAGGTGAAGACAATAAAGGTCACAACACACCATGCAAGCAGCAACGAAACCACACTCTTGCACACGGCTATATTCCCGATATATCTAGGAGGAGAACACCACAAAATCCGAGCTATGATAGACCAAGGTTCGCAAAAAACCTTTGTCACATCTCGGATTCAAAAAACACTCAATCTACCCACGGAGGAAACCCATTACGAAATCTCAGGAATGGGAGGAGCTTTCGTCCAGAACTCAACTAAAGTCTGCGAACTACCTCTATGTTCGTCAGACTTATCACACCATGTAAAAGCTAGAGCAATAATATTACCCAAGCTCACACACCTACTACCCACAACCCAGGTGTCAAACATTGACATCAACCAATTAACCCAATTAGCGTTAGCCGACCCAAAATGTCTCACACCATCTTGAATTGACATGGTAATCGGCAGCGACTTAGCACCCCAAATCCTCAAACAAGGAGTGCAACACCTCCACAATGGAACCCTGTTGGCACAACAGACAATATTTGGATGGATAATCAGCGGACCGACAACTCAAAAGGTAGAGTCCTTTTCAACGCAGGTCAATCGAGCCCAAATGGACCCGATCAGCATCCAACTAAGAAAATTCCGGTAGCAAGAAGAAGTTCCAGCTACTCAAACTCACTCAGAAGCGGACGAATTTTGCGAAAATTTGTATCGCAACAACGAGTCAAAAGAATGATAAATACACAGTCAAATTACCATTCAACAAGGAGTTTCCCAGGGACGCAGCCCTAGGTCACTCCAGACTAGCAGCACAGCAACAGTACATCAGCAACGAGCGGACACTAGAACGAAAACCAGTGCTGCAGCAAAAATATCAGGAGGTCATGGAAGAATACTTGACCTTGGACCACATGGAACCCACTTCACCTCTCGAAGTAATCCACGAGGAGAAATACTTCTCCTTTTATCTACCCCATCACGCTGTCATAAAACCCGAAAGTAAATCCACGACGTCCTACACACAGGCCCAACACTATAAAACGATTTAATGCTAATAATCCTCAATTGGCGACTCTATAAGTACGTATTTAACGGCTACATTGAGAAGATGTACCGGCAAATACTCGTTAACCAGGAAGATCAAGACTTCCAGCGAATACTCTTTCGCAGAACCCCCGACTCTCCAATAGAAGATTTCAAGCTAAAGACAGTTACGTTTGGCGTTAACTGTACCTCATATTTAGCTATTCGAACCCTACATCAATTAGCCGAAGATTGCAAAACCGAATACCCTCTCGTAAACAATATCCTACTCAATGAAATTTATTTAGATGACATTCTTTCAGGCAGTAATGAAATACAGTCCACTATCAACTCTCTCACCCAAGTTATCGAAGCGTTAAATTCAGCAGGATTCCCTCTTAAGAAAATTACGGCAAACCACCCGAAAATACTCGAAAAAATCCCAGAGTCTCATTGGCTAGATGCCGACTTTCTTAAACTCAGCGACACAAGCTCAACAAAAATCTAGGAATACGCTGGAACGCGCTTACGGACACCTTCTCATTCTCATACGAACCTCAACCCGCAGCAAAGTGTAGTACTAAACGCCAGATTTTATCGGCTGTGGCGAAATTATTCGACCCGGCAGGATGGTTATCACCAATTATGATAGTAGCCAAGGTACTATTCCAAACACTTTGGCTAGAAGGAACGGGTTGGGACGAAAACGTAAAATCTGGATCCCTACATAAATGGAACTCGATTCATGAGAATCTCCCGGCAATCAAAGACATCCAAATACCCCGATGGGCGCAGTACTCCCCCGACAGAGATGGCATTCTGCGCTTGTGTGTACATAAGGGTACAACACGGCGAAAACTCCTTCACCTCCCATTTACTAGCTGCAAAAACAAAGGTAGCTCCTCTCCAAACGATAAGTCTCCCCCGTCTAGAGCTCTGTGGAGCAGTTCTACTGGCAAAGTTGGTAAACGAAATACAAACCGAATTAAGTTTACCGCCTCACGAACTTGTTCTGTGGACAGACTCGACCATCGTCTTAGCATGGCTAGAGAAACCACCACACTCTGCAACTGATAAGCAATGCTACGGGGCGGCACGTATGCAGCAGCGATAACCCAGCTGACCTAGGCACCCGTGGATGTCGACCTCAGGACCTCGTTGAAGACACCATCTGGTGGAAAGGTCCTGAATGGCTCGCCAAACCCGCCAATGAATGGCCTAGCTCCCAACACCCATCGCCTCCGGAGCAAAGGCATATCGCCGCATTCCATACCTCGCCATCCGAAGATATCTTGGAGAGATTTTCTTCCTTCCCCCGAGCCCTTAGAGTAATTGCATTTATATATCGTTTTATTCACAGGACATGAAAATTGCCATCTCGGAAGAGCATGACTCTAAGCCACGAAGAGATGAACGAAGCAAAAACACGACTCATAACCCTAACTCAACGAAGGCATTATGGTGAAACCATAGCTCAACTCGAAGCCTCAAAACCGATCAGCAAGAAGGACACGCTGCTGACATTAAATCCTATACTCGACAGCAAAAGCGTACTGCGCGTAAACGGACGGCTTGAATACGCAGCCCTTAGTTACAACGAACGTCATCTCATAATCATCCCAGGATTCGCTATTCTGTACTCTGCTGTTAAAATTTCTACACATCACCATGCTGCATGCTGGAAACCAGTTAATGATGCGAAAGGTACAACAAGAGTACTACATTCCCCGACTCAAACCCAAAATAAAAAAGTGCATCTTTCACAGCAAAACATGCACCATCCACAAGCAGCAGATGAGATCGCAGATTATGGCAGCACTACCCTCCGAACGAACCACATATACCCTACCGTTTCACACGACTGGGGCGGATTTCGCCGGCCCGTTCCTAGTAAAAGTATCTACTCATCGGCGAGCTTCATATTCAAAAGCATACGTTTGTGTGTTTGTATGCTTCTCCACAAAAGCAATACACCTAGTCTTCGCTAGATTTGTTGGACGTCGCGGTCTCCCCTATAAGATTATGTCCGACAATGGAAAAACACTTGTCGGAGCTCAACGCACCTTCCACCGCGAGTTCGGCGTGTTCTTGAAGGAAGTAGCAGCTGACGTCTCCGCTAAATACTCCCCACTCGGCTTCTATTGGGAGTTTATTCCACCGTATGTCCCTCATATGGGTGGACTATGGGAAGCAGCAGTAAAGAGTTTTAAGCTGCACTTCACTAAAGTCGCCGGAAATCACAAATTTAGCTCCGAGGAACTCACAACCCTGATGGTAAGAATAGAAGCGGTTCTGAATTCCCGACCGCTCTCAGCCATGTCACAAGACCCGCAAGACCTACTGGCACTCACCCCTGGACATTTCCTCCGCGGTGCTCCATTGTTATCGATGATGAAATTTCTTCATATACCCTTTTTTTCAACCATATACTAAAGTCGTATATTTTCACTCTTCTCTCCTTGGTACCGACGAGACGCGACATCGGGGAAGTGCCGTTTATGCGGCTGCGCTACTGCCCTGCTTTCCTCGCCATGGCACCGGAGGACAGGTATGAATGCGCAAGGGTGCACCGGTACTGCATCAACTGCCTGGCCACCTCCCATACGACTGGCGAATGCGACTCAAGGTATAGTTGCCATCGGTGCACTCTCGGGCATCATACTCTGCTCCACCGGGCGGGGTTAAGGAGGGTAAGCGGTGCAGCGAATGCAGCCAATTCCAGGCCAGCTTTATCCAGCCGGTCTGCCCAGCAGCGGAAGAAGTTGCAACAATTGGTGAAGGACGTCCGGAGTCTAATTGGCAAGCTGGAGAGGGAGATACAGGCACCAACGCCGGGGGGCACCATGTTGAGGACATGGACCTCCTTACGTTTTCGGAGTGATCCCCCTCAGGTGGCAACGCCGCGATGTGCTGCTCAATGACGCCCAATATTGCCAACGCTTCGCACCAGCAACACCGTTTGAATTAACCAACCGGCCAAAATAGCCAACAGCGACAGACAGTTTTTTCATTCACTTTTGTAATTGTAATTTCAAATAATTTTCAAAGTCCTAGTCTTTTAATAACTAAATGGTCTCAAAGACGATTTGTGTCTAAAAATTTGTACAACGAAATCTACATTATTCAAATTTTTTATATATTTCATTTTATAACTTAAAAAACTGAATAAACTTGAATTGATACCGTTTATAAACGAAAAAACCTACACTTCTTCATTCCATTGGAAACGGCCCATTTTTACCCCCACTCACCATTATACACACTCTATAATTGCAAGGAAGCCACAATAGCAAACTTCTGCCAGCCCTTGAAAGAAAGCCCCTGCGTACGACACCTACTGAACCAACGCTGTGCAAATTGCAAATCCAAATCCGCCGATCACGTGTTTGCATTGAGGAGATCGCTAACGGCGTAATTCTAATTAATGACCAGCCCGCTATAATACAAAACGAAAATTTGACAAGATTGTCTAGAGGAACCTTTTTGATAACATTCAGAGGTGATATTACGATAAACTCCACTGTTTACAGCAACTGGAATGAGGTAATGCATTCACCGAACATATTGAGCTATTATCGCTCCCACCACTTGTAGTAGAATGAATATAAAAAATCTCAGGCACATAGCTGACCTACGGAATATTATTGAAACCCGCTCCATACAATCGGAAAGCGCCTTGCTCCTAATCGTATTAGCCTTAGCTATGGGCATAACAATACTTCGGAGGAGACGACAAAAAAATATGGTGGTATTGAAGAATATCATAAAAGAAACCGAGGACGCTTTCACTTCAAGAGGGGGAGTAGTTAACACAGGTAACCAATCATCCGGCCAAAATATCGCTTCAACAAAATCTGCTGACGACGCGTCTACAGCTTTGCACGTAACAACGAAGGAAATTTCAATACTGCAATAATAACGCATCCGGCCATACGGCTGACCGAGCACTTATAGTCTGACAAAAACAAACCAAATACAAGACAATAAGCAGAATTGGTTCACGCGGCTAATAACGTGCAGCAACTAAAGTTAGGGCTAGCAGTGTAGGTATTTAGACACTAACGTCGCTCCCGTGTATTCCAGTTATATCAGCTCCTCCGCTGAGATCGGCTGCCCTTGTTTTGTACAAGGGAAATAAAAAATATTTAACGAACACAAGTGATCGTTTTACTTACGTGTATATATATGCACATATTTCTAAATTTGTATTTTATGTGTTTACACACAGTGGCTCACAGCCAAAGCGATGCAACCATCTAAGAAATAATATAATAAGTTTTATATAAAATTTAAATAAATTTTCTAAAAAAATTTATGCCAGTTGATAGTGACAGATATACACATTTTATTGATACTTTAAAAATTTTATATTTATTTTATGTAATTTGCACCAAAAACAGACATCAGTATTAAAATGTACCTCGCAGCGCAAGAAGCTGCGGTCCAAGCTAGACGACGACCAGAATGAGCGACCAATTGCGTATGTGTCAGCCAAACTCAATAAAGATTAGAAGAATTATAGTTTAACTGAACTGGAATGGTATGCGGGTATCTTAAGCGTAAAAAATTCAGGCCATACGTAGAAGGACTACCATTTGCTATCATTATGGACCATTCATGCCTAAAGTTGATCATGCAACAACCAGACTTATCTGGAAGGTTAACAAGGTGATGTTTGAAACTTCAAAGCTTCAATTTCAACATCGAACACAGGAAAGGAGCACAAAACGTAGTGCCCGACACCTTGTCCTGGATGAATATGGAAGAGTTTAAAGTGAGGGTAAACATACTAGACGTATGCTTAGAATTTCCATGTTTTTCCTCTGAAGAATACGAAGAATTTAAAAAGACGGAGATCGAGAATAAGGACAGACTTCCAGACCTTTGACCTATAGAATGAATCTATTTGTTTTTTCGTCCGGTTGGTAAAGCCACTTCAGCAGAAGTCATAAAATATCTCGAAAAAGACGTTTTCTACGTATTCGGTGTGCCCTAATATGTACATTCGGATAATGGCAAGCAATTTGTCTTGGACATGTTTAAAGGTTTCTTAAGCAAATGTTGCACTAAACACCTAAAACTGCATTTATTCACCTCAAAGGAATGCTGCAGAAGGAGTGAACCTATCAGTATTACAGGTCATAAGATCGTTCGTGAATGAAAATCAAAGAAACTGGGATAAGCTACTCATTCTGCAATCAACGTTGGCCAAATTAAAGGATGTAGATTGTGAGATGGAGACAACGAGCGACAGACTACAGCTGATTCGAAATAAAATTATTAAGGAGCTGAAGTTGGCTCATGAAACGAGCAAAAAGCTTATAACAAACTATATATCGTAAGAACTTTAAACAAAGCTCACAAATCGAAAATAATAATGCAAAATTAGTTCCGAAACACAAAAAATGCATAATAGCCCGTAAGTATAACCTGGAAAAATTAGCCCTTATACGTTTATTTGACTTATCTTTCTAACCCGCGATACTCAAAACCAAGTCTTTGAAAAGCACTAACCAAAGGCACTAATACAAACTCAACGCGAAAAACACAGTACATACGAACTTAAGTGGTTTGCCCGGCTCTGAATCGTGGGTCGAAGCCATACGTTAAATGCGATAAATTTTTTTACACACACTCTCCATGCTGCAAGCACCATTGGCGGATGTAAGCCTGTAACGAGTACTACTATGCGTCGGGGGAGAAGGCGTCTTTGTGAGTGCGATCTGTTATGGTGAATGTTGCTACCAAATTATGACACATAACCCTAGCGACATCTTGGCGGAAGTCCCCGCGTGGGCATCATGTAGTGTTCGCAACATTCGCCGCTATGAAAGTAGGAGTGTGTGTGAATGTGGCACATGTAGTGGTATCTATCAGCTCCATTGCGGAGCCCTTGAGTTGTGTTATGGACCAAACAACACCTATATAAGGCCCATAAAATTATATACGAAGAAATTTTTGTGGTGCCGATAGCCAAAATAAAAAACAATTATACAATTACATGAAGTAAAGTGGGTGTATATTTTTATAAAAAAAATTAAAAACAAAAAAAAAACAATAAACAAATTTAATGAGTGGGCTCACAAGTTGCCAGGAATTGTGAGAAAAGCCTTATAAAAAAATAAATAGCAGCAAAAATAAACTGGATTTGGAGGTAAGTAAATATTTCTTTATTATACCTAATGTACATTTGTATAATTGTATACACATAGTTTTAAATTAAAAAAAAAAATGAAAATTAAATAAAAAAAGGACCTCCACAATTTTCTTTGGTCGTCAGTCACTGCAATCACAAACACTAACAAAACATTGAAAAAAAGAAAAGAACAGAGGAACCACTACCACGGCACGATCACCTACAAACGAGGACGTAATCCAGCATATAATCCAGCATTGCGTCATTCACTGCAATCACAAACACTAACAAAACATTGAAAAAAGAAAAGAACAGAGGAACCACTACCACGGCACGATCACCTACAAACGAGGACGTATTTCAGCATATAAACAAAATCGTGTTTTTTCATATTATTTTATGCTTCTTTTTTGGTACCACAAAAATTTTTACACACTTGCCAGTTTCTGATGAGCTTTCTTCAAATATTTTGTATTTACAATCATTTTTTTGATTAAATTATACATGTGAAGGATAGAAAATATTATTCGCTATAAGTTCATGAAATATTTTAAAAGCATTTTTTTTATTAACACGGAAGAACGAAAATTTTTTGCCATAATTTTTATCTTTTAAAAAGAAAAAAATTATGTTCTTTCGATACTTTTTATTCTGATATTCCGTTTGTTTTTGTTTTCTTGTTAATTTAACAATTTGCTTTTTTTGCCACCGTTTTAGTACTTCCTTCATTATCAGATTATTACCTTATTCTCTCTCTTCGCTCATATCACTTTTGCGTACCAACTTAATTTTTTTTTAATATCACACACCACCTCTTATTATTTTTTTTCCTTTTCGTTTTAATAAAAAAAATTTTTATTCTTTATTGAATTTCACGCATAAAACTTTTTTTTTAGTTAAGCCACATCGAACTCGGCGTAATACAGGCGATCCGCATATGCATTCCACCTAACGCTTTTACGTTGCTGGTGTCTAAGTCGAGTAATTCCTGATGAAGTAAATTTTATTTCAGAATTCCGTCCAAGATTTTATCACAGTTAGCAGTGATAAGTCGGAATACAGCAAGCATTCGCTATTTCATTCCTGTCTTATATTGCTGACTCAACGCTGTGTATTCCTGCCAATACGTCGTCTACGTACATGTGCTTACGTATAATAGTTGGTGCGATAGGTGAATGAACCTCAACATCCATTGCCAGTTGCAGAAGTGTAAGGTGCGCGAATGATACAGTTTTGAGTTCAAATTGACTTACGTTATTGGAAACTACATACATATATCTCTGAAAAAGCTTCGTGGCATTGAAAACATATTTATATAACCTCCAAGAAAGGATTAAAATCGTTAGATCAGTTTGTAGAATTGAGTACGGTAGTAAAGTGTCGTTAAAACTTATGCCATTGGAAGTTGGGAAAGATACATCGAACACAATAATAACGTCAATTATCTTCAAAGTGGTTAAATGCCACTTACACATGTGACCCAATTCTTCGTACTCCCTCAAGATCCTATGATATTCTACTTGTAATTTTTTTGCAAGTCCTGCTTCGTTCATATAGAATTGTGGAAAAGCCATTTTTATGAAAGGTCCTAAGGATATACTCGTGAAGTTGTTTCTTTAAATAATTTTTCCCAATAATCTTTTTCAGCAGTTTTGATTTTTCCACTTGGAATGTCTTCTAATTCCCAAAGGGACAAAAGTTGCTTATCTAGAGAGATCATTAAAGAACGAAACATGAGAAGATGATGACTTTATAGTATTGACAGGTCCCGTCAAAATCCATCCAAAGACGAAAACGAGAAACGAGCTGAAATATTTTTCTTAAGCACACTTAAAAAAATTTGTGAATATATGTGGCCCCCTAAAACAAGATCGACTTGTTCATTAACGTAAAAACGTTTATCTTCTAAGGGAAGTTGATGAACTTATTTTACATGTAGAAATATTCTCTGTTAGTTATGGTAGTACCATCATTACCGCAGGTATGGACGCAGTGGAATCGATTTTTCATTTAATCATCGATCCTAACATTACAGTACATGCCTCACTTACTGTAGCAGAAGGTGTTATTGATTCTTGAGATAAGTGCATTTAGGAAATCCGACCCTTTATTTAGCCTTTCGGATATGAAGGAACATTCTGATCCTCAGTCGATGAGCCTTCTGACTGAAATTATAGTTCCACGGTAAAGAACGTTTACCCTTGCAGTTCCTAGCAGAATTGGAAAATAATGGTTAAAATTGATCTAGGGATACATTTTTAGCAGTTAAAGAAGTAGTTGGATTAGACGAGAGTGCAGATGTCGAAGGGTTATTAGATGAGGTTGAAGCTGAGAGACCTCTTCGAAGGTATGATGGCGTAAATGATACGTTGAACAATTTTGCTTACTAGTACATTTCATCACTTGATCTGCTGAGGATAAGCAGTTGTTGTTACAACGATATTCCCTAGCGGTTGAAATACGATTTTGAGGCGTCACTACTAAAAATTTAGGGCATTTTCTGAACGGATGCTCTTTAGACCCAATGCGGCTATTTCCATTGATGACCTTGTCGTGGTTCGTCATGAGAATTTACCACGCTTGGGCAGGGTTGCAAACATTTATCCTGATAATGATCGAAGAGTTCGAGTAGCCGACATTCGTACGCAAAAGCGAATGATAACGCGCCCAATTGTAAAATTAGTCATTCTACCAAGCTAATCTCATCATACTTTTTATTTTTTCTATTTATTTTCATTTAATTATAATCGGCCTCATGCTAAATATGGTCATCGTCAGTGAACGGTGACGGTGTTGTGGTATACTCGTCACTGTCGTTTCTTGTCGTTTCTTATCGTCAGTTATTTTACCAAAAACCTTATCCAACACAATTTTAAAGAAGAGTGGGAAGTTATTGCTCCCAAAATTAATGCAGTAGGACCACTTGTCCGAGACGGTGATATACCATCCATCGTATCTTACTTACTTACTTCACTGGCGTAGACACCGCTTACGCGATTATAGCCGAGTTAACAACATTGCGTCATTCGTTTCTTCTTTTGGCTGTGTAGCGCCAATGGGAAATGCCAGGTACAGCCAGGTCTTTCTCTACCTGGTCCTTCCAATGGAGTGGAGGTCTTCCTCTTCCTCTGCTTCCACCGGCGGGTACTGCATGGAAAACTTTCAAAGCTGGAGTATTCGTATCCATCCGAACCATATGGCCTAGCCAGCGTAGCCGCTGCTTCTTGATTAGCCGTATCATGTCAATGTCGTCGTATAACGCGTACAGCCTATCGTTCCATTGTCTGCGATACTCACCGTTGCCAACTCGTAGAGGACCATAAATCTTACGCAAAACCTTTCTCTCGAAAACTCTTAATGCCGACTCATCAGATGTTGTCATTGTCCATGCTTCCGCACCATATAGTAGAACGGGTATACTGAGCGACTTGTAGAGTTTGGGTTTTCGTTCGCCAGAAGAGGACTTTACTTTTCAATTGCCTACTTAGTCCAAAGCAAGAGTGATTCTGCATTAGATTTCAAGGCTGAGATTATTATTGGTGTTGATGCTGGTTCCTAGATGGACGAAATTATCTACGACCTCGAAGTTATGAATGCCAACAGGGACGTGGGAGCCAAGTCGCGAATGCGATGACTGTTTGTGTGATGACAGGAGATATTTCGGTTTGCCTTCGTTCCCTACCAGACCCATATTCTTCGCTTCCTTATCCAGTCTGGAGAAAGCAGAACTCACGGCGCAGTTTTTGAGGCCAATAATGTAAATGTCATCGTATTCAGGTCTATTTAAAACATGAAAAAATTGCAAATGATTCCTGCTTTATCAGTTTAACTATTTTAGGCGTGGAAAGATTTAAAGTGAAGAAAAAATTACGAACAACGCGAAAGAGTGAAGAGCAACCGGCGGAGAAGATTCTTGAAGAATCTTTGCGAATTTGGTGGGACTCGAATGATGATAGCAATAAACCGCACCGTCATATTAGCAGCAACAATTCGTCAACATATTTAAAGAGAGTTTCTGAAATGTCAAGCGAGGAATCTTCTCGAGTAGATGTTTCATCAGTGTATGGTATGATGTGCCAATTGCCGGAACTTCGCGTAGTACAAATTTGACAACAACCACCGCAGTACCACCTCGACAATAAAAAGCAAAAAAAGTCGTGAAAAAATTAATCTATTAGAGGAATTTGTTGAGATTTATTTACCTAATTAATCAGGCAAAGAAAACATGATTGCTTGTTGCCTTAAAATTCTACGACGATTGTTTAAATTTTTAATCTCTTCTTCATCGCTTGAGTTTGAAAAGAACAACACGTATTCCATTTTTTATTTAAAACCCGGTTTTATTGATTTAAGCAGACTTCACATCTTGAATATATGATTTGAATATCAAAAATATAACAATAAAAAGAAAAACCATAATTTCACAAATCAATCTCCCAAAACAAAAACTTTCGCATGCCCAGGGTTTCCGCATTTCTTCAATTCGCAACGTTTCGTCTGCATTGCTTGTACAGAATACCTGAACAAAGACCTAAGCAAAGTTACGATGCACATTGGCGATCAACAGCGAAGACGTAGACGATATTCAGCATAAGACCGAATATATTCGTTCGTTCAAGGCCCGAATGTCTCTCTAGGCACTGTTACGTGGCTGCCTGTTGGGGTAAGTCAGCAAGGCATCCGCGTCGACAGCAGAAGCGTCGGCGCAAAAACCGCATCCACCGTAGCGAAGCCCTCGTCGCAGCAACGTCCGATCAGCAGCTAAAAGGCCACGTGCTGCATATATAGCTGAACTGGCCTACACAAAAATCCACGACATTTTTATCCAGCCCCAGAAAATCGCTTCTGGCTTGAAAGATTTTTTTGAAAAAAAAAAAAATACGCATACAGGACCACCTGTAACTAACGCACTAACGCACACAAGTACTTACCTGAACACGTCAAACGAAATCGGTGCTTCCGTCCTTCCCCGGCGTACTCCTCCTTCGCCTCGTCGCCGAATCCAGCTTATCCAAAAAAATGCATGATTGTAACTAAATTTGAATCGAATTAACTAGAACTAACAAACAGAAAAAAGGGGGAATCGATATATGTACAGAGTAGAGCTCTGTAAGGACCGCGGCACTGTCATTAACTAAAGTCCAAAATAAGTACGAGATAAAAGCCGCGTATAAATGCCGATTGAGTTCTAAGCATGCTTTGCCAGTCTCTCTTATACATGCCATGTTTCTTTTCTTTTGTTGCTAGTTACACTTCCAGCTCATCCATCTCACTGGATGCAGGCGCCTACATCGGATAAGAGTTAGGTAAGTGGTAGCGAGTAAGCATTTGTTCTCCCAGCATTATTATTGACTGATTTGCATTGCACTGCTGGGAAGAGAGTGTCAAACACATTGTTTGGGACACAGTCACGGCTGCAAACATTAATTTTTTTGTGAAATCGATATACATACTTCGATACACCCATGCATACATACACGTTCACTCTGGCCCTATAATAATTTTCTTTTTTTTCTTGTTTTTTTGGAAGTTAAAGTAGAAATTTTTGTAGTATAGCGACGTATACGAGTATATGTATAGATGTATAGATATATATATAAATATAATAAATCATAATTTAATTGGAGTTGTAAACAAACAAAATAAAATTATGATAATAACATAAAATTATATATTACTAGCTGACCCGGCAGACTCCGTACTGCCTCATCGATAAATAAAAGACCTAATCTTTTGTATAAAATGATTTTAAAACAAACAAATCGAATCCGTATTTAATAAAAAAAGCATTTATTGAATAAAGCATGAAGTTTTATTATTATTTTCGATACATCATGTTGCTTACTTACAAAAAGGGTTTTCCTGAAATACTGGTTATTTATAAGGTTTAAATTTGATATTCACAGACACACACTGCTAAAATACAGTCTGTTAATTAATTTAAAGCTTTCTCATAAACTTTATTTTTTGTTTTGTTTTGTGGTGCGTAAATAAACAAAGAAGACGGTTTTCCGACGCGCGAACATGCGACGTATAATTGTCCATGTGGTAACTCCAAGTTGATTCCACAAACTTCTAACGACTGTCCTTGCGATTTATTTATGGTCATCGCAATGGCCAGACGTACTGGAAATTGTTAGCTTTTAAAATCGAATGGTAAGTCCGTTGGAATCATCGGTATCCGCGGGATCAAGACATCCTCTCCTTTGTATTTTCCTTTTATGATTGTCGCCTCAATGACGTTATTCATCAGTCTTTTCACAGCCAGTCTTGTTCCATTGCATAGTCGAGGTTGATTAATGTTACGCAGCATGATGACAACTGATCCTACTGGTAATCCAGGCAATTCCAGTGAATTTAAAAACTCAGTGGGATAGTTGATTACGTCATCCTGGTTCATTACGGTGTCGACTGATTTGAATGAAACCAACTGTCCTGGAAGAAAATTCTGAATGGTCGCATTAAGATCCTCGACATCTTTATTTTTCGCTGCTAATATTGCTCGTTCACCCAGCCAATTATGGTTATTGAACTTTTGCGCTATATCTGGGAAAACTCGCTGAATAATCTCCACTTTTGAGTCTGTGATGTAACAGAAATCTGTAGGTAATGTGATGAATCCGGTCGAGGTGTCCACTGCAACTTTATTATTTCCAATGTCTAACAACTGCTTCGCAAACACATTTGCAGTTTCATCTTGTTGCAAAAATACTCGCATGTTAGTTGTTAAGTGGAGTGTCTTTACGTACTGCCACAAATTTGATGATTTTAGGCATGCATTTAGTTCATCAGCAACAGTTGATCGGGGAATAACTGGAAGAGTCTGACGAAAATCACCTGACAACCGAATCATAGCCCCACCAAAAATATTTTGGCTGTCACGAAGATCTTTCAACGTTCTTTCCAGTGCCTCCAGTGACCTCTTATGGGCCATTGTGCATTCATCCCAAACAATCAATTTGCATACCTGTTGGATCTTGGCCATTGCGCTATTTTTGGCGATGTTGCAAATTGGTGTTTCGGTGATTTGCATGTTTAGTGGTAATTTCAAGGCAGAATGTGCAGTTCGCCCCCCTTCTAGCAGAGTCGCAGCTATTCCAGATGAAGCCAACGCTAGAGCAACATCATTTCGCGATCTGATCCTCGCTAAAAGCAATGAAATTAAAAACGTTTTTCCGGTTCCTCCGGGAGAATCAAGGAAATAAATTCCACCAGATCCACTATTCACAGCTTCTATCAAAGTGTCGTACGCAATTCTTTGTTGTTGATTTAATTGTGGAACATTTGTACGAACTGTTTCGGCCAATGCTTCAATGTCGTACTGATGATCTCTTTGCAACTCGTGGTTTAATACATCGTGCATATTACGATTGGGTGCTGTCATTCCCAAACACGACAATACTTTATTTGCCATCAATAAACACATATCTTCTATCATGATCAATATATCATTGTAAATTTCTTCAGTCATTTGTAGTGTAGGATTCAAAGTTTGACGGCGCACACGATGCAAAACATCCTCAGACATGTCATCTCTATACTTAACCCACAAATCTTTTGGATTCGAGGGGAAACATGTCGATATGATAATCGCAAACAATGTACGAATTTGATGCGGCGATGAAGATATTACGGAATCCTTGAGCGTATCATCCCAGTGCGAATCGTTCTCAAGTAAATGTAATAGTTGACATGCCTCACGGTAAGTCGCACACAGCTGTCCATTAACTGTTCTCAGTTGTTTAAACGATGTCGGACCACGAACATTCACCAACAACAACATTCATCATTATTTGGATGTACTGTGTAGATGCGACCGAGAGCATCTGAAGCAAATACATTTGGATGTCCTTCAACTGGTGTTCTTTGTTTTCGACGCTGAAACGATTTCGATGTTGCATTCCATGTGTAATAGCGTGGCATGTCAGCATACAGCAAAGTGCGAGCAAAATCATTAGTTTGACAGACTGTGAAGAAACTTGTTAATGTTGTCGACGGTGGATGTGCCGCCCTGTCTGCTGCGTTAGATTCATTAAAATAAACTCGTTGACCATTTTCTAAATGGACTGCCAATTGGACTACTGTAGGGTGTCTTTCATGTATCGCAAATGAAAAGATACGCCAGATAGCTTCGTTGCTACTTACATAGTGACCCATCTGGTACTGTGATATTTCATCATTTGCATTGGTTACACCGAAGACAGCCATATCACTACCTTTATTAACATATTTACATATGTACTTTATCGACTTCACAGAATTACAATATTCCACATTGATGTGAGTCTCAATAGCTTTGGACAATATTGGCGAGTATGGCACAATCCAACGATTGTCTACATCAACATTTTGTCCTCTTACCTTCACAACTACCTATCGCCCACTGTCCGCAACTGATCGCCGAAGATACAATGGGTATCCATCATTTCCTGTTATGGTTTCAGCAAGCAGGTCTCTTGGGTATGGCTTGGAACACCTACCGTCGACCATACAGGGTGAATTGTAGTTGAAATGTCCGCAAGGTCCATGTATCATGTGTTTGGTAACTACTGCATGCAATTTTGGGTCAGCTATTTCATCTGGAATTTCAGCTGAAATTATGGAATCAATCTCATCTGGTCTTATTTTGTCCACTAACCAGACTAAAATGTGCGCATGTGGCAATCCACGCTTTTGCCATTCTACAGAGTACATCCAACAACGGACTCGGCCATACACACAATGCTTTATTAAGAAATTCATGAGACATTTTAATTTTTGTTTAAAAACTCTGGCAGTTATGTCATGTCTAGCAACTGGTGTTTGGCTATGTAGTAATTCCTTCTCGATTTCGGACCATTTTGGGTTACATGTGAATGTAACAAATAAGTCTGGGCGGCCATAATGCCTAACATATGACATAGCATCCTGAGCATATTCATGCATGTGGCGTGGGCTTCCTATATAAGTAGCTGGCAAAATTGTCATTCTTCCTACATTATTCACATTGCCATCAGCATTTATAGCATCGCGGAGATGAACGTATTCCTCTGACCGACGGCTACGGTTGGTTCAAACGGATGTATGTCAATCGTTCAGTCTCAATTTTGACATACATGTCAACTGCAAACTGATGAAAAAGTCGTTGACACATCAAAATATGATTTGCTTCACCTTGACGGATCATGAGTCTGTATGAATAGAAATTCATAGCACTAACTTTTTTGTTGGTTTCAGCACCTGCAATCAAAAATGATAAATGTTTAATTGTTACTTAGATGAATTGAATTTAAAAATATTATTTAATCTTGTTCATTTCATTTACCTGTTACTTGATTTACCATTTTGATATTAAAATGGTATCCATCTTCCCCCTGCCAGAAGCTCAAAGGATATTGTAGTGCATCATAACTCCTGTGTGTTTCAGATACACGTTTTAAATCACTATTCCGACGATGAAGCACAATATCTCTAGATTGTAAATTTTCTCCCACAATGACAACAGCCACTTCATCAATGGTAGGTGAATTGAACCTCCTTGTGTGTTCACCGGCAGCTGTTTTGTCAGCTCGAATAATAATATTATGGGTATCAGATGGCATCCGATCCAATGCTATTTTGAACATGTTTACTAAATTGTTATTCTGATGAAGAAACATTTGTATTTGTTGGACAATGGTTCTCTTCACTGTTGGATTGTGAGCACAACGATTATTAATTTCCGCCTCTGAATTGCCCATAAAATAAATTTGTAAAAATTGATGATCTGCATCAGGTAGTGGTAACAGAGTTCCCAGTAAGTGATAAATTTGTCCTTGTCTCTGTAACTTTTAAAAATTTGTCCATTATTTATTTCCGATAAATATATTTTAGTACAAACTTGAATAATATAAAAAAATATTCTTATATAATACCATGAAAGTGGGCATGAAATTGTCTTGTATAATATGTGTAGCACCAAATGATGTCATCTGGAAACAGTTGTTATATTTCTGAATGTTGGTCAAGAAGTGCTTAGAATCATTTCCAATCCCAGAAACTAAAGAGCGTAAAGGATCTGGTGGTGGCACCAATTGTGGCAATTTTACTTTGCCGTCAGCACAACATAATTCAGTAGATTCACCAGTGTATTCTAACGCCTTACAATATTTACAAATTGTTTTCATTTCCCCAATTGTTACCGATTTGTCGGCACAATAATCAATTGCTGGATCATAGTGGAAAGCAGCTCGTTTAAGAATCACAGGAGCACTGCGTCTGCGGATTCGCTCAATTTCATTATGTCTAGCTTGCTGTTCTTGTGTTTGATGTGAACGAACTCATTGCATTCTAAGCCCATCTCCTACATTATCACTCACTAAAGAACGCAATTCTGACAGCAATACGACTATTTTCTTGATCTGTCTGTCTCTGGTCATCAGTGCGGTTAGCACGTGAGGTAGCTCTTCGCTCATTTGATTGACTACGACGACCTAAGTTAGGTTGTCTTCTCCTCGGCATCGTAAATTGTAATTAATCAAAGTGAGAAAATTTCCCGCTCATTTAGCAGTAAAGTGTCACTATCACAAAGGATCACCAAAGTAAAGAAAGTTCTCGCGCAAGTTATTATCGTTTTTACGATATGAGAAAAAGAAATATGTTTTCACTACGCGTGCGTGTTCTTTATTCATAATCTTTAGATTAACTAATTTACATAAATCTTAGTGCTACTTATAAAGGGTGGTTAAATTTTCAAGGGCCGATGTTGATTTTGAATAAAACACAAACTATTTAGGAAATTATTGAAATTTTATTTTATTATGATATATTGGTATTACTCAATTATGTATGTAACAAAATATTGGCCAAATGAGCGCCATGACCTCGGCGGCACACCTCCATACGATGGTCCAAATATTCGATGACGCTGAGGCATAATGGAGTTTCTATGCCGTTAATGTGCCGAATTATCTCATCCTTTAGCTCTTGAATTGTTGCTGGCTTATCGACGTACACCTTTTCTTTCAAATAACCCCAGAGAAAAAAGTCCAACGGTGTCAAATCACATGATCTGGGGGCCAATTGACATCGCCATTACGTGAGATAACACGGCCATTGAATTTGTTGCGCAAAAGAGCCATTGTTTCGTTAGCTGTGTGGCAAGTGGCACCGTCCTGCTGAAACCACATATCGTCCACATCCATATCTTCCAATTGTGGCCATAAAAAATTCGTTATCATCTCACGATAGCGAACACCATTCACAGTAACTGCCTGACCGGCCCCATTTTGGAAAAAATACGGCCCGATGATGCCGCCAGCCCATAAACCGCACCAAACAGTCACTCTTTGTGGGTGCATTGGTTTTTCGACAATAACTCTTGGATTCTCATTCGCCCAAATGCGGCAATTCTGTTTATTGACGAATCCACTGAGGTGAAAATGTGCTTCATCACTGAAGATGATTTTCTTCGAAAATTTTCATAATAAGTCACGTTTAACACGTTGTTGGATTGTGTATCTCTCCATGGTTCAAATTGAGTAAGTCTGAAATAGAGAAATGTCAAATTAAATTCGGAAAAAAAATTGGCGTTTAGGTGTGGTTCACATTCAACATCGGCCCTTACAATTTACCATAACCACCTATTGAGCTGTATCGATAGTTATCTGTTTACTAACAGATAGAACTATTCGTTTCTATTGTTATATTTGGGTTACTATGTGCATTTCTATTGTTATATTTGGGTTACTATGTGCATTTCTATTGTTATATTTGGGTTGTTATTGATGGTGCATTTCTATTGTTATATGTTCTTATCTCTGATATTTATATTTTACAATGTGTGTTGTACATTTCAAGTGTGTTAACTGATAGATATGTTTACATATGCTTGTTTTGGTTTTATGTATTTATGTCTAATAAGTGTTATGTCACTTATATATAAGTATTTATGATATGTATGTATGTATGTACATGTGTATGTTTGTATGTATGTACATATGTATGCGGTGTGCGGCTATGTCGTTAACTCGCACATAGCCACAAAGATAGAAGGATGCACTCATAGATATCGTAACTCGTAACACAATATAATATCGTATTATTTAGAAAACGTTTGTATGGGAAATAGAAAAATGCTGTTTTGAGGATTTTCCCGGCAACTATTCGAATTTTTCTCACCTTTTAAACCTTCCCTAGACCTCCACGAATAATTAAAGACCAAGATAAGATAAATCCGTTCAGCCGTTCTCGAGTTTTAGCGAGACTAACGAACAGCAATTCATTTTTATATATATAGATATGAATTATGAAATGTCGTGTTAATTTTACTAGCCTCTCATATTGGGCGATGATCATTGGAGAAATGTTCTGATAGGAACACACGTTGGTTTGGGAGTTGCGTTGGTGCAACATAAGTGACGTACTGTAGACAGACGAACCGATGTCAGGTAAAGGGGACCTTGTGGAAACTTGGCAGCCGTAACGAGGTCCATGGCTACTCAAGGAACACGAGTAGAGCGGGTGGGCCGGCTCCGACTGACAGGACAGTTACCCTACTTTCCTTTCCCATATCCCTCTTCGTAAGCCAGTGTATCACAACTCCTTCCCCAGATCAAACGGCATGATTTATAAATTATGGTTATAGTGGCTGAAGGTAGGGCGAAAGTGGCAAGAACCTCCCCAGACGACGAGCTAGCTTGGGATCGCAAGCATGCCACACCACCACGGAGACTTACCCCAACAGGCAGCCACATAACAATGGCGCCCAACGTCATGCCCGATGATAAACCCTTTTTTTATTAATGTAGTTTGTTATAATTGTTCCTCTGTCAATGTTTTTATTACTTTTTTCCTTTAAATTTCCTTCAGACTGGGCTCGGATCACGATTGTAACCTCGCTAATATTCATTATTTGGCGAGAAGTGCGAAAGTGATATAAGTGGAAGTACTGGTGTCACAGATTATACTTGCAAGTCACGATGACTAAGAGGAGTTGCAGATGACTGTTTAAGCTACAGCACAAGAGATCAAGCTTTACTTGTGCGTGAGGTTTACAGTGCGTTGCAACAAAAAGGCGAGGTGTTAATGTGATACCGATGATAGAGTGTGGCATCCACATCAAGAGTTTAGACTTCTTGTTATGTAGTGTTACACTCAAGCCAATATACAATCCGGGAGCCTAGTAGACATCAACTTTGGACTGAAGACATACGGACTTATTCACACGCACAACCAACGCCAAGAGCAACACCAATCCACACCAAGAAAATAAATCCAACGTCTAAACAAGATATTTACAAATTTTAAGTAATTAGCCCGAATTATATTCGAGTTAGCCAGGATAGCGTGCAGAATTTTTTTGATTAATATATACTCGTATACTCACGTAGTGTCAATTGTCACTGTTTAAACAATTTTTTTTTAACAAATGTAAAGGGTGGTTAAATTGTAAGGGCCGATGTTGAATGTGAACCACATCTAAACGCCAAGTTTTTTTCCGAATTTAATTTGACATTTCTCTATTTCAGACTTACTCAATTTGAACCATGGAGAGATACACAATCCAACAACGTGTTAAAGTTATCCAGACTTATTATGAAAATTTTCGAAGAAAATCATCTTCAGTGATGAGACACATTTTCACCTCAGTGGATTCGTCAATAAACAGAATTGCCGCATTTGGGCGAATGAGAATTCAAGAGTGATTGTCGAAAAACCAATGCACCCACAAAGAGTGACTGTTTGGTGCGGTTTATGGGCTGGCGGCATCATCGGGCCGTATTTTTTCCAAAATGAGGCCGGTCAGGCAGTTACTGTGAATGGTGTTCGCTATCGTGAGATGATAACGAATTTTTTATGGCCACAATTGGAAGATATGGATGTGGACGATATGTGGTTTCAGCAGGACGGTGCCACTTGCCACACAGCTAACGAAACAATGGCTCTTTTGCGCAACAAATTCAATGGCCGTGTTATCTCACGTAATGGCGATGTCAATTGGCCCCCAAGATCATGTGATTTGACACCGTTGGACTTTTTTCTCTGGGGTTATTTGAAAGAAAAGGTGTACGTCGATAAGCCAGCAACAATTCAAGAGCTAAAGGATGAGATAATTCGGCACATTAACGGCATAGAAACTCCATTATGCCTCAGCGTCATCGAAAATTTGGACCATCGTATGGAGGTGTGCCGCCGAGGTCGCGGCGCTCATTTGGCCGATATTTTGTTACATACATAATTGAGTAATACCAATATATCATAATAAAATAAAATTTCAATAATTTTCTAAATAGCTTCTGTTTTATTCAAAATCAACATCGGCCCTTGAAAATTTAACCACCCTTTACATGTACATTCCGTTTTCGAAGTACGTAAAAAAATATAATACTAGGCGTAGAACCGAAGTACGTACAAGTGTAGAGAATTTTATTGGGAACATACACATATAAACACACATGTATAGGTATAATTATATATTTTTTTAATTATGAGGTAGAATTCCATTTTTTGAATTATGAACACCAAGTATCTGAAATAATTGAATTTCAATATAAATCCTTTTTTTACATAAACATACGTACATTTCGAGTTGAAATACTGCGTACCTAAATTTAATGCTGAATTAGTACAACCTTTTTGCATTTAATTGGAAAAGTTCTACCTAAATTTAATGCTGAATTAGTACAACCTTTTTGCATTTAATTGGAAAAGTTCTCCCAATTTGAGGATTTATGTAATTAATTTAAAATTTTTAAAATTTCAAATCAAAATCTGGAATCCCAAAAATACTAGTTTATAGTTAGAACTGCCTGACAAAGTAATTGTGAAGAAATTTTGCCAATTGTATGAGAGAGAGAGTGTGAATGGAAGGTGAAGAATCAGAAGGAAGAATTGTTAGGGGACTTGGCTTATTGAGCACGAACAGGAGGATCACCCGCAGCGTTTCACGGGCATTGGAAAATCAAATTGCAGGATCTTTGTTCAACCAGATCGACACCAGTAGACAACATATCGTAGACTTTGTACCTTGTGATTTTAGGTGTACGTCGCGAGTCTTCTGCAGGACTGGCCAGCCTACTGTATCCATAACATACGAAACATCATTCAACAACTCGGACAATAGTATTAATTTCTCAAGAAAGCTAGAAGAACTACTTGAGATGTCTGAGCGGGAGCAAGAAGGTGTTAGCGGTAACGATGACCCATTGGTGAATACGCATCTAAAGGAATCAGGCGCTACATTCTCCAAGGCTCAAGGCAACGATTCAGACCAGCCTACACAAGTCGAGCAGCTGAGCCGGTTGATGGCTATGATGGCGCAACAACGAGACTTAATGGCACTTCATTGGAATGAAGTCCGTAGCGTAAGAGCCGAGGTAGCAAGTCTGAGTACCCGAGTTGCTGATATACAAACATCACCAACCCATCGTTCCACTGATGCCTCAACCCCCGAAATCAGAATCCTCAACAAAAACACGCAGAACCGTCGGGCTGACGAGCAATCCAAACAGGATAATGATGAACCTACTGAAAGAAACGAGCCAGATAAACGAAAATGGAAGAATGTCGATTTAGAAAAATGGCATATCAAGTTTGATGGTACTTCCAAAGGTATGACCGTAGAAAGCTTTCTGTTCAGAGTAGAGAAGATGCGTGCATAACACGACATTTCGTTATATCAACTTTTCACGGACTTCCACTGCCTGGTGACTGGAAATGCATCAAGATGGTACTGGCAAGAACTCGAAGACCATGCCAGTGACTCCAACTTTGGATATTTCGAGCTAAAAGCAGAATTATTAACCCAATATAAAACAGAGGTTTCAGACCTAGAAATAATTGGAGAAATAGTTGAACGGAAACAGATGCCGACAGAGAGCTTCGACGAATATTATGACGAAATCCACAACTTGTCATTCCGTCTGCGTGAGAAATTGGCTGAAAAAGACCTCGTAGATAACCTTAAGCGAAATCTTAAACCACAATTAGCCACCATCACCTTTGCATCAAAAACAACCACACTGGCGGAATTAAAAGCCGAGTGTAAGCGTGCAGAGAGGCTGATTAGGGAGAATAGAAGTCGATACAGACAAATAAATGAAGTCGTGTATCCACAAGAGCAAGTGGATGAAGAAATAAACACTATTGAGGCAATTAAATATTCATCTAAACCACAGTATAGCCAGCCGTCAACTAGTAACAAAGTGCTTAAACCCACGTCGTCGTCATCTCAACTGAGATCTATCGATAATCCAGTGTCTTCGATTAAATCCTTTTTCCCTTCCCCATTTCAATGTTGTGCTTTACGTGTGGAATGCCAGTTGATTATTTCGTTAAAAAACCTACCGAAGCAAAGAAAGAGACAAGGTGTAAGTCCACATTCCACAATATGGTCTGTTTTTCGTGTGGTGGTGATATGTCCTTTTGCGTTTTTAAACCTGAAAAGGGAAACTCCGGTCTGGCGGAGAGTACGGGGAGATCCGGCCAATAAACGACACACCCGGAGACCACGCACAATATAAAATGTTGATGCGACAAAATGAATGTTTTAAAAAAAATACAGTAGCGAAACCGAAAAGTGAAGTTAGGAGCTTACATGAAAGAAAATTGGCATACGAAGAAGCACGGAGAAGAATCTTCTGTGAATCTGTAACTGAAAAGAAGAAAAACAGAAACTAAACAAAAATCCAGAAAATGAGAAATAAAAGAAAATTTTTTAAGAGAATTCACAAAAAAATTATATCCACTATAGTTACCTTGAAAAACGATAATAGTTTTTTTGCACAAACAAAGATAGATTGTAAGGAAGTGTTGGCACTGTTAGATTCCGGATCAGGAGCAAGTTGTCTGGGAAAAGATGCGAAAAATTTATTAGAAGGCAATGAGCATAAAATTATTCCCATCAAATGCCAAAACGTCAAAACTGCTAATGGTGGCGAAACACCAGTGACAGGCATAATCGTCCTACCAGTATTATGGGATAATGAAATAAGAGACCTCGAGTTTTTGATAGTTCCAGAATTACAACAAGATGTCTATTTGGGTATTGATTTTTGGAGAGCCTTCAACTTAGATGTCGTTAATAGGAGAGCGAGTACAAGCCCGGCAAGTGCTGGAGTTTCAGAGCTAGTAGCCACCGAAGGCGACCTACACTTTGAAGCAGTGTAGCATGAGCTCTCTTTGGAGCAAAACGCGGCGTTAGCAACCGTCAAAAGGCTGCTTCCTTCCTTTGCCGTTTTAGGATTAGGTCGGACGGACAAAGAAGAGCATACCATAGAAGTGACTGACGAAAATCTACCAGTAAAACAAAGACACTACCCCATATCTCCGGTGCAAATAAAATAGTGGCCGTGAGGGATTTCCCAGAGCCAATAACACCAAAGCAGCTAAGACGATTCCTAGGTATGACAGGATGGTACCGCCGATTCATCCAAGACTACGCAACAATAGCAGGACCACTGCATGACTGTCTTACGAAGGACAAGATCAAAAAATTCACCTTAACTGATGTTGCAAAAAAATCACTAGAGAAACTCAAGCAAAGCCTCATCTCAGCACCCATACTGACAAACCCTGACTTCAACAGAAGATTTTCCAATGTGATGCCTCGACTAACGGGGTGGGAGAAGAAATCAACGTAAATGATAGAGCGATGGACGTTTATTTTCACTCTCTAGCTTTTGAATCGCCTGAATATATGAAGCTGAAGGAGACCGTGACAGACCACAAAGACAGACTGCCGGATGTATGTGTATCGGATGGGTATGTATACAAACGCACACAATTTGATAGGGGGGGACAGTTTCTACAGGACCATACCTGGAAACTTTGGATTCCGTCAGAACTACGACAGGGCTTAGTGGAATCCGCACACAACTCACCATCTGCTGGTCACGGAGGCATTCATAAAACCCTTGCTCGTATCCGAGATAAGTACTACTGGCCAGGAATGGTAACCGATGTACAAACCTATATAAAAGAGTGTGCAACAGGCAAAAGCAATAAAACACAAAATTACTTTCGTAAACCATTAATGGGAAATCAGCATATTACCGAACGACCTTTTCAACGATTATATATCGATTTCATGAGCCCATACCCTCGCACTTGTGATGGTAACGTTTTCGTATATGTGTGTCTCGACCATTTGTCTAAGTTTGTGTTTTTAAAACCCATGAAAAAGGCCACCTCAGCCGAAGTAATTAAATATCTAAATAGAAAAAGATATCTTTCATGTATTCGGCGTGCCTGAATATATACACTCAAATAATGGGAAGCAATTCGTGTACGAACTATTCAAGAGTTTTCTCGAAAAATATGGTACAACACATATTAAAACAGCATTTTATTCGCCGCAGGGCAACGCCGCTGAGAGTCGATCAGTGTTGCAAATAGTGCGTTCGTATATAGGTGAAAATCAAAAGACATGGGACAGACACATCAGCGATGCAGCCAGAGAACTTATAACGAGAAGGTGCAAATTCGTTGCAACATCGAACCACCTTCAAACATTTTCTGAAAAATATTGGGAAAGGGATTCACCACACTAGGAAAGGGATTCACGACACTTATTTATATTAATGGACTGAAATCATAATTGCATTTGTTTCTCATCATAGTTAATATGTCGATATAAATATGGTCATACACACAAGTATTTTGTTTTGGATATTATTTGAGATTTTGTCAATGCTGTTGTCAGCGATCTATATACGAGCCCTGACCACCATTAATTCGCACGGCTGGTGTTTTTACGCATATGCAATGTTTAGCACACAATATATGTGAAGATAATGCAGATAACACATACAAACATATATTTTTCTGAAAGATAATTTGGTTCTCTATTTGATAGAAAAAAAATTTTTGTTGTTGTTTAGCGCACAACAACAACAGCATTTATTTAAATACACTATTCTTATTATTGTTTACAAACACTTGACCACTATTATTTCGTACGCTACAAACTTTACAGTCTATTTGGCTTAAAGTATATATATTATTACTTAATATTAATACTTGGTAACATCACCCTTAGCCTCTATAACACATTTACAACGATCCTGCATTGAATTAAGCAGGTATTGGCACTACTCTGTTGGAATAGAGTTCCATATTTCTTGCAGCTTAATTTTTAGCGCTGGAATAGTTCTTTGAGGCTCATTTCTCAAGCGCCTCTTCATGATTCCCCATATATTTTCAATTGGGCTGAGATCTGGACTATTAGATGGCCAATCCAATTGCTCAATTCCTTTTTGCTCCAGACAACTTCGGGTTTTTCTACTAGTGTGAGATGACGCTCCATCTTGCTGAAAAGTATATTCACCACCATCTGACAGCTTTGGTATTGATGGCAGCAAATTTTCTTCCAATATATTCATGTACTTTTCAGCGCTAACAATTCCATCAACAAAATGCAGTTTTCCTACCCCCTTGGCAGACATGCATCCCCAAACCATAACGCTTGCAGGGAACTTTACTGTCCTTTTAAGACAATCTTTATGGTACGCTTCTGCCTTTGTACGAATAACTCTTCTCCGCGAATCACCCACACACACATCGAATTTAGATTCATCGCTAAATGTGATGGTATTCCATTACCTTTGAGTCCAAGATATTCTCAGCTTAGTCCGTTGCAAACGCTTCTTCTTTTGACGAAGTGTGAGCAATGGCTTTTGCTTTGCCTAAAAAGTAATTTACTTATTAGGCTTAAGTTCGCTAAGTAACTTATCAGTATACTAACCTTATAGTACCCAAAGTTAAGGTCTTTTGAATTTTTGCGGGTCCATTCACGTCCTACATTTCGCCCAAATTTTTTGGACCATTCAGCTGCAGCATTTCGCAAAGATTGCCGCCGATCGGCCTTAACTATTGCGGCCAATGCTCTTTTGTCGCGATTTGTTATTTTCGACTTTCGCCCTCTTTTGTCGATTTTACAGTCAATCGATCCATTTTTTTTTCCAATATTTTACAATAGAAAATACCGACGACTTATTTAATTGCAATGTTTTAGCAATTTTACCAAATGACTCCCCAGATTTGTGATAATTAATAATTAAATTTCGAATCTCTTCACAAATTAATCTGCAAGAAATATGGGACTCTATTTCAACAGAGCAGTGCCAAAACCTGCTTAATTCAATGCAGGATCGTTGTAAATATGTTATAGAGGCTAAGGGTGATGTTACCAAGTGTTAATATTAAGTATATATATTATATTAAGCCAAATAGACTGTAAAGTTTGTAGCGTACGAAATAATAGTGGTCAAGTGTTTGTAAACTATAATAAGAATAGTGTATGTAAATAAATGCTGTTGTTGTTGTGCGCTAAACAACAACAAAATTTTTTTTTCTATCAAATAGAGAACAAAATTATCTTTCAGAAAAATATATGTTTGTATGTGTTATCTGCATTATCTTCACATATATTGTGTGCTAAACATTGCATATGCGTAAAAACACCAGCCGTGCGAATTAATAGTGGTCAGGGCTCGTAGGTATGTAGGTAAATACCAAATATGCCAACGAAACTTCAAAGTGATCAGTGGCGCAATGGTTTGCGTTGGTTGATTTTTGTCCAAGCTGCGCGGGTTCAAATCCTCCTCTCGCTTCTTTTTCGCGCTTTATTTTTTGAAATTGGTAAATTTTAAATCGTCGACAACGATTTGCTTGTTGATTCGGGGTACGACAGAAAATAAGTTGGCATACTTTTGTGTATGTAAGGGTCTTTCATATACATGCAGGGACCTTTGATATGTTTGTGTTTGACTTCAGCTCAACTAGAATTTATGATTTTTGCAAATTTTACTGTCGTCGAAATGAAACTGCTTGTAGACGACGGGTTTAGGGGAAGGGCATAGGCAAGTTTTTGGCAATGTGTGTGATTTTCGTATACACATTGGTCGCTTTGGATGTATGTGTCTTCAACTTCAGACCAACTTGAATTCCGATTTTTGTAAATTTTGTTATCGTCGCGAGGAAGTCGCTTATGGATGACGGGTTGAAGGAGGGAATGGCATGCGCATTATTAAGATTGTATGTGTTTTTCGAATACATATTAAAATGCTTAAATGTATGTGTTTTCACTTTGGCGTGAGTTGAACATCAATTTCTGATTTTTAGCAAAATCTGACTTCGCTTGAGGAGATTTTTTGTTGATGATGAGTAGAAGGGAAGAGGGTTTGTATGCGGTAGTTGTTTTTGTTGCATTTATGCTTCTTCTTATAGCAAATAGCCTTTTGAATAGAGAAGTGCGCAGAGGAGTACAACGTGCTGCGCATATGGAGTTCTTTTTGTAATTGATAGTAAAGGGTGGTTAAATTGTAAGGGCCGATGTTGAATGTGAACCACACCTAAACGCCAAGTTTTTTTCCGAATTTAATTTGACATTTCTCTATTTCAGACTTACTCAATTTGAACCATGGAGAGATACACAATCCAACAACGTGTTAAAGTTATCCAGACTTATTATGAAAATTTTCGAAGAAAATCATCTTCAGTGATGAGGCACATTTTCACCTCAGTGGATTCGTCAATAAACAGAATTGCCGCATTTGGGCGAATGAGAATTCAAGAGTGATTGTCGAAAAACCAATGCACCCACAAAGAGTGACTGTTTGGTGCGGTTTATGGGCTGGCGGCATCATCGGGCCGTATTTTTTCCAAAATGAGGCCGGTCAGGCAGTTACTGTGAATGGTGTTCGCTATCGTGAGATGATAACGAATTTTTTATGGCCACAATTGGAAGATATGGATGTGGACGATATGTGGTTTCAGCAGGACGGTGCCACTTGCCACACAGCTAACGAAACAATGGCTCTTTTGCGCAACAAAATTCAATGGCCGTGTTATCTCACGTAATGGCGATGTCAATTGGCCACCAAGATCATGTGATTTGACACCGTTGGACTTTTTTCTCTGGGGTTATTTGAAAGAAAAGGTGTACGTCGATAAGCCAGCAACAATTCAAGAGCTAAAGGATGAGATAATTCGGCACATTAACGGCATAGAAACTCCATTATGCCTCAGCGTCATCGAAAATTTGGACCATCGTATGGAGGTGTGCCGCCGAGGTCGCGGCGCTCATTTGGCCGATATTTTGTTACATACATAATTGAGTAATACCAATATATCATAATAAAATAAAATTTCAATAATTTCCTAAATAGTTTGTGTTTTACTCAAAATCAACATCGGCCCTTGAAAATTTAACCACCCTTTATAAATGAATGGCTTGTGGTTATGAATGAATGAAATTATTTGAAATTATTTGCTTTTAAATGACTTTATGCATGCTTTGGGTATTACATATCAATGCCCATATTTGAATGCATACATACATACATACATATTTATAATATATGTAAAGTATTTAATTAATATTAAAATAAGATTATATAAAAATATTTAATGTTAAATATCTATTTAATTTTCAAATTTGATTTCATCGTATCTTCCAATTTATTTTATGACTTGGTTTAAATGTTATATTTATTTATAACTATTATGAATTATTAAATCCAAAATTCAAGCATATTTTATCCACCGGCAAACATGCATACATACATATGTTTGTATGTACATAATATGTCTTCATTTGTAAACACACATCATTACCATGACAACATACATACATACATACATATATGCCGCCTAGTTGAACTTGCAAAAAATATTCTTCGCATCGTCAACAAAGCGTATGCCGCAAGCAATACCTCTCCCCGCGCGCAGCTCTTCCACAAGCCACAGCTCACAAAAATCATAAATTGAAGAAATTTCTGTACCCGTTGCGTAAAACATACTCTCGATAAGGCGAACAAATGTACTGCAATTCAAAAATTAATGTTCCCTAAATGTCCTCAAAGCATATGATTTTAATAAATAAATATTGCATTTAAATCTAAAAGAGTTTAGTCATATCATATCAATTCAAAATATATTAAAATTTGGCAAAACTACACCTTTAATTAACATAAATAATGAGCATTCCTTATTGTAATCATGTACGCATTGTTCGCCTACACGCGCGCGCACTGTGCAAATCAGCGAAATCGATTGTTGACACTTCGTCGCGCGGGGTGAACATATTCTTTCGTATACTTAAATGAGTAAGAAGAAGAGAAACCAATGTTCTATTTATTTGATTCGCTTTAAGTGCAGAATATGCCACAAATTTTTTGTGTGATGCTGTGGCACAGTTGGTAGCGCGCAAGTGCTACAAGGGTTTTTGGTATTTTTGCTTCTGATGCAAGTTCAAACTACTTCCGCAGGAGCCAATATCACTTATTCAAAGTAATTTATTTTTTTATTTTTATTTATTTTATTTAATTTATTTTTATTTAATAAAAAATTGTTAACGTAATCAACATAAAAATAAAAATATCATTTATAAAATTTAGTGCGTGCGTATGTACATACATACATATGTATTTGTATTTTTGGTGTTTTGTATCTCATTTTTATTTTTGTTATTTTTAATTATAATTATTTATAAGACAAAATTTTTATAATAAATAAATCTCATGTAGATTTGTAAATAATGAATATAAAAATAAAAAATATCATATATAAAATAGATGGTTAGAAAAATTCCGAAATATTAAATTTTTTTCCATTTTTTTTTATTAAATAAAAACGAAATGCGGTTGGAAATACAATTAAAAAATTAATGAAGCATTGGTTTTCATTATATTTCTATTTTATTTCCATTGGTTTTATATAATTTGTAGTGAATGACAGTTTTTCCTTATGTTAATCCATCAAATCTGTTAGTTTAGGGTAGAAAGACAGTTATTTGTTGTCGTCTGGATCTGTTGAATCCTTTTTCCGATCTCTGTGTGGGCAGGTTGGATGTTGAACAGCGTTTTTATTTGGCCATCCACTACTATTCTTCTATTTTCGTAGCGTGCCTTCAGTGCATCCCATGCTAACGAGAAATTGTGGCCACTGAGGAGGTAATTTTTTATGAGGAGTGCAGCTTTACCTCTTGTTTTCTGCCTCAAGTGGTATAGTTTCTGCACTTCGGATAATTGGGGGTGGTTGATGTACACTGCTGTGAACATGTCCCTAAATGAGGGCCAATCTTCATATCCTCCATAGAAGATTTCTGTGTCACATGCAGGTACCTTGAGAAAGCTGAGTGAGTCAGCTTGTGTTGGGGGGGGCATCTTTGTGATGGGGGTGTTTAAATGGAAGGAATCCATACTTTGTTGGATTTGGCCAAGTAACTCACTTTTCCTGATTTTCGTGAGCATTGCGTTGTCATTGTGGTCTCGTAGGCCTCTGCGCGTGCTGAGCGTGTCTTTTCATCCTCCACGTTGCTCATCTGTAGGTTTAGGTTGGCTGCCTCCACTAGTTCCATGTGCCTTTCCAGATGGTCCTTGAAAATTTTAAGGGCTGTTTCGGAGTGAGTCTCTTCACTGGTGTTCCACCATTTGCTGCAGAATTTTTCCATCCTGGATAGCTCATATAAAAATTGTTTGTGCAGCTGGGAGAATTCCTCTTCTTCCGCCTGGGATTTCGAGCGAGTTCGGGGTCCTGTAAGGGGGTGGAGTGATTGCGGCTTCTCCATTTCATCCTCCATTGTGAGATATTTATTTTATTTAATTTTAATATAAAATATTTATTTATATTTATATATAAGTATATATATATATTATTTTTAATTAATTTATTTCGGTTGTAGCTTTTATGTTTGTATTGTACTGTCTCAGCGCGTCTGAGCACAGCAATGTATAAATGTATGCTGGGTTTTTGTTATACCTTGTTTGTATACTGGGTGTTTAGCTTAGCTTACACGAGTATGTACATATGTATACTTATGTACATACGTGTATTTGCCCGCTTGCTATTGTAAATAGCGAAGAAATGGAAATTGCCGGAATTGAAAAAATCACTTAATGTATATACATATGTGTATGTACCACGGTTGAGTAGCGGTGACTTGCTATGAGATGGTGACTTTGGGCAGTGTAATGTGCTTACACTGGTTCGGTTCTGGGCCCGTAGTAATGAGTTTCGAAGGTGTTTTTGGACCAGTTGGCGTATATAAAAAGGGGAGTTTATAATAATATAAGGGGATATATAATAATAAGCGGTTTTTTGTATTGAATATATACTTTTTATGGGGAAAGCGCGAGTTTTTCATATATAAATGGTAATATATTATATATGAGCGCTGTTATATTCGGTAAATGAAGTATATTATATCTTTTGAGAAGAGTTTAGCGGATTTTGTAATTTTGCGCAAACGTTAAAAAAACATAAAACTTTTTATTTTATAATTATTATTTTTTGAGATGTGTGTGTATTATGTATGACGAAGAGGTATCATATACCGTTTTGCAAAATCCGCTAAACTTATTGCAATAATTAATCGAGTGAGAGAGTAGGACTTACTTTTTACAAACCACTTTTTTTGAGATGGGGTTGACGTGTTGACTTCTAAGTAGTAAGATGTGTGTGTATTATGTATGACGAAGAGGTATCATACACCGTTTTGCAAAATCCGCTAAACTTATTGCAATAATTAATCGAGTGAGAGAGTAGGACTTACTTTTGTGTTGACTTCTAAGTAGTGCGGCAGTGTTGTCTTCTGAGTAGTGCTGGTGTTCCTGTTTTGCGTGTCTTGGACTGCTGCTGTATGTACGTGTATGTGCTGTATGTATGTATGTGTTACGTGTACTTTTTTTTTTTTTAGAGGCCACTTATTTGTAAATTTTATATATTTTATATATATTATTATAAATATTATTTTTTATTTAAATTTTTTGTAAATATACATACATATGTAAGTGTTTTTATATGTTGACTTCTTTTATGTATGTTTTCACGACACTTTTTTATGTATGTGTTTTTATATGTTGTGTTGTTTTATTTTCACTTTGAAAAAATTTTTTTGTTTTAATTATCTATTTAAATTTTGTTTAGTATGTATTTTGTAGCACAGCACTATATGTATGTATTTTTTTTTATGTTTTGTGTCACCGCGTTTTATGTTTTTTTTTTTGTATGCTTATATGTATATATTTTCATATATATATGTATATAAAATTTTATTTTGGGGTTTTCTTTTTTTGGTTTTAGTTTTTATGTATTTATATATGTATGTGTACGGCACTGGTCACTGCACTTACGAACTTCTTTTTTTTTCTCTGTTTTTTTTTTTTATTTTACACGCCCGAGTTACGACTTTTCGCTCGCTATGTTCTTTATTTTGCCGATCGCGTTAAATTTTTTTTTTAATTTTATATGATTTATATTTAGTTTTATTTTATTTTAGTTTTAGAAACACTTTTCTTATAAAAATATATAATATGTATATGTGTGTGTACGTAGATTATTTATATATATTAAACGTGATATTCACTTTTCCCAGCTAATGTGCTTATTTTGGCTTTGCTGGCGTTTGTATATAAGTATGTACGTATGTATTACACGTATATAAACTTTATTATGTACAATACATATACATACGTTAAACGCTTTTTATTTATATTTTTTATTTTAGGTTCACTCCGTAATTGAACACATGAATATGTTTTCAACTCTTTTGAATATTATGTTATTATTATTTTATATGTATTTTCCAACTTTTAATTAAAACGTTTTTTTGTTTTTATTTAAGAATGCATTTGAATTTGTTTTATTTAGAATTTTAAATTTCACAGGGGTTTTATAATTTCTATATAATTTATTTATATATTATATATATAATGTATTTAGAGACAACGGTTTGCACATTCGAGCTGGCGAAATTATTTATCTTTACTAATTTTTTGTTACACGGTTTTTTTTTTTTAATTTTCTTTTACATTTCTTACACAACCGAGCGGTTTGACGATTAGCAAGCGATAACTAGTAACGAATAACATACTTAATGCTATATATATTAATAGTTGTATCTACTAACGGTGCGGAGAGGAAATTCAGGTTCTATTTATATTTATTTTCTTTACAGCTTTACAGGTAAGTATGCAAGGAATAGGAGGTGAGTAATTTCAGTTAAAGGTGAGTATTTCAGGGTACGGTAAGTATGTATTATATATATATATGTATACGTATCTAAACATATTTAGCTAAATACATATTTTTCTTATAGTTCTATTAGGTTGACACCCATGTCTTCGACAAAGTGGTTTTTTCATATTCCGGCAATTTCCACTTCTTCGCTATTTACAATAGCAAGCGGGCAAAGGTACGTATGGTTTGTACATAAGTATACATACACGTACGTACATACTCGTAAATATTAGACATCATAAGTCGAGCGTCAGAGTCTGTTAGAAGGCAACGGCGACCATTCAACTTCTTTTCAGCACAACATTTTGTCTTTTCTGCACCTGGACAACCACTAATTTGCAGCTTCTCAGCAATAGTGAGTGTCGAACACCCACTTTAGTTAGGGAGATAATGTTATTTTCTTTATCAGAAGACAGCTTCTTCATTTTTCAGTGAATAGTTAGAGACTAAGTTCCAAATTCAACAAATCAACTATAAACTAGTGGAAGAGAGTGGTTTTCTGAATTTTGACAACGAATAATAAATGCAAAAGGCACTTAACGGTAAATCTGTAGATCTATTGCTGATAAGAAAGTAAGAAGAGCAAAAATATGGGCGAATAGCGGATGGTGCAAAACTGAGTACAAAACTATATACATGTACCACGGTTGAGTAGCGGTGTCTTGCTATGAGGTGGTGACTTTGGGCAGTGTAATGTGCTTACACTGGTTCGGTTCTGGGCCCGTAGTAATGAGTTTCGGCCCCATACTGAGAGTATGTATATACTTGGGAGGATATATGAGAGGGGCAACTGGTCCGATATGGTCCTCTTCGAAGGTGTTTTTGGACCAGTTGGCGTATATAAAAAGGGGAGTTTATAATAATATAAGGGGATATATAATAATAAGCGGTTTTTTGTATTGAATATATACTTTTTATGGGGAAAGCGCGAGTTTTTCATATATAAATGGTAATATATTATATATGAGCGCTGTTATATTCGGTAAATGAAGTATATTATATCTTTTGAGAAGAGTTTAGCGGATTTTGTAATTTTGCGCAAACGTTAAAAAAAACATAAAACTTTTTATTTTATAATTATTATTTTTTGAGATGTGTGTGTATTATGTATGACGAAGAGGTATCATACACCGTTTTGCAAAATCCGCTAAACTTATTGCAATAATTAATCGAGTGAGAGAGTAGGACTTACTTTTTACAAACCACTTTTTTTGAGATGGGGTTGACGTGTTGACTTCTAAGTAGTAAGATGTGTGTGTATTATGTATGACGAAGAGGTATCATACACCGTTTTGCAAAATCCGCTAAACTTATTGCAATAATTAATCGAGTGAGAGAGTAGGACTTACTTTTGTGTTGACTTCTAAGTAGTGCGGCAGTGTTGTCTTCTGAGTAGTGCTGGTAGTAGTGCTGGTGTTCCTGTTTTGCGTGTCTTGGACTGCTGCTGTATGTACGTGTATGTGCTGTATGTATGTATGTGTTACGTGTACTTTTTTTTTTTTTTAGAGGCCACTTATTTGTAAATTTTATATATTTTATATATATTATTATAAATATTATTTTTTATTTAAATTTTTTGTAAATATACATACATATGTAAGTGTTTTTATATGTTGACTTCTTTTATGTATATTTTCACGACACTTTTTTATGTATGTGTTTTTATATGTTGTGTTGTTTTATTTTCACTTTGAAAAAATTTTTTTGTTTTAATTATCTATTTAAATTTTGTTTAGTATGTATTTTGTAGCACAGCACTATATGTATGTATTTTTTTTATGTTTTGTGTCACCGCGTTTTATGTTTTTTTTTTTGTATGCTTATATGTATATATTTTCATATATATATGTATATAAAATTTTATTTTGGGGTTTTCTTTTTTTGGTTTTAGTTTTTATGTATTTATATATGTATGTGTACGGCACTGGTCACTGCACTTACGAACTTCTTTTTTTTTTCTCTGTTTTTTTTTTTTATTTTACACGCCCAAGTTACGACTTTTCGCTCGCTATGTTCTTTATTTTGCCAATCGCGTTAAATTTTTTTTTAATTTTATATGATTTATATTTAGTTTTATTTTATTTTAGTTTTAGACACACTTTTCTTATAAAAATATATAATATGTATATGTGTGTGTACGTAGATTATTTATATATATTAAACGTGATATTCACTTTTCCCAGCTAATGTGCTTATTTTGGCTTTGCTGGCGTTTGTATTTAAGTATGTACGTATGTATTACACGTATATAAACTTTATTATGTACAATACATATACATACGTTAAACGCTTTTTATTTATATTTTTTATTTTAGGTTCACTCCGTAATTGAACACATGAATATGTTTTCAACTCTTTTGAATATTATGTTATTATTATTTTATATGTTTTTTCCAACTTTTAATTAAAACGTTTTTTTTTTGTTTTTATTTAAGAATGCATTTGAATTTGTTTTATTTAGAATTTTAAATTTCACAGGGGTTTTATAATTTCTATATAATTTATTTATATATTATATATATAATGTATTTAGAGACAACGGTTTGCACATTCGAGCTGGCGAAATTATTTATCTTTACTAATTTTTTGTTACACGGTTTTTTTTTTTAATTTTCTTTTACATTTCTTACACAACCGAGCGGTTTGAGGATTAGCAAGCGATAACTAGTAACGAATAACGTACTTAATGCTATATATATTAATAGTTGTATCTTCTAACGGGTACGGAGAGGAAATTCAGGTTCTATTTATATTTATTTTCTTTACAGCTTTACAGGTAAGTATGCAAGGAATAGGAGGTGAGTAATTTCAGTTAAAGGTGAGTATTTCAGGGTACGGTAAGTATGTATTATATATATATATATGTATACGTATCTAAACATATTTAGCTAAATACATATTTTTCTTATAGTTCTATTAGGTTGACACCCATGTCTTCGACAAAGTGGTTTTTTCATATTCCGGTAATTTCCATTTCTTCGCTATTTACAATAGCAAGCGGGCAAAGGTACGTATGGTTTGTACATAAGTATACATACACGTACGTACATACTCGTAAATATTAGACATCATAAGTCGAGCGTCAGAGTCTGTTAGAAGGCAACGGCGACCATTCTTACTTCTTTTCAGCACAACATTTTGTCTTTTCTGCACTTGGACAACCACTAATTTGCAGCTTCTCAGCAATAGTGAGTGTCGAACACCCACTTTAGTTAGGGAGATAATGTTGTTTTCTTTATCAGAAGACAGCTTCTTCATTTTTCAGTGAATAGTTAGAGACTAAGTTCCAAATTCAACAAATCAACTATAAACTAGTGGAAGAGAGTGGTTTTCTGAATTTTGACAACGAATAATAAATGCAAAAGGCACTTAACGGTAAATCTGTAGATCTATTGCTGATAAGAAAGTAAGAAGAGCAAAAATATGAGCGAATAGCGGATGGTGCAAAACTAAGTACAAAACTATATACATGTACCACGGTTGAGTAGCGGTGACTTGCTATGAGGTGGTGACTTTGGGCAGTGTAATGTGCTTACACTGGTTCGGTTCTGGGCCCGTAGTAATGAGTTTCGGCCCCATACTGAGAGTATGTATATACTTGGGAGGATATATGAGAGGGGCAACTGGTCCGATATGGTCCTCTTCGAAGGTGTTTTTGGACCAGTTGGCGTATATAAAAAGGGGAGTTTATAATAATATAAGGGGATATATAATAATAAGCGGTTTTTTGTATTGAATATATACTTTTTATGGGGAAAGCGCGAGTTTTTCATATATAAATGGTAATATATTATATATGAGCGCTGTTATATCCGGTAAATGAAGTATATTATATCTTTTGAGAAGAGTTTAGCGGATTTTGTACTTTTGCGCAAACGTTAAAAAAAACATAAAACTTTTTATTTTATAATTATTATTTTTTGAGATGTGTGTGTATTATGTATGACGAAGAGGTATCATACACCGTTTTGCAAAATCCGCTAAACTTATTGCAATAATTAATCGAGTGAGAGAGTAGGACTTACTTTTTACAAACCACTTTTTTTGAGATGGGGTTGATGTGTTGACTTCTAAGTAGTGCGGCAGTGTTGTCTTCTGAGTAGTGCTGGTAGTAGTGCTGGGGTTCCTGTTTTGCGTGTCTTGGACTGCTGCTGTATGTACGTGCATGTGCTGTATATATGTATGTGTTACGTATACTTTTTTTTTTTTTTTGAGGCCACTTATTTGTAAATTTCATATATTTTATATATATTATTATAAATATTATTTTTTATTTAAAATTTTTTGTAAATATACATATATATGTAAGTGTTTTTATATGTTGACTTCTTTTATGTATGTTTTCACGACACTTTTTTATGTATGTGTTTTTATATGTTGTGTTGTTTTATTTTCACTTTGAAAAATTTTTTTTGTTTTAATTATCTATTTAAATTTTGTTTAGTATGTATTTTGTAGCACAGCACTATATGTATGTATTTTTTTTTTATGTTTTGTGTCACCGCGTTTTATGTTTTTTTTGTATACTTATATGTATATATTTTCATATATATATGTATATAAAATTTTATTTTGGGGTTTTCTTTTTTTGGTTTTAGTTTTTATGTATTTATATATGTATGTGTACGGCACTGGTCACTGCACTTACGAACTTCTTCTTTTTTCTCTGTTTTTTTTTTTTATTTTACACGCCCGAGTTATGACTTTTCGCTCGCTATGTTCTTTATTTTGCCGATCGCGTTAAATTTTTTTTAATTTTATATGATTTATATTTAGTTTTATTTTATTTTAGTTTTAGAAACACTTTTCTTATAAATATATATAATATGTATATGTGTGTGTACGTAGATTATTTATATATATTAAACGTGATATTCACTTTTCCCAGCTAATGTGCTTATTTTGGCTTTGCTGGCGTTTGTATTTAAGTATGTACGTATGTATTACACGTATATAAACTTTATTATGTACAATACATATACATACGTTAAACGCTTTTTATTTATATTTTTTATTTTAGGTTCACTCCGTAATTGAACACATGAATATGTTTTCAACTCTTTTGAATATTATGTTATTATTATTTTATATGTATTTTCCAACTTTTAATTAAAACGTTTTTTTGGTTTTATTTAAGAATGCATTTGAATTTGTTTTATTTAGAATTTTAAATTTCACAGGGGTTTTATAATTTCTATATAATTTATTTATATATTATATATATAATGTATTTAGAGACAACGGTTTGCACATTCGAGCTGGCGAAATTATTTATCTTTACTAATTTTTTGTTACACGGTTTTTTTTTTTTTAATTTTCTTTTACATTTCTTACACAACCGAGCGGTTTGAGGATTAGCAAGCGATAACTAGTAACGAATAACATACTTAATGCTATATATATTAATAGTTGTATCTTCTAACGGGTACGGAGAGGAAATTCAGGTTCTATTTATATTTATTTTCTTTACAGCTTTACAGGTAAGTATGCAAGGAATAGGAGGTGAGTAATTTCAGTTAAAGGTGAGTATTTCAGGGTACGGTAAGTATGTATTATATATATATATATATATGCATACGTATCTAAACATATTTAGCTAAATACATATTTTTCTTATAGTTATATTAGGTTGACACCCATGTCTTCGACAAAGTGGTTTTTTCATATTCCGGCAATTTCCACTTCTTCGCTATTTACAATAGCAAGCGGGCAAAGGTACGTATGGTTTGTACATAAGTATACATACACGTACGTACATACTCGTAAATATTAGACATCATAAGTCGAGCGTCAGAGTCTGTTAGAAGGCAACGGCGACCATTCTTACTTCTTTTCAGCACAACATTTTGTCTTTCTGCACCTGGACAACCACTAATTTGCAGCTTCTCAGCAATAGTGAGTGTCGAACACCCACTTTAGTTAGGGAGATAATGTTATTTTCTTTATCAGAAGACAGCTTCTTCATTTTTCAGTGAATAGTTAGAGACTAAGTTCCAAATTCAACAAATCAACTATAAACTAGTGGAAGAGAGTGGTTTTCTGAATTTGGACAACGAATAATAAATGCAAAAGGCACTTAACGGTAAATCTGTAGATCTATTGCTGATAAGAAAGTAAGAAGAGCAAAAATATGAGCGAATAGCGGATGGTGCAAAACTAAGTACAAAACTATATACATGTACCACGGTTGAGTAGCGGTGTCTTGCTATGAGGTGGTGACTTTGGGCAGTGTAATGTGCTTACACTGGTTCGGTTCTGGGCCCGTAGTAATGAGTTTCGAAGGTGTTTTTGGACCAGTTGGCGTATATAAAAAGGGGAGTTTATAATAATATAAGGGGATATATAATAATAAGCGGTTTTTTGTATTGAATATATACTTTTTATGGGGAAAGCGCGTGTTTTTCATATATAAATGGTAATATATTATATATGAGCGCTGTTATATTCGGTAAATGAAGTATATTATATCTTTTGAGAAGAGTTTAGCGGATTTTGTAATTTTGCGCAAACGTTAAAAAAAACATAAAACTTTTTATTTTATAATTATTATTTTTTGAGATGTGTGTGTATTATGTATGACGAAGAGGTATCATACACCGTTTTGCAAAATCCGCTAAACTTATTGCAATAATTAATCGAGTGAGAGAGTAGGACTTACTTTTTACAAACCACTTTTTTTGAGATGGGGTTGACGTGTTGACTTCTAAGTAGTGCGGCAGTGTTGTCTTCTGAGTAGTGCTGGTAGTAGTGCTGGTGTTCCTGTTTTGCGTGTCTTGGACTGCTGCTGTATGTACGTGCATGTGCTGTATATATGTATGTGTTACGTATACTTTTTTTTTTTTTTTGAGGCCACTTATTTGTAAATTTCATATATTTTATATATATTATTATAAATATTATTTTTTATTTAAAATTTTTTGTAAATATACATATATATGTAAGTGTTTTTATATGTTGACTTCTTTTATGTATGTTTTCACGACACTTTTTTATGTATGTGTTTTTATATGTTGTGTTGTTTTATTTTCACTTTGAAAAATTTTTTTTGTTTTAATTATCTATTTAAATTTTGTTTAGTATGTATTTTGTAGCACAGCACTATATGTATGTATTTTTTTTTATGTTTTGTGTCACCGCGTTTTATGTTTTTTTTTGTATACTTATATGTATATATTTTCATATATATATGTATATAAAATTTTTTTTTTGGGGTTTTCTTGTTTTGGTTTTAGTTTTTATGTATTTATATATGTATGTGTACGGCACTGGTCACTGCACTTACGAACTTCTTTTTTTTCTCTGTTTTTTTTTTTTTTATTTTACACGCCCGAGTTACGACTTTTCGCTCGCTATGTTCTTTATTTTGCCGATCGCGTTAAATTTTTTTTAATTTTATATGATTTATGTTTAGTTTTATTTTATTTTAGTTTTAGAAACACTTTTCTTATAAAAATATATAATATGTATATGTGTGTGTACGTAGAATATTTATATATATTAAACGTGATATTCACTTTTCCCAGCTAATGTGCTTATTTTGGCTTTGCTGGCGTTTGTATTTAAGTATGTACGTATGTATTACACGTATATAAACTTTATTATGTACAATACATATACATACGTTAAACGCTTTTTATTTATATTTTTTATTTTAGGTTCACTCCGTAATTGAACACATGAATATGTTTTCAACTCTTTTGAATATTATGTTATTATTATTTTATATGTATTTTCCAACTTTTAATTAAAACGTTTTTTGGTTTTATTTAAGAATGCATTTGAATTTGTTTTATTTAGAATTTTAAATTTCACAGGGGTTTTATAATTTCTATATAATTTATTTATCTATAATATAAAAATGAATCGCAAAATGTGTTGGTAAGCGCATAACTCAACAACGCCTGGACCAATTTGGCCAAATCTTTTTTTAAAATGTTCGTTGAAGTTCAGGGATGGTTCTTACGGCGAGAAAAATTAGAATTATTTGCTGGAAAAACCCTAAAAATAGCCCTTTTCTTTTTCCCATACCAATGATTTGTAACTAAAACGTAGTCAATTTGAGCTTTATTGCTATGGTATAAAGTTCATATTAAATTACAAGCACTCACTGTTGTCTAAGCAATGTAGGTGTGTTCCTAACGTCAAAGATCATATCTATCAAAACAATGTGCGTGTGTGCGTTGGAGCACAGAATACATAGTTGCAGGAGTTTAATGTCGCGTTCCGAAACTCGCGTTTCTTTTGTATTAGTTTCGGCACGCGAGATAAAATGCATCAGTTTCCACGTCATTACATCAGTCAAACAAAAATTGCGTTACCAACAGTGTTTTATTATTTTTAATATCCAAATTTTAAGTACGGCTTAAAAGGATTTGACTTCAAGTCATATCAAATTTAAAAAAAAAAATTGTCTGTTACCTAATCTATATCGTGTTTTGTGCAGAGTGTTTACTTAGTTAGTGTTTGTTTAGTTCGTGATTAGTGAAAAAATAATTTATATTTGATATGCCTCCTTCCAAAAAATCTCCAAAAGATACCGACCGAATGACTTGAAATTACAAGAAATAAAATTTCGTGAAGTGGACCGGGGACTGACCTATTCGAAAAAATCTTATTTGTAGTTCGATTTACTTGAAATTCGGTACAGGAAGACTACAACTCTCTCCGGAAAGTGGACCAGGGACTGTCCTATACAAAAAAATTTTATTTAAGGTGCGATTTAAATTAATTATTGAAATTCGGTACATAGGTGGCTTTTTGCCAAGATTAACAGGAAAACTCTTCTTCTCTTCGGTAAGTGGATCAGGAGGGACTGATTTATTCAAACAAATTTTATTTATGGCTGGATTAACTTGAAATTTGGTACATACCTAGGTCGCTTCTTGCTTAGATTAACAGGGAGACCATACTTCTCTCCCGGAAGTGGACCGGGGACTGACTTATTCAAAAAAAAAATATATATTTATGGATCGCATTTCTCGAAACTCGGTACATAGGTGTCTTTTTGCTGAGATTAACAGGAAGACTACACTTCTCTCCGGGAAGGGGACCAAGATGGACTGATTTATTCAAACAAATTTTATTTACTTGAAATTCGGCGAACAGGTGGGTTCTTGCTTAGATGAGCAGGAAAACTTTTCTTCTCTTCGAGATATGGAACGCGATCTGTCATATTCAAATAGTCGGACTATTCCTCTCTCCAGCACCAAAGTTAATGGATAAACCAAAAATGTTGTATTCCAAAAAGTATTGAGTTAATTAAGTTATGATAAAAACATATCCCATGATTCATTTTTCATACCATCAATGAGTATATGCGACAGCGATGCGTTGCAGGGTACAGCTAGTATATTATATATATAATGTATTTAGAGACAACGGTTTGCACATTCGAGCTGGCGAAATTATTTATCTTTACTAATTTTTTGTTACACGGCTTTTTTTTTTAATTTTCTTTTACATTTCTTACACAACCGAGCGGTTTGAGGACTAGCAAGCGATAACTAGTAACGAATAACGTACTTAATGCTATATATATTAATAGTTGTATCTTCTAACGGGTACGGAGAGGAAATTCAGGTTCTATTTATATTTATTTTCTTTACAGCTTTACAGGTAAGTATGCAAGGAATAGGAGGTGAGTAATTTCAGTTAAAGGTGAGTATTTCAGGGTACGGTAAGTATGTATTATATATATATATATGTATACGTATCTAAACATATTTAGATAAATACATATTTTTCTTATAGTTCTATTAGGTTGACACCCATGTCTTCGACAAAGGGGTTTTTTCATATTCCGGCAATTTCCATTTCTTCGCTATTTACAATAGCAAGCGGGCAAAGGTACGTATGGTTTGTACATAAGTATACATACACGTACGTACATACTCGTAAATATTAGACATCATAAGTCGAGCGTCAGAGTCTGTTAGAAGGCAACGGCGACCATTCTTACTTCTTTTCAGCACAACATTTTGTCTTTTCTGCACTTGGACAACCACTAATTTGCAGCTTCTCAGCAATAGTGAGTGTCGAACACCCACTTTAGTTAGGGAGATAATGTTGTTTTCTTTATCAGAAGACAGCTTCTTCATTTTTCAGTGAATAGTTAGAGACTAAGTTCCAAATTCAACAAATCAACTATAAACTAGTGGAAGAGAGTGGTTTTCTGAATTTTGACAACGAATAATAAATGCAAAAGGCACTTAACGGTAAATCTGTAGATCTATTGCTGATAAGAAAGTAAGAAGAGCAAAAATATGAGCGAATAGCGGATGGTGCAAAACTGAGTACAAAACTATATACATGTACCACGGTTGAGTAGCGGTGACTTGCTATGAGGTGGTGACTTTGGACAGTGTAATGTGCTTACACTGGTTCGGTTCTGGGCCTGTAGTAATGAGTTTCGAAGGTGTTTTTGGACCAGTTGGCGTATATAAAAAGGGGAGTTTATAATAATATAAGGGGATATATAATAATAAGCGGTTTTTTGTATTGAATATATACTTTTTATGGGGAAAGCGCGTGTTTTTCATATATAAATGGTAATATATTATATATGAGCGCTGTTATATTCGGTAAATGAAGTATATTATATCTTTTGAGAAGAGTTTAGCGGATTTTGTAATTTTGCGCAAACGTTAAAAAAAACATAAAACTTTTTATTTTATAATTATTATTTTTTGAGATGTGTGTGTATTATGTATGACGAAGAGGTATCATACACCGTTTTGCAAAATCCGCTAAACTTATTGCAATAATTAATCGAGTGAGAGAGTAGGACTTACTTTTTACAAACCACTTTTTTTGAGATGGGGTTGACGTGTTGACTTCTAAGTAGTGCGGCAGTGTTGTCTTCTGAGTAGTGCTGGTAGTAGTGCCGGTGTTCCTGTTTTGCGTGTCTTGGACTGCTGCTGTATGGTATGTACGTGTATGTGCTGTATATATGTATGTGTTACGTATACTTTTTTTTTTTTTTTTGAGGCCACTTATTTGTAAATTTTATATATTTTATATATATTATTATAAATATTATTTTTTATTTAAAATTTTTTGTAAATATACATACATATGTAAGTGTTTTTATATGTTGACTTCTTTTATGTATGTTTTCACGACACTTTTTTATGTATGTGTTTTTATATGTTGTGTTGTTTTATTTTCACTTTGAAAATTTTTTTTTGTTTTAATTATCTATTTAAATTTTGTTTAGTATGTATTTTGTAGCACAGCACTATATGTATGTATTTTTTTTTTATGTTTTGTGTCACCGCGTTTTATGTTTTTTTTGTATACTTATATGTATATATTTTCATATATATATGTATATAAAATTTTATTTTGGGGTTTTCTTTTTTTAGTTTTAGTTTTTATGTATTTATATATGTATGTGTACGGCACTGGTCACTGCACTTACGAACTTCTTTTTTTTTTCTCTGTTTTTTTTTTTTATTTTACACGCCCGAGTTACGACTTTTCGCTCGCTATGTTCTTTATTTTGCCGATCGCGTTAAATTTTTTTTTAATTTTATATGATTTATATTTAGTTTTATTTTATTTTAGTTTTAGAAACACTTTTCTTATAAAAATATATAATATGTATATGTGTGTGTACGTAGATTATTTATATATATTAAACGTGATATTCACTTTTCCCAGCTAATGTGCTTATTTTGGCTTTGCTGGCGTTTGTATTTAAGTATGTACGTATGTATTACACGTATATAAACTTTATTATGTACAATTCATATACATACGTTAAACGCTTTTTATTTATATTTTTTATTTTAGGTTCACTCCGTAATTGAACACATGAATATGTTTTCAACTCTTTTGAATATTATGTTATTATTATTTTATATGTATTTTCCAACTTTTAATTAAAACGTTTTTTTGTTTTTATTTAAGAATGCATTTGAATTTGTTTTATTTAGAATTTTAAATTTCACAGGGGTTTTATAATTTCTATATAATTTATTTATATATTATATATATAATGTATTTAGAGACAACGGTTTGCACATTCGAGCTGGCGAAATTATTTATCTTTACTAATTTTTTGTTACACGGTTTTTTTTTTTAATTTTCTTTTACATTTCTTACACAACCGAGCGGTTTGAGGATTAGCAAGCGATAACTAGTAACGAATAACATACTTAATGCTATATATATTAATAGTTGTATCTTCTAACGGGTACGGAGAGGAAATTCAGGTTCTATTTATATTTATTTTCTTTACAGCTTTACAGGTAAGTATGCAAGGAATAGGAGGTGAGTAATTTCAGTTAAAGGTGAGTATTTCAGGGTACGGTAAGTATGTATTATATATATATATATGTATACGTATCTAAACATATTTAGCTAAATACATATTTTTCTTATAGTTCTATTAGGTTGACACCCATGTCTTCGACAAAGTGGGTTTTTCATATTCCGGCAATTTCCACTTCTTCGCTATTTACAATAGCAAGCGGGCAAAGGTACGTATGGTTTGTACATAAGTATACATACACGTACGTACATACTCGTAAATATTAGACATCATAAGTCGAGCGTCAGAGTCTGTTAGAAGGCAACGGCGACCATTCTTACTTCTTTTCAGCACAACATTTTGTCTTTTCTGCACTTGGACAACCACTAATTTGCAGCTTCTCAGCAATAGTGAGTGTCGAACACCCACTTTAGTTAGGGAGATAATGTTATTTTCTTTATCAGAAGACAGCTTCTTCATTTTTCAGTGAATAGTTAGAGACTAAGTTCCAAATTCAACAAATCAGCTATAAACTAGTGGAAGAGAGTGGTTTTCTGAATTTTGACAACGAATAATAAATGCAAAAGGCACTTAACGGTAAATCTGTAGATCTATTGCTGATAAGAAAGTAAGAAGAGCAAAAATATGAGCGAATAGCGGATGGTGCAAAACTGAGTACAAAACTATATACATGTACCACGGTTGAGTAGCGGTGACTTGCTATGAGGTGGTGACTTTGGGCAGTGTAATGTGCTTACACTGGTTCGGTTCTGGGCCCGTAGTAATGAGTTTCGAAGGACCAGTTGGCGTATATAAAAAGGGGAGTTTATAATAATATAAGGGGATATATAATAATAAGCGGTTTTTTGTATTGAATATATACTTTTTATGGGGAAAGCGCGAGTTTTTCATATATAAATGGTAATATATTATATATGAGCGCTGTTATATTCGGTAAATGAAGTATATTATATCTTTTGAGAAGAGTTTAGCGGATTTTGTAATTTTGCGCAAACGTTAAAAAAAACATAAAACTTTTTATTTTATAATTATTATTTTTTGAGATGTGTGTGTATTATGTATGACGAAGAGGTATCATACACCGTTTTGCAAAATCCGCTAAACTTATTGCAATAATTAATCGAGTGAGAGAGTAGGACTTACTTTTTACAAACCACTTTTTTTGAGATGGGGTTGACGTGTTGACTTCTAAGTAGTGCGGCAGTGTTGTCTTCTGAGTAGTGCTGGTAGTAGTGCTGGTGTTCCTGTTTTGCGTGCCTTGGACTGCTGCTTTATGTACGTGTATGTGCTGTATATATGTATGTGTTACGTATACTTTTTTTTTTTTTTTTGAGGCCACTTATTTGTAAATTTTATATATTTTATATATATTATTATAAATATTATTTTTTATTTAAAATTTTTTGTATGTTGACTTCTTTTATGTATGTTTTCACGACACTTTTTTATGTATGTGTTTTTATATGTTGTGTTGTTTTATTTTCACTTTGAAAATTTTTTTTTGTTTTAATTATCTATTTAAATTTTGTTTAGTATGTATTTTGTAGCACAGCACTATATGTATGTATTTTTTTTTTATGTTTTGTGTCACCGCGTTTTATGTTTTTTTTGTATACTTATATGTATATATTTTCATATATATATGTATATAAAATTTTATTTTGGGGTTTTCTTTTTTTAGTTTTAGTTTTTATGTATTTATATATGTATGTGTACGGCACTGGTCACTGCATTTACGAACTTCTTTTTTTTTCTCTGTTTTTTTTTTTTATTTTACACGCCCGAGTTACGACTTTTCGCTCGCTATGTTCTTTATTTTGCCGATCGCGTTAAATTTTTTTTTTAATTTTATATGATTTATATTTAGTTTTATTTTATTTTAGTTTTAGAAACACTTTTCTTATAAAAATATATAATATGTATATGTGTGTGTACGTAGATTATTTATATATATTAAACGTGATATTCACTTTTCCCAGCTAATGTGCTTATTTTGGCTTTGCTGGCGTTTGTATTTAAGTATGTACGTATGTATTACACGTATATAAACTTTATTATGTACAATTCATATACATACGTTAAACGCTTTTTATTTATATTTTTTATTTTAGGTTCACTCCGTAATTGAACACATGAATATGTTTTCAACTCTTTTGAATATTATGTTATTATTATTTTATATGTATTTTCCAACTTTTAATTAAAACGTTTTTTTGTTTTTATTTAAGAATGCATTTGAATTTGTTTTATTTAGAATTTTAAATTTCACAGGGGTTTTATAATTTCTATATAATTTATTTATATATTATATATATAATGTATTTAGAGACAACGGTTTGCACATTCGAGCTGGCGAAATTATTTATCTTTACTAATTTTTTGTTACACGGTTTTTTTTATTTTTTAATTTTCTTTTACATTTCTTACACAACCGAGCGGTTTGAGGATTAGCAAGCGATAACTAGTAACGAATAACGTACTTAATGCTATATATGGTATATTAATATTTGTGTCTTCTAACGGGTACGGAGAGGAAATTCAGGTTCTATTTATATTTATTTTCTTTACAGCTTTACAGGTAAGTATGCAAGGAATAGGAGGTGAGTAATTTCAGTTAAAGGTGAGTATTTCAGGGTACGGTAAGTATGTATTATATATATATATATGTATACGTATCTAAACATATTTAGCTAAATACATATTTTTCTTATAGTTCTATTAGGTTGACACCCATGTCTTCGACAAAGTGGTTTTTTCATATTCCGGCAATTTCCACTTCTTCGCTATTTACAATAGCAAGCGGGCAAAGGTACGTATGGTTTGTACATAAGTATACATACACGTACGTACATACTCGTAAATATTAGACATCATAAGTCGAGCGTCAGAGTCTGTTAGAAGGCAACGGCGACCATTCAACTTCTTTTCAGCACAACATTTTGTCTTTTCTGCACCTGGACAACCACTAATTTGCAGCTTCTCAGCAATAGTGAGTGTCGAACACCCACTTTAGTTAGGGAGATAATGTTATTTTCTTTATCAGAAGACAGCTTCTTCATTTTTCAGTGAATAGTTAGAGACTAAGTTCCAAATTCAACAAATCAACTATAAACTAGTGGAAGAGAGTGGTTTTCTGAATTTTGACAACGAATAATAAATGCAAAAGGCACTTAACGGTAAATCTGTAGATCTATTGCTGATAAGAAAGTAAGAAGAGCAAAAATATGAGCGAATAGCGGATGGTGCAAAACTGAGTACAAGCCGCTTGTTTTGGTTTTTAAATCATAACTATTCAATTTCTTCTCTTTCTATTTTGCTATATACGCCTATTTGTAAAAAATAAACTAGGTCTTCAACAAAAAAAAGGTTTTTGTCATTTACTTTATTCGTTTAATATTTATGTGAGCTCAAACATGAAAACATTGATCGTGGAATCACTTTTGCTCCCCACTGTATGTATGTCAGTATGTATATATTTTACAATGCACCATTTCTCATTTCACCAAGTGGGGTAGGACCGACATAATTATAATGGGTGTATGTCATATTTTTACACTTGCAGTTTTATGTATGTATGACATACACAAATGGGGTAGGACCGGCATTCTTATACTACTCGACTGTGAAAATAAATTCAAAAATATTTTGCCACATCCTTCAAAATAAACTAATAAAATAAAAAAAGTACTAAATTAACTTTCACCTCTCCCATAAAGCATCAGAAAAGAACAGTTAATGACATTCCAATTTCCACGAAGCCATACAGATACTTCTAGATTTACAAAAACGACTTTCAGAAAAAAATCGATGAAATGATGGGAAACAAAATAATAAGGCATAGTTATTCTCCATACTCTGTATCCAATGAGGTAACAATTGATGACATGAATCCGATTCCAAACATTTATAAAGTTTTGGACCATTGATATTGCGAAAGGATTTCACCAAATCGAAATCGAGGAGTCCGATACTCATAAGACCGCCTTCAACGTTGAAAGAGGACATAAGAAACTCCTGCGAATGTAATTTGGTTTGAAGACAGCGCCAGTGACATTCCAAAGGCTCATGAACAATATTTTAAAGGACTATATAAATAAAATGTACCAGGTATTAACTTCAACTCCATTAATTAAATATTCCGTCGCTTAAAAGAAGCAAAACTTAAATTCCAATTGGTAAAATCTGAGTTTTTAAAGCAAAACATAAAAAATACGTCAAAAACTTTCCCATTTCTAAATTTTATAGGAATTTATTAGAGATTTCTCTCTAATCTCTAAAAACGCCAAAATAAATATTTCTGATCCTCACTATGAAAAAAGTTTCAACATTCTTAAAACTTCATTAACACGTGACCCAACACTGGCATATCTTAAATTTTCAAAGAAACATATTGTAACGGCAGACGCTGGTAACTTCGCTTTAGGCGCAGTCCTAGCACAATTACCCGATTTGCTACGCTTGCCGTACATTTAACGAACATGAATGCAACCAAACATTTCAGAGCCTACCTCTTCCTATGAAAACTATTAAGATGGAGATTAAAACTTTCTGAATTTGATTACGAAAAATTTGAATACGGAAAAAAATGACAACGTTGATGCGCTATCGACGAAAGAGCCGCAACATGGCAAAATTTATTCATTAGAGTCCTGTGAATCATCAATTAAGGAAACAGAATCACCTATTAATTGATTTGGAAAGAAAATTAAGGAAAATTACATCTGGAGCAGCAACGATAAGGAATGAAAAAACATTTAAAAGCTTGAGGAAGACTATTGGTGTTAAAGAGCTCGTCAAAGAAGCAGCAATCTCTTTGCTGAAGAATCACTTCAACTCCACAATTCTAATTGAAAGTGAATTTTACGAATATCGACAAATTTTGGATCATAAGACGTTGAAGGATATTAATAGACGTAAATAAAGAAAAAAAGCTAACCGACATAATCGAAAATAAAAGTCATTGAGGTATGCAAGCAGTATACGAAGAATTTGAAAGTCAGTTATATAATCCCCAACTAAAATTAAGGATAACATAACAATTACGAAATATGCACTTTAGAAAATAGAAAGTAAATTTTATTAAAAAAATTAGAGCAGGCAAAAGTCGTAGGAAATATAGGGAGATACGAGTATATAGCAAAAAAAGTTTGTGAATATCACTTAGAAAATACAAAAACAGGTCACAAATACTACAAAGCTCATATTACAAAATAAAAAGTATCAAAATAAAAATTGCCACAAAATAAAAGCTAGAAAACAGAAATTAGAAAATATTGTTAAAAATGCTAGGCAAAAAATTTAAAGGGAATTCAATTCAATAAGTAAAACTTAAGATTACAAATATGAAGAAAATGTATACTAAACAGAATTCACAAAAATACACTTGTAAATTAGAGCATTTAACAACAATTGTATCTGCTAATTGCAGAAAAGTTCATTCTAGTATTTTAACAAATAATGAAATAATAAAGTATAATATTGATTTTGATAAAATAAAATATTTACGTAGGCTACGTACATACTCGTGTAAGCAAAGCAAAGCACCCAGCATACAAACAAGGTGTAATAAAAACCCAGTATACATTTATAGATTGCTGTGCTCAGACGCGCTGAGACAGTACAGTACAAAACATAAAAGCTACCCACTAAATAAATTAATTAACAATAATATATATACATACACACATGTATATATATATATATATATATATATATGTTTATATATATATATATATATATATATACATATATACATATATATAAATATAAATAAATAGTTTTAAAATGGAGAAATCCCGATCCCTCCACCCCCTTACAGGACCCCGAACTCGCTCGAAATCCAAGGCGGAAGAAGAGGAATTCTCCGAGCTGCATAAAAAAATTTGTATATGAGCTATCCAGGATGGAAAAATTCTGCGGTAAATGGTGGAACACCAGTGAAGAGACTCACTCCGAAGCAGCCCTTAAAATTTTCAAGGACCATCAGGAAAGGCACATGGAACTAGTGGAGGCAACCAACCAAAACCTACAGATGAGCAATGAGAAGACACGCTCAGAATGAGCAGAGGTCTACGAGACCACAAATGACAACGCAATGCTCACAAAAATCCGAATAAGTGAGCTACTTGGCCAAATCCAACAAAATATGGATTCTTCCCAGTCAAACACCACCATCACAAAGATGGGATGCACTCAAGGCACGCTACGAAAATAGAAGAATAGTAGTGGATAGCCAAATAAAGACATTGTTTAACATCCAACCTACCCACACAGAGAACGGAGAAAGGATTCAACAGATCTAGACAACAATAAATAATTGTCTTTCTACCTTACCGGCAAATGGAGTATCTACAGAAAGCTGGGACCCAATGCTTGTCTGCCTCTGCTCCTCAAAACTGCCGGATGAAACTCTAGCTCTCTGGGAGCAATCAGTCAACTCAAGGAAGGAGTTACCTCGATGGTCAGAAATGGACCAATTTCTGACAGCTCCGTACGATGTCGTGGAGCGACTCAGCACATACAGACCCAATAAGCCGAAGATCAGGCAGCCCTGCTACCCCCAACGGACACCAGCGGTTCCTCCCCCAACACTCAATTATCGGAACAAAACCCAATCGTTCCATACTCAAAACAAAAAGCAAGTTTCATGTAAACTATGCCAATCAAACCACTCGATGATCACGTGAGTCGAATTTCGAGAACTATCCCCCTCAGATCGGAACAAGTATGTTAAAGACAACAACTACTGCAAAAATTGCCTGGCGCACTAGCATTTGGAGAAAGATTGAAAAAGCAACTTTACGTGCGTTTATTGTCAAAGACGTCACCACTCCCTTCTCCATTACACTGCGAACAAGCACACGCCTAACCCCCAAAAACCTCAAAGAAACTTCACTACTTCTCAAGTGACAGTCGAGGAAGAACAGCCCTGCACCTCTAAACAGGCATCAAAAAACTCAATGGCAATTGAAAGCGGTAGAACAAAAACTCTGTACCACTATTCGAGTAACAAAGAAAGGACATTGCTTCCCAAAGCAAATATTCCCATTCTCCACAAAGGAGAAGTAACTCACATCAGAGCTCTCATTGTCCAAGGCTCTCAAAAAACTTTTGTAACATCCCGTATACAGACCAGCCCACCACAAAAGCCAATTACCAAATTCTTGGCGTGGGCGGTAACACAGTCCAAAACTCGAATAGAATATGCTCTATTACGATATGCTCAGCTAATCAAACAGTAAAAATCACGGCCCAAGCGATAATACTGCCTCAATTGACGCACACTCTCTCCCATCCTTCAAAATAAAATAAGTAGATTTAACAGAATATCTCTCACTACCACTAGCAGACCCCAATTGCTTTACACCAACTAGAACAGACATGGTCATTGGTAGCGATATAATCCCAAAAATACTCACCCCAGGCCTCAAAATTAATGTAGGCGGCAGCTTAATAGCACAAAACACAATATTTGGGTGGATATTAAGTGGACCAGTTGTGGAAGAAATCTCATCATTCTCTAGTCAGGTGATTGAAACCCCTTCAGAATCACTAGGAGAATTACTCAGGAAATTCTAGGAACAAGAAGAGGTACCACCGGCCCGCACATACACAGACGATGATGAATATTGTGAAACACTCTACAAAAAACCACTCATCGACGAGAAGATGGTCGGTATGTAGTAAAGCAGCCATTCAAGTCAGCATTCCCGGACTCCATCGCACTTGGGCACTCCAGATCTGCAGCACAGCAGCAATACCTCAGCGTGGAACGAACTAACGAGAAGAAAGAGGAACTTTGGAACACCTATTCAGACGTGATGGAGGAATACCTAACGTTAGATCACATGGAACCAATCCATTCACGAGAAATCATACGCACCGGTAAATATTTCTCCTTTTACCTACCCCATCACGCGGTGATTAAACCTGGAAGTAAAACTACTAAAGTCCGTGTAGTTTTCAATGCCTCAAAAACCTCGCATTCCGGTCTCTCACACAACGACGTATTACATACTAGCCCCGTTCTCCAAAATGACTTAATGCTCATTATTCTAAAATGGAGATTATATAAGTATGTATTTAACGGCGACATTGAAAAAATGTACCGCCAAATAGACGTCCATAAGGAAGACCAAGACTTCCAACACATTCTATTCCGTAGAACCCGTAATAGTCCGATAGAAGACTTTAAACTAAAAACGGTGACATTCGGTGTCGGCCATACATGGCAATATGGGCACTCCACCAATTAGCCGAGGACTCTAAGGAGACATACAACTATGTATCAAAAATATTAAGAGGAGAGACATCCTCTCAGGCGGACACAATCTAAACTCAGCCGATTCATGAAGTTATCGAAGTACTCAAGTCAGCCGTATTCCCGTTAAAAAAGATCGCAGCAAACCACAAGTCACTGCTGAAAGACATCCCCCAGTCTGATCTTTTAGATGAAGAATTTCTCCAATTCCAAGAGGCAAGTTCTACAAAAACCCTCGGAATAAAATGGAATACTCTCACTGATACATTCTCGTACTCAGTTGACCCCCCGTTATCCTCAGACACTGCCACGAAACGACAGATCCTCTCATCTGTCGCGAAACTTTTCGACCCGGCAGGATGAATATCGTCCATAATGATAGCAGCGAAAACTCTTCTTCAACAACTATGGATGGAAGGATCAGACTGGGACGAAACCGTGAAGCCGATCTCACTCCACAAATGGAACACCTTTAGGAAAAGTCTCGCCGCAATCGAAGAGATAAGGATACTTCGATGGGTGCAATTCAGCCCAAATAGATCCATTCAGCTACACGGATTCTCAGATGCTTCCGAGAAGGCTTTCTGCGCTTGCATATATTTACGAGTCCAGCAAGGTGAAGCTGCTACATCCCACTTACTCGCAGCTAAGAGTAAATTGGCCCCCCTTACAAACCGTCTCTCTCCCTAGGCTGGAACTTTGCGGCGCAGTTTTACTAGCAAAATTAGTAAAACAGATCCGATCTTCCCTACATCTGTCATCTCATGAACTAAGTTTATGGGCAGATTCCTCAATTGTATTAGCATGGCTGGAAAAACCCCCATGGACTTGGAAAATATACGTAGCGAACAGGACATCTCAGATCCTTGAACTCGTGAACAATGCTACGTGGCGACATGTCTCCAGCGCTGACAACCCAGCTGATCTAGGTACGCGTGGAGCTAAACTCCAAGAGCTCGTCAACTGTTAACTCTGGTGGAAAGGCGACGAGTGGTTGACTAGGCCATCTCCTCTTCGGCCGAAAAGTTTACCAACTCATTCGTCTCCTCCCGAACAACGACAAATTAAAGCATTCCACGCTTAAGAGTCCCCTGATTTTCTAGACCGTTTCTCCTTCTTTTCCACCGCTCTCAGAGTAACAGCGTACATATTTCGTTTCGCACAAAAGGCTAGGAAGCTGCCAAATCGACCCTCTATCACTCTCCCTCAAAGCGACTTAAAGTTCCCAAAAACTCTCCTCATAGCTGTCACCCAGCGAAAATATTTCGGAAAAACCATCACAGCACTGGAGTCGAAAGGTCCGATAGAAAAAAAGAGATCCCCTCCGTACTCTCAACCCCTTCTTGGACAAATCAGGACTGCTGCGTGCAAATGGACGTCTCACTCATGCCGCCCTCAGCTACAATGAGCGCCATCCAATTACCATCCCCGATAATTCCCGATATTACTCCCTCCTCCTCGAATTCCTCCACTGAACTCTACTGCACGCGGAAAAGCAGCTGATGATTCGCGTGGTCCAACAGGAATACCATATTCCCTGAATCCGCCAGAAGGTAAAATCTTGCATTTTTCGATGCAAGACATGCATGATATACAAGCAGAAGATGAGCACGCAATTGATGGCCGCGTTATCCCCTGAACGGTCCACATATACACTCCCATTCCATACTACCGGTGTAGATTTTGCCGGCCCATTCCTCGTCAAAACCTCGACTTTCCGCCGAGCATCCCACTTCAAGGCATACGTGTGTGTATTCGAATGTTTCTCGACAAAGGCCATTCATCTGGAAGTATGCTCCGACCTAACAACAGAAGCGTTTAAGGCAGCATTCGCACGATATGTAGGACGAAGAGGCATTCCTCACAAGATAATGTCCGACAACGCCAAAACCTTCGTAGAAGCACAGCGAAGCCTACATAGAGAACTATCCGCCTTCCTTGAGGAAGTTTTGGACAAAACCACAACAGAATATGCAATTCACAGACTTACATGGAAATTTATTCCGGCTAACGCTCCACATATGGGAGGACTTTGGGAAGCGGCAGTGAAAAGCTTCAAAAGTCACTTCACTAAAGTCGCTGGAAATCAAAAGTTCACCTTCGAAGAATTTACCACTCTCCTAATACGCATCGAAGCGATACTCAACTCCAGACCACTCTCTCCTATGTCTCAAGATTCCGAAGACTTGAAGGTACTAACCTCAGGCCACTTTTTGCGAGGCGCACCCATACTCTCGATCCCTGAGCCAAACTCAGAAAACCTCTCACTCATTAATAAATGGCAAAAATTAAGAGTACTCCATCATCAGTTCAGCAAGCTTTGGAAAATATCTCCACCATCTTCAAAAACGCTATAAAAGGAAAGGATCCCAGCGAAATATGAAGGAAGGTGATCTCGTCGTCATCAAAGACGACATCCTACCCCCAAAGGAATGGCGACTAGGTCGCACAACGAAACTGCACCCCGGACCCGACCAAAACGTTCGCGTTGTAGACATCCGCATTCAAGGCGGAACTGTCACCCGCAACATAACCAAACTGTGCCTTTTGCCACCCGCTTAGCTTATACATCCCCCTCTCCTAAACTCTGCACACCTTCACTCTCCATCATCTCATACTAAAATTGCTTTTCGGACAATTTCTTTTTAGATCACAGAACTTCGGCAAGTGTCGGCTGTTCTGCCGCACCCACTCATTGCGCCACTGTCGTGCTTTTCTGGCGATGACGTCCGACGAGAGGTACGAGTCCGCAAAAGCACATAGCTATTGTATAAATTGTCTAGCGACTTCACATACCACCGGAGCATGCGACTCCCCAGACAGTTGTCGTCGATCACCTGCTCTCCAGCAAGGAATCCGTGGGTAGGTAAATAAAGCCCGAAAAACCCTGCAACAGCTCGAAAACTTGGTTCAGGTCACGTCGCCGCAGGCCCGCCGGCATGTTGAAGACATGAGTGTCGATCTCATAGAGTTCTAAAAGAAAAATAGAAATTAAATATACATATATATATATATATATATGAAACGTATACTCACCTTGAATTGTTTACTCTAATCTGAAATACACACCCATTATCCACTGGAATACCCACCTTACTTTTCAATTCCTGTAAAGCAAAGAAAATTGAAGAGAAAACGGAAACCGAAATTTCCCCTCCTTCCCCGTTAATATAAAACTAAGCTAAGTATTTTGTATAAATAACAAGCTTACAGTATTTGTAAATAGTTAGTTTTCGTTTATAGGTATTCGTTAGTATTCGCTTGTATTATGATCTTTTTCGCTCGCTAAAACTCCATACCGGTTGTGTCATATATAAAGCAAGTTAATAAATTTCATAATTCTCCAAAAATATATAGAAACTATATTTCAGTTGAAGTGGAAAAAATATACAAAATAATTAGAACATAAATTCCAACTAATTCGTAATTTATACAAAGTGGTTTTAAGGAATCTATTAATTACCTGTGTTTTTTCTTTTTTTCCATTGGTTCGCACGATTAAACTGTGAAACTTATATGTCAGTCGTTTGCTGGCCAAATGAATCACTAGGCCCAGATAAAATACCTACAGAAGTGCTTAGCCGAGACTAGAAGCAGCTATAACCGCCACTGGAGGCCTTTCACCAAACCAACATGCCTGGAAGATCAACTCTATACGTAAGAGCAATTGAAAATACTGTCAAGAGCGTCGAAGAAGCCCAAAGAGGAAGCTACAAATTTAAGCGTCTTGTTCTCCTAGCAACACTAGATGTCCGAAATGCCTTCAACTAGATACGTGGGCTTAATGATTAAGGGCTACCTAAAGGACAGAGTCTTACGATATCAAACTACAGATGGACCGTGGAAACACAAAGTTAAATTTGGGGAAGCGCAACCATTCTCGGTCCAAATCTCTGGAATATCAGCTACGACGGCATATAAAATCTACAAATGCCTGATGACTCTTATCTAGTTGGTTACGCGGACGATATTGTCGCTATAATTACAGCACGCGATACAGAATTCGCGCGTTCTAAGACTCGTCGCAGAAAAAAACGAGGTGACACTTCTAACGATGAAGCATATCCGTTCCGAAGTAGACATGTGCACATCTTCCACGACAAAACTTGGCAACTATTTAGACGTTAACTAAGTTTCTGATCCAGCACCCCTCAAAAAAATCAGCTAGAACCAATTCCTAGCTCACCAAACTGATTTAACGATGCCAATTAAGATGACGCCGAGCACACATTCTTTAAACGCGCACGCTGGCCAGCTGAACGTAGTAGCTTAGGCCTTTACTATTAATGTCATGTAAAACAAATTATAAACTGAATGAACCAATTCACCGATTGTGTTACGATTTTAATTTTCGATCCAACACCTTCGATCTCTCAGATTCTGTACATTCTGACATTTCGAGCAAAAACAGAGAGTCATTTGCGCCTTCTCAAGTTTTCTGCCTCATCCATTAACGTGACAATTTGTATTGAGGACTGAAATTTGTAGCTGCGTGTATGTATATATGTATAAAGATATGTACATTTATACCCTGACAGACAAAGATCTCAAATGTGCCAATTTTATTATTTACATTAATTACGAAAGTCCTCACAAAAGTTCAAATTTTTCTTCTAGCCTCGGGAAAAAAGTGAGCACTTTCCGATTGTTGGTATGTTATTCCATTTTTTCCCTCTTACTTCAATTCTCTATATTTTGTTTGTTTTTTTTTTTTTTTAACGAATGACAAAGCAACTCAATCTTTTGTACTCATAATTTAATTCCATTCAGTAACCTAAGGGCTCTTTGTTGTTAGTAGAGCCCATTCCGATTTGGCAAAGTACTAATTGATGTATTATGGAAAGTGCTCACACCTAGTATTCAAACTTATACCATATATTCAAACTTAATACTTATTGTTGCGTTCACTAACTTCTTATTTATACATTTGAAACTCTTCATTTTCTTTATAATCAAAGTCCTCAGTAATGGAAAAACGAACTTAATGTAATTTCAACCGTTTTAAACTTAATCGTGAAATTCTTTACATCATTTTTTTATTAAAAAATACATATTTATTACATATTATTATTTTAATTTGTACATTTTTTGTAAGTAATATATCTAATTTTATTTAAGTTTATTGAAATAAAAAGTAAATTTTATTTATAGCTTCTCGATTAGCTTGTAAAAATAAATATTGTTATAGGTACACTCACTTAACTTTGGTTATTTTATTTATTTTAAGTATAATATTGAAATTTAGGTAGATTACGTTTATATTTGCCTGAAATTTATATACAATATATTGATACTTAATGTTTATTTTATTTCTTTAATATTACTATTGCATTTTAATTAAGATCCCCATATTGTAGTCCGCTAAATCAATTTCAACTGTGTCTTTATTTCAATAATTTCCTAAATAGATTGTGTTTTATTCAAAATCAACATCGGCCCTTGAAAATTTAACCACCCTTTACGTTTATATTTGCCTGAAACTTATATACAATATATTGATACTTAATGTTTATTTTATTTCTTTAATATTACTATTGTATTTTAATTAAGATCCCCATATTGTAGTCCGCTAAATCAATTTCAACTGTGTCTTTATTTCAATAATTTCCTAAATAGTTTGTGTTTTATTCAAAATCAACATCGGCCCTTGAAAATTTAACCACCCTTTACGTTTATATTTGCCTGAAATTTATATACAATATATTGATACTTAATGTTTATTTTATTTCTTTAATATTACTATTGTATTTTAATTAAGATCCCCATATTGTAGTCCGCTAAATCAATTTCAACTGTGTCTTTATTTCATCATCCTTTTGGTTTCTTACATTAAGCTATGTACATACATACACGTATACTCGTATATCTTTTTAAAGAGAGGGATAGAAAATGCATTAACATAGTATGCGGTGAGAGCATTATAATGATAATGAGATAACACTAGAAAATAGAATTCAATCAATAGGAAACTTAAACTAATGGTTAATATTCAAATTAACCCTGTAACATATTAGTATACTTGTATGAATTTAGGCTAGTAGGTGTACATAACAGCTTAACCAGCTATTCGGCCATTCTTACCATTAGATCACCTGATCTTAAGTGATTTTATGTTCTGTGGTTTTGCCCATCCTTCTTCTTCTTTATTGGCGTTGGCACCGCTTACGCGATTATAGCCGAATCAATTACAGCGCGCCATTCATCTCTTCTTTTCGCTGTTTGGCGCCAGCTGGAAATGCCAAGTGCACCCAGGTCACTCTCCACTTGATCTTTCCAACGGAGTGGAGGTCTTCCTCCTCCTCTGCTTCCACCAGCGGGTACTGCATCAAATACTTTCAAAACTGGAATGTTTTCATCCATTCGGACGACATGGCCTAGCCAGCGTAGCCGCTGTATCTTCATTCGTTGAACTATGTCAATATCGTCGTATAGCTCGTACAGCTCATCGTTCCATCGTCTGCGGTATTCGCCGTTGCCAATGCGCAAAGGACCATAAATCGTTCGCAGAACTTTCATCTCGAAGACTCTTAGAGTCGACTCATCAGATATTGATAACGTCCACGCTTCTGCGCAATATAGTAGGACCGGTATAATGAGCGACTTGTAGAGCTTGGTTTTCGTTCGTCGAGAGAGGACTTTACTTTTCAATTGCCTACTCAGCCCAAAGTAGCACCTGTTGGCGAGAGTGATTGTGCGTTGGATTTCATGGCTGACATTGTTGTTGGTATTAATGCTGGTTCCTAGATAGACGAAATTATCTACGACCTCGAAGTGATGACTGTCAACAGTGACATGGGAGCCGAGTCGCGAATGCGATGACTGTTTGTTTGATGACAGGAGATATTTCTTCTTGCCCTCATTCACTACCAAACCCATTCGTTTCGCTTCTTTATCAAGTCTGGAGAAAGCAGAACTCACGGCGCGGTTGTTGAGGCCAATAATGTCGATATTATCGGCGTACGCCAGCAGCTGTACACTCTTTAAGAAGATTGTACCTTTTTTATTTAGCTCTGCAGCTCGTATTATTTTCTCCAGCATTAAATTAAAAAGTCACACGATAAGGAATCACACTGTCTGAAACCTCGTTTGGTATCGAACGGCTCGGAGAGGTCCTTCCCGATCCTGACGGAGCTTTTAGTGTTGCTTAACGTCAGTTTACTTAGCCGTATAAGTTTTGCGGGGATTCCAAATTCAGACATAGCGGCATAAAGGCAGCTCCTATTCGTGCTGTCGAAGGCGGCTTTAAAATCGACGAAAAGGTGGTGGGTGTCGATTCTCTTTTCACGGGTCTTTTCCAAGATTTGGCGCATGGTGAATATCTGGTCATCCAGGTCTAAAGCCACACTGATAAGGTCCAATCAGTTTGTTGACGGTGGGCTTTAGTCTTTTACACAATGCGCTTGATAGGACCTTATATGCGATATTAGGAAGGCTTATTCCACGGTAATTGGCGCAGACTGTGGGATCGCCTTTTTTGTGGATCGGGCAGAGCACATTTAAATTCCAATCGTCGGGCATGCTTTTATCCGACCATATTTTGCAAAGAAGCTGATGCATGCACCTGATCAGTTCTTCGCCGCCGGATTTGAATAGCTCGGCCGGTAATCCATCGGCCCCTGCCGCTTTGTTGTTTTTTAAGCGGACGATTGCTATTCGCACTTCTTCATAGTCGGGTAATGGAACAACTTTTCCATCGTCATCAATTGGAGTTTCGGGCTCAACATCTCCGCGTGTTTCCTGTTCACTGCCATGCAGCAGGCTGGAGAGGTGCTCCCTCCATAAATCGAGTATACTCTGGGCATCTGTCACTAGCTCACCTCCCTGGGTCCTACAAGAGTTTGCTCCGGTCTTGAAACCTTCTGTAAGTCGCCGTATCTTTTCATAGAATTTTCGAGCGTTACCCTTGTCGGCCAGCTTCTCAAGCTCCTCATACTCGCGCATCTCGGCCTCTTTCTTTTTTTGTCTGTAGACGCGCCTTGCTTCCCTCTTCAGTTCTCGGTGTCTATCCCACCCCGCACGTGTTTTGGTCGATCGCAAGGTTGCGAGGTAGGCAGTCTGTTTTCTCTCCACTGCGACATGGCAGTCCTCATCATACCAGCTGTTTTTGCGACCTTTCCGAAATCCAGTGGTTTCGTTTGCAGTTGTACGCAGGGAGTTTGCAATGCCGTCCCAAAGTTCCCTTATACCGGGTTGCTGATGAGTGCTCTCAGAGAGCAGGTGTGCAAGTCGAGTAGAAAACCGCTCGGCAGTCTGTTATGATTGCAGCTTTTCAACGTCGAACCTTCCTTGTGTTTGTTGATGGGCGTTCTTCGATACAAAGAGGCGCGTGCATATCTTTGCTGCGACAAGATAGTGACTCGGGTCAATGTTGGGACCTCTGAACGTACGCACATCTAAAACACAGAATAAATGTCTTCCGTCTATCACAACATGATCGATCTGGTTGGAAGTTTTTCGATCTGGAGACTGCCAAGTAGCTTGGTGAATTTTTTCGTGCTGGAATCTAGTGTTATAGACAACCATATTTCGGGCCCCGGCGTAGTCGATCAGCCTCAGCCCATTTGGAGATGTTTCGTCGTGGAGACTGAATTTCCCGACAGTCGTACCAAAGATACCTTCTTTGCCCACCCTAGCGTTGAAGTCGCCAAGCACAATTTTGACGTTGTGGCGGGGGCAGCGCTCATAAGTGTGTTTGATGCGCTCTTAAAAAGCATTTTTGGTCAAGTCATCCTTCTCTTCCGTCGGGGCGTGGACGCAAATTAGAGTGGTGTTGAAAAATTTTGTCTTGATGCGAATGAATGCCAATGCGAATCCGACACCAAATTTGCGCTCCTTTATATGGCCGCTGTAGTAAATTTCACAAGGACCCACCTTCTTCCGTCCTTGTCTTGTCCATCGCAATTCTTGGACGGCAGTGATGTCAGCCTTTAACTTTATGAGGACATCAACCAGCAGGGCAGCGGCACCTTCCCAATTAAGGGACCAAATATTCCAGGTGCATGCCGTAAAATCGTAATCCTTAAAACATTTGCGGGGGTCGTCATCAAAAGAGGGGTCTCTCATCCGAGGTTTTAATTGGTTTTTCATTGGGTTGTTTTTTCATGTGGTGGGTTCCAAACCCTACGCACAACCGCATGGGCATGGTTTTCCCCATCCAAGGCCGTATATTCGCAACAGCTCAGATCCCTATATATGGTATTCTGGATTGTTGGAAATCCTCCACATCCTCCAATACGTGGCGGTCATTGCACAAAACTCTGGAGATCCGGCAAAGACTTTTAAATTTAGAGACTAATTATCTGCATACACCCGCAGTTGAGTCAAATTCTTTTTTATTAAAACGTAATCGCCATGCTTGTACTGATTTGCAGCCGGTCGTTTGTTGTTAACATATGTATTATTACAATATAAGATGGCAAGCGCTCTTAATTTTCCGACGTTCTCGTTTTAATATCTTCAAGACTCCGTTCATCAAGTTTTTGTGCACCCTCCGTCAGTTCTTCACGTAGCGAATCTATAACTTTTCCTCGTTGTTTAATACCAAAAATCATTACGCTTCGATATTGCTTTTTTCAAAACATATTAAACAGTTTCCACGACATTATCCCAATGAACATTTCGCTTGGGATCACCTAACTTGGTTATCATTGGCTCTAGACTCCTATTAACCCTTTCTACCTGACCATTCGCTTGAGGCGATCCTGTTGCTATCTTTACGTGTTGCACGTTTTCATCTTTTAAAAACTCTATGAAATCATTTGAGGTTAACAGCTTCCTCTATCTGATTTAACTGTCGGATATAGTCTTTAAGTGCACTAATTACTTCTTTACTATTAGTTGTCTTTGTGGTGTTTAGTCTGGCACACTTCGTACAGGAATCTATAGCAACAAATATATGCTTCTTTGAACGCGAATTATCTACCGGCCCAAAATGATCTATATGTACTACTTCAAACGGCTCACTAGCTTTTAGAACATTATGCAAAAGCCCTTCCTCCTTTCCGTGTTTCGACGAAAACACTATTAATTTTAAACAATTTCGTATGTGAGTCTTCTCTTACTTTTGCAAATAAGTTCAACTGTTTTATCGATACCAATATCGCTCATTTCATAATGGTATTTAAACAGGACATGATCTTCCGTATCTTCAGGAACACAGAAGAGAATCTTATCATTATCTACCTTTCTGTACACTACTCCGTTTCGCATATAAGCTATATAAGCTATGTTCGCTGTTCGCTTCGATAAATAAATGGAGTAGATGAGAAGTTTTTTTTATACACATTTCATTTATTTACTGGATCTGCTTTAATATCAGCCTAACAGTAAGTGTACAAATCTTAAAAACTAAATTACAAACATGATAGCTCGAGTTATGTAAAGTTATTTATAAAGTCGCCACCTAAGTATTACGAGCATGAGATCATTTTGTAATACGGGACCAGTGTACAGCGCGTCATTAAGTGAGAGAACTGAAAGTGATTGCTTTGACGCGTTAAATACTTCCCGGACTTTAGTCGTTTTGCTACCTAGTTTTATCACTGCGTGATGAGGTAAGTAAAAGGAGAAATATTTTCCATCCCGAATGATTTCTTTGGGACTGGCTGATTCCATGTGGTCCAGGGTTAAGTATTCTTCTAGGAGTTTGGAGTACAGCTTTTTTGTGAATGCTCCGTTCGATACTCAAATACTGTTTGCTGAGCTGAAGGCCTGGAGTGTCTTAATGCCATTGTGTTGGGAAATTCGTGTTTGAATGGTAGTTTTACCACGAAACGCCCACCCTTTGTATTCGAGAAGTTACAAAGGTTTTCTGAGATCCTTGGTCTATAAGAGCTCTGATTTGTGTGATGTCACCATTGTGCAGTATAGGGATGTTTGCTGTGTGTAGCAATATTTTTCCCTGATACTAGAGAAGTGTGAGTGTGTTGTTTCACTACTTATTTGGCTTGTTTCTGCATTTGCCTTTGAAGTTGTTGTTGCCTGTTTAGAGGTTCAGGGCTTTTCTACATCGATTGCCAATTGGGATGTGGCAAAGTTTCTTTGGGTTCTATAATGGCTTTGGTTTTGAAATGTAGAAGAGAGTGGTGTCGTTTTTGACAATATACACAGGTGTAGTTGCTTTTGCAATATCTTTCTTAGTGTGGACACGCCAAACACTTTTTGCAATAATTGTTTTCTCTAACACACATCATCATTGAATGGTTGGAGTTGCACACTTTGCATGTAACTGGTCTTCTTGGCTCCGTGTGCAGTACGATTTCTGTTTAGGAATGTGGAGTTATGTATGGGTGTGGGCATTGGGTCAGAGATCTGTTGTTTCGTGTTTTTTGGAGCTAGTTTCTCCAGAACTTTAAACCGAGTGGTGAGGAAAGTATTCATTTCCGACCATAGTGGTAGGTCTTTTCTGGTACAAACTTGTTTCTACTGGGATCTTTTTAAGATCAAGTAGTGTGTCTTTTTGTTTATCTTGCCACGAGAGGTCGAAATTGAAATCATTTACAGAATATTGTTGTATTATCCGCGCCGCTTCTCCTCTAGTCTTCATCTTTAGATAATACAACTTTTGGGCTTATGATAAAATGGGGTGTTCAACATATACTGCAGTGAATAAGTCCCTGAACGATGGACATTCCTCGTATCCTCCATAAAATGGGTATCGCATGCGAGTGACTTATTAATCCGAATGTTTGCGAGTAATGCATTGTTGTTTGAAGTCTCGTATGCTTCTCCCACCATTTTTCGCAAAATTTTTCCATGAATGATAACTCATAAATGAGTATCCTGTGCAATTGTGAGACTTCCTCTTCGTCTGCCTGTGATTTGGACCTTGTTCGTGGTCCCGAAGACAGTTGGAGTTGTTGAGGCTTTCCGACTTTCTCGTCTGGCATCTTGGATTAGACTTAATTCTTATGTATAATCTTAGACCGTGCAGGCAATTTTATTTACTATTGGGAATATAGAAGGAGTCGGAAATGGTTTGTATGTAAGCCACTGCTCACTAAAGTTGTTATAAAAACTAACTCGATTATGGACCGGCGGAAATGCCTTTTTGGACCAGCTGGAATGTGTATGAGAGGTGAGTTTTCTCTACGTGGTTGATGATGTAGATGATTTGGAGTTGAAAGCTGGGAGGTGTTTTCAACTATATCAATATTATCGCACTGGTCCGGTTTTGGTCCAGAACTTATCTATGTCGGACCAGTTGGAATGTGTATGTGGGAGGAATATTATATACGTGTATAATTTTAATATATGTGTATAACGCAAATACCATATATACTTAGCGGTGTCATACATAGATTTTAATGAGTGAATATATATTTTGAGCGGTAAATGAAAAAAGGAGGTCTTCTATTTACCGAATTAGGAGACCCGCTATGTAATAATGTATTATATGTTTATATTTGATTTATTTATTTTATGTTATTTAATTTTAATATAATACAATAAATTACATACTACAGCCGTTACTCCCACGATGGTAGACACCTTGCCGCTGGTGTGGGGGCTTAACTGCTCGATCATCACTCCTATCCAGGGAGATAAAGTTGACAGACAAGTGTCAACTAGTCTGCCAACTTTTGATCTGAGTGGAATGGGCTGCGGAACGAGCAGTGACCAAGAACTACCACCCCTCCTAAGCCAGGGTGTTACGCGGACCGTGCCTATTGGTTGGTTTGCAGCTGGGAGGGTTAACAACCAGCTGTAGTATAACGGTGCCTTCTCGACACAGGGCCGCCTCGGGATGTAACGGTGGCCTTACTGCGGCATGGGGCGCTGCTGCAGCGGACGAACAGTTTCCCTTACATAATATTTGACCACGATGCGGGTTTCGGCTTGCTAGTGGTCGTACGAACAAGATGAATCACAACCCTAATAAAAAACAACAAATCAACAACAACAAAAACAACGAGAAACAGATTAAGAAGAGCAGCAAATATGGAGACTTCTCTCCAGAGGCTGCAGATCTATTTGCGGAACATGCGCGAGATGATGACGAGCCCACCATTAGTAGACGGGCCTCCGGAAATCGATCGGGCAATAGTGCGTCTCTCGCTGAGGTGTCTCAGGAGGGATGCACCAATAGCAAGGTGGTACTCGCCGAGTTGACTCGGTAGACCACAAAACACCAGGAAGCTAAAACTCCATCTTCACGACATCATGCAGAAAGGGCAAGATCCACAAAGCCTCGTCGCATGGATGAAAGGGAGTATCACGGCAGTCAGGTCGAACGCGAACGAAGTAGGTCGAGTGCACGAACCAGCTTATACAACTCGCCAGAAAGTAGGCGTTCTTCTACGGAACGATCTACCACCAGTGTTGAGGGCCGTAGACCTCCACTGAGACGTGCATCGCCGACAAAACGGAGCCGGTACGAAGAGGTTCGCGACAACAACGAGCGAAGAAGTCAGAGCGTTGAGGGCCTTAGACCTCCGCAACGACAAAACTCCCCCAGCCGAGACCAGGGAAATCAAGTAAGATGGACCGAGGTATCTCGCCGTAAACGAAGGGACGATACGATGACCAGATCGACGACAAACGCTGGACCCACGAAGGAGAGGGGATCAGGATCTCCAGGTAAGGGATCACACAGACTTGAGGGCTCACACACCTCGTCTAACAGAACAGAAAAAACCGATAGAGAGCATAGAGGGCGTAGAACCTCGCCTCCAAAGGATAGTAGAGCCGAAAAGAAACAAAGAAGACCGCGGGGACCTAAAGTGCCAGAATTAGGGCGCCCCGGCGGTAGAGATGATCCGAGAAGGCATGGTCTTAGCGGAGCCGGTATCGTAAGATACCTACGTAATCTGGAGAGGGGTATGAGCCCAGAATCAGCCCGAACCCAAGCAGCACACACGGAGGCGCAAATGTCCACAAGTGGTAAGCGCACTAACGAACAAAGAACCCCGATAGAAGACCAACCCTCGAAAAGAATCAGGCCAACCTCACCTGCGGGTAATCAGGAAAGATCAGCTGCCCCGAAACAGAAAGCACCAAGGCCTGGCCAGGGGCACAGTTACGCTGAAGCCATAAAAGCGGTCAGGGTAGCGGTACTCCCTAAGGACTTCCCTAAGGAGTTTCTGTCGTCGGAGCAGCTGACCGACATCCAAGATGCCATAATGGACGAGGTGGTGAAGGGCTGGAAGAAGCCACTAGCCTTCACGGACGTAACCTTCAGACAAGGGCTGTTAATAGCGGACTGCAAGGACGCCAGCACGGCAGAGTGGCTGACAATCACAGCTCCCAACTTGAGTGGGTGGTCAGGCGTTGAACTGACCACGAAAGTGGGGGAAGAAATACCACCGACCCACAACATTACCATATTCCTTCCCCGAAGTGTGGAGAAGGGACAGGCATATGCGATGGGCCTGCTGCAAGCTCAAAATGAAGGTCTCCACACCTCCCATTGGAAGGTGTTAGAAGAGAAAGCAGAGGGAACATGTCTGAAGCTAAACCTATGCATCGACGACGAGTCGTACAACAATATGTCTAGGGGTAGCTTCAGACTAAACTTCAGATTCGGTAGCATACTTACCAAACCCTGGAGATCGGGGACGCAAGAAGATGATGCACAATCAGAACCAGCAGATACTGAGAGTACTAAAGAAGATACTGCATCCAAAAGTAGCACAACACAACATGCAACAAATACAGAAGCCGAGGACGAAATCCCGTCTAGAGTTAGAGGAGCTGGCTGAAGGCCTAAACCTTATGAGAACTGGTGGTAATAGCGAGGACCTGATGCTCTCCGACTTCGAGGAGCACACGGGCAAAGAAACATGATGCAGAACATAAAGATTGCCCAGATCAATCTCCATCATGCGATTGCTGCCTCGGCGGTAATAACGCAAACTATAGCCTCGGATGATCTGGGCGTTGTTCTGGCGCAGGAGCCATGGACCTACAAAGGTCAGGTAAGGGGATTAAAAGGCAAATCCACTAAAGTTATATAGGATCTTACGTGCGATAACCCTAGAACATGCATTATACTTAATAGAAATATAAACTACCTTTGTCTTTCAGAATTTATAAGTAGAGACCTGGTGGCAATACAAGTAACAACAAAAACAGAAGAAAATATAAGAAACATAGTAGTTGCATCCGCCTACTTCCCTGGAGACAACAACGCAATTCCAACTCCAGAAGCGGAACTTTTAATCAATTACTGCGAGAAGGAGAAAATTCCATTAGTAATAGGCTGCGATGCAAACGCGCACAGCATAACATGGGGAAGCACCGATAACAATGCTAGAGGTGAGTCACTATTAGAATTCATGTTAAGTAAGGACCTACACGTAGCCAACATGGGGTGTACACCCACGTTCGTTACAAGGAATAGGAGGGAGGTACTAGACATAACTATAGTAAATGCCTGGTCTGAAAACATGATCTCACGGTGGAGGGTTTCACCGGAGCCATCTATGTCAGACCATAGAATTATAAAATTCTCCATAGGATACTCAATCGAGACTAGCAAAACAGTGAGAAACCCCAGGAAAACTGACTGGACAAAATACAAAACACTACTAGACTTAAATATCAGTAGGAAAGACATAACAGATAAAGCAAAGAACTTCCAAGAATTAGAACAGAAGGTAGAAAACTTAAATTATAGTATAATAGAAACATTTAATGCAAGCTGTAGGATATCGAAGCCGAAAGCAAAAACAGGCGCCCCGTGGTGGAACGCGCACTTAGCATCGCTAAGAAGGAAAGTAAGGAAAGAATTTAATAAAGCAAAAAGAGTTGGGAGTTGGGATATTTATAAAAATACTCTTACCAACTATAATAAAGAATTAAGGGAAGCAAAAAGATCGAATTTTAGGAACTTCTGCGAAAGTATATCCTCTATACCAGAAGCAGCCAGGTTACACAAAGCATTGGCTAAAGATACGGTCGAAAGCAAAATGGCACTAAAGCTAGAAGACAACCAATACACCAAAAATGAAAAGGAACGAGCACTGATCCTTCTTAAGACACACTTTCCAGGCTCAATAACAGAAATTAAAACTAGCAATGGGGAAAACCCAAACCCAGACAAAGCTACCTGGCACTTAGCTAAAAAGGTAATAAGCTATAGGTCGGTAGAGTGGGCAATCAATTCCTTTGAGAAATTTAAATCACCAGGAGTAGATGGTATATGGCCTGCACTATTACAGAACGGAGGTCAATTAACATCTGTACTGGTACACATCATGAGAGAAAGCCTTGCATTCGCATACATACCAATGCCATGGAGAAGAGCCCTAGTAAAATTTATTCCCAAACCGGGGAAAAAGGATTACACAATAGCTAAATCCTTCAGGCCAATAAGTTTAACATCCTTTAGCTTAAAGGCCATGGAAAAGATCATAGACAACTATATAAGAACAAACAACTTAAGGAATACACCTCTACACTTCGCTCAACATGCGTACAGAGAGGGAAGATCAACCAACTCAGCCTTATATCAACTATCAGAAACTCTAAAAGATGCCATTAACAACAAAGAAGTTGCTATATGCGCTTTCTTGGACATTGAAGGAGCATTCGACAATACCTCACATGGAACGGTCGACAAGGCACTCCGCAAGAAAGGCGTAGAAGAACAGATTCGCAACTGGATCAACTTCATGCTTGACAACAGGATAGTTGAGACAGTTGCTGACGACGAAACAATTCAGATGAAGACTACAAAAGGGTGCCCCCAAGGGGGAGTACTATCACCACTCCTATGGAGCTTAGTAGTAGATGATCTGCTAGAGCTACTAACAAACAATGGCATAAAGTGTCAAGGATACGCCGATGACATTGTAATAATAGCAGTAGGAAAATTCGAGAGCACACTCTGTGACATAATACAGAGAGCACTTACATTAACTAAGAACTGGTGCCTAGAAACAGGGCTAAACATTAACCCTACAAAAACAGCAATCGTGCCTTTTACGAGAAGGACAAAACTAAACCTAAAAGACATAAGATTGAACAACGTAGTAATAGAGCCCACAATGGAAACAAAATTTCTAGGGGTTATCTTTGATGCAAGATTAACGTGGAAGAAACATATGGAATATATGATAAGTAAAGCTACAAGGTCAATAATGGTATGCAGAAGATTAGCGGGGAAAACATGGGGCTGCACCCCCAAAATACTGCATTGGATGTATACCATGATAGTAAAACCAACAATAACATATGGAGCGATTGCCTGGTCAGGAAGAGCGAGGCTAAACACAGCTAAAGCCGCACTAACTAAACTGCAAAGGCTAGCGTGCATCTGTATAACCGGATGCATGAGAACGTGTCCGACAGTAGCACTAGAAGCTCTCCTTGACCTAACTCCTCTCCACAAAGAAATAGAGCTTTCGCATAAGAAAGTCCTACTGACAATGATGAAAGAGGGGTCAGGAAAAGGAAAAACCATATCAGCAAAGAAAGGGGCAGAGATAAAAGAAAGAATAACGCTAGCAAATTTCAGCAGAGATGAAATATTAAAGACAACAAGTTTCAATGTAAAGTTCAAAACATCCCTGGGGGAAAAAAGAACTTGGAACCAAACTCAGATACAGGAAGTAATAAAACCACACTCACTGGTGTGGTACACAGATGGATCAAAAACTACTGATGGAATTGGTGCGGGAATCACTGGTCCCAGGACTAAGATATCAATTCCAATGGGGAAATACCCTAGCATCTTCCAGGCAGAGGTGTATGCCATCACAATATGCGCAGAGATCATACTCCAAAGAAATTTAGCTAACCAACATGTAGTAATCTGCAGCGATAGCCAGGCCGCAATAAAAGCAATATCGTCATGTATAATCAAATCATATGTGATAAGAGAATGTGTTGAGAACCTCAACAGAGTGAGCGAACGAAACAAAGTTCAGCTTGTCTGGGTTCCAGGACACATAGGTATTGAAGGTAACGAACTAGCCGACAGGCTAGCAAAACAAGCGGCCTCAATCTCTCCCACAGGACCTGAGCCATTCTTCCCCTTAGGTCCCCACTCAATTAGAGAGGAGATAAGAAAGGAAGAAATGAGAGTAAGAAACAGCTATTGGCATTGTAGCGACGGAATGAGACAATCGAAAAAACTCATAAACGGCTACAATTCCAAAAGATTTAGTAATATAATAGCACTCAGTAAGAACAACTTAAGAATAATAACAGGATTCCTTACAGGTCACTGCAGGCTGCGTAAGCACATGTACAAGCTCGGAATATGCTCTGATGAAACATGTCGATTCTGCGAGCTGGTTCCAGAAACACCGGTGCACCTAGTATTTGAATGCGAAGCTGTGGCAAGAAGAAGACTGAAACATCTAGGAGACATTCAGGAGAACCTCATTAAATCAATTGGCCCCTCAAACATAATTAGTTTCATAAGGGCATTAGACCTGATTGAAATAATGTGAAGATATCGGAGGGCACAATAGATCACTGGTCGCAGTGCATATCCTCCTCTTTTAATCTATCTATCTACTACAACCGTTTGTAAGTATGTAAGTTTGTCCTTTTATGGGTAAGTATTTTTTTCTTTTTTCACTGTTTTATTTTGTTAAGGTAAGTTTGTATATATTTTCTTTTTAATTTTTATGTTCATGTCTTTCTCACTTTTTAACTGACCATTTTCCCTTAAAACCGAAGTAATTTCTTTTATTATTTCAAATTTTGTTTTTCTTTTAGCACTTTGGACACAATGTACGTAAGTATATATGGTAAATATGCAATTTGCTTTAAGCGACTTTGCATGTACGTATGTATATAGAGCGGGTAATTATTTTGTGTTAATACATAGTAATTGTATTATGTTTCCACTTATGTATATCTATTTATAATTTGTTATTTCACTAAACGTGAGCTTCACAAAAAATTAAAATCCACGACGCTCACTCGCTATCATTTTGATCGGTTTTATTTCACTTCTTCTTTGTTTAACTATTTAACTATTTAGTTCATTCCGTGATTGTGTTTCGACACCATATTCATTACTTCGATGGCAGAACAAATATTTAATTTAAGGGATTCCATGCTCTTTCTTTATTTATTAATTTAAATTCACTTTTGACAAGATACAAATTTTAATAAGTTTTAATAATTTCCTTTACACGACCAAGTGGTTTGAGGATTAGCAAGCGATAGCTGGTAGCAATGTAACATACTTAATGTTATATTAATAGTCGTATTTTCTAACGGGTACGGAGGGAAAATTTAGGTTTTATATCTATTTTCTTTACAGCTTTAATCTAGGAGGGATGTAAATATTAAAGGAATAAGAGGTGAGTAATTTCAGTTAAAGGTGAGTATTTCAGGGTACGGTAAGTATGGATTATATATATATACGTATCTGAAAATATTTAACTAATTAAATATTTTCCTTATAATTCTATTAGATCTACACCCATGTCTTCGACAGAGTGCCTACTTACTACTTGGCCCTGGCGTATTACTTCCCTTTTTATATGTTTTGTTGCTGTGTTGTTGTGGTGACTTGTGGCAAGTTCCAATTGTTCTAGTGACTTCCTTCTTTTTACCTTCGTAGTCACGATGTTGTAGAGTTGATGTAAAGCTGGTTATTTGCCTTTTTTGTAAGTGTTTAACACCTTCTTTTTGGAATTCTAAATAAATTTTTTTCTTATGTACCATCTATGTATGTATGAATATACTCTTGACACTTTTTTCTTAATTCTATTTTTTTTTTGGCAATATGTATATGTATATGTAATGTAATATTCTTTATTTATTTTTTTTTTTCAAATAAATTTTTTTTCCAGCACTTGTTTTTTTTTGATACATGTATGGTATATATGTATGTGTATATTTTTAAAACAAATTTTCTTTGCACACTTTGCTGCAACAACATTGATTTCTTTTTAATTATTTAATTTTTTTATATGGAGCGTACGGGGGTACGTAGGTTTTTGTTTTAATATTTATAAATTATTGAATTTTAATTTTTAGTTTTTTTATTTTTTGAAGTTGCTATGCACCGTAGATTGGCTCGAAAGACCAATGCCTAAGTCGTTAAGGACTTGGGGAAGTAAGGGGGTGCCGGCTGTCGGGCGGGCCCACGTTTAAAAAAAAGCACTTTTCTTTTGTTAAAATTGTTCACAATTTTTTAATAAGTATGTTTCACGACTTCATAATCAAATCTCACTCTATGTTAAATGTAACTAACTTATGTTAACCAGACTATTAAGATTCGAGCGAAACAGAAGGTAGTAACCGCGGTTTAAAAGGCTGCCGTGCGCGAGTTAATATCGTTGTATTGAGTAAAATAATATATTTTTCGCTACGCTGACATGCGTGATGTTTATTCGTAGTCTTAAGACTAACTGGTTTACATTAATCTTAGTTATATTTATACTATTGATATGCGTCGGTTGTTATCTGTTTACTAATAGATAACAATTTTGGTTGTTATCGCTTATTCTGCATGTTCCTGATAAGTTTTATTGTTTTGATGCTGTTTACAATTTGGGTATAATGTTACACTTTGTTATCATATGCTTGTTTAGGTATTCTATAATATTCTCTTTGTCACTATGTTATCATATGCTTGTTTAGGTATTCTATAATATTCTCTTTGTCACTATGTTATCATATGCTTGTTTAGGTATTCTATAATATTCTCTTTGTCACAATGTTATCATATGCTTGTTTAGGTTGTTTGTCGGTATAGACAATGCCTCTTAAAACGGAGCGTCCTCGCTATGCTGCTGCTACGAGTTGCTGTTGAAGACGGTTCATTTCGATTTCGTATAATTCGGCAATTTGTCTTTGTCTGTGAATCATTCTTCTATTTTCATAGTATCGGCAGAGATGTACCATACCATAAGTGATAACAACTAATGTAAGGAAACCCATTATGATAAAGAACGCAAAATTTACTGGGTTTTCTTCAATAGGTATCAAAAATGTTGAGAGTTTTTGGATATTGCTGAATTAGTAGATTGAGTTTGAGGAAAGGATGCGGAGTACTTCAAGTTGTTCGCTATGTTGATTATGTATGATTTCTCTGAGTTGTCGTTGATGATTGTAATATGTGATATTATCGATGGTTGTAGATTCATTAAAGTGTATTAATTTTACCGTGCTTATGTGCTAAAGGATATACATTAAATAGGCTACATTTAGTTTCGAGGATAGGATATTTGTATATTGTTATAATTGCTTCTTGTAGGTAACAGATATGGATGTCGGCATATTCTAATATATTAATTATTGGAAGATCTAGTTTTTCGTGGCTTATTAAATCGTACACATCCTTCAAATTTAATGTGCCAGAATAAAAATTATTAGTTTTCGCAAAATTTATAGTGTTTGTTATTGATTGGAGTTCATTATAAACTTCTGATATAACAATGTTTTCGGTTATTGTTTTGGGGTCAAGGATTTCGAGTATTCTTTCGAACTGTGAGTTAATTGTTCTTTGCTTGTTATTATTTTCTATTAGCTTATTAAGTGAAGTTTTTATTTCTACAAGGTCATCGTGGTCTGGTGTACCAGTGATAAACTTAAACATGGAGCCAAGAAAGTTTAGTGATCTTTTGCGTCTATAAATTTTTGGAATTAGTTGATTTGTTAGAGTTTCGATTTTGTTCATTAAAATTTGAGTTTCAGGTTGATTTTCTAGATTATATGATGATTTCATTATACTTTCGTATGGCGATAGTATTTTTGAAAGGTTAGATATGTGATACAGGAAAGCTGTATCCTGATAAATGTAAACAGGGTCGGTTTCCACTAGAACATATTTCCTATAAGTCAAATCTATTACATTGTCGCAAAGTGCGATTGAGAAAAGCAAGGTAAACACTATTCTGTACATGCCTTTACTCTAATATTGTCCTTATGGATAATTACTCTTTTATTTGTCGTTACTGTTTCCCCGTTGTCTTTTTTGACTATATGTCTCGCGTATTTTTTTACGTTTTTGTTCCGTCTATGGGTCTTTGAATATATTACCTCTCCTTATTTGTAGTTTAGTTGTTTGCGATTGCGGTTGTGGTATCGTAAAACTCTCTCTTGGTTTTGTTGAAGACGCTCTTTGATGTCAGGATACCCCCTTTGATTGAAAAACACTTCCTCGGGTTTCTCGTTGGTTACCGAATGGATAGTTTTGTTGTACTGTCGAACTGCTTCAAATATCTGTTCATCAGGTGCCGAATTGTGTTGGTGAGCCAAAACTTTTGCGAGTTCAATTATAGTGCTATGCGTCCGTTCAACTTGACCGTTTGTTGTTGAATGATAGGCTGGAGTTTTGGTATGCGTTATTTGTAGTCGCTTGTATATTTGTTGTGCACATATGCCAGTAAATGCTGACTCGTTATCAGTCATTACAAACTTTGCGTTAGGGTATATTTGTGATAGTATCTCGTCGATGTATTTGTATGTGTCCTTCTTTGATGGTATTTGTCTCAAGTAGCAGAATTTTGAATATTTGTCGGTTGAACTAATGTACATATTATTGCTCATAAAATTAAGTCCAAGTGTATGTATTCGCCTACCTTGTTCGGTACTGGTGCTGAACCTATTGGTTGTTTATTTGGTCGGCGTTCATATTTGTTTGTGAGGCAGATGTCGCAGTCCTGTACTTCCTTTTTACAAGCGTCACGTATATTCGGCCAGTAATATTTGAGCGAAATTTCCTGTGCGTTATTTTTGTAGTTTCTGTGAGCACGTCTGTGTGTGTCTTGTATGATTTTTTCTTGTTGTTCGGTGTCGGTGATGTCGTCGTTTTGCGCTAGTACGATCGATATGGTTGGGAATGTGACGATAATGTCATTTTCTACGTAAAATAATATTTTCTCGTATATTTGCAGGGCATTAGTTACCTTTGGCCTAATTATATTTTTTAGTCTATCTAGCAATTCAGTTTTGGTGTTAAAAAAAATCGTATGTCGGCGGTTAGAAAATATGTTTTGTGAGGATATTTCGTTGGGATTCTGATCTGACTGTCTTACAATAATTTGATTTCTAAATGCGTTTAGTGGTTGCTTTACTCGTTTGAGTTTTTGTGTTGGGGAGCCTTGTGCTGAATGTTGGGAGTCATCAGAGTTTACAGTGTTGTTTATTTGCTGGCGAGAAAGTGCATCAGCGACAACGTTCTGATGTCCGGGTTTGTAAACGAGTTTTGCGCCGTATTCTTCGATGAAATTTTTCCATCTTTTTAATTTTGTATTGGGATTTTTTTCTGATATAGAGAAGATTAAAGATTGATGGTCAGTGTAAATTGTTAAATCTGCTATGCCATACAAGTAATTACGTAGTTTCTGTAGTGACCATACAATTGCGAGTAACTCTTTCTCATTCGTGGAGTAATTCTGTTCTGTTTCGCTGAGCGTTCGTGAAATAAATGATATGGGTTTTCGGTTTTGAGATAATACGGCTCCTAGCATCTGTGGTTAATTCGAATGGTTTGTTAAAATTTGGTTGGAAGAGTTCAACTTGGGTTTGCAGTTCCTCTTTTATTTTATTCAGTGCTTTTAGTGCAATTTCGTCTAAGGTGATTTTTATTTTTGCGCTTTGATTTTTTGATATGCCACCATTCTTTCCTCTGAGGAACGTAGTGAGTGGTTTGACGATGGCTGCAAAATTTTGTATAAATTTTCTATAATAGCTAGCGAGACCTAGGAAGGATCTGAGTTCCTTCAGTGTTGTGGGAATAGGGAAATCTTTAATAGTTTGTATTTTTATAGGGTCAACTGTGATCCTGTTGTATTTAATTATATGCCCTAAGTATTCCACAGAATCTTGGAAAAAGTGAGATTTCTCGTTGGAAATCTTCATGTTCGCTTGGTTATTATGCGGATATGTTCAATATGTTCTTCGGGAGAGGAAGAATAAATGAGTACATCGTCTATATAAACGTACGCGAACTTCCCGATATATGGTCTAAGGATGTCATCCACGCATCTTTGAAAAATAGATGGTGCATTTTTCAGGCCGAACGGCACTTAGCTCCATTTACACTAAATGCCGTTTTTTCCCTGTCAAATTAATTAATAAGGATCTGATGGAAGCCAGACTCTAAATCTAAAGTAGTAAATACCTTTGCATTACCTAAATTCTGTATGGTCATAGCCACATCAGGTATGGGGTATCTATCTGTGATAGTTTGAGCGTTTAGCTTCTGAAAGTCTACGACCATTCTGCGCTTAGGTTTCCCTTGTTCATCGGTACCTTTTTTAGCGACTGTCCAGATGGGAGAGTTGTACGGGCTTTTGCTGGGTTGAATTATTTCATTTTCTAAAAGTTTGTTAATTTCTTTGTGAATAAAGTCATTATCCGATATGGGGTACGGATATTGCTTGGTCCAAATAGGATCTTCGGATTTCGTTCTAATGGTAGCTTGTACCATGGTAGTATATGGTAGCACTTCGTTTGTACTTTCGTTTTTTTGCATAATTTCTTCGATTTCTGCCCTATATTTTTCACTATTAACCATATAATTGATTTTTTGCACAGATTCACTTTCTTTCTTGGTCCTATATTTATAACTGAGCTTATACTCGAAAAGATTGATCTCTGCTTTGATTTTTCTAAGTCCCTGTTCACCCAAAAGCATATCAAATTCCTCTAATGCATCTGTTTCAAAAAATGTGAGATTATGCTCCAATAATGTTATTATTTTTTTTGATTTAACTATTGAGTAACCATGAAGAGTTTTTATTTTAACTGGCTTAATTGGTATAGGCTTACCGATTTTGCATTTTTCACTTATATAATTATTTGTTGCTCCGGTGTCGATCAGGATGTTGATAAGTTTGCCTGTATCCCTGCAGTGGCGTTGCAGACACGGCAAATCGTTCATACGCCTAAAAAAACACTGCCTGTTTCATATTCGTCATTTTCCGGTGAAAGTGAATTTATTTCTTCGTCGCGTGTTTGGTTGACACGTTGTACCTTTTGTTGTGCGTTGAAATAACGAGATGAAGGATTTCGTTCTCTTTTTTGAGGATCTCCGCGAAATGGATTATTTGGAGGTAGTCCTTGCATTTGACGGTCATAGCTGTTTTTTTGTGGTGGTCTCGTGTATTGCTGTGATGGATCTACGTCCATTGGTTGGTGCTGTCGCCTGGGTGCAGTTTGATTATATTGTACCTGCACGTTAGGTCTGTATCTTTGTGGTTTCTCGTGATATCTTCTGCTTGGGTTTTGATACTGCAATGTATTATATTGTCTGTGCTGATTGTATTGCGGTACGTCGAATTGTGAGTTAACATTGTCGTGGTATATCGTACTTTTGATAGCATAAGCTGTTTCTAAATTGTTTGGATTGTGACTATAGAGAGTGCCGCTGATATATTTGCTGTTCAGGCCAAGAATGAATGTCCTTACAGCTTCTTGGTTTGCGTATTCCTTCATGACTGACGGATTTCCTGAGCTATCCAGGAGAGTGCTGTGTAATACATTGGTGTAGTGGGGTAATTCTTAATATTTTCCATGTGCGTCCAGGCACGTTTTCTCCACGATCTATAATTGTTCGTGTCACCTGCGAATGTTGGCAGCATTTTAAAAATTTCTAAGTTAATCTGCGACGCATCGGTAATGTTGGCTGCAAAGTCTTGGTATTGATCTGTGACTGTGACTGTTCCGTTGGTTTCAAGAGAATTCATCCTCTCTTGGGTTTGAGTCAGGGTTGTGGTCAAGGCAGCTACTTGTGCCCTCAGGTTTGCTATCTCCTGTGCGCTCATTTCGGAGTCGATGTTCAGCGATGTACGTGATGAGTCGAAAAACTTTTGGCGTTTTCTTCGTAAATCCAGTGTGGTGTCCGTTGGTTTCGGGATTCACTTTTTGTCTCACTAATGGCACTTGAACACAGGAATCAAATTTTTCTTATTGATTATTTATACACTTTTTTCAAATATATAGTGTTGGACGTCTTATGTCCCGTGGAATTTATTTTTTCTATCCTTCTATATTCAGGTATAGAAATGGCTTAAATACGGTTGAGCCCCCAAGTTAATATCGTTGTTTCGATATTGAGTAAAAGAATATATTTTTCGCTACGCTGACATGCGTGATGTTTATTCATATTCTTAAGACTAACTGGTTTACATTAATCTTAGTTATATTTATCCTATTGATATGCGTCGGTTGTTATCTGTTTACTAATAGATAACAATTTTGGTTGTTATCGCTTATTCTACATGTTCCTGATAAGTTTTATTGTTTTGATGCTGTTTACAATTTGGGTATAATGTTACACTTTGTTATCATATGCTTGTTTAGGTATTCTATAATATTCTCTTTGTCACTATGTTATCATATGCTTGTTTAGGTATTCTATAATATTCTCCTTGTCACTATGTTATCATATGCTTGTTTAGGTTGTTTGTTGGTATAGACAATGCTTACGTAAAGGGTGGTTAAATTTTCAAGGGCCGATGTTGATTTTGAATAAAACACAAACTATTGAGAAATTATTGAAATTTTATTTTATTATGGTATATTGGTATTACTCAATTATGTATGTAACAAAATATCGGCCAAATGAGCGCCGCGACCTCGGCGGCACACCTCCATATGATGGTCCAAATTTTCGATAACGCTGAGGCATAATGTAGTTTCTATGCCGTTAATGTGCCGAATTATCTCATCCTTTAGCTCTTGAATTGTTGCTGGCTTATCGACGTACACCTTTTCTTTCAAATAACCCCAGAGAAAAAAGTCCAACGGTGTCAAATCACATGATCTTGGGGGCCAATTGACATCGCCATTACGTGAGATAACACGGCCATTGAATTTGTTGCGCAAAAGAGCCATTGTTTCGTTAGCTGTGTGGCAAGTGGCACCGTCCTGCTGAAACCACATATCGTCCACATCCATATCTTCCAATTGTGGCCATAAAAAATTCGTTATCATCTCACGATAGCGAACACCATTCACAGTAACTGCCTGACCGGCCTCATTTTGGAAAAAATACGGCCCGATGATGCCGCCAGCCCATAAACCGCACCAAACAGTCACTCTTTGTGGGTGCATTGGTTTTTCGACAATCACTCTTGGATTCTCATTCGCCCAAATGCGGCAATTCTGTTTATTGACGAATCCACTGAGGTGAAAATGTGCCTCATCACTGAAGATGATTTTCTTCGAAAATTTTCATAATAAGTCTGGATAACTTAAACACGTTGTTGGATTGTGTATCTCTCCATAGCTCAAATTGAGTAAGTCTGAAATAGAGAAATGTCAAATTAAATTCGGAAAAAAACTTGGCGTTTAGGTGTGGTTCACATTCAACATCGGCCCTTACAATTTAACATATGTATATACATACGTATGTAACTTAGTACTAACGCCGATAACTCGCGAGCGAGGGCTGTTGGTTTAAGATTGAATTTTTTTTAAGAATTAATTTCAATAATTATTAAGTACAAATTAATTTGTTTTAAAAATGCAATTTTTTTTTTTACACACAATTCATTTATTTACTGGATCTGCTTTAATATAAGCCTAACACTAAGTGTACAAATCTTAAAACTAAATTACAAACATGATAGCTCGAGTTATGTAACTCTGAGCCATTTTCAAACTACGGTGCTCTCCTTAGAAGGCGGGAACATCTCTTCGCTGCAAGCGGGAATTTCTTGTTGGGTTGCATAAAGCATTAGCTATCGGGTTTGGACGATTTCTCAGCTTTGTGAAGTACTTCGTCCTGCTTCTTTCAATTTCAGGCTTAACCAGTAAAATACCAAGGTCTTTCTGAATGTTTACGTTACGAACGTGCCATGGTGCGCCCGTTAGTGCTCTTAAAATTTTGGACTGGAACCTCTATATTTTATCAATGTTAGTTGCACAGGTCGTACCCCACAGTTGAATACCATACATCCAAATTGGTTTTAATACTGCGTTGTAAATAAGGACTTTGTAGTCTAATTTTATACCGAAATTTTTATTTAAGAACCAGTTTAAACTAGCTGCTTTTAATATCATGTGTAGTATTTTTGCCTCTATGTGTCTCTTCCAAGTGAGACGTCTATCTAAGTGTATACCGAGATATGTAACATCATTTACTTGGGGAATGTTTATACCAGTTAAGCAAATTGCATGACATGATTGCGGTCTTAGAGTAAATGTAACGTGTTTACACTTTTGTTCATTAACTTTAATTCTCCAGTTTTCTAGCCATTCTACGATGAGGAGTAAATGATCACTAATCGTTTTTGCTGCTCTTTTATGGCATTTATCCCGGCATAAAACAGCTATGTCATCCGCAAAGGTAGATGTCTGCACTTTTCGGGTTAATGGTATGTCTGCAGTGTATATAATACATAAAATAGGCCCAAGGACGCTACCCTGCGGAACACCAGCTTTTACCGGATACTCCTCACTGATAAATTCAGATTGTTTAATTGTAAATTGTCTGTTAGTCAGATATGACTTAAGTATCATATAAAATTGAACAGGCAGAGCTTTATGTATTTTGTACAGTAAACCTTTATGCCAGACTTTGTCGAACGATTGTGCTACGTCAAGAAAGATTGCACAGCAATACTCCTTGAGATTTAATGCTTTCCTGATTTCATTAGTTATTCGGTTAACTTTTTCAATAGTACTATGCTTTTCGAAAGCCGAATTGGTGATCTGGTATCACATTGTGGAGAAAAGGAGATATTTTTGATAGCAGAATTTTTTCAAATAATTTGGAAAGACTGGGTAGTAGGCTTATTGGTCTGTAAGAAGACGCCTGTGTATGGTCATTGCCTGGTTTGGCAATCATTAATATCTGCGACTTTTCCCATGCGTTTGGAAAGTAGTTTAGTTTTAGAATCGCATTAAAGAGTTCAGAGAGCAATGCTTGTGCAACTCTTGGTAGCTCCATTAGCATTTTTGGTGTAATAAGGTCGTTGCCTGGAGATTTCTTTGGATTCAGTTTCTGTATCGCGTTTATCACTTCTAGGTTGGATATTTTAATTGCCACCAGATTTTCCTGGCCGTTAACAACAACTTCCGGCAAAATAATATTATTAGTTGCGTCATTTGGCTAGAATACATTACTTAAATGCTTGCAAAGCAATTTGCCTTTTCTTCGTTACTACGTGTCCAGTTACCATTTGGGTCCCTGATTGGCATATTCACTTATATTGGAGGCTTAAATATCTCTTGTGCTTTCTAGAGTGAGTAATTTTTGGCAGAATTTGGCGCTAGTTTTTCTATGTATGCCTTGGCATTGTGATCTTCTGCTTTCAACCGTAATTTTGCGGCTGGAGAGCGATATTCATGCCATTCTCTCCGCAAACGGCGCTTATTCTTTACTATTCTTTCTATTTCTGTATTTGTTAGGATTTTTGGGCACTTAATAGGATTTTTACTTTTTGGAGTTGCTATGATTGCCGCAGAAACAAGGACATTATTGAGCTCATTAATGTAGTCATCAATACCGTTTTCGCAATTCAATATTGGGTTGATGTTAACATGACTACTAGTATATTTTTTGTATTTTAGCCAGTTTGTTTCTCTATTTGTTAGTCTTGATTCTTGGGCAACTATCTTCGGGCGCTCACAAACTTTTATTAGAACTGGTGAGAGGTCTGAAGACAACTCAGCAACTGTCACAGCTGATACAAGTTGCCTGTCGATTTTTCTTGAGACAGCAAAGTCTATTAAGTCAGGTATTTTCTTCCGATCGGTAGGCCAGTATGTTGGTTGACCTGGGGAAATACAATCTAAATTGTTATGCTTGTTTATGATGGTATTGTATGGCTGACGGCCTTTGGGGTTTATTACACGGGATCCCCAGTATACATGCTTTGCATTGTAGTCTCCTCCTGCTATAAATCTATAACCAAGATTATCAAAAAATTCCTTAAATTGATTTTCTGTGATCTTAAATTTTGGAGGGCAATAAATGGCTGAGAGATTTCGCTCTTTGCCATAATTATTCAAAGTTACAGAGGTAGCTTGTAGATAATTGGTAGCGTAAGGCTGTAAGACGCAGTGTTTAAGGCGGTTTCTTAGAAGTATTCCAATGCCGCCGTGCGCTTTGCCATCAGGGTGGTTAGTGGAGCAGAATATGAACCCAGGTATTTATCCGTCAAGTGCGTTTCAGACAATAATATTACGTCTTTAGCATACTCTGATAAAAATCGTGCCAATTCTAATTTATGTTGGTTCACACCGTTTGCATTCCAAAAACAAATGTTTAGCACGCTCTTTTTTTTGCATGAAGATTTGTAGCATATTATTCTGGGCTTTAATCAATTCTTGGATCATACTTTGCATAGTTGACATGAACTGTGTCATGCACTGCATAAGGTTTAAAATCATCGATTCAATACCTCCTTTAGATTGGTTCTGTGGAATACTATCTGAATCATTCTTCAGTACATTCGCATAAGACAATTTATTTAGATTCAAATTTTGCACGTTTTGAACAGTTTTATCCGTAGCCTTTTCTACAAATTGGATTTGAGGTGTATTTACCATTTGACTTCGGTGAGTCTGTATATTTTTACCAACCTGTATAATGTTGAGTGGGGGTAAAAATGGGCCGTTTCCAATGAAATGAAGAAGTCTAGGTCTTTTGGGTTTTAAACGGTAACAATTCAGGTTTATTGAATTTTTTATGTTATAAGATGGATTATTGGAAAAAATAATAATTTTGAATTATAATTCGTTGTATAAGGTTTTCAGACACAAATTGTCTTAGTGCCTTTGAGACCATTTAATTATTACAAGATTAGGTCTTTAAAAGTTACTGAAATTACAATTAAAAGAATAAGTATAAGTAAATATAAGATTAGGAATTCAAATGACGAAGAGCGGTCCGTGGTCGCGATGACGATTCGTTGGGGGTTGAAAAGCGATTAAAACTGAATGTATCGCTGTTGGCTACTTTAGCCGGTTAGCTAATTCAAACGGTGTTGCTGGTGCGGAACGTTAGCAACATTGGGCGACATTGGGCAGCACATCGCGGCGTTGCCACCTGAGGGGGATCACTCCGTAAACGTAAGGAGGTCCATGTCCTCAACGTGGTGCCCCCCCGGCCTGTATCTCCCTCTCCAGCTTGCCAATCAGACTCCGGACGTCCTTCACTAATTGTTACAATTTCTTCCGCTGCTGGGCAGACCGGCTGGATAAAGCTGGCCTGGAAGGCTGCATTCGCTGCACCGCTTACCCTCCTTAACCCCGCCCGGTGGATCAGAGTATGATGCCTGAGAGTGCACCGATGGCAACTAGACCTTGAGTCGCATCCGCCAGTCGTATGGGAGGTGGCCAGGCAGTTGATGCAGTACCGGTGCACCCTTGCGCATTCATACCTGTCCTCCGGTGCCATGGCGAGGAAAGCAGGGCAATGGCGCAGCGAATGCAACCGGCCGCATAAACGGCACTTCCCCGATGTCGCGTCTCGTCGGTACCAAGGAGAGAAGAGTGAAAATATACGACTTTAGTATATGGTTGAAAAAAGGGTATATGAAGAGATTTCATCATCGATAACAATGGAGCACCGCGGAGGAAATGTCCAGGGGTGAGTGCCAGTAGGTCTTGCGGGTCTTGTGATATGAATGAGAGCGGTCGGAAATTCAGAACCGCTTCTATTCTTACCATCAGGGTTGTGAGTTCCTCGGAGCTAAATTTGTGATTTCCGGCGACTTTAGTGAAGTGCAGCTTAAAACTCTTTACTACTGCTTCCCATAGTCCACCTATATGAGGGACATACGGTGGAATAAACTCCCAATAGAAGCCGAGTGGGGAGTATTTAGCGGAGACGTCAGCTGCTACTTCCTTCAAGAACACGCCGAACTCGCGGTGGAAGGTGCGTTGAGCTCCGACAAGTGTTTTTCCATTGTCGGACATAATCTTATAGGGGAGACCGCGACGTCCAACAAATCTAGCGAAGACTAGGTGTATTGCTTTTGTGGAGAAGCATACAAACACACAAACGTATGCTTTTGAATATGAAGCTCGCCGATGAGTAGATACTTTTACTAGGAACGGGCCGGCGAAATCCGCCCCAGTCGTGTGAAACGGTAGGGTATATGTGGTTCGTTCGGAGGGTAGTGCTGCCATAATCTGCGATCTCATCTGCTGCTTGTGGATGGTGCATGTTTTGCTGTGAAAGATGCACTTTTTTATTTTGGGTTTGAGTCGGGGAATATAGTACTCTTGTTGTACCTTTCGCATCATTAACTGGTTTCCAGCATGCAGCATGGTGATGTGTAGAAATTTTAACAGCAGAGTAGAGAATAGCGAATCCTGGGATGATTATGAGATGACGTTCGTTGTAACTAAGGGCTGCGTATTCAAGCCGTCCGTTTACGCGCAGTACGCTTTTGCTGTCGAGTATAGGATTTAATGTCAGCAGCCTGTCCTTCTTGCTGATCGGTTTTGAGGCTTCGAGTTGAGCTACCATATGGTTTCACCATAATGCCTTCGTTGAGTTAGGGTTATGAGTCGCGTTTTTGCTTCGTTCATCTCTTCGTGGCTTAGAGTCATGCTCATCCGAGATGGCAATTTTCATGTCCTGTGAATAAAAGGATATATAAATGCAATTACTCTAAGGGCTCGGGGGAAGGAAGAAAATCTCTTCAAGATATCTTCGGATGGCGAGGTATGGAATGCGGCGATATGCCTTTGCTCCGGAGGCGATGAGTGTTGGGAGCTAGGCCATTCATTGGCGGGTTTGGCGAGCCATTCAGGACCTTTCCACCAGATGGTGTCTTCAACGAGGTCCTGAGGTCGACATCCACGGGTGCCTAGGTCAGCTGGGTTATCGCGGCTGCATACGTGCCGCCCCGTAGCATTGCTTATCAGTTGCAGAGTGTGGTGGTTTCTCTAGCCATGCTAAGACGATGGTCGAGTCTGTCCACAGAACAAGTTCGTGAGGCGGTAAACTTAATTCGGTTTGTATTTGGTTTACCAACTTTGCCAGTAGAACTGCTCCACAGAGCTCTAGACGGGGGAGACTTATCGTTTGGAGAGGAGCTACCTTTGTTTTTGCAGCTAGTAAATGGGAGGTGAAGGAGTTTTTGCCGTGTTGTACCCTCATGTACACACAAGCGCAGAATGCCTTCTCTGAGGCATCTGAGAAACCATGGAGTTGAATCGGTTTGTCGGGGGAGTACTGCGCCCATCGGGGTATTTGGATGTCTTTGATTGCCGGGAGATTCTCATGAAACGAGTTCCATTTATGTAGGGATCCGGATTTTACGTTTTCGTCCCAACCCGTTCCTTCTAGCCAAAGTGTTTGGAATAGTACCTTGGCTACTATCATAATTGGTGATAACCATCCTGCCGTGTCGAATAATTTTGCCACAGCCGATAAAATCTGGAGCTTAGTACTACACTTTGCTGCGGGTTGAGGTTCGTATGAGTATGAGAAGGTGTCCGTAAGCGCGTTGCAGCGTATTCCTAGAGTTTTTGTTGAGCTAATGCCGCTGAGTTTAAGAAAGTCGGCATCTAGCCAATGAGACTCTGGGATTTTTTCGAGTATTTTCGGGTGGTTTGCCGTAATTTTCTTAAGAGGGAATCCTGCTGAATTTAACGCTTCGATAACTTGGGTGAGAGAGTTGATAGTGGACTGTATTTCATTACTGCCTGAAAGAATGTCATCTAAATAAATTTCATTGAGTAGGATATTGTTTACGAGAGGGCATTCGGTTTTGCAATCTTCAGCTAATTGATGTAGGGTTCGAATAGCTAAATATGAGGCACAGTTAACGCCAAACGTAACTGTCTTTAGCTTGAAATCTTCTATTGGATAGTCGGGGGTTCTGCGAAAGAGTATTCGTTGGAAGTCTTGATCTTCCTGGTTAACGAGTATTTGCCGGTACATCTTCTCAATGTAGCCGTTAAATACGTACTTATAGAGCCGCCAATTGAGGATTATTAGCATTAAATCGTTTTGTAGTGTTGGGCCTGTGTGTAGGACGTCGTTTAAGGAGTTCCCTGATTGTGATAATCTGGACGAGTTGAATACCTCTCGGACCTTTGTGGATTTACTTTCGGGTTTTATGACAGCGTGATGGGGTAGATAAAAGGAGAAGTATTTCTCCTCGTGGATTACTTCGAGAGGTGAAGTGGGTTCCATGTGGTCCAAGGTCAAGTATTCTTCCAAGACCTCCTGATATTTTTGCTGCAGCACTGGTTTTCGTTCTAGTGTCCGCTCGTTGCTGATGTACTGTTGCTGTGCTGCTTGTCTGGAGTGGCCTAGGGCTGCGTCCCTGGGAAACTCCTTTTTGAATGGTAATTTGACTGTGTATTTACCATTCTTTTGACTCGTTGTTGTTTTGCGATACAAATTTTCGCAAAATTCGTCCGCTTCTGAGTGTGTTTGAGGAGCTGGGACTTCTTCTTGTTCCCAGAATTTTCTTAGTTGGATGCTGATCGGGTCATTTTGGGCTGGATGGACCTGTGTTAAAAAGGACTCTACCTTTTGAGTTGTTGGTCCGCTGATTATCCATCCAAATATTGTCTGTTGTGCCAACAGGGTTCCATTGTGGAGGTGTTGCACTCCTTGTTTGAAGATTTGGGGTGCTAAGTCGCTGCCGATTACCATGTCAATTCGAGATGGGGTGAGACATTTTGGGTCGGCTAACGCTAAATGTGTTATTTGGTTGATGTCAATGGTTGACACCTGGGTTGTGGGTAGTAGGTGTGTGAGCTTGGGTAATATTATTGCTCTAGCTTTTACATGGTGTGATAAGTCTGACGAACATAGAGGTAGTTCGCAGACTTTAGTTGAGTTCTGGACGAAAGCTCCTCCCATTCCTGAGATTTCGTAATGGGTTTCCTCCGTGGGTAGATTGAGTGTTTTTTGAACCCGAGATGTGACAAAGGTTTTTTGCGAACCTTGGTCTATCATTGCTCGAATTTTGTGGTGTTCTCCTGCTAGATATATCAGGACTATAGCCTTGGGCAAGAGTGTGGTTTGGTTGCTGCTTGCATGGTGTGTTGTTACCTTTATTGTCTTCTTCTGAGCCTGGGGGGTGTGGCTGATTCCTGTTGATGTTGATGGTCTGTCGTTTGCTATTTCCACTGCGGTCGCTGCCTGTGCTGTCGATGAGAGGGGTTTTGAGTATGGGGTTGTATTTTGATAATGGAGTAGTGAGTGATGACGCCTTTGGCAGTAAACGCAGGGGAATTTGCTTTGACATTGACTTCGCTGGTGTGAACAGGAAAGACAATTTTCGCAGTAATAGTTTTCACGAACGAATTTTTGTCGATTCGGGACGGAAAGGTTCCTAAACCTGTTGCACATTTTCATCCCGTGACTAGAGTTGCATAACTTGCAGGAAACGGGTTTTTGGAACTCTGTGTGATAGGTTTGCATGCGACTTTTATTCGCCAAGGGGGGGGCTTTGATTGTCAGTTCTGAGTGTGAATGTATTGATGTGGGGCTTGGGTTTACCTGGGCGATATGTTCCCAGTCGTTCAACTACCTCGTATCTACTGGTCAGGAATGCGTTTATTTCGGACCAGAGTGGTAGTTCTTTCTGAACTGAATGATTGTTCCCAAAGCGCGAATGTTTCGCTCGGGAGTTTCGAGGAGAATATATAAATGAGGATGGGGTCCCAATCCTTAGTCGAAATCTTTTGTGATGAGAGATTGGAGAGGCAGTTATTTATTGTGGTCTGCAGTTTTTGAAGCTGCTCCCTGTTCTCTGCATAGATGGGTTGTAGATTAAGGAGGGTTTTGAGCTGGTTATCTACCAGAATTCTTGGATTCTCATAGCGAGATTTTTATGCTTCCCAAGCAAGCGGAAAGCTTTCATCTGTGAGTGGGTATTGTTTCACAATGAGGCCTGCTGGACCTTTCGCCTTGTGGCGCAGGTGAAATAATTTTTGGGCGGGTGTTAGTTGAGGGTGATTTATATAAACTGCCGTAAACATGTCTCGGAATGTCGGCCAGTCTTCGTAGCCTCCGTAATATGCTTCAGTATCGCATGCTGGTACTTTGAGACATACCCCATTGGAAACTGAGCTTCTAGCATTTGCGCTTTACAGTTCTGGAAGCTTTCGGTACATTTTGCGTATTTCTGCTCCACTGACTCGCTGACTTCCGGGTATGCGTCTGCCATGAAAATAGCCTCGTATGCTTCTAGGAGGCTATCCCAATTTTTGTCCAGCTGCTTTATTATTACGCTGAGTAGGGTTTCCGTCTGGTCACTCGCCAAGTCCGTTGACCATTTTGCGCAGAAGACCTCCAGTCTGTTGGATTCAAAGATGAACTTCTGCAAGTACCTGTTCATCTTGGTTGATGCTTTTTCTGCCTTATATTCTGGCATTTTGTGGAATTTTTTTTTTTTTTTGATTTTAATTAATGGGGTTTTTTTGAAACAATTAAATTGATATAGAGTGGGTTTTATAAAAAAATTGGGTTAGTATTGTAAAAAATTGAGTGAGTTTGTAATAAAAAAAATTTTAATGTGTCTATTTGCCTCAGCGTGTCTGAGTGCAAATATTTGGGTGGGTATGCGAATTAAAAAATTTTTTTTTTGGTGTATATTTATTATTTATTTATTTGGAATAATTGGGTTTTTAGTGGTGAATTCCTATTAAAAACTATTCACTTTTGTCCCACTGTACAAAAATCTAATAATTGCTCGATCGCGGCCCACTGTGTCTTATGCTGCGACTCCTTTTGTTTATTTTTCCTCAGCTCGTCTGAGTGCAATGCGTTTGATGTTTGTGAGCACGTTTGAGTGGGAATCAAATGTGTGTGGTGGGCTGTAACGGGATTGAGATTTTGCATTAGGGTGATTCAAAAAAACAACAAATATTTTTTTCTTCTTTCCAACATGCTTAAGAGTTCAATATAGATGTAAAAAGATCCCAGTTAAAATTTGAGCGCTTCATATTAATATTAAGGACGTCCGCATCGCACTTTTCTATTTCCCATAAGAATAACATAGGCAAATATTTGTTTGCGCCTTCTGATTTTTATTGCTTATCCATCGTAAGTCACACAAAAAATCCCTGCACATATTTTTGTAGAAAATTGAACGCTCTATGATTTTTCCGAAAACCTAACCAGTTGAAAGTTATTCGAGGTCAAAGTTCAATATGCTGAAAATTTTACCGTTTGTAATGCATAACAGTGAACTCGATGAAGTTATGGAAATCATTTATCAAAGTTTTATGTTTTTCTTTTGCATATACGTATACAGATATGCTATATGCCAACCGTTTTAGAGAGAGACGGTACTGAGATGTCTACAATATTTTTTAACCGCTGCAAATTTGAGGGAGTGGCCAACGGGATTTTTTTGTGTTGTACAAGCTTGTACAGTTTAATTTGTATATATTTTTTTTGATGGGTATATTTCAACCGTTTTTTCAGAAAAACGGTACTGATACGTATAACATGTTTTTTCGCTACTGCAAGTTTGAGGGAGTGGCTAACGGGGTTTTTTGGTGTTGTACAAGCTTGTACAGTTGACACCAATAATTATGTAATTTATGAGGGCTTGAAAAATTATATGCGACTATATATGTATGTATGGCTGAGTTAAGATTAGGTTGTACTTACTCCGCCATGGGTTTTACTTAGCCTTTGGGTAGCTGATTGGGCTTGGTTGTTGTTGTTGGTTGTACTTTCCTTACGCTGGCGGACTTGATTGTTGTTGTTGTTGGCGGTGGTGGTAGAAAGCGTACCCTTTTTTTTATATTATATTGCTCGAAACTTCACGATATTTATATATCCATGTATATATATTTTTTTTGTTATTTTTTTACGTCGAATTGGTTGTTTTATAATGAATAATCGAGCTTCGACTTATGGGTAATTTTCAGCGCCAACTGTTGCTAAACTTTTTATTTCACTTTTCTTTAGCCGTATATATTTATACCAATGTACATATGTACATATGTATGTATGCACGCAACAAAAACATTAGGAAATGGGTTAGATATTTAGAAAAATCACTTTCAACTTCAAATATATTTTTTTTTGTTTTTTATATATATGAATTTTTGCTTATAGCGGAAAATATTTTCGATTAAAATTGTTTATTCTGGAACTTTTTTTTTTGTTTCAAACACAAAAATCGAAAATTATTTAATACACTTTAACTTTATATTACTAATTTATAGCACTGAATATTTACTGTTAACGTGCGTATATTTATCATGTATTTGTAGGATATACCTACATACATATGTATAATATTATTTTGTTATTGCAATTTTTTTTTTGTTTTGTTTTATTTAGCACAATTTGTAAATTACAGTTTCGCGTTATCTTAAAAAAATTTTCCTACAATGTTCTTGGTAAATTTATAAAATATTTAACAATCGATTTGTATGAAAGCAGATAATTCTTGTTTGTATGTTTGTGTATGTATACGCGTGTTTTTTATTTTACACTTATAAAAATTCGTTTTGAAATTTAAATTTTTTTTTCCAATATGTACATCTGTACAGATATGTATGTATATTATATAGTAAAAAGTATTTTTCTGTATATGTATATTAGCACAATATATTTAATTCTTTGTTTCTTTTACACTTTTGCGCTTATTATATTAGCACAATTTTTCTGGTTGATTAATCCAGCAGGTTGTATGTATGTTTGTATAATGTTCGCGTATGTATTTATTAGGTGTACAACTTTCCTGTTGCCATTTTTTTTTCCAAAATTAAAAGCCCAGGGCCTTGAGACGTTTTGAAATGGCTTGCTGACTCACTCCCAACGATCCGGCAAGCTGTTCTTTGGTTTGGCACGAATCTTCATCAAGCAATGCTTCTAGTTGTTCATCTTTGAAGGTTTTTTCTCTTCCACCACCATGTTTGTCTTCGACATCGAAATCACCATTTTTAAATCGTTGAAACCACTCCCGACATGTTCTTTCGCTCAGAGCAGCATCACCGTAAGTTTCTGAGAGCATTCGATGCGTTTCAGCTGCATTATTTTTCGAATTGTAACAGAAAAGTAAAACTTCCCGCAAATGGCGAGACATTTTCGAGCGTGAATAATACGAAAACAAGAACAACTGTCACTGAAACGGCGATGACAATTCGTTAGGCAATGTCCACACTCACTTTAAAGGCATTATCATCTATGTATTTCAACCAGCCTCAGCCGGTACAGCCACCTATAAATTGTATATGGGATGGGTTTCGTTTTTCTTTAACTGACTTGCATTGGGCTCTAGTTCTACCTTAAACATTGGCTGGGGTACTTTGTTTCTATTAAGTATATTTATGCCCGATTTTGTACTGAAACCATTTTCTTCAAGAGCCTCCTTTATTTCGTCTGACTTGACTGAGGATTCGATTCCTTTAATTACAACTGTTAGGCCTTTCGAGCCCTTCAGTTGATATGAGTAATAATTTTTATTATTCGACGATAGAAAGCTTACTATTTGCATGAAGCTTTTTTCGCTGTAAGTTTAGATTTTTGTTTCATCGATGTTACCTTTTTTTAAAGGCACAACGTGAAACTTATTAGTTCCGACTATTTTAGTAATGTTATTAACTAACGTGCTTGAGACACGTTCACGCAAGTAAATTGGCGGTGGTTTGGCATTTGCAACTGTGGTAGTACCCTTTACGTTGTCCTCACTTAATAAACTAAATCGGTTGCTACTAGAGGGTTTTTAAATTTTTAAGTTGGTTCCACTCATTTGCACTTTTTTGTTGTTAGTGTTATTAATAGGACTCGATTTCCTCTTGACATTTACATATCAATCTAGTCCTGTCCGTATTTTTGTGTTTTTCTTTATTTCATTGGGTATACCGCTTGCCTGTTCCTTTTCATTTGTATTGGTGGGCGATTTCCTCCTGAGTGTTTGCTTCCTGTTACCTTTTTTCTCTTGTTTTTCTGCCGACTTCGCCGTCTGTTTAGCGCTAGCTGAGTATTGCTGAGTCTTCTGCTTGGATGTTGCTTTCTTTTGCCGTTGATTGTGTTGGCGTTGTTTGCTCAAAATAGGAAAAGTAAGCATTTGAGAGCCTTCGATCCGGCGGGTTGACCGCGACGCACTCATTTTTGTTTTTGTACTCACTGGATAACTTTTTGTTTATTTTTCCGTTTGCGCTTATTGTTTATTAATATTATGTTCTATTATTTAATTTGGAGTTTATTAATGTTTTCCTTTTTTAAAGTGTTCTTCAGATTACACTAAAGGCACTTGCTTACTTATTTTGATTTTTTCACTGTATATTTTGTTTTATTTTATTTTAGTTTTATGAGCAGTGCTTAATTGCTTGTGTGCTCTTACAGCTCTCTCGTAATGAGATGAGAAGTTAGTAGGAAAATTGGTAGAGTTAACATTAACATACATACGAGTATGTATGTAATAAAAGAAAATTCTTTTTAGAAGGAAGTTAATATAGCTTTTTGAAGAAAGAGAAATAAAAGTAAAGAAGTGAGGAATTTAATCTAATTAGAAATAGAAGTAAAATATTTGAATGCAAAAATCTATTCAATTTTAATGTTTATATAATTTTTTATATAATACAATTTTATACAATACAAATATATCGCAGTTTTGAAATGTTACATGCATTTAATAATAAGATTTCTAATATTTTACCCACATGTATTTAAAAAGTGTTAAGATGGACCATGATACAGTTTTGGAATTGACGCTTAACATACTGAAAGATAAATTAAAGGAGCTGGGAATTTCGACTTCAGGACAAAAGAGAGACCTTCAAGGCAGACTACTCCAGCACTACGGGTTGTCACCAAATGAGCCTAGTGATGACAAGGGTCAGTCAATTTATGACGATGTAGAAACTAATAATCCATTGGCTTTTCTGTCGGTTATCCAACGACAGGAGTTTACTCTAAAAGACCTATGTGATTGTGTTAGTACGTTTTCGGGAGAAGGGTCAGTAGATGTGCTATTTTGGGTAAATTGTTTTGAAAGTAACGCAGCAATTGTTCGGTGGAATGATTTAAAAAAGTTTGTTTATGGCAAACAACTTCTTCGAGAAGCAGACAAGCTTTTCGTGAGAAGCCAAAATGCGGTAAACAACTGGGTGTCGTTGAAAAATGCGTTGATATAAGAGTTTGGCTTTCTTCATCCGGTGTGCACGTTTATACCTATAGCTAAGTGGGATAGGCAAGCAGACAAGTTTAGATGAGGCTAGCTTATAGACAATTTCATTGAGGGAATTCCAGACTCCAGGTTTAATAAAGCAGTTTTATGCCAATCGAATTCCTTGGAAGATCTAAAAGAACAAATAAATATTTATGAAAAGATTCGTAAGGATACAACAGGACAGGCGATAAATTGCATATAGCAGTAAATTGTCCAAAAAAGCAATTCTCAAGTTAATGCACAAGTGTACGGACGTGTTTTTTTGATCGGCTCCGTAACCTCACTTAAAGTCTAACAAAACTTAAATATTAAATCGCATAAACTTATACATCGACTGTAGTGGGTGTATAGCCACTTAAGTTGGCAATAAACAAATGAAGTAATAAATAAAAAAAAAAAAACAATAAATAATAAATAATAATAAAAAAAAATAAACAGAGAAACGAAAACGATAAGTAAAAGTGAACCGGCGATGTAATGAGTGATCAACGCTCAAATCAGAAAGAGCGTTGGCATTCAGTCGCGACGACAGAGAGAAATGCTTATTTCACTGCTGTTGCGAATAAATCACCACCTAACAGCAGTGCAAAGGCAAGCAGTTCAACTCTAAAGGCGCCAACGCAGACCTTAGCAATAACAGAGAAAGCAGAGTGAAAAAACTATCTTCCCAACAGAAAAACAAACAGCTATGCAGTCAAGCAGCGCAGCAGCAGCAGCAACTCCAGTGCGGGCGACTAATACTGAGCAAGGTGAGACAGCCAAAATGAAAAAAGGGTAGGCAGTGCAGACAGGCATTGATCGGTACATAAATGTGGTAAACAAAAAGAGGAAATCTAGTTCTCCCAAAAAAGTGATTAATGCCAAGAAGTTTAATACCGTTGGCTCCACTATCGATGCTGATGGTAATGCACTAAAAGGGAACAGATTTGCCCCGTTAAATGAGGAAGAGCATATAACAGACCCGAAGGGTATTTCCACAGTCGCCAGTACTAAACCTCCACCAATCTACTTGCGGGAGCGCAGCTCCAATTCGCTAGTTACGAACATAGCTAAGATAATAGGTACCAACAATTTTCACATTGTACTTCTTAAAAAAGGTAACATAGACGAGACAAAAATACCAGTACACAGTGAAAAAGACTTTCGTGAAGTCGTTGTGTTTCTCTCTGCAAACAACAAGAATTATTACTCTTACCAGTTGAAGAGTGCGAAAGGTCTGATTGTTGTAATTAAGGGAATTGAAGCGACTGTTGACTCATGTGACATAAAAGAAGCTCTAGAGAAGCAAGGGTTTGAAATTAGGGCGGTTGTTAACATAATTAACAGAAATAAAGTGCCGCAGCCTATGTTTAAAGTGTTCTTATCGCCAAGCTTAGCTCAACTTAAGAAAAACGAAACGCATCCAATTTACGGTTTAAAATACCTTTTACACCGAAGAATCACGGTGGAAGAAGCGCTTAAGCGTAATGGTACCGTGCAATGCACAAAGTGTCAGGAATTTGGTCACACAAAATCCTATTGTACTTTACGTACCGTTTGCGTAGTATGTGGTGATCTTCCCCATTCTACCAAATGCCCCTTGAATAAAACGGATGCAACACAAAAAAAGTGTAGCAACTGCGGTAGCAATCACACCGCTAATTATAGAGGATGTCAGGTTTACAAAGATTTAAAATCTAAACTTTCTCAGGGTATACAAGCCAAACGGAACCAACTCCCATATACTACTTCCATTCCGAGCCTTTCCAACATACCCAGCTCAAATATTGGTCAAATGTCCTATGCCAACGTAGTAAAAGCCAATGTACAGGCCCCACCAGTCACCCCATCCAGTACTGGAGTTGAGACCATGATTCTTAATCTAACCCAGTGCATGACACAATTTATGTCAACCATGCAAAGTATGGTTCAAGACCTAATAAAGGCGCAAAACCAAATGCTCCAAACCCTGTTGACCAAAAAATGAGTGAACTCAGGATTTGCTTATGGAATGCTAATGGTGTAAACCAGCATAAATTAGCACTCAAATTATTTTTACAGACCCACGAAATTGATGTTATGCTTATATCTGAATCACATCTCACCCAGAAGTATAATTTTTACATCCCTGGGTTTAAGCTGTACAACACTAATCACCCAGATGGCAAAGCACATGGTGGCACAGCTATACTCACAAGGAACCGTTTAAAGCACAACTTTCTTAATTCCTTTTCAACAAATTGGTTGCAGTCAACCTCGATCACCCTTAAAAATAGGGGGGTTGACTTACTTTAGCTGCAATTTACTGTCCGCTACGTTTCGTTATCACATAGAAACAATTTAGCGACTTTTTTATGACTCTAGGAGATAGGTTCCTAGCTGGAGGTGATTACAATGCGAAGCATACTCATTGGGGATCGAGGCTAATTAACCCGAAAGGTCGTCAGTTATATAACACGATCATAAGTACAAAAAATAATTACGATTTTATCTCCCCAAGACAACCAACTTACTGGCCTACGGACCCAAGGAAATTACCTGACCTGATTGACTTTGCAGTCACTAAAAACGTAGATAGGAGTTTAGTATTTGCTGAAACCTGTGCTGACTTATCTTCTGATCATTCCTCAATAATCATTAAGTTGAACGAACAACCAATTGATAGTGAGCATGCTTTTCGACTAACTACATCAAGAACTAACTGGCTTAAATATAAAAAATACATTAGCAGTCATATACAGGCCAATCCACAAATAGAGAGAGGTACTGACGTTGAAAATGAGTTACTTGTATTTAACAGTATTCTAGCAACAGCAGCAACTATAGCCACACCAGAGCAGAATACAAAAGCAAAGGCATTGATAACTAATAGTGGAATAGAATTACTGGCCCGAAATAAGCGACGTTTGCGTCACGAATGGCAAGACTGCCGATCTCCCGATGCAAAAATTCGTCTTAAGGTGGCAGAAAACAAACTAAAAAAGGCATTAGTATACGAAGAAGAAAGAAATATCAAACATCTTATAACGTCTTTGTCTCCCACCGTTTCTACTAAAAAATCTCTATGGAAAGCTAGAAAAAACCTTAAGCCGCCAGTAAGCACTGAAGTACCGCTGAGAATGCGTAATGGTTCATGGGCAAGAACGGATGATGAAAAGGCGTCTTGTTTCGCAGAACACCTCAGCACAGTATTTCAACCAAATACTGCTACATATAGTACACCTCTGTCACCGAACCATACTGCTCCTACATACACTGTTACTTGCAGAACATCTGGGTCTGAACTAAAAAACACCATTGCCGCCTTAAATCCAACAAAATCTCCAGGAGACGATCATATCTCACCAAAAATGCTAAAAGAATTGCTCGGCCGTTTTTCTTGATGTGGCGCAAGCATTTGACAAGGTGTGGTATGATGGCCTCATTCATAAAATTAAAAAATCATTACCTAACACATTCCACAATACCCTTGAATCCTACTTATCCAACAGGCGATTCACAGTAAAAGTAAATGACTACATAACGGAAGAGTGTCCGATTACGGCAGGTGCTCCGCAGGGTAGTGTTCTTGGACCGATATTGTACATACTGTTTACCGCAAATATCCCTACAAATGACGAAGTAATTACGTCAACATTTGCGGATGATACTGCTATACTTAGTCGACATAAATGCCCCATTACAGCCACAAAAGTGTTACAGCAGCATCTTAAACAAATTGAAGAATGGCTAGCGAAATGGCGCATATAGGTTAATGAAAACAACATAACTTTTACATTAAGGCCAAAAACGTGTCTCCTACTGTTAAGCTCAACAATGTATCAATACCGCAAGCTGACGAAATTACATACCTCGGAATCCACCTGGACAGGCGCTTAACCTGGAGACGACACATTGCAGCTAAAAAGCTGCTTAACTTAAACTCAAATCTGCCAGTTTACATTGGCTTTTAAACAAGAAATCTGGGCTATGCCTTAGCAACAAAGTTCTCTTAGATAATGCAACAATAAAACCGATATGGATGTATGGGATCCAGTTATGGGGCACAGCTTGCGCGACGAATATAGATATAATTCAAAGATTCCAATCGAAAACGTTAAGAGTAATAACGGGCGTACCATGGTACATGCGTAATGAAAATATTCATAGAGATCTAAATATACCTACCATCAAGGAAGAAATGGAAATCGCAGCAAAAAAATACTTAACAAAACTGCGTAACCATCCGAACCCTTTGGCTAACACCTTGGCCCATGCAACAAGTCAAACCCGCCTGCGGAGAAGAGACAAATCAGCCTTCTAAAGAGCAACGTCAAGCCAGCAGCCCATTCCTACTAATGGGCTTTATGTTTTAATTTAGTTTAAGATTTTATTACTTATTGTTAGGCTTCCGAAGTCGAAGTAGATTCAATAAATAAATATTAATGTTTCAAAAAAAAAAAAAAAAAAAGTGCTTTACGTACAACGGAATGGGGCATCGTTCATTCGAATGCAAGAATAAGGGATCTAAAGACGCGAAGAAAGAACCAAATACGGTTAATACTTTAGGTAACCAGAGTTTTCAGCCAGTTGTGAATAGGATTGGAGTAGAATTGCAATTTAAGACAGTAAGGCTTAACGACTTTAGCTTTACGGCACTTATAGAATCAGGATGTTCATTAAATTTAATACGTCATGACGCGTTCATGCTGAGTGGTTGGAAAGTAAATTAAGCAATGATAGAAGAAAATTTGGCAGTGCCTGTGCCAATTTCATTGAGACTTTAATTCATATGGATGGGATATCTCTAAATGTCACCTTTCATGTGGTTAAGGAACTAGACATACAATTTGCAGTAATGATAGGTAAAGCAGTTTTAAAAGATGTTGACATTATTTTGAGGGAAAACGAAGTAATTTTCATGACGAAGAAAGAGCACGAAACTGATTGTTCCGAAGTTGAAGCAGAAAAAAAGGAAATTGGATAAAAGAATTTGACGTAATGAATTTAAGTGAGTTTAAGCAGAATGATGAACTCAATGTTGAACATTTGGAGCAAGGGTTGGCTAGGGAAGTAGTTGATTTGGTTAGCCAATATAAACCAGAAGGAAAAATCATAGCACCAGTTAAAATGGAAATTTTGTTGGTGGATGAAGTACCGGTATACCAAAGACCAAGACGATTGCCATTCGAAGATCGGCGTTTTTTAGACAAACAAATCGACGATTGGCTAAAGGACGGAATAATTCAGCAAAGCAACTCTAATTATGTATTATGTCTCGTAGCAGCTCTCAAAAAAGATGGAAGTTGTCGGTTATGTTGTGACTACAGGCAACTGAACAAAAATATTATAAGAGACAACTTTCCCATGGTTCGTCATCCAGGAGACTTTTAGACAGACTTCAATAAGATAGAAAATTCACAACATTAGATTTGTCAAACGGATTATTCCACTTGCTGGTAGAAGTTCAATCTAGGAAGTATACCCCTTTCGTGACCAGTAATGGACAATACGATGTCGTACTATTTTGCATTTCGAACTTAACCGCTGTGTTTGTGGTTATTCCATACATGGACGAGTTAATAATTCCTGCGCTTGTCGAGGAAGAGGGTATCGAAAAATTAAAGAAGATTTTGCAAGTGAGTGCGCTATACGGGTTAAAAATAAAGTGGAAAAAATGTCAGTTTTTACAGCATAAAGGTGAATTTTTAGGCCACATTATAGAGAATGGTACAGTGAAGACGTCGGAACTTTACTATTGGAAAAATAAATTTTACAAAGGTGTCTGCGGTTAACGTCCTACTTTCGACGATTTGCAATGATAGCTAGACCCTTGTCGGCAGCATCCTCTCAGCAATTAAAGGCTAAATTACAGAGTGCACCGATACTAAGATTATTTTCTCAGAACGCAATTACCGAAGTACATACAGATGCTAGTATAAACGGGTACGGGGCACTTTTATTTCAAAAAGATCCAGACGATCAGCATTTACATCCCGTACAATACTTGAGCCGAAAAACGAAACCAATCGAAGAAAATTATTCGGCGTTTAACTGGAGGTGTTAGACGTCATCGAGGCTTTGAAGAAATGGAGAATATTCGTATATCTGTTAGGTTAAAAATTCAAAATAGTGGCTGACTGTAATGCGTTTACAGTGACCCTTAAAAGGAATGACGTACCACCGAAGATTGCGAGATGGGCATTGTTTCTGTAAGCCTTTAATTGCGAAATTGAGCATAGAGCAGGATCCAAGATGGCACACGTTGACGTGTTAAGTAGGTTGTATTGTTTAATGCTCAAAGACTCAATAAAGTTTCGGCTTAAACAATCGCAACTTAAAAATGAATGGACAAAGGCAATACACAAAATACTAGAAAATGGCGAATGTTCGAAGATTTTTATATTAAATATGACATTATTTTTAAGAACCCACAGAAGGAATTGATAGTAGTACCAAAACATATGGAAGACAAGCAATTCCACAAGTCAATAACAAAGTAGAGCAAGTTGTAAGAAGCTGCATTGAGTGTATCGTTACTGAGACCAAATCAGGGAAGAAAGTGGGATTTCTTAATACGCTAGAAGCGACCAGTAAGTCGTACAATTACATTTTGGTGGTGGTGAATGGATTTAGTAAGTTTGTGTGGTTATACCCTACGAAGAATACAGGATAGGCCCGAGAAACAGGCAACTATACTCGGTAGCCCAAAACGTATTATTTCAGACAGGGGAGCAGCTTTTACGTTGAACTTGTTTAGCGAGTATTATCAGAGTGAAAATATTCAGCATTTATTGATAACGACAGGAGTTCCAAGATGGAATGAGAAAGTAGAGAGAAGGCACCAGAATGTAGGGCTGGATGTAGGGCGACAGACTGCTGATATATGACACTAAACTAAACGTCGACTACATGATGACATTTTACATCGAACTTAACAAGGACTAAATAACGAACATCAAGCTTGAACTTGAAGTTCATAGTTGTTTATACCTCATAAATTATTATATTTCATTAAACGAGTGTGTTAATCAATTCGGGTGAGCATTTTTACATTAATATTTTACACATATTCTATAAGTAACAATTCGTTATTCAAATCAAAAAAAGATGCATTTAAATTTTTGACATGAGTAGAATCCACTTTCCCAATGACACAAGACTGCTTAATAAAGCTGATTGGGCTTCCCGTATCGATCAAACATTGTAATGAAAAATAGATATTTCTAGAATTTTTAACAACAAAATGAAATAATCTTCAACCAAACGAACGCATTTTTTCTTCGTACAAGCCGCCGCTCGATGCTCTTTGCTGCCGTAACATATTAAAAATACAAACCTACTTTGTGCGCTGATATTCTCCTGCAAAAAATATAAATATATTAATAATAATTTTCAATAAAAACAGGAATTTTCAAATAATTAAATGGGAAAAGGTTCTTTTATACAAAATACAAATAGTGACTTCTCTAGGTATATTGTTCTGTGGTAGTTTTAATAGTTACATCAATTGTTTTTAGTTTTCGGAAGTATAAATACTCCAGAGAACTTATAACAATGAGAGGGCAGTGACAATGACAAGGTGCAAATTCATGGCACCACCGGAACTACTTCTGAAAAAAAGGGAATTGAATTCAAAACGCTGTTAAATAACAGCCACCACGAAATTGATACTGCAAACTGTATGTCGGTCTTTTTTGTTGCCATTTTCTGGAACGAGAAGATCAAAAAAAAGTTCTTACAGTATTAGAGGAAACTGGATGGATATATAGTTTTGCCCTGAAACAAATGGAAGTTTTATTTTATTTGTTGTTATGCTATCCTGTGAGCTAAGGGTGCTCACTAGGAAAAAAGCACAACTTAACTAGTGGGCGCGTGATAACCCCGTTTTGGGTATGTAGTACATCCAAAACTCGAATGTAGTTATCCGGTCCACGGCGAACATCTTCAATTCGACCGAGTCGCCACTCGGTGGGTGCTAGTGGATCTTCTTTGACTACTACCAAGTCGCCTGGTTGAGGATCTCGCTGTGGATTCTTCCACTTGTATCTCTTCTGAAGATCTTTGAGATATTCCTCCTTCTAGCGTCTACTGAATTCGTGGTGAAGGACTTTAATCTTCTTCCATCGATTGGTCAATGAAAGGTATATTGCGTTTGGCTCGGGGATGACCATAAGCGGAGCATCTCGGATAAAATGACCAGGAGAGAGTGAAAAGAGGTCATCGGTGTCTTGCGAAATAGCTGACAGAGATCTGAGTTGAGAACTGCCTCAATTCGCACTAATAGTGTTGTGAATTCCTCAAACGTAAACTTATGAGATGCGGTGTTTTTTTTGGGATGAATTTTAAAGCTTTCAAATGCTGATTCCCATAAGCCACCCATGTGGGGTGCACTGGGAGGAATGTAGTGCAAATTTATGCCTTAAGGAGCATATTTTTGGACTATTTCGGCAGAGCATTTGTTAAGGAATTTAACGAAGTCGCGTTGTATAGCGCGATGATTTAGATGGGATGATGATTGCGAGTCTTTCATTGTAACTCAGCGTGGAATGTTTATCCAAAAATGGATTCAGAACGAGTAGTGAACTCTTTTTGTTGATAGTTGTTTTAGCTCGTAAAATATCTTTTTCGCTAAGAAAATAGCGCTTTTGGGAAATGTCGTTGATGCGCTTCTTTGCGGCTTGGCATTCACCATGTGTCAGGTGTTGAAAGGTGAGTAATGGTTACACCTTGGACTTATTTCGAACGTTGTCCACGAAAGGGAACATGTATGCAGTCACGCGAATCGCTCGAGAGTATGAGGAAAACCGATCTAGACATTCGGGTTCATCTTCAAGCGCGTGATATGCTTCTACCTTACGGCTTTCTGGCGGAGAAGAGCTGCGGGCCTTTGAATTTGGTCCAGGAATATGTGTGGCAGGAGAGCCACTTCGGTCCATGCCATCAAAGTGAATGGGCAGCTAATTCCTGCGGCTTGCAGCCGCGTGTACCAAGATATGCGGCATTATATCCGCTTGTAACATGACGCCGTGTCCCGCTTGGAATATATTCTCGGATTTGAGAGGTGCGGTTTGATACATGGCTTCTCGAGTCATGCCAATACGATCTCGAAATCTGACCATTGAAATATGTTGCACACTTGTAAACTGAGTTGTTTTTGAATGGTTGCAAAAAGTTTTGGTAATAGTAAAGTGCCACACAGCTCTAAGCGTGCCAAGCTTACTGTGTTCAACGGTGTTACCTTTCCTTTTGCAACCAGCAGGGTGGACGTAATTTCATTGTTAGCATGTGTACGGATGTAAAATGTTGCATAATATGCTTTCTCCGAAGCATCGCAAAACCCGTGGATTTGGGTGTCCTACCCCGGATCGAAATTAACCCAGCGTGGTATTTCAATTGCGCAAATGGCAGGCAGATTTTCTGCAAAGGTGTGCCATTTTGACAAGGCTGTGGGCTTAGCACATTCATCCCAGCCAGCCGTCTAGCTAGAATTCTTGCGACAGAGTTTCTGCTTGAATCATAACTGGCGACAGCCATCCTGCTGGGTCAAAAAGTTTTGCAACCGACGATAAAATTTGTCGCTTAGAGACCGCATTTGCTGAAGTAGCTGGCAGAATTGTATACGTAAACTTGCCTGTTAGAGCGTTCCATTGGATACCCAGAGTTTTGGTTTTAGAAGCTATTGCTTTTAATTTTTTAAGAACGAAACCAGTAGATTTCAGAGCGCTGACCACTTGAAAAAGTGATTCAGAAGCACTGTCTATGTCATGACGTATTATTGGTGCAGCCAGTGGATATATTGCCTCGGTATCCATTGCAAGTTGATGGCAAGGTATGGTGCACAATTGACCCCAAATGTAACAGTTTTCAGACAGTAATCGGTGACAGGAGATTCAGCCGATTTACGAAATATTATACGTTGAAACCGTTAAATACAAACTTGTACATGCGCCATTGAAGAATGAGCAGCATGAGGTCTGGTTGGAGAGTAGAACCAGTATACGAAACATCGTTGAGTGAGATGCCTGAGCTCGATTTTCTCGAACTTTAGTGGTCACTTTATCCGGTTTTACAACGGTATGATGTGACAAGTAGAATGAGTGATAGTTGCCACTGGAGATTATTTCACGTGGGTAGGTGAACTCCATGTGGTCGAAGTCGAAATATTCTTGCAACACATTGTTGTATTGGGTGTATGCATTAATTCGTGGGGTTTTCAAAGAGAGGGCTCTTCTAGTATTATTTCACGTCGTGTTCATCTGTGGCTATATTCATTTCAAAGGTACTGTCATTTCGCGTCGTCTTCAGTAGATTTCATTATTTTTAGCGTGAACAACAATTTGTTTCATTCATTTGAAAATGTCAAAATATGTACCTGATAAAGTGTTTTTGCGGGGAGTTCATTTACATTACTTTAACATGAAGAAAAGAGCTACCGAAAGCCATCATATTTTACTGGACGTTTATGGTGACCATGCTGTAGCCGAACGAACATGCCAAAAGTGGTTTGCACGGTTTAAAAGTGGCAATTTCGACTTAGACGATGGACAGGCAAAAAAATATCAAGACGAAGAATTGGAGACATTGCTCGACGCAGATGTATGCCAGATGCAAGAAGAAGCATTAGGAGTTGATCAAGACAATTTTTTCACAATAAAGTATTAATTTTTGAAAAAAAAAACCCACGAATTAATGCATACACCCAATACATGATGTTTAACTCTACTTTTTTCTTAAGCGTGCGCTCCATACTGGAAAATTGTTGAAGCGCTGCAGACCGGGAATGGTCTAAAGAGAGTTTTGCGGGGAAAACTTCCTTGAATGGAAGTCGCACAATGTACCGACCGTTTGGGGCACGAGTTGTGGTTTGCTTATATATGTTTTCGCAAGCATGATCATCATTTGAAATTTGTAGAATTTGAGGAATTTCTTCCTCTTCCCAGAAGTTTCTTAATTGATCACCAAGTGTATCAGTTGAGGTTTCTTCAACTTGTGTCGAGGATGACACACTTTTTCGGTTACTGGACCGCTAAGGATCCAACCAAATATTGTGTTTTGCGCAAGTACTGTGTCGCAAAATGTTTGTACACCTTCCACGAGAATTTGTGGAAGTATGTCACTTCCGATTACCATGTCACTTTGAGCTGGTATATGGTAATTTGGGTCAGCAAGTTCAAGGATTTTGAACTGTTGCCAGGTATTACGGCAACAAAATTGGCAAATGTCTCGTTAGCTTTTGTAGCATGATGGCTTGGGCATTGATCCGTTGCCTGGTTTTGGATGATACCAGAGTCAAGGAACAAAGTTTGGACAATGGCAGTTGGAAGGAGAGTTCTGCTATCGTGTCCCGCGTGTAATGATTGTATGTGCGCTTGCTTAGAGCAGCACGGTGGCTCGCTTGGATTGCAGCTTGTATGCGCTTGTCGAACTGGAGAAGTTGACTTGGCAGTTGAGTGTTGCACAGTAGAGTTATGAGAACTGCTGCTGGCGGTTTGAGCATTTGGTTTTGCATTTAGGCGCAGCAAGGAATGATGCCGTAACTGACAATGTGCACATGCAAACCTACTCATACAATCATTACTGCGATGACCTCGTGATAAGCAGTTTTTACAGAGTTGATTCTGCTTCGCAAAATGTATTCGGTTTGATACCGACAGTTTTTTGAAATTGTGGCATTGTGAAATTGGGTGTCGGGAATTGCAACACGGTCATGTGTTGTCCCTTATTTGTTCCGCCACAAATGATTGTGTTCTGTTAAAGGATCTATTATGAGCGGTGTTTTGTTTTGTTTTGGCTTGGATGAAGCCGATTCAGACGCTCCAACACTTCATATCTAGATGTGAAGAAATCGTTCATTTGCGACCATGCTGGCAGCTCTTATCGAGATGCAAGAGATTGTTCCCACAAGGATAATTTGGTTTCAGGCAGTTTCGAGGAGCTTATGTAGATTTATATTGGATCCCAACTATCTGTCGATACGCCTTGGGAATGTAAGGCAGACAGACAGTCATTTATTGTCGTTTCTGGTCTTTGTAATTGCTCGCTATTTTCGGTCTGTACGTTGGACAGCGTGAGTAGGACTTTTACTTGGTTGTCCACTAGAATACGTTTGTTTTCGTATTTTGCCCGTAATGCCTCCCATGCTAGCTCGAAATTATCATCGCTCAATGGATATTGTTTGACGATTGAACCAGCTTTGCCTTCAGTTTTGTACCGGAGATGATAAGTTTTTTGCGCACGGGAGAGCTTAGGGTGGTTTATGTAGAAAAGCTGGCCATTCTTCATAACCCCCATAGAATGTCTCTGTGTCGCAGGATGGGACTTTAAGGCACATATTCGAAAAGGAAGCTTCTTCTGAAATTCGTTCCACACGGGTAGGTGGACTCGGCTGAGTAGCTGTTCGAGTTAATTAGAGCTGGTCTGCTATCCTCATCTTTGTCAGTTTATACGTGTCATCACGTGAAGTATTTATTATCTGCTGAAATTTCGAAGTTTTCGGGCAGACATTCGTCGGGCTTTGAACACCTCTTTATAGACCGTTTGGAATTCTGCCCAACACTCATCTAGTGATTTGTCTTTAATTTTTAAATACGTTTCCGTGTGATCCTGATTAGGGGAATCACTGAATCGAGAACAGTATCTAATCACATTGTCACTTAATGAAATTAAAAGTTGCGCGGAAGGATCGATCTGTTTAGATCTGCGCGCTTGTGACGATTCCCTTTTAGTGCTTAGGGCTTCGAGTGAAGTTCCCTTTCTTGTTTCGGAGTTGGACATTTTTGGTTCCTTAGTACCTTTGGTAGGACTATGACCAATTGGCATTTAGAAAGAAAAATGTATTTAATAGTCGTGAAACTCGAATAGAGTTTATACGAATATCGAAAGTTTGCAAATTTAAAAAAGATTTGTGGCTGTGTTTGTGTTTTTTTGTTTGTTAAAATCACAACTTGTCGTTAGGTTAATTTAATGTATTTGTAAAATTAAATCACAGGAAAAAATTATTCCGAACAGGAATTAAAAAAAATCACAACACTTTCACTTTTATAAACGTGGGTTATATACGTATGTAATAAAAGTAAATGTAATAAATATGTAATAAATAATTTATATATAATTTGTAAAAAAATTAAAATTATTTTATTATTAATTATGTAATTATTATATCGAAATGATATATTTCGTTTAAAAAAATTCCCTATTGGGTTATTTAAACGATCTTGTATCTTGTTGCCAAAAATTTAGCATGAACATGTAAATACCTATGTACGTATGCATAGAACAATCGTAAACAGATACAACAGTTGTTTGAATATACCATACACGGCTATATTGGTACAATATATATGTACGTATGTGTGTATATTTATGTCCACAAATATTTTGACCTCATCTGCTCGCGCAACGAAGAGAGCGCATGAAACAATAATATATTGAAAAACAATATGAGCAGGTCAAAGAGTAATTAGATGTGCACAAAGCGGAAATTGGAAAAATGCAGTGAGTCGGTCGCTTGCAGTAATGTTAGCTCTTTAAAGCTGCGCTCTTTTAGCAAAAAGGTGAGTATCTCCCACTTTATTAATTTTCTGCTATTGTTTCTTTAAGCTGTATTTTATGAGTCATTAAACCATGGATGACAGCTGACAATGCAGACGATTAGAATTTGGTGCAAGGTACCGTTAGTAGGCAATAAAACTGCAATTATATTTTTGGGTATAAGTACATATGGGTATGCATGTTTGTACATAAGCGAAACTTATACAGTTTGGACGCTGTATTTTCGCGATTATGTATGTAACGGCCGAGAAATTTGGCGCTTACCCCTTCTTCTACGGTATTTAAAAAATTTAAAAAAACCAAGAAAATTACGGACTATAAAAATCGCAAATAGAAAAAAATTACGGATTTTAGTTAATTTCGACGGGAAGAGAATTCCCCTTTTAAGAAAAAAAGTGTCCCTGATTGAAGTTTTCTATTAATGTCTAGTATATGTGTATTTTGGAAATTGAACGAGTGTATTCATTACTTCGATGGCTGAATAAACATTTAATTTAAGGGATTCCATGTTCTTTCTTTATTTATTAATTTAAATTCACTTTTGACAAGATACAATTTTTAATAAGTTTTAATAATTTCCTTTACACAACCGAGTGGTTTGAGGATTAGCAAGCGATAGCTAGTAACAATGCAACATACTTAATGTTATATTAATAGTCGTATCTTCTAACGGGTACGGAGGGTAAATTTAGGTTTTTGTTTATATTTATTTTCTTTACAGCTTTAATCTAGGAGGGATGTAAGTATTCAAGGAGTAAGAGGTGAGTAATTTCAGTTAAAGGTGAGTATTTCCGGGTACGGTAAGTATGGATTATATATATATACGTATCTGAAAATATTTAACACCCACGTCTTCGACATGCCGGCGGGCCTGCGGCGAAGTGACTTGCACCAATCTTCGAGCTGCTGGAGGGTTTCGCGGGATTTATTTACTAGCCCACGGACTCGTCGTTGGAGGGCAGGAGCGCTGCTTCGTTGAGCTCTTTCACCGATTCTCCGGAGGATAATTTTACTCGCTGGCTCCCTTTAATTTGCCTTTCACGACCGGGAGGGTTTTCATTTTTCAGCCTGAATGTCACCCTTTTTCGTCTTTGAGATGGCGTGCGATCCGACAATTCGCGCGAATGGCGATGAAGTAGCGTATGATGCGCTAATCCGAACCGACGACAGCTGTCTGCAGAGTCGCATGCCCCTGTGGTGTGAGAGGTCGCTAAGCAGTTTATGCAGTACCGATGGGCCTTTGCGGACTCATACCTCTCGTCTGGCGTCATTGCGAGAAAAGCGCGGCGGTAGTGTAGGGAGTGGGGGCGGCAGCACAAGCGGCATATGCGAAGTCCAGTACCCTGTAATATATATATATATAATATAATTTTATTGGAGGCGAGAATATTTGTGGACAGAGGTGTGCTACGCAGGTGGTAGTACGCAAAGTTTGGTGATGTTGCACGGTGATCACGCGGACATTTTGGTCTGGCGAGAGATGAAGATGTACAATTCGGCCAGTCGCCATTCTTTCGAAGGTAAGAGGTCATCTTTGATGACGACAAGGTCTCCCTTTCTTATATTTGATGCCTGACATCTCCATTTGTAGCGTTTGTGGAGTTCTTGTGGATACTCATTTTTCTACCGTTTGCTGAATTGGTGGTGGAGTACCTTCAGCTTTTGCCACTTATTAATTAGAGAAAGATTTTCGGAGTTTGGTTCTGGGATGGAAAGTAGGTGGGCCCCGCGTAAGAAAAGACCTGGTGTAAGGGCCGTTAGATCGTCAGGGTCTTGTGACTTTGGGGACAGGGGTCTGGAGTTCAACACAGCTTCAATGCGCACAAGAAGAGTGGTGAGTTCTTCAAATGTAAACCTTTGGTTCCCAGTGATCTTCGTCAGATGAATCTGAAGCTTTTTACGGCTGCTTCCCATAGTCCTCCCATATGAGGTGCGTAAGGTGGTATGAATTGCCGTGAGAGTCCATTACAATTTCCTTGGAGACTTCTGCCATGAACGCTGTTATTTCTTTATTGAAAGCTCGTTTTGCTCCAATGAACGTTCGACCGTTGTCGGACATAATTTTGTGAGGCATTCAGCGTCGGCCAGCGAAACGAGTAAATGCAGCTTTGATATATGGCCTCTGTGGCAAAGCAGACGAAAACACCGACGTACTCTTTTGCGTATGATGCTCGTCGAAGCGCTGATGCTTTTACGGGATATGGTCCAGCGAAATCGACGCCAGTTTTTTGGAAGGATAGTGAATACGTTGTGCGTTCTGGAAGTTACGCTGCCATTAGTTGTGACCTCATTCTCTGCTTAAATATAGTGCATGTTTTATAGTGGAATATGCATGTTTTTACCTTCTGCTTCAATCGTGGTATATAATAATCTTGTAGAACCATCATTAGTTGTTAATCAGCATGAAGCAGAGTGGAGTGCAGGAATGTGATAATCAAAGTACACAATCTGGAGTGATTTGGGATTATAACGGGGTGGCGTTCATTGTAGCTGAGCGCGGAGTAAGTTAGACGGCCGTTCACTCGTAACGGGCCTGATGTGTCTAGAGAGGGGTTCAAGGTCAACACAGAGTCCTTTTTGCCTATTGGTTTTGAGGAGGAGAGGGTGGAGGCCGTTGAGCTGTAGTACCTTTGCTCAGAGTTCCGGATTAGAAGCGTCTAAGACATCTAAGACATCAATGTTTTCGGCTGCGTGGAGCGCTTCAGTTTGGCGTTGTTCTGGAGGAGAAGAGTGTGTTGGAGTGACTTTTGGCCAGAATTCGGGGTGATCGCATAGCCACTCGGGACCAGTCCACCAAATTGAGCATTTGGCGAGCTCTTGAGGCTTGATTCCACGCGTACCTAGGTCTGCTGGGTTATTGGACGTGGGGACATGGCGCCATGTTGCATTTTTTACATTTTGGAGGATTTGGGATATCCTCGTTTAACAGTGATCTGTTGTTTGCTGTTATTTTCCTGAGCGGGAATCCGGCTGATTTGAGTACTTCGATTATTTGAGTCATCGAAATTTTTGCTGACTCTAGGTCATGTCCGCCTGAGAGGATATCATCAACATAAGTTTCGTTGACCAAAATTTTCGAGATTAAAGGGAAATTTTGTTCTGAGTCTTTGGCTGACTGGTCGAGTGTTCTAATAGCCCAATATGGGGCGCAATTGACGCCAAATGTGACTGTTTTTAGTTTATAGTCTTTCAAGGGGCTATTTTGGGATCTTCGAAATAGAATTCGTTGTCTTGTCTTGATCTTCCTTGTGGACATATATTTGACGATACATTTTTCTATATCGCCATTGAAAACATATTTATAAAGTCGGCACCTAAGTATTACGAGCATGAGATGATTTTGTAATACGGGACCAGTGTGCCGCACGTCATTAAGTGAGAGACCTGAATGAGATTGCTTTGACGCGTTAAATACTACCCGGAATTTAGTAGTTTTGCTATCTGGTATTATCACTGCGTGATGAGGTAAGTAAAAGGAGAAATATTTACCATCCCGAATGATTTCTTGGGGACTGGCTGGTTCCATGTGGTCCAGGGTTAAGTATTCTTCTAGGAGTTTGGAGTATGTAGTTTGGAGTACAGCTTTTTTGTGAATGCTCCGTTCGATACTCAAATACTGTTGCTGAGCTGAAGGCCTGGAGTATCCTAATGCCATTGTGTTGGGAAATTCGTGTTTGAATGGTAGTTTTACCACGAAACGGCCATCTTCTCTTCAATAGATTGTGTTTTGGTATAGATTTTCGCAGAAGGTATCCTCTTCTTTGGGTGCTTGAGTTTCTGGTATTTCCTCCTGCTCCCAAAATCTCCTGAGTAGGTCACTTATTAGATCCGCCGTGATCTCGACTACCTGTGTAGTGAATGCTGAGATTGGTTCCACTAATGGTCCGCTTAATATCCATCCGAATATTGTATTTTGAGCTATAAGACTTCAACCCACATTATCTTTGAGCCCTGGAATTAATATTTTGGGTAAAATGTCGCTGCCAATTACCATATCAATTTTTGCAGGAACGAAGCAGTTGGGATCTGCTAATGGTAGTGCGGCATACTCTCTTGGGTCACGATATGTCACTTTGAAAGACGGTAGGAATTGTGTTAATTGAGAGAGAATTATCGCATGCGTTGTTACTTTTATGTTACGATCTTGAGAGCATATCGTAGATGTGCATATTTTATTCGAATTTTGCACATTTTGGCCGCCCAATCCGATTATCTCATAATGGGTCTTTGTTGTTGGCAGACCAAGTAACCTTTGTATTCGAGAAGTTACAAAGGTTTTCTTAGATCCTTGGTCTATAAGAGCTCTAATTTGAGTGATGTCACCATTGTGCAGTATAGGGATGATTGCTGTGGGCAGCAATGTTTTTTATCTGATACTATAGAGTGTGAGTGTGTTGTTTCACTACTTATTTGACTTATTTCTGCATTTGCCTTTGAAGTTGTTGTTGCCTGTTTATAGGTGCAGGGCTTTTCTACATCGATTGCCACTTGGGATGTGGCAACGTTTCTTTGGGTTCTATAATTGCTTTGGCTTTGAAATGTAGAAGAGAGATGTAGGAGTGAGTGGTGTCGTTTTTGACAATATACACAGGTGTAGTTGCTTTTGCAATCTCTTTCTAAGTAAGAACACGCCGAACAATTTTTGCAATAATTGTTTTCTCTTACGAACTTATTTCGATCGGCAACAGAGAGTTCTCTGAATTTTACACACATCATCATTGAATGGTTGGAGTTGCACACTTTGCATGTAACTAGTCTTCTTGGCTCCGTGTGCAGTGACTGAGTACGATTTCTGTTAAGGAATGTGGAGTTATGTATGGGTCTGGGCATTGGGTCAGAGATCTGTTGCTTCGTGTTTTTTGGCGCTAGTTTCTCCAGAACTTTAAACCGAGTGGTGAGGAAGGTATTCATTCCCGACCATAGTGGTAGGTCTTTTCTGGTACAAACTTGTTGCTCCCATAGAGACAGTGATTCTCTCGGAAGTCTTGTGGTACATATACGCACTAATAGTGGACTACAATCCAGAGTAGAGACTTGATGAGCTTTAAGTGTGGAAAGACAGTGAGTGAATGTCATATGAAGCTTTTGTATATGCTCCGCATTTTCTACTGAACAATGGCCATTCCTCGTATTCTCCATAAAATGTGTAGGTATCGCATGCGGGCATCTTGAGGTAATATTGGGTGTTGAGGTGAGTTCTTGATTGCGCTGTGTGTTGCGCATGGGTAATTGGAGAAGGGCATCCAGATTTTGTAGTGTATTCTGCGAGTGACTCATTAATCCGAATGTTTGCGAGTAATGCATTGTTGTTTGAAGTCTCGTATGCTTCTGCACAATTTGATCGCATCTTTGCGCGATATGCCGCTTCTGCCAAGGATATGTAGTTATCCAGTATTTCCTTGTAAGTCTTAATTAATGCTAGCGAATTTTTCGCAAAATTTTTCCATGGATGATAACTCATAAATGAATATCCTGTGCAATTGTGAGACTTCCTCTTCGTCTGCCTGTGATTTGGACCTTGTTCGTGGTCCCGAAGACAGTTGGAGTTTTTGAGGCTTCTCGACTTTCTCGTCTGGCATCTTGGATTAGACTTAATTCTTATGTATAATCTTAGGCCGTGCAGGCAATTTTATTTACTATTGGGAATACAGAAGAAGTCGGAAATGGTTTGTATGTAAGCCACTGCTCACTAAAGTTATTATAAAAACTAATTCGATTATGGACCGGCGGAAATGTCTTTTTGGACCAGTTGGAATGTGTATTAGGGGGAGTATTCTCTACGTGGTTAGTGTAGATGATTTGGAGTGGAAAGCTGGGAGATGTTTTCAACTATATCAATATTATACACTGGTCCGGTTTTGGTCCAGAACTTATCTATGTCGGACAGTTGGGATGTGTATGTGGTTGGAATATTATATACGTGTATAATTTAAATATATATGTGTATAACGTAAATATATACGAATACTTAGCGGTTTTTTGTAAATTTCTTTGTTTATGTGAGAGCTGTGGACATTGCGGGAGTGTCATGTTTAATGTTTAAATATATATGTATATATTTTGATAAAGATGCTTAAAACGGAATTTTGGTTTAGCGGATTTTAAGATTTAACGGGGTTATCACGCGCCCACTTGTCAAGTTATGCTTCTTTCCTCGTGAGAACCCTTAGCTCACAGGATAGCATAACCACAAATAAAATAAAACTTCCATTTGTTTCAGGGCAAAACTATATATCTATCTATCAAGTTTCCCCTAATACTGTCCGAACCATTCTTTTGATCTTCTCGTTCCAGAAAATGGCAACAAAAACGGCAGCACCCTTGGCCCCTACGGCAGATACCGAAAACTGCCTCCAGTGTAGGCTCTGCCACAAGTACCACCCTCTGCGCATGTGTGGCGCCTTCCGGGCGATGAAGCCGCAGCAACGACTAATAGTAGCCAGGGCGCAAGGCTACTGCATCAATTGTCTGGCGTTGACGCACACGACGGGAGAATGCGATTCGTCGAGCAGCTGTAAACGCTGCCATAAAGCGCATTACACTTTGATGAACCAAGGTTCACCCACACAGCGCAAGACGCCGTCTCCAACTACAAAAGTAACACATCAGGTTGTGGCAAAGAAGAGAGGAGCAGCAACGACGCGCGCAAAACCAGCACGCCCTAATCGTATGCCATCACCGGCCGTTAAGCGCGCAAAACAACTTGCGTCTCCCAGCAGGAAAAGGCGCAGCAATCCTAGGCACCGTGAAGTGACAGCGACTACAGTTCCAGCACCAGCGGGGCGACCGCAAACCCAGAAGACGCGCACTGCTACGGGCTTACAAACGCCCGCCTTTCCCAACCGTGCAGCAAGAGGCGCAATTGGAAAAGATATCCGGGCTCTGCAACCGCTACAGAATGCGTTGGGCAACGCATCCCTGCAGGGCGGGGAGCATGTTTAAGCGCCCGCTCAAAGCAACATAAAATTTTGATGCAACTGCCGTGCGCGTGGAATAACCCGTCTGTTCCCACTATTTCCGGGTATCCCATCACCCGCCAATTCCTTTATCCTTTTTGCCTTGAATTTCGTTAGCCGATCGACAGCTTAGCTGCGGCCGTTCGAGCTAACGAAAAACCAATCTAAAACCTACAGCCCTCGCTCGCGCACGTGCACGGCAGATTTTATTACGCGGATACTGTCAGCTAATGTTAAAACCTATCATTTGTGCTTGTAATTAACTTAAAGTAGTGAAGAGTGAAGAGATAGTTTAAAGCTGAAATAAACCAATTGTGAATTTAATTTAACATTTTAATTAAAGTGCCTTTTTATTTTAAACTTGGGCCCGCTCGATAGCCGGCACCCCCTTATTTCCCTCAAGTCCTTGGCGACTTAAACAGTTTATATCTATTTTCTTTACAGCTTTAATCTAGGAGGGATGTAAGTATTCAAGGAATAAGAGGTGAGTAATTTCAGGGTACGGTAAGTATGGATTATATATATATACGTTTCTGAAAATATTTAACTAAATAAATATTTTCCTTATAATTCTATTAGATCTACACCCATGTCTTCTACAGAGTGCCTACTTACTACTTGGCCCTGGCGTATTACTTCCCTTTTTGTATGTTTTGTTGCTGTGTTGTTGTGGTGACTTGTGGCAAGTTCCAATTGTTCTAGTGACTTCCTTCTTTTTACCTTTGTAGTCACGATGTTGTAGAGTTGATGTAAAGCTGGTTATTTGCCTTTTTTTGTAAGTGTTTAACACCTTCTTTTTGGAATTCTAAATAAATTTTTTTCTTATGTACCATCTATGTATGTATGTATATACTCTTGACATTTTTTTTAAATTATATTTTTTTTGGCAATATGTATATGTATATGTAAATATAATATTCTTTATTTGTTTTTTTCCAAATAAAATTATTTTTTCCACTACTTGTTTTTTTTTTTGATACGTGTATGGTATATATGTATGTGTATATTTTTAAAACAAATTTTCTTTGCACACTTTGCTGCAACAACAATGATTTCTTTTGAATTTATTTAATTTTTTTTTATTTTAATATTTATATTTTATATGTTTTAATATTTATAAATTATTGAATTTTATTTTTTTGTTTTTTTATTTTTTGAAGTTGCTATGCACCGTAGATTGGCTCGAAAGACCAATGCCTAAGTCGTTAAGGACTTGGGGAAGTAAGGGGTGCCGGCTGTCGGGCGGGCCCACGTTTAAAAAAAAAGCACTTTTCTTTTGTTAAAATTGTTCACAATTTTTTAATAAGTATGTTTCATGACTTCATAATAAAATCTCACTCTATGTTAAATGTAACTAACTTATGTTAACCAGACTATTAAGATTCGAGCGAAACGGAAGGTAGTAACCGAGGTTTAAAAGGCTGCCGTGCGCGAGCGAGGGCTGTTGGTTTAAGATTGAATTTTTTTTTTAAGAAATAATTTCAATAATTATTAAGTACAAATTAATTTGTTTTAAAAATGCAAAATTTTTTTTTTTTTACACACAATTCATTTATTTACTGGATCTAAGTGTATACCGAGATATGTAACATCATTTATTTGGGGAATGTTTATACCAGTTAAACAAATTGCATGACATGCTTGCGGTCTTAGAGTAAATGTAACGTGTTTACACTTTTGTTCATTAACTTTAATTCTCCAGTTTTCTAGCCATTCTACGATGAGGAGTAAATGATCACTAATCGTTTTTGCTGCTCTTTTAGGGCATTTATCCCGGCATAAAACAGCTATGTCATCCGCAAAGGTAGATGTCTGCATTTTTCGGGTTAATGGGATGTCTGCAGTGTATATAATACATAAAATAGGCCCAAGGACGCTACCCTGCGGAACACCAGCTTTTACCGGATACTCCTCACTGATAAATTCAGATTGTTTAATTGTAAATTGTCTGTTAGTCAGATATGACTTAAATATCATATAAAATTGAACAGGCAGAGATTTATGTATTTTGTACAGTAAACCTTTATGCCAGGCTTTGTCGAACGATTGTGCTACGTCAAGAAAGATTGCACAGCAATACTCCTTGAGATTTAATGCTTTCCTGATTTCATTAGTTATTCGGTTAACTTGTTCAATTAGTACAAGCGTAAACCTGACTTTTGAAGTTCAAGGTGCAGTATTTTAGCGGAAATATGGCTCCTCCAGGTTAGTCGCCTATCTAGGCGGATACCGTAGTATTTAACTTCGCTTGTTTGAGTGATCATTACGCTGTTATCTAGTGGCTTCTATAGTTAATTTCTTTAAGAGGAGTTTAGCGTAAAAATAGCGATAAATCACTTTAGCTGCCTCTCATCTTCACATTTTAAAGCTCTCTATCAATTTCAGATATTACTTCAGTTTCCACTTGGATGTGGGTGCTAAGATATTTAACGTCGTGTGCCTTATCATCCGGATGGTTTGCGCTGATAGCCGGATGTGTAAAAGTTGTGCTTGCTCGTTAAATGCGTTTCAGCTAGTAGCATAACGTCCATTTCCTGTTCTTGTAAAAACGTTTCAAGTTCGAACTTGTGTTGGCTAATGCCCTATGCGTTCTATATACAAAATCTTAGTTCACTGAGTGATGTAACTCATCACAAACTACGCCCACAATACGAAATGTACAATAAGATTTTGTGTGCCAGATTTTCCGCCAATTCATGCATTGGACTGGTCCATTTCTTTTATGTAGCTCTTCGATTGAAACTCTACGGTGTATTTTTCCTCAATTCTACCGAGTTCTGGACTAGTCCTACCTTGAACATTTTTTACTGTAATTTGGTTTTATTAATAATATTAATTACGCATCTTACAACGAAGCTCTGATCTTTTTCAGCTTCCTTTATTTCTTTCGAACGTCCTTCAGTTCCTGTACCATACGAATAATAATTTGTATTGTTATCTGGTAGAAATGTTACACTTCTCAATGCATACTTAAATTTTGGTCTGGTCTATATTACCCCGCATCAAGGAAACAATGTGGAAGTTGTTAGTTCCTATTATTTGCGCTATATTTTTTACTAACTCATTTGAGCTCCGCCAAGTTTTTTTTTTTTGTGCCTCTACGAGATGTGGTGAGCTCTGTGGCTTAGGCGTTCTACACGATTTGTTGTCCTTAAAACCAGAAACGGTTTCTAGCGTTTGAAACTGGTTGGATGGTTTGCTCAGGCAGTTTTGTTGAATATAAATAAGTCAGAATATCATCCCAATTGGAAATATCAACAAGAATACGTTTATTTTCGTAATTTCTCAACTGGGGATAGGCGTTGATTAAGAATGTAAATTGCCGTAAACATGAATGACGCCCATGAAAGATAATCACCTATGAAAATTTCAGTGTCGCAAGGAGGCAAATGAATATTATACTCCCGAATGGACTCATTCTCGTTTTGTTTTGTACTTATCTCTAATTTTTCTGCATCAGACGCTAAGGCAACTATACATCGCATATAGCAGGCAAAACAGCTTTTCTGCTTAGCTTTTGCAGTCAGTCTCTCATTTTTTGAAAGCTCTTTCTTGTTATTGAGGCTATGTTTGTGCTTTTCACCACACAGCCTTTAGTTCGTCTTGGAGTAAATTAGAGTGTTCTTATTCAGATCTTCGAATGGTGTATCATTATAGTCAGATTCATATTCACTGATGGTGTCGGCCAACCTAATGAAAGTTTTCATTATAAAAAAGAGAAATTTGGAACCCCCGATATATATCGAAAAATTAATAACATTTTAAAACTTTGTTTGTTTCGTGATTTTATTTTATTTTAGCCAACCAAGAAGTGATATAAAATATACAAAAATATCAGTTAACACTACATTTACCGGTGGTGTTGATCCCACGGGCAAGTATACCTATCGACGGCACACGGGCTACTTAATTTTCTTTAATTTTCCCGCGCCTTTTATACAATTTTTATAAAAACAATTCATTAATATAAACAGTTTTCCTTAAAGCTATAAAAATTTATATAAATTCATGTTGAACATATTTTTCCTTGTGAAAGCAAAGCGAATCCGCGTAAAGCGAAATTTATAAAATGTGTGCGTATATATGTAATTGCATGTTAGATGTGCATTTAAACTTAAAAATATTATATTATTTATAAACATATATGTGCTATGTCTGACTTTATTTTCGAGTGTCGTAAGAACACAACCGTTATGTTGTTCAGCTTTCTCTCTGTACGTCTGATTGGTTGACCTGTCGTTTCGCCTAATTGACCTTTTGTTGACGATGTTGGACGCCCTTGTCATCCTCTAGAACCTCTTTATGCTTCCTACTGTTAGCTTCGATGTATACTTTGATGGTGGGATGACTGGACTCGGTGTGATGCTCCAATTCTTCTGCTAGCATGGTTATGCATTTCCTATCTCGACTCGTAGGCTCATTGATTCTCCACCGCATCGGAATTCTGCTCTTGCCTTCGCTAAGTAGTCCATCCCGATCACTATCTCATCGACCAGCTCTGGTAGGACAAAGAACTCATTCTTGTGTTCTTCATCTCACAGTTTCACTTCTGCTTTTACGGCTTTTACTGCTTTCCTCGTTCGGCCGTCACCCAATACTACTCGTACCTATCTAGCTCTGTTCTTCCTCCAAGTCTTCTCGACATCTCCCTACTCACAAGACTCCTTGTTGCTCCTGTGTCGATCGCTGCTATCACGGCATCACCATTCACTCTTACTCTGGACAGAACCCAGCCTTTCGTTTGCCTAAGTGCTGTTGATGTCTTCGAGGTGTTCTGAACTCCACTTCTTGGGGCTGATGAAAGCCTCTGGTCGCACGTCTGCGGCTTCTGGCAGCAATCACTTGTTTGTATGCCGCAACGTCTGCATCTCTAACAAAACTTCTTTATACTCGTGCTGCGACAGCCGTGCGCAAAATGCCCGCCTTTACCCCACCGTCTGCATACTATTCGGTGGTTTACATATCTTTCCTGTATATCTGGTTGGCTCTTCTCTCCTTGGTTTACCCTGGATTAGGTCTTCATTTAAGTGTTGGTAGCATTCTGCTCCATTTTGCCGAGCTGGTTTTACGGTGCCCTCCAACCTCCTTGGTTGCTCTCGTCTTTCATTGCTGTGTGCCTATAGCAACCTTCCTGGCCTTCGTCCACATGCATAAACTGGTACCGCTCTTCTGGTCGTCGAGGTACAAATGTTCGTGCTGCGGCTCTTAATGGCTCTCTTTAAGGGGGATACACTCGGCGAGAATTCCAATAAATACAGATCAGATTTTTTTCTGTCGTGTAGTTCGCATGCCGCATTAGTTCTTGTATCGCCAGGACGTAATCATTGAAGCGCTCACCCGGTCGTTGAACGCGTCGTCGTATCTCGTCGTCCAGTTGCTCGAAGTACCGCGAGCTCAAGTAGAACTTCAGCAAGTCCTTTTTAAAAGCGTCCCATTCCTGGCAGTACTGATTGTTGTTACGGAACCATACGAGAGCCTTGTCTTTCAACAATTCTGCTAACGCTCGTGGGATCGAATTACTGTTAATCTTGTACCTCCATTTAGGACTCAGTCCATAATGATGACGTCGTGGACACATACATTTGTTCTCCTCGCGTAGCATGCCGCATGCTCCTTCGTTGTACGTCTCTGGTAAGAGAGAGTCGACGCCATCTCTTGTTTTCGCTGGGTTCGGCGCGTTTGCGCAGCTACTTCACTGTTACGTGTTCCTCGAACCCAAATTTCTCCGCATATCTTAATAGCGCCTCTCGATTGAGGCACTATACCCATGTCACTTTGACCATGGCTGCGTTGTTATTTCATCTGATGTCTTTTTCTTGTTTATTTTACTTTAGGGTCCCTGCTCGGGCGTCAGTTATAACGGAGTTTTCTACTTGGCTGGGGTTTGCTCATCCTTGCCAACGTTATCCGCTATTTTACGCTACAGCAAATTAATTATTATTATTAAATCATTATATAAACACATATACAATATATAATCTCTAACACTTAACTACAACAATTATTACGTCTTGAATGGGCTGTGGAGGTAAAAGCCTTCTACTAGCCCCCTTTCCAGTGAGGGAAAAACCCTCAGTGGAATATAACTAAGTGTGCGTCCCCTCAGGTACACTACATTTGCCGGTGGTATTGATCCCACGGGCAAGTATACCTACCGACGGCACACGGGCTACTTAATTTTCTTTAAATTTTCCTCGTCTTTTATACAACTATGCGCGAAGGCAGAACGTTATTTTATAAAAACAATTTATTACCATACTATAAACAGTTTTCATTAAAGCTATGAGTGTGTATATATATACATGATCATATAAAGTCATGCATGAACATGTTTTCTCTTGTGAAAGCAAAGCGAATGCGCATAAAGCGGAATTCATAAAATGTGTACGACAGTGTGTGGGACAGGGACAGACCTTACATGCATATACGCGTACATATGCATAATTAACAGAAAACTCTTATACAAGAAAAAACCACCAAATTAAAATTAAAATTAAATTTTTAATGACTTCACTTTTGAAATTTCATTGATACTTAGGAGAAGATAAAAGTTCGAAAAAAATTGATAAAGCGAGCTTATCAAATGCAGGCTTGACCTATCGAAATACAACCGCGCATATTACAAAATTTTGCTCGTTTGTTATGGCTCTTTCTTTAAAGTGAATATTGTTTGGGAATATGGCAAATAATCGCACAGGTATGTAGGTCGGGCGGCCGCGGCAGCCAAATGGTTAGCATTGCGTACTGACATTCGGAAGGTTCGGGTTCAAATCCCGGTGCCACCGAAATCCAAAACTTATAAAAAATTATTTTAAATAAAAAATTAAATTAAATGTTCTAATTGTGGTCGCCCCTCTCAGGGAATGTCCACCTCTCCGAGTGTATTTCGGACATGAAATAGAGGCCCCTCGTAAACAAACCATCAGCCGTTCGGAGGCGGCAAATACATGGCGCTGTATGTTGTATGATTTAAATATAAAGTTCGGTAATTTTCGGACACACCGTGTACTTTAGGCTCTAATCTGCCTTCACATTGCACTCGTTTTAAAATATTATAAATGGTCCTCTTCGTGACTGAAAATGTTTGCGCGAGTTCTTTGATGATTTTACCTGATTCGTGATTGTAATAAATAAATTGAACCACATCAAACGATAACATTTTTCCAGGAATTTTTTTTTCAAACAAAATATTTTTTTTTTGATGTGTACATACGAAAAATTATTCATCAATTGACATAGAAAACAAAATTGTAGCCGTCTACGACGCATTGACAATGGTAAAAGTACCGTTAACCATTACATTCGTACGAAATGTAAATGTGAAAAGAGTTGTTTGACACTCACAAATTAGAGTAGTTTTTGTATTTCTTATGTTTTTCGAAGTTTGACACTCAACTGATTTTTTTCTTTATGAATTCGTTGTAAGTAATGTAAACAACTGTACTTGATAACCAAATATTTTAAAAAGTAAATAAAAGGTAGTAAATGTGCAATTTAAGTTGAAAAAGGGTGTTTATTTTCAGTGTGAAAACTCATTCTAGACAGCCGGTATATTATGTAGGTCAATTGTTGTTAGAGTATTTTTGCAGCTAAAATTTAACAAATGTAATTGTGTTCCGTGGAGTGTAACTTTTATGACGCGCTCTCTTGCGAAAAACTAAAACTGGTATGTTTTTCGTTAAAGTACCGTGGTTCACAGCCAAAGTGATGCAGCCATCTAAGAAATAGTATAGTAAGTCTTATCTAAAATTTTCCAAAAAGCATGAATGCCAGTTAATAGCAGCAGATATACACATTTAATTATTGCTTTAAAAATTTTATATATTTTATGTAATTCAAAACAAGAACACACTTAACTATTAAATTGTACCTCAAAGCGAAAATGATCTACAAAGATTTACCGTTAGTGGCGGCGACTTGTCGTCGATTATTAAATGCAAAATAAACACCGCTATAATCGCGAGTAATTTTGGTGTAATATAAGATAATTTTGACATTATAGTATCGACATTGGTTGAGTGTAGATAAAATGGGCGCGAATTAATCCTAAAACATTATAAAGATGGCAGCGTAAAATCGCGGTATAATGAAATTGAGCCAAGGAACTGTTCAGCATATCATTGAACGCTATGTTCGTGAAAATCGCGTGATAAATAAAACTAAACCGGCTCATAATAAAATATTTAACGTAAGTGATTCCCGTTGGATTGTACGGAAAATACGCGAGAACCCATACTTAAGTGCTCCAGCTTTAGGTAAAGAAGTGGTAAAATATCTTGAAAAAAGCTGCAACCCAGAAACCTTACGAAGAATCATCAGAGAAGCTGATTTCAATGGCCGCACAGCTCGAAATAAATAAATAAATAAATAAATATGTCAGTGCTAAAAATCAAAGTGCAAAGCTGAAGTTTGCAAAGGAGCATTTATATAAAGATGAGAGTTTCTGGGACACCATAATTTTGGCGGACGAAAGTAAATTCAACCTGTTCAGATAAGACGGAAAGAGCTATGTATGAAGAAAGCCAAATACTGTGTTACAACCGCAAAAATTTACGTAGCACTGTAAAACATGGCGGAGGGCACGTAATGGTATGAGGATGCATGTCGTCTTCTGAAGTTGGAAAATTGGATTTCATCAATAGTACTATGGATAAAACTGTGTATTTGGACATTTTAAAAGGAAATTTGTGGCAAAGTGCCTCAAAATTAAATATTTGTGACAAGTTTCGGAACTATCAAGCAAGGGTTAACCTACTAAATATTAATTAAAATACAATTTTAGTTTTGTCCTTTAAAAAAATTAAATTTATTAATTTTTTTTGTCACTGCATTATTTTCACTGTAAGGTAATTTTTTAACAAAACATGTAACGAACCCGGTCTATAGCTGGGCTATCACTCAGCCGGATTATGGGTCTCTCTTATGATTCTGATTCCAAAAGAGGAATGTAAAGGACAACACGAGTGGCTCAACTGTTAAACACTTATGTTTATTTTCTAAATTTTGTACTGGTAGCGTTTTCACGACACAACATATACTTTAATCGTCATCGTACTGGCAGCGTTTCCACGTCACATCATGTACTCTCCTGGCAGCGTTATCACGTCACACCATATACTCTTTTGGCAGCGTTTTCACGTCACACCATCTACTCTACTGGCAGCGTTTTCACGTCAACCATATATTTACTTCTATCTACTCCTATTCGCAGCATTTGCACGACACACCATATACACTAGCTACGAGAGCACAAACAGAAGTGCTCGATCACTGCTGATGTTGCCCTTTTTATATTAAAATCTGCCTGCAGGTGGACAGTTACGCGTTGCGTTGTTGTAGGCCTACCGCCTACTCTCCTTTGCCCTACTTAACAGCGACGGCTTGCTATGCTAGTGCTTGGTGCTTGCCTAACTTAAATGATTAAATATTTAAAATTCATCTTTTAGTTTCATACGTATGTATATATCTATATCTATATTTATGTATATGTATATTAATATATAGGTATATATCTATATTAATTCTATAAGTATATCTATTTGTGTAGTATATGTTTGTTGGTAGATTATATATATATATATATATGTGTATGTGTAACTTCTGTTGGTGTTGTTGTTGTTGCTGTGAAGGCGTCAAGGTCTTTGACTTGGGGTCTTCACAAACTTATTATACTATTTCCTAAAAAGCTGCATCACTTTAGCTGTGAGCCAAAGGTTTTATTAATATATTTCTCCCGTTTTTGCCCCATTTTGAAAAAAATTATACAGCTGCGGTCATAATCTTAGTAGCGCGGACAAGCACTAAATTCAGTTGAACAAAAAATTATGTAGTTGCTTACCAAAACCAGTTTAATTTTTATTTTTTAGTAGTTAAAAGACTATTAAAGCTAATTAAAAAAACTGGAGCCACTTGGTTTTAAAAAACAAAAATAATAATACTTTTTACGAAAATCTAAGCTTTTAAGCGGTCAAAATCATAGTAGTGTTACACGTTATAGGGTATATTTTAAAGCATTTTTATTTAGGTTGAATTAAATGTTGTTTTTTTATATTGGCTATCAATTAACTACTTATTATACAATAATTTAATATTTAGTTGTATAACCATTATTATTAATTATGGCGGCACAGCGACGTTGCATTGAGTTCACCAGATATTGGCACCTTTCGACTGGAAATGGGTTCCAAGCAGTCTTTACGGATTCCCATAACTGCAAATTATTTGTAGGATAACAGTCAGACACCGATTTCTTTACATCATCCCACAAATTTTCTATCGGGTTAACGTCAGGAGACTGTGGAGGCCATTCCATAACATTTACTCGGTTTTCTCCATACCACTTCTTTGCAAGCTTACTAGTATGCTTCGGATCGTTGTCCTGTTGAAAGATCCAAATCAGTGGCATTTCTTCGCTAACATATGGGAGCATGACCTCCTGCATGATTTGGGCGTATTGGGCAGCATTCATGGTCTCCGTGATCCAATGAATGGGTCCAACTCCATACCACGAAAAGCATGCCCAAACCATAATGCTGGATCCACCATGTTTTAACGTTTTAGTGGTATATTTTGGATTAAGTGCGCTGTTGGGTGGACGTCTTACAAACTGCCTTGAACCTTTTCCACCATAGCGAACAATTTTTGACTCGTCAGATCATAAAATGTTACGCCATTTGGTCAAGGGCCAAGTCAAATGGTCTTTGGCGAAACGTAATCGTTTGACCACATGTTGTTTAGTCAGAAAAGGCACTTTTCTGGGGCTCCGAGCTGACAGATAGTTTTCTCGTAAGCGTCGGCGGAGAGTTTCAACGCTGGCTTTCACATTTACAGATTTTTTTATTTCGGTGGCAGTCACAAACGGATATTGCTTTGAATATTTTACAGCAGACTTAACCAATTGAGTGGGCATTACACGTTTCCGCCAGCGTTTTTCGACACCCGGTTTGTATTTTATAGCACTTCACACCATCGTGGGGGAGCAACCAGTGATGTTTTGCACTTCTCTATAGGTTTTTCCTTCGACAATCAGCTTTTTAATAAGATCCCGTATCTCCGGTATACAATTATTTATTCTTGATATCACTACTTGCAGCATGATCAAAATTTCCACATTATGAAACAGAATACTGATAACAGAAATAGTTCTTACCGATTCTTTAATTTTTTAGTCCCAAAAACAAAAATAATTTAATTTTTTTTAAACTATTCTTCATTGCGCTACTAAGAATTTGACTGGTCAAAAACACATTTCTCCTCAAAACTTAGCCGATTGCAATAACAACAGTAATTCTAGCTTAACAAACCAATGTATATCGTCATGTCGACGCCTTAACCTAATGGTATTTACCGTTAAAGCGAAAAAAAAGTCTGAAATACAAATTTATGATGACTTATATTTAATTAGCAAAATCACTACTAAGATTTTGACCGCAACTGTATGTTGCAGCCAAAAATGAGTTTAACATTGCTGAAAATATGGACCACAATGGACTCGACGACTCTGCCGTAACGGAGTGGACTGTGGAAAAAATGAATATAAATGAAGTCAGCAACTCACAAGTTTTTCAAATTGATGGACAAAATCGGAGTTTTATAACATTTATCAAGTAATATTTGCTTAAATGCCACCGTATGATGTCAGGATTTAAGGTTTATCACTCAAAATCGCTTTCTGAGGAGATTATTATAACCTTGGATGAACCCTGATTCATCTCCCTCTAAAATGTGTATACAAAAATTAAATTACTCACATTGTCACCTCTACTTTTTCTTATTAACGTTGGTTCTCTCTAGCATGATGTTCTCGAAATCTTCGGCCAGTCTTAATAGTTCCGACAGGGTGCCGAACTCGCTCTCTTTTATATATAGCTGGTATTCACTTCTGCAATTTCGGATTATACGTATGAGCTTTTGTGTTGGTGTGTACTCCGAATGTCTCATTAGCCCTTGGAGTGCTAGTACATAATCTTTAAATTCTTCTTTTGGTTGTTGCACACGTTGCCTGATTTTGTCATCCAGCCGTTCAAAATAACGGGAATTCAGGAAAAACTTTAGGAAGTCCCGTTTGAAGGTCTCCCAGTCTTGCCATTGCCCCTGGTTATTTCGAAGCCATACTAAGGCTCTATCCTTGAGCAGCTCCGGTAAAGCTCTCGGGAGTGCGTTTAACTCGACTTCGTAGCCGTGTGCTAATTCCTCGACGCGTTCGATGAAACCCAGTGGGTCCTTGCCGCCGTCGTATCTCACACCCCACTTACGTACACGATCCATCACTGTTGAGTTGGACAACTATGGGTAGACGTGGGTATACGCCTCTATCATACGAGGTGACATTCCCGTACCTTTGTCGTTACTTGGTTGCTGTACCTGCGGCAACTGCAGCGATTCCTTCTGTTTCGATGTAGGTGTGTTTGCTGCTATTAACACTTTCGCGTGCCTTAACGTTAAGTCTGTGACCCGTTCACGCAGACTCTCGTTCTCACCCTCCTCCTGCAGGAATGTAGCAAGGCGTTTTCGTAATTCGTCGACGGTGCCTGTATTCGACAAGCCGAGCTCGGTTGAGTATTGTATGAGTTCCTCCTTGTTGAGGTAATAAACCCAATTTACTTTTACCATTATATCTGTATTTTTTTTTTCTCTACGTTTCTCTCTTTTTTTTTTTGATCAATGTTATTGTGCCTCGCACTTGTGTCTCTATCACTTTTATATATATTTTGTGTCACTGTCACTTGTACTCGTGTGCACTCGTGTTTCCTACTTCACTTCACTTTTGGTCCTTGATACTTGACCCTTATTTTCCTCAATTTATAAGGGCCCCACGTTGGGCGCCAGTTGTAACGAACCCGGTTCTCCGGTCTATAGCTGGGCTATCACTCAGCCGGATTATGAGTTTCTCCTATAATGTTGATTCCAAAAGAGGAAAGTAAAGGACAACACGAGTGGTTCTAATGTTACACACTTATCTTTATTTTCTATATTTTCTACTGGCAGCGTTTTCACGACACACCATATATCTTAGTTGTATCGTACTGGCAGCGCTTTCACGTCACACCATATATCTTAATTGTATCGTACTGGCAGCGTTTTCACGACACACCATATAATTCTATTGCCAGCGTTTTCACGTCACACCATATAACCTACTGGCAGCGTTTTCACGTCACACCATATATTTCTATCTACTCCTATTGGTAGCGTTTGCACGTCACACCATATACACTAGCTACGACAGCACAAACAGAAGTAACTGATCACTGCTTTTTATACTAAAATCTGCTTGCAGGTGGACAGTTACGCGTTGCGTTGTTGGTAGGTCTATCGCCTATTCTCCTTTGCCCTACTTAATAGCGACGGCTTGATACGCTAGTGCTTGGTGTTTTCTCAACTTTTTGTTTTGAAACTTTAATATTTATTTATTGAATCCACTTCGACTTCGGAAGCCTAACAATAAGTAATAAAATCTTAAACTAAATTAAAACATAAAGCCCATTAGTAGGAATGGGCTGCTGGCTTGACGTTGCTCTTTAGAAGGCTGCTTTGTCTCTTCTCCGCAGGCGGGTTTGACTTGTTGCATGGGCCAAGGTGTTAGCCAAAGGGTTCGGATGGTTACGCAGTTTTGTTAAGTATTTTTTTTGCCGCGATTTCAATTTCTTCCTTGATGGTAGGTATATTTAGATCTCTATGAAAATTTTCATAACGCATGTACCATGGTGCGGTTTTATTGTTGCATTATATAAGAGGACTAAGGCTTAGTCCAGACTTCTTGTTTAAAAGCCAATGTAAACTGTCAGATTTGAGTTTAAGCTGCAGCTTTTTAGCTGCAATGTGTCGTCTCCAGGTTAAGCGCCTGTCCAGGTGGATTCCGAGGTATGTAATTTCGTCAGCTTGCGTACTGATACATTGTTGAGCTAAACAGTAGGACACGTTTTTGGCCTTAATGTAAAAGTTATGTGTTTGCTTTTGTTTTCATTAACTTTTATGCGCCATTTCGCTAGCCATTTTTCAATTTGTTTAAGATGCTGCTGTAACACTTTTGTGGCTGTAATGGGGCATTTAAGTCGACTAAGTATAGCAGTAGCATTCGCAAATGTTGACGTAATTACTTCGTCGCTTGTAGGGATATCTGCGGTAAACAGTATGTACAATATTGGTCCAAGAACACTACCCTGCGGAACATCTGCCGTAATCGGACACTCTTCTGTTATGTAGTCATTTACTTTTACTGTGAATCGCCTGTTGGATTAGTAGGATTCAAGGATATTGTGGAACGTGTTTGGTAATGATTTTTTAATTTTATGAATGAGGCCATCATACCACACTTTGTCAAATGCTTGCGCCACATCAAGAAAAACAGCCGAGCAATACTCTCGCATTTCGAAAGCTTTCCTTAACTGAAAAGCTTTGCAAGAAAAACGAGAGCAATGCTTGGCAATTCTTTTAGCATTTTTGGTGAGATATGATCGTCTCCTGGAGATTTTTTTGGATTTAAGGCGGCAATAGTGTTTTTTAGTTCAGACATACCATAGATGCTCCGCAAGTAACAGTGTCTCTAACTTAAATGACTAAATATTTAAAATTCATCTTTTAGTTTCATATATATATATATACGTACGAAACTAAGAGATGAATTTTAAATATTTAGTCATTTAAGTTAGATACATTATATATATATATAATTAATTGCATAAGTATATCGTTCTTCCATGTATGTGTAGTATATATATATATATATATGTGCGTGTGTGTGTAACTTCTCTTGTTGGTGTTGTTGTTGCTGTGGAGGCTTCAAGACCTTGGACGTGAGGTCTTCACAGTTTTGTTCATAGAACATTAGGAGGGCAGTTGAAACCCATTGATTTAGAAAAGTGTTTGGTTTGGAGTGGCGGAGCTGGAGTTTGGCGGTACCACCGGAAGAACACCGAAGTCGGAACATACACCCGACCGAGCAACCGCTAAGTATTCTGTTTTGTGTGTAATTGTTTACAACCGTTTCTGTACCGACAGTGTCGCTCTCCTCGTTACGTCCCCACCCATATTTATTGCATCCCGCACCCAGAGCCCAGTCACTTAGGCGGGTTTAATTTACCCCCGGCAGCACGGGAGCAGTTCGGGTGGTCTCGTAAGCAATTAGGTTGGACCACACCTCGGGTGCACCCCAAAAGAATATTTTGTTTATTGAGTACACATAGTTGCTTAATTGTCGTCCAGCTATTGTTTTTCATTTGTTTATATCAGCGTTGGTAAATTTATCTTTGTGCTCTTCCTTTGGCTAATAGTTTTGTTATTGTGTTTAGACTGCGAACTACGCCGTCTTCACTAAGCTGGCCGGTCACTTTGTTAGTTTTTGTCATCTCCTTTTTGTGCGGTAGTTTGTTTTGCTGACGTGTGTGGATGTTGGTGGGCGCTTGACCAACAGCCCCGGTGGGTATAGATATGTATGTATGTATGGATATACGCACATACATATTGTTAATAAGAAAAAGTAGAGGTGACAATGTGAGTAATTTAATTTTTGTATACACATTTTAGAGGGAGATGAATCAGGGTTCATCCAAGGTTATAATAATCTCCTCAGAAAGCGATCTTGAGTGATAAACCTTAAATCCTGACATCATACGGTGGCATTTAAGCAAATATTACTTGATAAATGTTATAAAACTCCGATTTTGTCCATCAATTTGAAAAACTTGTGAGTTGCTGACTTCATTTATATTCATTTTTTCCACAGTCCACTCCGTTACGGCAGAGTCGTCGAGTCCATTGTGGTCCATATTTTCAGCAATGTTAAACTCATTTTTGGCTGCAACATACAGTTGCGGTCAAAATCTTAGTAGTGATTTTGCTAATTAAATATAAGTCATCATAAATTTGTATTTCAGACTTTTTTTCGCTTTAACGGTAAATACCATTAGGTTAAGGCATACATGACGATATACATTGGTTTGTTAATCTAGAATTACTGTTGTTATTGCAATCGGCTAAGTTTTGAGGAGAAATGTGTTTTTGACCAGTCAAATTCTTAGTAGCGCAATGAAGAATAGTTTAAAAAAAATTAAATTATTTTTGTTTTTGGGACTAAAAAATTAAAGAATCGGTAAGAACTATTTCTGTTATCAGTATTCTGTTTCATAATGTGGAAATTTTGATCATGCTGCAAGTAGTGATATCAAGAATAAATAATTGTATACCGGAGATACGGGATCTTATTAAAAAGCTGATTGTCGAAGGAAAAACCTACAGAGAAGTGCAAAACATCATTGGTTGCTCCCCCACGATGGTGTGAAGTGCTATAAAATACAAACCGGGTGTCGAAAAACGCTGGCGGAAACGTGTAATGCCCACTCAATTGGTTAAGTCTGCTGTAAAATATTCAAAGCAATATCCGTTTGTGACTGCCACCGAAATAAAAAAATCTGTAAATGTGAAAGCCAGCGTTGAAACTCTCCGCCGACGCTTACGAGAAAACTATCTGTCAGCTCGGAGCCCCAGAAAAGTGCCTTTTCTGACTAAACAACATGTGGTCAAACGATTACGTTTCGCCAAAGACCATTTGACTTGGCCCTTGACCAAATGGCGTAACATTTTATGATCTGACGAGTCAAAAATTGTTCGCTATGGTGGAAAAGGTTCAAGGCAGTTTGTAAGACGTCCACCCAACAGCGCACTTAATCCAAAATATACCACTAAAACGTTAAAACATGGTGGATCCAGCATTATGGTTTGGGCATGCTTTTCGTGGTATGGAGTTGGACCCATTCATTGGATCACGGAGACCATGAATGCTGCCCAATACGCCCAAATCATGCAGGAGGTCATGCTCCCATATGTTAGCGAAGAAATGCCACTGATTTGGATCTTTCAACAGGACAACGATCCGAAGCATACTAGTAAGCTTGCAAAGAAGTGGTATGGAGAAAACCGAGTAAATGTTATGGAATGGCCTCCACAGTCTCCTGACGTTAACCCGATAGAAAATTTGTGGGATGATGTAAAGAAATCGGTGTCTGACTGTTATCCTACAAATAATTTGCAGTTATGGGAATCCGTAAAGACTGCTTGGAACCCAACTCCAGTCGAAAGGTGCCAATATCTGGTGAACTCAATGCAACGTCACTGTGCCGCCATAATTAATAATAATGGTTATACAACTAAATATTAAATTATTGTATAATAAGTAGTTAATTGATAGCCAATATAAAAAACAACATTTAATTCAACCTAAATAAAAATGCTTTAAAATATACCCTATAACGTGTAACACTACTATGATTTTGACCGCTTAAAAGCTTAGATTTTCGTAAAAAGTATTATTATTTTTGTTTTTTAAAACCAAGTGGCTCCAGTTTTTTTAATTAGCTTTAATAGTCTTTTAACTACTAAAAAATAAAAATTAAACTGGTTTTAACTACTAAAAAATAAAAATTAAACTGGTTTTGGTAAGCAACTACATAATTTTTTGTTCAACTGAATTTAGTGCTTGTCCACGCTACTAAGATTATGACCGCAGCTGTATAATTTTTTTCAAAATGGGGCAAAAACGGGAGAAATATATTAATAAAACCTTTGGCTCACAGCTAAAGTGATGCAGCTTTTTAGGAAATAGTATAATAAGTTTGTGAAGACCCCAAGTCAAAGACCTTGACGCCTTCACAGCAACAACAACAACACCAACAGAAGTTACACACACATATATATATATATATATATATAATCTACCAACAAACATATACTACACAAATAGATATACTTATAGAATTAATTAAATATATATAGATATATATACCTATATATTAATATACATATACATAAATATAGATATAGATATATACGTATGAAACTAAAAGATGAATTTTAAATATTTAATCATTTAAGTTAGGCAAGCACCAAGCACTAGCATAGCAAGCCGTCGCTGTTAAGTAGGGCAAAGGAGAGTAGGCGATAGGCCTACAACAACGCAACGCGTAACTGTCCACCTGCAGGCAGATTTTAATATAAAAAGGGCAACATCAGCAGTGATCGAGCACTTCTGTTTGTGCTCTCGTAGCTAGTGTATATGGTGTGTCGTGCAAATGCTGCGAATAGGAGTAGATAGAAGTAAATATATGGTTGACGTGAAAACGCTGCCAGTAGAGTAGATGGTGTGACGTGAAAACGCTGCCAAAAGAGTATATGGTGTGACGTGATAACGCTGCCAGGAGAGTACATGATGTGACGTGAAAACGCTGCCAGTACGATGACGATTAAAGTATATGTTGTGACGTGAAAACGTTACCAATACGATACGATTAATGCTGCAACTACCCATCTCACATAACTTCCGTCCATAGCAACCTATGAAAAGTTGTCACCGCTCGCCCATACCGTTACTGACGGTTTTCCCAGAGAAACTAGCAGCGATTTGATCGGCTCAGCTCATTTCTCGCTCTTGTACAAGGTTGCCAGTATAAAATTTGTAAACTAATGTGAAATAAACTAATAACTATTAATATGAAAATGCATAGTTTTTTCAAGAAATGAAAACTAAATTCGTAATTAATTATTTATTACCATACAGATCATGTATATTTGATTTGTGTTTATATTCGAACATATAAACTATGAAATTTGTTGACGAAAATAATAAAACAAACTGGGTGCTGGCAACATTTCTACGCCGTTCGCAGCGTCGATAATTCGTGTATTTACATTGCTTTTCCAGTCGGCTGTTATGGACGTTAGCAATGTAAAATGGGTAGTTGCAGCATAAGATATACGGTGTGACGTTAAAACGCTGCCATTACGATATGATTAAGGCATATGGTATATCGTGAAAACGCTACCAGTAGAATATTAGAGAATAAAAATAATTGTGTAGAACCACTTGTGTTGTTCTTTACTTTTCTCTCTTTGGAATCAGCATTACAGGAGAGACCCATAATCCGGCCATGTATACCAAATATACTGGGATAATTTTCCCCTCGCTGCATTAGAGAGAAAGGCGACACCCCTTTTTATGGACTACCAGCGCAATGCATTACGTTTCCCTAATATATGTTACGTTTTGTACGAACACTTCCTTTTGGAGACTTATACCACTGAGTAGACACACACCGAATATAACCGTTCCAATTATTGATGGATTTAAATTACAAAACTATCATATATGCCTACAGGTGTCACTGCCAATGCTTGGAGTGAAAGGAATTTTAAGCAAAACAAAGTAAATATATAAACAAACACAAAAGAAGTTTTCGTTGCCGCCAGTACACGGCAACATGTTGGAATGTGATTAAAGCATAAATAAGCAAGTAATCTAACATCGAACATAGACTTTTCAACGCTGCTTCTGTTTCTGCGAAGAAGGCGAAAGAAGATGATTTGGTTAATGCGTTAAAAGTTGTCAGGGAGAAAAAACTTGAGATCGAAAATCTTTGATGATTATTCCCCCTACCCCCATATTCAGCACTTCAAGTTGCCAAAACTCTTAGCAGACCAATTCAAATAAAAATTTCGGAACCTTTTGCGCAGGTTCCAATGCAAAACCTTTTAGACCATACTTCTTCGTTTTTATTGCCGTTGGCACCGCTTACGTGATTATAGCCGAATCAATATAAGAGTGCCATTCTTCTCTTCTTTTCGCTACCTGGCGCCAGTTGGAAATGCCAGGTGAACCCAGGTCACTCTCCACTTGATCCTTCCAACGGAGTGGAGCTCTACCTCTTCCTCTGCTTCCACCAGCGGGTACTGCATCAAATACCTTCAAAGCTGGAGTATTCGTATCCATCAGGACCACATGACCTAGCCAGCGTAGCCGCTGCCTCTTGATTCGCTGAACTATGTCAATATCATCGTATAGCTCGTACAGCTAATCGTTCCATCGTCTGCGGTATTCGCCGTTGCCAATGCGCAAAGGACGATAAATCGTTCGCAAAACTTTTCTCTTGAAGACTCCTAGTGCCGACTCATCAGATGTTGACATCGTCCACGCTTCTGCGCCATATAGTAGGACCTGCATGATGAGCAACTTGTAGAATTTGGTTTTCGTTCACCGAGAGAGGACTTTACTTTTCAAATGCTTACTCAGTCCAAAGTAGCACGTGTTGGCAAGAGTGATTTTGCGTTGGATTTCAAGGCTGACATTATTATTGGTGTTTATACTGGTTCCTAGATAGACGAAGTTATCTACGACCTCGAAGTTATGACTGTCAACACTGACGTGGGAGCCGAGTCGCGAATGCGATAACTGTTTGTTTGATGACAGGAGATATTTCGTCTTGCCCTCATTCACTATCAGACCCATTCGCTTCGCCCCTTTATCAAGTCTGGAGAAAGAAGAACTCACGGCGCGGTTGTTGAGGCCAATAATCTCGGTATCATCGGCGTACGCCAGCAGCTGTACACTCTTATAGAAGATCGTACCTTCTCTATTTAGCTCTGCAGCTCGTATTATTTTTTCCAGCATTAAATTAAAAAAGTCACCCGATAAGGAATCACCCCGTCTGTAACCTCGTTTGGTATTGAACGGCTCGGTGAAGTCCTTCACGATCCTTACGGAGCTTTTAGTGTTGTTTAACGCCAGTTTACATAGCCGTATATGTTTTGCGGGCATACCAAATTCAGACATAGTGGAATAGAGGCAACTCGTATTCGTGCTGTCGAAGACGGCTTTAAAATCGACGAAAAGGTGGTGTGTTACGATCCTCTTTTCATGGGTCTTTTCCAAGATTTGGTGAATGGTGAATGTCTGGTCAATGGTTAACTTACCAGATCTAAAGCCACACTGAAAAGGTCCAATCTGTTTGTTGATGGTGGGCTTTAGTTTTTCACACAATACGCTTGATAGGACATTATATGCGATATTTAGAAGGCTTATACCAAGGTGATTGGCGCAGACTGTGGGGTCCCCTTTTTTAAGGATTGGGGAGAGCACACTTAAATTCCAATCGTCGGGCATGCTTTCGTCCGACCATATTCTGCAAAGAAGCTGATGCATGCACCTGATCAGCTCTTCACCGCCGAATTTGAATAGCTTGGCCGGTAATCCATCGTTGTTGTTTTTTAAGCGGACGATTGCTATTCAGACTCCTTCATGGTCGGGTGAGGGAACAACTTTTTCATCGTTATCAATTGGAGTTTCGGATTCACCATCTCCGCGTGTTTCCTCTTCACTGTCATTCAGCAGGCTGGAGAAGAGCTCCCTCCATAAATCGAGTATACTCTGGGCATCTGTCACTAGCTCACCTGCCTGGGTCCTACAAGAGTTTTCTCCGGTCCTGAAACCTTCTGTAAGACGCCGTATCTTTTCGTAGAATTTTCGAGCGTTACCTTTGTCGGCCAGCTTCTCAAGCTCCTCGTAATCGCGCACCTCGTTCTATTTCTTTTTTTGTTTGCTTCCCTCTCCAGTTCTCGGTGTCTATCTTACCCCGCACGTGCGAGGTAGGCAGTCTGTTTTCTCTCCACTGCGACATGGCAGTCCTCATCGTACCAGCTGTTTTTGCGACCTTTCCGAAATCCAATGGTGTCGTCAGAACGGTCTCTCAAACTCTACTGATGGCTTAGGATCGAGTATTCTGCCATTATCGGCGCAGTCCACTGGCCCATTTCTTTAAAGTAGCTCTTCGATTGTAATTTTTCCTCAATTCTACCGAGTTTTGTGCAAGTTCTACCTTGTACATTGGTTGCTGTACCTTGTTTTTATTGATAATATTAATTAGGGATCTTAAAACGAAGCCCTGATTTTCTTCAGCTTCGTTTACTTCTTCCGAACGTCGTGCAGCCTCTGTGCCCCTTAGAACGCCTACTAGTCCATTTGGACTTTTCAACTGATAAGAATATTAATATTTATTGTTATCTGAATGAAATGTTACTTGAGTTTTGATCTAGTCTATATTACCCCTCTGAGAGAACTCATCAGCAACTCGGCAAACGAAACTATTGGATTTCGTAAAGGCCGCAGAAACAGCTTGTACGATGAGGACTGTCGTGCCGCAGTGAAGAAAAACAGACCGCCTACCTCTCAACGTTGCGATCGACCACAATCCGTGCGAGATGGGATAGATTTCAACAGCAGAAGAGGGAAGCAAGACGCATTTGCCGACAAAAAAAGAAAGTGGCCGAGATGCGTGAGTATGAAGAACTTGAGAAGCTGGCCGAAAAGAATAATGCTCGAAAATTCTAGGAAAACATTCGAGGGCTAAAAGAAGGTTTCAAGACCGGAGCAGACTGTTGGACACAAAGAGGTGATCTAGCCATATTGAATTTATGGAGGGAATACTTCTCCAGCCTGCTGAATGGCAGTGAAAATGGAACAAACGGGGATGGTGAACCCGAAACCACAATCGATAACCATTGTAAGGACGTTCCATTGCCTGACCATGCAGAAGTTCGAATAGCAATCGTTCACTTTAAAAGCAGCTGACGGCCTACCAGCAGAGCTATTCATGGCGATGAAGAGCTGACAAAGTGCATGCATCAGGTACTTTGCAAAATATGGTCGAACGAAATCATGCCCGCCGACTAGAATTTAAGTGTGCTCCGCCCAATCCATAAAAAAGAAGACCCCACAGACTGCGCCAATTATCGTGGGATAAGCTCCCTTAATGTCGCATATAAGGTAACAGACTAAAGCCCACCATCAACAAACTGATTGGACCTGGTAAATCAACAAATGACCAGATATTAGCAATGCGCCAATTCGTGGAAATACTCGTGAAAATGGAAACGACACACATCATCTCTTCGTCAATTTTAAAGCCGTCTTCGACAGCATGATAGGAGCGGCAGAGCTGAATAGAGAAGGTACATTCTTCTATAAGTGTACAACTGCTGGCGTACGCCGATGATATCGAGATTATTGGCCTCAACAACCGCGCCGTGAGTTCTTCTTTCTCCAGACTTGATAAAGAGGCGAAGCGAATGGGTCGGGTAGTGAATGAGGGCAAGACGAAATATCTCCTGTCATCACACAAACAGTCTTTGCTTTCGCAAATATGACTGTTGACAGTCATAACTTCGAGGTCGTGGATAACTTCGTCTATCTAGGAACCACCATCAACACCAATAATAATGTCTGCCTTGAAATCCAACGCGGAATCACTCTTGCCAACACGTGCTGCTTTGGACTGAGTAGGCATTTGAAAAATAAAAGTCCTCTTTCTACGAACGAAACCCAAACTCTACAAATCGCTTATCGTTCCATCCATATATGTTGTGGAGGCATGGACGATGACAACATCAGGCCTTTACGAGTTAGGAACGGCGAATACTGCAACCGATGGAATGATGAGCTGTATGAAATATGCGGCGACATTGACATAGTTCAGCGAATCAGCAGATGGATAAGAACTTTCCAGTTTTGAAGGCTTTTGATGCAGTACCCGCCGGTCGAACTCCGTTGGAAAGACCATGTAGAGAAGAACCTGACTCTACCTCGTATCTACAATTGGCGCCAAACAGCAAGCAAAAGAAACGAATGGCGCAATGTCTACGCCAGTAAAAAAAATTATAGGCGTTACACTTTTTACTAACTTTTTTGAGCTCCGATCGCGTAAAGTAGAGCTTTTGACTTTCGGTTCGCTCCTTGCATTGCGATGGTTTTTGGTTTCGTTGGAGACGGGATGTTCACGCTCTCTTTTAAGTAGGAGGAAGCAATTGTGAAGTATACGTTGCCCTCGCAAAGTGATTAATGTCTTCGCTTTCATTTACGCGAGCTCTGTGCGCTGATATTAATCGCAATTTTTTTATGTTTTTATTGTTATTATTATTTTATAAATTTTTAAAATTATTTTTTATTATATTATTTATTTACATAATTATTTTTATATTTATTTATTTATTTATTTTTCCTTAAGCGTTCTTTCGCTAGTAATTTTTTCCACAGAAATTGTAGATTTCAGATTTGAAAATGAAGTAAATTTTCTTATTACGGTCGCCTGTCGGTAGGGAATGTCAACCCCTCCGAGTATATTTCTGACAATAAAGCTCCTTATAAAAAACCATGAGCCGCTCGGAGGCGGCTTCGTATAAACCGTAGGTCCCTCAATTTGTTGTAGGTATAAATATCTAGATGCAAGACCACAAGTTGGAGAAGGAGCTTTTTTATTTATTTGACGTTTATGAATGCCCCTGTGCCTTGTCCTGAAAGCTGTTAAAGAGTTAAAGTATGTCGTTTTTAAATAATGGATAATTTCAAATATTTTAAAAAATAAAGTGAAATATCAATTAAACTTTAATATACCTTCTGCTCAAATATAAGCGAGACTTTATCCATAACTCGACAAGTACAAGACATATAGCCATACTTTATTTTGCTTTGGTTGGCAGGACTGTTATATGTTTACATGTCAAATTTGAGAGCGATTTGTCACATTGTTTTTTTTTACGGCACTATAAACAAGTCAACCTCGAGTGTGTTTTTCGAATTTTACTATGGAAATTAACGTTGAGCAAAAGAGTTTGTTTGAAATTTTGTTATTCCAATGGAATAAGTGCGACGGACGCAATGAAAATGTTGCAGAAGGTATATGGGGAGTCTTGCCTATCACGTGCACGTATTTTTGATTGGTATAAGTCGTTCAAGGACGGCCGTACATCGCTGGAGAACTTGCCCCATGATCGTCGTCCACCAACGTCAATAAACGAAGAAAACGTCGAAAAAGTAAAGAAAATTGCGTTGGAAAATCGTCGTGTGACTGAAAGAGAGATAGCCAGTGAGCTCAACATATCAAATGGATCCGCTCATAGCATTATTCACGATGTTTTGGGCATGAGACGTGTGTCTGCTCGACTTGTTCCAAAATTGTTGCTCATACGTCTCGTCTTGTACGCGATTATTTGACCAAAAACAACGTAAATATTGCTCCGCAAGCACCGTATTCACCCGACATGGCACCGTGTGACTTTTTTCTTTTCCCTAAACTCAAATTGCCGCTTCGTGGAAAGCATTTTCAGTCGATTAAAGTCATAAAAGAGAATTCGAAGAAGGAACTGAAAGCAATACCTAAAGCGGCCTACCAGAAGTGTTATGAAGATTGGAAAAAAAGGTGGCATATGTGTATCGGCTCTAATGGTGACTATTTTGAAGGGGATAATATATGTAAATATTGAAAAATAATTAACCGTTTTTGTTTTATTGAGCCAGTCTCGTTTATATTTGAGCAGAAGGTACATTACATTTTTTAAAATAAACTACTTACCCATCCATTTCGACTCTTTATGTTTGTTTTCAGTGCAATGCAAGTACAACAAAACTCTTGCACATTTTGACAACTCATGCGCATTAAATTGGGCTGCCAGGCGTTTCTGAATTTAATACTTTGTCTAAATTAATGCAGTGACGTTTACAAATATTATACATTGCGTATATGCTTTTCATAATGCGTTTGCAAAAGCAGCCAAAGTCTGTTGTGCTATTATTACTTTTGGCCACTACTACATATGTTGAACTGTCAACTATTTGTTTATTTTTTTCTTTTGTTGTTCTCTTGTTCACTTTTTCGAAGCACCATTCTATTTGCTTATATAAGTAAATAAAACAAATTTATTTAAACATTGACACTAACTTTGTTCTGTATATATTGTTACAGGAACCGTAAGCTTTGGGGTACTAAACTGTATATTTTCATAGGGAAACTATCTATAATTACGGAGCACAGTCACTTGCACTTCTTTATACCCAATGTTACCATCAGTCATGGATAATTAAAGTACAAATAATGACTACATTTATCCCTTCTTAGTTGATATTTCGAATAAACTATAGGTATTACACATTCATATGTGCAGGGTGCGCCGTGGTTAGCCTCAATCGATTTTTGTCAAAATTGCGGGAGTTCAAACCCTTAAAGACTTCAACTCCAGACGAGCTTGAATTTTTGGTTTTTTAAATTTTGTCATCGTTGCAAAGTTGTGAATGGCGGGTTGAAAGAAGAAAGGAGTTGCTAATAATTAGTGTTATTGATATTTTATGTATACGTATTCAAATGAATGAATGTGTTTCCACACGCCCTGCAAAAATTTGTGGTCGCTTTGGCTAATCCAAAAACTAATCCTTGTCATCAACTATTGGATCAACATCAACCATATTGTTGTTAGCCGATGATTGCTCGTGTTTAAATCATCACAATTAGTGAACGAAGATCCATGTGCGCAAGAAGATTTTTACTCGTATACAGAAAATGTGTGAAAAAATTGAGTCAGTTTGGTTCCGTTGAAGACATGAGTGTCGATCTCATAGAGTTCTAAAAGAAAAATAGAAATTAAATATACATATATATATATAAAAGAATTTTTATACTCACCTTGAATTGTTTACCCTAATCTGAAATAATCACCATTTATCCACTGGAATACGTACCTTAATTTCCAATTCCTGTAAAGCAAAGAAAATTGAAGGAAAAACGGAAACCGAAATTTCCCCTCCTTTCCCGTTAATGTAAAACTAAGCTAAGTATTTTGTTATAAGTAATAAGCTTACAGTATTGTTAAATCATTCACTTGCTTTACCACAATAGAGTACGTTTGTATACCATATATGTGCGTTATTAAAAATAAATAAATAAAATAAGTAAATAAAATCAATGTAAAAAAGATATAAAAGAAAACCCGTTTTTTAATTTCATAAAACAACATTGATATTTTTATTCAACGTCGATAGTTGAATATGGTTCCGAAAAACTTTTAACGGAGTCGACCTTAAAAAACAAAAAAAAAAAGAAAACCGCGAAAAACGGCGTAAAAGCAAGCGATAGTCGCGAATTAAAAATTTTTTAAACGCACGAAAAGTGGCTCAATAAAATAAATATATAAAGTTAATAGTGAGAAAAATGAACAAAGTGAAAATATATACAAAAACTGAACACATCGGCCGCTGAAAAAAGTGTAAGAAGTGGAAAAATACATATAAACATATATACATAAATACAAAAAAGTAAAATATATATATATAAATAAAAAAATAATAATTAAAACAAAATATATATAAATACAGGTCGATTTTTATGAAAAAATACATACGCATATATATATACAAAAAAATAAAAATATATGTATGTATATAAATAAATAATAATACATATTAAATTTAAATACATACCGGTCGCTGAAAAAAGTGAAAAGTGAACTTTAAAAATACAAAACAGATACACATATGTTTATATAAAATTCAAAAATAATATACGGAAAATATATGTAAATATACTGTATATACTTACCGGTCGCTGAAAAATGTGAAAGACTTCAGTTATATACCGACTTACCGTTGTTAAAAAAATGAAAAATACATAATAAAAAAATAAAACAGTTAAAAATTTCAATGCACATACTTACCGGTCGCTGAAGAAAAAAAAAAAACAAAAAACAGTGGGAAATATTTTACAAAATAATATATACAAAATATATATATATAAATATAACACGACGTAATAACATACATGCCAACTGGCCCGAAACCCCTTTCAACAGGACCACAACTGGCCCAGTGTGTTTGTATTACCCACCCACAGTTGCTCATACCACTACTCCAATAGCGAGGTGTCCGCTACACAACAGCAGAGCAAACATAAATACATACACTTAATATACATATTACATATGCAGTGCTTAGCGATTTCCCTTGTTGCATTCCGGCTATTTCCACTCCTTCGCTGTTCGCAATAGATAGCGGTCAGTACACATGCATTCTACTATTTGAATGCACGGCTTATATGCATATAAGTTAACACAGCAGCTTACGTAGGCTGCTATATATATATAAGGTACAACGAATTCAATCGTGGCCGACGCTCGCTCAAAGACGAATTCCGGGAATGTCGTCCAAAAACAGCCGTTGTGCCAGAAAACATCGATGCCGTACGTGAGCTGTTAATGCAAGACCGTCATGTAACGTACCTTCAGATAGAAGCATGCCTATGCATTTCTCCCACCCGCACAATTTGACAATCGCTCAAAAAAAGGCTCGTGTGGATTGGTGTAAAGAAATGCCGAAAAATTACGTTCGCGGTGCTTCAAAAGACGTTTATAAGATCGTCACAGGTGACGAATCATGGATCTATACGTATGAGCCCGAAACAAAACAGCAGTCGACCGTGTGGGTCTTCCAAGACGAACCAAATCCAACGAAAGTTGTTCGTGGAAGAAGCACTTCGAAGCAAATGGTCGCCTGTTTCTTCGGCAAAACTGGCCATGTGGCGACTGTTCCGCTTGAGCAACGTAGGACGGTCAATTCTGAGTGGTACACCACCATTTGTTTGCCTGAAGTCTTCGGAGAAATTCGAAAAACGAACAAGAAAAGACGAATCATTGTGCACCATGACAATGCGAGCTCTCACACATCGGCTCAAACCAGCGGCTTTTTGACCGGCCAAAACGTCAAATTGATGAGTCATCCGCCGTACAGCCCTGACTTGGCACCCAATGACTTCTTTTTATTCCCACACATCAAGAAAATAATGCCTGGTCAACGATTTTCGTCGCCAGAAAAAACCATGTTTTGGAGGTGTCTCAATCGGAGTGGAAAAAGTGCTTCGAAAATTGGTTTGAGCGCATGCAAAAGTGTATAAATCTTGATGGAGAATATTTTGAAAAACAATAAAACCATTTTCGTTGATAAATATTCGTGTTTTCATTATTTGGCCAGACATATATGTAGCAACCCTCGTATAATAACACAGCAGTTTATAATAAGCTTCATATAACTTCATATAACGGTCAATAACTCCACACGCGTTTCCGCTTAGACGCTGACACCGTATAAACCAAATTGAGAATATTGGAAAAATCAACTTTATTATTGCAACGTCAACATAACGTACTGGGAATATTGGAAACGTCAACTTTTGTTATTGCAACGTCAACATAACGTGGCATGGTTTTTAGGGTAAATTTAAGTTTAGTTTTAAGTAAAGTAAATCAATGTAATCAGTTTTAGAAGGAAACTCAATAAAGAAAGACAGGTGGGCACAAGTCCACCTTGTTTTAAAAAACGTTTTAATTAAATCAAAAACTTAACTGACGCCCGAGCAAGGCGTATTAACGGAAGCGAGTGTGCTGTAAAATAAAGTTAAGAAATATAACAAGCAACACACCGCGTCGTGTAATGCAATAATCGTAACCACGGACAAGGACGAACTGGGCCGAACAAAAAACCGCGTTGAAATCCAATAGGAAAGGAACGCACTCCTTCATTCGTGCGAATCGTGGGATCCAGAGTAATGAGCTGAAAAGGACTAACTCCCCGTCGCCAGGAGGTGATAGATGTATATAGCTTTAAGAAAATAATAACATGTTGAAAATCCAAAATTTAAAAGAAAATTATCAAATATTAATGAAGAAATAGGTAGAAAAAGAGTTAAAGGAAAAAACAAAAGAAAATTATTAAATATAAATGAAGAAATAAGTAGTAAAAAGAATTAAAGAAAAAAACAAAAGAAAAATATTAAATATAAATGAAGAAATAACTAGTAAAAATAATTAAAGGAAAAATTATTAAATTAAACTAAACTTTATTATCAAACTAAATTTTTCAAAGTAACCAAATTTTTTTTAAGTTAAATATTTAAGGTAACTAACAAAATCTTATAAAATAAGGCTTGTACAGCCTATAATCTAATAATAAACAAGGCTGCGATTCACCACCTTCGGGAGGACCCTCCAGCTTATAACATAAAAATTCTCTGCGATTCACCACCCGCGGGACCCTCCAGAGAACTATAAAAATAAAAAGATAACTAAAGCTCGACCAGCGTATAACTAAGTATATAAAAAGGAGCTGCGATTCACCACCTAACGGGGGACCCTACAGTTCTTATAATATTTGTTCAATTCTGCGTTTCACAAGTCAAGGGACCCTCCAGAGTATAAGAACACCTAACAGAAAAAGGAAGATATTTTGTTTTTAAATAATGTCTAACCCCAATAACTTAATTCGACCTCCCGTGCTTAACGCACCCACACCACCCACACCACCCTCACAACCCAATATTCCTATTACTACCACTAATGACGACGATGGAGGTCTGATTCAGATGATTACTGGACTCGTCAGCAATGTGCTTAAAACAGAAGGACGAAACCTTCTCCAAGGCGCTGCGAATCCGCATTCAAATTTTACGGTCATGAGGGACGAAACTATAGATCCGACCATGACACGCAACAACTTAACGAACTAGACAAAATTCCGGACATAGTCAGATGCCTCCGCGATTTTTCAGGAAACCCAGGAGAATTCAACTCTTGGAAGAAAAGTGTAGATCGCATCCTTCAGATCTATGAACCCCTTTGAAGATCTCCAAAGTACTACGGAGTCCTGAACGTAATCAGGAATAAAATTGTTGGCAATGCCGACATTATCTCATTGTCATTGGAGTCTTATAATACTCCACTCGATTGGAAGGCAATTTCCAGATGCCTTTCACTTCAATTCGCCAACAAACGCGATTTGGGTACACTAGAGTACCAAATGACTTCACTTGTGCAGGGAAACCTCACAATACAGGAGTTTTATCAAAGAGTATACTCGCACCTCTCTTTGATCCTAAATAAACTAGGAAGCATGGAAGTTGGTGCAGAAGCCATGCATCTTTTAACCGGAACATATAGGGACAAGGCACTCGATACATTTTTTCGAGAACTTAAAGGCGATTTACTAAGACTTCTTGGTATGAGAGAGCCTGCTGACCTTCCTCAAGCTTTGCATTTGTGTTTGAAATTAGAAAACCAAAATTTCAGATCAAACTATGCCCATAATACAAATTATCTAAGTAGAAGGACACAAGATTTTCGTCCACCTCTACCTCAAAAAAAGGAAGTAAACACATTTTATCCAGAACTTGCATTTATGCCTCAACCAAGGCAAGGGGTCATGGGATATCCTTATAGGCCTCAACAGCCATATTTCTAGACTGCACGTCCACAACAGCAAAATTTTCAGGCATCACGCCCGCAGCAAACCCATAATCTACAACCACGCCAATTTTTTTAAACCTCAGCCACGACCAACAAACGACCTCCCACTGGTAATCCGCCGATACCAAACAAAATACAGCGAAATTTTCATATAGAACCTGTTCAAAATGAAGACTAGTGCTATGACGAACAAGACTGGACTCCTACTATGCAGAAGTATGGTGCAGCATTAGCCAGTGATGAAAACGAGCTAAACCTGCAGGAATACCCCGAACAACCTTTTGAAGCACATGACCACATTGATATCAATTTTTTAGGATGAAGAGTTCTTCGTTACCATATGTTGAGTGTAGAACGAAGAACGGTGAAATTCTAAAAATGCTAATAGATACAGGATCTAGCAAAATTACATTCAACCCCGTTTTGTTTTAAAAGAAATCCCAAGTACCGAACCATTTTTCGCAAGCTCAATAGCTGGACAGATACAGATAACTCATCCTACAATAATTAACTTATTTGGCAGAAAGGACACCAATCTGGAATTCTTTTTGTTTCCCACCTTGAAATCATTTGATGGCATAATCGGAAACGATAGCCTTAAAGACCTTCAAGCTAATATTAATATTAACGACAATTGCCTCACCTTTGGCAACGGAATGAAATTTAAAATTAAACAACAGCTTTCCCCATCATTTAACAAAATAGACATAAGGGTAGATGACATGACAGAAACACAAAAAGTACACATACACCAACTCACAAGCAAACATCCCAACCTATTTACCGAACCAGACGAGAAGCTCACATACACCACTACTGTAGTAGGAGAAATTAGAACCTCCTCAGACACCCCAGTATACACAAAATACTACCCCTACCCTCTAGCAATGAGAGACTTCGTTAATCAAGAAATAGAAAATCTTCTAAAAGACGGAATAATCAGGCCATCCCATTCACCATACAATTCTCCCGTATGGGTCGTACCTAAAAAGCTAGATGCTTCTGGCCAAAAGTAGTACAGACTCGTAATTAACTATAGGAAACTAAATTTACTAACTATAGCAGACAGGTACCCAATCCCAGAAATTAACGAGGTAATCTCGCAACTGGGAAACAACTCATACTTTTCAGTGTTGGACTTAAAGAGTGGCTTCCATCAGATTCCCTTGAAAAAATCCGACATCGAGAAGACAGCTTTTTCAATTAACAACGGAAAATATGAATTCACCCGACTTCCGTTCGGACTGAAAAACGCACCAGCCATCTTTCAAAGGGCTCTGGACGACATATTAAAATACCATATAGGAAAAATTTGTTATGTCTATATAGATGACATAATAGTTTTTGGCAAAGACGAACAAAGCCACCTTCAAAATGTCGAAACAATTTTCTATACATTAGAAAAAGCGAATATGAAAGTACAGTTGGACAAATGCGAATTTTTCCGCAAAGTCGAATTTTTAGGTTTTATTATTTCACCCACAGGTATTAAAACTAATCCCACCAAAGCCACAGATACAAGAAACTCCTATTCCTCAGTCTCCAGGAGACATCGTCCACATAGATATTTATTCAACAGAAAAAAAATTAATCCTCACAGCAATTGACAAATTTTCCAAATACGCTCAGGTTAAAATAATACAAAGTAAAGCCATAGAACATATTAACGACCCATTAAGAGAATTAATGATTGCATTCGGAATACCAAAACTTGTAGTCATTGACAATGAAAAATCCCTAAGTTCTGTTACCCTATCATGCCTTCTTAAAGACCAAATGTCCATTAACGTTTATACCACACCATATAGCAGCACAAGTAACGGACAAGTAGAGAGATTCCATAGTACACTTTCTGAAATTATGAGATGCCTCAAAGCAACTTGCATGGGAATAACATTCGAGGAATTACTATTCAAATCAGTACAAGAATATAACTCAACAATTCATTCTACAACAAAAACCAAACCAATAACTGTATTTTTCGGAAATAGAATTTTTACTGACCCCATACAATTAGAACAACAAAGACAAAAAAACATTGCTCAATTAAAAAAGAAACAGGAGATTGACTTATCTTACCATAACAAGCAAAAATCTGAAATTAAAAATTATTCTGCAGGAGATACCATTTATGTTAAAATAAATAAAAGATTAGGATCGAAATTAACTCCAAAATATAAGAAAGAAACTGTAGCCGAAAATAATAGAACAACGGTTAAAACTACAACAGACCGAATAATTCACAAATCACTAATAAAAACTTGATCAATTTACTTCCAGGCAAAATGAACTATCTAAAAATTTTAATTGTTTTTAACGCTATTACATCCTCCCTATCCGAAGTTGTATAAATATCAACTACTTGCTGTATTTATTTATTGTTTTCCGTTTTAACTAAAAACACTTTGTTTTTTCATTAAACAGTTTTCACAAAATTTAATTTATTTTTTTAACACGCTTTTATTAGCTTCACTTGTATGTCAGTCAGTATGTATGTCTGTCAGTTTGTAACTCTTTTAGCTGTGACGCGATCCCAATATGAAATACTTGAAATGCGAATCGTTGCATACATCGTGGCGTTAACAAAATTAATCAGAGAACGTATTGTATAATAATCCATACTAATAATTATTATACGTTCTCTGATTAATTCAGAGAAAAAAAAAAATCAAAATAGAGTTAATTAGAAAAATATATAAAATAAATATAGTTTAAAAAAAACTAAAAAAACACGCTTTTAAAGAATATTAAACTAAAAAGTTGAAAATAAATATAGTTTAAAAAAACTAAAAAACACGCTTTTAAAGCATATTGTACTAAAAAGTTGAAAATAATTTTGAAAATAAACTTAAGACAATAGTATATAAAAAATACTTGTATAATTAAGAGAAAAGCGTGGGGCGCTCGATATATGGAAATTATGGTACAAAGCGCCCCACGCTTTTCTCTTAATTATACAAGTATTTTTTATATACTATTGTCTTAAGTTTATTTTCAAAATTATTTTCAACTTTTTAGTACAATATTCTTTAAAAGCGTGTTTTTTTAGTTTATTTAAACTATATTTATTATTATTTGAAACTTCAATTTTACAGGAGTTTTTATGATTTCTCTATAATTTATTTATATATTTATAATTTATTTATAACACAACCGGCAGTTCGAGCGAGCGAAAATTATTATTTTGACTATTACTAAAATTTACTAATACATACATATTTATACATTGTTTTGTATAGCGGGTAACGAGGAGGATAGGGTTGCAGGTACATAAGTACGAAAAAGGGAGTAGGGTGAGGTGAGTGTATACATGGGTGAGTTGGTATGGTAAGTATAGGAATGTAAGTATGTTTATTTTTATTATTCTATATTTTAATTGTGCTACTTAGAAAGGCCTGAATTCGAACTCATGTCTTCAACATGCCGGCGGGCCTGCGGCGTCATGACGTCTTGGAAAGCTTCTGATTGATTAATGGGAGGTGGAAGTTTAAGGTCCGGCTGTATAATAGGGTCTGCAAAGAGAATTTTCATCGAAACACATTATTAGTATATGAATTACTGTGAATGTATCGATGTAATGGGATAATGAGAGAAAAAATTGGTATCTGTGAGAGAGGGAGAGAGAGACTCCCGAGAGAGAGTGAGAGTGTTAGAGCTAGTTCTACAGAGTGTGACAGTTCAGCCAGAGATGCGGATGTCCACGTTGCGAACATGTTACTCGTTGGGATTGAGTATGTCCATCATTGGGAGTATTGGGCCGTCTATTTCGGGCATTCTGAGTTTTTATTTGCACCGGATGAGATTAGCCATTCGATAAGATTTTTGGACAGGACTCGGATGACTTGGGTAGCCATTTTGGATTTTTCCACCGAAGTGAATGATGTTCGGTTGTCACTACTCTGTGAACCTGGAATGGTTGAGTAGTTGGATGTGGACACGAGTGGTAGCTTATTGTTGCTATTCTTGAAGATCTGGAAGGTCCTCCTTTATATAAGAGCTTCCAAAATGCGGAGGAATTTCTGCGCTGAAAGCAATTCGACGTGTGGATCTGTTGCAGCGTTGGGAAATTTCTGACGTCCGTCTTCATTCTTGGCTTTTTCGTTTTCGTTATAATCGCTCCAACTCTGCCGATCCGATGAATGGGACGATGAACCACACTATTACATGAGGAATTAGAACGGTAGGGAATCCAATCTTCTTTTCTGACTTCAGAACTTCTGTTCGACGGAGTTTTAGTCACGAGGAGTGGACTTTTTTTCAGAAAGGGTACAGTGTCGGGAATGAGGTAGCTTTTGAGAGGCTTTCTGGTGAGTGAGTTTTTAATTTTCGTATTTGGGGGATTATGCTTATGAAAAGAGTTGTCATTGTGCAATGAGTTGGGTTTGTGACCGCGGACTGGTTTTTGTATCCAATGCTGCTGAGTTGAGATTTTTGAGGATTTCATCTTGGCCGATGGCCATCCTGCCGGGTCAAAATTCGGAAGTTCTGTATCCGTGTTAGGACGAGGTGGAGTGAGTGAAATATTAGTTTCTTGTGCTATTGGGCCGCTTAATATCCACCCAAAGATGGAGTTTTGGGCTATTAAGCTTCCGCAGGTCTTGAAACCTGGGAGAAGAATTTGGGGAAGAATGTCGCTGCCAATCACCATTTCGATTTTGGTTGGTGCGAAGCAATCGGGATCTGCTAGGGGAAGTGAGCAGTATTCTTTAGGGTCCATATGCTTCAACGACGGTAGAGAGTGTGTTATTTGGGGTAGTATTACAGCGGGAGTTGCGATCTTCTTTTCCTTATTTGAAGAGAGTATTGTTAGAGTGGGTGTTTCATTTGAGTTTCCAACTGGTACTCCGTCGATTCCAAAAATGTTGTAGTGAGTCTTAGGTGTTAGTAGATCAAGGGACTTATGCATTCGAGACGATACAAAAGTTTTCTGGGAGCCTTGATCTATTAGGGCACGTATTCTAATTATTTTTTATTTGTGGAGGATGGGCACGTAGGCTGTGGGTAGCAATACTGTATTTCTGCTATTTGAAACGTGATGAGTACCCTTTGGGTGGGTTGAGTATTTTGAGTTGAATGTTACTGTACATATGTTTAGTGGTACAGGACTTGCCACTTGGGGTGTGCCATTATTTCGATGGGGGGTTGGTTCACTTGGCCTTTGGGGTTGCCTCGAGTGGAGAAGTGAGTGGTGGCGCTTTTTACATTATAAGCATGTGAAGTTGCTTTTGCAATCTCTCTTGGAGTGAGAGTAGGTCAAACAATTCATGCAATAATTATTTTTCTTCGTGAACTTGATCCGATCGGGGACGGATAGCTTTTTGAATTCTGCGCACTTTATCATTGAGTGATGAGAGCTGCACAATTTGCACGAGAATAGCTGCGGCTGAATGTGAGCAATAGAAGCTTTAATTTCGAAATTCGATGCAGAGATTGGAAGTTCGGGTGTTGCTTCTGGAAGTTGGAGTTCCGAGCTTTCGGAAGAAACGATTTTTGTATGAGAGATCTCGTATCTGGCTGTGAGTGCTTGCCAGGCAGGGTTAAAGTTGGACTCATTTAATGAGAATTCGTGAATTATTTGCGCCGCTTCTCCTCTTGTTCTCATTTTTAATTGCAGCATTTTTTGCCTTAGCCAGAATTTAGAATTTTGTGCCGTGAAATAATCCTTGAACGACGGCCATTCATTATCTTCCCCGTGGAATATGGTACAGACAGGTTTGAGGTTCTGAGAAGGTTGAGATTGGGATTGCGCTAGGGAGTGCGCGTGGGGCCTTGATGCTACGGGTTCGAGGTTTTAGGCGAGTTGAAGGAGTAACTCATTTATCCGAGTCCTCATTAGCATCGCGTTGGCTCTGGAGGTGTCATAACGTTCTGCACATATCGTTCGGGTTTTTTCATTCACGGTGTTATTCAGCTGCAGGTTATCATTGGCTGCATCTGCCAGGGCTATAAGTCTTTCTAACCTCTCCTTATATACCATCAACGCCGCCTTTGAGTGAATTGATTCTTCGATGCTTTTCCACTTTTCGCAGAATTTATCCAAATTCCTCAAGTGGAATAAGAATTCTGTGTGAGCCATTGTTGAGTGTTTTTGGGAGTCGCGGGGTTCCAATTGAGTTTGGAGGGGTTGGGGTTGTTCCAGTATATCCGTAGCCTTTGGGCAGTGTAATGTGCTTACACTGGTCCGATTATGGGCCCGCGGGAATGAGTTTCGGTCCAGTTGGGGTGTATATACAGAGAGTATATATATAATTGGGAGGATGTATGAGAGGGGCAACTGGTCCTTTTCGAATGTGTTTTTGGACCAGTTGGCGTATATAAAAAGGGGAGTTTATATACGTAAGGGGATATATAATAATAAGCGGTTTTTTGTATTAAATATATAGTTTTTATGGGGAAAGCGCGAGTTTTTCATATATACGTGTTAATATATTATATATGAGCGCTGTTTTATTCGGTAAATGAAAAGTAGGGGATTTTCATTTACCGATTTTGGGGACCCGCTATATATTATTATATATTGTGATTAATTTTTTGTTTAGCGGATTTTGAGATTTTGCGCAAACGTAATAAAACTTTTAATTTTATTATTATTATTTTTTTTTTGAGATTTGTATGTATGATGAGGAGGTATCATACACCGTTTGGCAAAATCCGCTAAACTTATTGCAATATTTAATCGAGTGAGAGAGTGGGACTTACTTAGACATCCGGACTTATTACAAACCAAAATTTTGTTCTGGGAACGGAACGGGAGAGTGTTGTCTTCTGAGTAGTGCTGGTTTTCCTGTGTTGTTGATGTTTTGCTGGTGTCCTCTGCAGCTTTTTGTTTTGAGTGTCCACCTTGTATGTATGTGTTACGTGTTTTTTTTTTTTTTTTTTGAGACCACTTACTTGTAGTTTTTTGTTTATAATAGAAACCACTTATTTTTAAATTTATATAATTGTTTTTATATGTTGTGCTCGCTTATTTTCACCTTATTTCTTTCCGTTTCTCTTATGTACATAACGGTGTCTATATATGTTTTTTGTTAATATATGGGTGTTTCCATGAAATGGTCCACCGCGACTTAAAAAATCAAAACGCTCGCAGAATTTTTATAGACACAGAAAATAGAAGAAAAATGTTGATATTTTACTATGCAAAAAAAAATTGTTCAGCTCTTTCTAATTTTAAATTCCAAAAAATTGTATGCAAAACTTATAACTCTTTTATTCACTTTAAAACCTGCAGAATGTATTACTTTTAATTGCTGCTGACGAAATAAATATATATGTAATATCGCAGTTTGGTATATAAGTAATTGATACAACTACAAGTTAATATAAAAATGAGAGAAGAAATCAAACTGTGCATCAATAACGGTATTTTTTCATTTCTATTTTGGCAGCATTCGTGTGTCACGTGCGTAATGCAAAAGAAGTACATAGTTCCATAATTACCGTAATATAAGTTTAAGTGTCTTATTATTTTGTGTGTTAAGCAAATTTATTGTTTACTAAAATAATATATTAATATAAATAGCAATCTGCAAAAATTAAATTTTTTGTTTACTTTTGAACTTTGTCACGTGCGTAATGGTAAGTACGAAAAATTTAATGCTCTTAATTAAAGGTCATTTAATAAATATTATTTTACTTTTACAATAAATATTAGAAGTCAAGTAATGCTAAAAATCAAAATCGGTGGAGGGAGAGGCTTAAGCAAGATGAAAATAAGCGAATATGTAAATGTTGCTCGAACAGGATACTCACTTAAGGAAAAAATTAAGTTGGATTAATTTTGTAGTACCTTAATTTTTAATTTTTATTTTTCATTTTTGAATAAAAGTTTAATTTTTTTTCAAAAACTTCTGAAAATATATGTAAAATTACTAAAAATATGTATGAGGGTAAAAAGTGTCACGAGCGTAATGTCACGTGAGTAATCAATATTTTTTTGTTTTTTTAGACAAAGTATGATCAGTTGTTTTCGAAGCAAACATAATTATGAAGCTCCATTATTAACCTTTATAAAAAAAAATTTACCGGAATAAAAATCTCCCACAATTCGCTTACTTTCGCATTTTTTCTCTCGGTTCTAAAAGCAACTTCAATTTTTGTCACGTGCGTAAGTCAACTTTGATTGACTGCAACTTGGGTACCCAGTGCTCAATTTTGCAATACTTATACTTTTTGGAAAAAACTCATCACATGCAATGTAGCGATCCTAAAAGAAGTGACTTCTTCCCATTATATTTATATTTTTACACCATTCAAACGCAATTAATCGCGTACAAATGTCGCGTGCATAACCATGGAAACACCCATATATATAAAAAATATATATTTTTTCCAAAATTTTTATTTTTATTTTTTTATTTTAATTTTCTGATTATGGTATTAATTGTTTTAATTTTGTTATTTCGTAGCACAGCACCTTCAATCAATACGTGTATGTATTTTACTTTCTACCCATTTTTTTGGTTTTTTTATTTTTTTTATTTTTGTGTCACCGCATTTATGTAATTGTATGTGTATGTATGTATGTACATATATAATATGTGTGAATATATATATGTATAATATGTGTGAATATATATAAAATATATTTTTTTTGGTTATATTTCGCTTTTATATATGTGTAACTATGTATATTTTTTTGTGTCTCTGCATATATGTGCGTATATATAAAAAATATTTTTTCTTTATGTTCTAGCACAGATTTTTTTTTTGGTCACAGCACTAACTTTTTACTGAATAATAATAATAATACAACGCCCGACTTTTCGCTCGCTTATGTTTTTCGCCAATCGCGTTAATTGTTCTTAAAAATTTTTTTTTTTAAATAAAATATCTTTATCTTTTTTTTTCACAGTTCGCTCCGATAAGCGGGTTTCGGCACCATGTATAAATATCAGCTACTTGCTGTATTTATTTATTGTTTTCCGTTTTAACTAAAAACACATTGTTTTTTCATTAAACAGTTTTCACAAAATTTAATTTATTTTTTTATTATTTGAAACTTTAATTTTACAGGGGTTTTTATGATTTCTCTATAATTTATTTATATATTTATAATTTATTTATAACACAACCGGCAGTTCGAGCGAGCGAAAATTATTATTTTGACTATTACTAAAATTTACTAATACATACAATACATATTTATACATTGTTTTGTATAGCGGGTAACGAGGAGGATAGGGTTGCAGGTACATAAGTTCGAAAAAGGGAGTAGGGTGAGGTGAGTGTATACATGGGTGAGTTGGTATGGTAAGTATAGGAATGTAAGTATGTTTATTTTTATTATTCTATATTTTAATTGTGCTACTTAGAAAGGCCTGAAGTCGAACTCATGTCTTCAACAGAAGTAAAAATTTTGGATTACAGTAAGGCACAACTAGTCACAATGGACAATGGACAAGCGAAAATACAAGACGGCACATTTAGATTTATTCATCTGATTGACTTAGAAAAATACGAACAATTCTTGACGGACACTTATGACGAAATAACTACCCAAATCCCTAAAAACAATTTCCTATACCGTATCCTAAAACATGAAACCACCCAAGCCTTTGATAAACTGAACACCCTTAAACCTTCCAATAATAACAAAATAAAAAGATCAATTGACATATTGGGAACGGCTTGGAAATATTTAGCCGGATCTCCTGATCATGAAGATCTTAACATGACAACAGATAATTTAAGTAAATTAAATGAAAATAATGATAATCAAATGATAATTAATAATCTATTTGAAAAACGTATAAATAATATAACTAATATATTTAATAAAATGATAAACTCAATTAGTAAAGATAATAACACATTGACTGAAATTTTAATAAACTAATAATTAAAAATTCATAAACTATCAAAATAGGATTAGACTAATTAAAGAAGAATTAATAAATATTAGATACGCCATTCAATGGGCAAAAAATAATGTTGTAAACTCAGTAATATTAAGTAAAAAGGAAATTGAACTATCTATGGAAAAACTAATAAAAGAAAAAATACCATTCAAAAGTGCGGAAGAAGCACTAGAATTATCGAAAGTAAATGTTTTATACAATTATATGAAAATTTTATATATTATTAAAATACCTTTAACGACAAAAGAAATTTTTAAAAAAATTATTATAAGACCTGTAAAAAAGATTAATAATATTATAATTGAAACTGAATTTAAAGAAGTGTTAAAAAGAAAGAATTTATTATATGGAATAAAAAATAAATGTGAATATTTTAATGATATAACAATTTGTAAAGAGAAAAATTTAGTAGATTTAAGTAAGAATCTTTGTATAACCAGAATAATAAATAGTTTAAATTCAACTTGCACGACAACCAATGGTCACCCTGTCCCTACGTTAGAAGAAATCAATTTATTGGAGAAATTGAAATCGACAATACCCTTCAAAAAATGAACGGAACGCATGTAATAACATTTTACAACGCATCCATTAAAATCAACAATAAAGAATTTATTAATACCGAAGCAAAGGTAATTGAGACTCTTCCTGCGATTCTGCAACCAGCCCCATTAGAAAAACAACATATAGAACTGCTTTCCCTACAGAGCTTAAAAGACTTACATATCAGCAACATACATCGCATAAATTTTCTGAAGAATGCAACTTTATCCGTCGGAAGCTTAGCTGCAATAGCGTTTTGCGTAATTATCATAGTAATCATCCTCCTAAGGAAGAGATCAATAAAAGTACAATATGTGGAAAAGAAAAATGTAAGATCTAGGTATAACAAAAATTGACGAAACTCCGCCAAGCGAGCCAAGCCAAATTCCAACATATGTAAATTTTAATAACTGACCATTCTATTAATGATCGAGGACGATCATACTTAAAGGGGGAGGAGTTAACACAGCAGTTTATAATAAGCTTCATATAACTTCATATAACGGTCAATAACTCCACACGCGTTTCCGCTTAGACGCTGACACCGCATAAACCAAATTGAGAATATTGGAAACATCAACTTTATTATTGCAACGTCAACATAACGTGCTGGGAATATTGGAAACGTCAACTTTTGTTATTGCAACGTCAACATAACGTGACATGGTTTTTAGGGTAAATTTAAGTTTAGTTTTAAGTAAAGTAAATCAATGTAATCAGTTTTAGAAGGAAACTCTATAAAAAAGACAGGTGGGCACGAGACCACCTTGTTTTAAAAAACGTTTTAATTAAATCAAAAACTTAACTTATATACACACATTTATCCACTATACATGTAGGTATACATATACGTACTGTACTCGGAAGCGCTGAGACAGTGCAGTCCTACATTATTACGCCACCCAAAAATAAAGTACGCTCCATATAAATTGGGACAAAGCAAATATTTAAAAGAATAAAAAAATTAAAAATAAATAAAAAACAATATTATAAAAAAACAATACTATATAAAATTTTTTTTTGTTTTTTAACACATTTCCGGTTTCCACGACTCCAACTTAAAATAAGATGCCAGACGGTAAACCCCTAACAAGACCACGCACACGGTCCAAATCTCAAGCAGAGGAGGAAATCTCACAATTACACAGAAGATTCCTTCATGAACTCTCAACAATGGAGAAATTCTGCGAGAATTGGTGGGGCGACTGCAGTACTCTTCAAACGGCGGTAGCAGTCAAGCATTACAAGGATTATCTGGATAAGCTAACAGATAACGTGGACACAACTCACAACATCATGCAGCTAAGCGATACAGTGGATGAGAAAACTCGGGCTATGTGCGCAGAGGAGTGCGAGACATCATTCAACAACGCATTGCTGACGAAAATCCGGATAAGTGAAGCACTTGAAGGCTTTAATAAACCGGAACTCCCCACATTAACAAGCCAAGCGCAACCCACAGCGCAATCTCAACCCCACCCCAATTCACAACACTACCTTAAATTACCTGCATGTGACACAAGTCCATTTTATGGAGGTTATGAAGAATGATCCGCCTTTCGAGACCTTTTCACAGCTATAGAGCACCCAATGCTATCGAATGCGCAAAAGTTGTTTTACCTCAAGACGAAGACACGAGGAGAAGCAGCACGGGTAATTCAACAGTATTCGGTAAGCGACTTGAATTTCGAGCTTGCGTGGCAAGCACTCTCAACCCGATATGAAAATCTCCGGTTACTAGTAGATAACCAAATAGATACCCTACTAGATCTCAAAAAAATCCCAGTGGAGAGCGCGGAGCAAATTCAAAAGCTCCAGCTTATGATAACAAACATCTTCATCCTCAAATCTCCCCAAATTTCCACACTCGACTGCAGCCCACTCTTGGTGCGTATATACACTTCTTGATTACCTCGAGAATCTGTCTCTATGGGAACAGCAAGTTTGCAACAGAATAGACCTACCCCTCTGATCTCAAATGAGCAACTTCTTGACAACTCATTTTAAAGTTTTGGAAAAACTCAACTCAAAAAATCCGAAACCTCAAATTCCAGACTCCATCCCTAGGCCAACTCACAGGCCGACGCATAACTCCATCTTCTTGAATAGGAATAAAATGCACACACTACATACTGAGTCAAGAAGGCCAGTATCGTGAAAACTCTGTAATTTAAACCACTCTATGGTGATGTGCGTCAAATTTAGAGAACTTTCCGTCCCCGTCGGAACAAGTTCATAAAAGATCACAATTATTGTAGAAATTGTTTGGCGTGCTCTCACACCGAAAGAGATTGAAAGAGCAATTTTGCATGCGTCTACTGCCAAAGAAGGCATCACTCACTCTTCCATTACTCTAATAATAGCCAAAAAGCAAACAATTAAAGATTAACTGCAAAGAAAAACTGCAGCAAAAGCGTCAAACTCTACTCAAAAAGAGGATGATAAAATTCTTTCACACTTCTCCAGCAGTAGGGAAAGAACATTGCTTCCCACAGCAATCATCCCGATTCTCCATAAAGGAGAAATAACTCAAATAAGAGCACTCATAGACCAAGGGTCTCAAAAAACTTTCATAACCTCTCGTGTGCAAAAATTACTAGGACTTCCCACTACAAAAACTCATTACGAGATTCTAGGAATGGGCGGCAACGCGGTACAAAATTCAAAAAAAATTTGTTCATTAACAATATGCTCAAGATCAAGATCACATATCTTGATATCAAACGATATGCCTCCCTACCTTTAGCAGATCCTAGCTGCTTCGCTCCAGCAAGAATCGACATGGTAGTCGGTAGTGATATCCCACCAAAAATACTAGTCCTGTAGCACAACCGATTACTTCATTCAGTACTCAAGCAATCGAGACCATGGCCGACCCCTTAGGTGATCTGCTGAAGAAATTCTGGAAACAAGAAGAAGTGCCAGGAGCCCAGACACAGACGGATGAAGACACGATCTGCGAGGACCTCTATCGGAATACCACTTACCGGAGAAATGACGGTCGATATGTGGTAAAACTCTCCTTCAAACCGGAATTTCCAAACTCGATGACTTTAGGTCACTCAAGACTCTCAGCTCAGCAGCAATACATCAGCATCGAACGAAACCTGGAGAAAAAACGGATCTCCAAAAAATCTATGCAGAGGTCCTAGAAGAATACCAAACACTCGACCATATGGAGCGAACAAATGCCCAAGAAATTATACGGGATGGCAAATACTTCTCATTCTAGCTGCCACATCACGCAGAAATAAAACCCGATAGCAAAACCACTAAAGTCCGAGTGGTATTCATCGCGTCTAAGCTCTCTCACTCAGGTCTCTCCCTAAACGACGTACTGCATACAGGCCCCATAGTGCAAAACGATCTTATGCTCGTAATAATCAGGTGGCGGTTATATAAGTATGTTTTTAACGGCGACATTGAAAAAATGTACCGCCAGATATATGTCCACAAGGAAGATCAAGACTTCCAACGGATTCTCTTTCGCAAATCCCTAAGTAGCCCAGTAGAAGACTACAAACTGAAAACAGTAACGTTTGATGTGAGCTGTGCACCATACCTAGCCATAAGAACACTCCATCAGCTGGCTGAAGACTCCCAACCAAAATTCCCACAAGTCGCAAAAATTTTAGTCAACGAAACTTATGTTGACGATATACTATCCGGCGGACACGATCTGAACTCAACAAAAACATCAATATCTCAAACAATCGAAGTGCTCAAATCCGCCGAATCCCCGCTCAGGAAAATAACAGCAAATCACAGATCACTGTTAAACGAAATACCCGAAACCCATCTCCTAGACTCAGACTTTCTGCAATTTCATGATACGAGCACTACAAAAACTCTCGGAATTAGATGGAATGCATTAACCGATACGTTCTCATATTCCATTGACCCCCTTCCTGACACAAACACTGCCACAAAAAGGCAAATATTGTCAGCAGTCGCGAAGATTTTTGACCCGGCTATCGCCTATTATATAACTGCCAAAACCTTGCTTCAACAGCTCTGGATGGAAGGAAAAGACTGGGACGAAACATTCAAGCCACTCTCGTGGATGTCACCGAAATAAGGATTCCACTTTGGGTAGAATTCTTCCCGGAATGCGTTATCCATATACACGAATTTTCTGACGCCTCCGAAAAGGCGTACGGCGCGTGCGTGTATCTACGCGCTCGTCACAACGGATCGACGACATCCCACTTACTCGCGGCTAATAGCAAAGTTGCTCCCCTTAAAACGGTTTCACTTCCGAGACTAAAACTCTGTGGGACAGTAATTCTCACAAAGTTAGGAAAGCAGATCCAAACTCAACTCGATATGCCATCTCACGAGCTAACTTTATGGAGTGATTCCTCCATCGTACTAGCTTGGTTGGAAAAACCTCCATGGACATGGAAAACATATGTGTCCAATCGAATCTCTGATATTTTACAAAACGTGAATAACGCTATTTGGCGACACGTCCCCACCTCCCACAATCCAGCTGATTTAGGTACGCGTGGTATCAAACCTCAGGAGCCTGTTAACTCCCCTCTATGGTGGTCCGGTCCAGAATGGTTAACCAAACTATTAGAATTCTGGCCGAAAGCTGCCACCACGCACTCCTCTCCACCAGAACAGCGACAAGCAGCTGCACATCACGCAGCCGAAAACTCCGATCTGTTGGAACGCTTCTCATCCTATCCAAGGGCAGTCAGAGTAGTCGGTTACATGCTGGGGTTCGTAAACAAGGCGAAAGGGTTGCCTGCCCCTTCCTCACGCTGTATGACCCAAGATGAAATGAACCAAGCTAAAACGTTACTCATTCGGAACGCCTAGCATCACCACTACGGTAATACGATCTCCACTCTCTCAGCATCCAAGCCAATCAATAAGAAGGACCATCTCTTAACGCTCAACCCGTTCTTAGACAAAGCAGGGGAGAATGGACGTCTCAGTTACGCTGCCCTTAGCTATAATGAGCGCCATCCGATCATCATCCCGAGCGACTCAAGACTCTGTACTCTCATTCTCGCCTTCCTACACTCGACGTTACTTCATGCCGAAAAGCAGTTAATGATCCGCATGATCCAGCAAGAATGCTATATCCCCCGTTTGAAGCACAAAATAAAAACCTGCATTTTCCATTGTAAACCTTGCACCCTATATACCATAAACAAAACACGAAGTCACAAATGATGGCAGCACTATCCCCCCCAACCTACTCACTCCCATTTCAAACTACAGGCGTTGGCTGGACCCTTTCTGGTAAAAACGTCAACTCTCCTAACAGCAACATACTCAAAGGCATATGTTTGTGTTTTTATATGTTTTGTCGGCAGATGCGGTATACCATGCAAAATGATGTCAGACAATGAACGAAGATTTATTGGAGCAAAGCGTAGTCTCAATAAAGATCTCATCGCATTTCTCGGAGAGATATCTTAAGACATCAGAGGAAATATACCGTCCATGGCCTCACCTGGCAATTTCTTCCACCATATGCACCCCACATGGGAGGACTCTGGGAAGCAGCAGTGAAGAGTTTCAAAATCCGCTGCACAAGCGGTCTTAAACTCCAGACGGATCTCCCCAATGTCGCAAGACCCAGATGATCTGAACGCTCTAACACCAGGTCATTTCCTCTGCGGAGCCCCCATGCACTCAATCCCAGAACCAAGCTCGGAACACCTGTCACTGATAAACAAATGGCAAAGGTTGAAAGTTCTACACCATCAATTTAGCAACAATGGAAGACAGAATATTTGCAAGAATTACACAAACGATATAAATGGAAATGACAAGAATCCAATATCCGCGAAGGAGATCTCGTCATCATTAAAGATGACCTTCTACCACCGAACGAGTGGAAGTTAGGTCGAATTGTAAACCTCCATCTCGCCCCCGATCAAAATGTCCGCGTAGTCGACATTCGCACTCAAAGCGGTATAGTCACTCGCAACATCACTAAATTCTGCGTACTACCACCAGCGTAGCACATTTCCCTCCAAACATATACTCTCCCCTCTCTCAAATTTATTTGAGGACCTCTACACAACCATCTCAAACTTATAACGTTTGTTTACAATCAACTGCCGCTTATACTGCATCCCACATTCCCTACGATACTATCGTGCTTTCCTGGCAATGACGCCCGACGAGAGGTACGAGTCCGCAAAAGCACATCGCTATTGCATAAATTGTCTAGCGACTTCACATACCACAGGAGCATGCGACTCCCCAGACAGTTGTCGTCGATGCGGACTAGCACATCACACGCTGCTTCACCGACCCTCGCGCGAGCTCACAGAGCGCCACCGCATCACAGCCGAAGGCAAGTTAGGTTCAAGTTGCCTAAAGAACCACGGGAGAACCATAAAAAGCGCACCACTGAACCGGAACCGAAGCGCAAGGTAATGCGAAGCACAGCCAACGACAGAGCTCGGCGAAACAGCAAATCACCGGCCCTCCAGCAACGAATCCGTGGGTTGGTAAATAAAGGCCGAAAAACTCTCGAAGACTTGGTTCAGGTCACGTCGCCGCAGGCCCGTCGGCATGTTGAAGACATGAGTGTCGATCTCATAGAGTTCTATAAGAAAAATAGAAACTAAATATACATATACCAGGTGTGTTTGTTGAAGTGTGCCGGTTTTACTAGTAGATGTCGCTAGCAATATGTATAAATTTGATAAATGATTTTGCATGTATGTAATTTTTTTCTATTGACATTAACTTACAAAATTACGCAAGTCACATTCCGCCAAAATAATAGCGTCATATTTGTTTACCTCAGTGAATATGTCGAGTTTCGTTCGAAATAAATCGCATTTGCGGCATTCGTTGCTTTTCTTATTTCATCAAAAGAAATAAGCAGCTGAAGCTGGTAGAAACTAATGGTGAACATGCTCCAGTGATTAGAACATGTGAGAAATGGTTTCGTCAATTTAAAAGTGGAGATTTAGTTTTGACAGACAATGAACATCCTGGTGCAGCGAAAAAGTTCCAACACAATCACACCAAAAATTGGCGGAAACACTACATGTGACTCGAGGAGCAACGTTTAAAAGCCATGGGAAAGATCCAGAACTATGGAAAATGGGTGCCACACCTGCTGAACGATAGACAAATGGAGAATCGAAAAATCGTTTGTGAAATGCTGCTTCAACGATTGGAAAGGAAATCTTTTCTGCATCGAATTATCACAGGGGACGAAAAATGGATTTATTTTGAGAACCCGAAGCGAAAAAATCATGGCTTTCCCCTGGTGAAGCTGGCTCATCGACTGCAAGGCCAAATCGCTTTGGCCGTAAGACATTGCTCTGTGTTTGGTTTGACCAGTGTGGTGTGGTGTACTACCAGTTGTTAAAACCTGGTGAAACGGTGAACACGGATCGCTACCGACAACAAATGATCAATTTGAATCATGCGTTAATCGAAAATGGGCCCGAAGACATTGCAAAGTTATCTTGCAACATGCGGCGAAATTGTATGACCCAAAAAATGTTTAAGTGAAATAATAATTTTTTTTCTGTAAAAATATGTGAAAGTTATGTATTTTCGTCTTGTTTCTGTAAAAATATGTATGTGTTTGTTATTTATTTTCGTTCTTGTTTGTTTCAATAAATCTAAAAAACAAACTGGGCCGGACCTCCATACGCTCCGTTTTATTTATTGCTATTTTTTAGATTTCTTACACAGTACGGTTTGGGCAGTTTTGACAAAAGCCGCTGCGATCCGTAATTACCAAAATTTCTCATTTTCAGGATCTTCTCTCGAGTTTATTATAAACCCCAGAAGCTGAATAGTTCTATAAATCAAAAGTTTAATTCCTTGATTTTCGAATAGGGTATGTGGGAAGTGCCCCGGCCCCTCCGTTCGCGCCCTTACAAAGTGGGATACTTAAGTATAGATTTCCCTAAAAATTATGTCCGAATGTCATCTTTCGAATATACTCCATAATATAATCCACTGTAGGTACTCCGTGGACTATTTTTGGGCTAGTTTCAAAACTAGTTTCATTTATGTAATCCATGAATTACCCGGGTGTCATGCAGAGAGGGATTATATGGTCCAGCCCTAGGACATCGCAATGTAAATGGGACCATATTTTTTGTATGGATTGTGGATTACTGCTTTATACGCGTGGAGTTTATATTTCACCCGTGAAAGGAGTGGTCGTGGTGTTTGCAGGGTGGCAGTCAGCGCAAAATCAATTAATGATTTTTGACAATATTTCTGGCCGAAACGGCTTGTTGGCGGCGGGGGTAAGGGAAAAGGTATCGCACAATGCTCTGCGTATTTTTTTTTTTTGTATAAATATAGGAACTTTGACTGTTGGTGATTGAAGAATACAAGGAAAGATGGCTTAGAACGGCTGTTGTTTTGTTGGTTTTTTTTTCTTATAGCAACTAGCTTTTATATTGTCGAAGTTTGCCGAGAAGTAATGCGAGCTACAAACATTTTTGGACCATATGCTCCATTGGAATAACCCAATACTGAACTATTTTCTCGTTACTAGCTCATTGTTAGCCGATGATTGCTCCTGTTGTTTATCGATCGTAATCGTGTTTAAACGATCGCTCGTATTTTAAGGAGGGTATGTGAAAATGAAATTGAATCAGCTTCATTTCGTTGGTGAGCTATGCTAGTACACAAACGACGTGAAAAAATTCGAGCTAATATATTCGAATGCAAGTAGACCAAATGAGCAAATAGAAATATTGGCCAACAATTATTTATATTAAATTAAATTTATATAAAAATTATTAAGTTTTACTAACTTTTTACCAACGCGAATTGTAAAATACGTATGTTCGAATGCATTTTTCCTATATATTTAATAATTGAACCCACTGTATGCACTCCATGGATGTTATGCAGAGGTCTAGCCCTAGAACATCGCAATGACAATTGGACTACAGTCTTGGTTTACTCTGTTGAGGGCGTTGAGTATATATTTCACGCATGCAAGTTAAGAGAGCATTGCAATAGATACCCAACATTAATTGAAAAAAATATTACTAAAAATCATATCGTACATTTGTCTACTCAATAAACTCACTCTTAACTGATTTAGCATTTTACATATTTGCGATATTTAGGAGGCTAATCACACGGTAATTATCGTAGACCGTGGGACACACCTACTTATTGATTGAGCAGAGCACACTTAAGTTCCTATCGCAGTTGCGGCATCTTTTCATAGAATTTTCAAGCGTTACCCTTACCGGTCAGTTTTTTACAAGAGCAGGAGCTCAATGATATGTGGCCATCTCTGCTTCTTCTTGAAATGCGTAGCTTGGCTGGCAGCGAGTTAAGCGACAACATTCTTAATTCTATTTGGATGTGACTAATAATTTCCATAAACAACGAACCGCTCGACAAAGTAGCACTTAACGCTGACAAAATTTGTGAGGTTAGCGCAACACCAATTGTCAGCGCAGTCGAAACACAACACACTACCGCATTGACTCTATCAACCATAGAACAACAGCGGGCAGCAATCACAAAAGAAATTGCTTCCATAAAAGCATACATCAAACGCCAATCCAGGGACCGAAATCGGTATCGTTCTTCCTCACACTCAGGCACACGCAATGCATTATGTTGATACCACACGAAATTTGGCAACGATGCGACGAAATGTCGTAATCCATGCTCAAAAAGTTAAACAAACAAACCAACCGCCGCCTCATCATTCAGGACAAAAGCTCCGCTACCAAATTCCTGATTAACACTGAAGCAGAGGTTAGCGTTATTCCATCGACACAGCAGCTACGCAAATTTCCTGACAAAAACTACTACCTCTACGCAGCCAACAGATCCACCATAAAAACATATGGTGAAAAGGACATGATTTTAAATTTAGGGCTACGCCGGCAATTTTGTTGGAACTTCATCGCGGCCGACGTCTCACAAGCCGTAATCGGAGCCGATTTTTTGCCACATTTTAATCTATATGTTTAGTTTTCACTAACTTATTTATATTTAAAATAAAATAAAACGCACATTTATTACAATATTTTATTAATTTTATTAAATGTATAATATTTTATTGATAACTTTTAAGCTCTACAAGGTTTATTTGTGTATCATTTTTTTGCAAAACCGTTTTAGTTTGCAATATAGTGAGCGAACCTTTTAGCTGTAAGGTTTTATTTACATTATACTTAGTTCTATTTACATATAGTAACGGATAGGATTGCAGGTGAGTATATTAAGGTAAGTATTTTATATTAGTAAGGGCCGGGGATTAAAAAGGTAAGTAAGGAAAAGATAGCATTTTATTTTAAAATTGTGGTTGTTGGCTGAGATTTGAACTCATGTCCTCAACATGTCGGTGGGTCTGAGGCGTCAAAACCTCCACCTTTTGCGTCAGATATGGGGCTTCTGAACACGGTGTTGAAGAGTAGGAGTTTAAGGTAGATTAGCTGTAGAATTGAGGAGCGGTGGAGTCTTACGTTAGCTTGCGTCTGTAAAGAGAATGTACATCGAAATACATTGTTAGTGTATGACTAAGCTAGAGAGTGATATTGAGAGCTATGTATGAAGAGTAAATGTTTGATACACAGTATGAGATACATAGTATCACAGAGGTGGTATTAGAGGTATGAGTTAGGCAACATGTATCTGTTCAGCTTGGAGTGCGCACTATGCCGCAAAAATTTTAATCGAGTGGGTACATATTTCGACTCTTCAGAAGGAGAAGACTGTATATTTCGGGGCTTTCGAATTGTATTTGACCGAAATCCGAAAGGCTGGAGTATTAAATTTATAGTTTTGCATCAAGTTGAACGATTTTCAGTACCCAACACCTTGTGGATTTGATATGGTTGGATAGTTGAGTCTGAGTGAATCTTCATGCATTGTTTTTGCTACTGATCTGGAACTGAGATTTCCTCGTTTATATGTCTCGGGGGTGAGACAATTTTTGGGAGCACCTCTTTCCGCTTTTGCATTCAAATGATTTTCTGAAGAGATTTCCTGTTGAGATATATGTTGGGTTTGAGGCGCTGCTGAATTTTTTTTTTTTTTTTTTTTATAAATATAATGTTTTATTGAATCTTTCCTTTTTGGAAACTAACAATAATTTCGAAAATCTTAAAGCTAATTTTTATTCCTAGAACAAGTTAATCATTACCACTGCATAGATTAACAAAGTAAGCAAAGTACAATAAATTACGCATATAACTTAGATTTATCAAAGAATGTGTTTACCTATATAGATATCATTAGGTATACCAAACACTCATAACAAAAGATATATCATAAAGGATAATTTGAAGTAAATTATAATATCATGAAGGATATATACGGAGCGCAACTCCGATGTAGAATAATTGGATGCGGCAGAGCCCTTAGTCACAGTTCAAACGTAAATCCTTTCTCTTTAATCGCTTAGGGTAGTTCTGCTGTAACAATTTTTTAGCTAGAAAGTTTGGGTGGTTAGATAACCTTAATGAGTAATTTTTAAGCAGTTTCTCTATTTCCTCGGTGACGGTTCTAATCCCGAGATCTTTGTGAATTGCGGAGTTTTTTACCAAGGGGCTTTGCATATTGATCTTAAGGTTTTAGACTGCAGTCTTTGAATTCTATCCAGGCTAGATTTAGATGCTGATCCCCAAATTTGGATCCCGTACGTCCAAGATGGCTTTATTAGCATATTAAAAAGTAAAACTTTGTTTTCTAGACTTAGTTTGGACTTAGAGCCTACAATCCAATGCAAGTTCGCAATTTTCAATTTGGTTTGAGTAATCTTTTTGTCTATGTGGTTTTTCCAGGTGAGTCTTTTATCCAATGTAACTCCCAGGTAGGTAACGAATTCTTTCTGAGGTATTGTATTCCCATTTATAGAGATTGAAGGACATGTGTCTTTTTTTAGGGTAAATGTTACTTGTATACACTTAGACTCATTGACTTTAATTCTCCAAGTTGTTAGCCACTCTTTTATTACTTTTAAATGTTCTTGTAATCTGTAGCTGGCTGTCATGGGGTTTGAATGGACACTAAGTATTGCTGTATCATCCGCAAAAGTCGATGTGATGAGGTTTCGGTTTGTGGGAAGATCGTTCGTATAAATTAAATATAAGACGGGCCCTAAAACACTTCCTTGTGGAACACCAGCAAATATTTCATAGGATTCGGTGGTGTAACTTTTTTGCCTAACACGAAGTTTTCTGCCAAAAAGAAAGCTTTCTAAGACATCATAAATTTCTACGGGAAGCGTAACTTTCAGCTTGTATAATAGACCATCTAACCAAACTTTATCAAATGCCTGGGCAACATCGAAGAACACTGCAGTACAATATTGCTTGTTTTCAAACGCTGATCTTATGTGTGCTACGATTCTATGCACCTGCTCTATTGTGCTGTGCTTTTCTCTAAACCCGAATTGGTGGCATGGTATGGTCTGTTTCGATTCTAAAATCGGTAATATTTTTTTTAATAAAAGTTTTTCGAAGATTTTTGAGAATACCGTAATTAAGCTAATAGGCCTGTAGGAGCCCACCAAAGATGGATCTTTACCTGGTTTAGGGATCATAATAATCTTCGAGAGCTTCCGTTATTCTGTCGTATCCAGGAGCTTTCTTTGTCTTTATGTCGTTAGTAATAACATCTTTAAGTGATTTAAAATTAAACTGAATAAAATTTTTAACTGGATTTGCACGAAATTCTGGAAGAGATTTGTATCCAATATTTGGTGTAAATACAGTGGAAAGATGCATGGCAAATAAGATACCCTTTTCCTGGTCGCTTCGAGCCCACTCACCATTGTGAGTTCTCAATGGAGGGTCGAAAGTGACGGGACTTTTGAAACTCTTAACTTTTCGCCACAAAGAGTAGTTGGTATCAGATGTAGCTGACAGAGATTGTACGGACTTTTGAAATTCGTTTTCCTTTTTTTGTTTCAGGACATCCCGAAGCATTTTTATGCATATATTGAGCTCATTTTTTAAGACCAATCTCTCCTTAGTTGTCTTTTTTTGGTTACCAGACTTGTAATGTCTTTACCCTTAAGACCGTTGAAAATTTGTCTTCTATGAGTGTTAGATGGGCCGTGCGTTGAAATTTTCGCTGCCAAATGAAGTAATGTTGTAAAGCCATCAACTGCATTGTCGACATCTGCTATTGATATATTTTAGAGGAATGAGCGATTTTAGATGCGCGCTAAATAATTTTCTGTATTTAAGCCAATTTCTAAATTTATTGGTTAAGCTTAGCTGTAAGTCATTGAAAACTGGAATTATGCTAATGGACCATAGACAAGGCGAGTGATCAGATGATAAGTCGAAAAGGGGTTTTACGCTTACTTGTGCTCTACTGATACCACAAGTTACTCCAAACTCAATCAAATCTCGGGTTTTGCTGAGATCAGTTGGCCAGTATGTTGGCTGACCGGTAGATATAACGTCGAAACCGTTATTTTGAATGGCTTTATATAAATTTCTACTCTTTGGAGATATTAACCTAGATCCCCAGAAGGAATGTTTTGCGTTGTAATCACCTGCTACTAGAAACCGTTTACCAAGTTTAGAGAAGAAATCAGTAAATTGAGTTTCTGATATGTTGTATCGGGGCGGACAATATATGGCGGAAATGTTTATTCCACCAGAATTATCATATATATGAACTAAGTATTCCAGTTCCACCGCGCGCTTTCCCTTCAGGGTGTTTGGTGTCATAAAACAGAAATGTATCAATTTTGAAGTTGTTAAATTTGGTCAAATGAGTTTCGGAGATTAGCATTATATCTACTGCTTGATTTTCTAAGAAGAGTTGAAGTTCACTTTTGTGTTGGACCAATCCGTTGGCATTCCAATAACATATCTTAAGGTCGTTCATGGCTTAGACAATATCGCTTGAAGGAGGAGATTTTGATTTCGAATTGAATCTTGCATCATACTTTGCATTGATGTCCTATGTTCTTGCACCATGCGTATAAAGCAGTTTGGCGTATTTTCAAGTGAGTTAACAGACGGAACGGACGGGATGGACGTTTCTTGTGTTGTGAGCTGAGATACACCTTTTAAAGCTTGGATATAAAGTTGGTATTAGTAGGCTTTGTTTCGGTAGCTTTTGATTGAGGCTGAGAGGCAGGAAAGTTGCTAGAAGCCTTTTTACTGTCCTTGCCTTTTAGAGAAATATATATTGGACAACCCCTGTAATTGGCGGTGTGATTTTCACCGCAATTGCTACATTTTTTAGACTCAGGGGTTGTTTTAGATTTCATACAGTCTTTTGAACTGTGTAAATCTCCACAAATGACACATATACTTTGTAAAGTGCAATATCGCTTCGTATGGCCAAATTCTTGACAATTATGGCACTGAACAGGACATGTTCGCTTATGTGGTTCTTCCATGGAAATACGACGGTGAAGAAGGTACCGCAGTTTGTAAATGGGATGAACTTCTCCCTTTTTTAAGAGCTGGAAATCTGGCTCAATATCAACCCTAAACATTGGCTGAGGTATGTTAGCCTTATTTTTGATGTTGAATACGTTTCTAACCCTGAAACCTTCTTCTGCTGCTGAATTGTACAATTTAACGATTTCATATTGGGCGAAGGCCATCCTGTCGGGTCGAAAGTGGGACTCCCTATATCCGTGTGATGAGCAAGTGCAGTGTATGAGATATCATTTACAGTTCTCGAGAACTTTCTTGCCAGTTGCCTTAAATTGGGCCGCTTAAAAGCCACCCAAAAATGGAGTTTTAAGCTATTAAGCTGCGGCATGATTCGAGACCTGAGAAAAGTATTTGAGAAAGAATGTCGCTGCCAATCAACATATCTATTTTAGTGAACGCGAAGCAGTTGGGATCTGCCAAGGGGAGTGAGCAGTAGTTTTTGGGATCCAAATGCTTTAATGACGGTAAAGAGTGCGCCATTTTTGGGAGTATTATTGCGGGAGTTGCGATTTATTTTTTGAGATTCAACGAGAGTATTGTGAGAGTGCAGGTTTCTTTAGTGTCCGGCACTAGTTGTCCGGCCAATCTAAATATTTCGTATTGGGTCGTTATTGTGGGTAGATCAAGGAACTTTTGTATTCGAGAAGATACAAAAGTTTTTTGGGAACCTTGATCTATGAGGGCAAGTATTTTCATTATTTTTCTTTTGATTAGAATGGGTACGTCGGCTGTGGGTATCAATACTGTATTTCTGCTACTTTAAACATGAATACATTAAGAAATTATGTTAAATTTCCTAATTGCGGTCGCCCCTCGGCAGGGAATCTCCATCCCTCCGAGTGTATTTCGGACATGAAATAAAGGCTCCTCATAAAAACCATCAGCCGATCGGAGGCGGCTTAGTATAAATTGTAGGTCCCTCCATTTGTTGGAAAAACATTAAGACGCAAAAACTACAAATTGGAGGAGGAGCTGGGCCGAAAATCGCTTCAGCGGTTATTAAGCGCCAATTATATATGTATATATATGTAACATGAGAGAGTACCCTTTGGGTCAGTTGAGTATTTTGAGTTGCACGAGTTGGGTTGCTGCCTGTTTAGAGGTACAGGACTTTACTGTATTAAGTGCCTCTTGGGCTGTGAGTGGTGGCGCTTATTGCAATATAAGCATATGAAGTTACTTTTGCAATCTCTCTTCGAGTGAGAGGGCACTAAACAACTCGTGCAATAATTATTTTCCCTGGCGAATTTAAGCCGATCTAGGACGGATAGCTGCTGGAATTTTGTGCATTTCATTAATGAGTGATGAGAGCTGCACAATTTGCACGAGAATAGCTTCTGCGGCTGAGTATGAGTAATCGCAGGTTTGATATAGTAATAATTGAGAATCGCGGGGTTCCGATTGAGTTTGGAAGGGTTGGGGTGGTTCCAGTAAATCCTTAGCCGTCTTTTCTAAGACTGGGTTTTTAATGATCTTTAATTGCGTTTTATACATTTTTATTAATTTTATTTTGTTTCATTTATTTAAAATTTATTGTAATATATTTATATAATTTTTGTTTTTTTTTTTATTTATTTATTGTATTAAATATTTTATTTTTGTTTTTTATTAATTTTTGAGACTGTCCCAACTTTCTTGAATTCCACATTTTTTTTGGGGGGAGGTGTGCTACTATTTTGGGAACCCACTGTTTAGCACTGTTGGGTACATTTTATTGAGCGCAGCAACTAAGCCGAGCTCATTTGCGTTTGTGTGTACGTGTATCTCTCTCGCTTGCTTTTGAAAATAGCGAAAAAAAATGCGCTGGACTGTTTGAGCGGGAGTATATGAGTATGTATTTACAAACCGTTCTGGAGAATTTATGGAAATTCGATGGATGGAGTGTCTCGCTTCTCTTATTTTGCGATTAACTCCTGTGCATTTGTTGTTCTTTATTTCCTCTTTATCTTAATTTTTTATTTAAATTAATTTTCCATAATTATTTGGATGTTGGTGGTACCGAGCCTTCTGAATGTCAGTACGCAATGCTAACCACTCGGCTACCGCGGCCGCCAGATAAGTAGATGTGGAAATCATTGTTGGTGTTGATATATTTTTTTTTATTAAAATTTTTTTTTGTTTTTTTTTTTGATTTTGATTTATTTATTTTATTTTATTCAATTTTAATATAAAACAATATATTACATACTACAATAGTTTGTATGTATATAAGTTTGTGTGTACATATATATGTCTGTCCTTTGTGGGTTAGTATTTTTTTCAGCTTATTTCACTTTTTTTTGGGTTTGCATGTACACGTATATTTTGTAAAGGTTAGTTTGTATATATTTTCTTTGTTTTTATTTTTATGTTCATGTCTTTCTCACTTTTTAACTCATGTACATATGTATGTAATACATATTATTTACATTATATTTCCACTTACATATATCTATTTATTATTTGTTATTTCACTATACATGAGCATGAGAATTGTTTCTTTTCTTCACTTGTTCTTTGTTTAACTATTTAATTCATTCCGTGATTGGATTTCGGCACCATGTATAGTTTTCACTAACTTATTTACATTTATATTTAAAATAAAACACACTTTTAATATTTTATTAATTTTATTAAATGTATAATATTTTACTGTTATCTTTTAAGCTCTACAATGTTTATTTGTGTATTAATTTTTGTGCACAGCAGTTTTAGTTTACAATATATATTGTAGTTGTTGGCTGAGATTTGAACTCATGTCCTCAACGCTATCTGTTAACTTAAGACAACAAAAACTCATCGACGATACGACCAATATAATCAAAATTTGCTCCCTGCCCGTTGCTAACAAGGCAGTATTGAATTTATCTTGTATTAAAAATTATCAACCGTTCCAGGATCTGTTTAATGAATTTAACGACATAACCGTAGATGGCGCCGTGGCTGTAGTATTTTTTTAACACTTGATCTACGTTGTGCATACCATCAGATTTCCGATGAACCAGCAGACATACTAAAGACGATAATCACCACACCATTCGGCAGGTTCGAATTTCCATTTATGTGTTTCGAACTAAGGAAAGCGAATCAAACGTTTCAAAGGTATTTTCGCATGGTCATACCTCCATGATATTTTGATGTCATCAAAAGATAGGAACCAACATAGACAACATCTAAAGGAAGTATTTGAAAAACTACGCGAGTTCGGATCAGTTATAAACCTCTCGAAATGGATACTGGGTTAATCTGAAGTGAAATTCTTAGAGTTCACAATCAACAGTAGTGAAAATTCTCCCCCGAAAGACAGAGTGCAAGCAATTCAAAATTTTAAACTTCCCGAAAAAGCATGCGATTTACGACGATTTCGGCATAATTAATTTCTTTCGAAGTTTTTTGCCGAACGCCGTGAATAGACAAATGACTTTGAGCAAGCTCATAAAAGGCTACAAAGAAAATAACACACCAGGTGGAACGATGAATCAATTGATGCTTTACAGCAGTGTAAGAATGACTTATGTAAAGCTACTTTACTCTCTTACCCGACGCCGGATGCGAAACTTAGTCTGACGGTCGATGCCTCGTCAATTGATGTGGGTGCGGTATTTCAACTATATGACAATGGTCGGTGGCAACCATTTGGTTTCTATCGAACGTCTTACTGAAGCACAAGCGAGATACAGCACCGATTGCAAACTCTTAGATGCGTACAAAGGGTTCCAATATTATCAACACATGCTTGATATCAGCGATCATAAGGCTTTACAATACGTATTTCAGCAAAAGCTAGAAAAAGCTACCTCACGACAAATGCGACATTCAGAATTTATCGCCCAATTCACAACGGACATTCGATATATTCTAGGCAACGACAATGCAGTTGCAGATACAATGCCACGTATATCCGCCATACATATACCGTGTATGACGGACTTCAACAAACTTGCCAAAAGTCAACAAACCAATCCGGATTTTAAGAATTTGCTTAACATAAAAAAATCAAGTCTAACTTTTAAACTTTTTATAATTCGAGGGACAGATGCTGAAGTCTATTGCGACGTAAGCACTGGCAAAGCCCGACCATACTAAACTTCTGCTTTTCGTAAAAGAGCCTTCCATTCCTTACACAACATATCACATACCGGAACAGCCAAAACTATTAAGCTGGTAACAGAGAAGTTCGTGTGGCAAAGTCTTCGGAAGGATTACCGCTTATGGCCTAAGCAATTCGTAGGGTGGCAGAGGCCAAAAATGCAGCATCATATTGGAGTACAACTATCAACATTTGTATTGCCAGAACATAGGTTCGAACAGATAAATATGGGCATCGCCGGACTATTGCCACCTTGCCAGGGATATCGATACTGCTGTAGGCATATCCGCTTCATGACCATGGAAACAATCCCTTGAAGCTTTTACACATACTGGATTGCTAGATTTGGAGTGATACTGGATTGCTTGATTTGGAGTGCCAAGTAGGGAGACAACTGATCAGGCTAGGCAATTCGAGCCTGCTTTATTGAGAGATTTATCCAGACTTCTTGGCATAAAACACTTATACACTACTGCATATCACCCAGCATCAAACGCACTCATCGAGTGTTGGCATAGGTCTTTTAAATCGGCGGCGAAATGCCACATGACCAACAATTGGGTTGAATTTCTTCCGTGAATTATTTAGGGTTTCCGTTGATGTTTTAAGACAGCACACTTGATTACCTTGTCATTTTTTTCCCGAACAACACACAAATGACATAAATGTATGCTTCTACTACTTTTGAAAATTATGCTAGGACCATAGGAAAAGTACTCGGATGAATTTACGAAAAAAACTTGGAACTGAAACTCAATAAATGCAAATTCTGTTACAATAAACTCCATCATTTTGGATACTATATTAGTCCATCTGGCATACAATCTTCGGAATTCCATATTAAGGCTATTGCCAACTATCCGACCTCTAAGAATCATAAAGAACTTCGTTAATGTATGTGTCTATTCTCATACTACTGAAAATTCGTACCATCTTTTTCAAAAACTGCTAACCCACTTCTGGACCCATTACGTAAAAATACAGAATTAATTCTTTCGAGAGATTGTTTAAAGCTATTGAAGATTTAAAAACCATATTATTTAGTGCACCACTGTTAGCAATATATCGCCGATTTAGAATTTACTTGGAGGGGTTACCTCTTCAAATCATTACAGACTGTAATTCATTGCCACTGACTCTAAATAGAAAACGAATCAACCAGAGAATTGCACGGTATCTAACGCATACCATGGTGCAAACCTAAATCACTTGGACGCATTACGTCGAAATCTTTTGTCGCAAAATGATTCTCTCAAGTCAAAGAAATTCCTGCTACTATTTCTAGATATGAAGAGAAAACCAGTGTGAACTGCTGTGCACTAAATGTAACTGTGGATATAGATGATCTAGATTTTCAGATTCAAATTGCTCATATAAATGTTTCGATCAGATACGCATGCAAGTAGAATATGCACGGTAAACAGTACAACCAAACATAGGTACATCAAGTAAATTACTCTCCTGCCTCTTTTAACGCGTTATAACGAAGAAATTGAAGTGTTATCAACAACGTTATCATCGTCGTCATCATCGACCCCCATTGTAGAGATAACACAACCATCTACAACAATTATACATCGTCATCGTACATTTCTTAGAGATGAATTGAGTCAAAACAAGCATTTTATCGTCATTTCAAATTGGAATATGATAATTGTGATATACCTATTCGTTGTACTTACTATAGTAGATATATTGATAAAGTATTGAGCATCAAGTGCTTTGAATATCGTGAAATTTAAACTGAATGAATTCTAAGTAATGGTGACATTGTAGAAATAATTGATGTTAAAAACTATAGACAAACATATAATATGGTCATTGTATAACATATGTTAGATGAATAAAGAAAAAAGATGATAACAAAAATTCTATTGTACACCTGTTGTATTGAAGTTATGAAACAAACTACTACTATAATCAGTTTGTTAATCAAAATCAAAATATAAGCAGCGCTAGAAATTTAGAAAAAGTAAACAGGCTAGTTTTGAATACAATATTCCAAACACTTCTTTACTTTTAAAAATAAATGTGACAATTCAATTGATAAATAGAAATTTTCCTGAACTGTTTACACCATTATTAAAAACAAAAACAACAAGCAGAGCCCGTGGGGAAATTTTAGACCAACTTACTCCGATCAAAGAAATGAGACGTATAGTGTGAAAAGAAATACATATACCATACTCGAAGTTACTGACGCTTTTAAAAAAGATTTAGTTGAAAAGGAAAGGAGAATTGGAGGTATTCTTGAAAGTCCAGGGGTTTTCCATGGACATTTCAATTAGTTTACGATAATTGTGAAATTCGAATTATAGCAATTATGTAAAGCGTACTCTAAATATCTATTGATTTGAATTTACGGAAAACAATACGGAGAAATTATATGAACGAGTAGAATTAAATGAGCGCGCTTCATACGATATAAACCCAACAATAATTCATGCTGATCGTTATTATCAAACATGGCATATGAAGGTTCAGTAATAAATGGCATGTTTTCGTCAGCTGTAGATATATTTGATTTTCTAAAAAACTTTGAACATATTTTGCCTGCCGAGCTGAAGAAAATACTTTTATGGTATATATTCATTCAAAAATCGAGTATAGAGATAAATTAAGTAAAATAAAGAATCATTTCGATGAACATTATGACGACTGCGTTTGGTCGAATTCTAATTGCAAAAATGATCCAGACACTTGCAATTGCTCTTTCCTAGAGCGCCTGGATAAGGTAGCCTTCAAGATTTTGGACACTTATACTAAAATGTATAACCAATTTCAGTGTCAACATTGTAAATTAAGCTCTCATCTAAATACCTATTTTTTTAAAACACCTCTTTAAATAAAAAAAATTTTTTTAATTTAATTTTTAATTTTTTTTATTTTAATAAATTAAAGGGAATGGGTGTGGTTAAGAATGTGGTATATGTGATTTCATCAAATTCTCACATATTTTCAAATAATCTTTTTAATAACATTTGTAAGTGGAATATATTCATACAATTTATCATGAATAAGTATACAATAAGAAGCGATGTTAGCAGGGACAGATTTATTAAATTTTAGCTCAATCCGAATATCGATGGGTCCGCTTTTTATAGATTCATTTTGATGTGTTACATCTAGAACAATTATTGGAGCATTTTCAACAAATTGATCAGGCGATAAAAGTTGTTTCGGAGTGCGTCCATAATAACTCTGTTGAAATTTCAAAAACATGCCATATAATAGAGCATACCGATTTCGGTCAAATTTAATATTAAGATCATCATATGGATATGTAGTGGAGTTAAGGTGAACTTTAACATCTAATAAGTCACAATGTTTAAATTTCTTTTTATTTTGAAATCCTAAAAGAATAAAGCGAGGTGTTTCATTTTCACCCACCATTTTAACATTCCTTAAGACGTTCGTGTTTTTCTGTAGAGAAATGTTTAGTGGTTGTTTACTTACTTGTTCTCAACATAGTTAACCGATAAGAGTCTGAATGTTGAATATGTGGCATTTTCCATGTAATATTTAAAAGTTTAAATATAAGCTTTTCTTTTTCAGTAGTTGGCTTCATAACACCATCATCTTCTTTAGCTCGTATTAAAATTAATTCATGTTTACAATTAACTATAATTTTATCAAAATCTTCAGCAAATCCAAGCAGAGTTTTCAATGGTATACAAAAATTAAAATGTCCAGTCTTTAGGGGAATATTTTCAAATTAGTTAGGTGATCCACAATTTGTCATTTCTGTTGCAATACCCAATGTTCTTGTGGGATCAATTTCTATTCCCTTTATTTCATATCGTATCTCCTCGAATAAATAGGACATACAATTATTTATCAGCTGTGCATTTTTTGAAACTATTGAATCACTATTTGTTATGTACCCTTCAATGTATAAAATACTTTCATTTGGTAGCACATATAGGTCTTGATTTTGTATGGGGATCCGAATTTCGTCATTATTTTGAAAGGATTGTAAGTATAGTATATAGCTATGATAGTCCTTTTTTATTGGCTTGTAAAAAACGTTTATTATATCACTCATTTTTTCCAGATTAAATCCCAGAATTATTAGAAACTCCTTATTCGATGGGGTTAAATCAATTTTATGTTGAACAAGAGAATTTTCTCCTTTGTCTTTCCTTTTGTTTTTGTAACCAATACTTTTGAGGATGATTGAAAACTATTCATAAAATCTGTATGTAGTTGCTTTTTATTAAAAATTATCATTATTTCTTTATATAGGTTTTAAATGTAGTCTTATTGATATATCTTCTCCACGAAAATTAATCAGGTTGCCCGTTTGATCAACAACTTTAAGAACTAGAGTGCTTATTTGACGAGTATTAACTGGTAAATATATAACATTAAGAGGTATTTCTGAGTTTTTGTGCTAACTCTAAGAGAAAACTGATGTATTGTATGCATAGATGTTTCGTTTATATATGATCCATTGATGATATTACATTCAACTGATATTGTGTTTATTTTAGTTATATCCGCTGGATTGCCAGAGTAGTGAACAATCCCTGGCTCCAATATTCTTTTACTGAAACCTAGTAATGAATCAATTGAGTATTTTTTAGTAAAATTCATTTCTTCATTATTACTCATAATTTCAGTTCGAAATGTATTAGGATTAGCTTTTATGTCAACAAAACCTCGATTCAAAGGTTCATATACCTTCTACTCAAATAAAAACGAGCCTTTATCCATAACTTTTGCTTAGGTTGCCAGGACTGTTATATGTTTACATGTCAAATTTGAGCGCGATCTGTCACATAGTTTTTTTTACGGCACTATAAACAAGTCAATCTCGAGTGTGTTTTTCGAATTTTACTATGGAAATTAACGTTGAGCCAAAGAGTTTGTTAGAAATTTTGTTATTCCTATGGAATAAGTGCGACGGACGCAATGAAAATGTCGCAAAAGGCATATGGGAAGTCTTGCCTATCACGTGCACGTATTTTTGATTGGTATAAGTCGTTCAAGGACGGCCGTACATCGCTGGAGAACTTGCCCCATGATCGTCGTCCAGCAACGTCAATAAACGAAGAAAATGTCGAAAAAGTAAAGAAAATTGTGTTGGAAAATCGTCGTGTGACTGAAAGAGAGATAACTAGTGAGCTCAACATATCAAATAGATCCGCTCATAGCATTATTCACGATGTTTTGGGCATGAGACGTGTGTCTGCTCGACTTGTTCCAAAATTGTTGCTCATACGTCTCGTCTTGTACGCGATTATTTGACCAAAAACAACGTAAATATTGTTCCGCAAGCACCGTATTCACCAGGCATGGCACCGTGTGACTTTTTTCTTTTCCCTAAACTCAAATTGCCGCTTCGTGGAAAGCATTTTCAGTCGATTGAAGTCATAAAAGAGAATTCGAAGAAGGAACTGAAAGCCATACCTAAAGCGGCCTACCAGAAGTGTTATGAAGATTGGAAAAAAAGGTGGCATATGTGTATCGCCTCTAATAGTGACTATTTTGAAGGGGATAAAATAAATATTGAAGAATAATTAACCGTTTTTGTTTTATTGAACAGTCTCGTTTATATTTGAGCAGAAGGTATGTTGGTAATTCTCTCAACTATGTCATCCAGTTCATATGTTCCAGCAGGTATCTCAAAAACACCTGATCCAATGTGAAACAAATTGTTTTCTTTATCCACATATTGTATAATATGAGTCAAAACTAATTAACCCACAAACATAATCTTTTTTGAGTTCTATGGGAGGGAAATAGTTTGCAACCAGTATAGATGAATTACCATTTATTTGATAGGTTATAAATAAAAACTTGACTGAAATAATTATCAAAACACTTTTTTTATTTATAATCCATGTACAATATATATTTTTTAGTTTTTTTTAGTTTAACATTCACCCAGGAATTGTGTTTAGAAGAGAATTCTAACCATTTAACATAAATTCTTTTGTTTCAACGTCTCAAAACTTTTTCATTAGTTTTCATTAGTTCATATTCATAGATTCCTCCCTCTATAGTATTACCTTGATAGTCTTCAGGTATATGTTGTAGGATTTGTGTTTTCAATTGATTTTATTTTAAAAACTTCTGTCGTCCAATTTGGTGTATACCCCCTTTTCAAATAGATGTTTATACTTACTTATTCTAACCTCATCATTTATTTTAAATTTTGGTCTATGAAAAACTTTTAAATTGTTGTATGCGGTGTCCAATAAATTTTGTTCATTCGAGGAATTGACCTCATTTGGAGTCATTCTGATGGTCCTGTGTATTTTATAAGTTCCCCGAAAACTAAACTCTTTCCACATCATTCATTTTAATGTTCTATTGAATCGTTCTATTATAAATGCTTTTAATGATGATAATGTTGAATCATGATTGATATTTTTTGTTTGTGATAATCTTTTAAAATTAGTATTATAAAATTCTTTTCCATCATCTGCTTGCAGGTCATTTGTTACATTTTCTTTAGTTTTATTTTTAACTGCTTCGACCCAAGCTTTTTTGGAAAATGTATCGATTACAGTTAAAAGATATTGATACTGATTATTACTATTGGAATACTGGGTCATTACCACCAAGTCAGCCTGCCATAAATCATCGAATTCTTTAATAATAACACTTAACACTTAAAACTTTTTCTAACTTGCTAAGGTAATTCGTCTACATAGCTCTTTTGTTATTCATTTTGTTAATCCTTTTATAGTAGGGAACTTTATTTTTAGCACTTCAACGTTTTTCTCAGTAGGATGTTGTTTCAACACAACGAAACGCATCAAATAATCCTCAATAGTTGATAAATAGTTGTTTATATTATTTAATTCTTCCCCACATGCACCTTTTATTCGTTGGTCTGTAAGATCCTCTAGAATTGATACATCATTTTTAATACTATTATTCAGGATTACATTTATTTCATTGATTTGATATTCTTAACGTTTCTAAAAGGAATACTTTCGTAATGGCATCATCGTCTTCTATAGGAGCAGCTAGGTTAATTATTATTTTCTTGTTTAAATTAAGATTTTTGTTTCGGTCTAGAATTCATTTCGCTTTTGACCTACTATTGTCAAGTGAGGAATGCCCACATTTATTTATACTCATATTGTTTAATAATATTTGCTTCTCGCAACTCTTCAATAATTGATATAATCTCTTTGTGATGGTTATTATGACCGGCACTTGTTGGAGATAAAAGCAATCTCTATCTATCCACCAACTCATTAGGGTTATCCCAATATTGATAAATATTTTTACTGCAATCGATTGATTTCAATAAAGTGAATGAGTGTGGGTTATAATTGAACAATTTTCTGATAATATATAGATATCTAAATGATTTTGTTGTCTTAATTTGACTATTGGGATTATAATTACGTTTGTGAGCACTTGTATCAATTAAAATCTTTCGATAGGTCTTCAAATCACACTTTTTATAATGTTGTGGGTTTTTATGAAATATAACTCAAACTCACTTTCCATTTATCCTTTCCGATCTGTATAAAACAATTAGAATTAATTCTTAATGGTTTGAGCCCGAATCGCCATCGACCATTTGAATCTCTATTCGGACCATACAATGTATCAAGAATTTTAAGATCTTTAAGTAATTTTATGTTTTGTAATGGTGAAGGAGGATGAGTAAGCTTAACCCGTTTAAAGTCTTCATTTAGTTGATTTTCAGACGGACGTTTTACAAATTTATATCTTTCCCACAGATCAGGATTTTATTCGATTCCTCTTAAAATATCATTCACACGTTTCAGCTTGTCTTAGGTTTTCTACAGCCTTTTTTAATAATTGTTCATCGTTTGGCTTACTAGAAATATAAGTTTCAGCTTGTCTTGGGTTTTCTACAGCTTTTTTTTGGTAATTGTTCATCGTTTGATTTACTAGGAGTATATGGTTCTTGCCTTTCGGGGTCATTCATAAAATTTCTTTTTTGTTTAACGCTAACAATCTTATCTAATTTTTGATTTTTATCAAAGCATTGATCATTAATTATATTAACAGGATTTCTTTTCTTAACATTTTGTATCCGAGAAATACCTGGAGAATATTCTAAATCAAGATCATTAACATTCATATAATTTTCAACGGTTGGTAATGTATCAAGTTTCACGTCTTCACTTTCTTTTACACTGTCCGCCGGGCAAATTTCATCATTACCATGAAAATTAGTAACATTATATTTATTACAGTTTTTAAAATTATGAACTAATTCATTAAATGGTTTTGAAATGGGTTTAAATGTATCCTCCAAGAAGTTTATTCTACACAATTCTCCCAATTTTATTCTTTTAATTTTTTCTTTTAATACTTTTCTTGTCTTAGCTAAAACAGTCATTTGTTTATTTACCATGATCTTTAACGAGTGATTGAAAATTTGCTATCTATCAGTTATACCTATATCTGATAAGAATCTGGTCTGGTATATGTTTGTATGGATGTTTTATAATTGTATGAAATTATCAAGACCCTTTCGATATCGTCCATTGTTTATAGGATCATCTTTACTTATAACAACAAAGCCGTACTTATTTTTCCAAGATTCAGCACAAATTTTGAAAATTGTTTAATATAACATATCTCCAATAACATGATCATTCCAGATATGCTTAAGATTCATTTCATCTTGCTTGAATACAATAATCATGTTTGCATTATCACGAATTAAGTGTTTAGGAATTTTTGCATAAGCTTAACATAAATAAAAAGAATTAATGTTTTTATGACGACCCATACAAAAATAATCTCATATTGTACTTTGTTTTCCCCATATTACATCATCGAATATAAAAATTGAGTCCGGTTTGGCTTCGGTGGGCTTGATAACATCAACGTTTTCACTAAATGTAAAAATATTTATTCCTTTTATCGGATCAATAAGCCTTTTTAGATAGATGTATTTCGGCGATATAATGATTTTGTATAAATGTATATATTTCGGAAATTAAGTCCGTTTGGGTTTTCAATTAAACTGAGCATAACATTAGTTTTTCCACAATTTGATGGTCCTACAATCAGCGCTCGTATGGAATCTGGTAAAAGTGGACTATGTCTAACAACATTTTTAACATTTATATAATTGTCAGCATTATTAACCTTAAGTTGGAGACGTTGTTTAACTACTTTCATTTTGTTTACTAGATTTATAGCAATATAAACCACCACTTTTATAATAAAGACATCATTTAATTAAAAATTACCTAATGGGACTAATACACAAAAAGATTGGAAGGGTTTTGTAAATAATTTTATTAATTCTTTACCTACTAAGCTTCATTTACCCGGATATCAATTTTGTGGTCCTGGAACAAAACTCCGACAATGGTTAGAAAGAGGAGAAAAGGGTATAAATCCTTTAGATGCAGCCTGCAGAGAGCATGATATTACAAATTCTAAAGCAAAAGATATAAATATCAGACACCAAGCTGATAAAGTTTTATCTGAGAAAGCCTGGCAGCGTGCTACATCTAAGGGTAGTGATTTCAAGGGACGAGCAAACGCTTGGCTCGATACAAATGCTATGAAAGCAAAACTCAAATTGGGAATGGGTATTAAAAATAAAAAAAAAGATGAAAAACGGAAAAGTATCAAAAAAAAAGTAACAAAATTTGCTGTTAAAAAAGGTATTAACATGCTTAACAAAAAGAAACCGCAATCACTTAATGATACATATAAAATTTCTTAGGATGTTATAAAGTCGAGCTTTAAAAATAAAAAAATTAACATACCGAGAATAATTCCAGTTCCAAAAATTGGAGGAATTTTACCACTACTTCCTATTTTAACGGCGTTAGGTGCACTTGGTGGAATAGCATCTGGTGGATCAGCTACATCAAATGTTTTGAATTATGTAATGGAAAGGATCAATTGGCTGAGGCTAGCCATCATAATAGATATATGGAATCAATCGCTATGGGGACGGGTTTGTTCCTCAAGCCATATAATAAGGGATATGGCTTATACTTACGCCCCTATCCAAAAAACTAATTGAAAAGCTACCCAAAAGACCATTAACAGATGTAGATTTAATGAAATATTGTAAACATCTTAAAAATTTCAGGGGAATTTTTATGGGAAACCCTTTACCGAATAAACCGAAATATCATGAATGTGGAATTCTTAATTTAGATGATGCTGATGGTCCTGGTACTCGTTGGGTAGCATACTATAAGTAAAAAAATTATAAAGAATATTTTGATAGTTTCGGAAATTTACAGCCACCAGTAGAACTGATTGATTACCTGAAGCCACCAATATATTACAATTATGAACAGAAACAAAAAAATAACACAATAATATGTGGTCAATTATGTTTAAAATTTTGATTCAATAAAAATAATTAATGTAAAATATAAATTGTTTAATTGTTTTATGAATCAGTTCTTGTGTTCCTTTGCGAATTTTTGCCGAGCCTTAAAACTTGGCTTGCTATTTTTTTCACTGCTGCGACGTACCCAATCCTACCAAGCGCTCTTCTAGCTGTCCATCGACTCACGCCTTTATTTATTTCTGTAGAAGCTTCTTTTGGCGTTAAAAGTCAATTTTTTCTCATTTTAGACATCATAAGTCGAGCGTCGGAGTCTGTTAGAAGGCAACGGCGACCATTCAACTTCTTTTCAGCACAAACATTTTGTCTTTTCTGCACCTTGGCAACCACTGATTGACTAATTTGCAGCTTCTCAGCAATAGTGCGTGTCTAACACCCACTTTTAGTCAAGAAGATAATACTATTTTCTTTATCAGAAGACAGCTTCTTAATTTTTCAGTGAATAGTTAGAGACTAAGTTCAAAATTCAACAAATCAACTATAAACTAGTGGAAGATAGCGATTTTCTGAATTTTGACAACGAAAAATAAATGCAAAAGGCACTTAACGGTAAATCTGTAGATCTATTGCTGATAAGAAAGTAAGAAGAGCAAAAATATGAGCGAATAGCGGATGGTGCAAAACTGAGTACAAGCCGCTTGTTTTGGTTTTTAAATCATAACTATTCAATTTCTTCTCTTTCTATTTTGCTATATACGCCTATTTGTAAAAAATAAACTAGGTCTTCAATAAAAAAAAGGTCTTTGTCATTTACTTTATTCGTTTAATATTTATGTGAGCTCAAACATGAAAACATTGATCGTGGAATCACTTTTGCTCCCCACTGTATGTATGTCAGTATGTATATATTTTACAAAGCACCATTTCTCATTTCACCAAGTGGGGTAGGACCGACATAATTATAATGGGTGTATGTCATATTTTTACACTTGCAGTTTTATGTATGTATGACATACACAAATGGGGTAGGTCCGGCATTCTTATACTACTCGACTGTGAAAATAAATTCAAAAATATTTTGCCACATCCTTCAAAATAAACTAATAAAATAAAAAAAATACTAAATTAACTTTCACCTCTCCCATAAAGCATCAGAAAAGAACAGTTAATGACATTCCAATTTCCACGAAGCCATACAGATACTTCTAGATTTACAAAAACCACTTTCAGAAAAAAATCGATGAAATGATGGGAAACAAAATAATAAGGCATAGTTATTCTCCATACTCTGCATCCAATGAGGTAACAATTGATTACATGAATCCGATTCCAAACATTTATAAAGTTTTGGACCATTGATATTGCGAAAGGATTTCACCAAATCGAAATCGAGGAGTCCGATACTCATAAGACCGCCTTCAACGTTGAAAGAGGACATTAGAAACTCCTGCGAATGTAATTTGGTTTGAAGACAGCGCCAGTGACATTCCAAAGGCTCATGAACAATATTTTAAAGGACTATATAAATAAAATGTACCAGGTATTAACTTCAACTCCATTAATTAAATATTCCGTCGCTTAAAAGAAGCAAAACTTAAATTCCAATTGGTTAAATCTGAGTTTTTAAAGCAAAACATAAAAAATACGTCAAAAACTTTCCAATTTCTAATTTTTATAGGAATTTATTAGAGATTTCTCTCTAATCTCTAAAAACGCCAAAATAAATATTTCTGATCCTCACTATGAAAAAAGTTTCAACATTCCTAAAACTTCATTAACACGTGACCCAACACTGGCATATCTTAAATTTTCAAAGAAACATATTGTAACGGCAGACGCTGGTAACTTCGCTTTAGGCGCAGTCCTCTCATAGCACAATTACCCGATTTGCTACGCTTGCCGTACATTTAACGAACATGAATGCAACCAAACATTTCAGAGCCTACCTCTTCCTATGAAAACTATTAAGATGGAGATTAAAACTTTCTGAATTTGATTACGAAAAATTTGAATACGGAAAAAAATGACAACGTTGATGCGCTATCGACGAAAAAGCCGCAACATGGCAAAATTTATTCATTAGAGTCCTGTGAATCATCAATTAAGGAAACAGAATCACCTATTATATGATTTGGAAAGAAAATTAAGGAAAATTACATCTGGAGCAGCAACGATAAAGAATGAAAAAACATTTAAAAGCTTGAGGAAGACTATTGGTGTTAAAGAGCTCGTCAAAGAAGCAGCAATCTCTTTGCTGAAGAATCACTTCAACTCCACAATTCTAATTGAAAGTGAATTTTACGAATATCGACAAATTTTGGATCATAAGACGTTGAAGCATATTAATAGACGTAAATAAAGAAAAAAAGCTAACCGACATAATCGAAAATAAAAGTGATTGAGGTATGCAAGAAGTATACGAAGAATTTGAAAGTCAGTTATAAAGGGTGGTTAAATTTTCAAGGGCCGATGTTGATTTTGAATAAAACACAAACTATTTAGGAAATTATTGAAATTTTATTTTATTATGATATATTGGTATTACTCAATTATGTATGTAACAAAATATCGGCCAAATGAGCGCCGCGACCTCGGCGGCACACCTCCATACGATGGTCCAAATTTTCGATGACGCTGAGGCATAATGGAGTTTCTATGCCGTTAATGTGCCGAATTATCTCATCCTTTAGCTCTTGAATTGTTGCTGGCTTATCGACGTACACCTTTTCTTTCAAATAACCCCAGAGAAAAAAGTCCAACGGTGTCAAATCACATGATCTTGGTGGCCAATTGACATCGCCATTACGTGAGATAACACGGCCATTGAATTTTGTTGCGCAAAAGAGCCATTGTTTCGTTAGCTGTGTGGCAAGTGGCACCGTCCTGCTGAAACCACATATCGTCCACATCCATATCTTCCAATTGTGGCCATAAAAAATTCGTTATCATCTCACGATAGCGAACACCATTCACAGTAACTGCCTGACCGGCCTCATTTTGGAAAAAATACGGCCCGATGATGCCGCCAGCCCATAAACCGCACCAAACAGTCACTCTTTGTGGGTGCATTGGTTTTTCGACAATCACTCTTGGATTCTCATTCGCCCAAATGCGGCAATTCTGTTTATTGACGAATCCACTGAGGTGAAAATGTGCCTCATCACTGAAGATGATTTTCTTCGAAAATTTTCATAATAAGTCTGGATAACTTTAACACGTTGTTGGATTGTGTATCTCTCCATGGTTCAAATTGAGTAAGTCTGAAATAGAGAAATGTCAAATTAAATTCGGAAAAAAACTTGGCGTTTAGGTGTGGTTCACATTCAACATAGGCCCTTACAATTTAACCACCCTTTATAATCCCCAACTAAAATTAAGGATAACATAACAATTACGAAATATGCACTTTAGAAAATAGAAAGTAAATTTTATTAAAAAAATTAGAGCAGGCAAAAGTCGTAGGAAATATAGGGAGATACGAGTATATAGCAAAAAAAGTTTGTGAATATCACATAGAAAATACAAAAACAGGTCACAAATACTACAAAGCTCATATTACAAAATAAAAAGTATCAAAATAAAAATCGCCACAAAATAAAAGCTAGAAAATAGAAATTAGAAAATATTGTTAAAAATGCTAGGCAAAAAATTTAAAGGGAATTCAATTCAATAAGTAAAACTTAAGATTACAAATATGAAGAAAATGTATACTTAACAGAATTCACAAAAATACACTTGTAAATTAGAGCATTTAACAACAATTGTATCTGCTAATTGCAGAAAAGTTCATTCTAGTATTTTAACAAATAATGAAATAATAAAGTATAATATTGATTTTGATAAAATAAAATATTTACGTAGGCTGCTATATATATTTCTGGCCTTATAATGAAAATACCAATATTTATCAACGAAAATGTTTTTTTTTTTTTTTTTTTTTTTGGATTTCGCTCGTTTGGGCTGACGCATAGATCCATGATTCGTCGCCTGTGACGATCTTATAAACGTCTTTTGAAGCACCGCGATCATATTTTTCCAGCATTTCTTTACACCAATCCACACGAGCCTTGTGCGGGACCCAACGAGAACAAACCAGGTGTTCATGCAATATCGAATGTATGCTGGTGGGAGAAATGCATAGGACTGCCTCTATTTGAAGGTATGTTACATGACGGTCTTGCATTATCAGTTCACTTACGGCATCGATGTTTTCTTGCACAACGGCGGTTTTTGGACGACCTTCACGGAATTCGTCTTTGAGCGAGCGTCGGCCACGATTGAATTCGTTGTACCAGTTTTTGACAGTGCTATAGGATGGTGCTTCATAGCCATACAAAGATTTTAGTTCATCGATGCACTCTTGTCGTGATAATCCACGTCGAAAGTTGTGAAAAATGATCGAAAATGTTCACGAGTTAATTCCATTTTTTGGCCGAGATGATTTTTTTAATTCCCTGTAAATAAAACAATTCACGATTAAATGACAAAACGTTCTGAGTGATGTTATGCTAAAAAATGTCAAACTTTCCAATGGAAATGTCAGATTGCACCTGGCAACACTTAGTGTTGCCTAGGACAGACCTATATATAGCAGCCTACGTACAATTTGAAACTGCAACCTTTAACAATATTTGTTCAATATTTGACATTAAAGTACCAAGTCGAGTTGTATCGACAAAAGTATCGCCGGCGTGTCAAATAAAAAGAAAAAAAAGAGGGTTTTTAGGATTTACACTTTATAAATATATGTTTATTTATAAATATGAATATGTATATGTGTGTGTGTTTTATAATTCACGTTAATTGTTTTGGATAACAATATTATACTTATTGGGTAGGGTTAGTAAATTTAATGTTAATATGACCTGTGGGTTTATATTGTGTTTCCAACGATGTGGTTGTTGTTGTGTGGATTTCAGTAATGTTTGCTACTTGCACTACTTTCACTTGTGTTTATTTTTAAAAACTGAAAACATTGTACGTATGTTGGCGCTGTTTCGTATTTTTGCATTGTCCTCTTATTCGTTTTGAGGGCAATGCAGGGATGTGTTTATTGGGCATAAACATCCCGGCCGCCTTGAAGGATTTAGGGTCTGCCTCAAATTGTGCCGGTTAGAGTCCAACCGAGTGCGGTGTTTTGAGCAACTATGCTTCCACTATCGGGGTTGAACAAGCCGGGTCGGATGATTTGCGGGTAAATGTCTGCTCCTAGTTCGATCATTACCTTGTCTGTCGTTGTGAATTTAGGGTCAGCGAGGACTAGGTGGTCGAATCTTTTCGCGATTTCACCACCTAAGTCACAATCATAGGGTCGGGTCGGTAGCTCATTTGTAACGAGACTATTGCATTTCACACGTAAATGATTATCGGAGAGAGATCCGATGATTAAACTGGAAATGTTGTGTGAATATGGCAACTTTAGTTTATTAACCAATTCAGTTGCAATTGTGGTTAACTTTCGAGTCGGGTTGACGAGTGCTCTGACTTTGTACCATGTGCCATCGTGTTTTAACCGGATGATCGCTGTTGGTATAACGGTCTGCTTACTTAGTAGACTAACAACGTCTGTAGCTTGAGCATGGATCGGTGTGGTGAGTTTACGTTGGCCTTGTTGCCCTTCTTCAGTAAACTTTGGATGACCGTGTAGCGTAGAATGGTGCTCTCCATTACAACTGGAACACCTTGTCTTACTGGTGCAGTGTCGGGTTTTGTGCGATCGGGCCAAACAGTTGACGCAGTACTTGTGTCGTGTAACTGTGTCAAACTTTTCTTTAACACTCATTGCGATGTACTTGGAGCATGTCACCAAGCGATGGTCTTTTTTGCAAATTCCACATGCGACGTGCTTATAAGCGTGTGTCCAGTTCCGCTTTGAGTGGGTTATGGTACGTTGTGCTGTGCGATGAGTGGAGTCGTTTTCCTCACGAATTGGGGAAAGGGTCGCACTGAATCGTTGTAGACGACTGGCTAGGGTTCTTGCTTCGGATCTCGGGCTGACGCTTCGACTGCTGCTTCGCGAGCTCACGGTAATTGCTGGACTGTGTCCTCGAGGGTTTGTTGCCTTAGTGGGTGCCATGATACTATAAATAGAAATAAAATGTTAGTTATAGGGTAGAGTCACAACTTTTGTAATTGGACGGGTCATAATGCCTTGTGAGGTTCGTATGTCGACTACTCTAGTTCTGGTGTCTGACCCGAGGTAAGTCTTTTCGATACGACCTAATTTCCATTCATTTGTGGGTAGGGTTTCTTGTCGAATAACTACCAAGTCTCCAACTTCTACATTGCGTTGGGGGTATTTCCACTTATAACGCTTGTGGAGTTCTTTTAGGTATTCTTCTTTCCATCGAATACAGAAGTGTTGATGGAGTATCCTTAGTTTCTGCCATCTATTCACGGTACTGAGCTTTGCGTCTTCTAGATTAGGTTCAGCTGGGGTAAGTAACGGAGTACCGATAAGGAAATGGCCTGGGGTTAAGGGTTCTAAACTTGTAGGGTCATCGCTGATAGAGTTTAGAGGGCGAGAATTCAAACAACTTTCGATTCGGGTTAATAGTGTTGCCAATTCTTCAAAAGTGAATTTTTGGATCTGTGCCACCTTTTTTAAATGTGTTTTTAAGCTTTTAACTCCTGCTTCCCAGAGGCCGCCCATATAAGGAGCTCCTGGAGGATTAAAATGCCACTTGATGTTTTGGTGCGCTTGACTTGTTAATATTTGGGTTCTCAAGGTTTTCATGAATTCTCGTCGATCTTTGAGTAACAGTTGCGAAGCTCCTACAAAGTTCCTTCCATTGTCCGAATAAAGATCGGCGGGGCATCCGCGCCTTGAGAAAAATCGTGCGAATGCTGCCATAAATGCTTCTGTATTAAGATCACTTACGGGTTCTAAGTGCATTGCTTTGGTTGCAAAGCAAACGAAAACACATATGTATCCCTTGGTAATTAAGCATGCTCTTCCGGTATAGTTTTTTATATCGTAAGGTCCAGCGAAATCAATTCCAGTTGCTGCGAATGGGCGGGTTAGGGTAGTACGTTCAACTGGTAGTGCTGCCATGATTTGAGTAGTTTGGGTTTTTTTGTACAGCATGCAAGTTTTGCACTGATGAATCGTTGTTTTTATAAGGGTCTTCAGTTTTGAAATCCAGAATTCTGTACGAATGAGTCGTAATACTAACTGGTTTCCTCCATGTAGTGTTATTGAGTGGGTAAATTGGGTGAGTAATTTTGTCAATCGACTGTTGTAGGGTAGTAGAATCGGATGACGTTCGTTGTATGATAGCGCAGCTGAATTACTCAAACGGCCATTAACTCGCATGATTCCTTTGGGGTCGATTGATGGGTTAAGGGTCAATATAGAACTCTTTTTGGGTGTCTGGGTCTTTTGGGTCAAAGCTTCATGTTCCTCATGAAAGTATCTTTTCTGAGCTAAGACAATTAGCTTGGAACGGGTTGATTTAAATTCGTCTGGGGTTATTTCGACGGTTGTAAATTGCTCTTTTCTTCTATTTGGTGAGGCGTTTGAACAAAATCTAAATAGATATGATATAACACGAATTGCTCTGGGCAATGTAGAAAATCTGTCTAGTATATCTTCTTGAGCTGTAGCGGTAAAGGTTTTAATTGGTTTAAGCTCTAGGGTTGTGGCGGGTGGTTTCTGAGTGATTGGCCACTGTTTCGAATCGAGCTGTAGCCATTGAGGTCCGTGCCACCAGAGTTTGTTGCTCGCGATTTCTAAGGGAGTGCATCCACGACTTGCGAGGTCCGCCGGGTTATCACGGCTTTCCACATGATTCCAAGTATCGCTTCCGACGTTTTCAACTATCGTGGCGACTCGATGAGAAACGAAAGTCGTCCATGAACATGGGGGTTTGCTTAACCAAGAGAGAACAATAGTTGAGTCCGTCCAGAGATGGGTGCGATAGTGTGTCAAATTTAACTGTGATAAGGTAGTGTCCACTAAGTTTGCGAGAAGAACGGCTCCGCATAGTTCTAGCCTGGGTAGTGATATACTTTTAATTGGAGCTACTCGGGTTTTCGATGCTAACAGGGTGGTCCAAGTATTTCCGTCTATAGAAATTCTAATGTAAAGAGTTGCGGCGTATGCTTTTTCGGACGCATCAGACAATCCGTGAAACTCTATGACCGCTGAAGTTGAGAAATGAATCCACCTTGGAATTTCTATTTTATTAAGCACCTCATATTCCTTAATAAATGTTTTCCATCTATGTAGGGTTAGGGGTTTTAGACTTTCATCCCAGTCTGATTTGTCAAGCCATATTTGCTGCATGATGATTTTTGCTGTTACGATTACTGGACTGAGCCAGCCTGCTGGATCAAACAGTTTAGCAATTATTGATAATACTTCTCGTTTAGTGAACGATTCTTTGTCTGGGATGGGGTGGATAACGAAAAAGAATACATCTTTCTTAGAATTCCATCTAATTCCTAGGGTCTTTGTGCTATTGGATTCTGTTAAATCGAGCAAATTAGTATCCAATAGATGTTCTGATGGGAGTCCTGATAAGATTTTTGGGTCGTTGGAAGTCCATTTGCGTAGAGCGAATCCTGCGGACTCGAAGGATGTTACGAGTTCGTCTCGAGCCAACTTCGCACTTGATATATCATGGGCTCCGCTGAGAACATTATCTACATACATTCCATTACGAGTTATATCTGATGCTAGTGGGTGGGTTCCCTTTACATCATCTGCTAATTTCAACAGTGTTCGGATTGCTAAATAAGGAGCACAGTTAATGCCAAATGTTACCGTTTGTAATTCAAATTCCTCTACTGGGTCATCATTTGACTTTCTGAAGAGTATTCTCTGAAATCGTGTGTGTTTGGGTTCTACAAGAATTTGCCGATACATTTTTTGTATATCTGCATTGAAAACGAATCGAAATAGACGCCATTTTATTACTAAGATTACCAAGTCTGCCTGCAGAATAGGTCCAGTATGTAGTACGTCGTTCAGACTGTTTCTGTTAGATGTGGGACATGATGCATTAAATACCACTCTCAGTTGCGTAGTTATTCGATCGGGTTTGATAACTGCGTGATGTGGTGTATAATATAGGGTGTTTTCCTCCGCGGGATTGTTTTCCACCTTTTTCATGTGTCCAAGTTCCAAATACTCATTAATAACTTTGTCGTATTCCATTTTAATGTCCGGTTTTCTTGAGAGGGATTTCTCATTTCTTAAAAACTGAGCTAGCGCTATGTGTCTTGAGTTGCCCAGTTCTATGTTTTCTGGGTTTTTAAAGGGTAGGGTTACCACATAACGTCCCGATGAGTTTCTGTATGTGGTTTTTTGATAATTTTCCTCACACAATTTATCTGAAGATGAGGACAGAGGCTTTCTCGGAACTTCTTCCACTTCCCAAAATTGCGTGAGTAATTTATCTGAGGTCATTTGATTGAAAAATGAAGATACCGAAGGTCCACTGAGCTTTTCTGGAATGGGTCCTGACAAAATCCCATCAAATTCAGTTTCTTGGGCGAGCAAAGTATTCAATATATATCTTTGTACACCACCGAGTATTATTTGTGGGTACAAGTCACTTCCGATTAGAACGTCGACGGGTCTGGGCTTATTGAAATCGGGATCAGCTAAACTAAATCCGAGTTTTCCAATTTCAAATGTTGGGTCGAGTGAGTGAGTGGGTAAGTTTTCTGTCAGAGTTTTTATGATAAACGCTTGCGTCGTTATTTTAAATTCTTTCCTCATAGGTGAGCATAGGCTTAATTCGCATGTTTTTGTGGTTGTTGCTGAAACTGAGTTGTTCAGCCCTGTTACTTGTGCAACTGCATGTTTCGTAGGTATGCCCAGTTTTCTTTGGAATTTCTCTGAAATAAATGTGGCTTCTGACCCAGAGTCTATGAGTGCCCTAGCTGAATATAATTGCCCTCTATGGTTTATATGAACTACGGCGGTACCTAACAAAATCTGTTTCCTACAAGACATGAGTGGTTCTTGAGTGGACTGTAAGAGGGTTGTGTATGCTTGTGGATTTGGATTTGAGGGGTGGGTTTGGGAGGTACTGCCTTGGTTTGAATCAAGAGCAGTGTTTGATGCTCTTGATCCTTGCGGGGAGGACTGTGGACGAGGGATGTTGTCCTTATGCAGAAGTGTATTGTGTTTCTGTCTGCATATTCTGCAAGAGTATTTGCTTTTGCAGTCTCTGAAACCGTGAGATAGAGCTAAGCAATTAAAACAGTAGCCATTATTTTTTACTGTAGATATACGGGTCTCGACATTCATGCCTAAGAATTTGGGACATACTCGAATTGAGTGTTGGGTTTTACATAATTTGCAACTTTCCAATGCATGTGTATTCGATGACGTAGTGATTCTTGGGGTATATGTTTTATTAGAGCTGTGGGTCGGGTTTTCTAAAACATTTGAATGAAACGTGTTGAATCTCACGTCCCTTCCTCTTTTCTGGAGTCTACTGTCGTGATGGGTAGTGGGATTTGGATCAACCAGATCTCCCACTGATTCCAATGATTTATATTTATGGGTGAGAAATGCATCAAATGTTTTCCAAGAAGGTATTTCCGAGTTGTTTTCTAGCGTGTCTTCGAATTGATGGAGAAGGCGTTTGGGTAACTTAGTTCCGCATAAGAATATTAATATAGGGTCCCAACTACTTGTGTCCAAGCCAAGATTATTCAGACTAGTTAGACAATTGTTAACCGTCCTCTGGAGATTTTTGATGGTACTTCCGCTTTCTTGGGTGGTTTGGGGTAAATTGAATAAAATCTTCAATTGGGCATTTGTTTGGACTCTTTTGTTCTCGTATTGCGAAACGAGATCCTTCCATGCCATTAGAAATCCGTCATTTGTTAAAGGGGCATTTTCTACGATCGACCGCGCTTCTCCTCGGGTTTTTTGTATTAGGTGGAAGAGTCTTTCCACGTTGCTGATCGTCTTGTTATGGATATATATAGCCGTAAACATATCTCTAAACGAGGGCCATGTTGAGAAATCTCCATAAAATATATCCGTGTCAATAGGAGGCAGATGAACAAATGAAAAAAAAAATGGGTATACCTCTGAAGTTCGTTCCTTTATAAGGGCTGATGGGGTCTTGAGATAATCAATATATTGATTAATGGATCCTAAACATCTCAAATACAACTGATGGCCTTTTCTACAATTTTCTTTGACTTCCGTTAAGTCAATGGGATCAGCAGGGTTTTGCGGGGCTCTGCGCAAGGCATCGTACGATTTGCTTGCCCTATCGTATATCGCATTGAGTTCAACTCTTTTGATTTCCAGAGTGAAGACTGTTTCATCTTCCGGGAGTGTTGAATTATGTTCTTCTATGTATTCGAATAAATCGAGAATACAGAACTTAAAATCTTCCATTATATTTCTTTGTTTAATTAAATTAAAATTAGCTTCAAACGACAAATTTGGGTAGGGTTCTTTGTGAAAAATAGCAATAAGCTTGATAAATTTCACAAAATTTCGATTTTTTGACTATGGGTATTTTTGGCCCTCTTGGGTATAAAGGGTTAATTATTTAAATAATAAATTTGTTTAATATTTAACGTTAAATTAGTTAACGAAATTCCAAATTGGGTCACGAAAAAATTCCTTACTGGGTTTTCAGAAATTTTTCCTACTGGGTATTCCAAAATTTTTCCTGCTGGGTATTTTGTCTTCGGTGCACCTAACTGACTGTGCACTAACAAAATATACTTTGGGTTTAGGAATGCAATATATGTTTATGTATGAGCGTATGTATGTATATTTGCCGTGAGAAATGTAATTTATTTGAAGTATTTTGGCTCCCGGCAAATATTGTATATACAATGGGTGTATATGATGATATATGTATATGCAAAGTGCAAAGCAGAATATGAAAAACGCAAGGTTTCAAATAATTTGATTTTAAGACAAATTAAAAAATTTTGTTAATTAGTTTATTATTTATTATTCTGATTTGCACCAATATAAATAATACGGGTCGTTGTACTTACAATTTTTTTCACCAAAGAATATTAAACTGCGGGTCGTTTTATGATATATATAAATATATGTTAGGGTATTTGTTGGTGCACAAAGAACGGCTGCAAACAAGTCCAACGCTGATGCACAATTTCTGTGGTTTGGGTGGGTAAATTTACTTTATTGAGTTGGTTGGGTAGATGAGTCTTTAGCTCTCTTTAAAGGACACTGGAAAATCCGGCTCGAAGGACCAAAATGTCGAGTTGTATCGACAAAAAAATCGCCGGCGTGTCAAATAAAAAGAAAAAAAAGAGGGTTTTTAGGATTTACACTTTATAAATATATGTTTATTTATAAATATGAATATGTATATGTGTGTGTGTTTTATAATTCACGTTAATTGTTTTGGATAACAATATTATACTTATTGGGTAGGGTTAGTAAATTTAATGTTAATATGACCTGTGGGTTTATATTGTGTTTCCAACGATGTGGTTGTTGTTGTGTGGATTTCAGTAATGTTTGCTACTTGCACTACTTTCACTTGTGTTTATTTTCAAAAACTGAAAACATTGTACGTATGTTGGCGCTGTTTCGTATTTTTGCATTGTCCTCTTATTCGTTTTGAGGGCAATGCAGGGATGTGTTTATTGGGCATAAACAGTATCCATAAAAATAAGATATTGTAACGGAGTTTTCCTCTTGGCTGGGGTAAGCTCAGCCTTGCCAAGGGTTTGCTAAAGTAAAATGCGCTGGGTACGTTACAACAAATTTATTAGTTTAACAATCTCTATCTACACGGTTTCTAATACGCTACTCGCTATTTCTATGACAAGTAAGTAAGTGTTCGTGAGGTATAAACCCTCAGGTACACTACGTTTGCTGGTGGTGTTGAACCCACGAGCAAGTATGCTTAATAATAACACAAATAGTACTTCTTTCGTATGGCGCTGTGGAGGTATAAACCCTCTAACAGCCCTCGTTCCAGTGAGGTATAAACCCTCAGTAGAATATAAATAAATGCTCGTGAGGTATATAGACCCTCAGGTGCACTACGTTTGCCGGTGGTATTGATCCCACGGGCAAGTATACCTAACGACAACACAAAGGCTACTCAATTTCCTTTGCGTTTTCGTCGCCTTTTATACTATTCTGCACGCAGGCAGAATGTTATTTTATAATAACAATTGATTGCTGCGTACAGTTTCTCACTTATTCTATGTGTATGTGTGTATGTGCATTCATGTTCGAACATGCTCATAGGCTTCAGCGCTTCAATAATTTAAGTATGTAAATATATATATATATATGTAATATATATAATTATTATTATTTATGTATATATACAGATATGAAAAATATATATATATAAAAATGTATTGTTGTGAGGTCTCCAAAAGCCTCGGATTTTGGGGTCCTTACACCCTCCCCTCACTTCCCGCTGCGAGACTTATGGTCACCAGGCCAGTCCGTGTGATCCTCACGCGGTTCACCATCCTCCTCGGATATATCGAGTTCTCCTCGTCGCTTCGCTGGCTGCTCATCCTCACTCTCTGACGAGATTGTGATTGGCGTGGATGCGCGCACTAAACATTCTCCTTCATCAGCACTGCCGCTATCTGCTTCTTCACTCCGTACGAAAATCACTGTAGCTTCGCTGGTACATGTACTTTCTGCTCTGCCTCGTTTATTGCTTGTTTCGTGTAGGTGGGAACGTATCTCCTCCTCTGTCAGCCTTTGTAACGTACGCGTGGCCAGTCGTTTGTTGGTGCCATCTCTGCTGCTTGCTTATAGTCCTTACTTCGTATGGTTGAGCGTGCGTATAGTTCGTTGGCACAATTAGTTTATCGCTCGCTTCAGTTGTTAGAACACTTGATGTGAGTTTGGTCGTGGCGCCGGCTTTTATTTTGATTTTTCATCGCTTTTCCTGCATATGCTTTGATACAAATTTCTCCTTCGAATTTTTGCAGGAGTATTTCGGTTATTATTATTTTTTTGTGTGTATATATTTATTTTTTTTTTTGTGCGTTGTGTATATATAATTATTATTATTATTTTTATTTTTTTTTTGCGTCTATGTGTCTTTGCTTGTATATTTTCACTTTGCATATATTGTACATTAGTTTATGTATGTATGTATATTATGTATATTTTTGTTTTTCCACTTGTATGTACATATATATATTCACTTCATTGCATGTATGTATGTATGTATATTATATATTTTTTTTTTCTCTCACTTAGTTATATGTATGTACATTTGTATATATGTATGTTCATTTGTTTACCGCTGGCTCTGCTATTGATGGGTGCTGCCACCTTCATACAGTATGTGACTTAAGGTGCGTCCATATCAAACTTTTTTTCACTTGAATTTTTTTTTTTTTTTTTTTTTTTTTTTTTTGTTTTTGTGTTTGTTTCTTAACACTACGACTCCCTTTTATGTCCATTTTAGGGTGCGTCCATATCAAACTTTTTTTTCACTCTTAATTTTTTTTTTTTTTTTTTTTTTGTTTTTTGTTTCTTAACACTACGACTCCCTTTTATGTCCATGTTAGGGTGCGTCCATATCAAACTTTTTTTTTCACTCTTAATTTTTTTTTTTTTTTTTTTTTGTTTTTTGTTTTGTTTTTGTTTTTGTTTCTTCTCACTATGATATCTTTTTTTTTTCACTAAATTTTTTTTCACTAATATTTTTTTTTTTTTTTTTGTTTTTTTTTTTTGTTGTTTTGTGTTTTTGTGTCTACCTCAAGTTTCTTCTTTTTTTCACGATAATTTTTTTTTGCTCTATTATCCTTTTACTTCAATTTTTTTTTTTTCCTTTTTTTTTCACGATAATTTTTTTTTTTTGCTCTATTATCCTTTTACTTCAAAAATTTTTTTTTTTTCTTTTTTTTTTCACGATAATTTTTGTTTTTATGAAATGTTTTTCCCATCGCCGTGGTAGGGCTTCAGTTCACTCAGATGTGCCGTTCTCCTTTTTCCCTTGTGTATTTTGTCCAGTTCCACTATTACTGGAGATACGTAGTTGGTTATTCGATGCGGGCCGCTGTACCTGGGAGCTAGTTTGGCCGCAAAGTTTTCTATCGCCTTTGAGAGGTGGTGTTCCTTTACTAGTACTAAGTCGCCTATAGCTGGTTGCCAATTTCGCCTTCGCAGGTTGTAATGACGCGCTTGATCGGTTGCTGCGCGTTGTTGGTTACATCGAACTATTCTGTAAACTTCTGCCATCACTGTTGCTTTCTCTGCTGGTGTCGGGGTCTTCTGCGCGGTTCCGAAGGTGTGTTCGTCGAAGAGATTATTCGGCATTCTTGGGTCTCTTCCCTGGACTATGTATGCCGGACTGTATCCTGTGGATTCGCCTACGCAGGTATTGAGTGCGAGTGTTATTTCTGGGAGTAGTTCGTCCCAATCACGTTGTTCTCTTCCGGTGAATTGCGCTATCATTCTTTTAATGTTCCTGTTTGCTCTTTCGGTCGGGTTCTCTTGTGGTGTGTAAGGTGCGGTTAGCTGGTGTTTCACTCCGTGCTCGCGTAAGAAGTTTTTGAAATGCTTACTGGTGAATTGTGCTCCGTTGTCGGTGATTAGTACTTTTGGGATACCAAAACGCGCTCAGATCCTTTCTCGGAATGCTCGCACGAGGCCTTCGGTTGTGGCTTTGCGGACTGCAACGATCTCTACCCATTTAGAGAATCGGTCCAGAAAGACGAGAGCCATTGTATTGCCATGCTTTGATCGGGGTAACGGGCCGACGAAATCTGCACACACTGTTGCCCATGGTTCTTCCGCTATTTGGGTGAGCATTTTGCCTGCAGCTTGTTGTTGGCCGGGCTTATATATTTGGCACTCGTGACACTGTTGTACATACCTCCTCACGTCGCGAAACATTCCTGGCCAGTAGTATCGTGCCATCGCCCGGGCTATGGATTTACGAATGCCCATATGGCCTGCACTCGGGGCGTCATGTACTTCTTTTAACACTCGTAGTTTTTGAGACATTGGTACACATAGCTTCCACGGAGTAGTATCTTCACCATCGACTTGGGTCGTCATTCGCCTATATAAACTGCCTTCTTCGATCACGTAGTCCGGGTACTTTTCTGGAGCTTCTTCCACCTTCGCCTTCTTTTCTTCTAGCCATGCGCCGTCTTCGTTTTCGTCTTCCTCTAATACTGTGCCCAACTGTTCCTCTTGTGGTTGCCTTGATAGCGCGTCTGCTACGACGTTCAGCTTCCCCTTCCTGTACTGCACTTCGAACGAATATTGTTGGAGCTCTAGCGCCCATCTCGCTATCCGACCTGTTGGACTCTCGATCGCGTTGAGCCACTTCAATGCCAGGTGGTCGGTAATCACTGTGAAGTTGTACCCTTCAAGATACGGTCTCATTTTCCTTATTGCCCAGACTATCGCTAAACACTCCTTCTCCGTTGGTGAGTAGTTCATTTCGGCTTTATTCAGCCGCCGACTCGCATATGCTATTACTCGCTCGCTACCCTCTAACTCTTGTGTTAGAACTGCTCCGAGTCCGAAATCACTCGCGTCGGTCTGCAACGTAAATCTCTTTTTGAAGTCCGGGCACGCCAATACCGGTGCTTGTGTGAGGGCGTCTTTCAGGGCTTCGAATGCTGACTGTTGTTTTTCGGACCACTCCCACTTTTTGCCTTTCTTCAACATTGATGTGAGCGGATGCGAAACTTGTGAAAAGTCGGGGACGAATCTTCGGTACCATGATGCCACTCCCAGGAATCGTCTGAGCTCTCGTAGATTTGTTGGAGGTGTGAGCTCTCTAATGGCCGCTACCTTATCTGGGTCTGTATGGATGCCCTTCTCGCTGACTACGTGGCCTAAATACTTCAGCTTCTTCTTAAAAAACTCGCACTTCTCGGGGTTGATGCGGAGGTTAGCTTTTCTTAGCCGCTGGAATACTTCTTTGAGGTGCTTCACGTGATCTTCTAGCGTTGTACTCGTGACTATGATGTCGTCTAGGTAGGCAAATGCGTGCGGTTCTAGTTCTGGGCCGATAACTCTATCAAGTGCCCTCTGGAACGTCGCTGGTGCGGAGTGTAGGCCGAAAGGCATTACCTTCCATTGGAACAAGCCACGTCCGGGTACTGTGAATGCCGTGTACTGTTTGCTGTCCTCCTCCATGGGGATCTGCCAATAACCATTCTTCAAGTCCAGACTGCTGATGAATCTAGCGCTTCTGAGCCGATCGAGTATATGCTGGATGCGCGGCAACGGGTATGCGTCTGGAACGGATTTGGCATTCAATTGGCGGTAGTCGACACAGAGTCTCCACTTTCCGTTTTTCTTCTTTGCTAATACTATTGGTGCACTGTGCGGACTATGGGATGGTTCAATGTAGCTCTTCTCAAGTAGTTCGTCGATTTCTTTGTTGATGACCTCTTGCATCTTTGGGTTCTTGGGGAAGTACCTCTGCTTTATTGGTCGATCGTCTCGCATGATTATTTTATGTGTGGCGACATTGGACGGTCCTGACATCTCCTCAAATTGTTTCAACTCACTTTGCAGGAACTCACTCACTTTCTTATCCGCTGGGTTGCCTGCTTGTAGTGTGGTTTGGTTTGGGCCTTCTGAGGCCGTGTACTCCTTCGCTCCCTTCTCAACTATGGCGGTGCACGTGATTATATCGTCTTCTCTCTTGTCTACACTTAATCTTAGTGACTCTCCGCCGCATCTCAACTCTGTGTTGGCCTTCGCGAGGTAGTCCGTCCCGAGTACCATTTCATCGACCAGGCCTGGTAGAACAAGTAACTCGCTGTGATGTACTTCGTTCCCCAACTTCACTTCTGCTTCTACTGCTTCCTCGACGTCCTTGCGCCTTCCATCTCCCATTACCACTCGTGTCTTTACGGGTTTCGTTCTTTCCGTACCCAATCTCTTCACCACTTCTTCACTCACGAAACTCCTCGTTGCTCCGGTATCTATTGCCGCTACTATGTTTTCGCCGTTCATGGTCACATTGGCCAGGATCCGGCCTTGTGTCTGGTTTAGTGCTGCTGCTGTTCTCGAGGGAGTGTTGTGGACCCCACCCCTCGATACTGATGAGGCCCCTGGTCGTTTCCCTGTAGATCTGGGCAGCAATTTCGGGTGTGTATTCCACAACGTCCACACTTCCAACAAAACTCGATTTTTGGACTACGACAGCCGTGGGCGAAATGTCCGACTCCACCGCATCGTCTGCATGCGTTTCGGGGGTCTACGTACCTCCCTTGCTGATTTGGTTGACTTTCTCCTCTCCTTGGTGTGTTGGAATTCCGGTCTTCACGCAATTGCTGGTAGCGCTCTGCTCTGTCTGCTCGATCTGGTCTTGTAGCGCCCTCAAACCTCCTTGGTTGTTCCCGCCTTTCGCTGCTGTGTGGGTACCTATAGCTCTCTTCGTTCACGTGCATAGACCGGTACCGCTCTTCCGGTCGTCGAGGTACAAATGGTCGCGCTGCGGCTCTTAATGGCTCTCTCTCGGGGGGAAGGTTTTCGAAGTCTTCTACCAAGTCCACTAACTCTTCCAGACTCTTGAACTCACTCCGTTTAACGTAAAGTTGATACTCTCTGCGCGAATTTCGATAGATACGGCTTAGTTTCTCTTCGGCTGTGTAGTTCGCGTGCCGCATAAGCCCTTGTAGTACCAGGACGTAATCTTTAAACCGCTCACCCGGTCGTTGGACGCGTCGGCGTATCTCGTCGTCCAGTTGTTCAAAGTACCGCGAGCTCAGAAAGAACTTCAGGAAATCTTTTTTAAACTCGTCCCATTCCTGCCAGTGCCGATTGTTATTCCGGAACCACACTACAGCTTTCTCCTTCAGTAGCTCTGGTAACGCTCGTGGGATTGAGTTACGGTTTAAGCCGTAACCGTCCGCTAATTCCTCTACCCGTTCAATAAATCCTAAGGGATCTTTACCGCCGTCGTAGCGGAATCCCCATTTCCGCACCCTGTCCATAATGCTCGCATAAGATGGTGTCGCAGGTACGTACGCTTGCTCTTCTTCGTGAAGCATGCCGTGAGCTCCCTCATAAAACACGTCTGATGATGGGACGCCTTCTCTTGGTGTCGCTGGATTTATGGTGATATATGGCCGAGTATGTCGGAGGGCCAACTCCGTCAAGCGTCTTTGCACGCCTTCTCCTTCACCCTGATTCTGGATGAAGCTCGCAAAGCGTTTGCGCAGCTCCTCCACTGTTCCGTAGTTCTCGAACCCAAATTCTTCAGCGTATCTCAATAGTTCCTCTCGATTGAGGTAGTACACCCATGTCACTTTGACCATGGCTTACCTCGTTATCTCGTTCTTCTTACTTTAGAGTCCCTGCTCGGGCGCCAGTTGTAACGGTGTTTTCCTCTTGGCTGGGGTAAGCTCAGCCTTGCCAAGGGTTTGCTAAAGTAAAATGCGCTGGGTACGTTACAACAAATTTATTAGTTTAACAATCTCTATCTACACGGTTTCTAATACGCTACTCGCTATTTCTATGACAAGTAAGTAAGTGTTCGTGAGGTATAAACCCTCAGGTACACTACGTTTGCTGGTGGTGTTGAACCCACGAGCAAGTATGCTTAATAATAACACAAATAGTACTTCTTTCGTATGGCGCTGTGGAGGTATAAACCCTCTAACAGCCCTCGTTCCAGTGAGGTATAAACCCTCAGTAGAATATAAATAAATGCTCGTGAGGTATATAGACCCTCAGGTGCACTACGTTTGCCGGTGGTATTGATCCCACGGGCAAGTATACCTAACGACAACACAAAGGCTACTCAATTTCCTTTGCGTTTTCGTCGCCTTTTATACTATTCTGCACGCAGGCAGAATGTTATTTTATAATAACAATTGATTGCTGCGTACAGTTTCTCACTTATTCTATGTGTATGTGTGTATGTGCATTCATGTTCGAACATGCTCATAGGCTTCAGCGCTTCAATAATTTAAGTATGTAAATATATATATATATATGTAATATATATAATTATTATTATTTATGTATATATACAGATATGAAAAATATATATATATAAAAATGTATTGTTGTGAGGTCTCCAAAAGCCTCGGATTTTGGGGTCCTTACAATATTTAATACCAATACCCAATAATAAATATGAAGAAATAGATGCTAATATAGAGCGAGTATTTAAATATGAAAATAAAATATTTAGGTTCGAAGAAAAAAAACCATTTAAAAGAATTGAAACCAACTAAGAATTGTTTAATAAATAAAAAGAGACTGTAAACTTATAAAAACAAAAAACAGGAAATAATGCTAATACAATGGTTATGAAAAATGCATTAAATTCAAAAGTTAGTCAAACTTGTAATAGAGAATAAATTGTTATAAATGGAAATTATACTATATATATAACGGGCGTTTTGTAACCGCTGAAGCGTTTTTCGGCTGAGCTCCTCCTCCAATTTGTGGTTTTGTGTCTTGAAGTTTTTCCAACAATTGGAGGGACCTACAGTTTATACTAAGCCGCCTCCGAACGGTTGGTGTTTTTTTTACGAGGGGCCTTTATTTCATGTCCGATATGTACTCGGAGGGGTGGACATTCCCTGCTGAGGGGCGACCGCAATTAGAAAATTTTAACTTAATTTTTTATTTAAATTAATTTTTCATAATTTTTGGATGTTGGTGGCACCGGGATTTGAACCCGAGCCTTCCGAATGTCAATACGCAATGCTGACCACTCGGCTACCGCGGCCATACAATAATTGAACATTGACATTGGAAATTAATGACTACTATTTTTCTAATATATTTCAAGAAAATAATGAAAATATTGTTAATATGAAATATGAAAGCCCACATAATTGCAGAAGAAAAATTTACATTCGAAGATATTGTAGAAGTTAGAATTCCATAGTGAACTGACTTATGCAAGTAATCTATTGGTTCTAATATTAGCTCTTTGCACTCTAGCGTTCGGCCAATTTAAAGTGTCAACTCGCCGAGTGCACTACGGTTTTTTTATTTACGATGCGCCATAAGATATCTATTCCTCTCTTAAGTAAAAGATACATCAAACTACTTGGCTGTCCCCTGATCGAGAAATACAAAACCAGATTGATCATGTTGTGATAGATGGAAGACAAGACTGCAGTGTTCTTGACGTGCGTACACTCCAAGGACCCAACATCGACTCGGACCACTATATTGTTGCAGCGAAGATAAGCATGCGCCTCTGTGTATCGAAAAACGCTCGTCAACAGACACAAGGAAAGTTCGACGTCGACAACACAAGGAAAGTTCGGCGTCGAACGGTTTTCTACTCAACTCGCACTCCTGCTTTCTGAGAGCACTCATCAGCAACTCGGTAAACGGGAACTGTGGGACGGGATTTCAAGCTCCCTACCTACAGCTGCAAACGATACAATTGGATTTCGTAAAGGTGGCAAAAACAGCTGGTACGATGAGGACTGCCGTGTCGCAGTGGGGAGAAAACAGACTGCCTCCCTCGCAACGTTGTGATCGTGAAACCGAAGCCCCAATCGACGACGATGGAAAAGGCGTTCCATTACCAGACCATGAAGAAGTTCGAATAGCAATCGATCGCTTAAAAAACAACAAAGCGGCTGGAGCTGACGGCCTACCCGCAGAACTATTCAAACATGGCGGTGAAGAACTGATCAGGTGCATGCATCAGCTTCTTTGCAGAATATGGTCGGAAGAATGCATGCCCTTAATATCGCCTATAAAGTCCTGTCTAGCTTATTATGTGAAAGACTAAAGCCCACTGTCAAGAAACTGATTGGACCTTATAAGTGTGGCTTTAGACCTGGTATGTCAACCATTGACCAGATATTTATCATACGCCAACTCTTAGAAAAGACCCGTGAAAAGAGAATCGACATCCACCATCTCTTCGTCGATTTAAAGCAGCATTCGACAGCATGAATGGGAGCTGCCTTTAAGCCGCTATGTCTGAATTTGGTATCTACGCAAAAAATTTGACGGCTATGTAAACTGACGTTAAGCAACATTAAAAGCTTCGTCAGGATCGGGAAGGACCTCTCCGAGCCATTCGATACCAGACGAGGTTTCAGACAGGGTGACTCTTTATCGTGTGACTTTTTTAACTTATTACTGTAGAAAATAATACGAGTAGCAGAGCTGAATAGAGAAGGTACAATCTTCTAGCTGGCGTATGTCGATGATATTGACCTTATTGGCCTCAACAACCGCGCCGTGAGTTCTTCTTTCTGCAGACTAGATAAGGAAGTGAAGGATATGAGTCTGGTAGTGAGCGAGGGCAAGACAAAATATCTCCTTAACTTCGAGGCCGTAGATAATTTCGTATATCTAGGAACCAGTATCAGCACCAATAATAATGTCAGCCTTGAAATCCAACGCAGAATCACTCTTGCCAATATGTGCTACTTGGGACTGAGTAGGTTATTGAAAAGTAAAGTACTTTATCGGCAAACGAAAACCAAACTGTACAAGTCGCTCATCATACCCGTCCTTCTCTCCTTATTTACGATGCGCGATAAGATGTGTATTCCTCTCTGAAGTACTTTCCTGGACTAGGTCCCGCAGACGTTTTAGCCAAATCTTAACTCAGTTCAGCTAGCTTCAGCGTAGCATTCGTTTGAATCAAGATGCATCTTCGCTATTGTTTTTCTAGATATTACACCGAAACTAATTACAGAGTGTAATACTTATCTGAAGTTTTTGTTTTCGGCATCTAAATGAAGTAATGAAATTTTATTACTTGCATACGCTTGTTTATTTCTAATGCTTTTTTTTTTAAGTACCTGTAAAAAGTTTACCTCATTCGGCCGAAATCGTCTCGAGGTGCTGGTTCGCGCAAGCGAGAAAGGCCTCAAGTACAAGGGTTAGTCATAATGTTAACGATATTTACTGTATATAAAAAATTAGAAAACTATCTATTTTACATAATTCGTCGGAACCTCAATTTAACGGCGGGGGTGTTAAGGCCCTTTATTATAATATAATAACTTACTAAATTTGCATTTCCGGCACAAGCCAATATTTTCATTATTTTTGGATAAAACAATTCGTTGGAACATGTTAAATTAATTATTAACAAACCAAATATGCAAGCTAGGCGTAACATTTAGCATAAGTAATACCGACATAGAATATTAAGTTTGGTTGTTAAATCCGCAGACGTAATGGCAACTTAGACCGAGCTTTCGTTAAAAAGCTCAACTAGACTCATTTCCTTTTTCGGCTTTTGTAATTGCCGATTATAAATACTTACTTGCCACTTTTATCAGCTCTCATTTATATAAAAACAGGTAAGAGTGTGATTTTTAGTAAAGTACAATCTCTCCGACGTCAGACAATTTATAAAGTTATATATGTACATATATGTACCTAAATACATATTTCATTTCTCATACACAATTTTACATACAAATATATTTTATTTATTTACATCCATATGTGTATCTGTACATACATATGTACCATACATACGGTCGTTTGCATGCACACCTTAGCGCCTCTCGGTTTTTTTCATAAAGTAAATTTGGGCGAATTTATTTTTTACATACTCGTACATATGTACCTATGTACATATACATAATATCGACTCTCGCCAGAGCGACCATCAGTAAAGCAAAATTATAAGTCAAGCCGCACTTAAATATGTACATTTCATATCATATGTACTATATAGATGCTTTATTATTCGTAAAGATTCTGACCACTCAATTTTTCGCGCTAACATTTGTTCAAGTAGATACTCAAACTACTGTTTTGTAAAAAAATTCACTCTCTTAATACATTTCAATTTTCCTTAGCCACTCTTAACGAAAAAGAGAAAAATATATTTAAATGTATTAGCAGTATACATATTTACATGTGTTAGATGAAATTTCGCGAGTGTAAATACAACGAATAAGAAAAAAACAAAAACGAAAAGAGGAGAGCTCAGCGGTGAAGTAGCACAGCAGTGAAGCAGCGCAGCAACACAGCAGTGGAGCAGCATAGCAGAATTAGCTTTGAGAGTGGCGAATCATTAAGGGGTTATATCCATTGTAGTTAGGAGCCCTAAAAACTGGGGGGTTTCAGACATTTTTCTCGAAGAAACTTTTAGCTTTATTATTTTGAGCATTTGTATACATACACGTATTATCGCACCTTTGAAGAATAGTTAGCAATTTTTTATATATGGAAATAACAGTTTTTTAAGCTGCTACAGCAGATCTCCAGGGACCCCTCCCAAAAGAGGCGTTTTGCGGTCACCATTGTATTTCTGAGATGATTCACTCTGAAATGAAGAAATCAAACGGATTCCGTTAAAATGTTTAATCTTGTGAGTAATAAGCCAAAAAAATTTGTTGACAAAATGGTAGCTTCTCAAAAAAAAATTTAATTTGTCTCTGTTGAGGACATGGACCTCCTTATGTTTTCGGAGTGATCTCCCTCAGGTGGCAACGCCGCGATGTGCTGCCCAATGTCGCCCAATGTTGCCAGCACTCCGCACCGTTTGAATAATCAACCGGCCAAAAATAGTCAACAGCAAAAGACAGCAATCAATCGCTTGTAAACCGCCAACCAATCGACATCACGACACGGACCGCTCTTCCTAATTTAAATTATATATTTGCTTATATCATTTTTTCATTATACTTTCAAAGGATCTTTAAAGACCTAAATTTGTAATAATTAAATGGTCTCAAAGACATCAAGACATTTTGTGTCTAAAAAACTCATACAACGAATTATAATTCAAATTTATTATTTTTTTTCCAATAATTTATATTATACCATTCGTAATTTAATAAACCTGAATTGTTATATTTTAAAACCCAAAAAGACCTAGACTTCCTCATTTATTGGAAAAGGCCCATTTTACCCCCACTCAAAATTATACATGGTCCTTCGGTGCCGAAAACCGAATTGGCACCACTGCTCTACCCAACGGCAACAGCGGCCATCATACATATAGACACAACCAAACGGAACGTAAAAACGAGCGGTCGTGTGTGATTGAAAAGAGAAAAAATTGAAAAGACAATTGTGTTCAGTAAAAAGAAAAAAAACCAAACGAAACTTTAAACGAGCGGTAGTGTGTGATATAAAGAAAAAATTGTTGATAAAATTAAAAGACATTTGCGCTCAGTACAAAATAATTTTCGTCAAAAAAAGAAAAACCAAACGGAACCTTAAAACGAGCGGTCGTGTGTGATTAAAAAAGAAAAACCAAACGGAACATTAAAACGAGCGGTCGTGTGTGATTAAAAAAGAAAAATAAAACGGAACCTTTAATCGAGCGGTCGTGTGTGATAAAAGCAAAAAAAATTGTTGAAAAAATTGACAAAAATAAGTCTAAATTGTTTCAGTAAATATGAGTTATAAATAAATAAATAATATTTAACGAATAATTATAGTGAGTGACTTGAATGAGTATAGCGCACGCAGAAATTTTTGTTTCAACAAATAAAATCGTGTACATATGTATATGTGTGCTTTTTGCATATTTAAACAAAAAAATTATATAACAATAATTACAAAACAAACAAAACAAAAATTAGCAAACAAATTAGTTTCAGTGATTTTATTTTCACATAATCAATTTTCAATTTTGTATTAATTGTATATACTATACAGATACATAAAAACGTAATTGGTAATTTACATATGGAAAATTTGTTAAAAAAAAAAAAAAAAAAAAAAATAAAGTAACTCATTATTTAGCAGAAAACGTGAAGGTGTTTCAAAATATTGATATACTTGTAGTGCATACATACATTAAATAAAAATTATATAAATGCATAAAGTAAATACTTAAGTAAAAATTTTGAATGTAATTTAAATATTTTATAATATTGATTATATACAAAGAAGAAGAGTGCAAGCGATAAAAATATAAAATAAATTTATAAGAAAAAAACAAAAAAAAAAGAAAACGCGAAACTATAATTTACAAAAAGTTCCACAATAAACATTTTTAATCAAAGGTATTTTCCGCTACAAGCAAAAATTAATATAAATTAATATATATATTTTCGGTTTTTGTGTTCGCAACATAACAAGAAAAAAAAAATTTTAATCAAAGATATTTTCCGCTACAAGCAAAATTGATATAAATTAATATATATATTTTCCGATTTTTGTGTTCGCAACATAAAAAGAAAAAAGAAAAAAAAAAATTTTACTAAAAGATATTCTCCGCTACAAGCATAAATTAATATAAATTAATATATATATTTTCGGATTTTTGTGTTCGCAACATAACAAAAAAAAATTTTAATCCCAGATATTTTCCGCTACAAGCAAAAATTAATATAAATTAATATATACATATATATTTTCCGATTTTTGTGTTCGCAACATAACAAAAAAAAAAATTTTTTTAATCAAAGATATTTTCCGCTACAAGTAAAAATTAATATAAATTAATATATATATATATTCGGTTTTTTGTGTTCGCAACATAACAAAAAATTTTTTTAAAAATATATACATCCATATAAATATCGTGAACTTTCGAGAAATATAAAATAAATAAAAGCGTACGCTGACTACCACCAACAACAACAACAACAATCAAGTCCGCCAGTACAAGGAAAGCACACCAACAACAATCAAGTCCGCTACCCAGGCTAAGCTACCCAAAGGCTAAGTAAAAGAGCCATGTCGGAGTAAGTACACACTCATGTACACACTCATTATACATACACATTATTAACAATATAATAAATTGCATAAATTATTGGTGGCAACTGTACAAGTTTGTACAGCACCAAAAAACCCCCGTTAGCCACTCCCTCACATTTGCAGCATAGCAGTACCGTTTTCTTTGAAAAACGGTTGAAATACCCATCAAAAAAAATTGAATACAAGCTAAACTGAGCAAATCCCGTTGGCCACTCCCTCAATTTGCAGCTGTTATAAAAAACTTAGTATACATCTCTCTCTAAAACGGTAGGCATATAGCATATCTGTATATGCATATGAAAAATTTCAATACCGGTACAGCGCAGCACACACATTTGTTCCCACTCAAACGCGCTCTCAAACATCAAACACATTGCATAGCTGAGGACAAATAAACTAAAGGAGTCGCAGCATAAGACACCGTGGGCCGCGAGCAAGCAATCATTACACTTTTGTACAGTGGGACAAAAGTGAAGAGTTTTAATAGAAACAACCACTAAAACCCCAATTATTCCAAATAAATTTACTTATTCATTTGGAATAAATAATAAATACACCCAAAAAAAAAAAAATTTTTTTTTTATTTGCATTCCCACCCAAATATTTGCACTCAGACGCGCTAAGGCAAATAAACACATTAAAATTTTGCTGTTGGTTAATATATACCAAAGAAAAGCAATTCAAAAAAAAAACAACCCAATTTTTATTACAAACTCACTCAAGTTTTACAATACTAACGCAATTTATTTAAAAAACCCACTAAATATATATTTAATTTTTTATAAAACCCCATTTAATCAAATACCCAAAAATCCCACAAATGCCAGAAGATAAGGCAGAAAAAGCATCAACCAAGATGAACAGGTACTTACAGAAGTTCATCTTTGAATCCAACAGGCTGGAGGTCTTCTGCGCAAAATGGTCAACGGACTTGGCGAGTGACCAGACGGAAACCCTACTCAGCGTAAAAATACAGCAGCTGGACAAAAACTGGGATAGCCTCCTAGAAGCATACGAGGCTATCTTCATGGCAGACGCATACCCGGAAGTCAGCGAGTCAGTGGAGCAGAAATACTCGAAATGTTCCGAAAGCTTCCAGAACTGTAAAGCGCAAATGCTAGAAGCATTGCAGCTGTTCACAGTTACCACACCCACCCAAACAACCCAACAATCAACAAATCCTCACACAAGCTCAGTTTCCAATGGGGTATGTCTCAAAGTACCAGCATGCGATACTGAAGCATATTACGGAGGATACGAAGACTGGCCGACATTCCGAGACATGTTTACGGCAGTCTATATAAATCACCCTCAACTAACACCCGCTCAAAAATTATTTCACCTGCGCCATAAGGCGAAAGGTCCAGCAGGCCTCATTGTGAAACAATACCCATTAACAGATGAAAGCTTTCCGCTTGCTTGGGAAGCATTAAAATCTCGTTATGAGAACCCAAGAATTCTGGTAGATAACCAGCTCAAAACCCTCCTTAATCTACAACCCATTTATGCAGAGAAAGGGGAGCAGCTGCAAAAACTGCAGACCACAATAAATAACTGCCTCTCCAATCTCTCATCACAAAAGATTTCGACTAAGGATTGGGACCCCATCCTCATTTATGTATGCTCCTCAAAACTCCCGAGCGAAACACTCGCGCTTTGGGAACAATCACTCAGTTCGAGGAAAGAACTACCACTCTGGTCCGAAATGAACGCATTCCTGACCAGTAGATACGAGGTAGTAGAACGACTGGGAACATATCGCCCAGGTAAACCCAAACCCCACATCAATACTTTCACACCCAGAGCTGGCAATCAAAGCTCCCCATTTGCGAATAAAAGTCGCATGCAAACCTATCACACAGAGTACCAAAAACCCGTTTCCTGCAAGTTATGCAACTCTAGTCACGGGATGAAAATGTGCATCCGATTTAGGAACCTTTCCGTCCCAGATCGACAAAAATTCGTTCGAGAAAACAATTACTGCGAAAATTGTCTTTCCTGTTCACACCAACGAAGTCAATGTCAAAGCAAATTCACCTGCGTTTACTGCCAAAGGCGTCATCACTCACTACTCCATCATCAAAATACAAACCCATACTCAAAACCCCTCTCATCGACAGCACAGGCAGCGACCGCAGTGGAAATAGCAGGCGACAGACCATCAACCTCAACAGGAATCAGCCACACCCCCCAGGCTCAGAAGAAAACAGTCAAGGTAACAACACACCATGCAAGCAGCAACGAAACCACACTCTTGCCCACGGCTATAGTCCCGATATATCTAGCAGGAGAACACCACAAAATTCGAGCAATGATAGACAAAGGTTCGCAAAAAACCTTTATCACATCTCGGATTCAAAAAATACTCAATTTACCCACGGAAGAAACCCATTACGAAATCTCAGGAATGGGAGGAACTTTCATCCAGAACTCAACTAAAGTCTGCGAACTAACTCTATGTTCGTCAGACTTATCACACCAGGTGAAAGCAAGAGCAATAATATTACCCAAGCTCACACACCTACTACCCACGACCCAGGTGTCAACCATTGACATCAACAAAATAACACACTTAGCGTTAGCCGACCCAAAATGTCTCACCCCATCTCGAATTGACATGGTAATCGGCAGCGACTTAGCACCCCAAATCCTCAGACAAGGAGTGCAACACCTCCACAATGGAACCCTATTGGCACAACAAACAATATTCGGATGGATAATCAGCGGACCGACAACTCAAAAGATAGAGTCCTTTTCAACACAGGTCCATCCAACCCAAAATGACCCGATCAGCATCCAACTAAGGAAATTCTGGGAGCAAGAAGAAGTCCCAGCTCCCCAAACTCACTCAGAAGCGGACGAATTTTGCGAAAATTTGTATCGTGAAACAACAACTCGTCAAAAGAATGGTAAATACACAGTCAAATTACCATTCAAAAAGGAGTTTCCCAGGGACGCAGCCCTAGGCCACTCCAGACTAGCAGCACAGCAACAGTACATCAGCAACGAGCGGACCCTAGAACGAAAACCAGTGCTGCAGCAAAAATATCAGGAAGTCTTGGAGGAATACTTGACCTTGGACCACATGGAACCCACTTCACCTCTCGAAGTAATCCACGAAGGGAAGTACTTCTCCTTCTATCTACCCCATCACGCTGTCATAAAACCCGACAGTAAATCCACAAAGGTCCGAGTCGTTTTCAACGCATCCAGATTATCACAATCAGGAAACTCGCTAAACGACGTCCTACACACAGGCCCAACACTACAAAACGATTTAATGTTAATAATCCTCAATTGGCGACTCTATAAGTACGTATTTAACGGCGACATTGAGAAAATGTACCGGCAAATACTCGTTAACCAGGAAGATCAAGACTTCCAGCGAATACTCTTTCGCAGAACCCCCGACTCTCAAATAGAAGATTTCAAGCTAAAGACAGTTACGTTTGGCGTTAACTGTGCCCCATATTTAGCTATTCGAACCCTACATCAATTAGCCGAAGATTGCAAAAGCGAATACCCTCTCGCAAACAATATCCTACTCAATGAAATTTATTTAGATGACATTCTTTCAGGCAGTAATGAAATACAGTCCACTATCAACTCTCTCACCCAAGTTATCGAAGCGTTAAATTCAGCAGGATTCCCTCTTAAGAAAATTACGGCAAACCACCCGAAAATACTCGAAAAAATCCCAGAGTCTCATTTGTTAGATGCCGACTTTGTTAAACTCAGCGGCATTAGCTCAACAAAAAACTCTAGGAATACGCTGCAACGCGCTTACGGACACCTTCTCATACTCATACGAACCTCAACCCGCAGCAAAGTGTAGTACTAAACGCCAGATTTTATCGGCTGTGGCGAAATTATTCGACCCGGCAGGATGGTTATCACCCATTATGATAGTAGCCAAGGTACTACTCCAAACACTTTGGCTAGAAGGAACGGATTGGGACGAAAACGTAAAATTCGGATCCCTACATAAATGGAACTCGTTTCATGAGAATCTCCCAGCAATCAAAGATATCCAAATACCCCGATGGTTGCAGTACTCCCCCGACAAACCAATTCAACTCCACGGTTTCTCAGATGCCTCAGAGAAGGCATTCTGCGCTTGTGTGTATATGAGGGTACAACATGGCGACAACTCCTTCACCTCACATTTATTAGCTGCAAAAACAAAGGTAGCTCCTCTCCAAACAATAAGTCTCCCCCGTCTAGAGCTCTGTGGAGCAGTTCTACTGTCAAAGTTGGTAAACCAAATACAAACCGAATTAAGTTTACCGCCTCACGAACTTGTTCTGTGGACAGACTCGACCATCGTCTTAGCATGGCTAGAGAAACCACCCCACTCTTGGAAAACATATGTAGCAAACAGGATATCCCAAATCCTGCAACTGATAAGTAACGCTACGTGGCGGCACGTATGCAGCAGCGACAACCCAGCTGACCTAGGCACCCGTGGATGTCGACCTCAGGACCTCGTTGAAGACACCATCTGGTGGAAAGGTCCTAAATGGCTCGCCAAACCCGCCAAAGAATGGCCTAGCTCTCGCCCCCAACACCCATCGCCTCCGGAGCAAAGGCACATCGCCGCATTCCATACCTCGCCATCCGAAGATATCTTGGAGAGATTTTCTTCCTTCCCCCGAGCCCTTAGAGTACTTGCATATATATATCGTTTTATTCACAGGTCACGAAAATTGCCATCTCAAATGAGCCCGACTCTAAGCCACGAAGAGATGAACGAAGCAAAAACACGACTCATAATCCTAACTCAACGAAGGCATTATGGTGAAACCATAGCTCAACTCGAAGTCTCAAAACCGATCAGCAAGAAGGACCCGCTGCTGACATTAAATCCTATACTCGACAGCAAAGGCGTACTGCGTGTAAACGGACGGCTTAAATACGCAGCCCTTAGTTACAACGAGCGTCATGCCGTAATCATCCCAGGAAACTCAATATTCTGCACCCTGCTGTTAAAATTTCACACCACCATGCTGCATGCTGGAAATCAGTTAATGATGCGAATGGTACAACAAGAGTACTACATTCCCCGACTCAAACCCAAAATAAAAAAGTGCATCTTCCACTGCAAAACATGCACCATCCACAAGCAGCAGATGAGATCGCAGATCATGTCAGCACTACCCTCCGATCGAACCACATATACCCTACCGTTTCACACGACTGGGGTGGATTTCGCCGGCCCGTTCCTAGTAAAAGTATCTACCCATCGGCGAGCTTCATATGCAAAGGCATACGTTTGTGTGTTTGTATGCTTCTCCACGAAAGCAATACACCTCGAAGTCTGCTAAGACTTGACTACGGAGGCTTTCCGAGCAGCCTTTGCTAGATTTGTTGGACGTCGCGGTCTCCCCTATAAGATTATGTCCGACAATGGGAAGACATTTGTCGGAGCTCAACGCACCTTCCACCGCGAGTTCGGCGTGTTCCTGAAGGAAGCAGCAGCCGACGTCTCCGCTAAATACGCCCCACTCGGCTTCTATTGGGAGTTTATTCCCCCGTATGCCCCTCATATGGGTGGACTATGGGAAGCAGCAGTGAAGAGTTTTAAGCTGCACTTCACTAAGGTCGCCGGAAATCATAAATTTAGCTTCGAGGAACTCACAACCCTGATGGTAAGAATAGAAGCGGTTCTCAATTCCCGACCGCTCTCAGCCATGTCGCAAGACCCGCAAGACCTACTGGCACTCACCCCTGGACATTTCCTCCGCGGTGCCCCACTGTTATCCATACCCGAAACCAATGCTGAAGACCTCTCTCTGGTTCCCAAATGGCAGAAACTCAAGGTGCTTCATCATCAATTTAGTACCAGATGGAAGAACGAGTATCTCAGAGAATTACACAAGAGGTACAAATGGAAAAGGGCGGAAAGCCCCGTAAAAGAAGGAGATCTCGTCGTCGTCAAGGATGACCTCCTCCCCCCGAATGAATGGCGCCTAGGACGTATAACCAAAGTGTATCAAGGTGCAAACGAAAAGGTCCGGGTGGTCGACATAATCACGCAGAATGGAAAGATAACCCGAAATATAGCCAAACTGTGTGTGCTGCCCGCTGTAGGAACCTCGAACCCTATGACTTAATCCCAACATTTTACATTAACACATACCAACCTACAACTCATATACAAACATCTCATGAAATCTCTCCATATACACTTTTTTCAACCATATACTAAAGTCGTATATTTTCACTCTTCTCCCCTAGGTATCGACGAGACGCGCCATCGGGGAAGTGCCGTTTATGCGGCCGGTTGCATTCGCTGCGCCATTGCCCTGCTTTCCTCGCCATGGCACCGGAGGACAGGTATGAGTGCGCAAGGGTGCACCGATACTGCGTCAACTGCCTGGCAACCTCCCATACGACCGGCGAATGCGACTCAAGGTCTAGTTGCCATCGGTGCACTCTCGGGCATCATACTCTGCTCCACCGGGCGAGGTTAAGGAGGGTAAGCGGTACAGCGAATGCAGCCAATTCCAGGCCAGTTTTATCCAGCCGGTCTGCCCAGCAGCGGAAGAAGCTGCAACAACTGGTAAAAGACGTCCGGAGCTTGATTGAAAAACTGGAGAAGGAGATACGGGGACCAACGCCGGGGGGCGCCATGTTGAGGACATGGACCTCCTTATGTTTTCGGAGTGATCTCCCTCAGGTGGCAACGCCGCGATGTGCTGCCCAATGTCGCCCAATGTTGTCAACACTCCGCACCGTTTGAATAATCAACCGGCCAAAAATAGTCAACAGCAAAAGACAGCAATCAATCGCTTGTAAACCGCCAACCAATCGACATCACGACACGGACCGCTCTTCCTAATTTAAATTATATATTTGCTTATATCATTTTTTCATTATACTTTCAAAGGATCTTTAAAGACCTAAATTTGTAATAATTAAATGGTCTCAAAGACATCAAGACAATTTGTGTCTAAAAAACTCATACAACGAATTATAATTCAAATTTATTATTTTTTTTCCAATAATTTATATTATACCATTCGTAATTTAATAAACCTGAATTGTTATATTTTAAAACCCAAAAAGACCTAGACTTCCTCATTTATTGGAAAAGGCCCATTTTACCCCCACTCAAAATTATACAGTCTCCATAAGTTTGGTCTTGAATTGCGCATTAAAACACTTTTCAACGGTAATGGAAAAACTTCGATTAAGAACTATAAAATATTGTTCAGAAGCCCGTGTAAAATTTTGAGACTAATCGGTTCAGCCGTTCCCGAGAAATCTTGGTCACCGTCTTGAAAAACATAGTTTTGAGAAAAACGAGGTTAAACTGAGGCTTACCGCTTTCAGAAGCTCTGACTCGTCGTTACAAATATGCGTGTAACTTCCGAAATAACAGTCGAATACATGTGCATTACGAAACTGAAATTAAAAAAAAAATCGATTTTTGATTTTTGCCTTAAGCAACACCACAGAAGTGAGCCATAGCCAATAAAAATTTTTATGAAAGAAATTATTGTATGCTTTTTCAGGTCATTGTTTTGCTTTTTTTTTTTGGTTTTTAGTTTTATGGAACTGTCTAAGACCATATATATTTTTGGAAATAGTGAAAAAATTACAAACACAGTTTTTGACGGTGGAAGTTATAGCTGCTATTGCGGAAACCAGAAAGCGGCACACATGTAGCTTAATGGGATACCATTGGCTCGGGATGTGGGCATCCCAAGTTCGAATCCAATCCGAACAATTATAAATGTATTGCAATATTTTTTTTATTTTTAACAAAACACAGTTAAAATCACAAAAAAATTGAGTTTTAATGTTGTGTAGTGAATAAAGCATATATGTATGTATAGCAGTGGACAGGAGCTACATAAATCTCTTCAAGTAGCTGATGCACTACTAGAATTCCAAGAAACTTTTGTCTACAATTACAAACCATACTTCTTTCAATCTTGAAGTTTAACAAGAAGAATTGAAGTCATTATGGGCGGAAGTAAAGACAGATATCGAACTTGTTTTTCGAATGCCAATGCAGCAGAAGTAAGTTACAGCACTACTATTGAGACGATCAAGCTAAAGTATGCTGACTGCTATAACGCTTATGTTGACCGTATTCTAACAAAACTCTAATTCTTCTGTCATTCACCGTGAACGCATAGCTGAAGTGCCAATAATGTCCAGCATTAATTTGCCTCCATGCTACACCGAAGTATTTTACGGTGAAAATCTGCAGTGACTCTCCTTTAGGGATATGTTTACTGCTTTATACGGGAACAATCCAAGATTGACTCCAGTAAAAAAACTTCTTCCCCTTATCCAGAAATCTCGTGGCGAAGTGCGGCATATAGTGCAAAAAGTCTCACTTATTCACGATGTATACCCGCTAGTAAGAAAAAATTATTCGATGCAAGAGGTGCGGAGAAAACCATCACACTATGTTGCACGGCCTCAGCTCCGACATATACGAGCAGTCGGACAATGACGTCATCGAGACCACATTGGTCCAGCAGCAAGAAATGTTAATGAGAAAGAGAAATGTTAGCTAGGACAGATTTACAAGATTTCGGTGCCTGCACCTGATTACCTACACTACCAACCGGCGCTTTCCACGATTCGGCTTTGCTGTTTGCACATTGTTGTTGTTGGCGTTTGCACTTGCAGTTTTTGGAATAGTTGTTGTTGCTGCTGTGCTGTGTTAACCATGGTATGTTAACTATTCCCCCGTAAGCCATAGAGAGGACTGTGTTTCAACGAATATCTGCAATGACGCAATATGTCGCAAGTTCTTTTGATGAATATTGTGCAGGTATGGAAACGATAAGAATTTAGTATGATCTGTTATGTTTGAAAACTGTTCGCGTGCCGCTTCGGTATTTGCGCGAACAATTTTACGCCTGTTAGTGTATGTGGTGCCATTAGTTGTAACTTTGCTTGCAAATTTTATAACAAACGTCCCATTCAAATACGTGTATGTTGGAGGAGAGTTTGCTTCACGAGCCTCGACCAGTTCGTCATTTATAACGATTAGGCCATCTTCAATTTCTACCACTGGATCGATATGGTATGTTGTAGTTGTCTAGCAAGATGCGGTTCGTTGGCTTAACAAATTCAAAATGCAAGAGCTATTTCTCTTGATACTTAGGAAAATACATTTGATAATGAATTTATCAATGGTAGATATTTATGGTTTTATCATTTAGAGACCACATTCGTGTAATAGGGTGTAGTCAAGCTTCTGGGTATGCCGTTATAGTTGCGAGGATATACTCAATTCTTACTCTTGCGTCCACGTCGCGCACCCTGGAAGCGTGAGCAACCCTTGTGCAAGATGCGGTAACCAACCAGTGTGGAGCCTTGGGTCAGGGCTAATGAGAGCGGAAGCTTCAGTGGAGCCACTCCGACTTGTTCGGTTTAAGGGTCCGCTGAAGTCTAATTGTAGCGTATGTTCACCGGAGGTGCGGCTGGGAGCGGGCGTCGGTCTTGAAGCAAGCGGCTCGCTGTATAAATGTGTGAAAACTTTAAACTTAATCACCTAGCGAAGTTGTGCGCTCCGACGAAAGAGAAGGACGATTTGGGCAAAGATGCCTTTTATGAGCGCCTAGAGCATACTTATGAGCACTGCCCCGACACGAGGTGAAAATCGTGCTTGACGATATTAATGCCCGGGTGGGATAAGAAGGCATCTTTGGTGCGACATTTAGAAAATTCAGCCTCCACAACGAAACATCTCCTAATGGGGTGAGGCTGATCGACTCGATCGAAAAGTTACCTCAAACTACTTGGCTCCCCCCTTATGGAAAAATACAAAACCAGATCGATCATGTTGTGATAGATGGAAGACATGTCTCCACTATATTGTTACAGCGAAGATAACAACAGGGAAAGTTCGACGTCGACAACACAAGGAAAGTTCGGCGTCGAACGGTTTTCTACTCGACTCGCACTCCTGCTTTCTGAGAGCACTCATCAGCAACTCGGTAAACGGGAACTGTGGGACGGGATTTCAAGCTCCCTACCTACAGCTGCAAACGATACAATTGGATTTCGTAAAGGTGGCAAAAACAGCTGGTACGATGAGGACTGCCGTATCGCAAAGGGGAGAAAACAGACTGCCTCCCTTGCAACGTTGCGATCGACCACAACAAGTGCGGGATGGGATAGATACCGAGAGCTGAAAATGGAAGCAAGACGCATTGCAGACAAAAAGAGAAAAAGGCCGAGATGCGTGAGTATGAAGAGCTTGAGAAGCTGGCTGACAAGGGTAATGCTCGCAAAATTCTATGAGAAGATACGACGACTTACAGAAGGTTTCAAGACCGGAGCAGACTCCTATAGGACACAAAGAGGTAATCTTGCCACCGATGCCCAAAGCATATTAAATTTATGGAGGGAACACTTCTCCAGCCTGTTGAATAGCAGTGAAAACGGAGTAACCGGAGATAGTGAAACCGAAGCCCCAATCGACGACGATGGAAAAGGCGTTCCATTACCAGACCATGAAGAAGTTCGAATAGCAATCGATCGCTTAAAAAACAACAAAGCGGCTGGAGCTGACGGCCTACCAGCAGAACTATTCAAACATGGCGGTGAAGAACTGATCAGGTGCATGCATCAGCTTCTTTGCAGAATATGGTCGGAAGAATGCATGCCCTTAATATCGTCTATAAAGTCCTGTCTAGCTTATTATGTGAAAGACTAAAGCCCACTGTCAAGAAACTGATTGGACCTTATAAGTGTGGCTTCAGACCTGGTATGTCAACCATTGACCAGATATTCATCATGCGCCAACTCTTGGAAAAGACCCGTGAAAAGAGAATCGACATCCACCATCTCTTCGTCGATTTAAAGCAGCATTCGACAGCACGAATGGGAGCTGCCTTTACGCCGCTATGTCTGAATTTGGTATCTACGCAAAAAATTGTTCGGCTATGTAAACTGACGTTAAGCAACACTTAAAGCTTCGTCAGGATCGGGAAGGACCTCTCCGAGCCGTTCGATACCAAACGAGGTAGCAGACAAAGTGACTCTTTATCGTGTGACTTTTTTAACTTATTACTGTAGAAAATAATACGAGCAGCAGAGCTGAATAGAGAAGGTACAATCTTCTAGAAAAGTGTACAGTTGCTGGCGTATGTTGGTGATATTGACCTTATTGGCCTCAACAACCGCGCCGTGAGTTCTTCTTTCAGCAGACTAGATAAGGAAGTGAAGGATATGAGTATGGTAGTGAGCGAGGGCAAGACAAAATATCTCCTTAACTTCGAGGCCGTAGATAATTTCGTATATCTAGGAACCAGTATCAGCACCAATAATAATGTCAGCCTTGAAATCCAACGCAGAATCACTCTTGCCAATATGTGCTACTTGGGACTGAGTAGGTTATTGAAAAGTAAAGTACTTTATCGGCAAACGAGAACCAAACTGTAAAAGTCGCTCATCACACCCTTCCTACTATATGGCGCAGAGGAGTCGACGATGTCAATAACTGATGAGTCGGCCTTATTGTTATTTGCGCATTGGCAGCGGTGAATACCGCAGACAATGGAACAATTACTTGCGCGAGCTGTACGATAATATTATCATAGTTCATCGAATGAAGAGACAGCGGCTACGTTGGCTAGGTCATGTCGTCCGAATGCATGAAAGCACTCCAGCTCTGAAAATATTCGATGCAGTATCCGCTGGTAGAAGCAAAGGAAGAGGAAGACCTTCTCTCCATTGAAAGAATCACGTAGATTGTGGCCTGGTTTCACTTGGTATTTCCAACTGGCGCCAGACAGCGAAAAGAAGAGATGAATGACGCGCTAAAATTGATTTGGCTAAATCGCGTAGGCGTTTCCAACGCCAATAGAGAAGAAGAAAGCGATCCTTCAGCAAAGACTTACTGTATTGGAACCTAGTGATTTTTCGTTGTCACATACTCGTACAAGGTTTTTAGTATCCTTAAAGAAGCTCGTAATAAGTATTAGAGGTTCCTTTGTATCGATTATTGACCTAGAAGAAATTGACTGAACTATGGAAACTTGACAAACTTTGCATTCAAGGACTGTTTCTTTTAGATTCGCCTATTCGGAAAATAATATTCCCCTAAATTTTTATGTTCTGTGTGAAGAATTTCTTTTTGGGTGTCTCTGTTAAAGGTTCCAGTCACCAGTTTTTGCGTATGGACGAATTTGACTGCTGAAGAATCAGTATTTATTCTGTTTTTTATTTTTCCTAAAACAGACTGTCGTAGATATGGGTTGTGATCTTGTACAATTGTGAAAATATTAAAAATAACAATAACACAATAATAATACACTTATTTTAATATGCATAAATACAATACATGAAATTTATACTTACCCTCATCATGTAATACTCACCCTTTATATCATGGAATACTTACCTCAATGTCCAAACCCATCCTGTAAAACGAAAGAAATTAGAAGTAAAAAGAAAACCAAAATTTACCCTTCTTTTCCGTTAAAACTATATTATAAGTATGAAATTTGTGGTATTTTTAATTCGCTTGCTAGACCCCAAACCGTATGGTTCCTCAAGTGTTAAGATTAAAGTGTACCGAAATATAAAATAAATCAATGAAGTATGAAAACTAAATTAAAATAAATCAATGAAGTATGAAAACTTAAATTAGAAAAAAACCTAGGAAGAGGCTAGTGTTTATTTTTTTTAAACAAAGGAAAAGAATTGTTATGTACAATACATATGTATATACAATATACACTAACGGTACTAAAAAGTGAATAACATACATACCTCCCAGAGTGCCTAAAAGTGAAATAATAAAATATATTATTTTACATATATTTTAATACATACGAGTATCAAAATAATATGCAAGCAAAACAATAAAATAACATTTGTATATGGTAAATTGAACAATGTTGAATATTATATTCTGTTTCTATTTATAAATATATATATTTTATTTATATTTATTTATCTTCTTTAAATTTATGAAGGAAATGCGCACTGATTTATTTAGATATAGAATTATAATTTTTTATTTACAACTTTAAATTTCACACCTTAGGTTTTTAAGCGAATGCGAGCGAATGTAAACATATTAACGTTACGTACATATTTTATTTACTTTTCATATTCGATTTGTATTAATAACGGATGTAGGGTTACAGGTATGTAAATACATATTGCAATTGGGAGTAAATTCGAGGTGAGTATTTCTGATAATTAACAGGCATTAATAAAATTAAAATTATAAGTACGTGTAAATAATTACAATTGTGGGTATATGTTGTCGCGTACTGGCCGCAACAAAAACTTCGTTTGTGTTTGTTTGTTCATTTCCTTTGTCTTGCCTAACATTCCTTTCACTCCCAGCGTTGGCAGTGGCATCTATGGGCATATAATTGTATAATTTAAAGCCAGGAATTGTTGGCCCGGTTGCACTCGGTGTAACGGTTCCTCCAGTAACAAATATTAGGGAAACGGAATGCTTTGCGCGGGTATTCCGTAAAAAGGGGTGTCGCCTTTCTTTTTATACGGCGAGGGGAAAATTATCCCAGTGTACTTGGTGTGCCATGGTGGCGTGCGCTATACAACTCTGTCCCTTTGGGTAATGGGGGCGGCGCCAAATGATTGAGCACCAATACACACTCGCCGGAGAATTCTGAAGGCCGACGCGTAGCTTGCGGCCTGGCTCGTAAGTGCGTGCCGGATCAGATTCTAGCAATCTTCAAAAGCGTGCACACCTTTTTGCGCAGACGTGCGATCAGTGTTTTAGAAAAAAATAAAAATAAAAATAAAAAAAAGATTTTATAATAGTGCCAGGCGAGGCAGTTAATAGAAGAAAAGGAGTTTGGCGACATCGTCTGCAGGAGCACCGAAGTTGGGTACCCACACCCGACTGAGAAACCCTAAGTATCATTTGTTGATTTATTGTTTGTCTACTTTTTGTCGTGCCGATAGTGTTGCTTCCTTCGTTTTCCCCATATCCATTCTTATAGCATTCCGCACCCAGAGCCCAGTCATACAGGCGGGTTAAAGTTACCTCCGGCAGCACGGGAGTAGTGCGAGTGGGTTCGTAACCAGTTTGGTTGGACCACACCTCGGGTGCACCCCAAAACATATTTTGCACATACACACATACATATTGTTAATAAAAAAGTGGAGGTGACAAATTGGCGCCCAACGTGGGGCCCGAGATTTAAAGATATTTATTTTGATAAATTGTTGCGGTTTTTATTTCAGTTGATTTTGAGTGGCTTTTTGTTGTCTAGTTTTTGGTTTAAATAATATTAACAATTTTCTATTTTTCTTGATTATTATTAGTAGGGCATTCCAGGAAGGTGTAAAGAAGAGATTGGGAGTCGAACCCAGGCCCATCGGCAGATTGATTACAATGTATTTAGTACAAAGGAATTTGGTGAGCCCGTACCGTTTTGTAAATTTGCAATTTGTTTGTTCGTTGCGGTATATTGTATTGAAGTGTTTTATACTAGTAGGAAAAATTGTATGTCGAGTGGGTACAGACTGGTCCAGAAATACCCAGTAGTAGTTCTGCCCAAAATTAAGTTGTGTTTTTTTGTTAATCAAGGTTTTTTGGTGTTTTTTTTATTGTTTTTGATTAAAAACGTTGTTTTTTTTTAAATTTGTTTTGATATTTGTTGTGTTGTCAGAGTAGACAATATTTGTTTTTTATTTTATTAAATTTTTTTGTGTTTCTTGTGGTTAGGCTCTTTTGTTGAGCCAGTATAGGGCAACGCGTTTACCACATTAGGGTAATAGCTTTTTTTAATTTTCATTATAACTAAAAATTTTTTGTATCTATTTTTTTCCTTTGTTTTTTTCCTTGTTTTTCCAATTTACTTTTTTATTTTATTTCCATGTAAATTGTTTGGCGCAGGATGAACGTACGAGATGGAGGCACGCGGCCTTCCAATCGGTACGGTCGAAGCCATGAGGAAATCGATTAGGGCGGTTGTTAGAGAAAAGAGGTTCGAGAGGTGTTTATCGCGAATCGGACGGGCGCGACCGGGAAGCGACGGCGAGATGACTCAGCAGATGGAGCTGAAGAGCAAGTTGTTGCTCCTTCTCGCCAAATTACAAGAGGTAGTCGGCAGCGAAGGAGCCGAAGGAAAGGAGATCGGTTCGGTAGAGGGCTCGGGTGCCACTCGTGCGGACCCGATAGCAGCCCCGCCCTTGGAGGTACGACGCGTTGTTGAGGTGATAGCCGAGTATCAGAAGCCGGTAAACTTGTCGAAGTGGGACGTCAACTTCGACGGCAAAAAGCGGGTATGTCGCTTTTCGCATTCTTAGAACGGGTTAAGGAGTTGAGCGAGGCACGCGGTGTGACTCAAGCTCAACTTTTCAAAGACGCGGTAGATTTGTTTGTAGGGAAAGCTCTTTTGTGGTTTAGGTCGGTTAGGAAATCTTTAGGTAGCTGGGAGGAACTAGTAAGAGAGTTGAAGTTGGAGTTTTTGCCCAGCTACGACGATCTTTTACTAGATGAGATTAGGAGAAGGACTCAGGGAGCGAATGAGTCCATCGGGGTTTATGTTGCGGGTATGAAGGTCATGTTTGGTAGACTTCAGGAGCCTTTATCGGAAAAGAGGGTGTTAGGATCGATTAGTTCGAATCTCCTACCATTCTACCAGACCCACTTGGGACTAGTGACAATAGGGTCGATTGCCGAACTAGTTGCTTTGTCGGTGGATGCGTTTGCCCCTCCTCCGAGTCAAAGGACCAAAGGTTTGTTGGAACCTGACTTGGCTTATGTCTCGGCTGGTGAAGAAGTGGCGGCTGTAGCGGAGCCAGACCTAGTTGATAGCTTTAGGCCGGGGTCGAATACCCGGTGCTTCAATTGCAGGAGGTTCGGTCATATTTTTGCAGATTGTAAGAAGGGGATAAAGTGCTTCGGGTGCGGTAGACTTGGAGTCATGAAGCGAAGTTCAACTTTCGGTGGTGGGCGAAACCACAACCCCTTCAGATCAGGGCCTGTGAGAGAGAGTAGGTCGGACGAAAGAATAGAGAATTCTCGGTCGAGCGATAGGGTTATCAGGTCAGGCAACAGATCGGAAAACGGGAGATAGACCCCTGGGACAGCAGGACAGGCGGTCTAGTAGGCGAGTTAGAGAACCTGCTAACTCCCAACTGGCAAATGTAGGTGTCGAGGTTGAAGAGGTTAGGTTGACGTTTTCGTTGGTGACGGACGGTCACGACGAATGCCCATATTTGGATATTAGGATCCATGGTTTTGATTTTAGGGCTTTGTTGGATTCTGGTGCGACCAGAACAGTAATAGGTCGGCTAGGTTGACAGAAGTTGAGTTCGTATGGAATAAGGTTGAGTTCAGTTTCGAATTTTTTGAGAGTGACTCTCGCGGCTGGAGGTCATATCTCGGTGTTAGGTACGGTTTTGTTGCCAATCGAGGTGGAGAGCAAGTCGGTTCTCCTGGAGTGTCTCGTGGTTCCAGAGTTACCTCAGGGCGTAGTCCTTGGCATCGATTTTTGGGCCAAGGCGGGTATTATCCCGGATGTATCGAAAATGAGGTGGTCGTTTTCTCGGCCGGAGCCAGAACCGTTGGTGGCAATAGTGGACCACTCCGAGTTTGGTGATAGGGAATCTAGGGCATTAGGTCGACTAATAGCTGGGGCGTTCCATTTGGTCGAGCATAAGATCAGGGTAAAAGCAGGAGTTGAACATGTGAAGCAGCGTTATTACCCTGTGTCACCTGTCTTACAGTCGCGTATGGACGAGGAGATTAAGGTATGTTCGACAAAGCGGTGATAGAGAAATCACATAGTCCTTGGGCGTCTCCAGTAGTTATAATCAGGAAGAAAGACGGTACATATAGGTTTTGCGTAGATTATAGGGTTTTGAATAAGTGTACCGAAAAGGATAGTTACCCCCTTCCACACGTGTCGGCGACCTTAGATAAGCTAAGAGATGCCAAGTTTCTATTCAGTCTGGACATTATGTCCGCATATTGGCAAATTCCGGTGGAGGAGCAGTCGAGGCCCTTCACCGTATTCACGGTACCTGGTAGAGGATTATTTCAGTTTAAGAGGATGCCATACGGCTTACATAATGCACCGGCAACTTGGCAGAGATTTATAGATTCGGTCATAGGACCAGATTTAGAACCTCATGTTTTTGTGTACTTGGACGATATTATTATCGTTACGAATAATTTTGAGAAGCATTTAGAGATTTTGAAGATTGTTTTAGATATTGTATATTAGCTAGTGCAGGTCCCAGACTAAATAGGGATGAATGCAATTTTTGTAGGTCTGAGTTAAAATATTTGGGATACGTGGTGGACAAGAACGGTCCACACGTAGATCCCGAGAAAGTAGAGGCGATGCTTCGGGTTGAGGTAGCGAAGAACGTAAAGCAAGTGCAGTCATTTATAGGAACGGTGTCCCGGTACCGCAGATTTATTAAAGATTTCGCAGAGTTAGTTAGGCCTCTCACCGATTTAACAACGAAGAACCGAAAGTTCAATTGGACTGAAGATTGTGAAAGCAGTTTTACGGAAGCGGAGGAACGCTTGGTCACAGCTCCGCTTTTATTTCCGACAGTGTGAATAAGGCTTCGTATTGGGGTACTTGACCTTGAACGATGCTGTATTGGGGGAGCTGAGTGCATTTCGGAATTTGTATTCCTTTGATTAATGCCTTTTGTTTTGGGGTGAGGATGCCACTTTAGAGAACTGTTGGGGCTCAGCTTCTCAGTTCTTTTTAGGGAAGGAACTGATTAGCTTGAAATGTCTCCAGGTCTATGTGCAATTTTTTTGGTCTCTGGGATGAGACATTTTGTGAGGGTGCATCCAGGCTCGGGATTCAGACATGCTTTATGGGGGTTTCCAGTCTCGAGACTTTTTTTACGGAAACTTTCGGATGTTCTCATTGAGCGAGTTTGCTGGTGAGGACTTCCATGTGAGAAGGGTTCGTTCTTATTTTTGGGACTGTGGTTTGCCTGCCATCATCTTAGAGTTTGTGATTTCGTACTTTTCATTTTGGCCTTCGGCCATCCTGCCGGGCGGACTTGTGAAGTTTCTGCCTCTTAATGAATCGATTCCTCCATATGAAGTTTTTGAAGTTTCTATTACCTGTGTTGAGGCTGCCATGATTTTTTTTGTTTGAGCTAGTAGATTTCCGCCGTTTTTGAGTCCTGGAATAAATATTTTCAGGATAATATCGCTGCCAAGAACCATATCTATTTCGGATGGGGTAAAGCAGTTGGGATCTGTTAGGGGTAGTGAAATCTAATCATCCAGATTATACATAATCTTTTACTTTAAATGAAGGCAGAAATTGAGTTAATTGGGGTGGCACTATTGCGTGAGTGGTAGTTTCTGCTTTGAGATATGGGGATCAAATTGTTAACGTGCATATTTTGTTAGAGGTTTGCACAGTTTGTTCTTTCATTCCGAGAATCTCATGGTGGGTTTTTGGTACCAGCAGACCAAGTGACTTTTGTACATGGGAAGTTACAAAAGCCTTTTGAGAGCCTTGATCAATGAGGGCCCTTGTCTTTTCTCATTATCAGAGTATTGCCTGACGTTGTCGCCTCTTGTTAGGTACAGGTCTTTTCAACATCGACTGCCACTTAAGATGTGGTACTATTTTGTTGAGGCTCTGAGTTATTTGGCGTTTGGGGGCTCGCTGGGTAATGAAGGAGTGAGTGATGCCGCCTTCGGCAGTATACGCAGGTGAAATTGCTTTTGCAATCCCACTCGCTATGCGAGCACGCCAAACAATTTTTGCAATATCCATTTTCTTTAACAAACTTATTGCGATCGGATGGATGGACAATTGTTTGAACTTTATACACATTACCACCGAGATAACTCTTTTCTTGAGTTTAGTGACTGTTCCCACAGCGCGAGTGTTTCGTCTGGGAGCTTTGAAGAGGAGAGGTATATTAATATCGGGTCCCAGCTTTCTGTGGCTACTCGATTTGCTTTGAGGGTCGAGAGATTGTAGTCTCGATCTATTATATCCTTTCTCCGCTTTGCGTGTGAGCTGATTGGATGCTGAAAAGGGTCATGATTTGGCAATCAACTACTTCTCTACGATTTTCGTAGCGGGACTTGAGAGCATACCATGCGAGAGTAAAATTGAGATAATTGAGGGCATAATTTTGTCTTTTGTTTTTTGCCTTAAGTGGTACAGCTTTTGAACTTGGGAGAGTTCGGGGTCTTCGTATCCTCCGTAGAAAACTAGTGTGTCACATGCAGGTACTTTGATGTAGCTGTACGAGTAGGGCTGTGTTGGGGGGAGAAATCCGTATTTTGCTGGAATTTGCTGAGTAACTCGTTAATTCGGATTTCGTCAGCAGTGCTTCTCGGGTTCCTTCATCCTCCATATTGCTCATTTGCAAGTTCTGATTTGCTGCATCCACCAGGGCCATGTGCTTTTTCAGGTGATCCTTGAAAATTTGTAGGGCTGTCTTTGGTTGAGAGTCTTCGCTAGTGCTCCACCATTTAGCGCAGAACTTTTCCAGCCGAGAGTGTTCGTAGAGGACCTTTTTATGGAGTAGTGAGAACTACTCCTCTTCCGCTTGGGATTTGGATCGAGTTCAATGTACCTATATATAGAGGGTTTGGGGTTTATCTACTTTGTCCTCTGCTATTGTGAATATATCATATATATTGTATTTTTTTTTTGTCATTAATTTTGTAAATTATAATTATATTTATTTATGTTGATATTTAATTTGCTTAATTTATAATATTTTATAAAATTTGTTTTGTAGTTGTTATTTATATTTTGTTTTTAAATTAATTTTTTAGTGGTGGCTTTTTATTTAGCACACTTACTGTCTCAGCGCGTCTGAGTACACCAATTTTTATACGTATATATGTATACTGGGTAGTGAGTATATTTTGTATTACGGTTACCTCAGCTTATATGGGGATGTACGTATGTATAATTATGCACATATGCATATCGTTGCCCACTTCCTATTGCAAATAGCGAAGGAGGGGGAATTGTCGGAATGCGAAAATCCACTTTATGTATATGTGTTTATGTATTATATACATATGTATGTATATGTATGATGGGTAGCGGTCACTTGCAATGGGGGTGGTAACTGCGAACCACGTAATATGTTTGCACTGGTCCGGTTCTGGGAGGGGGGTATTGGGGTGTGTATAAGGGGGATGTTATATACGTATGGAGATACATATGAGGGACACTGGTTAGGTTCTGGTAATATAGAAGGAGTTTATGGACCAGCTGGGAGTATATACAAAGGGAGTTATATACATATAATTATCGGGATTTTTTATATAAATATATTTTTGGGTGGGGAAAGCGCGATTTTCATATATGAGTTTTTATATGAGCGCTGCTAAGTGCGGCTTAGCGGATTTTGGGATTTTGCATATGTATGATTACACCGTTTGGCAAAATCCGCTAAACTATTATGTATACATATACTCGAGTGGGAAAAGTGTGACTTCCTTTGACTCCGGAATAAGTACAAACCACCTTTTTTTGAGAAGGGGGCTCCTCTATGTGGTGCGCTGGTGCTTTATCTGCGGTTGTGTCGTCTTCCTTGTGCGTTTTCTTGTTGGGAATTTAATTGTTCCTGTGGTTGTTGCTCTTATGTTATATCTTTGTAGATTGTGTTGTGGTTGTTGTTTGTTTTTTTTAAAAGACCCCTTATAATTTCAAATTTTTATATAGTTTTTAAATAAGATACAATATATAAATATTTTTTGTTAATTTAATAAAATTTTTTTTTTTATGTGTTTTTTGTAAATATATGGAAGTGCTTTGATACGTTGTGTTGTTTTATGTATATTTTCACGATACATACCTATGCGTGTATGTGTTTACGTATGAATTTTTTGGATTTTTTTTATATTTACAGCATAGCTTTTGAGCAATTATTTATATATGTATATAAGATGTAACAATGAATGCTAATCAAATGTTTTATTTGGCAATTTGATTGAATACAAAGAAAATGTAAAAGTAGTTGAAGATGTTAAATATTGTTGATTGAAGAGAGCATTGAATTTAGCCACTTGACGACTTTAACTGAAACTCTGCGACTTCTTTTACGGAAACTCTGCGACTTCTTTTACTGAAACTCTGCGACGTCTTTTACTGAAACTCTGCCACTGACTGACTCCTCTTTGTATAAATATCAGCTACTTGCTGTATTTATTTATTTTATATTTTAATTCGTTATTCGTTTAATTAAAACACCTTTTTTTATTTTATTATTTTTTTTTTTTATTCACAAGTTTATTTTATTTTTTATTTAGTTTCTGTTTTTTATATTCATATTATTTTTGGGGACACAGCCGTCGAGTTTTAGCGAACGAAAAATTATTATAGTTTAAAATTACAATTACTTACATATTAATATACATTTTTTTTTGCTTTCTCTTTTAGAGTAGTAACTGAAGTAGGGTTGCTGGTGAGTATTTTAATTGGGAGTAAATTCATGGGTAGGGTAAGTATAATTCATTATTTCATTATTATGTTGACGGATTTTCTACATATATTTTTTAATTTAAAATTCGATGAGGTCTTCGCTCATGTCTTTTACATGCCGGGGGGCCTGCGGGGTCGTAACATGCACCAAGTCCTCCAATTGTTGTAATGCCTTCTTGGCTTCGCTGACCAGGCTAGTGAGTCGACGTTGGAGGGCCGAGGAAGAACGACTTCGGGATTTTGAGGCGTCCACTTTTCGGTGACCTGCTTTTTTTGGGACTTCTTGCTTTTTCGCGATTTTTTTGCCCTTTTCGGTGTCTGGACTCGTCCACTAGCGACAGATTTACCGCGTGGGGGTTTAGGGGCTATCTTCGAACTGCTGGGCGTGGTTCGTGTTGATGGCGTGCGTGTGGAGCTGTGCAGCAGAGTATGGTGTGCGAGTCCACAGCGGTGGCAGCTGTCTGGAGAGTTACAGATTCCCTTCGCGTGCGAAGTCGCCAAACAGTCATTGCCAGGAACGCACGACAGTGGCGCAATGAGTGGGTGCGGCAGCACAGCCGACACTTGCCGAAGTTCTGTGATCTGAAAAGACATCGTTCGAAAAGCAATTTTAGTATGAGATGATGAAGAGTAGAGGTGTGCAGAGTTTAGCTTTTCGAGAGAGAGGGATGTATAAGCTAAGCAGGTGGCAGAAGGCAGAGTTTGGTTATGTTGCGGGTGACCGTTCGGCCTTAAATGCGGATGTCTACCACACGAACGTTTGTTCGGGTCCGGGATGCAGTTTCGTTATACGACCTAGTCGTCACTCGTTTGTGGGAGGAGGTCGTCTTTGATGACGAGGAGATTACCTTCCTCCATTTATAGCGTTTTTGAAGATGGTGAAGATATTCAGTTTTCCAGCGCTTGCTGAACTGATGATGGAGTACTCTTAATTTTTGCCATTTATTTATGAGTGAGAGGTTTTCTGAGTTTGGCTCAGGGATCGAGAGTAAGGGTGCGCCTCGTAAGAAGTGGCCTGGGGTTAGTACCTTCAAGTCTTCAGGATCTTGAGACATAGGAGAGAGTGGTCTGGTGTTGAGTACCGCTTCGATGCGTCTTAAGAGAGTGGTAAACTCCTCGAATGTGAACTTTTGATTTCCAGCGACTTTAGTGAAGTGAGCTTTGAAGCTTTTCACTGCGGCTTCCCTAAGTCCTCCCATATGTGGAGCGTTAGCCGGAATAAATTTCCATGTAAGTCCGTGAATGGCATATTCTGTTGTGGTTTGGTCCAAAACTTCCTCAAAGAAGGAGGATAGTTCTCTTTGTAGGCTTCGCTGGGCTCCTACGAAAGTTTTGCCGTTGTCGGACATTATCTTGTAGGGAATACCTCTTCGTCCTACAAATCGTGCGAACGCTGCCTTAAACGCTTCTGTTGTTAGGTCGGAGCATACACGTACTTCCAGATGAATGGTCTTTGTCGAGAAACATACGAATACACACACGTATGCTTTGGAATGGGATGCTTGGCGGAGAGTCGAGGTTTTGACGAGGCATGGACCGGCAAAATCTACATAGGTAGTATGGAATGGGAGTGTAGGTATATGGTATGTGGACCGCTCATGGGGTAACGCTGCCACCAATTACGTGCTCATTTTCTGCTTCTATATCATGCATGTCTTGCACCGAAAAATGGAAGATTTTACCTTTCGGCGGATTCGGGGAATATGGTATTCCTCTTGGACCACGCGAATCATCGGCTGCTTTTCCGCGTGCAGTAGAGTTGAGTCGAGGAATTTGAGGAGGAGGGAGCAATATCGGGAATTATAGGGTATGATGGGATCTCTTTTTTCAATCGGACATTTCGACTCCAGTGCTGTGATGGTGTTTCCGAAATATTTTCATTGGGTGACAGCTATGAGGCGTGTTTTTGCGAACTTTAAGTCGCTTTGAGAGAGAGGGATAGAGGGCAGATTTGGCAGCTTCCTAGCCTTTTGTGCGAAACGAAATATGTACGCTGTTACTCTGAGAGCGGTGGAGAAGGAGGAGAAACGGTCTAGAAAATCAGGGGATTCTAAAGCGTGGAATGCTTCAATTTGTCGTTGTTCGGGATGGGACGAATGAGTTGGTGAACTTTTCGGCCAAAGAGGGGATGGCCTAGTTAACCACTCGGAGTCTTTCCACCAGAGTGAACAGTTGACGAGCTCTTGGGGCTTAGCTCCACGCATACCTAGATCAACTGGGTTGTCAGCGCTGGAGACATGTCGCCATGTAGCATTGTTCACGAGTTCGAGGATTTGATATGTCCTGTTCGCTACGTATATTTTCCAAGTCCATGGGGGTTTTTCTAGCCATGCTAATACAATGGAGGAGTCTGTCGACAAAATTAGTTTATGAGATGACAGATTTAGGGAGGATCGGATCTGCTTTACTAATTTTGCTAGTAAAACTGAGCCGCAAAGTTCCAGCCTAGGGAGAGAGACGATTTGTAAGGGGGCCAATTTACTCTTTGCTGCGAATAAGTGGGATGTAGCAGCTTCACCTTGCTTATCTTTTCGATTGCGGCGAGATTTTTCCTGAAGGTGTTCCATTTGTGTGTGATCGGCTTCACGGTTTCGTCCCAACCTGTTCCTTCCATCCATAGTTGTTGAAGAAGAGTTTACGCTGCTATCATTATGGGCGATGGCCATCCTGCGTGGTCAAAAAGATTCGCGACAGATGAGGGGATCTGTCGTTTCGCGGCAGTGTCTGAAGATAACAGGGGGTCAACTTAGTACGAGAATGTATCAGTGAGAGCATTCTATTTTATTCCGAGGGTCTTTGTGGAACTTGCATCTTGGAATTGGAGAAATTCTTCATCTAAAAGATCAGACTGGGGGATGTCTTTCAGCAGGGACTTGTGGTTTGCTGTGATCTTTTTCAACGGGAATCCGGCTGACTTGAGTACATCGATAGCTTGATGTATCGATTCGCTGGCTGAGTCTAGATTGTGTCCGCCTGAGAGGATGTCTTCTACGTGTGTCTGTCCTCTTAATATTTTTGATACGTGGGGGTATGTCTCCTTAGAGTCCTCGGCTAATTGGTGGAGTGCCCTTATTGCCAAGTATGGAGCGCAGTTGACACCGAATGTGACCGTTTTTAGTTTAAAGTCTTCTATTGGACTCTTGCGGGTTCTACGGAATAGATCGCGTTGGAAGTCTTGGTCTTCTTTATGGACGTATATTTGGCGGTACATTTTTTCAATGTCGCCGTTAAATACATACTTATATAATCTCCATTTTAGAATAATGAGCATTAAGTCATTTTGGAGAACGGGGCCAGTATGTAATACGTCGTTGAGTGAGAGACCGGAATGCGAGGTCTTTGAGGCATTGAAAACTACACGGACTTTAGTAGTTTTACTTCCAGGTTTAATCACCGCGTGATGGGGTAGGTAAAAGGAGAAATATTTACCGTCGCGTATGATTTCTCGTAAATGGGTTGGTTCCATGTGATCTAACGTTAGGTATTCCTCCAGGACGTCCGGGAATGCTGACTTGAATGGCAGCTTTACTACATACCGACCATCTTCTCGTCGCTGAGTGGCTGTTTTGTAGAGCGCTTCACAATATCCATCATCGTCTGTGTATGCGGGGACCGGTGGTACCTCTTCTTGTTCCTAGAATTTCCTGAGTAATTCTCCTAATGATTCTGAAGGGGTTTCAATCCTCTGAGTAGAGAATGATGAGATTTCTTCCACAACTGGTCCACTTAATATCCACCCAAATATTGTGATTTGTGCTATTAAGCTGCCGCCTACATTAATTTTGAGGCCGGGGTGAGTCTTTTTGGGATTATATCGCTACCAATGACTATGTCTATTCTAGCTGGTGTAAAGCAGTTGGGGTCTGCAAGTGGTAGTGAGAGATATTCTGTTAAATCTACTTCTTTTATTTTGAAGGATGGGAGAGTGTGCGTCAATTGAGGCAGTATTATCGCTTGGGCCGCGATTTTTACTGTTTGATTAGCTAAGCATAACGTAATAGAGCATATTCTATTCGAGTTTTGGACTGTGTTACCGCCCATGCCAAGAATTTGGTAGTTGGCTTTTGTGGTGGGGAGATCAAGTAACTTTTGTATACGGGATGTTACAAAAGTTTTTTTGAGAGCCTTGGTCAATGAGAGCTCTGATGTGAGTTACTTCTCCTTTGTGGAGAATGGGAATAGTTGCTGTGGGAAGCAATGTCCTTTCTTTGTTGCTCGAATAGTAGGACAGAGTTTTTGTTCTACCGCTTTCATTTGCCTTTGAGGCTGTTCTTCCTCGACTGTCACTTGAGAAGTAATGAAGTTTCTTTGAGGTTTTGGGGGGTAACGTGTGCAGTTGTTCGCAGTGTAATGGAGGAGGGAGTGGTGACGTTTTTGACAGTAAACGCACGTAAAGTTGCTTTTGCAATTTTTCTCCAAATGCGAGTACGCCAGGCAATTTTTACAGTAGTTGTTGTCTTTAATGTACTTGTTCCGGTCTGAGATGGACAGTTCTCGAAATTTAACGCACGTTATCATCGAGTGGTTTGATTGGCATAGTTTACATGAAACTTGCCTTTTGTTTTGAGTATGGAACGATTGGGTTTTGTTCCGGTAATTGCATGTTGGGGGAGGGACCGCTGGTGTCCGTTGGGGGTAGCTGGGCTGACTGATCTTCGGCTTATTGGGTCTGTATGTGCTGAGTCGCTCCACGACCTCGTACCGAGCTGTCAGAAATTGGTCCATTTCTGACCATCGAGGTAACTCCTTCCTTGAGTTGAGTGATTGCTCCCAGAGAGCTAGTGTCTCATCCGGCAGTTTTGACAAGCATTGGGTCCCAGCTTTCTGTTGATACTCCATTTGCCTGTAGGGTAGAAAGACAGTTATTTTTTGTCGTCTGGATCTGTTGAATCCTTTTTCTGTTCTCTGTGTGGGCAGGTTGGATGTTGAACAGCGTTTTTATTTGACCATCCACTACTATTCTTCTATTTTCGTAGCGTGCCTTGAGTGCATCCCATGCTAACGAGAAATTGTGGCCACTGAGGAGGTAATTTTTTATGAGGAGTGCAGCTTTACCTCTTGTTTTCTGCCTCAAGTGGTATAGTTTCTGCACTTCGGATAATTGGGGGTGGTTGATGTACACTGCTGTGAACATGTCCCTAAATGAGGGCCAATCTTCATATCCTCCATAGAAGATTTCTGTGTCACATGCAGGTACCTTGAGAAAGCTGAGTGAGTCAGCTTGTGTTGGGGAGGGCGGCATCTTTGTGATGGTGGTGTTTGACTGGGAAGAATCCATATTTTGTTGGATTTGGCCAAGTATCTCACTTATTCGGATTTTTGTGAGCATTGCGTTGTCATTTGTGGTCTCGTAGACCTCTGCGCATGCTGAGCGTGTCTTCTCATTGCTCATCTGTAGGTTTTGGTTGGCTGCCTCCACTAGTTCCATGTGCCTTTCCTGATGGTCCTTGAAAATTTTAAGGGCTGCTTCGGAGTGAGTCTCTTCACTGGTGTTCCACCATTTACCGCAGAATTTTTCCATCCTGGATAGCTCATATACAAATTTTTTTATGCAGCTCGGAGAATTCCTCTTCTTCCGCCTTGGATTTCGAGCGAGTTCGGGGTCCTGTAAGGAGGTGGAGGGATCGGGATTTCTCCATTTTATAACTATTTATTTATATTTATATATATGTATATATATATGTGTATATATATATATATACATATATATATATATATATATATATATATATATATATACATGTATGTATATATATATATATATATACATGTATGTATATATATTATTGTTAATTAATTTATTTAGTGGGTAGCTTTTATGTTTTGTATTGTACTGTCTCAGCGCATCTGATCACAGCAATGTATAAATGTATACTGGGTTTTCATTATACCTTTTTTGTATGCTGGGTGCTTTGCTTAGCTTATACGAGTATGTACGTATGTATACTTATGTATATGTACTTGTAAGGATGTATGGGAGCGGAAACTGGCCCGATTCTGATCCTTTTCGAGGGTGTTTTTGGACCAATTGGTGTATATAAAGGGAGAGTTTATATACGTGAGGGGATATATAAAAAGCGGTTTTTTGTATTAAATATACACTTTTGATGGGGAATGCAATTCCTCGTCTTCGAACTTTTTCGCTGCACCAGGGTGTTCATTGTCTGTCAAATCGAAATCTCCACTTTTAAATTGACGAAACCATGTCTCACATGTTCTAATCACTGAAGTATGTTCACCATAAGTTTCTACCAGCTTCAGCTGATTTTTTCTTTTGTTGAAATAAGAAAAGCAACGAATGCCGCAAATGCAATTTACTTGGAACGAAACTCGACATATTCACTGAGGTAAACAAATATGACGCTATTGTTTTGGCGGAATGTGACTTGTGTATTTTTGTAGGTTAATGTCAATAGAAAAAAATTACATACATGCCAAATCATAGAAATTTATACATATTGCTAGCGACATCTACTAATAAAACCAGCACACCGGGGACACAGCCGTCGAGTTTTAGCGAGCGAAAAATGATTATAATTTAAAATTACAATTTCATACATATTTATATACATTTTGTTTTGCTTTCTCTTTTAGAGTAGTAACGGAAGTGGGGTTGCTGGTGAGTATTTTAATTGGGAGTAAATTCATGGTGGGTAAGTATTGGAAAGTAATAGGGTAAGCATATTTCATTATTTCATTATTATGTTGATGGATTTTCTACATATATTTCTTAATTTAAAATTCGATGAGGTCTTCGCTCATGTCTTCTACACTCTTCTTTACTGCTTCTCTTACTTCTTCACGTTTCATTTATTCTTTCTTTAATTTCTCATATTGTCTCGAGGGTTGCCAACTACCTATATTATATTCCGCCATCCGACTATTCATCATCTGTCTCAGATGATAACAAATCATTGTTGTGTTCGACGTACTTCCACAATTTCATATTATCAACACCTCCTGCCTGTGCTACCTTCCGAATATCATAACAGCCGTTTCGTTTTACTTTCACCACTTCATTTGGACCGAGGAAAGAACTAGCCAGTTTTTTCCCGGCAACAAACTGTGTGCGTTTAATAGCAACTAAATCTCCCTCTTTGTAGATGTATTCACCTTTGCGTTTTCTATCATAATTCTTTTTGTAGATGTCTTGGCTTGTTGCATTTGCTTCTTGGCTTCCTCTCGGTTTCTCTGTCTCTCTTCGTCGAAGCTTTCTACCGATTCGTTCTCTACCATGTTCAAAATTTTATCGCTTCCTTTGTTTTTCATTTGTGTTCTGAACATCAACTCGAATGGCGACTTCTTTGTTGAACTATGCATGTGTGAATTAATGCCCTTTGAACTTGCAGAACAGACTTAAACCATTTCGACGGATCTTCTGCGGACAGCTTTGAGATTATCAACAAAACAGAACCATTAACGCGTTCAACTTGCCCAGTGCCCCTAGCAACAGCCGTAGTGGTCTAAAGGTGTTCGATAACATTCGATCTAATATATTCCGCGAATGCCGTGGAAGTGAATGCTGCACCATGATCGCTCACAATGCGAGATGGCAGACCAAAGACATTCGACCATTCTTCTCTGGTGAATAGCCAAACGAATTTCTTGAAGCCATCAACCATGCAGAACACGTATTTATATTGTTTAGATGTTGCGTCCATTGGTCCTAAATGGTCAACGTCCAGTGTATGTAGAGGTAGAATTCCCTTGTCGATACATTGCAAATAACCCTCTTGTTTTCCAACTTCCTTGTTAAACAATATATGTATATTTTACACAGGCATTGATGCCTTGAGATACTTTACGTTCCATGTGAAAAATCCAAAACTGCTGTTGCATGTTGTTTATTGTTTTTTGCAGTGCAAAATGCCCAACGTTATGAGCCTCACTTATAATTTCACGTTCCATCTCCTTGGGTACGACGATCAAATTATTACCATTTACGCTTTTATACAAAATACCTCCCGAACATTGTATCCTTCATATGGGTGAGTTTTAAGAACTTCTAAAATAGCGTTTGGGCAGATATATTTCCGTTTTCTAAACGGACTGAAATCTCCGAACCAACAGCCAACACATTTGGAAAACAGCTCAAAAAATCGACGCGTCTCAACTTATTTCCAGCACGGTGTTCAACCCGAAAATTGAAGTCGTGTAAATATTAAATCCACCTGGCCACCTCTCGAGGAACGTAATTCTTTTTAATAGCCTATGTGAAAGCAAAACAGTCGGTGACGAGTATAAAGTTAACGCCCAAGAGATAATTTCTGAATTTTTCAATCGCAAGACAAGCTGCTTTGACCTTTAAAACATAGCTGTGACGATTAGCATCACTAGTCGTCGTTTTTTTACTTCAGTAAAATACAGGATGCAGGTTGCCATCAAATTTTTACATCAGAACAGCACCAAAACCGTTTTTTGAGGCATCAGTGTGCAATTCTGTAGAAGCGCTTCTACTGTGAATTCTTAGAACGGGTTCGGCACTTAATTCATTTTTCAACTATCTGATTGCTTTCAGCTCGTCAACTTCGATCTTAAAAGACACATCTTTTTTCAACAAATTTGTCAGTGGACGTGCTATCTGTGCATACCCTTTTATAAATTTTCGGAAAAATCTGGTTAAGCCTAAAAATTCCTGTACTGCTTTCACATTTTTCGGTGTCGGAAAATTCTTAACAGCACTTGTGTTTTCTTGACCTGGCCAAATTTTTCATTTTCTATTGTATGGCCTAAAGAATCGATCCTGTTCCTAAAAAAAAAATGGCACTTCTTCCACTTGATGTTTAGGTTGTATTTGGATGCCACTGCTAATGCTTTCTATAGCTTAGTAATACAGTCTTCGGGAGTTTGCCCGTAGATAATTATATCATCCACATAAATTTGCATCAGGTCTTGTTCGACGAGATTTTGGAAAACGTAATTAATAAATCTTATAAACGCAGCTGGGGAGTTGCAAAACCCAAACGGAGCTTTGAATTCATAAAGGCCTTGCTTTGTGACAAAAACCGTAAACTTGCGGCTTGGTTCGTCGAAAGGAACGTGGAAAAACTGTTTTCCAGATCCATGACGATAAACGTATTTGTTGTTTGAAGTTTTTCAACTACATCTTCGATAATACTGGTACTGGGAAGCAGTCTTTTAATACCATGCTGTTTAACTGACGAAAATCGATCCAAACTCTGTAAGTACTGTCCTTCTTTTTTACAATGACTGCTCTACTTGCGAAATTTGATGTTGATTTGCGCTCCACCCCACTTTTTAGATAATCATCGACTTGTATTTATACGGCCTCACATTCAACAGGTAGATGGCGACTTGGCTGAGGACGAAACGGCTTAATGTGACTAACTATTTTTAGAGACACAGGACACTCAATCTCGTTTTTTGTAGGTTTATAATCATTTATTATAGATCGTATTACCGCTTTGTACTGCCTCGGCGCGTTGAATAGTATCTCATTTTCTGTAACATTGTATACCATTTGTTCGTTTGAGACATCAAGATCAGCCAATGAAAGCACCCAACGGAACAGTTTTATTGTTACCAAGATCGTAAAAGATTTTCGTAAATCAAAGTTCTTCATTGTCTTGTAAATACCGTTTTTGATTAATGTAACGCCCGACCCTGTATCGACGAGGCATTCAATTTCTATATTATTGATAGTAATAGTAATTTTGTCCATCAAAATTAGAAACCACTTTTGCGAAATTTTCAGCGGCGATTTTAGGCTCACTTTGCGAATTTCATTAGCCTGAATTTTTAAAGTCGTAACTGAATTATGTTCTGTAAACTTTTGTTATTTTCTTCGATTTTAGTTTCAATGATTTCGCACTAATTATAATTTTGACTGTCTACTTCGGTCACTACTTTATCTTCGTTTTTATTGCTATTATCGCTATTCGATTTTGACCGTGTTACGTATTGCTGTCCCTTTTGCATTTTTTCAGTCTTTTCCATAATATCTCACACACTGATATTTTTTAAATTATAGCAAAACATTTCAATTCAAACTCTTGTTCATTATATTATTCTTTTCTTTAAAAACTTGAAGTTTCTAGAAGCAAATTTATGCAACTCACTTTGGTTGTATTATAATATTTTAGCACAAGGGTTGAGCCCCCAAATATAAGATGTAACAATGAATGCTAATCAAATGTTTTATTGTATAGTTGAAGATGTTAAATATTGTTGATTGAAGAGTTATACAGCATTGGATTTAACCACTTGGCGACTTGACGGCTTAATCATTGCAATTTAGCAACGTTTTGGAATTTCCGAAAGAAAACTTATTATACCACTGCGAACTTAACGACTTCTTTAACTGAAACTCTGCGACTTCTTTTACGGAAACTCTGCGACTTCTTTTACTGAAACTCTGCGACCGACTGACTCCTCTTCTTTACTGCTTCTCTTACTTCTCCCCGTTTCATTTATTCTTTCTTTAACTTCTCATGTTGTCTCTACCTATTTTACATGTATGTATGTATATGCCCTTTTAATTAATTTTTTTTTCACGGGTAAGCAGGTACGTTTTTTTTGTGTTTAGAAATTTTTTTTCACATTTATTCAATTTTTTATATTCATGTGAACATATTTACAATTTTTTATTTTGTTTTATTTTTTCATGTACCTACATATCTGCTTTTAATCTTGTGTTATGTATTTATGTATGTTATGTTTATATAAAATTATATTTTCACCAGCACAGTTATTTTGTTTGTTTCTTATTTATTGCACCATACTTTGTTTACGTAAATGTTTGAAGTCGCAACTTTTCGCTCGCCTTTGTTTAAAATTATTAATGCGGTTCTTTCCGACAAGCGGGTTTCGGCACCATGGATAAATTTAACAATATTATATTCTCTTTCTATTTATGTCTATATATTATATATAAATTTATTTATTTTCTTTAAATTTAGATATAGAATTATTATTTTTTATTTATAATGTTTAAATTTCACACCTTAGGTTTTTAAGCGAATGCGAGCGAATGTAAACATATTAACGTTACGTACATATTTTATTTTCTTTTCATTTTCGTTTTGTATTAATAACGGGTGTAGGGTTGCAGGTAAGTAAATACAATTGGGAGTAAATTCGAGGTGAGTATTTCTGATAATTAATTAGCTTTGAATATAATGAGCTTCTTTCGCTTGCGCGCGTCTTTTTTCATTTCTGTGTAAATTCATACTTCTCTACTGCTTTAGCATTTATGTATGTATGTATGTGTGCATAAGCAGAATTATATGTATGTATGTTAATACATTTCAAGTGAACTGACCCATATGTAAGTTAGTATAAGAATAGCTAGAATTATTGGGAAAAGCATAATTTATATAATGTGGTTAGATAAAATTATGAAGATTGAAAAAATAAACAGCAGAGTTTAAGTGACATTGAAAGAGAGCGGTTGTGATTTGATTAAAAGTTGCTACATACACGTATGTAAACTCATTTTTAGAATATCTTAAATTATGTTCATGTATTCAACAACATTAACATAGAATCAGGACAATGACTCTGCGGTGCCGCTTTATATAAGCAGAGCAAAGCATAATAAATGTAAGGGTCGTATTACACCACTTCAACGACCACTTTAAATTCTATGTCAGCAAACATATGGTTGCTGAGCGGAACCGCGGAAACAAATTGTGTCAGATTTGTAGTATACTAAATAGAAGGTATAAATCTTAATAAATTTAATCAATACTCAGAACTCATGTGGTTTGTATTTATTCAAATTTCGGCTAACTTAATAGCAAGCCTAACGATTAGCGGAATCGCAAACTGCTGTTGAAATATTATATGCAATAACTGTTAGAAAAGTGCATTAGGTATCCTTCTGAGGATATAGAAAAACTTATTCTTATTAAAATAAAACCTTTACAATATATACACATAAATACATATATATTATTATATATTAAAAGAAAGAAGTTAACAAAAGAGAAGAAAAAGATAACTTATCCGCTATTTGAGAAAGAATAAATAAAAGTGGAACATTCATACGTCCGAGAAAGAAATGTAATAAAAAAGTTAAATTCATTTAAAATTTAAATTCAGTTGCTTCAAAATATTAAAATTTCGACATTTAACGAAAATTTAAGTCAGAACATCACAAACAAACAAATCAACAAATAAAACGATTAAGGAAAATTAACACCAACAACAGAGGGATAACTCAAAACAAATCTGCACAAGGAACTATAAATCGGGACAAACACAAACAAGAAAAACAGCACCCCACGAGCTATACATAAAAACCAAGGGTTTGTACATTAAGGGGTTAGGGGTAGTCAGAGGTACGAAAAAATGAGAATTTTCAGTATTTTTTTTTGCTATTAAATAATTTTATTTTACAAAAGTAGTGATATGGTATTATTAAACAATGTTTTGACTTGAAGTCACGAGAATTTCGAAAAAAAAAAAAAATTTTTTCCGAAGTTACAGCTGTCTGTGTTAACCCAGTTCCAAAAAAAAGGTCCTTGCGGTGACAATCATAAGTCCTTGGAGATTCATCTGAAATCAATCGGATAAAAAAAAATAGTTTTATAAATAAATAATCCTGGGCCTGATCGAAGGATTTTATTTTTTTTCAAAAATTAACAAAATGGCGGCCTCAGGAAATTTTTGTCTAGATTTTTGGGAAAAAATCAACAGTTAATTGGTCTTAAAAAATCGAAATTTTTCAAAAAAAAAAATCCTTCGATCAGGCCCGAGTTTATTATGTATTCTAAAAGCTGTATAAATTTCATTAAAATCCACTGAGCGGTTTTCTAGTTACAGTTGTCACCAGTTCAAAAAACATAGTTTTGAGAAAAACGCGTTTAAAGTTTCACACTAGCGCTTTGAAAGGCACGAGCTCTCTTTGTTATTTGTCGAATAACTTAAAAACGAATTATCGGATTAACTTGAAATTTTCAGAGATTATTTTTAAGATATTATACTTAACGAAAATGCAAAAAAAAAAAATTTTTTTTTTTGAAAATCCTGACTACCCCTAACCCCTTAACTCAGGAATGCCAAAGTGAGTACAGCTTTCAATTTGAACAAAAAATTGGCGTATTTCTCATCCGCCGAAAATTTTTGAAAGTATATAACTCTCTCTAATATATATAAGTGAAACACTCGAAGTCTCTATGGGAACAGCAAGTTTGCAACAGAAGAGACCTATCCCTCTGGTCTGAAATGAGCAACTTCCTCACAACTCGCTTCAAAGTTTTGGAAAAACTAAGCCCTGAAAATTCCAAACCTTACATATCCGACCCAATTCCGAGGTCAGCTCATAGTGTAACTCTACTTTCTTGAAAAGAAGCAGAATGCACACGTTGCATACAGCCCCAAGAAGACCTGCCACGTGTAAGCTTTGCAATTGCAATCATTCGATGATGATGTGCATTAAATTTAGAGAATTATCCATACGGGACAATAACTATTGTAAAAATTGTCTGGCATAATCTCACTCAGAGAGAGATTGCAAAAGTAATTTTACTTGTGTATACTGCCAGAAACGGCATCACTCACATTTCTAGTACTCTAATAATACCCAAACGACAAACAATCAAAGATTTCGCAAAAAAACTGTCACATTTCAAGTGGCGATTGACATATAAAGACCCTGTACCTCTCAACAGGCAGCAAATATGTCAACCCAAAAAGTAGATAATAAAATCCTCTCACACTTCTCCAGTAGTAGAGAAAGAACATTGTTCCGCACAGCAGTTATACCGATCCTCTACAATGGAGAAACAACTCAGATAAGAACACTCATAGACCAAGGATTTCAAAAAGCCTTCGTAACCTTCAATAATAATATGCACTAATGATCGCAAACTGAAAATTCAAACTCAGGCGATAATATCACCCCATCTAACGCAATTTCTGCCATCATGCAAGATATCATGTCTTGATGTTAAGGAATAAAGGAATATGCTTCACTACCTCTCACTGATCCCAGCTGCTTCGCTCCAGCAAAAATCGACATGGTAGTCGGTAGCGATATTCTACCAAAAACATTGATTCCAGGCCTCAAAAGCGACATCAGTGGAAGTCCAATAGTCCAGAATACCATTTTCGGATGGATTTTAAGTGTACCAGGCGCGCACTCGATTACCTCATTTACTACTCAAGTAATTGAAGCCGCGACGGACCCCGTAGGCGAAATACTCAAAAAAATCTGGGAACAAAAAGAAGTGCCAGAAGTCAAGTCAAACACAAGATGATGCCATTTGCGAAGATCTCTATCGGGAGACCATCCTCCGGAGAGACGATGACCGCTACGCCGTAAAACTCCCCTCTAAGAACTCATTTCCCGACTCAATGGTATTAAGACACTCCAGACATTCAGCTCAGCAACAATATCTCAGCATTGAACAAATCCTGGATAAAAACCAGAACTACAAAAAACCTACTCAAAGGTCCTAGAGAAAAACTTAACCCTCGATCACATGGAGAAAATAAATCCCCAAGAAATCATACGTGATGTCAAATATTTCTCATTTTATCTGTCGCATCAAGCAGTAATAAAATCCGAGAGTAAGACAACCAAAGTCAGAGTAGTGATCAATGCCTCCAAATTCTCTCATTCAGGTGTCTTACTCAACGATGGGCTACATCGGACGCCTCCGAAAATGCATTCTGTGCTTGCGTGTATTTACGTGTTCAACACAACGGAACATCAACCTCTCATTTCACGAACTAATTCTTTGGAGCGATTCTTCCATTGTGCTAGCCTGGCTAGAGAAACCCCCTGGAAGTGGCAGACGTATGTGTCCAATAGGATATCCCAAATCCTTCAGATTGTAAAAAACGCAACATGGCGGCATGTGCCTACTTCCAATAACCTAGCCGATTTAGGTAAGCGTGGTGTAAAGCCCCAAGACCTCGTAAGCTGCACTCTTTCGTGGACTGGACCCGACTGGATAGCCAAATCTCCAGAACTCTGACCAAAAATTGTCCTAGCACACTTCACTCTTCCGAAACAGCGACAAACAGATTCCTTCCATGCAGCCAAAAACATTAAGACATCTATGTTCTGGTATCGGTTCTCCTTCTACCCAAGAGCCCTCAGAGTTGTAGCCTTTATTCTCCGATTTATAAATTGGGCAAGACGGCTTCATACCCCCTCTTCGTTAACTTTAACTCATGAAGAAATGAACCAGACAAAGACCCTTCTCATCCGGAATACCCAGCAACGGTACTACAACTCAACGATCTCCCCGCTATTAGCTGCAAAGGCTATCAGCAAAAAGGACCCGTTGTTGACTTTGAACTCTTTTTTTAAATAAATCAGGTGTATTACCCCATGATAATCCCAATCCCAACCGACTCCAGACTATGCACTCTGATTCTGACATTCCTACACTCCACACTTTTTCACGCGGAAAAACAATTAATGATCCGCTTGGTTCAACAAGAGTATTATAACCCGCGGCTAAAGCAAAAAATAAAAACCTGCATATCTCATTGCAAGACTTGCACCCTATTCAAGCAGGAAACTAAGTCCGAAATGATGGCTGCGATACTCCCCGAATGCGTAATTTACTCGCTACCCTTCCAAACTACTGGCCTTGATTTTGCATCCTACTCAAAAGCACACGTCTGCGTCTTCGAGTGCTTAGCCACCAACACCATACATCTCGAGCTTTGCTCTGACCTAGGCACTGAAACATTTAAAGCTGCGTTTTCTCGTTTCGTTGCAAGACGCGAAATCCTTCATAAAATTATGTCCGACAACGGCCGTACGTTCATTCGAGCAAAAGGAGTGTTCAGCAAAGAATTTACAGCATTTGTAGTAGAAGTCTCCACGGATATCGTCAGTATAAATACAATCAACGTCCTCTCATGGCAATTTATACCACCGTACGCACCTCACGAAGATAGCTGGGAACCAAAGGTTTACATTTGTGGAATGTATCACTCTTCTTGTGAGTATTGAAGCTATATTAAGCTCCAGGCCACTGTCCCCAATATCGCACGACCCTGCCGATTTAAATTCGCTCACTCCAGGTTATTTTCTTCGCGGTGCCCCTCTACTTTATATTCGGGATGTTGTTGTTGTTATGTTGTGAGAGAGCTGTAAGAGCACACAAGCAATTAAGCACTGGTCATATAAATAAAATAAAATAAAACAAAACATACAGTGAAAATTCAAAATAAGTAAGCGAGTACCTTTAGTGTAATCTGAAGAACACTTGAAAAAAGGAAATCATTAATAAACTCCAAATTAAATAATAGAACATAATATTAATAAACAATAAGTGCAAACGGAAAAAATAAACAAAAAGCTATCCAGTGAGTACAAAAACAAAAATGAGTGCGTCGTGGTCAAACCCGCCGGATCGAGGGCTCTCAAATGCTTATTTTTCCTATTTTGAGCAAACAACGCCAACACAATCAACGGCAAAAGAAAGCAACATGCAAGCAGAAGTCTCTCAGCAGTACTCAGCTAGCGCTAAACAGACGGCGAAGTCGGCAGAAAAACAAGACAAAAAAGGTAACAGCAAGCAAACACCCAGCAGGAAATCGACCACCAATACAAACGAAACAGGCAAGCGGTAAGCCCAATGAAATAAAATAGAACACAAAAATACAGACAGGACTAGATCTATATATAAATGTCAAGAGGAAATCGAGTCCTATAACACTAACAACAAAAAAGTGCAACTGATTGAAACCAATGTAAAAATTCAAGAACTCTCCAATAGCAACCGATTTACTCTATAAAGTGAGGACAGCGTAAAGGGTACTACCACAGTTGCAAATGCCAAACCACCGCCAATTTACTTGCGCGAACGTGTCTCAAGCACGTTAGTTAATAACATTACTAAAATCGTCGGAACTAATAACTTTCACTTTGTGCCTTTTAAAAATGGTACCATCGATGAAAATAAAATTCAAACTTACAGTGAAAATAGCTTCATGCAAATAGTAAGCTTTCTATAGTCGAAATTTTAAACCTTACGCAGTCCATGACACAGTTCATGTCAATGATCCAAGACTTGATTAAAGCCCAGAATAATATGCTACAAATCTTCATGCATAAGAAGTGAGCGTGCTGAACATTTGTTTTTGAAATGCAAACGGTGTGAACCAACATAAATTAGAATTGGCACGATTTTTATCAGAGTATGTTATAGACGTAATGCTATTGTCTGAAATGCACTTGACGGATAAATATAACTTTTATATACCTGGGTTCATATTCTACTCTACTAACCACCCTGATGGCAAAGCGCACGGCGGCACTGGAATACTTCTAAGAAACCGCCTTAAACACTGCGTCTTACAGCCTTACGCCACCAATTATCTAAAAGCTACCTCTGTAACTTTGAATAATTATGGCAAAGAGCGAAATCTCTCAGCCATTTATTGCCCTCCAAAATTTAAGATCACAGAAAATCAATTTAAGGAATTTTTTGATAATCTTGGTTATAGATTTATAGCAGGAGGAGACTACAATGCAAAGCATGTATACTGGGGATCCCGTCCAATAAACCCCAAAGGCCGTCAGCTATACAATACCATTATAAACAAGCGTAACAATTTAGATTGTATTTCCCCAGGTCAACCAACATACTGGCCTACCGATGGGAAGAAAATACCTGACTTAATAGACTTTGCTGTCTCAAGAAAAATCGACAGGCAACTTGTATCAGCTGTGACAGTTGCTGAGTTGTCTTCAGACCACTCACCAGTTCTAATAAAAATCTATGAGCGCCCGAAGATAGTTGCACAAGAATCAAGACTAACAAACAGAGACACAAACTGGCTAACATACAATAAATATACTAGTAGTCATATTAACATCAACCCAATATTGAATTGTGAAAACGATATTGATGACTACATTAATGAGCACAATAATGTCCTTGTTTCCGCGGCAACCATAGCAACTCCAAACAGTAAAAAGCCTATTACGTGCCCAAAAATCCTAACAAATACGGAAATAGAAAAATTAGTAAAAAAAATAAGCGCCGTTTGCGGAGAGAATGGCAAGAATATCGCTCTCCAGCCGCAAAGTTACTGTTGAAAGCAGCAAAACTAACCAAATGGGAACTGGACACGTAGTAACGAAGAAAAGGCAAATTGCTTTGCAAAGCATTTAAGTAATGTATTCCAGCCAAATGACGCAACTAATAATTTTATTTTGCCGGAAGTTGTTGTTAACGGCCAGGAAAATCAGGTGGCAATTAAAATATCAAGCCTAGAAGTGGTAAACGCGACACAGAAACTGAATCCAAAGAAATCTCCAGGCAACGACCTTATTACACCAAAAATGCTAATAGAGCTACCAAGAGTTGCACAAGCATTGCTCTCTGAACTCTTTAATGCCATTCTAAAACTAAATTACTTTCCAAACGCGTGGAAAAAGTCGCAGATATTAATGATAGCTAAACCAGGCAAAGACCATACACAGGCGTCTTCTTACAGACCAATAAGCCTACTACCCAGTCTTTCCAAATTATTTGAAAAAATTCTGCTATCAAAAATATCTCCTTTTCTCCACAATGTGATACCAGATCACCAATTCGGCTTTCGTGAAAAGCATAGTACTATTGAACAAGTTAACCGAATAACTAATGAAATCAGGAAAGCATTAAATCTCAAGGAGTATTGCTGTGCAATCTTTCTTGACGTAGCACATGCGTTCGACAAAGTCTGGCATAAAGGTTTACTGTACAAATACATAAAGCTCTGCCTGTTCAATTTTATATAATACTTAAGTCATATCTGACTAACAGACAATTTACAATTAGACAATCAGAATTTATCAGTGAGGAGTATCCGGTAAAAGCTGGTGTTCCGCAGGGTAGCGTCCTTGGGCGTAGTTTATATATTATATACACTGCAGACATCCCGTTAAACCGAAAAGTGCAGACATCTACCTTTGCGGATGACACAGCTGTTTTATGCCGGGATAAATGCCTGAAAAGAGCAGCAAAAACGATTAGTGATCACTTACTCCTCATTCACAAAGACCTTGGTATTTTACTGGTTAAGCCTGAAATTGAAAGAAGCAGGACGAAGTACTTCATAAGGCTGAGAAATCATCCAAACCCGCTAGCCCAACAAGAAATTCCCGCTTGCAGCGAAGAGATGTTCCCGCCTTCTAAGGAGAGCGCCGTAGTTTGAAAAGGGCTCAGAGTTACATAACTCGAGCTATCATGTTTGTAATTTAGTTCTTAAGATTTGTACACTTACTGTTAGGCTTATATTAAAGCAGATCCAGTAAATAAATGAATTGTGTATAAAACAAAAAAAAAAATATTCCGGAGCCGAACTCCGAACATCCGTCTTTAATTAATAAATGGCAAAAGCTGAAGGTGCTGCACCCCCAATTCAGCAAGCACTGGAAAAATAAATATTTACAAGGACTCCAAAAGCGCTACAAATAGAAAAACCTAGAAGTAAATCTCAGCGAAGGGGCCTAGCTATCTTCAAAGACGATATCTTACCTCCAAATTAATGGAAATTGGAACGTATAATCAGCATCCATCCCTCGCCATATTCGCGTAGTCGACATTCGCACCCAAAGCGGTATAGTCACTCGCAAAATTACCAAACTTTGTGCACTACCTCCCGCATAGCACACTTCTCTCCACTTATGACTTCCTGCCCTTCTCAAATTTGTATATCTCTATCCACATCATTATCCCCAGCTTATACTGTTTTCCGGTCACATAATTACAGGGTAAGGGTCTTCCGCAAGCGGCGCTTCTGCTGTCACCCTTACTTCTTACGCTACTGCTGTGTCTTCCTGGCGATGACGGCAGACCAGAGGTACGAGTCCGCAAAGGGACATCGCTACTGCATCAATTGCTTGGCGACCTCACATTCCAGGATCATGCGATTCCCCAGACAGCTGTCATATGTGCGGTTTAGCGCATCACACGTTGCTACACCGAGCACACAACGTCTCAAACGCGAAGGGAAGTACGGAACATCTTCCAGGTCATCAATGGCGTAAAATAATCCGACGCAGAGCCGACGAAAGAACTTGACGAGGCAGCAAATCTCCGGCCCCCCAAACAGCGAATCTGTGCGTTGATCAATAAAGAAATCGTGCAACAACTTGAAGACTTGGTCCAAGGCACGTCGCCGCAGGCCCAGCGGCATGTCGAAGACATGGGTGTTGATCTTATAGAACTGTGAAAAAACTAAAAATTACAATATATATATATAATTGGCACTTTGTAACCGCTGAAGCGATTTTCGGCCGAGCTCCTCTTCCAATTTGTGGTTTTTGCGTCTTGATGTTTTTCCAACAAATGTAGGGACCTACAGTTTATACTAAGCCGCCTCCGAACGGCTGTTGGTTTTTTTACGAGGAGCCTTTTATTTCATGTCCGAAATACACTCGGAGGGGTGGACATTCCCTGCCGAGGGGCGACCGCAATTAGAAAACTAACTTAATTTTTCATTTAAATTAATTTTCCATAACTTTTGGATGTTGCTGGCACTGGGATATGAACCCGAGCCTACCGAATGTCAGTACGCAATGCTAACCACTCGGCTATCGCGGCCGCAAAAATTACAATGACATAATAATAATACACTCATTTTAATATGCATATATACATGAAATTTTTACCTACACTCATCATGAAATACTCACCCTTTATCCCATGGTATATACACCTCAATCTCCAAAGCCAACCTGTAATCCGAAAGGAAATAGAAGTAAAATGAAAACCGAAATTTTCCCTCATTTCCGATGGAGATGTACATATATTACAACTATGAAAATATTATTATTTTTAATTCGCTTGCTAGACCCCAGACCCGGGGTCACATAATAACCCATTGGTAACATTTAGGTTGATGCAGTCTTTTAATTCAGTAAAAAAATTGTCTAAATTTCGAGAAATGGTGAATGAAGTTTTTGAATTTGTAACCCCACTTTTAAGAACGATCTGATTCACGAATGAGATGACCGGATTCGGAACCGTGCGAATAACTTCTGTAGATGATTCTTCGCTATGGACAGTCTCATCGTCTGAGTCGGACATGGCTTTAGATTCCAAGTTATTTATATGCTGTCTTGATATTACGTCTGTGAAGATATTTTCTTTGCTTGGGTTATAATGAAATTTCGGCGAGAACTTTTCCACGAAGGCTCTCCATTTTGCGTTTGGATTCTTGTCCGATATCGAAAAGATTAACGGCTGATGATCAGTTAATATATGTAAACAAGTAGATTTTGAAGGGCCCAGACAATCTCAAGTAGTTCTCGCTCATTTGTCGCGTAATTTTGCCCCGTTTCCGGTAAGGTGCGTGATAGTAATAGATTTCACTCTTTGTGAATGGACAGCACATAAGGCATAAGATGACACATCTGTAGTCAAGTCGAAAGGCTTCTCGTAGTTGGGATAAAGAAGGAGAATATCTTTGGAGGACGGAATTACCGTTATTTTGCGGAACGCTTCTCTATATTTTTCGATGCGTTGGTGCCAATTGAGCGCAGTGCGCGATTTTTTTTGGAATCTAGTAGTTGAATATATCGTTCACCTTATCCTTCGGCGTCCTAATCCCATCTTTGAGACAACAAACTCTAAAAATTCCACATCTGATTTAAAGAATTGAGTTTTTTCTAAGGAGACCCTCATGTTGGCCGAATATAATTTTTCAATCACTCGGACAACGTCCTGCAAGTGAGTTTCGTAGTTATTGGAAAAGATATTGTTATCGTCTATATAGACGTGGCATGTTCTTCCACTTTCCTCTCTGAGGACATCGTCAATTCATCGCCCTTTGGAAAATGCTTGAGCCATTATTCATGGTAAATAGTAATCAACAAAACTCGTACTTTCAGTTGTTCACAGAAATGTGGTTTTTTCTCTGTCTCTTTCAGTAAGTGTAAACTGATGAAATCTAAATTTCAGGTCTGTTGTTGTAAAAATTGCAGATTTATGCAGGCTTGCAAGGATTACGGACGTGTTAGGAGTTTGATATTTATCGCTAATAGTTTTCTCATTCAGCTTTTTGAAGTCTATAATCATGCGCAACTTCTTCTTTTCTGTATCATCAGTTCCTTTCTTATCAACCATCTAAACTGGACTATTATATGGTGAGCGTTAATGGTCTAATGATACCGTCACGTAGGAGCTTGCTAATCTATTCATTAACGAGTTCAGAAGCAGCCATTGGGTACCGGTATCATTTGGGTCCTCATTGATTGTTCTGACGGTTGCCAAAATGTTTGTGTTGAAGAGTAAAGACTCATTTGGGTCAGAAAAGGCAACAGCGTATTTCGTTATTAGGTTCTCAATACCTTTTTCTGCACTTAAATGATTAACGTCTTTACAATGGAAATACATTAACCTTTTGGAACCACTGTCATAGGACAAGACACCTTTTTTGATATCTAATTTGGCATTTATTTTCCGAAGGAGATCGTATCCAATTATGCCATCGAAAGACTTGAGAGTAGGTAGAACGAAAAAACTCGCACAGATATTAAAAATATTTATAACGCAAGTACTAAAAATTTTATCGGTGCCATGAATGGAGCTAACTAAAAAAGGATATGAAATAGGTTTAATACCCTTCCAGTTTGCGTCTTTTACAACGTTTTTTGATGCACCAGTGTCCACCAAAAATTTGAATTTTTTACCGTTGAATAACCTGCTTACATCTGCCCCTAAAAAATTAATTTCATCGGATATTTCTTCTAGGTTTGCACCGTCGGCGCAGTAATTTTCGTCTTCCGTATCTTCATCGAATTTATCGGGCTGGTAGTAGTCGGTGCGTTGTATTTTGTTGTGATTGAAGCGATCTCCTATCACGGTGTCTCTTTTGCGAGAACTGTATACTAGAGTGCCTTGGGTATTGATTTCCTACATGACAGGAAGGTTTGCGGAAACGCTTGTGCTGCCGGAAGATCGTTAGGCCTATTATTTAGTGGACCCTGAATCTATAGAGGCTGGGGTCTACATAAATAGGAACTGGTTTTTGTTGCGGGCGCCCGCTTGAATGTTCAGGAAGTGGTGCAATATTTCTAGCTAAAGGCATTCTATTAAAGTTATTATAGTCCGGGAACAAATAAGCAAATAGCGAGCGTGCTTGATTGGATTCTAGCTCCTGTGCAAGCGCTAGGGCTGATGCCAAGTCTGATGGTATGGAAGAGAATAGAATACCGCAAAGTGAACGATTCAGTCCGGATATGAATATCCTTAGCGCGTCCTGGCGGTACTTCGCATTTAGCAACTCCAAGACTTCTTTATTGCTTTTATAAGACGTCTTATTGATTGCTGTCAATTTCTTTTCAACCTCGTCATAAAATTCGGTTTTTTCAACTTTCCTTGACTGTTCTTAACGTCGCCGTCGAAGTTATATAAATTGGATCGGGCCGTAGAGAATTATAAATAAAAGATTATTGATTATATTTTTTCTTATAGTTTTATATATTTATTTGAAAATTTTTATGTAGACATAAATTGTGGTTGGACGTAGAGGCTGCATGTCGGTTCTATATGTGATCAAATTTGAAATTAATAGACAAAAATTTAACATGCCGCTAAAAATCAAAGAACGGCTACTTGCCACCGATAACGCTATTCCCCCCAACACAGATGCCCTAAACATGGACGAAGAGTGGACATTTCCTGCTCGAGTATGTAGATTGGCTTCTTATCCGCGTATGTAAAGTCGAGTATAGATAGTATAGCTTTAATATTCAAGTTAGTATTAAAGGAAGACAAAATTGAGTCTGCGAATCCAACTATCTTATTCCTTATTATTGCCACAGCCTGGTAATGTTTTGAACTGACTTGAGCAGTTTCGAAAATTGTGTATGCGGTGTGCGCCGCTTGACGCCAAGATACATATCGCGTCTGGTCACCGCTAATCTCCGGCAAGGATTTCACTACATCTAAAGACTCCCGACACGTAATTAATGGGTCAATCGTCACTTCTCTGTATTCTTCAACGTCGTGAGGTAAATTCGCGAGCAATAATCGAAGCGAGAACAACGGTACTCCCTTGGCAGCAAATGCTGGCGCTGTCACTCGCGGCAGCTGTTCAGCTACGAACTGCGGACAGGTTTACCGCAGTTAGAGCTGATATCAAGCCTGTGAGTCCGGCATCTATCATTTCCGCAGCCACAGTTGCAAGACTGCGACTCCGCACTCAGGTACGTGGAGCCTGTCGAATGTGTGAGCTCTTCGAGACAATAACGGGGATCAGGCAGAGCTCTCCGTTTGCGCACAAGTGAAAATCATGCCATCAACTCCACTTCCTAGCAGGTTGCTCAACGAAGAAACGGCTGAGGCGTACAAAAACCTGCAACTGGCCGACCCTGCATTCTATTGTACAAGGCGGCACCGGTGACTTTGGGCGTGGACATTTACGCGCGTTCGATTCAACAGCGAATTCTCCCGATGACAGCCGCTCAACTAGTGGCACAAAATACCACTCTAGGATATGTGATATCAGGCGTCACCTATTAGAACTAGTTTTACTTAATATTCAATATTGTAAATAGGTTTAATATAGGTAATATTGTACTTAAGCAAAAAAAAGGACTGAACTTAAACAAAATGTAAATCCAAATGAATTTTGTATTTAACTAAAAATTGTAATTGAATACCATACACGCGTGGTGATACTGCAAAATCGGCAAAATGTTTAACCCGCAATGGTAACGTATGCCGAGTTTACTTTTTCGGCTTTTTTTGTTAGCCATTTGCTTCTTACACACTTCTCTATTGACTTTTAAAAAGAAAATTTACAGAATCATCACCGCGGTAGGTTTCACAAAAAATTAAGAATAAACAGATATTAGTTAAAATTGTGTTTATTTATTTAATCCTTTTAGCGGATACCACGGCAGCTCTCTTCTGAGTTAATCATTAGTCTTTAAGTTGAAATCAATGGAGAAGATTTTACTCACTAATTGAGATTTAATAAAGAGTAATTTATTTTGCCATAACATATCTTTTTTTTATACTTTATTAAAGTGTGCACTCCAAAAATATATGTTCTTTATTTTGTGATTTTATTTTTAGCAAGGAAGCTCGTTCATTGTTATCGTGTGACCTTCTTTTGTTTATATTGTTGTTATATTCCACTTGGTTTTGTTTTCGCTAGTAGTTGTTGTTATTTTACTGGGCTTTTTTCCCACGCCAACTCTACTAAGCTGGCCAGTCGCATACGTTGATTTATTTGTCACCCGCATTGTCCGGCATATATGTAAATATATATACGCTCATACATATTTGCATATTAGTAAAGTGTATATACATACATACATATTGTAATATTTTCTTTTTATTTTTATGTTGTTCAGGTAATTTCACGATGTACTTTGTTTTATTCGAAACTTTATAAAATATGAAATCTTTTGTCGAATGCGAATTCTCAAGTTATTGGGTAGTTAACGACAACAGTTGATAAAACGGCACCGACTGTTGTAAAAATATGTACAGCGAATACTTAATCGTTAAAGTCGTTGCTAAGTTATTGTATTTTTCCATACGAATATCGTTAAGATATCTATAGAGATTAGTGAAGTCGTTAAATAGCATACATAATCAATCCCAATATTTAAACCTAAAAAAATTAATATCACAAGTTTTTAAATTGAAGTCAACTTTTTTAACCCAGCAGGTTGAAACGATTCTTAACAATATTTAAGTAGCTGAGTTGCATGTGTTACGATTGTAGCGATGGAAATAAATTGACTATCGAATACAGAAATAAAAATCAGGCACTTACACCGATCTTCATAAAGGAAGAAAACATACAATAAGAAAAGCATTAATCGTTTATTTAATGCAATGAAATTAATTAAATTAAATTCATTGAAATTCCTTTCCTTTTCAGCCCTGATACTGGGAAATTATTGGCCAATATAAACTTAACAAAATGTTTAACGCCCAATGAAGCAACTGCATGGGAATATTTTCAAAATGTTTTTCACCATTTTCGTGGTAATCACAGATTCCCAAATTTTAGGCAAATTATATGGGCAGTACGAGCGACGAACAAGGTAAGTGGCTACACCAAGCAATAGCTGCCATCGAAAGGATTTTGGAGTGAAGAGATGATGACCAACTACTTTTGGACTCTAATATGTGAAATAGATCTTAAGCAGAATTAACTTCTGATTTCTTACTTTTAATTTAATAAATATCTTTTAATAAGAAAACAAATGTGAACTCGGATTGAACGTCATAAATTATTGAAAGTCTTGTTTGTGTATTCAACGCAAGTCTTAAAAATAATTTTAAATTTATGTTTGTTGAAGTCAGGATCTAAATTACTTAGAAAAATCTACATACATTTTGGTAAATTTGAACCGAAAATGGGGAAAACTTAACCGTTCGATATTCTATAAAATGCCATTGAAAACTGTATTTAAATATATTGTATTAATAAATTAAGCTCAAAAATTAAATATGGAATACATTTTCATAATATACTATATATTACCTAGCTTAATCATAACTTACACGTAGTCGGAAGGTAGCATAAAATTTCTTTTCACAATGTCCAGTTAAACGCATCTGTAAAGAAAGTTGTAGTTAACTTAGCGCCAACATTGAGTGATTAGCTTTTAACCAGAAGATAGTTTGACAGCTGCCAATAGTAAAATTATAAATAAAATTGTGTTCCGGTTTTAATTTTAAAATAAATTTAACAATGGAAAATATGGCGGTATTGATTCAGAGGGAATACGAATCAATTTTTTTGAGAAATAGGACGAAACATTTTTATTCGTTGATTTCGTCTTTCCAAAATTAGAGCAAAATACTATAATGAGCTTAGAGTAAATAAATATTGTTGATAAATTATTTGATTTTGCAGGCCAGCGGAAATGTTGTTTTTAGCATTACGGTTTTATGCATCGGGAAGTTTTTTAACACGCTTTTATTAGCTTCACTTGTAAAGGGTGGTTAAATTGTAAGGGCCGATGTTGAATGTGAACCACACCTAAACGCCAAGTTTTTTTCCGAATTTAATTTGACATTTTTCTATTTCAGACTTACTCAATTTGAACCATGGAGAGATACACAATCCAACAACGTGTTAAAGTTATCCAGACTTATTATGAAAATTTTCAAAGAAAATCATCTTCAGTGATGAGGCACATTTTCACCTCAGTGGATTCGTCAATAAACAGAATTGCCGCATTTGGGCGAATGAGAATCCAAGAGTGATTGTCGAAAAACCAATGCACCCACAAAGAGTGACTGTTGGTGCGGTTTATGGGCTGGCGGCATCATCGGGCCGTATTTTTTCCAAAATGAGGCCGGTCAGGCAGTTACTGTGAAAGGTGTTCGCTATCGTGAGATGATAACGAATTTTTTATGGCCACAATTGGAAGATATGGATGTGGACGAAATATGGTTTCAGCAGGACGGTGCCACTTGCCACACAGCGAACGAAACAATGGCTCTTTTGCGCAACAAATTCAATGGCCGTGTTATCTCACGTAATGGCGATGTCAATTGGCCCCCAAGATCATGTGATTTGACACCGTTGGACTTTTTTCTCTGGGGTTATTTGAAAGAAAAGGTGTACGTCGATAAGCCAGCAACAATTCAAGAGCTAAAGGATGAGATAATTCGGCACATTGACGGCATAGAAACTCCATTATGCCTAAGCGTCATCGAAAATTTGGACCATCGTATGGAGGTGTTCCGCCGAGGTCGCGGCGCTCATTTGGCCGATATTTTGTTACATACATAATTGAGTAATACCAATATATCATAATAAAATAAAATTTCAATAATTTCCTAAATAGTTTGTGTTTTATTCAAAATCAACATCGACCCTTGAAAATTTAACCACCCTTTATGTCTATCTGTCTGTCTGTCAGTTTCTCCTTTGGACTAATTTATTTCAACTTGGCGACACCTACATCCAGTTTCTTTGAAATATTGAATGCATTCTACATATCACCCTGTTTCTTAAAGTATTTTGTTAATTGCAACGCCACGATGTATGCAACGATTCACATTTTAAATATTTCATATTGGGATCGCGTTACAGCTAAATGACTCTTTTATGGTAACTAAAACTGTTATTTTAACATCTGGAAAAAAAACAAAAAAAAAAAAAATAAAATATATATAGTTTAAAAAAAAACTGAAAAACACGCTTTTAAAGAATATTAAACTAAAAAGTTGTAAATAATTTTGGAAATAAACTTAAACAATAGTATATAAAAAAAACTTGTAAAATTGAAAGAAAAGCGTGGGGCGCTCGATATATGAAAATTATGACACAAAGCGCCAAATCAGCACAAATGCATCTGAGCATACAAAATATTCACTGCAAATACAGCAAGAAGAATTCAAAGCGTTGTAGACATGATTACATCAATAAGGAAGTTTTTGAGGGTGGATAACTTTCCTGGGGATGGGCCATGTGCAGAAGTTCACGCAAGTGGGGAAAGTTTTACGTTGCCATTCATTTGGGAGTGGCCAGAAACGATTCTTTTGGTCTTAGACCAAGTATCCCCTGGGTAGCCAACAAACATCCTTTTGAAGGAGAGCTAAAGTGAGAACGCGAAACCCATGCGGTTATGCGTAGGGTTTGGAACCCACCACATGAAAAAACAACCCAATGGAAAACCAATTTCACCCTTGGATGAGAGACCCCCATTTTGACAACGACCCCCACAAATGTTTTAAGGATTAAGGGCATGCACATGGAATATCCGGTCCCTTAATTGGGATGATTCCGCTACCCAGCTGGCTGGTGTCCTCAGAATATTAAAGACTGACATCACCGCCGTCCAAGAGATGCGATGGACGGGATAAGGACGGAATAAGGTAGGTCCTTGTGAAATTTACTACAGCGGCCATATAAAGGAGCGCAAATTTGGTGTCGGATTCGTGGTGAGGGATAGACTCCGTCGCCGAGTACTGGCATTCATTCCGGGGGATGAACGTCTCGCCGCAATCCACATCAAAGCGAAATATTTCAACACCACTATAATTTGCAACAACACCCCGACGGAAGAGAAGGACGATGTGACCAAAGATGCCTTTTACGATCGCTTCGAACGCACTTGTGAGCGCTGCCCTCTCCACGACCTCAAAATTGTGCTTGGCGGCCTCAACGCCACGGTGGGCAAAGAAGGTATCTTTGGAACAACAGTCGGAAAATTCAGCCTCCACGACGAAACATCCACAAACGGGCTGAGGCTGATCGACTTCGCCGAGGTCCGAAATATGGTTGTCTGTAGCACTAGATTCCAGCACAAAAAAATTCACCAAGCTACTTGCCTGCCGCAGTGAAGATACGCACCTGCCTCTGTGTATCGAAGAACGCCCGTCAACAAACACAATGAAGGTTCAACGTTGAAAAGCTGCAATCACAACAGACTGCCGAACGGTTTTCTACACGACTTGCACACCTGCTCTCTGAGAGCACTCATCTGCAATTCGATATAAGGCAAAATTGGGACGACATTTCAAACTCCCTACAGACAGTTGCAAACGAAACTGTTGGATTTCGGAAAGGTCACAAAAACAGTTGGTATGATGAGGACTGCCGCGTCGCTGGCTGGTGTCCTCAGAATATTAAAGACTGACATCACCGCCGTCCAAGAGATGCGATGGACGGGATAAGGACGGAATAAGGTAGGTCCTTGTGAAATTTACTACAGCGGCCATATAAAGGAGCGCAAATTTGGTGTCGGATTCGTGGTGAGGGATAGACTCCGTCGCCGAGTACTGGCATTCATTCCGGGGGATGAACGTCTCGCCGCAATCCACATCAAAGCGAAATATTTCAACACCACTATAATTTGCAACAACACCCCGACGGAAGAGAAGGACGATGTGACCAAAGATGCCTTTTACGATCGCTTCGAACGCACTTGTGAGCGCTGCCCTCTCCACGACCTCAAAATTGTGCTTGGCGGCCTCAACGCCACGGTGGGCAAAGAAGGTATCTTTGGAACAACAGTCGGAAAATTCAGCCTCCACGACGAAACATCCACAAACGGGCTGAGGCTGATCGACTTCGCCGAGGTCCGAAATATGGTTGTCTGTAGCACTAGATTCCAGCACAAAAAAATTCACCAAGCTACTTGCCTGCCGCAGTGAAGATACGCACCTGCCTCTGTGTATCGAAGAACGCCCGTCAACAAACACAATGAAGGTTCAACGTTGAAAAGCTGCAATCACAACAGACTGCCGAACGGTTTTCTACACGACTTGCACACCTGCTCTCTGAGAGCACTCATCTGCAATTCGATATAAGGCAAAATTGGGACGACATTTCAAACTCCCTACAGACAGTTGCAAACGAAACTGTTGGATTTCGGAAAGGTCACAAAAACAGTTGGTATGATGAGGACTGCCGCGTCGCAGTAAAGAGAAAACAGACTGCCTATCTCGAAACCTTGCGTTCGGCCACAACACGTGCGGGGTGGGAAAGATACCGAGAACTGAAGAGGGAAGCGAGACGCATCTGCAGACAAAAAAAGAAAGAGGCCGAGATGCGTGAGTATAAAGTGCTTGAGAAACTGGCCGACAAGGGTAACGCTCAAAAATTTCCAAAAAAAATTCGACGACTTACACAAGGTTTCAAGACCGGAGCAAACTCTTGTACTAGGTTTCGTTACCCGACTATGAAGATGTCCGAATAGCAATCGCCCGCCTAAAAAACAGCAAAGCGGCGGGGACTGATGGATTACCGGCCGAGCTATTCAATTACGACGGTGAAGAACTAATCAGGTGCATGCGTCAGCTTCTTTGCAACATATGCCCGACGATTGGAACCTAAGTGTGCTCTGCCCAATCCACAAAAAAGGCGATCCCACAGTCTGCGCCAATTACCGTGGTATAAGCCTTCTTAACATCGCATATAAGATCTCTTCGTTGAAAAGCAGCTGTCTCTACACCGGTTTTTCTGAATTTGGTATTCCCGCAAAACTTATCCGACTATGTAAACTGACCTTAAGCAGCACTAAAAGCTTCGTCAGGGTCGGGAAAGACCTTTCCGAGCCGTTTGATACCAAACGAGGTTTCAGACAGGGTTATTCCTTATCGTGAGACTTCTTTCATGTATGGCTGGAGAAAATTATATGAGCTACAGAGCTAAACAGAGAAGGTACAATCTTCAATAAGAAGGTACAGCTGCTGGCGTACGTCGATGATATTGACATTTTTGGCTTCAGCATTTGCGCCGCGCGTTCTGCTTTCTCCACCCTGGCCAGGGAAGCGAAGGATATGGATCTGGCAGTGAACAAGGACAAGTCAAAACATCTCCTGTCATCAAACAAACAGTCATCGCATTCCCGACTTGGCTCCTACGTCACTGTTGACAGTCATAACTTCGAGGTCGTAGATAATTTCGTCTATCTAGGAACCAGCATCAACACCAATAATAATGTTAGCCTTGAAATCCAGAATCACTCTTGCCTACTGAGTAGGCAATTGAAAAAAAAATCCTCTCTCGGAGAACGTAAACCTAACTCTACAAATATTACTTAATGCGAACGTCAGTTCAGTTTTTCAGTAAGAGTTCTTATTTTTTTTATTTTTCTCCGTACAAGTAGCTCGTCTAGAGACCAGATCCTTACCGACCTTCCCTTGGGAAAGGACTGCTCCAATTGCAGTATTGGAATCGTCGGTCGTCAAAATAAAGAATTTATCGAAGTCTAGGAATACCAATATTGAAGAAGGCATAAGCAAATATTTTATGTCATTAAATGATTTTAAACTTTCCTTTGTTAGAGAAATTTGTATCCTTTTGGATTAACTTGCTTTTGTTTGCGCATTTTCGTCTGTAAATAAATTTGTAGGTCTTAAGTATTTTATTAATGTCATATATTATGACGGTAAACCTAACCTTTTAATTCCCTAAGGTTTTCGAGTGCAGGGTTTTTTATTCCTCTTCTTTATTGGCGTTGGCACCGCTTAAACGATTATTGGCGAATCGATATTAGCGCGCCATTCACCTCTTCGTTTTGCTGTTTGGCGCCAGTTGGAAATACCAAGTAAAGCAAGGTTACTCTCCATCTGATCCTTCTAACGGAGTGGATGTTTTCCTCTTCGTCTGCTTCCACCAGCGGGTACTGCATCGAATACTTACAAAGCTAGAGTACTTTCATCTATTCGGACGACATGATCTATCCAGCGTAGCCGCTGTCTCTTCATTCGCTGAACTATGTCCATATCATCATATAGCTCGTACCGCGCATCGTTCCATCGTCTGCGGTATTCGCCGTTGCCAATACGAAAAGGGCCATAAATCGTTCGCAAAAAATTTCGCTGGACGACTCCCAGGCCCGACTCATCAGATGTTAACATCGTCCACGCTTCTGCACCATATAGTAGGACGGGTATAAAGAGCGACTTGTAGAGTTTGGATTTCCTTCACCGAGAGATAATTTTACTTTTCAATTGCCTACTCAATCCAAAGTAGCACCTGTTGGCAAGAGGGATTCTGCGTTGAATTTCAAGGCTACATTATTATTGGTGTCAATGCTGGGCCCTAGATAGACGAAATTATCTGGGGCCTCGAAGTTTTGACTGTCAGCAGTGAATTGGGAACCAAGTGTTGTTTGATGAGATATTACGTCTTGTCCTGCTTCACTACCACACCCATATCCTTCGCTTCCTTATCCAGTGTGGAGAAAGCAAAACTCACGACGCGGTTGTTGATGCCAATAATGTCAATATCATCGGCGTACGTCAGCAGCTGTACACTCTTATAGAAGAATGTACCTTCTCTATTCAGCTCTGCAGCTCGTATTTTGTTCTCCAGCAATAAGTTAAAAAGTCACACGATAAGGAGAAACCCTGTCTGAAACCTCATGTGGTATCGAACGGCTCGGAGAGGTCATTCTCGATCCTGACGGAGCTTTTAGTGTAGCTTAACATCAGCTTACTAGCCGAATAAGTTTTGCGGGGGTATCAAATTAAGTGGCGTCAAGGCAGCTCCTATTCGCACAGTCGAAGACTGAATTAAAATCGACGAAGAGGTGATGTGTGTTGTTTTTTTCACGGATCTTTTCCAAGATTTGGTGCATGGTGAATATCTAGTCAATGGTTGATTTACCAGATATGAAGCCACACCAATCAGTTTGTTGATATTGACCGATTGGGCTGAGCACATTTAAGCTCCAGTCGTTGGGCGTGCTTTCGTCCGACCATGTTCTCCAAAGTAGCTGATGCATGCTCCTTGTCAGCTCTTCATCGCCATGCAGATTTTTATCGCACCAGCTGTTTTTACGACCTCTCCGAAATCTAATAATTTCGTTTCCTCTATTTTATGTGGCCACTGTAGTAAATGTCACAAGGCCCCACTCGCTCGTCCTTCGCACTTCCTGGATGGCGGTGATGTCAGCCTTTATTCTTACGAGGACATCAACCAGCTGGGCAGCGGCACATCCCTTAAAAGGGTCATTCCAGGTGAATAACTTAGAATCGTGATTCTTAATTCGTTTGCGGTTGGTTACCGCATCTTGCAGAAGGGTTGCCCAAGTTTCCAGGGCGCGCGACATGGTCGCTAGAAAGGGAAGTGAGTATAGCCCCGCGGCTGTAACTGTATACCCAGAAGTTTGACTGCACCCCATTATACTCCAATGAAATCACTATGTTCTTGCTAAAAGTGAAATAGAGGATTGGGAAACAGACGAATATTGTGTAAAAATCAAACAATGTTTCAAACGTTTTATTTCCATATTACCAGGGGTGTTAGTTGAAGTTTGCCGGTTTTTCGATAAAGAAAACACTTAATTTTCAGAGGAATCTCAAAATTATTTTATTCAAAGTATTGACCATTGGTTTCTCAGGCATGGATACCTTTCCAAAAAAACTTTTTCTCTTTCGAGGCAAACCATTCGACGAGCCATTTTTCGACTTCTTCAAAATTAGCGAAGCACCTGGTAAAGGCAAAGTGGTTGGAAGCAAGAAGAATCAGGCCAAGAGAACAAAATGCGGCTTGATGAATATTTTGATATTCCCTCTAAAAACGCAGTAAGCATTCAAATGCTGGTCGTCTCAGAGAGGAGTTTGAAAATAAAAGTGAAAAAGAAAAGTTACAACATGTATCTCGTCTAGTCCATGCTTATGATTTAACATTTGGTGCTAGTACAATACTACCCTTTCTAAAACCGGCAAGAGAAATATAGCTTCAATCATCAAAAGTGTGAACAGCTCTCCTACTAGGGCAGCTAAAATAAAAAAAAAAGTTACGAACACCTATTAATGTACCTATACCTTACACAAGTGAAGAAGCATTACGCCTGTTTATCGATGGCAAATTTACAAAAAAAATACTTACAAAGCAATGTGAAATGGTGCTAAAATTCGAAATGCTGATATATATCACCCTAATTAATAATTTTTACCCAACCCGTGGAATAAACATATCAGATATATATGCAGAAGCTAATTTGCAAGACTTAGTTGATCATACTGCAAGTCGGCTTATACAACTACAAAGTTAGCAGAAACAAACTGTATTGAGCTGAAACTGATCCATAAATGGGGATGTGACAGTAGCAGTAGACATTCTATGTATAAGCAGCACCGGTGTTAATGAAAATCATATCAAAAAAATTATAAGATATGACATCTGAGTATGCAATTAATGTATACCTATCTTTCGCAGCGTTTACGCTAGACACAGCAAAGTTATTTGTTGATTTATATCCGTGGTATTATATGCCATCTAGCGTCCACAAAATATTGATTCACGGTGCGGACATTATTAAAAGCCGCAACTTCCTATAGGAAAGATGTCCGAGGAAGCTCTTGAGTCCCGAAGTAAAGATTTCAGGTATGCCCGCTATCATCAAATCCTTTAATTTCATGTTTCTCAACAAACCCATCTCTTCATTTTGATATTACTAATCAATTTACCGATGGTACTCCCACTACAATAGATTTATTCCCTAAAAATTTTAAGCTTATACCTACTCTCAAAGTGAAGATAATATTTTATTCCATTCCAGAGCCAAAATCCGAAAATCTGTCTCTAATAGGTGGCAAAAACGGAAGGCACTCGACCACCAATTCAGCAAACGCTCGAAAATAATCGTTATAATCAAAGATGATCTTTTACCTCCCAATGAATGAAAATGGACGTATAACAAACCTTCATCCCAATATTTATCAAAATATTCGCGTAGTCGATCTTCGCACCCAAAGCAGCATTATCCAACTTTGTGAATCCCCCCCTCTACTAGCACACTTCCCTCCACTTGCCTTTCTCAAATTTATTTTTCTCTATCCATATCGTAATCCCCAGTTTATATTGTTTTCCGATCATTTCTTCAAGTACGCACAAGTGTACGGACGTGTTTTTTTTCTGATCGGCTCCGTAACTTCACTTACAGTCTAAGAAAACTTAAATATTAAATCGCTTAAACTTATACAAATGCTAAGAGGTATAATACCGTTGGCTCCACTATCGATGCTGATGGTAATGCACTAAAAGGGAACAGATTTGCCCCGTTAAATGAGGAAGAGCCTATAACAGCCTCGAAGGGTATTTCCACAGTCGTCAGTACTAAGCCTCCACCAATCTACTTGCGGGAGCGCAGCTTCAATTTACTCGTTACGAACATAGCTAAGATAATAGGTACCAACAACTTTCACATTGTACCTCTTAAAACAGGAAACATAGACGAGACAAAAATACAAGTACACAGTGAAAAGGACTTTCGTGAAGTCGTTGTGTTTCTCTCTGCAAGCAACAAGAATTATTACTCTTACCAGTTGAAGAGTGCGAAAGGCCTGATTGTTGTAATTAAGGGAATTGAAGCGACTGTTGACTCATGTGACATAAAAGAAGCTCTAGAGAAGCAAGGGTTTGAAATTAGGGCGGTTGTTAACATAATTAACAGAAATAAAGTGCCGCAGCCTATGTTTAAAGTGTTCTTATCGCCAAGCTTAGCTCAACTTAAGAAAAACGAAACGCATCCAATTTACGGTTTAAAATAACTTTTACACCGAAGAATCACGGTGGAAGAAGCGCTTAAGCGTAATGGTCCCGTGCAATGCACAAACTGTCAGGAATTTGGTCACACAAAATCCTATTGTACTTTACGTACCGTTTGCTTGGCATGTGGTGATCTTCACCATTCTACCTAATGCCCCTTGAATAAAACGGATGCAACACAAAAAAGTGTAGCAACTGCGGTGGCAAACACACCGCTAATTATAGAGGTTGTCCGGTTTACAAAGATTTAAAATCTAAACTTTTTCAGGGTATACAAGCCAAACGGAACCAACTCCCATATACTACTTCCATTCCGAGCCTTTCCAGCATACCCAGCTCAAATATTGGTCCAAAGTCCTATGCCAACGAAGTAAAAGCCAATGTACAGGCCCCACCAGTCACCCCATCTAGTACTGGAGTTGAGACCATGATTCTTAATCTAACCCAGTGCATGACACAATTTATGTCAACCATGCAAAGTATTGTTCAAGACCTAATAAAGGCGCAAAACCAAATGCTCCAAACCCTGTTGACCAAAAAATGAGTGAACTCAGGATTTGCTTATGGAATGCTAATGGTGTAAACCAGCAGAAATTAGCACTCAAGTTATTTTTACCCACCCACGAAATTTATTTTATGCTTATATCTGAAACACATCTCACCCAGAAGTATATTTTTTACATCCCTGGGTTTAAGCTGTACAACACTAATCACCCAGATGGCAAAGCACATGATGGCATAGCTATTCTCATAAGGAATCGTTTAAAGCACATCTTTCTTAATTACGTTTCAACAAATTGGTTGCAGTCAACTTCGATCAGCCTTAAAAATAGAGGGGTTTACCTTACTTTGGCTGCAATTTACTGTCCGCCACGTTTCGTAATAACAGAAAAATAATTTAGCGACTTTTTCATGACTCTAGGAGATAGGTTCCTAGCTGGAGGTGATTACAATGCGAAGCATACTCATTGGGGATCGAGGCTAATTAACCCGAAAGGTCGGCAGTTATATAACACGATCATAAGTACAAAAAATAATTACGATTTTATCTCCCCAAGACAACCAACTGGCCTACGGACTCAAGGAAATTACCTGACCTGATTGACTTTGCAGTCACTAAAAACGTAGATAGCAGTTTAGTATTTGCTGAAACCTGTGCTGAGTTATCTTCTGATCATTCCTCAATAATCATTAAGTTGAACGAACAACCAATTGAAAGTGAGCATGCTTTTCGACTTACTACATCAAGAACTAACTGGCTTAAATATAAAGAATACATTAGCAGTCATATACAGACCAATCCGCAAATAGAGAGAGGAACTGACGTTGAAAATGAGTTACTTGTATTTAACAGTATACTAGCAACAGCAGCAACTATAGCCACACCAGAGCAGAATACAAAAGCAAAAACTTTGATAACTAATAGCGGAATAGAATTACTGGTCCGAAATAAGCGACGTTTGCGTCGCGAATGGCAAGCCTGCCGATCTCCCGATGCAAAAACTCGTCTTAAGGTGGCAGAAAACAAACTAAAAAAGGCATTAGTATACGAAGAAGAAAGAAATATCAAACATCTTATAACGTCTTTGTCTCCCAACATTTCTACTAAAAAATCTCTATTGAAAGCTAGAAAAAACCTTAAGCCGCCAGTAAGCACTGAAGTACCGTTGAGAATGTGTAATGGTTCATGGGCAAGAACGGATGAAGAAAAGCGTCTTGTTTCGCAGAGCACCTCAGCACAGTATTTCTACCAAATACTGCTACATATATTGCACCTTTGTCACCGAACCATACTGCTCCTACACACACTGTTACTTGCGGAACATCTGTGTCTGAACTAAAGAACACTATTGCCGCCTTAAATCCAAAAAAATCTCCAGAAGACGATCATATCTCGCCTAAAATGCTAAAGAGCTTTTCAGTGCCATTTTGATGCTGGGATATTATCCACAAATCTGGAAAAAGTCGCAGATAATTATGGTAGCTAAACCAGGTAAAGACGCAACCCTGCCGTCATCATATAGACCAATCAGCCTGTTGCCTTGCCTATCAAAACTTTTCGAAAAAGTGCTGCTATCAAAAATTACTCTTTTTCTCCATCAAAATGATATTATTCCTACACATCAATTTGGTTTTCGGGAAAAACACGGCACAATTGAACAAGTAAATCGTATAACAAATGAAATAAGGAAAGCTTTCGAAATGCGAGAGTATTGCTCGGCTGTTTTTCTTGATGTGGCGCAAGCATTTGACAAAACGTGGTATGATGGCCTCATTCATAAAATTAAAAAATCATTACCTAACACGTTCCACGATATCCTTGAATCCTACTTATCCAACAGGCGATTCACAGTAAAAGTAAATGACTACATAACAGAAGAGTGTCCGATTACGGCAGGTGTTCCGCAGGGTAGTGTTCTTGGACCAATATTGTACAGATATCCCTAGAAGTGACGAAGTAATTACGTCAACATTTGTGGATGATACTGCTATACTAAGTCGACATAAATGCCCCATTACAGCCACAAAAGTGTAACAGCAGCATCTTAAACAAATTGAAGAATGGCTAGCGAAATGGCGCATAAAAGTTAATGAAAACAAGTGCAAACACATAACTTTTACATTAAGGCCAAAAACGTTTCCTACTGTTAAGCTCAACAATGTATCAATACTGCGAGCTGACGAAATTACATACCTCAGAATCCACTTGGACAGGCGCTTAACCTGGAGACGACACATTGCAGCTAAAAAGCTGCAGCTTAAACTCAAATCTGCTAGTTTACATTGGCTTTTAATGCAATAATAAAACCGATATGGATGTATGGGATCCAGTTATGGGGCACAGCTTGCGCGACGAATATAGATATAATTCAAAGATTCCAATCGAAAACGTTAAGAGTAATAACGGGCGCACCATGGTACATGCGTAATGAAAATATTCATAGAGATCTAAATATACCTACCATCAAGGAAGAAATTGAAATCGCAGCAAAAAAATACTTAACAAAACTGCGTAACCATCCGAACCCTTTGGCTAACACCTTGGCCCATGCAACAAGTCAAACCCGCCTGCGGAGAAGAGACAAATCAGCCTTCTAAAGAGCAACGTCAAGCCAGCAGCCCATTCCTACTAATGGGCTTTATGTTTTAATTTAGTTTAAGATTTTATTACTTATTGTTAGGCTTCCGAAGTCGAAGTAGATTCAATATATAAATATTAATGTTTAAAAAAAAAACAAATTTCATTACAGGGTACAGAACTTCCGCTACGCCCTGCCTTCCTGACGATGACGCCAGACCAGAGGTCACATCGCTACTGTATGAACTCATATTCTACAGGGGCATCCCCAGACAGCTGCAGTCGGTGCGCATTAGCGCATCACACGTTGCCGAACTTCTAGCGTACTGTCACAGCGCGCAACATATCAAACGTGAACGGAAGTAATTTTCTAAATACTCACCTTTTATCGTCTCGAATACTTACCTTAACCTCCAAATCCAACCTGTAAAACAATCCAAAGAAAAAAGGAACCCACCATTTTCCCACATTCCCCGTTAAAATATAAATCCCTCTAAGCTAACTATTATAACTAAGAAGCATTCAATTATTATTTTCTTGCTAACTCTCAATTGTTACAAAAAAATCGAAAACGGTGCAGTTATTTAATTTAGAAACTTATTCAGCGCGTTAAAACCAAATATTTTTAAAGTAGAAGCTATAAATGTTAATGGGTACTGTATTTTTAATAATGCTTTGTTTTCTTAAATTATGTAAATATATATTTATAATATGTATATATATAATATATATATTTATAAATAAATAAAAATTTAACATGTTAAAAATTAAATATATGACGTAGTTGCAAATAAATAATAACATTTTATGAATTCTGGCTGAAACTTGCAATACTGGTTACGAAATGTATGCTCATACCACGTGGTCAATTATGCATGATGTGATGGCAGAATGTATTGACCATAGTTAAAAAACCTTTTGCACTGCCGCTTAAAAAATAATAAATTCATAAATAAACGAGAATATTGTTATAATTATTTTTTTTTAAAAGACGACTTCTTTAAGTTTACCTTCATCTTCTTCTTCTTCTTTATTGGTGTTGATACCGCTTACGCGACTATAGCTGACTAATATTAGCGCGCCATTCATCTCTCCTTTTCACTGTTTGGCGCTAGTTGGAAATACCAAGTCAATACAGGTCTGATCCTTCCAAGGGAATGGAGGTCTTCTCTTCCTCTGCTTCCACCAGCGGGTACTGCATCGAATACCTACAAAGCTACAGTGCTTTCATCCATTCGGACGACATGACCTAGCCAGCGTAGCCGCTGTCTCTTCATGCGCTGAACTGTATCAATATTATCATATAGCTCGTACAGCCCATCGTTCCATCGTCTGCGGTATTCGCCGTTGCCAATGCGCAAAGAACAATAAATCGTTCGCAAAACTTATCTCTCGAAGACTTCCAGGGCCGACTCATCAGATGTTAACATCGTCCACGCTTCTGCACCATATAGTAGGACGGGTATAAAGAGCGACTTGTAGAGTTTGGATTTCTTTCACCGAGAGATAACTTTACTTTTCAATTGCCTACTCAGTCCAAAGTAGCACCTGCTGGCAAGAGTGATTCTGCGTTGAATTTCAAAGCTAACATTATTATTGGTGTAAATGCTGGACCCTTACTTACTTACTTTACTGGCGTAGACACCGCTTACGCGATTTTAGCCGTGTTAACAGCATTGCGCCATTCGCTTCTTCTTATTGCTTTGTGACGCGAATTTGAAATACCAAGTAAGCTAGGTCCTTCTCTACCTGGTCCTTCCAACGGAGTGGAGGTTTTCCTTTTCATCTGCTTCCACCGGCGGGTACTACATCGAAAACTTTCAAAGCTGGAATATTCGTATCCATTTGAACCACATGCCCTAGCCAGCGTAGCTGCTGCTTCTTGATTCGCTGAACTATGCCAATGTCATCGTATAACTCGTACACTTCATCGTTCCATCGTCTGCGATATTCGCCGTTGCTAGCTCGATGAGGACCATAATTCTTACGCAGAACTTTTCTCTCGAAAACTCCTAACGCCGACTCATCAGATGTTGTCATCGTCCATGCTCCCGCACCATATAGCAGGACGGGAATGATGAGGGACTTGTAGAGTTTGGTTTTCGTTCGCCGAGAGAGGACATTTCAATTGCCTACTTAGCCAAAAGTAGCACCTGTTGGCAAGAGTGATTCTGCGCTGGATTTTAAGGTTGACATTATTATTGGTGTTGATGCTGATTCCTAGATAGAAGAAATTATCTACGACCTCGATGTTATGACTGTCAACATTGACTTGGGAGCCAAGTCGCGAATGCGATGACTGTTTGTGTGATGACAGGAGATATTTCGTCTTGCCCTCGTTCACTACCAGACCTATATCCTTCGCTTCCTTATCCAGTCTGGAGACTCTTATAGAAGATTATACCTTTCCTATTCAGCTCTGCTGCTTGTATTATTTTCTCCAAGAGTAAATTAGAAAAGTCACACGATAAAGAGTCACCTTGTATGAAACCTCGTTTGGTATCGAACGGCTCGGGGAGGTCCTTCCCGATTCTGACGGAGCTTTTAGTGTTGCTTAAAGTCAGTTTACATAGCCGCATAAGTTTTGCGGGGATGCCAAATTCAGACATAGCGGCGTAAAGGCTCCTTTTCGTACTGTCGAAGGCGGCTTTAAAATCGACGAAGAGGTGGTGGGTATCGATTCTCTTTTCACGGGTCTTTTCCAGGATATGGCGCATGGTGAATATCTGGTCGATGGTTGACTTACCAGGTCTAAAGCCACACTGATAAGGTTCAATCAGCTTCTTGACAGTGGGCTTTAGTTTTTTACACAATACGCTCGACAGGACCTTATAGACGATATTAAGCAGGCTTATCCCACGATAGTTGGCGCAGACTGTGGGATCCCCTTTTTTATGGATATCAATATCTATCCCATCCCGCACGTGTTGTGGTCGATCGCAACGCTGCGAGTCTGTTTTCTCTCCACTGCAACACTGCAGCCCTCATCGTACCAGCTGTTTTTGCGACCTTTACGAAATACAATAGATTCGTTTGCAGCTGTACGTAGGGAGCTTGAAATGCCGTCCCACAGTTCCCTATACCGAGTTGCTGATGAATACTCTCAGAGAGCAGGAGAGCAAGTCGAGTAGAAAATCGTTCGGTAGTCTGTTGTGATTGCAGCTTTTCGACGTCAAACTTTCCTTGTGTTTGTTGACGTGCGTTCTTCGAAACACAGAAGCGTGTGCGTATCTTCGCTGCAACAAGATAGCGGTCCGAGTCAATGTTGGGTCCTCGGAGTGTACGCACGTCAAGAACACTGGATACATATCTTCCATCTATCGCAACATGATCGACCTGGTTTTGTATTTTTCGATAGGGGACGTTTCGTTGTGGAGGCTGAATTTTCCAACTGTCGCACCAAAGATACCTTCTTTACCCACTCTGGCATTAAAATCGCCAAGCACGATTTTCACATCGTGTCTTGGGCAGCGCTCATAAGTATGCTGTAGGCGCTCGTAAAAGGGATTTTTGGCCAAATCGCCCATCCACCGAGGTAAATGCCAGTACTCGACGGCGGAGTCTCTCTCCCACCACAAATCCGACACCAAATTTGCGCTCCTTTATAAGGCCGCTGTAGTAAATGTCACAAGGACGGCGGTGATGTCAGCCTTTATTCTTACGAGGACATCACAGCTGGGCACCTTCCCAATTAAGGGATCGGACATTCCAGGTGCATGTCCTCAAATCGTGATCCTTAATTCGTTTGCGGGGGTCGTCAGCAGAAAGGGGTATCTCACTCGAGGTATTGATAACATTTTCATTGAAGCTGGTTTCTACTTGGCGGGTCCCAAACCCAGCGCACAACCCCGCTTGGCGAGTAAGTTTAAAGATTTTACTCATTTATATAGCGAGCCGCTTGCTTCAACACCGACGCCCGCTCCCAGCCGCACCTCTGGTGAACAGACGCTGCAATTAGACTTCAACGGACCCTTAAACCGAATAAGTCGGAATGGCTCCACTGAAGCTTCCTCTCTCATCAGTCGTGACCCAAGACTCCACACGGGTTGGTTACCGCATCTTGCACAAGGGTTGCTCACGTTTCCAGGGTGCTCGACGTGGAGGCAAGAGTAGGAATTGAGTATAGCCTCACAACTGTAACAGCATACCCAGAAGCTTGACTACACCCCATTACACCCCATGCTGGACGCTAGATAGACGAAATTATTTACGGCCTCGAAGATATGACTGTCAACAGTGACATGGGATCCAAGTCGCGACTGCGATGACTGTTTTATGACAGGAGACATTTCGTCTTGCCCTCATCCACTACAAGAACCATTCGCTTCGCTTCTTTATCAAGTCCGAGAAAGCAAAATATTAATTTAAATAAAAAATTATGCCAAATTTTCTAATTGCGGTCGCCTCTTGGCAGGGAATGTCAACCCCTCCGAGTATATTTCTGACATGAAATAAAGCTCTTCATAAAAAACCATCAGCCGTTCGGAGGCGGCTTACTATAAGCTGTAGGTCCCTCCATTGGTTGGAAAAACATCAAGACGCAAAACCACAAATTGGAGGAGCTCGACCGAAAATCGCTTCAGCGGTTACAAAGCGGCAATTTTATGTATATATATTGCTATTCGGACTTCGTCGTAGTCGTGTAATGGAACAACTTTGCCATGGTCATCAATTGGAGTTTCGGGCTCACCATCTACTACCATTCAGCAGACTTTAGAAATGTTCCTTCTATAAATTCAGTATACTCTGGGCATTCGTCACTAGCTCTACCCTCTGGGTCCTACAAGAGTTTGCTCCGGTATTGAAACCTTCCGTAAGTCGCCGTATCTTTTCGTAGAATTTTTGAGCGTTACCCTTGTCGGCCAGCTTCTCAATTTCCTCAAATAAGTGACTCGAGTCGAAGTTGCCTCGGAACGTACGCACATCTAAAACACATACATGCCTTTTATGTCTATCACAACATGATCGATCTGGTTGACAGTTTTTCCATGTAGCCATGTAGCTTGGTGAATTTTCTTCTGTTGGATTCTAGTGCTACAGGCAGTCATATTTCGGGCCCCAGCGAAGCCGATAAGCCTCAACCCAATTGGGGAAGTTTCGACGTGAATCTTCCGACTGCTGTGGCAAAAATACCTTCTTTGCCCACCCTAGCATTGAAGTCGCCAAGCACAATTTTGACTTCGTGGCGGACAGCGCTCATAATTGTGCTCGAGGCTCTCGAAAAAGGCATCCTTGATTTAATCTTTCTTCGGGGTGTGGGCGAAAGTCAGCGTGGTGTAAAAAATTTTCGTTTTGATGCGGATTGTGGCGAGACATTCATCCACCCAGTACCCGACGACGGAGTTTCTCTCCCACGACGAATCCGACACCAAATTTGCGCTCCTTTATATGGTCGCTGTAGTACATGTCACAAGGACCCACCTTCATCCGTTCTTGTCCTGTCCATCGAAATTCTTGGACGGCGGTGATGTCAGCCTTTAATTTTATTTGGACATCTACTAGCTGGGCAGCGGCACCTTCCCAATTAAGGCACCGGACATTCCAAGTGCATTCCCTAGAACCGTAATCCTTAAAACATTTGCAGGGTTCTCTCATCCGAGGCTTTATACAATTTTTCATTGGATCTCGCTTTTCATGTGGTGGGTCCCAAACCCTACGCACAGCCTAAACTTAAATAAATACCATTGAGAAACGCGTGTCAAAATTAAACAATATACCTTTTATTCAAGATATATCATATTATTGTTTGCAAGAAATAACAGCAGCAAAATTTCTAATTAATTTTTTGTGACGAAGTCGCTCAAGAATTTCCTAATAATAATACGAGTACAATGAGAGCTGTGTTCTTTTTTAACCATTATGTATTACATGATATAGTCCGCCGCACATGTCTTTGGAAAAAAATATATTAAAAATAAATTTAGGTGTGTACTTAAACTACAATTATTCATTATATTATATAATAGATAATATAAAATATAAATCTAAAGTATACCGCTTTCAACATTTTAGATATAAAGGAGATTGTTGTAAGAACTATGAAGTGATACTCTGAAGCTTTTTCGGAAAAATCGAGGGAACATAAATCCTAATGAGAAAAAGAGACAAAACCATTGTGAAACATAGGGCGAGTTCCAAAACATCCAAATACTTTGTAATGATGCGACCCTACATTCTATAAATTTGCCTTGCAACAATACTTTGCAAACTCTGACATTTTGGAACGCTTTTCGTGCAAATAAGTTGCTTTTCGGTGAAATGGCTAAAATATAAAACATATCAAAAAAATAAGTAATATAATGTTTAAAAATAATAATAAGCGCAAAAAACTTGCCCTCCGAAGTCGGCCGTTGTTACTTAGAATTTATGATAAAATAAAGCATCACAAACCTTAGCGATGCGTAGTTTGCTTTTGTTTGCGCAACAATAACTGTACCGATGCATTTTGGAATATGATACACCGTCAAAGTTTGCACAGTTGCATTTAGGAATGCATGAGGGTTGGTTGCTTTGCAACTGACATTTTGGAACTCACCCATACTATCCGAGTAAATTAATATACCTGACTGAAACTCTTTTGAATTGTATCTTGCATTTGAAATATTAAATAATTGCAATAACAATAGAAGTATAATGTAGTTATAAAAATTTGGAAATGTAATTTGAAATATCGAAAAATCTAACATCGTTTTGGAAACTATTAGATCTTTATTGATTAGCGCTTGTATTTAAAATTTATTTCTTACAACTTTTACTTTATTTCGCACAAAACATAGAGTGTACTGCTAATTTCAACTATGCTTCTACATATACAAAAGGAACGATAAAAAAAACCCTAATTAAGCATCATCTAAGTCGAAATATTAAGTTTTTTTTATTATATTACTGATTTAACTTCTTATTTGTATATGTGGATCATTTCTTCGCTAAGTCTTTCACGAAGATGTCAATGTGAATGTCTCGAAGTAAGGCAAACTTTGCATTCTGATCTAAGTTTATTTACATTCAAAGTGTACGTATAAGAATAGCATTGCGAAGTGAACATACCTACGCACAATCTATCCTTATATGCAAATAAAATTTTTTTCAATATATCGCTGACATCTTTCGCGTATAAGAAGAATTATTTATATTTAGAGTAAATCGAACTTTGTTCAGGTCTCTACTCCATTTCTATCAAACAGAGGCATTCCAATTAGACATTTCATCCAAAATTTTAACTATTAAGTACGAACCATGAGTACGTATATTTTTTCAAATAGATTGATCCACATCTCGTAAAAAAAATTAATTTCAAATAAAAAGAACGATTTTTTCGAATAGATGAGCCCCTGGTCCACTTCCCGGGGAAAAGAATAGTCTTCCTGTTAAGCAAAAAACCACCTATGCACCGAATTTCAAGTAAATCAAACCATAAATACGTTTTTTTTTCGAATAACTGGTTCTCTGGTGCAGATCCAGGAGAAAAGGATAGTCTTCCTGCTAATCTTAGGAAAAAACCAGCAATGTACCAAATTTCAGGTAAATCGACCCATAAACAGGACCCTGGTCTACATCCCAGTGAAAAAGAGTAGTTTTTCTGCTATCAATCGCTTTAACAACGAACATATAGATAACCCTAAGAACATATGTTTAAATCTTTTTATCTGGATATACATAAATACATATAATATATTAGCGATAAGTGTACACTACAGACATATATATACTTATAAGTAAAAGCTCATAAATGAAGTGATAGAAAAAATATAAGAGAGAGTTGTTAGTAGATTAATTACATTCACAATCACATTGTCTGCACGTCATCTTTAAGCATGGAGTCATCATTCCTTTTTTTCAGAATTTGGCTCTCTTCTGCAGAGCCATCCATTCGAGCTTGTGGGTAGTTCCAGCGTTGGATTTCTGCTGTTCCATAAATTTGATATACACCGTATGTCAAAACAGCGATTGCTGATGATCCAGCAAACACATTACGCCATTGCTCAATTGAACTCTAAAAAATCAAAGAAATAAGATATCTGAAAATGACAACTCTTTAAACTAAAACCAATGAGCCATATACCTCGTTTGTAACAATAATACCTGACATCAACGGAGATAGAAATGAAGCCGTCATATGAATCGTTTGGCAAAAAGCAAGAACTGGCCCAGCCAAATTTGGTGCAATATCTACAATATTGGCCATTGCACCAGCATATGAAGCTGTTATAAAAGTAACTGCCACAAACCAAATGACCAATAACAATATAATATTGTGATCAATATAACCTATCCAATATATCAGAATGCCAGGTACAACCTGTGACACAGCGGTGAAAAGCTTACGAACGTGTGTAAGAGTCATCCAATCGTTTAGCATCAATTTGTCTGCGATGTAGCAAAATAGCACAGATGAAATGTAAGAGCATATAAAGGGCACACCGGATAGAAAGCCGTTGGCTTGATAATTGAACTTTAGTACATTTTTCATGAAGTTTGGACCACAAACAATGAATATATAATGAATCCAAATGCGGCCAAATGTTGTTATAGCAATCGCATATACTGGCGGGGATGTGAAAATCGACATCCATGGAACTTTCATTCCAATTGCTTCTTTTGCTTCGGAGCTAACATTAGCTTCAATATATTCAATTTCTTCAGCAGATATACGAGGATGTTCCTTTGGTGTGTTATAGGCCAGATAGTACCACAATATGCACCAACTTATACCTAATGAGCCGGTCGTATAAAAAACATATCGCCAGCCAAAGTTGTCAATTATGAATCCGCAGAGTGGGTATGTTAATCCGATACCTATGCTAAATCCTTGAAAACTAGACATAAATCGCGACCTTTCGGCCAATGGAATCCAATAGCCAACCATTGCGTACATCGCCGGCCAAGTTAAACCTGATGCGAAACCTTGAACTGATCGTAATATTATCACAGCAGAATGATGCAAGTCGGCACTAAAAGGAATGAGTAGACTGCATAAAGCAGTTGCGAATTGGGACCAACCGAATACTCGTTTTGTGCCAAGATATTGTGTGGCAATTCCACCGACTACTTGCGACACCACATAACACCAGTAAAAAGAACTTAATATTATTGACTTTACAGTGTTGGACCAATCATATAAGTCATCATTATATTCTGAGTTCTGAAAATAAAAAGAAATATAATAAATTCAGATATTTAACTTTAGCTTCCTGCATTAAAGAGCATTACCATTGTTAAGTTTTTCACAGTTACATTGTTATTGGCATCTTCGAAAACAGCCCACCGTGTTTGGTTAACACTCGAGTAAGCTATACCAGATGAATTTGAATCCTGTAATGAACTTACCATTGCCACCAAGGCAAAGTTCATATCGTTACGCATCATAAAAGATATCAGAAAACCAGACCATGATAAAAAGTAAAGTACTAAGCGAGCAGGTATCCGAGCTGAAAAAAGCCGTTAAGATATAAATTTCATCAAATGATATTATTATCCGTGTATTATTTATAAGATAAATTGTACTAACTAACTTTATTAAATATAACTAAAACTGCGGCAAACAAAAAAGTAAAAGCCACAAAGTAATAGCAACACAATAAATGTTTTGCCAACTACTGCATGGATGCGAAGAAGTCAAGTTCTCCGATAGTAGAGGCATACTGACAGCATGAATATCCGGCTATTTGGGCAGGATATGAAAAGTCAAAGATGTTCAACATTTCAGCAATCTTATAATGTTCCGAAACTCTAGACAAAGACAACCAAAGATTTTACTTTATTGGTTACTGACAGCCGGCAGAGAATATGGGAATACTTTGGCAGATTACACATCGCAGCTCTGCAGTACCATTCGGACGAATTTATATGTTCTATGAGTGAATTTGGAACAAATATTTCATTACATTTTCAGAAAATTACACGGGATTCGATTATTCCAAATGAGGAAACTAAATTAATGTCATGTAACAGCATATAATTTGGTTGTGAAATTGCCATACTTTGACTAGGGAAGAAATTTCGAATTGAAAGAAAGGATACATTTCAGCTTAACAAAATATGCGAAAAACATATACAAGAATAACAAAACTAAATAAAATTAAGATAGCATTTTTTTAATTAATGAATTGTAGTGTATTTCAAAGTATACTAATCAAAAAATATTATGGATTCCACCTTCAAAACTGCGCTGCATGACTCTTCGCACTGTAGAGGAGCTCCAAATAAAAGAATTGTGCCGCGCTCCTCGGTACTCGGTATTTACCGCCAAAACCTTGAGATAAGGAGCACATAGGTATATTATGTACAAATAGAATGCACTATGTTACTACAATAACAATTTAAAAAATTATTTTCCCTATTTGCAGATTGATAGGCAGTATCCATGGTGATTCAAGAGGAGAGGTTTGTTTGCTTTGTATCTGCCTAATACAGATAAAAAATAAATAAATAAGTAAATGCATGGGTCTCATTATTGACACATGAGTGCTATCGATAGCCTCCAATAGTATTCTTGTTCTTCTTTGCTGGCTCGGGCACCGCTTACGCCATTATAGCCGATAGTGCCCCATTCTTTCTTCTCTTCGCTGTTTGGCATCAGTTAAAAATACCAAGTGAAACCAGGGCGATCTCCACCAGATCCCTCCAACGGAGTGGTGGCCTTCCTCTTCCTGTACTTCCATTAGGGTATACGGCATTCACCACTTTCCAAGCTGGAGCGCTTTCATCCATTCAAGCCACTGTCTCTCCATTCGCTGAATTACGTCAAGATATCATATAACAGCTCATCGTTTCATCGTCTGCGGTATTTGCTGTTGCCAATGTGCAAAGGACCATAAATCGTTCGCAAGATTTTTCTCCCGAAGACTCCCAAAGCCGACTCATCAGATGTCGACATTGTCCACGCTTCTGCGTCATATACGATGGTAGGACGGGTATGATGAGCGATTTGTAGATTTTCGTTTTTGTTCGCCGGGAGAAGACTTTACTTTTCAATTACCTAATCAATCCAAAGTAGCACCTGTTGGCAAGAGTGATTCTGTGTTGGATTCCAAGGCTGTTAATGGTGGTCCTTAGATAGACGAAATTATCTACGACCTCAAAGTTATGACTGTTAACAGTAGCGTGGGACCCAAGTCGCGACCAGACCCATTCACTGCGCTTCTTTCTCAGGCTTGGAAAAGACAGAACAAAAAAGGCGTACGCCAGAAGTTGTACAATTTTGTAAAGGATTGCGCCTTGTCTATTTATCTCTGCAATTCTTATTATATTCTCCAGCATCAAGTTGAAGAAATCGCCCCTCGTTTGGTATCGAACGGCTCGCCATTTTGACTGCCCTTCTGGTGTTGTCCAGCGTCAGCTTGCATAACCGTAGAAGTTTTGCAGAAATGTAAAACTCAGAAGGCAGGTTTAAAATCATTGAAAAGTTGATTTTTATCGATTCTTTTCTCACGGGTCTTTTCCAAGAATTGTCAGATGGTGAATATCTGGTGAATGGTGGATTTACCAGGTCTAAAGCCACACTGATAAGGTTCATTCGGGGAGTGGGCTCTAGTCTCTAACTGGATAGAAACTTATATGCCATGTTTAGAAGACTAATCCCACAACACGTACCCTGAGGTCTCTGTTTTTATGGTTCGGCCAAAGCACACTCAAATTCCAATCATCAGACATGCTTTCGTCCGATCATATTCTGCTATGAACATGAAGCATGCACTTTGTCAGCACTTCATCACCAAGTTTAAATAAGTAAGCCATCGGCTCCAGGGTCATGGTTGTTTTTTAAGCGGGCAATCGTTATTCGAGCCTCGTCATAGTCAGGTAACGGAACGTCTTTTCAATCGGTGATGTTGTGGTTTCGGTTTCACCATATCCGGGTGTAACGCTTTCACTGACATTCAGCCTGATGGAGCAGAGTTACTTCCTAACAGCCATTTAGCTCTGGATATCGATCACCAGATTACCACCTTGGTTCCTACATGAGTATACTGCGGTTCTGAAACCTTCAGTTTCATAGAATTTTCAAGCGTTACTCTTGTCGGCTAATTTCGCAAGCTCTTTATACTGACGAATTTGTGTTTTGTCTGGTAACGATTACAAGGCAAAAATTTCCTTCGCAATGTACCGCTCTTTTTGGGCCGTAGGAAATCTAGCCTTCGCATAAAACATCGAATGTTTGATGCATCAATCCCTGATGGATACAATGGCTTACACATGACTGACTCATAGATATTGCCCATTGCTCTCAAACGGTACGTTGCGAAAAATCGCAAAGCATCTTTAGCATTTTAATTGCGTCAAATAGAACACTATCAAGTTGAAAACGAAACGATCTGAAGATCGTTAAAATACAATAAAGAGTACCACCATAGATCTAAATTTTGACAAACTAATGAATGTACAATCGATTAAGCTGGCCAATAGGATGGTTGTATTGATTTTCACACACATGCTAGGAGTGGTTGACATCGGTCCACTAAGATTTTTTGATCGATATATGACTGAATATCATATTGCAAGGCTTTCTATTTTTATATTTTTGTCAAACATCCATTTAAAACTTTGTCAGTTTGCTTTTCGAGGAATGGACCTGAGACTGACCTATCCGAAAAAATATTATGTATAGTTCAATTTACTGAAAATTCGGTACATAGTTGATTTTTTAACAGGAAGACTACTCTTCTTACCGAAGAGTGGACCAAAGACTGATTTAATTGAAAAAATCATATTTATGGTTCGATTTTTTTGAAAGCAGGAGGACTATTTTCCCCTTCGGAAGTGGACTAGGGACGGACCTATTCGAAATAATTGTATTTATGGTTCGATTTGCTTGAAATTCTCTACATTGGTGGTTTTAGGATTAGCAGTAAGAGTGCACGTCTCTCCGGTAAGTGGGCAGTGACCGAGCTGTTCAAAAACACTGGTAATATGGCTCAATTTACTTGAAATTCTTGAATAGATGACTTTTTATGAAAATAACGTATAATCGTATATAAAGCTTTTTACTTGAAATACTTTTTTTACGGAAAGTGGATCGATCTTTTTGAAAAAATATGCATATTCATGGTCATTTTACTTTAATTTTTGTATGATGTGCCTAAATGAAATACTTTTTGGCCTGGCACTTAGTTCGATTTGATCGATATAAAAAAGAATTCCTTTCGGGAAAGGGATTACCGACAAATTGGGAAGATTTGGATGTAAGCATAGATTGTGCGTATGTGTGTTTGCTTCGCTTTTTTATTATTTTACGACTGAGGGTTACAAGCTGTTCTATTTACGTTCAACTACAGTGTCAATAAGCATACCTATATCCATGTGGTGAGTTTGGCATACTCGTATTTACATTGACGTTAGAGACTTTGATCAGCGAAGAAGTGAACCTAGATATGTAGATAGAATAGATATTTCTTACAAAAAAAAATAACGGTAGAAGTTTGTTTAGTTATTATTAATTAAGAGGTCTAAATATGTATTGTATAATAGCTAAATGTAATAAGCTTGAACAGTTTATTTGAACAAATAAATAGAAAATAAAAATTAAATTACAAAGCTTTCAACGTGAAAAGAAATATTGCGGTGTGGCAATCGTTGCCGCACTTTAAATGTTTTAGCTGTTGCTTATACAAATTTTACAGACATGAAGTCGTGCTCAAAGCTCTAATCCTTTCTAAACACAACACATACTATCTTTATTATTTTCTCCATAAGTGACAACTGGTAACCTCAATAAAATGTGCTGCAACCAAAAGCGCAGTTTGGATATTGGTTTCTAGTATGAAAAATTAAAATGTTTAAAGTTTCTTTAGGTATAGGTATGCTCAATTAATATTATAATTTCAATGCCGGTTTGCTAAGGAAAGATTTCGAAATATTTACTACTACGACAAGATTTAACATCATGTTCTTTATTTCATTAATGAAATAAAACAGATTTAAATTTTCAAACATATTTTGAAGTATATTTTAAAACTTGTGCTGTCTTCTTCGTATTCATTCACTTAACCACTAATTGATATATTCAAATAGATACTAATGCGACTTAACGACTACTGAGTGCTAACTCCTGATGCAATAGAGAAATGAGATGCGACTAAATTAAAAGTTTAATTATACGATATATATACAGTGTTGCCGGTATCGTACTAACATCCAAAAATGTTATAGAAAATCAATTTAAAATAAAAAATTAAGCTAAATTTTCTGTTGTTGTTGTTGTAACCTCAAAAATATTCCTCAAAGTAATTTTCGGGGAATGTTGCGGGAGTGACAGTTCTTGGCCGGATAAAAGATCCGGGTCGTTCCAGTATAAAGACCCGACTGTCCCGGGAACTATTGGATTTAGTCGCCTCTTACGACAGGCATGCCTTCTTCTTCAATCAATTATAGCGCGCCATTCATCTCTTCTTTTCGCTGTTTGTTGCCAGTTGGAAATGCCAAGTGCACCCAGGTCACTCTCCACTTGATCTTTCCAACGGAGTGGAGGTCTTCCTCTTCCTCTGCTTCCACCAGCGGGTACTGCATCAAATACTTTCAAAGCTGGAGTGTTTTCATCCATTCGGACGACATGGCCTAGCCAGCGTAGCGAGACAGCGGCTGAACTATGTCAATATCGTCGTATAGCTCCTACAGCTCATCGTTCCATCGTCTGCGGTATTCGCCGTTGCCAATGCGCAAAGGACCATAAATCGTTCGCAGAACTTTCCTCTCGAAGACTCCTAGAGCCGACTCATCAGATATTGATAACGTCTACGCTTCTGCGCCATATAGCAGTACCGGTATAATGAGCGACTTGTAGAGCTTGGTTTTCGTTCGTCGAGAGAGGACTTTACTTTTCAATTGCCTACTCAGCCCAAAGTAGCACCTGTTGGCAAGAGTGATTCTGCGTTGGATTTCAAGGCTGACATTGTTGTTAGTATTAATGCTGGTTCCTAGATAGACGAAATTATCTACGACCTCGAAGTTATGACTGTCAGCAGTGACGTGGGAGCCGAGTCGCGAATGCGATGACTGTTTGTTTGATGACAGGAGATATTTAGTCTCATTCACTACCAAACCCATTCGTTTCGCTTCTTTATCAAGTCTAGAGAAAGCAGAACTCACGGCGCGGTTGTTGGCATGCCTTACCGCGAATAAATTTCTGAACCCCTAATCTACAGGGGGGAAGCTAACTTTCTAATTGCGGTCGCCCATCGGCAGGGAATGTCAACCCCTCAGAGTGTATATCTGACATGAAATAAAGCTTCTCATAAAAAACCGTCAGCCGTTCGGAGGCGGCTTAAAATAAACTGTAAACTTTTTGAAAAAACATCAAGACGCAAAATCATAAATTGGAGGAGGAGCTCGGCCGAAAATCGCTTCAGCAGTAACGATATATTAAGCTATTAAATTTTTTTAACTGCGGCGTTCTTTGAAAAATAGTAAAAAAGATAAAGAAAGAAGTGTTGTTCACTCATTACTGTTTGCAACCATGTCAAAGATGGGCACTAGTAAAGAAAAAATACTATATTATTTTTAGTCTACAATTTTTCTTCGACAAAACGCAAATCACGCAGCTGAAAATATGAATTTTGTTTATGGTTCTGATACTATAACTGTTAATCATTCACAATTTTAATTTCGTCGATTTCGTTCCGGTAAGTTTTAATGTAAGTCATGTTCCACGGTGTGAAAAGCCCATTGCCGAGTCATGCGAGTACTGTTTGGATTTCTCATGAGCTTAACCAATTTTAAAATTAATTTGGAGCCATTTAAAAAAGGAAGTTAACAACAAAAAACCTAAATGTACCGACTTTTCATCTACAATTCGCTCTATTTCTGAAATTTATCTCTTTCTGAAGCAGATGGTGATAAAAAGTGTATTACTTACAGCAACTTCTAACGAAAACGGTCGGGGTCGAAGGACAGTGAGCCGCCACAACAGGAAGGGAATTGTGTTTCATTAGGATAATGTCAATCTATTGTCCCAACTCACTACTAAAGAAGCATAACGACCTTCTATATGGCAAAAAGACACACAGACACGTGCTAATATACATACTCGTATATACGAGTATATCAATATATAACTGGCGTTTTATAACCGCTGAAGCAATTTTCGACAGAAATCCTTCTTCCATTGGGTTTATGTTTTATCGACAAATGGAGGGACCTACAGTATATTCGAAGCCGCTTCCGAACTCCAGATGAATTCTTATGAGAAACTTCATGTCAGAAATAAACTCGGAGGTGGGAAGAGTTCAAAATAAAGGATTAAAATCTTAAACATTACCCATATCTTTACGTTGAGCTTACTAATTATATGATACCGTTGATTATAATACATATACATAAGTATGGCAATTAGCAATACTTACCATTGCATTTATAGCAAAATTTTGTCTCTTCTTGAAGATGACTAACTTCCACGGCAGCGTCGTTAACAATGGTATCCTGGGGGACAGGATTGCAATTTGATGTAATTTTCTCTGATTTTGAAGTATACATTATTTTTACTACAGAACTGGTCTGGATTTTATTTAAATTTTCTTGGAATGTTTGAAACCATAAACATAAGAATGCCAATATACAAATATTTAAATAATTAAAATTATTGGTGTTATCATTTAGCGTTGATAATGGACACTAATAAATCGTAAAGACTCCGATGAAAATTTAATCTACAAAATTTCATTTGTGTAATGTAGTATTTATAATATTTATCAGGTACAATATTTGCTTTTGTGCAGTGCCTAAAAGAGTAAAAAAAACAAACATTGACTTTTATTGTCTTTACGTATGGGCTTATATAATTGTATTGACATATAAATATATGTATCTGCATATATATATGAGAATATACGTGTATACATATTTGTATACATAAGTATATGTTTAAATGTACATATGTATATATATTTAACTCCAACACAAACACAAACACTTGCAAGTACATATTAATCAATATAATATATAAAAGTATTTACTAATGACGAAACTGTGATATTTCTATTATCAAATCAATCAAACTTGATTAATTAACTAGTATTTCATATTCTTCATATTTGATAAAAAAAAATTAAATTAATTAGTTTTGGCATTTGCTGCATAGAAAATTTTATGGTTGTTTCGCTTATTACTTGATTGCAGTGTTATTGGTTAAGCATATTTGGTAAGACATGGCACACTGTCATATAGAAATGATTATTTAGAAGAGTTATAGCAATAGGATAGCACTACTCCAGCCATGGGGTCTACACACAAAAACTTATGTGGTTCGATATTGGAAACTTCCATTTTAATGTCGCCCTCCATGTTCGCACACTTTCCTGACTTTACATTCTTCTACATTTCGTTCCTTTTTAAGTTTTCTTTTTTATCACATAATATAAATCATATGTATGTAACTAAAATATTTATTAATATAATTATGTACGTGTAAAAATTCAAAACCCAAATTTTATAACCAGCAATAACCGAGCTTTGTCGACAATAGCATCAGTGGCTAAAGAGCGCCAATTATATGTATAAATTACTGTTTGATTTCATTTCAATCTCCACACAAGTTTGAAAATAAATGTGAAAATGAGTGCCAAAATGTACAAAGACGAATGAGAAAAAAAACGTGTCGACGAGAGATTAGGTACGTTGCTCCCTTCAACGTCGCCCTCCTCTCCATAAACTAATAGCTCCACCAAACAAAAACATAGCGAACCAACGCAAAGAAAATGAAAACTGAATTCGCAATTAATTATTTATTGCCATATACATATGTACATAGTTCACTTATATTTGGATAGCGTTTGGATTAGAATCTATTAATTACGAAAATAGTTGACGAAAATTGCAGTCAAAACGATAAGTAAATGAAGGGCTGACACAAATGTACAAACATAATAACACTTCAATAAATTTAGTTGTATTTAAATAAAAGGTCTAAATGCGTATAATAGCTAAATGTAATAAGCTTGTATATATTTGAACAAATAAATAGGTTTAATTTTGCTTTTTACAAAGAAAGATTAAATTACTAAGCTTTCAAAGTGAAAAGAAATATTGCGGTGTGGCAATCGTTGCCGCCCTTTACCATAAATGTTTTAGCTGTTGCTTATACAAATTTTACAGACATGAAGTCGTGCTCAAAGCTCTAATCCTTTCGAAACACAAAATATATCATTTTAATTTTCTCCATAAGTGACAATTGGCAAACTCAATAAAATTTGCTGCAACCAAAAGCGCTGTTTGGATATCGGTTTCTAGTGTGGAAAATTATATGCAAAATGTTCACAAATTGTTTATATGATCGGTTAATATTATAATTTCAATTCCGGTTTGCTTCGAAAAAATTCCAAAAAATTTACTGCTACGATAAGTTTTAACATCAAATTTTCAAATATACTTAAAAAAAATACATTTTAAAACTTGTACTGTCTTCTTCGTGTTCATTTACTTAACCACTAATTGATATATTGAAATAGACACTAATGCGACTTAACGACTACTGAGTGTTAACTGATTTCACAGATGAAAGTAACCCTTGTATTGATCGCGTGATGCAATGGCGAAATGAGATTCGACTAAATTAAAACCTTAATTATGCGATATACATACAGTGCTGCGGTAACAATATATTAACCTATTACATTTTTTTAACTGTGGCGCTCCTTAAAGTTTGTTTATTTAAAAGAATGTGTATATCATTTTTTTACCTAAATTTTAATTCCATTTAAAGATATGGGTGAGGTAAAAATGCTGTGCCAATTACATAACCTTTAATAATGTTGTGATTAGCCCAATTTAAAAATTTCCTTACATTTGGCAGCGCAATGACATACCTTTTTATGAAAATAATGTGTCTTTTTATTTAAATGTACTCTACGTACATATGTATGGTAAGTACGAGTATCTTTTAAAATACATACTCCTACGTTAAGGTACCTTTTTTTCTTTTCTACATGTACAAAGGTGGAAAATACATAATTCGTTCTAATGTCAGAAATACAAGACATGAAATAAAATGCTCCTTATAAAATCCACCAGCCGTCTCGAAGCTTACAATTGTAAGACCTTTGCACACCACAAACTGAAGAAGACAGAGTGCACTTCTGTGGGGTAGGTCATGGCATCGAGGTCGACCAGGAGACCAACTTTCAGAATTAATTTAAATAAAAGATTTATTCAATTTTTCTAATTGCGATCAAGAATCTGATCAAATTATTTAGAATATATATTATCAAATATTTATGGACTTGTTTTAATTCATTATTATTGTTAATATCATAGTTTTCTGCAATTTTAGACACTGTAATTTTTAATAAAGGCTAAAGATGAGGTAAGAATAATAGACAAGAGAGAATTCTATGCCACATGTTGTAAATTTTGTGTTTGCTTAAACTGTTCTGCATGTCAATTTGGTAACTACCATCTGATTACTGCCTCACTGTTGACAATCAAAACTTTTAAGTTGTAAATAATATCGCCTATCTTAGTATATTTCTGACATGAAATAAAAACATCCGTTTGGAGGTGGAATAGAATAAACTGTAGCGTAATTGCTGACCTAATTCGATCAACCAGCTTCAAGGATTTTCAAGAGAAAAGGTTTGCGAAAGATTCATGGCTTTTTGCGCATTGGCAATGGGAACACCGCAGACAATGAACTGTATGTGACATATTAGGTGTAGTCAAAAGAAATCCATTATTTGACAAATAGATGGCGTTATTTATATGCATCTCGTATTGTATAAGTCCGATCGGGTTCCACTAGATGGCGTTAGAAAGATGATATTTGGTACTAAAAAGCATTTTTGATAGTTTTGTGATTGGTTGATTCAGTTTTGTTTGAGCGTGCGTCAAAGATGGAGAAAACGCAAGCCAGGCGGCTGAAAATGGGTATAGCGTTTATTGTACTGATACTTTAACAGCCAATCACGCGCAATTATGGTTTCGCCAATTTAATTCCAGTAATTTTGAAGTAAAAGATGCTTTACCGAGTGAAAGGCCAATGGTCGAAAATGCAGATAAAACTATGGACATTGTCGAGTCCGCCCGTCATGTAAGCACTGTTTCGATCGCCAAGAGCAATCTTTAGCTCAAAAACCTGCTGGAACTATTTGAATAAGGCTGAATACGAAAACAAAAAGTAATGGATCTCTTTTTTTACTACACCTAATATTTTATCGAGTTTAGAAACAGGGACTAGTTCCGTATGGGCGAAAACACTTCAACGTAAATAAAATGACCGCCTCGCGGATTTTAGCAAACTTCGACCCATTTGAGGTAATTTTCGACCACTTTTCGGCACATACTGGAAGCTATCTCATCCATTACTTGACTTGTTGATTTTCAAGTGCTCAAAACTTAAAGGTTTATCCGCATAAGCGCGTAGTCTCAAACGGTTTCAAATCACACGATCTCGGTGCGAATTTCTGTCACAATAAAGCAATATTCATTCGTGTTGCGTGGCATATGGCACTACCTTGTCATACGGTCGTAACGCTCCGCTTGTATTGTTTGTAATGGCCTCTTTTCAATTGTTATAGGATTCCCGGAGCCTCAAATACTTATTAACGGATCTCTAGAATGAGAAATGTACTCGTCGCGGAATAAATTCTTGTACGCAAAGTCGAAGGTTGTTGTTCAACGTATGTACGGCGCTGTGAATGGTCAACTGGCTTCAGTTGTTGTGTGAGCTGGACTTTATATGGATGTAGGTGTAAGTCCAAGTGCAAAATACGCTATAATATACCCTAAGAAACTCCGAGATTTGGAGAACGTCAAGAAATAGACACATTCGGCTCTTCTGCTATACTTTCTTACTTACTGATGCACTTCCATTACAATATCTGTAACCGATACAGTCTCTTCAATTTTCTACAAAATTTTACCATTGTTTGAGTAAATTAATTTTATTATTTAACGGTTGTAAAGCTTTTTATAGTTATGACCAAATTATTAACTGTTAAAATCTTTATTACTGATTATTTCAACTTTAATTAATATTAGCATTTTCTTTCTCGCAGCTTTATCCACAAGTATTTGTACTTAAGCCCTTATTTAATGTTCCAAAATTAAGGTTTCTAGGTATCTGTTTATTTTTGCTCTTTAAAAAGGTGCACAGTTCGTAAATTCAAAATGCAAACCTCTTTTTTATATTTATGTACTTCTTATACACCTTTGGCAAAGTCACTGTCCCACTTTTTCTGCTTTTTCTCAACTACATAGAAATTCTAATAGACGTTTTGAAATATTCATAAAGTACTACAATTTTAAGTGAAAAGTTTTTTATCATAAGAATTCGTTAGCCATACGGAGTCGGAATTAAGCTGTAGGGAACATCATTCCATCTGACCGACTTGTTTACAAGTTGAGTGAATTTAAATAAAAAGAAAAAACATGAAATATATATATATTATATATATATAGTCGAAACTTTACATAACGAATTCCAAGGGACCGGATATTTACTTCGCTATAAAGAAAATTCGTTATATATGGTAGAAGAGAAAAATAATTTTGTTCCTTTTAACATTTTTTATTTGTATTGGATGAGTGCATAAGTTCGTGCCCGATTTCAAGTGCAAACTAAAATTGAAATTTTTTGAAGAAAGCGCTTTTATTAATCAATTATGTATTCGCCATCATGTTCGGCAATCCACTCCCAACGTTCAACCAATTTACGGATGCCTGATTCATAGAAATCGCGCGGTTTCTCGTTGAAAAAGGTGTCAAGGTGGTTTTTGACGTCTTCCACATTTTTAAATTTTTTCCATTCAAATTGTTCTGCAGCGATCGAAACAAATGATAATCAGAAGGTACAATCTCGGGTGAATATGGGGGATGCGGCATGATTTCCCAATTCATCTCCTTCAGTTTGGCCAGGGTCGGTTTTGCAACATGTGGCCTGGCGTTGTCATGATGGAAAAGAACTTCTTTGCGATTGGCCAAAATCGGACGTTTTTCATCAATTTCTTTCTTCAATTCAACCAATTGCTGACAATACTTGTTGGCAGTGATCGTTTCTCCAGCTGGCAAGAGCTCAAAATAGATCACGCCTCGGATATCCCACCAAATGCACAGCAGTACCTTCATCGGATGCAATCCACCTTTCGACATCGGTTCCGCCCCTTCGTGTGCCTGTTTCCATGTTCTTTTGCGTTGAACATTGTTGTACGGGACCCATTTTTGATCTCCAGTCACGAGCCGATCCAAAAAAGGTTCGTTTTTGATCCGTCGAAGCAAAGAAATTGCTGTTGACATACGGTCCACTTTGTTCTTTTCACTCAACTGATGTGGCACCCATGTATCGAGCTTCAAAGTGTACCCAACCTTTTTTAAACGACGAAACGCAGTTGATTTGTTGACGTTCAATTCACTGGCAACATCTTCCGTCGAAATACGTGAGTTATTCGCAACTAAAGTCCTTAGAACATCGTCATCAAGCTCAGAAGGCCGTCCACTGCGAGGTTGATCTTCCAGGTTAAAATCTACAGAACGAAATTTCGCGAACCATTTCTTTACTGTGCGGAGTGCTGGAGCACGGTCCAAATAAACTTCGCGAATATCTTTAGTTGCAGCGCCCACTGTTTTTCCTTTGCGGAATTCGTATAACATAATATGACGCATATGATCTTTTTCGTTGTTCATCTTCCATGCGTCTTTTCACTAAGCAACTCAAATCAAAATGAAGTTATTTTATGCTTGATTTACAGTTCGGACTGTCACCTTTCCAACGATATATAATATGTATATATTTCTTTCACGAGCGCCACTCTCAAACGATTCGTACGGCATCCAGCGGAATCGGGCACGAACTTATGCACTCATCCAATAGTAATCAGTTATTTTTGTTTGAAGCACATTTTTCCACTTTTCTTCTTCAATATAATATTCTAATACATTTAGAGAAGTAAACACAGTAGTTGGTACCTTGGTTTTCATTTCTAAATAGGTACGTAAGCCTGCAACGGATGAAGAAAGCTGTCCATATGTGGAGAACGGTTTCACAATATGTATCGGTAGATTCTTCTTCGTATTCATCTGAATCTGTTAAAAGAGAAATAATAAAGGATATCTTTGTCGGAAAGGTTGTCTGTGGTAATGACACCACAGTCAACATTGATATAGTCTTCAAATCTTGCATTAATATTAGCAACTGTTTTAAATGAAGACTCTAAAAAAGAGAAGTGGGATAGTGGTAGATAGTCTTCTTCGTGCTAAGGCATACTGTTCTTCGTTGTGGTGCCAACTTTTACAAATCCTGCTTTTCTAAAAGAGTTTGCAATTGTCTCGGATTTTACATTGACATTCCACACTTGGCTTAAGTTTCGTATGGCATCTAGCAAATTTAGGGGCGTGAGAAATTCTTTCTCCTCCATTTGTGACAAAATGTTTGTCCAAATGCGTTTTATGTTGCAAATTATACCCTGATCCATTGGTTGAAGTAACGAAGTCATGTTGGGTGGGAAATAAGCAATTTCAATATTTTGCAATTGGTCCTGTACATCCCTGGGGTGCGCAGCGCAGTTGTCAATGAATAGCAAAATATTTCATTGTTGAGAAGCAAACTTTCGGTCCAATTTCAAGAGCAATTTCAAGAAAATCTGGCTTATCATCCATGCTTTCGTATTAAACTCATAATCCAAGACTAGAGATTTGATTCCTTTGAAGCATCTCGGATTCTTGGCCTTTCCTATGATAAGCAATTTAACTTTCTCCGATACAGTCATATTGCATGTTACCATAACAGTAATCCTCTCTTTGCTATTTTTCCCCCAAAGCTCTTCTCATTTTTAAACGTCGTTTTATTTGGTAAGCACCCAAAAAACAAACCCGTCACATCGGCGTTAAAGATGTCGTTTTCGTCATATTTTTCTAACAATTTTGGCAAGACACCCATTCCCATTCGTCACCCATTCAGCTCGAGTTCGGATGTTGGCGGCAGCACTTTTACCACACAATGTTTTTTGAACAATGCCGTGATGATTTTTAAATTTTTCAAGCCAGCTTACGCTTCAAATTCTCCGTGGCCCATTGCCTCAGCGAATTGTTTTGCTTTTTCTCTCAGTATTGATAGAGGAAGGTTCCTACCACGTGCGGCGAATACCCATTTCAACATTGCTTCGACAAAATCCTCAATGGTACAAGTTCGAAGCTTCTTGCGTTTAATACTGGATGTATTATCTGTGACACTGGTTAAAAGCTTATCCTTGTTTTTTAAAATCGTAGATAAGGTACTGGAAGGAATTCCATCTTGCTTAGCAGTTTCTTATTTTTAAGCTATTCCATTTCAACTTCTTTTATGGTCAATAGCTTTTTTCCCACAGTAATACTGATGCGCGGAGTCATTTTACAACTTACTACATATCGCGATATGTAAAGGCAAACTGAAAGCGAGCAAGGAATGTCACTTGCATAATTCGGCGGTTCCCCAAAACACACTTTCAATTTTATGGCAACAACACCAATAACACAACAAAGCGACGACGATTTCTTTTTAATAACGAAAAATTATTTGAATAAATTCGTTATATGGACAGTCGAAACGCTTCAATCTTGAAATTACGTTCGCAAAGCTGCCGTTATAAGGAAATATTCGCTATAGGGAAATTCGTTATATGGAGATTATTTTACATACAAATTAGACCCAAAACACAATCTACTATGTAAAAATAAATCGGGTTTTCCTTCCTGACGCTATAACTCCAGAACGCACGAGCCGATTTCCACGGTTTTGCTTTCGTTGGAAAGGTCTCGGGCTCCGTGAGGTTTATAGCAAGGAAAATTCAGGAAAAACTTCAACAGAAAAGCGGGAAAATCTTTTTTCACAAACAGCGCCATCTCTGATACATAACATGTGCTACAAACCAATATTTTAAGTAGATGGCGCTGGTGCGTGATACATTGTTTGACAGCTACTCATTGTTCTCTGCTCATTTAATTTCATGTGACAACCCGGTACTATGTTCACTGTGAAATTGTGAAAAAAAAGTAAAAAAAATAAGTTATTCTTTTTCTATTGTGCAAATTTTTTTCAACAGCAAGCATTTGTCTTTAAGGTGATAAGTTGAACTGTGTAAATTATGTGGATCGTGCATTTGAGGTTAAATTCACCACTCCGTCCATAGCCCAAAATGCTTAGAGGACGACGTGCTAACATCGGCCGCCGCACAAGACATGCTAGCCAGCAACAATTGTATTCAAAGAAGTTAAGCGAGGAAAGACAAAATATAATAAGAGAAGATGCCCGTATGAGACAACGCGTGAGCACACGAAAATCATTGGCATCATACAATCGTTCGGCATTCCAATATGACCCCACTGCGGACTACAGTGATGATAAAAATTTAGATATTGGACCAATGACGACTATATGCCGATATTGCAATGCGTTAAAGTTCAAAAGAGAAACGGCTGGATTGTGCTGTGCAAGTGGAAAAGTCAAACTGGATCCATTACTTACACCACCACAGCCACTGAAACCACTGTTCGATGGAAGTGATCCCGATTCCAGCCATTTTCATCAACACATCCTTGAATACAATAACTGCTTTCGCATGACTTCCTTGGAGCTAATACCATTCCAGAAGGCGCTTTCATGCCGACTTGCAAGGATACAACACACATAACCAATCACTCACACCAACACAATGCACCACACACTACACCATCACACGATCAGAAGTTACACCATATTCTTCAACAAATGATTATTTTCAATTACAGATACAAGGACAAATATATCATTTACATGGTTCAATGGTGCCAACACCAGATGAACCGCATCAATTTCTGCAAATATATTTCATTTCGTCGATGGTGGATCAGCTGAATGAGCGGTGCAATATACAGGGAACACAACAGTTAAAGAGACGAATTATTGAACAGTTGCAAGCGTTTTTTGACGCTAATAATACTGTGGTTAATATGTTCAAAACAGCATTGGAACGAATGCCATCGGATACGCACAAATTTGTCATAAGAGCGGATTGTACCCCAACAGGTGAACATGTGCGAAGATTCAATGCACCCACCGTTAATGATGTTGCTGCAATTATTGTTGACGATCCAACTAAATCGCGAGACATTGTAGTTCAGCGAAGAAGCAATATCATGCATCGTGTAAACGAGACACATCATTTGTACGATACGTTACAATATCCAATCATTTATTGGCAAGGACAAGACGAATACGACATCACGATCACGATGGTCGATCCAATTACAGGTACAATATTCACACACTAATTATTGCTATTATTGATATTATTGGTTTCCATTAACAATTCATTTAATTTTACATTTTCAGGCGTATCAACGAATAAAAATCTAAGCGCAATGAATTACTATGCGTATCGTATGATGATTCGTATACATGAGGATAATGTCATTCTGAAGTGCCGTCGGCTAATCCACCAATGCGCTGTCGACATGTATATCAAAGTCGTTTAGCGTTAATCCGATTCAATCAGGCAAAGTTACGATCTGAGGACATGCAATCCGAGGTGGACGGAAATTGAACGTGAGTTGGAACCGGGCCAAAAACCGCAAGATTAACATGACATAATCGCCAGAGTATTTCAGCAAAAACTCAAGGTTATGATGGATGTGCTTAATAAGTATCGAGTTTTTGGTGACACACGGTGTTATATGTACTCGGTGGAATGGCAGAAACGTGGACTACCGCATGCTCATATCCTAATTTGGTTGCTGAACAAATTACATTCAAATGAAGTGGATGACATCATATCAGCTGAAATTCCTGATCCAGTCACTGATCCGCATCTACACGACATTGTGACGACACAGATGGTACATGGACCGTGCGGTGCATTAAATCCATTACCACCTTGCATGACTGATGGAAACTGCACAAAACGATATCCGCGACCGTTAGTTGCTGAAACAGTCGCAGGAAACGATATCCAGTTTATCGTCAGCGTTCAAAAGAAGATAATGGTCGAAATATCAAAGTTAAAGTTCGAAATCAAGAGATTAAGATCGGAAATGAGTTCATTGTACCATATTGCCCGCTGCTATCACGAATTTTCGAAACACATGCAAACGTTGAGAGTTGTCATTCGGCCAAATCAATCAAATATTTGTGCGAGTACGTCACAAAAGGCAGCGACATGGCTGTGTTTGGTATTGCGTCGGAAAATGCGAATGACGAAATCAGCAACTTCCAAATGGGCAGATACTACTAATGAAGCACTGTGGCGACTATTGTCATTTTAAATTCATGAAAGATATCCCACAGCTGTACATTTAGCAGTGCATTTGGAAAATGGCCAAAGAGTTTACTTCACTGAGGCTAATGCGACACAACGAGCTGAGAGACCATCGACAACATTGACTAGCTTCTTTGCAATGTGTGAAGCAGACCCATTCGCAGCGACGCTGATGTACGTTGAAATGCCCAAGTATTACACTTGGAATCAATCAACAAAGAAATTCCAACGTCGCAAACAAGGAACCCCAGTTTCAGATTGGCCCCAGATGTTTTCCACTGATGCACTAGGTCGCATGTATACTGTTCATCCTAGAAATGATGAATGTTTTTACTTGCGACTGCTGTTGGTAAATGTACGTGGACCAAAATCATTTGCGCATTTGAAAACTGTGAATGGCCACCAATGCCAAACATATCGAGAAGCATGTCAACTATTGGGTTTGCTGCGTACCAAATACGAACGCTGTTCGCAATTATCATCACCACATGTTTTCCTTCACAACCAATTGAGTTATGGAACAAATACAAAGACGACATATGTGAAGATATCTTGCATCGCTTGCGCATTAAAACAAAACGAATAGTCCTGACATCCAAATAACCGATGAAATCTACAATGAAGGATTGATTCTATTTGAGGACCAATGCTTGGCTATTGCAAACAAGCTAGTGAATGAAGTAGGAATGATTGCGCCAAATCGATCGATGCACGATGCATTCAACCAAGAATTAAATCGAGAGCTGCAATACAATGTTGATACATTGCAGGAATTCGTTCGAAATAATGTGCCGTTGCTGAATGAACAGCAAAAAAAAGTATACGAAACATTAATGCAAGCGGTGGACAATAGTACTGGTGGTCTATTCTTCCTGGACGCACCTGGAGGAACAGGGAAAACATTTGTCATTTCATTGACTTTGGCCACTATTCGATCAAGATGTGACATAGCTTTGGCGTTAGCATCATCTGGAATTGCGGCGACTCTTCTAGATGACGGTCGTACTGCACATTCTGCGCTTAAGTTGCCACTCAATTTAAACAAAATTGATACTCCAACATGCAATATTTCCCGATCCGGTGCAATGGGAAAATTGTTGATGCAATCCAAGCTCATTGTTTGGGATGAGTGCACAATGGCACATAAGAAATCACTTGAAACACTTAACTTCACACTGAAGGATCTTCGGCGAAATAACAACATCTTTGGCGGCTTGATGATATTGTTGGCAGGCGATTTCAGGCAGACGTTGCCAGTAATTCCCCGTGGAACGCCTGCAGATGATTTGAATGCTTGCCTGAAAGCATCACCTTTATGGAATAACGTAAAAACATTATCGCTAACCACTAATATAAGAGTTCAACTTCAAAATGACCAAAGTGCCGCACAATTTTCCAAACAATTGTTAGCTGTTGGAAATGGAAAAGTCCCAGTTGATGCGACATCTGGATTAATTACTCTTACCAACGACTTTTGCCGATTTGTAGACTCTCAATTAGCTCTTATTGAAAATGTTTTCCTAAACATTAGTGAGAATTATCAGAATTATGCTTGGTTAAGTCAACGACCAATTCTTGCCGCTGGCGATTTGGTGACATACAAATCCGTTGATTCCATAACAAATCCCTATGATGAAGTAAATTATCCAACGGAGTTTTTGAACTCTCTGGAGTTACCAGGATTTCCACCACATAACTTGCAACTCAAAGTTGGTACAGCTATTATGATATTGCGTAATTTGAATCCACCGCTACTTTGCAACGGTACTCGACTTTCGGTAAAAAGACTTTTGCCGAATTTGATTGAGGAAACCATTATTAACGGAAAGTACGCAGGTGAAAATGTATGTATTCCTCGAATACCAATGATTCCGACTGATCTTCCGTTTGACTTCAAACGGATGCAATTTCCAGTTCGCCTTGCATTCGCAATGACAATTAACAAGTGTTTGCGGGATAAATTTAGAAAATCATTGTTTTTCACATGGGCGGTTATACGTTGCGTGTTCACGAGTTGGGAAACCATCCGCTATGTTTGTGTTAACGTCAGACAAATAAACAAAAAATGTGGTTTACCAAAGAGCACTTCAATGAAACGAATAATTTGCGGACACGATAACGCTTCGATTCAGCATTTACTTTGGATTCAATTTCATTTACTTAGAGAAGTTCATCTAAATAACACTTAATTTTTGTAATCGAAATGAATTCATGACTGTTGTGAAATAAAATAAAATGTTTCCTTTTCAAATATAAAACAAAAAAAGATTTTCTTCATCTTTTAATCACCAAACGAAATGTTACATAAAACGAAGCCATCTGGAGAAGAAACGGAGTAAGACTGTGGTCAAACGCAAACCCATATAATATTAAAAATATATATAATATCTGAAAAAACGGTGAGGAAGGATGCGAACTTTGGCACATTATTTAATTTTGAGGCGGTACGAAGTTCACCGGGTCAGCTAATGTTCTTATAATTGCTTCGCATAAAGAGAACTTCGTTATATAGGAGTTCGTTATAGAGAGTTCCGACTGTAGTTTAATTTAATTTCAGTTATGCGAATGAACCCATTTTCCGGACATTGGGGGTAGTGAAAGCATATTTGGCACACCAGTTCAACATCAACAAGAGAATGAGATGGAACTAAGAACAAATCAGTTTCAACTGGATACCAGATTGTGACATTTCAGTTCTGATACATTTTCCGGTGTGGGTTTGACAACCAATAGCAAACCAACCTTTCATCAGTATTACCTGTAGAGACCAGTTTAAGGAATTTATAAACGTGTCCAATATGAAATGCGCAAACAGTTCTAGAATAAAGCGTCAGTAACTGTACTAAGAGACCTCCAGTTTATCCTAAGCCACCTCCGAAATGGCCAATAGATTTTTATGAGGAGCTTCTACTTCATGACAGATATACACTCGGAAGCAACAAATAAAAAATAATAATCTTATATATAAAAATCTTATTTCCGCATGGAAAAATCCAGTAATTTCCAAAAACCTCCAAAAGCTACCGACCGAAAGCCTTGAAATTTCGTCAGATTGTTTCTATGATACCTGGAAAGGCTTACGGGAGGTAAACCGGGGACTGACCTGTTCGATAAAACCCTTATGTCGCCGCGGAACGGGTGTTCTCCAAAAGTTACCAACCGAATTACTTGAAATTTCGTCAGATTATTTTTAAGATTCCTGATATGGTTTTTTCCAAAAAAAAATTCAGGAAGTGGACTGGGAACTGCCCTATTCAAGAATCTCTTATATTCTCACGGAACAGGTGTTCACCATAAGTTAAAGGCCGATTGACTTGAAATTTCGTCAGATTGCTTCTATGATACCTGGAAAGGGGGTCTACGAAAAAAATTTTCGGGAAGTGGACCAGGGCTTGACCTATTCGAAAAAATCTTATTTGTAGTTCGACTTACTTGAAATTCGGTACATATGTGGCTTCTTGCTTAGATTAACAGGAAGACTACAATTCTCTCCGGGTAGTTGACCGGGGACTAACCTATTCGAAAAAATCTTATTTGTAGTTCGACTTACTTGAAATTCGGTACATAGGTGTCTTTTTGCTTAGATTAACAGGGGGATTACACTTCTCTCCGGAAAGTGGACCAAGGTCTGTCCTATTCAAAAAAAGTTTATTTATGGTTGGACTTGCTTGAAATTTGGTACATAGGTGTTTTTTGCTTATACTAACAGGAAGACTACACTTATCTCTGGAAAGTATACCGATAACTGACCTATTCAAGAAAAACTTATTTATGGATCGAGTTACTTGAAATTCGGTAGATAGATGTTATTTTGCTTAGATTAACAGGAAGGTTTTTCTACTTTCCGGGAAGCGGACCAGGGACTGACCTATTAAAAAAAGTCGAACTACTCTGTTCTCCGGGGAGTGAACCGGTGATTCGCCTATTCAAATAGTTGGACCTATTAAAAAAGTCGAACTACTCTGTTCTCCGGGGAGTGAACCGGTGATTCGCCTATTCCAATAGTTGGACTATTCCTCTCTCCAAAAAGTGGACGAATATCAATGGTTAAACCAAAATTGTTGTATTCCCACAAGTATTGAGTGAATAAAGTTATATAAAAAAGATATCCTATGATTAATTTTTCATACCTTCAACGAGTATGTGCAACAGAAGTGTTGCAGTGTTCATCTAGTTTTCTATAAATTTGGATATTGTTCGGACCAACACCGAATTTGAATTTAAGCCAAAGGAAACAACTTTTGGGTTTTTAACATTTTGTTGTGATTATCCATGATATTAAATTTTAATGAAATATTTATGTATTGTAGCAATAAGCTGTAATTATAAACCATGTTACCAAATAAGTCAGAAAATATTAGAAATATCTAAGGTTTTGCTAATCTTCTGTACACCCAAAATTCTTCTGTGAGTAGCTGAATATAGGTATGTATGTATATAGTTCCTTGCCGTGAATGACTGATGAATTACAACATACCTTAACCCGCTTAGCTGTGTACAATGTACCAATCTAGAAAACCCGATACCTTAAATTAGAATGTGTCGCTTCCATCCAAGGATTGTTATGAACAAGACAAAGATGGAATCGAGTATGTTCTTGGGACATACACTACAGCGATCATATATAAGAGCGCAAATTTGGTGTGGGATTTGTGGTGGGACATCTGTCAAAAATATGTACAAGAGATATAGAGGGTGCTTCGAAAGATTTAAATGTACAAGTTTCTTCTCAACACCTTCCCTAAATTGAATATTCGTTATAAAATATTAAGATTCGTTAAAAAGAATTCAGTTGATTCAGAAATAATAATTCCTTAAATAAAATATTGTACAATTAAATTAATATAATACAATTTAGATATTAGTTAGAAAAACTATTTTACAATAATAATAAGATGAGAATAATTTACTTCAAGCAAGCCAAATTCATTTGATAGTTGTTTTATTTTTGGAGCAGATAATGCTTTTGTAAAAATACCGCCAATAAAAAATTAAGTTGAATTTTCTAATTACGGTCACCCCTCGGCAGAGAATGTCAAGCTCTCTGAGTGTACTTATGACATGAAATAAAGGCTTCTCATAAAAAACGATCAGCACTGCGGAGGTGGCTTAGTACAGGTCCCTCCATTTGTTGGGAAAACATCAAGACGCATACCAAAAAAATGGAAGAGGAGCTCGGCCGAAATTACTGATATTTTCTAAACGGACAAAAGATTTTTATATGAAAGGATGAATGAGTACATTCACCAACAAACGAATACTGTTCGAATAAACAAATCAGAAATAAAAAACAAATTTAATACAAAAAAAAATTTATGGAAAATATAATTTTTTGGAATTTTCCAATTTTTCGAATTTTCCTCAGAAAAGTATTAGGTTTTTTTGCTTTTTCAGGTCATTATTGTGTTGAATTGTTTTTGGGTTTTCATTTAAATGGAACTGTTTCAGACCATATATTTTTGGAAATAGTGAAAAAATTATAACAATAGTTTTTGACGGTAGAAGTTATAGCTGCTATTTCGGAAACCACCACGTTTCCTCATCAGACTTCTTTTTCCAGACACTTTTTGTTCGAATGGAATTCGAACTTGGGATGCACACAGCACGAGCCAATGGTTATCCCATTAAGCTACATGTGTGCCGCTTTCACATATTGTTGTTTTTCACTTTTTTCCTTTTACCTACATATCCACGATCAAGTGCTCAGATATTCTGTAGCTGTAAACTTGACGCGATGTAGTTGTTTTTGCGAAGAATTTACCAACAAATATTTTAAAGCAACGCCTTTTTTTATTATTGGAAAATTTCATTCGCACGGCAAGGCTCTTCCGTAATTCCTAGATGCTTTTTCAGGTCATTATTGTGTTGAATTGTTTTTGGGTTTTCATTTAAATGGAACTGTTTCAGACCATATATTTTTGAAAATAGTGAAAAAATTGTAACAATAGTTTTGGACGGTAGAAGTTTTTTTATTTCCCAAATACACAACGAATAACCTCTGAAAATTTCATCAAGATTGGATCAGCCGTTCTCGAGCCTTAGCGTCACTAACAACAAACATTAATTTTTATATATTAAGATAAAATATTGTTTTGCCAGGTAAAAAAAAGAGTTGTAGAAAACCAGTCGGGACCTAGTAAGAGAAATTTTAAAGCCAGTCGAGGCTCGCGGAAATATTTCGTTAGTGTCCGTTTTGTGTAAGGAGGGTTCCAGTGGCGGGACAAGATTTTGGATGGCACTACTGGAGCACCACCCAAAAACGGGACGCACACCTAACCAGAACCCTTAAGTATGATTTAATTTCTTTGTCTGTTGTTTCTGTACGCTTTGGTCGTGCCGACAGTGTCGTTCCCTCGTTACGTCCTTACCCAATAAAATCCCGCACCCAGATCCCAGTAATAAGGCGTGTTAAAGTTACCCGCTGCAGCACGGGAGTGGTGCGAGTGGGTTCTTCACCAGTTTGGTTGGACCACACCTCGGGAGCAAAGCAAAAACATAATTTGTTTATTTTGTGCATCCGTACAATGATGAAGTAAAGTATTGGCACAGCAAGATAGTTAAACTTGAATACCTTTTTTTGACTACTCATGAAAATATTTTTTATTCCGAAAAAAATGTTAGACAGAGGGACACATTTTCAACTATTTTCACTTCAATTAATTCTATTATCTTTTATATTAAATTAATATTAATTATAAATGGAAAAAAGTAATAATTTTCAACAAACAAAAGTATTGGCACACTTAAATTTCACTGGGCTATTTCGCTTAAATTGAATTGATCAAACAATTTTTTTTCAAAAGTCCCGTTATGTCTACATAAAAACTAACGTAACTCAGCGGAAAATTATTTTATATTTGCATCAAGAGCGCAAATCATATGCAGAAATTAGTGAAATGATAAACAGAAGCCGCCACACCATAAGAAGCATTGTGAAACTATTTGAGGGGGTTTCATCTTTACAAAACGTAACACGTACAGGAAGGCCTAAGGCCTTAAATGACCGCGAACCCGTGTCCGTGTGTATGTTCCGAAATAACTCAAAAACGATTCAACTGATATTGATGTTGAAAAAACATCAAGACGCAAAACCACAATTTGGAGGAGGAGCTCGGCCGAAAACCGCTTCAGCGGTTACAAAGCGCCAATTATATATATATATATATATATATATTGATGAAAGTTGGCATATACAGTGGGGAGCAAAAGTGATTCCACGACCAATGTTTTCATGTTTGAGCTCACATAAATATTAATCGAATAAAGTAAATGACAAAAACCTTTTTTTTATTGAAGACCTAGTTTATTTTTTACAAATAGGCGTACATAGCAAAATAGAAAGAGAAGAAATTGAATAGTTATGATTTAAAAACCAAAACAAGCGGCTTGTACTCATTTTTGCACCATCCGTTATTCGCTCATATTTTTGCTCTTCTTACTTTCTTATCAGCAATAGATCTACAGATTTACCGTTAAGTGCCTTTTGCATTTATTATTCGTTGTCAAAATTCAGAAAACCACTCTCTTCCACTAGTTTATAGTTGATTTGTTGAATTTGGAACTTAGTCTCTAACTATTCACTGAAAAATGAAGAAGCTGTCTTCTGATAAAGAAAATAACATTATCTCCCTGACTAAAAGTGGGTGTTCGACCCGCATTATTGCTGGGAAGCTGCAAATTAGTCAATCAGTGGTTGTCAAGGTGCAGAAAAGACAAAATGTTTGTGCTGAAAAGAAGTTGAATGGTCGCCGTTGCCTTCTAACAGACTCCGACGCTCGACTTATGATGTCTAAAATGAGAAAAAATTGACTTTTAACGTCAAAAGAAGCTTATACAGAAATAAATAATAGCGTGAGTCGATGGACAGCTAGAAGAGCGCTTGGTAGGATTGGGTACGTCGCAGCAGTGAGAAAAATAACAAGCCAAATGTTAAGGCTCGGCAAAAATTCGCAAAGGAACACAAGAACTGGATAATACAATAGAAAACTGGAAACGTGTTGTCTGGTCGGACGAATCTAAGTTTAATCGTTTTCAATCGGATGGAAAGCAATACTGTTGGCGGAGACCTGGTGACTAGCTTCAAAGGCATCATGTGAAGCAAACCGTGAAACATGGAGGCGGCAACATAATGGCATGGGGATATTTCACGTATTCGCACGTTGGACCGTTGCACAAAATTGACGGGCCTATGCGAAAGGAAGACTATTTGCGCATTTTGCAAACCCATCTTCCCCATTTTCTTAACCAGTGTAGGTACCCAGAGCAGGAAACCACTTTTCAACAAGATGGGGATCCCAAACAAATTGCGAAAATTGTTAAAGAATGGCTCGGAAACCAAAATTTAAAGATGATGGAGTGGCAAGCGCAAAGTCCCGACCTCAATCCGATTGAAAACCTATGGTCAATCGTAAAGCGACGGCTCGGACAGTATCAATCAGCCCCATCCAACTTGGACGGTTTTTTGGGGCGTGTTGAATAATAGTGGAATAATATTCCGAAAGGAATATTCGAAAAATTAGTTGAAAGTAAAGTGAAACGTATGAAAAATGTCATAGAAAATAATGGTCTCTGGACAAAATATTAATAATGAATTTATTTTGTATTTTTTCTTAAATGGTGCAAAACTGAGTACATGCCGCTTGTTTTGGTTTTTAAATCATAACTATTTCATTTCCTCTTTTTCTATTTAGCTATATACGCCTAATTTTCATTTACTTTATTCGTTTAATATTTATGTGAGCACAAACATGAAAACGTTGATCGTGGAATCTCTTTTTCTCCCCACTGTATGTGTTATTTGGCCCAACTTAGATGATACGATAGTTATTATTTAAATTAATGGTCTCAATAACTAATAATTAATAAAAAACTGACCAACAACGTTGATTTTTGTTATTAATCGTAGGTTTCATAAGTGTGGAACAGATGGCGCCTTAAGCGAATTTCTTTACAGAGAACTATACAAAGATGGCGCCACACCTTAATGTAATATAGTTTCTTAGACTACACACTATGTTTTATTTTGCCTATAAAACTCAACCTCGCTTCTTTCAAATCATTATTAATTTTGTCTTGTTCCGCACATTTTTTAGAATATTAGCCAAATATATAATCTACAAAATCTGAGAAAAGCGAAATTCATTCACATTAAAAATTCTATTACTATTTGTAGTAAAATGCCACCCAAAAAATCCAATCTTAATGCTCGTAGCAAGAAACCTCGATGTACACGTGTTGAAAGAGCTCATGAATCAGTTGAACAGAGAGCAGAAAGAAATGCAGCCCAAAGAATTCGCACAACTGAAATTCGTGCACGAGGAGCACGAGAGCTGCGTGATAATCGTCGATAAGAAAATGCATTGAGAATCAGGGTGGCACGTTCACAAAACATAGATTCATTTAGAGAACAAAACCAAGAAAATCATCGGACCAACCGCGCAGCAATCCGTGGATCATTTGTTCGTCTTGTATTTAATTATGAACCAGACATCAATTACTCGGCTGATTCCAAATTTACTATTGGTGCGATGGACAAAATATGCAATTATTGTCAGGCGTTAAAATTTCACAATGAAACACCTCGCATGTGTTGCGCATCAGGAAAATTTGTATTGTTTTCAAATGAATCAAAATTATTTTTGCGTAAGACACGAAAATTTAATTCTTGCTTCCAAATGACGTCGTTTGGAGCATTCAAAGTTTGTGATTTGTCACCTGAATTTTTAAATACTTTTTTTTGAAACATTAACATTTATTTGAATCTGGTTCGACTTCGGAAGCCTAACAATAAGTAATAAAATCTTAAACTAAATTAAACATAAAGCCCATTAGTAGGAATGGGCTGCTGGCTTGACGTTGCTCTTTAGAAGGCTGCTTTGTCTCTTCTCCGCAGGCGGGTTTGACTTGTTGCATGGGCCAAGGTGTTAGCCAAAGGGTTCGGATGGCTACGCAGTTTTGTTAAGTATTTTTTGCTGCGATTTCAATTTCTTCCTTGTCGGTAGGTATATTTATATCTCTATGAATATTTTCACTCTTAACGTTTTCGATTGGAATCTTTGAATTATATCTATATTCGTCGCGCAAGCTGTGCCCCATAACTGGATTCCATACATCCATATCGGTTTTATTGTTGCATTATATAAGAGGACTTAGTTGTTAAAGCTAAGTCCAGACTTCTTGTTTAAAAGCCAATGTGAACTGAAAGATTTTTGCAACTTTTTAGCTGCAATGTTTCGTCTCCAGGTTAAACGCCTGTCCAAGTGGATTCCGAGGTATGTAATTGCGTCAGCTAGCGGTATTGATACATTGTTGAGCTTAACAGTAGGATACGTTTTTGGCCTTAATGTAAAAGTTATGCACTTGATTTCATTAACTTTAATGCGCCATTTCGCTAGCCATTCTTCAATTTGTTTAAGATGCTGCTGTAACACTTTTGTGGCTGTAATGGGGCATTTATGTCGACTTAGTATAGCAGTATCATCCACAAATGTTGACGTAATTACTTCGTCACTTGTAGGAATACCTGCGGTAAACAGTATATACAATATTGGTCCAAGAACCCTACCCTGTGGATCACCTGCCGTAATTAAACACTCTTTTATTATGTATTCATTTCCTTTTACAGTGAATCGCATGTTGGGTAAGTAGGATTCAATGATATTGTGGAACGTGTTAGGTAATGATTTATTAATTTTATGAAAGAGGCCATCTTACCACACTTTGTCAAATGCTTGCGCCACATCGAGAAAAATGGCCGAGCAATACTCTCTTGTGCCGTGTTTTTCCCGAAACCCAAATTGATGTGTAGAAATAATATCATTTTGATGGAGAAAAGGAGTAATTTTTGATAGCAGCACTTTTTCGAAAAGTTTTGATAGGCAAGGCAACAGGCTGATTGGTCTATATGATGACGGCAGGGTTGCGTCTTTACCTGGTTTAGCTACCATAATTATCTGCGACTTTTTCCAGATTTGTGGATAATATCCTAGCATTAAAATGGCGCTGAAAAGCTTTGCCAGAAAAACGAGAGCAATGCTTGGAAATTCTTTTAGCATTTTTCGTGAGATGTGATCGTCTCCTGGAGATTTTTTTGGATTTAAGGCGGCAATAGTGTTTTTTAGTTCAGACACAGATGCTACGCAAAATATTGTGCTGAGGTGCTCTGCAACACAATACGCCTTTTCTTCATCCGTTGTTGCCCATGAACCAGTGCTTACTGGCGGCTTAAGGTTTTTGCTAGCTTTCCATAGAGATTTTTTAGTAGAAACGTTGGATTTTTGATATTTCTTTCTTCTTCGTGTATTAATTCTTTAGACATATCAGGAATGCCACCCTCCAATCCAAATAATATTATTATGGAAGTCAGTGTATATTATTATTGGTACGGCTACTTATTTTGTAAAGGGTGGTTAAATTTTCAAGGGCCGATGTTGATTTTGAATAAAACACAAACTATTTAGGAAATTATTGAAATTTTATTTTATTATGATATCAATTCAATATCAATTATGTATGTAACAAAATATCGGCCAAATGAGCGCCGCGACCTCGGCGGAACACCTCCATACGATGGTCCAAATTTTCGATGACGCTGAGGCATAATGGAGTTTCTATGCCGTTAATGTGCCGAATTATCTCATCCTTTAGCTCTTGAATTGTTGCTGGCTTATCGACGTACACCTTTTCTTTCAAATAACCCCAGAGAAAAAAGTCCAACGGTGTCAAATCACATGATCTTGGGGGCCAATTGACATCGACATTACGTGAGATAACACGGCCATTGAATTTTGTTGCGCAAAAGAGCCATTGTTTCGTTAGCTGTGTGGCAAGTGGCACCGTCCTGCTGAAACCACATATCGTCCACATCCATATCTTCCAATTGTGGCCATAAAAAATTCGTTATCATCTCACGATAGCGAACACCATTCACAGTAACTGCCTGACCGGCCTCATTTTGGAAAAAATACGGCCCGATGATGCCGCCAGCCCATAAACCGCACCAAACAGTCACTCTTTGTGGGTGCATTGGTTTTTCGACAATCACTCTTGGATTCTCATTCGCCCAAATGCGGCAATTCTGTTTATTGACGAATCCACTGAGGTGAAAATGTGCCTCATCACTGAAGATGATTTTCTTCGAAAATTTTCATAATAAGTCTGGATAACTTTAACACGTTGTTGGATTGTGTATCTCTCCATGGTTCAAATTGAGTAAGTCTGAAATAGAGAAATGTCAAATTAAATTCGGAAAAAACTTGGCGTTTAGGTGTGGTTCACATTCAACATCGGCCCTTACAATTTAACCACCCTTTATTAAATGTACATACATATGTATTGTATAATATTAGGCTATTCTATTTAATTTTGAATATAAGTCGCTGCTGTCATTTCAGTGTAAATTCATACTTCTCTACTGCTTTAGCATTTATGTATGTATGTATGTGTACATAAGCAGAATTGTATGTATGTATGTTAATACATTTTAAGTGAACTGGCTCTTATGTATGTTAGTATAAGAATAGTTAGAATTATTGGGAAAAGCATAATGTATGTAATGTGGTTAGGTAAAATTATGAAGTTTGAAGACATAAACAAGCAGAGTTTTAGTGACATTGAAAGATTGTGGTTGTGATTTGATTAAAAGTTGCTACAATACGCACACACATATTGATAATAGAAAAAAAAGTGGAGGTATATGGAGATATGTATGTGAAATATATTCCAAAAGAAACATCAATTTATTTAATTAACGCGCCAAAACTTTTTATATATATATATAATTGGCGCTTTGTAACCGCTGAAGCGATTTTCGGCCGAGCTCCTCCTCCAATTTGTGGTTTTGCGTCTTGATGTTTTTCCAACAAAATGGAGGGACCTACAGTTTATACTAAGCCGCCTCCGAACGGCTGATGGTTTTTTTATGAGGAGCTTTATTTCATGTCCGAAATACACTCGGAGGGGTGGACATTCCCTGCCGAGGGGCGACCGCAATTAGAAAATTTAACTTAATTTTTTATTTAAATTAATTTTCCATAACTTTTTTTTTGGATGTTGCTGGCACTGGGATATGAACCCGAGCCTTCCGAATGTCAGTACGCAATGCTAACCACTCGGCTATCGCGGCCGCCAAAACTTTTTATACCCGAATGTATAAACCGATTGGTTAAATAAACTTTGCGTTAGAGTGGAGCCAAATGCGTGTGTACTTGGTGACACTATCAAAAGGAAGGAAGAAAATTAATTGATGGTTAAATTATTGGGTGCATGCATTAATGGGGTTTTCCAAGAGAGGGCTCTACTAGTATTATTTCGCGTCGTGTTCATCTGTGGCTATATTCATTTCAAAGGTACTGTCATTTCGCGTCGTTTACAGTAGATGTCATTTGTTTTAGCGTGAACAACAGTTTATTTCATTCATTTGAAAATGTCTTAATTTGTACCAGATAAAGTGTTTTTGCGGGGAGTTCTTCTTCATTATTTTAACATGAAGAAAAGTGCTATCGAAAGCCATCATATTTTACTGGACGTTTATGGTGACCATGCTTTAGCCGAACGAACGTGCCAAAAGTGGTTTTCATGGTTTAAAAGTGGCAATTTCGACTTAGACGACCCGGACAGCCAAAAATATTTCAAGACGAATAATTGGAGACATTGCTCGACGCAGATGCATGCCAGACGCAAGAAGAACTTGCAAAAGTATTAGGAGTTGATCAAGCAACCGTTTCCAGACGATTAAAACCATTAGGATTCATCCAGAAGCTTGGAAATTGGGTGCCTTATGAATTAAAGCCAAGAGACGTCGAACGTCGATTCTGCATGTCGAAAATGTTGCTTCAACGCCACCAAAAGAAGTCAATGGCGATGAAAAATGGATTCATTATGATAACCCAAAGTACAAGAGATCTTATGTGAAGCCCGGCCAACCATCGACATCCACGGCAAAGCCGAATATCCATGGTGCCAAGGTTATGCTATGTATTTGGTGGGACCACAAGGGTGTGCTCTATTATGAGCTATTGAAATCGGGTCGGATGATCAATGAGGACCTCTACCGAAAACAATTGATTCGTTTGAAAAAGACCATCGCGGAAAAACGACCAGAATATGCGACCAGACACGAATCAATAGTTTTTCAACATGACAACGCTCGGCCACATGTTGCAAGGCCAGTTAAAAACAATTTGGAAAACTGTGGGTGGGAAGTTCTACCTCCCCCGCCTTATAGCCCAGACATAGCACCTTCCGATTACCACTTGTTCAGATCAATGCAGAATGCCCTCACTGGAGTACGCTTCACTTGACCTCCAAGCCGGAGAAGTTCTTTTGGGATGGGATCCACAAACTGCCAGAAAGATGGGCAAACATCGTAGCTTCCGATGGGTAATACCTTGAACATGAAATGTATAACAATTTTTTCACAATAAAGTCTTAATTTTCGAAAAAAACCCACGAATTAATGCATACACCCAATAGTAATGAGAGCAACCCTTGTGCAAGATGCGGTGAACAACCCTTGTGGAGCCTTGGGTCACGGCTGAAAGAGAGGAATCTTCAGTGAAGCCACTCACACTTATTCGGTTTAAGGGTCCATTGAAGTTTAATTGCAGCGTCTGTTCACTAGAGGTGCGGTGGCAAACTTTACACTTACTCGAGGTTGTATGCTGGGCTTGAGACCAGCCACGTAGAAGCCAGCTCCTATGAAAAATTCATTTCTGGCTCGGATGAGATACCCCCCTTTTGATTAAGACCCCGCTAATGTTTTAATGATAACGATTTCACAACAGTCATCTGGAATGTTCGGTCCCTTAATTGGAAAAGTTCCGCTGCCCACCTGGTTTATGTCCTCGCTGTCATCACCGCCGTCAAAGAAGTACGATGGATGGGACAAGAACGGAAGTGAATAGGTCCTTGTGACATTTACTACAGCAGCCATATAAAGGATCGCAAATTTGCTGCCCGATGTGTGATGGGAGAGACACTCCGTAGTCGAGTACTGGCATTCGTCCCGGTGGATGATCGTCTCGTCATATCTCGTCATAGCAGTGTGTGATATATGTATGCTTTAGTACGTTCAAGCCGGCTCAATCGACAGCTTATTCATTTTAATGTAATTAATCAAGTCACAATCTGATAATGCCACATACTTACGACTGAATCCAACTTGTCCACACTGAAATTTGTTAGGCGATATCTTGACAACGAAAAAACAATAGTACAGCTGTGATCTACCAAAATACGACTAGTGTAGACCTTATTGAATCCAAACCATGTGAAGAAGCCTATACCAATTATCATTCAAATAGCTGCGACACTTCTATACTGGACAGAGAGCTAGAATTAACAGGCATTGGTTTAAAAAATAGCCCAAGCCCTTCTAATCTTATAACGTCTTCCACTTTTTCAGTAGAAAAAGTCTAAATTGAAGGTGAACAAACTTGGACTAGAAAGAGAAAAGTAAAAGAGCAATGTCGAGCTTAAACAATTGAGCTACAAATTGAAATGGAAATAAGGAAGCTTGAAATTCAGGTGAAGCTGGAAGAGAACTTGCAAGTTGAAAACTTAAAAATTGAAAGTGAGGAACTTTTAAAAATATACAAAACTGAATTTAAATTAAAATTTATTTAAACATTCACAAGTTCAAAGCAAAATGTACATACATATAATTACGTTACATATAATTTATTTTTATTCTAACATTATTGCTCATCGTTTATTTTCACCAGCATTGGCTGCGCAATTTTTTTTTTTTTTTTTTTTATACACAATTTATTTAATTACTTGATCTGCTTTAATATAAGCCTAACAGTAAGTGTACAAATCTTAAGAACTAAATTACAAACATGATAGCTCGAGTTATGTAACACTGAGCCCTTTTTAAACTACGGCGCTCTCCTTAGAAAGCGGGAACATCTCTTCGCTGCAGGCGGGAATTTCTTGTTGGGTTGCATAAAGCATTAGCTAGCGGGTTTGGATGATTTCTCAGCTTTATGAAGTACTTCGTCCTGCTTCTTTCAATTTCAGGCTTAACCAGTAAAATACCAAGGTCTTTGTGAATGTTTTCGTTACGAACGTAACATGGTGCGCCCGTTAGTGCTCTTAAAATTTTGGACTGGGACCTCTGTATTTTATCAATGTTAGTTGCGCAGGTCGTACCCCACAATTGAATACCATACATCCAAATTGGTTTTAATACTGCGTTGTAAACAAGGACTTTGTAGTCTAGTTTTAGAGCGGAGTTTGTATTTAAAAGCCAATTTAAACTAGCTGCTTTGAATTTCATTTGTAGTATTTTTGCCTATATGTGTCTCTTGACGTCTATCTAAGTGTATACCGAGATATGTAACATCATTTACTTGGGGAATGTTTATACCATTTAAGCGAATTGCAGGACATGATTGCGGTCTTAAAGTAAATGTACGTGTTTACACTTTTGTTCATTAACTTTAATTCTCCAGTTTTCTAGCCATTCTTCGATGAGGAGTAAATGATCACTAATCGTTTTTGCTGCTCTTTTAGGGCATTTATCCCGGCATAAAACAGCTGTGTCATCCGCAAAGGTAGATGTCTGCACTTTCCGGTTTAATGGGATGTCTGCAGTGTATATAATATATAAAATAGGCCCAAGGACGCTACCCTGCGGAACACCAGCGTTTACCGGATACTCATCACTGATAAATTCAGATTGTTTAATTGTAAATTGTCTATTAGTCAGGTATGACTTTAGTATCACATAAAATTGAGCAGGCAGAGCTTTATGTATTTATTTTGTACTGTAAACCTTTATGCCAGACTTTGTCGAACGCTTGTGCTACGTCAAGAAAGATTGCACAGCAATACTCCTTGAGCTCGAATGCCTTCCTGATTTTATTAGTTATTCGGCTAACTTGTTCAATAGTACTATGCTTTTCACGAAAGCCGAATTGGTGATCTGGTATCACATTGTGGAGAAAAGGAGATATTTTTGATAGCAGAATTTTTTCAAATAATTTGGAAAGACTGGGTAGTAGGCTTATTGGTCTGTAAGAAGACACCTGTGTATGGTCTTTGCCTGGTTTGGCTATCATTAATATCTGCGACTTTTTCCACGCGTTAGGAAAGTAATTTAGTTTTAGAATGGCATTAAAGAGTTCAGAGAGCAATGCTTGTGCAACTCTTGGTAGCTCTATTAGCATTTTTGGTGTAATAAGGTCGTGGCCTGGAGATTTCTTTGGATTCAGTTTCTGTATCGCGTTTACCACTTCAAGGCTTGATATTTTAATTCCACCTGATTTTCCTGGCCGTTAACAACAACTTCCGGTAAAATAAAATTATTAGTTGCGTCATTTGGCTAGATTACATTACTTAAATGCTTTGCAAAGCAAGTTGCCTTTTCTTCGTTACTACGTGTCCAGTTACCATTTGGGTCCCTGATTGGCATATTCACTTCTATTGGAGGCTCAAATTTCTTTTGTGCTTTCCAGAGTGAGTATTTTTTGGCAGAATTTGGCGCTAGTTTTTCTATTTATGCCTTGGCATTGTGATCTTCTGCTTGTTTCAGTGCACTTTTCAGCTTCCTCTCTGCCGCTTTCAACAGCAACTTTTCGGCTGGAGAGCGATATTCTTGCCATTCTCTCCGCAAGCGGCGCTTATGTTTTATTATTTTTTCTATTTCTGTATTTGTTAGGATTTTTGGGCACTTAATAGGATTTTTACTTTTTGGAGTTGCTATGATTGCCACAGAAACAAGGACATTATTGAGCTCATTAATGTAGTCATCAATATCGTTTTCACAATTCAATATTGGGTTGATGTTAATATGACTACTAGTATATTTTTTGTATTTTAGCCAGTTTGTTTCTCTCTTTGTCAGTCTTGATTCTTGTGCAACTATCTTCGGGCGCTCATAGATTTTTATTAGAACTGGTGAGTGGCCTGAAGACAACTCAGCAACTGTCACAGCTGATACAAGTTGCCTGTCGATTTTTCTTGAGACAGCAAAGTCTATTAAGTCAGGTATTTTCTTCCGATCGGTAGGCCAGTATGTTGGTTGACCTGGGGAAATACATTCTAAATTGTTATGCTTGTTTATAATGGTATTGTATAGCTGACGGTCTTTGGGGTTTATTAGACGGGATTCCCAGTATAGTACATGTTTTGCATTGTAGTCTCCTCCTGCTATAAATCTATCACCAAGATTATCAAAAAATTCCTTAAATTGATTTTCTGTGATCTTAAAATTTGGCTGAGAGATTTAGCTCTTTGCCATAATTATTCAAAGTTACAGAGATAGCTTGTAGATAATTGGTGGCGTAAGGCTGTAAGACGCAGTGTTCAAGGCGGTTTCTTAGAAATATTCCAGTGCCGCCGTGCGCTTTGCCATCAGGATGGTTAGTGGGGTAGAATATGAACCCAGGTATATAAAAGTTATATTTATCCGTCAAGTGCGTTTCAAACAATAGCATACTCTGTTAGAAATCGTGCCAATTCTAATTTATGTTGGTTCACACCGTTTGCATTCCAAAAACAAATGGTTAGTACGCTCATTTTTTTTGCATGAAGATTTGTAGCATATTATTCTGGGCTTTAATCAAGTCTTGGATCATGCTTTGCATAGTTGACATGAACTGTGTCATGCACTGCGTAAGGTTTAAAATCATCGAGTCTATACCCCCCTTAGACTGGTTCTGTGGAATATTATCTGTATCTTTCTTCAGTAAATTCGCGTAAGATAATTTATTTGGATTCGTATTATGCAAGTTTGGAACAGTTTTATCCGTAGCTTTTTCTACAAATTGGATTTGAGGTGTATTTACCATTTGACTTCGGTGAGTCTGTATATTGTTTGCCAACCTAGCTTTTAGATCTTTATATACAGGGCAGCCCCTATAATTAGCAGTGTGATTACCTCCACAATTACTACATTTTTCATGGTGGCATCATCCTTCAGACGTGGGATGTAGGTCTCCACATGCTACGCAAACACTGCGCAACGTGCACTAGGATTTAGTATGGCCGAATTCTTGGCAGTTGGTGCATTGCACTGGGCCGTTTCTTTTGTGTGGCTTTTCTACTGTTACCCTACGATGTAGCAAATATTTTAAGTTGTATATGGGATGGGTTTCGTTTTTCTTTGACTGGCTTGCATTGGGCTCTAGTTCTACCTTAAACATTGGCTGGGGTACTTTGTTTCTATTAAGTAAGTATATTTATGACCGATTTTGTACTGAACACATTTTCTTCAAGAGCCTCTTTTAATTCGTCTGACTTGACTGAGGATTCGATACCTTTAATTACAACTGTTAGGTCTTTCGAGCTCTTCAGTTGATATGAGTAATAATTTTTATTACTCGTCGATAGAAAGCTTACAATTTGCATGAAGCTTTTTTCACTGTAAGTTTGGATTTTTGTTTCATAGATGGTACCTTTTTTTAAAGGCACAACGTGAAAGTTATTAGTTCCGACTATTTTGGTATTATTATTAACTAACGTGCTTGAGACACGTTCGCGCAAGTAAATTGGCGGTGGTTTGGCATTTGCAACTCTGGTAGTACCCTTTTCGCTGTCCTCACTTAATAAAGCATATCGGTTGCTATTGGAGGGTTCTTGGATTTTCATGTTGGCTCCACACATTTGCACTTTTTTGTTGTTGGTGTTATTAATACGACTCGATTTCCTCTTGACATTTATATATCGATCTAGTCCTGTCTGTATTTTTGTGTTCTATTTTATTTCATTGGGCTTACCGCTTGCCTGTTTCATTTGTATTGGTGGTCGATTTCCTGCTGGGTGTTTGCTTGCTGTTACCTCTTTTGTCTTGTTTTTCTGCCGACTTCGCCGTCTGTTTAGCGCTAGCTGAGTACTGCTGAGAGACTTCAGCTTGCATGTTGCTTTCTTTTGCCGTTGATTGTGTTGGCGTTGTTTGCTCAAAATAGGAAAAATAAGCATTTGAGAGCCCTCGATCCGGCGGGTTTGACCGCGATGCACTCATTTTTGTTTTTGTACTCACTGGATAGCTTTTTGTTTATTTTTCTGTTTGCACTTAATGTTTATTAATATTGTGTTCTATTATTTTATTTGGAGTTTATTAATGTTTTTCCTTTTTTAAAGTGTTCTTCAGATTACACTAAAGGCACTCGCTTACTTATTTTGAAATTTTCACTGTATGTTTTGTTTTATTTTATTTTATTTTTATGAGCAGGGCTTAATTGCTTGTGTGCTCTTACAGCTCTCTCACAATTTTATTGTTCAGGTTCATTTTCATAAGTAAAATTTTTTCCTTTTTCAAAGTTAGCCACTTTCTCTATTATAATAATGTTGTGCAAAATTGCACAAAGCCACAGTTAAAATCCACTGGCATGCAAATTTTATTAAAGAATAATATTAAATTAGAATATTTAACTCATTCAAGCTTCTAAAGCTACCGTTCTTTCAATGGTCAGAAGCAGTGGTTAATTCGCAGTTACCAAAATTTCTGTTGCATCGGGTATGCTCATCCGCATGACCATCTGTTTACTTTGCTTTAGAAGGAATATAAAAACTTTTTGTGACCTCGCATGCTCACCATTGTGAGCCTGATAATATCTCCGACGATTTCGTACACAAATTAATTACTTACTTACTTTACTGGCGTAGATACCGCGTACGCGATTATAACCAAGTTAACAGCATTGCGCCATTCATTTCTTCTTTTTGCTCTGTGACGCCAATTGGAAATACCCAGTACAGCCAAATCCTTCTCTACCTGGTCCTTCCAACTCGAAGAGGACCATAAATCTTCCGCAAGACTTTTCTCTCGAAAACTCCTAACGGCGACTCATCAGATGTTGTCATCGTCCATGCTTCCGCACCATATAGCAGGGCGGGAACGATGAGAGACTTGCGGAGTTTGGTTTTCGTTCGTCGGGAGGGGACTTCTTTTTCAATTGCCTTCTTAGTCCAAAGTAGCACCTGTTGGCAAGACTGGTTCTGCGTTGGATTTCCAGGCTGACATTGTTGTTGGTGTTAATACTGGTTTTAAGACCTTGAAGTTATGACTGTCAACAGTGACATCGTTCACTACCAGACCCATATCCTTCGCTTCCTTATTCAGTCTGGAATAAGCAGAATTCACGGCGCGGATGTTGAGGCCAATAATGTCGATATCATCGGCGTACGCCAGCAGCCGTACACTTATAGAAGTTGTACGTTTTCTATTCAGCTCTAATGCTCGTATTATTTTCTCCAGCATTTAATTAAAAAATTCATACGATAAGAAATCACCTTGTCTGAAACCTTTCTTGGTATCGAACGGCTCGGAGAGGTCCTTCCCGATCCTGACGGAGCTTTTAATGTTGCTTTAATTCCAATCGTCGGGCATGCTCTCGTGATGCATGCACGTTGTCAGCTCTTCACCGCCATGTTTGAATAGTTCTACCGGTAGGCCGTCAGCTCTAGTCGCTTTATTTTTTTTTAAGCGAGCGATTACTTTTCGAACTTCTTCGTGGTCTGGAAAGAAGTTCCATTTTTTCCATCGCCGTCGATTGGGGTTTCGGGTTCACTATCTCCGGTTACTCCGTTTTCACTGTTATTCAGCAGGCTGCAGAAGTGTTCCCTCCATAATTTCAGTATACTTCTGGATTCTACAATTGTCTTGCTTCCCTCTTCAGCTTTCGGTAGCACTCTTACCCCGCACGTGTAAGGTTGCGAGGTAGGCGGCCTGTTTTCTCTCTACTGCGACATGGCAGTTCTCATCGTACCAGCTGTTTTTGCGGCTTTTACGAAATACAATAGTTTCTTTTGCAGCTGTACGTAGGGAGCTTGAAATCTTGTCCAACAGTTCCCGTATACCGAGTTGCTGATGAGTGCTTTTAGAGAGCAGAGGTGCAAGCTTAGTAGAAAATCGTTCGGCAGTCTGTTGTGATTGCAGCTTTTCGACATCGAACTTTCTTGCGCTTGTTAGCGGGCGCTCTTCGATACACAGAGGCGCGTGCGTATCTTCGCTGCAACAAGATGATGGTCCGAGTCGATGTTGGGTCCTCGGAGTGTACGCACGTCAAGAACACTGGAGACATGTCTTCCATCTATCACAACATGATCGATCTGGTTTTGTATTTTTTGATCAAGGGACAGCCAAGTGGCTTGATGTATTTTTTGTGCTGGAATCTAGTACTAAAGACAACCATATTTCGGGCCCCGGTGAAGTCGATCAGCCTCAACCCATTAGGGGATGTTTCGTTGTGGAGGCTGAATTTTCCAACTGTCGCACCAAAAATACCTTCTTTGCCCACTCTGGCATTAAAATTGCCAAGCACGATTTTCACATCATGTCGATGGCAACGCTCATAAGTATGCTCTAGGCACTCATAATCGTCTTTCTCTTCCTTCGGGGCGTGGGCGCAAATCAACGATATGTTGAAAAATTTCGCTTTGATGCTGGTTGTGGCGAGACGCTCATTCATTGGGGTGAATGCCAGTATTCGACGACGGAGTATTTCCCACCACAAATTCTACACCAAATTTGAGCTCTTTTACATGGCCACTGTAGTAAATGACACAAGAACCTACTCGCTTTCGTCTTTGTCCCGTCCATAGCACTTCTTGGACGGCGGGGATGTCATCATTTATTCTTATGAGGACATCAACCAGCTGGGCAGCGGCACCTCCCCAAATAAGGGACCTGACATTCCATGTGCATGTCCTCAAATTGAGGGTCGTCAACAGAAAGGAGGAATCTCATCCAAGGCGTTGTTAACGTCTTCATTGGCTTTGGTTTCTACGTGGTGGGTCCCGAACCTATTTCACAACCTCGCTAGGCGAGTAAGTCTAAAGTTTTTACACATTCATATAGCGAGCAGCTTGCTTCAAGACCGACGCAGGCTCGTAGCCGCACCTCTGGTGAACAGACGCTGCAATTAGACTTCAGCAGACCCTTAAGCCGAGTAAGTCGGAGTGACTCCACTGAAGCTTCTTCTCTCATTAGCCGTGAACCAAGGCTCCACACGGGTTGGTTACCGCATCTTGCACAAGGGTTGCTCACGTTTCCAGGGTGCGCGACGTGGACGCAAGAGTAGGAATTTAGTATAGCCTCGCAACTGTAGCAGCATACCCAGAATCTTGACTACACCCCATTACACGCCAACACAAATTCCAGTTGTTGTAAATTCCCCTGTCATACTTAAAGTCAGGATAACCCAACACTAAATGACGAATACTAGATTTATGATCGGATACGGTTTAAGCTTCAATGAATATTTGTGTTTTTAGGAAAAACAACATTCGGGATCTTCAAATCGTTTTTCGGCCAATTTGACTTCCGTTCTGTCCACATAACCCACACAATGAGGTAGTTCATTTAGTGTTTCGACCAATAAAATTATACGGTCTTCAAAGTTGTGTCAGTACAAAAAACTGTCTTTCAAATTAGATGTGACTTAATTATTCTGTTTTTTATAAACTAGTAAGGTAAGAGTTTTAGTTCATTGCGAAAATTACATCCGAACTACAATAAACCTTTATTGCACTATCATTAGCATTGATGATAGAAGGATTTGGAGAAACCAGTGAGAAAGTAAAGCACAAAAGTTTAAGGGATAAAATCCGCTGGAGCTGTCAGAGCCAATGTAAGTGAAATTACGTTCTACTTTAACATTTGCTGACACAAAATTTGTTTGTGTGAAGATTCATAGACCAATATGGTCTTAACAAAGATTAGCGTCCTAAAAAATAGTACTGCATGTCATTCAGGACAAGTTCCCCTCCTATTCCACCTGTGATCCGGCTTGCAGCGACACTACGGTTCTCGGCAGATGGTCTGTGGGCAATAACTTAAATATCTCTCTAACGCAGCCTACAGTGACGGTGGTTATAACAGAAGTGCTAAGGACTTTTCAACAGTTACATTTTATTAAAAAATAAAATATTAAGTTTTTATTAATAGCATATATATCTATTAATAGTATATAAATCTATCTACCTAGTGCTCTATACTGGTTGTAAGACCCTTTGTTCATCAGTTAGATTTTTATTAAATTTCCGCTTGGAAAGAAGTTATCACACAATTCTGTCAACGATTAACTAAGTTGAACGCTAAACAACTGTCAAAAATCCTCATGGCCATACAATACTTTGCAAACTCTGACATTTTGAAACGCTTTTCATACGTCCACTTTTTGTTACTTAAACTATAAAACAGATCAAAAAATAAATAATATAGTGTGTGAAAAAATAGTTAGCGCAAAGAACTTAGTATCCGGCGTCAGCCATTGTTTTTTATAATTATGTATATTAAAAAAAAAAGCATCAAAAGCCTTAGCGATGCGCAGTTTGCTTTTGTTTGCTCATAAATAACTTTACCGATGCATTTTGGAACAGATACATTGTCAAAGTTTGCACAGTTGCATTTAGGAATGCGTAACAATGTATGGTTGCTTTGCAACTGACGATTTGGAACTCACCCTATTTACAGTTCAAGAGTTCCAAAAAAAATTTAGGCTTCTGAAACACCATTATATTCTCGAGCCGTTATCCACAACTTTTGGTACCCATACATATTTTACATACAATAACTAAATGGACTTGCTGCATGGATTTTTTATAAGAAGGTTTTATTTAATATCGGAAATACACTCACAAGTGCTCGTTATTTCCTGTCGCCCCACTGCATTTAAAAAAGTACATTTTTTCGAAGCCTAGCCTTCACAATGACAGTACGCGATGCTGGCCACTCGCGTTACGATCAAGGTCAACAGGTAAAATTAATTTAAGTACGCCAACGGAGCAACACCTCGCAGCTGAGCTGCTCCAAATCCTTCTCATCAGGGCTGGCGTCGAAACCAACCCTGGTCCGACGGATAACTTCTGCTGCGTGTGCCATAAAAGACTCCGACACTCCTCCACCTCGGTTATGTGCAACCAGTGCAATGGTTGCAATCATCTTAAGGTCTGCTCAGGCCTTAAGACCCACAGGGAATGGACCACATGTTATGTGGCCCCATGCTGCCAGCGCCCAAGTGCACCCCCAGCCTCCACGGCCGTGTCTTCAGCATGACTCCCACCATCCCTCACCCCCATCCACACCCAAAACCAGCCCCTCTTCCTCCTCCTGTGTGAGGGCAGCTCCTAGTCCTCCGCACAGTCTGTTCCGTGAGTCAGGCCATAGTATGTCAAATGCAACTCCTGCTCTGGCTGGTGTCTCTTTCGGACGTGCTCTGGCCTGCGTACCACCCGTGAGTGGAATGATGCGTTCGTTGCCCAGTGCTATAGGAGTCTGTCCCCGCCTTTTTCTACAACAACACCACCAACCAACACCAACGTGCAGAACCAACTTCAGCGGGTAACACAGCAGCAACACACTCCATCCACGCATCACTCCCTCACTCGCATCACGAGCGTTCCCCAGAGACAGACAGGACTCTTACAATTTAACTGCAATGGACTCCAGGGAAAGATCGACGAGGTAGTCGACTATATGAGCCGGGAGCATCTGTCAATTGCTGCGATCCAGGAAACTAAGCTGATCGCCCGCTCGGATCTTCTGAGCCGGGCCGGATACAACATAATCTGCAAGGAACGCGAGCGAGACCATGGTGGGGGCTTAGCGTTCATCTTACACAACACCGTGCAGTATCGTCTCATCGATGGCGACATCGATCGCAGGACTACTACCCTAGAATGTCAGGGCATAGCTAACCGGTCAGACGATGCCGAGCTCGAAATATTTAATATATACTAGATTCCTCCTTTTACGACTTGTCCAATTGGATATAGCCCTGATATAGGTGTGCTACTCAGAGGCGAAAACCGTTTGGTTTTGGGCGACTTTAACGCGCATCACGATCTTTGCCAAAGCTCGCCTGATATAACAATTGCGAGTACTGGTCTTATAAACAATATAGTCTGGCGACCTATACTGACACTAGCAGCGGACCACCTACCCATACAAATCTCGATTGACAGACCTCCCGACTATGTTTCCGCGGAATTCACCGAGAACGCCTTCCGTGCTCTCCCCACTACATCGGACGTCACTTCTGGCGAACGTTCCTTCCACAGGATCGTTGTGACCGCTGCCGCCCGCTTCATCCCAGCAGCACGATATTGGCGTCTGGCCAGGATATTGATGACCTCTGTTCTAAAGTGAACTGCTACCTTGCAGATCTTTCCCACTTCTTCACTGCAAGACAGTTAAAAATATAACCGACTAAATCGTCGGCTATTCTCTTCACCAGCTGGACGAAGGCTTGAATTAGATGTGAAGGTCAATGACGTACAAATTCTGACTATAAGCAACCCAAAGATAATGGGAGTCACATTCGATAACCTGCACTCCTTCACTCCCCATACGACCGCAACGGCCGCAAAATTCCATGGCCTCAACAAAATACTTAAAGGGCTAGCCGGCAGCACCTGCAATAAAGACAAAGAAACCTTGCTGGCAACCTCCAAAGCAATTGGTTGGCCGGTCGTAAACTATGCTGCACCGATCTGGGCGCCGGGGACGAATGGGACGCAGATGAAGAAGTTACAGGCCTGTAAAAACACCGCCCTCAGGACCGCGACAGGAAACCTCTTGATGTCGCCGAAGCATCACTTACACAGCGAAGCATCTATGCTACGAGTTAAGATGCATAATGCTTTGCTGTGCAAGCAGTTCCTATTGGGATGTTACCGTAGGCAGGACCCCAATAGGCACCTTATTCAAGCTGAACCTTCACCTAAGCACATCAGAAAGGGAGTACTTAATATGAAGAGCACCATCCAGCAACACGTGCAACAACCGCTGGACAGGACGGTGTACAGACAAGCACTGAACGCCATTCACCATGAGTCAGTGAGCACCTTCAAAGACTCCCTTCCCGTGAATGGTGTGCTCGGAGTAAAACCACCACCAATTGCAGACAACGAGCTCGAGCTGCCTCGAGAGACCCGCGTGACTCTGGCACAACTTAGGTCTGGATATTTTAGCGGGTTAAGCTCCTACCTATCCAGACTTGATCCCAGTATAGCCAACATATTCCCTGCATATGGAGAGTCTCCGCACGACACTAACCTCCTCTTCACATGCCCCCTTAAGCACACATCTAACCCCCTTCTCCCTTTGGTCCAGCACGTTTCCTGAACCTCGCCGACTTAGATTGATTAAGCCTGTCCTATGCGGAGTTAGTGTACCGCTACTACAACAAAACAACAATTTACACCGATGTTGTCAGTACCGTGTCCTATAACCAACAGAATTTTCTGTGGTGTTGGCTGCCGCTCTTCACATGCAGCTCCAGAGAGTTCTATTTGATTGCTTTCAAGAACAAACATTCGATACACGCATTCTCGAACATGCATCTCATTATTCACATTCTAGTAATAAATAGGAAACTGGAAAAATTTTCGTTTTTGTTTTTTGTAAAATTGAAGTTCTCCGTTATTCTTACGAAAACTGAATTCGCGTAAATATATGTATATTCACTGATGTGAGCTGCTTCGGTTTTGTGTTTTTGGCTTGGTGTTTTTATTCGTTGGTCAGCAGCTGTACAACACACGGCAAAATAAACAGTTACGTTCTGTTAAGTTTGAATGTCTAGTTTACGTGTTAAATTTTTGTAAAGGAAAACCGAATAATATGCATCGTGTAGACAAATAAACATGGAAAGAAACTTTTTGAGGAGAATTTATTCAATTTCATCAGAAAATTTTATAACGCAAATTTTGTTTCCACGTGACTATGCAAAAAATGAATTTCGAAAAATCACATTCGAACATTTAATAGACAGAAAGCAGTGAGCATGTTGTCAATTGGTATGATCCAATGTTCGCACCGACGAATGCCGATAACATTCGTAAGGGCTGCTTTCACACGATTCCGTGCCGCATGCTCTATTATAATACAATTTTTGGCAGGCACAAATTTTCTTTTGTAGTGATTCTCAGTGCACTTATTATGGCATTTATTGAATTGGTGACGTGTAACAGAACTGCTCTTAAGCTGCTTGTGGGGGACTCAACGAACAATCGCCAATCTTTAGGTTTGTTTTCATCTCGTATCATTAAAATCGAGCTATATCAGTGTAATATTGTCTTGTTTAAAATCTTTTACTAGAAAAGTGGAGGCAACCCTATAACATACCATCCAAACGACATTGGGGGATTTCAGAGCCATTGCGCGAGACGGTGACTTTTAATGGTTGATATGCAAACACATCTATTTTTCCAAATTTTAGATTAGAATATTAGAATATTCTACTGTTGAGCTTTCGTCCGAAGGTGGCAATGGCAACTGAGAATATGTTGTTGTAGTGTATATCACGGAGGTACATTTTCTTCTGTTTGTGCCGGAAATATAAATCACGGTGGTAAAACATTCAGAACCATTATATACTTGCGGATCTATACAAATCTTCGAAACACCAACTGGCATAGCGGCTCCATTTTTCTTCCATGTATTCTCATTGAAAATACATATCGTACAAACAGCAGATTGAGCCCAATCTACATAAAGAAAAATATTGTTTATATAATTCAGACGTTTCAACACTCATTTTACGCTGACTGGGCATAATTACAATTTCCAAGCACGTAACAGAAACTTTATTTCAACAAATTTATCCAATTTTGAAATTCACAATAAACTTCAAAACCACAATAAATGTGTAGCCGATCATTTCAGATACATAAATTATAATTTAGCCTTTTTTCCTGGACTTCCATTTGCATATGCCACAGCTCTGCAAACGACAGTTTAACCTATGGGTGCCCTGATAGACGAAAAAAATCGAATTCAAGCACAGTAACACTGGTATACACGAGTATTGATTTTTTTTCAAAAATTCAGCATATTGAATTTTTAATTTGAATATTCGGTTCCAATAATCGCCATGTCGCCCCAAAAATCCTAGAGCGTTGAGTTTCAAGTAAATTTGATTAAGCTATACAAATTATCCGCCATATTGGATTTTCGTATTAATGGTTTATTTAGGTCAAAAACAGTGACTAAAGTGCAGTTGCATCCGTAAGGGAGAATTTCCGCGAGAATACTTAGAATTGGGCTGTATATATGACAATATAAGTACACAACGAAAAACACTTTCGTAACGACATTTCTCTCAACAAACAATAAAAATTACTACTCTTACCAGTGGAGAGCGCAAGAGGCCTGATTGTAGTTAATAAAGGGAATAAAAGCTTAGAGCGGTATTAAACATAATTGATAGAAATAAAGTATCGCAACTCATGTTTAAATTTTCTCTTCCCCAATTTGAGCCCACCTGCAGAAAAATTAAACCCATCCAATTTACACCACAGAGTTGTGGTAGAAGAACCACTTAAATGAAGTGGTCCTGTATAATGTACGAACTGTCTGCATAGCATATGGTGACCTTCACCGTTCTAGCAAGTGCTCTTCAAGTAAAACCCCTACATCAAAAAAAAAAAAAAAAACAAGTGAGCAGACCCCACCCGTCATCCCACCCAGTTCTGGAATAGAGGCCATGATTCACAATTTGACCCAGTGTGTGACACAATTGATGTCTTGATGAAGTATGGTTTACGAAGTTTTATTCGGCATGAATTGAACAAGTAAATCGCATAACTGGTGTAATAAGAAAAGCCTTCGAGTTCAGAGAACTTTTTTCTTACTGTGTCGCAAGCATTTGACAAGGTGGGGAATGATGGTCTAATTCATAAAATTAAACAATTACTACCTACCAAATTCCACAAAATCCTTGAATTCTACTTAGCTAACACACGATTCACAGTAAAAGTAAATGACGAATGGCGCATTTTTTGTAATATACTAAAGATTATAAAATGGGAACATTGAAAAACGGCTAACACCATTGAATTCAGCGTATTCAAATTAGATATATCTGATAGGTGTTTCATTTGTCGAAAAAGAGGTTCCAAATTCCAAAACAGTGTTATGTTTAAGTTACAACATTTATTCTGTACCGTGACTGGTATTGCCATTTTGTAATTTTAGTAATTTTTTTTTTTTGCCTCAGGGCAAGGAACACATGCAGTTGTCACTGATTTTTCTTTTGATATTATTGTTATTTTCCCATTTTGACTATTTGTGTTTGATAATTAAGTAATTTAATGGAAACACTTTGAGTGTGATAATGTTTACAAATGACTGAATTTCAATGTTTAATTTATTTATTTTCTTTTTTTATGGGATATTAAAATATGCATATAATTTCTTAAGTTGAAGACTGAGTTGAGCTGAACAAAAAATATTTAAGGTGATACAAATTTCTAAATAAATGTTTAGAACTACTTTTGGAGAAAGTGCTGGCTTAAAGCGTTAAGCGTAATAGCGTAGCGATCTCCTTGGCTGAATCTTCTTCATTCAGTGGTAGAAGCCTACTTTGCTCCTCAGTGATAGAACCAGCCTCAGGAAGCCACGAGTCGGCAAAATAATCTCTTTGTGCAATCAAAAAATTGTGAAGTACGTAGCAAGCTTTTATTATAGCATTTGTATTATTAATACGGTATCCAACCCTTTACCAAATCGAAAATAGAAATCTGCCCTTTAAATGTCCAAATGCATTTTCAACAACCCTACAGCAACGAGAAGGGTGGTAGTTAAATTCGCGTTGTGAAGGTGTACTTTCCACATTAAATGGATACGGTTTAAGAACGTTGCGCAACAAACGGAAAGTTAAGTCTGCTATAATAACTAATGGGATTTCCCCATTGTAAAAAAATTTCCGTTGATCATATAGCAACTTGCAACGCAATAGTTCTGCTTTTAATGAGGAACTTTCAAAGATTCCAAAGTCATCGTATCCTCCTGGACTGCCAACATTTATATATATATATATATATATATATATATATCTAACTACATACAAATTTAAATCTATTTTATTACTTAAATAAGTTAAAGAAATGCAAACCTTGCGTCAACTAAAGCCAACAGCACCACAGAATGCCTTCCTTTATAGTTGTAGTAGTCCAAAGCGTCCTCTTTCTTTGGTTTGACTTCAATGTGACATATATATGTTAGCTAATATAAATCTAATCATTATTATTATTATTCGCAATCATCATACCTAATGCTCCATTACATTGTGGAAATCCGATAATGTTAAAATCAATTACAATAGGCTCAGCTACCGTCTCAGTTATTGGAAAAGCATTTCAAACAGCAGCAGAAAATCCTCTAACGATTCCGCATACGCCAGAATTGGACACGCCGAGTAAACTTGCAAACATTCGGTAATCTGCAAAGGGAAGCAAGTGCATATAGAGCAATAGCGACAAGCTTTTCAAGGGTAATAACTTTTCGGCAGTTCGTATCATCTTTTCCGATATCTTTCAAAATATCATACACTTCGAACAAAGACCGCCTTTCCAAACGCAAGATGTTCTTGAAATCTAAAGCGCTATATTCTTGGCACTCCTTTTCCCAAAATAAGCTCGAGCGTTCCTAAAGGAAACCATTTAAATAATTACTGTAGTGGCCTTAGTCATATATGTACATACATACAAAGTATCAAAATACTATGTAAACAAAACAATGAAATAACATAATGACATAAACAAAGAATCAGGCCAATAACTCTGCGCTGCTGCTATCACACAAGCAGAGCTAAGCAATAAAAGAAAGAGTCTTATTACACCACTTCAACGTCCACTTCAAATGCAATGTCAGCAAACATATGGAAATCGGGGAAATGAATTGTGACAAAAATATTAATTGCAATAGGTACTCTTCGTAGGGACCTCTGTTAGGACACTATTATCTTGTCTATCATGATACATTTATCTTCCACATTACAATTATTAACAATTATATGTACATACCATTTTCCAAATGAGTGGACTTTTTTTACTCTATATTCTTTTAGAACCAAAAGCAAATTGCGTGCCAACTCCAAAAAAAAGTTGTAAGCATGCATAAAAACGCTTTCGTTTCAGCAGCGTTTTTGTGTGCAGCAATAATCTGCACTTGCAAATCATGATATTGTATAAATAGCAAAATGAAATGAATGCGACCTCTTGAAGTCAATACTTATAACCAAGTTTGCAAAGTGCTCGGTGGAAAAAGGCTATAAGTTTCTAATTTGTTAGGAGTCGTAACTTCGGCCAAAGATATGTAAACCGTATTGCAATATTGTGTAACATTTTAGTAACATTTAGTTGGAAGTAAAGTGTAGTGAAAATACTAATTGTGAACGTATGAGCCATACGTACATATATGCATGTGTAACAAATGACAATTTTGTATGAAAAGTTCGTTTCTTGAGTAATCATTTAATTGAGTTAAAATGAATTTTAAAAGAATGCGATTAATTGTTAACTAATAGGAATTTTAAAAGAAAGTTTATTTAATTATCTTTTGCTTCACTTAAATCTTTAAAAAAAAAAATATATCTTTCTGTCCGGTATATTTATTATCATTTCAACAGATCTTAGATGTTAGCAATAGAGATAAAATACTTTTTAATACAAAAATAATACATCATAGTAATTATTACTTTTGTAAATTTCAGATGTCTAGTGGCAAACTTATTCTTTTTTTACTGACGATTAAAACCAAGTTAACACCACAGTCAGGTTCTACTTCCCATGATCTTTCCAACAGTAAAATACGTGTTTGTTTACAATAAGAGATGTTTTACAGATACGGTAACAAAAGTATCCCGAAATTGAAAAAAGCCAATATATATATATATATATATATATATCGCATACCGATAAAAAAATGCGAGTGAGTGAAAAAGAGAATCACACGTACGTGAAAAAAACGGATAAATTTCTAATTTTTTCTCACGGCTGGAAGAAAAGTAACAAAACGAATAACAAATACATGTATGTAAAGTAACCGACAGATAACATCTTAGGCAGCAACTATCCGTCTTGCAGGGTCATCAGGTGGCATTGCCAAAGTCGCATTTTGTACTACCACAAAGTAATACGACAAACATTCGTACAGAACTTTCGAGTGATGTGTGTGAGCAATCGGGAGGTGTGTTGTTGTTGTTGTTGTTGTTGTAGCGGTTCGCTAACCCCGCTTAGGGCAGGTGTAATCAGTCTAAGTCGGAGGTCCAGGAAACGTGCTGTTTCGACAGGGTTGGACCAAAGGGAGAGGGGGGTTAGATGGGTCGGTTTAAGGGGGCATGTGAAGAGGTGGTTAGTATCGTGCGGGGACTCTCCACATGCAGGGCATAGTTGGGTATGCTGGGGTCGAGTCTGGATATGTAGGAGTTTAACCTGCTACAGTATCCAGATCTGAGTTGTGCCAGAGTCACGCGGGTCTCTCGAGGCAGCTCGAGCTCACTGTCTGCGATGGGTGGTGGTTTGGATCCGAGTACGCCATTCACTGGGAGGGAGTCTAGGAAGGTGTTAACTGACTCCTGGTGAATGGCGTTCAGTGCCTGTCGGTAAGCCGTCCTGTCCAGCGGTTGTTGAACGTGGTGCTGTATAGTGCTGTCGTAGTCAAGTACTCCCTTCCTGATGTGCCTAGGCGGAGGCTCCGCTTCTAGGAGGTGCCTGCTGGGGTGCTCCGCGCGGTGGCATCCCAACAGGAACTGCTTGCACAGCAAAGCATTATGCTCCTTAACTCGTAGCATAGATGCTTCGCTGTGCAAGTGGTGTTCAGGTGACATCAGGAGGTTTCCTGTCGCAGTCCTAAGGGCGGTATTCTGGCAGGCTTGTAGTTTCCTCCACTGCGTCTCGTTCGTCCCCGGCGCCCAAATCGGTGCAGCGTAATTTACGACCGGCCGGCCAATTGCTTTGTAGGTTGCCAGCAAGGTTTCTTTATCTTTACCCCATGTGCTGCCGGCTAGCGCTTTGAGTATTTTGTTGCGGCCCTGGAGTTTTGCGGCAATTGCGGTCGTATGCGGAGTGAAGGAGTACAGGCTATCGAATGTGACCCCTAAAATCTTAGGGTTGTTTACAGTTGGAATTTTTACGTCATCAACTTTCACATCGAGTTCTAGCCGGTACTCTTTCGTCCAGCTGGTGAAGAGGGTAGCCGAGGATTTCGTCGGTTGGATTTTTAATTGTCGTGCAGTGAAGAAACGGGAGAGATCGGCGAGGTAACCGTTCACTTTCGAACATAGGCTATCAATATCCTGGCCGGACGCCAATATCGAACAATCATCGGCATACGAGGTTAGTGAGACTCCTTCCGGTGGAGGAGGGAGCTTCGAAATGTAAAAATTAAACAGTAGCGGGGAGAGGACACCACCCTGCGGAACCCCCTGTTTAATTTTCCTCAATTTAGATGTTTCACCTCGGAATATGACCGATGATTGACGACCACTCAGGTAGCCCATGACCCACCTCTGCAACCCCGGCGGTAATGAGGATTCCTCAATGTCACTGAGTAGCACTGAATGATTGACAGTGTCAAAAGCTTTTGACAAGTCCAGTGCTACCAGGACAGTTCTCGCACAGGGTCGGTTTTGGTTCAGGCCATTGATCACCTGGGTGTTTATGGCGTTAAGTGCTGTTGTGGTACTGTGCACTTTTCGGAAGCCATGCTGATGTGCTGCTGGACGCAGATGGTGAGTAAAACTCGGGAGCAGTAAGGCCTCAAGCGTCTTCGCTACTGGGGAGAGGAGAGTTATCGGCCGATAAGACTCTCCTTTGTTGGCTGGTTTCCCCGGTTTGAGTAGCGGGACCACCCTACCGGTCTTCCACAAATCTGGTATGATTAGGGTGGTCAAAGACAAATTGAGGACCTTAGTGAGGTATTCTGCTCCCGCTGGTCCGAGATGTTTTAGCATCAGCATGCTTATTCCGTCAGGGCCGATGGATTTGGAGGCTTTCGCCTTCCCGATAACCCCCTGAACCTCTTCTCTGGAGAAATCAAGCGCCGCGCTTGTGTTTGGCAGTTTGCGCATACGACGGGTTACACGTCTTTTCGCTTTGTCTACCGAAGGATGCAGTGTAAAAAGCCGGCTAAAATAGCTCGCGCATCTCTTCGGGTCCGACGAGGCGCGATCACCGAATGAAATTTCCACCCGGTCATCGCGTCTCGTCGGGTTAGACAGCGACTTGACTGTAGCCCAGAGCCTGGTTGCCCCAGAGGAGAGATTGCAGGACCTTAGGTGCTCCTCCCACTTTTTCCGCTTGTGATTGTTTACAACAGTCCGAATCTCCGCATTTAAATCTCTGATTAAGGGATTCCCGGGATCGGAGTTACGGAGGATGTCGCGCCTTGCTGCTAAAGCCGCCGCTTCGGACGGGAAGTTAGGGCGGATTTCCGCAATTCGGCCTGCCGGGATGAAGCGGGCGGCAGCGGTCACAACTATCCTGCGGAATGATCGTTCACCAGAGGTGACGTCTGTTGGAGTGGAGAGAGCACTGAAGGCGTTCTCAGTGAATTCCGTGAAGCCGGTCCAATTAGCTTTTTTGAAGTTAACGAAGGTCCGGTGGTCCGCGGAAACAAAGTCGGGAGGTCTGTCAATCGAGATGTGTATGGGTAAGTGGTCCGATGCTAGTGTCAGTACAGGTCGCCAACCTATACTGTTTATCAGACCAGCACTCGCAATTGTTATGTCAGGCGAGCTTTGGCAATTACCCACAACTCTGGTGGGGGTGTTGTCGTTCATTGTGCAGAATGTCGAATCGTCTATCTGTTCCGCCAGCTCCATTCCTCTACGGTCATTTGACAGGCTAGAATGCCAAAGATCGTGGTGCGCGTTAAAGTCGCCCAAAACCAAACGGTTTTCGCCTCTGAGTAGCGCACCTATATCAGGGCTATATCCAACTGGGCAACTTGTAACGGGAGGAATGTATATATTAAATATTTCGAGCTCGGCATCGCCTGACCGGATAGCTATGCCCTGACATTCTAGGGTAGTATCCCTGCGGTCGATGCCGCCGTCGATGAGACGATACTGCACGGTGTTGTGCAGGATGAACGCCAAACCCCCTCCGTGGTCTCGCTCGCGATCCTTGCGGATTATGTTGTATCCGGCCCGACTCAGAAGATCCGAGCGGGCGGTCAGCATAGTTTCCTGGATCGCAGCAATTGACAGATGCTCCCGGCTTATGTAGTCGACTATCTCGTCGATCTTCCCCTGGAGTCCGTTGCAGTTGAATTGAAGGAGTCGGGTCCGTCTCGGGGGAACGTTCGTGATACGGGGGGTGAGGGAGTGGTGCGTGGATGACGTGTGTTGCTGCTGTAATACCCGCTGAGGTTGGTTCCGCACGTTGGTGTTGATTGGCGGTGTTGTCGTATTAACAGGCGGGGGCAGACTCCTACAGCAAGGGGCAACGTACGCATCACTCCACTCACGGGTGGTGCGCAGGCCCGAGCACGTCCGAAAATGACACCAGCCGGAGCAAGAATTGCATCTGACTGAGGTCACATTCCGACGTACTAAGGCCTGACACACGGAACAGACTGTGCGGGGGACTAAGAGCTGCTGGGTAGCCCTCGCACGGGAGGAGGATGAGGAGCTGGTTGTGGGGGGGAAGGGGGGGAGGGTTGGTGGGAGTCATGTTGCGGGGAGCTCCGGGAGACCGTGGAGGTCTGCGGGTTACCCAAAGTGGGTAAGTGTGCTGAAGGCACTGCCGTGGAGGCTGGGGGCGCACTTGGGCGCTGGCAGCATGGGGCCACATAACGTGTGGTCCACTCCCTATGTGTCTTAAGGCCTGAGCAGACCTTAAGATGACTCCAACCATTGCACTGGTTGCACCTAACCGAGATGGAGGAGTGGTGGAGTCTTTTGGTGCACACGCAGCAGAAATAGTCCGTCGGACCAGGGTTGGTTTCTACACCAGCCCTGATTAGAAGGATTTGAAGCAGCCCAGCTGCGAGGTATTGCTCCGATGGCGCACTTAAACTAATTATACCTGTTGACCTAAACGGGGTTAGGTCGCCGAAAGGGTGACAGCCCTTGGCCGGATAAAATCCGGGTCAACTCCGGTACGTAGAACCGGCTGTGTATAAGAGCGAAGTTCAGTTCAGTGAAAAAAAAAACAACAAGCTGCACCGTGCTATGCTTCGCTGTCACTCATACTTATTGAATGTATGAAAAATTAATCATGGGATATCATACAACCTTTTTGGTTTTACCATTGACACTTTTCCTACTTATCTAAGCAATAAGCCACAAATTATTCGAATTCTTCGAATCTTTGGCCCACGTCCGGAGAGAATAGTAGTTTTCCTGCTCATTTATGCAAAAAGAAACCTATTCACCGAGTTATAAGTAAATCGAACGATAAGTACAATTTTTTCGAATAGTTCGGCCCTTGGTCCATTTCCCAGAAAGTAGAGTAGTCTTCCTGTTAATCTAAGCAAAAATCTACTTATATACCGGTCAACTTCCCCTAGAGAAGAATAATCTTCCTGTTACTCTAACCAAAAAGCCACCGATGTGCCGAATTTCAAGTAAATCGAAATTTCAAGTCAATTGGTCAATAACTTTTGGAGAAGATCCGCTACAAACAGACATAAGAGTTTTTTTTCGAATAGGTCAGTCCCCGGTCCACTTACAATTTGCAAATGAAATCTTAAAAGTATTCGATAACGGGTATTTATTCTTAGAGTTGATTATTTATAAAAAATGAAATTATCGTAATGCCATAGGATTCACAATATTATTGGATAATCCTAAGGAGGTATAAACTTATAAATTAGATGGTTCTCCCACTCACGAGCACGCAACGTATAATTGACCTTCATTATCTACGTCTCTACGACGATAAGATGGGTAACCATTGATATTGGTGATGGTATCAGCTATAAAGTACATGGTTTTTCAAAACGCTTCGAACATTTTTCATTGCCCATACATGGTGACTACATGTTGAAAGTATCACATGTCCCATTAATCATGTTAGTAGTAACAGTATCAGCATTCGTATTCGGAATTTCCGCTGAAGTAATATTGTATATCTTTTGCGGCCGCACTTTAACCAATTGGTAAAACTGGTTTTTGCCATTCTACAAAATAAAGCCAACAACGTGTTTCGCCAAATACTGAGTGATGTGTAATCAAATTCATTAAAGATTTTAGTTTATGTTTGAACACTCGTGCAGTGATATTGTGGCGATGCCTCGATGTTCGACCTGGCAACAGCACATTGTTAATTTCATCCCAGTTTGGATTAAATGTAAATGTGATAAAAAGATCTGGCCGACCGTAAGCACGTACATAAGTCATGGCGTTGCATATGACACGGAATACCAGTGTATAATGATGGAAGAATATATGCGGTGCTGATGTTATGTATGATGAATGTTATTTGTTCCATCTACGTTACCGATAATGGTGTCACGCTAATGAACGTATTCCTCAGAATGAAGTTTTCCTTGATTAAACTTTATGTATCGTAATCTCTCACTTTCAATTTTCGCATACATATGACAACATACTGATCTGTCGGCATCGGAGAATGTTATTATCTTGATTAGCACGAATCATCAACCGGTAAGAAGTTCATTGTACTAATAGCCTATTTCCACCGAGCACATGTCAAACGCTTCCACCGAAAGTGAGTTAACTCAAACAGCTGATTTTTGTTTACATTTACAGTTTGCAAAATTTGTCACAACTATTGAAATCATAAACTCAAGAGACCGTATTCATTTTATTTGGCTATTTATGGAATCTTATGATTTGCAAGTCCAGATTATTGCTGCATGGACAAACGCTGCTGAAACGAAAATGCTTTTATGCATGTTTCCATTCTCACTTTTGCTTGTTTGTTTCCTTGAACTATTTATTTTGTTCAATCAGCTGATAGCTGCCAGAGCCGCGCATATTTTTATGTTGAGGGGATCGTTTGCGATTCCCCAATTGTTTTTTTTTTCTTTCTTATTCTATTTTTTTGAAAGAGGAGAAGCATCATCTTCTCCAATTACATAATATATGCATTTATATTAAAACTAAAGCTAAAAAGGAATTTTTGCAGAACAAATTTCACCATTTAAAATAAAAATCTCGTCCCTCACTAAATCCGAAAATACACTACTCTGGCAAAAAATATACCGAAACTTCCGAAATATTTACATTAGTAGTGACAGCATCGACTGTTAACATAACATTTTCTGTTAAATTACCGAAAGTGAGTTAACTCATTTTGAAAAGTGAGTGATAACGTTTTATCAATGAGTTTATTTATTTACATTTTATTGTTGATGTTAGAACGTTTTACATTGAATCCGGCGCTGCAGTCGTGTCAGATATTCAAAAGTATATTTGACTTTCATTTACGCCTGATAGATAGCGATAGATCAGATTCTCAGTTAGAATATATGTCAATCGGATGAAAATTGTAAATGTTGACAGCCAACATTGAAATTCTGACATTTTATTAAATAACCTCTTGCAAAAAAGTTTGAACGAAATTCTGCCAACGAATAATTGCTCGGTTTAATTCAGACAATTTAAACGATAAATAGGTTTCCATAACACCTAAAAGCGATACAAAATCTTTTTAGAAAATGAAACCGATATTCAAATCATTAATCGGAATTTGTAACCCCTTTAGCAGAATTTTGTAGGTTTCAACTTTGATTCTGTTTCTGTAACACCCCTGAATATTCTTATTGACAACAACGATTGTTCTGTTCCGTTTCAGTGTTAAATACTTTATTTCGTTTCATTGACATGATCGTGAAACACAAAATCATTTCTTAAAGATCATTCATGCTTATCAAATGCATTTTCTTTTTGAGCATCTTTACTTCAAATGAATTACAAATTTGCTACTTTCAGCCGAAAACTATTATGTACACATTATGTTACTCCTTAAGTACTTCATTATGTACATCTAAGAAAAAAAGTTACATCACTAATATTACTGTGATATCTAAATACAAAAGTTGCTCGCGCGCGAGAAACTTTTGTTTATAAACAAATAATAGCCAAAAACAATATAGTTGGAATAATTACTTTCTGCATCTGACTTGCATTGGACAGTCATCGCAACAACAACGATTTTTCTTACTTGAGTATGTGTTGGAATGGCCAAAAATTGAAGACAAAAAAGCGTTGCTGTCCTGTTCTTATTTTGCAGAATATTCATCACCGGTTATAATTTTCACATTTATTTAACAAGAAGGTTTCACCTCAATCATTGACTTTATGTACCAGGTAAGGACGTATGTGTATTTTTGCAAATCAGCCTTATTCAATTTTCGTTATTTATAGACTTACATTTTTACATATAGAGCAACTATTTCGGGTTTTCCAATATGAGTGATATGATTTCTTTATAAAAAACACACACTAATTGTTAAAAAATGTATATGCTTTCTTAATGTGAAGTACAATCGATACAAGTTCTGAACATAACATCATTCGAATCGCCTCCACGACTTCTTTTGCAAGAACGGATTCGATGAACCAAATTTTTTAGCACTTTTTCCACTAAATCAAGTCGGAGGCCATTCAATATCACAATTTCTTGAAATAATCTAATTTTGCACGTGCTGTGGGACACGTAGCCCTGACTTGTTGGAACCAGATGTTGTTAAGATCAACTTACATACAAAACTTGGTTATCATCGATCTATAGTAGTAACGGTACTACCAGCTTCATTCCGATCAGACCAAAAACCACATCAAACTATCAATTTAGGTGAATGTAATGGTTGTTCATGAATAATTGTTCGAATTTCTTCGCACCCGAATCGACAGTTTAGTTTATTTACCCCATCACTCAGATGAAAGTGACTCTCATCGGAGAAGATTTTTTCTTAAAAAAATCGTTATCGTTTTCAAGGTGTTGTTGTTTGTAAACTTGCGTATATCTTCCCAGGATGAAACTGTAAACATTACTGAATACAATGAAAAAAAATTACAGACCATGACATATTAAAAATGGCCAAAGCGACACTTATCATCTTTAGTGGAAAACACTTTATTTTCCAGTAGGCCTAACTGCTATTGCGCACCATCCAGCACATGTACTAACTCAGGTGCACCAACAGCAAACAAAAACTTTTCAGTTGCAACATCAACAAATACAACAAAGTCGTTACTACAAACATCTAACTTTCCTAATTAACCTTTAAGTCATGTACATTCTTATGTATGTTACACAACTTTATTACAATATGTAAAAATTAAGCATTTATTTATTTCCAAATATATTATATATATAAATATATATAAAAAGCGCTATTTAACCGCTCGAGTGAATTTCGGCCGTCTTGATGTTTTTTCCAATAAATGGAGGGACCTACAGCTTATACTAAGCTGCCTCCGAACGGTTGATGGTTTTTTATGAGGAGCCTTTATTTCATGTCAGAAATACACTCGGAGGGGTTGACTTTCCCTGCCCAAGGGCGACCGCTATTAGAGAATTGAGGTTATTTATTTATCTAAATTAATTTTCTATAACTTTTTGGATGTTAGTACGACACCAGGATTTGAACCCTAGCCTTCCGAATTGCAGTACGCAGTGCTAACCACGCGGTCGCCGAAAAAAAATTGTAAAAATAAATCCATTATTTTTCCAATAGATGGCGTTATTTATCTGTATTTCGCGTTGTATAAGTCCGATCGGGTTCCGCAAGATGGCGTTAGAAAGATGGCATTTCGCACTAAAAATGTTTTTCTAACATCTTTATGACTGGCTGATTCATTTTTGTTTGAGCGTGCGTCAAAAATGGACACTAACAAAGAGAAAATACGGTATATTTTACAGTTTTTCTTCGATAGGGCGAAAACGCAGCCAGGCCGTTTAAAATGTGAATAGATGTTATGGTCCTGATAATGTTACAGTCAATCATGTACAATTTCGGTTTCATTCCGGTAGATTTAATGTAAAATATGCTTCACTTAGTGGAAGGCCAATTGTCGAAAATGTCGATAAAATCATGGACATTGTCAAGTCCGACCGTCATGTAACCACTTTTCGATTGCCCAAGAGCAAAAAATTGCGCTAAAAATCGTTTAAAACCATTTGAATAAGGCTGGATACGAAAAGCAAAAAGCATTAAATTTTTTGTAAAAATAATGGATTTCTTTTGACTAATATTAAGCAGCAGCGTTAATGCATTTATTTACAGATCAATAACATACGGCCTTATGCTGAACATCGTCATCATCAGTGGAAATGGCGATACGGTAACATTGGTATACCGTTCACCGCCTTCGTCAACAATATCGTCAGATGACGATATTAAAGTAAAGGGTGGTTAAATTTTCAAGGGCCGATGTTGATTTTGAATAAAACACAAACTATTTAGGAAATTATTGAAATTTTATTTTATTAAAATAGATTGGTATTACTCAATTATGTATGTAACAAAATATCGGCCAAATGAGCGCCGCGACCTCGGCAGCACACCTCCATACGATGGTCCAAATTTTCGATGACGCTGAGGCATAATGGAGTTTCTATGCCGTTAATGTGCCGAATTATCTCATCCTTTAGCTCTTGAATTGTTGCTGGCTTATCGACGTACACCAACGGTGTCAAATCACATGATCTTGGGGGCCAATTGACATCGACATTACGTGAGAGAACACGGCCATTGAATTTGTTGCGCAAAAGAGCCATTGTTTCGTTAGCTGTGTGGCAAGTGGCACCGTCCTGCTGAAACCACATATCGTCCACATCCATATCTTCCAATTGTGGCCATAAAAAATTCGTTATCATCTCACGATAGCGAACACCATTCACAGTAACTGCCTGACCGGCCTCATTTTGGAAAAAATACGGCCCGATGATGCCGCCAGCCCATAAACCGCACCAAACAGTCACTCTTTGTGGGTGCATTGGTTTTTCGACAATCACTCTTGGATTCTCATTCGCCCAAATGCGGCAATTCTGTTTATTGACGAATCCACTGAGGTGAAAATGTGCCTCATCACTGAAGATGATTTTCTTCGAAAATTTTCATAATAAGTCTGGATAACTTTAACACGTTGTTGGATTGTGTATCTCTCCATGGTTCAAATTGAGTAAGTCTGAAATAGAGAAATGTCAAATTAAATTCGGAAAAAAACTTGGCGTTTAGGTGTGGTTCACATTCAACATCGGCCCTTACAATTTAACCACCCTTTATGCTTGTCACCGCTATCGCCATCGTCGTGTGTCGCTTCTTATCGTCATTTATTTTACTGACGATCCTTCAACATAACAGACGATGCAGAAATTAAAGCAGCTAACGACAACAAACGCTCAACTGTGACAGAATTGGAAAATAAGTCACATTTAGCTAGGAATTTCCTAAAAAGCGTTATCCAACACAATTTTATAGAAGGGGAAGTTACTGCCACAAAAATTAATGCGGTAGGATCTTCTATCCGGAATGGCAATGTATCATCCATCGTATCAGGTATATTTAAAATATGAAAAAAGTGCAAATGTTTCCTGCTTCATAATGTTAACTAGTTTAGGTGTGGAAAGATTTCAAATTTAAAGTGAAGAAAAAAATTATGAACAACAAGGAAGAGTCAAGAGCAACCGGCTGTTTAAAAATGGTATTGACTCCCCTTAAGGAATCAGTTGCGAGTTTGATGGTATTCGAAGAGCTGTTAAATCCAGCTGGTGCTATATTTGGTATGAATGCTGACAACAATGAACCACACCGAGATATTAGCAGAAACAAAACGTCAACAGATTTAGAGAGAGTTTCTGAAGTGTCAAAAGAGGAATCTTCTCAAGTAGATGTTTCATTGCCGGAACTTCGCTTAGAACAAATTTGACAACGACCACCACAGCACCACCTAGACAAAAAAAAGGCAACAAAGAATCGTTAAAAAATGAATCTATTAGAGGAATTAGTTGATATATACCCTTAAAAGTCTACGATAAACTTTTAAACTTTTGTTTTCTTCTTCATCATTTGAGGTAGAAAAGAACAGCTCGTATTCCTTTTTTTATTTAAAAACCGGTTTTATTGATTTAAGCAGACTTCACAGCTTGAATATATGATTTGAATATTAAAAATATGACAATAAAAAGAAAGCCCTTTATATCACAACTTCCAAAATTAGAAAGTTTCTTATGCGCGGGTTTTCTCAATTCACAACGTATTGTCTGCATTGCTTGTGCAGAATGCCAAAACAAAGAAGAAGAGATGAAAGCCACGATGCACCTTGAAAATCTTCAGCGAACTTCACTGAACTTCAGTGGACTATATTCAGCAAAATGCTGCAAGTACCCATCTTACATACCTCCCAGCCATAGCAACCTATCTCATGAGACCGTCATGTAAATGAAAACTTGTCACCGCTTGCGGATGACGTTACTGACGGTTGTCCCACAGAAGCCAGCGACGATTTGATTTTCTACGTAAAGTATGTTTAGCTCATTGCTCACTGTTGTACAAGTTTCCCGTTAAATGAACTAAGAAAATGTCTAGTCTTTATCAAAAGAAATGAAAACTGAATTCGTATTTAATTATTTATTACCTTATAGACCATGTATATTTGATTGGCGTTTATATTCAAACAAATAAATTATGAAATTCCTTGACAAATATTATAAGCTTGTTTAAAAGTATGCAAGCACACTGGCAGCTGGCAACATTTCGCCACTGTGAGCAGCCTGGTATGGCTGGAAAGTATGTAAAGAGGGTAGTTGTAGCATAAATTGCGCTGTTACATGATTATTTTTATTATTCTTGTGTAGCTGCGCTTGATACGGAGTACTCTCAAATACACGCTTATTTGATATTAAAAAAAAAACAAAACCATAGAGTATCGAAACGAAAATAAGGGATATTCCGTTATAACAATGGTAATGCACTTTCCATTCCTCAAATATTTTGCTCTCATTCATTCGCTCTCTCTTGTAGATATCATTTGCAAGTATTGCACATGTTTACAGATTGTACGAGTAGAGAATGATGTCAAAACTTAATACATTTAACACAGTGCAGCTGTTTAACATATATGCGTTAGGATATCTTATACATAGTTTATGTTTCAGTATATATAATGTTATATATACACGCATAGAAAAGTATCTGAGAGTTTTTGTTACTCGGTCTGTACAAAATCACGGAAAGTATTTGAATTTCTCTCGCATACTTTTTTTGTAGCACTACGGATGGTTTAACGGACTGTAAATCAGATAGCGTGCTTGCTAAGTAACTACTCACCTATCTTTACTATATGAATAGTGGCATCACGGAGAAAATTTTTGTTAAGTCCGTTACTGGAAATTTGATAACAAATTGAACTTTTGTATACTGGGTAGGCTTTTCTTCGCAAGCTAAATATGGAAAGGAATGTCAATTTTCACATTGTCGACTAACAAGACAAAGCATGGTTCCCACAACTCCTTTTATATGTATATTCGTGACCATTTTCTACCCGATAAGTAAGCACGATTTCCCATATGGTTCAGGTGATCACTTTCTGTAGCCAAATTAATAACACATAAAAGGGTATAGTCAAACTTTTTCTCCTTAGGCAAGATGTGGTAATCAACCCATGTGGAGCCAGGGGTCACGGGTAAAAGAGAAGAAGTTTTAGCTTGATCTAAAGGTTTGTTGAAGTTTAATTACTTCGTTTGTTCACCGGAGGTGCGGTCCTGCGGTCTTGAAGCATGTAATTTGTTATGGAAACGTGTAACAAAAAATATTTCAAACTACTGGCCTGTGAGGTTGGAAGCTAGAGTTCGGACCCTCCACGTCGAAATAATAACAATGCCTAGGATGAGAGATCCCACTTTTAATGGCGCCTTCCGCAAATATTTTAAGGATCACAGTTTGAGGGTATGCTCCTGTAATGATAGGTCCCTTAATTGCGAAGCTACCGATGCCCATCTAGTTGATCCCCTGGTAAAACTAAAGACCGACATCACCACCGTTCAAGCAGTAAGATGTACGGGACAAAAGCGCAGACCAGTAGGTCCTTGTACCTTTTTCTTATTGCGGCCCTATAAAGGAGCGCAATTTCGGTGTGGGGTTTTTTGTGGGGGAGAAGCTCCATCGCCGAATACGGGCAATCACTCCTGTGGTTGAAGGTTTACCATAATCCGTTTCAAAGCGAAGATCTTCAACATATCGCCGATTCATGCCCACGTCTCGACAAAAGAGAGAGATAAAGCGACCAAGGCTGATTTTATGAGCACCACGATGCCAAAATTGCACTTGGGTTGAAGCTAATCGACATCGCTTGGGGCCGAAATATAACTGTCTAAAGTACTACATTCTAGCACAGGAAAATTTGTCACACTACAGTTCGATCATGTTGTGATATACGGACATGTTTCCAGTCTTCAATATCGACTCGGACCACTATCCTATAGAATCAATAAGACGCACTCGCCTCTGTGCAGCAAAGAACGATCGCCAAGAACACTTCGAAAAGTTGCAATCGCAACACACAGCCGAATAGTTTTTTACTAGACTTGCACTCTTGCTCTTTGGGAGCATTTCAAGCTCCTTACGTATAGCTGCTAACGAAGCTATTGGTTTCCGGGAACGTCTAAAGGACAACTAGTGCGTTAAAGTCGAGTAAAAACAGACTGCCTACCTCGCAACCTTGCGCTCGACCAAATCATGTGCGGGGTGAGAATATATACATATATATATATGTTCAGCAGAGAAGCTGATGTATGCTTGTCAGTTCATCGCCGGCGCATTTGAATAGCTTGGCCTGAAATCCATCGACTCCGCAGCTATGCTTTTCATTAAGGCGGGAGATTGCTTTTCGAACTTCTTCATAGTCTGGTGATGAAACATCTATTCCGCACTCGTCAATTAGAGTACGAGTATGAATGTTCCGGTCTTGAATCCTTCTGAAAGTTGTCGCATTTTTTCCTACAGAATTCGAGGTCTTCAACTTATGCAATTCGACATCTTTCTTTATTTGTCTGCAAAAGCGTCTCGGTTCGCTCACGCCATTGGAGAGAGATTTCGTTGATGGACTCGGATGGACTCCCAAAATAAGTATTTATTTTTAAAATTTGGGTTTCGTAACATATTCATACTAGTTAAGATACTTACATGTCTATAAAATTTTATGAGCCGCTCAACTATTTCCGCAAAAACCCTCCCAAACATAAGATGCCAACCATAATTATTGAATTTCTGAAATCCATTACAGATATAAAACCGATATTACATATTCTAGCTTCTAGTTTAGCGGTGGCGCCAGGTATTAAATTTGAAACTTGACATTGTTCTTTGATCTTAACCGATCTTTCAGAAAAGTAATAGATTGAAAATGAAATGAAATTCGAAAACTAAACTTTTAAACTTCAGTGTCTTGCAAAAGTAGCGATTCGAAGTTACATTTCTCTTTTCGAAATGAACTATCAAGCAGCAGATGATAGTTCAAAAATTAAAAATTTGAGTGTAGCAAAGAACGAATATGATTAAATTTATGAATTTTAGGTAGATAAAATTAAATAATAAAAATAAATGCTACCATAATCTGGAAGTAGCAAAATTTCACTCCAATCCATGGGATTTAAGTAACGAGAAATTAAATACGTATATATGCCTTTTTGTTTGTAGTTGAAGCAGTTCATTACACCTCATTTATTATGTGTCAGTAAAACTAATAACTTCATCGTAATCATCCACCTGAAACAAGTTCTGTTTCGATGGATAAACCGTAAGGAGATTGGTGTAACATGTGATGACTAAAGACGGCAAAAAGGTCGTTAGTGTCAAACGGCGCATTGAAGTGCGTATAAGAGATAGGTTGGACTTGTTAGACGAACAACATTAAGCTCATTTGTTCTTCCTGCGATACTTCGAGCCATTCTTTAATTCAAGGTTAACACAAGTTTCCTAGAAAATCTCTTCATATTTCGAACTAAATCAATACATTTTCATGAAGTTGCGTTAATTCGAACTCATAGCCGTCAAACACTCGACTCTAATCAAAAATGCCTATATAATGTTAAACGAGACTTTGTTTTTGTCATGATTAGTTTTAGCCCTTGTGTGCTAGAATTGGTTTGTTTAATTAAGTTTCAGTTACTATTCGTTGTATAAGTTAAGATAGCATACTTGCTAGTATATAGCTCCATCTGCAATTTCCTTGGCTGCTGTGAGCGACAATGAGAATCGTTAAAGCACAGCGCATGCGCTATCACAAAAAAGTAAATTCCCTCTAAGGCGACGAAACACTCGTTTGTAGGGGAGATGGCGATGACGAAGAGGGCAGCTCAGAGTGCCGCTGTGCTGGTTCGACACGTTTTGTGTTTCTATTCGTCTATGTAGATTTTGTCATTCTCTTTTATTTTGTTTTTCTCTTTGAACTGTCTTAAATTTCAAACGAATAAATACCGTAAATTTGGAAATTGAAATTTGGGTTTTTACTACAATATTTATATGTTCATGCAAACATATATGCCTATGAGTATATACAATATATATCAAATTATTAATGTATCCGATAATAGAGTTTGCAGATAAAGTTGAATTAATTCCAGAAATATTAGAATGTATTGAAGATACCGCTAAAATTGACTCTGATGATAGAGAAAAGGATGAGATATGTAAAGGTTTGTAAACAAATTATACTTTCGAAAGGACAGAGTTGATGTTTATGCAAGCTTCCATTCTGCCTTTTGCTTGTTTGTTGAACTATTTATTTTGTTCAATCAGCTGATAGCTGCCAGAGCCACGCATATTTTTATGTTGAGGGGATCGTTTGCGATTCCGCAATTGCTTTTTTTCATTCCTATTCTATTTTTTTTGAAAGAGGAGAAGCGTTATCTTCTCCAATTACATAATATATGTATTTATATTAAAACTAATGCGAAAAAGTAATTTTTGCAGAACAAATTTCACCATGCAAAACAAAAATTCGTCCCTCACTAAATCCGAAAATACACGACTCTGGCAAAAAATATACCGAAACTTCCGAAATGTTTACATTAGTAGTGACAGCATTGACTGTTTACATAACATTTACTGTTAAATTACCGAAAATGAGAGTGAGTTAACACACTTTTATACAACAACAAACACATGGGAATTCACGCATTTAAATACGATGTTTAAATGCATTTAAGCTAAAACCCGCAATACTATTTGCTTGGCTGTAGTGAGCGGCTTAATCTTTCACTCGATAATGAGATTCGTTACCGTACAGCGCATGCGCTATCACATTCCCTCTATCCCCTATCACAAAATAGTAAATTCCCTCTATCGGGAAATACTTGTTGCCTCCCTTTACTAATTAAGCTCAACCCGCAATGCGTCAATAGGTACACTTGTGACTTGGGTGGTTGAGCGTAAGGCATGATAAGAAAGAACAGAATAAAATCTGCAAGAAAACCAAACGGTCTTACTTAATTGGCGCCCAACGTGGGGTCTGTCGCTTAGCAATCGTCTTTAATTCCACCAGCAGAATTGACATTGAAATTATTCCCAAAAATGTGATCCGAATACGAAAATACCCCGGTTTTTATGTTGAAAAGTTTAAACGAAATTATTTTTCAAAACCGTATGCAGAAAAAATTTATGTCATAAAAAATAGTGAAGATCATAGTTTTGTTTTTACTAGAATTACGGGGTGAACTTTGTTCACAATTCCCGATTTAATTATTTTATGAGTTGCCGTGTAAAGGGCATTGGCATTGAGAGTGAAGTTAACCTAGTTAAAAAACGTGCGATTAAAAAGTTTGTATAAAATACAAAAAGTCAGTTAGGTTAGAACTAACGGTACAAATTAATAACCTTACTACAGCTCTGAGACGGCTTGAGCCACAACGTGCCGGTTTCGATTAACCCAGCAGTAGATTCGGGCAATTTCAGTCGTAATTTAATAAAATCTTTGCCCGAATTTAGAAAATTCTTCCTACCCAGCTTGGCGCTTCGCGGCAAATTTTGCAATTAGCTATTACTCCGAAAGGACGGAATGTGCTATGTGGCAATCGGTATTTTTAGAAACAAAATTACTGGTCAGCTAATATGACTTTATCGTCCTTTGACAATTTCAAGGCAATAATTGCTAGGCGGCATTAAATTGAAAAAGTTTGCCGGCTTGAGGTCAGAAAAAATAAAAAAAAACAATGTAATTTTTGTTTTCTCCAGATATATTATATTTCTATTACACATCGGTAATCGTCTTCAGGGGGCACTATTTAACAATATAAACAAAGTTAATAAATTATATTATTTAATAAAACTTTGACGATGTAAAAATTCTTTAACAAGAACAACTCTACAGCTAGCGGTACACATTACCATATAAATGCTTCACATTATAAGCACACCAACAAACATAAGACTAAACTTCAAAAGGAACACTGATAATTGCGCTCACTTGTACAGACACTGTAATATTGTAATTAATATCTTTGTTTAACTTTTATATTGTTGATTTCTGCCCCCTGAAGACGATTACCGATATGTAATCGAAATATATCGGGAGAAAACATCAATTACATTGCTTTTTATTTTTTCTGACCTCAAGCCGGCAAAATTTTTCAATTTATTGCCGCCTAGCAATTATAGCCTTGAAATTAATAAAACCAATAATTGAAAATTAATTTAAATAAAACATTAAGTTTAATTTTCCAATTGGGGTCGCCCCTTGGCAGGGAATGTCAACCCCTCCGATTGTATTTCTGCCATGAAATAAACCACAAGTTAGAGGAGGAGCTCGGCGGAAAATCGCTTCAGCGGTTACAAAGCGCCAATTAAAAAACAAACATATTAAGTATTCTAAGGGAATTTATCAATTTCAGAATTCTACGATATAGTGGATAGTCACTTAACACTTATCATAAATAACCACACAACGGGAACGCTGTGGTCATTATGGCTCTTAACGAGCGTGCAAGGGAGAATGCACTACGCATTTTTATTTCGGACCTTCGTCGCCCCTTTTACGATATTTTGTTTTCCTCAGGTCTGAAGGACTTGCCTTTTGCATTAACTATATGTAATTTAGTAAGACCAGCAATGCCCCGGTAGATATTTTTCCAGCCATATGAAATAGGAATAATAGACCAAATGCGTATCAGAATTAAGGTAATTTAATTGACATTAATATAATTAATAACCCCATTTTATCTTATAAAAAAACAGTGTTTGATCAATGTCTTTAATCATGCATCGACATTTTATGGTATAATCGGCTACGATTTCCTTAACGAGATTAATGCAAAAATTGATATCGAAGCTGGATATTTACGTCATCACAGTGGTGAAATTAAACTTCAGTATCCTCGTTGTATTCAAATTAATTCGATCACAATAGAAGCAGATTTTGATACATCCACTATTAAAGCAAAGTTTCGTAAAATGCTCGAAAAAAATTCAAGTGCATTTGCACACCCAGATAGAGCCCTACCATATAATACGAACGTACAGACAACTATTTGCACCATAACCGGTGACTCAATATTTTCGAAAAGTTACCCGCATCCAATTTCAACAGCGGAATATATCAACATAGAAATCGAATCTCTTCTGAATGATGGCACAAATCGTAAGTTGTGTTCTCTTTATAACTCACCGGTCCATGTCGTGAATAAAAAAATTCTGGATGGAAACAGAAAGCAAAAGATGCATATGGTCATAGACTTCAAAAATATGAACGAAAAAGCTATTCTCGATCGGTACCCCATTCCAGACATATCTGTTATTCTGGAAAACCTAGGCAAGTCAATATACTTCCCCACTCTAGATCTAAAACCGGGTTTTCACCAAATTCATTTGCGAAACAAAGATAGACCAAAAACGGCTTTTAATATCAACGGCAAATACCATATAAGTTCTGCCGCTTGCGCCAAGTATTTTTTAGCCTGCTATCGACGATCGTTTGAATCACATATATCACATTTTATTGAAATTAGAGTCAGCAGGTATGCGAGCTTCGTCAGATATATCCAAATTTTTTTCCCTAAGAATATTCATGATATTATTAACTATAAAATGATGCCAGTAACTCTACGCACTATACAGTCTTTTCTTAGCCTTGCAGGATATTATCGTAGATTTGTTAGGGAATACGCTGCTTTAGTTAGGCCATTAACTACATATTTGCAAGTTGAAAATAGGCACGCCACAGCTGGTAAGTCAAAAAACGTTCAGTATTATCTGAATTCGGATGCAAAGCATGGTTTCAAAAGAAATAAAACTATTCTGGCATTGGGTCTTCAATAGGCCATAGTGAGCCTCGTAGAGTCTGTCCTTAGGAACAGGATTATCTACGCAGAGATGGGCAGCGCCAGTGTCACCAGACACAACAAAAGGCACCCCTCAAGGTGGAGTTATATCGCCACTGCTGTGGTGCTTAACTGGGAACACGCTGATTAAGAAACTGCACACCACAGGTTGTGACGTTGTTATTAAGCGATCTATTCCAAAATGCTCTTTGTATAATTGAGAGATGGTGCAGAAATATCGGGCTGGACGTGAACCCTGATAAAACCGAGATGGTGTTATTTACCAGGAGGTACAAGCCGCTAGCCTTTAAACCACCCACACTAAAGGACATGGAGATTACCCTCTCTTCCCAAGTCAAATACCTTGGGATAATCTTAGATAGCAAATTAAACTGGAGCCGGAACAAGGCAGACAGATCAAGTAAAGCTATAACTGCGCTCTAAGCCTGCAAAACGGTGATAGGAAAGAGACGGGGTCTAAGACCGAGTATCGTGTACTGGATATACACCTCGGTAGTTAGACCAATCCCATTCTACGGGGCTACCGTTTGGTGGCAAGCACTCGAAAAAATCAGCTTCAGGACCAAATTAGAGAGAGTCCAAGGATCGGCGTCCATCCTGATAACGGGAGCACTGCCATCAACTCCCTCAAATGCACTGATAACTCTTCCCAACTTCCTTCCTCTGGACCTCTACGGGAAGCTACAAGCGGTTTGCAACGCAATAATATTGAACTCATCCTTGGAAGATATGCAGTATAAGACATACAAAAATATTATATCTTACAGAAGTGACGAAGTGACACCTCCAGTGTATGCTTCGATAATCTTTTCTCTACGAGAATCCCAAACAGATGCGAGTGGGAAAACATCAACGCCCCCGACCAGGGAGCAATAGCAATTTTCCCAGACGGCTCGAAGCTTGATGGAAAGGTGGGTTGCGGAATTTACTCTCCCGTTCTCTCAGTAGGCGGAACTCTTCACAACCATGGAGGTCGCGGAGTGGTTGCACAAATCCACGGCAGCAGGACAATCGGTTACAATTTACTCCGATAGTCAGGCTGCATTCAGTTCTCTTCGATGTAACGGTACCACGTCAAAGTGGCGATAAATAGGAACTCTCTCAACGAAGTACAGTACTGCCGTGGTCTGGGTACCTGGACACAGGGACATCCCCGACAATTGCATGGCAGACGAACTGGCAAGGGAAGGAACCCATCACTCTACGATAAAACACGCACGCGATGGTGGTCTACCTCTATCCACGGCTAAGTATATGCTTAAACTCGTTTTTACCAGGGAAGCTGACTCAAGATAGTTGAACGAGATCACGATCACGGTTCCCCATTAACATAACGACTAGGATAATAACGGGAGTAAGATGGGCTATTACTCTAACGATTTCCGCCGCAACTGTAGGGACGAAGATACCATCGAGCACTACCTCTGCTACTATCCAGCCTTGGCATCTGCGCGACACAAGTTCCATGGGAAACACTTCTTCGACTGTCTCGCTGAGTTGGCCTCAGCGAATATTGGAAAGCTCGTTGCCTTCATAAGGCACACGAAATGGTTCGATCATTTGAGAAGTGTGCTAGGATTGTCCAGCAGCCGCATCAACTCAACTCAACTCTCGCTATTTGAAGCATTGATGTCCCAAAATTCTGAGTAGCTGGAGCTAATAAATACAGATATCGATTACAGGCATTTATGCTTGGATTGATATTGAATAAGCTGGTGTACGTGTATATAGTCGAAAACTCTCATTCGTATTTTATACGTGTGCAGTTGAGTGTATCATTGTGACATGGCGACAAATTCGGCGAATGCGACTAGTTGGGGACGCTTTTTGTCGTATTTAACCATAACAGAGCTTAAATCTTTCCCGGGGTTCTTATATTTGGCAAGATTTTACAAATTCAAAAGGCAAAATTTCTTTGATTTGAGACATTAAGATGGTGCTGGTGTGGAAATTTTCCGGAATACGATGATTTCACAAAGGTTTTACTTTATTCAAAACTGTCTTCGATTTGATAACAAAGATACGCGCCAAGAAGGAAAAATTCTAGATAAGCTTACTACCATCAGGGTTGTCTTCGAATGTATTGTCGAAAAAAACCAAGCCACTTACTCGTCGGGCGAAAAACTTAACTATAGATGGTTACCGCGCATTTCGGCACAATTTGCCAAATGAATCGGAAAAACATGAGATCAAAACATGTGCCTTAGTGGATACACAAATCTTTAATATTCATAATTTGAAAATACATATCAATAGCACATCTGGGCAAAAATGAGGGCGAAGTACCAAAAAAGGTTCCAAATGACGTAAAAAGATGCCAAAAGTCACCTTCACGCAGGACCGAAAAACTAAGCACACGTGTGTACACTGCGGCACGCTAATATTAGGTAAAGTAAAAATTTCGTTCGGTTTTTATCTAAGAGATGGCGTTATTGTCCGTAGTACTAGTGTTACATGTCATACTATACAGCGCTGAAAACGTGTTTATACCAGCAAAGAGAAAATTCGCTATATTTTAAAATTTTTCTTCGATCAAGACGAAAAAGCAGCCAAAGCGGCTAAACAATAATTTAGTTTATGGGCCCGATACTGTAAATGAACGTGTAGCACAAAAGTTGTTTGCTAGGTTCCGTTCCGGAAATTTCGATGTCAAAGATGCACCACGCGTCGGGAGGCCTGTCGTCGAAAATTGCGATAAAATCATGGAAATAGTGGAAACAGACCGTCACGTGAGCACTGATAAGCCAGAAAACCGTTTGGAACCATTTGCATAAAAAAAAATTGCACTTTTCCAAATGACTCAGAATGAGTCTTACCTACTATAAAAAAACCTATGTACGTACGTAACTATTTCTGAAAATACATATTTATTTTTAGTTTATAACAACTTTTAAGTTTTTCCGCTACCTTTGTTTAAAACTTTACAAAACTGAGAGGACTCAATGTTACACTGATTTATTTAATTTTTAACAAAAAATGAAAAAATATGTCAGATGATCTGAATAACCTTTTGTTATTTTTTTTATAACAATAACCTAATAAATAGTGTGAAAAATTCACATAAATGTAATTGTTCTTTTATTTTTATATTATATTCATTGACGGTGTGATAAAAAAATATGATAAAAAAACCAACTAATATTAACAAATCGTTAAACAAAAGTACAAAAATGGTATTCCAAAAATACGTTCGTCATACAATTTGTTATGATAAACCGGAAAATGTAATTAATCCAAATACCACTAATGCAATACGTTATTATTTGACAATCCTAGGGGAAATACAAAACCGTCCTGGTATAAAATTTCGACATACCGAAATATTCGTGAATGACTTAATCAACAAAACTCATCAACTCGAAACGCTCATTACGGTGCACAACCGAGCACATCGTCGCTTATAAGAAAATTTCAAACAAAATACAAGCAATTATTTTTTACGGAATATAAGAAAACTGTTGAAATCTATATATAAATTGGAATTGCAAAATTTTCTTAGAAAATAAATATCCACGTAAACCGTCCAACTTCGAAATCGGTAAAACTCTTTTACCCTCTATACCAGGTGAAATCTTACACGTCGATATTTTTTTTGCCTGATAAGCAGCACTTCTTAACATGTATCGACAAATTTTCCAAATACGCGGTTGTTAAGCCTATTTCTTCATGATCCACGGTAGACATTAAAGAAGCACTGCTCGAAATATTATTGATATTTAAAAATACTAAAGCAATTATTTCAGATAACTTCCATGACTAAAAAGTTTCCTTAAAGATAACTTTTCAATTAAACAATTTTTCATCCCGACGTTACACAGTGGAACATAGCTGAGTTCGTTGAGAAATGACAGTAAAAACCAGCAAGTAACAAAATTTAGAGTAAGATGTTTTACTCTCCGAAGGAAAGAAATTTACTGAGTTTTCAACGAACAGGATCCAGTAAAAATTAGCCAGCAAGCTGCATAAACGCTGTTTATTTAAGCGGTTAAATTTGAATCCGTTCATTTGTACAGTTTTTTTGTCCATGTCTGAAGTACTTTCCTAAGTATTTTAATAAAATTGACAATTACATAGCATATTTAATTTATTAATTGTATTCAAATGGCGGCCGCTGTAGCCGAGTGGTTAGCATTGCGTACTGACATTCGGAAGGCTCGGGTTCAAATTCCGGTTCCACCAACATCCAAAAGTTATAGAAAATTAATTTAAATAAAAAATTAAGTTAAATTTTCTGATTGCGGTCGCCCCTCAGAAGGGAATGTCCACCCCTCCGAGAGTATTTCTAAAAAAAAACATTTGTTGGAAAACATCAAGACGCAAAACCACAAATTGGAGGAGGAGCTCGGCCGAAAATCGCTTCAGCGGTTACAAAGCGCCAATTATATATATATATATTCAAAATATATTGCCAACAATGATAAAATTCAACATGCTTTATAACCGTCAAACGATAAATATGCTAATAGGTTATTTCTAATAGTTCTCTAAAAAGACAAAGATTTATAAAATACTTGCACTGCAACAATTTGTCACTAAGATTTTCAGTAAGGATGACTGATATACGAAAATGACTTTGAGGAATGGATTGCTGGCTCAGTGTTGCCCTTTACAAGGGTAGTAAGTCCCTTCTCTTCAGGCGTGTTTGACTTGTTGCGAAGGCCAAGGGGATAGCCAAAGGGTTCGAATGATTGTGCAGTTTTGCTATGTATTTTTGTGTAACGATTTCAATCTCTTCTTTGATTGTGCGTATATTTAGGTCTGTACGCATGTACCATGGTGCGCCTATTATTATTCTCAATGTTTTCGACTGGAATCTTTGTATTATATCCAGATTTGTCCCGCAAGCTGTACCCCATAACTGTATTCCATACATCCATATCGGTTTTATAGTCACATTATAAAGAACCTTATTTTCAAGGCTGATGTAAAGTTTATGTAAAGTTTATGTGCTTGCACTTAATTTCATTAACCTTGATGGGCCATTTTGCTAGCCAATCTTTAATTAGTTTAAGGTGTTGCTCTAGCGCTTTTGTGGCTGTAATGGGGCATTTATGTCGACTTAGTATAGCAGTGTCATGCGCAAAAGTTGATGTCATTACTTTGTCACTTGTAGGAATGTCTGCGGTAAACAAAACATACAATATTGGTTCAAGAACACTTCCCTGCGGGACACCTGCCGTGATTGGATACTCTTCTGTTATGTAAACATTTGCTTTTACAGTGAATCGCCTGTGAGTTAAACAGGATTCAAAGATATTGTGGAACGATTAGATAATGATTTTTTAATTTTACAAATGAGGCCATCATGCCACACTTTCTCAAATGCTTGCGCCACATCAAGAAAAACGGCCGAGCATTACTCTCTGAATACGAAACCTTTCCTTATTTCATATATTATACGGTTTACTTGTTCAATTGTGCCATGTTTTTCGCGAAAACCAAATTGATGTGTATGATTTTGATGGAGAAAAGGATTAATATTTGATAACAGCACTTTTTTGAAAAGTTTTGATAGGAAAACCAACTGGTAATTGGTCTATATGATGGCGTCAGGGTTGCGTCTTTACCTGGTTTAGCTATCATAATTAGCTGCGAGTTTTTTTTTAAATGGCACTGAAAAGCTTTGCAAAAAAATCGAGAGCAGTGCCTGGTATTTTTTTAACATTTTGAGTGAGATGTGATCGTATCCTGGGGATTTTTTTTTTAATTGAAGGCGGTAATAATATTTTTTAGTTTAGACGCAGATGTTCCGCAAGTAACAGTGTATCTTGGAGCCGCGCGGTTAGGTGACAAAGGTGCAATATCGGTAGCAGTATTAGGTCGAAATACTGAGGTGCTCTGCAAAAGAAGTCTTCTTATTTTCATCCGTTCTGGCCCATGAACCGTTACGTAGTCTCAGCGGTGCTTCACCTGTGTAAGCAGGTGGCTTAAAGTTTTTGCTAGCTTTCCAAAGCAATTTTTTAGTTGAAGCGTTGGGATACAAAGACGTTATACAGTTTTTTATATTTCTTTCCTCATCGTATCTTAAGGCCTTTTTCAGTTTTTAGTCGGATTTTTGCATCGCGCGATCGGAACACTTGTCATTCGCGACGCAAGCGTCACTTGTTTCTGACCAACAACTCTTTTTCGTTATTAGTTATCCAGATTCTGGTTTTTGGTTTTGTTTCCTGCTCTAGTTTTGCTATGGTTGCTGATGGTGCTAGCATAAAGTTGAACACAAGTAACTGGTTTTCAATATCAGATGCCCTCTCTTTTTCCGGAACGGTCTGTATATGACTGCTTATGGATTTTTTATATTTAAGCCAGTTAGTTATAAACGCAGCAAGTCGTAAAACATGTTTTCAGTTGGCTGTTCGGTGAATTTAATGATTCTTGAAGAATGATAAGAAGATAAGTCAGCACAGGTTTCGGCAAATATTAAACTCCTAAAAACTAAACTAACTAAAACTAAACTGAAACTAAAAAGTAGATTAGTGACCGCAAAGTCAATCAAGGAAGGTAATTTCCTTGCGTCTGTAGGCCAGTAAGTTGGTTGTCTGGGTGGGATAAAAGCATATCTATTTTTGGTACTTATGATCGTTTTATATAACTGTCGAGATATTTAGTCTCGAACCCCAATATGTATGTTTCGCATTGTAATCACTTCCAGCTAGGAACCTTTCTCCTAGAGTCATGAAAAAGTCGCTTAATTGTTTTTCTGTTATTACGAAACGTGGCGGACAGTAAACCGCAGCCAAAGTAAGTTCAACCCCCCTATTATTAAGAGTGATCGAAGTTGACTGCAACCAGTTTGTTGAGAAAGAGTGAAGAAAATTGTGCTTTAAGCGGTTCCTTATGAGCATAGCCGTACCACCATGTGCTTTGCCATCTGTGATTAGTATTATACAACTAAAACCCGGGGATATAAAAGTGATACTTGTGAGTGAGATAATTTTAGATCTTGGATCATACTTTGCATGGCTGACATCAATTGTTTGGGTTAGATTAAGAATCATGGCCTCATTTTTGTGAAGACCCCAAGTCCAAGGCCTTGAAACCTCCACAGCAACAACAACAACACCAACCACAACAACAAGAAGAAGCTTTAGTCTTTCACACAATACGCTTGATAGCACTATATATGCGATGTTAAGAAGGCTTATCCAGGGTAATTGGCGCTTGTTTTGTGGATTGGGCAGAGCACACTTATTTTGCAAAGTAGCTGATGCACGCACCTGATCAGTTCTTCACCGCCTTATTTGAATAGCTCGACCGGTAATCCATCGGTCCCTGCTGCTTTGTTGTTTTTTAGGCGGGCGATTGCTATTCGGACTTCTTCATAGTCGGGTAGCAGAACATCTTCTCCATCGTCATCAATTAGAGTTTCGGGTTCATCATCTCCGGGTGTTTCCTTTTCACTACCATTCATCAGGCTGGAGAAGTGCTCCCTCCATAAATCCAGTATACTCTGGGCATCTGTCACTACCTCACCTCCCTGGGTCCTACCAGAGTTTGCTCCGGTCTTGAAACCTTCTGTAAGTCATCGGGGGATGGGGCCACGTGCAGAAGTTCACGCAAGTTTGGAAAGATTTTAACTGCCATTCACCTGGGAGTGGCCAGAAATGATTGTTTTGCATAAGACTTCCGGTATATATATAGGACTAATAGCTAAAAGATTCTGATTTTCTTATATTTTATTTTTAATTTTTCTAGGTCTATATATATGTAATTATACGTATACATATATATATAAATATATATACATATATGTATGAACGTATAAGATGAATTTTAAATTTTTAGTCATTTAAGTTAGGAAAGCACTAAGCACTAGCGTAGCAAGCCGTCGCAATTAAGTAGGGCAAAGGGGAATAGGCGATAGGCCTAACTGTCCACTTGCAAGCAGAATTGAGTATAAAAAGGGCAGCATCAACAGTGATAGATCATTTCTGTTTGTGCTGTCGTAGCTAATGTACATATATGGTGTGTCGTGCAAATGCTACCAATAGGAGTAGGTAGAAGTATATGGTTGGCGTGAAGACGCTGCCAATAGAGTATATGGTGTGACGTGAAAACGCTAATACACATTCGATTGTAAGAAGGAAGAGAAGCCGAACATAGTGGTCGGAGAAAATGGAGCAACCAATTGCAGATGGCTAAAGACTACAATAGGAGAAGTTAAGATGGCTCCGGAAAAGTTCCCGGACTACACGCTACAAAGCGGAGGATTAAACCGCCACATATCAGTAAAAATAGATGTAGAAGACGCCAACCCATGGAAGCTCTGTGTAGCAACCCCATTACGTCAAAGAATAATCAACGTAGTGACGTGACAGTCCCGATCCAGGACACATGGGCATTAGGGAAATTATTGCAAAGGCAGCAGCGCGATATTACTGGCCGAGAATGTTTAGGGATATCAAGAGGTACATCCGACAGTGCCCCAGATATCAAATAACTAAGCCGAGCGAGCAGCGAAGTGCGGGTAGAGGTGAGACAAGCACAACACCGGTAATAGACAAGGCGGCCAAGTAACGAAGAAGAAGAAGAAGCCGAAGAAACGCAGAAGAAGAAGGAGAAGCCGAAGAAACAAAGAAGAAAAAGAACCAGAATTCGAAGAAGACTAAGCATAGAACAAAAGTCAAAAAAGAAGAAGTCGAAGAGTCGGAGGAGAAGAAGAAGCCGAAGAAACGAAAGAAGAAAAGAACCGAAGGAATAAACAGAAGTCGTAGAACAGAGAACAGAAAGGTGAATACAACACGTCCTAACGGGAAGTGAAAGGGGGTGTGAAGACCCCAAATCCAAGGCCTTGAAGCCTCCACAGCAACAACAGGAGAAGTTACACACACACATATATATATATATATATATATATATATATAGGTATATACCTATATATATATACACGTATATATTTATGAACATACATATATGCACATACATCGTAGAACATATATGTATAGATATATGTACATATACAATTAATTAGATGTACATATGTACATATATAAATATATATTAATATACATACACATATATATATATATATACGTATGAAAGTAAAAGATGAATTTTTTATATATAGTCATTTAAGTTAGGAAAGCACCAAGCACCAAGCGTAGCAAGCCGTCGCTGTTAAGTAGGGCAAAGAAGAATAGGCGGTACGCCTACCAACAACGCAACGCGTAACTGTCCACCTGCAAGCAGATTTTAGTATAAAAAGGGCAGCATCAGCAGTGATAAATTACTTCTGTTTATGCTGTCGTAGCTAGGGTATATGGTGTGTCGTGCAAACGCTACCAATAGGAGTAGATAGAAGTATATGGTTGACGTGAAAAAGCTGCCAGTAGAGTACATGGTGTAACGTGAAAACCCTGCCAGTAGAGTATATGGTGTGTCGTACAAACGCTACCAACAGGAGTAGATAGAAGTAAATATATGTTTGGCGTGAAGACGCTGCCAATAAAGTATATGGTGTGACGTGAAATCGCTGCCAATAGAAGTATACGGTGTTTCGTGCAAACGCTGCTAATACAAGAACAATATGGTGTGACGTGAAAACGCTACCAATACGATATGATTAAGGCATATGGCATACGTAGAAATACTAAATTTTATTGAAATCGGTATCTAAATAATACCTTTTACAATAGTAATTGCTGTCTTTAACTGAAATTAATGAGTATGCGCGAAAACGCGTTAACTTAAAAACTGTTGAAGCTTAACTAATACGAAATTCTTATTCCAAGGCACACCGCTAATTATTAGATTATCTGCAGTTCTGGCAACGTCACAGTGGCTCTCAAATTTTTGAGGCTTTTGGCTTAAACATTGCCGCTAGCCTTGCAAAATTAAACTATTGAAACAAGAATTGGAAATATACCATTTTATTTGCTGTATTAGAACTTCTTAAATAGTTATGTGGATAAGTATAAGGGTAAGTAATTCAGTATTTCATTATTAGGTTGATGGATTTTCTATATATATATTTCTGAAGTTTAAAATTCGATGAGGTCTTCGCTCATGTCTTCTACAAGCCCAGTAGTACGTGAAAATATGTTGAGCTATTTCGAGATTGTCCATTTTTGAACAATTACTAATTATAACTAACTAACTACCAATAAACAGTGGTGTCTAGAGGGACACACGGGCCTGGAAGACCCGAACCAATATATCCTAACTACAATAAACCGTGGTCTAGAGGGACACACTGATCTGGAAGACCCGGTCGAATATTTTCTAGCTACAAGAAACCGTAGTGTCTAGAGGGACACGCGGGGCTGGTAGACCCGAACGAATATACTAATGTGGGCTAAAGTAAACCCGAAATTTTGCTCCGCTGGTCGTAGGGGAAACGTCCATTTACGCTTTTTATGCACCTCCTTGAAAAACCGTTGTTTCCAAAGACCGCGAGTTTTACCATTTTTCCATCTATCGACGATGGTTCTGAGAAGTAGAATTCTACAGATTTAGTTTTATTCGGAGCGACACTTTCCAAGTGAATGAATGCAGTTGTGTAATGATGTAAGAATTTTAATGTAAATGATGTTAAGAAATCTAATTTCGTTGCAAGTAAAGTGTCGTAGAGCATAAAGACTCGATGATCTTAATGAGATATCCGTAGGATAGAGCGATGGTACTACAAGTCTACCGTTCGAAATTTTAGTTGTAGTTTTACATTGAATCCTTTTAAAAATCAAGGTCCTACCATCTGAAAAGTGTCTTTTTGGAATCAAAAACTTTCGACCTAGGTTACCTATTGTGATATTCTCTCCCACTGAGAGCAAGGCAAGAAACGTGTGCAGTGGATGTTGCCCCAATGGCACTCCGCCATAACACGGTTTCCTGGGATATAAGGTTCTAATGCAGCCTAGGATTCACCCTGACCAGCATAACCTTGGAGCACGAATTAATCCTCATGAAGACATCTATTGAACTACTTTGTAGAAGATTAGAAACAACAATGGATCCACTAATTGTAAAAGAAGGCATCAAAATCTGTGGTAGTGGAGTTGAACGAAAGAATATTTTGATGAATAGGTAAATGAATCTATGTTGGACATAATTGGTTTTCGCAAAGGCAGTTGTTGAACTAATGAGCTACCAATAAGCGCTGAACTAATGTTTTCTGAAAACTCAGTGCTATCAGAAGAAGTGGACTGTATGCAGTGGAAAGGCTTGCGACGAAGCCAGATGACTGAAAGCATCGGTATTTGAAGGTACTCTATGAAGTAGAGTATGGTGTATGCTATTGCACGTTGTACACGAAAGATTGATTTTGCACTCCTCTATTGAGTGCCTATTTGAAATGCAGTTAACGCAGCAGTTACACTGTTCTACCATTGCATATGGATCATCTATTGACAGAACGAGAAATTGTGCTCAAAGTCATAAAAAAATGTTGCTGTTTCGGACATAAAACGCAATTAAGCACAGATAATTTCGTCGTATTTGCTAATCTTGTTTGTATATTTTGATCTCTTGATTGCTTAAAGCGTTTAGGAGATGAGACTGAAGGAGTAACACAGTTTTGTATGCGTTCTGAAATACTGCTCATACAAGAAACGTATTTGCTGAATGTGGCGGAACAAACTATTGTATTATAAAATCCTCATCTTCTAGTATTTATTGGCAATTCTCATATGCCGCTTTTGTTTTCTCATATTGCTCAGTTATTTCCTATTTTAGAATTTCGAGAGAAATTTTTGAATATTCAAGGTAAAAATTAGCATCAAACTCGAATAATTGATCCGAACTAATTATAAGGGAATTCAAGGCCGACAATAAATTCAATTGATGCACAAGTGTACGGACGTGTTTTTTTTATCGGCTCCGTAACTTCACTTAAAGTCTAAGAAAACGTAAATATTAATTCGTTTAAACTTATACATCGACTGTAGTGGGTGCATAGCCACTTAAGTTAGCAATAAATAAATAAAATAATAAATAAAAACAAAAAAAAAATATAAAAAAAAAAAAATAAATAAACAGAGAAACGACAACGATAATTAAAAAGTGAACCGGCGATGTAATGAGCGATCAACGCTCAAATCAGAAAGAGCGTCGGCATTCAGTCGCGACGACAGAGCGAAATGCTTATTTCACTGTTGTTGCGAGCAAATCACCATCTAACAGCAGTGCAAAGGCAAGCAGTTCAACTCTAAAGGCGCCAACGCAGACCTTAGCAACAATAGAGAAATCAAAGAGTGAAAAAACTCTCTTCCCAACAGAAAAACAACAAGCTATGCAGTCAAGCAGCGCAGCAGCAGCAGCAACTCCAGTGCGGGCGACTAATACTGAGCAAGGTGAGACAGCCAAAATGAAAAAAGGGTCGGCAGTGCAGACAGGCATTAATCGGTACATAAATGTGGTAAACAAAAAAAGGAAATCTAGTCCTCCCAAAAAAGTGATTAATGCCAAGAAATATAATACAGTTGACTCCACTATCGATGCTGATGGTAATGCACTAAAAGGGAACAGATTTGCCCCGTTAAATAAGGAAGAGCCTATAACAGACCCAAAGGCTATTTCCACAGTCGTCAGCACTAAACCTCCACCAATCTACTTGCGGGAGCGCAGCTCGAATTCGCTAGTTACGAACATAGCTAAGATAATAGGTACCAACAATTTTCACATTGTACCTCTTAAAAAAGGAAACATAGACGAGACAAAAATACAAGTACACAGTGAAAAGGACTTTCGTGAAGTCGTTGTGTTTCTCTCTGCAAACAACAAGAATTATTACTCTTACCAGTTGAAGAGTGCGAAAGGCCTGATTGTTGTAATTAAGGGAATTGAAGCGACTGTTGACTCATGTGACATAAAAGAAGCTCTAGAGGAGCAAGGGTTTGAAATTAGGGCGGTTGTTAACATAATTAACAGAAATAAAGTGCCGCAGCCTATGTTTAAAGTGTTCTTATCGCCAAGTTTAGCTCAACTTAAGAAAAACGAAACGCATCCAATTTACCGTTTAAAATACCTTTTACACCGAAGAATCACGGTGGAAGAAGCGCTTAAGCGTAATGGTCCCGTGCAATGCACAAACTGTCAGGAATTTGGTCACACAAATTCCTATTGTACTTTACGTACCGTTTGCGTAGCATGTGGTGATCTTCACCATTCTACCAAATGCCCCTTGAATAAAACGGATGCAACACAAAAAAAGTGTAGCAACTGCGGTGGCAATCACACCGCTAATTATAGAGGTTGTCCGGTTTACAAAGATTTAAAATCTAAACTTTCTCAGGGTATACAAGCCAAACGGAACCAACTCCCATATACTACTTCCATTCCGAGCCTTTCCAACATACCCAGCTCAAATATTGGTCAAATGTCCTATGCCAACGTAGTAAAAGCCAATGTACAGGCCCCACCAGTCACCCCATCCAGTACTGGAGTTGAGACCATGATTCTTAATCTAACCCAGTGCATGACACAATTTATGTCAACCATGCAAAGTATGGTTCAAGACCTAATAAAGGCGCAAAACCAAATGCTCCAAACCCTGTTGACCAAAAAATGAGTGAACTCAGGATTTGCTTATGGAATGCTAATGGTGTAAACCAGCATAAATTAGCACTCAAGTTATTTTTACAGACCCACGAAGTTGATGTTATGCTTATATCTGAAACACATCTCACCCAGAAGTATAATTTTTACATCCCTGGGTTTAAGCTGTACAACACTAATCACCCAGATGGCAAAGCACATGGTGGCACAGCTATACTCATAAGGAATCGTTTAAAGCATAACTTTCTTAATTCCTTTTCAACAAATTGGTTGCAGTCAACCTCGATCACCCTTAAAAATAGGGGGGTTGACCTTACTTTAGCTGCAATTTACTGTCCGCCACGTTTCGTAATAACAGAAAAACAATTTAGCGACTTTTTTATGACTCTAGGAGATAGGTTCCTAGCTGGAGGTGATTACAATGCGAAGCATACTCATTGGGGATCGAGGCTAATTAACCCGAAAGGTCGTCAGTTATATAACACGATCATAAGTACAAAAAATAGTTACGATTTTATCTCCCCAAGACAACCAACTTACTGGCCTACGGACTCAAGGAAATTACCTGACCTGATTGACTTTGCAGTCACTAAAAACGTAGATAGGAGCTTAGTACTTGCTGAAACCTGTGCTGACTTATCTTCTGATCATTCCTCAATAATCATAAAATTGAACGAACAACCAATTGAAAGTGAGCATGCTTTTCGACTTACTACATCAAGAACTAACTGGCTTAAATATAAAAAATACATTAGCAGTCATATACAGACCAATCCGCAAATAGGGAGAGGAACTGACGTTGAAAATGAGTTACTTGTATTTAACAGTATACTAGCAACAGCAGCAACTATAGCCACACCAGAGCAGAAAACAAAAGCAAAGGCATTGATAACTAATAGTGGAATAGAATTACTGGTCCGTAATAAGCGACGTTTGCGTCGCGAATGGCAAGCCTGCCGATCTCCCGATGCAAAAATTCGTCTTAAGGCGGCAGAAAACAAACTAAAAAAAGCATTAGTATACGAAGAAGAAAGAAATATCAAACATCTTATAACGTCTTTGTCTCCCAACGTTTCTACTAAAAAATCTCTATGGAAAGCTAGCAAAAACCTTAAGCCGCCAGTAAGCACTGAAGTACCATTGAGAATGCGTAATGGTTCATGGGCGAGAACGGATGAAGAAAAGGCCTCTTGTTTCGCAGAGCACCTCAGCACAGTATTTCAACCAAATACTGCTACATATAGTGCACCTTTGTCACCGACCCATACTGCTCCTAGATACACTGTTGCTTGCGGAGCATCTGTGTCTGATCTAAAAAACACTATTGCCGCCTTAAATCCAAAAAAATCTCCAGGAGACGATCATATCTCGCCTAAAATGCTAAAAGAATTGCCAAGCATTGCTCTCGTTTTTCTTGCAAAGCTTTTCAGTGCCATTTTGATGCTGGGATATTATCCACAAATCTGGAAAAAGTCGCAGATAATTATGGTAGCTAAACCAGGTAAAGACGCAACCCTGCCGTCATCATATAGACCAATCAGCCTGTTGCCTTGCCTATCAAAACTTTTCGAAAAAGTGCTGTTATCAAAAATTACTCTTTTTCTCCATCAAAATGATATTATTCCTACACATCAATTTGGTTTTCGGGAAAAACACGGCACAATTGAACAAGTAAATCGTATAACAAATGAAATAAGGAAAGCTTTCAAAATGCGAGTGTATTGCTCGGCTGTTTTTCTTGATGTGGCGCAAGCATTTGACAAAGTGTGGTATGATGGCCTCATTCATAAAATTAAAAAATCATTACCTAACACGTTCCACAATCTCCTTGAATCCTACTTATCCAACAGGCGATTCACAGTAAAAGTAAATGATTACATAACAGAAGAGTGTCCGATTTCGGCAGGTGTTCCGCAGGGTAGTGTTCTTGGACCAATATTGTACATACTGTTTACCGCAGATATCCCTACAAGTGACGAAGTAATTACGTCAACATTTGCGGATGATACTGCTATACTAAGTCGACATAAATGCCCCATTACAGCCACAAAGGTGTTACAGCAGCATCTTAAACAAATTGAAGAATGGCTAGCGAAATGGCGTATAAAAGTGAATGAAAACAAGTGCAAACACATAACTTTCACATTAAGGCCAAAAACGTGTCCTACTGTTAAGCTCAACAATGTATCAATACCGCAAGCTGACGAAATTACATACCTCGGAATCCACTTGGACAGGACCTGGAGACGACACATTGCAGCTAAAAAGCTGCAGCTTAAATTCAAATCTGCCAGTTTACATTGGCTTTTAAACAAGAAGTCTAGACTTAGCCTTAGCAACAAAGTCCTCTTATATAATGCAACAATAAAACCGATATGGATGTATGGGATCCAGTTATGGGGCACAGCTTGCGCAACGAATATAGATATAATTCAAAGATTCCAATCGAAAACGTTAAGAGTAATAACGGGCGCACCATGGTACATGCGCAATGAAAATATTCATAGAGATCTAAATATACCTACCATCAAGGAAGAAATTGAAATCGCAGCAAAAAAATACTTAACAAAACTGCGTAACCATCCGAACCCTTTGGCTAACACCTTGGCCTATGCAACAAGTCAAACCCGCCTGCGGAGAAAAGACAAAGCAGCCTTCTAAAGAGCAACGTCAAGCCAGCAGCCCATTCCTACTAATGGTCTTTATGTTTTAATTTAGTTTAAGATTTTATTACTTATTGTTAGGCTTCCGAAGTCGAAGTAGATTCAATAAATAAATATTAATGTTTCAAAAAAAAAAAATTATCAGCATTAATGTTCCGAATATTTTTCGCGAAGAAAAACAAATCGAAAAATTGCTAAATATTTCAAACAGAGTATGTGTCTGTTCAATAAAACGAAAATTTATACTTTGAAAACGTAAATGGAATAATTTCAAGTTCCTACTGGGACACTGCCAAAATTTCTTACTGAGTTGGTTGTATTTTAACCCCTTGGTGTTTACCGCTCTTCGCACATGTATGTATGTATATATATATACGCTATGCTGCTATCATGAGCAGCTGATGAAAAAAATGCATGAGAACAAGAAATAAGAAAATTGGTAAATAGCTTCTATATACCTACATATGCCACAATAAGCGAAATTATGTCTGCTGATTTTAAATCTGAGCCGGAATATGTATGTAGGTATGTATGTTTTAATTTGTAAAATACCCGAATTATGAAGAAGTGTAAAGAGTAATATGAAAACAAGAGCCAAATTGCAAAAGGAAAAGCAAATGACGAATTTGCAAATGATTTTTAATGTACATATGTACATGAATCTGAAAATATGAAGCGAAAAACTTTTTAAAACCGAAATATTATAAATTAATTGGAAAAAGGAAACTTATAGAACAAAGTGATGTGAATTGTGAAATACATATGTGCATATATTTACTTAGAACGACAAATTTAATTTCACTATTCGGTTTTGTGTAATACATAAGTTTTTTTACCGTGTGTAAGTATGTACATAAGTGTATGTATGTATATAGAAAAAATCACTCAAATTAAAGAACGCCGGTACGAACCCCCAACCCAATCGAAATAATGAAACGAAACGAATAAATAAAAAAGGTGTTAGTAGAAATACTAACTTATATTGAAATAGTTATCCAAATATTATTTTTTACAATAGCAATAGCTGCCTTTAACTGAAATTAATGAATACGAGTATGATGATGATCTCAAACCCTTGTTCCTCTAGAGTTTCTTTTATATCACCTGAGTCAACTGTGGCTTCAATTCTTTTAATTACAACAATCAGGCCTTTCGCCCTCTTCAATTAGAAAGAGTAGTAATTCTTGTTGTTTACCGAAAGAAACATAACGATTTCAGGAATGTCTTTTTCGCTGTGTACTTGTATCTTTGTCTCGTGTATGTTTCCTTTTTTAAGAGGTGTAATGTGAAAAATGTTGGTACCTATTAGCTTGGCTTTGTTCGTTACGAGTAAATTAGAGCTGCGCTCCCGCAAGTAAATTGGTGGAGGTTTGGTATTAGCTACTGTTGAAACACCCTTGCTGCTTTTAAGTATTTTAATAAAATTGGAAATTATACCATATAGCTTTTTAAATATAATAATTGTATTTAAAATTTATTGTATTTTAACAATGTAGAATTGCCTTATAGCCCTCCAACGATAAAAATACCAATAGTTTTGCTAATAGTCCTCTAAAAGGTCGAAAATTTATGTAAAACTTGCTTTGCAACAATTTGTGGTTTAGACTTTCAGGAAGGATGACTTAAATACGAAAATCAGTTTGAAATTCTTTTTCCCCGTAAGCCGGCCATATTAACTCAACATTAAAATATATTTTATTCAATTCTGTTTAAATAAAAACCAAGCAAGAGCTTTATTTTTCCTTCTAAATGTCACTAAATTTCCAGTTTGTGCATCGTACCACGTAGTTAAGATAGCAAGTGTTGCTCCATCTGCAATTTCCTTGGCTGCAGTGAGCGACAATGATAATTGTTATCGCACAGCACATGCGCTATCACAAAATAGTAAATTCCTTCTATCTATGGGAACATTTGTAAAAGACTTAATTGGTTGAACGTAACACATGATGAGAAAGAACAAAACAAAATCTACATTAAACCCAAACGGTCTTACTTATACGGATTAATTCTGAATATCAGGGTTCGAGGACTGATTCGACCACCATCCAAAATTAGAGAAAATTAAACGATGCCATTCTGAAGATCAGGGTTCGAGGACTGATTCGACCACCATCCAAATTATAGAAAATTAATCTGAAATAAAAAATTCAGTTATTTTAATTTTAAATAAAAGCTCTTCATAAAAATCAATCGACCGTTCGGAGATGGAATAAATAGTAGGTCCCTCCATTTGTTGTAAAAACATCAAGAGCTCGACCGAAAATCCCTTCAGCGGTAACAAAGTGTTAATTATATATATATTAATATATAGTAATTTGGGATCCCCTGAGTACTCTCAACTATAATAAAACACAAGGAGAAAATTAGGCAACTGAAACTACTTAACAACTTTACTTCTTACCGTCGAATACAACTTCCAAATTGCAACCAATGGACCTCCTTGTTCATCCACAATTTACCTAAGTTCTAGCCCAAAAAGATTATTAAGCTCGCTTTACAATCTTGCGACAGGAATATCACTGTTCTGACTGTTTTTTTAGTGATTGATTGTAACACACATAGCGATGTTGCTGGGTCAGACTCGCTAACTGATGCCGGATTTTTATCTGCGGCAAATATCAATATATTATTATATATCCAGTAAAAAGATCGTTAGATTTTTTATTGATTTTTCAAAATATGGTAACTTTGTGTACATTTGTCCGATTTAAGTTTTGTTCGTAAACTTGCTGCCAAAGAGATGCCATTATACCCCTCTCGTAGAATGCTGCGTCCCTATTGACAAAAAACTCGGAGGGCCAATTTTCACGGGCTCCTCTTGAGCCCAACTTCTCACCATTAAGCGCTTTCGCCATGGACAGGAAAAGATGGTAATCACTTGGTGTCAGGTCCGGACTATAAGGTGGGTGCATTAGGACCTCCCATCCGAGCTCCTGGAGCTTCTGCCGCGTCACTAAAGACGTGTGTGGAACGGAACCTAGCAAACCACTTTTGTGCTACACGTTCGTTTACAGTATCGGGCCCATAAAGTAAATTAATTTTTTCAGCCGCTTTGGCTGCTTTTTCGCCTTGATCGAAGAAAAATTTTAAAATATAGCGAATTTTCTTTTTGCTGGTGGCCATCTTTGACGAGCGCTCACCACGTGCTGAGTCAATCAATCGAAAAACTGTCAAAGACAAACTTTTAGTACGAATAAACACGTTTTCAGCGCCGTATAGTATGACATAATGAACGAACTTTTTACTTGACCTAATATAATAGAAAAAAGCGACATTAAGGTAGAAAAAGCCTCATTCGATACTTTACAAATCTTCTTTCTAAAAAATGAAATTGATGGAAAGTCATTTCATTCACTTTTTCGCTTAAAAAGTTATTGAGCAGTGTGAGCAGCAGTCATGTGATTTCTAGCAAACCAATGTAACATATGTATTTCTCTTTTAATATTGAATAATTCAAATTATGAATATGAACGAATGTTCCTCATAACGTTTTTCATTGTAAAATAATAGCATAATAATAAATAATTGATTATTAATACCCAACAACTCGAAGTATTATTTCTTTTCTCTCAGAAATCTCGGACCTTTTTATAGGCGAAATACTCGATAATTCGTAATATTTTACAAGTCCCACGAATTTCAAATTAACGACATCCGCCTGTATTTGCATAAAAAAAAAATTAAAAACAAAAAAAGGAACTAAAGGAAAAAAAGCCCTGCAAAAAGGCTTCCGATCATTTGAGCGATCAAATGCCAGAAATAGTTGACATATCCCGTTATCCCATTGAACGATTTTTCCGTCGTTTCTTATGGCCAAAATTGCGCAACTGCTGTTTACATTTCTATAGAGTATGACGCACCTTCTCTTCGTTCTCTTGCGCATTTTTTTAATTCTTGTCGGACAAGGAGAACACAGCTGACCGAGTGCGTTGCTGTTAAAATAAGTCAGCTTTGAAAAAAGCTTTCTCTACATATTAAATGTACATAGTTTATTAATATTTAGTCCCTGTTCAAATATTTTGAAATACAATAAAATTATTTTCGGAAAACCAGCAAACTATTTTAATTTAGATTTTGATTAAATTTCTTTGCCATCCAGTGGTGACTCTGCTCATCAGCTTTAGCAACGCCTTCCTAATACTATTAGAGACTTCCTTGAAGTTAAAAGACGTCTTAATAGAATAAAATATGGAGTTCGAACCAGATGGGTATTAATATCTAATTGCAATTGTACCTCGCAAAGTTTTGTGGAATATTTTTACATTTGCTTCTCACATCGTCCATCCCAGTCAACCTGTTCCATTAGCTGAATTTTCCGTATAATGTAGGTGCATTACCCGATATTATTTTCACCTTTTGTGAACAGGTTGTCCTTAAATAAAATAATTGAAGAAAACTATTAAAAATTTATTACTACCACAGCTTAGGTGTACTTAAGATTCCTTATCAATTTTTAGCACTTAGATATATATAGATGTATTCGTATATTTAAAAGTCGTGCAATTTAATATTCACATTTGTTTGATTATTTATTCTGAAGCTTTTTACAACGTACGAAGAAAACGGCAAATGAGAGAGCGCAATTTTGACGTTTAATTTAGAGAGAAAGTTGCAAATTCATGCTGATTTGATCCAGTAAAAACTAACAAGTTTGAAAGCTGATTTGTGATCATATGATTGAACTTTTGTCAAGAAAACGTACTGGCCGCAACAAAAACTTCTTTTGTGTTTGTTTGTTCATTTCCTTTGTTTTGCCTAATATTCCTTTCACTCCAAGCGTTGGCAGTGGCATCTGTCGGCAAATAATTGTATAATTCAAAGCCATGAATTGTTGGCACGGTTGTACTCGGTATGTGCCTACCCAGTGGTATAAGTCTCCAAAAGGGGATGTTCGCCAAAACGGTTCCTCCACTAACAAATATTAGGGAAACGGAATGCTTTGCGCGGGTATTCCGTAAAAAGGGGTGTCGGCTTTCTTTTTATACGGCGAGGGGAAAATTATCCCAGTGTACTTGGTGTGCCATGGTGGCGTGCGCTATATAACTCTGTCCCTTTGGGTAATGGGGGCGGCGTCAAATGATTGGGCACCAATACACACTCGCCTGAGAATTCTGACGGCCGACGCGTAGCTTGCGGCCTGGCTCGTAAGTGCGTGCCGAATCAGATTCTAGCAATCTACGAAAGCGCCAACACCTTTTTTGACGCAGACGTGCGAGTGTTTTAAGAAAAAAAAAGAAAATAAAATTTTTTAAGCGTAAGGCCAGTCGAGGCTAAGAGTAGTGTTTTAGAAAAATGAAATAGTGCTAGTGAGCAGGGGGCAGTTGAAGCCCAGTAAATATTCCCGGCATAGTGGTGTTGTACTTAGTGGCGGAACCGAAGTTTGACGACATCACCGGAGGAGCACCGAAGTTGGGTACTCACACCCGACTGAGAAACCCTAAGTATCATTTTGTTGATTTATTGTTTTCTTACGTTTTTTTGTCGTGCCGACAGTATCGTTCCTTCGTTTTTCCCATACCCATCCTTTTAGCATCCCGCACCCAGAGCCCAGTCATACAGGCGGGTTAAAGTTACCTCCGGCAGCACGGGAGTAGTGCGAGTAGGTTCGTAACCAGTTTGGTTGGACCACACCTCGGGTGCACCCCAAAAATATATTTTGTTTATTTTGGTTTATATCGTTGCTTAATTGTTGTCGTGCATTTGTTTATACCAGCGTTAGTAAAATTCACTTATTGTTGTTTTCCTTCCTTGCGAATAGTTTTGTTAGTGTACATAGCTAGCGACCCACGCCGTCTTCACTAAGCTGGCCGGTCGCTTGGTTAGTTTTGTCATCTCCTTTTTGTGCGGTAGTTTGTTTTGTTAGCGTGAGTGGTTGTTGGTAGGCGCTTGACCAACAGCCACTGTAGGTATACATATGTATGTACGTATGTACATACGCACATACATATGGTTCATAATAAAAAGTGGAGGTGACAAATTGGCGCCCAACGTGGGGCCCAATATTTAAATATATTTATTTTGATAAATTTTTGCGTTGTTATTTCAGCTGATTTTGAGTGGCTTTTTGTTGTCTAGTCTTTGTGTTAAATAATATTTAACAATTTTCTACTTTTTTCTTTTGTTAGTTAGGCATTCCACTAGTGGAAGTAAAGAAGTGATTGGGGGTCGAACCCAGGCCCATCGGCATCGGCAGATACTTAGTACAATACAAAGGAATTTGGTGAGTCCGTTCCGTTTTGTAAATTTGCAATTTTTGTGTGTGCGTTGCGGTAAATTGTATTTGAGTTTTATACTAGTAGGAAAAATTGTTGGTCAAGTGTGTTGAGACTGGTCCGAAAGTGACCAGTAGTGGTCGTTATAAATTAGGTTGTGTTTTTTTAGTTTTTTTATTCATCAAGGATTTTCGTTGTCTTTTTTATTGTTTTTGATCAATAATTTTTTTTTATTATTAAAAAAAAAAAAATTTTTTTTGTTTTTTTGTTAATAGTTGTCTTGTCGGAGTAGACAATATTTGTTTTTATTTTAGTAATTTTTTTTGTTTTTTGTGGTTAGGCTCTTCTGTTGTTTACGTGATAGGGTCTTTTGTTGTGCCAGTATAGGGCAACGCGTTTACCAAATTAGGGTAGTAAATTTTTTTAATTTTCACTATAATTCAAATTTTCTTTTAGATCTATTTTTTTTGCTTTGTTTTTTTTTTTGTTTTTCGAGTTTATTTATTTTTATTGAACATGGAGATTAATCGTTTAGCGCAGGATGAGCTCGCGTACGAGATGGAGGCACGCGGCCTTCCAGTCGGTACGGTCGAAGCCATGCGTAAGTCGTAAGTCGGTAAACCTCTTTCAGGACTACCCCTTTAGTTTCGACGAGGATAAGACGGCGGTCGAGTCGAAACTGGAGGAGGTAGAAAATTTAATTTTATCGGTTTCGGGTGGAGGCAAGCCATCGCATGGAGCGAAAGCGATGGCAAAGATCGAATGGTGCCTCTCGCGAATCGGACGGGCGCGACCGGGAAGCGACGGCGAGATGACTCAGCAGATGGAGCTGAAGAGCAAGTTGTTGCTCCATCTCGCCGAACTACAAGAGGTAGTCGAAGAAGAGGAAATCGGTTCGGTCGAGCGGTCGGGTGCCACTCGTGCGGACCCGATAGCACCCCCGCCCGTGGAGATTCGACGCGTGGTAGAAAAGACAGTCGAGTCTCATAAACCGGTAAACTTGTCCAAGTGGGACGTCCACTTTGATGGCGAAAGAGCGGGAATGTCGCTTTTCGCATTCTTAGAACGAGTTGAGTAGTTCAGTGAGGCACGCAGTGTGACCCAAGCTCAACTCTTCCGAGGCGCGGTCGATTTATTCGCAGGGAAAGCTCTTTTGTGGTTTAGGTCTGTTAGGAAGACTCTAGGTAGCTGGGAGGAGCTAGTAAGAGAGTTAAAGTTGGAGTTTTTGCACCCCAACTACGACGATCTCTTACTAGACGAGATTAGGCGAAGGACTCAGGGCGCGAATGAGTCCATCGGTGTTTATGTAGCGGGTATGAAGATAATGTTTGGTAGGCTTCAGGAGCCTTTATCTGAGAAAAAGATGTTAGGATTGATTAGGTCGAATCTCCTACCATTCTACCAGACCCAGCTGGGACTGGTGACAATAGGGTCGGTTTCCGAACTAGTTGCTTTGGGTAGGCAACTAGAGGCAGTTAGGTCATCGGTGGATGCTTTTGTCCCTCCTCCGAGTCATAAGGCCAAAGGTTTGTTGGAACCTGACTTGGCTTATGTCTCGGCTGGTGTAGAGGTCGCGGCTGTAGCGGAGCCGGACCTTGTTGATAGTTTTAGGCCGGGGTCAAATACCCGATGTTTTAATTGTAGGCGGTTTGGCCACATTTCAGCGGATTGTAGGAAGGGAATTAAGTGCTTCGGGTGCGGTAGACTTGGAGTCATGAAGCGGGACTGCCCGGCGTGTGCAGCGAAGCCGAGTGGCTCCCCGCGTACCCAACGAAGTCCAGCTTCCGGTGGTGGGCGAAACCACAACCCCTTCAGGTCAGGGCCTGTGAGAGAGAGTAGGTCGGACGAAAGAATAGGGAATTCACGGTCAAGCGATAGGGTTGTCAGGTCGGACAAAAGATCGGGAAACGGACCCCTGGGACAGCAGGACAGGCGGTCTAGTAGGGCGAGTTAGTGAACCTGCTAACTCCCAGCTGGCAAAGGTAGCAGTCGATTTTGAAGAGGTTAGGTTGGCGTTTTCGTTGGTGACGGACGGTCACGACGAACGCCCGTATTTGGATATTAGGATCCATAGTTTTACTTTTAGGGCTTTGTTGGATTCTGGTGCGACCAGAACAGTAATAGGTCGGCTAGGTTGGCAGAAATTGAGTTCGTTTGGTATTAGGGTGAGTTCAGTTTCGAATTTTTTGAGAGTGACTCTCGCGGATGGAGGTCATATCTCGGTGTTAGGTTCGGTTTTGTTGCCAATCGAGGTGGAGGGCAAGTCGGTTCTTCTGGAATGCCTCGTGGTTCCAGAGTTACCTCAGGGCGTAATCCTTGGCATCGATTTTTGGGCCAAGGCGGGTATTATCCCGGATATATCAAAAATGAGGTGGTCGTTTTCTCGGCCGGAACCAGAACCGTTGGTGGCAATAGTGGACCACTCCGAGTTAGGTGATAGGGAATCTAGGGCATTAGGTCAACTAATAGCTGGGGCGTTCCAGGCTATGCCGGAAGGGCTAGGCCGGACCCATTTGGTCGAGCATAAGATCAGGGTAAAAGCAGGAGTTGAACCTGTGAAACAGCGTTATTACCCTGTGTCTCCCGTCATACAGTCGCGTATGGACGAAGAGATTAAGGATATGCTTGACAAAGGGGTGATAGAGAAATCACATAGTCCTTGGGCGTCTCCAGTTGTAATGATTAGGAAGAAAGACGGTACATATAGGTTTTGTGTAGATTATAGGGTTTTGAATAAATGTACCGAGAAGGATAGTTACCCCCTTCCATACGTGTCGGCGACCTTAGACAAGCTAAGGGATGCCAAGTTTCTGTCCAGTCTGGACATTAAGTCTGCTTATTGGCAAATTCCGGTGGAAGAGCAGTCGAGGCTCTTCACCGCATTCACGGTACCAGGTAGAGGACTATTTCAGTTTAAGAGGATGCCATACGGTTTACATAATGCACCGGCAACTTGGCAGAGATTTATAGATTCGGTCATAGGACCAGAGTTAGAACCTCATGTTTTTGTGTATTTGGACGATATTATTATCGTTACAAATAATTTTGAAAATCATTTAGAGATTTTGAAGGTTGTCTTAGATAGATTAGCTAGTGCAGGGCTCCGATTAAATAGGGATAAATGTAATTTTTGTAGGCCTGAATTAAAATATTTGGGCTACGTGGTGGACAAGAACGGTCTACACGTAGACCCTGAGAAGGTAGAGGCGATGCTTCGGATTGAGGTACCGAAGAACGTAAAGCAAGTGAGGTCATTTATAGGAACAGTGTCCTGGTACCGCAGATTTATTAAAGATTTTGCAGAGTTAGTTAGGCCTCTCACCGATTTAACAAAGAAGAACCGAAAATTCAATTGGAATGAAGATTGTGAAAGGAGTTTTAAGGAAGCGAAGGAACGCTTGGTGACAGCTCCGGTTTTGAGTTGCCCGGATTTTGATAGACCTTTCACAATCCAAACAGACGCGTCTGATTTCGGTGTAGGTGCGGTGTTAACACAAATGTTTGATGACGGTGAGAGGGTGATAGCTTATTTGAGTAGGTCCTTGAACAAAGGAGAGCGAAATTACTCGACGACCGAAAAGGAGTGTCTAGCGGTTCTGTGGGCGGTTGAGAAACTGCGACCATATGTTGAGGGCGCAAAGTTTACCGTCGTCACCGATCATTATTCACTTATTTGGTTGAATAAATTGAAGGATCCGTGTGGTAGGTTAGCTAGGTGGGCTTTGAAACTCCAGCAGTACGATTTTGACATAGTGCATCGGAAAGGCAAGGAACATGTGGTTCCAGATATGCTATCCCGAAGTGTGCCAGTTATTGCGGAGGTGACTACTGCCGATCCTTGGTTAGTAAGGATGATTCGGTTAGTAGAGGAAAAGCCTTTGTCGTATCCAGCGTGGAGAGTTGAAGGTGGCAACCTCTACAAATTTGTTAGGTCGAGATTTCCTTCTGTTTACGGCGATTTACCAGAGTGGAAAAGAGTAATAGGGCGTGATGGTAGAGGTGAGATTTTAAAACAATGTCACGACAATCCATTGGCGGGCCATATGGGCGTAAAAAAGACTTTTGCGCGTATTTCACAAAAGTTCTACTGGCCAAGGATGAAGTCGGACATTGGAAAATATGTTAGGGCGTGTAAAATTTGTCAGCAGGTGAAACCTGAGAATTCACAGCCAGCTGGGGGTATGATAGAGAGGACCAAGGCAGTCGAGCCTTGGGAAATGATTTGTGTAGATCTGGTAGGGCCTTTAGTGAAGTCGTCACAAGGCTACCAGTATATTTTGACAGTAGTAGACTACTTTTCCAAATTTCCCCTCCTATTCCCTTTGCGTACTGCCACGGCAAAAAGCGTATGCAAACAATTGGAGGATAATGTATTTCTTTTGTTTGGAGTTCCTCGGTCGGTTGTGTGTGACAATGGACCCCAATTTAGGAGTCGAGAGCTTCGGAGCCTCTGCGGTGACTATGGCGTCCAACTCCGGTACACCGCACACTATCACCCACAGGCTAATCCGGCCGAGAGGATCAATCAGATTATTAAAACGACACTTAGGGCTTATATATCAGAGAACCAGAGGACATGGGACCAACAGTTAGCGAAGGTAGCATGCTGTATTAGGACAGCGCAACACGAAGTGTTAGGAGCTACGCCATATTTTGTGAATTTCGGTAGGGAAATGGCGGTAGAAGGCAGTAGGGACTTCATAGACAGTTTAGGAGATCAGGAGAAATTAAATTGTCAGGAGCGAGCAAAGAGGCTCGAAGAGATTAGGGCCAACATTAGAACTAGGTTAGAGCAGGCGAGTGAGAAGCTTGCGAGGCAGTACAATCTCAGGCGTCGAGATGTACAGTATATGCCTGGAGAGTTAGTGTGGAGGAAGAATTTTATGCTGTCGGATGCAGCGAATTTTTATGCAGCGAAGTTAGCGCCAAAGTATGTGGGGCCGTTTATTGTTAGGAAGAGAGTGTCACCGTGGACATACACACTGACAGATGACTTAGGCAAAGACAAAGGGACTTGGAACGTTAAATAGTTGAGGCCATATAGGGATTAATAGGATACTGTAGGAGATTTCCATTCCCTGACCAAAAGGAAGATTCCTTCCTTTTCGTTGAGGAAGGGGTGGAGTTGTCGCGTACTGGCCGCAACAAAAACTTCTTTTGTGTTTGTTTGTTCATTTCCTTTGTTTTGCCTAATATTCCTTTCACTCCAAGCGTTGGCAGTGGCATCTGTCGGCAAATAATTGTATAATTCAAAGCCATGAATTGTTGGCACGGTTGTACTCGGTATGTGCCTACCCAGTGGTATAAGTCTCCAAAAGGGGATGTTCGCCAAAACGGTTCCTCCACTAACAAATATTAGGGAAACGGAATGCTTTGCGCGGGTATTCCGTAAAAAGGGGTGTCGGCTTTCTTTTTATACGGCGAGGGGAAAATTATCCCAGTGTACTTGGTGTGCCATGGTGGCGTGCGCTATATAACTCTGTCCCTTTGGGTAATGGGGGCGGCGTCAAATGATTGGGCACCAATACACACTCGCCTGAGAATTCTGACGGCCGACGCGTAGCTTGCGGCCTGGCTCGTAAGTGCGTGCCGGATCAGATTCTAGCAATCTACGAAAGCGCCAACACCTTTTTTGACGCAGACGTGCGAGTGTTTTAAGAAAAAAAAAGAAAATAAAATTTTTTAAGCGTAAGGCCAGTCGAGGCTAAGAGTAGTGTTTTAGAAAAATAAAATAGTGCTAGTGAGCAGGGGGCAGTTGAAGCCCAGTAAATATTCCCGGCATAGTGGTGTTGTACTTAGTGGCGGAACCGAAGTTTGACGACATCACCGGAGGAGCACCGAAGTTGGGTACTCACACCCGACTGAGAAACCCTAAGTATCATTTTGTTGATTTATTGTTTTCTTACGTTTTTTTGTCGTGCCGACAGTATCGTTCCTTCGTTTTTCCCATACCCATCCTTTTAGCATCCCGCACCCAGAGCCCAGTCATACAGGCGGGTTAAAGTTACCTCCGGCAGCACGGGAGTAGTGCGAGTAGGTTCGTAACCAGTTTGGTTGGACCACACCTCGGGTGCACCCCAAAAATATATTTTGTTTATTTTGGTTTATATCGTTGCTTAATTGTTGTCGTGCATTTGTTTATACCAGCGTTAGTAAAATTCACTTATTGTTGTTTTCCTTCCTTGCGAATAGTTTTGTTAGTGTACATAGCTAGCGACCCACGCCGTCTTCACTAAGCTGGCCGGTCGCTTGGTTAGTTTTGTCATCTCCTTTTTGTGCGGTAGTTTGTTTTGTTAGCGTGAGTGGTTGTTGGTAGGCGCTTGACCAACAGCCACTGTAGGTATACATATGTATGTACGTATGTACATACGCACATACATATGGTTCATAATAAAAAGTGGAGGTGACAAAGAAAACAAAAGTTATTTAAAATGAAAATAACATTAATTCTTTAATATCAATTATACACTAACACAATTAGTGCCTAAATGCAAATTTGTTAAAATAAATTTAACAAATAAATAGTTAAGATACTAATTAAATGAAAATGCGGTGGTAGTGGAGTGGAATCATCGCCTGCATACCACGAAGCCCATGTTAATAGGAATTAGGAATATTTAAGGCATAAAATTAGAATATATAATATTATTATCTTTTATACAACGCAATTGACTTTTGATTCCTTAAATTTACTAGAAAACATTGTCGGCCTAGTGCGTCCATTCTTAAGCTTCCGGAAGCAACGACGGTGAACAAAATGAAATATCAGTAGCATTTAGACGGAAAAATAAAACTCTATAATAATGTTGAGCTAATATGGCCGGCTTACACGGAAAGAGAATTTCAAACTGATTTTCGTAATTACCATAAGTCATCCTTCCTAAAAGTCTAAACGACTAATTGTTGCCAATCTAGTTTTACATAGACCTTGCTCTCTCAATTTCGTTACTGGTTAATTTTTAGTGACATTTCTCAACGAACACAGCTAATATCTTTGCTATGGTAAATAATTACACGTTTCTTATTAACGTCATCTTACTTTTCGCATATGCTGTAATTGTGATTTCGTTGGCTTTAAGAAATAATGCTAATAAAGTTAAATTGTATCGCTTTGAAGAATTTTCAAATGTTTTTAAAAATGTTTCTGCAGATTTTTGTATAAGTTCAATCCTGTCTGTCCTGTCAATGAGATTTCCATACAACGATTCTAATTTTCGTATTATGTCATATTCTTCAGCATTTGCCGACCTAACAAAGCATTGTAAGGTGCTCTTTATCAGTTGGGGTATTACTTTCTAGGACATATTTTACCAAATTTTTGTATTGAATGGACGAAAACTCAGACGACTTCGGATCTACTAACAACCTAGCTTCTACTTCATTGATTTCATAAAAATTCTGAAGACATAAGCTATCGGGTCCAATAATATTGAGCCTTTTCTTTGCTCTATTTTTAAGTGGTAGCCCTGTAATTTAAGTGTCCATCTAATAAGTTTACCGGACAAATCGGTTTACTGAATCAGCCATTGTAATCTTGCGTGGTCGGTGACAATCTTGAACTCCTGACCTGCAACATATGCCCTAAACTTCTTGACATAAAGCTTTGCTGCTTGGCATTTTAATTTAGTAGTTACTCTGTGCTGTATTGAGTTTTCTTGAAAAATATGAGATAGGTTCGTTGTACTCTTCTTGATTTTTCTGTAGAAGCACCGCACCAACACCCTGTTTTTCGTATATAGGTCTTGTCAAAGCTGGTGCACAACACAGAGCATTTACTTTGTATTTTGATTCGAAGAAATGCCACTGCGTAATTCTATAATATCATTTCTTTTCGAATGGTGTCTGTTATATTCGCAAACGGCGAATATCATTCGGAGTGGTTGGAAAATGTAAACTCTAAACGGCATCTTTAGTTTTATTTTATAAAAAAAAACATTTTTTTAGGGAACATAAATCAAACGCGAAAATAAGGCATTTTGAAATAATGGCATCTTAAGTGCAAGTTAAGAAAAAATAAAAATAGTTTAAGCGACACGGGTATTGGGCCTTTGAAATATTGTTCGCTAACTTCACTGGAAGAACAAGTTGAAAGACTGATGGCAATGGGTGAGGCTATTTAAGGATCAGTTGTCGCGGCAAGTTTCGGAAGTATTTATGCTAGCCAAGAAGCTGAACATTCAATGAACTCTGCGACAAATGTAGAATGTGTTGATGCGATGAAGGGCATTTTGGAAAGCAATGAAAATATTGTACTACATGTATTCAGCAGACTGTAACAGCAAGAACACGGCGAATAGGTAAAAATTTAGAGAAAAATGCACTCCTCCCGAAACAAGTTGAGAACCAAGCTACTTTCTACAAAGATTAGCTTTCCAAATTAGTTGAAATTGATGATGATCTCAAATACATGGAGAAACAAATGAGGAAAAGCATCGAATTAAAAGAAAGGAAATTAGAGTTCCTGATCGAAAAATTTAAGTAAATAAAAGAAATGGACTTAAAAACGAAGATATTATTAATTCAAAAGTTTAAATTAAAGCAGCAGTTTTTAAAAATGAATTTAAAAAGGAATGAGATGGAAAGTTAAAGTTGTACAATTGAAAATAATAGCTTGCTTTTCATACTAACTCTCAAAAAGTGTTGTCAATTTATATTATGTGCAACGAAGTACTTTTTGGTTTTGTAACTTTACAATGAATTGTATTTTCTTTATTTTTCGAACTTCATTTTAATTAAAATTTATGTATATTATAAATTACTTGGAATAAAATGACTTACCAATGAAAATGTTTTTTTTTTCTTATTGAACATATAAAACTTATATGAAAACATATTAGGTGTACAACTTTGCTTTCGCCGTTTTTTCCAAAATTAAAAGCCCAAGGCCTTGAGACGTTTTGAAATGGCTTGCTGACTCACTCCCAACGATTCGCCAAGCTGTTCTTGGGTTTGGCACGAATGCTTCTAGTTGTTCATCTTTGAAGGTTTTTTCTCTTCCACCACCATGTTTGTCTTCGACATCGAAATCACCATTTTTAAAACGTTGAAACCACTCCCGACACGTTCTTTCACTCAGAGCAGCATCACCGTAAGTTTCTGAGAGCATTCGATGCGCTTCAGCTGCATTTTTTTTCGAATTGTGACAGAAAAGTAAAACTTCCCGAAAATGGCGAGAACACATAAGCGGACATTTTCGAGCGTGAATAATACGAAAACAAGAACAACTGTCACTGAAACGGCAATGACAATTCGTTAGGCACTGTCCACACTCACTTTAAAGGCATTATCATCTATGTATTTCAACCAGCCTCAGCCGGTACAGCCACCTATCGGAAAACGGCGGAAGCAAAGTTGTACACAATATCATCTCTTATATTTACATCAATACTTCGTAAGTCAGTGTGCACTGTAGAATACGAATAAGTGGTTGGCAAATCTTCTTCAACAGGTATATCGGATGGAGCGGCGATTTTGTACATAATACATATATTATTTAACGAGCAGCATGCATTTAGTAATTTTCCGCGTTTATGAGGAGCATAGTGCAGCTCTCTGGATGCTAGCAGACATTGAAATCTTGCCTCAAGTACCCCAAAACACCTTTCTATTATGCACCCCCCTCTTGCTAAATTTTCATTTAATTTCGCTTCACAGCTGTTTTCAGCTACGTTGTGATAGCGAGTTAAAAGCCATGGTTCCATTGGATAGCCAGAGTCTCCTAAAAGTAAATTTTATAATGTATCTATAATTTTTGTAAAACGAATTTCTAATATTACTTTTACCTAAAAGCCACGCTCCATTTTTGTTGTTTCCTTTCAAGAATCCCCTTTCTCCCGAAATATTCCATATATGTGAGTCAACCGCTTTTATGGTCGTATTGTGGTCGCATATCTTAAGTAATAAATATAAAAATCATGCATTTTCATTTTTCATTTTCACAATTTCAACCATTGCAATCAAACTAGTATGTTTCAATTTTCTATTGAAATACGAATGCTCATTTTGAGCTGGACGAATCACACAATATGCTTTGGTCAAAGAACTTTCTCTACTGCACTGCAGACTTTCCGTCTGTTGTGATAATCCCAATTAAAAATTTTGCCCAATTTGATGTTAAAATTTTCAAAGCAGCTGCCAGTCTTAGGATTGGGGGTATTGCAACGCAACGTCTCCATGCATACATACATTCCTAGAATTTAAACACATACCGGCTTATTTGGTTGGTTCACGAGAGCAATCGGTCTGGAAGAAGGACCGTTTGGGGTCTCTTCGATTAATCCAAGCTTCAACATCTCATCAGCTTACGCAAGTAAGCAAGCGGATATAGGACATATCTATTTAATCATACGGGCGCCAAGTTGGAATTCTATAACATACTCCATGAGAGAAGTTTTACCTAAACCTTTTTTTCAAAACTAGAAAATCTATTGTTACTCATATCTAACTTTTTTGATGCTCACTAGTTATTGAGATTGTTATAATATTTTGTATCTAGATATACTCCAGAATTTCTAATATTACTTTACAATATTGGGTGCAAAAAATATATTTCTTCCTTTGCTTTTGAACTTGATATTTACATGCCTAGTCTCACTGTAACCAGTAAAAGTAAATTTTGTTACTTTTTTTACTCCCGAACTTGAATGTGGTATTCTATGGCACAGGTTACATTGTTTGAAAAAACTTTGGCAGCACTGCTTTTGACCACAATGTCAAATTACATTTGCCAGTTGGTAGAGTAAAAAGAAGAATATTCAAATTAAATAATCAAATTTGAAGTATGGTGCAGTGATCGCCATGCTGAATGACAACGCCATCTTCCGAATTAAAGGGTCAATTTTTTTTTGGTAAACTTCTTAACATGCGTCTTTTTGCCTTTCTTTCTTCATCTTCATTGAATTCCAGACATAAAATATGCCTATACATTTCGGTTTTTATTTTTTCTCAAATTAACAACAAAAAATCAAATAGAGGATTGTTTATTACCTTCTGTTTCGCGGGTAACAAAACTTACAGGGTAACAGTGAACTGGGAATATGAAATAATAAAAAAGTCTACTAAATGGTAGATTTTAATACCAATAACGAAATGATCGATTATCTTGGCCGAGAATAAATTCATTAGCTTTTTTATAATTACTATTATGACTAGAACGGTGTATGAGTAATGTTCCGCAATCACCTGCTTCAGACATGACTACGTATTAGTACCATTTTGGGATATACTTCTTTGAGGCTTAGTGAGGCATCGAAGTCCCGCTCGTTTTTAAGTTTCCCGTTCAGCAAGTTGCACATTTTGGCCTGTAAACCACAATCACAACCATAACAAAACACGGCCTCTGTCAACACAATTAATCGGATTTATCGTGAATCTTCATTTCGTGGTTCACATTTCGCCTATGTCGTTCATCTTTGCTATTGTATTTTGAATATTGACGATGTGAAACTGTTCACTTTGAATTATTTCCACCCAATCGTGAACGGCATCAATGGTGAAATAATTATCAAATTTCTGATGAAGTCGTTCGTTACAATTTTGTGCGGGAAATTTATTTATGGTAAATAATGTAAGTATCAAAAAAGTAATATTTAGTGCATGACAAATTAAAGGCACTGGTGGGGGATCAAACCTGCATCAAAAAACGTCAACATCAGAGAAAACTATCGTCGCAATTACTGGCATGGCGAATATCATTGAGGCAATAGAGGGAATATGGTCACATGAATTGTAACCGTTATGTGCTACTGAGAGTGTCAAGGAAACAATCTGTGGTATTAGCAGAAGAACGGAGCAGAAGTGAAGACAACACAAGAGCGTTGAATAAAAATTTCACAGTTACAAATAATTTGAAGGAACAAGAATCAAAAGAACTAAAAAAACAAACGATAGAAAATAATGTGAAATAAAAAATTTGAGAAAAAGAGAAATTGAAGCAAAGTTAGAAAAAACCAGAAGGATTATAGAAATTGAGAAATTGAAGCTTTCAGGAAAGGATTACGTAATAAAGTTTTTTGTGTACTGATGAAATGAGTTAGCAGTGTTCTCTCTACAAATTATACCGAAAGGAATGGAATGTTTCTTCAGGGGAGTGTGTGAGCTATGTGGTTCCTAATTCTTTGAGCCTGAGTTTGAGCTAGAGATTCGTCTCCATCACATTCTGATATCTCAACGATATCAGCAAAATGATCTTTGAAATGAATGCATAAATTATGTAGCGTTACGCACACTTTGGGAGTATTGCGACGCAACGTTGAGGTGCTTTTGATTTCTGCTCAATACTATATACATCTAAAAATGCCTTTATTGAATCGAAAGTTTTGAATAAATCTGTAAAAAGAACATGCCGTCAATGGTTATTTCTAATCAATCTCAACACAACTTATCTCATATCTTATCGTTCAGGCTCAAAATGTCTGACTGATTCCTTAAATGTCTTCGCTGAATTTCAACTTTATTTTCGTCGTCAAACCATAATGCCACCGAATCTATTTTTAAATAATAGATTTTGCAACTTTAATTGACTTTTGTCTAAAATTTTAAATTGATTAAATATGTTGACACTTCTTGCATTATTTATGTAAACTTCGAATAAAATGCTGCCAAATTTTGAAATCACGTTGCTAAAACGAATGCAAAGTTGTTAATAAAATGTCAGACCCAGTAACGTAATCAACTGTGATAGAGGAATTCAATATGCCATAGAGGCTATGCATCTTTATTGTGATGCTACATACATTCTTAGAATTTTCATACCGTCTTATTTGGTTGTTTCACGATAGCAACCGGTCTGGACCATGGACCGTTTGGGGTCTTTTCGATTAATCCAAGCTTCAACATCTCATCAGCTTACGCATGCAAGCAAGCGGATATAGGATATATCTATTTAATCAGACGGACGCCAAATTGGAGTTCTGTAACATACTCCATGAGAGAAGTTTTATCTAAACCTTTTTTCAAAACTAGAAAATCTATTGTTAATCATATCTAACTTTTTTGATGCTCACTAGTTATTGAGATTGTTATAATATATTGTATCTAGACATACTTAAGATACAATATTCGGTGCAAAAAATATATTTCTTCTTTTGTTTTTGAACTTGACATTTACATGCCTAGTCTCACTAGTAAAAGTAAATTTTGTTACTTTTTTTTACTCCCCAACTTGAATGTGGTATTCTATGGCACAGGTTACATTGTTTGAAAAAACTTTGGCAGCACTGCTTTTTTCCACAATGTCAAATTACATTTGCCAGTTGGTAAAGTAAAAATAAGAATATTAATATACGAGTATATATTTATATTTCATTCGTTGTTGGGAAGCAAATTTTCCCGGCATTTCCTTGACAATCAAACTTGAAGTATGGTGCAGTGATCGCCATGCTGAATGACAACGCCATCTTCCAAATTAAAGGGTCAATTTTTTTGACGAACATGCGTTTTTTTACCTTTCTTTCTTCATCTTCATTGAATTCCATTTCGGTTTTTATTTTTTCTTAAATTAGCAACAAAAAATCAAACATCGGATTGTTTGTTACCTTCTGTTTCGCGGACAACAAAACGTACAGGGTGACAATGAACTTAGAATATGAAATAATAAAAAAAAATAAATTTTAATACCAATACTGAAACGATCTTGGTTGAGAATAAATTCACTAGCTTTTTTATAATTATTACGATAACTTTTTTTATTATACACAATTTATTTATTTACTGAATCTGCTTTAATATAAGCCTAACAGTAAGTGTACAAATCTTAAGAACTAAATTACAAACATTAAAGCTCGAGTTATGTAACTCTGAGCCCTTTTCAAACTACGGCGCTCTCCTTAGAAGGCGGGAACATCTCTTCGCTGCAGGCGGGAATTTCTTGTTGGGTTGCATAAAGCATTAGCTAGCGGGTTTGGATGATTTCTCAGCTTTGTGAAGTACTTCGTCCTGCTTCTTTCAATTTCAGGCTTTACCAGTAAAATACCAAGGTCTTTGTGAATATTTACGTTACGAACGTACCATGGTGCGCCCGTTAGTGCTCTTAAAATTTTGGACTGGAACCCCTGTATTTTATCAATGTTAGTTGCACAGGTCTTACCCCACAGTTGTATACCATACATCCAAATTGGTTTTAACACTGCGTTGTAAATAAGGACTTTACAGTCTAGTTTTAGACCGGAGTATTTATTTAAAAGCCAATTCATACTAGCTGCTTTTAATTTCATGTGTAGTATTTTTGCCTCTATGTGTCTCTTCCAAGTGAGACGTCTATCTAAGTGTATACCGAGATATGTAACATCATTTACTTGGGGTATGTTTATACCATTTAAGCGAATTGCAGGACATGATTGCGGTCTTAAAGTAAATGTAACGTGTTTACACTTTTGCTCATTAACTTTGATTCTCCAGTTTTCTAGCCATTCTTCGATGAGGAGTAAATGATCACTAATCGTTTTTGCTGCTCTTTTAGGGCATTTATCCCGGCATAAAACAGCTGTGTCATCCGCAAAGGTAGATGTCTGCACTTTCCGGTTTAATGGGATATCTGCAGTGTATATAATATATAAAATAGGCCCAAGGACGCTACCCTGCGGAACACCAGCTTTTATCGGATACTCCTCACTGATAAATTCAGATTGTTTAATTGTAAATTGTCTGTTAGTCAGATATGACTTAAGTATCATATAAAATTGAACAGGCAGAGCTTTATGTATTTTGTACAGTAAACCTTTATGCCAGACTTTGTCGAAAGATTGTGCTACGTCAAGAAAGATTGCACAGCAGTACTCCTTGAGCTCGAATGCCTTCCTGATTTCGTTACTTATTCGGTTAACTTGTTCAATAGTACTATGCTTTTCACGAAAGCCGAATTGGTGATCTGGTATCACATTGTTACGGTGGAGAAAAGGAGATATTTTTGATAGCAGAATTTTTTCAAATAATTTGGAAAGATTGGGTAGTAGGCTTATTGGTCTGTAAGAAGACGCCTGTGTATGGTCTTTGCCTGGTTTGGCTATCATTAATATCTGCGACTTTTTCCACGCGTTAGGAAAGTAATTTAGTTTTAGAATGGCATTAAAGAGTTCAGATAGCAATGCTTGTGTAACTCTTTGGTAGCTCTATTAGCATTTTTGGTGTAATAAGGTCGTGGCCTGGAGATTTCTTTGGATTCAGTTTCTGTATCGCGTTTACCACTTCTAGGCTTGATATTTTAATTCCACCTGATTTTCCTGGCCGTTAACAACAACTTCCGGTAAAATAAAATTATTAGTTGCGTCATTTGGCTGGAATACATTATTTAAATGCTTTGCAGAGCAAGTTGCCTTTTCTTCGTTACTACGTGTCCAGTTACCATTTGGGTCCCTGATTGGCATATTCACTTCTATTGGAGGCTTAAATTTCTGTTGTGCTTTCCAGAGTGAGTATTTTTTGGCAGAATTTGGCGCTAGTTTTTCTATTTATGCCTTGGCATTGTGATCTTCTGCTTGTTTCAGTGCACTTTTCAGCTTCCTCTCTGCCGCTTTCAACAGTAACTTTGCGGCTGGAGAGCGATATTCTTGCCATTCTCTCCGCAAACGGCGCTTATTTTTTATTATTTTTTCTATTTCTGTATTTGTTAGGATTTTTTGGCCCTTAAAAGGATTTTTACTTTTTGGAGTTGCTATGATTGCCACAGAAACAAGGACATTATTGAGCTCATTAATGTAGTCATCAATATCGTTTTCCCAATTCAACATTGGGTTGATGTTAATATGACTACTAGTATATTTTTTGTATTTTAGCCAGTTTGTTAGTCTTGATTCTTGTGCAACTATCTTCGGGCGCTCATAAATTTTTATTAGAACTGGTCTGAAGACAACTCAGCTGATACAAGTTGCCTGTCGATTTTTCTTGAGACAGCAAAGTCTATTAAGTCAGGTATTGTCTTCCGATCGGTAGGCCTGTATGTTGGTTGACCTGGGGAAATACAATCTAAATTGTTATGCTTGTTTATGATGGTATTGTATAGCCGACGGCCTTTGGGGTTTATTAGACGGGATCCTCAGTATACATGCTTTGCATTGTAGTCCCCTCCTGCTATAAATCTATCACCAAGATGGTGCTAATTGTAAGTACTACTTTTAAATTATATATTTGTATGTACTGTAGAGATACAAATGATTTAGCACTTATAGGTTTGTGACCAAAAAATGAGATTTCGATATATTGATGCGTCATCCAGGAGCTTGTCAAAATTCTTTCGTGTGGAAGGTTTCAGAACTAAAGAGATATAATTGCAATAATCTTAATCGAGACCCTTCACCGCATTCACGGTACCAGGTAGAGGACTATTTCAGTTTAAGAGGATGCCATACGGTTTGCATAATGCACCGGCAACTTGGCAGAGATTTATAGATTCGGTCATAGGACCAGAGTAAGAACCTCATGTTTTTGTGTATTTGGACGATATTATTATCGTTACAAATAATTTTGAGAATCATTTACAGATTTTGAAGATTGTCTTAGATAGATTAGCTAGTGCAGGGCTCAGATTAAATAGAGATAAATGTAATTTTTGTAGGTCTGAATTAAAATATTTGGGCTACGTGGTGGACAAGAACGGTCTACACGTAGACCCCGAGAAGGTAGAGGCGATGCTTCGGATTGAGGTACCGAAGAACGTAAAGCAAGTGCGGTCATTTAAAGGAACAGTGTCCTGGTACCGCAGATTTATTAAAGATTTTGCAGAGTTAGTTAGGCTTCTCACCGATTTAACAAAGAAGAATCGAAAGTTCAATTGGACTGAAGATTGTGAAAGGAGTTTTAGAGAAGCAAAGGAACGCTTGGTGACAGCTCCGGTTTTGAGTTGCCCGGATTTCGATAGACCTTTCACAATCCAGACAGACGCGTGATTTCGGTACGGTGCGGTGTTAACGCAAATGTTTGATGACGGTGAGAGGGTGATAGCTTATTTGAGTAGGTCCTTGAACAAAGGAGAGCGAAATTACTCGACGACCGAAAAGGAGTGTCTAGCGGTTCTGTGGGCGGTTGAGAAACTGCGACCATACGTTGAGGGCGCTAAGTTTACGGTCGTCACAGATCATTATTCACTTATTTGGTTAAATAAGTTGAAGGATCCGTGTGGTAGGTTAGCTAGATGGGCTTTGAAACTCCAGCAATACGATTTCGATATAGTGCATAGGAAAGGCAAGGAACATGTGGTTCCAGATATGCTATGCCTTGGGAGATGATTTGTGGGTAGAGCCTTTAGTGAAGTCGTCGCAAGGCTACCACTATATTTTGACAGTAGTAGACTACTTTTCCAAATTTCCCCTCCTATTCCCTTTGCGTACTGCCACGGCAAAAAGCGTATGCAAACAATTGGAGGACAATGTAATTCTTTTGTTTGGAGTTCCTCGGTCGGTTGTGTGTGACAATGGACCCCAATTTAGGAGTCGAGAGCTTCGGAGCCTCTGCGGTGACTATGGCGTCCAACTCCGGTACACCGCACACTATCACCCACAGGCTAACCCGGCCGAGAGGATTAATCAGATTATCAAAACAACACTTAGGGCTTTTATATCAGAGAACCAGAGGACATGGGACCAACAGTTAGCAACGGTAGCATGCTGTATTAGGACAGAGCAGCACGAAGCTACGCCATATTTTGTGAATTTCGATAGGGAAATGGCGGAGATCAGGAGAAATTAAATTGTCAGGAGCGGGCAAAGAGGCTCGAAGAGATTAGGACCAACATTAGAACTACGTTAGAACAGGCGAGTGAGAAGCTTGTGAGGCAGTACAATCTCAGACGTCGAGATGTACAGTACATGCCTGGAGTGTGTGGAGGAAGAATTTTATGCTGTCGGATGCAGTGAATTTTTATGCAGCGAAGTTAGCGCCAAAGTATGTAGGGCCGTTTATTGCTAAGAAGAAAGTGTCACCGTGGGCATACACACTGACAGATGACTTAGGCAAAGACAAAGGGACTTGGAACGTTAAAGAGTTGAGGCCATATAGGGATTGATAGGATACGGTAGGAGATTTTCGTTCCCTGAATAAAAGGAAGATTCCTTCATTTTCGTTGAGGAAGGGGTGGAGTTGTCGCGTACTGGCCGCAACAAAAACTCCTTTTGTGTTTGTTTGTTCATTTCCTTTGTTTTGCCTAATATTCCTTTCACTTCAAGCATCGGCAGTGGCATCTGTCAGCAAATAATTGTATAATTCAAAGTCATGAATTGTTGGCACGGTTGCACTCGGTGTGTGCCTACCCAGTGGTATAAGTCTCCAAAAGGAGGTGTTCGACAAAACGGTTCCTCCACTAACAATTATTAGGGAAACGGAATGCTTTGCGAAATGATTGGGCACCAATACACCCTCGCCTGAGAATTCTGAAGGCCGATGTACAGCTTGCGGCTTGGCTCGTAAGTGCGTTCCGGGTGAGATTCTCGTAGTCTTTGAAAACGGACGCAACCTTTTTTTTGCGCAGGTGTGCGTTTTCTGTGTTTTAGAAAAAAATTAATAAAAGAATTAAATACGGTAGTGTAGGGTGCCAGGTGAGGCAAATATTTAGATTAAGGCAGTCGAAGTCTAGGTTTAGAAAAGTTTGATTGCTAATCGGGGCAAAATAGAGATGTTAGTGAAGGGGCAGTTGAAGCCCAGGAAAACTAATTTGTATAACTGTGTTGTATTTCAGTGGCAGAGCCGAAGTTGGACGACATCACCGGAGGAGCAACCGAAGTCGGGACGGACATCCGACCAGAAACTGCAAAGTATCTCTTATTGCTTGTAACTTTCTGTCGTCCCGACAGTGTCCCTCCCATCGTTACGCCCTTACCCATCCCTACAGCATCCTGCACCCAGAGTCCAGTCATACAGGCGGGTTAAAGTTAACCCCGGCAGCACGGGAGTACCGCGAGTGGGTTCGTAACTAGTTTGGGTAGTGGGATAGATACCGAACCTGTAGAGGAAAGAAAAAAAAGAAATAGGCCGAGATGTGCCAGTACAAAGAGCTTGTGAAGCTGGCCGACAAGAGCAACGCTCGAAAATTTTACAAAAAGATACGGCGTCTTACAGAAGGTTTCACGACCGGAGAAAACTCTTGTAGGACCCAGGGAAGTGAGCTAGTGACAGATGCCAAGAGAATACTGGATTTTTTGGGGGGAGCACTTCTCCAGCCTGCTGAATGGCAGTGAAGAGGAAACACACGGAGATGGTCAACCCACTATGAAGAAGTCCGAAGAGCAATCGCCCGCTTAAAAAACAACAAAGCGGCAGGGACCGATGGATTACCGGCCGAGCTATTCAAATACGGCGGCGAAGAACTGATCAGGTGCATGCATCAGCTTCTTTGCAAAATATGGTCGGATGAAAGCATGCCCGACGATTGGAATTTAAGTGTGCTCTGCCCGATCCACAAAAAAGGCGATCCCACAGTCTGCGCCAATTACCGTGGAATAAGCCTTCTTAATATCGCATATAAGGTCCTATCAAGCGTATTGTGTGGAAGACTAAAGCCTACCGTCAACAAACTGATTGGACCTTATCAGTGTGGCTTTAGACCTGGTAAGTCAACCATTGACCAGATATTCACCATGCGCCAAGTCTTGGAAAAGACCCGTGAAAAGGGAATCGACACCCACCACCTTTTCGTCGATTTTAAAGCCGCCTTCGACAGCACGAATAGGAGCTACCTTTACGCCGCTTTGTCTGAATTTGGAATGCCCGCAAAACTTACTCGGCTAAGTAAACTGACGTTAAGCAACACTAAAAGCTCCGTCAGGATCGGGAAGGACCTCTCCGAGCCGTTCGATACCAAACGAGGTTTCAGACAGGGTGATTCCTTATCGTGTGACTTTTTTAATTTAATGCTGGAGAAAATAATACGAGCTGCAGAGCTAAATAGAGAAGGTACAATCTTCTATAAGAGTGTACAGCTGCTGGCGTACGCCGATGATATCGACATTATTGGCCTGAACAACCGCGCCGTGAGTTCTGCTATCTCCAGACTTGATAAAGGAGCGAAGCGAATGGGTCTGGTAGTGAATGAGGGCAAGACAAATAAAACCCTGTCATCAAACAAACAGTCATCGCATTCGCGACTCGACTCCCACGTCACTGTTAGCAGTCATAACTTCGAGGTCGGAGATAATTTCGCCTATCTAGGGATCAGCATTAACACCAACAACAATGTCAGCCTGGAAATCCAACGCAAAATTACTCTTGCCAACAGGTGCTACTTTGGACTGAGTAGGCAATTGAAAAGTAAAGTCCTCTCTCGGCGAACGAAAACCAAACTCTACAAGTCCCTCATCACACTGGTCCTACTATATGGCGCAGAAGCGTGGACGATGTCAACATCTGATGAGTCGGCTCTAGGAGTCTACGAGAGAAAAGTTTTGCGAACGATTTATGGTCCTTTGCGTATTGGCAATGGCGAATACCACAGACGATGGAAGGATGAGCTGTACGAGCTGTACGATGACATTTACATAGTTCAGCGAATGAAGAGACAGCGGCTACGCCAACTCCCAAGACAGCCGGTTCTACGCACTGGAGTTGACCCGGATTTTATCCGGCCAAAGGCTGTCACCCTTTCGGCGACCTAACCCCGTTTAGGTCAACAGGTAAAATTTGTCTAATTTCGCCAACGGAGCAACACCTCGCAGCTGGGTTGCTTCAAATCCTTCTTATCAGGGCTGGCGTCGAAACCAACCCTGGTCCGACGGATTATTTTAGCTGCGTGTGCACCAAAAGACTCCACAACTCCTCCACCTCGGTTATGTGCAACCAGTGCAATGGTTGGAGTCACCTTAAGGTCTGCTCAGGCCTTAAGACACATAGGGACTGAACCACACGATATGTGACCCCATGCTGCCAACGGCCAAGTGCGCCCCCAGCCTCCACGGCAGTGCCTTCAGCACCCTTACCCACTCTGGGTAACCCACAGACCTCCACGGTCTCCCGGAGCTCCCCGCAGCATGACTCCCGCCAACCTCCACCCTCTTCCCCTCCCAGTACCAGCTCCTCCTCCTCCTCCTCCTCCCGTGCGGGGGATACCCAGCAGCTCCTAGTCCCCCGCACAGTCTGTTCCGTGTGTCAGACCATAGTACGTCAGAAGGTGACCTCAGTCAGATGCAATTCTTGCTACGGCTGGTCTCACTTTCGGACGTGCTTTGGCCTGCGCCCCACCTGTGAGTAGAGTAATGCGTACGTTGCCCCTTGCTGTAGGAGCCTGCCTCCGCCTGTCAAGACAACAACACCGCCAACCAACACCAACGTGCGGAATCACCCTCAGCGGGTATTACAGCAGCAACACACCTCATCCACACACCACTCTCTCACCCCCGCATCACGAAAGTTCCTTCGAGACAGACACTACTCGGACTCCAGGGGAAGATCGACGAGATAGTCAACTACATGATCCGGGAGCATCTCTCAATTGCTGCGATCCAGGAAACCAAGTTGACCGCCCGCTTGAATCTTCTGAGCTGGACCGGATACAACATAATCCGCAAGGATCGCGAGTGAGACCATGGAGGGGGTTTGGCGTTCATCTTACACAACACCGTTCAGTATCGTCTCATCGTCGGCGACATCGACCGCAGGGATATTACCCTAGAATGTTAGGGCATAGCTATCCGGTCAGGCGATGTCGAGCTCGAAATATTTAATATATACATTCCTCCCTTTACGAATTGCTCAGTTGGATATAGCGCTGATATAGGTGCGCTACTCAGAGGCGAAAACCGTTTGGTTTGGGCGACTTTAACGCGCACCACGATCTTTAACATTCTAGCCTGTCAAATGACCGTCGAGGAGTGGAGCTGGCGGAACAGATAGGCGATTCGACATTCTGCACAATGAATGACAACACCCCCACCAGAGTTTTGGGTAATTGCCAAAGCTCGCCCGACATAACAATTGCTAGTGCTGGTCTGATAAACAGTATAGTCTGTCGGCCTATACTGACACTAGTATCGGACCAATTACCCATACACATCTCGATTGACAGACCTCCCGACTTTGTTTCCGCGGACCACCGGACGTTCGTTAACTTTACAAAAGCTAACTGGACCGGCTTCACGGAATTCACCAAGAACGCCTTCAGTGCTCTCTCCACTCCAACAGACGTCACCTCTGCTGGGCGATCATTCCACAGGATTGTTGTGACCGCTGCCGCCCGCTTCATCCCGGCACGCCGAATCGCGGAAATCCGCCATAATTTTCCGAGGAAAGCGGCGGTTTTAGCATCTAGGCGCGACATCCTTCGTAACTCCGATCCCGGGAATCCCTTAATCAGGGATTTAAACGCGGAGATTCGTACTGTAGTGAACAACCGCAAGCGGAAAAGTAGGAGGAGCACTTAAGTTCCTGTAATCTCTCCTCTGAAGCAACCAAGCTCCTTGTTACAGCCAAGTCGCTGCCTAACCCGACGAGACGCGATGACAGAGTGGAAATTTCATTCGGTGGCCGCGCCTCCTCACACCCGAAGAGATGTGTGAGCTACTTCAGCCGCCTCTTTACACTGCATCCTTTGGTAGACAATACGAAGCGACGTGCAACCCGCCGTATGCGCCAGCTGCCAAACACCAGCGCGGCGCTTGATTTCTCCAGGGAAGAGGTTCAGGGGGTCATCGGTAAGGCAAAAGCCTCCAAACCCATCGACCCCGACGAATAAGCATGCTGAGCTAAAACATCTTGGACCAGCGGGAGCAGACCTCCTCTCCAAAGCCCTCAAGTTGTCTTTGACCACCCTAATGATACCTGACGTGTGGAAAACGGGCAGGGTGGTCCCGCCACTTAAGCCAGGAAAACCAGCCAACAAAGGAGAGTCCTATCGGCCGTTAACTCTCCTCTCTACAGACACTTGAGGCCTTGCTGCTCCCGACATTCACTCACCATCTGTGTCCAGCAGCACATCAGCATGGCTTCCGGAAAGTGCACAGTACCACAACAGCACTTAACGCCATGAACACCTAGGTAGGCAATGGCAAAACTTATTCGGCTAAGTAAACTGACGTTAAGCAACACTAAAAGCTCCGTCAGGATCGGGAAGGACCTCTCCGAGCCGTTCGATACCAAACGAGGTTTCAGACAGGGTGAATCCTTATCGTGTGACTTTTTTAATTTAATGCTGGAGAAAATAATACGAGCTGCAGAGCTAAATAGAGAAGGTACAATCTTCTATAAGAGTGTACAGCTGCTGGCGTACGCCGATGATATCGACATTATTGGCCTGAACAACCGCGCCGTGAGTTCTGCTTTCTCCAGACTTGATAAAGGAGCGAAGCGAATGGGTCTGGTAGTGAATGAGGGCAAGACAAATAAAACCCTGTCATCAAACAAACAGTCATCGCATTCGCGACTCGACTCCCACGTCACTGTTAGCAGTCATAACTTCGAGGTCGGAGATAATTTCGCCTATCTAGGGATCAGCATTAACACCAACAACAATGTCAGCCTGGAAATCCAACGCAAAATTACTCTTGCCAACAGGTGCTACTTTGGACTGAGTAGGCAATTGAAAAGTAAAGTCCTCTCTCGGCGAACGAAAACCAAACTCTACAAGTCCCTCATCACACCGGTCCTACTATATGGCGCAGAAGCGTGGACGATGTCAACATCTGATGAGTCGGCTCTAGGAGTCTACGAGAGAAAAGTTTTGCGAACGATTTATGGTCCTTTGCGTATTGGCAATGGCGAATACCACAGACGATGGAAGGATGAGCTGTACGAGCTGTACGATGACATTTACATAGTTCAGCGAATGAAGAGACAGCGGCTACGCCAACTCCCAAGACAGCCGGTTCTACGCACTGGAGTTGACCCGGATTTTATCCGGCCAAAGGCTGTCACCCTTTCGGCGACCTAACCCCGTTTAGGTCAACAGGTAAAATTTGTCTAATTTCGCCAACGGAGCAACACCTCGCAGCTGGGTTGCTTCAAATCCTTCTTATCAGGGCTGGCGTCGAAACCAACCCTGGTCCGACGGATTATTTTAGCTGCGTGTGCACCAAAAGACTTCACCACTCCTCCACCTCGGTTATGTGCAACCAGTGCAATGGTTGGAGTCACCTTAAGGTCTGCTCAGGCCTTAAGACACATAGGGACTGAACCACACGATATGTGACCCCATGATGCCAACGGCCAAGTGCGCCCCCAGCCTCCACGGCAGTGCCTTCAGCACCCTTACCCACTCTGGGTAACCCACAGACCTCCACGGTCTCCCGGAGCTCCCCGCAGCATGCCTCCCGCCAACCTCCACCCTCTTCCCCTCCCAGTACCAGCTCCTCCTCCTCCTCCTCCTCCCGTGCGGGGGATACCCAGCAGCTCCTAGTCCCCCGCACAGTCTGTTCCGTGTGTCAGACCATAGTACGTCAGAAGGTGACCTCAGTCAGATGCAATTCTTGCTACGGCTGGTCTCACTTTCGGACGTGCTTTGGCCTGCGCCCCACCTGTGAGTAGAGTAATGCGTACGTTGCCCCTTGCTGTAGGAGCCTGCCTCCGCCTGTCAAGACAACAACACCGCCAACCAACACCAACGTGCGGAATCACCCTCAGCGGGTATTACAGCAGCAACACACCTCATCCACACACCACTCTCTCACCCCCGCATCACGAAAGTTCCTTCGAGACAGACACTACTCGGACTCCAGGGGAAGATCGACGAGATAGTCGACTACATGATCCGGGAGCATCTCTCAATTGCTGCGATCCAGGAAACCAAGTTGACCGCCCGCTTGAATCTTCTGAGCTGGACCGGATACAACATAATCCGCAAGGATCGCGAGTGAGACCATGGAGGGGGTTTGGCGTTCATCTTACACAACACCGTTCAGTATCGTCTCATCGTCGGCGACATCGACCGCAGGGATATTACCCTAGAATGTTAGGGCATAGCTATCCGGTCAGGCGATGTCGAGCTCGAAATATTTAATATATACATTCCTTCCTTTACGAATTGCTCAGTTGGATATAGCGCTGATATAGGTGCGCTACTCAGAGGCGAAAACCGTTTGGTTTGGGCGACTTTAACGCGCACCACGATCTTTAACATTCTAGCCTGTCAAATGACCGTCGAGGAGTGGAGCTGGCGGAACAGATAGGCGATTCGACATTCTGCACAATGAATGACAACACCCCCACCAGAGTTTTGGGTAATTGCCAAAGCTCGCCCGACATAACAATTGCTAGTGCTGGTCTGATAAACAGTATAGTCTGTCGGCCTATACTGACACTAGTATCGGACCAATTACCCATACACATCTCGATTGACAGACCTCCCGACTTTGTTTCCGCGGACCACCGGACGTTCGTTAACTTTACAAAAGCTAACTGGACCGGCTTCACGGAATTCACCAAGAACGCCTTCAGTGCTCTCTCCACTCCAACAGACGTCACCTCTGCTGGGCGATCATTCCACAGGATTGTTGTGACCGCTGCCGCCCGCTTCATCCCGGCACGCCGAATCGCGGAAATCCGCCATAATTTTCCGAGGAAAGCGGCGGTTTTAGCATCTAGGCGCGACATCCTTCGTAACTCCGATCCCGGGAATCCCTTAATCAGGGATTTAAACGCGGAGATTCGTACTGTAGTGAACAACCGCAAGCGGAAAAGTAGGAGGAGCACTTAAGTTCCTGTAATCTCTCCTCTGAAGCAACCAAGCTCCTTGTTACAGCCAAGTCGCTGCCTAACCCGACGAGACGCGATGACAGAGTGGAAATTTCATTCGGTGGCCGCGCCTCCTCACACCCGAAGAGATGTGTGAGCTACTTCAGCCGACTTTTTACACTGCATCCTTTGGTAGACAATACGAAGCGACGTGCAACCCGCCGTATGCGCCAGCTGCCAAACACCAGCGCGGCGCTTGATTTCTCCAGGGAAGAGGTTCAGGGGGTCATCGGTAAGGCAAAAGCCTCCAAACCCATCGACCCCGACGAATAAGCATGCTGATGCTAAAACATCTTGGACCAGCGGGAGCAGACCTCCTCTCCAAATCCCTCAAGTTGTCTTTGACCACCCTAATGATACCTGACGTGTGGAAAACGGGCAGGGTGGTCCCGCCACTTAAGCCAGGAAAACCAGCCAACAAAGGAGAGTCCTATCGGCCGTTAACTCTCCTCTCTACAGACACTTGAGGCCTTGCTGCTCCCGACATTCACTCACCATCTGTGTCCAGCAGCACATCAGCATGGCTTCCGGAAAGTGCACAGTACCACAACAGCACTTAACGCCATGAACACCTAGGTAGGCAATGGCAAAACTTATTCGGCTAAGTAAACTGACGTTAAGCAACACTAAAAGCTCCGTCAGGATCGGGAAGGACCTCTCCGAGCCGTTCGATACCAAACGAGGTTTCAGACAGGGTGAATCCTTATCGTGTGACTTTTTTAATTTAATGCTGGAGAAAATAATACGAGCTGCAGAGCTAAATAGAGAAGGTACAATCTTCTATAAGAGTGTACAGCTGCTGGCGTACGCCGATGATATCGACATTATTGGCCTGAACAACCGCGCCGTGAGTTCTGCTTTCTCCAGACTTGATAAAGGAGCGAAGCGAATGGGTCTGGTAGTGAATGAGGGCAAGACAAATAAAACCCTGTCATCAAACAAACAGTCATCGCATTCGCGACTCGACTCCCACGTCACTGTTAGCAGTCATAACTTCGAGGTCGGAGATAATTTCGCCTATCTAGGGATCAGCATTAACACCAACAACAATGTCAGCCTGGAAATCCAACGCAAAATTACTCTTGCCAACAGGTGCTACTTTGGACTGAGTAGGCAATTGAAAAGTAAAGTCCTCTCTCGGCGAACGAAAACCAAACTCTACAAGTCCCTCATCACACCGGTCCTACTATATGGCGCAGAAGCGTGGACGATGTCAACATCTGATGAGTCGGCTCTAGGAGTCTACGAGAGAAAAGTTTTGCGAACGATTTATGGTCCTTTGCGTATTGGCAATGGCGAATACCACAGACGATGGAAGGATGAGCTGTACGAGCTGTACGATGACATTTACATAGTTCAGCGAATGAAGAGACAGCGGCTACGCCAACTCCCAAGACAGCCGGTTCTACGCACTGGAGTTGACCCGGATTTTATCCGGCCAAAGGCTGTCACCCTTTCGGCGACCTAACCCCGTTTAGGTCAACAGGTAAAATTTGTCTAATTTCGCCAACGGAGCAACACCTCGCAGCTGGGTTGCTTCAAATCCTTCTTATCAGGGCTGGCGTCGAAACCAACCCTGGTCCGACGGATTATTTTAGCTGCGTGTGCACCAAAAGACTCCACCACTCCTCCACCTCGGTTATGTGCAACCAGTGCAATGGTTGGAGTCACCTTAAGGTCTGCTCAGGCCTTAAGACACATAGGGACTGAACCACACGATATGTGACCCCATGATGCCAACGGCCAAGTGCGCCCCCAGCCTCCACGGCAGTGCCTTCAGCACCCTTACCCACTCTGGGTAACCCACAGACCTCCACGGTCTCCCGGAGCTCCCCGCAGCATGCCTCCCGCCAACCTCCACCCTCTTCCCCTCCCAGTACCAGCTCCTCCTCCTCCTCCTCCTCCCGTGCGGGGGATACCCAGCAGCTCCTAGTCCCCCGCACAGTCTGTTCCGTGTGTCAGACCATAGTACGTCAGAAGGTGACCTCAGTCAGATGCAATTCTTGCTACGGCTGGTCTCACTTTCGGACGTGCTTTGGCCTGCGCCCCACCTGTGAGTAGAGTAATGCGTACGTTGCCCCTTGCTGTAGGAGCCTGCCTCCGCCTGTCAAGACAACAACACCGCCAACCAACACCAACGTGCGGAATCACCCTCAGCGGGTATTACAGCAGCAACACACCTCATCCACACACCACTCTCTCACCCCCGCATCACGAAAGTTCCTTCGAGACAGACACTACTCGGACTCCAGGGGAAGATCGACGAGATAGTCGACTACATGATCCGGGAGCATCTCTCAATTGCTGCGATCCAGGAAACCAAGTTGACCGCCCGCTTGAATCTTCTGAGCTGGACCGGATACAACATAATCCGCAAGGATCGCGAGTGAGACCATGGAGGGGGTTTGGCGTTCATCTTACACAACACCGTTCAGTATCGTCTCATCGTCGGCGACATCGACCGCAGGGATATTACCCTAGAATGTTAGGGCATAGCTATCCGGTCAGGCGATGTCGAGCTCGAAATATTTAATATATACATTCCTTCCTTTACGAATTGCTCAGTTGGATATAGCGCTGATATAGGTGCGCTACTCAGAGGCGAAAACCGTTTGGTTTGGGCGACTTTAACGCGCACCACGATCTTTAACATTCTAGCCTGTCAAATGACCGTCGAGGAGTGGAGCTGGCGGAACAGATAGGCGATTCGACATTCTGCACAATGAACGACAACACCCCCACCAGAGTTTTGGGTAATTGCCAAAGCTCGCCCGATGTAACAATTGCTAGTGCTGGTCTGATAAACAGTATAGTCTGTCGGCCTATACTGACACTAGTATCGGACCAATTACCCATACACATCTCGATTGACAGACCTCCCGACTTTGTTTCCGCGGACCACCGGACGTTCGTTAACTTTACAAAAGCTAACTGGGCCGGCTTCACGGAATTCACCAAGAACGCCTTCATTGCTCTCTCCACTCCAACAGACGTCACCTCTGCTGGGCGATCATTCCACAGGATTGTTGTGACCGCTGCCGCCCGCTTCATCCCGGCACGCCGAATCGCGGAAATCCGCCATAATTTTCCGAGGAAAGCGGCGGTTTTAGCATCTATGCGCGACATCCTTCGTAACTCCGATCCCGGGAATCCCTTAATCAGGGATTTAAACGCGGAGATTCGTACTGTAGTGAACAACCGCAAGCGGAAAAGTAGGAGGAGCACTTAAGTTCCTGTAATCTCTCCTCTGAAGCAACCAAGCTCCTTGTTACAGCCAAGTCGCTGCCTAACCCGACGAGACGCGATGACAGAGTGGAAATTTCATTCGGTGGCCGCGCCTCCTCACACCCGAAGAGATGTGTGAGCTACTTCAGCCGACTTTTTACACTGCATCCTTTGGTAGACAATACGAAGCGACGTGCAACCCGCCGTATGCGCCAGCTGCCAAACACCAGCGCGGCGCTTGATTTCTCCAGGGAAGAGGTTCAGGGGGTCATCGGTAAGGCAAAAGCCTCCAAACCCATCGACCCCGACGAATAAGCATGCTGATGCTAAAACATCTTGGACCAGCGGGAGCAGACCTCCTCTCCAAAGCCCTCAACTTGTCTTTGACCACCCTAATGATACCTGACGTGTGGAAAACGGGCAGGGTGGTCCCGTCACTTAAGCCAGGGAAACCAGCCAACAAAGGAGAGTCCTATCGGCCGTTAACTCTCCCTCTACAGACACTTGAGGCCTTGCTGCTCCCGACATTCACTCACCATCTGTGTCCAGCAGCACATCAGCATGGCTTCCGGAAAGTGCACAGTACCACAACAGCACTTAACGCCATGAACACCTAGGTAGGCAATGGCCTAAACCAAAACCGACCTTGCGTGAGAACTGACTGGTAGCACTGGATTTGTCAAAAGCTTTTGACACTGTCAATCATTCAGTGCTACTCAGTGACATTGAGAAATCCTCATTACCGCCGGGGTTGCAGAGGTGGGTCATGGGCTACCTGAGTGGTCGACAATCATCGGTCATATTCCGAGGAGAAACATCGATGTTAAGAAAAATTAAATAGGGGGTTCCGCAGGGTGGTGTCCTCTCCCCGCTACTGTTTAATTTTTATATTTCGAAGCTCCCTCCTCCACCGGAAGGAGTTTCCTTAACTTCGTATGCCGATGATTGCACGATATTGGCGTCTGGCCAAGATATTGATAGCCTATGTTCAAAAGTGAACGGCTACCTCGCCGATCTCTCCCGTTTCTTTACTGGCGTGCCAAAACACCGCCCTTAGGACTGCGACAGGAAACCTCCTGATGTCACCGGAGCATCACTTGCACAGCGAAGCATCTATGCTACGAATAAAGGAGCATAATGCTTTGCTGTGCAAGCAGTTCCTGTTGGGATGCCACCGCAGGGAGAACCCCAGCAGGCACCTTTTAGAAGCCGAACCTCCACCTAGGCACATCAGGAAGGGAGTACTAGATTTAAAGAGCACCATCCAGCAACACGTACAACAACCGCTGCACAGGACGGCGTACCGATACGCACTGAACGCCATTCACTAGGAGTCAGTTAACACCTTCATAGACTCCCTTCCAGTGAATGGCGTACTCGGAGTAAAATCACCACCTATTGCAGACAACGAGCTCGAGCTGCCTCGAAAGACCCGCGTGACCCTTGCAGAACTTAGATCTGGATACTGTAGTAGATTAAACTCCTACTTATCCAGACTCGACATCAGCATACCCAACGTATGCCCTGCATGTGGAGAGTCTCCGCACGACTCTAACCACCTCTTCACAAACCAACTCATCTAACCCCCCTCTCCCTTTGGTCTAACCCCGTCGAAACAGCACGTTTCCTGGACCTCCCCTTAGATGACCTCGGTGAGTTAGATTAACAAAACCTGCTCTAAGCGGGGTTAGCGGTGCTAACGCCAATAAAGAAGAAGAAGACGTTATTAAAGTTTATGAAAGATATTTTTGTTTGGCGTTTATCCCAAACTTATGGCATGTGTCAGAAGTGGCTTGTGAGTACTGTCGTCGTGGTATATTGGCATGGAATATTGAATCTGATAAACATAAATTAAAGTATGTTCATCAGACTATTTGGTTTCGGCGAACTGAGCATTCTTCTGCAAGTTGTTAAAAAATGATTTCCACATACGGGAATTCAATTGGACTTCTTGCCGTCCAATCTTGCGAGATTTCAGCGATGAGCATGGCGAACGTTTCCATTAAGACATCCCAACAATTGATACTCGATACAAAAGAAAGGACATTCGATATATGCTTGGCGAGTATTGCCTGTCACTTTCTCGTGATACGAACAGTGAATCATTTAACCGTAAAAAAAGTTGCCAGTTTAAAAGGCTCTAAAAATAATGATTTTTAGATATTTAATTGTAAATTTGGAAAAAAAAATTTATCAGGTAATTAAATCTTCTAATTTTCGTTTCAGAATTCTATCTTTGCATTCTTATCAGACTTCCATTTTTTATTTTGACAATCTGGTATCAGATTCGTAATCAGCGACTCCAAAAACCCCTGGATACCATGTTTTATAAAAAATAATGACTTTTTAAGTTTTTGGCCGCCGTATTGGATCTGCTATTTTGAATTTTGAAAACCTGACAGCAGGTGAATAAGCAGCGACCCCAAAAGGCCCTGCATACTAAGTTTTATAAAAAATTAATAACTTTGAAAATAGATCTTGTCACTTTTCATTTAGGGGTTGTTTTCACCACTAAACACCATAAACGACTTGATCTAGCAAAACGGCCAAACACAGGTATTTTTTTTTTGGTCCTAGTTTCCGAAAATGTTTGATTTTTTCCTGTGCCAAAAATCGTCTTGGACGGTGTAATAGTGAATGAGTTCTTTAAGTTAATACAAAAAACATGAATTGTAATAACATTGCAATTAATTTTATTAAAATACCTCAAAGAAATTACGCTAACAAAAGAAGCCAAGAAAAATAATGCTTCCAAAGCCAACACTTTCAATGACATTTGTTTATGATCGACGACTGTTCACGTCCAAACAAAAGAAAATAAAAATAAAAACAACACTTTGACCTCGGCATTAGAAAAATATGCAAATATAGAGATAGAACGCAAATATTAAAAAACTACATGCATTATGCATGTTGAGGGAGGTAAGACTTATTTGGTACCTAAAGAAAAACAGGTTAGTGCAATAAGTACGATTGAAAAATAAGACAAGGTAAATATAAATTCAATGAAAACTAAAAAAAGGATGAGGATTTCGTCCTCATAGGCATGTAAATATACGCTAAAAATTCATTTTGGTACCGTTAAGGGTAAGTATTGGGTATTGAATAAAATTATGTAAAATTTATGATCTTAATCTTAATTAAAATTGAAAATGAAAAATCTCTACAACATTAGTTATATAAAAACTAAACATGACTTTTTCTTGCGAAAGATTACACAAGAGAAAAGAAATATCGCTTTGTATTTATGTCTCTTTTTTAACGCAAAATAACCAAATCTTCAGCTGACACAAATAAAGTGAGTTCATGGACAGTTGTTTCAACAGCTATCGCTTAGGAAGGAAATAAACTACAAATAAAACCCGCACGGCCGATTCCCGAGTTTTCCCCAAGTTCTGCCGGATAACGTTTTTAGGATGTGGTTGTGGCTGTATACTTTTGTGGCAACAGCAATCGTATACGGAGTGAAGAAGTGCAGACTATCGAATGAAAGCCAGGCTGATGTGCTACTGAGCTCAAATAGGGTGTGAAGGCAATAGAGCGGCAAGGCAAGATTGTCTTCGCTAGGATACAGGTGGCAACGGACACTACTATTTTGGGGAATATTCGTTCTCTTACGGTGACGTTCGTTGGAGTGGAGAGGGAACTGAAGGCCTTCTCGGAAAAATGCATGAGCCATTAAGTTAACAAACGTTCGGTAGTCCACGGAAAAGAAGTCGGGAGGAATATCAATGAAGACAATTATGGGCAAGTAGTCCGATGCTAACGTCAGCATAAGTCTTCAGGCTATCCAACTGGACAACAAGTAATTCGTTGGATGTATGGTATATATTAAATATTTCGAGCTCGGCATCGAATTTCATGTGCCAGTTTATAAAAAAAGAAGATTGGTATTAGTCTATAAGTTATCTTTATTTAAAAAAATTTAAATACACTTTCAAAGATGCATTATCTTTAATTGTGAACACAAAGAAAAAGTTTCAGAATGCTTTTTGCTTAAGTATAATATTTACAGCAAAAGTAAAATACTAATTAAAAATTGCGTCACAGCGTATTTCATCGGCTTGTTTAACGATTTTTCCGTAGTTTCTCAAGACCGAAGTGACACAACTGCTGCTCACATTTCTATACGTGTTTGTCATTCTCTCGTTGTCGCACAAAAAGTACACAGCTGAGCGACAGCATCGATGCCAAAAAAAATCAGCTTGGATAAAAACTTACACTACACTACTAAGAAGTAAGTCTTTGGCTAGATGGCCAGTAACAATTTTTACTGAATCGTGTTGCTTGAGCCAAAAACTCGGTAAAATTAGTAACGAGAGAACGCAATTTTGGCGGTTAGTTTGGATAATAAAATTGATTTAAAATTAAAATAATATTAACACTTTAATATGAATGATATACTAACAAAATAAATACCCAAGTATAATTTTTCTAAAGTAAAAATTAAAGTAATTTAAAGTAAAGTAAATGGCGGCCGTGGTAGCCGAGTAGTGAGTATTGCGTATTGAAATTCGAAAGGCCCGGGTTCAAGTCCTGGTATGGCCAACATACAAAAAGACGATGCAGAAAATTAATTTAAGTAAAAATTAAGTTAAATTTCCTAATTGCCCCTCGGCAGGGAATGGGATTGACATTGTATTTCTGACATGAAATAAAGGCTCCTCATAAATACCATCAGCCGTTCGGAGGCGGCTTAATATAAACTGTAGGACCTCTATTTATTGGAAAAACATCAAGACGCAATACCTTAAATTGGAGTATCGACCAAATGAGCCGTAACACATTGCGAAGCAACGTTGTTGCAACCGCCACAGTGACGATAATGCATTCTTAAACTGCCGCGAGCGACGCGATACAAAAAATTAAATATATGTTACGTTTAAAATGCCAAATAAAGCTCTTGTTTGGATTTTATTTAAACAGAGCCGAATAAACTCTTCAATAATGTTGGGTTAATATGACCGGCTTACATGGAACAAGAAGAAGAAAATATCGTATGCCTAGTGTAACAAATTTCAATAACTCATTTTTTATTCCCCAATACCAGCAGAGATCACCATCCCAGGCCCAAATAACAATGCACTCCGTTCTGATTTCAAATCGAACTCAATTTTATTAATTCAGACACTGGCTTTTATACTAACTTCTCTTACTGTTACATATACAATAGTTATTACCTAGCATCTGGTGTTGTTAATTAACTTAATACAATATAGTTTGTACAGCGATAACTTTACTTATTAGCTTAACACGGTGACCCCGGCGCCGATTTTCTTTTATTTCTTAAAACGGCGGCGCACAAATCTACGTCGCGCTTCATCTGGCGACGCGAATTTATCGCTTGTTTCCTCAATAATACAGATTTGTACCAGTAAAAATAACTAAAAAGGTGGTTAGAATATTTTTTTTTTAATTTTGCCCTCATAAATGACCATAGTATGGATATGGAAATAAGTAATTACTCTGATGAATGTGTAAATATATGGGAAGAAACGCATCAAGATTACGAATACTTTTTTCCTCTTCACACGGATATTTTGTTGACGTAAACAGTGAAGTTATGGAGTGTTCCTCGGGCGAAGATTTGATATATTTATGAATCAGAAAGCGAGGATAACAATGAAGGATGGCAAGAAGTAAAAGCAAAAACTTTATTACTAAATAAGTATTTGAAAACACCGACTGTAATGATCCTTATGCTTTATACATACTATTCTTCACGGATTACATACTAGAGAGGATAGTTGAAGAAATAAATGAATATGCTGCACAATGCATACGTTTCGAAACTCTATTCGACCTGGTAAAACTATCGTCATGATAAAAGTATGATTCCATGGAAGGGACACCTAGGTTTTCGACTCTACAACTGATACAATCATTGAAAAATCACATGCTCATGATGTGGTAATGACACGACTAAATGAGTTATTCTTTGAGGGCCGCATATTATTTATTGATAATTATTACACAAGTGTCCCTTTGGGCGAAGAACTTTTGGAGAACAATACACCAGCCACCGAAGGCAAAACAGAAACAAACACATAGTGAAATTATGAGTTTCAAAAAACGTAGCGGTATAAAATTTCTGAAAAGGACTGGCAAAAGAAAAGTTTTCATGGAACAAATGGCAAAGTAAAGCCTGATGCCGTGTTTTATTATAATATGGCAAAAGAAGGTATTGATATATCAGATAAACTATCCGCGTATTACAGTTATTTACGAAAACAATTAAAATCACAAAAGATGGGGGACTAAATATTTGAACATGCTACCATCGCCTTTTAGCCATTGAATAAATAAACTGTAATATACCGGCAGTTAAACATGTTTTTCAATCACACGAGGGGTCGGCAAGAAAGTTCCGTAAACACAAGAAATGCTGCAAAAAAGTGCCCTAAACGAAGGACAGAGATTATTTCGTAAATTTTTTTTATAAGTTTACCTATTCGAGGAAAATAATATTACGTCAAATAAGAATTTCGTTCGGTTTTTTATTGATTTTTTCAAAATATGATAACTTGGTGTAAATTTGTCCGATTTAAGTCAAATAAGCGCCGTTTTGTTCGTAAACTTGTTGCCAACGAGATGCCAACTTCATTATACCCCTCTTGTTCCTATTGGCAAAAAACTCGGAGAGCCAATTTTCACAGGCCTCTCTTAAGACCAACTTCTCACCATTAAACGCGTTCGCCATGGGCAGGAAAAGATGGTAATCACTTGGTGCCAGGTCCGGACTATAAGATGGGTGCATTAGGACCTCCCATCCGAGCTCCTGGAGCTTCTGCCGCGTCACCAAAACGTGTGTGGCCTGGCGTTGTCCTGAAGGAACACAATTCGGCCTCGGTTGATCAAATATGGAGGCCATCTGGATGAGTGCTGCCTTCAAGCGGTCCAGTTGTTGGCAGTAGAGGGCCGAATTGAGCGTTTGGCCATAGGGGAGCAGCTCGTAGTAGATGATTCCTTGCCAATCCCACCAATCACACCGCAAAATCTTCCTGGCCGTCAATCCTGGCTTGGCCACCGTTTCCGCCGGCTTACCGCGTTTCAACCACGACCGATTTCGCTTGCCGTTGTCGTAAGTGATTCACTTTCCATCGCCAATCACCAAACGCTTCAGAAATAGGTCGATATTGTTGCGATTCGCAAATGGAAATTAGGTCTATCATGTTTTTTTGCGTTAGTTCGTGTGGCACCCAAACATCGAGCTTCTTTTTGAATCCAAGGTTATGCAAATGGTTCCAAACGGTTTTCTGGTTTATCTTTAGATCCTCAGCAATTAAATAAGTGCTCACGTGACGATCTGTTTCCACTATTTCAATGATTTTATAGCAATTTTCGATGACAGGCCTCCCGACGCGTGGTACAAACCACTTTTGTGCTACACGTTCGTTCACAGTATCGGGCCCATAAAGTAAATTAATTTTTTCAGCCGCTTTGGCTACTTTTTCGCCTTGATCGAAGAAAAATTGTAAAATATAGCGAAGTTTCTTTTTGCTGGTGTCCATTTTTGACGACCGCTCACCACGTACTGAGTCAGTCAATCAAAAAACTGTCAAAGACAAATTTTTAGCGCGAATAAACACGTTTTCAGCGCATAATGCGACACGTAACACTAATACTATGGACATTAACGCCATCTCTTAGATAAAAACCGAACTAACTTTTTACTTGACCTAATATTTCTCTAATATCTGCTCTTTATTTTCACTATCCTTTTGGTGGGCTCTTTTGTGTGATTCTAATACGAAATCTCGAAAAAATTTCTTGCTAAATTTGTTGTAATAATGAAATTTTCTCTCATGTAGTCGTATAATCATTAGTCTATGCTTTTGTTATTGCAACGCTTTTACCGAAGTTGGTGAATCGCTTAACTTAAATAGTGCAACTTTGCCCTATGTATCATACGTGTATGTATTTTTATTCTTTTTTAATCATACTAAAGCACAATTATTCTCACCCTGCCAGGAATTCGGTAGTCAGCTACGCAAAAAACACATTTCTAGTTAACTTCTATTGAGCTAACTACAAGCTTTCTACAATATAATACCATAAATACCCCACATCAGGGCGAGCGTGGCAACTGCAGTTGCTTTTGTGTTTGATTTATTTTCTCATGTTTGCTCTTCGGTGTTTGTAATCTCTCTTTTTACTATTAGTAGGCTTATATACCTATGTATCTGGCAACTCTTGCGAGTGCAAAGTGAAAGTGACTGTGCTCTATATTTATTTTAAATTTTTAAAGAAAATATATTGTGCAAACTACATAAACTAATTCAGGCAAGTGGCTCCTCTGAAACTGAACGTGAAGTGAAAGTGAAACCTTTTAAATAACAAATTGTGTTATTTGAATGGATTGGCGCTCCATCAAAACTAAATAAAAAAAAAACTATAAACAAATAGTTCACACTAGTTGAACAGAGACAAATATATTAATTATAATAATAAAATAAATATAAAATGCTCTGGTGTTAAAGACAGGCGCCTAAAAGTATGCAGGAAAATTTGCGTTTGCTCGCGCCGTTTCCAAATTAGGGCTGCCAAAAACCTGTGCTGCAAAATCCACTGGTTTTTTTGGAACTAAATTGGCCATTTTGCAAAAATGGGACTAAATCGGTCGCCACAACGTGGAAACGTTAACCAAAGACAACAGCAACACCAAACGCCACAGTAACACCACCAACAGCGAACACAACGATTGGAAAATGAGCCCTCAGCTTTTATAGTCCCTTCTAGGACTACTTTACCAGCCCCTTCATGGGCTCAATCGCCGATTACCGCAATTCCTCCAGCTCCTTTTAGAGTCGAAACGCAAGACTACACCGAAAATAGCGCTGCAAAGAAAGCAATAATTCAAACGGGAATCGATCGCTACATTCTTGTAAAAAGGAAACGGTCACCCCAAAAATATAGTGAACAAAATCAATACAAAATTGTCAAAACAGCAAGAGAAGAAGACAGCATGAGCAATAATTGATTTCATATGTTTTCTGATGCTGATGATCAAGTGCGTGTGCAGAAAACGTCCAAGCCGCCGCCAATTTATCTTAGAGAAGCGAACTCTAGCATCCTTGTCAACAAATTGATAGATCTAATTGGAAAAAATAACTTCCATGTAGTCCCAATTAAAAAGGGAAATATTCAGGAAGTGAAAGTGCAAATCTACGGAGAAGATAGCTATCGCAAGGTGGCAGATAATTTCGAAAAGGAAAAGAAGTCCTTCTATACCTTCCAGCTCAAAAGTAGTCGTAGCTTAGTAGTCATCCTAAAGGGCATTGAACACAGTGTAATTCCCTTGGAAATAGAAAGTGCCTTGAAAGAAGAAAGTTTCAGGGTTAGAAACGTATTCAACATCAAAAAAGGCTAACATACCTCAGCCAATGTTTAGGGTTGATATTGAGCTAGATTTCCAGCTCTTAAAAAAGGGAGAAGCTCATCCCATTTACAAACTGCGGTACCTTCTTCACCGTCGTATTTCCGTGGAAGAACCACATAAGCGAACAGGTCCTGTTCAGTGCCATAATTGTCAAGAATTTGGTCATACGAAGCGACATTGCACTTTACAAAGTATATGTGTCATTTGTGGAGATTTACACAGTTCAAAAGACTGTATGAAATCTAAAACAACCCCTGAGTCTAAAAAATGTAGCAATTGCGGTGAAAATCACACCGCCAATTACAGGGGTTGTCCAATATATATTTCCCTAAAAGGCAAGAGCAGTAAAAAGGCTTCTAGCAACTTTCCTGCCCCTCAGCCTCAATCAAAAGCTGCCGAAAAAAAGCCTACTAATACCAACTTTATATCCTACGCCCAAGGTTTAAAAGGTGTACCTCAGCACAACGCAAGAAACGTCCATCCCGTCCGTTCCGTCTGTTAACTCACTTGAAAATACGCTAAACAACTTTATACGCATGATGCAAGAACATATGACATCAATGCAAAGTATGATGCAAGATTTAATTCGAAATCAAAATGTCCTCCTTTAAGCGATTTTGTCTAAGCCATGAACGACCTTAAGATATGTTATTGGAACGCCAACGGCTTGGTCCAACACAAAAATGACCTTCAACTCTTCTTAGAAAATCAAGCAATAGATATAATGCTAATCTCCGAAACTCATTTGAACAAATTTAACAACTTCAATATTGATACATTTCTGTTTTATGACACCAAACACCCTGAAGGGAAAGCGCGCGGTGGAACTGGAACACTTATCAGGCATAACATAAACATTTCCGCCATATATTGTCCGCCCCCATATCAGAAACTCAATTTACTGATTTCTTTTCTAAACTAGGTAAACGGTTTCTAGTAGCAGGTGATTACAACGCAAAATATTCCTTCTGGGGATCTAGGTTAATATCTCAAAAGGGTAGAAATTTATATAAAGCCATTCAAAATAACGGTCTCGACGTTATGTCTACCGGTCAGCCAACATACTGGCCAACTGATATCAGCAAAACCCCAGGTTTGATTGACTTTGGAGTAACTTCTGGTATCAGTAGAGCTCAAGTCAGCGTTAACATTCTTTTCGACTTATCATCTGATCACTCGCCTTGTCTATGTTCCATTAACATAATTTCAGTTATCAATGACTTACAGCTAGGCTTAACCAATAAATTTAGAAATTGGCTTAAATACAGAAAATTCATTAGCGCGCATCTAAAATCGCTCATTCCTCTAAAATCAATAACAGATGTCGACAATGCAGTTGGTGGCTTTACAACATAACTTCATTTGGCTGTGAAAATTTCAACGCACGGCCTATCTAACACTCATAGAAGACAAATTTTCAACAGTCTTAAGGGTAAAGACATCACAAGTCTGGTAACCAAAAAAAGACAACTAAGGAGAGATTGGCAGAGGTTTCGTTCCCCGCACTTAAAAAATGAGCTCACTATATGCATTAAAATGCTTCGGGATGTCCTGAAACAAAAAAAAGGAAAACGAATTTCAAAAGTCCGTGCAATCTCTGTCAGTTACATCTGATACCAACTACTCTTTGTGGCGAAAAGTTAAGAGTTTCAAAAGTCCCGTCACTTGCGACCCCCCATTTAGATCTCACAATGGTGAGTGGGCTCGAAGCGACCAGGAAAAGGGTATCTCATTTGCCATGAATCTTTCCACTGTATTTACACCAAATACTGGATACAAATCTCTTCCAGAATTTCGTGCAGATCCAGATAAAAATTTTATTCAATTTAATTTTAAATCACTTAAAGATGTTATTACTAACGACATAAAGAAAAAGAAGGCTCCTGGATACGACAGGATAACGGGTGATATGATAAAAGAGCTTCCAAATGTGGCAATTAAACACATTCTTTGTATATTTAATAGTATATTGAGACTACACTATTTTCCTAAATCCTGGAAGCTCTCGGAGACTATTATGATCCTTAAACCAGGTAAAGATCCATCTTTGGTGGGCTCCTATAGGCCTATTAGCTTAATTACGGTATTCTCAAAAATCTTCGAAAAACTTTTATTAAAAAAAAATATTGCCGATTTTGGAATCGAAACAGACCATACCATACCACCAATTCGGGTTTAGAGAAAAACACAGCACAATAGAACAGGTGCATAGAATCGGAGCACACATAAGATCAGCGTTTGAAAACAAGCAATATTGTACTGCAGTGTTCCTCGATGTTGCTCAGGCATTTGATAAAGTTTGGTTAGATGGTCTATTATACAAGCTGAAAGTTACGCTTCCCGTAAAAATTTATGATGTCTTAGAAAGCTTTCTTACTGGCAGAAAATTTCATGTTAGGCAAAAAAGTTACACCACCGAATCCTATGAAATATTTGCCGGTGTTCCACAAGGAAGTGTTTTAGGGCCCGTCTTATATTTAATTTATACGAACGATCTTCCCACAAACCGAAACCTCATCACATCAACTTTTGCGGATGATACAGCAATACTTAGTGTCCATTCAAACCCCATGACAGCCAGTTACAGATTACAAGAACATTTAAAAGTAATAAAAGAGTGGCTAACAACTTGGAGAATTAAAGTCAATGAGTCTAAGTCTATACAAGTAACATTTACCCTAAAAAAAGACACATGTCCTTCAATCTCTATAAATGGGAATACAATACCTCAGAAAGAATTCGTTACCTACCTGGGAGTTACATTGGATAAAAGACTCACCTGGAAAAACCACATAGACAAAAAGATTACTCAAACCAAATTGAAAATTGCGAACTTGCATTGGATTGTAGGCTCTAAGTCCAAACTAAGTCTAGAAAACAAAGTTTTACTTTTTAATATGCTAATAAAGCCATCTTGGACGTACGGGATCCAAATTTGGGGATCAGCATCTAAATCTAGCCTGGATAGAATTCAAAGACTGCAGTCTAAAACCTTAAGATCAATATGCAAAGCCCCTTGGTATGTAAAAAACTCCGCAATTCACAAAGATCTCGGGATTAGAACCGTCACCGAGGAAATAGAGAAACTGCTTAAAAATTACTCATTAAGGTTATCTAACCACCCAAACTTTCTAGCTAAAAAATTGTTACAGCAGAACTACCCTAAGCGATTAAAGAGAAAGGATTTACGTTTGAACTGTGACTAAGGGCTCTGCCGCATCCAATTATTCTACATCGGAGTTCCGCTCCGCATATATCCTTCATGATATTATAATTTACTTCAAATTATCCTTTATGATAAATCTTTTGTTATGAGTGTTTGGTATACCTAATGATATTTATATAAACACATTCTTTGATAAATCTAAGTTATACTCGTAATTTATTGTACTTTGCTTACTTTGTTAATCTATACAGTGGTACTGATTAATTTGTTCTAGGAATAAGAATTAGCTTTAAGATTTTATTGTTAGTTTCCAAAAAGGAAAGATTCAATAAAACATTATAAAAAAAAAGTAGGCTTGTAGTCAATTGTCCGACTCCGCATAACTTTTTAACTAACTTAAAATTGGTTGCTTTGAAGTCAGCTAACTTTAAGTTTCTGCTATTGTCAAGCGCCCAGCGGCAGCGATTTTCATCTAAGCTGAGAGAGTACAGTCGTGAATCAGTGGTACGATCGTGTGCAAGCAGCATAACCAGAAGGGCCACAAAATTTTAAAAGATAAAATATAGTTCTTAAAATAAAATTCCTGATTAAATGAAAATAGTACAAAATTTCGAAAGTGATTGTTTTAAATTTTAATTATTGTATACTAGCAAAAGAACGACTTGAACAACATTATTATTGAGGGCAATCGTTACCTCTAAGTAAGTTTTAAAAATTGTGTTTCATAAATTTAATACCCCGCTTAAATGCATTACTATACAAAAGTTTTTATAACTTACTTAACAGGTTAATGTGATGAAAGTTTTGTTGATAGGATGCCTGGCTAAAGCATTGACAGAAGTGATATGGATAGAGTCCACGGCAAAAAGCGTTTGAAAGATTTCAAAGCTTTCTACCAAGCTTTAATGGGTAACTCATATATTGAAAGCATATATTATGTATTTATACATATTACGAATAACATAGCTCAAATATATTTTAAACAGATGCTTGTTGATCGCTTGGATTTGAAGACAACGAAAAGGAGATAAGGAATGCCTTTAGAGCCATTAAAGAAACCGCATTTCCATGAAGAATGTATAAAAAATAAGAAAAATGAAACAGAAAATTAATATTTGATATACCGGCCTCTTATTTCAACTTGTGTAATTGATTTGAACCTAAAATAAAAAGGTTAACTGATAGCTAACTATTTTTTTTTATACACAATTCATTTATTTACTGGATCAGTAAGTACAAATCTTAAAAACTAAATTACAAACATGATAGCTCGAGTTATGAGTTATGCTCGAATCTTGAATTACTCGTATCTCGAAGCAAATTTCCCCATACAAAACAATTGAACTACCATTAATCCGTTCCAAAATGTCACACCAGTTTTTTTTGTTACGTGGTTTTGAATAATAAAAACGTATTTATAAATATCAAATATTTATTGCACAAAAACAAAAAAGAGAATGTAAAGAAATAAATTAGATACCCTCACTGGTCTTTGCTTCTTTCGCTACATTTTTCTCGCTTTTACCTGTAGGCCGTTTAGAAAAAAACAAGGCCAAGGAGGTTTGTTTCTTCCTCCCTCACAGAATGTTCCGGAAATGAGTTAGGCAAGTGTCATTAAAAAGGTCAGATGCACGACCTGTTGCAACTTTTTCTGGGTGTTTTTTTTTTTCCACGAACTATGAAACTCTCTCCCACATTCCTAAGATCACCTTTATCTCACTTGTAGAAATAACTTTCTCCTCTGACTCCTCAAAACCAATTTCTTGCATAACCTTAGTATGCTGCTGTGACGGTAACTCTTGTATCTCCTCAGTCGTCACTTCCTGGGTGTGCTCCTCGATGAGCTCGTTCACGCCTCTCTCTTCCACCTCTGGACTCATGGATTTCCCCAGAGATACAATCTCCTCCTCTACTGAAACACCGGGTTCCAATTCTTCATAGATCCTTTCAGCTATAGCTTCAGGCCACAGCTTTTTCCATGCAGAGGTCAAGGACCTCGTTGTAACTCCCAACCAGGCCTGATCGATAATTTGTAGGCAAATCGCTATATTAAAGTGGTCCTTCCAGAACTCTCGAGGGGTGAGGTTTTTGCTCTCCGTCATTTCAAAGCAGCGCCGAAACAGATGCTTGGAGTATAGTTTTTTAAAATTAGAAATCACTTGCTGATCCATGGGCTGCAGGATAGGAGTGGTGTTGGGTGGTAAGTAGAAAACCTTTATGAATTTTAACACCTCGAGGATGTCATCTTCGAGGTTTGGTGGATGAGAAGGGGCATTGTCGAGGATGAGAAGGGCTTGCACGGGTTGGTTATTTTCCTGTAAATATTTCTTAACAGTAGGGCCGAAAGCTAGGTTTACCACAAAGAACTTGTAGTTTTTCTTTCAAAATGTTATGTGATTTAAATGCTCTGAGATTTTCCGAATGGAACACGAGCAGAGGCTTGATCTTGCAGTTGCCACTCGCATTGGCGCACAGTGCTAGAGTCAATCTGTCCTTCATAGGTTTGTGGCCTGGCATCATCTTCTTCTCTGCTGTTATATATGTTCTATTCGGCATCTTTTTCCAGAACAGTCCTGTCTCATCACAGTTGAAGACTTGCTGAGAGATGTATCCTTGGGTCTTTATTAGATCGGAAAATGTTTTAATGTAATTCTCAGCTGCCTTCATATATGAACTTGCTGTCCCACCATGTCTGACAACGGAGTGAATACCGCTCCTCTTTTTGAAATTCTCAAACCAGCCCCGGCTGGCTTTAAATGACTCTTCCGATGCCTCGTCGATGGAAGTCTGCGGGGTTTGCTTCAGCAAATCTCCGTAGATCGCTCTTGCCTTCTCGCGAATAATGGTCTGCGTCAAGGTATCTAATTGGAGCTGCTTTTCTGTCACACACACCATCAGCAGTTTCTCCATATTTTCATGAAGGGAGGTTCGCAGCTTAGAAATTATCGTAAGGCCCTTAGCCGGCGTTACACTCTTTATCGACTCCTTCCGTTTAAGCACAGATCATATCATGGACGTACTTCGGCCATACTGCCTCGACAAGTCAACAACTCGAACATCTTGCTCATGTTTTTCTATAATTTCACGTTTTAATTCAATACTCATCATCCTTTTCTTAGCACTTGACTTTTTATTGTACAAACTTTCTCCCGATCCATGGTTGTAAAAATAAATGAACTACAACTGTAAATGTTAACGGAACACAAAACGCGAACACAACTACACAACTTATCACAGCGGAAGCACGCTGCTAACTGATCGTGATGGCGCGACTGCGTGTTACTACCGAATCGGACTCGTATCTCGAAGTTCGCTCGTAACTAAAAGCAAAAAATTACTTGCTCGTCGGCTCGTATCTCGAAAAACTCGTATGTTGGGGCACTCGCATGTCGAGGTACCACTATACTCCGCCGTGCTTCTTTCAATTTCAGGATTAACCAGTAAAATACCAAGATCTTTGTAAATATTTACGTTACGAACGTACCATGGTGCGCCCGTTAGTGCTCTTAAAAATTTGTACTGGAACCTCTGTATTTTATCAATGTTAGTTACACAGGTCGTACCCCACTGTTGAATACCATATATCAAAATTGGTTTTAATACTGCGTTGTAAATAAGGACTTTGTAATCTAGTTTTAGACCGGAGTTTTTATTTAAGAGCCAATTTAAACTTCTTCTTCTTCTTTATTGGCGTTGGCACCGCTTACGCGATTATAGCCAAATCAATATAAGAGCGCCATTCTTCTCTTCTTTTCGCTGCCTGGCACCAGTTGGAAATGTCAAGTGCACCCAGGTCACTCTCCACTTGATCTTTCCAACGGAGTGGAGGTCTCCCTCTTCCTCTGCTTCCACCAGCGGGTACTGCATCAAATACTTTCAAAGCTGGCGTGTTTTCATCCATTCGGACGACACGGCTTAGCCAGCGTGGCCGCTGTCTCTTCATTCGCTGAACTATGTCAATATCATCGTATAGCTCGTACAGCTCATCGTTCCACAGTCTGCGGTATTCGCCGTTCGTTCGCAGAACTTTTCTCTCAAAGACCCCTAGAGCCGACTCGTCAGATGTTGACATCGTCCACGCTTCTGCGCCATATAGTAGGACCGGTATGATGAGCGACTTGTAGAGTGTGGTTTTCGTTCGTCGAGAGAGGACTTTACTTTTCAATTGCCTACTCAGCCCAAAGTAGCACCTGTTGGCAAGAGTGATTCTGCGTTGGATTTCCAGGCTGACATTGTTGTTGGTATTAATGCTGGTTCCTAGATAGACGAAATTATCTACTATTATTATTTCGTCTTGCCCTCATTCACTACCAGGCCCATTCGTTTTGCTTCTTTATCAAGTCTGGAGAAAGCAGAACTCACGGCGCGGTTATTGAGACCAATAATGTCGATATCATCGGCGTACGCCAGCAGCTGTACACTCTTATAGAAGATTGTACTTTCTCTATTTAGCTTTGGAGCTCGTATTATTTTCTCCAGCATTAAATTAAAAAAGTCACACGATAAGGAATCACCCTGTCTGAAACCTTGTTTGGTATCGAACGACTCGGAGGTCCTTCCCGATCCTGACGGAGCTTTAGTGGATTCCAAATTCAGACAAAGCGGCGTAAAGGTAGCTCCTATTCGTGCTGTCGAAGGCGGCTTTAAAATCGACGAAAAGGTGGTGGGTGTCGATTCTCTTTTCACGGGTCTTTTCCAAGACTTGGCGCATGGTGAATATCTGGTCAATGGTTGACTTACCAGGTCTAAAGCCACACTGATAAGGTCCAATCAGTTTGTTGACGGTGGGCTTTAGTCTTCCACACAATACGCTTGATAGGACCTTATATGCGATATTAAGAAGGCTTATTCCACGGTAATTGGCGCAGACTGTGGGATCGCCTTTTTTGTGGATCGGGCAGAGCACACTTAAATTCAAATCGTCGGGCATGCTTTCATCCGACCATATTTTGCAAAGAAGCTGATGCATGCACCTGATCAGTTCTTCGCCGCCGTATTTGAATAGCTCGGCCGGTAATCCATCGGTCCCTGCCGCTTTGTTGTTTTTTAAGCGGATGATTGCTATTCGGACTTCTTCATAGTCGGGTAACGGAACAACTTTTCCATCGTCATCAATTGGAGTTTCGGGTTCACCATCTCCGCGTGTTTCCTCTTCAATGCCATTCAGCAGGCTGGAGAAGTGCTCCCTCCATAAATCGAGTATACTCTGGGCATCTGTCGCTAGCTCACCTCCCTGGGTCATACAAGAGTTTGCTCCGGTCTTGAAACCTTCTGTAAGTCACCGTATCTTTTCATAGAATTTTCGAGCGTTACCCTTGTCTGCCAGCTTCTCAAGCTCCTCGTACTCGCGAATCTCGGTCTCTTTCTTTTTTTGTCTGCAGACGCATCTTGCTTCCCTCTTCAGTTCTCGGTATCTATCCCACCCCGCACGTGCGAGGTAGGCAGTCTGTTTTCTCTCCACTGCGACACGGCAGTCCTCATCGTACCAGCTGTTTTTGCGACCTTTCTGAAATCCAATGGTTTCGTTTGCAGCTGTACGCAAGGAGTTTGCAATGCCGTCCCACTATTCCCTTATACCGGGTTGCTGATGAGTGCTCTCTGAGAGCAGGTGCGCAAGTCGAGTAGAAAATCGCTCGGCAGTCTGCTGTGATTGCAGCTTTTCAGCGTCGAACCTTCCTGGTGTTTGTTGACGGGCGTTCTTCGATACACAGAGGCGCGTGCGTATCTTCGCTGCGACAAGATAGTGATCCGAGTCAATGTTGGGACCTCGGAACGTACGCACATCTATAACACTGGATACATGTCTTCCGTCTATCACAACATGATCGATCTGGTTGGAAGTTTTCCGATCTGGAAACAGCCAAGTAGCTTGGTAAATTTTTTTGTGCTGGAATCTAGTGCTACAGACAACCATATTTCGGGCCCCGACGAAGTCGTTCAGCCTCAGCCCTTTTGGAGATATTTCGTCGTGGAGACTGAATTTTCTGACAGTCTTACCAAAGATACCTTCTTTGCCCATCCTAGCGTTGAAGTCGCCAAGCACAATTTTGACATCGTGGCAGGGGCAGCGCTCATAAGTGTGTTCAGGGCTCTCATAAAGGGCATCTTTCGTCAAGTCATCCTTCTCTTCCGTCGTAGCGTGGGCACAAATTAGAGTGGTGTTGAAAAACTTTGTTCTGATGAGGATTGTGGCTAGACGTTCATCCACCGGAGTAAATGCCAGTACTCGGCGATGGAGTCTCTCTCCCACCACGAATCCGACACCAAATTTGCGCTCCTTTATATGGCCGCTGTAGTAAATTTCACATGGACCAACCCTCTTTCGTCCTTGTCCCGTCCATCGCAAATCTTGGACGGCAGTGATGTCATGACATTCCATATGCATGCCCTAAAATCGTAGTCCTTAAAACATTTGCGGGGGTCGTCATCAAAAGGGAGGTCTCTCATCCGAGGCTGAAATTGATTTTTATTCAAGAGCACTCCCGATTTTGAAGGGCAAAGTCAAAACAAATGACTTTTCTTTATATGTTGATTTTATATTATCTTACTACAAAGCCATCTTTGTCGATAAAAAATTTCCAATATACAAAGAGGACGTCTGGGAATAGGTTTAAATTATTTGTGGTGTTCCAGCTTATCAGATTTATCATTGGGAATTTTGAAAATCTGACAATAATCTGATAATAATCAGCGGCCCTGAAACCCTCCAGATACCAAATTTTATGAAGTGTTATTAGCCCCTGGATACCAAAAACCCCTGGATAGCATATTTTATAAAAAATTAATGACTTTTTCAGTTTTCGGCCGCCATTATGAATCTGCTATTTTGAATTTTGAAAATCTGACATCAGATTCATAATCAGCGATCGCAAATTAATGGCCTTTTAGGTTTTTGACCGCCATAGTGGATGCGCCATCTTGAATTTTGAAAATCTGACATCAGATTCATAATCACCGACCCCAAAAAGGCCATGCATATTGTCACCTCCACTTCTAACAATATGTATCTCCGCACCAAGAGAAGGTGACAAAACAATGTAACGGAGCGACCGGTCAGCTAAGTGGAATTTACTAACGCTGTAAACAAAAGAGAACTTCTTCTTTTTCTTCTTCTTTTTTATTAGCGTTGGCACCGCTTAGGCGATTATAGCCGAATCAATTATATTCCTCACTTCTTTTCGCTGTCTGGCACCAGTTGGAAATACCAAGTGCGGCCAGGTTACTCTCCACCTGATCCTTCCAACGGAGTGGAGGTCTTCCTCTTCCTCTGCTTCCTCCAGCGGATACTGCATCGAATGCTTTCAAAGCTGGAGTATTCGTATCCATCCGGACCACATGACCTAGCCAGCGTAGCCGCTGTCTTTTCATTCGCTGGACTATGTCAATGTCATCGTATAGCTCGTACAGCTCATCGTTCCATCGCCTGCGGTATTCGCCGTGGTAAATGCGCAAAGGACCATAAATCGTTCGCAAAACTTTTCTCTCAAAGACTCCTAGAGCCGTTTCATCAGATGTTGACATCGTCCACGCTTCTGCGCCATATAGTAGGACCGGTATGATGAGAGACTTGTAGAGTTTGGTTTTCGTTCGCCGAGAGAGGACTTTACTTTTCAATAACCTACTCAGTCCAAAGCAGCACCTGTTGGCAAGAGTAATTCTGCGTTGGGTTTCCAGGCTGACATTGTTGTTGGTGTTAATGCTGGTCCCTAGATAGACGAAATTATCTACGACCTCGAAGTTATGACTGTCAACAGTGACGTGGGAGTCAAGTCGCGAATGCGATGACTGTTTGTTTGATGACAGGAGACCCATTCGTTTCGCTTCTTTATCAAGTCTGGAGAAAGCAGAATTCACGGCGCGGTTGTTGAGGCCAATAATGTCGATATCATCGGCGTACGCCAGCAGCTGTACACTCTTATAGAAGATTGTACCTTCTCTATTTAGCTATGCAGCTCTTTTATTTTCTTCAGCATTAAATTAAAAAAAATCGCCCTGTCTGAAACCTCGTTTGGTATCGAACGGTTCGGAGAGGTCCTTCCCGATCGTGACGGAGCCTTTAGTGTTGCTTAACATCAGTTTACATAGCCGTATAAGTTTTACGGGGATACAAAATTCAAACATAGAGGCGTAAAGGCAGCTCCTTTTCGTGCTATCGAAGGCGGCTTTAAAATCGACGAAGAGATGGTGGATGTCGATTCTCTTTTCACGGGTCTTTTCCAGGATTTGGCGCATGGTGAATATCTGGTCAATGGTTGCCTAACCAGGTCTAAAGCCATACTGATAAGGTCCAATCAGTTTGTTGATGGTGGGCTTTAGTCTTTCACACAATGCGCTTGATAGGACCATATATGCGAAGTTTGTTGTTTTTGGGCGGGCGATTGCTCTTCGGACTTCTTCATAGTGGGTTGACCATCTCCGGGTGTTTCCTCTTCACTGCCATTCAGCAGGCTGGAGAAGTGCTCCCCCCAAAAAATCCAGTATTCTCTTGGCATCTGTCACTAGCTCACTTCCCTGGGTCCTACAAGAGTTTTCTCCGGTCGTGAAACCTTCTGTAAGACGCCGTATCTTTTTGTAAAATTTTCGAGCGTTGCTCTTGTCGGCCAGCTTCACAAGCTCTTTGTACTGGCACATCTCGGCCTATTTCTTTTTTTTCTTTCCTCTACAGGTTCGGTATCTATCCCACTACCCAAACTAGTTACGAACCCACTCGCGGTACTCCCGTGCTGCCGGGGTTAACTTTAACCCGCCTGTATGACTGGACTCTGGGTGCAGGATGCTGTAGGGATGGGTAAGGGCGTAACGATGGGAGGGACACTGTCGGGACGACAGAAAGTTACAAGCAATAAGAGATACTTTGCAGTTTCTGGTCGGATGTCCGTCCCGACTTCGGTTGCTCCTCCGGTGATGTCGTCCAACTTCGGCTCTGCCACTGAAATACAACACAGTTATACAAATTAGTTTTCCTGGGCTTCAACTGCCCCTTCACTAACATCTCTATTTTGCCCCGATTAGCAATCAAACTTTTCTAAACCTAGACTTCGACTGCCTTAATCTAAATATTTGCCTCACCTGGCACCCTACACTACCGTATTTAATTCTTTTATTAATTTTTTTCTAAAACACAGAAAACGCACACCTGCGCAAAAAAAAGGTTGCGTCCGTTTTCAAAGACTACGAGAATCTCACCCGGAACGCACTTACGAGCCAAGCCGCAAGCTGTACATCGGCCTTCAGAATTCTTAGGCGAGGGTGTATTGGTGCCCAATCATTTCGCAAAGCATTCCGTTTCCCTAATAATTGTTAGTGGAGGAACCGTTTTGTCGAACACCTCCTTTTGGAGACTTATACCACTGGGTAGGCACACACCGAGTGCAACCGTGCCAACAATTCATGACTTTGAATTATACAATTATTTGCTGACAGATGCCACTGCCGATGCTTGAAGTGAAAGGAATATTAGGCAAAACAAAGGAAATGAACAAACAAACACAAAAGGAGTTTTTGTTGCGGCCAGTACGCGACAACTCCACCCCTTCCTCAACGAAAATGAAGGAATCTTCCTTTTATTCAGGGAACGAAAATCTCCTACCGTATCCTATCAATCCCTATATGGCCTCAACTCTTTAACGTTCCAAGTCCCTTTGTCTTTGCCTAAGTCATCTGTCAGTGTGTATGCCCACGGTGATACTTTCTTCTTAGCAATAAACGGCCCTACATACTTTGGCGCTAACTTCGCTGCATAAAAATTCACTGCATCCGACAGCATAAAATTCTTCCTCCACACACTCCAGGCATGTACTGTACATCTCGACGTCTGAGATTGTACTGCCTCACAAGCTTCTCACTCGCCTGTTCTAACGTAGTTCTAATGTTGGTCCTAATCTCTTCGAGCCTCTTTGCCCGCTCCTGACAATTTAATTTCTCCTGATCTCCGCCATTTCCCTATCGAAATTCACAAAATATGGCGTAGCTTCGTGCTGCTCTGTCCTAATACAGCATGCTACCGTTGCTAACTGTTGGTCCCATGTCCTCTGGTTCTCTGATATAAAAGCCCTAAGTGTTGTTTTGATAATCTGATTAATCCTCTCGGCCGGGTTAGCCTGTGGGTGATAGTGTGCGGTGTACCGGAGTTGGACGCCATAGTCACCGCAGAGGCTCCGAAGCTCTCGACTCCTAAATTGGGGTCCATTGTCACACACAACCGACCGAGGAACTCCAAACAAAAGAATTACATTGTCCTCCAATTGTTTGCATACGCTTTTTGCCGTGGCAGTACGCAAAGGGAATAGGAGGGGAAATTTGGAAAAGTAGTCTACTACTGTCAAAATTTAGTGGTAGCCTTGCGACGACTTCACTAAAGGCTCTACCCACAAATCATCTCCCAAGGCATAGCATATCTGGAACCACATGTTCCTTGCCTTTCCTATGCACTATATCGAAATCGTATTGCTGGAGTTTCAAAGCCCATCTAGCTAACCTACCACACGGATCCTTCAACTTATTTAACCAAATAAGTGAATAATGATCTGTGACGACCGTAAACTTAGCGCCCTCAACGTATGGTCGCAGTTTCTCAACCGCCCACAGAACCGCTAGACACTCCTTTTCGGTCGTCGAGTAATTTCGCTCTCCTTTGTTCAAGGACCTACTCAAATAAGCTATCACCCTCTCACCGTCATCAAACATTTGCGTTAACACCGCACCGTACCGAAATCAGACGCGTCTGTCTGGATTGTGAAAGGTCTATCGAAATCCGGGCAACTCAAAACCTGAGCTGTCACCAAGCGTTCCTTCGCTTCTCTAAAACTCCTTTCACAATCTTCAGTCCAATTGAACTTTCGATTCTTCTTTGTTAAATCGGTGAGAAGCCTAACTAACTCTGCAAAATCTTTAATAAATCTGCGGTACCAGGACACTGTTCCTTTAAATGACCGCACTTGCTTTACGTTCTTCGGTACCTCAATCCGAAGCATCGCCTCTACCTTCTCGGGGTCTACGTGTAGACCGTTCTTGTCCACCACGTAGCCCAAATATTTTAATTCAGACCTACAAAAATTACATTTATCTCTATTTAATCTGAGCCCTGCACTAGCTAATCTATCTAAGACAATCTTCAAAATCTGTAAATGATTCTCAAAATTATTTGTAACGATAATAATATCGTCCAAATACACAAAAACATGAGGTTCTTACTCTGGTCCTATGACCGAATCTATAAATCTCTGCCAAGTTGCCGGTGCATTATGCAAACCGTATGGCATCCTCTTAAACTGAAATAGTCCTCTACCTGGTACCGTGAATGCGGTGAAGGGTCTCGACTGCTCTTCCACCGGAATTTGCCAATAAGCAGACTTAATGTCCAGACTGGACAGAAACTTGGCATCCCTTAGCTTATCTAAGGTCGCCGACACATATGGAAGCGGGTAGCTATCTTTCTCGGTACATTTGTTCAAAATCCTATAATCTACACAAAACCTATAAGTACCGTCTTTCTTTCTGATCATTATAACTGGAGACGCCCAAGGACTATGTGATTTCTCTATCACCCCTTTGTCAAGCATATCCTCAATCTCCTCGTCCATACGCGACTGTATGACGGGAGACACAGGGTAATAACGCTGTTTCACAGGTCCAACTCCTGCTTTTACCCTGATCTTATGCTCGACCAAATGGGTCCGGCCTAGCCCTTCCGGCATCGCCTGGAACGCTCCAGCTATTAATTGACCTAATGCCCTAGATTCCCTATCACCTAACTCGGAGTGGTCCACTATTGCCACCAACGGTTCTGGTTTCGGCCGAGAAAACGACCACCTCATTCTCGAAATATCCGGGATAATACCCGCCTTAGCCCAAAAATCGATGCCAAGGATTACGCCCTGAGGTAACTCTGGAACCACGAGGCATTCCAGAAGAACCGACTTGCCCTCCACCTCGATTGGCAACAAAACCGAACCTAACACCGAGATATGACCTCCATCCGCGAGATTCACTCTCAAAAAATTCGAAACTGAACTCATCCTAATACCAAACGAGCTCAATTTCTGCCAACCTAGCCGACCTATTACTGTTCTGGTCGCGCCAGAATCCAACAAAGCCCTAAAAGCAAAACCATGGATCCTAATATCCAAATACGGGCGTTCATCGTGACCGTCCGTCACCAACGAAAACGCCAACCTAACTTCTTCAAAATCGACAGCTACCTTTGCCAGCTGGGAGTTAGCAGGTTCACTAACTCGCCCTACTAGACCGCCTGTCCTGCTGTCCCAGGGGTCTATCTCCTGTTTCCCGATCTGTTGTCCGACCTGACAACCCTATCGCTCGACCGAGAATTTGGACCGCTGTCCTCCGGCCTATTATCCCTAGCACGCCCTGGCCTGATGGGGTTGTGGTTTCGATAATGAGTTAAACTAAATATCCCGCATCGCCTATGGATGAAATATATTTCTATGATAACAAATCAAATTTTGTAGAACTGATTTACCTAACATCCAACGATTACTAAGATTATTGCAATTATATCTCTTTAGTTCTGAAACATTCCACACGAAAGAATTTTGACAAGCTCCTGGATGACGCATCAATATATCGAAATCTCATTTTTTGGTCACAAACCTATAAGTGCTAAATCATTTGTATATCTACAGTACATACAAATATATAATTTAAAAGTAGTACTTACAATTAGCACCATCTTGGTGATAGATTTATAGCAGGAGGGGACTACAATGCAAAGCATGTATACTGGGGATCCCGTCTAATAAACCTTAAAGGCCGTCAGCTATACAATACCATTATAAACAAACGTAAAAATTTAGATTTTATTTCCCCAGAAGTGGTCTTCAGACCACTCACCAGTTCTGATAAAAAATTTACGAGCGCCCGAAGATAGCTGCACAAGAATCAAGACTAACAGAGAAACAAACTGGCTACAATACAAAAAATATACCAGTAGTCATATTAACATCAACCCAATATTGAATTGTGAAAACGATATTGATGACTACATTAATGAGCTCAATAATGTCCTTGTTTCTGCGGCAACCATAGCAACTCCAAAAAGTAAAAAGCCTATTACGTGCCCAAAAATCCTAAAAAATCCAGAAATAGAAAAATTAGTAAAGAATAAGCACCGTTTGGGGAGGGAATGGCAAGAATATCGCTATCCAACCGCAAAGTTACGGTTGAAAGCAGCAGAGAGGAAGCTGAAAAGTGTACTGAAGGCTCTTCTTCTCTCTTATTCTTTAAAAGATCATTTGTGGTTCCATTTACTTGAAATTCGGTACATACCAGGTGGCATTTTCTTAGATTAACAGGAAGACTCTTCTTCTCGCCGGGAAGAGGACAATGGACTGACTTATTCAAAAAAAGTTTATTTATGGCTGGATTTACTTGAAATGTGGTACATACGTGTAGGTGTTTAGATTAAAAGCAAGACTGCATTTGTTTTTGGGAAATGAGCCGCAGACTGACCTAATCAAAAAAAAAAACCTAATTATGGATTGCATTACTTGAATTTCGGCACATATGTATCTTTTTGCTTAAGTTTACAGAAAGACTATAATTCTCTCCGCGAAGTGGACCGCGGACTGACCTGGTTCGGTTTATTTTAAATTCGGTACATTGGTGGCATTTTGCTGAGATTAACAGAAAGGCTCTTCTTCTTGTCTAAAAGCGGACCAGGTACGGACATATTCATAAAAAGTTCATTTATCGTTCGATTTACTTGAAATTCGGTACATAGGTGGCGTTTTGCTTATATTAAAATAAAAACTACATTTCTTTTCAGAAAGTGGGCCAGATACTGACCGATTCAAAAGAAAATCTTATTTATGGTTCGGCTTACTTTAAATTCGGGACATAGGTGGTGGAAGGCTACAAGTCTCTCCGCGAAGTGGACCGCGGACTGACCTATTCGAAAAGTTTGTATATGGTTCCATTTACTTAAAATTCGGTACATAGGTGTCTTTTTGCTTAAGCTAAAAGGGAGAATACAATTCTCTCCACAATGTGGACCAAGTGCTGATCTATTAAAAACTCCTATTTATGGTTTGGTTTGCTTGAAATTCGGTACATATTTAGGTGGTTTTTTGCTGAGATTAACAGGAAGACTACACTTTTTTTCGGGAAGTGGATCGTGCACTGACCTATTAAAAAAAAACTTATTTGTGGATCAATTTACTTGAAATTCGGGACAAAGGTGGTTTTTGCTTAGATTAACAGGACGACTGTTCTTTTCTCCGTGAAGTGGAAAACCGCTTGACCTACTCGAAAAATGTTTATTTCTAGTTCCATTAACTTCGGTACATAGGTACATAGGTGGTATTTTCTTAGATTGACAGGAAGAGTCTTCTTCTCGCCGGGAAGAGGACCAGGGACTGATTTATTCCAAAGAAGTTTATTTATGGCTGGATTTACTTGAAATAACGTACATACGTGTAGGTGGCTTTTTGCTTAGATTAACAGGAAGACTACAACTCCAGAAAGTGGGACAGGTACTGACGTAATTAAGAAAATTTTATTTATGGTTCGGCTTACTTGAATTCCGGTACACACGTAGGTGGTTTTTTGCTGAGATTAACAGGAAGACTACATATTTTTCGGGAACTGGATCGCGCACTGATATATTAAAAAAAAAATTATTTGGCATTTTGCTTAGGTTAACAGAAAAACTTTTCTTTCCTCCGGGAAGCGGTTCTAATAAACTTAATACATATGTGGCTTTTTCTTTAAAAGAAATTTATTTATGGCTGGATTTACTTGAAATATGGTCACAAGTGGGTTTTTGCTAAGATTAACAGACAGACTACAGCTCTCTCCGGGAAGTGGAAGAGGTACTGACCTATTCAAAAAGTTTGTATGTGGTTTTATTTACCTTAAATTCGATACAGGTGGCTTCTGTCTTATTCATTAAAAGTTCATTTATGGTTCCATTTACTTGAAATTCGGTACATAGGTGGCATTTTCTTAGATTCACAGGAAGACTCTCCTTCTCGCCGGGAATAGGTCCAGGGACTGACTTATTCAAAAAAAGTTTATTTATGGCTGGGTTTACTTGAAATATGGTACATAGGTGCTTAGATTAAGAGAAAGACTGCATTTATTTCGGGAAGTGATCCGCGGACTGACCTAATCAAAAAAAAAACCTAATTATGGATCGAATTACTTGACTTTCGGCACATATGTATCTTTTTGCTTAAGTTAACAGAAAGACTATACTTCTCTCCGCAAAGTTGACCAGATACTGACCTATTCAAAAAAATCGTTTTTATGGTTCGATTTACTTGAACTTCGGTACATAGGTAACAGGAAGACAACAATTCTCTCCAGAATGTGGACCAGGTGCTGACCTATTCAAAAAAATCTTATATATGGTTTGGCTTACTTGAAATTCGGTATATATGTGGGCTGACTACATTTCTTTTCGGAAAAAGCACCAGATACTGACCTATTCAAAAATAATCTTTTTATTGGTTCGATTTACTTGAAATTCGGTACGTATGTAGGTGGTTTTTGATGAGATTAATAGAAAGACTACACTTTTTTTCGGGAAGTGGATCGCGCACTGACCTATTAAAAAAACAAAATTATTTGTTTATCAATTTACTTGAAATTCGGGACATACACGGTGTGTTCCAAATATAACCGAACTTTTTGGATATAAAATAGTAAAATACACATTATATTATCTTTGAAAGTTATTATTTATTCAAAATAGGTTCCATTTGACTCCACGTTTGGAACGATCAACCAGCGCATGCATAGATTTTTTATGTCATTTATAGAAATGTTCTGTTGTTGTTGTTGTTGTAGCGGCTAGCTAACCCCGCTTAGGGCAGGTATCATTAATCTAAGTCGCCGAGGTCATCTAATGGGAGGTCCAGGAAACGTGCTGTTTCGACGGGGTTGGACCAAAGGGAAAGGGGGGTTAGATGAGAAGTTTAAGGGGGCATGTGAAGAGGTGGTTAGTGTCGTGCGGGGACTCTCCACATGCAGGGCATACGTTGGGTATGCTGGGGTCGAGTCTGGATATGTAGGAGTTTAACCTACTACAGTATCCAGATCTAAGCTGTGCCAGGATCACTAGGGTCTCTCGAGGCAGCTCGAGCTCGTTGTCTGCAATTGGTGGTGGTTTGTCTCCAAGTACGCCATTCACTGGAAGGGAGTCTAAGAAGGTGTTGACAGACTCCTGGTGAATGGCGTTTAGCGCTTGTCGGTATGCCGTCCTGTCCAGCGGTTGTTGTAAATGATGCTGTATGGTGCAGTTAAAGTCTAGTACTCCCTTCCTGATGTGCCTAGGCGGAGGCTCAGCTTCCAAAAGGTGCCTGCTGGGGTGCTCCGTGCGGTGGCATTCCAACAGGAACTGCTTGCACAGCAAAGCATTATGCTCCTTAACTCGTAGCATAGATGCTTCGCTGTGCAAGTGATGCTCCGGTGACATCAGGAGGTTTCCTGTCGCAGTCCTAAGGGCGGTGTTCTGACAAGCCTGTAGTTTTCTCCACTGCGTCTCGTTCGTCCCCGGCGCCCAAATCAGTGCAGCGTAGTTTACGACCGGCCGGCCAATTGCTTTGTAGGTTGCCAGCAAGGTTTCTTTGTCTTTACCCCATGTGCTGCCGGCTAGCGCTTTGAGTATTTTGTTGCGGCCCTGGAGTTTTGCGGCAATTGCGGTCGTGTGCGGAGTGAAGGAGTGCAGGATATCGAATGTGACCCCTAAAATCTTAGGGTTGTTTATAGTCGGAATTTTTTGGTCATCAACTTTCACATCGAGTTCTAGCCGGTACTCCTTCGTCCAGCAGGTGAAAAGGGTAGCCGAGGATTTAGTCGGTTGTATGTTCAGATGTCGTGCAGTGAAGAAACGGGAGAGATCGGCGAGGTAGCCCGTTCACTTTTGAACATAGGCATACGAGGTTAAGGAAACTCCTTCCGGTGGAGGAGGGAGCTTCGAGATATAAAAATTAAACAGTAGCGGGGAGAGGACACCACCCTGCGAAACCCCCTGTTTAATTTTTTCTCAACTTCGATGTTTCTCCTCGGAATATGACCGATGATTGTCGGCCACTCAGGTAGCCCATGACCCACCTCTGCAACCCGGCGGTAATGAGGATTCCTCAATGTCACTGAGTAGCACTGAATGATTGACAGTGTCAAGAGCTTTTGACAAATCCAGTGCTACCAGGACAGTTCTCGCGCAGGGTCGGTTTTGGTTCAGGCCATTGACCACCTGGGTGTTTATGGCTTTAAGTGCTGTTGTGGTACTGTGCACTTTTCGGAAGCCATGCTGATGTGCTGCTGCACGCAGATGGTGAGTGAATGTCGGGAGCAGCAAGGCCTCAAGCGTCTTCGCTACTGGGGAGAGGAGAGTTATCGGCCGATAGGACTCTCCTTTGTTGTCTGGTTTCCCCGGTTTAAGTAGCGGGACCACCCTACCGTTTTGCCACACATCTGGTATGATTAGGGTGGTCAAAGACATATTGAGGACCTTGATGAGGTAGTCTGCTCCTGGTCCAAGATGTTTTAGCATCCGCATGCTTATTCCGTCAGGGCCGATGGATTTGGAGGCTTTCGCCTTCCCGATAACCCCCTGAACCTCTTCTCTGGAGAAATCAAGCACCGCGCTTGTGTTTGGCAGTTTGCGTATACGGCGGGTTACACGTCGTTTCGCTTTGTCTACCGAAGGATGCAGTGTAAAAAGCCGGCTAAAGTAGCTCGCGCATCTCTTCGGGTCCGACGAGGCGCGATCACCGAATGAAATTTCCACCCGGTCATCGCGTCTCGTCGGGTTAGACAGCGACTTGACTGTAGCCCAGAGCTTGGTTGCCCCAGAGGAGAGAATGCAGGACCTTAAGTGCTCCTCCCACTTTTTCCGCTTGTGTCTGTTTACAACGGTCCGAATCTCCGCATATAAATCCCTGATTAAGGGATTCCCGGGATTGGAGTTACGGAGGATGTCGCGCCTTGCTGCTAAAGCCGCCGCTTCGGACGGGAAGTTAGGGCGAATTTCCGCAATTCGGCCTGCCAGGATGAAGCGGGCGGCAGCGGTCACAACAATCCTGCGGAATGATCGCTCACCAGAGGTGACGTCTGTTGGAGTGGAGAGAGCACTGAAGGCGTTCTCGGTGAATTCCGTGAAGCCGGTCCAGTTAGCTTTTTTAAAGTTAACGAAGGTCCGGTGGTCCGCGGAAACAAAGTCGGGAGGTCTGTCAATCGAGATGTGTATGGGTAAGTGGTCCGATGCTAGTGTCAGTATAGGTCGCCAGACTATACTGTTTATCAGACCAGCACTCGCAATTGTTATGTCGGGCGAGCTTTGGCAATTACCCACAACTCTGGTGAGGGTATTGTCGTTCATTGTGCAGAATGTCGAATCGTCTATCTGTTCCGTCAGCTCCATTCCTCTACGGTCATTTGACAGGCAAGAATGCCAAAGATCGTGGTGCGCGTTAAAGTCGCCCAAAACCAAACGGTTTTCGCCTCTGAGTAGCGCATCTGTTGGATGAGTGCATAAGTTCGTGCCCGATTCCGCTGGATGCCGTACGAATCGTTTGAGAGTGGCGCTCGTGAAAGAAATATATACAATACATGTTATATATCGTTGGAAAGGTGACAGTGCGAACTGTAAATCAAGCATAAAATAAAAACAGTGGGCGCTGCAACTAAAGATATTCGCGAAGTTTATTTGGACCGTGCTCCAGCACTCCGCACAGTGAAGAAATGGTTCGCGAAATTTCGTTCTGGAGATTTTAACCTCGAAGATCAACCTCGCAGTGGACGGCCTTCTGAGCTTTTTTTTTTTTTTTTTTTTTTTGAAACATTAATATTTATTTATTGAATCTACTTCGACTTCGGAAGCCTAACAATAAGTAATAAAATCTTAAACTAAATTAAAACATAAAGCCCATTAGTAGGAATGGGCTGCTGGCTTGACGTTGCTCTTTAGAAGGCTGCTTTGTCTTTTCTCCGCAGGCGGGTTTGACTTGTTGCATAAGCCAAGGTGTTAGCCAAAGGGTTCGGATGGTTACGCAGTTTTGTTAAGTATTTTTTTGCTGCGATTTCAATTTCTTCCTTGATGGTAGGTATATTTAAATCTCTATGAATATTTTCATTACGCATGTACCATGGTGCGCCCGTTATTACTCTTAACGTTTTCGATTGGAATCTTTGAATTATATCTATATTCGTTGCGCAAGCTGTGCCCCATAACTGGATCCCATACATCCATATCGGTTTTATTGTTGCATTATATAAGAGGACTTTGTTGCTAAGGCTAAGTCCAGACTTCTTGTTTAAAAGCCAATGTAAACTGGCAGATTTGAGTTTAAGCTGCAGCTTTTTAGCTGCAATGTGTCGTCTCCAGGTTAAGCGCCTGTCCAAGTGGATTCCGAGATATGTAATTTCGTCAGCTTGCGGTATTGATACATTGTTGAGCTTAACAGTAGGACACGTTTTTGGCCTTAATGTGAAAGTTATGTGTTTGCACTTGTTTTCATTCACTTTTATACGCCATTTCGCTAGCCATTCTTCAATTTGTTTAAGATGCTGCTGTAACACCTTTGTGGCTGTAATGGGGCATTTATGTCGACTTAGTATAGCAGTATCATCCGCAAATGTTGACGTAATTAGTTCGTCACTTGTAGGGATATCTGCGGTAAACAGTATGTACAATATTGGTCCAAGAACACTACCCTGCGGAACACCTGCCGAAATCGGACACTCTTCTGTTATGTAATCATTTACTTTTACTGTGAATCGCCTGTTGGATAAGTAGGATTCAAGGATATTGTGGAACGTGTTAGGTAATGATTTTTTAATTTTATGAATGAGGCCATCATACCACACTTTGTCAAATGCTTGCGCCACATCAAGAAAAACAGCCGAGCAATACTCTCGCATTTCGAAAGCTTTCCTTATTTCATTTGTTATACGATTTACTTGTTCAATTGTGCCGTGTTTTTCCCGAAAACCAAATTGATGTGTAGGAATAATATCATTTTGATGGAGAAAAGGAGTAATTTTTGATAGCAGCACTTTTTCGAAAAGTTTTGATAGGCAAGGCAACAGGCTGATTGGTCTATATGATGACGGCAGGGTTGCGTCTTTACCTGGTTTAGCTACCATAATTATCTGCGACTTTTTCCAGATTTGTGGATAATATCCCAGCATCAAAATGGCACTGAAAAGCTTTGCAAGAAAAACGAGAGCAATGCTTGGCAATTCTTTTAGCATTTTAGGCGAGATATGATCGTCTCCTGGAGATTTTTTTGGATTTAAGGCGGCAATAGTGTTTTTTAGATCAGACACAGATGCTCCGCAAGCAACAGTGTATCTAGGAGCAGTATGGGTCGGTGACAAAGGTGCACTATATGTAGCAGTATTTGGTGGAAATACTGTGCTGAGGTGCTCTGCGAAACAAGACGCCTTTTCTTCATCCGTTCTTGCCCATGAACCATTACGCATTCTCAACGGTACTTCAGTGCTTACTGGCGGCTTAAGGTTTTTGCTAGCTTTCCATAGAGATTTTTTATTAGAAACGTTGGGAGACAAAGACGTTATAAGATGTTTGATATTTCTTTCTTCTTCGTATACTAATGCTTTTTTTAGTTTGTTTTCTGCCGCCTTAAGACGAATTTTTGCAACGGGAGATCGGCAGGCTTGCCATTCGCGACGCAAACGTCGCTTATTACGGACCAGTAATTCTATTCCACTATTAGTTATCAATGCCTTTGCTTTTGTTTTCTGCTCTGGTGTGGCTATAGTTGCTGCTGTTGCTAGTATACTGTTAAATACAAGTAACTCATTTTCAACGTCAGTTCCTCTCCCTATTTGCGGATTGGTCTGTATATGACTGCTAATGTATTTTTTATATTTAAGCCAGTTAGTTCTTGATGTAGTAAGTCGAAAAGCATGCTCACTTTCAATTGGTTGTTCGTTCAATTTTATGATTATTGAGGAATGATCAGAAGATAAGTCAGCACAGGTTTCAGCAAGTACTAAACTCCTATCTACGTTTTTAGTGACTGCAAAGTCAATCAGGTCAGGTAATTTCCTTGAGTCCGTAGGCCAGTAAGTTGGTTGTCTTGGGGAGATAAAATCGTAACTATTTTTTGTACTTATGATCGTGTTATATAACTGACGACCTTTCGGGTTAATTAGCCTCGATCCCCAATGAGTATGCTTCGCATTGTAATCACCTCCAGCTAGGAACCTATCTCCTAGAGTCATAAAAAAGTCGCTAAATTGTTTTTCTGTTATTACGAAGCGTGGCGGACAGTAAATTGCAGCTAAAGTAAGGTCAACCCCCCTATTTTTAAGGGTGATCGAGGTTGACTGCAACCAATTTGTTGAAAAGGAATTAAGAAAGTTATGCTTTAAACGATTCCTTATGAGTATAGCTGTGCCACCATGTGCTTTGCCATCTGGGTGATTAGTGTTGTACAGCTTAAACCCAGGGATGTAAAAATTATACTTCTGGGTGAGATGTGTTTCAGATATAAGCATAACATCAATTTCGTGGGTCTGTAAAAATAATTTGAGTGCTAATTTATGCTGGTTTACACCATTAGCATTCCATAAGCAAATCCTGAGTTCACTCATTTTTTGGTCAACAGGGTTTGGAGCATTTGGTTTTGCGCCTTTATTAGGTCTTGAACCATACTTTGCATGGTTGACATAAATTGTGTCATGCACTGGGCTAGATTAAGAATCATGGTCTCAACTCCAGTACTGGATGGGGTGACTGGTGGGGCCTGTACATTGGCTTTTACTACGTTGGCATAGGACATTTGACCAATATTTGAGCTGGGTATGTTGGAAAGGCTCGGAATGGAAGTAGTATATGGGAGTTGGTTCCGTTTGGCTTGTATACCCTGAGAAAGTTTAGATTTTAAATCTTTGTAAACCGGACAACCTCTATAATTAGCGGTGTGATTGCCACCGCAGTTGCTACACTTTTTTTGTGTTGCATCCGTTTTATTCAAGGGGCATTTGGTAGAATGGTGAAGATCACCACATGCTACGCAAACGGTACGTAAAGTACAATAGGATTTTGTGTGACCAAATTCCTGACAGTTTGTGCATTGCACGGGACCATTACGCTTAAGCGCTTCTTCCACCGTGATTCTTCGGTGTAAAAGGTATTTTAAACGGTAAATTGGATGCGTTTCGTTTTTCTTAAGTTGAGCTAAACTTGGCGATAAGAACACTTTAAACATAGGCTGCGGCACTTTATTTCTGTTAATTATATTAACAACCGCCCTAATTTCAAACCCTTGCTCCTCTAGAGCTTCTTTTATGTCACATGAGTCAACAGTCGCTTCAATTCCCTTAATTACAACAATCAGGCCTTTCGCACTCTTCAACTGGTAAGAGTAATAATTCTTGTTGTTTGCAGAGAGAAACACAACGACTTCACGAAAGTCTTTTTCACTGTGTACTTGTATTTTTGTCTCGTCTATGTTTCCTTTTTTAAGAGGTACAATGTGAAAATTGTTGGTACCTATTATCTTAGCTATGTTCGTAACTAGTGAATTCGAGCTGCGCTCCCGCAAGTAGATTGGTGGAGGTTTAGTACTAACGACTGTGGAAATACCCTTCGGGTCTGTTATAGGCTCTTCCTCATTTAACGGGGCAAATCTGTTCCCTTTTAGTGCATTACCATCAGCATCGATAGTGGAGCCAACTGTATTATATTTCTTGGCATTAATCACTTTTTTGGGAGGACTAGATTTCCTCTTTTTGTTTACCACATTTATGTACCGATCAATGCCTATCTGCACTGCCGACCCTTTTTTCATTTTGGCTGTCTCACCTTGCTCAGTATTAGTCGCCCGCACTGGAGTTGCTGCTGCTGCTGCTGCGCTGCTTGACTGCATAGCTGTTTGTTTTTCTGTTGGGAAGAGAGTTTTTACACTCTTTGATTTCTCTGTTGTTGCTAAGGTCTGCGTTGGCGCCTTTAGAATAGAACTGCTTGCCTTTGCACTGCTGTTAGGTGGTGATTTGCTCGCAACAACAGTGAAATAAGCATTTCGCTCTGTCGTCGCGACTGAATGCCGACGCTCTTTCTGATTTGAGCGTTGATCGCTCATTACATCGCCGGTTCACTTTTTAATTGTCGTTGTCGTTTCTCTGTTTATTTATTTATTTATTTTTTTTTTTTTTTTTATTTTTTTTTTTTGGTTTTTATTTATTATTTTATTTATTTATTGCTAACTTAAGTGGCTATGCACCCACTACAGTCGATGTATAAGTTTAAACGAATTAATATTTACGTTTTCTTAGACTTTAAGTGAAGTTACGGAGCCGATAAAAAAAAAACACGTCCGTACACTTGTGCATCAACAACTTCTGAGCTTGATGACGATGTTCTAAGGACTTTAGTTGCGAATAACTCACGTATTTCGACGGAAGAGGTTGCCAGTGAATTGAACGTCAACAAATCAACTGCGTTTCGTCGTTTAAAAAAGGTTGGGTACACTTTGAAGCTCGATACATGGGTGCCACATCAGTTGAGTGAAAAGAACAAAGTGGACCGTATGTCAACAGCAATTTCTTTGCTTCGACGGATCGAAAACGAACCTTTTTTGGATCGGCTCGTGACTGGTGATGAAAAATGGGTCCTGTACAACAATGTTCAACGCAAAAGAACATGGAAACAGGCACACGAAGGAGCGGAGCCGATGTCGAAAGGTGGATTGCATCCGATGAAGGTGATGCTGTGCATTTGGTGGGATATCCGAGGCGTGATCTATTTTGAGCTCTTGCCAGCTGGAGAAACGATCACTGCCAACAAGTATTGTTAGCAATTGGTTGAATTGAAGAAAGCAATTGATGAAAAACGTCCGATTTTGGCCAATCGCAAAGGAGTTCTTTTCCATCATGACAACGCCAGGCCACATGTTGCACAACCGACCCTGGCCAAACTGAAGGAGATGAATTGGGAAATCATGCCGCATCCCCCATATTCACCCGACATTGCACCTTCTGATTATCATTTGTTTCGATCGCTGCAGAACAATTTGAATGGAAAAAAATTTAAAAATGTGGAAGACGTCAAAAACCACCTTGACACCTTTTTCAACGAGAAACCGCGCGATTTCTATGAATCAGGCATGCGTAAATTGGTTGAACGTTGGGAGTGGATTGCCGAAAATGATGGCGAATACATAATTGATTAATAAAAGTGCTTTCTTCAAAAAATTTCAATTTTAGTTTGCACTTGAAATCGGGCACGAACTTATGCACTCATCCAATACAATAGCGATTACATAGCAATTGATGTTGTTTTTTACCTTAACTTGACACAATATTGCTTATAATAATAATAATAAGCCCAACGGTTTCCCTCCTCTTGCCAACCGACATGACGTACGGAATTTGCCGAGTCATGAAAAGCAAGAGTTTGTTAAGCGTCGAGATTTAAAACTGCTCAGTTACAGACAAACAAAGTCATGAGCTGAAATAACTATTGATTATGATATTAACGAAATTTGGTGAGTTTCATATTAAGAGAAGTTAGTATAGTATTTTTCGTATAGTGAATCTATTAAATCAAATGTGCTAGAATAACAATTGAAATCTTGACATATAGGCGAAATGGTTAATATAGCAAACAAATTTTTTTACTAGATTTTAAAAATAATGTTCTAAACTGTCATGATAATCGGATAGGGACAACTTTTACTTCACCTTAAAGAAATGAGCTGCAAATCAGTCCATTTAGAAGCTTTACTAAAAGAATCACCCCTAGCATTTTTCTACGGCTAGAAAGTGTATACGTAGGTAGATTTATGTTTCAGGGAACAGTAAGCTTTTTTACTGACTCTTTTTTATTCAAATAGAGAACGACGTTTTCGTTATAATAATAACTTTATTCCCGAACTCCAAAAATTTATTAAATTTACAATATGCAAGTACCTATGCATAAGCAAAATATTATATAAACATAGCAACTATGTATATGCTACAGCAACCAAATATCGAATGACAAATTTCGCTAAGATGCACAATCAATGAAGCTTGCAAATTTCTACTATACAATGTTTTGAATCCCTTACGGTATAGGGATCACCTGATTTGGATTCTTTATATTCATCTTATTGCCGTTAGGCTTATTTTGCTATATACGGCTTTATGTAAATATGTATACATATATATGACAAACATATTTTCTGCCTTTCCCCATTCCCTTTCTTAACTTTGTTTTTATGCTTTCGTATGATTACGTATGATTGCAGAATCTTCTTCTTGGGTGCAGGATTAATGCAGTTTTCTATGGTCCAAAAGCGTTCAACTAAATTGTTCAATTCGACGTCTGGGTCCCATGCTAGAGCCATATCGATGGCTGCTAAGCAAGATAATCTTAAAGAGTTGTGCGTGGTAGCACCCGATACGGCCCAACCCTATTTGGTTTTTTGTTCATTTGGCACACTTTTAGCCCAGCATATTTGGCCAACGCAAAGCAAGCCGAAGAATAAACTGGTTAAAATGAGCATATAAATGCGTTGTTGCTCAAAAAATAGAGGATCTACTAAGCGATTATTCAAAGAGCGAGTTGGTTGAAGATCTGTGATGGTAGATGTGACAACTGCATACAAGTTAGCAGTGTATTCATTGATGCGCGAAAGCAAGTTTAAATCGACTATATGATGCGATGAAATCACTGTAGCCAGAAATGAACTGCAATGACTTAGTCTTTTTCAATTGTAGTTGGTTAACTAGTCGATTGGTTATGAAATTCAGCTGCGATGCTGAATCCATGGAATAAGAGAGCCAGATCGATTTTGTATGTATATTATAGCAGTTGACAAAAAAACGAGATCCTTTCCAGCATCGTGAGCGCAAACTTCGGAGCAAGTGAGTGCTGAAGCTGAAGGTCTCCAAAGAGTCGACGATGACGGTAAACACGATGCGATAGAGGTAGGAAATGCTGTTTGCGTTTGCATCTTCGAGGATGGTTTAACATAATCGAATGGTTGCGACGCATTCAAATTTGAAGAATCTTGATGAAGCATACTATAATGTTTTGAAGTACAATGGTTGCAGTGGCCGGACCTGCAACGCATTAGGGGCGAGAGTCCTATAAATCGTTTGCATTTTGCAATTACGTGATTGCTACAACCGCACAATATACACCCACTTACAGCATACGTTACTAACACCTTGTTGTTGTGGAAAAATTTTCTTCCTACCTGTTTCTACGGCGGCCACGATTTCAAGTCGTTACAACGTTGCTGCAAAAATTTAGCCATTGAATTCCACGCGAGACTTGACATCAAGATTTTAAGAAACGAGCTGAATCAATTTACAATCGGCATCCTGTGTACCCATGGTTTGCAAAGCGCGCAAGTGAGCGTTTACGTTGTCACTGATCTTGAACAATTTCCCTAATATTAGCCTAGAAGCTTAAACGTTTATTGTCAAGTCTGGATTTTAATAGTTCTATGGCTTTATCGTAGTTCTGCATATTAATTTCTAGGGACCGAATTGTGTTCAATGCAGCGTCACGTAGATTTGAAAGCATTTGTTGGAATGATGAAGAAGATTGATCTCCAGAACGCGTCGTGGAGCTATGAGCTTCAGCAGTTCGGTATTAATGCAATGGACGTGTTAGCTTATTCTCTACCTTTATGTACTGGTTGGTAAATGAAGTGAAAAGGTCATAAGCACCGGCATCTTCAACTTGAATGTATAGCGAAACGAATCTTCTCTTCAAACGGTCCATTTGATCAATGCGCACCTCAGCAGCTGTCTCATCGAAATCTCGCAGGACTTCAAAGATACAGGAATCGTTGACATGCTTGATTCGCTACACTGATGACTCCAGCCTTCTCTTCACCTCCGCTGAATCAAGTTTTTTCGTTGGTGCCATTTTATAATCAAAGTACCGATCGATTAAATGATACTCATGTTATAAAAAATTAAAATATCGATTGTAAATTTCGCGATCACGCCGGGGTCACCAAATGTTTCGAGGAACAGTAAGCTTTTTTACTGGCCCTTTTTTTATTCAAATAGAGAAACAACGTTTTCGTTACAATAATTTATAACTACTACTACTACTACTACTAGCAGTAGTCGTAGAGTTGCAAAATATATTACATAATGTTGTCATACATATACATATTCGTAATAACTAAAAAATTCATAAGTTTTAAGCGACTAGTATACGATGGAATATTTTGGCTAGAATCCCAATGAAAGTTACGCAAAACAAACTACAAAAACTGTTTTTGAACGAACTCAATTTTATAAGAATGGACATTATAATTAGAATTCATTCCACATCATTGAACCGTACTCCAATATTGGTCGCACTAATGACGTAAAAAGTATTTGGGTCTTTAAATTCTTTTGACCATCGCTTTATAAAAGCAAGGGCGTCTTTCGCTTTCGACAGAGGAGAATTACTATGAAGATTAAAATTAGGTTTAGTTTCCATTGTTACACCCAAGTCAACAAAATTACATACTTGTTCTAGAATATATTTGTCTATTGTGTCAGATTGTTAAAATAACATGGTGCATTTGTTAATATTAAGAGGCATATCATAGTCATTGCATCAAATTACTAAACTATTTAAATCGGTTTGTAAATAAAACTTTTCGTTAATTGAGGTATTTTATGATTTTAACTCTAGAGACAAATCATTAACGCCTGAGGTTACATCAATTATGTCTGAGAAGGAATCTTAAATTAATACGCTTTGCTCTGTATAGATAAAAGTATATACAATATGTATGTATATATACACGTATATATTTTTTAAAAAATGTAATGTTTCATTTTTTAAATAAAATTTATTCAACAACGGTAGAAAATAAAGTAACATAAAAATAATTTCGAACAAGTTGAAAATAACAAGTTACAAAATATAAAAGTAGATTCCTCCCCTCCAGTGAAACGCATATTAAATAATATTAATTAAGGTTAAATTTAACTTTGTTTTGTTTGGTGTTTGTTAGTGTGTTTGTATTTCGTGAAGAAGTGGTTGACATAATTTTTGCAGGTTTAAGTAAATCTATTGATACTGATTTAATGTTATTTCTATATGGTATTTCTAAAATTTTGCTATGTTTGGAGATAACTTTAAATGGTCCTTCATAAGGTGGTTGAAGATTAGACTAATGAATAACTTTATCAAATATACAGTTTGTCAAGAATGAGTTTTCACACTGCAAAAAAAATACACTTTTTCAACATAAATTGCATATATACTTTATTTTATTCGCTTTAAAATTTAGTTATCAAATATTGTAAATATATTTACAACGGATTCATAAAGAAAAAAAATCAGTTGAGTGCAAAAGATGCGAAAAACATAACAAAAACAAAACTACTCCATTTTGCGAAAGTCAAACAACTCCTTTAACAAATAATGAAATGTATTTGTTTAGTAATTTTATTAATCTAAAACCTGACCATATGGAATATTTAGTACTTAGTATGGCTGCCTGTAGCATTTACCATGCATTGCAGCCGTTTCTTCATGGAATATATCAACTTTTTCATGTCGTACAAGTTAAGTATATTTGCCATTCTTCTAATAAAGCACTTTTAAGTTGTGTGAGGTTTTTTGGTTGCCTTTTAACCACTTTTTTTCAAAAAAATCCCCCAAAAATTCTAAATAGGATTTAAGTCGGGGCTTTGGGCCGGAGTATCTATAACTTTCCCGCAGTTGTACAGAAGCCACATACGCACCATATTCGCTTTATGCTTTGAGTCCTTATCTTGATAAAATGTGAAATGTGGTTTCATATTCCTAATAAATCCAAATTTATGTGCACTGCTTAGCAAGTGACTTCTTAAAATATTGAGATATTGTTCTGAACCATTATATTCTCTATGAAAGCCAATTCGCCTGCTCCTCTGGCTGAAATACACCCCCCAAGCCATAACAGACACTTTTCCAAATTTAACTGATTTTTTTTCTTTATGAATTCGTTACAAAATAATGTAAACAACTGTACTTGATAACCAAATTTTTTAAAAAGTAAATAAAAGGGAGTAAATGTGCAATTTAAGTTGAAAGTGTATTTTTTTTTGCTGTGTGAAAACTCATTCTTGACAGACTGTATATTTACAAGTACTTAAATTATTAGGAATGAAACTAGTTTCTTTATTATGATGTATTACTTTCGATGGAACAAGTGGGTTTTCTTACTTTAGAAATAATTAAATTTGTATTTTCGATTCGTTATTATAATTATTATTGGAAACAATATGTTCTCCTGGAAGTCTCAGTGTTTGACCATAAACTAATTCAGCTGAAGAATATTTTAGATCTTCCTTAATCGCTGTTCGTAAACCTAAAACCAATGAATTGAATCATTTGATGCTGTAATTGCAGTTTTCAAAGTTCTATGAAATCTTTCAATCATTACATTCGCTGTTGATGCTATGGAGATGTGTGTATTTTGTGAGAACCTAATAATTTTTTTAATTCATTAAATAATTTGGAAGTAAATTGTGTTCCATGATCTACAGTTCTATTGAGTGGAAAACCGAAATGAGAACCGTAATTTTGAATAAATGTAGTTGCAACAGAAACCGCTGAAATGTCTTTAAGTGAATATGCCTCCGGCCATCAAGTATGTCGATTCACTTTTAAAACTGGAAGAGGTCCTACTAAATCCATAAGAATATGTTCAAATCGTCCAGAAGCAATATTAATCTTTAGAATTGGAGTTTTTGTGTGCTTAGTAACTTCAGTGTTTACGCGAGGTACCTTCTTCGAGCTAGTCCGAAATAAAACCACTCGCGTATTCAATTTATTAATGTACAATGTAGACGTTTTATTGTAGAAATATTTGTTTTAGTTATAATAATTTAATGAGTTAAATAGCTTTATTTTATTAAAGTTTTTGTTTAAAATAAAATATTATATTATACTTAATAATTTTAGTTTATTTTATAATTTCGCCCCGTACGCGCTTGCTGATGAGTTGATGCACGGCTTTTATAGCTGCATGACCTGGAGAAAGTCGCATTAGAGTGCACACACAATATTAGGCCTGTTAAGCGCACGCTTAAACATACTGGGACACCCTGCACGAAGTGCTGAATTAAACCCGTTATCGTGGAGGCCTTTGATGGTGCTGGTTCCCCCTGTGGTTCCTTATATTATTTGTGTTGTTGCATTTTCCTTCAGAACTACGACAGGTTCTCTTGGTATGAGAAACCGTGACCCGATGTGGCTGCCCGTTTCCTGGAAAGAAAAAGTCGGAAGTACACTGCAGCGGAAAGTGCATTTTCTTAATTTTCTGTTTATTAATATTTTGATGATGCAGACATGAGCGTGTGCCATGCTGCAGATAGGAGCCTGTTCTACGGGACTTGTAGAACCTGTTTGAAAAGCGTCCTTGGAAAAACTCTGATATAGGGGTGATCAGAGTATGCAATGAGCAAATCTTCTCATGAGGTGAGCAGTGCGATTGCATGTTATTTCTGCTGACCGATTGGGAGTTATGGTCTGGGGTGATGATCACAGCTTTTTGTGTACTTTGACTCGGCGAGGTAAAATTTGTGTTTCTCTGTGTGTCTTGACTCAGTGTGGTCACGTGTGTCTGTGTGTTTATTTTGACACGGGGAGGGCAAGGGACATTTCTTTTATTTAGTCGGTTATACCCATGAGTTGGGCTTATGTGCGAAAGAGAGTTATGCCTTTGTTGGCAAGTTAAGCATGTGTTTTGTGATGTATACCGTTTATAGGTATGGCAACACAAGACAATTCCACAATTGTTATTATTTTTTATGAATTTGTACCGTTGGGGTATCGGCAGTTTCCTGAATTGCACAATTTGGCACAATTTACACGATTGGTGGCTATTCTGTGGAGAAAGAATAGGCTTAGTTATGTTAAGCGGAGTAGGGGATTTCTCAGCTTGTGTTCAACGCAATCTTTAGTTTCGAATTGCCTGTAAAGGAATTCTTTCATTTGTTGACATGTTGGGCACTGCTTTCGGGATACGATAGATTGCTCCCATAGCATTAGAGAATTTTCTGGTAATGCGGATGAGCATAAATTCACCAGGATTGGGTCCCAGCTAACAGTGGGTGTGCCGAGAGCTTCGAGCACTGATAAAGAATTTGTGATTGTGGAGTACAAATCAACTAACTCTTCACTGGTTTCTTTTCGAGCTTTGGGTAAGTTCAATAATTTTGTGACCTGTTGATCGGGAGTGGAGAGCATCCCAAGCCAATTGGAAATTGTCGTTAGTTAAAGAGAATCGTTTAACTATATCTCCTTCTTGGTTCTTGGCAGTGAACATGTCTCGAAAAGACGTCCACTCATCGTATCCACCATAAAATGTTTCAGTGTCACAGGGCGGAAGTTGGAGATATACTTCCGGTTGTTCAACTATTTTGGGTCTGGGTTGATTCACTGCACTAATTACTTTTAGTTGCTTAGCAATTTTTGCTTTAGTGTATTCATAAGTATCAGTGCTAAATTGATACTTTCCTTCCGCCAGCGCAAGGAAATTCGCGGGGTGGTCTTCTTTGTCTTTTTGGAATAATCTTGAACACGTTTATCGCAGTCGTCAAGAGAATTATTTTTATTTTTCAGGAGAAGTAGCATTAGTGGCGGGTTGTGCCTTAAGTTGCATTGGAGATTTCTTTGAGATGTTTAGCCGTGGACTTTGATCTTTCGGCATTTAGAAATATTATGTAATTTGAATTTATTTTAATACTTTTAATTAAAATTTCTTGTTTTTAAACAAGTTAGCATTTAGCCTCGGGGAACTAGTGCTACATGAAATTGGTAGTCGAGAACTACTTGTATATAAAGGGGCCCAGAAGTGTTTACTACCGGATTGGAGTGCAGTTTGTATGTATGTATATTTGTGCGTATGCTTCCAATGTTATGCTTCAGTTGAAATGTGAGCGAGTTAGATCAAAATCTTTCAGTGCACTGAGCGGCAACAACGCCAATAAAGAAGAGAAGAAGAATATTTTACCATACCTAAATATTTACAATTGGTTAATCTACAGAGGTTTTTCATATTCTAACATTCTTTCAATACGCTCTAAAGAAAGTCTGATACCTTTAATTAAAATTTCATAGCTAAGAAAATTTTGTTTATTTGTTCCAAAAACACATTTAGCTGGTTTAATATTTAAATTGTAACTTCCAAGTCTTTTAAATACGGATTTTTAACGTTCAATATGTTTATCATCGATATAAACAAATACGAAATCTAATCCAGAGTCCAAAGGGTATAAGGTATAGGTATGAACTCAAACTTTCCGAAAGGGGTGGTTATTGTTGTTTTACGTATATCTTTCTCAGCCATTGGTATTACATGATATGCAGGAACTGAATCAATTTTGGAAAATATTGTTTTATCATTTAAATCAATATTCAAATCGTGAATGTGAGGTAACGGATATCGATCTGGAATAGTTATAAAATTTAATCTTCTATAATCACCACATGGTCTTCAACCATATGGATTTTTTTTGCGAACGCACCATATCGCATGCGAAGTTTTGCTCCATCATACTTCTAATGTTTTTGTTTTTTTACTTTTTATGTATTTACGCATGTAGAAGATAATTATAAACAATGTATAATATATTCAATATATCTATTTTCGGAACCAAAATTACAAATTTAACAAAACATCTTCAGTATAGGAGAACAAAAATAAATTTATTCATGTTATATTTACCTACTTGTATAAAAACAAAGAACGAAATCTTAATTAACTTAAAAGTGTTATTAATGTCAAAAAAAAATTACTTTGTTGTCTGCATGCTGATTAAACGATAATGCATCGAATAAAACAACGTTTTTGGAATATATAAGAATCTCTGAAAAATGCCCATAATTTTTTTTTAATTTCGATTAAAAAGTTTAAAACAAAAATAAATACATTTGGTCTGTTATGCGAAAGTTTTTAGCTAATAACTGCAAATGACTGAGAAGCACCAGTCAAATTGTTACCAGGCGATAGCTGAAATTAGTACTTTTTTTCGAAAGATATTTTGTTTGAAATTTACTCATTTTACACATTCGATGTCTTTACTTTAGATAAAGTAAAAAAAGTACTTTCGTCGCACTGGTAACACATGTTCTTTTTCAATGTCGCACTTGACATCGAAGTATAGGGTAAAACAAAGAAAAAATTTACCGTAATTGGCAATGGCCTTTTGCTATATTCTTTACATACCTATAAGAATGTAAAAATACAAATGTATATCAATGCAAAATGTCTCTCATCAAGATTATTAACCAAAACCAAATACGAAAAGAAATGTTAAAAACAGAATTTTCGCACTTGTCCGACTTTGCATTCGAATATTTTAAATTGTGGTATGACCAAATAAAAAATTTGCTAACATTAGTAAAATTTAATGAATTCCCTATAATAATATGATAAACCAACATATTTTTTTAGGCTTTGATTTTTTGGCTGCGGTTGACATGTCTGTGGAAATGCCCATATCTAAAATGTTCTGAAGGTGAACGATCAGCAAGTTGAGTATTTGAAAATGATTGTCCTTTTCTCCACTAAGAGAAAATCTCTCACAAAGAACTTTTTAATTGTTTCGTATTTATTCGAAAATGGTGTTGGATTAATAACATCTATAATTTTTAGAATAATTTCTCGTTGAAGAGAAATTAAACATTTTAAAGTTTAACGGTATTATAAATGTTGTTAATTTCAAATTGTCCTTCAACAAGCAAACATGCTTCAGGACATTCATTCCAAAACGGAGGTAATTTAATTGATTTGGAATTCGGTCTAAAATTGTCTTTAAGTTGTATTAAAGTAAGGGTATGAATGTCTTGTGTTAAATTTTTATTGTATTTAAATCTGTATTAGAGCTTGGGATTTTGTTTTGTGTTTCTGTGTAGTAAAATTATGTGTGCGTATGGGTGATCTATGCATGTTTGGAAGAGTTTACAAATATTTAAAAAAATTAATTAAGATTTAAATTAAGTAACTTAAAAAGTTAAATAATATACATATAAATTTAAAGATTAATTATAATCGATTAATCACTGTATTTAATATTTGTATATTTGTTCCGGAGAATCGGAAAATTAAATTCTTAAAAAATGTAATATTTTATTTTCTAAACGAAAATATTTGAAGTAGAAAATAAAAGTAACAGAAAAAATTTTAAACAAGTTAAAAATAACAAGTTACAAAATGTAAAAGTAAATTCCTACACTCTGTTACAGAGATGAACATGATACCATATATACAGTGATAACTTTAATTATTAGCTTAAAAAATAATTCTTAAGGAATGGGTTTTACATTGCGGCGGCACGACTTCCGCTTGGATTAGTGCTGGAGCAAAGTATTTTGGCTATTTTTTGAAATGTGATTGAACTTTACTTTTAAGTAAGCAGTTGGCGTTTAATGGGACTGCACTTTCTTAAGGTAAGTATTAGTTTTGCTTATGCGATTTCCTTTGCTTCGATTTAATGTTGGAAACAATAGTTGTTCGTTCATCAGATGGGCTGTAACAATTTTTACTGAACTTTACTGAATCGTGTTCGTTGAGTCAAAAACCCAGTAAAACTAGTAAGGAGAGTGCGCAATTTTGACGTTTAGTTTGGAGAGGGAGTTCCAAGTTCGTGCTGGGAGGGAAAATTTCAGCCAGTAAAAACTAGCAAGTATGAAAAACAGATGATTTGTGATAACATGATTGAATTTTTATCAACAGAATAAAATTGATTTTAAATTAAAATAATATTATAATAATATTATAACTTTAATGTGAATGGTATAATAACAAAATAAGTGCCCAAATATAATTTTGTTGACCCTAGAGAAGGCGCGCTCCACAGAGTGACATGGATTGTCGCGCGTGAGAATTTTGCTCACGTACTGAAAATATTCAGTTATTTTTATGTATTATATATATATAGTGTTACAAGTTTAATTTGAACTAAATACCATTATTGAATCTTCAACTTTAAAAATGTTTATTAATTGATAGAAATAAAATTATAATACAAAAGTAATTCAATTGTACAAAACATAAGAAAAACTTTAAGATTTGGTATGGAGATCATATAAAAAACTATTATTATAAGTATATAAAGTATATAAAAGTCTTTAAATTATTATTCTGAGAAAGCTTCATTAATTTTTCTGTCGAAACAAGTAGGACCTGTATACTTTCAATGTTCAGTACAGAATAGTTTCCCGCATTAATTGTTACTTTTTTTTGTGCGCCTATTTTTTCTCCTGGGGCAGAAATCACATAAGCCGTTTTCTTTTTTTTTGGTCTCGCAATCACTTTCAGGGCGAAAGCGTTTGAATCCACGACGTAATTTGTGACACATCCCTAGTACGGCAAAAATGCTTGCTCTCCATTTTATTTACATATGAGTGCTGCAATTGATATAAACCACCACTTTCAAAGAGAAAACTTGAACCATTAGCAAAGCAAACAAACTTACGTAGTTTATCGCGCAATGAGCAAAATGCCGCAATAAATAAACATCACCTATAAAAACTTTAAGCAATGCACTGCAGCGAATAATTGTGAACAAGTGGAACACAAGTTTTAGCGAAGATACTGAGCGTAACAAGTGGTGTAATAACATTGAACATAGACTTTTTTCGATTAAAAAATTGTGTGAGCAAAATGCTCATAGCGCACCTTCTCTAGGGTTAAATTAAATTTAATTATATCCATGATTCAATTAAATAGTTGAGGTATTCATTAAATGAGAATGAGAATGCTCATAGCGCGCCTTCTCTAGGGTTAAATTAAATTTAATCATATCCATGATTCAATTAAATAGTTGAGGTATTCATTAAATGAGAATGCAGTGGCATCACCCAAATACCATCGAGTCCACGTTGATGAATTAGGAATTTTGAAGGCATAGAATTAGAAGATATTATTATTTTTTTGTACTGAAATTACCAGAACGCAGTGTCAACCACATGAGCCGCAAAATATTTGCGAAGCAAGGTTGCTGCAACGGTGACAATGACGATAATGCATTCTTAAGCTTCCTGAAGCGACGACGATGTACAAAATGAAATATTAGTGGCGTTTAGATGGAATAATAAAGCTCTTTCTTGGCTTTTATTTAAAAATAATCGAATAAACACAATAATAATGTTGAGATAATATGGCCGGCTTACACGGAAAAAGAATTTCAAACTGATTTTCGAAGTTAAGTCATTGTTCCTGAAAGTCTAAACGACAAATTGTTGCAAGGCAAGTTTTACACAAATTTTTGACCTTTTAAAAGACTATTAGAAGAACATATTGGTATTTTTATCGTTTGACGGCTATAAAGCATGTAGAATTTCATCATTGTTAAAATACAATAAATTTTAAATACGATTAATATATTAAAAATGCTATATAATTTCCAAGTTTATTAAAATACTAAAAAGCAGAAAAAATAAAGTGTATAAATGAACGGATTTAAATTTAACCGCCAAAATAAACAGCTGTTATACAAACTTGCTGGCTAATTTTTACTGAATCCTGTTCGGTGAAAACTCAGGAAATTTTTTTCTTTGAGAAAGTTAGACATCTTACTCTCTAAAAGTTTCGAAATAAGGTTAACACACTTTTCCTGCTTTCGAACTTTTTATTTAATATTATTATTAATAATCTATTCACAACCGATAGATTTGATAATAGCGATCGAATACCTTAAAAATAACTTAACCTAAAGATTTTATATATTTTCATTTACATAGATATATTGGAATAAATAACGGAACGGAGTAGGGCTGAAAGTAAGTACGTCGTATGTATGTAAGCGTTTAGGTCAATAGGTAAAATTAGTCTAATTTCGCCAACGGAGCAACACCTCGCAGCTGGTTTGCTTCAAATCCTTCTTATCAGGGCTGGCGTCGAAACCAACTCTGTTCCAAAGGATTATTTCTGCTGCGTGTGCACCAAAAGACTCCACCACTCCTCCATCTCGGTTAGGTGCAACCAGTGCAATGGTTGCAGTCACCTTAAGGTCTGCTCAGGCCTTAAGACTCATAGGGAGTGGACCACACGTTATGTGGCTTGGCGTTCATCTTACACAACACCGTTCAGTATCGTCTCATCGACGGCGACATCGACCGCAGGGATACTACCCTAGAATGTCAGGGCATAGCTATCCGGTCAGGCGATGCCGAGCTGGAAATATTTAATATATACATTCCTCCAGTTACGAGTTGCTCAGTTGCATATAGCGTTGATATAGGTGCGCTACTCAGAGGCGAAAACCGTTTGGTTTTGGGCGACTTTAACGCGCACCACGATCTTTGGCATTCTAGTCTGTCAAATGAACGTAGAGGAGTGGAGCTGGCGGATCAGATAGACGATTCCACATTTTGCACAATGAACGATAACACCCCCACCAGAGTTGTGGGCAATTGCCAAAGCTCGCCTGATATGACAATTGCGAGTGCTGGTCTGATAAACAGTATAGCCTGGCGACCTATACTGGCACCTGCATCGGACCACTTACACATACACATCTCGATTGACAGACCTCCCGACTGTGTTTCCGCGGATCACCGGACTTTAAGAAAGCTAACTGGACCGGCTTCACGGAATTCACCGAGAACGCCTTCAGTGTCCTCACCACTCCTACACACGTCACCTCTGGTGAATGTTTTTTCCGCAGGATTGTTGTAACCGCTGCCGCCCACTTCATCCCGGCAGGCCAAATTGCGGAAATCCGCCGTAATTTCCCGACGGAAGCGGCGGCTTTAGCATCAAGGTGCGACATTCGGACTGTAGTAAACAACCATAAGCGGAAAAAGTGGGAGGAGCATTTAAGGGCCTGCAGCCTCTCCCCTGGGGCAACCAAGCTCTGGGTTACAGTCAAGTCGCTGTCTAACCCGACGAGACGCGATGACCAAGTGGAAATTTTATTCGGTGACCGCGCCTCGTTGGACCGGAAGAGATGCACGAGCTATTTTAGCCGGCTTTTTACATTGCATCCTTCGGTAGACAAAGCGAAACGACGTGCAACCCACCGTACGCGCAAACTGCTAATCAGAGGGGTTCAGGGTTCAGGGGGTTATCGGGAAGGCGAAAGCCTCCAAATCCATCGGCCCTGACCTGGTTTTGTACGGTAAATTGAAATTCTTCTAAAGAAGAAAGAAAGAAAGTATCTGCATCACAACATACCCAACGTTTGATGCCATATTTGTGTGGTTTCGATGGTATATATAGAGTAAATGGGCAGCGACCACAATAAGGCAATAGTTGCTCATCTAGCGTCAACCTTAGTCCAAGTGTTTACAATATTTTCAAGCGATGCACCTATTTGTCAAAGATTACGCGAACGGCTGCTAATTTGTCGTGTAGACGCAGATTTCTCCTTTCTTCACGGCCGTCAAATCGCAGGAATCTGGTAATTTCTTTGTATCGTCTTAGTGATATCGTTGCTCTAAATATTGGTCTCCCAACCTTATCATTCCACAACTCAGTCATATCTTCTTCATGCGATCGATAAACACCAGCTAAAATTAGCAACCCATAGTACTATTTCGCATTTCTGGTTTTGTGACACAATAATATTTTCGATAGGTTCAATGAATGGTAGAAATGTCTGCAACACGTCGGTTCGGTTGATCGTGATGAAGCATATACAATTGGTTCTATGTAGAACTAAAAAAAAATGTGAGAAATCATTGAAATATAGGCAACTTCAAATAATTTTTACCTGAATGAGTCAACACAGCAGCATTGTTTCTGCGAATTGTTGTTGGTTCATCTAATCTGTATTTGATTTGTTTGTGCTTGGACAACAATGCATTGCCTGGCGTCAAATCGTTTTCTTTCACGAACTCAATTTCGCAGCCGCTGCTGACATATTCATCTTCAATTTCTTCTGAATTGGGCTCAAGTTCCTCACCTTCGTCGTCTGCCTGCAGAAAATCACTGCAATATTCTTCTTCGTGTTCGTCTTCTCTCCACATAAATTCCATGTTTTTATGATTTATAATTTTATAATTTGCGGAATACACGGTTTTCTAAGATGCGCACACAACCTTTCACTTCAAAATAAAACTTTGGAATAAATCACATTTCGCACCTTTCTACGTAGCAAAAAGTCAAATTTCAAACTTACCAAACCGGTTTTGTTCAAAAATATACATCTATCTCTTTCACACACAAAATTAAACAAAATAACCACCAAAAACCAGTTTTACTATCCTTAGCAACATCACATCTAGCGATTAATTACATTTCGTATTGCCTCGCCCCCAAGCATCCTAGGTAAAAAATTCTTCTTGATTTATAATTTTCGTCAAAATTCGTTCAGTGAGCCAAATTTTAATTAAAATATTTTTGCAACTAATGAACGAAAAATCGACTTAAATATGAAAAATGTGTCAAATTGACACAAAGGACGGATGCGTGTTAACTTCCGCTGCAATGTGTGTGGAAAATATTCTTGGGTTTCTTTTTACCTTTCTTACTATTTGGCAGCGTTCGCGGTCATTTAAAGCCTTAGGCCTGCCTGTATGTGTTGCGTTTTGTAAGGATGAAACCCCCTCACATCGTTTCACAATGCTTATTATGGTGTAGCGGCTTCTGTCCATCATTTGCCCAATATCTGCACATGATTTGCTTTGCTTATGCAAATATGAAATGATTTCCCGCTGAGATACATAAGTTCCACTTTTTTGCCACTCATTTTTCTGAAAACTACGCAAAATCCGCTCTAAATGAAGGCACTATGTTGTTTGTTTATTTTTGAAAAAAAACGCAATTGCTTACGTAAACATATCGGGACTTTTGAAAAAAGTTGCTAGCTCAATCAAATTTAAGCGAAATAGCCCATTGAAATTTAAGTGTGTCAATACTTTTGTTTGGTGAAAATTAGTACTTTTTTTCATTAATAATTAATATTAATTTAACATAAAAGAAAATAGTTTAAAGTTTGTTCCTCTGTCTGCATTTTTTCGGAATTAAAAATGTTTTCATAAGTGGTCAAAACAAGTGTTAAATTTGAACTATCTTGTTGTGACAATACTTTAGTTCATCACTGTATGTATATCTTTGCCCACTTGCTATTGTAAATAGCGAAGGAGTGGGAATAGCCGGAATACGAAAAAAGCCACTTTATATGTAAATGTATATATATATACATGTACCACGGATGGGTAGCGGTAACTTGTGATTGGGGTGGTATCGGACAGTGTAATATGTTTACACCTGCCGCTTCTGGTCCATTTATGAGGGGTTTTCGGTCCAGCTGAGTCTATGTGAAGTGGGAGTTTATATACGTTAGGGGGTATATATAAGTAGCGGTATTTCGTATGTAAATTTATTTAGAGTGGGGAAAGTGTAATTTACATATATGAGTTCTTATATTATCGCACCTAAATGAAAAGTAGAGGTTTTTCATTTACCCGCTATATGTATAATATAATATATAATAAGAGTTATATTTTCTAGCTTAGCGGATTTTGGGATTTTGCTCGAACTTTTTATAAGAAAGTATAATTTAATTTTTGAGATTAGGGATGTGTATGACAAAAGAGTATCATATTGCCCGTGCTGTGCAAAATCCGCCAAACAAATAGTATATAATTGAATAAGAAAAGTGCGACTTACTTTGGCATCCGGACGAGTACAAACCAATTTTTTTTTCGAGAAGGGGGGAGTGTTGTTCTTTTGGTGTAGTGATGATTTCCTCTGTTGTTTATGTACGTAAGTGTGCCGGTATTCATTTTATTAGATATTATTTTTTTAACTTTATTTTTTTTTTTCAATTGTGTGCACTTTTTTGCTGTCGTTTACTTAAATATGTATGTATGCATGTAATTTTTTTATATACGTGTATTTACTTTATTGCATATCTTGCGCCCTTTTTTATATATCTATATATGTGTACATATACTCGTATATGTTTGTAATACCTCTTGTTTATTTATTTATATGTTTGGAAATCTGCTTCAAATTTTTCTCCTTCATACGCGTATGTAGGTAGTTTGTTTTTTTCCGCTTGCTTTCTTCATTATTTATTTAAATATTTTTTTTCTTTGTATTTGATTTTTAGTTCGTTTGTGTCACTTGTGTAATGTTTTTATTTTGTTATTTTGAAGGTAAGTATGTATAACTTTTATTATATTCATATGTATATGTGAAAACGCTTTTAATTTTATTTTAACCTTAACTTTTTCGTCTTATTAGGATTTTTTCTTCTTTTTCAGGTTTTAGGGACCATTTTCAGTATTTCCGGCACAATAATTTGTAGGGATTTATTAAATTAAACACCTTAAAGTCTTGATGCATTTATACGTCATCTGTAGACTTTGACGAGTATATACTTGTAATGGCAAGGGTTTATCGCGCGGGAAAAATTTTCGCAATTTTTTTCGCCCGCTCTTCGTAAATCGGAGAGGGTCAAATGAGTTTTCAATACAATTTTTTCCTTTTAATTTTAATTGCTCAGTTTTCTATTCTTTTTTGTTTTTTTTTGTTTTTTTTTTTAGCCAAGTTTCGGCACCGTGTAAAAGTTTCGAAATAAAGTTAACATACTTTTCCTGCTTTGGAATTTCTTATTTCATATTATTATTATTAATTCATTCAAAACCGATATATTTGATAATAGCGAGCGAATACCTTAAAAATAACTTTACCTTAAGATTTTGTACATTTTCATTTATATAAATATATTGGAATAAATAGCGGAACGGAGTAGGGTTGCAGGTAAGTATGTTTAGACGGGGAGTAAATTCAATGAAGTATTCAGGTGATTATTTACAAATTCATTTAATTTTAAGCTTTATTATTATACACGTATTACATTAGGTAAAGTAAAAATTTCGTTCGGTTTTTATCGAAGAGATGGCGTTATTGTCCATAGTACTAGTGTTACGTGTCGCATCATGTCATACTATACGGCGCTGAAAACGTGTTTATTCGCGCTAAAAGTTTGTTGTGAGCGCTCGTCAAAGATGGACACCAGCAAGGAGAAAATTCCCTATATTTTAAAATTTTTCTTCGATCAAGGCGAAGAAGCAGCCAAATCGGGTGAAAAAATTAATTTAGTTTATGGTCCCGATACTGTAAACGTACGTGTAGCACAAAAGTAGTTTGCTAGGTTCCGTTCCGGAAATTTCGATGTCAATCATGCACCACGCGTCGGGAGGCCTGTCGTCGAAAATTGCGATAAAATCATGGAAATAGTGGAAACAGACCGTCACGTGAGCACTTATTTAATTGCTGAGGAACTAAAGATAAGCCAGAAAACCGTTTGAAACGTTCGCATAAAAAAAACCAGAACGAACTTTTTACTTTACCTAATATTATAATTAATTTTGCTTATTTTTCTCATAAATATAATTTATAGGATGATGAGATCATCCACATCAATGTCTTCAACAAAATGCAATTAAGATATTTAAAATGCTATGTAATTGCCACTTTTATTAAAATACTTAAAAGCAGAAAGAATAAACTGTACACCTATGTTGCGTACAAAAGCGACATAACTAATAATAACTGTAAGTTATTGCAAAAAATGATTTGTACGCAAATATTAAGCGGGTTAAACGAAAGCGATTGATATAATAGTGGATTGTATTCGATTTTAAAGCGGGCTTTAGCGAATAATATGCGGAGTTTTACGAAAGAAAAAACACGATGTTAGCGGTAGAACAATCCATTTAGTACTTAGTTTCCGTTTTATCTTCTATTACATTCCGTAATTTTATTGGAATAGCGAATGAATACATAGGTGCTATATCGGCACGATCATACATACGAACATAAATTCAAAAATATAAAATGATTAAATACATTGCAAAATATTGATTCGAAATTTACATTTACGAGTTTGTATTACAAAGAAAATATATCATTTATTTTTGGCAGCAGAGTAAGCTTCGCTATTGGTCGCACCAATTCACCATCGGATGTCTTCAATCTTACTACTCGAACTACTCCATCTTCACCAGGATGACATTGTATTACACGCCTAAGTCGCCATTTAGTGGGTGCAGCAATTGGGTTGTGTAGGATGACGACGTTTTCTTCTTTAAGATTAGATGAGGGTCGAAACCATTAAATTCGTTTTTGTAAGTTAACAAGGTATTCTTTCCGCCATCGGAACCAAAAATGTTGTCGCATCGCGCTAATCGCCTGCCATCGTTTATGTAACGTGCCTGAGAAATTATCAGTGTCAGGTTCAGGCAGCGCTTTGATTGGTTCGCCAATCAAGAAATGACCAGGCGTGAGCATTTCAAAGTCGTCAGCCTTAGAAGCGTACCAATAAAGAGGGCGTGAGTTGACTCAAGCTTCCACTTCTGTTAATAGCGTGGAGAATTCTTCGTAGGTTAGTAAGGAACTGCCAAGTGCACGTTTTAAATGGTATTTTATACGCTTCACCCCCGCTTCCCAATAGCCACCGATATGTGGCGCGCTTGCTGGGTTGAAGTGCCATGTCACTTGCATGTTAGCCAAATATGTAGAGAGCTTTTCATCTTTCAAACAGCGTTGATATGCAGCGTATAACTCTCTTTCGGCACCTACAAAATTCGTGCCGTTATCTGAATATAGTTGCTGGCAATAGCCTCTCCTGTTCACAAATCTTTAGAGAGCGGCGATAAACGAGGGTGACGAGAGGTCCCCAACGAGCTCGAGGTGCATTGCCCCAGTACTCATACAGATAAAACTGGATATATATTCCGTGCATGATTTCGCGCTTCTGCCTTGGGAAAACTTTACAAAGTATGGACCTGCGAAGTCGACGGCGTTGTGCAGAAAACATCGAGAACTCGTTAGACGACTTCTGGGAATATCTGACATCACTTGACCCAACGGCTGCCGGTTTATGCCTTTACACTTGATGCATTTGTGATAGATTTCACGTATTAGATTACGAGAACCAAGCACCCAGAAGCGAATTGTTTGCATGATTTGTAGCCCAGCGTGCAGCGTTCTGTGGTGAATGTCCAACAAAATGATTTTAGCTAGTGTCGAGTTCTTCGGTAAGATTATTGGCTGTTTAGCATCAGTAGAAATCGATCCATGTTGTATTCGCCCTCCAACGCGGAGTACACCACCAGCGTCCAGAAATGGTTGAAGACGGATTAGATGACTTCGTATCGGTATGCGTTTTTGTGACCTGCAAAAAGCAATTTCTTTTGGAAAGGCATTATTTTGGATATACTTCAGCTTGGCGTAGTTCTTGGCTGGTAAGGTTGTCTCTAAGCCGTTGATTACTAGACGAACGCAGGAATTTGATGAAGCGTAGTGCATAGGCAGTGACCCTCTTAAGTTTGATGAAGGAGTGATATCTTGACAGGTGCTCCCACTCGCGTGGGCGAGGTGTGCCGAGGTGTCGGTTATTGGGTGTATGCAAGCAACAAAATTTCAAGACGAAGAATTGGAGACATTGCTCGACGCAGATGCATGCCAGACGCAAGAAGAACTTGCAAAAGTATTAGGAGTTGATCAAGACAATTTTTTCACAATAAAGTCTTTATTTTCGAAAGAAAAAAAACCGCACGAATTAATGCATACACCCAATATTGGTTCTTTGTTCGGCTTTAATATTATATTCGCGGTTTGTCGACGACTCTACGTCATCTGTTGTTTCTTGTTGCCACTGGCTTTCATCTTCAGCTAGCCAGCTTGGCCCTTGCCACCAGAGAGTGTTAGTTAGCAGAAACGACGGAGTTAGGCCTCTCGATACGCAATCAGCTGGATTGTGTTCGGGCGGACGTGTCTCCAGTACTCTGGAGGTAGAACTTTTTGTGTAGCAGCTACGCGATTGGCAATAAAAACTGACCATCGGCATGGATGGCTTTGTAACCAGGCTAACGTTATAGTAGAGTCAGTCCATGCATATAACTTTTTAAAATTGTAACCAAAACTTAGCTGGACCTGCTTGACTAGTTTGGAACCAAATGCGCTGCGCATAGTGCCAACCGTGGAAGAGTAGTACTTTTTAGTGGTGCTACTTTCGTACGTGCGGCGACAAGAACGATGTTAAACTTTCCGTCGCTGAGTTGCGTGGGACAATAGAGTACGGCAGCGTAATTGTGTTGTGACGCATCCGTAAACACATTATATTCAGCATTTTCACCTATACTACTAGTACCCAGCCATCGATTATGCTTTAGTGTAGTAAGTTTAGGCAGTTGTTCAAGATAAAAAATCCATTCTCCAGCATTATCCGAGGGTACAGGCCCATCCCAGTGAACTTCAGCGCGCCTAGTTCGCTGGATCCAAATTTTCGAAAGAATAGTACAAGGCGAGATTAAGCCAAGTGAATCAAAGATTTTACTGGAGTCTGAGAGAAAAACTCTCTTCGTAAGTATAGCGGGCATTGATGTCAAATTCACTGCAGCTGATAAATAATCGTCGATTGTGTTCGAAATAGTGCCTAGAGTACGTACTTCATCACTGTCGGCTAACAAGTGTGAAATCTGTTTCGACGCATGCGGAATTTTTTCACGAAGCTCGTTGCAATTCGTCGCCCATTTGCGTAACTCAAACCCACCGTTGGACAAAACTTTAGTTACGTCAGCTTGCAATTTTAAAACTTCATTTAATTAGAATGATCCCGTTAATAAATCGTCCATGCAGAAATCACGCATGATGACCGTAGACGCTGCTTTGTATACTTCATGGGCTTCTAAAGCGGTTTGACGAAGAGATCGTACGGCGTCTACTTTTGATACAGCTATGATAGCGTAACGGTGCGTTCGGAATCGTACCAGTATAGAAAACAGATCCTCTTGCAACTATGGACCTATAATGAGTGCCCCGTTGAAGATTTTAACGACGCATTGAAAACGACTCTAAGCTTGGTAGTGGAAGTAGTGCTTTTTACGACAGCGTGGTGGGGCATGTAAAAACTAGTAGGTACTTGAGCATTATCTACAATTTCCATGTGGCCAAGACTTAAGAGTTCTTGCATAAATTGAGCGTCAACTGCTTATTGACAGCGAAACGTTTTTCCATTCTAAGCAAACTTCTTACAGCTATGGGCCCCGACTCACCTAGTGGAACGGACTCCTTTAGTGGAAGGCGTACGATAGTGCTCACGGAAATAATTTTCGCAGAATTCTTCTTCGGCAGTTAAGTAGCGCTTGGATGGAAATTCTGCAAGTTCCCAAAACTTACTCACCATTTTGATGAGTTGAACGTCACAGTGTAGAGACGCAAGATTCGCATTTGAGTTGGATGAACTCATCGCTTTGCCGAAAATCACCTAACCAAAAACTGTTTTTTGCGCCATGGGAGTACCGGGTGGTCCTTTAGAAAGACCAGTAAGCAAAAATTTATCAATTTCGTCCGCCCCAATAAGCACGTCGATATGTCTAGGCTTGGCATAGCGCCGATCAGCGAGAGCGAGATTCCACGATGACTTCTGTACGTCCACCGTGGGGAGATCATTTGTGATCTTTGACAAAATAAGCTACGTGATTGTGTAGCGCTGATCAAGTGATCGAGGCGCAAGCGAAAGAATTGTTTCACCTTTAAATCTACCACCATCTGATGAACCGATTCCTGCGGTAGCCAACAAAAGCATTATCGGCTTCAGCGACGTGAGATGCTACACAGCTGGGATGTAATGAATCAGCGTTTGTATTAAACGACGGTGCGAGTATGGCATTACTCAAATTAATAGTATACGGTTGGACAAGTGGATTACCTTGCTGCGGAGAAGCATGAGCACTCGACTCATCGTTGGTGCGTTCGTCGTCTCGGCTGCCATATAGTTATGTATGATGACGACATCGACATGTATTACCAGTAGCTAAACTGCGGCATTTTGCTAGAAAATGACCTTTACTCAAGCAATTAAGACAAGCATTGTGTTTCTTAACCAAAGTGAATCTGGCAGCAACATTTAATTTTCGAAAAGATGGGCAAACATAAATTTCATGGTTACCGTTGCAATGAAAACATGATAAAAAAGCTGTATCATCGGAATGGGATTGAAGCTTGCTTTGATCACCAATAGCATGAAGTACGTTTGTTGCTGTTTTCGATGCTACTTTACTAAACTGGTGCGCTGCTTGCCCTTGACGTCGACAGCGAACTACTAGCTGGTACCATTTCAAGTGAACGCCACGAGTTTCCAAAAACTCAACCAGCTCTTCAAATGTGGGTAAAACATCTCTTACTAATGAGAACTCCCATTGCTTTCTGGTTTCGTAAGACAATTTAGAAACCGTGATGTGCACCAACCAGTCATCGTAAAGTTCTACGGGTCTACTTAAAGCGCGCAAGGAACCAATATGCTGCATGGTAGCGTTTATTACTTGCTTAATAGCATGTCCGGAATCTCTAGGCGTCCTTTCGATAGCGAAAATTGCTTTGACATGGCTTTCAACCATGACACGTAAAACTTTATAACGCGTTGTAATTGTTGTAATTGTCATCACAAATTTGTAGACTACTTACGAGTTGGAGCGCCTCACCCTGCAAACAGTTGCGTAAAAACTGCAACATCCAATAGACTTGTGTTGTTGTGTACAAGTGATTGAAAAGCATCGAAGAAAGCTAGCCACTTTGTAGGGTCGCCACTGAAAGTCGGTAGCTGCAACTTTGGCAACTGAATTGCTGGTGGCGTAAAACTTGCTGATGTAGAAAGACGCAGCTGCTCATGACTTTTCAGGAGACGTTTAAAGTTGGCTTTCGCTGCGATGTACCATTCCTCGGCTTGGTTGCGAGATTTCTCTTCAACTGGTCCATTTTCCTTACCGCACAAGGGCCGTACTTCTTGTTAAGCATCACTAAAACGAAGCCACTGTTCCTCAAGAAGTTGATGATAGATTTCGACGGCTTCTTTGTCTATAGCCAGTTCATCATTTTTACTCACTAGTAAATATCTTTTAGTTGCATTTAATACCGAGTCACGAACCTTCACTTTTGACATGGCGTGGTGTGTATACGTGAGGTTATGTCACACACGTGTAAATGTTACAATTACAAACGATTAAAAAATGAAATTGGGTTTGAATGTTTTATTGTAGCCTTTTTAAATCTATGCGAATATACTTCACTAATGTTAACAGAGCGAATATTGCAAAATATGAACACGGGATCCGGCTCGAAGGACCAGTTGTTACGTACAAAAGCGAAATTACGAGTTATTGCAAAAAATGATTTGATTGAGTGGGTTAAACGAAAGCGATTGATATAATTACGGATTGTATTCAATTTTAAAACGGGCTTTAGCGAATAATAAGCGGAGTTTTACGAAAGAAAAAACACGATCTCAGCGGTGGAACAATTCATTTAATACTTAGTTTCCTTTTTATCTTCTATTACATTCTGTTATTCTATTGGAATAGCGAACGAATACATAGTTGCCATATCGGAACGAACAGTATAAATGAACGGCTTTAAATTTAACCGCCAAAATAAACAGCTGTTATACAAACTTGCTGGCTAATTTGGGAGAGTAAGACATCATACTCTCTCAATTTCGTTACTGGCTAATTTCTCAACGAACACAGCTAATGTAGCTGGCCAAGCTGATGAGATAACTTGTATCTTCGCTTAGTAATTATAATTCTTCTTTCTCCAGACTGGATAAAGAAGCGAAGGAAATGGGCTGGTAGCGAACAAGGGAAACACGAAATATCTCCTGCCATAACCGCACGGTTTCCACGTCACTGTTAACAGTCATAACATTGAAGTCGTAGATAATTTAGTTTATCTAGGAACCAGCATCAACACCATTAATAATGTCAACCTTGAAATCCAGCGCAGAATCACGCTTGCCAACAGGTGCTACTGTGGACTGAGTAGGCAATTGAAAAGTTAAGTCCTCTCTCGACGTACGAAAATCAAACTCTACAAGTCGCTTATCGTTATCGTCCTGCTATATGGTGCGGAGGCATAGACGTTGACAAGATCTGATGAGTCGGCGTTAGGAGTTTTCGAAAGAAAGGTTTTGCGTAAGATTTACGGTCCTCTTAAGAGTTGCTAACGTCGAGTACCGCAGGCAATGAAATGATGAGTTGTGTGAGATATACGGCGACATTGATATAGATCATCGAATCAAGAGACAGCGGCTACGTGCAATGTTGTTAACTCGGCCAGTAAAGTAAGTAATATAATTGGTGCTTGGTAATCGCTGAAGCGATTTTCCGCCGTCTTTCTCTTTCAATTTGTGGTTTTGTGTCTTGATGTTTTATCCAACAAATGGAGGGACCTACAGTTTACACTAAGCCGCCTCCGAACGGCCGACGGTTTGTTTATGAGGAGCCAATGAACCATAAGACTCAAATATTTTTGTAGGGAATGGGTTACCAATACACCCACACGATTTTTGTAGGGAATGGGTTACCAATACACCCGCACGATGTCGGGCAACACTATCACATCAGCAAATTGTTTTGTTTATCTTTCTCTTTCGAGTACATGAAAGATAATGCAGTTGAGCGGATTATCCGTTGGTCTTACTTTCGAGGAGAACGTAATTTTTATCCTTTTCCTCGTACTTTGTAAGACCTTTGGGTATAAATATTCAAACACAGAATAAATTACGCGGTTATTAAATACATGACTACATAATTTCAATTGAATAACATAATACAAAACAATTTATTAAATTTAAAATATATAGAAGTGCGAAATATGGATACGAATCTTCATTACATTCAAGCTGTGGCAATAATGAATTAATTTTTGATTGTTCTTTTCAACTTTTTATTTAAAGCCAGCCTAGTTGTGAAAGGTTAAAGTAATATCGGGTAATTTATTCCACATTGTTTGGAGATTACAGCTAATGGAGCAGGTTGACTGGGATGGACGATGTGAGAAGCAGGCATCAGCAAATCTAAGAATATTCAACAAACTTCGCGACGTACAACTACAATTAAATATTAATAACGATCTTATTCGTACATCCATTTGTTATTTTTCTTAGACGTCTCTCTACCTTAAGGAAGCCACAAATATGAGCCGAGGAGCGCACCACCACCGGATGACGTAACTTAAGACTTCTGTATAGTCTATTTTTTTTTTAATAGTTTGCTCATTTTTTGTAAATTAAATTATTGGTGTATTTATATATGTATGTATTGTATGTACTTGAATATGTTTGTATATAAGTAGAGAAAATTTTTGTCAAAGCTGATTTATTTTCCCAGCAATGCTGTTGCTCACTTGTATCCAGCTTGTACGGCACCCGCGCGTTTGTTTACTTCAAAATTATTTTGTTTTGATATCGATTATATCGTTTAGTTGGGTACTTTTTGTCCGATAAGAATAACGAAAACGCACAAAAGAACGAAGAGATGATGTCACACGTACACAAATGTAAACACAAGTCTTGTCATCCCTGACATAGTCGTATGTTGCCTCAAATAATCAGAAGGATTCTTGTAAACTTTAAATAGTTTAAGTAAGATTAATTATTTTGTGTGTTTGTTTTGATATTAGTTTTCCAATCTGAATACGGTTACCGAGATGTACCCGAAATATATCATAAAGCAAATTAAATATTGTGTTTTATTTATATCGACTTAGGGCCCGCTTAAACCAACATAAAATTTGCATGTAACTGCCGTGCCGTCTGTTCCCACTATTTCCGTGTGTTCCATCACGTGCCAATTCCCATATCCTTTTTGGCCTGAATTTCGTTAGCCGATCGACAGCTTAGCGGCGGCCGTCCGAGCTAACGAAAAGTCAATCTTATGCTGCAACTACCCATCTTACATACCTTCCGTCCATAGCAACCTATCTTATGAGAGCGCCATGCAAATGAAAAGTTGTCACCGCTTGCCCATACCGTTACCGACGGTTGTCCCGTAGAAACCAGCGGCGATTTGATTTTTTCCGTTAAACCGGCTCGGCTCATTTCTCACTGTTATTCAAGGTTGTCAGTACTGACTTCTTTACGCTAATACTAAATAAACTGAGGTAATGAGTAGTTTTTTCAAAAGAAGAGAAAACTGAATTCGTATTTAATTATTTATTACCATATAGATCATGCATATTTGATAGGTGTTTATATTCGAACATATAAATTATGAAATTTGTTGACGAAAAATATAAATTTGTTTAAAAGTATGCAAACACACTCGCAGCTGGCAACATTTCGCCGCTGTTCGCAGCGTAGATAAATCGTGTATATAGATCGCTCTCCCAGTCGGCTGTTATGGACGTTAGCTATGTATGAAGGGTAGTTGCAGCATTAAACTTACAGGCCTCGCTCGCGCACGGCAGAATTTATTACGCGGACACTTCCTTTGTAATCAAATTAAATTAAAGTAGTGAATAGTGAAGAGACAATTTAAAGTTGAAATAAAACACTTGTGAAATTTAATTAAACATTTTAATTAAAGTGCTTTTCATTTAAACTTGGGCCAGCTCGACAGCCGGTATCCCCTTATTTCCCTCAAGTCCTTGGCGACTTGAACACCGGCAAATAAATTTCATTTAAAGCAAAAAAAAAAGGTCGACACATCCAATGATATAATTCTAAATATTTACAAACATATCAAAGTGCGTAAAGTGTTAAAAGAAGATTAAAAGCGTAATACATATGTAGCAAATTGATAAATAATAAACCCATGTTTATTTTCTTGCAATGAAGTGTGGAAAAGTAAAGGCAACCCTGTGCAAGCTGTATTTTATTGTTTTGGAAATATTTTGCTGAGAAAGGTAAGTTTTATACATTTTATTACATTTTCATCACTTAAATAACTTTATTCAACAGTTTAAGAAACAATAACTGAAGCAAGCGCTCCTCCGGCAAAGACGCTGAAGCCGCACCCTAAACAGAAATGGAGCGAACGTGAGGTGCTCCAAATAATGGATTATTTATATGAGGAGGCGGATTTTGAGGTTGGTTTGTAAATTTGTTTAAATTCTCCGACTAATTTGTTTTTCTCTTGTAAGGATCCCAAAATCTTAGTTGTTGGCGACCTTAGAACAATAAAAGAAAACAAAGGTATGTAGCTAGTCGCTACAACAACAACAACAACAACAAGGTATGTACATATAAACGTAATTATCATATGAATATGTACATACATATATACGTATATATATATAATAAATATTTTAAGTTTAACATGTAATTATTATACATATGTATGTATAAACCTTTTATGAATTCCATTTTATGCAAATTCGCTTAGCTATTTCAATGTTGAAAAATGAATTTTTATGAATATGCATACACACACACACACACACACACACAGTATTAGGAAAACTAAATTGTTTTTATAAGATATCATTCTATCTGCGCGCAGAAAATTTGAAAGAAACGAAGTAGCCTGTGTGCCGTCGATAGGCATATTTGCCCGTGGGATCAACACCACCGGCAAGCGTAGTGTCCCTGAAGGTTTTCACCTCACGAACACTTAGTTATATTCCACCGAGGGTGTTCACCTCTTTGGAAAGGGGACTAGTAGAGGGGTTTCACCTCCACAGCCCATACGAGAAAGTAGATATTTGTAAATATATTTAGTAGAAATATATTATATATTGTTTATCTCTGTTTATAAATAAAATTTTTTTTTAGCATTAAAATAGGGGGTTGTTATTGCACAATAGAAACCTTTGGCAAGGCTGAGCTAACCCCAGCTAAGTGGGAAAACTCCCGTACACTACATTTTCAATTTTCCCATAAAGGTTTTATAGAAAAAAAAACACAGTTGGACGCCTGCTGTGATCTTGTGCGGTAGAAGGTACGGCAGTTGAAGGCACAGTTCCGGAAGGCGAATGACTGTCTGAAATCAACTGGTGCTGGGCTCCTCGAAGAAGCTGATGGCAAAACGATATAAGGTGGGTAAAATTTCGGCTTGACTCCACAATTCTTATCAATTATCTACTAACTAGTTCTAAATAATTTCAGTAAAAATCACGATTATATGTCCACACTTCGAATTACGGACGTCCAACCGCTCTTGGTGACAACGGGCATGCAGCCATCGTCTTCGTCATCGAAACCGTCTCCAGCGAGTCCGACGCCAGTGGATACATTTGTGGAAGAAATTGTCAACGTTGAGGTAGTATGAGCTGCATCCTCCGCATTCCCACCTTATCCTCAACACCTCGAGAGACATCCTCAGGGACGCCGAAGTCAGCCATTAGTAGAATAAAAAAATTGAAATGGAACAGCGTAGATTAAGTTTCGAGGAAAAGTGCTAAATACAGATGGATATGGAGGAGGAGAAGTTGGAGCTGGAAGCGGAAAAGTTGAAGTTTGAAGACAAGTGGAAGAATATACAACAGCAAAGTCACCTCGAGACAGACACGAATGGTACAATTTAACTGCAATGGACTCCAAGGAAAGATCGACGAGATAGTCGACTACATGAACCGGGAGCACCTGTCAATTGCTGCGATTCAGGAAGCGAAGTTGGCCGCCGCTCGGATCTTCTGCAGTATCGTCTTATCGATGGGACATCGACCGCAGGGATACTACCCTAGAATGGCAGGACATAGCTTTCTGGTCAGGCGATGCCGAGCTCGAGATATTTAAGGGGTTATGCCACTCTAGAGACCGAAAAAATAGGTGTTTTATGTGCATTTTTTTTTTAGAAAAACCATAGAGTCAATTAAAAATATAATATAAGAAGTTTATTATACATCTTTTTAGGTGTAAAAAAATAATTTCTTATAAATATTTCTTGAAGAATGGTGGCGCTGTAGCGGTCGTCCTTCGACTCCTCTATGGTTCAAGGGGTACGTGGCCGAACTAACTGCTCTTGTAAATTTTGAAATATCTTGAGTATCTAAATTTTTTTTGTTATATAATACAATAGCTAAAGTAACACGTAGGATTTTTTCGATATATTGATTCATGATCAAATGGCGCACTTCTAAAGTTAAACTTTCTAATTTCGGCTAAAAAATCATCAGTTAATTGTTAATAACAAATGAACTATATAGAATAAAAAAAATCCTACGTGATACCTTAAAAAATGTATTTTCAAAGATGTGTGTCAAATTTGAACCTAATCGGTTGGAAATTGTACGAGTTGTTGGTTCGGCCAACTCGAAAAATGTAGTTTGGAGATAAACGCGTTTAAAGTTTTAAGTTGTACCATGTGCGTACCGTGCAGCTGCAAGGAACTTCGAAAATAAATTATTTAGAGATTTTTCCGAGCCATAATCCTGCAATATGTTATTTCTGAGACCCTAAGGAACTATTTAAAGCAAAAAAAAAAAAAAGCGATTTTTTGAAAATCCTAGAGTGGCATAACCCCTTAATATAATATATACATTTCTTCTGTTACAAGTTGAATAGCTAGATATAGCTCTAATATAGGTGCGCTACTTAAAGGCGAAAACAATTTGGTTTTGGGCGACTTTAACGCGCCTCACGATTTTTCGCAATCTAGCCTGTCAAATGACCCTAGAGGAATGGAGCTGGCGGTACAGATAGATGATTTCACATTTTTCACAATGAACCCCCACCAGAGTTGTGGGTAATTGCCAAAGCTCGCCAGACATAATAATTGCGAGTGCTGGTCTGATAAACAGTATAGCCTGGCGACTTAAACTGACACTAGCATCGGACCACTTACCCATACAAATATCGATTGACAGACCTCCTGACTTTGTTTCCGCGGATCACCGGACATTCGTTAACTTTAAGAAAGCTAACTGGGCTGGCTTCACAGAATTCACCGAGAACGCCTTCAGTGCTCTCCCCACCGCCGCCCGCTTCATCCCGACGCGACAACCTTCGAAACGCCGATTACGGTAGTCCCCTAATTAGGGATTTGAATGCGGGGATTCGAAGAGTAGTTAAAAACCACAAGCGGGAGCAGTAGGAGGAGCACTTAAGGTCCTGCAATCTCTCCTCTGAGGCAACCAAGCTCTGGGCTACAGTAAAATCGTTGTCTAACCCGACGAGACACGATGCCCGAGTGGAAATTTCATTCAGTGAGCGCGCCTCGTCGGGCCCGAAGAGATACGCGAGCTAATTTAGCCGACTCTTAACATTGCATCCTTCGGCAGGCAAAATGAAGCGACGAGTAACCCGCCGCCTGCGCAAACTGTCGAACACCAACGCAGCGGTTGATATTTCCAGAGGGTTATCGGAAAGGCGAAAGCATTTAAACCGATCTGCCCCGACGGAATAAACATACTGATGCTGAAACATCTTGGACCAGCGGGAGCAGACTTCCTCACCAACGTGTTCAATTTGTCTTTAATCACTCCAGATTAATGTTACCTGTTGACTCAAACGGGGTTAAGCGTGACAGCCCTTGGCCAGAAAAAATCCGTGTCAACTCCCGTGCGTAGAATTGGCTGTCTTGAGTGTTGTCATCGTCCATGCTTCCGATTTCAAGGCTCACATTATTAAAGGTATTATTGCTGGTCCCTATATAGACGATTTTACCTACGACCTCGACCTTCGTGTTGACCTCGTTCACTTTCAGACCCATTCGCTTCGCGTGTTTATCAAGTCCGAAGAAAGCAGAATTATTGGCGCAGTTGTTACGGCCTATGATATCAATATCGTCGGCATACGTCAACAGTTGTACACTTTGTAAAAGATTGTACCATCTCTATTCAGCTATGCAGCTTTTATTATTTTCTCGAGCATCAAATTGAAGAAATCACACGGTATCGAACAACTCGGAGAGGTCCTTTCCATTCACATTTTCTGGGATAGCAGGAGAATACTTTTAATTGATAACTTGCCGAAGGAAACTACAGTGAAAGTCCAGTATTACGCTGATTTGTTCACACCTCTCGGGAATGCCTTAAAAGCTACTGGATATACAGAAATCGCCAATCCACCCTATAGTCCAGTCCGGATCTGCCTCCCAGTGACTTTTTTTCAGATTCCAAAAAGGAGTTACGGTGATGAAGATTTAAAGACGACAGTGAGAGGAAACCAATTTTGAAGATATATAAGAAATTCTTTTCAGTAGTATAAAGGCATTATATTCACGATGTGAAAAGTGTATTTCACTTGAGGGAGACTGTATTGAAAAATAAAAAAACTATACCTTTGTGACATTAAGTACTTTAGGTCGAGAAATTATCAGCACCACCTCGTAATACTGTGCTTAATGCATAGTTTTTGAGTCATTTTAAAAATTTCAGAAAATACTTTTTGTAATATTTTTAATCCAAATTTTTGGTATTCCTGTTTATCGTAAGCTGGCCACAAACTTTTTGTAAGATGTCTTACAAAGAAAGAAATTTACAGAGTTTTGAACGAACAGGATTAAAAAAAGTTTGCCTGAAAGTTGTACAACAGCTGTTTATTATGGCGGTTACATTTTAATCCTTTCATTTATATAAGTATTTTAATAAAATTGGCAGCTATATAGCATTTGTAATTTATTAATTGTTCAAAATTTATCGTATTTCAGCAATGATGAAATTCTACATGCTTTATATCCGTCAAACGATAAAGTTGCCAATATAATTTAATAATCCTCTAAAAGGGCGATGATTTATGTATAATATATATGATTTTCACTGCTCTCTAGTACCTAAATTATGGAAATCCCAATCCATACGTGCTAGTTTTTACTGGCTGAAATTTTCCCAGCACGAATTTGCAATTTACTCTCCAAACCAATCGTCAAAAGTTGGCTCCCTCGTTACTAGTTTTACTGAGTTTTTGGCTCAACGAACATTGTTCAGTAAAGTTCATTAAAAATTGTTACAATTTGCCGCTTAGATTCTAGATTTTCAGGAAGGATGAGTGCAATACGAAAATAAGATTGAAATTATTTTGCAGAGTAAGCCGACAATATTAACTGAACATTATATTGAATTTATTTGATTCTGTTAAATAAAATCCAAGCAATCTAGTCGCTGAACGGAACTATAGTTGGCTGACGCTGCACAATTTTTGCTTGTGACACTGATGGTTTGTTTGTCATGATGTGCTTTTTGGGCACCTCTTTTATATTCTGCTTTGGTAAGGTTTCTGTTTATATATTGGTATTTTTTTGCAAAATAACTCTAGTTTGGAGGGAAGACTGTGTCGTCTGTAATACATTTGCATAGCGTTTCTTTTTGAGATGTTTTGTTTTTAAGATGTTATGTTATTTGTGTTTAATTCTTTTCTTTTTTCATATTGGACATTCGCGGCGATAGCCGAGTGGTTAGCATCGCGTACTGCTATTCGGTAGGACATCAGTATAAACTGGAGATCCCTCCATTTGTTGTAAAAACATCAAAGCACATATCACAAATTGGATGTGGAGCTCGGCTGAAAATAGCTTAAGCGGCTGCAAAGCGCCAATTATATAACTACCTATATACATGTTGCAGCAAACATACCAAGTGCGAAAGACAGATATGCCGATAACTAAAGCACATTCGGGAAAACTTTACGAGGGTGTACAGGCGCAGAAAGAAATTACTTCTTTCAGGGGACCTAGAGTAGGTCATACACATATCAAAAATTTATAGTTTCCCAGTAATTTGTTGTTGTTGCTACAACCGCAAAATATTCCCAGAATTTAATTTCGGGGAATAGTACGCGAGTGCGGATAAAAAAAATTGCCTCTAAGGGGGGTTAGATTAGATCATACACATTCTAAAAATGTATGCCGTTCCCCCGAAAAACTTACGTAACTTATAAATTCGCGTAATTTGTTTGGGAACAAAGGTTTTTCACTTGCAAGGCGAAGCCGGTGTTGGTTCGGCCCAGGGTTATTTTTTTTATATGCGCCCAAAGGCCGCCAACTCACAAAAGTGCTTCACTTAAAAATACTGTGGAAGGCGAAGCTGATGTTGGTCCGGCCCAGGATTATTTTTTTAAAAGTGTTGCACTTAATATACATCGCATCGTAAATACGTTATTTATTCATTCCTTTGTCTTGGATTGGCAGCACAGTTTTTTCTGATTCTAACGAACACGTTACCTTATTTTACTTACTAAAGTAAACAAACGTACGAACGCAATTTTTATGTGTAAAAAATACGATGAAAAATAATATTTTGATAAAATTAATTAAATAAAATCGTAAAAAACGTTGTTGGTCATTATAAGCGACATTTAAGTGTTCCCTGAGCTTATATTAGCATTTGTACGGGAATTTCGATTGGTCAAAATTTAAACTTTAACAACAAATTCCTTGATAACTTACCTCGGGGAACGGCATACATTTTTAGGATGTCTATGACCTACTCTAATCCCACCAAGCCTGGCGCACTCTCGTAAAGCCGACCTGATAAAATTTTGAGGAAATGTATTACATTACAAATACATTAACAAAAATAATAATAATATATAATGAACAGAATGTGAAAGGAATTGAAACTTTTAATAAGTCTTAGTTAAATTTGGCCTTTAAAATCAATGTGTTGAATGTGTTCTTAAAAATGTATTTGCCGAAACCTGCGATGACTAATCTTCTGATCATTCTTCAAGAATCATTAAATTCACCGAACAACCAACTAAAAATGAGCATGTTTTTCGACTTGTTACGTTTATAACTAACTGGCTTAAATATAAAAAATCCATAAGCAGTCATATACAGACCGTTACATCAACAACAGCAACTGTAGTAAAATCAGAGCAGGAAACAAAACCAAAAACCAGAATATGGATAACTAATAACGAAATAGAGTTGTTGGTCCGAAACAAGCGAGGCTCGCGCCGCGAATGACAAGATTTCCGATCGCTCGATGCAAAAATCCATCTAAAGATGATAGAAAATAAGCTACGAAGAGGAAAGAAACATACAAAATTTTATAAAGTCCTTGTCTCCCAACGCTTCAACTAAATAATCGCTTTGAAAAGCTAGCAAAAACCTTAAGCCACCTGAAAGCATTGAGGCACCGTGACTACGTGACTACGTAACGGTTCATGGGCCTGAACGGATGAAAAGAAGGCGACTTATGTTACAGAGCACCTCGGTATTTTGACTTAATACTGCTACCGATATTGCACCTCTGTCACCTAATCATACGGCTCCAAGACACACTTTACTTGCGGAACATCAGCGTCTGAACTAAAAAATATTATTACCGTCTTAAATCCAAAAAAAAAATTCCCAGGAAACGATAACATCTCACTCAAAATGTTAAAAGAATTGCCCAGCACTGCTCTCATATTTTCGCAAAGCCTTTCAGTGCCATATTAAAGATAGGATATTATCCACAAATATGGAAAAAGTCGCAGATAATTATGATATCTAAACCAGGTAGAGACGCAACCCTGGCGTCATCATATAGTCCAATCAGCCTATTACTTTGCCTATCAAAACTTTTCGAAAAGGTGCTGTTATCAAAAATTACTCCTTTTCTCCATCAAAATGATATTAGTCCTACACTTCAATTTGATTGTCGCGAAAAACATGGCACAATTGAACAAGTAAACCGTATTACAAATGAAATAAGGAAAGCTTTCGAATTCAGACTTCGTCTTGCACAGTATTTTTAAGTGAATCACATGTTGCACTGGCTTGGCCAGTTTTGCCTCTTGGCGGCCTTTGTCCGCATTTAAAAAACCAACCCTGGGCCGGCCTAACACCGGCTTCGCTTTGCACAGTATTCTTAAGTGAAATACCTTTGTAAGTAGGTGCGGGGTATTAAAGTAATATACTTATTCTTCAAAGGTGTGCCAGCACAGGTTTTTCCGATTCTAACGGACATGCATACTTCATTTTACTTAATAAAGTAAACAAACGTGAGATTGCATATTTTATGGGTAAAAATTATCGATAATGTTAATATTTTGATAAAATTAATTAAATGAAATCGTTGTAAATGTTATTAGGCATTATTTTAAGCGATATTTAAGTGTTCCGTGTGATTACATTAACTTTTATTCGGGAATTTCGGTTGGTCAAAAAATCAACTTAAACAACAAATTTCTTGAAGACTATAAGTTATCTCGGGGAACGCCATATGTTTTTATGATGTGTATACCCTCCTCTAACCCCCCTAAGATGAAATTTTTTTCAAAGCCTGGCACACCCTAGCAAAGCTCCACAGTATTGTTAAGAGATTAAGTGAAACACCTTTGTAAATTGAAAATATTGTAAGGACCCCAAAATTTTAGATGTTGGAGCCCTTACAACAACACAAGAAAATGTATGTATGTATGTACATATAAATCCAATAAGAATTCGATTACACATGTACATACATACATATATATTAAAAACATTTTTGTTTAACATGTAATTATAGATATACTCGTATATGCATATGTACGTACACATTTTATGAATTCCGCTTTGCTTTCACAAGGAGAAACATGTTCAACTGAGGGTTTTCACCTCAATGGAAAGGGGGCTAGTAGAGGGTTTTCACCTCCACAGCCCATACGAGGAGTAGTAGATATATGTAGGGTAGAAGTATTACGCAGAAACATAGATAATATATATTTATGTATATATTGTATATTCCTATATATAAATAATAAATTAAATTGAGTTGTTGGAACTTCCGAAATAGCGTGTTTGTTATTTTAGGAAACCCTTGGCAAGGCTGAGCTAACTCCAGCCAGGTGGAAAACCCCGTTACAACTGGTGCCCGAGCAGGGACTCTAAAGTAAGAAAACGTAAGAAGAAGGCAGCCATGGTCAAGGTGACATGGATATACCACCTCAATCGAGAGGAGCTATTAAGGTATGCGGAAGAATTCGGGTTCAAGGAACACGGAACAGTGGAGAAGTGTGAAGGAGAAGGCGTACAAAGACGCTTGACGGGGCTGGCCCTCCGACATACTCGGCCAACTATAACGCTGAATCCAGCGACACCGAGAGAAGGCGTTGACTCTCCATTGCCACAGACGTTTAACGAAGGAGCACGAGGCATGCCACGCGAAAAAGAACAAATGTACGTACCAGCGACGCCATCATATGCTATGATTATGGACTGAGTGCGGAAATGGGGATTCCGCTAGACGCGGCGGTAAAGATCCTTTAGGGTCTATCGAGAGGGTGGAAGAGTTAGTGGACGGCTGCGGTATCAACCGTAATTCGATCCAACGAGCGTTACCAGAACTACTAAAGGACAAGGCTCTCGTGTGGTTTCGGAACAGTAATCGACATTTGCAGGAATGGTATGGTTTTAAAAAGGACTTCCTAAAGTTTTTCTTGAGCTCGAGGTATTTGGATGATGAGATTCGACGATGCGTCCAGCCACAAGGTGAGCGGTTAAGGACTACGTTCTAGGGCTTATGAGACATGCGGACTACACAGTCGAAGAGAAACTAAGCCGAATCAACCGGAACTCTCGCCGAGAGTACCAGCTGTATGTGAAGAGGCATGAGTTCCGCAGTTTGGAGGAGTTTCTAGATCTCGTTGAAGATTTCGAGAGCATTCCCCACGAGAGAGAGCCATTAAGGCCAACAGAAAAGCCGTTTCCACCACGATAACGAGAAGATCGTGATCAATACATACATATAGAAGAGAGGCGAATTGAGCCGAGGAAGTCAAGACACAACAATAAGACCGCTTGTACCCAGACGAGAAAGAGAACGTTACCAATTCATAAGCGCAGATGAGGGGCAAGCTGGAGGCTACAGGTACTCCCAAAACACCGAAGGACGAGAAGATGTGAGGAAGTCAAAAGCAGAAATAGAACCCCACGTGTATTGAGAGGAAGAAGTACGCTACCAATACCCAGGCGTGGTGATGAAGGCAGAGCGCCGATCAGAGCAACGAATGGCAGACCGTCCATTGAGGGCACAGGACATACATGTAAGCCACCGAACAGCATGCAGACGATGAAGCAAAGGTGCGACCAAAGACTTTCATCAGCCCCAAGAGGTGGAGTTCAGAACACCTCGAAGACATCAACGGCACTTAGGCAAACGCAGGGCCGGATTCTCCCCAGAGTAACCGTGAATGATAGTGCCGTGATAGCAGTGATAGACACAGGAGCTACGAGGAGTTTTGTGAGTAGTGAGCTGGCGAGAAGACATGAAGGAAGAACAAAGCAAGTAAAGGTACCAGTAGTGATGGCTGAGGGCCGAATGAGAGAAATAGTTAAAGTCGTAGAAGCAGAAGGGAAACTGGGGGATGAAGTGCACGAGAACGAATTGCTTGTCCTACCACGACGGGCTTGGTGGCAGTATCTCGCAGCAGGAAGTGAGGGGAGGGTGTAAGGACCCCAAAATCTTGGATGTTGTAGCCCTTACAACAACACAAAAAATATATATATGAACATATAAATCCCATATGAATTCGAATACATATGTAATACATGCATACAGTCTGTCAAAAATGAGTTTTCACACTGAAAAAACACACTTTTTCAACTTAAATTGCACATATACTCCTTTCTATTTACTTTTCAAATATTTGGATATCAAATAAAGTTTTTAACGTTATTTATAACGGATTCAAAAAGAAAAGAAATCAGTTGAGTGCAAAAGATGCGAAAAACATAACATAATCAAAAACTACTCCAATTTGTGAGTGTCAAACAACTCTTTTCACATTTGCATTTAGTACGAATGTAATGGTTAACGGTATTTTTCCATTATCAATGCGTTGTAGACGTCTACATTTTTGTTGTCTATGAATGTGTCTGTCAATTTTTGAATAAATTTTTCTTATGTACACATCAAAAATAAAAATATTTTGTTAGAAAAAAGGCCTGGAAACAGGTTATCGTTGCAGGTGGTTCAATTGATTTATTATAATCACGAAGTAGGTAAAAGTGTTAAAGAACTCGCGGAAATGTTTTCAGTCACGAAGAGAACCATTTATCATATTCTAAAACGAGTGCAGTGTGAAGGCAGATTAGAAGCAAGGTATGCTGGTAGTCCCAAACCTAAAGTAACACCGCGTTTAGGGCGTGTTATAGTGAGAAAATTTAACCAAAATCCGCGAATTTTGACGAAACAGCTTGCAGAGGAACTTAGGGAAGAGAATGCTGTTGTTGTTTCCCACAAAACAGTACATCAGGCTATACTGAAAAACAACTACGAATCAAGATCTGCGCGTAAAAAACCGCTGTTTTCTCAACAAAATATTGAAAAGCGTTTATCCTTCGCGACTAAGCTGGTTGCCGAACCTATTGACTACTGGGATGACGTGATATTCTGTGATGAGACGAAAATTATGTTATATTGCAACGACGGACCCACTAGAGTATGGCGAAAGGCACTTACATCACTAGAAAACCGGAACATCATACCAACGGTCAAATTTGGAAAAGTGTCTGTTATGGTTTGGGGGTGTATTTCAGCCAGAAGAGTTGGCGAATTGGCTTTCATAGAGAATATAAGAGAACAATATCTCAATATTTTAAGAAGTCACTTGCCACGCAGTGCAGATAAGTTTGGATTTATTAGAAATATGAAACCACATTTCAAATTTTATCAAGATAACGACCCAAAGCATAAAGCGAATATGGTGCGTATGTGGCTTCCGTATAACTGCGGGAAAGTTATGGATACTCCGGCCCAAAGCCGGATTAAAGGCAACCAAAAAACCTCACACAACTCAAAAGGCTATATTAGAAAAAGGGCCAAATATACCCAACGTGTACGACATGAAAAAGTTTATATATTCCATGAAGAAATGGCTGCGATGCGTAGTAAATGCTAGAGGCAGCCATACTAAGTACTAAATACTCCAAATAGTCAGGATTTAGATTAATAAAATTACTACACAAATACATTTCATTATTTGTGAAAAGAGTTGTTTGACACTCACAAATTGAGTAGTTTTTGGTTTTGTTATGTTTTTCGCATCTTTTGCACTCAACTGAATTTTTTTTTTCTTTATGAATCCGTTGTAAATAATGTAAACTAGGAGGGAGTATATGTGCAATTTAAGTTGAAAAAGTATGTTTTTTTGCAGTGTGAAAACTCATTCTTAACAAACTGTATGTATATATTAATAATATTATATTTTAAGTTTAACATGTAATTATATGTACATATACTCGTATGTACATATGTAAGTACACATTTTATGAATCCCGCTTTATGCGTATTCGCTTTGCTTTCACAAGGAGCAACATATTCAAACATGAATTTATATGAACATGTATATACCTATATACACACTCATAGCTTTAATGAAAACTGTTCATAGTAATAAATTGTTTTTATAAAATAACATTCTACCTGCGCGCATAATAGTATAAAAGGCGAGGAAAATTTGAAGGAAATTAAGTAGCCCGTGTGCCGTCGATAGGTATACTTGTCCGTGGAATCAACACCACCGGCAAATGCAGTGTCGCTGAGGGTTTTCAACTCACGAACACTTAGTTATATTCCACTGAGGATTCTCACCTGACTGGAAAGGGGGCTAGTAGAGGGTTTTCACCTCCACAGCCCATACGAGAAGTATAGATAAGTTAAGTTTTCGATTAAATTATAACGTTTTTAAAAACAAGGTGGACTCGTGCCCACCTGTCTTTCTTTATTGAGTTTCCTTCTAAAACTAATTACATTGATTTTCTTTACTCCTCCTGGAGACTGAGGAATAGGAGTTTCTTGTATCTGTGGCTTTGGTGGGTGTCTATCGTATTTGTGTTCACGACATGTAGAACATTGTTTGACTATTTTTTCTATTTTCGAATGCATGCTTGGAAAATAAAATTTTTGTAAAATTAGTGTTTTATTTTCACGACTATTCCTGTGTGCTCTTTGGTGTTCTTTAATGATTATTTGGTCTTGTTCCGTCTCTGAAACTACGTCTTGAAGTAAAGATTAAGTGAACCGAATTTTAACATTTGCGAAATGGAGTGGATATGTTTCTTGTATTTTACCCATCAGACTTTCTGTAGTGTAAAGTCCGTTAAGTAAAGCTGGGTAAAGATATCTTTTGAATATATTCATAATGTCTTGTGTAGAGTAGTCTGGTTTTGTGATGGTGTGTCTGTGAAAAGTTGGAAAGGGTATTTTAAATGAGTAACTATCTTCGTTGCCAAAGTTTAAAAATAACTGATTTTTGAATGCATTTATTGGTGTTTCGGTTGCTGGGATGAGATGATGAGAAGAACTTTCATCGCTGTGGTCAGTTGTTGACAATACATTGATGTCGGTATGTGGAGGTCTAGAGAGTGCGTCTGCTACGATGTTTGTATTTCATCTCGTAGTTATAATCTTCAAGGATACACTTCAATCTTTTCATTTTACCATTGTGATTTTTATTACTCAATGCAAAAGTGATCGGTTGGTGATCTGTGAAAGTTACGACTTTTGCAGATGCATACAAGTAATTTCTTAGTGAGGTAAAAGCCCGGATGATTGCTAGCATCTCTTTTTCATTTGCAGCATAACTCTCTTCAGTTTTATTCAATGAACGGGAAATAAATGTAATTGGTTTTCCTGCTTGCTTAAGGACGGCTCCTAAAGCGTAGTTGGATGCATCAGTAGTTAAGTGGAATTATTGTTAAAAATTTGGATATGCTAATACAACTTCTTTTGAAATTAATGAGGCTTTAATTTTATTGAATGCTTATAAGGCGGTTCGGTCGAACATAACTGGCATTTTACTGGAGGCATTTTTGGACACGCTTCCATCTTCCCCTCTCAAAAGCGAGGTCAGAGGTGCCTTTACTTTGGAGGGATTAGTTTTTAAACCAGTGGGTGAAATAATGAAACCTAAAAATTCGACTTATTTGCGAAAAAAAATTCGCATTTGCCCAACTGTATTTTCATAATCGCCTTTTCTAATGTGTAGAAAATTGTTTCGACATTTTGAAGGTGGCTTCGTTCGTCTTTGCCAAAAACTATTTATTATGTCATCAATATAGACATAACAAATTTTTCCTACGTCCAGAGCCCTTTGAAAGATGGCTTGTTGCGTTTTTCAGTCCGAACGGAAGTCGGGTGAATTCCTATTTTCCGTTCTTAATTGAAAAAGCTGTCTTCTCGATGTCGGATTCCTTCAAGGGAATCTGATGCAAGCCACTCTTTAAAGCCAACATTGAAAAGTATGAGTTGTTTCCTAGTTGCGAGATTACCTCGTTAATTTCTGGGATTGGGTACTTGTCTGCTATTGTTAATGTATTTAGTTTCCTATAGTCAATTACGAGTCTGTACTTATTTTAGCCAGAAGCATCTAGATTTTTAGGTACGACCCATACGGAAGAGTTGTATGGTGAACGGGATGGCCTGATTATTCCGTCTTTTAGAAGTTTTTATATTTCTTGATTAACAAAGTCTCCCATTGTAGGGTAGGGGTAGTATTTTGTGTATACTGGGGTGTCTGAGGAGGTTCTAATTTCTCCTACTACAGTAGTGGTGTATGTGAGTTTCTCGTCTGATTCGGTAAATAGGTTGGGATATTTGTTTGTGAGTTGGTGTATGTGTACTTTTTGTGTTTCTGTCATGTAAGCTATCCTTATGTCTATTTTGTTACCTGATGGGGAAAGCTGTTGTTTAATTTTAATTTTCATTCCGTTGCAAAAGGTGAGGCAATTGTCGGTAATATTAATATTAGCTTGAAGGTCTTTAAGGCTATCGTTTCCGATTATGCCATCAAATGACTTCAGGGTGGGAAGCAAAAAGAATTTCAGGTTGGTGTCCTTTCTGCCAAATAAGTTAATTATTGTATGATGAGTTATTTGTATCTGTCCAGCTATTGAGTTTGCGAAAAATGGTTCGGTATTTGGGATTTCTTTTAAAACAAAACGGGGTTGAATGTAATTTTTGCTAGATCCAGTATCTATTAGAATTTTTAGAATATCACCATTCTTCGTTCTACACTCAACATATGGTAACGAAGAACTCTTCATTATAAAAAAATGGTATCAATGTGGTCATGTACTTCAAAAGGTTGTTCGGGGTATTCCTGCAGGTTTAGCTCGTTTTCATCACTGGCTAATGCTGCACCATACTCTTGCATAGTAGGAGTCCAGTCTTGTTCGTCATAGCACAAGTCTTCATTTTGAACAGGTTCTATATGGAAATTTCGTTGTATTTTGTTTGGTATCGGCGGAATACCACTGGGAGGTCGTTTGTTGTTAGGGTCAAATTGTCGTGGTTGATTAATATAATTAACATTTCTTGTACGTATAGATGAATCTACATCCGGCGAAAATCTTGTGTCCTTCTACTTTGATAATTTGTATTATGAGCGTAGTTTGATCTGAAATTTTGGATTTCTAATTTCAAACACAAATGCAATGCTTGAGGGAGGTCAGCAGGCACTCTCATACCAAGAAGTCTTGGTAAATCGCCTTTAAGTCCTCGAATAAATGTATCGAGTGCATTGTCCCTGTATGTTCCGGTTAAAAGATGCATGGCTTCTGCACCAACTTCCATGCTTCCTAGTTTATTTAGGATCAAAGAGAGGTACGAGTATACTCTTTGATAAAACTCCTGTATTGTGAGGTTTCCCTGCACAAGTGAAGTCATTTGGTACTCTAGTGTACCCAAATCGCGTTTGTTGGCGTAATGAAGTGAAAGGCATCTGGAAATTGCCTTCCAATCGAGTGGAGTATTATAAGACTCCAATGACAATGAGACAATGTCGGAATTGCCAACAATTTTATTCCTGATTACGTTCAGGACTCCGTAGTACTTTGGAGATCCTCTAAGGGTTTCATAGATCTGAAGGATGCGATCTACACTTTTCTTCCAAGAGTTGAATTCTCCTGGGTTTCCTGAAAAATCGCGGAGGCATCTGACTATGTCCGGAATTTTGTCTAGTTCGTTTATGTTGCGTGTCATGGTCGGATCTATAGTATCGTCTCTCATGTCCGTAAAATTTGAATGCGGATTCGCAGCGGCTTGGAGAAGGTTTCGTCCTTCTTTTTTAAGCACATTGCTGACGACTCCAGTAATCATCTGAGTCAGACCTCCATCGTCGTCATTAGTGGTAGTAATAGGAATATTGGGTTGTGAGGGTGGTGTGGGTGGTGTGGGTGCGTTAAGCACGGGAGGTCGAATTAAGTTATTGGGGTTAGACATTATTTAAAAACAAAATATCTTCCTTTTTCTGTTAGGTGTTCTTATACTCTGGAGGGTCCCTTGAGTTGTGAATCGCAGAATTGAACAAATATTATGAGAACTGTAGGGTCCCCCGTTAGGTGGTGAATCGCAGCTCCTTTTTATATACATAGTTATACGCTGGTCGAGCTTTAGTTATCTTTTTATTTTTATAATTCTCTGGAGGGTTCCGTGGGTGGTGAGTCGCAGAGAATTTTTATGTTATAAGCTGGAGGGTCCCCTCGAAGGTGGTGAATCGCAGCCTTTCTAATTATTAGATTATAGGCTGTACAAGCCTTATTTTATAGGATACTGCTAGTTACCTTAAATATCTAACTTAAACAAAATTTTAGTTACTTTCCCTTTACTTCTAAAACTAATTACATTGATTTTCTTTACTCCTCCTGGAGACTGAGGAATAGGAGTTTCTTGTATCTGTGGCTTTGGTGGGTGTCTATCGTATTTGTGTTCACGACATGTAGAACATTGTTTGACTATTTTTTCTATTTTCGAATGCATGCTTGGAAAATAAAATTTTTGTAAAATTAGTGTTTTATTTTCACGACTATTCCTGTGTGCTCTTTGGTGTTCTTTAATGATTATTTGGTCTTGTTCCGTCTCTGAAACTACGTCTTGAAGTAAAGATTAAGTGAACCGAATTTTAACATTTGCGAAATGGAGTGGATATGTTTCTTGTATTTTACCCATCAGACTTCCTGTAGTGTAAAGTCCGTTAAGTAAAGCTGGGTAAAGATATCTTTTGAATATATTCATAATGTCTTGTGTAGAGTAGTCTGGTTTTGTGATGGTGTGTCTGTGAAAAGTTGGAAAGGGTATTTTAAATGAGTAACTATCTTCGTTGCCAAAGTTTAAAAATAACTGATTTTTGAATGCATTTATTGGTGTTTCGGTTGCTGGGATGAGATGATGAGAAGAACTTTCATCGCTGTGGTCAGTTGTTGACAATACATTGATGTCGGTATGTGGAGGTCTAGAGAGTGCGTCTGCTACGATGTTTGTATTTCATCTCGTAGTTATAATCTTCAAGGATACACTTCAATCTTTTCATTTTACCATTGTGATTTTTATTACTCAATGCAAAAGTGATCGGTTGGTGATCTGTGAAAGTTACGACTTTTGCAGATGCATACAAGTAATTTCTTAGTGAGGTAAAAGCCCGGATGATTGCTAGCATCTCTTTTTCATTTGCAGCATAACTCTCTTCAGTTTTATTCAATGAACGGGAAATAAATGTAATTGGTTTTCCTGCTTGCTTAAGGACGGCTCCTAAAGCGTAGTTGGATGCATCAGTAGTTAAGTGGAATTATTGTTAAAAATTTGGATATGCTAATACAACTTCTTTTGAAATTAATGAGGCTTTAATTTTATTGAATGCTTATAAGGCGGTTCGGTCGAACATAACTGGCATTTTACTGGAGGCATTTTTGGACACGCTTCCATCTTCCCCTCTCAAAAGCGAGGTCAGAGGTGCCTTTACTTTGGAGGGATTAGTTTTTAAACCAGTGGGTGAAATAATGAAACCTAAAAATTCGACTTATTTGCGAAAAAAAATTCGCATTTGCCCAACTGTATTTTCATAATCGCCTTTTCTAATGTGTAGAAAATTGTTTCGACATTTTGAAGGTGGCTTCGTTCGTCTTTGCCAAAAACTATTTATTATGTCATCAATATAGACATAACAAATTTTTCCTACGTCCAGAGCCCTTTGAAAGATGGCTTGTTGCGTTTTTCAGTCCGAACGGAAGTCGGGTGAATTCCTATTTTCCGTTCTTAATTGAAAAAGCTGTCTTCTCGATGTCGGATTCCTTCAAGGGAATCTGATGCAAGCCACTCTTTAAAGCCAACATTGAAAAGTATGAGTTGTTTCCTAGTTGCGAGATTACCTCGTTAATTTCTGGGATTGGGTACTTGTCTGCTATTGTTAATGTATTTAGTTTCCTATAGTCAATTACGAGTCTGTACTTATTTTAGCCAGAAGCATCTAGATTTTTAGGTACGACCCATACGGAAGAGTTGTATGGTGAACGGGATGGCCTGATTATTCCGTCTTTTAGAAGTTTTTATATTTCTTGATTAACAAAGTCTCCCATTGTAGGGTAGGGGTAGTATTTTGTGTATACTGGGGTGTCTGAGGAGGTTCTAATTTCTCCTACTACAGTAGTGGTGTATGTGAGTTTCTCGTCTGATTCGGTAAATAGGTTGGGATATTTGTTTGTGAGTTGGTGTATGTGTACTTTTTGTGTTTCTGTCATGTAAGCTATCCTTATGTCTATTTTGTTACCTGATGGGGAAAGCTGTTGTTTAATTTTAATTTTCATTCCGTTGCAAAAGGTGAGGCAATTGTCGGTAATATTAATATTAGCTTGAAGGTCTTTAAGGCTATCGTTTCCGATTATGCCATCAAATGACTTCAGGGTGGGAAGCAAAAAGAATTTCAGGTTGGTGTCCTTTCTGCCAAATAAGTTAATTATTGTATGATGAGTTATTTGTATCTGTCCAGCTATTGAGTTTGCGAAAAATGGTTCGGTATTTGGGATTTCTTTTAAAACAAAACGGGGTTGAATGTAATTTTTGCTAGATCCAGTATCTATTAGAATTTTTAGAATATCACCATTCTTCGTTCTACACTCAACATATGGTAACGAAGAACTCTTCATTATAAAAAAATGGTATCAATGTGGTCATGTACTTCAAAAGGTTGTTCGGGGTATTCCTGCAGGTTTAGCTCGTTTTCATCACTGGCTAATGCTGCACCATACTCTTGCATAGTAGGAGTCCAGTCTTGTTCGTCATAGCACAAGTCTTCATTTTGAACAGGTTCTATATGGAAATTTCGTTGTATTTTGTTTGGTATCGGCGGAATACCACTGGGAGGTCGTTTGTTGTTAGGGTCAAATTGTCGTGGTTGATTAATATAATTAACATTTCTTGTACGTATAGATGAATCTACATCCGGCGAAAATCTTGTGTCCTTCTACTTTGATAATTTGTATTATGAGCGTAGTTTGATCTGAAATTTTGGATTTCTAATTTCAAACACAAATGCAATGCTTGAGGGAGGTCAGCAGGCACTCTCATACCAAGAAGTCTTGGTAAATCGCCTTTAAGTCCTCGAATAAATGTATCGAGTGCCTTGTCCCTGTATGTTCCGGTTAAAAGATGCATGGCTTCTGCACCAACTTCCATGCTTCCTAGTTTATTTAGGATCAAAGAGAGGTACGAGTATACTCTTTGATAAAACTCCTGTATTGTGAGGTTTCCCTGCACAAGTGAAGTCATTTGGTACTCTAGTGTACCCAAATCGCGTTTGTTGGCGTAATGAAGTGAAAGGCATCTGGAAATTGCCTTCCAATCGAGTGGAGTATTATAAGACTCCAATGACAATGAGACAATGTCGGAATTGCCAACAATTTTATTCCTGATTACGTTCAGGACTCCGTAGTACTTTGGAGATCCTCTAAGGGTTTCATAGATCTGAAGGATGCGATCTACACTTTTCTTCCAAGAGTTGAATTCTCCTGGGTTTCCTGAAAAATCGCGGAGGCATCTGATTATGTCCGGAATTTTGTCTAGTTCGTTTATGTTGCGTGTCATGGTCGGATCTATAGTATCGTCTCTCATGTCCGTAAAATTTGAATGCGGATTCGCAGCGGCTTGGAGAAGGTTTCGTCCTTCTTTTTTAAGCACATTGCTGACGACTCCAGTAATCATCTGAGTCAGACCTCCATCGTCGTCATTAGTGGTAGTAATAGGAATATTGGGTTGTGAGGGTGGTGTGGGTGGTGTGGGTGCGTTAAGCACGGGAGGTCGAATTAAGTTATTGGGGTTAGACATTATTTAAAAACAAAATATCTTCCTTTTTCTGTTAGGTGTTCTTATACTCTGGAGGGTCCCTTGAGTTGTGAATCGCAGAATTGAACAAATATTATAAGAACTGTAGGGTCCCCCGTTAGGTGGTGAATCGCAGCTCCTTTTTATATACATAGTTATACGCTGGTCGAGCTTTAGTTATCTTTTTATTTTTATAATTCTCTGGAGGGTTCCGTGGGTGGTGAGTCGCAGAGAATTTTTATGTTATAAGCTGGAGGGTCCCCCCGAAGGTGGTGAATCGCAGCCTTTCTAATTATTAGATTATAGGCTGTACAAGCCTTATTTTATAGGATACTGCTAGTTACCTTAAATATCTAACTTAAAAAAAATTTTAGTTACTTTCCCTTTACTTCGAAAAATTTAATTTAATAATAAAATTTGATTTAATTTAGAATTTAAATAATTTTTCTTTTGTTTTTCCTTTAATTCTTTTCACTACTTATTTCATTCATATTTGTTTCTTATTTGCTAAATTTTGGATTTTCACTATGTTATCATTATTTTCTTAAAACTACATATATCACCTCGTGGCTACGGGGAGTTGGTCCTTTTCAGTTTCTTACTGGGGATCCCGCGATGCGCACGAGTGCAGGCGTGCGTTCCTTCCCTATTCGATTCCAGCGCTGCTTTTTTGTCCAGCCCAGTTCGTTCTCGTCCGTGGCTACGACTTGTGGTTCGTATTGGATTAATTTTATTTCACAGCACTCGCTTCCGTTTATACTTTACTGATTAACGCGTTTAACATTCACTTTAAACGATTTTTATACTTTTTTTCACAATGTCGTTAACACACTTCGACGCGACTTAAACTGGTTCCTGCTCGGGCGCCAGTTAAGTTTTTGATTAAATTAAAACATTTTTAAAAACAACATGGACTCGTGCTCACCTGTCTTTCTTTATTGAGTTTCCTTCTAAAACTAATTACTTAGATTTTCTGTACTTAAAACTAAACTTAAATTTACCCTAAAATCCATGTCACGTTATGCTGACATTGCAATAATAAAAATTGATGTTTCGAATATTTACTATTTGGTTTACACGGTGTCAGCGTCTAGGCGAAAACGCGTGTAGAGTTATTGACCGTTATATGAAGCTTATTATAAATTGTTGTGTTAACTCATATACGTGTATGTAGGGTAGAAGTATTGCGTAGAAACATAAATAATATATATGTATGCATATATTGTAAATTTCTATATCGACGTAGCTTATAGTATCGAGAAATTTGTCGTTAAAGTTAAAATTTTGACCAACCGAAATTCCCGAATAAAAGCCACTTAAATATCGTTTATAATAAAGCCCAATAACGTGTAAACGATTTTATTTAATTAGCTTTATCAAACCATTAATATATTTCCTAATGTTTGCACATTAAAAATGCGTTCTCATGTTTGTTTACTTTAGTAAGTAAAATGACGTTTAAGTGTCCGCAACAATCAGAAAAAACTGTGCTCCTTTGAAGAGTAAGTATATTACAATGGAATGAATAAGTAATTGTTACGTTAATGTCTAGTGTTTTATAAGTTTTAAAAATGTATTATTATTATTATTATTATTATTATTAAACTCAGTTTATTTAAAAAAGTAAAAAAGTTAGAATTGTACTTTAAAGGGAATATAAATTTTTTTTTCGTTATTTTGGTGTCTGATAATTTCCGTTTTATGCGTGAAGTGTTACAAAGTGTTTTAGCCTAAAAAAAAATTTTTTTTTTTAATTTTAATCAAAATTAATCAAGTAAATGATTAAATTATAGTATTAAATTAGTTAATAAAAGGGTTTTATGGTAAATAATATGTTATGTAATTTCATTGAAGTTTTCGATTTTTTTTTTGCGTTGACTGAAGCTAAGTCTACAGATATATTGTTTTTTATATATTCATTTATTTTATAAGTTGTTTTCTCTATTGGTGTTATAGCTGGTATTGCTTATTCTGTTAATATTGCTCCTGCTGTTACTACTGCTGCTGCTAGTACTGCTATTGCTGCCGGTACCGTTGTTGTTACTGCAAACATAAAAGGTATATTTTTTTTTTTATATATTCATTTATTTTATAATGAGTTGTCTTTTTTTGTTATTGTTTTCTCTGTTGGTGTTATATCTGGTGTTGCTCATACTGTTCCTGCAGTTACTGCTGTTGCTACTACTAATGCTGCTGATATTACTGCTGTAGCTGCGTCTACTGTTGCTGCTGCTGCAAACATAACAGGTATATCGTTTTTATATATTTATAATAAATTTTTTTTTGTTGTTTTCGTGGTTTTATAGCTGGTGATGCTGCTATTGCTGCTACTGTTCCTGCTGCTGCTACTGCTGCCGGCACTGTTTTTGCTGTTGCAAACATAACAGGTATATTGATTTTCTATGTATTCATTTTTTGTATAATTTGTTTTTTTTTTTGCCATTGTTTTTTCTGTTGGTGTTGCTGCTCTGCCTTGCTGTTACTGCTGCTAATACTGCTACTGCTGCTGCAGTTTTTACTGCTACTATTGTTGCGGCCGCGGTATCCGAGTGGTTAGCATTGCGTACTGACGTTCGGAAGGCTCGGGTTCGAATCCTGGTGTCGTACTGACATCCAAAAAATTATAGAAAATTAATTTAAATAAAAAATTAAGCTAAATTTTCTAACTGCGGTAGCCCCTCGGCAAGGAATGTCAACCCCTCCGAGTGTATTTTTGACACGAAAGAAAGCTCCTCATAAAAAAACGTCAGCCTTTCGGAGGCGGCTTAATATAAACTGTAGGTCCCTCCATTTGTTGGACAAAGATCAAAACGCAAAAACCACAAATTGGAAGAGGAACTCGGCAATTATATATATATATATATATGTATCTATATATATAAACATTAATGGAAACCTTAATGGACAGGTTATTTGATAAGTTTAAATTTAGTTGAAATACATTTGAAAAATATAACGAAATATATCCTATTTAATTACAAAAAATGACTGCTGCTCAACACTTTGCAACGACTGATGCCGATCACTTCTTCGGTTAGTGCGGGGGTGTTATTTTGTGGCACGTAGCATAAGGATGCCACCTTACATTCGGTCATCCTGATTATCGTCTGCCTCAGATGATTCATCATAACTGTCTTCATCATATTTCATATACGACCACAGTTTCATATGATCTGCGCTAGCCGATGTCTGTTGTGGCCCTTGAAAGTCTGCTACCTTTACAACATCGTACCTGCCCTGTGCTTTCACCTTTACGACTTCATACGGCCCGATGTATTTACTACTCAGTTTTCTTCCCGATACGAATTGGGAAACCTTTATTGCAACTAGGTCGGACAAATGATAGCCCCGTTCGCCTTTGCGCTTCCTGCCGTAATTTCGTTTGTACGTTTCTTGTGCTTTTTATATTTGTCTACGGGCTTCTTGACGAATTTGATTTCGCTCATCTTGTACGCTTACCAATAATTCAGCTTGCAAAACCTTTAATAGCTGGACATCTGATTCGTTTCGCATCTTCACACCAAACATAATTTCGAACGGTGTAAACTTTGTACTCGAATGGACGTGAGAATTGATTGCGCGTTGAACCTGCCCGGTATATTTATACCACTTCTGCGGTTCTGCTGCTGATATCTTTGCTAAGACCGAAAGAATGACGCGATTAACCCTCTCAATTTGACCACATGATTGATTTTATACTTTGCGCAAAATTCTTTAAAAAGCTTGGATGTAAACGCTATACCCTTGTCGCTGATTATACAAAAAGAACTGCCGAAAATTGCTACCCAGGACTCAAGGTGCTTTACAACTTCTAGTGCTTCCGTACTTCGAAAATCCGTCAACGATTGCAAAAATGTACTTGTAAGACTTCGCTGTTGTATCGAGTGAGCCCAAATGATCTACGTGCAGTGTTGAGAGTGGCATGTCGCCTTTGTCGATACAATGTAAGAAATCTGCTTTTTTACCCGGCTTGTGGTTATGCATAATGCATTCGATACAATTATCAAAGACCTGTAGCACCTTCTTCTCGAGATATGGAATAAAGTAATCCTGCCTTATGCTATGCATAGTCTTTTGGCTGCCCATGTGTCCAAAGTTGTGGGTATTTTTAATTATTTCTTTTTCCATGCTCTTTGGCACCGCTAACAAATCTTGTCCGACTTGCTTATAAATTAGCTGGTTTTTTATTGTGTAATTAAGGTACGGCCTATCCTTTAAGATTTCTGCTATTGCTGCCAATGCGCTCTTAAAACTTGAGCTTGTACTCCTGACGATATTGCAAAATGGGAAAACGACTTAAACTGTCAACGTGTTTTAAGCTGCTACCAGCGCGATGTTGTATGTCATAAGAAAAATCTTGTAGATACATCAACCACTGTACCACTTCGCGAGGAACGTCTTTCTTAGAATTTGTCTGCTTGAATGCTGCGCAGTCACCAGGTCGAAGTGCATACCCATTAAAAAATGTCGTGACTTTTTGGTTGCTAAGTACGCTGCCTTCCAAAAAGTAGCTGTACAACTTCTCTTCTTGTGGAGATGTCTCCTTACTCCAATAAAAAACTGGGTGCCACTTCCCTTCAAGTTGTTTCAACAACGTTGCCCCGAAACCATGTTTCGATGCGTATATGTACATGTAATTGTGTCTTGGCATTCTGTTTGTAAATTTGTAGAACTGGCTCTGAGATAAGTGTCGACTTCAAATCTTCGATTGATTTTATTTGGGCCTCATCAATTCTGAAAACTGCATCTTTCTTTAACAGTTGTGTAAGCAGTCTGGCCATCACAGCATAATTTTTTACAAATTTGCGAAAATAGCCAGTTAACCCAAGAAACGCCTGCACACCTCGAATATTCTTAGGCACTGGGAAGTTTTTGACTGCTTTTACCTTTTCTTGCCCCGGCCATACACGCCCACTTTCAATTTCATGTCCCAAAAAGTTAATTCTCTTTTTTTAAGAACTGACATTTATTCCACTTTATTTCTAAGCCATAACGTTGAGCTTGCTTTAATATTGTCTGCATATTCGACAAGCATTGCTCTGCTGAACAACCAAAAATAACTATATCGTCTACATAAAGCTCCATTAAACCTTCGTTATTAGCTGGCGGAAAATATGCGTTATAAAGCGAACAAACACAGCACGAGAGTTACAAAAACCGAAAGGTGCTTTATTGAATTCGTATAGCCCCTCTTTTGTAACATACGCCATATACTTTCGACACTGCTCTTCAACTTCAACGTGAAAAAATACATTCTTGAGATCCATGACCGTGAAATAATTGGCGGCTGGCATCTTTTCGAGAACCTCTTCAACAACTGGTACCGGAAACCTGTCTCTTAAAACTAACGTGTTCAATTTACGAAAATCAATACATAACCGATAACTACCATCTCTTTTTTCGCAAGTACGACCTTACTAGCAACCTCAGAGCAAGATTCTAGTATAATGCCTGGTTGCAACCATTCGTCTACCTGCTTACGTACAAATGCTCTCTCTATTATAGACATCCGACTAGGATTCTCACGAAAAGCAATACGGTTATCTCTCGGCACCACGCTTAACTTAACAGGACAACTTTCTTCGACACAACATGGCTTACAGCTTTCCATTCTAGATTTTACTGTTTCCTTATATTTAGGATCTACGTCTATCTCTCCGGTGCAGCTCAGTACATTATTACTGTTAAACTCTAATTTGTTTATATCGGCTTTGTCTTTTCCTAATGAAAATTTATAGCCATTAGGACCCAAAACAACTACAAATTGTTCTAAAAAATCATACCCAATAATTACGTTTAGGTTTATTTTGTTATCTGTGACCACCAAAAATGTGTGTTGTACATTACACCCATCGACTGTAACTCCGCTGTAAATTCTCCTAAAACATCAGCAACGACGTTACCTAAACCATAAAGTCCAGCGTGACTCTTTTTCAACACGCAGTCACCAAAATTTTGTTCATACACAGTCTTGCGCATAAGAGACACATCTTCTCCCGTGTCCACCAAACATGACCAGTTTTGATCATTAATCGTAACTAATTTCATGCGCTTTTCATTGGAAACAATATTTACAGTTTGTTTTGACATGGTACACTGCTTCGCCATATGCCCAGCGCCATTGCATTTAAAACACTTGGTATCTTCCTTGCAGTCTACCCTCTTGTGTTGTGTTGAACCACAATTAAAACAACGCTCTTGTTTGACGTCACTGCTGCTTTTGTCTGCGTTGTTCGTACCTGGGCTGCTTACATCATACCTACGACTATTTTCATTACGCTTCATCAGGGGTTCAATCAATTCAAATGCTTTAACTGCTCTTTAAAATTTCGTGCACTGTAAAGTGGGTATTTTAGATCGTGGCGCATGTCCACACAGTCTGCTATATATGTGATGACCGACTCTTCGTCTACTTTACTTAAAACTGCAATTTTTCTCATCTGGAGTACATACTCGTGAAAAGTTTCTGTTGCTTGCTTTCGACGTTGTCGTAGCTGCTTGTGCACATCAGCGCTGCTATACTTTTTGTCAAATTCGTTTAATAGCGCCGCCCATAAAGAATCATAATTGGCGACAGTGAGAGTCTCTAAAAACAGTGCTGCCGCACCCTTCATTTTAATTCGCGCATTCACGTATTTTTGCTTACTCGTCAAATCATAGGCATCTGCGTTGTCATTAAAATTGTCGATCCATTGTTGAATTGGAAAGGGATATTCCATCATAATAAGGTACTACTTTGGCAAAAGCTTCAATCGACTCGTACTGGTGTCATCCATTTTTTCCAAAAACGCTTTCACCAATTCGCCGAAATCATTGTTGCTACACATGGCTGCTGTTTCTTCTCCTACTTCTCTTTTCGTTTTATTGTTCTCCTCGCTCAATTCTACACTGCTCTGCTTTCGTTCCACTTTGTTATTCTCTGTTTCGGCTTCAATGTTGTACACTTCTTCGAGTTTTTTGCTAACTCCGCCTTCTGGGCTTTTGTTCTGCTTAGCTCTAGCTGCTAATTCTCTCTACTTATTTCCAACTTCTGTGTTTCTCTGCTCACTGCGATCACTGCTTGTTGCTCCGTTGAGGCATCTAAGTTTTTCTGCGAATCTTTTCTTATTGCGCCTTTCTTTTCCTTCTTACTTGAATGTATCATTTCACGCTATATTTTCCGCTCTTCGGTTGAGCCCCCAGGTAAACATTAATGGACAGTTTATTTGAAAAGTTTAAATTTAGTTGAAATACATTTGAAATATATAACGAAAGATATACTATTTAATTAAAGAAAACGACTGCTCAACAATTTGCAACGACTGATGCCGATCACTTCTTCGGTTCGTGCAGGGGTATTATTTTGTGGCACGTAGCATAAGCATGCCACCTTACATATAGATATTAGGTCAAGTATAAAGATCGTTCGGTTTTTATCTAAGAGATGGCGTTATTGTCCATAATACTAGTGTTGTCGCATCATGTCATACTATACGGTGCTAAAAACGTGTTTATTCGCGCTAAAAGTTTGTCTTTGACAGTTTTTCGATTGATTGACTCACTACATTGTGAGCGCTCGTCAAAGATGGATACCAGCAAAGCGAAAATTCGCTATATTTTAAAATTTTTCTTCGATCAAGGCGAAAAGCAGCCAAAGCGGCTGAAAACATTAATTTAATTTATGGGCCCGATACTGTAAACTAACGTGCAGCACAAAAGTGGTTTGTAAAGTTCCGTTCCGGTAATTTCGATGTCAATGATGCCCCACGCGTCGGGAGGCCTGTCGTCGAAAATTGCGATAAAATCATGGAAATAGTGGAAACGTTCAATTCGGCCTCCACTGCCAACAACTGGACCGCTTGAAGGCAGCACTCATCCAGAAGAAGCCATCTTTGATCAACAGAGGCCGAATTGTGTTCCATCAGGACAGCGCCAGGCCACACACGTCTTTGGTGACGCGCCAGAAGCTCCAGGAGCTCGGATGGGAGGTTCCAATACACCCACCTTATACCGGACCTGGACAAAATGATTGCCATCTTTTCCTGTCCATGGCGAACACATAGTGAGAAGTTGGCCTCAGGAGAGGCCTGTGAAAATTGGATCTCCGAGTTTTTTGGCAATAGGGACGCAGCCTTCTACGGGAGGGATATAGTGAACTTGGCATCTCGTTGGCAACAAGTTTATGGACAAATCGGCGCTTCTTTGACTTAAATCAGACAAATGTACACAAAGTTATCATATTTTGAAAAATCAATACAAAAAAAACCGAACGAACATTTGACCTGATCCTTGCCGGTACTGCTGTTGTTACTGCGCCTACTGTTGCTGCTGCTGCAAACATAAGATGTATAACTTTTTTATATATTTATTATTTTATTATAAGCTGTTTTTTTTTTTGTTATTTTTGTTGGTGTTATAGCTGGTGATGCTGCTATTGATAATTCTCCTTTTGTTGTTGCTGCTGATAATAATTCAGGTATGTTCAATTACCTATAGAATTTCTTATTTCTTTTCTTGTAAATATATACCACAGCTCAAGATTTTGCTCAAACATTTTCGAGTTGCTCGAGCATTTTTGGGCATTTTATAAAAAAAAATTTAACTTTCTCCCAGACCACCTATCTATAATTTTAATTTTATTAACGCAAAACTTATTGGAATGCTGAAAAAATTATGACGACCAAAATTAAAATTTTAAAAATTTCAAATTATCATTTGAGCAGTTGAGCGACAAACGAGTATCGAGGAGCTCACAATGCTCGATACCCCGGTATCTGGAGCTCTAATATATACGTATTATGAATACTTATTCATATTATTTAAAAAAAAAACATAAAATATATTACTTTTATGGGTTTTTCATTTAAGAATAATGTGAAAGGCGAAGCCGGTGTTGGTCCGGCCCAGGCAAATTTTTTTAAATCCGTCCGAAGGCCGCTAACTTGCAAAGGTGTTTACTTAAGAATGCTGTTTAGGGCGTAGCCGGTGTTGGTCCCGCCCAGGGTAATTTTTTTTAAATCCATAAAGGCGATTCACCTCAGAATACTGTGCGCAAGGCGAAGCAGGTGTCTGTCCGGACCAAGCTAATTTTTTTAAACCCGTCCGAAGGCCGCTAACATACAAAGGTTCTTCACCTAAGAACACTGTGCGAGGCGAAGCCTATGTGGGTCCGGCTCAAGGTATTTTTTTCAATCCGGCCGAAGGCCGCTAACTTACAAATGGTGGTTCACCCTCAGAATACTGTGCAAGGCGAAACCGGTATTGGTTCGACTCAGGGTATTTTTTTTAAATCCGCAAAGGTGTTTCATCTAAGAATTCTGAGCAAGGCGAAGCCGGTGCTTGTCCGGCTCCGGATAATTTTTTCAAATCCAGCCGAAGGCCGCTAACTTACAAAGGTGTTTCACTTAAGAATACTTTGCAAGGCGAAGCCGGTGTTAGTCCGGCCCAGGGTAATTTTTTTAAATCCGGCCGAAGGCTGTTAACTTACAAATGTATTTCACTAAAGAACACTGTGCAAGGCGAAGCCGGTGCTGGTCCGGCCCAGAGTAATATTATTAACTCCGTTCAAAGACCGCTAACTTACAAAAGTGTTTCACTTAAGAATACTTTGCAAGGGGAAGCCGATGTTGGTCCGGCCCAGGATAATTTTTTTAAACCCGTCCGAAGGCTGTTAACTTACAAAGGTTTATCACCTAAGAATTCTGTGCAAGGCGAAGCCGATGTTGGTCCGATCCAGGGTAATTTTTTTTAACACGTCCGAAGGCCGCTAACTTACAAAGGTGTTTCACTTAAACATACAGTGCACGGCAAGGCCGCCGTTGGTGTACCCATGGTAATTTTTTTAAATTCAGCAGAAGGCCGCTAACTTGCAAAGGCATTTCACTTAAGAATACTGTGCAAGGCGAAGCCGTTGTTGATCCAGCCCAGGGTAATTTTTTTAAATCCGGTCGAAGGCCGCAAACTCACAAAGGTGTTTCACTTAAAAATACTGTGCAGAGGTATTTTATTTAAAAATACTATGCAAGGCGAAGCCGGTGTTTCACTTCAAAATACTGTGCAAGGCGAAGCCGGTGTTTGGCCGGCCCAGCGTAATTTTTTTAAATCCGGCCGAAGGCCGATAACCTATAAAGTTTTTCACCAAAAAATACTGTGCAAAGCGAAGCCGGTGTTGGCCCGGCCTAGGGTAATTTTTTTAAATCCGGCCGAAGGCCGCTAACTTACAAAGGTGTTTCACTTAAAAATACTGTGAAAGGCGAAACCGGTGTTGGTACGGCCCAGTGTATTTTTTTAAATCCGACCGAAGGCCGCTAACTTAGAAAAGTGTTTCACTTAAGAATACTTTGCCAGGCGAAGCCAGTGTTAGTCCGGCCCAGGGTAATTTTTTTGAATCCGGCCGAAGGCTGTTAACTTACAAATGTATTTCACTAAAGAAGACTGTGCAAGGCGAAGCAGGTCTTGGTGCGGCCTAGGGTATTTTTTAAATCCAGTTGAAAGCCACTAAAATTCACAAAGGTGTTTCACTTAAGAATACTGTGCAGGGCGAAGCCGGTATTGGTCTGGCCCAGGATAATTTTTTTAAATCCGGCCGAAGGCTGTTAACTTACAAATGTATTTCACTAAAGAACACTGTGCAAGGCGAAGCCGGTGTTGGTGCGGCTAAGGGTAATTTTTTTAAATCCAGCCGAAGTCCGTTAACTGACAAAGGGGTTTCATTTAAAAATACTGTACAAGGCGAAACCGGTGTTGATCCGGCCAAGCGTAATTTTTTTAAATCCGGTCGAAGGCCGATAACCTGCAAAGCTTTTCACGAAAAAATACTGTGCAAAGCGAAGCCGGTTTTGGCCCGGCCTAGGGCAATTTTTTTAAATCCGGCAGAAGGCCGCTTACTTACAAAGGTGTTTCACTTAAGAATACTGTGCAAGAAGAAGCCGGTGTTGGTCAGGCCCAAGGTAATTTTTTTTAAATCCGGCCGAAGGCCGCTAACCTGCAAATACTTTGGAAGGCGAAGCCGGTGTTAGTCCGGCCCAGGCTAATTTTTGTAAATCCGGCCGAAGGCTGTTAACTGACAAATGTATTTCACTAAAGAACACTGTGCAAGGCGAAGCCGGTGTTGGTGCGGCCCAGGGTAATTTTTTAAATCCAGTTGAAGCCACTAAATTACAAAGGTGTTTCACTTAAGAATACTGTGCAAGGCGAAGCCGATGTTGGTCCGACCCAGGATAATTTTTTAAATCCAGTTGAAGCCACTAAATTACAAAGGTGTTTCACTTAAGAATACTGTGCAAGGCGAAGCCGGTGTTGGTGCGGCCTAGGGTATTTTTTAAATCCAGTTGAAAGCCACTAAAATTCACAAAGGTGTTTCACTTAAGAATACTGTGCAAGGCGAAGCCGGTGTTGGTCTGGCCCAGGATAATTTTTTTAAACCTATCCAAAGGCCGCTAACTTAAAAAGGTGTTTCACTTAAACATACTGTGCAAGGCGAAGCCGTTGTTGATCCAGCCCAGGGTAATTTTTTTAAATCCGGCCGAAGGCCGCAAACTCACAAAGGTGTTTCACTTAAAAATACTGTGCAGAGGTATTTTATTAAAAAATACTCTGCAAGGCGAAGCCGGTGTTTTTCCGACCCAGGAAATTTTTTTAAATCCTGTGGAAGGCCTCCAATTTACAAAGAAATTTCACCAAAAATTACTGTGCAAGGAGAAGGCGGTGTTTCACTTAAGAATACTGTGCAAGACGACACCGGTGTTGGTCCGGCCTGGGGTAATTTTTTTAAATCCGGCGGAAGGCATCTAAATAACAAAAGTGTTTCACTTAAAAATTCTCTCCAAGGTGAAACCGGTATTGGTTCGGACCAGAGTAATTCTTCTAAATCCGCAAAGGTGTTCCATCAAAGAATATTGTGCAAGGCGACACCGGTGTTGGTTCGGCCCAGGATAATTTTTTTTAAATCCGCAAAGGTGTTTCATCTAAGAATACTGTGCACGGTGAAGCCGGTGTTGCTCCGGCCCAGGGTAATTTTTTTTAAATCCGGCCGAAGGCCACTACTTTACAAAGGTTTCACCTAAGAATACTGTTCAAGGCGAAGCCCGAAGGCCGAAGGCCGCTAACTTACAAATCTGTTTCACTTAAGAATACTGTGCAAGGCGAAGCCGGTGTTGGTCCGGCTCAGAGTAATTTTTTCAAATCCAGCAGAAGGCCGCTATCTTACAAAGGTATTTCACTTAAAAATACTGTGCAAAGCGAAGCCGGTTTAGGCCCGGACCAAGATAATTTTTTTAAACCCGTCCGAAGGCCGCTAACATACAAAGGTTCTTCACCTAAGAACACTGTGCGAGGCGAAGCCTATGTGGGTCCTGCTCAAGGTATTTTTTTCAATCCGGCCGAAGGCCGCTAACTTACAAATGGTGTTTCACCCTCAGAATACTGTGCAAGGCGAAACCGGTGTTGGTTCGACTCAGGGTATTTTTTTTAAATCCGCAAATGTGTTTCATCTAAAAATACTGAGCAAGGCGAAGCCGGTGCTTGTCCGGCTCAGGATAATTTTTTGAAATCCAGCCGAAGGCCGCTTCCTTACAAAGGTGTTTCACCTAAGAATACTGTGCAAAGCGAAGCCGATGTTTGACCGGCCCAGGGTAATTTTTTTAAAACCGGCCAAATGCTGCTAACTTACAAACGTTTTTTACCTAAGAATACTGTGCAAGGCGAAGTCGATGTTGGTCCGGCCCAGTGTATTTTTTTAAATCCGACCGAAGGCCGCTAACTTACAAAGGTGTTTCACTTAAGAATACTTTGCAGGGCGAAGCCGGTGTTAGTCCGGCCCAGGGTAATTTTTTTAAATCCGGCCGAAGGCCGCTAACTTACAAAGGTATTTCACTTAAGAATACGTTGCAAGTCGAAGCCGGTGCTGGTCCGGCCCAGGGTAATTATATGAAATCCGGCCGAAGGCCGCTAACTTAGAAAAGTGTTTCACTTAGGAATACTTTGCAAGGCGAAGCCGGTGCTGGTCCGGCCCAGTGTATTTTTTTAAATTCGACCGAAGGCCGCTAACTTACAAAGGTGTTTCACTTAAGAATACTTTGCAAGGCGAAGCCGTTGTTGATCCAGCCCAGGGTAAATTTTTTAAATCGGGTCGAAGGCCGCAAACTCACAAAGGTGTTTCACTTGAAAATACTGTGCAGAGGTATTTTATTTAAAAATACTCTGCAAGGCGAAGCCGGTGTTTTTCCGACCCAGGAAATTTTTTAAATCCTGCGGAAGGCCTCCAATTTACAAAGATGTTTCACCAAAAATTACTGTGCAAGGAGAAGGCGGTGTTTCACTTAAGAATACTGTGCAAGACGAGGCCGGTGTTGGTCCGGCCTGGGGTAATTTTTTTAAATCCGGCGGAAGGCCTCTAACTAACAAAGGTATTTCACTTAAGAATCCAGTGCAAGGCGAAGCCTGTATTGGTCCGGCCCAGGGTAATTTTTTTAAATCAAGCCGAAGGCCGCTAACTTACAAATGTGTTTCACTTAAGAATACTTTGCAAGACGAGGCCGGTGTTGGTCCGGCCAGGGGTAATTTTTTTAAATCCGGCGGAAGGCATCTAACTAACAAAAGTGTTTCACTTAAAAATTCTCTCCAAGGTGAAACCGGTGTTGGTTCGGAACAGAGTAATTTTTCTAAATCCGCAAAGGTGTTTCATCAAAGAATATTGGGCAAGCCGACACCGGTGTTGGTTCGGCCCAGGGTAATTTTTTTAAATCCGCAAAGGTGTTACATCTAAGAATACTGTGCACGGCGAAGCCGGTGTTGCTCCGACCCAGGGTAATTTTTTTTAAATCCGGCCGAAGGCCACTACTTTACAAAGGTTTCACCTAAGAATACTATTCAAGGCGAAGCCCGAAGGGCGAAGGCCGCTAACTTACAAATCTGTTTCACTTAAGAATACTGTGCAAGGCGAAGCCGGTATTGGTCCGGCTCAGAGTAATTTTTTCAAATCCAGCAGAAGGCCGCTATCTTACAAAGGTATCTCACTTAAAAATACTGTGCAAGGCGAAGCCGGTGTTTGTCCAGCCTAGAGTGATTTTTCTAAATCCGCAAAGGTGTTTCATCTAAGAATACTGTGCAAAGCGAAGTCGATGTTGGTCCGGCCCAGGGTAATTTTTTAAATCCGGCCGAAGGCCGATAACCTATAAAGGTTTTTCACCAAAAAAATACTGTGCAAGGCGAAACCGTTGTTGGTCCGGCCCTGGGTAATTTTTGTTGAAACCGGCCGAAGGCCGCTAACTTGCAAGGGTGTTTCACTTAAGAAAACTATGCAAGGCGAGGCCGGTGTTGATCCGGCCTGGGGTAATTTTTTTTAAAACCGGCCGAAGGCCGCTAACTTACGAAGGTGTTTCACTTCAAAATACTGTGCAAGGTGAAGCCGGTGTTTGGCCGGCCCAGCGTAATTTTTTTAAATCCGGCCGAAGGCCGATAACCTGCAAAGTTTTTCACCAAACCAACCGGTTTTGGCCCGGCCTAGTGTAATTTTTTTAAATCCGGCAGAAGGACCTATAAAGTTTTTCACCAAAAAATACTGTGCAAAGCGAAGCCGGTGTTGGCCCGGTTTAGGGTAATTTTTTTAAATCCGGCCGAAGGCCCCTAACTTACAAAGGTGTTTCACTTAAAAATACTGTGAAAGGCGAAACCGGTGTTGGTACGGCCCAGTGTATTTTTTTAAATCCGACCGAAGGCCGCTAACTTAGAAAGGTGTTTCACTTAAGAATACTTTGCAAGGCGAAGCCGGTGTTAGTCCGGCCCAGGGTAATTTTTTTGAATCCGGCCGAAGGCTGTTAACTTACAAATGTATTTCACTAAAGAGCACTGTGCAAGGCGAAGCAAGTAAAATTCACAAAGGTGTTTCACTTAAGAATAGTGTGCAGGGCGAAGCCGGTGTTGGTCTGGCCCAGGATAATTTTTTTAAACCTGTCCGAAGGCCGCTAACTTACAATGGTTTATCACCTAAGAATTCTGTGCAAGGCGAAGCCGATGTTGGTGCGGTTCAGGGTAATTTTTTTAAATCCAGCCGAAGTCCGTTAACTGACAAAGGTGTTTCATTTAAAAATACTGTGAAAGGCGAAACCGGTGTTGGTCCGGCCCAGGGTAAATTTTTTTTAAATCCGCCCGAAGGCCGCTGTCTTACAAAGATTTTTCACCAAAAAATACTGAGCAAGGCGAAACCGGTGTTGATCCGGCCAAGCGTAATTTTTTTAAATCCGGTCGAAGGCCGATAACCTGCAAAGTTTTTCACCAAACCAACCGGCATCTAACTAACAAAAGTGTTTCACTTAAAAATTCTCTCCGAGGTGAAACCGGTGTTGGTTCGGACCAGAGTAATTTTTCTAAATCCGCAAAAGGTGTTCCATCAAAGAATATTGTGCAAGGCGACACCGGTGTTGGTTCGGCCCAGGATAATTTTTTTTAAATCCGCAAAGGTGTTTCATCTAAGAATACTGTGCACGGCGAAGCCGGTGTTTGACCGGCCCAGGATAATTTTTTTAAACCCGTCCGAAGGCCGCTAACATACAAAGGTTGTTCACCTAAGAACACTGTGCGAGGCGAAGCCTATGTGGGTCCTGCTCAAGGTATTTTTTTCAATCCGGCCGAAGGCCGCTAACTTACAAATGGTGTTTCACCCTCAGAATACTGTGCAAGGCGAAACCGGTGTTGGTTCGACTCAGGGTATTTTTTATAAATCCGCAAAGGTGTTTCATCTAAGAATACTGAGCAAGGCGAAGCCGGTGCTTGTCCGGCTCAGGATAATTTTTTCAAATCCAGCCGAAGGCCGCTATCTTACAAAGGTGTTTCACCTAAGAATACTGTGCAAAGCGAAGCCGATGTTTGACCGGCCCAGGGTAATTTTTTTAAATCCGGCCAAATGCTGCTAACTTACAAACGTTTTTTACCTAAGAATACTGTGCAAGGCAAAGACGATGTTGGTCCGGCCCAGTGTATTTTTTAAATCCGACCGAAGGCCGCTAACTTACAAAGGTGTTTCACTTAAGAATACTTTGCAGGGCGAAACCGGTGTTAGTCCGGCCCAGGGTAATTTTTTTAAATCCGGTCGAAGGCCGCTAACTTACAAAGGTATTTCACTTAAGAATACGTTGCAAGTCGAAGCCGGTGCTGGTCCGACCCAGGGTAATTATATTAAATCCGGCCGAAGGCCGCTAACTTACCAAAGTGTTTCACTTAAGAATACTTTGCAAGGCGACGCCGATGCTGATCCAGCCCAGAGTAATATTATTAACTCCGTTCAAAGACCGCTAACTTACAAAGGTTTATCACCTAAGAATTCTGTGCAAGGCGCAGCCGATATTGGTCCGGTCCAGGGTAATTTTTTTTAACCCGTCCGAAGGCCGCTAACTTGCAAAGGCATTTCACTTAAGAATACTGTGCAAGGCGAAGCCGTTGTTGATCCAGCCCAGGGTAATTTTTTTAAATCCGGTCGAAGGCCGCAAACTCACAAAGGTGTTTCACTTGAAAATACTGTGCAGAGGTATTTTATTTAAAAATACTCTGCAAGGCGAGGCCGGTGTTTTTCCGACCCAGAAAACTTTTTTAAATCCTGCGGAAGGCCTTCAATTTACAAAGATGTTTCACCAATAATTACTGTGCAAGGAGAAGGCGGTGTTTCACTTAAGAATACTGTGCAAGACGAGGCCGGTGTTGGTCCGGCCTGGTGTAATTTTTTTAAATCCGGCGGAAGGCCTCTAACTAACAAAGGTATTTCACTTAAGAATCCAGTGCAAGGCGAAGCCTGTATTGGTCCGGCCCAGGGTAATTTTTTTAAATCAAGCCGAAGGCCGCTAACTTACAAAGGTGTTTCACTTAAGACTACTGTGCAAGACGAGGCCGGTGTTGGTCCGGCCCAGGGTAATTTTTTTTAAATCCGCAAAGGTGTTTCATCTAAGAATACCATACTGTGCACGGCGAAGCCGGTGTTGCTCCGGCCCAGGGTAATTTTTTTTAAATCCGGCCGAAGGCCACTACTTTACAAAGGTCTCACCTAAGAATACTGTTCAAGGCGAAGCCCGAAGGCCGAAGGCCGCTAACTTACAAATCTGTTTCACTTAAGAATACTGTGCAAGGCGAAGCCGGTATTGGTCCGGCTCAGAGTAATTTTTTCAAATCCAGCAGAAGGCCGCAATATTACAAAGGTATTTCACTTAAAAATACTGTGCAAGGCCAAGCCGGTGTTTGTCCAGCCCACAGTGATTTTTCTAAATCCGCAAAGGTGTTTCATCTAAAAATACTGTGCAAAGCGAAGCCGATGTTTGACCGGCCCAGGGTAATTTTTTTAAATCCGGCCGAAGGCTGTTAACTTACAAATGTATTTCACTAAAGAGCACTGTGCAAGGCGAAGCAGGTAAAATTCACAAATTTGTTTCACTTAAGAATAGTGTGCAGGGCGAAGCCGGTGTTGGTCTGGCCCAGGATAATTTTTTTAAACCTGTCCGAAGGCCGCTAACTTACAATGGTTTATCACCTAAGAATTCTGTGCAAGGCGAAGCCGATGTTGGTGCGGTTCAGGGTAATTTTTTTAAATCCAGCCGAAGTCCGTTAACTGACAAAGGTGTTTCATTTAAAAATACTGTGAAAGGCGAAACCGGTGTTGGTACGGCCCAGTGTATTTTTTTAAATCCGACCGAAGGCCGCTAACTTAGAAAGGTGTTTCACTTAAGAATACTTTGCAAGGCGAAGCCGGTGTTAGTCCGGCCCAGGGTAATTTTTTTGAATCCGGCCGAAGGCTGTTAACTTACAAATGTATTTCACTAAAGAGCACTGTGCAAGGCGAAGCAGGTAAAATTCACAAAGGTGTTTCACTTAAGAATAGTGTGCAGGGCGAAGCCGGTGTTGGTCTGGCCCAGGATAATTTTTTTAAACCTGTCCGAAGGCCGCTAACTTACAATGGTTTATCACCTAAGAATTCTGTGCAAGGCGAAGCCGATGTTGGTGCGGTTCAGGGTAATTTTTTTAAATCCAGCCGAAGTCCGTTAACTGACAAAGGTGTTTCATTTAAAAATACTGTGAAAGGCGAAACCGGTGTTGGTCCGACCCAGGGTAAATTTTTTTTTAATCCGCCCGAAGGCCGCTGTCTTACAAAGATTTTTCACCAAAAAATACTGAGCAAGGCGAAACCGGTGTTGATCCGGCCAAGCGTAATTTTTTTAAATCCGGTCGAAGGCCGATAACCTGCAAAGTTTTTCACCAAACCAACCGGCATCTAACTAACAAAAGTGTTTCACTTAAAAATTCTCTCCAAGGTGAAACCGGTGTTGGTTCGGACTAGAGTAATTTTTCTAAATCCGCAAAAGGTGTTCCATCAAAGAATATTGTGCAAGGCGACACCGGTGTTGGTTCGGCCCAGGATAATTTTTTTTAAATCCGCAAAGGTGTTTCATCTAAGAATACTGTGCACGGCGAAGCCGGTGTTTGACCGGCCCAGGATAATTTTTTTAAACCCGTCCGAAGGCCGCTAACATACAAAGGTTGTTCACCTAAGAACACTGTGCGAGGCGAAGCCTATGTGGGTCCTGCTCAAGGTATTTTTTTCAATCCGGCCGAAGGCCGCTAACTTACAAATGGTGTTTCACCCTCAGAATACTGTGCAAGGCGAAACCGGTGTTGGTTCGACTCAGGGTATTTTTTATAAATCCGCAAAGGTGTTTCATCTAAGAATACTGAGCAAGGCGAAGCCGGTGCTTGTCCGGCTCAGGATAATTTTTTCAAATCCAGCCGAAGGCCGCTATCTTACAAAGGTGTTTCACCTAAGAATACTGTGCAAAGCGAAGCCGATGTTTGACCTGCCCAGGGTAATTTTTTTAAATCCGGCCAAATGCTGCTAACTTACAAACGTTTTTTACCTAAGAATACTGTGCAAGGCAAAGACGATGTTGGTCCGGCCCAGTGTATTTTTTAAATCCGACCGAAGGCCGCTAACTTACAAAGGTGTTTCACTTAAGAATACTTTGCAGGGCGAAACCGGTGCTGGTCCGACCCAGGGTAATTATATTAAATCCGGCCGAATGCTGCTAACTTACAAACGTTTTTTACCTAAGAATCCTGTGCAAGGCGAAGTCGATGTTGGTCCGGCCCAGGGTAATTTTTTAAATCCGGCCGAAGGCCGATAACCTATAAAGGTTTTTTACCAAAAAAAACTGTGCAAAGCGAAACCGGTGTTGGCCCGGCCCAGGTTAATTTTTTTAAATCCGGCCGAAGGCCGCTAACTTACAAAAGTGTTTCACTTAAAAATACTGTGAAAGGCGAAACCGGTGTTGGTACGGCCCAGCGCAAATTTTTTAAATCCTGTTGAAAGCCGCTAACTTACAAAGGTTTTTCACCAAAAAATACTGTGCAAGGCGAAGCTAGTGCTGGTCCGGCTCAGGGTAATTTTTTTTAAATCCGCCAACATACACAGGCCGCTAACTTACAAAAGTGTTTCACTTAAGAATACTTTGCAAGGCAAAACCGGTGCTGGTCCGGCCCAGTGTATTTTTTTAAATCCGACCGAAGGCCGCTAACTTAGAAAGGTGTTTCACTTAAGAATACTTTGCAAGGCGAAGCCGGTGTTAGTCCGGCCCAGGGTAATTTTTTTGAATCCGGCCGAAGGCTGTTAACTTACAAATGTATTTCACTAAAGAGCACTGTGCATGGCGAAGCCGGTGTTGGTGCGGCTAGGGTATTTTTTAAATCCGCCCGAAGGCCGCTTACTTACAAAGGTAAACACCTAAGAATTCTGTGCAAGGCGAAGGAGATGTTAGTGCGGCTCAGGGTAATTTTTTTAAATCCAGCCGAAGTCCGTTAACTGGCAAAGGTGTTTCACTTAAAAATACTGTGAAAGGCGAAACCGGTGTTGGTCCGGCCCAGGGTAAATTTTTTTTTAAATCCGCCCGAAAGCCGCTGTCTTACAACGATTTTTCACCAAAAAATACTGTGCAAGGCGAAACCGGTGTTGATCCGGCCAAGCGTAACTTTTTTAAATCCGGTCGAAGGCCGATAACCTGCAAAGTTTTTCACCAAAAAATACTGTGCAAAGCGAAGCCGGTTTTGGCCCGGCCTAGGGTAATTTTTTTAAATCCGGCAGAAGGCCGCTTACTTACAAAGGTATTTCACTTAAGAATACTGTGCATGGAGAAGCCGGTGTTGGTCAGGCCCATGGTAATTTTTTTAAATCCGGCCGAAGGCCGCTAACTTGCAAATACTTTGGAAGGCGAAGCTGGTATTGGTACGGCCCAGGTTAATTTTTTTTTTAAATCCGGCCGGAGGCCGCTTACTTACAAAGGTGTTTCACTTAAAAATACAGTGCAAGGCGAGGCCGGTGTTGGTCCGGCCCTGGGTAATTTTTTTACAAAGGTGTTTCACCTAAGAATACTGTGCAAGACGAGGCCGGTGTTGGTCAGGCCCAGGCTAATTTTTTAAATCCAGCCGAAGGCCGTTAAGTTACAAAGGTTTTTCACTTAAAAATACTGTGCAAGGCGCAGCCGGTATTGGTCCGGCTCAGAGTAGTTTTTTCAAATCCAGCAGAAGGCCGCTATCTTACAAAGGTATTTCACTTAAAAATACTGTGCAAGGCGAAGCCGGTGTTTGTCCAGCCCAGAGTGATTTTTCTAAATCCGCAAAGGTGTTTCATCTAAGAATACTGTGCAAGGCGAAGTCGATGTTGGTCCGGCCCAGGGTAATTTTTTAAATCCGACCGAAGGCCGATAACCTATAAAGGTTTTTCACCAAAAAAAATACTGTGCAAGGCGAACCCGTTGTTGGTCCGGCCCTGAGTAATTTTTGTTGAATCCAGCCGAACGCCGCTAACTTGCAAGGGTGTTTCACTTAAGAAAACTATGCAAGGCGAGGCCGGTGTTGATCCGGCCTGGGGTAATTTTTTTAAAACCGGCCGAAGGCCGCTAACTTACAAAGGTGTTTCACTTCAAAATACTGTGCAAGGCGAAGCCGGTGTTTGGCCGGCCCAGCGTAATTTTTTTAAATACGGCCGAAGGCCGATAACCTATAAAGTTTTTCACCAAAAAATACTGTGCAAAGCGAAGCCGGTGTTGGCCCGGCCTAGGGTAATTTTTTTAAATCCGCCCGAAGGCCGCTTACTTACAAAGGTGTTTCACTTAAAAATACTGTGCAAGGCGAAACCGGTGTTGGTCCGGCCCAGCGTAATTTTTTTAAATCTGGCCGAAGGCCGAAAAACCTTCAAAGGTTTTTTACCAAAAAAAACTGTGCAAAGCGAAGCCGGTGTTGGCCCGGCTTAGGGTAATTTTTTTAAGTCCGGCCGAAGGCCGCTAACCTACAAAGGTGTTTCACTTAAACATACTGTGAAAGGCGAAACCGGTGTTGGTACGGCCCAGCGCAAATTTTTTAAATCCTGTTGAAATCCGCTAACCTACAAAGGTTTTTCACCAAAAAATACTGTGCAAGGCGAAGCTGGTGCTGGTCCGGCTCAGGGTAATTTTTTTTAAATCCGGCCGAATGGTGCCAACATACAAAAGTGATTCAATTAAGAATACTTTGCAAGGCGACGCCGGTGCTGGTCCAGCCCAGGGTAATATTATTAAATCCGTACATAGGCCGCTAACTTACAAAAGTGTTTCACTTAAGAATACTTTGCAAGGCAAAACCGGTGCTGGTCCGGCCCAGTGTATTTTTTTAAATCCGACCGAAGGCCGCTAACTTAGAAAGGTGTTTCACTTAAGAATACTTTGCAAGGCGAAGCCGGTGTTAGTCCGGCCCAGGGTAATTTTTTTGAATCCGGCCGAAGGCTGTTATATTACAGATGTATTTCACTAAAGAAGAAAGCCACTAAAATGCACAAAGGTGTTTCACTTAAGAATACTGTGCAAGGCGAAGCCGGTGTTGGTCTGGCCCAGGATAATTTTTTTAAACCCGTCCGAAGGCCGCTAACATACAATGGTTTATCACCTAAGAATTCTCTGCAAGGCGAAGCCGATGTTGGTGCGGCTCAGGGTAATTTTTTTAAATCCAGCCGAAGTCCGTTAACTGACAAAGGTGTTTCACTTAAAAATACTGTGAAAGGCGAAACCGGTGTTGGTCCGGCCCAGGGTAAATTTTTTTTAAATCCGCCCGAAGGCTGCTGTCTTACAAAGATTTTTCACCAAAAAATACTGTGCAAGGCGAAACCGGTGTTGATCCGGCCAAGCGTAATTTCTTTAAATCCGGTCGAAGGCCGATAACCTGCAAAGTTTTTCACCAAAAAATACTGTGCAAAGCGAAGCCGGTTTTGGCCCGGCCTAGGGTAATTTTTTTTAAATTCTGCAGAAGGCCGCTTACTTACAAAGGTATTTCACTTTAAAATACTGTGCACGGAGAAGCCGGTGTTGGTCAGGCCCATGGTAATTTTTTTAAAGCCGGCCGAAGGCCGCTAACTTGCAAATACTTTGGAAGGCGAAGCCGGTATTGGTACGGCCCAGGCTAATTTCTTTATAAAGGTGTTTCACGTAAGAATACTGTGCAAAGCGAAGCCGGTTTTGGCCCGGCCTAGGGTAAATTTTTTAAATCCGGCAGAAGGCCGCTTACTTACAAAGGTGTTTCACTTAAAAATACAGTGCAAGGTGAGGCCGGTGTTGGTCCGGCCCAGGGTAATTTTTTTATAAAGGTGTTTCACCTAAGAATACTGTGCAAGACGAGGCCAGTGTTGGTCAGGCCCAGGCTAATTTTTTAAATCCAGCCGAAGGCCGTTAAGTTACAAAGGTTTTTCACTTAAAAATACTGTGCAGTGGTATTTTATTTAAAAATACTCTGCAAGGCGAAACCGGTGTTGGTTCGACTCAAGGTAATGTTTTTAAATCCGCAAAGGTGTTTCATCAAAGAATGCTGAGCAAGGCGAAGCCGGTTTTTGTCCGGCTCAGGATAATTTTTTTAAACCCGACCGAAGGCCGCTAACATACAAAGGTTCTATACCTAAGAACACTGTGCGAGGCGAAGCCTATGTGGGTCCGGCTCCAGGTAATTTTTTCAACCCGTCCGAAGGCCGCTAACTTACAAAAGGTGTATACTTAAAAATACTCTACACGGTGAAATTGGTGTTGGTTCGTACCAGAGTAATTTTTCTAAATCCGCAAATGTGTTTCATCTAAGAATACTGTGCAAGGCGAAACCGATGTTGCTCCGGCCCAGGGTAATTTTTTTTAAATCCGGGTGAAGGCCACTACCTGACAAAGGTTTCACCTAACAATACTGTTTAAGGCGAACCCGGTGTTGGTCCGGCTCAGAGTAATTTTTTCAAATCCAGCCGAAGGCCGCTATCTTACAAAGGTGTTTCACCTAAGAATACTGTGCAAAGCGAAGCCGATGTTTGACCGGCCCAGGGTAATTTTTTTAAATCCGGCCGAATGGTGCTAACTTGCAAAGGTTTTTCACCAAAAAAATACTTTGGAAGGCGAAGTCGTTATTGGTAAGGAAGATAACCTACAAAGTTTTTCACCAAGAAATACTGTGCAAAGGAAAGCCGGTATTGGTACAGCCCAGGGAAATTTTTTAAATAAAGGCCGAAGGCCGCTAACTTACAAGATGTTTCACTTAAGAATACTATGCAAGGCAAAGCCGGCCGCTAACATACAAAGGTTCTATACCTAAGAACACTGTGCGAGGAGAAGCCTATGTGGGTCCGGCTCCAGGTAATTTTTTCAATCCGGCCGAAGGCCGCTTACTTGCAAATACTTTGGAAGGCAAAGTCGTTATTGGTAAGGCCAATAACCTACAAAGTTTTTCACCAAGAAATACTGTGCAAAGCGAAGCCGGTATTGGTCCGGCTCAGAGTAATTTTTTTAAATCCAGCCGGACGCCGCTATCTTACAAAGGTGTTTTACTTAAGAATACTGTGCAAGGTGAATCCGTGCTGGTCCGGCCCAGGGTAATTTTGTTTAAATCCGGCCGATAGCCGCCAACTTACAAAGGTTTTTCACCAAAAAATTTTGGCATGGCCTAGGGCAATTTTTTTAAATCCGGCCGAAGGCCACTAACTTTCAAAGGTATTTCACTTAAGAATACTGTGCAAGGAGAAGACGGTGTTGGTCAGGTCCAGTGTACTTTTTTTAAATCCGGCCGAAGGCCGCTACTTTGCAAACACTTTGGAAGGCGAAGTCGTTATTGGTACAGCCCAGGGTAAATTTTTTTTATATCCGACCGGAGGCCGCTAACTTGCAAAGGTGTTTCACTTAAAAATACAGTGCAAGGCGAGGTCGGTGTTGGTCCGGCCTAGGCTAATTTTTTAAATCCGACCGAAGGCCGCTAGCTTACAAAAGTGTTTCACTTAAGAATACTTTGCAAGGCGACGCCGGTGCTGGTCCGGCCCAGGGTAATATTATTAAATCCGTCCAAAAGCCGCTAACTTACGAAGGTGTTTCACTTAAGAATACTCTGCGAGGCGAAGTCGGTATTGGTTCGGCACAGGGCAATTTTTTTTAAATCCAGGCGAAGGCCGCTAATTTACGTAGGTGTGCAAGGCAAAACCGGTGTTGGTCGGGCCCAGGGTAATTATTTTAAACCCGGCCAAAGGCCGGTAACTTACAAAGGTTTCACTTAAGAATATTGTGCAAGGCGAAGTCGGTGTTGGTTCGTCCCAGGGTAATTTTTTTAAATCCAGCCGAAGGCCGCTAACTTACAAGATGTTTCACTTAAGAATACTATGCAAGGCAAAGCCGGTGTTGGTCCGGCCCAGGGTAATTATTTTGAAGCCAACCGACGGCCGGTAACCTACAAAGGTTTCACCTAAGAACACTGTGCAAGGCGAAGCCGGAGTTTGTCCGGCCCTGGGAAATTTTTTAAATAGGGCGGAAGGCTTCTAATTTACAAAGGTGTTTCACCAAAAAATACTGTGCAAGGCGAAGCCAGTATTGGTACAGCCCAGGGTAATTTTTTAAATAAAGGCCGAAGGCTGCTAACTTACAAAGTTGTTTGACTTAAAAATACTGTGCAAGGCGAAGCCGGTGTTTGTCCGGCCCTGGGAAATTTTTTAAATAGGGCGGAAGGCTTCTAATTTACAAAAGTGTTTCACCAAAAAATACTGTGCAAGGCGAAGCCGGTGTTGGTTCGGCCCCGGGTATTTATTATAAGTCCAGCCGAAGGCCTCTAATTTACAACGGTGTGCAAGGCGAAGCCGGTGTTGGTCCGGCATGGAGTAATTTTGTCAAATCCGGCCGAAGGCCGCGAGCCTACAAATGTGTTTCACTTAAGAATACTGTGCAAGGCGAACGGGTGTTGGTTTGGCCCAGGGTAATTATTTTAAATCCGGCCGAAGGCCGCTATCTTACAAAGTTTTTCACCAAAAATACTGTGCAAAGCGAAGCCGGTCTTGGCCCGGTCTAGGGTAGAAAGCCACTAACTTACAAAGGTGTATCACCTAAAAATACTGTGCAAGGCGAGGTCGGTGTTGGTCCGGCCTAGGCTAATTTTTTAAATCCGACCGAAGGCCGCTAGCTTACAAAAGTGTTTCACTTTAGATTACTGTGCAGAGGTATTTTATTTAAAAAATACTCTGCAAGGCGAAGCCGGTGTTAGTCCGGCCCGGGCTAATTTTTTTAAATCCAGCCGAAGGCCGCTAACTTAGAAAGGTGTTTCACTTAAAAATACTGTGCAGAAGTATTTTATTTACTAATTTACAAAGGTGTTTCACCAAAAATTACTGTGCAAGGCGAAGCCGGTATTGGTACAGCCCAGGGTAATTTTTTAAATAAAGGCCGAAGGCCGCTAACTTACAAAAGTGTTTCACTTAAGAATACTTCGCAAGGCGAAGCCGGTGTTGGTCCGACCCTGGGTATTTATTATAAGTTCAGCCGAAGGCCACTAATTTACAAAGGTGTGCAAGGCGAAGCCGATGCTGGTCCAGCCCAGAGTATTTATTTTAAATTCGGCCGAAAGCTACTAACTTATAAAGGTGTTTCACTTTAGAATACCGTGCAAGACAAGGCCGGTGTTGGTCCGGCATGGGGTAATTTTTTCAAATCCGGCCGAAGGCCGCTAACCTACAAATATGTTTCACTTAAGAATACTGTGCAAGGCGAAGCCGGTGTTGGTTTGGCTCAGGGTAATTTTTTTAAATCGGGCCGAAGGCCGCTAACTTACAAAGAAGTGCAAGGCGAACGGGTGTTGGTTTGGCCCAGGGTAATTATTTTAAATCCGGCCGAAGGCCTATAACCTACAAAAGTGTTTCACTTAAGAATACTTTGCAAGGCGAAGCCGCTGTTGGTCCGACCCTGGGTATTTATTATAAGTCCAGCCGAAGGCCACTAATTTACAAAGAAGTGCACGGCAAACAGGTGTTGGTCCGGCCCTTAGTAATTTTTTAAATCTAGCCGAAGGCCGGTAACTTACAAAAGTTAATCACTTAAGAATACTTTACAAGGCGAAGCCGGTGTTGATCCAGCCCAGAGTAGTTTTTTTAAATCCGGCTGAAGGTCACTAATTTACAAAGGTGTTTCAGTCAGACTACTTTGCAAGGCGAAGCCGGTGTTGATCCAGCCCAGGGTAGTTTTTTTTAAATCTGGCTGAAGGCCGCTAACTAACAAAGGTGTTTCACTAAAGAATACTGTGTAAAGCGTAGCCGGTGTTGGTTTGGCTCCGGGTAATTTTTTTAAATCCGGCCGAAGGTCGCTAACTTACAAAGAAGTGCAAGGCGAACGGATTTGGTCCGGCCCTGGGTATTTATTATAAGTCCGGCCGAAGGCCACTAATTGACAAAGGTGTTTCACCTAAAAATACTGTGCAAGGCGAAGCCGTTGTTGATCCAGCCCAGGGTAATTTGTTTAAATCCGGCCGAAGGCAGCTAACTTTCAAGGAAGTGCAAAGCGAAAGGGTGCTGGTCCGGCCCAGGGTAATTTTATGGAATTCGGCCGAACGCCGCTAACTCACAAACTTTTCAACAAAAAATACTGTGCAAGGCAAAACCGGTGTTAGTCCGGCCCAGGGTAATTCTTGTTGAAACCGGCCAAAGGCCACTAACTTACAAAGGTGTTTCACCTAATAATACTGTGCAAGGCGGAGCCGTTGTTAATCCAGCCCAGGGTAATTTGTTTAAATCCGGCCGAAGGCAGCTAACTTACAAGGAAGTGCAAAGCGAAAGGGTGTTGGTTTGGCCCAGGGTAATTATTTTAAATCCGGCCGAAGGCCGCTAACTTACAAAGAAGTGCACGGCAAACAGGTTTTGGTCCGGCCCTTAGTAATTACTTTAAAACCGGCCGAAGGCCGCTAACTTACATAGGTGTTTCACTTAAAAAAACTGTGCAAAGCGAAGCCGGTGTTGGTCCGGCCCAGGGTAAGTTTTTTAAATCCAGCGGAAGGCCGATAACCTACAATGTTTTTCACCCAAAAATACTGTGCGAAGCGAAGCCGGTGTTGGTCCGGCCCTGGGTAATTATTTTAAATCTAGCCGAAGACCACTAATTTACAAAGGTGTGCAAGACGAAGCCGATGTTGGTCCGAAGCCTTGTTGCTCCGGCCCAGGGGAATTTTTTTTAAATCCGGCCGAAGGCCACTTTCTGATAAAGGTCTCACCTAAGAATACTGTTCAAGGCGAAGCCGGTGTTGGTTCGGCCCAGGGTAATTTTTTTAAATCCAGCCGAAGGCCGCTAACTTACAAGATGTTTCACTTAAGAATACTATGCAAGGCAAAGCCGGTGTTGGTCCGTCCCAGAGTAATTATTTTAAAGCCAACCGACGGCCGGTAACTTACAAAGGTTTCACCTAAGAACACTGTGCAAGGCGAAGCCGGTGTTTGCCCGGCCCTGGGAAATTTTTTAAATAGGGCGGAAGGCTTCTAATTTACAAAGGTGTTTCACCAAAAAATACTGTGCAAGGCGAAGCCGGTATTGGTACAGCCCAGGGTAATTTTTTAAATAAAGGCCGAAGGCCGCTAACTTTCAAAGTTGTTTCACTTAAAAATACTGTGCAAGGCGAAGCCGGTGTTGGTTTGGCCCAGGGTAATGTTTTCAATTCCGGCCGAAGGCCGCTAACTTACAAAAGTGTTTCACTTAAGAATACTTTGCAAGGCGAAGCCGGTGTTGGTCCGGCCCTGGGCCGAAGGCCGCTATCTTACAAAGTTTTTCACCAAAAATACTGTGCAAAGCGAGGCCGGTCTTGGCCCGGTCTAGGGTAGAAAGCCACTAACTTACAAAGGTGTATCACCTAAAAATACTGTGCAAGGAGAAGCCGGTGTTGGTCAGGCCCAGGGGACTTCTTTTAAATCCGGCCGAACGCCGCTAACTTACAAATGTGTTTCACTTGAGATTACTGTGCAGAGGTATTTTATTTAAAAATACTCTGCAAGGCGAAGCCGGTGTTGGTTTGGCCCAGGCCAATTTTTTTAAATCCGGCCGAAGTGTAGTGGCCTTAGTCATATATGTACATACATACAATATATCAAAATTCTATGTAAACAAAACAATGAAATGACATAATGACATAAACAAATCAGGCCAATAACTCTGCGCTGCTGCTATCACACAAGCAGAGCTAAGCAATTAAAGAAAGAGTCTTATTACACCACTTCAACGTCCACTTCAAATGCAATGTCAGCAAACATATGGAAATCGCGGAAATGAATTGTGACAAAAATTTAGTATAAATAGAATGTAAGAATTTGAATGAAATTAGTCAATGCTCAGAACTCTTTGTGTACTGACTCAATGAATTTCGGCCAGCTGAAATATGCAAGCCTATGGATTAGCTGAATTGTGAACAGCTGTTTAAAAATTAAACACAATAGGCTATCTACGTAGGGACCTCGTTTAGGGCCTCATTAGCTTGAATATCCCTTTACATTGATCCTTTTACATGGCGATCCTGCGACCACCGAACCAAACAAAAATTTGAATTTCCTGAAATTAAGTTGGCGAAGCAAAATATCTTTAAAATACTTAAAAATCCTTAAATAATACACTATTAACAACTTCGATACTTCATAACTGAGGAGGCTTATTTGTGCTATGGTTGAGGAAACAGCCTAAAGCAGTCTGGTTCGTAGCATATATAAGGAAATTTAACATGCTATACATTGGCGAATACCCGTAATATCTGGAGCTTTTCTCGAAGCATGAAAGGATGCACATAACTCATAGTGGCAATCGTGAGGCAATTTTCCGTGAGGTATTAAAACAACGACTCAAAACTGATATTATGGAAATACGTGACATGGAACGTGAAATCAATGCTTATTACAATACCATATAATTATATTCAGAATACTATAAGTTTAAAAGAATAATAGAAAATTTATAGAAAAACAAAAAAAAAATAATAATAGTAAGATTTTTATACAAAAAAGTTTTTGATACAGCATACATACATACATATGTGAGATGCACTTAACTTCACTGCGCATACGAATGCACACCAATTTTCTGCTAAACAAAAATAAAAAGTAATTTAAATACATACATATATACGTAATCATATATTATATAAGCTAGTTGTGTAGATTAGCAGCCTTTACAAACTAAAATTTTTAAATAAAAATAATTAAACAGGCGTACGAATTATTTCTCTAGCAAATCAGAGATAAAATTAAATTTGTTACAAATGATTATAGTTTACATGATTCTGTTTTGAAAATTTTATATAAATTCATATGCAATTTTTATTTTATAAATACATTGGGTGTTAATAGATATATACAATTTTGCAATGCCCAAATGGAGCAATTTTATCACAAGGTGAAATAGGACATGACTTACCAATTGCATATGCAAGTAAAGCTTTGCAAAAACATGATTTAAATAAACCAATAATAGAAAAAGAATTACTAGCAATTCATTGGGGAATTAACCAATTTAGGACATACTTATACGGTAGAAAATTTATAGTTGTGACCGACCACAGACCGTTAGTATCATTATTTTCACACAGAAATCCGTCATCAAAAATGACAAGAATAAGAGTAGATTTAGCAGACTATGACTTTGAAATCATATACAAGGAAGGAAAAATAAATACAAATGCAGATGCACTGCCACGCATCAAATTAGATAGTGACATTTTAAAGGCGATGATACCCACGAGTGAAAAAAAAAATAAAAGAAGAAAATAATAATACAATAAAAGAAAAAAAATATTAACATTTTAACAAGGAGCAAGGCCGCACAAATTAATAATGAAAGAACGCATGCAATTATAAGAAATGAAAATAAGGCGCAAACAGAAGTTTTGTAGCAAGAAAATATATTAACCCGGGAACACATAAAAAAACCTACATCTCCTAAGAAGCCTGATCAACTTCATGTTTGGGAATGTACATCTTTTAATGACGTTAGAAATCTAAAAAGATTGAAATTTAAAATTGAAAATAAAAGTAGCGCTACAGTTGATATAAATGAAAATGAAGTGCAAGTGACGTGTAGCGATGACCCTTTGAAACTAGATTCAATGTTGGAGAAACTACATAGTTCTATGCACAGTTCACAGATAAAGGAGCTAGCTCTTTGTGAACAAGAGTATATACTAAAGAATATAGAAATGAAGAAATTTAAAGAAAAATATAATGAACTGGAGAAAAATAAAAGCGTGCCAATAACAATATTAATATATAAAGCTCCAATACAAATAAAAAGTACTATAATACAACATAAATTAATTGATGAATTTCACTCAACTAACACAGCAGGACATTTAGGAATTAGAAAAACTGTTTTAAAGCTAAAACAACGATACATTTGGAAAAACATGAGACAAATGGTTAAAGAATTTATAAATAATTGCACAGCATGTACACGAAATAAAATAACAAAACATATAAAAGAACCACTTATAGTGACAGATACACCAACAAACACATTTGAGGCTGTAAGCATAGACACAGTAGGTCCATTACGCATTTCGAACGGGTACAGATACATATTAACAATGCAATGTGACTTCTCTAAATATGTTATTGCACATCCTATTGAAAATAAAGAAGCAAAAACAATAGCGACTACATTAGTCGAACAGTTGATTTTAAAATACGGCTGTATAAAAAATTTAAAATCAGACAGAGGTACAGAATTTGTAAATGAGCTAATGCACAACATATGTGAACTTCTAAACACGAAACAAATATTTTCAACCCCATACCATCACCAAACAATAGGAGCTCTTGAAAAAAATCATAGGACATTAAATGAATACTTACTTTCCTTCGCAGAAGATTATGAATGGGACAAATGGATTCCATATTACACTTTTGCATACAACACAACTCCACACATAGATACACTTTACTCCCCGTTTGAACTAACGGGAAATTCGGGAAATTACCAACATTGCCTAGCGATATCATAAATACAAGAAGTATCAATTACAACATTGAAGACTATGCAACAGAAATAAAATTAAGATTAAAGAAATCTATCGAAAATGCCAAAAAACTAATAAATGCAACAAAAATCAAAAGAAAAGAAATTTACGACCAAAATGTAAATAAATCAAATTTTAAGCTAGGAGATTCGGTATTTGTAAAAACCGATAATAAAAAGAAAAATCAGAGTCCATATCATGGCCCATATATTATTGTAGACACTAATGGAGTCAACTCCACTTTAAATATAAAAAATAAGCTAAAAGTAATGCATAATAATCAATTAAAGAAATATTTAGGAATTTAGTAATGTAAACACTATAAATAAGTGTATATATTTTTAACATGTAAAATATCGAATATCATAACATTAGCTAATAAGTGTACAAAACTATATGTCAAACCGTATTATAAACACACAAGACATTTCCACGTTTCCGTCATATACATCCAAAAAAAAAAAAAAAAAAAAAAAATATATATTATTTCTTTTGTTGAAAAAGAAATAAATATTTCTCTTGAGGGCAAGGGTGTAGTGGCCTTAGTCATATATGTACATACATACAATATATCAAAATGCTATGTAAACAAAACAATGAAATGACATAATGACATAAACAAATCAGGCCAATAACTCTGCGCTGCTGCTATCACACAAGCAGAGCTAAGCAATTAAAGAAAGAGTCTTATTACACCACTTCAACGTCCACTTCAAATGCAATGTCAGCAAACATATGGAAATCGCGGAAATGAATTGTGACAAAAATTTAGTATAAATAGAATGCAAGAATTTGAATAAAATTAGTCAATGCTCAGAACTCTTTGTGTACTGACTCAATGAATTTCGGCCAGCTGAAACATGCAAGCCTATGGATTAGCTGAATTGTGAACAGCTAAACACAATAGGCTATCTACGTAGGGACCTCGTTTAGGACCTCATTAGCTTGAATATCCCTTTACATTGATCCTTTACAGAAGGCCGCTAATTTACATTGGTGTGCAAGGCAAAGCCGGTGTTGGTCCGGCCCAGGGTAATTATTTTAAAGCCAACCGACGGCCGGTAACTTACAAAGGTTTCACCTAAGAACACTGTGCAAGGCGAAGCCGGTGTTTGTCCGGCCCTGGGAAATTTTTTAAATAGGGCGGAAGGCTTCTAATTTACAAAGGTGTTTCACCAAAAAATACTGTGCAAGGCGAAGCCGGTATTGGTACAGCCCAGGGTAATTTTTTAAATAAAGGCCGAAGGCCGCTAACTTACAAATGTGTTTCACTTAAAAATACTGTGCAAGGCAAAGCCGGTGTTGGTCAGGCCCAGGGGACTTCTTTTAAATCCGGCCGAAGGCCGCTAACTTACAAAAGTGTTTCACTTAAGAATACTTTGCAAGGCGAAGCCGGTGTTGCTCCGGCCCTGGGTATTTATTATAAGTCCAGCCGAAGGCCACTAATTTACAAAGGTGTGCAAGGCGAAGCCGGTGTTGGTTTGGCTCAGGGTAATTTTTTTTAAATCCGGCCAAAGGCCGCTAACTTACAAAGAAGTGCAAGGCGAACGGATTTGGTCCGGCCCTGGGTATTTATTATAAGTCCAGCCGAAGGCCACTAATTGACAAAGGTGTGCAAGGCGAAGCCGATGCTGGTCCGGCCCAGAGTAATTATTTTAAATTCGGCCGAAAGCTACTAACTTATAAAGGTGTTTCACCTAAGAATACCGTGCAAGACAAGGCCGGTGTTGGTCCGGCATGGGGTAATTTTTTCAAATCCGGCCGAAGCCGCTAACCTACAAATGTGTTTCACTTAAGAATACTGTGCAAGGCGAAGCCGGTGTTGGTTTGGCTCAGGGTAATTTTTTTAAATCCGGCCGAAGGCCGCTAACTTACAAAGAAGTGCAAGGCGAACGGGAGTTGGTTTGGCCCTGGGTAATTATTTTAAATCCGGCCGAAGGCCTATAACCTACAACGGTTTTTCAACAAAAAATACTGTGCAAGGCAAAACCGGTGTTAGTCCGGACCAGGGTAATTCTTGTTGAAACCGGCCAAAGGCCACTAACTTACAAAGGTGTTTCACCTAATAATACTGTGCAAGGCGAAGCCGTTGTTGATCCAGCCCAGGGTAATTATTTTAAATCCGGCCGAAGGCCGCTAACTTACAAAGAAGTGCACGGCAAACAGGTTTTGGTCCGGCCCTTAGTAATTACTTTAAAACCGGCCGAAGGCCGCTAACTTACATAGGTGTTTCACTTAAAAAAACTGTGCAAAGCGAAACCGGTGTTGGTCCGGCCCAGGGTAAGTTTTTTAAATCCAGCGGAAGGCCGATAACCTACAAAGTTTTTCACCCAAAAATACTGTGCGAAGCGAAGCCGGTGTTGGTCCGGCCCTAGGTAATTATTTTAAATCTAGCCGAAGACCACTAATTTACAAAGGTGTGCAAGACGAAGCCGATGTTGGTCCGAAGCCTTGTTGCTCCGGCCCAGGGTAATTTTTTTTAAATCCGGACGAAGGCCACTTTCTGATAAAGGTCTCACCTAAGAATACTGTTCAAGGCGAAGCCGGTGTTGGTTCGGCCCAGGGTAATTTTTTTAAATCCAGCCGAAGGCCGCTAACTTACAAGATGTTTCACTTAAGAATACTATGCAAGGCAAAGCCGGTGTTGGTCCGTCCCAGGGTAATTATTTTAAAGCCAACCGACGGCCGGTAACTTACAAAGGTTTCACCTAAGAACACTGTGCAAGGCGAAGCCGGTGTTTGTCCGGCCCTGGGAAATTTTTTAAATAGGGCGGAAGGCTTCTAATTTACAAAGGTGTTTCACCAAAAAATAATGTGCAAGGCGAAGCCGGTATTGGTACAGCCCAGGGTAATTTTTTAAATAAAGGCCGAAGGCCGCTAACTTACAAAGTTGTTTCACTTAAAAATACTGTGCAAGGCGAAGCCGGTGTGGGTTTGGCCCAGGGTAATGTTTTCAATTCCGGCCGAAGGCCGCTAACTTACAAAAGTGTTTCACTTAAGAATACTTTGCAAGGCGAAGCCGGTGTTGGTCCGGCCCTGGGTAATTATTTTAAATCTAGCCGAAGACCACTAATTTACAAAGGTGTGCAAGACGAAGCCGATGTTGGTCCGAAGCCTTGTTGCTCCGGCCCAGGGTAATTTTTTTTAAATCTGGCCGAAGGCCACTTTCTGATAAAGGTCTCACCTAAGAATACTGTTCAAGGCAAAGCCGGTGTTGGTTCGGCCCAGGGTAATTTTTTTAAATCCAGCCGAAGGCCGCTAACTTACAAGATGTTTCACTTAAGAATACTATGCAAGGCAAAGCCGGTGTTGGTCCGTCTCAAGATAATTATTTTAAAGCCAACCGACGGCCGGTAACTTACAAAGGTTTCACCTAAGAACACTGTGCAAGGCGAAGCCGGTGTTTGTCCGGCCCTGGGAAATTTTTTAAATAGGGCGGAAGGCTTCTAATTTACAAAGGTGTTTCACCAAAAAATACTGTGCAAGGCGAAGCCGGTATTGGTACAGCCCAGAGTAATTTTTTAAATAAAGGCCGAAGGCCGCTAACTTACAAAGTTGTTTCACTTAAAAATACTGTGCAAGGCGAAGCCGGTGTGGGTTTGGCCCAGGGTAATGTTTTCAATTCCGGCCGAAGGCCGCTATTTTACAAAAGTGTTTCACTTAAGAATACTTTGCAAGGCGAAGCCGGTGTTGGTCCGGCCCTGGGTAATTATTTTAAATCTAGCCGAAGACCACTAATTTACAAAGGTGTGCAAGACGAAGCCGATGTTGGTCCGAATCCTTGTTGCTCCGGCCCAGAGTAATTTTTTTTAAATCCGGCCGAAGGCCACTTTCTGATAAAGGTCTCACCTAAGAATACTGTTCAAGGCGAAGCCGGTGTTGGTTCGGCCCAGGGTAATTTTTTTAAATCCAGCCGAAGATCGCTAACTTACGAGATGTTTCACTTAAGAATACTATGCAAGGCAAAGCCGGTGTTGGTCCGTCCCAGGGTTATTATTTTAAAGCCAACCGACGGCCGGTAACTTACAAAGGTTTCACCTAAGAACACTGTGCAAGGCGCAGCCGGTGTTTGTCCGGCCCTGGGAAATTTTTTAAATAAAGGCCGAAGGCCGCTAACTTACAAAGTTGTTTCACTTAAAAATACTGTGCAAGGCGAAGCCGGTGTGGGTTTGGCCCAGGGTAATGTTTTCAATTCCGGCCGAAGGCCGCTAACTTACAAAAGTGTTTCACTTAAGAATACTTTGCAAGGCGAAGCCGGTGTTGGTCCGGCCCTGGGTAATTATTTTAAATCTAGCCGAAGGCCACTAATTTACAAAGGTGTGCAAGGCGAACCCGGTGTTGGTCCGGCATGGAGTAATTTTTTCAAATCACTTAAGAATACTGGGCAAGGCGAAGCCGGTGTTGGTTTGGCTCAGGGTAATTTTTTTAAATCCGGCCGAAGACCGCTAACTTACAAAGAAGTGCAAGGCGAACGGGTGTTGGTTTGGCCCTGGGTAATTATTTTAAATCCGGCCGAAGGCCGCTATCTTACAAAGTTTTTCACCAAAAATACTGTGCAAAGCGAAGCCGGTCTTGGCCCGGTCTAGGGTAGAAAGCCACTAACTTACAAAGGTGTATCACCTAAAAATACTGTGCAAGGAGAAGCCGGTGTTGGTCAGGCCCAGGGGACTTCTTTTAAATCCGGCCGAACGCCGCTAACTTACAAATGTGTTTCACTTGAGATTACTGTGCAGAGGTATTTTATTTAAAAATACTCTGCAAGGCGAAGCCGGTGTTGGTCCGGCCCAGGCTAATTTTTTTAAATCCAGCCGGAGGCCGCTAACTTAGAAAGGTGTTTCACTTAAAAATACTGTGCAGAAGTATTTTATTTACTAATTTACAAAGGTGTTTCACCAAAAATTACTGTGCAAGGCGAAGCCGGTATTGGTACAGCCCAGGGTAATTTTTTAAATAAAGGCCGAAGGCCGCTAACTTACAAAGTTGTTTTACTTAAAAATACTGTGCAAGGCGAAGCCGCTGTTGGTTTGGCCCAGGGTAATGTTTTCAATTCCGGCCGAAGGTCGCTAACTTACAAAAGTGTTTCACTTGAGAATACTTTGCAAGGCGAAGCCGGTGTTGGTCCGGCCCTGGGTATTTATTATAAGTCCAGCCGAAGGCCACTAATTTACAAAGGTGTGCAAGGCGAAGCCGATGCTGGTCCGGCCCAGAGTAATTATTTTAAATTCGGCCGAAAGCTACTAACTTATAAAGGTGTTTCACCTAAGAATACCGTGCAAGACAAGGCCGGTGTTGGTCCGGCATGGGGTAATTTTTTCAAATCCGGCCGAAGGCCGCTAACCTACAAATGTGTTTCACTTAAGAATACTGTGCGAGGCGAAGCCGGTATTGGTTTGGCTCAGGGTAATTTTTTTAAATCCGGCCGAAGGCCGCTAACTTACAAAGAAGTGCAAGGCGAACGGGTGTTGGTTTGGCCCAGGGTAATTATTTTAAATCCGGCCGAAGGCCTATAACCTACAACGGTTTTTCACCAAAAAATACTGTGCAAGGCAAAACCGGTGTTAGTCCGGCCCAGGGTAATTCTTGTTGAAACCGGCCAAAGGCCACTAACTTACAATGGTGTTTCACCTAATAATACTGTGCAAGGCGAAGCCGTTGTTGATCCAGCCCAGGGTAATTTGTTTAAATCCGGCCGAAGGCAGCTAACTTACAAGGAAGTGCAAAGCGAAAGGGTGTTGGTTTGGCCCAGGGTAATTATTTTAAATCCGGCCGGAGGCCGCTAACTTACAAAGAAGTGCACGGCAAACAGGTGTTGTTCCGGCCTTTAGTAATTACTTTAAATCCGGCCGAAGGCCGCTAACTAACAAAGGTGTTTCACTTAAGAATACTGTGCAAGGTTGTTGTTGTTGTTGTAGCGGCTTGGCTAACCCCGCTTAGGGCAGGCATAATCAGTCTAAGTCGCCGAGGTCATCTAACGGAAGGTCCAGGAAACGTGCTTTCTCGACAGGGTTGGACCAAAGGGAGAGGGGGGTTAGATGAGTAGGTTTGAGGGGGCATGTGAAGAGGTGGTTAGTGTCGTGCGGGGACTCTCCACATGCAGGGCATATATTGGGTATGCTGGGGTCGAGTCTGGATATGTAGGAGTTTAACCTACTACAGTATCCAGATCTTAATTGTGCCAGTGTAGCACGGGTTTCCCGAGGCAGCTCGAGCTCACTGTCTGCGATAGGTGGTGGCTTGGTTCCGAGTACGCCATTCACTGGAAGGGAGTCTAGGAAGGTGTTGACTGACTCCTGGTGAATGGCGTTCAGTGCCTGTCTGTATGCCGTCCTGTCCAGCGGTTGTTGAACGTGGTGCTGTATGGTGCTGCTATAATCGAGTACTCCCTTCCTGATGTGCCTAGGCGGAGGCTCGGCTTCTAAGAGGTGCCTGCTGGGGTGCTCCGCGCGGTGGCATCCCAACAGGAACTGCTTGCACAGCAAAGCACTATGCTCCTTAACTCGTAGCATAGATGCTTCGCTGTGCAAGTGGTGCTCCGGTGACATCAGGAGGTTTCCTGTCGCAGTCCTAAGGGCGGTGTTCTGTCAGGTCTGTAACTCTCTCCACTGCGTCTCGTTCGTCCCCGGCGCCCAAATCGGTGCAGCGTAATTTACGACCGGCCGGCCAATTGCTTTGTAGGTTGCCAGCAAGGTTTCCTTATCTTTACCCCATGTGCTGCCGGCTAGCGCTTTGAGTATTTTGTTGCGGCCCTGGAGTTTTGCGACAATTGCGGTCGTGTGCGGAGTGAAGGAGTGCAGGCTATCAAATGTGACCCCTAAAATCTTAGGCGTGTTTACAGTCGGAATTTTTGGGTCATCAACTTTCACATCGAGTTCTAGCCGGTACTCCTTCGTCCAGCTGGTGAAGAGGGTAGCCGAGGATTTCGTCGGTTGTATGTTTAGATGTCTTGCAGTGAAGAAACGGGAGAGATCGGCGAGGTAGCCGTTCACTTTCGAACATAGGCTATCAATATCCTGGCCAGACGCCAATATCGAGCAATCATCGTCATACGAGGTTAGTGAAACTCCTTCCGGTGGAGGAGGGAGCTTCGAGATATAAAAATTAAACAGTAGCGGGGAGAGGACACCACCCTGCGGAACCCCCTGTTTAATTTTTCTCAATTTAGATGTTTCACCTCGGAATATAACCGATGATTGTCGACCACTCAGGTAGCCCATGACCCACCTCTGCAACCCCGGCGGTAATGAGGATTCCTCAATGTCACTGAGTAGCACTGAATGGTTGACAGTGTCAAAAGCTTTTGACAAATCCAGTGCTACCAGGACAGTTCTCGCGCAGGGTCGGTTTTGGTTCAGGCCATTGACCACCTGGGTGTTTATGGCGTTAAGTGCTGTTGTGGTGCTGTGCACTTTTCGGAAGCCATGCTGATGTGCTGCTGGACGCAGATGGTGAGTGAAGGTCGGGAGCAGTAAGGCCTCAAGCGTCTTCGCTACTGGGGATAGGAGAGTTATCGGCCGATAAGACTCTCCTTTGTTGGCTGGTTTCCCCGGTTTAAGTAGCGGGACCACCCTACCGGTTTTCCACACATCTGGTATGATTACGGTGGTCAGAGACAAATTGAGGACCTTGGTGAGATATTCTGCTCCCGCTGGTCCGAGATGTTTTAGCATCAGCATGCTTATTCCGTTAGGGCCGATGGATTTGGAGGCTTTCGCCTTCCCGATAACCCCCTAAACCTCCTCTCTGGAGAAATCAAGCACCGCGCTTGTATTTGGCAGTTTGCGCATACGGCGGGTTACACGCCTTTTCGCTTTGTCTACCGAAGGAAGCAGTGTAAAAAGCCGGCTAAAATAGCTCGCGCATCTCTTCGGGTCCGACGAGGCGCGATCACCGAATGAAATTTTCACCCGGTCATCACGTCTCGTCGGGTTAGACAGCGACTTGACTGTAGCCCAGAGCTTGGTTGCCCCAGAGGAGAGATTACAGGACCTTAGGTGCTCCTCCCACTTTCTCCGCTTGTGTTTATTTACAACGGTCCGAATCTCCGCATATAAATCCCTGATTAAGGGATTCCCGGGATCGGAGTTACGGAGGATGTCGCGCCTTGCTGCTAAAGCCGCCGCTTCGGACAGGAAGTTAGGGCGGATTTCCGCAATTCGGCCTGCCGGGATGAAGCGGGCGGCAGCGGTCGCAATTATCCTGCGGAAAGAACGTTCACCAGAAGTGACGTCAGTTGGAGTGGAGAGAGCACTGAAGGCGTTCTCGGTGAATTCCGTGAAGCCGGTCCAATTAGCTTTTTTGAAGTTAACGAAGGTCCGGTGGTCCGCGGAAACAAAGTCGGGAGGTCTGTCAATCGAGATGTGTATGGGTAAGTGGTCCGATGCTAATGTCAGTATAGGTCGCCAGACTATACTGTTTATCAGACCAGCACTCGCAAATGTTATGTCGGGCGAGCTTTGGCAATTACCCACAACTCTGGTGGGGGTGTTGTCGTTCATTGTGCAGAATGTCGAATCGTCTATCTGTTCCGCCAGCTCCATTCCTCTACGGTCATTTGACAGGCTAGAATGCCAAAGATCGTGGTGCGCGTTAAAGTCGCCCAAAACCAAACGGTTTTCGCCTCTGAGTAGCGCACCTATATCAGGGCTATATCCAACTGGGCAACTTGTAACGGGAGGAATGTATATATTAAATATTTCGAGCTCGGCATCGCCTGACCGGATAGCTATGCCCTGACATTCTAGGGTAGTATCCCTGCGGTCGATGCAAGGCGAAGCCGGTGTTGGTCCGGCCTAGGGTAACTCTTTTAAATCCGGCCGAAGGCCGCTAACTTACAAAGGTATTTCACCTAAGAAAACAGTGCAAGGCGAACAGGTGTTGGGTAATTATTTTAAATCCGGCCGAAGGCCGCTAACTTACAAAGCTATTTCACTTAAGAATACAGTGCAAGGCGAAGCCGGTGTTGGTCCGGCCCAGGGTAAATATTATAAATCCGGCCGAATGGCGCTACCTTACAAAGGTGTTTCACCTAAGAATGCTGTGCAAGACGAGGCCGGTGTTGGTCCGGCATAGGGTAATTATTTTTAATCCGGCCGAAGGCCGCTATCTTACAAAAGTGTTTCACTTAAAAAAACTGTGCAAAGCGAAGATGGTATATGTACAGCCCAGGGTAATTTTTTTAAATAAAGGCAGGAGGCCGCTAACTTACAAAGTTGTTTCACTTAAGAATACTGTGCAAGGCGAAACCGGTGTTCGCCCGGCCCAGGGTAATTTTTGTTGAAACTGGCTGAAGGCCGCTAACTTACAAAGGAGTTTCACCTAAGAATACTGTGCAAGACGAGGCCGGTGTTGGTCCGGCCTGGGGTAATTTTTCTAAATTCAGCCGAAGGCCGCTAACTTACAAAGGTGTTGCACTTAAAGAAACTGTGCAAGGCGAAGCCGGTGTTGGTCCGGCCCAGCGTTATTATTATACATCCGGCCGAAGGCCAATAACCTACAAAGGTTTTTCACCAAAAAATACTGTGCAAAGCGAAGCCGGTGTTGGCCCGGCCTAGGGTAATTCTTTCAAATCCGACCGAAGGCCTCTAACTTACATAGGTATTTCACTTACGAATGCTGTGCAAAGAGAAGCCGGTGTTGGTCAGGCCAAGGTACTTTTTTTAAATCCGGCCGAAGTCCGCTAACTAACAAAAGTGTTTCACTTAAGAATACAGTGCAAGGCGAGGCCGGTGTTGGTCCGGCCCAGGGTAATTTTATTAAATCAAGCCGAAGGCAGCTAACTAACAAAGGTGTTTCGCTTAAGAATACTGTGCAAAGCGAAGCCGGTATTGGTGCAGCCCAGGGTAATTTCTTTAAATAAAGGTAGGAGGCCGCTAACTAACAAAGTTTTTTCACTTAAGAATACTGTGCAAGGCGAAGCCGGTGTTGGTCCGGCCCAGGGTAAATTTTTTAATTCCAGCCGAAGGGCGCTAACTAACAAAGGTTTTTCACTTAAGAATACAGTGCAAGGCGAAGCCGGTGTTGATCCGGCCCAGGGTAACTATTTTAAATCCGGCCGAATGGCGCTAACTTACAAAGGTGTTTCACCTAAGATTACTATGCAATGCGAAACCGATGTTGGTCCGGCCCAGGGTAATTTTTTTAAATAAAGGCAGAAGGCCGCTAACTAACAGAGTTGTTTCACTTAAGAATACTGTGTAAGGCGAGGCCGGTGTTGGTCCGGCATAGGGTAATTTTTTTAAGTCAGTCCGAAGGCCGCTAACTTACAAAGGTGTTTCACTTAAGAATACTTTGCACGGCGAACAGGTGTTGGTCCGGCCCAGGGTAATTTTTTCAAATAAAGGCAGAAGGCCGCTAACTTACAAAGTTGTTTCACTTAAGATTACTATGCAATGCGAAACCGATGTTGGTCCGGCCCAGCGTAAATTTTTTAAATCCGGCCGACGGCCGAAAACCTACAAAGGTTTTTCACCAAAAAATACTATGCAAAGCGAAGCCGGTGTTGGCCCGGGCTAGGGTAATTCTTTTAAATCCGGCCGAAGGCCGCTATCTTACAAAGGTATTTCACCTAAGAAACAGTGCAAGGCGAACAGGTGTTGGGTAATTATTTTAAATCCGGCCGAAGGCCGCTAACTTACAAAGGTATTTCACTTAAGAATACTGTGCAAGGCGAAGCCGATGTTGGTCCGGCCCAGGGTAAATATTATAAATCCGGCCGAATGGCGCTACCTTACAAAGGTGTTGCAGCTAAGAATGCTGTGCAAGACGAGGCCGGTGTTGGTCCGGCACAGGGTAATTTTTTTAAGTCCGTCCGAAGGCCGCTAACTTACAAAGATTTTTCACTTAAGAATACTTTGCAAGGCGAAGCCGGTGTCGATCCAGCCCAGGGTATTTTTTTTAAATCCGGCTGAAAGCCGCTAACTAACAAAGATGTTTTACTTAAATCCGACTGTGCAAGGCGAAACCGATGTTGGTCCGGCCCAAAGTAATTTTTTTAAGGTGTTTCACCTAAGAATACTATGCAAGACGAGGACGGTGTTTGTCCGGCATAGGATGATTTTTTTTAAGTCTGGCCGAAGGCCGCTAACTTACAAAGATTTTTCACTTAAGAATACTTTGCAAGGCGAAGCCGGTGTCGATCCAGCCCAGGGTATTTTTTTTAAATCCGGCTGAAAGCCGCTAACTAACAAAGATGTTTTACTTAAAAAAAACTCTGCAAGGCGAAGCCGGTGTTGGTCCGGCCCAGGGTAATTTTTTTAAATCCAGCCGAATGCCACTAACTTACAAAAGTGTTTCACCTAAGAATACTGTGCAATGCGAAACCGATGTTGGTCCGGCCCAGGGTAATTTTTTTAAATAAAGGCAGAAGGCCGCTAACTAACAGAGTTGTTTCACTTAAGAATACTGTGTAAGGCGAGGCCGGTGTTGGTCCGGCATAGGGTAATTTTTTGAAGTCAGTCCGAAGGCCGCTAACTTACAAAGGTGTTTCACTTAAGAATACTTTGCACGGCGAACAGGTGTTGGTCCGGCCCAGGGTAATTTTTTCAAATAAAGGCAGAAGGCCGCTAACTTACAAAGTTGTTTCACTTAAGATTACTATGCAATGCGAAACCGATGTTGGCCCGGCCTAGGGTAATTCTTTTAAATCCGGCCGAAGGCCACAATCTTACAAAGGTATTTCACCTAAGAAACAGTGCAAGGCGAACAGGTGTTGGGTAATTATTTTAAATCCGGCCGAAGGCCCCTAACTTACAAAGGTATTTCACTTAAGAATACAGTGCAAGGCGAAGCCGGTGTTGGTCCGGCCCAGGGTTAATATTATAAATCCGGCCGAATGGCGCTACCTTACAAAGGTGTTGCACCTAAGAATGCTGTGCAAGACGAGGCCGGTGTTGGTCCGGCATAGGGTAATTTTTTTAAGTCCGTCCGAAGGCCACTAACATACAAAGGTGATTAACTTAAGAATACTTTGTGAGGCGAACAGGTGTTGGTCCGGCCCAGCGTAGTTTTTTTAAATACAGGCCGAAGGCCGCTAACTTACAAAGTTGTTTCACTTAAGATTACTGTGCAAGGCGAAACCGATGTTGGTCCGGCCCAGCGTAATTTTTTAAGCTGTTTCACCTAAGAATACTGTGCAAGACGAGGACGGTGGTGTTGGTCCGGCATAGGATGATTTTTTGTAAGTCTGGCCGAAGGCCGCTAACATACAAAGGTGTTTCACTTAGGAATACTTTGCAAGGTGAAGCCGGTGTTGATCCAGCCCAGGGTATTTTTTTAAATCCGGCTGAAGGCCGCTAACTAACAAAGTTGTTTTATTTAAAACAACTGTGCAAGGCGAAGCCGGTGTTGGTCCGGCCCAGGGTAATTTTTTTAAATCCAGCCGAATGGCGCTAACTTACAAAGGTGTTTCACCTAAGAATACTGTGCAAGACGAGGCCGGTGTTGGTCCGGCATAGGGTAATTATTTTTAATCCGGCCGAAGGCCGCTAACTTACAAAGGTGTTTCACTTAAAAAAACTGTGCAAAGCGAAGATGGTATTGGTACAGCCCAGGGTAATTTTTTTTAAATCCGGCCGAAGGCCGCTAACTTACAAAAGTGTTTCACATAAAAATACTGCGCAGAGGTATTTTATTTAAAAATACTCTGCAAGGCGAAGCCGGTGTTGATCCAGCCGAGGGTAATTTTTTCAAAGCAGGTTGAAAGCCGCTAACTTATAAAGGTTTCAGCTAAGAATACTGTGGAAGGCGAAGTCGGTGTTGGTCCAGCAAAGGGTAGTTTTTTTAAATCCAGCTGAAGGCCGCTACCTAACAAAGGTTTTCACTTAAGAATACTGTGCAAAGCGAAGCCGGCGTTGGTGCGGCCCAGGGTAATTTTTTTAAAGCCAGCCGAATGCCGCTAACTTACAAAGGTGTTTCACCTAAGAATACTGTGCAAAAAGAGGCCGGTGTTGGTCCGGCATAGGGTAATTATTTTTAATCCGGCCGAAGGCCGCTAACTTACAAAGGTGTTTCACTTAAAAAAACTGTGCAAAGCGAAGATGGTATATGTACAGCCCAGGGTAATTTTTTTAAATAAAGGCAGGAGGCCGCTAACTTACAAAGTTGTTTCACTTAAGAATACTGTGCAAGGCGAAACCGGTGTTCGCCCGGCCCAGGGTAATTTTTGTTGAAACTGGCTGAAGGCCGCTAACTTACAAAGGAGTTTCACCTAAGAATACTGTGCAAGACGAGGCCGGTGTTGGTCCGGCCTGGGGTAATTTTTCTAAATTCAGCCGAAGGCCGCTAACTTACAAAGGTGTTGCACTTAAAAAAACTGTGCAAGGCGAAGCCGGTGTTGGTCCGGCCCAGCGTAATTATTATACATCCGGCCGAAGGCCAATAACCTACAAAGGTTTTTCACCAAAAAATACTGTGCAAAGCGAAGCCGGTGTTGGCCCGGCCTAGGGTAATTCTTTCAAATCCGACCGAAGGCCTCTAACTTACATAGGTATTTCACTTACGAATGCTGTGCAAAGAGAAGCCGGTGTTGGTCAGGCCAAGGTACTTTTTTTAAATCCGGCCGAAGGCCGCTAACTAACAAAAGTGTTTCACTTAAGAATACAGTGCAAGGCGAGGCCGGTGTTGGTCCGGCCCAGGGTAATTTTTTTAAATCAAGCCGAAGGCAGCTAACTAACAAAGGTGTTTCGCTTAAGAATACTGTGCAAAGCGAAGCCGGTATTGGTGCAGCCCAGGGTAATTTCTTTAAATAAAGGTAGGAGGCCGCTAACTAACAAAGTTTTTTCACTTAAGAATACTGTGCAAGGCGAAGCCGGTGTTGGTCCGGCCCAGGGTAAATTTTTTAATTCCAGCCGAAGGGCGCTAACTAACAAAGGTTTTTCACTTAAGAATACAGTGCAAGGCGAAGCCGGTGTTGATCCGGCCCAGGGTAACTATTTTAAATCCGGCCGAATGGCGCTAACTTACAAAGGTGTTTCACCTAAGATTACTATGCAATGCGAAACCGATGTTGGTCCGGCCCAGGGTAATTTTTTTAAATAAAGGCAGAAGGCCGCTAACTAACAGAGTTGTTTCACTTAAGAATACTGTGTAAGGCGAGGCCGGTGTTGGTCCGGCATAGGGTAATTTTTTTAAGTCAGTCCGAAGGCCGCTAACTTACAAAGGTGTTTCACTTAAGAATACTTTGCACGGCGAACAGGTGTTGGTCCGGCCCAGGGTAATTTTTTCAAATAAAGGCAGAAGGCCGCTAACTTACAAAGTTGTTTCACCTAAGATTACTATGCAATGCGAAACCGATGTTGGTCCGGCCCAGCGTAAATTTTTTAAATCCGGCCGACGGCCGAAAACCTACAAAGGTTTTTCACCAAAAAATACTGTGCAAAGCGAAGCCGGTGTTGGCCCGGCCTAGGGTAATTCTTTTAAATCCGGCCGAAGGCCGCTATCTTACAAAGGTATTTCACCTAAGAAACAGTGCAAGGCGAACAGGTGTTGGGTAATTATTTTAAATCCGGCCGAAGGCCGCTAACTTACAAAGGTATTTCACTTAAGAATACTGTGCAAGGCGAAGCCGATGTTGGTCCGGCCCAGGGTAAATATTATAAATCCGGCCGAATGGCGCTACCTTACAAAGGTGTTGCAGCTAAGAATGCTGTGCAAGACGAGGCCGGTGTTGGTCCGGCACAGGGTAATTTTTTTAAGTCCGTCCGAAGGCCGCTAACATACAAAGGTGTTTCACTTAAGAATACTTTGTGAGGCGAACAGGTGTTGGTCCGGCACAGGGTAGTTTTTTTAAATATAGGCCGAAGACCGCTAACTTACAAAGTTGTTTCACTTAAATCCGACTGTGCAAGGCGAAACCGATGTTGGTCCGGCCCAAAGTAATTTTTTTAAGGTGTTTCACCTAAGAATACTATGCAAGACGAGGACGGTGTTTGTCCGGCATAGGATGATTTTTTTTAAGTCTGGCCGAAGGCCGCTAACTTACAAAGATTTTTCACTTAAGAATACTTTGCAAGGCGAAGCCGGTGTCGATCCAGCCCAGGGTATTTTTTTGAAATCCGGCTGAAAGCCGCTAACTAACAAAGATGTTTTACTTAAAAAAACTCTGCAAGGCGAAGCCGGTGTTGGTCCGGCCCAGGGTAATTTTTTTAAATCCAGCCGAATGCCGCTAACTTACAAAAGTGTTTCACCTAAGAATACTGTGCAATGCGAAACCGATGTTGGTCCGGCCCAGGGTAATTTTTTTAAATAAAGGCAGAAGGCCGCTAACTAACAGAGTTGTTTCACTTAAGAATACTGTGTAAGGCGAGGCCGGTGTTGGTCCGGCATAGGGTAATTTTTTGAAGTCAGTCCGAAGGCCGCTAACTTACAAAGGTGTTTCACTTAAGAATACTTTGCACGGCGAACAGGTGTTGGTCCGGCCCAGGGTAATTTTTTCAAATAAAGGCAGAAGGCCGCTAACTTACAAAGTTGTTTCACTTAAGATTACTATGCAATGCGAAACCGATGTTGGTCCGGCCCAGAGTAAATTTTTTAAATCCGGCCGACGGCCGAAAACCTACAAAGGTTTTTCACCAAAAAATACTGTGCAAAGCGAAGCCGGTGTTGGCCCGGCCTAGGGTAATTCTTTTAAATCCGGCCGAAGGCCACAATCTTACAAAGGTATTTCACCTAAGAAACAGTGCAAGGCGAACAGGTGTTGGGTAATTATTTTAAAGAATGCTGTGCAAGACGAGGCCGGTGTTGGTCCGGCATAGGGTAATTTTTTTAAGTCCGTCCGAAGGCCGCTAACATACAAAGGTGTTTCACTTAAGAATACTTTGTGAGGCGAACAGGTGTTGGTCCGGCCCAGGGTAATTTTTTTTAAAGTCCGACCGAAGGCCGCTAACTTTCAAAGGTGTTTCACTATAGAATACTTTGCAAGACGAACAGGTGTTGGGTAATTATTTTAAATCCGGTGTTGGTCAGGCCACGGGTACTTTTTTTAAATCCGGCCGAAGGCTGCCAACTAACAACGGCGTTTCGCTTAAAAAAAACTGTGCAAGGCGAGGCCGGTGTTGGTCCGGCCCAGGGTAATTTTTTTTAAATCCAGCCAAAGGCCGATAACCTACAAACCCAAAAATACTGTGCGAAGTGAAGCCGGTGTTGGTCTGGCCCAACGTGGTTTTTTTAAATTCGGCCGAAGGCCGCTAACTTACTAAAGTTTCACCTACGAATACTGTACAAGGCGAAGCCAGTGTTGGTCCGGCCCATGGTGGTTTTTATAAATCTAGCCGAGGCCGCTAAGTTACAAAGGTCTTTCACTTAAGAATACTTTATAAGGCAAAGCCGGTGCTGGTTTGGCCCAGGGTAATTTTATTAAATCCAGCCGAAAGCCGCGACCTCGCAAAGGTGTTTCACTTAAGTTACTGTGCAAGACGAAGCCGGTGTTGGTGAGGCTCAGGGTAGTTTTTTTAAATCCGGCCGAAGTCCGTTAACCGACAAAGATGTTTCACTTAAAAATACTGTGCAGAGGTATTTTATTTAAAATTACTCTGCAAGGCGAAGCCGGTGTTTTTCCGACTCAGGAAATTTTTTTAAATCCGCCGGAAGGCCTCCAATTTAAAAAGATGTTTCACCAAAAAATACTGTGCAAGGAGAAGCCGGTGTAAGTCCAATCCAGGGTAAGTTTTGTGGAAATCGGTCGAGAGCCGCTAACTTACAAAGGTATTTCACTTAAGAATACTGTGCAAGGAGAAGCCGGTGTTGGTCAGGCCCAGGGTAACTATTTTAAATCCGGCCGAATGGCGCTAACTTACAAAGGTGTTTCACCTAAGATTACTATGCAATGCGAAACCGATGTTGGTCCGGCCCAGGGTAATTTTTTTAAATAAAGGCAGAAGGCCGCTAACTAACAGAGTTGTTTCACTCAAGAATACTATGTAAGGCGAGGCCGGTGTTGGTCCGGCGTAGGGTAATTTTTTTAAGTCAGTCCGAAGGCCGCTAACTTACAAAGGTGTTTCACTTAAGAATACTTTGCACGGCGAAACCGATGTTGGTCCGGCCCAGCGTAAATATTTTAAATCCGGCCGACGGCCGAAAACCTACAAAGGTTTTTCACCAAAAAATACTGTGCAAAGCGAAGCCGGTGTTGGTCCGGCCCAGGGTAAATATTATAAATCCGGCCGAATGGCGCTACCTTACAAAGTTGTTTCACTTAAATCCGACTGTGCAAGGCGAAGCCGGTGTTGGCACGGCCCAGGGTAAATTTTTTTTAAATCCGGCCGGAGGCCGTTAGCTTACAAAGGTGTTTCACCTAAGAATACTGTGCAAGACGAGGCCGGTGTTGGTCCGGCATAGGGCAATTATTTTTAATCCGGCCGAAGGCCGCTAACTTACAAAGGTGTTTCACTTAAAAAAACTGTGCAAAGCGAAGCCGGTATTGGTACAGCCCAGGGTAATTTTTTTAAATAAAGGCAGGAGGCCGCTAACTAACTAATACTTTGGACGGCGAAGCTGGTGTTGGCACGGCCCAGGGTAAATTGTTTTTTTAAATTCGGCCGGAGGCCACTAACTCACAAAGGTGTTTCACTTAAAAATACTCTGCAAGGCGAAGCCGGTGTTTGTCCGGCCCAGGGAAATTTTTAAATTCGGCGGAATGCCTCTAATTTACAAAGTTTTTCGCTTAAGAATACTGTTAAAGGCGAAGCCGGTGTTGGTCCGGCCAAGGGTAATTTTTCTAAATCCAGCCGAGGGCCGCTAACTAACAAAGGTTTTTCACTTAAGAATACTGTGCAAGGCGAACTCGGTGTCAGTTTGGCCCGGCCGAAGGCCGCTAACTTACGAAGGTGTTTTACTTAAGAATACTATGCAAGGCGGAGACGGTGTTGGTCCGGCCCAACGTAATTTGTTTTCAATCCGGCCGAAGGCCGATATCCTATGAAGGTTTTTCACCAAAAAATACTGTGCAGAGGTATTTTATTTAAAAATACTCTGCAAGGCGAAGCCGGTGTTTGTCCGGCCCAGGGACAATTTTAAATCCGGCGGAAGGCCTCCAACTTACAAAGTTGTTTCGCTTAAGAATACTGTGCAATGCGAAGTCGGTGTTGGTCCGGCCCAGGCTAATTTTTTTAAATCCATCCAAAGACCGCTAACTAACAAAGGTTTTTCACTTAAGAATACTGTGCAAAGCAAAGCTGGCGTTGGAACGGCTCAGCGTAATTTTTTTTAAGTGCGGCCGAAGGCCGATGTTGTTGTTGTTGTTGTAGCGGCCGAAGGCCAATAACCTACGAAGGTGTTTCACCTCAGAATACTGTGCAAGACGAGGCCGGTGTTGGTCCGGCATAGGGTAATTATTTTTAATCCGGCCGATGGCCGCTAACTTACAAAGGTGTTTCACTTAAAAAAACTGTGCAAAGCGAAGCCGGTATTGATACAGCCCAGGGTAATTTTTATAAATAAAGGCCGCTTACTTACAAAGTTGTTTCACTTAAGAATATTTTGCAAGGCGAAGCCGGTGTTGGCCCGGCCCAGGGTAATTTTTGTTGAAACTGGCCGAAGGCCGCTAACTTACAAAGGTGTTTCACTTAAGAATACTTTGCAAGGCGAACAGGTGTTGGGTAATTATTTTAAATCCGGTGTGGGTCAGGGCACGGGTACTTTTTTGAAATCCGGCCGAAGGCCACTAACTAACAACGGTGTTTCGCTTAAAAAAAACTGTGCAAGGCGAGGCCGGTGTTGGTCCGGCCCAGAGTAATTTTTTTTAAATCCAGCCAAAGGCCGATAACCTACAAAGGAGTGCAAGGCGAACAGGTGTAGGGTAATTATTTTAAATCCGGTGTTGGTCATGCCACGGGTACTTTTTTTAAATCCGGCCGAAGGCCGCTAACTAACAACGGTGTTTCGCTTAAAAAAAACTGTGCAAAGCGAAGCCGGTGTTGGCCCGTCCTAGGGTAATTCTTTCAAATCCGGCCGAAGGCTGCGAACTTACAAAGGTTTTTCTCTTACGAATGCTGTGCAAAGAGAAGCCTGTGTTGGTCAGGCCACGATTACTTTTTTTAAACCCGGCAGAAGGCCCCTAACTTACAAAGGTGTGCAAGGCGAACAGGTGTTGGTCCGGCCCAGGGTATTTTTTTTTAAAGTCCGACCGAAGGCCGCTAACTTTCAAAGGTGTTTCACTATAGAATACTTTGCAAGACGAACAGGTGTTGGGTAATTATTTTAAATCCGGTGTTGGTCAGGCCACGGGTACTTTTTTTAAATCCGGCCGACGGCCGCTAACTAACAACGGTGTTTCGCTTAAAAAAAACTGTGCAAGGCGAGGCCGGTGTTGGTCCAGCCCAGGGTAATTTTTTTTAAATCCAGCCAAAGGCCGATAACCTACAAACCCAAAAATACTGTGCGAAGTGAAGCCGGTGTTGGTCTGGCCCAGCGTGGTTTTTTTTAAATTCTGCCGAAGGCCGCTAACTTACTAAAGTTTCACCTACGAATACTGTACAAGGCGAAGCCAGTGTTGGTCCGGCCCATGGTGGTTTTTATAAATCTAGCCGAGGCCGCTAACTTACAAAGGCATTTCACTTAAGAATACTTTGTAAGGCAAAGCCGGTGCTGGTTTGGCCCAGGGTAATTTTATTAAATCCAGCCGAAAGCCGCGACCACGCAAAGGTGTTTCACTTAAGAATACTGTGCAAGGAGAATCCGGTGTTGGTCAGGCCCAGGGTACTTTTTTCAAATCCGGCCGAAGACCCCTAACTTACAAATATTTTGGCAGGCAAAGCCGGTGTTGGTCCGGCCTGGGGTAATTTTTTTAAATCCGGCCGGAGGCCGTTAGCTTACAATACTGTGCAAGGCGAAACCGGTGTTGGTTCGGCCCAAGGTAATTTTTTTAAATAAAGGCCGAAGGCCGTTAACTTACAAAGGTATTTCACTTAAGAATGCTGTGCAAAGAGAAGCCGGTGTTGGTCAGGCCAAGGGTACTTTTTTCAAATCCGGCCGAAGGCCGCTAACTAACAAAGGTGTTTCACTTAAAAAAACTGTGCAAGGCGAAGTTGGTGTTGGTCTGGCCCAGGGTAATTTTTTTCAAATCCAGCCGAAGGCCGATAATCTACAAAGTTTTTCACCCAAAAATACTGTGCGAAACGAAGCCGGTGTCTGTCTGGCCCAGGGTAATTTTTTCAAATAACGTCCGAAGGCCACTAACTTACTAAAGTTTCACCTAAGAATACTGTACAAGGCGAAGCCAGTGTTGCCCCGCCCGAGGGTAATTTTTTTAAGTTCGGCCGAAGGCCGCTAACTTACAAAGGTCTTTCACTTAAGAATACTTTTCAACGCGAAGCCGGTGCTGGTTCGGCCCATGGTAATTTTAATAAATCCAGCCGAAAGCAGCGAACTCGCAAAGGTGTTTCACTTAAGAATACAGTGCAAGGCGAAGCCGGTGTTGATCCGGCTCAGGGTAACTATTTTAAATTCGGCCGAAGTCGGTTAACTGATAAAGATGTTTCACTTAAAAATACTGTGCAGAGGTATTTTATTTAAAATACCCTGCAAGGCGAAGCCGGTGTTTTTCCGACCCAGGAAATTTTTTTAAATCCGCCTCCAATTTACAAAATGTTTCACCAAAAAATACTGTGCAAGGAGAAGCCGATGTAAGTTCGGCCCAGGGTAAGTTTTGTGGAAATCGGACGAAAGCCGCTAACTTAAGAAGGTATTTCACTTAAGAATACTATGCAAGGAGAAGCCGGTGTTGGTCCGGCACAGGGTAATTTTTGTTGAAACTGGCCGAAGGCCGTTAACTTACAAGGGTGTTTCACTTAAAAATACTGTGCAGAGGCGAAGCCGGTGTTGGTCCGGCCCAGGGTAAATTTTTTAAATCCAGCCGAATGCCGCTAACTTACAAAGGTGTTTCACCTAAGAATACTGTGCAAGACGAGGCCGGTGTTGTTCCGGCATAGGGTACTTATTTTAAATCCGGCCGAAGGCCGCTAACATACAAAGGTGTTTTACTTAAAAAAACTGTGCAAAGCGAAGCCGGTATTGGTACAGCCCAGGGTAATTTTTTTAAATAAAGGCAGGAGGCCGCTAACTAACTAATACTTTGGACGGCGAAGCCGGTGTTGGCACGGCCCAGGGTAAATTGTTTTTTTAAATTCGGCCGGAGGCCACTAACTCACAAAGGTGTTTCACTTAAAAATACTCTGCAAGGCGAAGCCGGTGTTTGTCCGGCCCAGGGAAATTTTTAAATTCGGCGGAATGCCTCTAATTTACAAAGTTTTTCGCTTAAGAATACTGTTAAAGGCGAAGCCGGTGTTGGTCCGGCCAAGGGTAATTTTTCTAAATCCAGCCGAGGGCCGCTAACTAACAAAGGTTTTTCACTTAAGAATACTGTGCAAGGCGAACTCGGTGTCAGTTTGGCCCGGCCGAAGGCCGCTAACTTACGAAGGTGTTTTACTTAAGAATACTGTGCAAGGCGGAGACGGTGTTGGTCCGGCCCAACGTAATTTGTTTTCAATCCGGCCGAAGGCCGATAACCTATGAAGGTTTTTCACCAAAAAATACTGTGCAGAGGTATTTTATTTAAAAATACTCTGCAAGGCGAAGCCGGTGTTTGTCCGGCCCAGGGACAATTTTAAATCCGGCGGAAGGCCTCCAACTTACAAAGTTGTTTCGCTTAAGAATACTGTGCAATGCGAAGTCGGTGTTGGTCCGGCCCAGGCTAATTTTTTTAAATCCATCCAAAGACCGCTAACTAACAAAGGTTTTTCACTTAAGAATACTGTGCAAAGCAAAGCTGGCGTTGGAACGGCTCAGCGTAATTTTTTTTAAGTGCGGCCGAAGGCCGATGTTGTTGTTGTTGTTGTAGCGGCCGAAGGCCAATAACCTACGAAGGTGTTTCACCTCAGAATACTGTGCAAGACGAGGCCGGTGTTGGTCCGGCATAGGGTAATTATTTTTAATCCGGCCGATGGCCGCTAACTTACAAAGGTGTTTCACTTAAAAAAACTGTGCAAAGCGAAGCCGGTATTGATACAGCCCAGGGTAATTTTTATAAATAAAGGCCGCTTACTTACAAAGTTGTTTCACTTAAGAATATTTTGCAAGGCGAAGCCGGTGTTGGCCCGGCCCAGGGTAATTTTTGTTGAAACTGGCCGAAGGCCGCTAACTTACAAAGGTGTTTCACTTAAGAATACTTTGCAAGGCGAACAGGTGTTGGGTAATTATTTTAAATCCGGTATGGGTCAGGGCACGGGTACTTTTTTGAAATCCGGCCGAAGGCCACTAACTAACAACGGTGTTTCGCTTAAAAAAAACTGTGCAAGGCGAGGCCGGTGTTGGTCCGGCCCAGGGTAATTTTTTTTAAATCCAGCCAAAGGCCGATAACCTACAAAGGAGTGCAAGGCGAACAGGTGTAGGGTAATTATTTTAAATCCGGTGTTGGTCAGGCCACGGGTACTTTTTTTAAATCCGGCCGAAGGCCGCTAACTAACAACGGTGTTTCGCTTAAAAAAAACTGTGCAAAGCGAAGCCGGTGTTGGCCCGTCCTAGGGTAATTCTTTCAAATCCGGCCGAAGGCTGCGAACTTACAAAGGTTTTTCTCTTACGAATGCTGTGCAAAGAGAAGCCTGTGTTGGTCAGGCCACGATTACTTTTTTTAAATCCGGCAGAAGGCCCCTAACTTACAAAGGTGTGCAAGGCGAACAGGTGTTGGTCCGGCCCAGGGTAATTTTTTTTAAAGTCCGACCGAAGGCCGCTAACTTTCAAAGGTGTTTCACTATAGAATACTTTGCAAGACGAACAGGTGTTGGGTAATTATTTTAAATCCGGTGTTGGTCAGGCCACGGGTACTTTTTTTAAATCCGGCCGACGGCCGCTAACTAACAACGGTGTTTCGCTTAAAAAAAACTGTGCAAGGCGAGGCCGGTGTTGGTCCAGCCCAGGGTAATTTTTTTTAAATCCAGCCAAAGGCCGATAACCTACAAACCCAAAAATACTGTGCGAAGTGAAGCCGGTGTTGGTCTGGCCCAGCGTGGTTTTTTTTAAATTCTGCCGAAGGCCGCTAACTTACTAAAGTTTCACCTACGAATACTGTACAAGGCGAAGCCAGTGTTGGTCCGGCCCATGGTGGTTTTTATAAATCTAGCCGAGGCCGCTAACTTACAAAGGCATTTCACTTAAGAATACTTTGTAAGGCAAAGCCGGTGCTGGTTTGGCCCAGGGTAATTTTATTAAATCCAGCCGAAAGCCGCGACCACGCAAAGGTGTTTCACTTAAGAATACTGTGCAAGGAGAATCCGGTGTTGGTCAGGCCCAGGGTACTTTTTTCAAATCCGGCCGAAGACCCCTAACTTACAAATATTTTGGCAGGCAAAGCCGGTGTTGGTCCGGCCTGGGGTAATTTTTTTAAATCCGGCCGGAGGCCGTTAGCTTACAATACTGTGCAAGGCGAAACCGGTGTTGGTTCGGCCCAAGGTAATTTTTTTAAATAAAGGCCGAAGGCCGTTAACTTACAAAGGTATTTCACTTAAGAATGCTGTGCAAAGAGAAGCTGGTGTTGGTCAGGCCAAGGTTACTTTTTTCAAATCCGGCCGAAGGCCGCTAACTAACAAAGGTGTTTCACTTAAAAAAACTGTGCAAGGCGAAGTTGGTGTTGGTCTGGCCCAGGGTAATTTTTTTCAAATCCAGCCGAAGGCCGATAATCTACAAAGTTTTTCACCCAAAAATACTGTGCGAAACGAAGCCGGTGTCTGTCTGGCCCAGGGTAATTTTTTCAAATAACGTCCGAAGGCCACTAACTTACTAAAGTTTCACCTAAGAATACTGTACAAGGCGAAGCCAGTGTTGCCCCGCCCGAGGGTAATTTTTTTAAGTTCGGCCGAAGGCCGCTAACTTACAAAGGTCTTTCACTTAAGAATACTTTGCAACGCGAAGCCGGTGCTGGTTCGGCCCATGGTAATTTTAATAAATCCAGCCGAAAGCAGCGAACTCGCAAAGGTGTTTCACTTAAGAATACAGTGCAAGGCGAAGCCGGTGTTGATCCGGCTCAGGGTAACTATTTTAAATTCGGCCGAAGTCGGTTAACTGATAAAGATGTTTCACCTAAAAATACTGTGCAGAGGTATTTTATTTAAAATACCCTGCAAGGCGAAGCCGGTGTTTTTCCGACCCAGGAAATTTTTTTAAATCCGCCTCCAATTTACAAAATGTTTCACCAAAAAATACTGTGCAAGGAGAAGCCGATGTAAGTTCGGCCCAGGGTAAGTTTTGTGGAAATCGGACGAAAGCCGCTAACTTAAGAAGGTATTTCACTTAAGAATACTATGCAAGGAGAAGCCGGTGTTGGTCCGGCACAGGGTAATTTTTGTTGAAACTGGCCGAAGGCCGTTAACTTACAAGGGTGTTTCACTTAAAAATACTGTGCAGAGGCGAAGCCGGTGTTGGTCCGGCCCAGGGTAAATTTTTTAAATCCAGCCGAATGCCGCTAACTTACAAAGGTGTTTCACCTAAGAATACTGTGCAAGACGAGGCCGGTGTTGTTCCGGCATAGGGTACTTATTTTTAATCCGGCCGAAGGCCGCTAACATACAAAGGTGTTTTACTTAAAAAAACTGTGCAAAGCGAAGCCGGTATTGGTACAGCCCAGGGTAACTATTTTAAATCCGGCCGACTGGCGCTAATTTTTTTAAATCCGGCCGAAGGCCGCTAACCTACAAAGTTTTTCACCCAAAAATACTGTGCGAAACGAAGCCGGTGTTGGTATGGCCAAGGGTAATTTTTTTAAATAAAGGCAGAAGGCCGCTAACTTACAAAGGTGTTTCACTTAAGAATACTGTACAGGGTACTTTTTTTAAATCCGGCCGAAGGCCCCTAACTTACAAATATTTTGGCAGGCGAAGCCGGTGTTGGCACGGCCCAGGGTATAATTTTTTTTTAAATCCGGCCGGAGGCCGTTAGCTTACAAAGGTGTTTCACCTAAGAATACTGTACAAGACGAGGCCGGTGTTGGTCCAGCCTGGGGTAATTTATTTAAATCCGCCGGAAGGCCTCTAACTTACAAAGGTGTTTCACTTAAGAATACAATGCAAGGCGAAGCCGGTGTTGGTCCGGCCCAGAGTCATTTTGTGAAATCGAGCCGAAGGCCGTTAACTTACAAGGGTGTTTCACTCAAAATTACTTTGCAAGGCGAACAGGTGTTGGGTAATTTTCTTAAATCCAGCTGAAGGACGCTGACTAACAAATGTTTTTCACTTAAGAATACTGTACAAAGCGAAGCCGGCGTTGGCGCGGCCCAGCGTAATTTTTTTTAAATCCGGTCGAAGGCCGATAACCTACGAAGGTGTTTCACCTAAGAATACCGTGCAAGGGAAAGCCGGTGTCGATCCAGCCCAGGGTAGTTTTTTTTAAATCCGGCCGAAGGCCGCTAACTTACAAAGGTGTGCAAGGCGAACAGGTGTTGGTCCGGCCCAGGGTAATTTTTTTAAATCCGGCCGAAGGCCGATGACCTACAAAGGTTTTTCACCAGAAAATACTGTGCAAAGCGAAGACGGCGTTGGCACGGCCCAGGGTAAATTTTTTTTTTTACCGGCCGGAGGCCGCTAACTTACAAGGGTGTTTTACTTAAAAATACTGTGCAGAGGTATTTTATTTAAAAATACTCTACAAGGCGAAGCCGGTGTTGATCCAGCCCAGGGTATTTTTTCTAAATCCAGCCGAAGGCCACTAACTTACAAAGGTTTTTCACTTAAGAATACTGTGAAAGACGAGGCCGGTATTGGTCCTTCCCAGGGTAATTTTTCTAAATCCGGCCGAAGGCCGCTAACTCTCAAGGATGTTTCACTTTAGAATACTGTGCAAGGCGAAGCCGGAGTTAGTCCGGCCCAGGGCAGTTTTCTTAAATGCGGCTGAAGGCCGCTTACTAACAAAGTTGTTTCACTTAAGAATACTGTGCAAGGCGAAGCCGGTGTTTGTCCGGCCCAGGGAAATTTTTAAATCCGGCGGAAAGCCGGTAACTAACACAGTTGTTTCACTTAAGAATACCGTGCACGACGAAGCCGGTGTTGGTCCGGCCCAGGGTAATTATTTTAAACCCGGCCGAAGGCCGCTAATTTACAAAGGTCTCACCTAAGAATGCTGTGCAAGGCGAAGCCGGTGTGTCCGGCCCAGGGTAATTTTTTCAAAGCCGGTTGAAAGCCGCTAACTTATAAAGGTGTCACCTAAGAATACTACGGCAGGCGAGTCCGTTGTTGGTCCAACAAAGGGTAATTTTGTTAAATCCGGTTGAAAGCCACTAATTTTCAAAGGTGTTTCACTTAAGAATACTGAGCAAAACGAAGCCAGTGTTGGTCCGCCCCAGCGTAACTTTTTTAAATCCGGCTGAAGGACGCTAACCTAGAAAGGAGTGCAAGGCGAAACCGGTCTTGCTCAGACCCAGGGTACTTTTTTTAAGTCCGGCCGAAGGCCGCTAATTAACAAAGGATTTTCACCTAAGAATACTGTGCAAGACGAGGCCGGTGTTGGTTTGGCCCAGGGCAGTTTTTTTAAATTCGGCTGAAGGCCGCTAACTAACAAAGTTGTTTCACTTAAGAATACTGTGCAAGGCGATGCCGGTATTTGTCCGGCCCAGGGAAATTTTTAAATTCGGCGGAAAGCCGCTAACTAACAAAGTTGTTTCACTCAAGAATACTGTGCAAGACGAAGCCGGTGTTGGTCCGGCCCAGCGTAATTTTTTTAAATCCGGCTGAAGGACGATAACCTATAAAGGAGTGCAAGACGAAACCGGTACGGGTCCAGTTTAGGAAAATTTTTGTTGAAACCGGCCGAAGGCCGCTAATTTACAATGATGTGTCACTTTAGAATACTGTGCAAGGCGAAGCCGGAGTTGGTCCGGCCCAGGATAATTTTTTTAAATCCGGCCGAAGGCCGCTAACTTTCAATGATGTGTCACTTTAGAATACTGTGCAAGACGAAGCCGGAGTTGGTCCGGCCCAGGGTAATTTTTTTAAATCCGGCCGGAGGCCGCTAACCTACAAAAGTTTTTCACCTAAGGAAACTGTGCAAGACGAAGCCGATATTGGTCAGGCCCAGGGTAGTTTTTTTAAATCAGGCCGAAGGCCGCTAACTAACAAAGTTGTTTCACTTAAGAATACTGTGCAAAGCGAAGCCGGTATTGATACAGTCCAGGGTAATTTTTATAAATAAAGGCAGGAGGCCGCTTACTTACAAAGTTGTTTCACTTAAGAATACTGTGCAAGGCGAAGCCGGTGTTGGTTTGGCCCAGGGTAAATTTTTTTAATCCGCCCGAAGGCCGCTAACTTGCAAAGGTGTTTCACCTAAGAATACTATGCAAGACGAGGCCGGTGTTGGTCCGGCATAGGGTAATTATTTTTAATCCGGCCGAAGGCCGCTAACTTACAAAGGTGTTTCACTTAAAAAAAAACTGTGCATAGCGAAGCCGGTGTTGGTCCGGCCCAGAGTCATTTTGTGAAATCGAGCCGAAGGCCTTTAACTTACAAGGGTGTTTCACTCAAAATTACTTTGCAAGGCGAACAGGTGTTGGGTAATTTTTTTAAATCCAGCTGAAGGACGCTAACTAACAAATGTTTTTCACTTAAGAATACTGTACAAAGCAAAGCCGGTGTTGGTCCGGCCCAGGGTAATTTTTTTAAATCCAGCCGAATGCCGCTAACTTACAAAGGTGTTTCACCTAAGAATACTGTGCAAGACGAGGCCGGTGTTGGTCCGGCATAGGGTAATTATTTTTAATCCGGCCGAAGGCCGCTAACTTACAAAGGTGTTTCACTTAAAAAAACTGTGCAAAGCGAAGCCGGTATTGATACAGCCCAGGGTAATTTATATAAATAAAGGCAGGAGGCCGCTTACTTACAAAGTTGTTTCACTTAAGAATACTGTGCAAGGCGAAGCCGGTGTTGGTTTGGCCCAGGGTAAATTTTTTTAATCCGCCCGAAGGCCGCTAACTTGCAAAGGTGTGCAAGGCGAAGCCGGTGTTGGCCCGGCCTAGGGTTATTTTTTTAAATCCGGCCGAAGACCGCTAACTTACAAAGGTGTTTCACCTAAGAATACTGAGCAAAACGAGGACGGTGTTGGTCCAGCAAAGGGTAATTTTTTTAAATCCGGTTGAAAGCCACTAACTTACAAAGGTGTTTTACTTAAAAATACTGAGCAAGGCGGAACCTGTGTTTGTGGGACCCAGGGTATTTTTTTTTTTAAATCCGGCCGAAGGCCTCTGACATACAAAGGTTTTTTACTTAAGAATCCTGTGCAAGGCCCAGGGTATTTTTTGAAACCAGCCGATGGCCGCTAACTTACAAAGGTCTTTCACCTAAGAATACTGTGCAAAACAAGGGCAGTGTTGGTCCAGCCAGAATAATTTTTTCAAAGCCGGTTGAAAGCCGCTAACTTACAAAGTTTTCACCTAAGAATACTGTGCAAGACGAAGCCGGTGTTTCCGGCCCAGCGTAATTTTTTCAAAGCCGGTTGAAAGCCGCTAACTTATAAAGGTTTCAGCTAAGAATACTGTGGAAGGCGAAGTCGGTGTTTGTCCAGCAAAGGGAAGTTTTTCTAAATACAGCCGAGGGCCGCTAACTAACAAAGGTTTTTCACTTAAGAATACTGTGCAAAGCGAAGCCCATTGTAATTTTGTGAAATCCAGCCGAAGGCCGTTAACTTACAAGGGTGTTTTACTTAAAAATACTTTGCAAGGCGAACAGGTGTTGGGTAATTATTTTAAATCCAGCTGAAGGCCGCTAACTAACAAAGGTTTTTCACTTAAGAATGCTGTGCAAAGCGAAGCCGGCGTTGGCGCGGCCCAGCGTAATTTTTTTAAATCCAGCCGAAGGCCGATAACCTACAAAGGTGTTTCACCTAAGAATACTGTGCAAGGCAAAGCCGGTGTCGATCCAGCCCAGGGTAGTTTTTTTTAAATCCGGCCGAAGGCCGCTAACTTACAAAGGTGTGCAAGGCTAACAGGTGTTGGTCCGGCCTAGGGTAATTATTTGAAATCTGGCCGTAGGCCGGTAACTTATAGCCTATTTCCACCAAGCACTTCACTGCATTTAAGGCCTCTGTTAACTGAATGAAATGTCAAACGTTTCCACCGAAACTGAGTTAACTCAAACAGCTGATTTTTGTATACATTTGCAGTTTGCAAAATTTGTCGCAAGTATTAAAATCATGAATTCAAGAGACCGGATCCATTTTATTTTGCTATTTATACAATATTATGATTTGCAAGTGCAGATTATTGCTGCACGGACAGACGCTGCTGAAAGGAAAATGCTTTTTTGCATGCTTACAACTTTGCCAACAATGCCATTTCTTTGTATACATGAGAGTTTTTTCGGCTACCTCTCAATTTCTGAGCTCTTCCTTGCCAGCAATCCACGAAACTTTGCTCCTCCGTAAGGTTCCACTTGCGTCGTTTTGTTTCCATTTCCATTTTGTTTAGTTTATTTTTTAAGTAATTATGTGTGTTTTTCTAGAAAACCACAATTCGAGGAGTAGCTCGGCCGAAAAATCCCTTAACCGGTTACAAAGTGCACATTATATATACATAAATATTTGTTTTGCGCCAATGATATATACATACATAATTATTGGTTTTGCGTATTCAGCTGATAGTTACCAGAGTCGCGTTTATTTTTATCTTGAGGGGATCGTTTTCTATTCCACAATTGCTTTTTGTTTGCTTTTTATTTTTATTTTATTTTATTCTTTAAAGAGGAGAAGCATTCTCTTCGCCAATTACTTAATATATTTTTTTATGTCAATATTAATGCAAAAAAGTAAGTTTTGCAGAAAAAATTTCAGCATGCAAAATAAAAGTCCGTCCCCTCATTAAATCCGAAAATACACGACTCTGGCAACAAGTATACCGAAACGTCCGAAATGTTTACATTAGTATTGAGGGCTGTGACTGTTAACATAACATTTTCTGTTAAATTACCGAAAGTGAGTTAACACACTTTTATACAACAACAAACACATGGGAATTTAGCATTTAAATGCGATGTGCAAAGCGAAGCCGGTGTTGGCCCGGCCTAGGGTAATTAATTTAAATCCGACCGAAGGCCGCTAACTTACAAATGTATTTCCCTTTAGAATACTGTGCAAGGAGAAGCCGGTGTTGGTCCGGCCCAGGGTAATTTTTTTAAATCCGGCCGAAGGCCGTTATCTTACAAAGGTGTTTCACCAGAAAATACTGTGCAAAGCGAAGACGGCGTTGGCACGGCCCAGGGTAAATTTTTTTTAAATAGGGCCGGAGGCCGCTAACTTACAAAGGTGTTCCACTTATTTTATATTTTATTTAAAAATACTCTACAAGGCGAAGCCGGTGTTGATCCAGCCCAGGGTATTTTTTCTAAATCCAGCCGAAGGCCGCTAACTAACAAAGGTTTTTCACTTAAGAATACTGTGAAAGACGAGGCCGGTATTGGTCCTTCCCAGGGTAATTTTTCTAAATCCGGCCGAAGGCCGCTAACTTTCAATGATGTTTCACTTTAGAATACTGTGCAAGGCGAAGCCGGTGTGTCCGGCCCAGGGTAATTTTTTCAAAGCCGGTTGAAAGCCGCTAACTTAAAAAGGTTTCAGCTAAGAATACTGTGGAAGGCGAGTCCGGTGTTGGTCCAGCAAAGGGCATTTTTTTTAAATCCGGTTGAAAGCCGCTAACTTACCAAGGTGTTTCACCTAAGAGGCTGGTGTTGGTCCGGCCAGGGGTAGTCTTTTTAATTCCGGCCGAAAGCCGCTAACTTAGAAAGGTTTCACCAAAGAGTACTGTGCAAAACGAAGTCGGTGTTTGTTCGGCCCAGAGTAATTTTTTTAAATCCGGACGAAGCCCTTTAACTTACAAAGGTGTTTCACCTAAGAACACTGTGCAAGACGAGGCCGGTGTTGGTCCGGCCGTAGGTATTTTTTTTAAATCCGGCCGAAGACCGCTAACTAACAAAATTTTTTCACTTAAGAATACTGAGCAAGGCGAAGACGGTGTTGGTATGGCCCAGGGCAGTTTTTTTACAACCGGCCGAAGGCCGCTAACTTACAAAGGTTTCACCTAAGAATACTGTGCAAGGCGAAGCCGGTGTGTCCGGCCCAGGGTAATTTTTTCGAAGCCGGTTGAAAGCCGCTAACTTATAAAGGTGTCACCTAAGAATACTGTGCAAAGCGCAGCCGGCGTTGGCCCGGCCTGAGGTCATTTTTTTAAGTCCGGCCGAAGGCCGCTAACTTTCAAAGGTTTTTCACTTAAAAATACTGTGCAAAGCGAAGCCGGTGCTGGCCCGGCCCAGCGTAAATTTTTTAAATTCGGCTGAAGGACGCTAACTTTCAAAGGTTTTTCACTTAAAAATACTGTGCAAAGCGAAGCCGGTGCTGGCCCGGCCTGAGGTCATTTTTTTAAGTCCGGCCGAAGGCCGCTAACTTACAAAGGTATTTCACTTAAGAATACTTTGAAAGGAGAAGCCGGTGTTGGTCAAGCCTAGGGTAATTTTTTTAAATCCGGCCGAAGGCCGCTAACTTTCAAAGGTGTTTCACTTAAAAATACTGTGCAAAGCGAAGCCGGTGCTGGCCCGGCCCAGCGTAAATTTTTTAAATTCGGCTGAAGGACGCTAACCTAGAAAGGAGTGGAAGGGGAAACTGGTGTGGGTCCGGCTCAGGGTAATTTTTGTTGAAACCGGCCGAAGGCCGCTAACTTACAAGGGGTTTCACCTAAGAATAATGTGCAAGACTAGGCCGGTGTTGGTCCGCCCCAGGGTATTTTTTTTAAATCCGGCCGAAGGCCGCTGACTTTCAATGATATTTCACTTTAGAATACTGTGCAAGGCGAAGCCGGAGTTGGTCCGGCCCAGGGTAATTTTTCTAAATCCAGCCGAGGGCCGCTAACTAACAAAGGTTTTTCACTTAAGAATACTGTGCAAAGCGAAGCCGGCGTTGGCACGGCTCAGCATAATTTTTTTATATCCGGCCGAAGGCCGATGACCTACGAAGGTGTTTCACTTAAAAATACTGTGCAAAGCGAAGCCGGTGTTGGTCCGGCCCAGGGTAATTTTTCTAAATCCAACCGAGGGCCGCTAACTAACAAAGATTTTTCACTTAAAACAACTGTGCAAGGCGAGGCCGGTACTGGTACAGCCCAGGGTAGTTTTTTTAAATCAGACCGAAGGCCGCTAACTAACAGAGTTGTTTTACTTAAGAATACTGTGCAAGGCGAAGCCGGTGTTTGTCCGGCCCAGGGAAAGTTTTAAATCCGGCGGAAGGCCTCTAATTTACAAAGTTTTTCGCTTAAGAATACAGTACAAGGCGAAGCCGGTGTTGGTCCGGTCTAGGGTAATTTTTCTAAATCCAACCGAGGGCCGCTAACTAACAAAGGTTTTTCACTTAAGAATACTGTGCAGAGGTATTTTATTTAAAAATACTCTGCAAGGCGAAGCCGGTGTTTGTCCGGCCCAGGGAAATTTTTAAATCCGGCGGAAGGCCTCTAATTTACAAAGTTTTTCGCTAAAGTATACTGTGCAAGGCGAAGCCGGGTTGGTCCGGCCCAGGCTAATTTTTTTAAATCCATCCAAAGACCGCTAACTAACAAAGGTGTTCCACTTAAGAATACAGTACAAGGCGAAGCCGGTGTTGGTCCGGCCCAGGGTAATTTTTCTAAATCCAACCGAGGGCCGCTAACTAACAAAGGTTTTTCACTTAAGAATACTTTGCCAGGCGAAGTCGGTGTCAGTTTGGCCCAGGGTATTTTTTTTAAATCCGGCCGAAAGCCGCTAACTTTCAAAGGTGTTTCACTTAAAAATACTGTGCAAAGCGAAGCCGGTGTTGGCCCGGCCCAGGGTTATTTTTCTAAATCCAGCCCAGGGCCGCTAACTAAGAAAGGTTTTTCACTTAAGAATACTGTGCAAAGCGAAGCCGGTGTTGACCCGGCCTAGGGTAATTAATTTAAATCCGGCTGAAGGCCGCTAACTTACAAAGGTGTTTCACCTAAGAATACTGTGCAAGACGAGGCCGGTGTTGGTCCAGCAAAGGGTAATTTTTTTAAATCCGGTTGAAAGCCACTAACTTACAAAGGTGTTTTACTTAAAAATACTGTGCAAGGCGAAGGCGGTGTTTGTCCGCCCCAGGGAAATTATTAAATCCGGCGGAAGGCCGCTCACTAACAAAGTTGTTTCACTTAAGAATACTGTGCAAGGAGAAGCCGTTGTTGGTCAGGCTAAGGGTACTTTCTTGAATCCGGTCGAAGGCCGCTAACTTACAAAGGTGTTTCACTTAAAACAACTGTGCAAGGCGAGGCCGGTACTGGTACAGCCCAGGGTAGTTTTTTTAAATCAGACCGAAGGCCGCTAACTAACAGAGTTGTTTTACTTAAGAATACTGTGCAAGGCGAAGCCGGTGTTGGTTTGGCCCAGGGTAAATTTTTTTAATCCGCCCGAAGGCCGCTAACTTACAAAGGAGTGCAAGGCGAAGCCGGTGTTGGCCCGGCCTAGGGTAATTTTTTTAAATCCGGCCAAAGGCCGCTAACTTACACAGGTGTTTCACCTAAGAATACTGTGCAAGACGAGGCCGGTGTTGGTCCAGCAAAGGGTAATTTTTTTAAATCCGTTTGAAAGCCACTAACTTACAAAGGTGTTTTACTTAAGAATACTGTGCAAGGCGAAGCCGGTGTTTGTCCGCCCAAGGGAAATTTTTAAATCCGGCGGAAGGCCGCTCACTAACAAAATTGTTTCACTTAAGAATACTGTGGAAAGCGAAGCAGGTTGTGGTCCGGCCCATGGTTATTTTGTTAAATGCGATCGAAGACGGCCAACTTATAAAGGTGGGTCACTTAAAATATTTGCACTTAAAATATTTCGCAAATTTATAGAATGCAGGGTATCATTGTTTCGCAACCGGATCATACAAAGTTCTTGTTTTTTCCGGACCCGCACAAGCCCGATGTTATTTATTGCTTTTTATAGATTTCTTACACAATACGGCAACACCGTTTTTGGGCAGTTTTGACAAAAGCCGTTATGAGCCGTAATTACCAAAATATGTGCAACAAAAAATAAAAATTTCATAATTTAATGATAGTTTATTTTGTAATATTTCCTATCCAACATAAATTTTTAAAATGGTTACAATGTGTTTTACATAATGAATCTAGTGAAAGAAGTACAACGTAAGTAGCAAAAGTGTGGACATCTGCATTTTTTGATAGACTATTATAGAAAAACTACAGCACATAAATAAATAAATAGTGAACAAAAGGACAATTCATTGTCTATCAACCCCATCATAAATTAGATAAATCGGTCGATTCGTTTAGATACAATATGGCATGAAAATGGGATACATTAAAAAAATTTTAAGTGAAATAATAATTTATTTTTTTGTAAAAATATGTGAATGTTATTTATTTTCAACCACGTTTTTTTATATATACGTGAATGTTATGTATTTTCGACGTCGTTTTATTAAAAATACGTGAATATTATTTATTTTAGTTTTTGTTCTATGCAGTATATCGAAAAAAATATGCCGGACTCACATATGCTACGTCTTATATCATGTATTTTTTTATATATTTCTTTTACAGTCTGACAACATCTCTTTAACCATGTATTTGTATGTAATTTTATTTAAACGTTTATATTGGGTGTAGCATTAATTCGTGCGGTTTTCTAAGAGAGGGCTCTACTAGTATTATTTCGCGTCGTGTTCATCTGTGGCTATATTCATTTCAAAGGTACTGTCATTTCGCGTCGTTTTCAGTAGATGTCATTTGTTTTTTTCATTAATTTAACATGAAGAAAAGTGCTACCGAAAGCCATAATATTTTACTGGACGTTTATGGTAACCATGCTTTAGCCGAACAAACGTGCCAAAAGTGGTTTACACGATTTAAAAGTGGCAATTTCGACTGAGACGACGAACAGCCAAAAAAATTTCAAGAAGAAGAATTGGAGACATTGCTAGACGCAGATGCATGCCAGACGCAAGAAGAACTTGCAAAAGTATTAGGAGATGATCAAGCAACCGTTTCCAGACGATTAAAATCATTAGGATTCATCCAGAAGCTTGGAAATTGGGTGCCTTATGAATTAAAGCCAAGAGGCGTCGAACGTCGATTCTGCATGTCGAAAATGTTGCTTCAACGCCACCAAAAGGAGTTATTTTTGCATCGGATTGTCACTGGCGATGAAAACTGGATTCATTATGATAACCCAAAGCGCAAGAGATCTTATGTGAAGCCCGGCCAACCATCGACATCCACGGTAAAGCCGAATATCCATGGTGCCAAGGTTATGCTATGCATTTGGTGGGATCACAAGGGTGTGCTTTATTATGAGCTATTGAAATCGGGTCAGACGATCAATGGGGACCTCTACCGAAAACAATTGATTCATTTGAAAAAGACCATCGCGGAAAAACGACCAGAATATGCGACCAGACACGAATCAATAATTTTTCATCATGACAACGCTCGGCCACATGTTGCAAGACCAGCTAAAAACTATTTGGTAAGCTGTGGGTGGGAAGTTCTACCTCACCCGCCTTATAGCCCAGACATAGCACCTTCCGATTACCACTTGTTCAGATCAATGCAGAATGCCCTCACCGGAGTACGCTTCACTTCAGAACAGGGTAGCAGAAATAGGCTCGATTCCTTTTTGACATCCAAGCCGGAGAAGTTCTTTTGGGATGGGATCCACAAATTGCCACAAGATGTGCAAACAACGAAGCTTCCGATGGGCAATACTTTGAACATTAAATGTATAAAAAATTGTTCACCTTTACTGACACTAGCATCGGACCACTTACCTATACACATCTCGATTGACAGACGTCCCGACTTTGTTTCCGCGGATCACCGGACACTCGGTAACTTTAAGAAATTTAACTGGACCGGCTTCACGGAATTCACCGAGAATGCATTTAGTGCTCTCCCACTTCATCAGACGTCACCTCTGGTGAACGTTCTTTCCGCAGGATTGTAGTGACCGCTGCCGATCGCTTCATCCCTGCAGGCCGAATTGCGGAAATCCGCCCTAATTTCCCGACGGGAGTGGCGGCTTTAGCATCAAGGCGCGACATTCGGACAGTAGTAAACAAGCATAAGCGGAAAAAGTGGAAGGAGCACTTAAGGGCCTGCAACCTCTCCCCTGGGGCAACCAAGCTCTGGGCTACAGTCAAGTAGCTGCCTAACCCGACGAGACGAGATGGCCGAGTGGAAATTTCATTCGGTGACCGCGCCTCGTCGGACCAGAAGAGATGCGCGAGTTATTTTAGCCGGCTTTTTACATTGCATCCTTCGGTAGACAAAGCGAAACGACGTGTAACCCACCGTATGCGCAAACTGCTAAACACAAGCGCGGCGCTTAATTTCTCCAGGAAGGAGGTTCAGGGAGTCATCGGGAAGTCGAAAGCCTCCGAATCCATCGGCCCTTTCGGGATAAGCATGTTGATGCTAAAACATCTCGGATCAGCGGGAGCAGAATATCTCACCAAGGTCCTCAATTTGTCTCTGACCACCGTAATCATACCAGATGTGTGGAAAACCGGTAGGGTGGTCCCGCTACTTAAACCGACGAAATCCTCGGCTACCCTCTTCACTAGCTGGGCGAAGGAGTACAGGCTAGAACTCGATGTGAAAGTCGATGACCAAAAAATTCCAACTGTAAACAACCCTAAGATATTAGGGGTCCCATTCGATAGCCTGCTGTCCTTCACTCCGCATACGACCGCAATTGCCGCAAAACACCAGGGCCGCGAAAAAATACTCAAAGCGCTAACCGGCAGCACATGCGGTAAAGATAAAAAAAACCTTGCTGGCAACATACAAAGCAATTGGCCGGCCAGTCGTAAACTATGCTGCACCGATCTGGGTGCCGGGGACGAACGAGATGCAGTTGAGGAAATTACAGAACACCGCCCTTAGGACTGCGACAGGAAACCTCCTGATGTCGCCGGAGCATCCCAGCAGGCACCTCATAGAAGCTGAACCTCCACCCAGGCACATCAGGAAGGGAGTACTCGACTTAAAGAGCACCATTCAGCAACACGTACAACAACCGCTGGACAGGACGGCGTACCGACAAGCACTGGCCGCCATTCACCAAGAGTCAGTTAACACCTTCAAAGACTCCCTTCCCGTGAACGGCATACTCGGAGTAAAATCACCACCCATAGCAGACAGCGAGCTCGAGCTGCTTCGAGAGACCCGCGTGACCCGTGCACAACTTAGATCTGGATATTGTAGCAGGTTAAACTCCTACCTATCCAGACTCGACCCCAGCATACTCAACGTATGCCCTGCATGTGGAGAGTCTCCGCACGACACTAACCACTTCTTCACATGCCCACTTAAACCGACTCATCTAACCCCCCTCTCCCTTTGTCAAATCCCGTCGAAACAGCATGTTTCCTGGACCTCCATTTACATGACCTCGGTGACTTAGATTGACAAAGCCTGCCCTAAGCGGGGGGTTAAGCCGAGCAAAACAAGATATCTTTCAATATTGACGCTACATGAGACCCTATCGATTTGCGAAATACTCGCCAGCCGGAGAAAGTCAATACTCGGACTTCGTCTGCAGCCCGCCAGGAAGTAATGTTTCAGGCAATGCAGAAACGCATAGACACGCTCGAAAGCAGTCTAAAAGCAGTCTGCAAGTTGCTCAACAAAAAATAAAGGAACATGAGTCAGCAAAGGAATCCCAAAGCGCAGAAGAGCACAGCATAGCCAGTGCATCCATCGACGGTTTCGCCCACGAAACCGTCTTGACGTCATCGAGTCTACTAATGTCACAGTTCCTGTTTTCGCAGACGCAATCTCCAATAGTCACGAGCGCTATAACCAACGTAGGAGCCGCACGACTGCAGCTGCCGCTGCTACCTTATACGCCTATCTGTACACATTCAGCGAATGGCTCAGCTGTAATGACAAACAATATGCACACCAGTTCGTCTTTGCCGCAACCCGACACGCGTTTTAATTGTTTTTCATCGACGATGCCCATTCCAGCCAACATGGGCCCGACACATTCGCAGATTTTAAGCCAACCAAGGAAGTTGCTAGATTTGCCAGAGTTTGATGGGCATCATGAAGACTGGCCGATCTTCTTTACTGTCTATACCGAATCAACTGCCGCATACGAGTACAGCTGTTTTGAGAACAACCAACGATTGCAGAAGGCCTTAAGAGGGCAGGCGCGAGAAGCTATTAAATCGCTTCTTATACATCCGAATAATGTAAGCATTATAATCGAGCAACTTAAGTTCCGATTTGGTCGCCCGGAGCAATTAATTCGCAGACAAATATCTCTTGGGCGAGAAATTGCTCCGATATCAGAAGGTGAAGCTGGTGCCGTTTGCGATGAAGGCCAGCAACATATGTGCGTGTTTGCGTTCTGCCTATGGTGGAGAGCAACACATATCGAATCCAACGCTTCTTGATGAGCTCGTAGGGAAGCTACCCATGAGTAAGCGTATGGAATGGGCAGTTTTTGCGTCTTCTCTGCAACCATACACGTATGCAACTGTGCAACATTTCAACGAGTGGATTACTAAATTAGCCAACATTATCTGTACTATCTATGATGGGTACACAACGAACTCAAAAGAGCGAGTTGTGCTACACGCTACTGAAACACAACGTCATCCAGTGTGCAGTATGTGCCAGGGCCAGCATAGGACAGCCGACTGTAAGCAATTCAGCCAACTTACGGTTCCCAGGAGGTGGAAAGAAACAAAGCAACGCCGCCTTTGTTTCGCGTGTCTCAATGTTGAGCATGGTACTCGTAATTGTCAAAGACGTTGACCGTGGGCCATCAACGGGTGTAAAAGGATGCACCACAGATTGCTGCACGAAATTGGGAACAACGAATCACGAAACCAGCCAACGCCACCCCAAGGCCGCAACAGATCCGTTTTTATTACCGAAACACGAAAAGGTATAAGTGCTAGATTTGCCAGAGTTTGATGGGCATCATGAAGACTGGCCGATCTTCTTTACTGTCTATACCGAATCAACTGCCGCATACGAGTACAGCTGTTTTGAGAACAACCAACGATTGCAGAAGGCCTTAAGAGGGCAGGCGCGAGAAGCTATTAAATCGCTTCTTATACATCCGAATAATGTAAGCATTATAATCGAGCAACTTAAGTTCCGATTTGGTCGCCCGGAGCAATTAATTCGCAGACAAATATCTCTTGGGCGAGAAATTGCTCCGATATCAGAAGGTGAAGCTGGTGCCGTTTGCGATGAAGGCCAGCAACATATGTGCGTGTTTGCGTTCTGCCTATGGTGGAGAGCAACACATATCGAATCCAACGCTTCTTGATGAGCTCGTAGGGAAGCTACCCATGAGTAAGCGTATGGAATGGGCAGTTTTTGCGTCTTCTCTGCAACCATACACGTATGCAACTGTGCAACATTTCAACGAGTGGATTACTAAATTAGCCAACATTATCTGTACTATCTATGATGGGTACACAACGAACTCAAAAGAGCGAGTTGTGCTACACGCTACTGAAACACAACGTCATCCAGTGTGCAGTATGTGCCAGGGCCAGCATAGGACAGCCGACTGTAAGCAATTCAGCCAACTTACGGTTCCCAGGAGGTGGAAAGAAACAAAGCAACGCCGCCTTTGTTTCGCGTGTCTCAATGTTGAGCATGGTACTCGTAATTGTCAAAGACGTTGACCGTGGGCCATCAACGGGTGTAAAAGGATGCACCACAGATTGCTGCACGAAATTGGGAACAACGAATCACGAAACCAGCCAACGCCACCCCAAGGCCGCAACAGATCCGTTTTTATTACCGAAACACGAAAAGGTATAAGTGCTCAGTCGCAATCAGCAGCGGATAACATACAGCAGAATGGTACAGGTGCAGCAGTTCTTAGTTGCCGTAACGATGTCGGCAGGTAATAAGCTGCTATTTCGATTCCTTCCGGTTGTGATGTATGGGAACCAAAAGAGTGTTTAGACGTATGCCCTCTTTGACGAAGGTTCACCGATATCGATTGACAACCTCCTGCGGGTTAGGGGTTCAAGAATTTACCCGCGGTAAGGCATGCCTGTCGTAAGAGGCGACTAAAATCCAATAGATCCCGCAACAGTCGGGTCTTTATACCGGAACGACCAGGATTTTTTATGCGGCCAAGGACTGTCACTCCTGCAACATTCTCCAAAAATTACTTTGAGGAATATTTTTGTGGTTGCAACAACAACAACATTGACAACGCTCTTGTTGATGAGCTGGGGTTACATGGTCGGACCGAAGGCTTGAATTTGCAGTGGTTTGGTAGTGGACTTATTCGTGAGTGGTGCTGGTATGCAGAAGAGGCATCAATTGCGAAGAGTCTATGGTGTTTAAAACTTGCAGTTGTCTTCTCAGAGTCTTAGCAAAACTGAGTTACGTTATCATGACAAAAACATGATAAGCTGACAGCCCAGCCGTACACGCAAGTCAGGCCAAAATTGTTAATTGGGCTTGACCACTGTCACTTAGGTCTGCCTTCAGACACTATGAAGCTGAATAATTGTGGCCCATTTGCAGCAAATACCGAGCTTGGATGGGTTGTATTTGGCCCAACAACCAACACATGTACCATCATGTTTGTACGTCAACTGCATTAATGGTGAGTCTCTACATAATACAGTGGCCGACTACTTCGTGACGGAAAGCTTTGGGATTAGGGCTGCGCCGCCCGTCGAGAATGATGCCGATGTTCGTGCTCGCGAGATTCTGATATCCACCACATGCCGTGTTGAAGGAAGGTACCAGTCTGGCCTGCTCTGGAAACGTACCGAAGTGCAGCTACCTGACAGCTATGATATGGCTCTGAAGAGGCTGACGAGTATCGCAAAAATGAAAGGTGATGCAGACTTCGCTACTGAGTATAAAAGAATCATGAATTCTTATGTCGAGAAGAACTACGCACGAAAGCTATCGCCGGAAGAAGCCGCCGTGTCCAGCGATAGGATATGGTACTTGCCACACTTTGCAGTACGCAATCCTAATAAACCGAGTAAGTTGCGTATGGTTTCCGATGCAGCAGCTGAGGTGGACGGTGTGTCACTCAACTCATACTTCCTTAAGGGACCACAAGAATATCGACCGTTGCCTGCCATACTTTTCCACTTCCGGGAAGAAGCAGTAGGAGTGTGTGGCGACATCAAAGAAATGTTCCATCCGGTGTTGATACAGCGTAGTGATCAATCTGCACAACGATTTATTTGGCGCGATGGTGATGCTACCAAACAACCCGAGGTTTATGAAATGCGCGTAATGACTATCACTAATCAATGCATTAGAGTATCGGAATAAAGTCAGTGGTGCTGCCCGAGCTGTGAAATCTATCCTGAATTACCACTACGTTGACGATTATATCGACAGCTTCGCCACTGAAGATGAAGCAATTATGAGGGGCGGCTTCGAGCTGCGTAATTTAATGTCGAATTCGTCACGAGTAAAAGCAGCCCTAGGTGGTAACGGAACTGCTAGTCAAATATCAAAGAAAGGAGTACTAGTAGAAAGAATGCTCGGCTTATTCTGGCAGTCAGCAACGGACAGTTTTGAGCTCCAACTGAAATTCAACAAAGTTCACCCCAGCGTGGTGAATGGAATACGGCGTCCGACGAAGCGGGAACTTCTGAGCGTGGTGATGCCCATATTCGACCCATTAGGGTTCCTCAGCAATTTCGTAGTGAGCGCTAAACTACTCATGCGGGAAGTGTGGAAGCATGAAATCCGGTGGGACAAGCCATTACCACAAAACGTAAACGCCGCTTGGGAAAGATGGCGAAGACAGTTGCCAGCAGTCGCCGAATATTTCATTCCTCGGTACTATTTTCGAAATGGCAAGTCAAAAACCCTGCAACTTCATATTTTCATTGACGCTAGTGAGGAAGCTTTCGCCTCTGTGGCCTACTGGAGGTCATTTAATGCTCTTGGTGAGATCGAGGTCTCACTCGTTTGCGCAAAAACCAAATGCGCACCGATGAAGTCATTGACTGTGCCCCGATCGGAACTTCAAGCTGCTGTTCTAGGTACACGTTTGATGAGTTGTATTCGTGAAGAGCATACCTTGAATATTGGTGAATGCATCATATGGAGCGATTCAACAACAGTAATCAATGGCTACGCAGTGAACATCGGCGGTATAAACCATTCGTGCAGCACAGGGTCGTCGAGATACTAGCTGCAACTACCATAGAGAATTGGAGATGGCTACCAACAAACCATAACGTCGCTGAAGAGGCAACCCGAGCGAACAATTTTGTCGACACAAGTTCAACCGCACGTTGGACTTTTGGTCCGCCTTTTTTGCTACAAGACCCACGCGCTTGGCCAGCTGAAAACCGAAGAGGAGGCTCACAAGGATCCCCGGCCTAAATATGCTTTTGTTCATCGTAAATAGTGAGTTTTTGAATATTGTCAAATTTTCCTCATTTAACAAACTGGTAAGAGCGACAGCGTGGCTCCTGAGATTTATCGACATTTGCCGCCGTCGCAAACAGCCTAACAAATGCAATGTCTGACAGTCAATGAAGTTGAGACTGCTAAACTACGTTTGTGTCGCCTTGTTCAACGTACAGAATTTGCCGAGGAGTTCCAGGATATCGAAAGTGGACAGCATATATCTCGCACCAGTTCGTTAATTCAACTTTCGCCATACATCAAGAAGGGGATTTTCGTGTACAAGGACGCATAGACGCCGCCAGTTGGCTTCCAATAAACACGAGGCGCCCAATTATACTGCCACCAAATCATGCCTTAACCAAACTGGTTGTGATGCATTACCACAACAAAATGCGTCATCAAAATTTGGAATCTCTCAGAAGCGAACTGCGCAGTGTAATCGCCAACTGCGCCGTGTGTCGTTTAAGCAAAGCCAACGCTGTGCCACCATTGAAGGGAAGCAAAGCGGTTTAGCGAGGTCTTTGACTGAGTTCGATTGCAGAGTGAGATGTCGCAAAGAGGTATAGAGTGGGTTTTTAATTCTCCTTTCAACCCAGCTGAAGGAGGTGTATGGGAACGGATGGTGCAGTGCGTCAAGCGAGTCCTACGCCAATCTCTAAAAGAAACGTCGCCACAGGAGCATACGCTTAACTGCTTCCTCATTGAAGCGGAAAACATTGTAAATTCTCGGCCGCTGTCGCACTTGCTTGTTGACGTCAACCAAGAGCAGCCGCTGACACCTAATGACTTCCTGATAGGTGAAGCTAATACACCACAAACTCCTATTGCTGACGAAGTTTTGGAGAAGACGTGCGGTGTGAAACGACGTGCCGTGTCCAAATTGGCTGTTCTAGACGTGAATGGTGTTGAATCGGATTGATTCACGGGGGTCGGGATGTTGACAACTCCTGCTTTTATCTTGCGCTCTAATTTTATTTATGTATTTATCTTCGTTCATAGACATTACTGTAAACCTTTTAAGTACATAATATGTCTTTAAAATTAACGGTAGTAACGGTCAATGCAGTATTGCCTTTTTCATTTCGTTATTATATTCGTATACATACATATGTACTCCTGTGAAGTTTGTTCTTATATATGTACGTATTGCAGTGTCTTTGCTATTCTTCTGTGCGCATGGCGATGCGACGAATTGGTTAATACGTATGCGCAGTTCAAAATTACAGTCAGTCGCTGATCAGAGGGAATACGTGAAGGACACTACGGTAACTTATAAAATTGTGAACTTTCATAAAATTCCTTTATTTTAGAAATAAACCAAGTAATACTAAAATAAACCTGCCAGATCGAATTTATTTAAAATTTATTACTTGCGTTAAATTCGCAAGCGGATCAACGACAACATAGGATTATATTTACAATAAATTTAAAAACCGAAATATGGAGAAATATGATTTTTCGGTTAAAGTGTTGAGACTGGCCAAATTTTGTCTGCGGATGCTCCTAATAAAAAAATGATTTATTTCGTTATTTACTGTGTTTCTTTTTCATTTAAACAAATACGCGATCGATTTCCTGCAAAATCAATAAAAAAGCAGTAAGTTCCTCTTCCATTCTTTTATTATTTTCTACGACAATTATGTAAACAGAGAAAAAGTAGTTTGTCTTGATTTTTATGACCTGCTAAATGGCACATCTTAAATTTGATACTTTTTTGTGACTTTAATGACTCAGTGTTGCTTACTTTACTTTGGTATCAATTTGATTACTAAATGCCGCTATAAGTCAGTTAGAGAAAAGAAAAGTAGTTTTAGGACTTAGACTTTTTCTTCTTTCCATCCACACAAAATTTATTTACAAAAGTGAATGAAAATAAGGCATAAGTGCAGATTACAGACAGTTGAGGTAGAACAAAATGAATTAATGGTCGTGGTTCGCTCTGATTTCAGAATTGTAATGATATATAAATTGCAAGACGAAGCCGAGGCCGCCAACTTACAAAGGCGTTTCGCTTAAAAATTCTGTGGAAGGCGAAGCCGATGACCGTCCGGTCAAGGGTTATTTTTTTAAAAGCGGCTGAAGAACTTACAAAGGTATTGCACTTAAAATATATCGCATCGTGAATACGTTATTTGTTCAATTCTTTGTAATAGACTTATTCTTTAAAGGTGTGGCATGACAGTTTTTTCTGATTCTAAGTCTGAGTTTACACGGTGATACTTTTTGTCGACGAAACACTCTTTGACTGAGTTTACATGAGGATACTTTTGTCGCTTTTTATCGAAATTTTCTCTTTTGTGTCGCCCTGCGCGTTCACACAGAGACACTTTCTTCAAGCAATTTTTTTGACATTTGTTTGGTGTTCATATATTTTCTCTATACCGTTTTTTTTCACACGCAATTTTTCGTTCACTTCGCGCTTGGCAGTTATTTTTAGAAATATATTTTGATTAAAAAGTGAGTAAAATTTAAATATTCATTCGTTTTTATATTAATTTACAATATACTTTCTTTTTAGCTTCAAAATGGCAGAAAAAATGAAGTGGTCGAGGACGCAAATTAAAAACGAAGGTATATATAACATAAGATCTAAGGGATATTTGGATAGGAATAGCAAGGCGCAGGCTTTCCACAAAATATGCGAACAGCTAAATATTTCAGGCTTAGAGGTTCCAGAAATAAAGAAAAAATATTAGGTCGCAATATTTAAGGGAAGTAAAGGAGATGAGCGCTTCTAGAAAAAGTGGGTGAGGGATGAGCAACTTATTATATGAGCCCAAATTGTGGTGTTTCCAAAATCTAAAATTCCTGGAGCGGCCAGGACAATATTGGGTTAAGTAACAGGATTATTCATATCATTTGATATTTTTTTAAGAATGATTCTGAAACCACATTTGAAGGGCCATCTTCAAGCACAATAAATCATTCTGTGATAAGTGCAACACCGAATGAAGATACTCTTTCCGTAAGTAAATGTGAAGCAAACAAAGGTAACAGTTATTCTTTTTTTATTAAAATTGTTCTTCATTTCTTCATTAAAATGAGTATAAAACATACATTTTCATTTGTTGTTGTTTCATTTTGCAGAAAAGCCAAATACGTAATGATTTAAAAAAGGAAAGGAGGAACAGGTCATATGCTTGGCTGGGCAATATGGTGACGGCAAAAATGGAGGAAATCATTCCTAGTCAACAGGAGGATGCAGCATGGGAGATACAATGCCTTATGCGCCGATTGGTGCGCAAATCTCAGAATGCTGCTGAAGGTAGAAGCGACATTCTGCAGAATGCGATGAGTGGAGTTGATGAAGGTGACTTTGAGTGAAAGAAAGCAAATTATTATTTTTTACAGCCCTTGTGATAACGCACCGTGTTCCGGAAACATTAATTTTTATTTTATGTAAATATTTATAGCATGAAATATATTTTTTTTTTTTTACTGAATTATTGTGATAGAAAAAACTCAATATGTGAATTATGTATATATTTATTGAATGAAATACTTTTTATACTGAATTATTGTGATACGAAGAAACTGAATTTGTGAATTATGTATATATTTATTTAATGAAATACTTTTTATACTGAATTACTGTGATATTTTACAATGAAACTGAACTGATGATGTTTACTATGTACGAAAATAAAATATTCATATGCAATTAATTAATAATAGTTAATTAATATTAAAATTAAAACATGAACATTAAAATGGATTTTGGTATTAAACTTTCTCTGAGGCTATAAACTTAAAAATATGGTAATGTGCATATATACCTATATAATAGCTTTGCCTTACGATGCAAATTATGGTGATAGTCCATTTTTATTATTCCCAAAATAAAAAGTCTATATGTGTGTAAAGGAAGACACAGCTTTTATTTATTTATTTCTTATAAATATATATTTTTTACATTAAATTAAATATCAATTCTACCCTCATTGTTGAAATATGCCATAAATTCGTGGCGGATAGCTTCCGCACCTCCTCTCCAGGAATCACATGAATTGTTTGATAAAGCAGTGGTCGGTGCTTCGGTGGAAGATAAATTAGTTTCTTCTCGTATTATTATTTTCTATTAAATAATTGTGTAAAACACAGCAAGCTAGCGTAATTTGTTGCACTGATTCTACTTTCAAATTAATGGGAGCAAGGAAAACTCGGAATCTGTTGGATAGAATACCAAACGAGTGCTCAACGACGTGTCTGGCACGAGAAAGCCGTGTGTTGAAAACTTGTTTTTCGCGAGAGTTTGAATGATATGGATACGGCTTCATAAAATGCGTTTGAAGTGGGAAAGCATCTTCGCTAACAACAACATACGGAAGGCATCGGTTATTTCCAATAGTAGCAGTTTTTGGTAATCTCCTATCTGCGCGCAAAGCTTCCGAGAGCTTGCTTTAAAAAAAAAAACTCCTGCATCATTGTTGCCCTTTGCCCCTTTGTAATTACGGTAAAATGCTCCATCTTTTCGCAACGACCTAAAGGATATATGCTCACCATCTAAAGCCCCTATACAATTGGGGAATTGCCATCTTATTGCAAACTCATTCGCTATGGACTCCCATTCCATAACACTGCTTGGAAACTAGAACACAAAATTTTCAGAAACTAGAATTTTTTATGTACGATCTTAAAATATATACCTTCACATATTAACTCTTCAACCGTATCCAAATAGTCTCACATACAATGGGAATTATAGCACTAATAGACGCCTTAGATATCTTCGAATCAATGATCAAACTCTGAAACGTTTCACCTGCAAAATTCGTTATTTTGAGTCTCTATGCGCAATTTTCGTATAGGCGCGCACTCTTATTTACCTGTATCAAGAAATCGTAAAGTTAAAGAAAGATTTTCCGCTGGAGATATTGCTGCACACATAATAGTATCTTGTTTTTTGATATCATCATTTACCAGAGAAAGTAGGAAATTGAACTGTGGCTCGGTCATTCGAACATAGTTTTTATAGTTGGCTTTGTCCGAAATTAACAACTCTTTTGTTAAAAATGCAAATGATCCTTTTTCCGACCTCGCTTTCCTCCATATTTTTACCCACACACGTCGTTTTCTCTTAGTAGGCATAGCTGCAACTTTGTCACACATTTCAATGAGTCCTAGTGTACATGAAATGTTTTTAATAATAAATTTGAAAGTGTAATCTAATTACAAACCTTTACATATTTCATCCTTTTCACTATCGTCAGAGTCAATCCAATGGCTTCTTCAATACATTCTAATATTTCTTGCATTAATTTAACTTTATCTGCAAACTCCTTTATCTGAAAAATTAATAATTAGATACATATACGCACAGGCATATATGTACACGTATGTATGTTTACATGCACATATAAATATTGTATTAAAAACCCCAAATTTCAATTTCTAAACTTACGGCAATTATTCGTTTGAAATTTAAGTCAGCTACAATCAGTTCAAAATAAGAAACAAAATAAATGGGAATGTCAAAATCTACAGAGACGAACAGAAACACAAAACGTGTCGAACGAGCACAGCGACAATTTGCATTGTCGCCTTCGTCGTCGCCTCCTCCCCTACAAACGAGTGTTTCGTCGACAAAAAGTATCCCCGCGTAAACTCAGACTTTGTAGGGGAGAGGGTGACGACAAAAGGGGCAGCGCACCGTGTCGCTGTGCTCGTTCGACACGTTTTGTGTTTCTACTATTCGTCTCTGTAGATTTTGACATTCCCTTTTATGTTATTTCACACTTTGAACTGATTGTAGCTGTCTTAAATTTCAAATAATTAAATGCCGTAAAGTTGGAAACTTAAATTTGGGGTTTTTACTACAATATTTACATATATGTATGTGCATGCCTATGCTTATATGTATCCCATTATTAATAAATATTTCAGATAATGGAGTTTGCAGATAAAGTTGAATTAATGCAAGAAACATTATAGAGTCGCGAAATATTAAGAAGTAGCTGATATTGATTTTGATGATAGTGAAAAGCATGAGATAGATTACACTTTAGAAAGGGTTGATGTTTAATGAAATGTAAAAATATATAAAAGAAATAGATAAATAAAAGCTGTGTCTTCCTTTACACAAACATAGTGTTTTTGGGGAATCTATACTTAAGTATCCCACTTTGAAGGGGTGTAGGGCGCGAACAGAGGGGCCGCGGCACTTCCCACCTACCCTATTCGAAAGTCAATGAATTAAACTTTTGATTTAAATAACTATTCAGCTTCTAGGGTTTATAATAAACTCGAGAGTAGATCCTAAAAAAGGAGAAATTTTGGTATTTATGGATCGGGACGGCTTTTGTCAAAACTGCCCAAAATCGATGTTGCCGTACTGTGTAAAGAATCTAAAAAAAAAAAGCAATAAATAAAACGGAGCGTATGGAGGTCCGGCCCAGTGTGTTTTTTTAGATTTATTGAAACAAACAAGAACGAAAATAAATAACATACACATACATATTTTTACAGAAACAAGACGAAAATACATAACTTTCACATATTTTTACAGAAAATAAATAGTGAATTTCGCCGCGAAATTATATGACCCAAAAAATGTTTTAGTACAGCAACATTGTTTTTGGGCAGTTTTGACAAAAGCCGCTGGATCTGTAATTACCAAAATATGTGCAATATTTAAACATTTATCTCTGCTTAATAAATGAACAAAAAATAAGACTTTCATAATTTAATGATAGTTTATTTTATTATGTTTCCTATCCAACATAAATTTATTAAATTAAATGTGTTTTACATAATGAATCTAGTGAAAGAAGTATAACGTAAATAGCAAAAGTGTGAAAATATGCAATTTTTGATAGACTATTGTAGAAAAACTACAGCACATAAATAAATAAAACAAATATTGTACAAAAGTTTAATTCACTGTCTATCAACTCCATCATAAATAAATTAAATCGGTCCACCCGTGTAGATACAATAAGCAATGAAAGTGCGATACTATTGTATAGCCATTTTTATTTTAGAAATATTAGAAAGCGCGATGCGAACGAAAATTTCGAGAATAATGCTGCAACTACCCATCTTACATACCTAACGTCCATAACACCCGTCTGAAAGAGCGATATACGTACACGAGTTATCGACGCTGCTAACAGCGGTGAAATGTTGCCAGCAGGCAGTGTGTTTGCATACTTTTAAATAAATTTATAATTTTCGTCAACAAATTTCATAATTTATATGTTCGAATATAAACACCAAACAAATATACATGATCTGTATCGAAATAAATGGGTCGGCTTTGCAATAGTGCGCCATGCTTTGAGAAAAATTTCCTCTTGGGGGGGTTAGAGGAGGTCATACACATCATAAAAATATATGTCGTTCCCCGAGGTAACTTATAGTTTTCGAGAAATTTGTTGTTAAACTTGATTTTTTTACCCACCGAAATTCACGAATAATCTATAATATAAAAATGAATCGCAAAATGTGTTGGTAAGCGCATAACTCAACAACGCCTGGACCAATTTGGCCAAATCTTTTTTAAAATGTTCGTTGAAGTTCAAGGATGGTTTTTACGGCGAGAAAAATTAGAATTATTGCTGGAAAAACCCTAAAAATAGCCCTTTTCTTTTTCCCATACAAATGATTTGTAACTAAAACGTAGTCAATTTGAGCTTTATTGCTATGGTATAAAGTTCATATTAAATTACAAGCACTCACTGTTGTCTAAGCAATGTAGGTGTGTTCCTAACGTCAAAGATCATATCTTTCAAAACAATGTGCGTGTGTGCGTTGGAGCACAGAATACATAGTTGGAGGAGTTTAATGTCGCGTTCCGAAACTCGCGTTTCTTTTGTATTAGTTTCGGCACGCGAGATAAAATGCATCAGTTTCCACGTCATTACATCAGTCAAACAAAAATCGCGTTACCAACAGTGTTTTATTATTTTTATATCCAAACTAGCTGTACCCTGCAACGCATCGCTGTCGCATATACTCATTGATGGTATGAAAAATGAATCGTGGGATATGTTTTTATCATAACTTAATTAACTCAATACTTGTGGGAATACAACATTTTTGGTTTATCCATTAACTTTGGTGCTGGAGAGAGGAATAGTCCGACTATTTGAATATGACAGATCGCGTTCCATATCTCGAAGAGAAGAAAAGTTTTCCTGCTCATCTAAGCAAGAACCCACCTGTTCACCGAATTTCAAGTAAATAAAATTTGTTTGAATAAATCAGTCCATCTTGGTCCCCTTCCCGGAGAGAAGTGTAGTCTTCCTGTTAATCTCAGCAAAAAGACACCTATGTACCGAGTTTCGAGAAATGCGATCCATAAATATATATTTTTTTTTTTTTGAATAAGTCAGTCCCCGGTCCACTTCCGGGAGAGAAGTATGGTCTCCCTGTTAATCTAAGCAAGAAGCGACCTAGGTATGTACCAAATTTCAAGTTAATCCAGCCATAAATAAAATTTGTTTGAATAAATCAGTCCCTCCTGATCCACTTACCGAAGAGAAGAAGAGTCTTCCTGTTAATCTTGGCAAAAAGCCACCTATGTACCGAATTTAAATAATTAATTTAAATCGCACCTTAAATAACATTTTTTTGTATAGGACAGTCCCTGGTCCACTTTCCGGAGAGAGTTGTAGTCTTCCTGTACCGAATTTCAAGTAAATCGAACTACAAATAAGATTTTTTCGAATAGGTCAGTCCCCGGTCCACTTCACGAAATTTTATTTCTTGTAATTTCAAGTCATTCGGTCGGTATCTTCTGGAGATTTTTTGGAAGGAGGCATATCAAATATAAATTATTTTTTCACTAATCACGAACTAAACAAACACTAACTAAGTAAACACTCTGCACAAAACACGATATACGAATTTGTTTCGTGTATCAGTTGTCAAAAGCAAACTCAGTAGATTAGGTAACAGACAATTTTTTTTTTTTTAAATTTGATATGACTTGAAGTCAAATCCTTTTAAGCCGTACTTAAAATTTGGATATTAAAAATAATAAAACACTGTTGGTAACGCAATTTTTGTTTGACTGATGTAATGACGTGGAAACTGATGCATTTTATCTCGCGTGCCGAAACTAATACAAAAGAAACGCGAGTTTCGGAACGCGACATTAAACTCCTCCAACTATGTATTCTATGCTCCAACGCACACACGCACATTGTTTTGATAGATATGATCTTTGACGTTAGGAACACACCTACATTGCTTAGACAACAGTGAGTGCTTGTAATTTAATATGAACTTTATACCATAGCAATAAAGCTCAAATTGACTACGTTTTAGTTACAAATCATTTGTATGGGAAAAAGAAAAGGGCTATTTTTAGGGTTTTTCCAGCAAATAATTCTAATTTTTCTCGCCGTAAGAACCATCCCTGAACTTCAACGAACATTTTAAAAAAAGATTTGGCCAAATTGGTCCAGGCGTTGTTGAGTTATGCGCTTACCAACATATTTTGCGATTCATTTTTATATTATAGATTTTAAGTACGGCTTAAAAGGATTTGACTTCAAGTCATATCTAATTAAAAAAAAAAATTTTATCACAATTTTCGAGGACAGGCCTCCCGACGCGTGGTGCATCTTTGACATCGAAATTACCGGAACGGAACCTAGAAAACCACTTTTGTGCTACAGTGTCGGGCCAATAAACTAAATTAATTTTTTCTGCCGTTTTGGGTGCTTTTTCGCCTTGATCGAAGCATGATGTTTTTTAATAAGGCGATATTTTAATACCGGTGTTGATTTTTTTGACAGCTTTTCCTTTTTTGGTTTGCCATTCATAATTAAGAGACTTACTGCGGAACAACGTTTGCAATTGCTGATGTTCGAGGACCGAAATGCTGTTGCTGCTGTGCAGAAGAATAGGGAAGCAGAAGACCCGAATGAGTCCATTCGCCATTTCGCGTATCAATTGGTGCTGTGCCCACCCACTTTATGGAAGTTCTTGCGGACGGTCTTGGTTAGCGGGCATACGAAATTCAACTCGTGTAAGAATTAGAGTCGAATGACTATTAAGAACGTCGTACGTTAGGTCTCGGTTTTCATAAGAAAATTTTCTTCAGTTATTAAGCTAACTTTGGGTAATATGGATACGCCGGCCATAATTTTGCAGTCAATGGGTAGCAATGATTAATGTGCGTGTCTGAAGTAGAGGATATTGATGTGGACTACCTTTGGTCCCAACAAGACGGCAATACATGTCGTACAGCCAACAAAATATTCAAGAAAACTTTTGGTGAACGCATTGAGCCTGTGACGTGGCATCCAAGATTGTGTGATTTGACACCGCTGGACCATTTTTTGTGGAGATATGTGAAGTCAAATGCCTTGGGAGAGAATATTCGGCGCGTGATCTATTCAAAATGCTGTCGAAAATTGGGCCTCTCGGCTTGATTTTTCGAGGCAGCTGCAGCGGTCACTTACCCAAAATCATTTTTAAAACATAATGACAAGCCCTTATCTTTACAATAATTTTAAACTCTTAACCATAATATAAAATATATAATAATATTAATGTGACGCGATTACCAATACAATTTCCAAGCGCCTTTAAGCAGAACTTTTTCTTGATTGTCCCCCTCCATACCAGTGTTCTGCAAGTTATTCGAAATAAGGTCACACTTGGGAATAGTATTAGACTGAAAGTGGTCTTGGATGCTCGATGTGGAGAATAGAGCGAAGAAGACATCAGCAGCTCTTTACACATATGAAAGATGGTGGGGCCTTTACTAACTCTTTCGCATTGGATCTTCATTGCTTAACACCTCACAAGAATAGGCTATGTTGTCTTACGCTTGACTTTCGGGAAGCTACTGACAACTACAATAAAGCCAATCAGATGGAGTGAGAGACTTAAGTTTTCAGACAAAGCTGTTCATGTATTTACAGATGTGCAACAGAGAAGCGTTGCAGGGTACAGCTAGTAGCTAATATAATCACCCGGAACACTTAAATATCGCATATAGTAATGCCTAATAACGTTTACAAAGATTTTATTTAATTAATTTCTTCAAAATATTAACATTTTCCATTAATTTTACAAATAAAATATGCATTCTCACGTTTGTTTACTTTAGTAAGAAAAAAAACTGTGCTGCCACCTTTGAAGAATAAGTATATTAATTTAATATCCCGCTTGAACTTACAAAGGTGTTTCACTTAAAAATACTGTGCAAGGCGAAGCCGGTGTTGGGCCGGCTCAGGGTTATTTTTTTAAATGCGGCCGAAGGCCGCCAACTTACAAAGGTGTTTCACGTAAGAATACTGTGCATGGCGAAGCCGGTGTTGGTCCGACCCAGGGTTACAATCAAAAGCGCGGCCGGAGGCCGCCAAATTAAAAAGGAGTTTCGCTTTAAAATACTGTGCAAGGCGAAGCCGGTGTTGGTCCGACCCAGGGTTACAATCAAAAGCGCGGCCGAAGGCCGCCAAATTAAAAAGGAGTTTCGCTTAAAAATACTGTGCAAGGCGAAGCCGGTGTTGGTCCGACCCAGGGTTACAATCAAAAGCGCGGCCGAAGGCCGCCAAATTAAAAAGGATTTTCGCTTTAAAATACTGTGCAAGGCGAAGCCGGTGTTGGTCCGACCCAGGGTTACAATCAAAAGCGCGGCCGGAGGCCGCCAAATTAAAAAGGAGTTTCGCTTAAAAATACTGTGCAAGGCGAAGCCGGTGTTGGTCCGACCCAGGGTTACAATCAAAAGCGCGGCCGAAGGCCGCCAAATTAAAAAGGAGTTTCGCTTAAAAATACTGTGCAAGGCGAAGCCGGTGTTGGTCCGACCCAGGGTTACAATCAAAAGCGCGGCCGAAGGCCGCCAAATTAAAAAGGATTTTCGCTTTAAAATACTGTGCAAGGCGAAGCCGGTGTTGGTCAGGCCCAGGGTAATTTTTTTAAATGCGGCCGAAGGCCGCCAACTTACAAAGGTGTTTCACGTAAGAATACTGTGCAAGGCGAAACCGGTATTGCTCCGGCTCAGGATATTTTTTTAATTCCGGCCGAAGGCCCCAACTTACAAAGGTGTTGCACTTAAAATATATCGCATCGTGAATACGTTATTTGTTCATTCCTTTCTAAAATACTTATTCTTCAAAGGTGGCAGCACAGTTTTTTCTTGTTCTAACGGACATGTATACTTAATTTTTCTTACTAAAGTAAACAAACGTGAGAATGCATATTTTATTTGTAAAATTAATGGAAAATATTAATATTTTGAAGAAATTAATTTAAAAAAATCTTTGTAAACGTTATTAGGCATTACTATATGCGATATTTAAGTGTTCCGGGTGATTATATTAGCTATTATTCGTGAATTTCGGTGGGTAAAAAAATCAACTTTAACAACAAATTTCTCGAAAACTATAAGTTACCTCGGGGAACGACATATATTTTAGTGATGTGTATGACCTCCTCTAACCCCCCCAAGAGGAAATTTTTCTCAAAGCCTGGCGCACTATTGCAAAGTTTCCCCAAATAAATAATTAATTACGAATTTAATTTTCATTTCTTTTGAAAAAACTAAGCAGTTTCTTAGTTTATTTCATATTAGTTTAAAAAGTCATTACTGGCAACCTTCTATAACAGAAATGAGCTGACCCGGTATTACGGAAAAAATCAAATGGCCGTTGGTTTCTGCGGGACAACCGTCAGTAACGGCATGGGCAAGCGGTGGCAAATTTTCATTTACATGGCGCTCTCATGGAAGCTATGTAAGATGGGTAATTGCAGCATAAGCGACAAAAGTATCCTCATGTAAACTCAGTCGGGTCGGCTTTGCGAGGGTGGGCCAGGCTTTGAAAAAAATTTCCTCTTGGAGCGGTTAGAGGAGGTCATACACATCATAAAAATATATGCCGTTCCCCGAGGTAACATAGTTTTCGAGAAATTTGATTTTTTGACCCACCGAAATCTTCGAATAAAAGCTAATACAATCACCCGGAACACTTAAATATCGCTTATAATAATGCCTAATAACGTTTACAAAGATTTTATTTAATTAATTTCTTCAAAATATCAACATTTTCCATAATTTTTACACATAAAATGCATTCCCACGTTTGTTTACTTTAGTAAGAAAAATGATGTATGCATGTCCGTTAGAACACGAAAAAACTGTGCTGCCACCTTTGTAGAGTAAGTATATTAATTTAATATCCCGCTCGAACTTACAAAGGTGTTTCACTCAAAAATACTGTGCAAGCCGAAACCGGTGTTGGTCCGGATTAGGGTAATTTTTTTTAAGTGCAGCCTAAGGCCGCCAACTTACAAAGGTGTTTCACTTAAAAATACTGTGCAAGGCGAAGCCGGTGTTGGTCCGGCCCAGGGTTATTTTTTTAAATGCGGCCGAAGGCCACCAACTTACAAAGGTTTTTCACGTAAGAATACTGTGCAAGGTGAAGCCGGTCTTGGTCCGGGCCAGGATTATTTTTTTAAATGCGGCCAAAGGCCGCCAACTTACAAATGTGGTTCACGTAAGAATACTGTGCAAGTCGAAGCCGGTGTTGGTCCGGCCCAGGGTTATTTTTTTTAAATGCGGCGGAAGGCCCCAACTTACAAAGGTGTTGCACTTAAAATATATCGCATCGTGAATACGTTATTTGTTCATTCCTTTCTAATATACCTATTCTTCAAAGATGTGGCAGCACAGTTTTTTCTGATTCTAACGGACATGCATACTTCATTTTTTTAATACGCTTTTATTAGCTTCACTTGTATGTCAGTCAGTGTGTCAGTCAGTTTGTAACTTTTTAGCGGTGACGCGATCCCAATATGAAATATTTGAAATGCGAATCGTTGCATACATCGTGGCGTTAACAAAATTAATCAGAGAACGTAAATATAATAAGCCATACTAATAATTATTATACGTTCTCTGATTAATTCAGAGAAAAAAAAATCAAAATAGAGTTAATTAGAAAAATATATAAAATAAATATAGTTTAAAAAAAACTAAAAAAACACGCTTTTAAAGAATATTAAACTAAAAAGTTGAAAATAAATATAGTTTAAAAAAACTAAAAAAAACACGCTTTTAAAGAATATTGTACTAAAAAGTTGAAAATAATTTTGAAAATAAACTTAAGACAATAGTATATAAAAAATACTTGTATAATTAAGAGAAAAGCGTGGGGCGCTCGATATATGGAAATTATGGTACAAAGCGCCCCACGCTTTTCTCTTAATTATACAAGTATTTTTTATATACTATTGTCTTAAGTTTATTTTCAAAATTATTTTCAGCTTTTTGGTACAATATTCTTTAAAAGCGTGTTTTTTTTTTTAGTTTTTTTAAACTATATTTATTTTACTTAAGTAAACAAACGTGAGAATGCATTTTTTATGTGTAAAAATTATGGAAAATAATAACATTTTGATAAATTTAATTATGTTAAATCGTTGCAAACTTTATTAGTCATCATTATTACCGCTATTTAAGTGCTCCGTGAGCTTATATTAGCTTTTATTCGTGAATTTCGGTGGGTCAAAAAATCAACTTTAACAACAAATTTCTCGAAAACTATAAGTTACCTCGGGGAACGGCATATATTTTTATGATGTGTATGACCTCCTCTAACCCCCCCCCCCCCCCCCCCCCCAGAAAAAATTTTTTTCAAAGCCTGGCGCACCCTCGTAAAGTTTCCCCACTCAACCTATAGGACATGGCTAATTCACTTTACTTACTAAAGTAAACAAAAATGCGAACGCATTTTTTATGTGTAAAAATTATGGAAAATATTAACATTTTGATAAAATTAATTATGTAAAATGGTTGCAAACATTATTGGGCTTTATTATCAACGACATTTAAGTGTTCCGTGAGCTTATGTTAGCTTTTATTCGTGAATTTCGGTTGGTCAAAAAATCAACTTTAACAACACATTTGTCGAAAACTATAAGTTACCTCGGGGAACGGCATATATTTTAGGGATCTGTAGACACCCTCTCTTTTGTAAGCCTGGCACACCCTCTTAAAGTTTCCCCTTTTGTTCTACCTTAACGGTCTGTATTCTGCACTTGGTCCGAAAATAACAATAATTAAACTACTTAATTCTATTTGCTAAAAGCTGGTGGTGTTTTGGTGCTATTTCTATATCGGTCACTAAATGTCTCACCTGCGGTCAATAAACTCCCATATAGCTTTGATTTTTGTTTTTACACTTCGCCATAAATACTAGTGCAAGTATTCACCCATTCACAGATTTTGAATTATATTTTAGTGTCAATGAAAATACTGATTCACACGATAAATATTTCAACAATTCTTACCATTAGAACTCAATAACACAAACATATTTATGTATATGAGTTACTTCCCCATTATTTTTACTTTTTCCGATTGTTTTTCAATTACTCATCTCCATTAGGTCAATATTTTCAAATGTTCTGTTTTTACAAAGGTGAACCAGAATAACCGCTACGGGCTACAGACTACGAGTTGTTGTATTAACCATAGTATAGAGGAGTATTGTTTTGGTCAATGGGCCCAGAGAATAATCGCCACTTTCTATCTTTCACATGACATTATATGATTTGTCGGGGAAACTTTACGAGGGTGCGCCAGGCTTTGAAAAAAATTTCCTCTTGGGGGGGTTAGAGGAGGTCATACACATCAGAAAAATATATGCCGTTCCCCGAGGTAACTTATAGTTTTCGAGAAATTTGTTGTTAAAGTTGATTTTTTGACCCACCGAAATTCACGAATAAAAGCTAATATAAGCTCACGGAGCACTTAAATAGCGGTAATAATGATGACTAATAAAGTTTGCAACGATTTAACATAATTAAATTTATCAAAATGTTATTATTTTCCATCATTTTTACACATAAAAAATGCATTCCCACGTTTGTTTACTTTAGTAAAAAAAAAATGAAGTATGCATGTCCGTTAGAATCAGAAAAAACTGTGCTGCCACATCTTTGAAGAATAGGTATATTAGAGAGGAATGAACAAATAACGTATTCACGATGCGATATATTTTAAGTGCAACACCTTTGTAAGTTAGCGGCCTTTGGCCGCATTTAAAAAAATTACACTGATCCGGACCAACACCGGTTTCGGCTTGCACAGTATTTTTAAGTGAAACACCTTTGTAAGTTCGAGCGGGATATTAAATTAATATACTTACTCTACAAAGGTGGAAGCACAGTTTTTTCTTGTTCCAACGGACATGCATACTTCATTTTTCTCACTAAAGTAAACAAACGTGGGAATGCATATTTGATGTGTAAAAATTATGGAAAATGTTGATATTTTGAAGAAATTAATTAAATAAAATCTTTTTAAACGTTATTAGGCATAATTATAAGCGATATTTAAGTGTTCCGGGTAATTATATTAGCTTTTATTCGAAGATTTCGGTGGGTCAAAAAATCAACTTTAACAACAAATTTCTCGAAAACTATGTTACCTCGGGGAACGGCATATATTTATATAATGTGTATGACCTCTTCTAACCCCTTCAAGAGGAAATTTTTTGCAAAGCCTGGCGCACCCTCGCAAAGCCGACCCAAATAAATTATCAATAATATTTATTTAATCACAGCACATTATTTTCCCAACCCTTTCAGTGTCGCAGCCAGATAGTCAGTGATTTAAAAACATTCCTTAATTAAATTTATTTTAAAGTTAACGCCACAATACAATATTATTTATTATTTTGCTACTTTTAGGAAGATAGCTATCCGTCAGATAGGCTGATATGACACTTTCGTTTTCACCTAGTTCTGGTTACTTAACTCCTGGTTAGTTTGATCATTGTGAATATTTTAAGGGAGCTTCACAAAAATTTACGTTGTGAATACATCAAAACTGCATGACAGGTCCTAATTGCTTACATTTTTCTACACGCTTTGGTTGAGTAATTTTTAAGATCTTCCGTGTTCTCTTTTATTTTTTTAAATTTATTTTTAGTTAAAGAAAAAAATATAATTTAATAAAATTTATTTCATATATTTTTATTTGGAAAAAGGTTTTAAATTACTTGTATAAAATTTATATAATATATTATACATACATATATTATAGGTTCCCTTGCACCTGAGCTATGTTTTCGTCGGCATCAACTGATGCCACTTGAGCTTTTATCTCATCCAAGTTAGAGTCATTCTGGATAGCAAAATTGTGCAACACTCTAAAAGCAACAATGATGTTCATAGTTGTGCTGAGCGAAACTCTCATTCCATAGCTCCTAGATATGCAATTTCGAGTACGCATTTCAGATTTATTGTAAAAACGTTCAAAGAAGATTGGGATGTAAAAGATACATCATGTAGTTGCTGACTCCATAACTACTGCCACACATTTAAAAATGTCCCGAAATACCTTTTGCTCGAACCGGTGATTCAGACAGCTATTATTAAAAGTAACGCTGTCATGTCCAGAACCAGGTCACTTGCATACAAAATCCATTATTTCCATTTTACAAGTACCCTTTTCTACTTCAAAAACTTTTGGCATTTTCTTCTCCAGGTGATTGGATTCTGGCATGAGTGCAATCTTAACACCCCAACACCTTTGGAAACTTCGCTATTCGGTAAAATGCCCGCATTGTGCTCTCAATTTCCCTGCTTTTTGGTATTCTGATGAATGAGTGGACAAGTGCTGCGGTAGCAATAGATAATATTTACCACCCGATTGGCAGTCACCACTTTTATTCCGTCCAACACCGGGACACAAATTAAAGAACTTCCCGATGCATAAAAGCGGAATGTTAAAAGCAAAATTTCCGCTGCTTTATTCCTGCAAAATTAAGTAAATTATCAACAACATTTATTTACTCAATTTATGTTCGGCACGTTCTTTCCTTATAAAACGCCTCTGAATCAACGCAGCCAGATAGGCAGTGCGTTCCAAATTTTCCATAATACAAATTGTTTTAAAGCCAATGTCGGAATACTATTTTCTTTATTATTTTACGATTTGCAGTTGTCAAATTATCTTCTGGTTAAGAGCTAATCGTCACTCGATTGGCGTTAAGTTAACCGCAACTTGATTGACAGATGCGCCTTAACCGGACATTGTGAAAACGAATTTTTTGCTACCTTCCGATTAAGTTCTGATTAAGTTCTTAACCGGAGATGGTGAAAACGGCCCTTAGTTGTCAAATTATCTTTAGGTTAAAGTTAATCGCCACTCAATGTTGGCGTTAAGTTAACCACAACTTAATTGCTAACTCCTGATTAAGTTATGATTAAGTCCTTAACCGGAGATGGTGATATCTGACCTTAGACAAGGTCTTACTATATTTGCTGCTATCGACTAACACCATATCGATAAATAAACTGCTACTTTGGGAAAATTTTTGTGGTTGTGTTGTTTTTTGGAAGTTTTATGGTAACGAGCTTGGAATAATTTATAAATATAAACAAGGTTCGGGGTTTTTGAGAAATTGTGGTAGTACCCAATTTTTCTAACGGATATCTGAAAGTCGATTTAAACTTGTACCGAAAAGTGTAATGTCGGATCAATATATTCGAGATTTTTTGCGCCTTGCAGTGGCACAAGTTTGTGTAACAATTGGCTATCATGTTATTCAAGGAACTCCCCTTGAGTTACTTCAAGATACATTACATAAATTTCTTAATGAGTTTACGCGGGACCTGAAGCGGCAGGTGGAACATTGTAAGTTTATATCTATATAAGGAGACATTTTTCATATATTTGCATTCTGCTAACAGTGAGTATATTTTTAGATAATCGAACAGAAGCAAATTTGGATGACACGTTTATTACTTTAAGCAATTTGAATTTTAATATCAATGAATTGTTGGATTATATGAATAATGTTGAACCAGCGCAATTAGCAATTGATTTACCAAAGTTTCCTGCACATAAGAATACAAATCTTAATTTTTTAAAACCTGGAAGTAAGGAGGTACTTATACGCCCAGTGCATATATATGAATATCTTCCTCCTATGTATCAATCTTGTTCTTCGTCTTACAAATCAGTTTCAAATAGTTTGACCATACAAGTGAGTCCTAATGTTAATTAAAAATCGTTGGCTTACATGTTTTAAATTCTAGGTACCTACAAGCTTAGAACGATATCAGCTTACTTGTGGAAATTCTGTGGGTGCTCCTACGGTTTCAAAAAAACGACTATTAGAGTCTAAGTCTGGCACTGAACACTCCACACTTTGTTTGAAAACTCCTGCTAGTTGCACTCTTTTTCTTGATGATGAAGGGCGCCCAACCAGAGAAATAAGTAGTGTGGTTATGACGACAGGAGGATTTATATCGCCTGCCATTGAGGGCAAACTCGCAGACACTTTAATACCAAAATTTGTTGGTAAAATTAGTATATTCTTGAGTTTTATTTTTCTCTAGCATAAATATTTGCAGAAAAACTTCTGGGATTAGATTCCCTCCCAACGCTCTCACCCCCTCCAACACCAATTTCGAAATTAAATCGAGCCAAAGACCATAAGCCACACTGCAATAGTTCAACGAGCAAAGACGGATTCAGTGAGAATGTTATTGGATGTTCATTGCAGTCTACAATTAAAACTCAGCTACTTGAAGGTGACAGACAAACCATATGTTTAGAATCACACTCCAAGGAGCCTTTAACAAATGAAAGCGTTGCAGTATCTGATATAGCGAACTCTATTGTTTACAAGAAGTCAGTACAAAGTCATTTAACTCAACATGTTATGCAAGTACCCACGCTTGCTTCAAAATTGCTAAAGAAAGCTAAGAAGAAAAATGCGCTAAACTTTCAAATTCCCTTAACGTGCAAGCCCAATCGACCGGAGCAACATAATCGCGAAGCTACATTTGTTCCGTGTAGAGCAGCAGTCGCGGAAAAAAATCAACGTAAGATTAAAAAGAATATGCAAAAGATGTTTAAAACAGGAATAGACCCGTCGGAAATGTCCACCGACTATTCCAATACTGTCCTTCAGCGACTGAAAATAGAGAAATTTTTAAAAAAGCAATCAAAATACCAAAAGAAATTATTGCATAGACAAAAAAATAACCAGTCGAAAAAAAACTCGAGTACAAATTTAACCACGATTTCTGAAAATAAATTATCTTTGCCAATATCTGATCCGCAATTACCAATAGATGTACCTTTTATGGAGGATAGTATTCCCGCTCACGTTTCGAAGGAAGTAGCAAACACTTGCTTGTCCACACAAAATTTTTCGCTAATTTCACAACCCAGCCTTGCGCTGCAGTCAATAATACCAGACAATATTTCAAATGATGACTCCAGAAATATTAATGAAGTGGGGATCGGTAACACACAAATACCAGCAATAGTAACCCTATCTTATGATAAAAAATCCTTACCAGGGGCCAAATTATCGGCAGAACTTGATAGAAACAAATTAAATATTTTCAAGAAAATTTCTAAAACAAAAACACAAAAATCTCCAAATATAAATCATATAAGTAATAATGGTCAGCTAATTAGTTTGCCTTGTGGAACTACCATCACGCCAGCTCCAACAACTTCAAAACCCCTGATACTTGCCGAAGGAAGTGTAGTTAACACTGATCTAACTGAAAGTTCGTTGAATGCGTTGCTAAATTGTGATTTTGGTGGTCCATTGGATTTGGCAAACAGTTCTTCTGCGGTGGATATTATGCCTAACGTTTTGAGTAATATAAATTCTCAAGTTGAAGGACTGAATAAACCTAAAAAACGAGGCCGCAAGCCGGGAAGCAAGAATTTACCGAAACCAGTAATGGTTGCACTTAAAAACTCCAGCAATATAGCGCATCTATCGGAAGTGAGAAAATTTAAAAATTCTAAATACGACTATCCATATCCTCTTTTATTTGATAACGCAAATTTGGTGTCAAATAAAATGAATACTGGGATTGCACCAAATAATCTGATTCCAAACATATCCCAAGGAGAATATGTAGGTACATCGGTTCTCGCAGCAAATATGAAAGATAATCGAAAAGATCGAAAAAAACCAAAATCGAAAAGTCTGCCCTTGCATATGTCGACTGAATCAAACCTGTTTAAAACTGACGCAGAAGTTCCGTCGAAGGAAGAAGTTAACACCATAAACAAAAAACTAATGCGCATGGACACTGTTTTAGAACCATTGGGAACATTTAATCAAACACCAGTAGAAACAGATATTGATATTGCAAAACCAAATATACCAAAATCTTCATCTTATAAGTCATCAACGTCCAAGAAGCGACCATGTCCTCAAGGGTCCCTTCTGCAACAGCCCGAGTCCAACTTAATACCCATCTTGCCTTCTGGTACATTTTTGCCCCCGACAGGGCTTGTCAGAATGCCTGATTTACTAAAGCTTTGTCCTTTTCCGCCAGGACCAGGTCTTATACCCCCTACAGCACAAAATTTATTGTTTCCGCGTTTGCGTCCATCATTTCCGTTAACTTTGCCGAACTTCCAACCGTATGGAGCTGTCAAACCCATAAACCGAGGTAAGTATATTGATGTATGCTTCTCATCAACATGTATTTGAAAAAATTGATATTCAGGCATGACGTGTACTCTACTTTTTAGGGAGAGTAGTTGAACATATTTTGAACTGAACATTTTGACATTCTACATTCTATCCTATTCATTTTAATTCTCTTGTGTTTCCGAAGAAGAAAGTAACATGTTCTTAATACTAAATCCATACAAAAATATTTTAATTTATTATAGTTTTATTTTATTTCAGTCAAACAAACAAATTCCGGGTAAACTTTACGAGGGTGCTTTGAAAAAAATTTCCTCTTGGGGGGGGGGGGGGTTAGAGGAGATCATACACATCATAAAAATATATGCCGTTCCCCGAGGTAACTTATAGTTTTCGAGTAATTTGTTGTTAAAGTTGATTTTTTGACCCACCGAAATTCACGAATAAAAGCTAATATAAGCTCACGGAGCACTTAAATAGCGGTAATAATGATGACTAATAAAGTTTGCAACGATTTAACATAATTAAATTTATCAAAATGCTATTATTTTCCATCATTTTTACACATAAAAAATGCATTCTCACGTTTGTTTACTTTAGTAAAAAAAATGAAGTATGCATGTCCGTTAGAATCAGAAAATACTGTGCTGCCACATCTTTGAAGAATAGGTATATTAGAAAGGAATGAGCAAATAACGTATTCACGATGCGATATATTTTAAGTGCAACACCTTTGTAAGTTGGGGCCTTCGGCCGCATTTAAAAAAAATAACCCTGGGCCGGACCAGCACTGGCTTCGACTTGCACAGTATGCTTACGTGAAACACATTTGTAAGTTGGCGGCCTTCGGCCGCATTTAAAAAAATAACCCTGGGCCGGACCAACACCGGCTTCGGTTTGCACAGTATTCCTACGTGAAACACCTTTGTAAGTTGGCGGCCTTCGGCCGCATTTAAAAAAATAACCCTAGGCCGGACCAACACCGGCTTCGCCTTACACAGTATTCTTACGTAAAACACCTTTATAAGTTGGCGGCCTTCGGCCGCATTTAAAAAAATTACCCTGATCCGGACCAACACCGGTTTCGGATTGCACAGTATTTTTGAGGGAAACACCTTTGTAATTTCGAGCGGGATATTAAATTAATATACTTACTCTACAAAGGTGGCAGCACAGTTTTTTCTTGTTCTAACGGACATGCATACTTCATTTTTCTCACTAAAGTAAACAAACGTGGGAATGCATATTTTATGTGTAAAAATTATTGAAAATGTTGATATTTTGAAGAAATTAATTAAATAAAATCTTTGTAAACGTTATTAGGCATTATTATAAGCGATATTTAAGTGTTCCGGGTGATTATATTAGCTTTTATTCGAAGATTTCGGTGGGTCAAAAAATCAACTTTAACAACAAATTTCTCGAAAACTATAAGTTACCTCGGGGAACGGCATATATTTTTATGATGTGTATGACCTCCTCTAACCCCCCCAAGAGGAATTTTTTTTCAAAGCCTGGCGCACCCTCGCAAAGCCGACCCCAAATTCCCACTAACTGAGCAAAGAAGACTTAAGGGTATTTAAAGTAATTATATATTGGAAGTACAAATTAATTCGGCCGTTTTTTTTTTTTGTGTTCAAGAAAGTATTTTTTTTTCATTGAAAGAAAACACATCATTTACAGCCTTTGTTGAGGGGTTACGAGTTTAACACTTATTATGAGCGTTTTATAAATTCAATTATATTAAAGTTTTCAATTAATATACAAAATATATGTATGTATATGTTAATGTAAGTTAACGTAAGAAAGCTTATTAAAAAACTTAACGGCAAACAAGCTCGTTTGAGGAATAAGCTTAAACTTCTAAAGGCTCCGGTTAATGTTGCGCGTCAACATTCCCCTTGAACTTCATGCTCTGACGTGGGGTTCACCGCTCTAAGGTCGAGGCGCGCCAATTTCACCACCGGGCGGGTCACCAGTCCGTTGGCTGTTTTTACTACGGCACTTCTTACTTGGCCATCGAAACTTCATATAACATCCAGCACCTTTTCCTTGACCCAAGTGTTCCGTTTTGCGTTTTCATCAACAATTATTACAACGTCGTTCGGGGCAATAGGTTCTGGTGGGCTTTCAAGCCATTTTGCGCGTTTCGTCAGTCCAGGCAAATACTCACGAATCCATCGTTTCTAAAATTTAATTTTTCATTTAGTAGAGACGGAAGGCCAAGGTCGAAGTCATCCTTTTCTCGTATGCCGCTCGAACATCCAAGAAGAAAGTGATTTCGCGTTAAAGCCTCGTTATCGTAAAATTCCAGCGGGATATAGGTCAACGGCCGCATGTTGATGATATTCTCGACGTCGGCTAAGGCATCTCTCAATACTTCTTCACGCAGAGCACCTTTTGGAAGTATGTCCATTAATACGGGTTTAATTGATCGGACCATCCGCCCCCAGGCGCCGCCCATATGCGGTGATGCTGGTGGTATAAATTTCCACTCGACCTCAGGATACCTTTGCATAATCGTTTCAGATGATATATTCTCTATTTCTTCAGCTAGTATACGACTAGCACCTCTAAAATTGGTGCCGTTGTCTGAGAGAATTCGCTTGGGACTCCCCTTCTTGAAATAAACAGTTTCAACACCAACAGAAACGAGTCGGTGGACAACTCTCAAGACAGCCGGTTCTACGCACCGGAGTTGACCCGGATTTTATCCGGCCAAGGGCTGTCACCCTTTTGACCGTTTAGGTCAACAGGTAAAATTAATTTAAGTACGCCAACGGAGCAACACCTTGCAGCTGGGTTGCTTCAAATCCTTCTTATCAGGGCTGGCGTCGAAACCAACCCTGGTCCGACGGATTATTTCTGCTGCGTGTGCACCAAAAGACTCCACCACACCTCCACCTCGGTTAGGTGCAACCAGTGCAATGGTTGGAGTCATCTTAAGGTCTGGTCAGACCTTAAGACACATAGGGAGTGGACCACACGTTATGTGGCCCCATGCTGCTAACATCCAAATGCGCCCCCAGCCTCCACGGCAGTGCTTTCAGCACCCTTACCTACTTTGGGTAACCCGCAGACCTCCACGGTCCCCCGGAGCTCCCCGCAGCATGACTCCCGCCAATCACCACACCCTTCCCCTCCCACAACCAGCTCCTCCTCCTCCTCCCGTGCGAGGGCTACGCAGCAGCTCCTAGTCCCCCGCATAGTCTGTTCCGTGTGTCAGACCTTAGTACGTCGGAATGTGACCTCAGTCAGATGCAATTCTTGCTCCGGCTGGTGTCACTTTCGGACGTGCTCGGGCCTGCGCACCACCCGTGAGTGGAGTGATGCGTACGGTACCCCTTGCTGTAGGAGTCTGCCCCCCCTGTTAACACAATAACACCGCCAACCAACACCAACGTGCGGAATCAACCTCAGCGGGTATTACAGCAGCAACACACCTCATCCACGCACCACTCCCTCACCCCCCGCATCACGAACGTTCCCCCGAGACAGACACGACTCCTACAATTTAACTGTAACGGACTCCAGGGGAAGGTCGACGAGATAGTCGACTATATGAGCCGGAAGCATCTGTCAATTGCTGCGATCCAGGAAACTAAGTTGACCGCCCGTTCGGATCTTCTGAGCCGGGCCGGATACAACATAATCCGCAAGGATCGCGAGCGAGACCATGGAGTTTCGTATCATCGACGGCGACATCGACCGCAAGGATACTACCCTAGAATGTCAGGGCATAGCTATCCGGTCAGGCGATGCCGAGCTCGAAATATTTAATATATACATTCCTCCCGTTACAAGTTGCCCAGTTGGATATAGCCCTGATATAGGTGCGCTATTCAGAGGCGAAAACCGTTTGGTTTTGGGCGACTTTAACGCGCACCACGATCTTTGGCATTCTTGTCTGTCAAATGACGGTAGAGGAACGGAGCTCGCGGAACAGATAGACGATTCGACATTCTGCACAATGAACGACACCCCCACTAGAGTTGTGGGTAATTGCCCGACATATTGGGTGTATGCATTAATTCGTAGGGTTTCTTTTTCGAAAATTAAGACTTTATTGTGAAAAATGGTCTTGATCAACTCCTAATACTTTTGCAAGTTCTTTTTGCGTCTGGCATGCATCTGCGTTGAGCAATGTCTCCAATTCTTCGTCTTGAAATTTTTTTTGCCTGTCCGTCGTCTAAATCGAAATTGCCACTTTTAAGCTGTGCAAACCACTTTTGGCACGTTCGTTCGGATAAAGCATGGTCCCCATAAACGTCCACTAAAATATGATGGCTTTCGGTAGCACTTTTCTTCATGTTAAAGTAATGAAGAAGAACTCCCCGCAAAAACACTTTCTGGTACAAATTTCGACATTTTCAAATGAATGAAACAAATTGTTGTTCACGCTAAAACAAATGACATCTACTGAAAACGACGCGAAATGACAATACCTTTGAAATGAATATAGCCACAGATGAACACGACGCGAAATAATACTAGTAGAGCCCTCTCTTAGAAAACCCCACGAATTAAAGCATACACCCAATAACAATTGCGCGTGCTGGTCTGATAAACAGTATAGTCGTGCGACCTATACTGACACTAGCATCGGACCACTTACCCATACACATCTCGATTGACAGACCTCCCGACTCTGTTTCCGCGGACCACCGGACCTTCGTTAACTTTAAAAAAGCTAACTGGACCGGCTTCACAGAATTCACCGAGAACGCCTTCAGTGCTCTCTCCACTCCAACAGACGTCCCCTCAGGTGAGCGATCATTCCGCAGGATTGTTGTGAACGCTGCCGCCCGCTTCATCCCGGCAGGCCGAATTGCGGAAAAAGTGGGAGGAGCACTTAAGACGTGGAACCCGCCGTATGCGCAAACTGCCATACACAAGCGCGGTGCTTGATTTCTCAGAGAAGAGGTTCAGGGGGTTATCGGGAAGGCGGAAGCCTCCAAATCCATCGGCCCTGACGGAATAAGGTCCTCAATTTGTCTTTGACCACCCTAATTATACCAGATGTGTGGAAAAACGGTAGGGTGGTCCCGCTACTTAAACCGGGGAAACCAGCGAATAAAGGAGAGTCTTATCAGCCGATAATTCTCCTCTCCCCAGTAGCGAAGACGCTTGAGGCCTTGCTGCTCCCGACATTCACTCACCATCTGCGTCCAGCAGCACATCAGCATGGCTTCCGAAAAGTGCACAGTAGCACAACAGCACTTAACGCCATAAACACCCAGGTGGTCAATGGCTTGAACCAAAACCGACCCTGCACGAGAACTGTCCTGGTAGCACTGGATTTGTCAAAAGCTTTTGACACTGTCAATCTTTCAGTGATACTCAGTGAAATTGAGGAATTCTCATTACCGCCGGGGTTGCAGAGGTGGGTCATGGGCTACCTGAGTGGTCGTCAATCATGGGTCATATTCCGAGGTGAAACATCTAAATTGAGGAAAAATAAACAGGGGGTTCCGCAGGGTGGTGTACTCTCCCCGCTACTGTTTAATTTTTTCATCTCGAAGCTCCCTCCTTCACCGGTAGGAGTCTCACTAACCTCGTATGCCGATGATTACTCGATATTGGCGTCTGGCCAGGATATTGATAGCATATGTTCGAAAGTGAACGGCTACCTCGCCGATCTCACCCGTTTCTTCACTGCACGACATTTGATTATACAACCGACGAAATCCTCGGCTACCCTTTTCACCAGCTGGACGAAGGAGTACCGGCTAGAACTCGATGTGAAAGTTGATGACGAAAAAATTCCAATTATAAACAACCCTAAGATTTTAGGGGTCACATTCGACAGCCTGCACTCCTTCACTCCGCACACGACCGCAATTGCCGCAAAACTCCAGGGCCGCAACAAAATACTCAAAGCGCTAGCCGGCAGCACATGGGGTAAAGATAAAGAAACCTCGCTGGCAACCTACAAAGCAATTGGCCGGCCGGTCGTAAATTACGCTGTACCGATCTGGGCGCCGGGGACGAACGAGACGCAGTGGAGAAGTTACAGGCCTGTCAAAACACCGCCCTTAGGACTGCGACAGGAAACCTCCTGATGTCACCGGAGCACCACTTGCACAGCGAAGCATCTATGCTACGAGTTAAGGAGCATAATGCTTTGCTGTGCAAGCAGTTCCTGTTGGGATGCCACCGCGCGGAGCACCCCAGCAGGCACCTCTTAGAAGCCAAACCTCCGCCTAGGCACATCAGGAAAGGAGTACTTGACTACAATAGCACCATACAGCACCATGTAAAACAACCGCTGGACAGGACGGCGTACAGACAGGCACTGAATGCCATTCAACAGGAGTCAGTCAACACCTTCCTAGGCTCCCTTCCAGTGAATGGTGTACTCGGAATCAAACCACCACCTATCGCAGACAGTGAGCTCGAGCTGCCTCTAGAGACCCGTGTTACACTAGCACAACTTAGATCTGGATATTGTAGCAGGTTAAACTCCTACATATCCAGACTCGACCCCAGCATACCCAACGTATGCCCTGCTTGTGGAGAGTCCCCGCACGACACTAACCACCTCTTCACATGCCCCCTTAAACCTACCCATCTAACCCCCCTCTCCCTTTGGTTCAACCCTGTCGAAACAGCACGTTTCCTGGACCTTCCGTTAGATGACCTCGGCGACTTAGACTGATTATGCCTGCCCTAAGCGGGGTTAGCGAACCGCTACAACAGCAACAACAAAAGAAAGCTTATTAAAAAACTTAACGGCAAACAGGCTAGTTTGAGAAATAACGGAACATACATCCACAAAGTCGCATTTTAATGTATTGTACATTTTAAGTTTAAACTTCTAAAGGCTCATGTTAATGCTGCGCGTCAACAGCCTTGTTTGAATACTTGTTACCATCTCTCTGGTAATTTTCGATTACCATCTCTAAATCTCTTGGAAAGACTTGAACCAGTGTAGTTTTTACCGTTACAGCCAGGTGTGACCGAGTGTTGTCATTGCGTTGCTCCATCGGTAACCGGTTCTACACAAAGGAATTGTTCCAAATTTTATCAGGCCAAGGGCGGTCACCCTTTCGGTGAACCCCGTTTAGGTCAACAGGTAACATTGGTCTAATAGCCTATTTCCCCCGGACGTGCATTTTAGCTTACTTTTTGCATTAATATTGACATAAAACAAATATTAAGTAATTGGCGAAGATAATGCTTGTCCTCTTTAAAAAATAAAATAAAATAAAAATAAAAAACAAACAAAAGGCAATTGTAGAATAGAAAACGATCCCCTCAACATAAAAATATACGCGACTCTGGCAACTATCAGCTGATTGCGTAAAACAAATAATTATGTATGTATATATAATTGGCGCAAAACAAACATTTATGTACACGTAGATATAAGGTGCGCTTTGTAACCGGTTAAGAGATTTTTCGCCGAGCTTCTCCTCGAATTGTGGTTTTCTAGAAAAACACACTTAATTACTTCAAAAAATAAAAAAAAAATGGAAACAAAACGACGCAAGTGGAACCTTACGGAGGAGCAAAGTTTCCTGGATTGCTGGGAATGAAGAGCTCAGGAATTGAGAGGTAGTCGAAAAAACTCTCATGTATACAAAGAATTGGCATTGTTGGCAAAGTTTTAAGCATGCAAAAAAGCATTTTCCTTTCAGCAGCGTCTGTCCGTCCAGCAATAATCTGCACTTGCGGTCTCTTGAATTCATGTTTTTAATAGTTGTGACAAATTTTGCAAACTGCAAATGTAAACAAAAATCAGCTGTTTGAGTTAACTCACTTTCGGTGGAAACGTTTGATATTTCATTCACTTAACAGAGGCCTTAAATGCATTTAAGTGCTTGGTGGAAATAGGCTATAAGCTCATCAACGAAGCAACTCCAAGTCCTGTTGTTGTTGCAGCGGCTCGCTTAGGGACAGGCTAATATATGTCACGGAGGTCATCTAACGGGAGGTTCAGGATACGTGCTGTTTCGACGGGGTTTGGACCAGCGGCAGAGGGGGGGGGGGGGGGAAGATGTGTTGGTTTCAGGGGGCATGTAAAGAGGTGTTAGTGTCGTGCGGAGACTATACATGCAGGACATACGTTGGGCATGTTGGGGTCGAGTCTGGATAAGCAGGAGCCACAGTATCCAGACCTAAGTCTAGTACTCCCTTTCTGATGTGCCTGGGGTGAGGTTCAGATACAATAAGATGCCTATTGGGGTGTTACCGTAGAGTGGTAACATCCCAAAAAAAATTGCTTGCATAACAAAGCATTGTACTCCTTAACTTGTAGCATAGATGTTTCACAGCGCAAATGATACTTCGGCGACATCAGGATGTTTCCTGTCGCAGTCCTGCGGGCGGTGTCCTGGGTCTCGTTCGTCCCCGGTGCCCAGATCGGTGCAGCATAGTTAACGACCGGCGGCCAATTGCTTTGTAGGTTACCAGCAAGGTTTTTTTTGTATATACCACAGGTACTGTCGCCTAGCTCTTTGAGGTTTTTGTTGTGGCTCTGGAGTCTTATGCCAATTGCGGTCGGTGCGGAGTGAAGTAGTGCAGGCTGTCAAATATGATCCCAATATCTATGGGTTATTTATGGTCGGAATTTTCACTTCATCTAGTTCGAGCGTGTATACCTTCGTCCAGCTTATAAAAAGGTAGCCGAGGATTTGGCCGATAGCCGTTCACTTTAAAACAAAGGTCACCATGAGGATTCCTCAATGTCAGATAGTAGCACTGAATGGTTGACGGTGTCAAAAGTTGTTGACTGCTTCAGGCTACCAAACAGTTAGTGCGCAGGGCCGGTTTTGGTAAAGACTATCTGGGTGTTTATAACGTTAAGTGATGTTTTGGTACTATGCACTTTGCGGTTTCCATGCTGATGTGCTGCTGGACTCAGATGGTGTTTGAAAGATGGCAGCAGCAAGGCCTCAATTATCTTCGTTACTGGGAAAAAGAGAGATATCTGCCTATATGATTCTTCCTTGTTGGCTGGTTTCCCCCCGATTTTAATAGCCGGATCACCCTGTCCATTTTCCACACATCGGGTATCCTTAGGGTGGTCAGAGATAAATTGATGACCTTGATGAGGAAATCTGCTCCCGCTGGTTCAAGATGTTTTAGCATCAGCATGCTTATTCCGTGGGGGCCGTTGGATTTGGAAGCAGGCTAGAATGCCAAAGATCGTGATGCGTGTTAAGATCGCCCAAAACCATAAGTATTTGTCTCTGAGTAGCGCATCTATATCAGGGTTATATCCAACTGGGCAACTTTCTACTTCGTTTTCTAGATCGCAGCAATTGACAGGTACTCCTGGCTCATGTAGTTGGTTATCTCTTCGTTTTTTTCCTGGAGTCTGTTGAAGTTAAATTGTAACAGTCGTGTCTGTCTCAAGGGGACGTTCGTAATACGGAGGCTGAAGGAGTGACGAGTGGGTGTAGTGTGTTGTTGTGTGTTGTAATACCCGCTAGATTAATGAACAGAGATGTCTGCGGTCTAGCATTGTCCTGATGGAATATGACACCTTTGCGATTGACTAATACTGGCCGCTTCTCGTTGATGGACCTCCGAATTAATCGTTTGGTTCCTTTGAAGTAGCTCAAAATATACCACACCCTTCCAATCCCACTAAACTGACAGCATAATCTTCTTTTGGTGAGTATCAGCCTTTGAAGTGGTTTGTGGCGCTTCATCATGCTTGGACCGTGATCGTTTTCTATTGAAATTATTGTACACAATCCATTTTTCATCTCAAGTTATGATTTGCTTTAAAAACGGATCATATTCATTGCGTTTAAGATGCATATTACAAGCGTTGCAGCGGCTTGTTAAATTAATTTCTTTTGATTCATGTGGTATACTTAACTTCTCTCCAATCTCACGCTCAATTACGATTAAAGCCTTGATATCGTCATCATCAACATCACTTGGCCGACCTGAACGTGGCTTATCTTTGAGTGAAAATTTTCTTTTAAGGCCTTATCACCATACAAATTATTCAATTTTTTAGCAAACTGCTCTGTATTTTTTCCTTTAAGGAAATAATAAAGTAAAATATGGCGAAAATGTTCTTTTGTAGGCTCCATATTAAAATTGACACCAAACAAATAGTTATAAATATATAACTATATATTAAAACCATGGTAAAATTGGCAGCTTATAACTGTCGAAAGAAAAAATACAATTAAATAGTCACAAGCTGTTCAAAAAACTTGTCAACGTCGTCTGTATGAAACATCACCGGTTTCTTTTGGGGCAACCCAATATATTGACTCTTTAATAAAATTGAATCAAGTGTGTTTAAAAGTAACATCCGAAGGGTGGTGACCTCTCCCACATTTGTTTAACTTCTAGTTCTCGAGGCTCGCTCCTTCACCAGAGCCGATGATTGCTCGATATTAGTGCATGTAAAACGGTTATATATATATACATATATAATTGTATATATACAAACAGTAGCGGGGAAAGGACACCACCCTGCGGAACCCCCTGTTTTGTCTACCGAAGGATGCAATGTAAAAAGTCGGCTGAAATAGCTCGCGCATCCCTTCGGGTCCGACGAGGCGCGGTCACCGAATGAAATTTCCTCTCGGTCATCGCGTCTCGTCGGGTTAGACAGCGACTTGACTGTAGCCCGGAGCTTGGTTGCCCCAGAGGAGAAGATACGGGAACTTAAGTGCTCCTCCCACTTTTTCCGCTTATGGTGGTTTACGACTGCGAATATCCGCGTTTAAATCACTGATTAGGGTATTCCCGGAATCGGAGTTACGAAGGATGTCGCGTCTTGATGCTAAAACCGCCGCTTCCTTCGGGAAAATGGGGCGGATTTCCGCAATTCGGCCTGCCGGGATGAAGCGGGCGGCAGAGGTCAGGACAATCCTGCGGAAAGACCGTTCACCAGAGGTGACGTCTAACGAAGTCGGGAGAGCACTGAAAGCGTTCTCGGTGAATTGCGCGAAGCCAGCCCAGTTGGCTTTCTTAAAGTTAAGAATGTCCGGTGATCCGCGGAAACAAAGTCAGGAGGTCTGTCAATCGAGATGTGTATGGGTAAGTGGTCCGATGCTAGTGTCCGTATAGATCGCCAGATTATACTGTTTATCAGACCAGCATTCGCAATTGTTATATCTGGCGATTTTTGACAATTATCCACAACTCTGGTGGGGGTGTTATCGTTCATTGTGCAAAATGTCGAATCGTCTATCTGTTCCGCCAGCCCTATTCCTCTATGGTCATATGACAGGCTAAAATGCTAAAGATCGTGATGCGCGTTAAAGTCGCCCTAAACCAAACGGTTTTCGCCTCTGAGTAGTGCACCTATATCAGGGCTATATCCAACTGGGCAACTCGTAACGGGAGGAATGTATATATTAAATATTTTGAGCTCGGCATCGCCTGACCGGATAGCTATGCCCTGACATTCTAGGGTAGTATCCCTGCGGTCGATGTCGCCGTCTATGAGACGATACTGCACGGTGTTGTGTAGAATGAGCGCTAAGCCCCCACCATGGTCTCGCTCGCGATCTTTGCGGTTTATGTTGTATCCGGCCCGGCTCAGAAGATCTGAGCGGGCGGTCAGCTTCGTTTCCTGGATCGCAGCAATTGACAGATGCTCCCAGCTCATGTAGTCGACTATCTTGCCGATTTTCCCCTGGAGTCCGTTGCAGTTGAAATGAAAGAGTCGTGTCTGTTTCGGGGAACGTTCGTGATGCGGGGGGTGAGGGAGTGGTGCGTGGATGAGGTGTGTTGCTGCTGTAATACCCGCTGAGGTTGATTCCGCAAGTTAGTGTTGGTTGGCGGTATTGTTGTAGAGACAGCACGGGGCAACTTACGCGTCATTCCACTCACGGGTGGTGCGCAGGCCAGAGCTCGTCCGAAAATGACACCAGCTGGGGCAAGAGCTGCATCTGACTGAGGTCATGTTCCGACGTACTATGGTCAGCAACCCAGCTGCGAGATGTTGGCGTTCTTAGATTAATTTTACCTGTTGACCTAAACGGAACAAGATCGCCGAAAGGCTGACATCCCTTGGTCGGATAAAATCCGGGTCAACTCCGGTGCGTAGAACAGGCTGTCTTGAGAGTCGAAAAACCGCCATGTCACACCTTTCGGTCGTTTCTGTTTGTTTTTCACGTAATGCACCGCTCAAACGCATTAGTTGTTGTCGATACCGTTTTGCATCAATGGTTTCGCCTTCTAGATGCATTAAAATCTACAATTCTTTGTCGAAATTTTTTGGGTCGGTCGCTATTTGTCCTCGGCACTAAAATCCCCTCTTGTAGAGCGTCGAAACCACTTTCTGCATGACTTATACGTTGACTCAGATGTTACCAGGAACAGCTAACTTTTGATCGGTATTATAATATTATGTGAAACCTTTTCAATGATATGAAAAATCGGTTCCAAAAACTAGCAGTTGGAACCATCTTTTAAGAACGGACCGAATCAATTTGTACCTTCGATAGTATAGCCTATAAGTCTTATGCCGTTTGATATCTGGAAACTACATTTTCCTTAGAGAAAATTTATTACGGAAAAATTTTTAGTAGAGCCTGAACAAGCCGAATTAAATTTCCCAATGGAATCGACAGATAAATTCCACCCATATACCGCAGTTTTTTTTCTCTGTACACACGTCCTTGTCACTACAATAATTTTGATATAAGCCTCGTTATTGTATACTAAAGGACATACGCTATTGTGGGTTACTGTTTTTTTTTTAACTATTTAGCGGAATGCCAAATGCTAATATACTTACGCATGGTTAAGAGCTGCATGCGAGTTAAATTTCGACAAGTCGGTCTTGCTTCCTAATCCCTCATAAATTTCTAGAAAACAAAAGTATCCCATATCCTTTAACAACAATTTAATAAAAGCTTTCTATGCATATATATCATTCAGAGGAATAGATATAATTTAACAAAGAAATTGGTCCACGAACATACCTACGCACGATCTACACTTATATCTAAAACATGCTAATTTTTGTTAATCGGTAGGTGATCCTTTTCCCGCAACAAAAGTATTCCAATTAGGGATATCATCTTAAATATTAACGAAACCGAACCATAAGGTCTATAATTTTTTTTTTAATAGATCTGTCTATTTTCTGGGAATTCAAGTAAAAATAACTATAAATACGATATTTATGAAGAGGGTGGTTGTTGTTCCACGTCCCGAACAAAAACGTAGTGTTCAGGCTAATCTAAGCAACACTGTACCAAATTTATAATAAAAAGAGCTGAAAACGATTTTTTTTCGAATAAGTTTGGTTCACTTCCCATTGTGAGAAACAATTTACGTACTTCTTAGGCATATTGAATATGCATACAAAATTTCAGAAGATTCTGTCATGCCGTTCCGAAAGAGTGTGGTTACAAACACTGTGGCAAGAGAATTTTATATATACAGATGTGTTTGCGGTTACTGTTATTGATTTTTACTCAGATTTCAAAACAAACTGTTACACTTTTTATACATCTTCATTTCCAGCTAACTGCGTAGAAAATTATTTATTTGTTTTGTATTTCGTTTGCTAGGGTCTCCCCCTAATGATCTGGATCATTTTCTATCCCAACGGAGTGGAGAACGTAATTATTGCAATGTACCACCGTTTGTCCCCGAATCGATGAAATTGTCACCACCAATATCTGAAATAAAAAAGGCAGAAAGAGACTGTCCAAGAACTCCTAAATTTCAGCAATCGAATACCGAAGGTGAACAAATTTCAAAAACACCTAATAATTGGGATACACATAATAAGTCGACGCCAATACCGACAGGTGGTAATTCGTTGAAAACATGCGAGCCTCACTTAGAAAGTGAGCTTCCTATAAAATCCCCAAATGCAGATACAGGAAATCAAACTTTCTCTGGTGGTAGGTTTTCACCGAATACATCGACTAACACAGCTTTAGTAAAATCTATAGTTGCACCAATGTTAAATACAGATGATCCTATCGAACTCTCTGATGATTCCGTTGAGTGCTCGTCAACAACAGTGTTTGATATGCTACCTTCAAATAATCGTAAAGAATTAAATCTTCTTTTTCCTCAAATGGAAGATTATATGTCTATATCAAATGACCCAACGAGTTCTCGAGATCAAAAGAAGTCAAAAAAGGCTAATAAATTTATTAAGAATTCGAAAAAGAAATTTCCAATTCCAAAGGACAATCTACCTCAATTAGATCTGCTCAGTACGGACAAAGGTGGTGTTGGTAAATTAGCAGGTGGAGCCGATTTAATACCTCTTATATCAACTGGTTCAGCATATTCTTCGAAAACCATACCCTCAACAAGTTTAACAGCTACTGTCGCATCTTCATTCTCTTTATCCAAAGCAGACATTTACCCAACTAAGGCATTTGAGAATCCGTTATCATCTGCAAACATAGAAGGTAACGAGGTTTTACCCTTAAATATGGAGCTACAGAGAAAAAAGAAAGGTCATAAAAGATTAAAAAAATTGAAAGAGGACAAAGTGAAAAAGAAAAAGGATAAGAAGTCTAAAAATAGAGACCGATTGGATCATCCTGATAAGGGTCTACATAGGAGCGAAGAGAGTTTTAAAGATAAACTTAAAGAAACCTTACAATGTAATGAAGAGCAGCACCTAATGAAGAAAGATTTATTGAAAAAGCTGAAGAAAGAAAAAAAGAAAAAATATAAGCAGGTATGCTATTATTCCCAAATAACATAGGGGGTGTTCATACTGAGAATAATGGTATTGAGCAAGAGGTTACGGGCTAGAATCACAATCAACTTACTACTTCTACTTTAAAATCTAATTATTCATTTTTCTTTTTGGCGATTTATTTACTGCTCACTCAAAGGTTTTGGCTTGTTATCACATACCAAAGCTACCAAATAACAGTTAACCAAAAAATCATTTGCATTTGCATTAAACCTTAGCTTTTGGTAAGAATCACAAAGTTGAGCTATTTCTAATAAATGCTTTACCATTATTCTTTGAATATATATTATATATATTTATTGTATATATATATGTGTGTATATGCCTTTAACGGGAAAGGAGTCTTTGAAGGTGTTGACTGACTCCTGGTGAATGACGTTCAGTGCTTGTCTGTATGCCACCTTGTCCAGCGGTTGTTACACATTTTGCTGGATTGTGTCGTCAAAGTCTGTACTCCCTTCCTGATGTGCCTAGGTGGAGGTTCAGCTTCTATTAGATGCCTATTGGGATAACATCACAACATAACTTCTTCATCTGCGTCTCGTTCGTCCCCGGGGCCCAGATCCGTGCCAGCAAGGTTTCTTTATCTTTACCCCAAGTGCTGCCGTATGCGGAGTGAAGGAGTGCAGCCTGTCGAGTGTTACTCCCAGTATTTTGTGGTTATTTATGGTCGGAATTTTCACGTCATCGTCCTTCACATCTATTTCGAGAGAGTAGCCGAGCATTTCGTCGGTTGTATCTTAAGTTGTCTTGCAGTGAAGATGTGGGACAAGTTGGCGAGATAGCAGTTTGAAATATTAGCCGGCTAAAATGGCTCCTCTTCGGGTCCGACTAGGCGCGGTCACCGAATGAAATTTCCGGGCGGCAGCGGTTACGACAATCCTGCGGAATGAACGTTCACCAGAGGTAACGTCTGTTGGAGTGGGGAGAGCATTGAAGGCTTTCTCAGTAAATTCCGTAAAGACGGACCAGTTAGCTTTTTTAAAGTTACCAAATGTCCGGTGGTCCTCGGACACAAAGTCGGGAGGTCTGTCAATCGAGATTCGAATGGGTAAGTGGTCCGATGCTAGTGTCAGTATAGGTCGCCAGGTTATACTGTTTATCAGATCAGCATTCGCAATTGTTATATCTGGCGAGTTTAGATTTAGAGATTTAGATTACCCACAACTCTAGTGGGGTGTTGTCTTTCATTGTGCATAATGTCGGATCGTACTCCATCCCTCTACGGTCATTTGACCGCAATTATCTCTAGCTCGGCATCGCCTGCCGGATAGCTATTCCCTGACATTCTAGGGTAGTATTCTTGCGGTCGATAATATATAATGTTGTGTAGGATGAACGCCAAGCCTCCACCATGGTCTCGCTCGCGATCCTTGCGAATAATGTTGTATGCGGCCCGCATGCGAGGAGGAAAAAGAGCTGGTTGTGGGTAGGGATGTGGATCGGTGGGAGTCATGCTGCGTGGAGCTACTTGAGACCGGTTAGGTCTGTTAGTTACCCAAAGTGGGCAAAGGTGCTGAAGACACTGCCGTGTAGGCTTGGGTCGCGCTAGGGCGCTGGCAGCATGGGGCCACGTAATATGTGGGCCACTTCCTGTGGGTCTTAAGGCCTGAGTAGATTTTAAGATGACTCCAACCATTGCACTGGTTGCACCTAACGGAGGTAGAGGAGTGGTTTAGTATTTTTTGGCACACGCAGCAGAACTAATTCGTTGGGCCAGGGTTGGTTTCTACGTCAGCTCTGATGAGAAGGATTTGGAGCAGCCCAGCTGCGAGATGTTGTTCCGTTGGTGAACTTAGTTTAATGTTGTTACCTGTCGACCTAAACGAGGTTAGGTTTCCGAAAGGGTGACAGCCCTTGGCCGGATAAAATCCGGGTTGTGTCTTGAGAGTTGTCAGATATACAGTTGGAGAGCTTGCCGTTCTCTGCCGAGGGGCGACCGCAATTAAAAATAATAATTTTCTATAATTTTTGGTTGTTGGTCGGACCAGGAGTCGAACTCTGGCCACCCAATATTAGTACGTAATGTCAGCTGCTCGGCTATTGCGACTTTGAATATAAAAACCGTTAATAATGTATGAATAAGTGATGAATGTGATAAAAACGGCACATCCATATAATTTAAACAACATACTTAAAATTACTACTTAAGTGCTTTATAATTTTATACTTATCAATGAATAAATTTCAATTCAGTTCAATAGACACTGCAAAAATTACGTATTAATATTTTCTTTACTTTGCAACGGTGTTATATATTCAGTTATTCCTAGAAGGATCTAAACAGTTATGTGCACATATACATTTACAACTTTTATTTGGTAATATGTTGAGTTAATGCAAAGCAGCAAGACATTTTTCTACTTCTTTATTGGCGTTGGCACCGCTTACGCGATTATAGTAAGTCATTATTTGTTAATAAAAGTGCGAGAGAGATATTTCAAAAACGCCTTATCATATTATTTACTTCTAGGTAGAAGGTCGTTATATAATTGGATAAAAATCCACTAAAATTGTATTTATCAGCTTTTTAACCAATTGCTTCTTGGTGTATAAAATAAATATTGATATGCCTAACAGCATCGTTAACATCATACACCACATATGCATTCAGAAGCACTTTGAGATAACTTTTAATAGAGAAATACCTAAGACATATGTTTTCGGAATTGTTGGCCATTTGTCTTACGTTTCTCATTTTTCTTATTTATTTTAATGTTTTACCTTTCTAAATCATATATAGCTGATCAAGGATTCTAACGAACAGGCTAACATGACGCAAGTTATGGATTCAATTGGAATGGGTAGCGTTGCCAAATCTACTAACACTGTGTTTTTGATGGATGGTGCATTACAAAATTTGCCTCCACCGAATATAATTGGTTTGACGCAACCATTTGTACCAAAATTAACCCTTAAACTTAGCAGCTCACAATCGCCTACACCGGTTGACGACATTGTACAAAAGCATTCTTATATAACTTCAATTGCTGCCAATGAATTTGGAAGAAAGAAAGAACCATCACCGGAGCTGGCTAGAATTTCGCCATTAATATCTCGACCTCCAAAACAGAAATTTGGTATTGGTGAGCATATCTGCACACTTATGTTCTCTTTTCTAATACTTATGTCACTATAGCCGAAACTATAACGTCATCCACGAATACAAATCAAAGCACTTCAATAACTGCAATTGGCACCAATACCAATAATTCAGTAGCAGAAAATAATATTAATGCCTTGATAACACCAACAAATTCGAACGTGCATTCCATCGCCCCTCCCCCTAGTCCTTGGTCATCAGGTGGTACAATATCAGCAAGTTCAGTTTTACTCCCACAGCAATTATTGCAATCTTCAAAGCTCCAGGAGCACCTATGTCACAACAATAAGGTAGATGGTGGGCTAATTGTAAACTCAGCTGCCGCTTCTCGCCAGTTCTCCTCCACCGATCATCAAAGTCCTGTCCCTTTGATTTCAGAGACAAGCCGCCCGTCATCGTATATCGTAAGTTAAAAAAATTAGAATTCAGAATCTTGACTTATGTAAAGTTATTTAAAAGGATGCTGAGGGTAATCGAGTGTGGATTTGCCCTGCATGTGGCAAAGTTGATGACGGCTCTCCCATGATTGGCTGTGATGGCTGTGATGCCTGGTACCATTGGTATGTGCATTATTTTATTTTTTGTCAACTTTGTTATTTCTATTTTTATGTTTCAGGATATGCGTTGGAATATCTGTTGCCCCAAAAGATAATGAAGACTGGTTTTGTCGCGTTTGCATAACTCGCAAGAAAGGTGTCCATGCCACTGACAAAAAACGAAAACGGAATAAAAAAAAGTAAATGTCATTTTCGAGTAATAAATCTCAAATCGTCACTCAAATTTCACAAATAGTGTTAGTATTATCACATCAATTATCAAAAAAAAAACATGTATCAAAGCTATCTATACTAAACTCAAATTAGTCGTCTATTTAGTTCATGTTTTTATTTCAATTAATTTGATTTTGTTGTGTGCTTTTTACAATATAAAAATTCATCGTTATTAAAGTTGTGTGCATTTTATATATAGAACGGAGCAATTTAGTTTGAATACACCAGGTAATGCTTGCAAGTGATTCCAAAGGGAATCAGGTGACTGACTTCAATTTACCAATGAATAATATTTTGTCGAAATTTTGTATTCTGTTTTAGTGGAAACGCTTTTACTCATATTAACGCACATATAACAATCTCTTTTTACCACGAATTATCTGGCTGAGATAAATTATTATGACAGGCCATTGTCAGATATGATTATGATAAGATTTAGCAAAACCCTTTTGAAGGACTGAGGGTTTTAAAGCAATGAATGGACAACTGTGGAAGAATAAATGAGCTTAACGACAATGCCCTCCGTGCGTACCCACTCGTAAAGTTCTATTACCTTTACCTGCACTCTAAATTTGGTGTAGCGAACTGCTACAACAAAAAAATACATAAGTATTTATTTTCTTGCTATTTATAAGTCCCATAGATTTGAGTGAAATCTTTCTATGTATATTTTTTTTCAAGTTCGGACAATTTTGCATTTTACTGATTATAATAGTATTCATTTTGATTTTTTCAACTCTCAACACAGCCGGTTCTACGCACCGGAGTTGACCCGGATTTTATCCGACCAAGGGCTGTCACCCTTTCGGCGATCTAACCCCGTTTAGGTTACCACCTCGCAGCTGGGTTGGCGTCGAAACCAACCCTGGTCCGACGGATTATTTCTGCTGCGTGTGCCCCAAAAGACTCCACCATTCCTCCACCTCGGTTAGGTGCAACCAGTGCAATGGTTGGAGTCACCTTAAGGTCTGTTCAGGCCTTAAGACACATAGGGAGTGGACCACACGTTATGTGGCCCCATGCTGAAAGCGCCCAAGTGCGCTCCCAGCCTCAGCACCCTTACCCACTTTGAGTAACCCGCAGACCTCCACGGTCTCCCGGAGCTCCCCGCAGCATGACTCCTGCCAACCAACACCCCCATCCCCACCCACAACCAGCTCCTCTTTCTCCTCCCGTTTGAGGGCTACCCAGCAGCTCCTAGTCCCCCGCACAGTCTGTTCCGTGTGTCAGACCATAGTATGTCGGAACGTGACCTCAGTCAGATGCAATTCTTGCTACGGCTGGTCTCACTTTCGGACGTGCTCGGGCCTGCGCACCACCCGTGAGTGGAGTAATGCGTACGTTGCCCCTTGCTGTAGGAGTCTGCCCCCGCCTGTCAACACAACAACACCAACGTGCGGAATCAACCTCAGCGGGTATTATAGCAGCAACACACCTCATCCACGCACCACTCCCTCACCCCGCGCATCACGAACGTTCCCCCGAGACAGACACGACTCCTACAATTTAACTGTAACGGACTCCAGGGGAAGATCGACGAGATAGTCGACTACATCTGTCAATTGCTGCTATCCAGGAAACTAAAATGACCGCCCGCTCGGATCTTCTGAGCCGGGTCGGATACAACATAATCCGCAAGGATCGCGAGCGAGACCATGGTGGGGGCTTAGCGCTCATTCTACACAACAACGTGCAGTATCGTCTCATAGACGGCGACATCGACCGCAGGGATACTACCCTAGAATGTCAGGGCATAGCTATCCGGTCAGGCGATGCCGAGCTAAAATATTTAATATATACATTCCTCCCGTTACGAGTTGCCCAGTTGGATATAGCCCTGATATAGGTGCGCTGCTCAGAGGCGAAAACCGTTTGGTTTTGGGCGACTTTAACGCGCATCACGATCTTTAGCATTCTAGCCTGTCAAATGACCGTAGAGGAGTGAAGCTGGCGGAACAGATAGACGATTCGACATTCTGCACAATGAACGATAACACCCCCACCAGAGTTGTGGGTAATTGCCAAAGTTCGCCTGGTGTAATAATTGCGAGTGCTGGCCTGATAAACGTTAGAGTCTGGCGATCTATACTGACATTAGCATCGGACCACTTACCCGCGGATCACCGGATATTCGTTAGCTTTAAGAAAACTAACTGGACCGGCTTCACGGAATTCACCGAGAACGCCTTCAGTGCTCTCCCCACTCCAACAGACGTCACCTCTGGTGAGTGATCATTCCGCGGAATTGTTGTGACCGCTGCCGCCCGCTTCATCCCGGCAGGCCGAATTGCGGAAATCCGCCCTAAATTCCCGACCGAAGCGGCAAGCAGCAAGGCGCGACATCCTTCGTAACTCCGATCCCGGGAATCCCCTAATCAGGGATTTAAACGCGGTGATTCGGACCGTAGTAAACAATCACAAGCGGAAAAAGTGAAAGGAGCATTTAAGATGCTGCAACCTCTTCTCTGGGGCAACCGAGCTCTGGGCTACAGTCAAGTCGCTGTCTAACCCGACGAGACGCGATGGCCGAGTGGAAATTTCATTCGGTGACCGCGCCTCGTCAGACCCGAAGAGATGCGCGAGCTAGTTTAGCCGACTTTTCACATTGCATCCTTCGGTAGACAAAGCGAAACGACCTGTAACCTGCCATATGCGCAAACTGCCAAACACAAGCGTGGCGCTTGATTTCTCCAGGGAGGAGGTTCAGGGGGTCATCGGGAAAGCGAAAGCCTCCAAATCCATCGGCCCTGACGGAATAAGCATGCTGATGCTAAATTATCCCGGACCAGCGGGAGCAGACTACCTCACCAACGTGTGGAAAACTGGTAGGGTGGTCCCGCTATTTAAACCGGGGAAACCAGCCAAAAAAGGAGAGTCTTATCGGCCGATAACTCTCCTCTCCCCAGTAGCGAAGACACTTGAGGCCTTGCAGCTCCCGACTTTCACTCACCATCTGCGTCCAGCAGCACATCAGCATGGCTTCCGGAAAGTGCACAGTACCACAATCGCACTTAACGCCATAAACACCCAGAAGTGGCATAAACCAAAACCGACCCTGTGCGCGAACTGTCCTGGTAGCACTGGATCTGTCAAAAGCTTTTGACACAGACAACCATTCAGTGCTACTCACGGACATTGAGGAATCCTCATTACCGCCGGGGTTGCAGAGGTGGGTCATGGGTTACCTGAGTCGTCGACAATCATCGGTCATATTCCGAGGAGCAACATCGAAGTTAAGAAAAATTAAACAGGGGGTTCCGCAGGGTGGTGTCCTCTCCCCGCTTCTGTTTAATTTTTTATATATCAAAGCTCCCTCCTCCACCGGAAGGAGTTTCCATAATCTCGTATGCCGATGATTGCACGATATTGACGTCCTATGTTCGAAAGTGAACTGCTACCTCGCTGTGAAAGTCGATGACCAAAAAATTCCGACTGTAAACAATTCTATATTAGCCTGCTCTCCTTCACTCCGCATACGACCGCAATTGCCGCAGAACTCCAGGGCCGCAACAATATACTCAAAGCGCTAGTCGGCAGAACATGGGGTAAAGACAAAGAAACCTTGCTGGCAACCTACAAAGTAATTGGCCGGCCGGTCGTAAACTACGCTGCGCCGATTTGGGCGTCGGGGACGAACGAGACGCAGTGGAGAAAATTACAAACATGCCAGAACACCGCTCTTAGGACTGCGACAGAAAACCTCCTGATGTCGCCGGACCATCACTTGCACAGCGAAGCATCTATGTTACGAGTTAAGGAGCATAATGCTTTGCTGTGCAAGCAGTTCCTACTGGGATGCTACCGCAGAGACATGGTGACAAAGAAATGGTGAGAAGAGACATTTACTAGAAGTACGAAACTAATCTTAAAAGGTATAATAATATTAATAGACCCTATATTTGGCAGCCACGGTAGCCGAGTGGCTAGCATTGCGTATTGCCATTCGGAAGGCTCGGGTTCAAATTCTGGTGTCATATTAACATCCGAAAAGGTATAGAAAATTAATTTAAATAAAAAATTTTAGCCAAATTTGCGTTCGCCCCTCAGCAGGGAATGTAAACCACTCCGAGTGTTTTTCTGATATGAAATAAAGGCTCCTCATAAAAAAACCATCAGCCGTTCGGAGGCGGATTAGTATAAACTGCCAGTCGCTGCATTTGTTGGAAAAATATCAAGACAAAACCACAAAGTGGAGGAGGAGCTCGGCCGAAAATCGCTTCAGCGGTTTTTTTGCCAGGTAAAACTTGGGGATGAACACCCAAAGTACTGATATGAATGTATATCATGATAGTAAACCAATATTTACATATGGAGCAGTAGACTTCGGAGGGCTAGGATTCGTGTCCTGGTCCAACCAACATCCAAAGTTATATATAATTTAGGTATTTAAATGGCGGCCGTTATATTTGAGTGCGTATTGCCATTCGGAAAGCCAGAGAATTATAGAAATTTTATTTGCGTCGGGTTAAGCTCTTCATTTTGTTCTCAGGTTGGTTATTGCTAACAATCCCATCATTCGCCAGTTATTATCAAGTCATTTGAACAACCAATGATAGTTGTGAAACTATTTCGTCTGACAACGCGCAGAACAAATTGGTTTAAGTACAAAAATTACCTGAAGAATTAAATAGATATAGAGGACAATATTAACTAAATCAACTGTTAGCTCGCAACAGTAGCCGACCACTGAAGTAACACCAAAATCAACAGAGTCTCCGAATTACTAAACGAATCACCACAAATACGAACTCTGAGATAAAAGTCATAGCAAAAACGTTAAAAACATTTATGCAAATGCTAACAGAGTTAATAAATATTGCTTTCAAATTTTTGTCTTAACTTTGTAATGCCATCTTTGAGCTTGGATATTTTCCGCATGCATGCAAAAAGTCACATATTATCATGATAGCCAAACCCGGAAAAGATACAACGCTGCCATCATTATATTGGTTTTTTAGCTTGTTGCTCTTTCTCCACGAATACGAAAAAGTATTGCTCCGCAATATTTATTGATGTGACTCAGGCATTCGATAAGGTATGGCGAAGGATTTATTAAGAAAATTAAAATAACTTTGCCAACGAATTTTTTCAAATCTTGAAATCAAACTTTACTGATTGAATATTTACTATCAAAGTAAAAGAATTTATTTCAGACATTCCAATTTGCGGACGAGACCGCTATTTTATGTCGGGGCAAGTGCCTAATATCAGCCTCAAGCGCTCTAGAAAATCAGTTAAACTCGTTGGAAGTTGGGTGTCAAACTAGCGCATAAAAGCGAACAAAAATGTAAGTATGTCACATTCACTCTAAGGACAGAGATATGCCCGAAATTGAAAATAAATAACGCAATGCTCAATCAAGCAAGCGAAGTTAAATGGATAGGGGACTGACCTAGAGGAGACATATTTCTGTTAAAATACAGCACTTCAAACCTAAAATCGCCAGCATAAATTGGCTTACTTACTCACTTTACTGGCGTAGACACCGCTTACGCGATTTTAGCGGAGTTAACAATGGTACGCCATTCGCTTCTTCTTTTTGCTGTTTGGCGCCAATTGGAAATACCAAGTACAGCCAGGTCCTTCTCTACCTGGTCCTTCCAACGGAGTGGAGGTCTTCCTCTGCTTCCACCGGGGGGTACTGCATCGAAAACTTTTAAAGCCGGAGTATTCGTATCCATCCGGACCACATGGCCTAGCCAGCGTAGCCGCTGCTTCTTGATTCGCTGAACTAAGTCAATGTCGTCGTATAACTCGTACAGCTCATCGTTCCTTCGTCTGCGATATTCGCCGTTGCCAACTCGTAGAGGACCATAAATCTTACGCAAAACTTTTCTCTCGAAAACTCCTAACGCCGAGTCATCAGATGTTGTCATCGTCCATGCCTCCATGCAGCAGGACGGGAATGATGATGGACTTGTAGAGTTTGGTTTTCGTTCGCCAAGAGAGGACTTTACTTTTCAATTGCCTACTTAGTCCAAAGTAGCACCTGTTGGCAAGAGTGATTCTGCGCTGGATTTCAAGGCTGACATTATTATTGGTGTTGATGCTGGTTCCTAGATAGACAATATTATCTACGACCTCGAAGTTATGACTGTCAACAGTGACATGGGAGCCAAGTCGCGAGCGTGATAATATTAGATAGTTCGTCTTGCCCTCGCTCACTACCAGACCCATATCCTTCCCTTCCTTAACCATAAATTGGCTACTGGCTTAAAATTTAGGTTTATGCTTGGATCATAAAATGCTGCTATATAATTCTGTCATAAAGCCAGTATGGATGTATTTAATACATTGCTGGGGCTCTGTCTATCATGCATAAAATACAGTGATTCCAATAAAAGATGCTTCGATTCCTCAGATACACCCTTTGTTATATGCTCAACGAAAATATACATGAAGACTTTGAAATATATATGTATATATAATTGGCGCTTTGTAACCGTTGTAGCGATTTGCGGCCGAGCTCCTCCTCCAATTTCTGGTTTTGCGTCTTGATGTGCTTCCAACAAATGGAAGACCTTGAAAAACCAATGCTAAATACAGAAGTGACAAATACCTGTTGAGACTGCAAAACCATCTGAACCCTCTAGGGAACTTGCTCACCAAGCCAAACACGCATTTGAAGAAGGGATCTGCCAGTATTTTGAAAAGCAATGTTTTACTTGACGTCCATTACTATTAATGGATTAAGACAGAATTCATTTAATTCATCAGATATTATGATTTTAAACTTATTGCTAGGTTTAAATTGAGCAAGTTCAATAAATATATTTCCTTGGTGAAAACAAGTTTAAGGACCTGGGCTGAAAAACATCACATATATTCTTGTTACGTATATCATTTTAAAAAATGTACGTGTATGTAAGTGGGTTAGGTTTCTAAACTCATAAATAAAGGTGTCTCTCATTAGTTGTGAGTAGACCGCATTATAATAATATAAAATAAGCTTAGTTTCATACATACATATTTAAAAAAAAAGAGCGGCGAAACGAGAGATATGTGACATCGTTTTATATAGGGTGCCTATTGGGGTATACCCTACGGTATCATCCCTATAGGAACTGCTTGCACAGCAAAGCATTATGCTCCTTAAATCGGAGCATAGATGTTCCGCTGTGCAAGTGATACTCCGGCGACATCAGGAGGACCTGTCGCGGTCCTGCGGGCGGTATTTTGACAAGCCTGTACTATGCTATGCTAATTGTTAAACTATGATTACTGCTAGTAGTTTCTGCTAAATTAATAGCATTTTTAATCAAAAATAAATGATCCATTTTTCTAAACACGACAAACTTTAACAGCTTTTAGGACAATGCCAGGGGCATTCAAAAACGTTAAATAAATACATTGGATATTTTGGCAAAGCAGGGATGTAATGCATAAATGCTTTGCTTGGAATGGGCACGGGTATAAAAAATGCTTTGCATATTGCGTTTACGAAAGCAGCCGTACTTCCGGTTGTTCAACTATTTTGGGTCTTGGTTCTATTTGAGAACTAGACATTGGCTGATTCACTGCTCTAAATAGCTTTAATTGTTCAGCAGTTTTTGCTTTGGTTATTTCATAAGTATCAATGCTAAATTGATACTTTCCTTCCGCCAGTGCAAGAAATTTTGCGGGGAGGTCTTCTTTATTTTTCGGAATAAGGCGTCTTGAACACGTTTATATAATCGTTAAGAGAATAATTTTTAATTTTCAAGGGATTTTCTGAAAATTCCTCTATGGGAGAAGAGGCAAATCTGGCACAATATCTTATTAAGCCATCATTTGTTGTGTCAAATATTTGTTCACACGGGTAGTGTGGTTTGCTTTTTGAGGCTTGATGCTCCATTTTGCTTTTAGCTGCTACATTGGGAGAAGCAAGATTAGTGGCAGGTTGTGCCTTAAGCTGAGTTGGAGATTTCATTGGGGGTATCTTGAAGGAGATACTTAGCCGAGGACTTTGATCTTTCGGCATTTTAAATTAAATTTATTTAAATATTTTTAATTAATATATCTTGATTTTAAACAAGTTAGCACTTAGCCTCGTGGAACTAGTGTTACATGAAATTGGGTGTAGTTGATTCAATTTATGTATTCTTAATTTTATTGAAATTGTTTTTACTTTTCATTTGTTCTTTTTAATTATTATATTAATATATGTTAAATAGAATATGTGCAATAAAATGATTTCCTTTAAAACAAATGCCACTTTATTTTGCAAAGAATATATTCGTGCAAGAAGATAATAATATATTTACTAGTTTTGGTACTGATACTAAAAAGATCCAAAGAATGAAAAATATTTGCCGAACGACAGACAACAATGAAATATATGATGTAGAATACTAACATTATTGATATTAATAGCAGCTTACAACTAAATAATAAACTATTACATTCCAATAATTATTTATTTATAATTTAAGAATTGCAATCATTTTTATTTAACTAATAATAAATTGGCTAAGTATTATTTTCTGCTCACGAAATATTAATTAAGGCGTAAAGTTTATTTTTCGTTTTCACCAAATAAAAGCTCTGCTGAAAAGAAGAATCAAACTTCGACGTAAGCTTAGTTAAGATCGTCTTAAAGTATTAACAGCCATAGCTTCTTACACTAGAGCAATTTTGAAGACATAATAAAAATCTTATAAAAACATTATTTTTTCTTTTCTACATATATTTGTAACACCTGGTGTGACGTTCGTGAGGCGACGGGTTGGGGAAGAATATCATCAAGATTGCGTGGTACCCACTGTTAAGCATGGAGGAGGCAGCATTATGATCTGGGGCTGCATGGCTGCTGATGGTGTCGGCGAAATGTTCGTTTGCGAGGGTCGCATGGACAGTCAGAAGTACATAAATGTATTAGAAGCTGTTCTTCTGCCTTCAATAACGCGCATTTTCGGCGATACTAATTTAGACGGGGTTCAGTTTCAGCAGGACAATGCTCCTTGTCACAAATCAGCGACTACGATTCGTTGGTTTAGAGATAACAACATTGTTTTGTTAGATTGGCCTGCAGAGTCTCCAGATCTTAATCCCATTGAGCACATGTGGGCTATTTTAAAACGCAAGGTTAAGGAACACAGTATAACATCAAAAACTGCCTTAAAGAATACCTTAATTAACGAGTGGTACGCTATAAGTGCAGACGATTGTGCATAGCTTGTACGTAGCATGCCTAAGAGACCTACTAAATATTAGTGTTATTATCAATAATTCATTGTATTTTCACTGTTTTACTAATAAAACTTCATTACTTCACTTGTTAAAACAAAAAATTCAGTAACTAGTGGGGTGCCTAATACTTTTGGCCAAGGCTGTATAATATATGGGAGTGTCGCATGGTGGTACAACCAAACTGTTAAAAGTATTGGAAGCTAAGAGCTGAAGTAGAAGGCGAATCCTTCTCAGCACCCATAGAGAATTTTGTATGCGTTCGATGGTATCGGTAAGACGCGTCAAACATGAAATATAATCCTTGAAAGTGGTGGCTGGCTTAGCTTTCACAGCTGCTAATGTATTTTCATACCCGATGACACTAACGCATTTGTCATATGCTTCCTTTGTTTTACCCTATATTTCGGAAATTTCATCCTTTATTATTTCCAAAGAAATTTTTGAATGCTCAATAAGAGCTGCTTCATCAAATTCCGCATTGAATTCGACAACCTGATCTAAAAACCGAGTATATGCATTTAAAGCTACCATTATTAAATAAAATTATCATTGAAGAACAAGTAAAACGAGAAAATTCGAAATTGAAAAGGCAAAGAGGATGTTATTCACCAGTAACAATGAAATGAATGAATAATAGAGAAAGCTACATATTATTAACTAATTGAATATATGTATATACGAGTGAAAAATTTCCTACTGGGTATGTTATTGCTTGCGCTAATGCAGTTGAATGTATGTACGTATGTGTATACAATATCCAAAAGGCCCTTCAAGTTTACTACTGGGACTTTTATTGCTCCCCACAAATAATGTACGTATGTATGTCAAACGCAACTAAACCAAACTTTGTGAAGAAGGTGCGTGTAAAGAAAGACAAAGCGATTGCAATAGGTATGCAAATAAAATATTTATATGCGTTTATATGCATATACAAAATCAATATATGAAAAAGCGCGAAAAAAACCAACTAATGGTAAAAGAAAAAGAACTAACAACAATAAATATCAATATTGCCCAAAATATCAAAAGAAATTGAAAAGATAAAAAGAAATCTTCTCCGCTTGAGAAGCGCAATATAAAATATAAATTTATAATATGTAAATACGAATATATGTATATATAAAGCGAAATTACTAATAAAACGCGAAATGTACATATTAAAGCAATGTAGGTATTTATCACAAAATAACTTGCACCTATTTCGGATTTCTAATGAAAATAACTTTCTGAAAAAAACCCACAACATATAAAAAAACTTGAATATATTCAGATAACAATATAATTGGAACAACCTCAAATTTTAGAGAAGAACTTCAGCTTAAACTTGGCAAATTATTTTGGGATTTAGAACATAATACATGTATGCACATATGTATGTACATATGTACATACATACCTATGTATGTACATGCATAAATATCTGAATCACTAAAAAATAACGGTAGCACTCACTTTAAATCTTTTTTTCAATTGTAATCAAAACTTTAAATTTCACTTTTTCAAATTTAATTTTTACTATCTCACTTTTGTTTTTATGCCTCCACTCAACAATTAAACCCCTGTTTATATATTTTCCTTGAATTATTTGGTAATATGCTTAAGGGATTTGGTTGTAGTTGTTGCTGATTCAATGTCGCTGTCGCTAAGTAATAGTTTACGACCGGCTGGCCAATTGCTTTGTAAGTTGCCAGCAAGGTTTCTTTGTTTTTACCCCAGGTGCAGCCGGCTAGCGCTTTGAGTATTTTGTTGCGGCCCTGAAGTTTTGCGGCAAATGGGGTCGTATGCGGAGTGAAGGAGTGCAGACTATCGAGTGTTATTCACAATATCTTTGGGTTATTTATGGTCGGAATTTTCGCATCATCGACCTTCACATCTAGTTCAAGCCTGTACTCCTTCGTCCAGCTGGTGAAGAGGTTAGCCGAGGATTTAGTTGATTGTATTTTTAACTATCGTGCAGTGAAGAAGTGAGAAAGGTCGGCAAGATAGCAGTTCACTTTCCAACAAAGGTCATCATTATCTTGGCCATACGCCAATATCGTGCAAGCAGACGAGGTTAAGAAAACTCCTTCTGATGGAGGAGGGAGTTTCGATATGTAAAAATTAAACAGAAGTAGGGAGAGGACACCTCTACAACCCCGGCGGTAATGAGGATTTCTCAATGTCCGTGAGCAGCACTGAATGATTGACGGTGTCAAAAGCTTTTAACAAATCCAGTGATACCAGGACAGTTCGCGCGCAGAAAACGCGTATCGGATGTTCAACTTGTGAGAGGCCTGTCAGCGACCATCATCGATTTACCCTATGTATGGACTCCGCTGGTACTTCATTCATTTTTTCCTTGATATATACTCAAATTGATATTTTTTCACCATTTTGACCTCGAATGTATGTATATGTAGAAGCCAATAAAATACAAAAAAAAAAATCAAGTTTATGACTTGACATTTTTTAATTTGTTCCCACAGTAGTTCTGTAAAATAAATATGGCTTTTTTAAGAATCGGCAAATACTCTAATTTCTTTATGATACTGGCATATGTTGTGCATACCACCCTGAAACATTAGCCCTAAATATTGAAAAATGGCGAAGTTATGAATTTTTTCATGAAAAAAGGCCTTTTTTTTGAGAATTTTTACCTATCTTAGCAGTTTTCACCATCTATGAATTAATTAATTTAGATTGTCAGAAAATTTGAAAAACAGAAAAATATTATCTGATGCTCAAAAAATATTAAAATATTTATGGAACTCGCATAATTGCGGTTTTCCACGTGGGGTAAATAATTACCCCTGTCTCGCCGCTATGTGGCGAAACTGAGGTGTGGCCACTAAAGGTTAAAAATCTCGAGCTCGGCATCGCCTGACCGGATAGCTATGCCCTGACAATCTAGGGTAGTATCTCTGCGGTTGATGTCGCCGTGGATAAGACGATACTGCACGGTGTTGTGTAGGATGAACACTAAGCCCCCACCATGGTCTCCCTCGCGATCCTTGCGGATTATGGTGTATCCGTCCCAGTTTGGAAAATCCGAACGGGCGGTCAACTTCGTTTCCTGGATCGCAGCAATTGACAGGTGCTACCGGCTCATATAGTCGACTATCTCGTCGATCTTCTCCTTGAGTCCGTTGCAATTAAATTGTAGCAGTCGTGTCTGTCTCGCGTGGACGTTCGTGATGCGGGGGGTGAGGGAGTGATGCGTGGATGGAGTGTGTTGTTGCTGTATTACCCGCTGAGCTTGATTCCGCACGTTGGTGTTGGTTGGTGGTGTTGTTGTAGAAACAGGCGGGGGCAGACTCCTACAGCACGGGGCAACGTATGCATCACTTCACTCACGGGAGGTGCGCAGGCCAGAGCAAAAAAAAAAGAGCCACCAGCTATAGCAGGAGTCGCATCTGACTGAGGTCAAGTTCCGACGTATTATGGCCTGACATACGGAACAGACTGAGTGTGGGATTAGGAGCTGCTGGGTAGCCCTCGCACAGGAGGAGGAAGAAGTAGCTGCTTGTGGGTAGGGATGGGGTTTGGTGGAAGTCACACTGCGGGGAGCTCCGGGAGACCGTAGAAGTCTGTTGGTTACCCAAAGTGGGTAGGGGTGCTGAAGGCACTGCGGTGGCGGCTGGGGGCACACTTGAGCGCTGGCAGCATGAGGCCACATAACTTGTGGTTCACTCCCTATAGGTCTTAAGGCCTGAGCAGACCTTGAGATGGCTCCAACCATTGCACTGGTTGCACCTAACCGAGGTGGAGGAGTGGTGGAGTCTTTTATGGCACACGCAGCGGAAATAATCCGTCGGACCAGGCTTGGTGCATAGAACCGGCTGTCTTGAGAGTTGCTACGCCCCATATGTCATTATACCCAGTACTGGAACAAATGCTTCAATTCTGTTAGTCAAAAAATTAGCGAGCTAGGATAAACTCAAAAGGTCGTCAGGTATATAACACGGTCATTAGAATCACTCTCCCGTTATTACAACATTGTTCAAATACCTTTGACCACGTTTTGTTTATACGAGTGCATATACAATATAAGCCGATAAGGAAACATATTACATTAACAAACATATATGTATTCATACATGGAGGGACCTACAGTTTATACTAAGCCGCCTCCGAACGGCTGATGGTTTTTTCATGAGGAGCTTTTTATTTCGTGTCAGAAATACACTCGGAGGGGTTGACATTCCCTGCCGAGGGGCGACCGCAGTTAGAAAATTTAACTTAATTTTTTATTTAAATTAATAATTTAAAATTTTCTATTGAAGTGCGCAAAATGACGCTAGTAGTTACATCGTGAAGATGGCCGACTGGCTAGAGGTTATCGCTGAGAGCGTAATAACTTTTTTTTTCTTTTTTTAGTTTTAGATGAACCAGAAATTTTCACAACTTCGTCATTCGTTGATTTTAGTACGCCATGGCTGAGTTTCATTTCCTAAAAAGTTATGTTCAAATGCGCAGATTTCGTTACTCTATACAACATGACGATAGCCTAGTGGTTAGCCGGCAAACTGATTTTTATTTGATTTATTTTTCAATTTTTTTGGTGAAGTAGAAACTCAACATGCCTAAATGAACTAGGTTACGACTAGTATGAAGCCGATGCATAGTAGGGCATCGCCGTGTTAAAAATACCAGTTGCTTACATGGAAAATGGATGATGATGAACTAGATGGTGTAAAAATGTAAACTAGTTGGATTCTAGTCGACAACTAGTATTTTCCCCTGCAGGGTAGTTAGGGAGGTTTTTTTAACATTTTTAATTACTGAATCTGCTTCAATATCAGAAGCCTCACAATAAGTTGTCAAATCTTAAAAAGTAAATTAAAATATAATAGCCTATTGGCTAGGAGTGTGCTGCTGGGTCAGTGTTGCTCTTTACAAGAGTGGTAAGCCGCTTCTTTTCAGGCGCGTTTGGCTTGTTGCGGAGGCCAAGGTGATAGCCAAAGGGTTCGAATGATTGTGCAGTTTTGCTATATATTTTTGGGTAACGATTTAATCTCTTCTTTGATTGTGCGTATAAATATTTTCATTACCCATATGCCGTGGTGCGCCTGTTATAATTCTCAATGTTTTCGGCTGAAATCTATGTATTTTATCTAGATTTGACGCGCAAGCTGTACCCCATAACTGGAATCCATGCATCCATATCGGTTTTATAGTCGCTTAAAAGCCAATACAAACTGGGAAATTTAAGCTTCAGCTGCATCTTTTTTGGCAGAAATGTGTCACTTCAAAGTTAATCGTCTACCTAAGTGAATGCCAAGGGATATGATAACGTTAGCTTGTTGGATAGTCACATTGTTGAGCTTGACGATAGGGCTCGGTTTTGACCTTATAAATAAAATAAAAAGTGATGTGCTTGTACTTATTTCATTTGACAAGGTCTCTCATCCTTTACTTCACTTTAAACTCGATCATTTCGGGTTTCCACTTACCCTTCTCAAGTAGGTTTCATCGTACTTGATTGGTAGAAAACAAAAAGTAATTTTTAAAAATTGTACATCACGTGAAATAGCAGTAACTTCTGGTGTTCCTCAAGGCAGTCACCTCAGTACCTTACCTTTCCTTATATTCATAAATAACCTTCCAAATGTTGTTCTTCATTCTAAAACACTCATGTACGCAGATGATGTCAAGCTCTTTAAATCAGTTCATTCTATTGAAGATAGAGAGCTTTTGCAAATTGACCTAAATAATTTAGTTAGGTGGTGCGATGAGAACTGTATGTCTCTAAATTTTAATAAGTGCAGATATATGTGTTTCTCCAGAAAATCTTACCAATCCTTTGCCTATATGATACATAATCACAGTGTTGAACAAGTTACTGACTTCATTGATTTAGGTGTCACAATGGACCCTAAACAAGATTTTAGAAATCATATAAATGCTTGTGCTAATAAGGCAAAAGGAGTTTTAGCTTTCATTAAACGTTGTGCTAAGGAGTTCAAGGACCCATACATTACCAAATTACTCTTTACCTGACTTGTTAGGCCCATTTTGGAATATGGCTCAGTTGTATGGAGTGCGCACTGTCAATTGTATAGTGATAAATTGGAGTCTGTACAAAAGCATTCTTATTATTCGCGTTAAGAAATTAAAACTGGGATGCGAACAAGAACCTGCCTTCTTACAAAAGTCGTTTACGGCTCATTAATCTACGTACACTCCATAGTCGGAGAAAGATGCTTAGAGTTTTATTTGTAACTAAATAGCGAGCTTAACTTCACCAACCCTTTAAGGTCATCTAGGCCCCCTTCATTGGGATCATGCAGAACAGACTTTGAAATACACGACCCTTTTAGATCTTTGTGTAACGATTTTAATACACATTTCCCCAACATTGATTCCTCTAACTCGCTTTTCTGTATCAAAACCTACTCACTGAGTGCTTTAAATAATTAAATAAATCCCCTCTCCTTTTCCCCGTGCAATTTATAGCAGCTGATGAACAAATCTGTAGCTGTTAAATGTAAGAGGCAAGGGTAACCGCGACCTTCCGCGATCGATTTTGGGTTCAGGGCAGTCCAGACTGTTACTGGTTTTCGGTTACCGGTCGGTTAGATTTTTCAATTTCCCTCAGACGCGCCACTTGGTTGGGCGGGATGTGGGTAACGCTGGGTTCTCCGTAAAAAAAAGATATTAAAAAAACTTTTATAGGCAATTTTGTTAGCCATTCTTCAATTAGTTTAACGTGTTGTTCTGGCACTTTTGTGGCCATAATGGGGCATTTATGTCGACTTAGCATAGCAATATCATCCGTGAAAGATGATGTGACTACTTTGTCACTTGTAGGAATGCCTGCGAAGAAAAACATATACATACATTATTGGTCCAAAAACACTACCTTGCGGAACACCTGCCGTGATTGGATACTCTTCAGTTATGTAATCATTTACTTTTACAGTGAATCCCCTGTTAAATAAATAGAGTTCAAGAATATTGTGGACCGTGTTAAGTAATTTTTTTTAATTTTATGAATGAGACCATCTTGCCACACTTTGTCAAATGGTTGTTCCACATCAAGAAAAACGGCCGAGGAAAACTCCCTCATTCCGAAAGCTTTCCTTATTTCATTTGTTATACGATTTACTTGTTCAATTGCGCCGTGTTTTTCTCAAAAACTAAATTGATGTATACGACTAATATCATTTTGATAGAGAAGAAGAGTAATTTTTGATAACAGCACCTTTTCGAAAAGTTTGGATAGACAAGGCAACGGGCTGATTGGTCTATATGATGACGGTAGGGTTGCGTCTTTATCTGGTTTATATATATATCTATATATATATATTTGGCGCTTTGTAACCGCTGAAGTGATTTTCGGCCGAGCTCCTCCTCCAATTTGTGGTTTTGCCTCGCGCTGTTTTGCCGCCTCCGAACGGCTGATGGCTTTTTATGAGGAGCTTTATTTTATGTCAGAAATACACTGGGAGGGGTTGACATTCCTTGATGAAGAACGACCGCAATTAAAAAATGTAGCTTAATTTTTTGTTTAAATTAGCTTTCTATAACATTTTGGATGGCAGTATGGAATGCTAACCATTCGGCTACCGCGGCCTACCTGGTTTAGCTATCATAATTATCTAAGACTTTTCCATATTTGTGGATAATATCCTAGCACTGAAAGTCTTTCATTTCCCCCACCAAATATAAGAAACTCCATTGTAAGTTTAACGTTGGCTGTCAGCAAGGTCAACCGGGCGACCAAACCAAATTCCTCCAACGATCCCTTGGGAGAATAACAAATCTAAGGATAAAAAAGTAACACGGGAATAAGAAGAGGAAAACTCCTTGAATCCCAGTTGAACAAGGTAAAAGGTACTGCATAAATACAATAATGTAACAGGAAAAAAGTAACTATGCCGAAAAAGTTGAAAGGCAGTAGAAAAACTTCAAAACGGATTGGACGCGAACACCGTGAAACTTTTGGTGGATGGCGTTGGCAAGGAGGATTATTTCACGAAAGATAAATATAGTGAGATAAGAAAGCAAATTGACGAAGTAATTCAAGGGTTCAAACCCTCCCTTAGTTATGTTATTTCAAGCAAGAAAAATTCATACTTCTTTAAAAGATAACCGCATGCCGCAAGCACCAACAACAAGCATGGGTAAGAATGACACAACAATAGCTATTTTCATGAAGAAAATTCAAACAATAACAAGTAAAGTGCGCTTCGAGAGCGCGATTGGTTATAACCAAACTAAATATTTGGAAAGTTTATACAACGACATTAAAAATGCGTACGCAAATGATTTTTCAAAATACTACGGTGCTAAAATTGAAGAGGAATATGAGAAGGTAGTAGAGGAATATTTAGAAAATCTGGGGCATTTCGAGAGATGTTTAGTGAAAGAAGAGACAAAAATAAATTATCGCTCTAATTTGGATTTAGAAAAATTTAAAATTCCAATATTTTATGGTGAAATAAATTAATGGGCTAATTTCTGCAATGTGTACCAGGATATAGTTCATAAAAATCAAGCTCAGAAAAGATGTTACGCATTCACCTGTGTTTGAAGGGTGAAGCTGTAATATTAATACAACATCTGCAAATATTAACTAAAAATTATGAAGCAGCGTGGAGATTGCTTAAACAAAGGTTCATTATCGTATCGTGTTTTATTCACAACACTGCGAGGCAGGATAATGGATCAACCGCCGATAATAGAGACAATGCTGAAAGCGTAAGGATATTGCTCGATACTACAAATGAGTGCCTTAACGCAGTACAGTCACTAGGAATACAAATTGAAAACGCAGATCCATTTATAGCTCGAGTCATAGTTCGTAAGTTGGTTAAAACGACCAGAAAGGTCATCCTCAAGTTGAGACTAGGGAAGGTGGTAATGTTCCGGCAAATTAAAATTTCAAAAAAAGATAAAGTGTATCATCGAAGTTTATCAACAGAAGCATTTCTGGCGGGACTAAAAAGATTTTCTGGCAGACGAAGGAAATCTCTACACATTTACTCCGACAATGGAGCTAATTTAGTGGAAAAGCAGTAAAACTAAATTGTGAAGTTACACCAGCTAATAAAGCAATTACTTGACATTTTATTCCTCCGGCACGGCGAAATTTTGGCGAAATGTGGAAGGATGGCGTGAAAGAGATGAAATTTCACTTGAAAAGGGAAATAAAAGTTCTTATATATTTTCGGCAGAGCTCTCCTTCAATTTGTGGTTTTGCGTCTTGATGTTTTTCGAACAAATGGAGGGACCTTCAGTTTATACTAAGCCGTCTCCGAACGACTCATGGTTTTATTACGAGGAGCCTTTACTTCATGTCCGAAATACTCTCGGAGGGGTGGACATTCTTTGCCGAGGGGCGACCGCAATTAGAAAATTTAACTTCATTTTTTATTTAAAGTAATTTTCCATAACTTCTGGATGTTGGTGGCACCGGGATTTGAACATGAGCTTTCCGAATGTCAGTACGCAATGCTAACCACTCGGCTACCGCGGGCGCCAACAAAGTTCTTATAGTAGTGCTTAAACTACAGAATAGTGTACTGAAATTACCAATTGTCAGGCTCCAATCAGGAAAAATCAACGGATGAAACAAAAGCACAATCAATACAGAATAGGATCCAATAGCCTCAATCATACACAGCATTTTTGATGACAGGATAGTTTCACTACAAACCAACAATATAAGCAGAAACAAGTAGCGAGACAAACTAAAACAGGATATTAAAAAATTGGCAAAAAACTAACTAGAGATAAGCAACCTAAACTTAAAAAATTATAGCGGAAATCTTTCCTAATACTAATAGTTTTACTTGTTATATATATATATATATATATATATATTGGCGCTTTGTAACCGCTGAAGCGATTTTTCGGCCGAGCTCCTCCTCCAATTTGTGGTTTTGCGTCTTGATGTTTTTCCAACAAATGGAGGGACCTACAGTTTATACTAAGCCGCCTCCGAACGGCTGACGGTTTTTTACGAGGAGCCTTTTATTCCATGTCCGAAATACACTCGGAGGGGTGGACATTCCCTGCCGATGGGCGACCGCAATTAGAAAATTTAGCTTAATTTTTTATTTAAATTAATTTTCCATGACTTTTGGATGTTGCTGGCAGTGGGATATGAACCCGAGCCTTCCGAATGTCAGTACGCAATGCTAACCACTCGGCTATGCCGTTTGATATTTTATGTCATAAAAATGTCATAAATCAAAAGATAAAATTACTATAAGTCTTTCACACCCCCAAAATGTTCATGGATCAATATAAAAAAAAGTACAATAAATAGCAAAATACCCACAGTCCACACATGTCCATTTCAATTGAAGAAAAAACATAGAACTAAGTGATGATTCTCCTCTCGGCAATATGCTCAAATATCTTTGAACACGTTTTGCTTATACATATGTAAGCCGATAAGGGAACATATTACATTAACAAATATACATTCATACATACGTGTACATATTTACACACGCACATTTATCACCATAGTAAACTATTCATAAAAATGTAAATACATAAACTATGCAAACAAGTCATCTAACAGGCCGTTTCTACCAAGCGTAAATTCTGTGTTTGCAGTCGCGTGTTCAGTCACAAACACCACTCTAAGCACTTGTCAAATTCCATATACATATATCTCGTAACACAACCCTGCAAGACGGGTAGCTGTTTCCTAACATGTTATCCGCCTGTTACTTTACATACCTGCATTTGTTATTTGAAATCTTACTTTTCTTCTAGCCGTGGGAAAAAAATAACAAATTTCCCCGCTTTGTTTCACGTACGTGTGATTCTCTTTTTCATTCATTCGCATTGTATTTATCGGTATGCGACATATATTCGCCTTTTTTAATTTTCGTATATTTTTGTTACCGTATTTGTAATACATCTGCTATTCAAAACAAGCACGTATGTTAGTCGATCTGGCAGCAACTGGCTATTGAAAACAAATGTACATGATATCGTGTCTGCTACCCATGTGTTGTTGGAAACATAATCATTTGTTAGCATATCTATGGGCGGTGACTTATTCAAAACAAATTTATTTGTTAGCGGACCTGTCACCGGTGAGTTATTTAAAACATATATCTTTGTTATCAGACGGTTGACTGAGTAGTCATTTCTTACCCGATGTGTTACTCATTAGTTATTGAAAACAGATGTCTTTGTTACCCGACGTGTTACCCATATTGACTCTTGACCTTTTACCTATATTTCCTTTAAAATGAAAAATAGTATTTTTTAAGTTTATTTTTGTTTATTGAAAATATAAATAATAAAATATACATATTTACAAGTTTGATTTAAAAATTTAGTTTGTTTTTATCAAATAATTAAATTAAAATTGTTAATTTAACTTCTTTTTACATATACATATGCTTAACAAAATTAATTGTACATTCATTTCTAATACTTAATAGACAATGGTACTAGAATTTTGACTAAATAAATATAAGTTTTAAAGTAATTAAAATATTAAGACAGCCGCTTCAGAGGAAGACCTCCACTCCGTTAAAAATATCATGCTTAGTAAGACTTGGCTGAACAGGCGGCATTGTTCACTTGGTTTTAATCGTGACAGCAATCTACGCCAGTAAAGAAGAAGTATACCAATGGAATCTGAAATATACAAAAAATAATTATTATGATGTATTTTATTGATTTTTTTAACTTTAGTGCTAGCATATACGACCGGTTAATATAATACAATTAATCGCAATAAAAGCTTTACAAAGAACATAGCTATTTGCATACATTATTTGTATATGCTTGGTACATACGTAACAAAAATCTAAAATTTTTACGAAAAATCAATTTTTTTAAAGATATATATCATGAAATAAAAGATAATTAAATAAACTATCTTCCAAAACTCATTTAAACAAATTTAAGTTAAATATTCGATCAAAAAAAGAACTTTTGTTACACTATTGCTTTTCTACACCCGGATATATGTATGACTGGCACATGCAATACAAAAGTGCAAAATTTTTGCAAAAAAAGCAAATTTTTTTAAAATGAATTTCTTTAAACTAATAGACAATTGAATAAACTTTAATTTAAAATTCATTTTAATTAATTTAAGTTAGATGTTTAAACAAAAAAAGATCTTTTGTTAAAACATTGCCAATTTGTACACACGCATATACGAGTATGTATGACTGACACATGCACAACAAAAAGCTAAATTTTTTACCAAAAACACCATTTTTTTTAAATAAGTTTGATTAAACTTAAAGACAATTAAATAAACTTTCTTTTAAATTTAATTTTAACAAATTTATCTCAATAAACCAAAAATAAAACGTAAATATCATATGTACATATGCCCACATTCGTCTTTATGCACATACGTATGTATTGAAGATATGCATATACACATATGCATATGTTGTTATCTTACCTTATTTCTTGATTTAATGTTACTCCCACTCTGCTACAGCTAATAAAGAAATTATTAAGAAACAAATAATTAATTATTATTTATAAATTTATTTATATTTTGTAAAATAACACATCTCACCTCCCAGCGTCTTCAGTTGAAAAAGCAAATTGCGGAAAATTTTCAACAGCCATATTTGAATAATGTGTATGCGCACATCTCTTTCTAATATACTAGACAATCGTTTTCGATATATGGTACTCGTCTTACTACAGAAACTCCCTATAGGAAGGAAAAAATAGTTTTGTGGATGTAGTGGTAAAGCAGCAAAATTTTACGATATTAGTTGCCAAATGGTTACCTCCGTCTTGCAGGGAAACTCACTTCAAACTCACTTTTCACAGCGTGTTTGAGTTGAGTTTGCATGTTTTTCATTATTTGCGACTGGCAACAATGACCATTTTACGTCATTTTTTCGTTTTTGTTATTTCATTCTTATCGATATACGGCAGCACTGTTTGGCATACTGTCAATATTTGAATATATTTTTGTGATTGTGTGAGATTAATAATGTGGTGGCCGCCCTAGCCGAGTGGTTAGCATTGCGTACTGCTTTCGGAAGGCCCGGTTTAAAATCCTGGTGTCTTACCAACATCCAAAAAGTTATAAAAGATTAATTCCAATAAAAAATGAATTTAAATTTTCTACATGCATAGTATAAAGTGTAGGTCCCTCCATTTAATGGAAAAACATCAAGACACAAAACCACAAATTGGAATAGGAGCTCGCCGAAAATCGCTTCAGCGGTTATAAAGCACCAATTATGTATCACAGCTTATCAAGAAACTCTTTACACACTGAAAAAAATATATTTTTTTTACCTTACGTGAAAAAATCATAGACTTCGGGTATGTTTATTGGATTTTTTTAATGCAAAATGATTCCAGTCAATATCACTAAAAAATTAACAAAATTAATAATTTTCAACGAAAATAACATCAAAATGTAAGTTTACACAATTTTGACACTGTCAAGAAACTCTTTACACAATGTACTAAACCTATTTGCTATTCTCAATTTATGTCTTATTATACTATCTTATTACTAATATAAATATGTAGTGGACCCCCTTAGCATTTGCTACATGTTGGAGGCGCTTTTTCATCGATCGGACTAACTTTGGCAGGTCATATTCTAATTTAATCTTGTAAGGTTAATTTAAGAGATTGTATATGAAGAGAAAATATACTAAATTAAAATAAGAATGGTTTGAATCTTTACAAGAAAGAATTTCTTCGCTCTCAATGAAAGACTTTGATTTCCTCCATCAGTGGTAAGAAATTTAAGAAACTCCATAGTGAATTTGACAAACATTGAATGAACAGACAGTTGAATCTTAGTCTCCCTTTCGCGTTACCCACATAAAATTAAAAAAAATACTTTAGTCTGAGTTTACACGGGGATACTTTTTGTGGTTTTTTATTGTAAATTCCCTTTTGCTGTCGCCCTTCACGTTCACACAGAGATACTTTCTTCAAGCAATCCTTTTGACATTTGTTTCTTCTTCATTTTTTTCTCTATTACGTTTTATTTTACATTCGGAACTTTTCGTTCGCTTCGCGCTTTTTAATTTTTCTAAAAAAAAAAACACTCTGTGTGTGTAAAGGAAGACACAGCTTTTATTTTTCTTTTTCTTTTATATCGATCATTACATCGAAATTGTAATCTATTTACAAACCTTTACATATCTCATCCTTTTCACTATCGTCAGAGTCAATCTCAACGGTATTTTCAATACATTCTAACATTTATTGAATTAACTCAAATTCTTTTATCTGAAATATTAATATACGTATATAATATACTCGTATACGCATAGGCATTTATGTATGTGTGCATGCACATGTAAATATTGTAGGAAAAGCCCAAAATTTCAGTTTCTAAATTTACGGAATTTACAATATTTGATTGAAATTTAAGACAGCTACAAACAGGTCAAAGCGAAAAACAAAATAAAAGGGAATGTCAAAATCTACAGAGACAAATAGAAACGCAAAAGGTGTTGAACGAGCACAGCGACGCGGTGCGCTGCTCCTTTCGTCGCCGCCCTCTCCCCTACAAACGAGTGTTTCGTCGACAAAAAGTATTCCCGTCTAAAGCCAGACTAAGCAGTCTAATGACGTGGTACTACACCGAAACAGAAACGCAGCTAAAACCGGAACAATGTAATTCACGAAATCGAGTTGCTGGTCAAGCACCTACTAACAACCATACACGTCAACAAAACAAAAGCATGATGACAAAAAAATCTTACAAAGCGACCGGCTAGCTCAGTGGAGTTGGCGTGGGTCGATAGCTAATAACAAAAATTATTAGAAGAGAAAACTAAGTGGAATTTATCAACAATAAAAACAGAAGAATATTGCACAAAAACAGTAAACAAGCAAAAAGCTATATGTATCTAAATGAACAAAATATGCTTTTGGGGTGCACCCGAGGTGTGGTCCAACCAAACAGGTTAAGAACCCACTCGCACTACTCCCATGCTACCGAGAGTAACTTTATTCCGCCTTAGTGAGTGGGCTTCGGTAGCGGGATGCTAGATGGATGGGTAAGGATGAATTTATACGTAGGTAACGACACTTTAGACACGACAAAAGCGTACAAAAACAATAAAAGAACAAAAAGATACTTATCGGTTCTCAGTCGGGGGTGTGTGTCGGACTTCGGTGCCCCACCGGTGATGCCGCCAAACTCCAGCTTTGCCACTTTCCAAGAAACAACATGACTCCATCTATTACACTCACTAGGCTTCGACTGCCTTTATATTATTCCTTGTGTCGTCTGGCAATACACTATTTATTTATTTTATTAATTTTTTTCCCTATACCGCACTGCATAAAAAAGATATACACGCTTGCATAGATTGCTAGAATCAGATCCGGCACCCACTTTCGAGCCAGACCGCATGCTACGCGCCGGCCTTCAGAATTCTCTGACGAGTGTGTTTTGGTGCCTATTCACTTGGCACCGCCCCCATTACCCAAAGGGACCATCATGGTACACCAAAAACACTGGAATAATTTTCACGTCGCCGTATATAGAGACACCCCATTTTCGGAATGCTTGCGCAATGCTTCCCGTTTCCCTAACTAATGTTAGTGGGATAACCGTTTTGGTAAGACTCGATAGCCTAGGTCTTCTCTGTCATACCTCCCGTTGGCTGTGTATTCTCAGGTTTAGCCTGCTGACACGTTTTACACGCACTTACATACTTCGCAATGCCCGACTGTCTGGAGAATCACGGTAGACAAAGGCTTTTCCTCTGCTAATCGAATCATCCTTGCCAACCACGGATCAGTAGGTACTCACTTCAGCAATAACCGGCACAGTACGGGATATTATATCTGGAACCACATGCTCCTTGTCTTTCCGATTCACAATATAAATTGTACTGCTGTAGCTTCAAAGCCCATCTCGCTAACGTTCCACACGGATTCTTCAACTTATTTAGACAAACGTGGGAATAATGATCGTGTGCAATGGGGTTTAGTTAAGCTTTTGGGTATGCCGTTACAGTTGCGAGGCTATAATCAATATTATAACCTTGGGGCACGGCTAATGAGAGAGGAGCTTCAGTGAAGCCACTCCGACTTATTCGGTTTAAGAGTCCGGTGAAATCTAACTGCAGCGCCTGTTCACCAGAGGTGCGGCTGCAAGCGGGCGTCGGTCTTGAAGCAAGCGGCTCGCTATATAAATGTATAAGAACTGTGCGCTCCCGCCCCGTAGAAACCAGCTCCAATGAAAAGCTATGCAACGCCTCGGATGAGATACATCCTTTCTGTTGACGACCCCCGTAAATGAATAAAGGATCATGATTTGAAGGCATGCACCTGGAATGTCCGCATCAAAGCGAAATTTTTCGACATATCATTGATTTGCGCCTACGCCCCGACGGAAGAGAAGGACGATTTGGCCAAAGATGCTCGACTTCGCCGGGGTCCGAAATATGGTTGTCTGTAGTACTAGATTTTGATTTCAGCACAAAAAAATGCATCAAGTTACTTGGCTGTCCCCGATCGAAAACACAAAACCAGATCGATCATGTTGTGATAGACGGAAGAGGGCTCGAACCACTATCTGGTTGCAGCGAAGATACGCATGCGCCTCTGTGTATCGAAGAACGTCCGTCAACAAACACAAAGAAAGTTCGACGTCGAAAAGCTGCAATCACAACAGACTGCCACATTATTTTCTACTCGACTTGCACTTCTGCTTTCTGAGAGCACTCATCAGCAACTCGGTATAAGGGACCTGTGGGATGGTATTTCAAGCTCCCTACGTACAGCAGAAAACGAAACTATGGGATTTCGGAAAGGTCGCAAAAACAGCTAGTACGATGAGAACTGCCGTGTCTCAGTGGAGAGAAAACAGACTGCCTACGTCGCAACGTTGCGATCGACCACAACACGTGCAGGATGAGATAGATACCGAGAGCTGAAGAGGAAAGCAAGACGCATCTGCAGACAAAAAAAAGAAAGAGGCCGAGATGCGTGAGTATGAAGAGCTTGAGAAGCTGGTCGACAAGTGTAATGCTCGAAAATTCTATGAAAAGATACGACGACTTACAGAAAGTTTCAAGACCGCAGCAGACTCCTGTAGGACACAAAGAGGTGATCTAGCCACCGATGCCCAGAGCATATTGAATTTATGGAGGGAACACTTCTCCAGTCTGCTGAATTGCATTGAAAACCGAGTATCCGGAGATGATGAACCCGAAACCCCAATCGATGACGATGGAAAAGATGTTCCACTACCTGACCATGAAGAAGTTAGAATAGCAATCGCTCGCTTAAAAAACAACAAAGCGGTTAGAGCTGACGGCCTACCGGCAGAACTATTCAAACATGGCGGTGAAGAGCTGACAAGGTGCATGCATTAGCTACTTTGCAGAATGTGGTCGGATGAAAGTATGCCCGACGATTGGAATTTAAGTGTGCCCTGCCCGATCCGCAGTCTGCGCCAATTATCGTTGTCACCAGCTGCTGGCGAATATCGCAGACAATAGAACGATGAGCTGTATGAGTTATACGGTCCTGTCGAGCGTATTGTGTGAAAGACTAGAGCCCACCGTCGACAAACTGATTGGATCTTATCAGTGTTGCCTTAGACCTGGTAAGTCAACCATTAAACAGATATTCACCATGCACCAAATCTTGGAAAGACCGGTGTAAGGAGGATCGACACCCACCTCTTCTTCATCGACATTCGACAGCACGAATAGCCTTTACGCCGCTATGTCGGAATTTGATATCCCCGCAAAACATATACGGCTATATAAACTGACGTTAAGCAACACTAAATCCTCTGTCAGGATCGAGAAGGACCTTTCCGAGCTGTTCGATACCAAACGAGGTTTCAGACATGGTGATTTCTTATCGTGTGACCTTTTTAATTTAATGCCAGAGAAAATAATACGAACTGCAGAGCTGAATAGAGAAAGTACAATCTTCTATAAGAGTGTACAGCTGCTGGCGTTCGCCGATGTTATCGAGTTGTGCTTTCTCGATACTAGATAAGGAAGCGAAGGACATGGGTCTAGTAGTGAACGAGGGCAAGACGAAATATTTCCTGTCATCAAACAAATAGTCACCATATTCGCGACTTGGCTGCCATGTCACTGTTGTTGTCATAACTTCGACGCCATAGATAATTTCGTCTGTCTAGGAACCAGCATCTCTCCACTAGCACTCTTACCAACAGGTGCTACTTTGGACTAAGTAGGCAATTGAAAAGTAAAATCCTCTCCCGACGAGCGAAAACATCGTTCCCGTCCTGCTATATATTGCGGAGGTCTGAACGCTGACAACATCTGTTGAGTCGGCATTAGGACTTTTCGAGAGATAGGTTTGGCGTAAAATTTATGGTCCTCTACGAGTTGGCAATGTCGAATATCGCAGACAATAGAACGATGAGCTGTACGAGTTATACGGCGACATTGACATAGTTCAGCGAATCAAGAAGCAGCGGCTACGCTGGCTAGGCTATGTGGTCGGGATGGATACGAATACTCCAGCTTTGGAAGTTTTCGATGCGGTACCCGCCGGTGGAAGCAGAGAAAGAGGAAGACCTCCACTCCGTCGGAAGGATCAGGTAGAGAAGGACCTGGCTATACGTGGTATTTCCAATTGGCGCCAAACAGCAAAAAGAAGAAACGAATGGCACAATGCTGTTGAATCGGCTATAATCGCGTAAGCGGTGTCTACGCCACTAAAGTAAATAAGTAAGTATGCGAATAATGATCAGTAACGACTGTAAACTTTGTGCCTTCAACATATGGTCACAGTTTCTCAACCGCTTACAGAACCGATAGACAGTCGTTTTCGGTCGTGGAATAATTGCGCTTGCCTTTGTTAAAGGACCTACTGAAGTAAGTGATAGCACCTCTTACCGTCATCAAACATTTGCTTTAACACTGCACCTATAACGAAATCAGACGCGTCTGTCTGGATTGCGTAAGTCTTATCGAAATCCGGCCAGCTCAAAACCGGAGCTGTCACCAAGCGTTCCTTCGCTTCTCTAACCGCTTTCACAATCTTCAGTCCATTTAAAAAAGTCTTTAATGAATCTGTGGTATCAGGACAATGTTCCTATAAATGAGCATACCTTCTATAAATTCTTCGGCACTTTAATCCGAAGAATCGCCTCCATCTACTTGTAGGCCGTTAGCGTGTGTCACATAGCCCAAATATTATACTTCAATTCCGAACGACAAAAATTCCGCTTGTCTCTATTTAATCTATATCCTGCACTAGCTAATCTATCTAATACAATATTTGATATCTCTAGCTGTTTTTTTAAATTATTAACAATGATAACAACATGTGGTTCCAACTCTGGAATTTATAAATCGCTGCCAGGTTGCCGGTACATCATGCCAACCATATGGCATCCTCTTACACTGAAATAGCCCAAATCTTATGCCCGACTAGGTAGGTCAGGCATGGCCTGGAACGCCCCAGCTATTAACTGTCCTAACTCGGAGTGGACCACTATTGTTGTTGAAATTGAATTAGTTAAGTAGGCTGTATATAAATTTAGTTTTAAGTTAATCTGGCAACGTTACGTAAATGTCATTACTACATTTAACAGAAGTACCTATCTTGAGCAGTTCGCTCAAAGAGTTCAAAGCGTATAGACGTATCTTAATATAATTTTGAAATATCGAATCCGCTGTGTTATTTTTATTCCAACAAATGGTTATGGGCCCAACCCAATTTTGTGGTTTAAAAATTTGGATTAGAAAACATCCGGTAATAAAATAATTTATTCAAAATGAGTGTGTCACATCAAATTGAAAAACTCGATGAGAAAAATTATGATGTGTGGTGCATGACGATGCGCAGTATTCTGATCACTGCTGATTTGTGGCAGGCGGTGACTGGCGAAAAGCCAGAGGATGCAACCAAAGCACAGAAGTGGAACACAAATAATCAAAAGGCATTAGCTTACATTATTTTGAATGTAAAGCCAACGCAGTTGCGACACATTAAAAATTGTGCTACAGCTGCAGAAGCATGGCATAAATTGCGTGAGGTCCATTTACCAGCTGGACCAGTTCGAAAAGTCCAGTTGTATCAAAAACTATTGCGATTACAAAGGCAACAAAGTGACGACGTGGTAGAATATACAAAGGTATTCGTGGACATGGTCGATAAATTGGCCGAGTTGAACATCATAATTAGTGACGAACTTAAAGTTATTATGCTTTTGTCAAGTCTCCCAAATTCGTTGGAAAATTTTGTAGTTGCAATCGAGACACGCGACAGTCTCCCGTTATTCGACCAGTAAAATTGAAACTTCTAGAAGAAGGTGCGCGAAGAACAGATATAAATGAACGCGAAAAAACGTCGGCATCGGTATATGCACATACACATGCACGAACGAGTGTGCAAAACAACAAGAATCAAAATGTCATAGACAGCGAAAGTGTAACCAAAAATAATAAGAAAGACAAACAGTTTAAAGGCATTTTCGTTTCGTTTCGCGAGAAAAAGACGTTGGTTAAATTAGCAGCCGACAAATACGTAGAATCGCCCGGTGTAGGCACGGTTATTTTAAAAGTCAACAATATAAATATTGAAATGCGTGAAGTTTTATACGTACCTACGTTGCAAATGAATTTTATTTCGTTTAGCAAAGCAACTGAAAAAGGTAATTTTATAACGTTTGGCAACAAAGTTGCGAAAATAAAGTCCAAAAATGGCAAAACAGTGTTGAGCGCAAATCAAGAAGGGAGTATACAGTACTTAACGAAAATAGTGCGGTTCATACGATAATGGACTCACATGCTAAAAAGTAGCAAGACAGGTACGGACATTTCAACTTTCAAAGCCTGAAAATTTTAAGTGAGAAAAAACTGGTGGTTGGTATAGACATTGAAAATATTCCTACTAATGTGAATTGTGACACATGTAATCAAGCGAAAATATGTACGTTACCATTTCCAAATAAAGCTACGCGTACGGCAAAAAGTATACAGTGATGTTTGTGGGCCAATGAACGTTAAGTCGTTAGGCGGAATTCGCTATTTCGTCACATTTATAGATGACTTTTCATGAAAAATTTACGTTTATTTTATGCGCTGTAAAAGCGTAGTCTTCGAAAATTTTAAACTTTCTAAAAACTATGTTGAGTTACAGACCGGTAATAAAATAAAATGTTTAAGCAGTGATAATGGCACTGAATATATGAACAATAATTTTAAAAACTTTTTGAATGATTGTGGCATAAAAAGGCAAAACACTGCTCCGTACACACCTCAGCAAAACGGATTCGCAGAACGCGCCAACCACACTATAGTCGAAATGGCAAAAAGTTTGTTAATTCATGCTAAATTAGAGGAGTTTCTGTGGTGTTAGATGGTTGCACACCATTTGAAAAGTGGAAAGGTCGTAAAGCATCGGTGAAGCATCTACGAATTTTCGGTTCGCGAGCGTTTGCCTTAGATAAAAACAATTTAGGCAAGTTCAAGGCAAAATGAAAATAATTTATTTTTGTCGGCTACTCAACAGTTACTACTAAATGCAACTTATCAGATTGCAATGATGATTTTGAGACAAACATTATTCGTGTGATGACAGCAACAACGAATGTGGCAACTTCGACGAAGAGGAGGAGGAGTTTGTCAGCGCAAGTGACGATGATACAGAAAATGTTGAACGAAGGGGTCCTGGTCGACCTACAACTCTACGTACGGGCCAACCTGGTAGACCCAAAAAAGTTTACAACGCTCTAAATTATATTAACACTATAGATAACATTGTTCACCACAAACGGTTACAGAGGCATTGCAAGGTGAATATGCACAAAATTGGCAAGAGTCAATGCTTTCGGAATACAACGCACTGCTATCGAATGATACTTGGAGTTTGGTTGATTTACCTGCTAGGGCAATAGTGATTGGTTCCAAATGGGTATTCAGAATTAAGAGGGATAAAAATGGTGAAATCGAAAGATTTAAGTCACGATTGGTCGCTAAAGGTTGTGGGCAACAATTTGGAGTTAACTATTGCGAAACGTTCTCTTCTGTCATACGCTATGAAACAATTCGAATGCTGTTCGCTATAGCTGCAGAAATACAGTTGTTTATGCATCAAATTGATATTTCCAATGCATATTTGAACAGCAGCCTAGACGAAGAAATATACAAGAGGCAGCCTCAAAATTTTATCAGCACTGAACATCCTAATAAGGTTCTTAAGCTCAAAAAAGTTATATATGGGCTTAAGCAATCGGGCCGCGCGTGGAACAATACATTAGATGAAGAATTGCAAAATATGGGTTTTAAACGTAGCAAAAATGAGGCATGTCTGTATGTAAAGCAGCAACAACAAGGTAGCAGCTACATCGCTGTTTACGTCGACGATTTAATTATAATTTCACCCCGCGAAAGCGATATATGTATGTGCTATCAAAAGGCAGATATCATCCTAATTCGAAACGCACGATAGCGGATCACTGTCATATTTTCTTGGTTTAGAAATACAACGAGAGCAAGGTTATGTATTATTGTGCCAGAGAACGTACATCAGAAATCTTTTAGAAACATATGGTATGCAAAACTGTCGAGCAGTTGATACACCACTCGATCCAGGCTTTCTTATCGGCTGTAAAGATGACAGCTATGTTAAAGTAAACGCAACACAATATCAGTCATTAATTGGTTCGTTAATGTACTTGGCAATTTTAAGCCTAAGAATCCTGTCCACCATAAACGCACAAAACATATTGATATTAAATTTCATTTCATTAAAGAAAAAATAGTCGTTACATGCTATGGAATGGAACTAAAATTTGTATCTATTGATAAAAATGTAGCAGATATATTTATTAAAAGTTTATATAAGCAAAAGCGTTGTGGCTTTGTAAAATTACTTGGTTTAAATTGAAAAATGTCTTAAAAATTCCTACATATTGACGTACATATAAGCTTAAGAAGAAGTGTTGAAATTGATTTAGTCAAGTAAGGTGTATATGTATTTAGTTTTAAGTTAATCTGACAACGTTACGTAAATGTCATTACTACATTTAACAGAAGTACCTATCTTGGGCAGTTCGCTCAAAGAGTTCAAAGCGTATAGATGTATCTTAATAAAATCTTGAAATATCGAATCCGCTGTGTTATTTTTATTCCAACAATTATCATTCACGGTTCTGGTTCCGGTCCACCTTATTCTCGCAATTTGTGGCTTTCGTCTTTATGTTTTTCCAACAAATGAAGGTACCTACAGTTTATACTAAACCCCCTCCTGGTTTTTTTATCAGGAGCCTTTATTTCATGTCAGAAATACACTCGGAGGGGTCGAAATTACCTGCCGAGGGACGACCGCAATTAGAAAATTTAAATTAATTTTTTATTGAAATTAATTGTCTATAACTTTTTGGATATTAGTACGGCACCAGGGTTTGAACCCGAGCCTTCCGAATGGCAGTATGCAATGCTAACCAGTCGGCTTCCGCGGCTCGCTATAACCAGGACAATATCCGCCTTTGGCACAAAATTCGATGCCAAAGATGATGTCCTAAGGTAACTCTCGAACGACGAGGCATTCCAGTATAACCGACTTGCCCGCCACCTCGATTGGCAGCAATACCGAACCCAACACCGAGATGTGACCTCCACCAGCGAGAGTCAGTCTCAAAAAATTCGAAATAATCGTCACTCTAATACCATATGCACTCAATTTCTGCTAACCTAATCTGTATATCACTGTTCTGGTTGCACCAGAATCCAGTAAAACCATGGAACCTCTTTTTTCACCGACCTATTGTTGCTCACGGGCACTGACTTGAAGGGGTACTACGCTTCAGGTGTCCTGGGTGTCACTCGACTTTGCTGCACACTTCTGACAGTCCCGGGCCCAGCACGACCCCAAGCCTACCGCAATCAAATCAGTTAATACCCTTTATGCAGCCTGCAAAAATATGCCCGAACCTCCTACAGTTGAAACATCAGGTATTCGATACCGGCCTTAAACTATTAACAAGGTCTGGCTCAGCTACCGCCACGACCAACTGGGACTGGTAGAACGGAAGAAGATTCGCATTGATCAAATCTAACATCCTCTTCTCCGATAAAGACTCCTAAAGTCTGCCAAAAATAAGTTTCCTCACCGCTACGTAAACTCCTATGGAGGCATTCTCTCCTATTGTCCCTCTCCTAATCTCGTTTAAGTCGTCACAGTTGCGGTTTAAAAACTCCAACTTCAACTCTCTTACCAAGCACTTTGCGACTTCCTAACTGATCTAAGCCATAATAGAGTTTTCCATACAAATAGATTTACTACACCCCGGAAGAGTTAAGCTTTGTTTGCACTTTGACAAGTCCTCCAGCTTCTGAGACCCGACTGTCTCATCAACCGTATGTCGTACCTCCGCAGACGGGGTTAAAATCGTGTCAGTACGAGTTGCACCTAGATGCTCAACCGATTCCCCTTCTTCGTCTTATTGTAGCTCGGCGAGATGGAGCAACAACTTGCTCTTCAGCTCCATCTGCTGAGTCATTACGTCGGCACTTGCAGGTCGCGCCCGTCCGACTCGCGATAAGGCCTACTCAATTTTTGCCATGGCTTTCGCCCCACGCGATGACTTACGACCAACCGAAACCGACATTATTAATTTTTCTACCTCTTCCCCTTTCAAGGTAATAATCCTGAAAGAGGTATACCGAACCTCTTTTCTCTAGAAGATGCGTTGCCCTAAGCGATCATACCGACCGGAAGGCCGCGTACCTCCATCTCGTACGCGAGCTCTTCTTGCGCCAAGCGACTAACTAATCGCCATAATAGAATACAAAACGAAAACTCGAAACAAGAAATACATATTTAAACTAAAAAAAGTTTTAAATTTTAAGAAAAGCAAAAACAAAAATTAATAAATAAATAAAATTTAAATTGCAACAGAATTACCTTTTACCCTAATGTGGTAAATGCGTTGCCTTATGCTAGCACAACAAAATGACCCTATCACGTAAACAACCACAAGAAACAGAAAAATTTAATAAAATAAAATACAATAACAATAACACCACAACTATTAAACAAAATTTATTAAAAGTAAACGCAAATTAAAAAATATTTAATTCAAATAAAAGTTTAATTAAAGAAAAATACTAAAACCCACAATTTGCTTTGATAAGCCTATTACTAGGTACTCTCGGTCCAGTCTCTACACACTCGACGAACAATTTTTACTACCTGTTTATAATATATCAATATTCAGCAACAAAGAAACCAAAAAAAGAAAAATTGCAAAATAGGACGGTCTCAACAACTTCCTTCTGAATATGTTTGGTTAATAGATTTACAGTGGCATTCAGTAATTTAATACAGTCACTAATTCATAAATTGATTGATGCTATTTTTGTGACCATACAATATCAATTGCTATTCAGTACCGAGATAATCAAAAAATTCGCCTATAACCAGGACAATATCCGCCTTTGGCACAAAATTCGATGCCAAAGATGATGTCCTAAGGTAACTCTCGAACGACGAGGCATTCCAGTATAACCGACTTGCCCGCCACCTCGATTGGCAGCAATACCGAACCCAACACCGAGATGTGACCTCCACCAGCGAGAGTCAGTCTCAAAAAATTCGAAATAATCGTCACTCTAATACCATATGCACTCAATTTCTGCTAACCTAATCTGTATATCACTGTTCTGGTTGCACCAGAATCCAGTAAAACCATGGAACCTCTTTTTTCACCGACCTATTGTTGCTCACGGGCACTGACTTGAAGGGGTACTACGCTTCAGGTGTCCTGGGTGTCACTCGACTTTGCTGCACACTTCTGACAGTCCCGGGCCCAGCACGACCCCAAGCCTACCGCAATCAAATCAGTTAATACCCTTTATGCAGCCTGCAAAAATATGCCCGAACCTCCTACAGTTGAAACATCAGGTATTCGATACCGGCCTTAAACTATTAACAAGGTCTGGCTCAGCTACCGCCACGACCAACTGGGACTGGTAGAACGGAAGAAGATTCGCATTGATCAAATCTAACATCCTCTTCTCCGATAAAGACTCCTAAAGTCTGCCAAAAATAAGTTTCCTCACCGCTACGTAAACTCCTATGGAGGCATTCTCTCCTATTGTCCCTCTCCTAATCTCGTTTAAGTCGTCACAGTTGCGGTTTAAAAACTCCAACTTCAACTCTCTTACCAAGCACTTTGCGACTTCCTAACTGATCTAAGCCATAATAGAGTTTTCCATACAAATAGATTTACTACACCCCGGAAGAGTTAAGCTTTGTTTGCACTTTGACAAGTCCTCCAGCTTCTGAGACCCGACTGTCTCATCAACCGTATGTCGTACCTCCGCAGACGGGGTTAAAATCGTGTCAGTACGAGTTGCACCTAGATGCTCAACCGATTCCCCTTCTTCGTCTTATTGTAGCTCGGCGAGATGGAGCAACAACTTGCTCTTCAGCTCCATCTGCTGAGTCATTACGTCGGCACTTGCAGGTCGCGCCCGTCCGACTCGCGATAAGGCCTACTCAATTTTTGCCATGGCTTTCGCCCCACGCGATGACTTACGACCAACCGAAACCGACATTATTAATTTTTCTACCTCTTCCCCTTTCAAGGTAATAATCCTGAAAGAGGTATACCGAACCTCTTTTCTCTAGAAGATGCGTTGCCCTAAGCGATCATACCGACCGGAAGGCCGCGTACCTCCATCTCGTACGCGAGCTCTTCTTGCGCCAAGCGACTAACTAATCGCCATAATAGAATACAAAACGAAAACTCGAAACAAGAAATACATATTTAAACTAAAAAAAGTTTTAAATTTTAAGAAAAGCAAAAACAAAAATTAATAAATAAATAAAATTTAAATTGCAACAGAATTACCTTTTACCCTAATGTGGTAAATGCGTTGCCTTATGCTAGCACAACAAAATGACCCTATCACGTAAACAACCACAAGAAACAGAAAAATTTAATAAAATAAAATACAATAACAATAACACCACAACTATTAAACAAAATTTATTAAAAGTAAACGCAAATTAAAAAATATTTAATTCAAATAAAAGTTTAATTAAAGAAAAATACTAAAACCCACAATTTGCTTTGATAAGCCTATTACTAGGTACTCTCGGTCCAGTCTCTACACACTCGACGAACAATTTTTACTACCTGTTTATAATATATCAATATTCAGCAACAAAGAAACCAAAAAAAGAAAAATTGCAAAATAGGACGGTCTCAACAACTTCCTTCTGAATATGTTTGGTTAATAGATTTACAGTGGCATTCAGTAATTTAATACAGTCACTAATTCATAAATTGATTGATGCTATTTTTGTGACCATACAATATCAATTGCTATTCAGTACCGAGATAATCAAAAAATTCGCCTGAAAAATGAGGCGAAAAATGAATCCCAGCGATCAGCTGATAGCAGCCTTTGCTAGATATGCGCACAAGCACTTAACAAAAATTAACTTATCGATTGCATACCATAAATTTTCTTAAACAATTTTTATAACCATCATTTTTCATTAAAATAAACAAAACCTACTAATAATATTAAACATTGATAAAGACCTTATTTTTGAATGTGTTAAATTTGCGTACTATCTGAATCATTTGTTTAATAAAAATTTACAATTTCAAATCTTTATCAATCGATTACCATGTCGTTTCACCTTTATGTACGAACGTAAACATTCGATTTTTGGCGGCTACAAAGAATCATCAAGGAGCAAATCGAGTGCGACCAGAAGACGAAGAGGCTGGTTTTTGGGATGTAGTATCTTATATGAGGCTGATGGCTTTCTATTGGGGACTCACCATTAAAGTTACAAATGACAAGCGGCTTGGTAAACTTACTTATTGATTGCTATAAAGGTAATTGTTGAAATTATACTATACAATGTTTGTTTTATTTGAATAGTAATTTTTTATTTTGCTTTTTTATTTTAGGCAGCGTCTAAATCGCAGATCTCGAGTACTGCAGATTTGTACGAACTCTGAAGTTTGCAATGAGCAGATAAATGGGGCCTACAATCGCTTGAATATGTAGCTATAATGAGTGTATTGTGGGATTTAATAGCCATGAATAAATACCAATGCACCCAATTAGAGTTAAACGATATGCTGAAAGCACTTGAGTTTGTTCATATATAATGTAGATTACTTTTTATGAATTGATATAAGGATTATAAAAAACAAAATATTGAGAAATAAGCGGAAAAGAAAGATGGTTTTTCTGTTAAAGTGTTAAGACTGACTAAATTTTGTCTGCGCATGTTCCTAATAAAAAAGGGTTTATTTCATTATTTACTCTGTTTCTTTTTCATTTAAACAAATATTACCTTTCTTCGCAAGTTCCTCTTCCGTCCTTTTATTATTTTCTACGACAATTATGTAAACAGAGCAAAAGTAGTTTGTTTTGATTTTTATGACCTGCTAAATGGCAGATCTTAAATTTGATACTTTTTTGTGACTTTAGAAATCAATTTGGTACTAGATACTGCTTACTGAATTTCGCTGTTAATGTCGTTCGGGGTTCAGCTCCCAGAGGTTGGTGAAACTGTCGGCACGAAGAAAGCGTACAGAAACAATAAGTGAACAAAAAGATACTTATCGGTGATCCTCCGGTAACGCTGGAGTTCGGCAGCTTCGCCACTTTCCAAGAAAGAAAAAAATTCTCACTGGGCTTCTACTCCCTTTACAGTTTTCCGTTGTCTGGCAATACATTATTTCTTAATTATTTTTTTTTTCCTTGTACCGCACGTCTGCATAAAAGAGATGTACACGCTTCCATAGATTGCGTGAACCCGATCCGGCACGCACTTACGAGCCAGGGCGCAAGCTACGAGCAGGCGTTGAGATTTCTCTGCCACAATCAAGAGAAAGGCGACACTCCTTTTTATGGAATGACTGCTCAATCCATCCCTTTTTCCTACTATGTGTTAGAGAAGGAACCGTTCTGACAATGACACCTCCTTTTGGATACTTTTACTAATGGGTATAATTGTTGGTGTTAATGCTGGTTCTAAGATAGACGAAATTATCTGCCAATTCAAATTTATGACTTATCCAGTTTGTAAAAGGAATATGCGTATGTCGAGGATATTCAGTTGAAGATTGTAACTTCTCTATTCAGCTATGCAGCTCGTATTATTTTCGTTAGCAATAAATTGAAAGTCATACAATGTCATGTTTGAAATCTTGTTTGGTGTTGAACTGCGTGGGAACTTTTGATGTTTATCAACGCCGGCTTATACAGCTATTTAAGATTTGCGGGGATACCAAATTCAGAGAGCTTATCACAAATATAGAAAAAATCACAGGTAATTGTAAAAGCTAAACCAGATAAAGACGCAACCGTTCTGTCAATTCATATACCAGTTGCCTTCTTTTTCCAAACTTTTCGAAAAAAGCGCTGCTGCTCTGTTCTCCCTGAAACTGATATAATATCTACACTGTTTTGGTTTTCGCAAATTACAAGGCATGAGTTGAGTTGAGTGGATGCGGCTGCTGCTACCAGCACACTTAGGCTAATAGGCCCATTGTAATACCGCTAAGGCTCCTGCCTCACCTTCTGTCGTCATTAAAGCCACAAAAATGTATGAACAGCACCTTAAACTTATTGAATAATGGCGTATAAAATTTTATGAAAATAAATGCAAACACATAACTTTTGCATTAAATTGTTTAAATCCCTTATCTCAAACGCAACGCTAAAAAGTTGCAGCAGTTCGATATAACGCAACAACAAAACCAATATTATAATAAATATAAATTTAATACAAAGATTCCAATCGAAAACGTTAAGAATAATAACGGCCGCAACATGGTACATGCGTAATGAACACAGCCCTAGAGATCTGAACATACGCATAATCAAAGAAGAGATTGATATCGGAACCCAAAAATAAGTAGCGGAATTGCACAATTATCCGAACTTTATGGCTAACACCTTGACCTCCGCAAAAAGTCAAACGGGTCTGAAAAGAAGAGAAAACCCTGCCTTCGAGATTGCTGGTAGCATACTCCTGCTAATCGACTTTATGGTTTACTTCAAGATTTTATTACTTACTATTAGGCTTCCGATGTCGCAGCAGATTCAAGAAATAATCTATGTTTACAAAATGAAATGCAGCACAATAATTTTAAAACTCATACGCCATTATTACATGCAAATTTTTTTTAGTGCACAAATGAAAAATAAAGTAAAATAAAGTTGAAGAAAAAATAAACGCCATAAGCAACATGCATATTCTAATTGGTGCCTCTTTCAAATATTTTAGTCCTATACGAATAAAATTTATCAATAAAATATTCTCATGGCCTGTAAAACTAGAAATGGGTATAATTTGACAGCAGCTATATCGGTACTTGTGAAATATATACTCCACGCGGACAATAGATAAATCTAAAGCTGACCACACATCGAGATGTCCTGCATAACAACCGAGTAATCTACATATGTAGTACATACACGAAATTCTTATTCCTCTTTTTTTAATCGGGTAGACACAGCTCGGCAGGTACTGCATCGAAAACTTTCAAAGCTGGAATTTTCTTATCCATGCAGATCACATATCCCAGTCAGCTCGTTTCTTGAGTATATCAATATTGCCGTATATTTCGTATAGCTCGTCGTTTCATCGGCTGGGGTATTTGCGGTTACCAACTCGTAGAGGACCATAAATCTTACGCAAAACCTTTCTCTTGAGAACTCCTAACGCCGACTCTTCAGATGTTTTCATCGTCCACGCATCTACATTGATCTTTGTTCGTTGGATGAGGACTTTACTTTTCAATTGCCTACTCAGTCCAAAATAGCACCTATTGCCAAGATTGATTCAGTACTAGATTTCAAGGCTGACATTGTTGCTGGTGTTAATACTGGTTCCAAAGTTCTGATTGGCGACCGAGGTGGCCGAGTGGTTAGCATTACGTACTGCCATTCGGAAGGATCGATTTAAAAAGTTATAGAAAATTAATTAAAACGAAAAATTAAGCTAAATTTTCTAATTGCGGTCGCCGCTCGGTAGGGAATGCCAACCCCTCCGAGTGTATTTCGGACATGAAATTTGGCTCCTCATAAAAAACCGTCAGCCGTTCGGCTTAGTATAAACTGTAGGTCTCTCCATTTGTTGAAGAAACATCAAAACGCAAAACCACAAATTGGAGGAGGAGCTCGGCCGAAAATCGCTTCAGCAGTTACAAAGCGCCAATATATGTAAATTTCTGATTGTCACGTGGCAGCCGAGTCTTAGATGCAATGACTGTTTATTTGATGACAGAAAATATTTCATCTTGCCCTCGTTCACTACCAGACCCATATCCTTCGCTTTCTTATCCATTCTGGAGAAAGCAGAACTCACGGCGAAACAAATTAAAGAAATCACACGATAAGAAATCATCTTGTCTGAAACCTCGTTTGGTATCGACCTGCTCGGAGAGGTCTTTCCCGATCCCGACAGAGCTTCTGATGTTGCTAAACGTCAGTTTACGTAGCCGAATAAGTTTTTCGGGGATGCCGAATTCAGACATAACGGCGTAAAGGTAGTTCCATTTAATGATGTCGAAGGATGCTTTAAATCGACGAAGGGGTGGGGTGTGTCGATCCTCTTTTCACAGGTGTTTTCCAAGATTTGGCGCATGGTGAACATCTGGTCAATGGTTGATTTACCAGGTCTAAAAGCACCCTGATGAAGTCCAATCAGTTTATTGACGGTGGGCTTTAGTCTTTCACACAAAACGTTCGGGAGGACCTTATATGCGATATTAAGGAGGTTTATTCCACGGCAATTGGCGCAGACTGTGGGATCGCCATTTTTATGAATTAGGTAGAGCACATTTAGGTTCCAATCATCGGTCATTCTTTCGTCCGACCATATTTTGCAAAGAAGCTGAGGCTCTTCATAGCTGGGCCGGTAATCCATCAGCTCCCGCCGCTTTGTTTGTCCTGGGTGTGTACGCACGTCAGGAACAATGGAGACATGTCTACCGTCTATCATAATATGATCGAATTGGTTTTTAGTTATTCGATCAGGGGACAGCCAAGTAGCTTGATGAATTTTTTGTGATGGAATTTAGTACTTAGACAACCATATATCGGGCCCCGGCGAAGTCGATCAACCTCAACCCATTTGTGGATGTTTCGTTGAATTTTCCAACAGTTGTGCCAAAGATACCTTCTTTGCCCACTCTGGCATTAAAATCGCCTGGCACGATTTTCACATCGTGGCGGGGCAATGCTTATGATTACGCTCCAGGCGCTCATAAAAGGTATCATTGGTCACATCATCCTTCTCTTCCGTCGGGGCATGTGCGCGAATCAGCGTTATATTAAAAAATGCACTGTAGTAAATATCACAAGAACCTTCTCGCTTCCTTCCTTGTCCCGTCGACCTTCTTTCTTGGCCGGCGGTGAAGTCAGCCTTTATTCCTACGAAAACATCAACCAGGCGGGCAGCGGCACCTTCCCAATCAAGGGACCGGACATTCCAGGTGCACGCCCTCCAATCGTTGTCCTTAATTCATTTGCGGTGCACGTCATCAGGAGGGCATATCTCATCCGTGGAGTTTTTAACTTTTTCACTCGAACCCCGCTAGGCGCTACAGTGACTTCAGCAGACCCTTAATCCGATTAGGTCGGAGTGGCTCCTCTGAAGCTTGCTCTCTTTTGGCCGTGACCCAAAGTTTCACACGGGTTGGTTACCGCATCTTGCATAAAGGGTGCTAGCGCTTCCAGGATGCGCGACGTGGACGCAAGAGTAGGAATTGAGGTTAGCCCCGCGACATTACACTACATCCACACACACGAATTTAGTTTTGAAATTAATTCAAAACCTGCTCCATGGAGTACCGACAGGCTTTATCATAACAAATAGTATGACGAACGTATTTTTGGAATACAATTTTTGTACTTTTGTTTATCGATGGACCCTTAGTTAATATTAGTTGGTTTTTAAATTGACTTATGGGATACTTCATTATTTCTATGTAGTTGGTAGAAGACTCTTCGCTATACTATGTTTCTATTGATTCAGGTAAGGGGGATCAGATACCTTATTCTCATTCCCTGACTTACAGTATGTCAACTATTTGATCACACACCATTTCCAAATACTATATTTTGTTCTATCTTTCTTAAAATAAACTTTTGAATACGAAAGATAAGTTCACTAAATAGCTCTATGAAATGTCAGTTAGTAAATGCGTAATTGTTGGTAATATGCCGTTACTTTTCAGAGAATATTTACAAATATAGACGCAGGCATTTGATCAATAAGTTGACTTTGTGAGAACTATTCGCCGACGTAATATTGCTCTGCTGTTCGAGTTTTTCTTTTTATTCTATAATTAATAGTGGTGAAATCGTTAGAATCAAGTTTTTAGTAAAACGTCAGTATTTTTTATTATTTTTCTTTATTATTTTATTAAATTTAGCTTCAGCATAGCATAGCAAAACACAGAGAAGTTCCAAGACTCGTTGGTGTTTTTGTCTGTGGGTATAGTTTTAAAAATAAGAAAGTTATAAAGCCCTTTATGCAAAAAAACAAGCATGGACGAATGCCAATTTTGAGACCCCTGGTTAGGCAGATAAAGTTTCGTATGTATGAAAATGCAGGCCAAATCTAGTTTGATCTCTTCCATGGTGATGGAATAAATGTAACAAAGGCAGCTGTCAGGAAGAAATTGCGGGAAAACGGATTGCGCGGACGTATCAAAGTAAAAAAAACCACCCTTGACAACATGACACTGTAAATTGAGGCTCCAATTTGCAAAAAATTAAAAAACTTACACTCAAAATTACTGGATCCTAGTCATATGGTCAGACGAAACAGAAATAAACCACCTGGGAAAAGATGGGCGGCAATAGATTTGAAGAAAACTTCGTGAACCTTTGACTAGCCGCATTGTTTAACCAACGTTGCAGTTTGGAGAGGATAATGTAATGAGGTGGGGATGTAGGAGACTGGAGGGGGTTGGAGAGTGTGTAAGGGTTACCAGGCGAATGGATGCCAACTAATATCTTGATATCCCTCAACAAGGTTTGCGCAGAAGCCAAGAAGTGTGGGGCGGGAATGTATCGGACGTTATCTTCCAGCAAGGTAATGACTTCTCGTGTTGCCAAAGCTTGCTTCAAAACAACAGCTTTGAAGTACTGGACTAGCCCCTCAATCAACAGACCTCAACCCAATCGAACATGCTTGGGTTGAGGTCAAGCGTGTGTTTCTGATTTTCCAGACGAGTGTCAGAATCTTAACGATTTATGGCAAAAGGCTCAAAATGACTGGCAAAATATTAGCGGAGATTTCTGTAGGAAGGTGATCGAGTTCATGCCCAAACGAATTGAAGCAGTAAACATTAAGTAAAAAAAATCGTTTATGTCAACCAATTGATCAAATGTAAAGCGGAGATATTTTTAACAATTCTAAAAAAGCAAACTTGTGTCTCGAAAAAAAAATGTTACTTTTGATTTAAAACCTTAAATTTTTTTGTATATGAAATAAAATTAGAGTGCCATTACAATTAAAAGAGTTACAAACAAAAATCTTGTTCTGATACCCAGGTGTGATCAAATAGTTGACATACTGTATAATGAAATGCATACGCAAATTCCTCGTTGAATGCACTCCATGTTTTTATTTTTGAATTGGAACTTTTATCTAAAATAGAGAATATAAGAATTGGTAACGAAAATGTGAATATTTTTTTAATACCATACAAATAATGCCAAAGGGTCTTCAGTGCCCATTCACGCCCATTTTTGGAAAGCGTACGCGAGATTATCGTAATGGGTCTATTATTTTATTTTGAGACAATACAGCTCCTAACGCATTCGATGAAGCATCAGTAGTCAACTCAAAAGTCCATTAAAATTTGATTACAGTAGAAGAACGTCTTCAGATGCAAGGGTAGTTTTAATTTTTTGAAAGCGCGCTCTGCACCCGAATCAAGTCTTATCTGAACGTTTTTTGACTTACTTGCTTCGTCGTGCCCATTTCCACCTCACAAATATTTAGTTAATGGCTTAACTATAGCAGCGTAGTTCGTAACAAATCTACGATAATATCCTGCAAGGCGTAGAAAATGAAATGAATTTTCTAAGGGCATGTTTTAATGTCATTTTGCGAGACCAGAAACTCCAAAATCCCGATCTCTGTCTGAAAAAATTTGGATTTTTCTGGCGAAACTCGCATATTGCCTACTCTAGGTTCATTAAAATGTTATTTATGTGATTAAAATGTGATTCGTCGCCGGACGAAAAGATGATGATGTCATCAATGTAGACGTGACAAGTTTTACCTATCTCGCCACGAAGAATATCATAGATAGTGCGCTGAAAAATACGTGGCGCCGCAGAACTCATACTTGCTGTTGTTGATATTAAAATCCGTTTTTGGTCTATCTTTGTATCAAATTGTTGCAAATTAATTTGGTGAAACCCCGATTTTAGATCTAGAGTGGTGAAGTATAATGACTTGGCTAGGTTTGCCAGAATAACAGATGTGTCGGGAATGGGGTACCATACGCAACTTTTGCTTTCCGTTTTTGTCCAAACAAATTTTAGTCTCGACATGGACCAGTGAGTTATAAGGAGAACACGACTTACGAATTATGCCCTCATTTAGAAGGGATTCGATTTCTGCGTTGATAAATTCCGCTGCCGAAATTGGATAGGGGTAACTTTTCGAAAATATTTGTTAAAGACATTGATCAAACACTGTTTTTTTTATAAGACTAACCCCATTTATTGATATTAATGTAAATGAGTTTCCGTTAAGTAAGGGAAGATTTTTGAAAAAAATTTTCGAAGTCCTTGTATCGATTAGTAGTCTCATCTCCTGACGAATGGTAGGAGCGATTATAGTTTAAATGATTAGTTTCGCTTTCTAAATAATCAATGGAGGCGTATGTTTTAATTGAGTTGTCGCGGTGGCAACTATTAATATGCGAATGAGGGCTGTAATGGTCATCGCAAATATAGGATTCGTCAAAATCGGAGCTTACTTTTTTTGAATATAATTCCCCTTTGGTTTTTGAAAGGAACCAGACTGATCACGAGAGCGTTTAAATACTGCTTGGTGAGGTTGTGTGTGTTGCTGATATGCCAACATAACGTTAGGTGAAGATTGGTCGTTGTTTAGTTTAGGAAATGACAGATTGTTCTGCTACGATGGGTGGTTTCGATAAACGGAAGAACCGGGATCGACCTCCATTGCATTTCCCGCTGTGTGTTATTATTTGCTTATTTATGATAAGTGTTAAATGCCTATCTACCATGGACCTACAGTTTTACTAAGCCGCCTCCGAACGGTTGATGGTTTTTTATGAGGAGCTTTATTTCATGTCAAAAATACAATCGAAGGGGTTGACATTCCCTGCCAACGGGCGACCCCAATCAGAAAATTTAACTTAATTTTTTATTTGAATTAATTTTCTATAACTTTTTGGATGTTAGTACGACACCGGGATTTTAACCCGAGCTTTCCGAATGGCAGTACGCAATGCTAACCACTCGGCTACCGCGGCCGCCTAGCAATTATGACTTTGAAATTTAAAACAGTGTTAAAGGACGATGAAGTCATATTAGTTGACCCAGTAATTTTTTTTCTAAAAATACCCATTGCTACATAGTACCGTTCCGAACCTTCGGGGTACTAGTTAATTGCGAAATTTGCCGCGGAGCGCCAAGCTGGAATTTTCTCCGTTAAATTCGAGCAAAGGTTTCATTAAATCAAGACTTAAATTTCCCAAACCTACTGCTGGGTTAATCGAAACCGGTAAGTATGGTCCGGCACGTTTTGGCTCAAGCGGTCTCAGAGCTGTGGTAAGGCTATTTGTGCCGCTAGTTCTAACCTAATTTCTTCATGAGCGGATCTTATTGGCTGTAGCACTTGATCTATCGAAACTGACGTTTTGTATTTTATGCAAACTTTTTAATTGCACGTTTTTTAAATAGGTTATCTTCACTCTCAATGCCAATTCCCTTTACATGGAAATTCTTAAAATAATTAAATCGAGAGTGGTGAGCAAAGTTCACCTAGTAGTTCTTGTAAAAACAAAACTTTGGCCTTCACTTTCAGAGGTAAGAACGTAATTAATTTAGTTAAATAAGTGAAAACCGATTAGCTCAAAAAAACGAGAAGCGCATAATTCCCCGAACGCAAGTTCACACAGTTCAATATAAACTTCAATATTAATATAAACCTTTTATTTAACTTTAAGTACAGCTTGTAAGTTTAATCAATTTTAAATTTTTATTTACAAATTTAGATGCTGAGATTGTTCTCTCGATGTCACGGATGCTAATGTGCTGGGATGTATTTATATCCTACATACCTATAATTCCATCTATGTCACGGATTTCGGAGTCCTGTGCATTTCTGCTTTTAAATGGCTTGCTGAATTCTGCTGGTGGAATTAAATGTGATTACTAAGAGACAGGCCCCACGTAGAGTACCAGTTAATTATGACCTTGCTAAACATTTGTTCTTGGAATGCAAACGGTGTGAACCAACATAAATTAGAATTAGCACGATTTTTATCAGAGTATGCTACAGACGTAATGCTATTGTCTGAAACGCACTTGACGGATAAATATAACTTTTATATACCTGGGTTCATATTCTACTCCACTAACCACCCTGATGGCAAAGCGCACGGCGGCAATGGAATACTTCTAAGAAACCGCCTTAAACACTGCGTCTTACAGCCTTACGCCACCCATTAAAGAGCTAAATCTCTCAGCCGTTTATTGCCCTCCAAAATTTAAGATCACAGAAAATCAATTTAAGAAATGTTTTGATAATCTTGGTGATAGATTTATAGCAGGAGGAGACTACAATGCAAAGCATGTATACTGGGGATCCCGTCTAATAAACCCCAAAGGCCATCAGCTATACAATACAATTAAAAACAAGCGTAACAATTTAGATGGTATTTCCCCAGGTCAACCAACATACTGGCCTACCGATCGGAAGAAAATTCCTGACTTAATAGACTTTGCTGTCTCAAGAAAAATCGACAGGCAACTTGTATCAGCTGTGACAGTTGCTGAGTTGTCTTCAGACCACTCACCAGTTCTAATAAAAATTTATGAGCGCCCGAAGATAGTTGCACAAGAATCAAGACTAACAAACAGAGAAACAAAGTGGCTAAAATACAAAAAATATACTAGTAGTCATATTAACATCAACCCAATATTGAATTGTGGAAACGATATTGATGACTACATTAATGAGCTCAATAATGTCCTTGTTTCTGCGGCAACCATAGCAACTCAAAATAATAAAAAGCCTATTACGTGGCCAAAAATCCTAACAAATACGGAAATAGAAAAATTAGTAAAAAATAAGCGCCGTTTGCGGAAAGAATGGCAAGAATATCGCTCTCCAGCCGCAAAGTTACTGTTGAAAGCGGCAGAGAGGAAGCTGAAAAGTGCACTGAAACAAAATCTGCCAAAAAATACTCACTCTGGAAAGCACAAAAGAAATTAAGCCTCCAATAGAAGTGAATATGCCAATCAGGGACCCAAATGGTAACTGGACACGTAGTAACGAAGAAAAGGCAACTTGCTTTGCAAAGCATTTAAGTAATGTATTCCAGCCAAATGACGCAATTAATAATTTTATTTTACCGGAAGTTGTTGTTAACGGCCAGGAAAATCAGGTGGAATTAAAATATCAAGCCTAGAAGTGGTAAACGCGATACAGAAACTGAATCCAAAGAAATCTCCAGGCCACGACCTTATTACACCAAAAATGCTAATAGAGCTACCAAGAGTTGCACAAGCATTGCTCTCTGAACTCTTTAATGCCATTCTAAAACTAAATTACTTTCCAAACGCGTGGAAAAAGTCGCAGATATTAATGATAGCCAAACCAGGCAAAGACCATACACAGGCGTCTTCTTACAGACCAATAAGCCTACTACCCAATCTTTCCAAATTATTTGAAAAAATTCTGCTATCAAAAATATCTCCTTTTCTCCACCGTAACAATGTGATACCAGATCACCAATTCGGCTTTCGCGAAAAGCATAGTACTATTGAACAAGTTAACCGAATAAGTAACGAAATCAGGAAGGCATTCGAGCTCAAGGAGTACTGCTGTGCAATCTTTCTTGACGTAGCACAAGCGTTCGACAAAGTCTGGCATAAAGGTTTACTGTACAAAATACATAAAGCTCTGCCTGTTCAATTTTATATGATACTTAAGTCATATCTGACTAACAGACAATTTACAATTAAACAATCTGAATTTATCAGTGAGGAGTATCCGGTAAAAGCTGGTGTTCCGCAGGGTAGCGTCCTTGGGCCTATTTTATATATTATATACACTGCAGATATCCCATTTAACCGGAAAGTGCAGACATCTACCTTTGCGGATGACACAGCTGTTTTATTCCGGGATAAATGCCCTAAAAGAGCAGCAAAAACGATTAGTGATCATTTACTCCTCATCGAAGAATGGCTAGAAAACTGGAGAATCAAAGTTAATGAGCAAAAGTGTAAACACGTTACATTTACTTTAAGACCGCAATCATGTCCTGCAATTCGCTTAAATGGTATAAACATTCCCCAAGTAAATGATGTTACATATCTCGGTATACACTTAGATAGACGTCTCACTTGGAAGAGACACATAGAGGCAAAGATACTACACATGAAATTAAAAGCAGCTAGTTTAAATTGGCTTGTATCGATTAGTAGTCTCATCTCCTGACGAATGGTAGGAGCGATTATAGTTTAAATGATTAGTTTCGCTTTCTAAATAATCAATGGAGGCGTATGTTTTAATTGAGTTGTCGCGGTGGCAACTATTAATATGCGAATGAGGGCTGTAATGGTCATCGCAAATATAGGATTCGTCAAAATCGGAGCTTACTTTTTTTGAATATAATTCCCCTTTGGTTTTTGAAAGGAACCAGACTGATCACGAGAGCGTTTAAATACTGCTTGGTGAGGTTGTGTGTGTTGCTGATATGCCAACATAACGTTAGGTGAAGATTGGTCGTTGTTTAGTTTAGGAAATGACAGATTGTTCTGCTACGATGGGTGGTTTCGATAAACGGAAGAACCGGGATCGACCTCCATTGCATTTCCCGCTGTGTGTTATTATTTGCTTATTTATGATAAGTGTTAAATGCCTATCTACCATGGACCTACAGTTTTACTAAGCCGCCTCCGAACGGTTGATGGTTTTTTATGAGGAGCTTTATTTCATGTCAAAAATACAATCGAAGGGGTTGACATTCCCTGCCAACGGGCGACCCCAATCAGAAAATTTAACTTAATTTTTTATTTGAATTAATTTTCTATAACTTTTTGGATGTTAGTACGACACCGGGATTTTAACCCGAGCTTTCCGAATGGCAGTACGCAATGCTAACCACTCGGCTACCGCGGCCGCCTAGCAATTATGACTTTGAAATTTAAAACAGTGTTAAAGGACGATGAAGTCATATTAGTTGACCCAGTAATTTTTTTTCTAAAAATACCCATTGCTACATAGTACCGTTCCGAACCTTCGGGGTACTAGTTAATTGCGAAATTTGCCGCGGAGAGCCAAGCTGGAATTTTCTCCGTTAAATTCGAGCAAAGGTTTCATTAAATCAAGACTTAAATTTCCCAAACCTACTGCTGGGTTAATCGAAACCGGTAAGTATGGTCCGGCACGTTTTGGCTCAAGCGGCCTCAGAGCTGTGGTAAGGCTATTTGTGCCGCTAGTTCTAACCTAATTTCTTCATGAGCGGATCTTATTGGCTGTAGCACTTGATCTATCGAAACTGACGTTTTGTATTTTATGCAAACTTTTTAATTGCACGTTTTTTAAATAGGTTATCTTCACTCTCAATGCCAATTCCCTTTACATGGAAATTCTTAAAATAATTAAATCGAGAGTGGTGAGCAAAGTTCACCTAGTAGTTCTTGTAAAAACAAAACTTTGGCCTTCACTTTCAGAGGTAAGAACGTAATTAATTTAGTTAAATAAGTGAAAACCGATTAGCTCAAAAAAACGAGAAGCGCATAATTCCCCGAACGCAAGTTCACACAGTTCAATATAAACTTCAATATTAATATAAACCTTTTATTTAACTTTAAGTACAGCTTGTAAGTTTAATCAATTTTAAATTTTTATTTACAAATTTAGATGCTGAGATTGTTCTCTCGATGTCACGGATGCTAATGTGCTGGGATGTATTTATATCCTACATACCTATAATTCCATCTATGTCACGGATTTCGGAGTCCTGTGCATTTCTGCTTTTAAATGGCTTGCTGAATTCTGCTGGTGGAATTAAATGTGATTACTAAGAGACAGGCCCCACGTAGAGTACCAGTTAATTATGACCTTGCTAAACATTTGTTCTTGGAATGCAAACGGTGTGAACCAACATAAATTAGAATTAGCACGATTTTTATCAGAGTATGCTACAGACGTAATACTATTGTCTGAAACGCACTTGACGGATAAATATAACTTTTATATACCTGGGTTCATATTCTACTCCACTAACCACCCTGATGGCAAAGCGCACGGCGGCAATGGAATACTTCTAAGAAACCGCCTTAAACACTGCGTCTTACAGCCTTACGCCACCCATTAAAGAGCTAAATCTCTCAGCCGTTTATTGCCCTCCAAAATTTAAGATCACAGAAAATCAATTTAAGAAATGTTTTGATAATCTTGGTGATAGATTTATAGCAGGAGGAGACTACAATGCAAAGCATGTATACTGGGGATCCCGTCTAATAAACCCCAAAGGCCATCAGCTATACAATACAATTAAAAACAAGCGTAACAATTTAGATGGTATTTCCCCAGGTCAACCAACATACTGGCCTACCGATCGGAAGAAAATACCTGACTTAATAGACTTTGCTGTCTCAAGAAAAATCGACAGGCAACTTGTATCAGCTGTGACAGTTGCTGAGTTGTCTTCAGACCACTCACCAGTTCTAATAAAAATTTATGAGCGCCCGAAGATAGTTGCACAAGAATCAAGACTAACAAACAGAGAAACAAAGTGGCTAAAATACAAAAAATATACTAGTAGTCATATTAACATCAACCCAATATTGAATTGTGGAAACGATATTGATGACTACATTAATGAGCTCAATAATGTCCTTGTTTCTGCGGCAACCATAGCAACTCAAAATAATAAAAAGCCTATTACGTGGTCAAAAATCCTAACAAATACGGAAATAGAAAAATTAGTAAAAAATAAGCGCCGTTTGCGGAAAGAATGGCAAGAATATCGCTCTCCAGCCGCAAAGTTACTGTTGAAAGCGGCAGAGAGGAAGCTGAAAAGTGCACTGAAACAAAATCTGCCAAAAAATACTCACTCTGGAAAGCACAAAAGAAATTAAGCCTCCAATAGAAGTGAATATGCCAATCAGGGACCCAAATGGTAACTGGACACGTAGTAACGAAGAAAAGGCAACTTGCTTTGCAAAGCATTTAAGTAATGTATTCCAGCCAAATGACGCAATTAATAATTTTATTTTACCGGAAGTTGTTGTTAACGGCCAGGAAAATCAGGTGGAATTAAAATATCAAGCCTAGAAGTGGTAAACGCGATACAGAAACTGAATCCAAAGAAATCTCCAGGCCACGACCTTATTACACCAAAAATGCTAATAGAGCTACCAAGAGTTGCACAAGCATTGCTCTCTGAACTCTTTAATGCCATTCTAAAACTAAATTACTTTCCAAACGCGTGGAAAAAGTCGCAGATATTAATGATAGCCAAACCAGGCAAAGACCATACACAGGCGTCTTCTTACAGACCAATAAGCCTACTACCCAATCTTTCCAAATTATTTGAAAAAATTCTGCTATCAAAAATATCTCCTTTTCTCCACCGTAACAATGTGATACCAGATCACCAATTCGGCTTTCGCGAAAAGCATAGTACTATTGAACAAGTTAACCGAATAAGTAACGAAATCAGGAAGGCATTCGAGCTCAAGGAGTACTGCTGTGCAATCTTTCTTGACGTAGCACAAGCGTTCGACAAAGTCTGGCATAAAGGTTTACTGTACAAAATACATAAAGCTCTGCCTGTTCAATTTTATATGATACTTAAGTCATATCTGACTAACAGACAATTTACAATTAAACAATCTGAATTTATCAGTGAGGAGTATCCGGTAAAAGCTGGTGTTCCGCAGGGTAGCGTCCTTGGGCCTATTTTATATATTATATACACTGCAGATATCCCATTTAACCGGAAAGTGCAGACATCTACCTTTGCGGATGACACAGCTGTTTTATTCCGGGATAAATGCCCTAAAAGAGCAGCAAAAACGATTAGTGATCATTTACTCCTCATCGAAGAATGGCTAGAAAACTGGAGAATCAAAGTTAATGAGCAAAAGTGTAAACACGTTACATTTACTTTAAGACCGCAATCATGTCCTGCAATTCGCTTAAATGGTATAAACATTCCCCAAGTAAATGATGTTACATATCTCGGTATACACTTAGATAGACGTCTCACTTGGAAGAGACACATAGAGGCAAAGATACTACACATGAAATTAAAAGCAGCTAGTTTAAATTGGCTTGTATCGATTAGTAGTCTCATCTCCTGACGAATGGTAGGAGCGATTATAGTTTAAATGATTAGTTTCGCTTTCTAAATAATCAATGGAGGCGTATGTTTTAATTGAGTTGTCGCGGTGGCAACTATTAATATGCGAATGAGGGCTGTAATGGTCATCGCAAATATAGGATTCGTCAAAATCGGAGCTTACTTTTTTTGAATATAATTCCCCTTTGGTTTTTGAAAGGAACCAGACTGATCACGAGAGCGTTTAAATACTGCTTGGTGAGGTTGTGTGTGTTGCTGATATGCCAACATAACGTTAGGTGAAGATTGGTCGTTGTTTAGTTTAGGAAATGACAGATTGTTCTGCTACGATGGGTGGTTTCGATAAACGGAAGAACCGGGATCGACCTCCATTGCATTTCCCGCTGTGTGTTATTATTTGCTTATTTATGATAAGTGTTAAATGCCTATCTACCATGGACCTACAGTTTTACTAAGCCGCCTCCGAACGGTTGATGGTTTTTTATGAGGAGCTTTATTTCATGTCAAAAATACAATCGAAGGGGTTGACATTCCCTGCCAACGGGCGACCCCAATCAGAAAATTTAACTTAATTTTTTATTTGAATTAATTTTCTATAACTTTTTGGATGTTAGTACGACACCGGGATTTTAACCCGAGCTTTCCGAATGGCAGTACGCAATGCTAACCACTCGGCTACCGCGGCCGCCTAGCAATTATGACTTTGAAATTTAAAACAGTGTTAAAGGACGATGAAGTCATATTAGTTGACCCAGTAATTTTTTTTCTAAAAATACCCATTGCTACATAGTACCGTTCCGAACCTTCGGGGTACTAGTTAATTGCGAAATTTGCCGCGGAGAGCCAAGCTGGAATTTTCTCCGTTAAATTCGAGCAAAGGTTTCATTAAATCAAGACTTAAATTTCCCAAACCTACTGCTGGGTTAATCGAAACCGGTAAGTATGGTCCGGCACGTTTTGGCTCAAGCGGCCTCAGAGCTGTGGTAAGGCTATTTGTGCCGCTAGTTCTAACCTAATTTCTTCATGAGCGGATCTTATTGGCTGTAGCACTTGATCTATCGAAACTGACGTTTTGTATTTTATGCAAACTTTTTAATTGCACGTTTTTTAAATAGGTTATCTTCACTCTCAATGCCAATTCCCTTTACATGGAAATTCTTAAAATAATTAAATCGAGAGTGGTGAGCAAAGTTCACCTAGTAGTTCTTGTAAAAACAAAACTTTGGCCTTCACTTTCAGAGGTAAGAACGTAATTAATTTAGTTAAATAAGTGAAAACCGATTAGCTCAAAAAAACGAGAAGCGCATAATTCCCCGAACGCAAGTTCACACAGTTCAATATAAACTTCAATATTAATATAAACCTTTTATTTAACTTTAAGTACAGCTTGTAAGTTTAATCAATTTTAAATTTTTATTTACAAATTTAGATGCTGAGATTGTTCTCTCGATGTCACGGATGCTAATGTGCTGGGATGTATTTATATCCTACATACCTATAATTCCATCTATGTCACGGATTTCGGAGTCCTGTGCATTTCTGCTTTTAAATGGCTTGCTGAATTCTGCTGGTGGAATTAAATGTGATTACTAAGAGACAGGCCCCACGTAGAGTACCAGTTAATTATGACCTTGCTAAACATTTGTTCTTGGAATGCAAACGGTGTGAACCAACATAAATTAGAATTAGCACGATTTTTATCAGAGTATGCTACAGACGTAATGCTATTGTCTGAAACGCACTTGACGGATAAATATAACTTTTATATACCTGGGTTCATATTCTACTCCACTAACCACCCTGATGGCAAAGCGCACGGCGGCAATGGAATACTTCTAAGAAACCGCCTTAAACACTGCGTCTTACAGCCTTACGCCACCCATTAAAGAGCTAAATCTCTCAGCCGTTTATTGCCCTCCAAAATTTAAGATCACAGAAAATCAATTTAAGAAATGTTTTGATAATCTTGGTGATAGATTTATAGCAGGAGGAGACTACAATGCAAAGCATGTATACTGGGGATCCCGTCTAATAAACCCCAAAGGCCATCAGCTATACAATACAATTAAAAACAAGCGTAACAATTTAGATGGTATTTCCCCAGGTCAACCAACATACTGGCCTACCGATCGGAAGAAAATACCTGACTTAATAGACTTTGCTGTCTCAAGAAAAATCGACAGGCAACTTGTATCAGCTGTGACAGTTGCTGAGTTGTCTTCAGACCACTCACCAGTTCTAATAAAAATTTATGAGCGCCCGAAGATAGTTGCACAAGAATCAAGACTAACAAACAGAGAAACAAAGTGGCTAAAATACAAAAAATATACTAGTAGTCATATTAACATCAACCCAATATTGAATTGTGGAAACGATATTGATGACTACATTAATGAGCTCAATAATGTCCTTGTTTCTGCGGCAACCATAGCAACTCAAAATAATAAAAAGCCTATTACGTGGTCAAAAATCCTAACAAATACGGAAATAGAAAAATTAGTAAAAAATAAGCGCCGTTTGCGGAAAGAATGGCAAGAATATCGCTCTCCAGCCGCAAAGTTACTGTTGAAAGCGGCAGAGAGGAAGCTGAAAAGTGCACTGAAACAAAATCTGCCAAAAAATACTCACTCTGGAAAGCACAAAAGAAATTAAGCCTCCAATAGAAGTGAATATGCCAATCAGGGACCCAAATGGTAACTGGACACGTAGTAACGAAGAAAAGGCAACTTGCTTTGCAAAGCATTTAAGTAATGTATTCCAGCCAAATGACGCAATTAATAATTTTATTTTACCGGAAGTTGTTGTTAACGGCCAGGAAAATCAGGTGGAATTAAAATATCAAGCCTAGAAGTGGTAAACGCGATACAGAAACTGAATCCAAAGAAATCTCCAGGCCACGACCTTATTACACCAAAAATGCTAATAGAGCTACCAAGAGTTGCACAAGCATTGCTCTCTGAACTCTTTAATGCCATTCTAAAACTAAATTACTTTCCAAACGCGTGGAAAAAGTCGCAGATATTAATGATAGCCAAACCAGGCAAAGACCATACACAGGCGTCTTCTTACAGACCAATAAGCCTACTACCCAATCTTTCCAAATTATTTGAAAAAATTCTGCTATCAAAAATATCTCCTTTTCTCCACCGTAACAATGTGATACCAGATCACCAATTCGGCTTTCGCGAAAAGCATAGTACTATTGAACAAGTTAACCGAATAAGTAACGAAATCAGGAAGGCATTCGAGCTCAAGGAGTACTGCTGTGCAATCTTTCTTGACGTAGCACAAGCGTTCGACAAAGTCTGGCATAAAGGTTTACTGTACAAAATACATAAAGCTCTGCCTGTTCAATTTTATATGATACTTAAGTCATATCTGACTAACAGACAATTTACAATTAAACAATCTGAATTTATCAGTGAGGAGTATCCGGTAAAAGCTGGTGTTCCGCAGGGTAGCGTCCTTGGGCCTATTTTATATATTATATACACTGCAGATATCCCATTTAACCGGAAAGTGCAGACATCTACCTTTGCGGATGACACAGCTGTTTTATTCCGGGATAAATGCCCTAAAAGAGCAGCAAAAACGATTAGTGATCATTTACTCCTCATCGAAGAATGGCTAGAAAACTGGAGAATCAAAGTTAATGAGCAAAAGTGTAAACACGTTACATTTACTTTAAGACCGCAATCATGTCCTGCAATTCGCTTAAATGGTATAAACATTCCCCAAGTAAATGATGTTACATATCTCGGTATACACTTAGATAGACGTCTCACTTGGAAGAGACACATAGAGGCAAAGATACTACACATGAAATTAAAAGCAGCTAGTTTAAATTGGCTTGTATCGATTAGTAGTCTCATCTCCTGACGAATGGTAGGAGCGATTATAGTTTAAATGATTAGTTTCGCTTTCTAAATAATCAATGGAGGCGTATGTTTTAATTGAGTTGTCGCGGTGGCAACTATTAATATGCGAATGAGGGCTGTAATGGTCATCGCAAATATAGGATTCGTCAAAATCGGAGCTTACTTTTTTTGAATATAATTCCCCTTTGGTTTTTGAAAGGAACCAGACTGATCACGAGAGCGTTTAAATACTGCTTGGTGAGGTTGTGTGTGTTGCTGATATGCCAACATAACGTTAGGTGAAGATTGGTCGTTGTTTAGTTTAGGAAATGACAGATTGTTCTGCTACGATGGGTGGTTTCGATAAACGGAAGAACCGGGATCGACCTCCATTGCATTTCCCGCTGTGTGTTATTATTTGCTTATTTATGATAAGTGTTAAATGCCTATCTACCATGGACCTACAGTTTTACTAAGCCGCCTCCGAACGGTTGATGGTTTTTTATGAGGAGCTTTATTTCATGTCAAAAATACAATCGAAGGGGTTGACATTCCCTGCCAACGGGCGACCCCAATCAGAAAATTTAACTTAATTTTTTATTTGAATTAATTTTCTATAACTTTTTGGATGTTAGTACGACACCGGGATTTTAACCCGAGCTTTCCGAATGGCAGTACGCAATGCTAACCACTCGGCTACCGCGGCCGCCTAGCAATTATGACTTTGAAATTTAAAACAGTGTTAAAGGACGATGAAGTCATATTAGTTGACCCAGTAATTTTTTTTCTAAAAATACCCATTGCTACATAGTACCGTTCCGAACCTTCGGGGTACTAGTTAATTGCGAAATTTGCCGCGGAGAGCCAAGCTGGAATTTTCTCCGTTAAATTCGAGCAAAGGTTTCATTAAATCAAGACTTAAATTTCCCAAACCTACTGCTGGGTTAATCGAAACCGGTAAGTATGGTCCGGCACGTTTTGGCTCAAGCGGCCTCAGAGCTGTGGTAAGGCTATTTGTGCCGCTAGTTCTAACCTAATTTCTTCATGAGCGGATCTTATTGGCTGTAGCACTTGATCTATCGAAACTGACGTTTTGTATTTTATGCAAACTTTTTAATTGCACGTTTTTTAAATAGGTTATCTTCACTCTCAATGCCAATTCCCTTTACATGGAAATTCTTAAAATAATTAAATCGAGAGTGGTGAGCAAAGTTCACCTAGTAGTTCTTGTAAAAACAAAACTTTGGCCTTCACTTTCAGAGGTAAGAACGTAATTAATTTAGTTAAATAAGTGAAAACCGATTAGCTCAAAAAAACGAGAAGCGCATAATTCCCCGAACGCAAGTTCACACAGTTCAATATAAACTTCAATATTAATATAAACCTTTTATTTAACTTTAAGTACAGCTTGTAAGTTTAATCAATTTTAAATTTTTATTTACAAATTTAGATGCTGAGATTGTTCTCTCGATGTCACGGATGCTAATGTGCTGGGATGTATTTATATCCTACATACCTATAATTCCATCTATGTCACGGATTTCGGAGTCCTGTGCATTTCTGCTTTTAAATGGCTTGCTGAATTCTGCTGGTGGAATTAAATGTGATTACTAAGAGACAGGCCCCACGTAGAGTGCCAGTTAATTATGACCTTGCTAAACATTTGTTCTTGGAATGCAAACGGTGTGAACCAACATAAATTAGAATTAGCACGATTTTTATCAGAGTATGCTACAGACGTAATGCTATTGTCTGAAACGCACTTGACGGATAAATATAACTTTTATATACCTGGGTTCATATTCTACTCCACTAACCACCCTGATGGCAAAGCGCACGGCGGCAATGGAATACTTCTAAGAAACCGCCTTAAACACTGCGTCTTACAGCCTTACGCCACCCATTAAAGAGCTAAATCTCTCAGCCGTTTATTGCCCTCCAAAATTTAAGATCACAGAAAATCAATTTAAGAAATGTTTTGATAATCTTGGTGATAGATTTATAGCAGGAGGAGACTACAATGCAAAGCATGTATACTGGGGATCCCGTCTAATAAACCCCAAAGGCCATCAGCTATACAATACAATTAAAAACAAGCGTAACAATTTAGATGGTATTTCCCCAGGTCAACCAACATACTGGCCTACCGATCGGAAGAAAATACCTGACTTAATAGACTTTGCTGTCTCAAGAAAAATCGACAGGCAACTTGTATCAGCTGTGACAGTTGCTGAGTTGTCTTCAGACCACTCACCAGTTCTAATAAAAATTTATGAGCGCCCGAAGATAGTTGCACAAGAATCAAGACTAACAAACAGAGAAACAAAGTGGCTAAAATACAAAAAATATACTAGTAGTCATATTAACATCAACCCAATATTGAATTGTGGAAACGATATTGATGACTACATTAATGAGCTCAATAATGTCCTTGTTTCTGCGGCAACCATAGCAACTCAAAATAATAAAAAGCCTATTACGTGGTCAAAAATCCTAACAAATACGGAAATAGAAAAATTAGTAAAAAATAAGCGCCGTTTGCGGAAAGAATGGCAAGAATATCGCTCTCCAGCCGCAAAGTTACTGTTGAAAGCGGCAGAGAGGAAGCTGAAAAGTGCACTGAAACAAAATCTGCCAAAAAATACTCACTCTGGAAAGCACAAAAGAAATTAAGCCTCCAATAGAAGTGAATATGCCAATCAGGGACCCAAATGGTAACTGGACACGTAGTAACGAAGAAAAGGCAACTTGCTTTGCAAAGCATTTAAGTAATGTATTCCAGCCAAATGACGCAATTAATAATTTTATTTTACCGGAAGTTGTTGTTAACGGCCAGGAAAATCAGGTGGAATTAAAATATCAAGCCTAGAAGTGGTAAACGCGATACAGAAACTGAATCCAAAGAAATCTCCAGGCCACGACCTTATTACACCAAAAATGCTAATAGAGCTACCAAGAGTTGCACAAGCATTGCTCTCTGAACTCTTTAATGCCATTCTAAAACTAAATTACTTTCCAAACGCGTGGAAAAAGTCGCAGATATTAATGATAGCCAAACCAGGCAAAGACCATACACAGGCGTCTTCTTACAGACCAATAAGCCTACTACCCAATCTTTCCAAATTATTTGAAAAAGTTCTGCTATCAAAAATATCTCCTTTTCTCCACCGTAACAATGTGATACCAGATCACCAATTCGGCTTTCGCGAAAAGCATAGTACTATTGAACAAGTTAACCGAATAAGTAACGAAATCAGGAAGGCATTCGAGCTCAAGGAGTACTGCTGTGCAATCTTTCTTGACGTAGCACAAGCGTTCGACAAAGTCTGGCATAAAGGTTTACTGTACAAAATACATAAAGCTCTGCCTGTTCAATTTTATATGATACTTAAGTCATATCTGACTAACAGACAATTTACAATTAAACAATCTGAATTTATCAGTGAGGAGTATCCGGTAAAAGCTGGTGTTCCGCAGGGTAGCGTCCTTGGGCCTATTTTATATATTATATACACTGCAGATATCCCATTTAACCGGAAAGTGCAGACATCTACCTTTGCGGATGACACAGCTGTTTTATTCCGGGATAAATGCCCTAAAAGAGCAGCAAAAACGATTAGTGATCATTTACTCCTCATCGAAGAATGGCTAGAAAACTGGAGAATCAAAGTTAATGAGCAAAAGTGTAAACACGTTACATTTACTTTAAGACCGCAATCATGTCCTGCAATTCGCTTAAATGGTATAAACATTCCCCAAGTAAATGATGTTACATATCTCGGTATACACTTAGATAGACGTCTCACTTGGAAGAGACACATAGAGGCAAAGATACTACACATGAAATTAAAAGCAGCTAGTTTAAATTGGCTTTTAAATAAAAACTCCGGTCTAAAACTAGACTACAAAGTCCTTATTTACAACGCAGTGTTAAAACCAATTTGGATGTATGGTATTCAACTGTGGGGTACGACCTGTGCAACCAACATTGATAAAATACAGAGGTTCCAGTCCAAAATTTTAAGATAACTAACGGGTGCACCATGGTACGTTCGTAACGTAAACATTCACAAAGACCTTGGTATTTTACTGGTTAAGCCTGAAATTGAAAGAAGTAGGACGAAGTACTTCATAAAGCTGAGAAATCATCCGAACCCGCTAACTAATGCTTTATGCAACCCAACAAGAAATTCCCGCCAGCAGCGAAGAGATGTTCTCGCCTTCTAAGGAGACCGCCGTAGTTTGAAAAGGGCTCAGAGTTACATAACTCGAGCTATCATGTTTGTAATTTAGTTCTTAAGATTTGTACACTTACTGTTAGGCTTATATTAAAGCAGATCCAGTAATTAAATGAATTGCGTATAAAAAAAAAAATTATGACCTTTTGGTTTTAATATCGATTTTATGCTGTCCTTTCCCATAATTTGTTACGCTCAACCAACCAAGCCTTTTACAAGTGAAACAATTTGATGGAATTTCGAGTCAATCGGTCGGTAAATTTTGGAGAACACCTGTCACAAACGGACATAAGAGTTTTTTTGAATATTTCAGTCCTAAGTCCACTTTCCGGGAAAATTATCCCAGTGTACTTGGTGTGACATAGTGATGTGGGCTATGCAACTCTGTCCCTTTGAGTAATGGGAGCGGAGCCAAATGATTGGGCACGAACACACACTCACCAGGGAACTCTGAAGGCCGGCGCGTAGCTTGCGGCCTGGCTCGTAAGTCCGTACCGGATCAGATTCCATCAATCTATGAAAGTGAACACACCTTTTTGCATTCGCGTGTTAAAGTTATCTAAATTAGTTTATTTATATAATGCATATATTTGAGAGCACTCATCAGCAACTCGGTATAAGGGAGTGGAGAGAAAACATACTGCCTATCTCGCAACCTTGCGATCGACCACAACACGTGCGGGGTGGAATAGATACCGAGAGCTGAAGATGGAAGCAAGACGCATTGGCAGACAAAAAAGAAAGAGGTCGGATGCGTGAGTATTAAGAGCTTGAAAAACTGCTCGAGAAGATACGACGACGGTTTCAAGCGGATTCCTGTAGGAGGCAAAGAGGTGATCTAGCCACCGATGCCCAGAGCATATTGAATTTATGAAAGGAACACTTCTCCAACCTGCTGAATAGCTCTAGATCTGGTAAGTCAACCATTGACCAGATATTCACCATACGCCAAATCTTGGAAAAGATGCGTGAAAAGTGGATCCACACCCAGCACCTGCGATGTCTGAATTTGGTATCCCTGTAAAACTTATACGACTGTGTTAAGTGCCGGGCAACTTTTTTAACTTATTGCTGGAGAAAATAATACGAGCTGCAGTGCTGAATAGAGAAGGTACAATCTTCTATAAGCGTGTACAGCTGCTGACCTACGCCGATTATATTGACATTATTTGCCTCAACAACCGCGCCGTGAGTTCTGCTTTCTCGAGACTGAATAAGGAAGCGAAGGATATGGGTCTGATAGAGAACGAGGGCAAGACAGAATATTTCCTATTATCACACAAACAGTCATCGCATTCGAGACTCGGCTCCCACGTCACTGTTGACTGCCATATGGTAGAAAATAAATTTTAAAACAATGTCACGACAGTTCGTTGGCAGGCCATATGGGTGTGAAATAGACTTTCGTTTCGTGCGTTTCACAAAAGTCCTACATTGCAGAGTATGTTAGGGCGTGTGTGTAAAACGTGTCAGCGGGTGAAGCCTGAAAATTCACAGCCAACTGGGGGTATGATAGAGAGGACCAAAGCAGTCTAGCTTTGGAATATGATTTGTGTGGATCTGATAGAGCCTTTAGTGAAGTCGTCACAAAGCTACCAGTATATTTTAACAGTAATAGACTATTTTTCCAAATTCCCCCTCCTATTCCCTTTGCGTACAGGCGACGGCAAAAGCAAACACTTGGAGGGCAATGCATTTCTCTTTTTTGGAGTTCCTCGGTCGGTTGTGTGTGACAATGGACGCTAATTTAGGAGTCGAGAGCTGCGGGGCCTCAGCTGTGACTATGGCGTCCAACTCCGGTACACTGCACAGTATCAGCGACAGGCCAATCCGGCTGAGAGGATAAACCAAATAATTAAAATAGCACTCAGGGCTTTAGTGTCAGAGAATCATGCTCTATTAGGACAGCGGTGCACGAAGTGTTAGGAGCTGTGCCATATTTTGTGAATCTCGGTAAGGAAATGGCGTTAGAAGGCAGTAGGGATTTTATAGATAGTTTAAGAGATCAAGAGAACCTAAATTGTCAGCAAGAAGCTCGAAGAGATTAGGACTAACTTTAGTGCAGGCAAGATGTACAATACATACCTAAAAAGTAAGTCTGGAGTAAAACATTTTATGCTGTCGGATGAAGCGAATTTTTGTGTGGTGAAATTAGCCCCAAAGTATGTAGTGCCGTTTATTGTTAGGAAGAGAGTGTTACCGTGGACATACACATTGCGTTATTTAAAACTAGTGATTGATAGCACGGTTGTATTCGGTGTTTGCCTACCCAGTGTTATAAGTCTCCAAAAGGAGGTGTTTCTACTAGAATGGTTTCTCCACAAGCAAATGTTAGGGAAACGGGTGTCGCCTTTCTCTTTAATGCGACGATGGGAAAGCTATCATAGTGTACTTGGTGTGCCATGGTGGCCTGCACTATTCAACGTAGTCACTTTGGGTGATAAGGGCGGCCCCAAGTGATTAGGCACTAATACATACTCGCCAGAGATTTCCGTAGGCCTGGTAGTAACTTGCGGACTAGCTTGTAAGGAAAGAAAATAGAAACATATTACGCGCTTGAAGATGAGATCGATTATCTAGATCGGTTTCCTCACACTCTTAAGCGACTTGCGTAACTGCAATATGTCCCGCTTCGTGGGCAACGTCCGGAATAAGTCCGTGGGGTAACCATTACTCACCTTGCCACATCAGACACATGGTGAATGCCAAGCCACAAAGAAGCGCATCATCGACATTTTCCAAAATCGAAATTTCCTAACGAGAAAGATGCCTTGCGAGCTAAAACAGCAGTCAACCAAAAAAGTTCACTACTCGTTTTGAATCCATTCTTGGACAAAGAGGGACACCTTCATGTGAATGGTAGATTGACATATTCCACATTGAGTTACACTGAAAGACACCCAATCTTCATCCCAACTGGCGATGTTCTGCCAACTATATTTGAAGTTTATGCACGAACTGCTTCTTCGCACAGAGACACGTTTCATAAATAAAAGCATCAATGTTGAGGTCGTTTGAACTGAGCGCTCCGGTGTATATTTAAAAAAGAAAAAAAAAACGAGAAATTTAAATGATAGATTAGTTTTCTGGTGATTCGCTGAAATATAATTCGTCCGCTAACCATAAGTAGTAAAATTACAATGCCATACAAAAATAAGTGCCTACCGTATGCCATCATTTTATAAACCACAATTTTTTTAAGGAAATATATTAAGTATTAAATAGAAATATAAGGGCGGTACCAAAAGAAAGGGTTATTTAGGCTTTTGGCCTAAACATGCTGGCCCCCTTACGATAAGCAAGACCTGTCCATGTGGCGAACCCAACCATCACTCCCATTTACAAAGTTATATTTTATTATATAAGATTGTTGGCAGTTCATTGAGAAGGTGAATATTCTCATCTGCGTCAACCTGTTGCTGATTACGAAATAAAGAAATTTTATTAAATTCGGAAATAAACGTGTATTAAATTTCAATTTATTATGTCATTATTATTTAATTTAAGTCTTAAAATTAGAAAATCTTATAAAGGTATTGTTCTATGATTGGTTATGCTGGGATATAGCTATATGGATACGTGCTATCCGGGTATCCAAATATTGTGCTCTGGGCTAAAAATTACGGTATTTGGCAATGTACTGGGCAGCATTACGCTCGGATACGCGTCAACCCATAATACCATGCGTTTTAGCGTCAACATGTACAAGTGTGCGCGGATGTGAGCGTAGCTCGCAGCTGTTGCTGTTGCGTAGATAATTCCGAAACATTGTTGCATATATTGTCATTTGCTTGTTTTGGCCATGTTTGCCTCGTATGCGAATCAGGCAGCCCGTCGCCCTCCTACAAAGGTTTCTTCTAATCGAAGATCTTGATCCAAATCAGCCGATATAATTAAGGTTGTAGACTTTTACGACTGCAGGTGGAGCTATCACGCCACAAAGACTCCTGAAAGTATTAGGCAGTTGTTGGATTATGTCATCTCGTCTGCCCCGGTGTCGTATTACGCGCTTGTTGATATGTGTGCCGAAAGCCCAACTTTCCGCTCCATCCTGTTGTCGATTTAGTCGACGTGGTCGGAAAGGCCTTGCTTCTGATCACCGCTGATAAGCTGAGCGGAAAGTGTGAGTTTCCGCTTCGGACTTATTGGTGTCACCTACGTTTACTTGGAGAGCCCTAGTCTCCATCTCAGAGTTTGAGGCTCCACGATCTCGTATCTTCTTCCAAATGTACAGTTGTATGGTGCTTCTCTTCACACCGACGGCATCTCCTTTTACTCGTGCATTCGGAGGGCTCTGTGCGATACAGACAAGAAGTTTGCGCAGTAGCTACCCGAGAGAAAGAGTACCAATCTCTTTAGCGTATTGGGCGGTAAACCGGGCAGACTTTGATTGGGTGCCTCTCGCCGCACAGGGGGCACGATATTGCGAGCCGCTCCCGCTCTACCTTGTTTTTGATAGCGGTGAAACGAGTCATTTTCTATTCGATCGTTATTTATTTTTGGGAAAAACCCGATAACTAGTATTCAGATTGGGTGGCGAGTATCTTAGTATGTATACATATGTATAAGTTTATCAGATAATTTCAAAGTTGTAAAAGAAAATGCGTCTTGCGAATCTATTAGTGTACCGAACTTTAATTGGTGTGTTGCGAAAATTACTACAACAGTATGCTTTTAATGTGATAGACGCTTCAGTGAAGCAATGTTCGTGGTTGTTGCTACTCAAGAGATGCCATTTGCCAGTATACAATATATACATATACATAGTCTGGACACGAACCATCCGAAGTTAACTACCAGAGGTTGATGCACACTCAATGTGAAAACTAACATTGATGCAAAGACGTAAATTACGAATGACAATCGTTCTTTGTAAATTGAGTAGAACAATTACTCCAGCATATATATAGTAGAGCGTACTCGATACCGAGATCATTTGTACAGAAGTGTGCGGAACTTTCGAGAGCTCGGCAGTGACAATACATTTTATTTTATATGAAATACTTTTGATCCTCCGCCATGAAAAAAAAAGAAACTATAATCCGCTGTGCAAGAAAGTATTGTTGCTTATGTGTTTTAAACAATGATTTCTTTCCAAGGGACATAACTACTTTCGCGAACAAATATAATTTGTATAAATTATTTGAAAAATAGTTGACCAAGGCATTTTTTCTACGTTTAAAAAATTATTGTAATTAAAATTTTTTTAGATATATAATGTGAGATTGAAGCTTTGGAGAAAATTTTTGTAATCATTAAATTTGCAAAATTTTAAATTTTATTTTGTAGGAAAAAAATTTAGTTTGATCTTCTGACTTTATGTTAATGAAAAAACCATAATGGTATCACGCGCCTTGATGCTTCATAATCTCGTGCGTATAAGCGTAGTATTAGGAAGTGGAAACTGTGCAGATTTCGATTTTGACATTTCATTTCTAACAAAGTCCGTCAAAAAAATTGTGAACAAAATCAAAACAAAATTGTCAAAACTACAAGAGAAAAAGACAGCATGAGCAATAATCCATTTCAAATGGTTTCTGATGCTGATGATCAAGTGCGTGTGCAGAAAACGTCCAAGCCGCTGCCAAATTAATCTTAGAGAAGCGAACTCTAACAACCATGTCAACAAATTGATAGATCTAATTGGAAAAAATAACTTCCATGCAGTCCCAATTAAAAAGGGAAATATTCAGGAAGTGAAAGTGCAAACCTACAGAGAAGATAGCTATCGCAAGGTGGCAGATAATTTCGAAAAGGAAAAGATGTCCTTTACCTTCCAGCTCAAAAGTAGTCGTAGCTTAGCAGTCATCCTAAAGGGCATTAAACACAATGTAAGTCCCTTGGAAATAGAAAATGCCTTGAATGAAGAAGGTTCCAGGGTTAGAAACGTATTCAACATTAAAAATAAGGCTAACATACCTCAGCCAATGTTTAGGGTTGATATTGAGCCAGATTTCCAGCTCTTAAAAAAGGGAGAAGTTCATCCCATTTACAAACTGCGGTACCTTCTTCACCGTCGTATTTCCGTACAGGTACCACATAAACGAACAGGTCCTGTTCAGTGCCATAATTGTCAAGAATTTGGCCATACGAAGCGATATTGCGCTTTACAAAGTATATGTGTCATTTGTGGAGGTTTACACAGTTCAAAAGACTGTATGAGTCTAAAAAATGTAGCAATTGCGGTGAAAACCACACCGCCAATTACAGGGGTTGTCCAATATATATTTCCCTAAAAGGCAAGGGCAGTAAAAAGGCTTCTAGCAACTTTCCTGCCTCTCAGCCTCAATCAAAAGCTGCCGAAACAAAGCCTACTAATACCAACTTTATATCCTATGCCCAAGCTTTAAAAGGTGTACCTCAGCTCACAACGCAAGAAACGTCCATCCCGTCCGTTCCGTCTGTTAACTCACTTGAAAATACGCTAAACAACTTTATACGCATGATACAAGAACATATGACATCAAGGCAAAGTATGATGCAAGATTTAATTCGAAATCAAAATCTCCTCCTTCAAGCGATTTTGTCTAAGCCATGAACGACCTTAAGATATGTTATCGGAACGCCAACGGCTTGGTCCAACACAAAATGAACTTCAACTCTTCTTAGGAAATCAAGCAATAGATATAATGCTAATCTCCGAAACTCATTTGACCAAATTTAACAACTTCAATATTGATACATTTCTGTTTTATGACACCAAACACCCTGAAGGGAAAGCGCGCGGTGGAACTGGAATACTTAGTTCATATATATGATAATTCTGGTGGAATAAACATTTCCGCCATATATTGTCGGCCCCGAAACAACATATCAGAAACTCATTTCACTAATTTTTTTTCTAAACTAGGTAAGCGGTTTCTAGCAGCAGGTGATTACAACGCAAAACATTCCTTCTGGGGATCTAGGCTAATATCTCCAAAGGGTAAAAATTTATTTAAAGCCATTCAAAATAACGGTTTCGACGTTATATCTACCGCTCAGCCAACATACTGGCCAACTGATCTCAACAAAACCCCAGATTTGATTGACTTTGGAGTAACTTGTGGTATCAGTAGAGCACAAGTAAGCGTAAAACCCCTTTTCGACTTATCATCTGATCACTCGCCTTGTCTATGTTCCATTAACATAATTTCAGTTTTCAATAACTTACAGCTAGGCTTAACCAATAAATTTACAAATTGGCTTAAATACAGAAAATTCATTAGCTCGCATCTAAAATTGCTCATTCCTCTAAAATCAATAGCAGATGTCGTCAATGCAGTTGATATCTTTAAAACATTACTTCATTTGGCAGCGAAAATTTCAACGCACGGCTCATCTAACACTCATAGAAGACAAATTTTCAACGGTCTTAACCCTTATGTTAGTAACCGGGTACCCACCGCAGTGTATCTGTGTGAATAGTTTAAAGAAAGTTCAATATTTCATTTTAAGCTCTCAAATCGTCGTTTTTTAACATAAAAGAAAGCTAGTTGTGAGTTCATTTAATTGATTTTTTTTTTATAAGCTTAAACTCCAGCCATCGCCATTAGCAACCGGGTATCCACAGTGGAAAGCATAGGAAATAAATTGAATACAAGTTCTATAAATGCATGCAACTAAATTTTATTAAAACATATTACATCTTTTTTATAATTAATGACATTGAACACATTCTACACGATTAACTGAGTGCTCGTCATATACAGGTTGGTGACAATTGGCACAAGCCTTACGTGTCTTTCGCCGTCTTCTTATTGGCAAAGCATTGCAGACATGGCAAGATCCTATAACTATTTTCCTTCCGGTTTTATCTTTTGGAGCCTGTGGACCAGGATTTACCACGACTGGTTCTGTCAAGGCATGGCCTAAAATACTTTGAATGGCATTCTTTGTTGAGAAATGGCGCATTATTTGTGGATTCGCGGTACGATGTTCAATCACCGGCAATGCTAGTTCTTCACTTAGCTTACGCATAAATTGACGACGTTTTGTCGTTTTTTAGGCAATCATTTTATTATTTTCATAATAAATTGTATATGCCGCAAGTGCAGAAATGTCTAGAATGTTGAAAAACATTGCCATTGCCCATCTCGAAGATCGTCGTTGACTGGTGTATCTCCGCATCATTTGGTCCATTGTATCGGCGCCAGCTTTATATTTATTATAAAAATTAATTATTTCTGGTTTCTTTTTAGCTTCATCACCAACTGATGCATCGGAATGCATCGTAGACATCAGAATGACAGCTTTATTTTTTTTAAGAATGTAAGAACATATGGTAACCTTTTCATGAAATCCAAAAACTGTGGAATTTTATTTTTTTTACCGTGCCAACAATAGTAATTTTCCACGATAACAAATGTTTAGCAACGGGTAGAGTAGTAAAGAAATTATCCATACAGATATTTCTACCACTATTTCGATACGGAGCCGCCAATTCTTTCACTACTCTTTCACCCTGATTCTTTTCTCGAGTGTTATCTGTTTTACCAGTGTACATAATCTCTTGCAAAGGATATGCGTTTTCTGCATCACAAATCCACCAGATCTTTATACCATACTTAGCTGGTTTCGCTGGTATGTATTGAGTAAACCCAGTACGACCACGGTATGGATATAGCTGTTCATCAATCGTTAAGTTACGTACTAAAAAATACTCGAATCTTGTTCGCGATAGAAAACAAAGAAATAACCTTGAGTTTTTCTCTCTCTCCAACGGCATCTGCTCGGCTCCGAACAATAAAAACTGGTCGTCTACCTGAAGTGCCCCAATACGTTTCAGATGTCATTCATAACTCTACGTTGTTATTATTTTTTTTCTCTTTACTCTGTCACTTACTATTAATATTTCAAGAAGAAAATAATTTGGAAAACAATTTTTTAACAAAATAAACAAAATTTTTAATACTCAGAATTATAGTACCCGGGTACCCGGTTGCTAAAATACGTCGGTAAAGTTGGTTACTAACATAAGGGTTAAGTGTAAAGACATTACAAGTCTGGTAACCTAAAAAAGACAACTAAGAAGAGATTGGCAGAGGTTTGGTTTCCCGGCCTTAAAAAATGAGCTCATATATGAATCAAAATACTTCGGGATGTCCTGGAACAAAAAAAGGAGCACGAATTTCAAAAGTCCGTACAATCTCTGTCAGCTACATCTGATACTAACTACTCTTTGTGGCGAAAAGTTAAGAGTTTCAAAAGTCTCGTCACTTGCGACCCTCCACTGAGAACTCACAATGGTGAGTGGGCTCGAAGCGACCAGGAAAAGGGTATATCATTTGCCATGCATCTTTACACTGTATTTACACCAAATATTGGATACAAATCTCTTCCAGAATACCGTGCAGATTAAGATAAAAATTAGATTCAATTTAATTTCTCAAAGATGTTATTACTAACGACATAAAGAAAAAAAAGGCTCCTGGATACGACCGGATAACGGGTGATGTGATAAAAGAGCTTCCAAATGTGGCAATTAAACACATGCTTTTTATATTTAATAGTATATTGAGACTACACTATTTTCCTAAATCCTGGAAGCTTTCGGAGATTATTATGATCCCTAAACCAGGTAAAGATCCATCTTTGGTGGGCTCCTCCAGGCCTATTAGCTTAATTACGGTATTCTTATTGCTCAGGCATTTGATAAAGTTTGGTTAGATGGTCTATTATACAAGCTGAAAGTTACGCTTCCCGTAAAAATTTATGATGTCTTAGAAAGCTTTCTTATTGGCAGAAAATTTCGTGTTAGGCAAAAAAGTTACACCACCGAATCCTATGAAATATTTGCTGGTGTTCCACAAGGAAGTGTTTTAGGGCCCGTCTTATATTTAATTTATACGAACGATCTTCCACAAACCGAAACCTCATCACATCAACTTTTGCGGATGATACAGCAATACTTAGTGTCCATTCAAACCCCATGACAGCCAGTTACAGATTACAAGAACATTTAAAAGTAATAGAAGAGTGACTGACAACTTGGAGAATTAAAGTCAATGAGTCTAAGTGTATACAAGTAACATTTACCCTAAAAAAAGACACGTGTCCTTCAATCTCTGTAAATGGGAATATAATACCTCAGAAAGAATTCGTTACCTACCTGGGAGTTACGTTGGATAAAAGACTCAGCTGGAAAAACCGCAAAGACAAAAAGATTACTCAAACCAAATTGAAAATTGCGAACTTGCATTGGATTGTAGGCTCTAACTCCAAACTAAGTCTAGAAAAAAAAGTTTTACTTTTTAATATGCTAATAAAGCCATCTTGGACGTACGGGATCCAAATTTGGGGCTCAGCATCTAGCCTATATAGAATTCAAAGACTGCAGTCTAAAACCTTAAGATCAATATGCAAAGCCCCTTGGTATATAAAAAACAATTCACAAAGATCTCGGGATTAAAACCGTCACCGAGGAAATAGAGAAACTGCTTAAAAACTACTCATTAAGGTTATCTAACCACCCAAACTTTCTAGCTAAAAAATTATTACAGCAGAACTACCCTAAGCGATTAAAGAGAAATGATTTACGTTTGAACGGTGACTAAGGGCTCTGCAGAATCCAATTATTCTACATCTGAGTTGCGCTCCGCATATATTCTTCATGATATTATAATTTAAACATGAGTGTTTGTTAATCTACACAGTGGTAATAATTAACTTGTTCCAGGAATAAGAATTAGCTTTAAGAATTTCGAAATTATTGTTAGTTTCCAAAAAGGAAAGATTCAATAAACCATTATACAAAAAAAAATTAAATAAAACAAATTGTTCATTTTCTTTTCTAATACTACACGTGAAGAAGGTAAGTACTATTAGATCGTTTGATCAAAATTTTAATAAATATTTAATTTCAGTTTTGTTTCCTTACATTTATAGGACTGTTTTCGTAACAAATCTGTCGAAAAGTGATCATTTCCTTGTAAGCCAGTTTCCAATAGAAGATGTAAAATTTAATATTTCTGCAAAGTAGCAAAATGCTCTGATAACGCCAGCGGGGCTGACGAATGCGCAAAAAGCAAAACCTTGTTCTCACCTGTCGCTCGATTTTCATCAAAAGATATCTAAGGCAGTAGATGAACTACCTGTGTAGGTGATGCCGCGATGTACGCCACTAAGCCAAGGTATTTTGGTAACACGGTCAGCATTACGGTTCTTGCATATATTTGACGCTGCCAATGTGGGATCGAAACCATCATCACTCCCTGTTGACAAGGTATAGAAAGATATGACCGTGTTTGGAACTAATTGCTGACCTATCTTAGCACAGACGTTCTTCATGTGCCAAGACTGCATAAATGTAGCAGTCGCATAATACAAAGTAAGCATGTTGTGACTTTACAAGAATTCGAGGAAGAATAATATATTAGCATGCCTATTCTCACTGTTCCCGGTAAAGTAAATTTTGTCACTTTTTTTAACATCCGATATTGAATTTGGTATTCTAGCACACAGGTTACCTTCTTTGAAAAAACTTTGGCAACACTGCTTTTTTGACCATGTCTAATTGCATTTGCCAGTTGGTAAAGTACAAATAATGTTCACATCGAAATGGAAGACTTATTTGTTTATTAAGCCATAAATAATTGAAACTTATAATGGAAAATATGCCAGGACGACAAATAAGCTGAATAAAAACCATATCTTCCAAATTAAAAGAATAATTTCTTTCTCGCAAACACAAAATCAAACAGCAGATTGTTTGTTGCCAGCCTGTAAACTTAGAATACGAAATAGTAACCAAATTTACTGAATGGGAAATTTTAATACCAAAGTAAATTTCATTACCTTGACAGAATACACCTGTAGATGTATTGTACTTCAAATTGCGTGCACAGCACCTTTTGTGATTAAAGTTATTTTATATAAGGAACCGTTTTATGAGAGATAGGGTGAGTTCCAAAACGTCAAAATATTATATAATGATGCCGTTTCGCAATAAATTCATGAAGCAACAATACTTATCAATTTCTGACATTTTGGAACGATTTTCATGCGTCCACTTTTTGCTCCTATAAATATAAAACAGATCAAAAAATAAGTAATATAATGTTTAAAAAAAGAATTGGAGCGAGGAACTGTTTCTCCGACGTCGGCCATTGTTGTTGAAAATTTATAATAAAATAAAGCATCGCAAACGTTAGCGATGCGCAGTTTGCTTTTGTTTGAGCATTAATAACTTTACCGATGCATTTTTAAACATGATACATCGTCAAAATTTGCACAGTTGTATTAAGGAATGTGTAACACTGCATGGTTGCTGTTGGGTCACCTATTTATGCACCCTGCAAGCGGTATTCAGTCAGATATACCTGCACTCATTTACTGTATAGGTATATTTATATATTTACTTGTATGTACAATACATATACATATATACGAGTATGTAAATTCTGAGCGCAATCTTCTATTTGCTTATCTATTTATTATTCTTCATGCTCATTCATATTAACGGTATACTCATTTATATACCAACAAGTAATTTTAAGTTCTCACTCAGAAGATTTGCATTAGTAGATACATATAAGAGATGCCAATATGAATTCTCTTTGGAATTTACAGTATCACACCATGATCCTGTTATATGAATTGTTAAAACCACAGCATATACTAACATAAGAGAATGTGAAATAAATCTGTTTTTTGTTGACCACCAAGACATCACGTTTACCTTTGGCACAGCCCAAATAATTTGCATACGGTTAGGAAAAACGATTCCTCATCTAAACATTTTGGCGCCCAACGTTGGGCAGGTGCTTTAAAGTAAATTCAATATTGTTAAAGCTAAAATTCATAATTTGTAGCGACTTTCTCTTGGTGGTCAATTTTCGGCTCAGCATCATTATCGCTCGAGGCTAACTTGTTAAAGTGCACCACCACCACCAACTAGTTGCAGCCACGCACCAGGATCGGAGGAAGGACAGGACAACTAAGTGCACCAAACTCTTGTTGCTACGACCGCTTTGGCTTACACGTCAATAGCTAAGGCTCTCACACATGTATGTATGTATGTCGTTCCCACCGCTTCCGCTCGATTGTTCGCTGCTGCACTCTATTATTCATCCAATTGACTTCGCTGCCGTACAATAGGCAAGTTGCACACATAGATATTGTTTCGCTACATTCCCAAAGGAGCAAAGTGTATTTCTTTGCGTCATTCGATTTCGGCCGCTGTTTCTTGGAGCAAATAACGTTCATTACAATAGAGCTCGTACTTACTTCGCTTTCGTTACCACTACTGCTACGCAAATACGCAAAAAAGCGCGTACATTTTGCTTGCATCTATCGTCTTTGCCACGACACCGCCCACTTAGTTGTTTCGCCACTGCCCAGGAAAATATCCTGAAATTTGTCATTGCTGCACTTTTTTTGGCGGACTAGAGCCGCAACATAGGTTATCTAACCACAAACACTTTTGTCACGTATTACATTTTCTCATCTCTAAAACATATTTTTCACGATGTCGTTAGAGGAGTTTAAGCAACAACAAGCCAGTATTAAGAAGAATATTTCTCGCATTAAAAACATTGTTGAAGGTAGTCTACAACCAGGTGGTAGGGTGCTTTCTGTAGCAAACTACAAATGCCGACTTGGAATTCTTGAAGCATATTTTAAAAATGTATTATCTACACAAACGGAAATCGAAAGGCTGGATCCGGATGATGGCGGTCGTGTAGATCTAGAAGAGTTATACATAACCACAAAATTAATAATTCAGTCACAACTTTCTGAAGACTCCAATGCCACACTCTCAGACACTACATGTGTTATGCAAGCTGGTTCGAAGCTACCTAAAGTAAAACTTCCCTCATTCAGTGGAAAGTATTCTGAATATCAAAATTTTATTACATCTTTCCAACAAATCATCGATCGTGAATTTAGCCTTTCTAACATAGAGAAATTTAACCATTTGCGAAACTGTCTTCACGGTCCAGCATTAGAAACCATAGACGCATTCCCTGTTTCTAATGAAAATTACTCGAAAGCATTAGACAGACTCAAAGCTAGATATGATAACCCAACACTTATATTTTTAGAAAATATTTCCTCGCTATTTGAGCTTTCGTCTATATCTAAGGCAAATGGAAGTCAGTTGAGAAGCCTGATTGATAAAGCATCCGCAATTTACGGTTCGCTGTTATCCTTAGGATCCGAAAGACAGATTTCAGATACCATGCTCATATACATAGTTTTGCAGAAATCAGATGAAGAGACCAATCGAAAATGGAAGGAGTCTCTCGATTTTAAAACCCTACCGAGCTGGGAAGATTGCACAAATATATTAGAGAGACATTGCCAATATCTAGAGTCAATTGATAGTGCTCACGCCGTCGTTCCAGTACATCACACCTCCAACAAACCACAGAAAACAAAGAATCAACGCACGGGTTATTCGTTTGCTTGTTCGCATCTAACTTGCTCAGTATGTTCGAGTACCAGCCACAGAACACATAACTGCGACCGCTTCAAAGCTCTGAATGTGCAACAACGTTTCGACCATGTAAAGACAAAGAGACTTTGCATTAATTGTTTGTCGAAAGGTCATCAGCTATTGAACTGTCCATCAAACTATAAATGCAGAACTTGCTTTCGTCAACATCATACTTTGTTACATCCAGCCAGACTCATCGAGCTCAAATTTGCCATCATCAACGGATCACATTATTCTCGCCACTGCTATGGCATTGGTACATGGCTCGTCCGGCAACTATCGGCTTGGCCGAGCATTGCTAGATTCTTGTTCTCAAGTTAACTTCATCACGGATGAACTGTAGCAAAAGTTAATGCTTTCACGGACTAAACATAATATTGAAATTCAAGGTATTGGTTAGTCTTCCACTAATATTAAGTACAAGACTTCCACTAATATAAAGTCTCAAGTGACGGGAGTTGAATTACCACTTACATTTTGCATCACTTCAAACATAGCTTATCAACCTGAACCGGAAATAGATACATCCTCTTGGGAAATCCCATCCAATATTGTACTTGCTGATAAGCAATTCAATAAATCGAAGAAAATCGACTTGCTATTAGGCACAGAGAGTTATTTCAGATTACTTTCTGTAGGCCAAATAAAACTCGGATATAATTTCCCTATTTTACAGAAAACGCTATTGGGTTGGGTCGTTTCTAAACGCTGCAGAGCAAGCTTCAACGCCTGTAGTACTAAATGTTTACTGGCACACGATTCAATAGATGCAAAGTTGGAACGTCTGTGGTAGATCGAAGAAGTCAATGCATCAGCAGACACGTGGATTAGTGAGCAACATAGCTGCGAAAAATTGTATAATGACTCCGTTTGTAGGAGTCACAGTGGTCGCATAGTAATCAAACTTCCATTCAAGGATGATCCTACTTGTTTGGGAAACTCGTACTCAACAGCTCTTAGGATATTTAACGCACAAGAGCGCCGCTTGTTACGATCACCTAGCCTCAGAACAGAGTATGTAGCATTTATGGATGAATACGGATGTTTAGGACACATGCAAGTAGTTCCAAATCCGAATTTGAACTAGCCGCATCATTTCATACCTCACCCCTGCGTTCTTAAGCCGAGCAGCACATCGACGAAGCTGAGGGTCGTCTTCAATGCATCCTGTAAGACAACAACCCAGAAGTCAATAAACGACATTCAAATGGTTGGGCCAATAATCCAAAGCGAACTCGTTATTCTTTTACTACGGTTTCGTTTACATCGCTACGTGCTTACAGCAGATATTGTAAAAATGTACAGGTAGGTATTAGTAAGCGAGGAACATCGCAGTTTCCAGTACATTTCGTGGAGGAGATCGCTTGATCAGGATATTCAAACCTTCCAGCTCAACACGGTTACGTAAGGAATGACAGCTACACCGTATCTCGCTGTACGTAGTCTACATTATCAATATGCATCAAAATTCATCGTTGGATCAAGTATTGTAAGATCATCTTTTTACGTTGAAGATTTGCAGGGCGGTGCTGATTCTCTCGCAGAGCTGTCTAGGATTAAATATGAGGTAACCGAATTGTTAAAATTAGGTGGATTTGAGCTGGCGAAATGGCATTCTAATCACCAGCACTTCAGCTACGAACATGCTGATAAAGATCTCAACCTCCGTTACCAGTGCTCTTCGTCTTAAATGGGATCAGAACCATGACAATTTTCTTTTTTCTTTTTTAACAAAGTAGCCAATAAATGATCGAGTTACGAAGCGGTCAATACTGCCCGTTGCATAGTCGTTGTTCGACCCACTGGGCCTGCTATCACCGATAATCGTTTCCGCTAAAATTTTACTTCAAGAGCTGTGGTTCCTTAAACTGGAATGGGATGAATCGGTTCCTCAAAATATACAATCGGCTTGGCATACTTTTGTAAACAATCTCTCGGATCTTGAATCTATTAAAATTCCAAGGTATTGTCTTTCGACTAATATAAAATCCCTCCAAATTCATGGATTTTGTGACTCATCGATTCGTGCGAATGGCTGCGGTCTTTATACACGCATCGTAGACAACGCTAACACTGTTCATGTTCACCTCCTAACGGCGAAATCACGAGTAGCACCTACTAAGCGGTAATCGCTCCCAAATCTGGAGCTTTGTGTGGCACTGCTGCTTGCTCGACTTTTTGCAAAAATAGTGCTTCACTGGCTTCAAATGCATTTGGCGACACTTTCAGGGTTTTTGGCAACCGAGTGTCAGAAATCCAAAATCTAACTGCGGATGCCATTTGGAGACATGCACCAACAAAAAGCAATCCTGCTGACATTGTGTCCAGAGGAAGTACGGCATCTGAGCTCGCTAACTCAATTTGGTTCACCGGACCTACGTTTCTTTGCGAAGATGTAAGCAAATGGCACAAACAAACAAACAACGACATTGACATGGAAGTAGTAAAATCAGAAGTTCGAAAATCTGTTTTTAAGGTTAAGTTTACTACTACAATATCGATTCACTAAACAGGTATAGTTCACATATTCGTGAAGTTCGCATCGTAGTATGGATGCTGCGATTCTGCACAAGGCTTAAGGAAGCAGGAACAGGAATAGCGACTGGACCTCTTAGTTCTGTTGAACTTTACCGTGCACTGCTTTGCATTGCTTGTAACGTGCAACAACATCACTTTTCTGATGAAATTCGATTGCTACAGAAAGGGGCAACAATTAATAGCGCAATACGAAATCTTAACCCGTTCTTGGAAAAAACTCATCGATTTGAGCTATTGAAGGTCGGTCGACGGCTTGAACTAACTGATCTACCTGAAACACAAAAACATCCCATTTTGTTGCCCAGTAAGTGTGAATTCGTCTCACGATACGTTCGATACCTGCTCATCAAAAACTATCACGCAGGACCTAACGTATTGACACATTTGATTCGACTGCAGTTTTGGATAGTCAACGCCCGGGACATTGCCAGACGTATAGTTCGTTCATGTATCCGTTGCGTTAGATCCAATCCAAAACTACTACAGCAGATGATGGGTAATTTGCCTGTTGAACGCCTAACCCCATCCTGCACTCTCGCCAGGTGTGGTGTGGTTTTTTGTGGTCTCTTCAACGTTTATTTACGCATCAGAGGCAAGACGCCTTACAAAGTGTATGTAGCTATATTTGTGTGTTTTGCAACAAAGGTGGTTCACATTGAAGTTGTCTCGGATTTATCTACGGAAGCGTTTTTGGCGTCACTCAAGCGATTGATTGGAAGAAGAGGTCTGCCGTCAGATATATTCTGCGATAACGCAACCAACTTTGTCGGCGCTTGCAGAAAACTTGCTGAATTGAAGGTATTTTTATTCAAGAAGGAAAATCAAGATGTCATTGTCAATTACTGTACTAATGAATTCGTCAAATTTCATTTTATCCCACCTAGAGCACCTCACTTTGGCGGCATTTGGGAAGCAGCGGTCAAGTCAGCAAAGGGTCATCTATACCGAACCATCATGAATACCAAACTGACCTATGAGGAGCTAACAACAGCTTTAATCATCATCAGACCCCAGCGATTATGAAGCATTAACACCAGGTCACTTTGTAACCGGCACTGCTTTGAAATCACTCGCGGAGCGAGCAGCAACAGACAACATAACTACACCGACAAATGGACTCAAATTAGCGCCATCAAGCTAGTTTTAGGAAGCGGTGGTCGAACGACTACATTAGCGAACTCCAAGCACGAACAAAATGGGCCGCTGACCATTCAAACATTGCTCAGTATGCCATGGTTATCGTTCACGAAGACAACGTACCACCACAACGATGGCAATTGGGACGTATTTTAGATGTCATACCTGGAAAGGATGCCCGCATTAGAGTCGTCGATATACAAACGCCGAAGGGAGTCATTCGCCGCCCCATCCACAAAATAGCACTATTGCCAGTTTGAAAGTTCTTTTAACGGGGCCGGGATGTTGGGTCACCTATTTATGCACCCTGCAAGCTGTATTCAGTCAGATATACCTGCAGTCATTTACTGTATATATTTATATATTTATGTACATATACATACATGGTGTGTCCCAAAAATAACCGAACTTTTTGGGTATGAAAGTCATTATTTATTCAAAATAGGTTCCATTTGATTCAACACAACGTTTGGAACGATCATCCAGCGCATGCATAGATTTTTTTATGTCATTTATAGAAATGTTCTTCAGTACCTCGGTTACGGCTGCATCATTTTTTTCAATTTTTTTTTAATTTTTTAAACTTCAATTTCAATGTTTTTTTAAGTTTGACACAAAATTTTATATTTGCTCTTTGTTCCATTTTTTTTGGAACCATTAGCACACTTTTGGTTTTATTGAAATGGCTGTCACTTTTACATGTCATCCGACTTACATGAAGTTAGGTGCGTTTGAAAGAGGATGTATGTATCTTTTTAATGTTGCAAATTTTCAATACATGGTGTTGTATGATTTAAATATAAAGTTCGGTTATTTTTGGGACACACCGTGTATATACGAGTATGTAAATTCTGAGCGCAATCTTCTATTTGCTTATCTATTTATTATTCTTCATGCTCATTCATATTAACAGTATACTCATTTATATACCAACAAGTAATCTTAAGTTCTCCCTCAGAAGGTTTGCATTAGTAGATACATATAAGAGATGCCAATATGAATTCTCATTGGAATTTACAGTATCACACCATGATCCTGTTATATAAATTGTTAAAACCACAGCTTATACTAACATAAGAGAATGTGAAATAAATCAGTTTTTTGTTGACCACCAAGACATCGCGTTTACCTTTGGCACAGCCCAAATAATTTGCATACGGTTAGGAAAAACGATTCCTCATCTAAACAGTTGCTTTGAAACGGACGTTTTGGAACTCACACATAATTATATTATTGTAAGTCGTCTTAACACTGCACAACATTCCAATACATTTTCCGGGTCGATTAAAAGATTTAGGAAAATAATAAGGTTTTTGTAATAACGTTTTTTACGCTTGCGTTTCCGTATAGATTCTTGGATGCGCTATAAATTTTCATACTCGTTCATGTATCCGTTCCCAATATGACTAGAAGACTGCGCTTGTGAAAACTCGCTCACAATTTTCGCTTGTTAGCTCATCGTTATTTGTTTATTTCAATATTTAGTTTATGAATATGATGACAAAGATGTACATAAATACATATTATATTATCCTACCATATCATTGATGATAAGTATATGAAAATGGTTTTTGCTTTAACGAATGTTGCTTCAAATATATTTTTCTTTCTTAACAAAAAGACACAAATGAGTGCAGGTGGAAATAATTCTGCAAGGCCTCCGCCGAGAATTGATAGCATGATATCCCTTAAGGAGAATAATTTAACATATCACACTACACCTGAAGATTTGATACGTGTATTCGGAAGATGTGGTGAGGTTGGTGACATCTACATACCCCGCGATCGATATACTCGAGAAAGCCGTGGTTTTGAAGTTACGCGTACAGATGGCTCGTTATGGTTGTCCAACTTAACCAACACGACGAACTAATAACAGACGTAGCGATGGTGGTGGTAGACGACGTTCTCGTTCACCTGTACGCAGGCGCTTTCGTAGTCATGTCATCGCTCGTATTCGGCTAGATGAAGGTCACGTACTGCAAGTCCAGTTGGTCGTAAATCATTGAGTCGTAGCCAAAGTCGTAATGGTGCGCCAGGACGTAGCATCTCGCGTAGTCGAAGCCGTTCATCATTTTTGTTTGGAAAAATAATGATTTAATAAATCAGAATGCCCAAAATTGTGACCGGTATGCGTCAAAATACTTTCAAACGTTGATTGGTGGGGTATAAATATATACATACAGCCTTGGCCAAAAGTTTTAGGCACCCCACTACAATACAAGTATTCTTAAATTTGGCTATCAAAGTTACCGCTTCTTTTTTTAAATGTCTTACATGGGTGTTTAACTGATGATTAAACGAATAAATATTGTAATATTAAAAGACATAGTACTCTGGGTAAGCTAAACCAAAAAATTGTAATTTTTAAGAAATTCATAAAATATTTTCGCATTTAAAATTTGAAAGCGAAGGTGTTAATTACATTTAGTGAAAAGCTATCAATCTTATAAAAAACAGTTCATATTTAGAGAAATGCCTAAAAAAAGTGAAATTAGTTACGATGATAGAGTTAGAATTCAAGTTCTAAGTGAAGAAGGTAAGTCTCACGTTGAGATTGCCAATTTGGTGGGATGTTCGCGGTGCGCGGTCCAATGTGCTGTCAGGCGATTTGTGGAGACGAAAACCCACAATAATAAATCAAAGAAAAGAAGAAAGCGTCTAACCAGTAAACGAGATGACCAAATACTTATACGCGAGTCTGTCAAGGATCGCAGAAAATCCTTTTCTGCCCTTTCAGCTGCCCTTTCGGATGAATTTAGAAAACCAGTTAGTGCTCGAACAGCTAGAAGAAGACTTCTGGAAGCAGCTTTAAAAGGATGTAAAGCCCGAAAGAAGCCGTGGCTCTCAGAAAAGAATAGGAAAAATCGTTTGGAATGAGCTCGCCGATACCAAAATTTCACGGAAGAAGATTCGTCGAATGTTCTGTGGTCTGATGAATCAAACTTCGAGGTAAGCTTAGTTAAGATGGTGCTGATGGTGGCGGCGAAATGTTCGTTTGCGAGGGTCGCAAGACAGTCAAAAGTACATAAATGTATTAGAAGCTGTCCTTCTGCCTTCGTTAACGCGCATTTTCGGCGATACTAATTTAGACGGGGTTCAATTTCAGCAAGACAATGCTCCTTCTCATAAATCAGCGATACGATGCGTTGGTTTAGAGATAACAACATTGTTTTGTTAGATTGGCCTGTTCAGTCTCCAGATCTTAATCCCATTGAGCACATGTAGGCTATTTTAAAACGCAAGATTAAGGAACACAGTATAACATCAAAAACTGCCTTAAAGAATGCCTTAATTAACGAGTGGTACGCTATAAGTGCGGCGAATGTGCAAAGGTTGTACGCAGCATGCCTAAGATAATTGCTGCCGTTATTAAATCGAAGGGTGGCCCTACTAAATATTAATGTCTTATAAGTTATTGTATTTTCACTGTTTTACTAATAAAACTTCATTATTTCACATGTTAAAACAAAAAATTCAGTAATTAGTGGGGTGCCTAATACTTTTGGCCAAGGCTGTATATAAGTTTAGAGCTGTTAACTTAACAGGTGTAACTTATAAAAAGCAGTCCCTCATTAATTATATATAAAACCAATGTACATATACTCGTATCTTGAAGATTGGAGACAGGGATATTACTAATTTGTTTTCCAACAGTGTAATACATAATCCCTTTGATTATCAAAAGCATTTTAGAGAAAAAGGAAAACCAAAGGAGATCTTCTGTATAATGGGAAGTCATATTTGCTTTAACTTCCAACCAAATATAGTACGCCAGATATTTCGCATGTCTTAATTCCGCTTTAATTGGATACTCATTGGAAGGAACGTAGCTAGCCCTGAGATGTAGATAAATTTACATTTTGCACAAAAAACCGCTTGATGGAGATCAATAGGGTCGTTTTCCACAGCGACTTGGTATATTTCACAATGACATTCAATATTTAATTGCTTCAATAAAGTTGTTTTTTCACTCGGGTAGGTCGCATACAATTTGTTTTGTAAGAACCAAGTATCTCATCGCCCTTTTTTACATCACGTAAAGTTCTTCCCATTACCAAACCATTGTCAAGTATCACAATACCCACATTAGGCATGCATGAATGATTGATCTTTTTAAGTGTGGGGCACTGTAAAGACAGTTCCTGATGAACCTGATTATAACGTGTACTCATCCGTAAAAAGTAGCCAAGAAAGTGTTTTTGAAAATTACTTGCTAAAGTTTGTATTAATTTGCAGCGTTCCAAACGTGAAATTTCTGACAATTACAGACAAACTAATGAAATTGGAATTGAAGCTAAATTGCTGTAAAATAATAACTAAAAATCATCTGGACAAAAGTATAATTCGGCAGTTTATCTTTAAAGGTAGATATAGTTTGTACAATTGAATAACACAACTTAACTGTTCAAGCGTTGGTGAAGCGAAAGGTTCAAAAAGATTATATTGTCCCTAGTATCGTGTTCGCAGCTCATTTAGTTCGGCATTGCTAATATTATAATGTTCATTAATACATTCAGTATAAGTTTCTCGAATTGGTTTCTCCAGATTTATCCAACTTGAGACTTCATCAGGATAAACAAACGAGTTGGGAAGTCGCTCCATACAGGACGTACCCAAGTGTTTGTGATTTTATAAAAAAAAGAGAAAATAATTGGATTTTACGGTACGCAATAAAACTAAAAACACTGTTTTCGGCCGCCACTTTTGTCTTACAATTTATTATTCTATGTATTATTTTCCATTGCTGAAATTTTAAAAATTTAAATATACGTGGCACATTTGTTAAAACTTAATTTTGTGACAACATAGTCTAATGTTGAATACATTTATGAGCTACAGCTAGAGAGTCCTAGTCTCTAGTCTCCGACGTTTTAGTTTGGGCTCGTAACACCGGAAGTGTGGAAATACCTTGTTTCCACTCCCTCTTATTATTGTGGGCGAGGTTCCGCTCCCTTCGGGGGCCTGGTAGCCATTTCAGTATTGAACACATTGATGGTAATGTTTTGTTGTTTCAGTGCAATTTTTATTTATATTTTTATATTAGGTCGAAGCACAAGAAAAAACATGTTATCAGCTGACTTTCGACATCACTTGTATGATTTACTATGGAATAGATTATTTGACAGCAGCATCTGAGTCAACTGATCTATGTTCCCCGCAAGTGATGCTAGCGCGCAGTATGTATGTACATAGCGCGGACAAGAACCATTTAACCCAGTATGGTGCAGAGCGGTGTGTATAAAATATAAGAGTTGCCAATGTGGATATTAAATTATTAAATGATTTCATATTGTGGCGAAAATGCCACATACGAATGGCAGATCATCACTAAAAGCAAATCCTATAGCGCGAGTAGCGAATATTCCATAAAATGGAAGAGCGAGCCAAAAATTTATAGAACTGAGTACGATGAGGTATATAGGAGAGCGATCAATGTCACGTTCATCAATTACTAGGCAGCTCGTTTCAAGGCAATCAGTAAGCAGGATTTAGTATCAAATTGATATTTTTGTCTCTAAAGTATCAATTTGATACTATTTGGAATTCACTAAGCAACACTGAGTCACCAAAGTCACAAAAAAGTATCAAATTTAAGATCTGCCATTTAGCAGGCCATAAAAATCACAACAAACTACTTTTGCTCTGTTTACATAATTGTCGTACAAAATAAAAAAAGGATGGAAGAGGAACTTGCTGCTTTTTTATTGATTTTGGAAACAATCGATTGCGAAGAAAGGTAATATTTGTTTAAATGAAAAAGAAACAAAGTAAATAATGAAATAAACCCTTTTTTATTAGAAGCATCCGCAGACAAAACTTGGTCTGTCTTACCACTTTAACAGAAAAATCATCTTTCTTTTCTGCTTATTTCTCAATATTTTGCTTTTTATAATCTACATTATATATGAACAAAATCAAGTGCTTTCAGCATATCGTTAAACTCTAATTGGGTACATTGGTATTTATTCATGGCTATTAAATCCCACAATACACTCATTATAGCTACATATTCAGACGATTGTAGGCCTCATTTATCTGCAGTAATGCTCATTGCAGACTTCAGAGTTCGTATAAATCTGCAGTATTCGAGATCTGTGATTTCAACGCAACCTGAAATAGAAAACCAAAATAAAAAATTACTATTCAAATAAAACAAGCATTGTATAGTATAATTTCAACAATTACCTTTATAGCAGTCAATAAGTAAGTTTACCAAGCCGCTTGCTATTTGTAACTTTAATGGTGAGTCCCCAATAGAATGCCATCAGCATCATATAAGATAATCCATCTTAAAAACCAGCCTCTTCGTCCTCTGGTCGCACTCGATTTGCTCCTTGGTGATTCTTTGTAGCCTCAAAAACTCGAATGTTTACGTTCCTACATAAAGGTGACGCGACATGGTAATCGATTGATATAGATTTGAAATTGTAAACTTTTATTAAACAAATTATTCAGATAGTATGTAAATTTAACACATTCAAAAATAAGGTCTTTACCAATGTTTAGTATAATTTGTAGGTTTTGTTTATTTCAATGAATAATAATGGTTATAAAATCTGTTTAAGAAAGTTTATCGCATGTAATCGATAAGCCAATTTTTGTTAATCGCTGGAATTAATTTTTCAGGCGAATTTTTTGATACTCTCGGCACTGGATTGCCATAGATACTATGGTCACAAAAATGGTATCAATCAATTTGTGAATTAGTGACTGTATCAAATTACTGAATGCCGGTTAGTTTCTACATACGTTCGGCTGTAGATTTTATTTTTGACATTTCCTTATATCTGATTTCTCGAATGGCAAATCTAGAAAGTTCTGCTATTACACGAGGAATTACGTAAGTATGTATGTGGAATAAATGATAAAAATTGTAATTTAAATGTGACTAAAGTTTTAAAATTTCAGATTGGTTGTGGTTAAGCACAAAATATAAGTGATTTTAAGTTCCACAAGAATACATGGGATATAATAATGTCCAGGCGAAACATGGTGCTCAATTTGTTGAACTAAGTAAAATGTATCATGGAGTTGCATGTAGTGGCATCCTAGGGCAACCACAACAAGTAGTGAAAATACACTAATTTGGGAATTTATATAGAGCTCTTAGAATAGGATAGTTAAAAGAGCAGCCGGAACGAAACTCACCTCGAAATATATTACTAAGACAAGAATCGCAATTAGCAATTAACAACACTGCCTTTTTTACAGAAAAGATAAATTTTCGATAGTCAAACAGCTGGTCATTCGCATCATTCTCTCTTTTCTTCTTTCCTTTTTTTTAACTACTTGGTCAGCGAAACACGCTGTACGACGTCAAAGATTGTCTAATAAGTTTCTTACAATAAATAGTTTTAATTTAATACAGCGAGTTTGTTTTATTTGGACCCATCCATAGCGACCAAAACGGAGTTTTAGCAGAAGTATAAATGCCTACCCAAGAAGGTAGCAATGCGGCGCCAACTGCAGAAACAGGAGCTGCCAGCGCAGAAGGCGTAATTATTAATAAAGCCTCGGTGAAGGTACCATCATTCTGGCTGGAGCATCCTGAAATTTGGTTTGCGCAAGTGTAAGCGCAATTTCGTGTTTCTGAAGTGTGTACCGGCATCTCGCCGCTATAGTTGCCGCTATAGAATCGAATGTTCTAGCACAATTATCCAACGCCATTTTAAGTCCACCCGAGAGTGGCAAATACAATAACCTGAAGCAACGGATAATTGAACGTTATTGCGAAAGCCAATATATTGTATAAAAGCGCAAAAGCTGCTTTCTGTAATAGACTTAGGAGATAAACGAGCAAATCAACTTTACAACGAACTAAGTGGTCTTGCAAAAGGCAAAGTCACTAGCGAATTTTTGAAATCACTTTGGTTACAGCGATTGCCTGCACAAGCTAGAGCTATTTTTCAAGCATCTAATGCAGAATTACCAGAGCTTGCCAAATTGGCTGATAAAATTTTAGAAGTAAGCGGTTTTCAGCAAATGGCAAGTATTTCACCGGCAGTACAGGCGATGTATGTTCATCAGAGTTCGATAAAAGAATTCAACGCATCGAAATGAATTTTGAGAAGTTACTGCAAGACAGTAACAATCGCCAAAGATCCTGATCCCGCACAACTTCGGCACAACATGGTAGCCGTACCAATTCAACTACCTCCGCAAATTACGAATATTGTTGGTACGGTCCATAATTAGCTTTTCGCTGAGATTAACAGGAAGACTCCTCTTATCTCTGGGAAGTGGATCTTATTCGAAAAAAAATTATATTTATGGCCTAATTTATTTTAAACTAGGTACATACATACCGGGAGGTGGACCAGGGCTGACATATTCGAATAAATTGTGTTTGCGATCGATTTACGTGAAATTCGGTACAAACTAGCTTTTTGCTTAGATTAACAGGAAGACTCTTCTTCTCTCCGGCATTGACCTATTCGAACATATTGTATTTATTGTTCGATTCACGTGAAATTCGGTACATATTAGCTCTTTGCTCAGATTAACAGGAAGACTTCTTTTCTCTCCGTTAAGTGGACCAGAGACGGACCTATTCAAAACCATCTTATCGATGGTTCGACTTACGTGAAGTTCTGCATATATGTGAACTTTTGCTTAGAATAACTAAAAGACTGCACTTCTCTTCGGAAAGTGGATCAGAGACTAGCCTACTCGAAAAAAATTTTATTTATTGCTCGATTTACGTGAAATTCGGTCCTTAATTAGCCTTTTGGTTAGGTTAGGTTAACTACTCGGAAGTGGGCAAGATTATCAGGAAATGGACCAGAGACTGATCAATTCAAGAAATCTTATTTATGGTTCGATTCGCTTGAAATTCTGTACATGCGTGTATGTGGCCTTTTGCGTAGATTAACAGAAGGCCTATATTTCCCTCCGTAAAGTGTACCACGGACTGACCTTTTCGAAAAAATTGTGTTCACTGCTCGATTTACGTGAAATTCGGTACATAATAAGCATTTTGTTCAGATTTCTCTTCGCTAAATGGGCAAGATTAACAGGAAGACTCTTCTTCAGGGACTGACTTATTCGAAGAAATGTATTTATTACTCGATTTACGTAGAACGCAGTACATAAGTAACTTTTTGCTTAGGTTAACAGGAAGACACTTCTTCTCTCCTGGATGTGTACAAGGGACTGACCTATTCGAATAAATGATATTTATTGTTCGATTTACTCGAAATTCGGTACATAAGTAGCCTTTTGCTTGGATTAACAAAAAGACGATTATTCTCTTCGGAAAGTGGGCAAGATTAACCAGAAGACTTTTCTTCAGGGACTGCCTATTCGAAAAAATTTATTTATTGCTCCATTTACATAGAATGCGGTACATAATTAGCTTTTTGCTTTGATTAACAGGAAGACTTCTCTTATCTCCGGGAAGTGGATTTATTTTAAACCGCTTCGATTAACAGGATGAGTACAATTCGAAATTTGGTTAACTATTTTAATTAGCTTTTTACTTAGATTAACAGGGAGACTCTTCTGCTCTCCGGGAGGTGGATCAGGGACTGAACTATTCGAATTACTCAAAAATCGGTACATAATTAGCTTTTTGCTTAGATTAACAGGAAGACTCTTCTTCTCTCCGGCATTGACCTATTCGAACATATAGTGTATATTGTTCGATTTACGTGAAACTCGGTACATTAATAGCTCTTTGCTCAGAGTAACAGGAAGACTCTTCTTCTCTCAGCGAAGTGGATCGGGGATGACCTGTTCGAAAAAATTGTATTTATTGCCCGATTTTTGTGAAGTTCGGTACATAGTTAGCTTTTTGCTTAAATTAACAAAAAGACTACAATTCTCTTCGGAAAGTGGGCAAGATTAACAGGAAGACTCTTCTGCTCTCCGGGAAGTGGACCAGAGACTGACCAATTAAAAAAATCTTATTTATGGTTCGATTCATTTGAAATTCTGTATACATTTATCCTTTTGTTTCAATATATAATTGGCGATTTGTATAGTGATAAATTGGAGTCTGTACAAAAGCAATTCCTATTATTCGCGTTAAGAAACTAAAACTGGGATGCGAACAAGAACCTGCCTTCTTACAAAAGTCGTTTACGGCTCATTAATCTACGTACACTCCATAGTCGGAGAAAGATGCTTAGAGTTTTATTTTTAACTAAATAGCGAGCTTAACTTCACCAACTCTTTAAGGTCATCTAGGCCCCCTTCATTCGGCTCATGCAGAACAGACTTTGAAATGCACGACCCTTTTAGATCTTTGTGTAACGATTTTAATACACATTTCCCCAACATTGATTCCTCTAACTCGCTTTTCTGTATCAAAACCTACTCACTGAGTGCTTTAAATAATTAAATAAATCCCCTCTCCTTTTCCCCGTGCAATTTATAGCAGCTGATGAACAAACCTGTAGCTGTTAAATGTAAGAGGCAAGGGTAACCGCGACCTTCCGCGATCGATTTTGGGTTCAGGGCAGTCTAGACTGTTACTGGTTTTCGGTCACCGGTCGGTTAGATTTTTCGATTTCAGTCAGACGCGCCACTTGGTTGGGCGGGATGTGGGTAACACTGGGTTCTCCGTAAAAAAAAGATAATAAAAAAACTTTTATACGCAGGTTTGTTAGCCATTCTTCAATTAGCTTAACGTGTTGTTGCATTTATGTCGACTTCGCATAGCAATATCATCCGTAAATGATGATGTGACTACTTTGTCACTTGTAGGAATGCCTGCGAAGAAAAACATATACATACATTATTGGTCCAAAAACACTACCTTGCGGAACACCTGCCGTGATTGGATAATCTTCTGTTATGTAATCATTTACAGGGAATCCCCTGTTAAATAAATAGAGTTCAAGGAAATTGTGGACCGTGTTAAGTTAAATTTTTTAATTTTATGAATGAGACCATCATTTCGAAAGCTGTCCTTATTTCATTTGTTATACGATTTACTTGTTCGATTGCGCCGTGTTTTTCTCAAAAACCAAATTGATGTGTACGACTAATATCATTTTGATGGAGAAGAAGAGTAATTTTTGATAACAGCACATTTTCGAAAAGTTTGGATAGGCAAGGCAACAGGCTGATTGGTCTATTTGATGACGGCCGGGTTGCGTCTTTATCTGATTTATGTATATATCTATATATATATATTTGGCGCTTTGTAACCGCTGAAGTCATTTTGGGCCGAGCTCCCCCTCCAATTTGTGGTTTTGCGTCTTGATGTTTTTCCACCAAAATGGAGGGACATACAGTTTATACTAAGCCGCATACGAGTAGCTGATGGGTTTTTAACGAGGTTTTTCATGTCTGCAATATACTCGGAGGAGTGGGCATTCCCAGCCGAGGGGCAGGGTTCGATTTTCGTGAAACTCGGTGCATTATTAGCTTTTTACTTAAATTAACAGGACGACTCTTCTTCTCTCCGCGAAACGGACTAAGGACTGACCTGTTCGAAAAATTTTGTATTGATTGCTTGATTTTCGTGAAATTCGGTATATTATTTGATGCTTGCTCAGATTAACAGGAAGACTCCTTTTCTCTCCGAGAATTGGACCAGAGACTGACCTTTCGAAAAAATTGTATTTATTGCTCGAATTTCGTGAAATTCGGTACATGGTTAGCTTTTTGTTTAAATTAACAAAAATACTACAATTCTCTTCGAAAAGTGGGCAAGATTTACAGGAAGACTTTTCTTCAGGTACTGACCTTTTCGAAAAATTTATGTATTTTACTCGGTTCACATGAAATTCGGTACATAATAAGCAAAATAGATTTCTCTTCGGAAAGTAGGTTAGATTAACATGAAGGCTCTTCTTGAGGGACTGACTTATTCGAGGAAATGAATTTATTACTCGATTTACGTAGAATGCGGTACATAATTAGCTTTTTGCTTAGATTAACAGGAATACTCTTCTTCTCTCTGGGAAGTGGACCAGACTCTCTTATTCGAAAAAATTATATTTATTGCTTGATTTATTTCAAACTAGGTACATATGTAGAATTTTGCTTAGATTAACAGGATGAGTACAATTCTTTGATATTTGGTTAACTATTTTAATTAGCTTTTTACTTAGATTAACAGGGAGACCCTTCTTCTCTTCGGGAGGTGGACCAGGGACCGACTAATTCGAATAAATTGTATTTGCGATTGATTTACGTGAAATTCGGTACAAATTAGCTTTTTGTTTAGATTAACAGGAAGACCCTTCTTTTCTCCGGGAAACGGTCCAGGGACTGGCCTGTTCGAAAAATTTTGTATTTATTGCTCGTGAATTCCGGTACATTATTTGGTTCTTGCTCAGATTAACAGGAAGACTTCTTTTCTCTCCGGGAAGTGGACCATAGACTGACCAATTCAAAAAATTTTATGTATGGCTTGATTTACTCGAAAATCTTTATGTACCAGAGTGTTAGTTGAAATTAAAATAAAGAAAACACTTAATTTTTAGAGGAATCTCAAAATTTTTCTATTCAAAGTATTGACCATTGCTTTCTACACATTTCGCCTATCTCTCAGGCAAATTATGGATACCATTCGAAAAAAACTTTTTCTCTTTCGAGACAAACCATTCGACGAGCCATTTTTCGACTTTAAAATTAGCGGAGCACTGCTCTGCAAGGGAGTGTCCCATCGATGCGAAAAGGTGATAGTCGGACGGAGCGAGGTCTGGAGAGTACGGCGAGTTCGATATTATTTCCCAATTAAGTGTGTTTAATGTGTCTTTCACCAGTTTAGCGGTATGAGACGGCGAGTTGTCATGTTGCAAGATAACTTTGCCATGTCTTCGGGCCCATTCCGACCGTTTTTCGATCAACGCATGATTCAAATTGATCATTTGTTGTCGGTAGTGATCCGTGTTCATCGTTTCACCAGATTTTAACAACTCGTAGTACACCACACCACACTGGTCCCATCAAACACAGAGCATTGTTTTACGGCCAAAGCGATTTGGTCTTGCAGTCGATGGGCCAGCTTCACCAGGGGAAAGCCATGATTTTTTTCGCTTCGGGTATCTCAAAATAAATCCATTTTTCGTCCCCCGTGACAATTCGATGCAGAAAAGATTTCCTTTCGAATCGTTGAAGCAGCATTTCACAAACGGTATTTCGATTTTCCATTTGTCCAGCGTTCAGCTGGTGTGGCACCCATTTTCCATACTTCTGGATCTTTCCCATGGATTTTAAACGTTGACAAATTGCTCCTCAAGTCACATGTAGTGTTTTTGCCAATTTTTGTTGCGATTGAGTTGGATCCACATCCAATAACGCCTGCAATTCCTCGTCTTCAAACTTTTTCGCTGCAGCAGGATGTTCACTGTCTGTCAAATCGAAATCTCCACTTTTGAATTGACGAAACCATGTCTCACATGTTCTAATCACTGGAGCATGTTTACCATACGTTTCTACCAGCAACCGGTGAGCTTCAGCTGCTTTTTTCTTTTGATGAAATAAGAAAAGCAACGAATGCCGCAAATGCGATTTACTTGGAATGAAACTTGTTTTGGCGGAATGTGACTTGCGTATTTTTGTAGGTTTATGGCAATAGAAAAAAATTAGATATGTACATGACAAATCATAGAAATTTATACATACCTATTGCTAACGACATCTACTAGTAAAACCGGCAAACTAACTAACACCCCTGGTAGATATAATTCAAAGATTCCAATCGGAAACGTTAAGAGTAATAACGGGCGCACCATGGTACATGCGCAATGAAAATATTCATAGAGATCTAAATATACCTACCATCAAGGAAGAAATTGAAATCGCAGCAAAAAAATACTTAACAAAACTACTTAACCATCCGAACCCTTTGGCCAACACCTTGGCCCATGCAACAAGTTCAATACGCCTGCGGAGAAGAGACAAAGCAGCCTTCTAAAGAGCAACGTCAAGGCAGCAGTCCAGTCCTACTAATGGGCTTTATGTTTTAATATAGTTTAAGATTTGATTACTTATTGTTAGGCTTCCGAAGTCGAAGCAGATTCAATAAATAATTATTAATGTTCAAAAAAACAAAGAAAAAACATACACTCGGAAAGTTAAACATTCCCTGGTCAATCTTATGTATACAAATCTAGTGTAAGCTTCTAAAGATCTCCATGTATCGAAAAGTTACCGACTGATTGACATGTAAATTTGGAAGATTGTTTTTATAGTTCCTGGAAAGGTTATTCGAAATTTCGGGAAGTGGGCCAGGGACTGACCTATTCGAAAAATCTTATTTATGATTCGATTTACTTAAATTGAGTATATACGATACATAGGTGGCTTTTGCTTAAATTAACAGGAAGACAACTCTTCCCTTCCAGGCACTTACCTATTCGAAAAATTAACAGGAAGACTAATATCCTCTCCTCGTCCTTGGTAGTCGAGTGATTAGCACTGTGTATTCGGAAGGCCAGGGTTCAAATCATCATCCAATATTTAGAACGTTTATGGAAATAAAAAACTAAGTTAAATGTTCTAATTCCGGTTGCCCCTCGACAGGGAATGTCAACCCCTCCGTGTGTATTTCTGATATGAAATAAAAGCTCCTCATAAGAAACCTTCAGCTATTCAGCGGCGGCTTAGTAGAAACTGTATGTCCTCCACAAATTGACGGAGGAGCATGGCTGAAATATCGCTACAGCGCCAATTATATTATATATTAGGTCAAGTAAACAATTCGTTCGGTTTTTTATTGATTTTTCAAAATATGATAACTTTGTGTACATTTGTCCGATTTAAGTCAAATATGCGCCGTTTCGTTCGTAAACTTGTAGCCAGCGAGATGTCAACTTCATTATTCACCTCTCGTAGAAGGCTGCGTCCCTATTGGCAAAAATTCGGAGGGCCAATTTTCACAGGCCTCTCTTGAGGCCAACTTCTCACCATTAAACGCGTTCGCCATGGACAGGAAAAGACGGTAATCACTTGGTGCCAGGTGGGTGCATTAAGGGGTTAGGGGTAGTCAGAATTTTCAAAAAATCAAATTTTTTTTTTGCATTTTCGTTAAGTATAATATCTTAAAACTAATCTCTGAAAATTTCAAGTTAATCCGATAATTCGTTTTTAAGTTATTCGACAAATAACAAAGAGAGCTTGGGCCTTTCAAAGCGGTAGTGTGAAAGTTTAAACGCGTTTTTCTCAAAACTATGTTTTTTGAACTGGTGACAACTGTAACTCGAAAACCGCTCAGTTGATTTTAATGAAATTTATACAGCTTTTAGAATACATAAAAAAATCGGGCCTTTATTGAAGTATTTTTTTTTTTTGGAAAAATTTCGATTTTTTAAGACCAATTAACTGTTGATTTTTTCCCAAAAATCTAGACAAAAATTTCATGAGGCCGCCATTTTGTTAATTTTTGAAAAAAAAAATCTTTTGATCAGGCCCAGGATTATTTATTTATAAAACTATTTTTTTTTATCCAATTGAATTCAGATGTATCTCCAAGGACTTATGATTGTCACTGCAAGGACCTTTTTTTGGAAAACAGACAGCTGTAACTTCGGAAATAATTTTTTTTTTTGAAATTTTCGTGACTTGAAGTCAAACATTGTTTAATAATACCATATCACTACTTTTGTAAAATAAAATTATTTAATAGCAAAAAAAAATACTGAAAATTCTAATTTTTTCGTGCCTCTGACTACCCCTAACCCCTTAAGACCTCCCATCCGAACTTCTGGCGCGTCACCAAAGACGTGTGTGACCTGGCGTTGTGCTGATGGAACAAAATTCGGCCTCTGTTGATCAAAGATGGCCTCTTCTTGCTATAGGGGAGCTGCTCGTAGTAGATCATTCCTTGCCAATCCCACCAAATAAACAGCAAAACCTTCCTGGCCGTCAATCCTGGCTTGGCCACCGTTTCCGCTGGCTCACCGCGTTTCGACCATGACCGATTTCTCTTGACGTTGTCGTAAGTGATCCACTTTTCATCGCCAGTCACCAAACGCTTCAGAAATGGGTCGATTTTATTGCGATTCAGCAGCGATTCGCAGATGGAAGTTCGGTCCATCATGTTTTTTTGCGTTAGTTTGAGTGGCACCCAAACATCGAGCTTCTTTTTGAATCCAAGGTTTTGCAAATGGTTCCAAACGGTTTTGTGGCTTATCTTTAGTTCCTCAGCAATTAAATAAGTGCTTACGTGACTGTCTGTTTCCACTATTTCCATGATTTTATCGCAATTTTCGACGACAGGCCTCCTGACGCGTGGAGCATCTTTCACATCAAAATTACCGGAACGGAGCCTAGCAAACCACTTTTGTGCCACACGTTCGTTTACAGTATCGGGCCCATAAACTAAATTAATTTTTTCAGCCGCTTTGGCTGCTTTTTCGCCTTGATCGCCTTGATTCGGGCTAAAAACGTACTGGGTCAATCAATCGAAAAACTGTCAAAGACAAACTTTTAGCGCGAATAAAAACGTTTTCAGCGCCGTATAGTATGACATGATGGGACACGTAACACTAGTACAATGGGCAATAACGCCATCTCTTAGATAAAACCCGAATGAACTTTTTACCTAATATATATATTCTCTTCTCCGGGAAGTAGACCAGAGACTGACCTATTCGATAGAATGGTGCATAGGTGCTTAGGTTAACACTCTCTCCGGAGAGTGAACTAGTCACCGGATTACCCGAAAAAATTGTATTTATCATTCGATTTTTTAATGGTTTATTGTACAATTTTATGGTTTGATTTGCTTGAAAGTCAGTACATATGTCGCATTGGGTTTTTGCTTAGACTAGCAGGACCACTATTCTTCTTGTTAAAGTATTGAATTAAAAGCAACTGGCAATCCTGTAATAGTTATATGAATCCAGAGAATGAGTACAGAGAAGACGTGTTTATAGTCTATGTACATAGGTATGTAGTAGCAGAAAAATCATCCCCTTCAAACAGGTTTTGGGACCAGTGCCTTTGAGGTACTAACTTCACTAAGAACCCTGGTAAGTGGTTTTTTGCTTAGATTAACAGAAAGGTTGCACTTTTCTTCGAAAAGTGGACCAGAGACTGACCTATTCGAAAATTTTTTATTTATTGCTCGATTTTCGTGAAATTCGGTTCATTATTAGGTTTTTGCTCAGATTAACAGGAAGACTCCTTTTCTCTCCGGGAAGTGGACCAGAGATTGATCAATTCAAAAAATCTTATTTATGGTTCGAATCGCCTGAAATTCTATACATATGTGGCTTTATGCGTACATTACCAGAAAGACTATACTTCCCTCCGTAAAGTGTACCACGAACTCACCTTTTCGAAAATATTGTATTTATTGCTCGATTTACGTGAAATTCGGTACATAAGCAGCTGTTTAACCAAAAGACGATAATTCCCTTCGGAAGGTTGGCAGGATTAACAGGAAGACTTTTCTTCAGGGACTGACCTATTCGAAAAAATGTATTTATTGCTCGAATTACGTGAAATTCGGTACATAATTAGCTTTTTGCTTACATTAACAGAAAGACTCTTCTTCTCTCCGGGATGTGGACCGGGACTGACCTATTCGAAATAATTGTATTTATTGCTGGATTTACGTGAAATTCGGTACATAATTAGCTCGTTGCTTAGATCAACAAAAATACCCTAATTCTCTTTGACCTGACTGTTCCAAAATTTTTGTATTTATTGCTCGATTTTCGTGAAATTCGTTACATTATTAGGCCTTTGCTCAGATTAACAAGAAGACTCCTTTTCTCTCCGGGAAATGGACCAGAGACTGATCAATTCAAGAAATCTTATTTATGATGCGATTCGCTTGAATTTCTGAACATATGGGGCTTTTTGCGTAGATTAACAGAAAGACTATACTTCCCTCCGTAAAATATACCACGGACTGACCTTTCGCTAAAAGTGTATTTATTGCTCGATTTACGTGAAATTCGGTACATGAGTATCTTTTCGCTTAGATTAACAGGAAGTCTCCTTTTATCTCCGGGAAGTGGCCCACAGACTGACAAAATCAAAAAATCTTATCTATGGTTCGACTTACTTGAAGTTCTGTATTGTAAGGACCCCAAAATTTTAGATGTCGGAGCCCTTACAACAATAAAAGAAAATATATGTATGTACATGTAAACATAATATGATTTCGAATACACATGTGCATACATATATACATATTAATAATATTTTAGCTAACAAGTATTTATAAATATACATACCTATATACATAAATATAAATAATATTTTAAGTTAAACAAGTTTTTATATATACATATGCACATTTTATGAATTCCGTTTTACGCGTATTCGCTTTGCTTTCACTACAAGAAACATGTTCAAACATGAATACGAACATGCATATATATTGTACATATACACACATAGCTTTAAGGAAAACTGTTCATAGTGATGAATTGTTATAAAATAACATTCTGCCTGTGTGCAGAATAGTATAAAAGGCGAGGAAAATGCAAAGGAAATTAAGTAGCCTTTGCATTGTCGTGTCGTTAGGTATACTTGCCCGTGAGATCAACACCACCGGCAAACGTAGTGTACCTGCCTGTTTTCACCTCACGAACACTTATTTATACTCTACTGAGGATTTCATTACCTGACTTGAGCGGGGGCTAGTAGAGGGTTTTCACCACCACAGTTCATACGAAGAAAGTAGATACTTGTCGTAGAAATATAATATAACATATTAGAAACCATGTGCATATATTGTTTATATCTAATAAATTTGTTGTAGCGAAAACAGCGCGTTATTACTTTAGGAACCCCTTGGCAAGGCTGAGCTTACCCTAGCCAAGCGGAAAACTCCGTTACAGTATATATGTGGACTTTTGCTTAGATTAAGAGAAAGACTGCACTTCTCTTCGGAAAGTGGATCAGAAACTGACCTATTCGAATAAATTGTATTCATTGCTCGATTTACATGAAATTCGGTACTTAGTTAGCTTTCTGCTTAGATTAACAAGAATACGATAAATCTTTTTGAAAAGAGGGCAAGATTATCAGAAAGACTCTTCTTCTCTCCGGAAGTATACCAGGAACTGACCTAATCGAATAAATTGTATTTATTGCTCGATTTATGTGAAATTCATACATTATTAGCTTCTTGCTCAGATTAACAGGAAGACTCTTCTTCTCTCCGGGAAGTGAACCAGGGGCTGACTTATATGATTAAATGGTATTTATTGCTCGTGTTGAGGACATAAATCTCCTTTCGTTTTCGGAGTGATCCCCCTCAGGTGGCAACGCCGCGATGTGCTGCCCAATGTCGCCCAATGTTGCTAACGTTTCGCACCAGCAACACCGTTTGAATTAACTAACCGGTCAAAGTAGCCAACAGCGACACATTCAGTTTTAATCGCTTTTCAACCCCCAACGAATCGACATCGCGACCACGGACCGCTCTTCATCAATTGAATTCATAATCTTATATTTGCTTATATCTTTTCAATTGTAATTTCAAATAACTTTTAAAGACCTAGTCTTGTAAAATTTAAATGGTCTCAAAGACACTAAGACAATTTGTGTCTAAAAACCTATACAACGAATTATAGATCTAAATTATTATTATTTTTTTCAATAACCCATATTATAACGTGAGAAATTAAATAAACCTGAATTGATACCATTTATAAACAAAAAGACATAGACTTCTTCATTTCATTTGAAACGGCCCATTTTTACCCCCACTCAACATTATACATGGTCCTTCGGTGCCGCCAAAACGAATTGGCACCACTACTCTACCCAACGGCAACAGCGGCCATCACAAATAATACACAAAATCAAACGGAATCTTTAAACGAGCGGTCGTGTGTGAAAAAAAGAAAAAAAATTGCGTTCAGTACAAAATAAATTTCGTAAAAAAAAAAATCAAATTAAGCCGTGAAAGTGAACTTTGAATTAAAAATTTATATTTTCAAAAGCGAAATAAAGCAAAAGAAAAGATTGCTGATTTAAAACTTCTGTGAAATTAGTGTTTGAAATGACAAATTTTGTTTTAAATAATTTTTGGAAACAATTAAATTCGATTACTTGTTAATCGCATAACATAACATCGCGGACTCGTCGGAGAAGGAGAAGGGCAAACGAAAAGCCGTACGACCTGCTAAAAGTATTCGTAAAATAAACAGTGATTTGTGAAGAATATTATAAAGAAACAAAAATCAAAAAAGAATCATAGTTACAGCTATAAAATATTCGACTAAGAGAAAGAAACGGTGAAAATTATAAAACTAAAAAATCCAAACAATTTGAAAATAAAAACTATTATTTATACATTGTGAAGTGACCACTCTGTGCGAGTTTTATCAAACTAACGTGCTAAGAGTTTAACAAAAAAAAAAATTAAATTAAAATTAAAAAAAGAAAAGGCAGTATTTTGTGTACAAAAAACAAAAGTTGCAATAACAAAATAATATTATACATATGTATGTATATCCTACAAATGTATGATAAATATACGCACGTTAACACTAAATACTCAGTGCTATAAATTAGTAATATAAAGTTGAAGTGTATTAAGGGGTCAGGGGTAATCAGGATTTTTAAAAAAAAAATTTTTTTTTTTCGCATTTTCGTTAAGTATAATATCTTAAAAATAATCTCTGAAAATTTCAAGTTAATCCGATAATTCGTTTTTAAGTTATTCGACAAATAACAAAGAGAGCTCGGGCCTTTCAAAGCGCTAGTGTGAAACTTTAAACGCGTTTTTCTCAAAACTATGTTTTTTGAACTGGTGACAACTGTAACTCGAAAACCGCTTAGTTGATTATAATGAAATTTATGCAGCTTGTAGAATACATAATAAACTCGGGCCTGATCGAAGGATTTTTATTTTTTGAGAAATTTCGATTTTTTAAGACCAATTAACTGTTGATTTTTTCCCAAAAATCTAGAAAAAAATTTCCTGAGGCCGCCATTTTCTTAATTTTTGAAAAAAAAATAAAATCCTTCGATCAGGCCCAGGATTATTTATTTATAAAACTATTTTTTTTTATCCGATTGATTTCAGATGAATCTCCAAGGACTTATGATTGTCACCGCAAGGACCTTTTTTTGGAACTGGGTTAACACAGACAGCTGTAACTTCGGAAAAATTTTTTTTTTTTTTCGAAATTTTCGTGACTTCAAGTCAAAACATTGTTTAATAATACCATATCACTACTTTTGTAAAATAAAATTATTTAATAGCAAAAAAAAAAAATACTGAAAATTCTCATTTTTTCGTGCCTCTGACTACCCCTAACCCCTTAAATAATTTTCGTATTTTGTGTTTGAAAAGAAAAAAAAAATCCAGAATAAACAATTTTAATCGAAAATATTTTCCGCTATAAGCAAAAATTCATATATAAAAAAAAATATTTGAAACTGAAAGTGATTTTTCTAAATACCTAACCTATTTCCTAACGTTTTTGTTGCGTGCATACATACACATGTAAATATGTGCATGGTATAAATATAGCGGCTAAGGAAAAGAGAAATAGAAGGTTCAACAACAGTTGGCGCTGAAATTTACCGATAAGTCGAAAGCTCGATTATTCATTACAAAACAACCAATTCGACGTAAAAATAACAAAAATATATATAACTTATATATGTATATATAAAGATCGTGAAGTTTGGAGCAATATACATATATAAACTCGATATCGATAATATCAAACAATAATACTCAAGCAGTGGAAATATTATACAAATTGTGTTGTGTTCATTTTCTTTTTAATACAAACGACGAAAACTAAAAAAAATTCAACGGTGATTCTGAGGAAGCGCAAGGAAAGTCCAATCAACAATAACAACCAAGTCCCATCACCAACAACAACGACTAAAGCAAGGCTAAGTAAAACCCATGGCGGAGTAAGTACAACCTAATGTTCACTCAGACATACATACATATATAGTCGCATATAATCAAATTTTTCAAGTCCTCATAAATTATATAATTATTGGTGTCAAATGTACAAGCTTGTATAACACCAAAAAATCCCGTTAGCCACTCCCTCAAACTTGCAGTAGCTAAAAAATATGTATATTATACATCTCAGTACCGTTTTTCTTAAAAACGGTTGAAATATACCTATCAAAAAAAACATTATATACAAATTAAACAGTACAAGCTTGTATAACACAAAAAAATCTCGTTGGCCACTCCCTCAAATTTGCAGTAGTTAAAAAAAATATATAGTATACATCTCAGTACCATCTCTCTCTAAAACGGTTGGCATATAGCATATCTGTATACGTATATGCAAAATCTCAATCCCGTTACAGCGCAGCACACACATTTGATTCCCACTCAAACGCGCCCACAAACATCAAACGCATTGCACTCAGACGAGCTGAGGAAAAATAAACAAAAGGAGTCGTAGCATAAGACACAGTGGGCCGCGATCAAGCAATTATTACACTTTTGTACAGTGGGACAAAAGTGAATAGTTTTCAATAGGAATTCACCACTAAAAACCCAATTATTCCAAATAAATTTATGATTTTAAAATAAATACACACCAAAAAAAAAAAATTTTTTTTTTTAAATTTTGCATACCCATCCAAATATTTGCACTCCTAGGCGCTGAGGCAAATAGCCACATTAAAATTTGCAGCTGGTTAATATATACCTAATAAAAGCAATTAAAAAAAAAAAAAAAAACCCAATTTTTTTTTATTACAAACTCACCCAATTTTTTACAATATTAACCCAATTTTTTTATAAAACCCACTAAATATATATTTAATTTTTTCATAAAACCCCATTAAATCAAATCCCAAAAAATTCCACAAATGCCAGAAGATAAGGCAGAAAAAGCATCAACCAAGATGAACAGGTACTTGCAGAAGTTCATCTTTGAATCCAACAGACTGGAGGTCTTTTGCGCAAAATGGTCAACGGACTTGGCGAGTGACCAGACGGAAACCCTACACAGCGTCAAAATACAGCAGCTGGACAAAAATTGGGATAGACTTCTAGAAGCTTACGAGGCTATTTTCATGGCGGACGCATACCCGGAAGTCAGCGAGTCAGTGGAGCAGAAATATGCAAAATGTTCGGAAAGCTTCCAGAACTGTAAAGCGCAAATACTAGAAGCATTGCAAGTTTTCACAGTTACAACACCCACCCAAACAACCCAGCAATCAACAAATGCAAACGCAAACTCAGTTTCCAGTGGGGTATGTCTCAAGGTACCAGCATGCGATACTGAAGCATATTACGAAGGCTACGAAGACTGGCCGACTTTCCAAGACATGTTTACGGCCGTCTATATAAATCACCCTCAATTAACACCCGCGCAAAAATTATTTCACCTGCGTCACAAGGCAAAAGGTCCAGCAGGCCTTATTGTGAAACAATACCCACTCACAAATGAAAGTTTTCCTCTTGCTTGGGATGCATTAAAATCTCGTTATGAGAACCCAAGAATTCTGGTAGATAACCAGCTCAAAACCCTCCTTAATCTATAACCCATCTATGCAGAGAACGGGGAACAGCTGCAAAAACTGCAGACTAAAACAAATAACTGCCTCTCCAAACTCTCATCACAAAAGATTTCCACTAAGGATTGGGATCCCATTATCTTTTATATATGCCCCTCGAAACTCTCGAGCGAAACATTCTCGCTTTAAGAACAATCTCTCAGTTCGAGGAAAGAACTACTACTCTAGTCCGAAATGAACGCATTTCTGACCAGTAGATACGAGGTAGTAGAACGACTGGGATAATATCGCCCAGGTAAACCCAAACCCCACATCAATACATTCACACCCAGAGCTGGCAATCAAAGCTCCCCATTTGCGAATAAAAGTCGCACGCAAACCTATCACATAGAGTTCCAAAAACCCGTTTCCTGCAAGTTATGCAACTCTAGTCACGGGAACAACTACTGCGAAAATTGTCTTTCCTGTTCACACCAGCGAAGTCAATGCCAAAGCAAATTCACCTGCGTTTACTGCCAAAGGCGTCTTCACTCACTACTCCATTATCAAAATACAACCCCATACTCAAAACCACTCTGATCGACAGCACAGGCAGCGACCGAAGTGGAAATAGCAGACGACAGATCATCAACATCAACAGAAATCAGCTACACCCCCAGGCTCAGAGTAAGACAATAAAGGTAACAGCACACCATGCAAGCAGCAACGAAACCACACTCTTGCCCACGGCTATAGTACCGATATATCTTGGAGGAGAACACCCCAAAATCCGAGCAATGATAGACCAAGGTTAGCAAAAAACCTTTGTCACATCTCGGATTCAAAAAACACTCAGTCTACACACGGAGGAAACTCATTACGAAATCACAGGAATGGAAGGAACTTTCGTCCAGAACTCAACCAAAGTCTGCGAACTAACCCTATGTTCGTCAGACTTATCACACCATGTAAAAGCTAGAGCAATAATATTACCCAAGCTCACACACCTACTACTCACAACCCAGGTGTCAACCATTGACATCAACGAAATAACCCAATTAGCGTTAGCCCACCCAAAATGTCTCACCCCATCTCGAATTGACATGGTAATCGGCAGCGACTTAGCACCCCAAATCCTCAAACAAGGAGTGCAACACCTCCCTGTGACACAGCAGACAATATTTGGATGGATAATCAGCGGACCAACAACTCAAACGGTAGAGTCCTTTTCAACACAGGTCAATCCAGCCAAAAATGACCCGATCAACATCCAACTAAGGAAATTCTGGGAGCAAGAAGAAGTCCCAGCTACTCAAACCCACTCAGAAGCGGATGAATTTTGCGAAAATTTGTATCGCAAAACATCAACGAGCCAAAAGAATGGTAAATACACCGTCAAATTACCATTAAAAAAGGAGTTTCCCAGGGACGCAGCCCTAGGCCACTCCAGACTAGCAGCACATCAACAGTACATCAGTACCGAGCGGACACTAGAGCGAAAACCAGTGCTGCGGCAAAAATATCAGGAGGTCTTTGAAGAATACTTGACCTTGGACCACACGGAACCCACTTCACCTCTCGAAGTAATCAACAAGGGGAAGTACTTCTCCTTCTATCTACCCCATCACGCTGTCATAAAACCCGACAGTAAATCCACAAAGGTCCGAGTGGTATTCAACGTGTCCAGATTATCACAATCAGGGAACTCATTAAATACGTATTTAACGGTGACATTGAGAAAATGTACCGTAAAATACTCGTTAACCAGGAAGATCAAGACTTCCAGCGAATACTCTTTCGCAGAACCCCCGACTCTCCAATAGAAGATTTCAAGCTAAAGACAGTTACGTTTGGCGTTAACTGTGCCCCATATTTAGCTATTCGAACCCTACATCAATTAGCCGAATATTGCAAAACCGAATACCCTCTCGCAAACAATATCCTACTTAATGAAATTTATGTGGATGACATTCTTTAAGGCAGTAATGAAATTCAGTCCACTATCAACTCACTCACACAAGTTATCGAAGCGTTAAATTCAGCAGGATTCCCTCTTAAGAAAATTACGGCAAACCACCCGATAATACTCGGAAAAATCCCAGAGTCTCATTTGCTAGATGCCGACTTTCTTAAATTCAGCGACACAAGCTCAACTGTCTTTCCTGTTCACACCAGCGAAGTCAATGCCAAAGCAAATTCACCTGCGTTTACTGCCAAAGGCGTCTTCACTCACTACTCCATTATCAAAATACAACCCCATACTCAAAACCCCTCTGATCGACAGCACAGGCAGCGACCGAAGTGGAAATAGCAGACGACAGATCATCAACATCAACAGAAATCAGCTACACCCCCAGGCTCAGAGTAAGACAATAAAGGTAACAGCACACCATGCAAGCAGCAACGAAACCACACTCTTGCCCACGGCTATAGTACCGATATATCTAGGAGGAGAACACCCCAAAATCCGAGCAATGATAGACCCAGGTTAGCAAAAAACCTTTGTCACATCTCGGATTCAAAAAACACTCAGTCTACACACGGAGGAAACTCATTACGAAATCACAGGAATGGAAGGAACTTTCGTCCAGAACTCAACCAAAGTCTGCGAACTAACCCTATGTTCGTCAGACTTATCACACCATGTAAAAGCTAGAGCAATAATATTACCCAAGCTCACACACCTACTACTCACAACCCAGGTGTCAACCATTGACATCAACGAAATAACCCAATTAGCGTTAGCCCACCCAAAATGTCTCACCCCATCTCGAATTGACATGGTAATCGGCAGCGACTTAGCACCCCAAATCCTCAAACAAGGAGTGCAACACCTCCCTGTGACACAGCAGACAATATTTGGATGGATAATCAGCGGACCAACAACTCAAACGGTAGAGTCCTTTTCAACACAGGTCAATCCAGCCAAAAATGACCCGATCAACATCCAACTAAGGAAATTCTGGGAGCAAGAAGAAGTCCCAGCTACTCAAACCCACTCAGAAGCGGATGAATTTTGCGAAAATTTGTATCGCAAAACATCAACGAGCCAAAAGAATGGTAAATACACCGTCAAATTACCATTAAAAAAGGTGTTTCCCAGGGACGCAGCCCTAGGCCACTCCAGACTAGCAGCACATCAACAGAGAGCGAAAACCAGTGCTGCGGCAAAAATATCAGGAGGTCTTTGAAGAATACTTGACCTTGGACCACACGGAACCCACTTCACCTCTCGAAGTAATCAACAAGGGGAAGTACTTCTCCTTCTATCTACCCCATCACGCTGTCATAAAACCCGACAGTAAATCCACAAAGGTCCGAGTGGTATTCAACGTGTCCAGATTATCACAATCAGGGAACTCATTAAATACGTATTTAACGGTGACATTGAGAAAATGTACCGTAAAATACTCGTTAACCAGGAAGATCAAGACTTCCAGCGAATACTCTTTCGCAGAACCCCCGACTCTCCAATAGAAGATTTCAAGCTAAAGACAGTTACGTTTGGCGTTAACTGTGCCCCATATTTAGCTATTCGAACCCTACATCAATTAGCCGAATATTGCAAAACCGAATACCCTCTCGCAAACAATATCCTACTTAATGAAATTTATGTGGATGACATTCTTTAAGGCAGTAATGAAATTCAGTCCACTATCAACTCACTCACACAAGTTATCGAAGCGTTAAATTCAGCAGGATTCCCTCTTAAGAAAATTACGGCAAACCACCCGATAATACTCGGAAAAATCGCAGAGTCTCATTTGCTAGATGCCGACTTTCTTAAATTCAGCGACACAAGCTCAACTAAAACTCTAGGACGCGCTTACAGCCACCTTCTCATACTCATACTCATACGAACCTCAGTTCGCAGCAAAGTGTAGTACGAAACGCCAGATTATATCAGCTGTGGCGAAATTATTCGACCCGGCAGGATGGTTATCACCAATTATGATATTTAGTAGCAAAGGTACTACTTCAAACACTTTGGCTAGAAGGAACAGATTGGGACGAAAACGTAAAATCCGGATCCCTACATAAATGGAACTCGTTTCATGAAAATCTCCCGGCAATCAAAGACATCCAAATACCCCGATGGGTGCAGTACTCCCCCGACAAACCGATTCAACTCCATGCCTCAGAGAAGGCATTCTGCGCTTGTGTGTACATGAGGGTACGACACGGCGAAAACTCCTTCACCTCACATTTACTAGCTGCAAAAACAAAGGTAGCTCTCCAAAAAAAAAGTCTCCCCCGTCGAGAGCTCAGTGTAGCAGTTCTACTGGCAATACAAACAGAATTAAGTTTACCGCCTCACGAACTTGTTCTGTGGACAGATTCGACTATCGTCTTACCAGGGCTAGAGAAGCCACCACACTCTTGGAAAACATACAGGACATCCCAGATCCTGCAACTGATAAGCAATGCTACGTGGCGGCACGTATGCAGCAGCGACAACCCAGCTGACCTAGGCACCCGTGGATGTCGACCTCAGGATCTCGTTGAAGACACCATCTGGTGGAAAGGTCCTGAATGGCTCGCCAAACCCGCCAATGAATGGCCTAGCTCTCGCCCCCAACTCCCATTGCCTCCGGAGCTAAGGCACATCGCCGCATTCCATACCTCGCCATTCGAAGATATCTTGGAGAGATTTTCTTCCTTCCCCCGTGCCCTCAGAATAATCGCAAATATATACCGTTTTTTCACAGGTCACGAAAATTGCAAAACCGCGACTCATAACCCTAACTCCACGAAGGCATTATGGTGAAACCATAGCTCAACTCGAAGCCTCAAAACCGATCAGCAAGAAGGACACTCTGCTGACATTAAATCCTATACTCGACAGCAAAGACGTACTGCGCGTAAACGGACGACTTAAATACGCAGCCCTTAGTTATAACGAACGTCCTTATCCCAGGAAACTCGATATTCTGCACTCTGCTGTTGAAATTTCTACACACCACCATGCTGCATGCTGGAAACCAGTTAATGATGCGAATGGTACAACAAGAGTACTACACTCCCCGACTCAAACCCAAAATAAAAAAGTGTATCTTTCACTGCAAAACATGCACCATCCACAAACAGCAGATGAAATCGCAGATCATGGCAGCACTACCCTTCGAACGAACCACATACGTGTATACCCTACCGTTTCGCACGACTGGGGTGGACTTCGCCGGCCCGTTCCTAGTAAAAGTATCTACTCATCGGCGAGCTTCATATTCAAAGGCATACGCTTGTGTGTTTGTATGCTTTTCCACGAAAGCAATACACCTCGAAGTCTGCTCTGACTTGACTACGGAGGCTCTCCGAGCAGCCTTCGTTAGATTTTCTGGACGTCGCGGTTTCCCCTATAAGATTATGTCCGACATTGGAAAAACATTTTTCGGAGCTCAACGCACATTCCTTGGCGCGTTCTTGAAGGAAGTAGCAGCTGAGGTCTCCGCTAAATACGCCCCACTCGGCTTCTATTGGGAGTTTATTCCACCGTATGCCCCTCATATGGGTGAACTATGGGAAGCAGCAGTGAAGAGTTTTAAGCTGCACTTCACTAAAGCCGCCGGAAATCACAAAATTAGCTTCGAGGAACTCACAACCCTGATGGTAAGAATAGAAGCGGTTCTCAATTCCCGACCGCTCTCAGCCATGTCGCAAGACCCGCAAGACCTACATTTCCTCCGCTGTGCTCCATTGTTATCAATACCCGAACCCAATGCCGAAGACCTCTCTCTGATTCCCAAATGGCAGAAACTCAAGGTGCTTCACCATCAATTTAAACGAAAAGATCCGTGTGGTCGACATAATCACGCAGAACGGAACGATAACCCGAAATATAGCCAAATTGTGTGTGCTGCCCGCTGTGTGAACTTTGAACCCTATGACTTAACTCCAACATTTATATATACCAACCTACAACTCATGTAAAAGCATCTCATGAAATCTCTTCATATACCCTTTTGCAACCATATACTAAAGTCGTATATTTTCACTCTTCTCTCCTAGGTCACGACGAGAGATTGCATCAAGGAAGCAAGGAGTCTGATTGGAAAGCTGGAGAGGGAGATACAAGCACAAACGCCGGGGGGGGGGGGGCGCCATGTTGAGGACATGGATCTCCTTTCGTTTTCGGAGTGATCCCCCTCAGGTGGCAACGCCGCGATGTGCTGCCCAATGTTGTTAACGTTCCGCACCAGCAACACCAACCAAAGTAGCCAACAGCGACAGACAGTTTTTCAATCGCTTTTCAACCCCCAATGAAACGACATCGCGACCACGGACCGCTCTTCATCATTTGAATTCATAATCTTATATTTGCTTATATCTTTTTAATTGTAATTTCAAATAACTTTTAAAGACCTAGTCTTGTAATAATTAAATGGTCTCAAAGACACTAAGACAATTTGTGTCTAAAAACCTAAACAACGAATTTTAAATCAAAATTATTATTATTTTTCAATAATCCATCTTATATAATATAATTGGCGCTTTGTAACCGCTGAAGCGATTTTCGGCCGAGCTCCTCCTCCAATTTGTGGTTTTGCGTCTTGATGTTTTTCCAACAAATGGAGGGACCTACAGTTTATACTAAGCCGCCTCCGAACGGCTGACGGTTTTTTTACGAGGAGCTTTATTTCCATCTTATAACGCAAGAAATTTAATAAACCTGAATTGTTACCGTTTATAAACCCAAAAGACCTAGACTTCTGCATTTCATTTGAAACGGCAAATTTTTTACCCCCACTCAACATTCAACAGCTCGATTTACTCGAAATTCGGTATATTATTAGCTTTTTGCTTAGATTAACATAAAGATTATTCTTCTCTCCGGCTTTGACCTATTCGAACAAATTGTATTTATTGCTCGATTTACGTGAAATTCGGTACATTGTTAGCTCTTTGGTTAGGTTAACAGAAAGACTCTTCTTCTCTCCGGGAAGTGGACCAGAGACAGAGCAATTCAAAAAATCGTATCTATGGTTCGGCTTACCTGAATTTCTGTATATATGTGTACTTTTGCTTAGATTAAGAGAAAGACTGCACTTCTCTTCGGAAAGTGGATCAGAGACTGGCCTATTCGAAAAAAAAAAATTATTTATTGCTCGATTTACGTGAAATTCGATAAATAATTAGCTTTTTGCTTAGATTAACAAAAAGACGATAACTCTCTTCGGAAAGTGGGCAAGATGAACAGGAAGACTTTTCTGCAGGTACTGACCTATTCGAAAAAATGTATTTATTGCTCGATTTACGTGAAATTCGGTACATAATTAGCTTTTTACTTAGATTAACAAAAAGACGATAATTCTCTTCGGTAAGTGGGCAAGATGAACAGGAAGACTTTTCTGCAGGTACTGACCTATTCGAAAAAATGTATTTATTGCTCGATTTGCGTGAAATTCGGTACATAATTAGCTTTTTGCTTAGATTAACAAAAAGGCGATAACTCTTTTCGGAAAGTGGGCAAGATTAACAGGAAAACTTTTCTTCAGGGACTGACCTACTCGGAAAAATGTATTCATCGCTCGATTTACGTGAAATTCGGTACTGTAAGGACCCCAAAATCCGAGGCTTTTGGAGACCTCACAACAATACATTTTTATATATATATATTTTTCATATTTGTTTATATACATAAATAATAATAATTATATATATTACATATATGGTATATATATATATTTACATACTTAAATTATTGAAGCGCTGAAGCCTATAAGCATGTTCGAACATGAATGCACATACACACATACACATAGAATAAGTGAGAAACTGTACGCAGCAATCAATTGTTATTATAAAATAACATTCTGCCTGCGTGCAGAATAGTATAAAAGGCGACGAAAACGCAAAGGAAATTGAGTAGCCTTTGTGTTGTCGTTAGGTATACTTGCCCGTGGGATCAATATCACCGGCAAACGTAGTGCACCTGAGGGTCTATATACCTCACGAGCATTTATTTATATTCTACTGAGGGTTTATACCTCACTGGAACGAGGGCTGTTAGAGGGTTTATACCTCCACAGCACCATATGAAAGAAGTACTATTTGTGTTATTATTAAGCATACTTGCTCGTGGGTTCAACACCACCAGCAAACGTAGTGTACCTGAGGGTTTATACCTCACGAACACTTACTTACTTGTCATAGAAATAGCGAGTAACGTATTAGAAACCGTGTAGATAGAGATTGTTAAACTAATAAATTTGTTGTAACGTACCCAGCGCATTTTACTTTAGCAAACCCTTGGCAAGGCTGAGCTTACCCCAGCCAAGAGGAAAACTCCGTTACAACTGGCGCCCGAGCAGGGACTCTAAAGTAAGAAGAACGAGATAACGAGGTAAGCCATGGTCAAAGTGACATGGGTGTACTACCTCAATCGAGAGGAACTATTGAGATACGCAGAAGAATTTGGATTCGAGAACTACGGAACAGTGGAGGAGCTGCGCAAACGCTTTGCGAGCTTCATTCAGAATCAGGGTGAAGGAGAAGGCGTGCAAAGACGCTTGACGGAGTTGGCCCTCCGACATACTCGGCCAAATATCACCATAAATCCAGCGACACCAAGAGAAGGCGTCCCATCATCAGACGTGTTTTATGAGGGAGCTCACGGCATGCTTCACGAAGAAGAGCAAGCGTTCGTACCTGCGACACCATCTTTTGCGAACATTATGGACAGGGTGCGGAAATGGGGATTCCGTTACGACGGCGGTAAAGATCCCTTAGGGTTTATCGAACGGATAGAGGAATTAGCGGACGGTTACGGCTTAAACCGTAACTCAATCCCACGAGCGTTACCAGAGCTACTGAAGGAGAAAGCTCTAGTGTGGTTCCGGAATAACAATCGGCACTGGCAGGAATGGGACGAGTTTAAAAAAGATTTCCTGAAGTTCTTTCTGAGCTCACGGTACTTTGAACAACTGGACGACGAGATACGCCGACGCGTCCAACGACCGGGTGAGCGGTTTAAAGATTACGTCCTGGTACTACAAGGGCTTGTGCGGCACGCGAACTACACAGCCGAAGAGAAACTAAGCCGTATCTATCGAAATTCGCGCAGAGAGTATCAACTTTACGTTAAACGGAGTGAGTTCAAGAGTCTGGAAGAGTTAGTGGACTTGGTAGAAGACTTCGAAAACCTTCCCCCCGAGAGAGAGCCATTAAGAGCCGCAGCGCGACCATTTGTACCTCGACGACCGGAAGAGCGGTACCAGTCTATGCACGTGAACGAAGAGAGCTACAGGTACCCACACAGCAGCGAAAGTCGGGAACAACCAAGGAGGTTTGAGGGCGCTACAAGACCAGATCGAGCAGACAGAGCAGAGCGCTACCAGCAGTTACGTGAAGACCGGAATCCCAACACACCAAGGAGAGCAGAGAGCCAACCAAATCAGCAAGGGAGGTACGTAGACCCCCGAAACGCATGCAGACGATGCGGTGGAGTCGGACATTTCGCCCACGGCTGTCGCAGTCCAAAAATCGAGTTTTGTTGGAAGTGTGGACGTTGTGGAATACACACCCGAAATTGCTGCCCAGATCTACAGGGAAACGACCAGGGGCCTCATCAGTATCGAGGGGTGGGGTCCACATCACTACCTCGAGAACAGCAGCAGCACTAAACCAGACACAAGGCCGGATCCTGGCCAATGTGACCATGAACGGCGAAAACATAGTAGCGGCAATAGATACCGGAGCAACGAGGAGTTTCGTGAGTGAAGAAGTGGTGAAGAGATTGAAGGGTATGGAAAGAACGAAACCCGTAAGGACACGAGTGGTAATGGGAGATGGAAGGCGCAAGGACGTCGAGGAAGCAGTAGAAGCAGAAGTGAAGTTGGGGAACGAAGTACATCACAGCGAGTTACTTGTTCTACCAGGCCTGGTCGATGAAATGGTACTCGGGACGGACTACCTCGCGAAGGCCAACACAGAGTTGAGATGCGGCGGAGAGTCACTAAGATTAAGAGTAGATAAGAGAGAAGATGAGATAGTCACGTGCACCGCCATAGTTGAGAAGAGAGCGAAAGAGTACACGGCCTCAGAAGGCCCAAACCAAACTACACCACAAGTAGGCAACCCAGCGGATAAGAAAGTGAGTGAGTTCCTGCAAAGTGAGTTGAAACAATTTGAGGAGATGTCAGGACCGTCCAATGCCGCCACACATAAAACAATCATGCGAGACGATCGACCAATAAAGAAGCTAAACGTCGTAGCAGACGCGCTATCAAGGCAACCACAAGAGGAACAATTGGGCACAGTGTTAGAGGAAGAGGAAAACGAAGACGGCGCATGGCTAAAAGAAAAGAAGGCGAAGGTGGAAGAAGCTCCAGAAAAGTACCCGGACTACGTGATCGAAGAAGGCAGTTTATATAGGCGAATGACGACCCAAGTCGATGGTGAAGACACTAGTCCGTGGAAACTATGCGTACCAAAGTCTCAAAAACTACGAGTGTTAAGAGAAGTACACGACGCCCCGAGTGCAGGCCATATGGGCATTCGTAAATCCATAGCCCGGGCGATGGCACGATACTACTGGCCAGGAATGTTTCGCGACGTGAGGAAGTATGTACAACAGTGTCACGAGTGCCAAATATATAAGCCCGGCCAACAACAAGCTGCAGGCAAAATGCTCACCCAAATAGCGGAAGAACCATGGGCAACAGTGTGTGCAGATTTCGTCGGCCCGTTACCCCGATCAAAGCATGGCAATACAATGGCTCTCGTCTTTCTGGACCGATTCTCTAAATGGGTAGAGATCGTTGCAGTCCGCAAAGCCACAACCGAAGGCCTCGTAAGAGCATTCCGAGAAAGGATCTTAGCGCGTTTTGGTATCCCAAAAGTACTAATCACGGACAACGGAGCACAATTCACCAGTAAGCATTTCAAAAACTTCTTACGCGAGCACGGAGTGAAACACCAGCTAACCGCACCTTACACACCACAAGAGAACCCGACCGAAAGAGCAAACAGGAACATTAAAAGAATGATAGCGCAATTCACCGGAAGAGAACAACGTGATTGGGACGAACTACTCCCAGAAATAACACTCGCACTCAATACCTGCGTAGGCGAATCCACAGGATACAGTCCGGCATACATAGTCCAGAGAAGAGACCCAAGAATGCCGAATAATCTCTTCGACGAACACACCTTCGGAACAGCGCAGAAGACCCCGACACCAGCAGAGAAAGCAACAATGATGGCAGAAGTCTACAGAATAGTTCGATGTAACCAACAACGCGCAGCAACCGATCAAGCGCGTCATTACAACCTGCGAAGGCGAAATTGGCAACCAGCTATAGGCGACTTAGTACTAGTAAAGGAACACCACCTCTCAAAGGCGATAGAAAACTTTGCGGCCAAACTAGCTCCCAGGTACAGCGGCCCGCATCGAATAACCAACTACATATCTCCAGTAATAGTGGAACTGGACAAAATACACAAGGGAAAAAGTAGAACGGCACATCTGAGTGAACTGAAGCCCTACCACGGCGATGGGAAAAACATTTCATAAAAAAAAAAAATTATCGTGAAAAAAAAAGAAAAAAAAAAATTTTGAAGTAAAAGGATAATAGAGCAAAAAAAAAAAAAATTATCGTGAAAAAAAAAGGAAAAAAAAAATTTTGAAGTAAAAGGATAATAGAGCAAAAAAAAAATTATCGTGAAAAAAAGAAGAAACTTGAAGTAAACACAAAAACACAAAACAACAAAAAAAGAAAAAAAAAAAAAAAAAATATTAGTGAAAAAAAAATTTAGTGAAAAAAAAATTTAGTGAAAAAAAAAAAAAGACATCATAGTGAGAAGAAACAAAAACAAAACAAAAAAAAAAAAAAAAAAAAAAAATTAAGAGTGAAAAAAAAGTTTGATATGGACGCACCCTAAAATGGACATAAAAGGAAGTCGTAGTGTTAAGAAACAAAAACAAAACAAAAAAAAAAAAATTCAAGTGAAAAAAAGTTTGATATGGACGAACCCTAAGTCACATACTGTATGAAGGTGGCAGCACCCATCAATAGCAGAGCCAGCGGTAAACAAATGAACATACATATATACAAATATACATATGTACATACATATAACTAAGTGAGAGAAAAAAAAAAAAATATAATATACATACATACATGCATGCAATGAAGTGAATATATATATGTACATACAAGTGGAAAAACAAAAATATACATAATATACATACATACATAAACTAAAATATATGCAAAGTGAAAATATACAAGCAAAAACACATAGACGCAAAAAAAATAATAATAATAATAATTATAAACACAACGCACAGAAAAAAAAAAAAATATATACACACAAAATAATAATAATAACCGAAATACTCCTGCAAAAATTCGAAGGAGAAATTTGTATCAAAGCATATACAGGAAAAGCACAGTTGGTCAAGCAATGACAAATCAAAATAAAAGCCGCCGCCGCGACCAAACTTACATGAAGTGTGTTAACAACTGAAGCGAGCGATAAACAAATTATGCTAGCAAGGTATGCGAGCGCTAAGCCAAACGCGAAAAACGAAGTAAGGAGTAAAAGCAAGCAGCAGAGATGGCATCAACAATCTTGTCAGAGAGTCAGGATGAGCAGCCAGCGAAGCGACGAGGAGAACTCGATATATCAAGCGGCACGTCGAAGGCAATTACTACCGCGTGAGGATCACACGGACTGGCCTGGTGACCATAAGTCTCGCAGCGGGAAGTGAGGGGAGGGTGTAAGGACCCCAAAATCCGAGGCTTTTGGAGACCTCACAACAATACATTTTTATATATATATATTTTTCATATTTGTTTATATACATAAATAATAATAATTATATATATTACATATATGGTATATATATATATTTACATACTTAAATTATTGAAGCGCTGAAGCCTATAAGCATGTTCGAACATGAATGCACATACACACATACACATAGAATAAGTGAGAAACTGTACGCAGCAATCAATTGTTATTATAAAATAACATTCTGCCTGCGTGCAGAATAGTATAAAAGGCGACGAAAACGCAAAGGAAATTGAGTAGCCTTTGTGTTGTCGTTAGGTATACTTGCCCGTGGGATCAATATCACCGGCAAACGTAGTGCACCTGAGGGTCTATATACCTCACGAGCATTTATTTATATTCTACTGAGGGTTTATACCTCACTGGAACGAGGGCTGTTAGAGGGTTTATACCTCCACAGCACCATATGAAAGAAGTACTATTTGTGTTATTATTAAGCATACTTGCTCGTGGGTTCAACACCACCAGCAAACGTAGTGTACCTGAGGGTTTATACCTCACGAACACTTACTTACTTGTCATAGAAATAGCGAGTAACGTATTAGAAACCGTGTAGATAGAGATTGTTAAACTAATAAATTTGTTGTAACGTACCCAGCGCATTTTACTTTAACAAACCCTTGGCAAGGCTGAGCTTACCCCAGCCAAGAGGAAAACTCCGTTACAGTACTTGATTAGCTTTTTGCTTAGATGAACAGGAAGGCTCTTCTCCTCTCCGAGAATAGGACCGGGGACTGACATATTTGAATAAATTGATTTGATTGCTCGATTTTCGTGAAATTTGGTATATAATTAGCTCTTTGCTTAAACTACAATTATCTTCGGAAAGTGGGCAAGATTAACGCGAAGATTCTTCTTCTCTCCGGGATGTGGACCAGGGACTGACCTATTCGATTAAATTGTATTTACGGCTTGATTTACTTTGAACTACACGTAGGTACATAGGTAGAATTTTGCTTAGATTAACAGGAAGACTCTTCTTCTCTCCGGGATGTGGACCGGGACTGACCTATTCGAAAAAATTGTGTTGATTGTTCGATTTATATGAAATTCGGTATATAATTAGCATTTAGCTTAAATTAACAGTGTTTAACTTGCCTTTTTTTTCTATGCCACTCGGCCCGAAATAATTAAAAGAAAATAAGTTCGTTTTTGTGCACAAACACCAATCACTAAGTTTTTTTTTTCTTTAGTGGTTTTTCACTTTTCTGATTGTATATAAATCTTTATATATATATTTCTCATAAAATTGTTGTTTCCTTTTTTATAAAATTGTCCTTTGTATTACAATTAGGTATTCAATAATTTATATATAAAACATTTCAAACTTCAAAGGAATTTTTTACACTTCTCTAAAGCTTTGAGCTGCCGCGATAAAGTATGCCGTGCGCGCGCGTAGGTAGTTGGATGATAAGTGATTTTTACATACCCTTCTTCGTTAGCTCGAACTACCGCGGCTAAACGATAGTTCGGCTAACGGAGTAGGGCATACACGGAAAGAAGGATAACCGCGTGAAAGGAGACATGGGAGAATAGGATACCGGAATTTGGCGCGCACGGCATTTACAATTGTGTTTTATGTTGCGCGCTTAAACATCCTGCGCGCCCTGCAGGGATGTGCTGGCTAGCGCGTTCTGCAGCTTTTGGAGGGCGCGAATTGCTTCGCCTATAGCGCCCTTGGTGGTCCGATTTCGGAAAGCTTTGGTTTGCAGCCCGGTGGTCGTGCGCTTGATTGACCGCAACCTTTCACCGCTGATTTTCTTTGTGTCCCGCTGGTTGGTGGCACCCTGCTGCGTGGCACGTTGTTGGGTGGCACGCTGTTGGATGGATTTTTGATGCGTTGTTGCCCGCTGTGATGTTGCGTGCTGCTTTGCGGCATGCTGTTGCGTCGCGTGCTGTTTAGTGGCACGTTGCGGTGTTGCGCGCTGCTGGGATACGCGCTGCTGTGTTGCGCGCTGTTGGGTTACGCGCTGCTGGGTTACGCGCTGCTGTGGTACGCGCTTTTGTTGCCACTTCTTCTTGATGGTTGCGGCGGGTGCTGGTGCTGGCTCGCTATGTTGCGGCTCTGATGGGTGCAGCATAGTGTGATGCGCCTTTTTGCATCGTCTGCACTTTTCTCTTGAGTCACACTCTTCTGTGACGTGGGTGAGCGCCAAGCAGTTGCTGCAATACCCTTGCGCGTTGGCCACCGCGATGCGCTGAGGAGGCCGCATTGCCCGGAAAGCGGCGCAATTGCGCAAGGCGTGGTACTGGTGACACAGCCGACATTGTAGGCAGTTTCTGGTGTCTGCCGTCGGCGCGAGGAGCACAGCACTGCGCGTTGCCATTGGTGTCCTTCATCTGGAAATGGAAAGAAACGGGACAATCGGTAGATTTTTATATGTCGTAAACAATTGTATTAAGAGGGGAATTTCTCTTTATTGCTGTGCTTCGAGCGAAGGTTGCTCATTTGGAATGAAGCACAGTTTTACTAAGGGCCGCGTGATAATCCCGTTTTGCGTGCGGAGGTCCACGACCCGGATGTGATTATCAGGCCCACGATGAACGTTTTGGATTCGTCCGAGACGCCACTCGGTCGGCGCTAGACCGTCGTCTCGGATTACGGCGCAGTCGCCCACTTGAGGCTCCTTCTGTGGAAATTTCCACTTGTACCTCTTTTGGGGATCTTTGAGGTACTCCTCTTTCCAGCGGCGACTGAATTGATGGTGAAGTGCTTTGACTTTCTCCCATCGGTTAATTAACGAGAGGGTCTCTGCATTTGGCTCGGGAATGGCTAATAATGGAGCGCCTCGAATGAAATGACCCGGAGTTAATGCTGTGAAGTCAGCTGGGTCCTGTGACAAAGCCGAAAGTGGCCGAGAGTTGAGTACAGCCTCAATTCGAAATAAGAGTGTCGTGAACTCTTCAAATGTAAATTTTCGGGATGCAGCGGTTTTCTTGAAGTGAATTTTAAAACTCTTTACTGCGGATTCCCACAGGCCGCCCATATGTGGGGCGCTGGGTGGTATGTATTGCCAATTGATGCCTTGGGGAGCATACTTCCGGGTGATGTCTGCTGAACATTCGTTAAGGAATTTAACGAATTCGCGTTCAGTTGCTCTCTGTGCTCCGATGAACGTTTTTCCATTATCGCTCATCATTGTGGCGGATATCCTCGCCTGCCCACGAATCGGGCGAATGCTGCTCTAAATGCCTCGGTGGTAAGATCAGAGCATAACTCAAGATGTACTGCCTTCGTCGCGAAACAAACGAATACGGCAACGTACCCTTTGATGAGTGTAGTGGATCTTAAAACTGAGGCCTTTATTAAAAACGGTCCTGCGAAGTCCACTCCAGTTACAGAAAATGGTAGGGACATTGTGCACCGCTCAGGGGGTAGAGCGGCGATTAGGTGGCCGATGCATGACAAGCCTCAATTTTCCGCTTTTCTGGCGGAGAGGTACTGCGTGCCTTTGAATTAGGCTAAGAGTCGATGTGGTGTATGAGCCACTTTGGTCCGTGCCACCAGAGAGAATTGGTGGCTAAGTCTTGGGGTTTGCAACCACGTGTGCCGAGATCAGCGGGGTTATCTCCGCTTGCTACATGACGCCATACTCCGCTTGGGACATATTCCCGAATTTGGGAGGTGCGATTAGACACGTATGTCTTCCATGTGCACGGTGGTTTCTCGAGCCATGCCAGTACTATTTCAGAGTCTGACCATAAAAATGTGTTGCACGCTTCTAGGCCTAGCTGGTTTTGGACAGTTGCAGTCAGTTTTGCCAACAGTACTGCTCCGCACAGCTCTAAGCGAGGAAGACTTATCGTTTTCAAAGGTGCAACTTTGCTTTTTGCAACCAGTAGGGTGGATGTTGCATGAGTATTCGTTTCTGTGCGTACTTATATGGTTGCATAGAAGGCTTTTTTCGAGGCGTCGCAGAACCCATGGAATTGGGTATTCTGCCCCGGAGTAAAATTGAGCCATCGAGGAATCTCGATGTCGGAAATGGCTGGCAAGTTTTGAGTAAACTGTTGCCATTTTACCATTGAAGTGGGTTTTGCGCATTCATCCCAATCAATGCCATCGAGCCAAAGTTCTTGAAGTAGAATCTTTGCCCGTATCATAACTGGCGATAGCCATCCTGCCGGGTCAAAAAGTTTTGCGACCGACGACAGAATTTGCCGTTTTGTTACAGCTGTAGTTGCTGAAACTGGCAGGATGGTGTATGAAAACCTGTCCGTTAATGCGTTCCATCGGATACCGAGAGTTTTGGTTGGGGAAGCATCTTCGAATTTCAAGAAATTGGAGTCGAGAAGGTCTTCTCTCGGGAATGTCTCCAATATGGCCGGGTTATTGGCCGTTAATTTCTTTAGAATAAAGCCGGCTGACTTTAGCGCTTTGATCACTTGGAATAGTGAATCGGTGGCATCGTCAATATCATGACTTCCGGACAGAACATCATCAACATACGTTTGGGTTTTGAGTATTGGTGTGGCCAGTAGAAACTTCGCTTTTGTATCTTCTGCCAATTGATGCAGAGTACGGTTAGCGAGATATGGCGCACAATTAACCCCGAATGTTACTGTTTTAAGATTATAATCAGAGATGTTGGAATCCTCTGACTCACGAAACAAAATTCGCTGATAATCTTTATCGTCCTCATGGATGAGGATTTGCCGATACATTTTTTCAATGTCTCCATTGAACACGTATCTGTACATGCGCCATTGTAAAATTAGCAACATGAGGTCCGGTTGGAGTGAAGGACCTGTACGTAAAACATCATTTAGGGAATTACCTGAATTTGATGTTTTAGATGCGTTGAAGACCACTCGCACTTTTGTCGTGATTTTATCTGGTTTTACAACCGCATGATGAGGCAAATAGAACGAATGGTAGTTGCCATTGGAAGTGATTTCACGGGGATTTGTGAGTTCCATATGGCCCAACGTTATGTATTCTTGCAACACATCGCTGTACATTGTCTTTAACTCCCCTTTCTTCTGAAGCGTGCGTTCCATGCTAAGGAATTGCTGGAATGCCGCAGACCGGGAATGGTCTAGGGTGAGTTTTTCTGGAAATGCTTCTTTAAATGGAAGCCTGACAATGTAGCGTCCGCTTGAATTACGCGTTGTTGCCACATAATAATCTTCACACGCCTGATTTTCAGGCGTACTTTGTGGAGGTATATGGATTTCCTCCTGTTCCCAGAATTGTCTCAGTTGTGCACTGAGCGTTTCATTGGAAACTCGTTCCATTTGGGTGGAAAATGATGATACCTTTTCGGTCACCGAACCACTATGTATCCATCCAAATATGGTATTTTGCGCAAGAAGATTGTCGCAAACTTTTTGCAGCCCTTCCACTAGGATTTGTGGAATAAGATCGCTGCCGATAACCATATCGATTTGAGCTGGAATGTGACAATTTGGGTCAGCTAGCTCGAGACTACTCAGTTCATGCCATTTTTCACGACTCGTTGTAAAGGTCGGAAGAAGCTTTGTTAACTGAGGTAATACTATTGCATGGGCCTTAATTCTTTGCTTGGTTTTGGAAGAAACCAGCGTCAAAGAACAAAGCTTAGAGGAATTTTGGACCACTCGGCCACCCATGCCTGAAATTTCGAACCTGGAATGTTCGAACGGTAATTTCAATTTTTTCTGGACTTTTGAGGAAATAAAAGTCCTTTGGGAATCTTGGTCAATCAAGGCCCGTAATTGAAATAATTCTCCTTCATGTTCAACTGCCACCATGGCTGTTGGAAGAAGAACTTTGTTTTCAATGTTTGAATGTAAAGACTGTATGTGTGTATGTTTTGAACAGCACGGTTGCTCGTCGGGATTGGAGCTGGTTTTCGGCTGTCGAGCGGGAATTGTCGACTTTGCCGTTGTATGTTGTACTGTAGCTTCATGGGGTCGACTACTGGTACGTTGAGCTTGTGGTTTAACACCTATGTGCAGTAGAGTATGATGCCTTTGTTGGCATTTCGCACATGTAAACTTGCTCTGACAGTCTTTGACGTTATGGTTGTAAGCAAGGCAGTTTTTACATAGATTATTTTTCTGTACAACCTTAAAACGTTCTTGTTCGGACATTTTTCGGAATTTTTGGCAGAATTTTAGGGGGTGGCTGGAGTTGCACACCTGGCAGGAATACGCCTTCTTTGGTTCTACCATAAAATTTTGTGTCCTAATTAAAGGTTTTTGATGAGCGGCATATGGAGCACTGGGTTTAGGCTTATTAGGATGAAGCCTATTTAGTCTTTCTACAACTTCGTACCGAGAAGTTAGAAAGTCATCTAATTGAGACCATTGGGGTAGATCTCGTCTTGATGAGAGCGATTGTTCCCAAAGTGACAGTGTTGTTTCTGGTAATTTTGTTGAACAAATGTATACCAGGATAGGATCCCAACTGTCTGTTGAAACGTCTTGAGCATGCAAGACAGACAGACAGTTGTTAATGCTTGTTTGCAGCCTTTGTAATTGTTCGCTATTTTCGGATTGAATAGCAGGCAAGTTCATTAAAATTTTGACCTGATTATCTACTAAAATGCGTTTGTTTTCGTATCTAGACCTAAGCGCTTCCCAAGCCAGATCGAAATTATCGTCACTCAAAGGATATTGTTTGACAATAGCACCGGCTTTTCCTTCTGTTTTATACCTGAGGTGGTATAGTTTTTGAGCACGAGAGAGCTGCGGGTGGTTAATGTACACGGCTGTGAATATGTCACGGAAAGCCGGCCATTCTTCGTAACCCCCATAAAAAGTCTCTGTGTCGCATGGAGGAACTTGTAGGAAAACATTGGAAGCACTTGATTGCTCTGAAGTGGGTTCCACACGGGATGGTGGACTCGGAGCATCGACTAGTTTGAGCATTTTTAGCTGATCTGACATCTTGATTTGTGTCATCTCGTAGATTTCAAGGCATGCGTCGTACTTGCCTTGAGCTGACTCTTTGAACCTGTCAGGCAAACAGTCATCCGTTTTGGAAAAAACGTTATCAAAGGCAGCTTGCAATCGAACAAAATAGTCATTTAGACTTTTGTGTTTGACTTCAAGATACGATTCGGTATGATCTTCAATCGGTGAATTACCGAATTTTGCACAGTATCTCATTAGGCTGTCACTTTCTGTTATGAACTTTTGCGCACAGGGGTCGTACGCTTTACTTCTTGAGCGGGTTTGTGAGGATTCCTTCTTCGCGCCTGCGGAATCTAGCGAAGTAGTCTTCGCTTTACCCTCAGTATCTGACATCTTGGCAAATTTCGTTTCTTGCTCTAGAGATTTTTTGGGACTGTGTCCAATTGGCATTGAAGGATTTTAGGAAAAAAAACCTTTTTAAGGCCGAAAAAAATTTAATAAAGCAAGAAACTTTGAGAAATACCCACCCAGCAGGTAGTGAAATTAATGCACTACTGCCCAGAGAAAATTTTTAAATTCGGAAAATGAATTTAGTATATGTGCGAGTGTTAAATTGTTAAGCTATTGTTTTGAAACAAACAAGATATGAAAACGAAATTTGAAAATTATTATTATTTTTTTTTTAATTTAAAATAAAAGGAAATCATACACACTTGCACTTATGTATATATGTACATGTATTGAAATATACGTGTGGAAATATACGTGTAAAAATATATAGTATAATTAATATATAATATATAATAACATATAATTAATAATATTTATGTAAATATGTAATATATTTTTAAGTCAATGGCAAGATATTAGGAAATCTATCTTTTATGTTATTTTATGCATGCATTCGTTTATGTATGTATTTGTGCGCTAAATATGTAAACAAGATACACCAGCTGTTCTGGTACAGCTCATATTAGACTAAATATTTATATATGTATGTATGTTGGTGTATCAATGTTTTGATTTATTGTCTTTGCTGCCAAAGAGAATTGCAGCTGACCAATGCTGAGAAAGAGCAATGGTAAAGAGTGTTAAACTATGAGCGTGGGAGTGTGCACAATGCTCTTGAATTAGTTTGATGCTGTAATGTGCACTGCACATCTATTGCAATAAGCGGATATCGCACAAAGGAGAATGGTGGATAATGATTTAGTGAGAAGATCACTTGTTGTTATAACTCTCTTTTTTTTATGCGCTCAGTGTATGTAAATTCTTTGCCCTTGATGCGCTGTCGAGTTCGTTCAACTCGGTAACCCCTACCAAAGTTGTCGACAAGTCGCTCTTTTAAAGGTCTTTGAACTTTACATTTACTGTAGAATAAGTAGGTCAAGAAGGCAATGACCTTAGAGCCTGCAATAGGAAAATTGCTAAGAGCCGTAAGTAGGCAAATTAAAGAACTGCAATTAGATGTATGTTTATAGTTAAGTTTTTACGGAATATGCATACATATGTACTGTACAGATTTGATTTACCGGAATTAAATAAATTTATTAGCGGCAAGAAGAACCGCTTTCCGCTGGAATTAGCGGATTAAATTTTCTAATTTAATGTTTTTGGCGGGAAGAAGATCCGTCTAAAAAAACCTCATTGCAGTTAAAAAAATCGAAACAGGCCATATATTTGGTGTCTTTTTAAAGAAAATGAAAAAGTTTGCCTACTTACTACTTATTGGCTTCTTTACTTTCCTTTTTTTGTCTTTGTATGGCCGCTTCTTGTATGGGAGGAGGCTTCTTCACTTTACTTCCTGTAGCTGTTGTGTTTTCGTTGTGGTGCTGTGCTCCAGGTGTTTGTTGTTGTACCTCTCTTGTGGCAATTTGAGTCTGTTGCAGTTGTTTTATATGTATGTGTGTGCTTTCACCACACTTTTTTTTCCTAAAAACTTTTTTTGTTTTTTTCAAAACCTTTTTTTTCAAAAACTGTTTCTTTGTTTGTTTTTCAAAAATTTTTTTTGTTTTTTCAAAAACTTTTTTTTTCAGAAACTTTTTTTTTGTTTGTTTACTTCTATTGTATTGCCACACAACTTTGGTTTTTTTTTTCCAAATTTAAAAACAAAATTTTTTTTTTCAATTATTGTATATTTGTATGTATGTGTTTGTATGTGTTTGTTTGTACACTTTCTGATTTTTTTTTGTTTTTCAAATTATATTTGCATGTACATATATGTTTGTTTGTTTGATTTCGCACTTTATATTTATGCTTTATTATTTTCCAAATTTAAAAAAATTTTATTTTGTTGTTCCAAATTTGGTACTTTTTATGTTTGTCCCTTTAACTTTGTTTAATTTTTTTTTGTATTAAAGCGAACGCATGGGGGAGCGACGGTTGTGGACTGTATTTTAGCTAGTTTTTTTTTTTTCAAAAAAAAATTTTTTTTTTTTTTATGTATATAGGGCTGGTCAAGTTTGGCCTCGAAGGACCATGTTTGACTTGCCTTTTTTTTCTATGCCACTCGGCCCGAAATAATTAAAAGAAAATAAGTTCGTTTTTGTGCACAAACACCAATCACTAAGTTTTTTTTTTCTTTAGTGGTTTTTCACTTTTCTGATTGTATATAAATCTTTATATATATATTTCTCATAAAATTGTTGTTTCCTTTTTTATAAAATTGTCCTTTGTATTACAATTAGGTATTCAATAATTTATATATAAAACATTTCAAACTTCAAAGGAATTTTTTACACTTCTCTAAAGCTTTGAGCTGCCGCGATAAAGTATGCCGTGCGCGCGCGTTGTTGGATGATAAGTGATTTTTACATACCCTTCTTCGTTAGCTCGAACTACCGCGGCTAAACGATAGTTCGGCTAACGGAGTAGGGTATACACGGAAAGAAGGATAACCGCGTGAAAGGAGACAATTGTGTTTTATGTTGCGCGCTTAAACAAACAGAAATACTCTTCTTTTCTCCGGGATGTGGACTGGGGATGACCTGTTCGAAATAATTGTATTTATTGCTCGATTTACGTGAAATTCGGTACGTAATTAGCTTTTTGCTCAAATTAGCAGAAACACTTCTTCTGTCTGGGATGTGGAACGGGACTGACCTATTCGAAAAATTTGTATTTATTGTTCGATTTGAATGAAATTCGGGACACAATTAGCTCGTTGCTTAGATTAAAAGAATACGATAATTCTCTCTACGAAGTGGACCAGGGACTGAACTGTTCCAAAAAAAAGCTTCTTTATTGCTTGATTTACTTTAAACTAGGTTCATAGGTAGAATTTTGCTTAGATTATCGAGATGAGTAAAATTCTTCGACATTTTTTTTAACTTTTCTAATTAGCTTTTTGCTTAGATTAACAGGAAGACTCTTCTTCTCTCCGGGAGGTGGACCAAGGACTGACCAATTCAAAAAATCTTATCTATGGGTCGACTTATGTCGACTATGTGGAATTTTGCTTAAATTAAGAGAAAGACTGCACTTCTCTTCGGAAAGTGGATCAGGGACTGGCCTATTCGAAAAAATTTTATTTATTGCTCGATTTATGTGAAATTCGGTACATAATTAGCTCGTTGCTTAGACTAACAGGAGGACTCTTCTTCTCTCCGCGATGTGGACTAGGGATGACCTGTTCGAAATAATTGTATTTTTGCTCGATTTACGTGAACTTCGGTACATAATTTGCTCGTTGGTTATTTTAACAAAAATATGATATTTTTCTTTGAAAACTTGACAAGATTATCAGGAAGACTCTTCTCCTCTCCGGAAGTAGATCACGAACTGACCTATTCGTATAAATTGTATTTATTGCTCGATTTACGTGAAATTCAGTAAATAATTAGCTTTTTTCTCAAATTGGCGGAAACACTTCTTCTCTCCGGAATGTGGACCGGGACTGACAATTAGCTCGTTGTATAGATTATCAAAAATACGATAATTCTCTTTGAAAAGTGGGCAAGATTATCAGGAAAACTCTTCTTCTCTCCGGAAGTAGACCAGGAACTTACCGGTTCGAATAAAATGTAATTATTGCGCGATTTTTGTGAAATTCTGTACATGATTAGCTTTTTGTTAAATTAACAAAAAGACTACAATTCTCTGCGGAATGTGGGCAAGATAAACAGGAAGACTCTTCTTCTCTCCGGGAAGTGGACTAGGGATTGACCTATTAAAAAAAAATTATTTATTTACTTTAAACTAGGTTCATAGGCAGAATTTTGCTTAGATTAAGGGATGAGTAAAATTCTTCGACATTTTTTTAACTTTTCTAATTAGCTTTTTGCTTAGATTAACAGGAAGTCTCTTCTTCTCCCCGAGAGGTGGACCAAGGACTGACCTATTCGAATAAATTGTATTTGCGGTCGATTTACATGAATTTCGGTACATAATTAGCTTTTTGCTTAGATTAAGAGTATGAGTACAGTTCTTCGAAATTTTTTTAACTTTTGTAACTAGTTTTTGCTAAGATTAACATGAAGACTCTTCTTCTCTCCGGGAGGTGGATCAAGGACTGACCTAATCGAATAAATTGTATTTGCGACCGCTTTACGTGAAGTTCGGTACATAATTAGCTTTTTGCTTACACGGTGTGTCCCAAAAATAACCGAACTTTTTGGATATAAAATAGTAAAATACACATCATATTATCTTTGAAAGTTATTATTTATTCAAAATAGGTTCCATTTGACTCATCACAACGTTTGGAACGAGCAACCAGCGCATGCATAGATTTTTTTATGTCATTTATAGGTAGAAATGTTTTTCAGTACCTCGGTTACGGCTGCTTCATTCTTTTTAATTTTTTTTTTTAATTTTTTAAACTTCATGACCTATTCAAATAAATTGGATTTATCGATTTACGTGAAATTCGGTACATAATAAGCTTTTTGCTTAGACTAACAGGAAGACTCTTCTTCTCTCCGCGATGTGGACCGGACTGACCTGTTCGAAAAAATTGTATTTATTGCTTGGACGTGTTTTTTTGATCGGCTCCGTAACTTTACTTAAAGTCTAAGAAAACTTAAATATTAAATCGCTTAAACTTATACATCGACTGTAGTGGGTGGATAGCCACTTAAGTTGACAATAAACAAATATAATAACAAATAAAAAAAAATAAATAAATATTGTAAATAAATAATAATAAAAAAAATAAACAGAGAAACGAAAACGATAAGTAAAAACTGGACCGGCGATGTAATGAGTGATCAATGCTCAAATCAGAAAGAGCGTCGGCATTCTGTCGCGACGACAGAGAGAAATGCTTATTTCACTGTTGTTGCGAATAAATCACCACCTAACAGCAGTGCAAAGGCAAGCAGTTCAACTCTAAAGGCGCCAACGCAGACCTTAGCAACAACAGAGAAAGCAAAGAGTGGAAAAACTCTCTTCCCAACAGAAAAACAAACAGCTATGCAGTCAAGCAGCGCAGCAGCAGCAGCAACTCCAGTGCGGGCGACTAATACTGAGCAAGGTGAGACAGCCAAAATGAAAAAAAGGTCGGCAGTGCAGACAGGCATTGATCGGTACATAAATGTGGTAAACAAAAAGAGGAAATCTATTCTTCCCAAAACTGATTAATGCTAAGAGGCATAATACCGTTGGCTCCACTATCGATGCTGATGGTAATGCACTAAAAGGGAACAGATTTGCCTCGTTAAATGAGGAAGAGCCTATAACAGCCTCGAAGGGTATTTCCACAGTCGTCAGTACTAAACCTCCACCAATCTACTTGCGGGAGCGCAGCTCCAATTCGCTAGTTATGAACATAGCTAAGATAATAGGTACCAACAATTTTCACATTGTACCTCTTAAAAAAGGAAACATAGACGAGACAAAGATACAAGTACACAGTGAAAAAGACTTTCGTGAAGTCGTTGTGTTTCTCTCTGCAAACAACAAGAATTATTACTCTTACCAGTTGAAGAGTGCGAAAGGCCTGATTGTTGTAATTAAGGGAATTGAAGCGACTGTTGACTCAAGTGACATAAAAGAAGCTCTAGAGGAGCAAGGGTTTAAAATTAGGGCGGTCGTTAACATAATTAACAGAAATAAAGTGCCGCAGCCTATGTTTAAAGTTTTCTTATCGCCAAGCTAAGCTCAACTTAAGAAAAACGAAACGCATCCAATTTACGGTTTAAAATACCTTTTACACCGAAGAATCACGGTGGAAGAAGCGCTTAAGCGTAATGGTCTCGTGCAATGCACAAACTGTCAGGAATTTGGTCACACAAAATCCTATTGTACTTTACGTACCGTTTGCGTAGCATGTGGTGATCTTCACCATTCTACCAAATGCCCCTTGAATAAAACGGATGCAACACAAAAAAAGCGTAGCAACTGCGGTGGCAATCAGACCGCTAATTATAGAGGTTGTCCAGTTTACAAAGATTTAAAATCTAAACTTTCTCAGGGTATACAAGCCAAACGGAACCAACTCCCACATACTACAATACTTCCATTCCGAGCCTTTCCAACATACCCAGCTCAAATATTGGTCAAATGTCCTATGCCAACGTAGTAAAAGCCAATGTACAGGCCCCACCAGTCACTCCATCCAGTTCTGGAATTGAGACCATGATTCTTAATCTAACCCAATGCATGACACAATTTATGTCAACCATGCAAAGTATGGTTCTAGACCTAATAAAGGCGCAAAACCAAATGCTCCAAACCCTGTTGACCAAAAAATGAGTGAACTCAGGATTTGCTTATGGAATGCTAATGTTGTAAATCAGCATAAATTAGCACTCAAATTATTTTTACAGACCCACGAAATTGATGTTATGCTTATATCTGAAACACATCTCACCCAGAAGTATAATTTTTACATCCCTGGGTTTAAGCTGTACAACACTAATCACCCAGATGGCAAAGCACATGGTGGCACAGCTATACTCATATGGAACCGTTTAAAGCATAACTTTCTTAATTCCTTTTCAACAAATTGGTTGCAGTCAACCTCGATCACCCTTAAAAATAGGGGGATTGACCTTACTTTAGCTGCAATTTACTGTCCGCCACAGAGTAACTGACGTTGAAAATGAGTTACTTGTATTTAACAGTATACTAGCAACAGCAGCAACTATAACCACACCAGAGCAGAATACAAAAGCAAAGGCATTGATAACTAATAGTGGAATAGAATTACTGGTCCGAAATAAGCGACGTTTGCGTCGCGAATGGCAAGCCTGCCGATCCCCCGATGCAAAAATTCGTCTTAAGGTGGCAGAAAACAAACTAAAAAAAACATTAGTATACGAAGAAGAAAGAAATATCAAACATCTTATAACGTCTTTGTCTCCCAACGTTTCTACTAAAAAATCTCTATGGAAAGCTAGCAAAAACCTTAAGCCGCCAGTAAGCACTGAAGTACCGTTGAGAATGCGTAATGGTTCATGGGCAAGAACGGATGAAGAAAAGGCGTCTTGTTTCGCAGAGCACCTCAGCTCAGTATTTCAACCAAATACTGCTACATATAGTGCACCTTTGTCACCGACCCATACTGCTCCTAGATACACTGTTACTTGCGGAACATCTGTGTCTGAACTAAAGAACACTATTGCCGCCTTAAATCCAAAAAAATCTCCAGGAGACGATCATATCTCGCCTAAAATGCTAAAAGAATTGCCAAGCATTGCTCTCGTTTTTCTTGCAAAGCTTTTCAGTGCCATTTTGATGCTGGGATATTATCCACAAATCTGGAAAAAGTTGCAGATAATTATGGTAGCTAAACCAGGTAAAGACGCAACCCTGCCGTCATCATATAGACCAATCAGCCTGTTGCCTTGCCTATCAAAACTTTTCGAAAAAGTGCTGCTATCAAAAATTACTCCTTTTCTCCATCAAAATGATATTATTCCTACACATCAATTTGGTTTTCGGGAAAAACGCGGCACAATTGAACAAGTAAATCGTATAACAAATGAAATAAGGAAAGCTTTCGAAATGCGAGAGTATTGCTCGGCTGTTTTTCATGATGTGGCGCAAGCATTTGACAAAGTGTGGTATGATGGCCTCATTCATAAAATTAAAAAATCATTACCTAACACTTTCCACAATATCCTTGAATCCTACTTATCCAACAGGCGATTCACAGTAAAAGTAAATGACTACATAACAGAAGAGTGTCCGATTACGGCAGGTGTTCCGCAGGGTAGTGTTCTTGGACCAATATTGTACATACTGTTTACCGCAGATATTCCTACAAGTGACGAAGTAATTACGTCGACATTTGCGGATGATACTGCTATACTAAGTCGACATAAATGCCCCATTACAGCCACAAAAGTGTTACAGCAGCATCTTAAACAAATTGAAGAATGGCTAGCGAAATGGCGCATAAAAGTTAATGAAAAAAAAGTGCAAACACATAACTTTTACATTAAGGCCAAAAACGTTTCCTACTGTTAAGCTCAACAATGTATCAATACTGCGAGCTGACGAAATTACATACCTCAGAATCCACTTAGACAGGCGCTTAACCTGGAGACGACACATTGCAGCTAAAAAGCTGCAGCTTAAACTCAAATCATACATTGGCTTTTAAACAAGAAGTCTGGACTAAGCCTTAGCAACAAAGTCCTCTTATATAATGCAACAATAAAACCGATATGGATGTATGGGATCCAGTTATGGGGCACAGCTTCCGCGACGAATATAGATATAATTCAAAGATTCTAGTCGAAAACGTTAAGAGTAATAACGGGCGCACCATGGTACATGCGTAATGAAAATATTCATAGAGATCTAAATATACCTACCATCAAGGAAGAAATTGAAATCGCAGCAAAGAAATACTTAACAAAACTGCGTAACCATCCGAACCCTTTGGCTAACACCTTGGCCCATGCAACAAGTCAAACCCGCCTGCGGAGAAGAGACAAAGCAGCCTTCTAAAGAGCAACGTCAAGCCAGCAGCCCATTCCTACTAATGGGCTTTATGTTTTAATTTAGTTTAAGATTTTATTACTTATTGTTAGGCTTCCGAAGTCGAAGTAGATTCAATAAATAAATATTAATGTTTCAAAAAAAAAAAAAAAAAATTGCTTGATTTTCGTGAAATTCTGTAAATGATTAGCTTTTTGCTTAAATTAACAATACGACTACAATTCTCTTCGGAAAGTGGGAAGATTATTAGGAAGACTCTTCTTCTCTGTGGGAAGTGGAGCAGAGACTGACCAATTCAAAAAATCTTATTTATGGTTCGATTCACTTGAAGTTCTGTATACATGGATCCTTTGACTTAAATATATATTTAAAGTGCGATTTTCGGCCGAGCTCCCCCTCTAATTTGTGGTTTTGTGTCTTGATGTTTTTCCAACAAAATGGAGGGACCTACAGTTTATACTAAGCCGCCTACGAACGGCTAATGGGCTTTTTACGAGGAGCCTTTCTTTCATGTCTGCAATACACTCGGAGCAGTGGACATTCCCTGCCGTGGGGCGACCGCAATTAGAAAATTTAACTTAAATTTTTATTTAAAATAATTTTCCATATTTTGGATGTTGGTGGCACCGGGATTTGATTTCGGTTACCGCAGCCGCCTTTTGATTAGATAAAGAGAAATACTACACTTCTTTCAGGGATGTGGACCAGGGATTGACCTGTGCCGAAAATTTGTATGTAATGCTCGATTTTCGTGAAATTCGGTTCATAATAAGCATTTTGCTTAGATTACCAAAATACTACAATTCTCTCCAGAGAGTGGGCAAGATTAACAGGAAGACCCTTCTTCTCTCCGGGAAGTGGACCCGGGACTGACCTTGTCCAAAAAAAATTTTATTTAATGCTTTACTGCTTTACTTTAAACTAGGTTCATAGGTAGAATTTTGCTTAGATTAACGAGATGAGAAAAATTCTTCGACATTTTTTTTTAACTTTTCTAATTAGCTTTTTGCTTAGATTAACAGGAAGACTCTTCTTCTCTCCGGGAGGTAGACCAAGGACTGACCTATTCAAATTAATTGTATTTGCGATCAATTTTCGTGTAATACGGTACTTACTTAGCTTTTTGCTTAGATTAACAGGAAGAATCTTCTTCTCTCCGGGAAGTGGAATAGAGACTGACCATTTCAAAAAAGCCTTATCTATGGTTCGGCTTACTTGAAGTTCTGTATATACACGTATGTGTACTTTTGCTTAGATTGACAGAAAGACTGCCCTTCCCTTCGGAAAGTGGACCAGAGACTGACCCATTCCAAAAAATTTTATTTGTTGCTCGAATTACGGGAAATTTTGTACATAATTACCTCGTTGCTTAGATAAACAAAAATACGATAATTCTCTTTGAAAAAAGGACAAGATGATCAGGAAGACCCTTTTTCTCTCCAGGAACTGACCTATTCGAATATATTATATTTATTGCTCGATTTACGTGAAATTCGGTACATAATTAGCCGTTTGTTTAAATTAACAAAAATACTGCAATTCTCTTCGGAAAGTGGACAAGATTAACACGAAGATTCTTCTTCTCTACGGGATGTGGACCAGCGACTGACCTATTCGGACCTATTCGAATATATTGTATTTATGGCTTGATTTATTTTAAACGAGGTTTATAGGAAGAATTTTGCTTAAATTAACAAAAATGCTACAATCTATCCAGGAAGTGGGCAAGATTAACAGAAAGACTGCACTTCTCTTCGGAAAGTGGACCAAAGACTGACCTATTCGAAATATTTTATTTATTGCTCGATTTACGTAGAATTCGGTACATTATTAGCTTTTTGCTTAGATTAACATAAGGACTAGAATTCTCTTCAGAAAGTGGGTCAGATTACCAGGACTGACCTGTTCTAAAAAATTGTATTCATTGCTCGAATTACGTGAAATTCGGTACATAATTAACTCTTTGCTTAAGTTAACAGGAAGACTCTTTTTATTTTTGGGAAGTGGACTAGAGACCGACCAAATCAAAATATCTTATCTATGGTTCGACTTACTGCCCTTCGGAAAATGGGCAAGATTAACAGGAAGACTTTTTTTCAGGGATTGACGTATTCGAAAAAATCTATTCATTGCTCGATGTACGTGAAATTCGGTACATAATTAGCTTTTTGCTTAAATTAGCAGAAAGACTCTTCTTCTCTCCGGGATGTGGACCAGGACTGACCTATTCGAAAAAATTGTATTTATCGTTCGACTTATATGAAATTCCGTTCACAATTTGCACGTTGCTTAGATTAACATAAATACGATAGTTCTCTTTGAAAAGTGGGCAAGATTGTCAGGAAGACTCTTCTTCTCTCCGGAAGTAGACCAGGAACTGACCTATTCGAATAAATTTTATTTATTGCTCTATTAACGTGAAATTCGGTACATAATTAGCTTTTTGGTTAAATTAGCAGAAAGACTCTTCTTCTCTCCGGGATGTTGACCAGGACTGACCTCTTTGAAAGATATGTATCTATTGTTCGATTTACGTGAGGTTCGGTACACAATTAGCTCGTTGCTTAGATTAACAAAAATACGATTAATTTTTTGAAAAATGGGCAGGGTTATCAGAAAGACTCTTCTTCTCTCCCGAAGTAGACCAGGAACTGACCTGTTCCAATAAATTTTCTTTATTGCTCGGTTAAGGTGAAATTCGGTACATAATTAGCTTTTTGCTTAAATTAGCAGAGAGACTCTTCTTCTCTCAGGAAACTGGACCCGGACTGACCTATTAGAAAAAATTGTATTTATTGTTCGATTTACATGAAATTAGGTACATAATTAGCTTTTTGCATAGGTTAACAAAAATACGATAGTTCTCTTTGAAAAGTTGACAAGATTATCAAGAAGACTCCTCTTTTCTCCGGAAGTGGACCAGGAACTGACCTGTTCGAATAAATTGTAATTATTGCTCGATTTTCCTGAATTTCAGTACATGATTAGCTTTTTGCATAGATTAACGAAAATACGATAGTTCTCTTTGAAAAGTGGACAAGATTACCAGGAAGACTCTTCTTCTCTCCGGAAGTAGACCAGGAACTGACATATTCGAATAAATTTTATTTATTGCTTTATTAACGTGAAATTCGGTACCTAATTATCATTTTGCTGAAATTAGCAGAAAGACTTTTCTTCTCTCCGGGATTTGGACCAGGACTGACCTATTCGAAAAAATTATGTTTATTTTTCGATTAATATGAAATTCGGTACACAATTAGCTCGTTACTTAGATCAACAAAAATACGATAATTCTCTTTGAAAAGTGGGCAAAATTATCAGGAAGGCTCATCTTCTCTCCGGAAGTAGACCAGGAGCTGATCTGTTCGAATAAATTGTAATTATTGCTCGATTTTCGTGAAATTCGGTACATGATTAGATTTTTGCTTAAATTAACAAAACGACGAAAATTTTCTTCGGAAGTGGGCAAGTTTAACCTGTTCAAAAAAATGTATTCATCGCTCGATTTACGTGAAATTCGGTACATGATTTGCTTTTTGCTTAGATGAACAGGAAGGCTCTTCGCCTCTCCTAGAGTAGGACCAGGGTCGGACACATTTGAGTAAATTGTATTTATTACTCGATTTTCGTGAAATTCGGTAAATAATTAGCTTTTTGCTTACATTAACAAAAGGAATGCAATTTTCATCAGAAAGTGGACCAGATTAACAGGACTGACCTGTTCAAAAAAATTGTATTCATTCCTCAATTTACGTAAGATTCGGAACATAATAAGCTTTTTGCTTTAGAAAGTGGGCAAGATTAACAGGAAGATTCTTCTTCTCTTCGGGATGTGGACTAGTGACTGACCTATTCTAAAAAAGTGTATTTATTGCTCGATTAATGTGAAATTCGGTACTTAATTAGCTTTTTGCTTACATTAACAAAAGGAATGCAATTTTCATCAGAAAGTGGACCAGATTATCAGGACTGACCTGTTCAAAAGAATTGTATTCATTGCTCAATTTACGTAAAATTCGGTACATAATAAGCTTTCTGCTTAAATTAGCAGAGAGACTCTTCTTCTCTCCGGGATGTGGACCAGGACTTCCTATTCGAAAAAATTGTATTTATTGCTCAATTTACTTGAAATTCGGTACACAATTAGCTCGTTGCTTAGATTAACAAAAATACGATAATTCTCTGTGAAAATTGGGCAAGATTATCAGGAAGGCCCTTCTCTCCCGAAATGGGCAAGATTAACCTGTTCCAAAAAATGTATTCATCGCTCGATTTGCGTGAACTTCGGTACATGATTAGCTTTTTGCTTAAATTAGCAGAAAGACTCTTCTTCTTTCCGGTATGTGGACCAGGAAGACTTTTCTTTAGGGATTGACGTATTCGAAAAAAATGTATTCATTGCTCGATCTTCGTGAAATTCGGTACATAATTAGCTTTTTGCTTAAATTAGCAGAAAGACTCTTCTTCTTTCCGGTATGTGGACCAGGAGTGACCTATTCGAAAAAATTATATTTATTTTTCGATTAATATGAAATTCGGTACACAATTAGCTTTTTACTTAGATTAACAAAAATACGATGATTCTCTTTGAAAAGTGGGCAAAATTATCAGGAAGGCTCATCTTCTCTCCGGGATTTGGACCAGGAGCTGACCTGTTCGAATAAATAGTAATTATTGCTCGATTTTCGTGAAATTCGGTACATGATTAGATTTTTGCTTAAATTAACAAAAAGACGAAAATTCTCTTCGAAAGTGAGCAAGTTTAACCTGTTCAAAAAAATGTATTCATCGCTCGATTTACGTGAAATTCGGTACATGATTAGCTTTTTGCTTAGATGAACAGGAAGGCTCTTCTCCTCTCCTACAGTAGGACCAGGGTCGGACATATTTGAGTAAATTGTATTTATTACTCGATTTTCGTGAAATTCGGTAAATAATTAGCTGTTTGCTTAAATTAACAAAAAGACTACAATTCTCTTCGAAAAGTGGGCAAGATTAACAGGAAGATTCTTCTTCTCTCCGGGATGTGGACCAGGACTTACCTATTCGAAAAAATTGTATTTATTGCTCGATTTACTTGAAATTCGGTACACAATTAGCTCGTTGCTTAGATTAACAAAAATACGATAATTCTCTGTGAAAATTGGGCAAGATTATCAGGAAGGCCCTTCTTCTCTCCCGAAGTGGGCAAGATTAACCTATTCAAAAAAATGTATTCATCGCTCGATTTTCGTGAATTTCGGTACATGATTAGCTTTTTGCATAGATTAACAAGAATACGATAATTCTCCTTGAAAGGTTGACAAGATTATCAGGAAGCCTCTTCTTCTCTCCGGAAGTGGACCAGGAACTGACCTGTTCGAATAAATTTCCTTTATTGCTCGATTAACATGAATTTCGGTACATGATTAGCTTTTTGCATAGATATACAAAAATACGATAATTCTCTTTGAAAAGTTGACAAGATTATCAGGAAGACTCTTCTTCTCGCCGGAAGTAGACCAGGAACTGACATATTCGAATAAATTTTATTTATTGCTCGATTTTCGTGAAATTCGGTACATGATTAGCTCGTTACTTAGATTAACAAAAATACGATAATTCTCTTTGAAAAGAGGGCAAAATTATCAGGAAGGCTCATCTTCTCTACGCAAGTAGACCAGGAACTGACCTGTTCGAATAAATGGTAATTATTGCTCGATTTTCGTGAAATTCGGTATATGATTAGATTTTTGCTTAAATTAACAAAAAGACTACAATTCTCTTCGGAAAGTGGGCAAGATTAACAGGACTGAACTTTTCAAAAAAATTTGATTCATTCCTCAATTTACGTAAAATTCGGTACACAATAAGCTTTTTGCTTTAGAAAGTGGGCAAGATTAACAGGAAGATTCTTCTTCTCTCCGGGATGTGGACCAGGGACTGACCTATTCTAAAAAAATTGTATTTATTGCTCGATTAACGTGAAATTCGGTACTTAATTAGCTTTTTGCTTAGATTAAAAAAATACGATAATTCTCTGTGAAAATTGGGCAAGATTATCAGGAAGGCCCTTCTTCTCTTCCGAAGTGGGCAAGATTAACCTATTCAAAAAAATGTATTCATCGCTCGATTTTCGTGAATTTCGGTACATGATTAGCTTTTTGCATAGATTTACAAAAATAGGATAATTCTCTTTGAAAAGTTGACAAGATTATCAGGAAGACTCTTCTTCTCTCCGGAAGTGGACCAGGAACTGACCTGTTCGAATAAATTGTAATTATTGCTCGATTTTCGTGAATTTCGGTACATGATTAGCGTTTTGCATAGATATACAAAAATACGATAATTCTCTTTGAAAAGTGGACAAGATTATCAGAAAGACTGTTCTTCTCTCCGGAAGTAGACTAGGAACTGACATATTTGAATAAATTTTATTTATTGCTCGATTTTCGTGAAATTTGGTACATGATTAGCTCGTTACTTAGATTAACAAAAATACGATAATTCTCTTTGAAAAGAGGGCAAAATTATCAGGAAGGCTCTTCTTCTCTCTGGAAGTAGACCAGGAACTGATCTGTTCGAATAAATTGTAATTATTGCTCGATTTTCGTGAAATTCGGTACATGATTAGATTTTTGCTTAAATTAACAAAAAGACGAAAATTTTCCTCGGAAGTGGGCAAGTTTAACCTGTTCAAATAAATGTATTCATCGCTCGATTTACGTGAAATTCGGTACAGGATTAGCTTTTTGCTTAGATGAACAGGAAGGCTCTTCTCCTCTTCTAGAGTAGGACCAGGGTCGGACACATTTGAGTAAATTGTATTTATTACTCGATTTTCGTGAAATTCGGTAAATAATTAGCTTTTAGCTTACATTAACAAAAGGAATGCAATTTTCATCAGAAAGTGGACCAGATTAACAGGACTGACCTGTTCAAAAAAAATGTATTCATTCCTCAATTTACGTAAGATTCGGAACATAATAAGCTTTTTGCTTTAGAAAGTGGGCAAGATTAATAGGAAGATTCTTCTTCTCTCCGGGATGTGGACTAGGGACTGACCTATTCTAAAAAAGTGTATTTATTGCTCGATTAACGTGAAATTCGGTACTTAATTAGCTTTTTGCTTACATTAACAAAAGGAATGCAATTTTCATCAGAAAGTGGACCAGATTATCAGGACTGACCTGTTCAAAAGAATTGTATTCATTGCTCAATTTACGTAAAATTCGGTACATAATAAGCTTTTTGCTTAAATTAGCAGAAAGACTCTTCTTCTCTCCGGGATGTGGACCAGGACTTCCTCTTCGAAAAAATTGTATTTATTGCTCAATTTACTTGAAATTCGGTACACAATTAGCTCGTTGCTTAGATTAACAAAAATACGATAATTCTCTGTGAAAATTGGGCAAGATTATCAGGAAGGCCCTTCTTCTCTCCCGAAATGGGCAAGATTAACCTGTTCCAAAAAATGTATTCATCGCTCGATTTGCGTGAACTTCGGTACATGATTAGCTTTTTGCATAGATTAACAAAAATACGATAATTCTCCTTGAAAAGTTGACAAGATTATCAGGAAGACTCTTCTTCTCTCCGGAAGTGGACCAGGAACTGACCTGTTCGAATAAATTGTATTTAGTGCTCGATTTTCGTGAGTTTCGGTACATGATTAGCTTTTTGCATAGATATACAAAAATACGACAATTCTCTTTGAAAAGATGACAAGATTATCAGGAAGACTCTTCTTCTCTCCGGAAGTAGACCAGGAACTGACATATTCGAATAAATTTTATTTATAGTTCGATTTATATGGATTTCGGCACACAAATAGTTCGTTGCTTAGATGTTCAAAAAGACGATAATTCTCTTCGAAAGTGCGAAAGATTAACAGGAAGACTTTTCTTCAGGGATTGACGTATTCGAAAAAATGTATTCATCGCTCGATCTTCGTGAAATTCGGTACATAATTAGCTTTTTGCTTAAATTAGCAGAAAGACTCTTCTTCTTTCCGGTATGTGGACCAGGAGTGACCTATTCGAAAAAATTATATTTATTTTTCGATTAATATGAAATTCGGTACACAATTAGCTTTTTACTTAGATTAACAAAAATACGATAATTCTCTTTGAAAAGTGGGCAAAATTATCAGGAAGGCTCATCTTCTCTCCGGAAGTAGACCAGGAACTGACATATTTGAATAAATTTTATTTGTTGCTCGATTTTCGTGAAATTCGGTACATGATTAGCTCGTTACTTAGATTAACAAAAATACGATAATTCTCTTTGAAAAGAGGGCAAAATTATCAGGAAGGCTCATCTTCTCTCCGGAAGTAGACCAGGAACTGACCTGTTCGAATAAATGGTAATTATTGCTCGATTTTCGTGAAATTCGGTACATGATTAGATTTTTGCTTAAATTAACAAAAAGACGAAAATTCTCTTCGGAAGTGGGCAAGTTTAACCTGTTCAAAAAAATATATTCATCGCTCGATTTACGTGAAATTCGGTACATGATTAGCTTTTTGCTTAGATGAACAGGAAGGCTCTTCTCCTCTCCTAGTGTAGGACCAGGGTCGGACACATTTGAGTAAATTGTATTTATTACTCGATTTTCGTGAAATTCGGTAAATAATTAGCTGTTTGCTTAAATTAACAAAAAGACTACAATTCTCTTCGGAAAGTGGGCAAGATTAACAGGACTGACCTTTTCAAAAAAATTTGATTCATTCATCAATTTACGTAAAATTCGGTACATAATAAGCTTTTTGCTTTAGAAAGTGGGCAAGATTAACAGGAAGATTCTTCTTCTCTCCGGGATGTGGACCAGGGACTGACCTATTCTAAAAAAATTGTATTTATTGCTCGATTAACGTGAAATTCGGTACTTAATTAGGTTTTTGCTTAGATTAACAAAAATACGTTAATTATCTGTGAAAATTGGGCAAGATTATCAGGAAGGCCCTTCTTGTCTCCCGAAGGGGGCAAGATTAACCTATTCAAAAAAATGTATTCATCGCTCGTTTTTCGTGAATTTCGGTACATGATTAGCTTTTTGCATAGATTAACAAGAATACGATAATTCTCCTTGAAAAGTTGACAAGATTATCAGGAAGCCTCTTCTTCTCTCCGGAAGTGGACCAGGAACTGACCTGTTCGAATAAATTGTAATTATTGCTCGATTTTTGTGAATTTCGGTACATGATTAGCTTTTTGCATAGATATACAAAAATACGATAATTCTCTTTGAAAAGTTGACAAGATTATCAGGAAGACTCTTCTTCTCTCCGGAAGTAGACCAGGAACTGAGATATTCGAATAAACTTTATTTATTGCTCTATTAACGTGAAGTTCGGTCCCTAATTTTCTTTTTGCTGAAATTAGCAGAAAGACTCTTCTTCTCTCCGGGATTTGGACCAGGACTGACCTATTCGAAAAAATTGTATTTATTGTTCGATTTTTATGAAATTCGGTACACACATAGCTCGTTGCTTAGATGTACAAAAAGACGATAATTCCCTTCGGAAAGTGGACAGGATTAATAGGAAAACTTTTCTTCAGGGATTGACGTATTCGAAAAAATGTATTCTTTGTTGGATCTTTGTGAAATTCGTTAAATTATTAGCTCTTTGCTTAAATTAACAAAAAGAATACAATTTTCATCAGAAAGTGGGCCAGATTAACAGGAAGATTCTTCTTCTCTCCATGATGTGGACCAGGGACTGACCTACTCGATAAAATTCTGTTTATTGCTCGATTTACGTGAAATTCGGTACTTAATGAGCTTATTGCTTAGATTAACAAAAGGAATACAATTTTCATCAGAAAGTGGGCCAGGTTAACAGGACTGACCTCTTCAAAAAAATTGTGTTCATTGCTCAATTTACGTTGCATTCGGTACATAAAAAGGTTTTTGCTTAACTTAGCAGAAAAAATTGTATTTATTGTTCGATTTACGCGAAATTCGGTACACAATTAGCTCGTTGCTTAGATTCGAAAAAATGACGATAATTCTCTTCTTAAAGTGGGCAAAATTAATAGGAAGAGTTTTCTTCAGGGATTGACCTGTTCGAAAAAATGTATTTATTGATAAATTAACGTGAAATTCGGTACATAATTAGCTTTTTGCTTACATTAGCAGAAATACTCTTCTTCTCTCCGGGATCTGGAGCAGGGCTGACCTATTCGAAAAAATTGTATTTATTGTTCGATTTATATTAATTTCGGTATACAATTAGCTCTTTGCTTAGATTAACGAAAATACGATAATTCTCTTTGAAAAGGGGGCAAGATTATCAGGAAGACTCTTCTTCTCTCCGGAAGTAGACCAGGAACTGACATATTCGAATAAATTTTATTTATTGCTCTATTAACGTGAAATTCGGTACCTGATTATCTTTTTGCTGAAATTAGCAGAAAGACTCTTCTTCTCTCCGGGATTTTGACCAGGACTGACCTATTCGAAAAAATTGTATTTATTGTTCGATTTATATGAAATTCGGTACACAAATAGCTCGTTGCTTAGATTTACAAAAAGACGAAAATTCTCTTTGAAAAGTGGGCAAGATTATCAGGAAGGCTCTGCTTCTCTCCGGAAGTAGACCAGGAACTGACCTGTTCGAATAAATGGTAATTATTGCTCGATTTTCGTGAAAATCGGTACATGATTAGATTTTTGCTTAAAGTGGGCAAGATTAACAGGACGACTATTTTTCAGGGATTGACCTATTCGAAAAAATGTATTTATTGCTCGATTTACGTGAAATTCGGTAAAGAATTAGCTTTTTGCTTACATTAGCAGAGAGACTCTTCTTCTTGCTTGATTTACTTTAAACTAGGTTCATAGGTAGAATTTTGCTTAGATTAACGGGATGAGTAAAATCCTTCGACATTTTTTTTAACTTTTCTAATTAGCTGTTCGCTTAGATCAACAGAAAGGCTCTTCTTCTCTCCGGGAGGTGGACCTATTCGAATAAATTGTGTTTGCGATCGATTAACTTGAAGTTCGGTACATAATTAACTTTTTGCTTAGATTAACAGGAATACTCTTTTTCTCTCTGGGAAGTGGACCAGCGACTGACCTATTCCAAAAATTAATTTATTTATTGCTTGATTTACTTTAACCTAGGTTCATAGGTATAGTTTTGCTTAGAATAACAGAATGAGTACAATTCTTCGACATTTTTTTAAATTTTTAATTAGCTTTTTGCTCAGATAAACAGGAAGACTCTACTTCTCTCCGGGAAGTACACTAGAGACAGACCCATTCAAAAAATCTTATCTATGGTTCGACTTACTTGAAGTTCTGTATATATGTGGACTTTTGCTTAGATTAACAAAAGGAATACAATTTTCTTCAGAAAGTGGGCCAGATTAACAGGACTTACCTGTTCAAAAAATTTGTATTAATTGCTCGATTTACGTGAAACTCGGTACATATATATAGCTTTTTGCTTAGACCAACAGGAAGACTCTTATTCTCTCCACGATGTGGGCCGGGACTGACCTGTTCGAAAAAATTGTATTTATTGCTTGATTTTCGTGAGATTCGGTACATTATTAGCTTTTTTCTTAGATTAACAAAAAGACTACAATTCTTTTCAGAAAGTGGGGTCATATTAACAGGACTGACCTGTTGGAAAAAACTTTATTTAGTGCTCGACTTACGTGAAACTCGGTACTTATATAGCTTTTTGCTTAGATTAACAGGAAGAATCTTCATCTCCCCTGGAAGTGGACCAGAGACAGACCAATTCAAAAAATCTTATCTATGGGTCGACTTACTTGAAGTTCAGTATATATGTGGACCTTTGCTTAGATTAAGAGATAGACTGCACTTCTTTTCGGAAAGTGAACCAGAGACTGGCCTATTCAAAAAAATTTAATTTATAGCTCGATTTACGTGAAATTCGGTACTTAATTAGCTTCTTGCTCAGATTAACAGGAAGACTCTTCTTCTCTCCGCGATGTGGACCGGGGATGACCTGTTCAAAAGAATTGTATTTATTGCTCGATTTACGTGAATTTCGGTACATAATAACAACATAATGCGGAAAGTGGGCAAGATTAACCTGTTCAAAAAAATGTATTCGTCGCTCGATTTACGTGAAATTCGGTACATGGTTAGCTTTTTGCTTAGATGAATAGGAAGGCTCTTCTCCTCTTCGAGAATAGGACCAGTGTCTGACATATTTGAATAAATTGTATTTATTGCTCGATTTTCGTGAAATTCGGTAAATAATTAGCTCTTTGCTGAAATTAATAAAAAGACAAAATTAAATAAACTACAATTAACAGCAAGATTCTTTTTCTCTCCTGGATGTGGCCCAGGGACTGACCTATTTGAAAAATTTGTATTTATTGCTCGATTTACGTGAATTTCGGTACTTAATTAGCTTTTTGCTTAGATTAACAAAAGGACTACACTTCTCTTCAGAAAGTGGGCCAGATTAACAGGACTGACCTGTTCGAAATAATTGTATTTATTGATCGATTTATGTGAAATTCGCAATTAGTTCGTTGCTTAGATTAACAAAAATACGATAATTCCCTTTGAAAAGTGGACAACATCATTAGGAAGACTCTTCTTCTCTCCGGAAGTAGACCAGGTACTGACCTATTCGAATTGAAAATTGGGCAAGATTATCAGGAAGGCCCTTCTTCTCTCCCGAAGTGGGCAAGATTAACCTATTCAAAAAAATGTATTCATCGCTCGATTTTCGTGAATTTCGGAACATGATTAGCTTTTTGCATAGATTAACAAAAATAGGATAATTCTCTTTGAAAAGTTTAAAAAAAAAAATTATCAGGAAGACTCTTCTTCTCTCCGGAAGTGGACCAGGAACTGACCTGTTCGAATAAATTGTAATTATTGCTCGATTTTCGTGAATTTCGGTACATGATTAGCTTTTTGCATATACATACAAAAATACGATAATTCTCTTTGAAAAGTTGACAAGATTATCAGGAAGACTTTTCTTCTCTCCGGAAGTAAACCAGGAACTTACATATTCGAATAAATTTTATTTATTGCTCTATTAACGTGAAGTTCAGTCCCTAATTTTCTTTTTGCTGAAATTAGCAGAAAGACTCTTCTTCTCTCCGGGATTTGGATCAGGACTGACCTATTGGAAAAAAATGTATTTATTGTTCGATTTTTATGAAATTCGGTACACACATAGCTCGTTGCTTAGATGTACAAAAAGACGATAATTCTCTTCGGAAGGTGGGCAAGATTAACAGGAAAACTTTTTTTCAGGGATTGACGTATTCGAAAAAAATGTATTCGTTGCTCGATCTTCGTGAAATTCGGTAAAGAATTAGCTTTTTGCTTACATTAGCAGAGAGACTCTTCTTCTTGCTTGATTTACTTTAAACTAGGTTCATAGGTAGAATTTTGCTTAGATTAACGGGATCAGTAAAATTCTTCGACATTTTTTTTAACTTTTCTAATTAGCTTTTCGCTTAGATCAACAGAAAGACTTTTCTTCTCTCCGGGATGCGAACCAGGACTGACTTATTCGAAAAAATTGTATTTGCGATCGATTAACTTGAAGTTCGGTACATAATTAACTTTTTGCTTAGATTAACAGGAATACTTTTCTTCTCTCCGGGAAGTGGACCAGCGACTGACCTATTCCAAAAAAAAATTTATTTATTGCTTGATTTACTTTAACCTAGGTACATAGGTAGAATTTTGCTTAGAATAACAGGATGAGTACATTTCTTCGAAATTTTTTTTAACTTTTTTAATTATCTTTTTGCTTAGATTAAAAGGAAAACTCTTCTTCTCTCCGGGAGGTGGACCCAGGACTGACCTATTCAAATAAATTGTATTTGCGATCGATTTACGTGAAGTTCGGTACATAATTAGGTTTTTGCTTAGATTAACAGGAATACTCTTCTTCTCTCCGAGAGGTGGACCAGCGACTGACCTATTCCAAAAAAAAATTATTTATTGCTTGATTTACTTTAACCTAGGTACATAGGTAGAATTTTGCTTAGAATAACAGGATGAGTACAATTCTTCGACATTTTTTTAAATTTTTAATTAGCTTTCTGCTCAAATAAACAGGAATACTTTACTTTGGACCAGAGACAGACCAATTCAAAAAATCTTATCTATGGTTCGACTAACTTGAAATTCTCTATATATGTGGACTTTTGCTTAGATTAAGAGAAAGAATGCACTTCTCTCCGAAAAGTGGATCAGAGACTGGCCTATTCGAAAAAACTTTATTTATTGCTCGATTTACGTGAAATTCGGTACATAATTAGCTTTTTGCTTAGATTAACAGGAACACTCTTCTTCTCTCCGGGATGTGGACCAAGGACTGACCTATTCCAAAAAAATTTTTATTTATTGCTTGATTTACTTTAAATTAGGTACATAGGTAGAATTTTGCTTAGATTAACAGGATGAGTACAATTCTTCGAAATTTTTTTTAAGTTTTTTAATTAGCTTTTTGCTTAGATTAACAGGAAAACTCTTCTTCTCTCCGGGAGGTGGACCAGGGACTGACATATTTGAATGAATTGTTTTTATTGCCCGATTTTCGTGAAATTCGGTACATAATTAGCTCCTTAACAAAAAGACTACAATTCTCTCCAGAGAGTGGGCAGATTAACATAAAGACTCTTCTTCTCTCCGGGAAGTGGACCAGGGACTGACCTATTCGAATAAATTGTATTTGCGATCGATTTACGTGAAGTTCGGTACATAATTAGCTTTTTGCTTAGATTAACAGGAAGCCTCTTCTTCTCTCCTTGATGTGGAGCAGGGCCTGACCTATTCGAAAAAATTGTATTTATTGCTCGATTTACTTGACATACGGTATTTAATTAGCTTTTTGCTTAGACTAATAGGAAAACTCTTCTTCTTTGCGCGATGTGGAATGGGACTGACCTGTTCGAAAAAATTGTAATTATTGCTTGACTTTCGTGAAATTCGGTACATGATTAGCTTTTTGCTTAAATTAACAATAAGACTACAAATCTCTTCGGAAAGCCTTTATTTCATGTCTGCAATACACTCGGAGGAGTGGAAATTCCCTGCCGTGGGGCGTCCACAATTAGAAAATTTAACTTAATTTTTTATTTAAATTAATTTTCCATATTTTAGAAATTGGTGGCACCGGGATTTGATTTCGGCTACCGCGGGCGCCTTTTTGATTGGATGAAGAGAAATACTACACTTCTTTCAGGGATGTGCACCAGAGACTGATCTGTTCCGAAAAATTGTATTTATTGCTCGATTTACGTGAAATTCGGTATATAATTAGCCTTTTGCTCTGTTGAGGACATGGATCTCCTTTCGTTTTCGGAAAGATCCCCCTCAGGTGGCAACGCCGCGATATACTGCCTAATATTGCTAACGTTCCGCACCAGCAGCACCTTTTGAATTAACTAACCGGCTAAAGTAGCCAACAGCGACATTTTCATTTTAATCGCTTTTTAACCCCAACCCATCCACATCGCGACTCACGGACCGCTCTTCGTCATTTCAATTTATACTTAATATTTACTTACATCTTTTTAATTGTAATTTCAAATAATTTTTAAATACCCATTAATTAAATGGTCTCAAAGACACTAAAACAATATATGGTACATGGTCCTTCGGTACCGCCCAAACAAATTGGCACCACTGCTCTACCCAACGGCAACAGCGGCCATCACACATCTCTTCTTCTTCTTTATTTTTATTGGCGTTGACACCGCTTACGCGATTATAGCCGAATTAATTACAGCGCGCCATTCATCTCTTCTTTTCGCTGTTTGGCGCCAGTTGGAAATGCCAAGTGCACCCAGGTCACTCTCTACTTGATCTTTCCAACGGAGTGGAGGTCTTCCTCTTCCTCTGCTTCCACCAGCGGGTACTGCATCAAATATTTTCAAAGCTGGAGTGTTTTCATCCATTCGGACGACATGGCCTAGCCATCGTAGCCGCTGTATCTTCATTCGCTGAACTATGTCAATATCGTAGTATAGCTCGTACAGCTCATCGTTCCATCGTCTGCGGTATTCGCCGTTGCCAATGCGCAAAGGACCATAAATGGTTCGCAGAACTTTCCTCTCGAAGACTCCTAGAGCCGACTCATCAGATGTTGACATTGTCCACGCTTCTGCGCCATATAGTAGGACCGGTATAATGAGCGACTTGTAGAGCTTGGTTTTCGTTTGTCGAGCGAGGACTTTACTTTTCAATTGCCTACTCAGCCCAAAGTAGCACCTGTTTGCAAGAGTGATTCTGCGTTGGATTTCAAGGCTGACATTGTTGTTGGTATTAATGCTGGTTCCTAGATAGACGAAATTATCTACGACCTCGAAGTTATGACTGTCAACAGTGACGTGGGAGCCGAGTCGCGAATGCGATGACTGTTTGTTTGATGACAGGAGATATTTCGTCTTGCCCTCATTCACTACCAGACCCATTCGTTTCGCTTCTTTATCAAGTCTGGAGAAAGCAGAACTCATGGCGCGGTTGTTGAGGCCGATAATGTCGATATCATCGGCGTACGCCAGCAGCTGTACACTCTTGTAGAAGATTGTACCTTCTCTATTTAACTCTGCAGCTCGTATTATTTTCTCCAGCATTAAATTAAACAAGTCACACGATAAGGAATCACCCTGTCTGAAACCTCGTTTGGTATCGAACGGCTCGGAGAGGTCCTTCCCGCTCCTGGCTTTTAGTGTTGTTTAACGTCAGTTTACCGTATAAGTTTTGCGGGGATTCCAAATTCAGACATAGCGGCATAAAGGCAGCTCCTATTCGTGCTGTCGAAGGTGGCTTTAAAATCGACGAAAAGGTGGTGGGTGTCGATTCTCTTTTCACGCGTCTTTTCCAAGATTTAGTGCATGGTGAATATCTGGTAAATGGTTGACTTACCAGGTCTAAAGCCACACTGATAAGGTCCAATCAGTTTGTTGACGGTGGGCTTTAGCCTTTCACACAATACGCTTGATAGGACCTTATATGCGATATTAAGAAGGCTTATTCCACGGTAATTGGCGCAGACAGTGGGATCGCCTTTTTTGTGGATCGGGTAGAGCACACTTAAATTCCAATCGTCGGGCATGCTTTCATCCGACCATATTTTGCAAAGAAGCTGATGCATGCACCTGATCAGTTCTTCGCCGCCGCATTTGAATAGCTCGGCCGGTAATCCATCGGCCCCTGCCGCTTTGTTGTTTTTTAAGCGGACGATTGCTATTCGCACTTCTTCATAGTCGGGTACTGGAACAACTTTTCCATCGTCATCAATTGGAGTTTCGGGTTCACCATCTCCGCGTGTTTCCTGTTCACTGCCATTCAGCAGGCTGGAGAAGTGCTCCCTCCATAAATCGAGTATACTCTGGGCATCTGTCACTAGCTCACCTCCCTGGGTCCTACAAGAGTTTGCTCCGGTCTTGAAACCTTCTGTAAGTCGCCGTATCTTTTCATAGAATTTACGAGCGTTACCCTTGTCGGCCAGCTTCTCAAGCTCCTCATACTCGCGCATCTCGGCCTCTTTCTTTTTTTGTCTGCAGACGCGCCTTGCTTCCCTCTTCAGTTCTCGGTATCTATCCCGACCCGCACGTGTTGTGATCGATCGCAAGGTTGCGAGGTAGGCAGTCTTTTTTCTCTCCACTGCGACACGGCAGTCCTCATCGTACCAGCTGTTTTTGCGACCTTTCCGAAATCCAATGGTTTCGTTTGCAGCTGTACGCAGGGAGTTTGCGATGCCGTCCCACAATTCCCTTATACCGGGTTGCTGATGAGTGCTCTCAGAGAGCAGGTGTGCAAGTCGAGTAGAAAACCGCTCGACAGTCTGTTGTGATTGCAGCTTTTCAACGTCGAACCTTCCTTGTGTTGGTTGATGGGCGTTCTTCGATACACAGAGGCGCGTGCGTATCTGCGCTGCGACAAGATAGTGATCCGAGTCAATGTTGGGACCTCGGAACGTACGCACATCTAAAACACTGGATACATGTCTTCAGTCTATCACAACATGATCGATCTGGGTGGAAGATTTCCGATTTGGAGATAGCCAAGTAGCTTAGTGAATTTTTTTGTGTTGGAATCTAGTGCTACAGACAACCATATTTCGGGCCCCGACGAAGTCTATCACCTTCAGCCCATTTGGAGACGCTTCATCGTGGAGGGTGAATTTTCCGGCAGTCGTATCAAAGATACCTTCTTTGCCCAACCTAGCGTTGAAGTCGCCAAGCACAATTTTGACGTCGTGGCGGGGGCAGCGCTCATAAGTGTGTTCGAGGCGTTCGTAAAAGGCATCTTTGGTCAAGTCATCCTTCTCTTACGTCGGGGCGTGGGCGCAAATTAGGGTGGTGTTAAACAATTTTGTCTTAATGCGAATTGTGGCTAGACGTTCATCCACCGGAGTGAATGCCAGTACTCGGAAACGGAGTCTCTCTCCCACCACGAATCCGACACCAAATTTGCGGTCCTTTATATGGCCGCTGTAGTAAATTTCACAAGGACCCACCTTCTTCCGTCCTTGTCGCGTCCATCGCAATTCTTGGACGGCAGTGATGTCAGCCTTTAACTTTATGAGGACATCAATTAGCTGGGCAGCGGCACCTTCCCAATTAAGGGACCGGACATTCCAGGTGCATGCCCTAAAATCGTAATCCTTAAAATATTTGCGGGGGTCGTCATCAAAAGGGGGTCTCTCATCCGAGGCTTTAATGTGACAACTTTTCAAAGAAAAAACGAAAGATTATAGCTATCTTAAGGAATTTCCACGGGTCATCTTCTATTATCAGCGAAATTACCTTTTCTCTATCAAAATCGCTCGCGTTGGGAACACCAACAACAACCAAGTCGCACCACCAACAACAACAACCCCCAAAGCTAAGGGCAACCCATGGCGGAGTAAGTAATACCTAATCTTCACCCAATACATACATATGTACATATACATATACTCGCATATAATAAATTTTCTCAAGCCCTCAAAAATTATATAATTATTGGCATCAACTGTACAAGCTTGTAAACACCAAAAAATCCCGTTGGCCACTCCCTCAAATTAAAAATATATACAATAGTATACATCTCAGTACCGTTTTTCTCTAAAACGGTTGACGGTTGATCGAAAAAAAAAACTATATACAAGTTAAACTATATACTCGTACTACATAGCATATCTGTATACGTAGGTATATGCAAAATCTCAATCCCGTTACAGCGCAGCACACACATTTGATTCCCACTCAAACGCGCTCACAGTAAACATATTGCACTCAGACGCGCTGAGGCAAAATAAACCAAAGGAGGCGTAGCCCAAGACACAGTGGGCCGCGACCAAGCAATTATTACACTTTTGTACAGTGGGACAAAAGTGAATAGTTTTTAATCTGAAATCACCACTAAAACCCAATTATTCCAAATAAATAAATTTATATAAATAAAATTATTTGGAACATATATACACTCGAAAAAAAAAAATTTTAATTTTGCATACACACCCACATATTTGCACTCAGACGCGCTGAGGCAAATAGACATATTAAAATTTGCTGCTGATTAATATATACCAAATAAAAGGAATTTTTTTAAAAAACTTAACCAATTTTTTTTACAAAACTCACCCAATTTTTTTTACAATACTAACCCAATTTTTTTTTATAAAACCCACTCAATATTAATTTAATTTTTTCATAAATCCCATTAATTCAAATCTCAAGAAATTCCACAAAATTGGGATAGCCTCCTAGAAGCATACGAGGCTATTTTCATTGCGGACACATATCCGGAAGTCAGCGAGGCAGTGGAGCAGAAATATCCTAAATGTTCGGAAAGCTTCCCGAACTGTAAAGCGCAAATGCTAGAAGCATTGCAGCTTTTTACAGCTACAACACCCACACAAACAACCCAGCAATCAACAAATGCAAACACAACCTCAGTTTCCAGTGGGGTATGTCTCAAGGTACCAGCATGCGATTCTGAAGCACGGAGGTTAAGAAGACTGGCCGACATTCCGAGACATGTTTACGGCAGTGTACATAAACCACCCTCAATTAACACTCGCCCACAAATTATTTCTCCTGCGTCACAAGGCAAAAGGTCCAGCAGGCCTCATTGTGAAACAATACCCACTCACAGATGAAAGTTTTCCGCTTGCTTGGGAAGCATTAAAATCTCGCTAGGAGAACCCAAGAATTCTGGTAGATAACCAGCTCAAAACCCTCCTTACTCTACAACCCATCTATGCAGAGAACGGGGAGTAGCTGCAAAAACTGCAGACCACAATAAATAACTGCCTCTCCAAATCTCTCATCACAAAAGATTTCCACTAAGGATTGGGATCCCATCCTCATTTATATATGCTCCTCAAAACTCCCGAGCGAAACACTCGCGCTTTGGGAACATTCTCTCAGTTCGAGGAAAGAACTACCACTCTGGTCCGAAATGAATGCATTCCTGACCAGTAGATACGAGGTAGTAGAACGACTGGGAACATACCGCCCAGGTAAACCCAAACCCCACATTAATACATTCACACCCAGAGCTGGCAATCAAAGCTCCCCATATGCGAATAAAAGTCGCACGCAAACCTATCACATAGAGTTCCAAAAACCCGTTTCCTGCAAGTTATGCAACTCTAGTCACGGGATGAAAATGTGCATCCGATTTAGGAACCATTCCGTCCCAGATCGACAAAAATTCGTTCGTGAAAACAATTACTGCGAAAATTGTCTTTCCTGTTTACACCAGCGAAATCAATGCCAAAGCAAATTCACCTGCGTTTACTGCCAAAGGCGTCATCACTCACTACTCCATTATCAAAACACAATCCCATACTCAAAACCCCTCTCATCGACAGGACAGGTAGCGACCGCAGTAGAAATAGCAGACGACAGATCATCAACATCAACAGGAATCAGCCATACCCCCACAACAACAACGAAACCACACTCTTGCCCACGGCTATAGTCCCGATATATCAAGCAGGAGAACACCACAAAATCCGAGCAATGATAGACCAAGGTTGGCAAAAAACCTTTGTCACATCTCGGATTCAAAAAACACTCAGTCTACCCTCGGAGGAAACTCATTACGAAATCTCAGGAATGGAAGGAACTTTCGTCCAGAACTCAACCAAAGTCTGCGAACTAACTCTATGTTCGTCACACTTATCACACCATGTAAAAGCTAGAGCAATAATATTACCCAAGCTCACACACCTACTACCCACAACCCAGGTGTCAACCATTGACATCAACGAAATAACCCAATTAGCGTTAGCCCACCTAAAATGTCTCACCCCATCTCGAATTGACATGGTAATCGGCAGCGACTTAGCACCCCAAATCCTCAAACAAGGAGTGCAACACCTCCCTGTGACACAGCAGACAATATTTGGATGGATAATCAGCGGACCAACAACTCAAACGGTAGAGTCCTTTTCAACACAGGTCAATCCAGCCAAAAATGACCCGATCAACATCCAACTAAGGAAATTCTGGGAGCAAGAAGAAGTCCCAGCTACTCAAACCCACTCAGAAGCGGATGAATTTTGCGAAAATTTGTATCGCAAAACATCAACGAGCCAAAAGAATGGTAAATACACCGTCAAATTACCATTAAAAAAGGAGTTTCCCAGGGACGCAGCCCTAGGTTCTAGGCCACATCAACAGTACATCAGCAACGAGTGGACACTAGAGCGAAAACCAGTGCTGCGGCAAAAATATCAGGAGGTCTTGGAAGAATACTTGACCTTGGACCACACGGAACCCACTTCACCTCTCGAAGTAATCAACAAGGGGAAGTACTTCTCCTTCTATCTACCCCATCACGCTGTCATAAAACCCGACAGTAAATCCACAAACGTCCGAGTGGTATTCAACGTGTCCAGATCATCAAAATCAGGGAACTCGTTAAACGACGTCCTAAACACAGGCCCAACACTACAAAATGGGTTAATGCTAATAATCCTCAATTGGCGACTCTATAAGTAAGTATTTAACGGTGACATTGAGAAAATGTACCGTAAAATACTCGTTAACCAGGAAGATCAAGACTTCCAGCGAATACTCTTTCGCAGAACCCCCGACTCTCCAATAGAAGATTTCAAGCTAAAGACAGTTACTTTTGGCGTTAACTGTGACCCATATGTAGCTATTCGAACCCTACAACAATTAGCCGAAGATTGCAAAACCGAATACCCTCTCGCAAACAATATCCCACTCAATGAAATTTATGTAGATGACATTCTTTGAGGCAGTAATGAAATACAGTCCACTATCAACTCACTCACCCAAGTTATCGAAGGGTTAAATTCAGCAGGATTCCCTCTTAAGAAAATTACGGCAAACCACCCGAAAATACTCGAAAAAATCCCAGAGTCTCATTTCCTAGATGCCGACTTTCTTAAACTCAGCGACACACACTAAAAAAAACTCAAGGAATACGCTGGAACGCGCTCACAGACACCTTCTCATACTCATACGAACATCAACCCGCTGCAAAGTGTAGCACTAAACGCCAGATTTTATCGGCTGTGGCGAAACTATTCGACCCGGCAGAATGGTTATCACCAATTATGAAAGTAGCCAAGGTACTACTCCAAACACTTTGGCTAGCTAGGAACGGATTGGGACGAAAACGTAAAATCCGGTTCCCTACATAAATGGAACTCGTTTCATGAGAATCTCCCGGCAATCAAAGACATCCAAATACCCCGATAGCTGCAGTACTCCCCCAATAAACCGATTCAACTCCATGGATTCTCAGATGCCTCAGAGAAGGCATTCTGCGCTTGTGTGTACATGAGTGTACAACACGGCGAAAGCTCCTTCACCTCACATTTACTGGCTGCAAAAACAAAGGTAGCTCCTCTCCAAATGATAAGTCTCCCCCGTCTAGAGCTCTGTGGAGCAGTTTTACTGGCAAGGTTGGTAAAACAAATACAAACAGAATTAAGTTTACCGCCTCACGAACTTGTTCTGTGGACAGACTCGACCATCGTCTTAGCATGGCTAGAAAAACCACCACACTCTTGGAAAACATATCTAGCAAACAAGATATACCAGATTCTGCAACTGATAAGTAATGCTAAGTGGCGGCACGTATGCAGCAGCGACAACCCAGCTGACCTAGGCACCCGAGGATGTCGACCTCAGGATCTCGTTGAAGACACCATCTAGTGGAAAGGTTCTGAATGGCTCGCCAAACCCGCCAATAAATGGCCTAGCTCTCGCCCCCAACACCCATCGCCTCCGGACCAAAGGCACATCGCCGCATTCCACACCTTGCCATCCTTGCTCCTTCCCCCGAGCCCTCAGAGTAATGGCCTACATATATCGTTTTATTCACAGGTCACAAGAATACTACATTCCCCAACTCAAACCTAAAGTAAAAAAGTGCATCTTTCACTGCAAAACATGCACCATCCACAAGAAGCAGATGATATCGCAGATCATGGCAGCACTACCCCCCGTTCCTAATAAAAGTATCTACCCATCGGCGAGCTTCATATTCAAAGGCATACGTTTGGGTGTTTGTATACTTCTCCACGAAAGCAATACCCCTCGAAGTCTGCTCTAACTTGACTACGAAGGCTTTCCGAGCAGCCTTCGTTAGATTTGTTGGACGTCGCGGTCTCCCCTATAAGATTATGTCCGACAATGTGAAAACATTTGTTGGAGCTCAACGCACCTTCCACCGCGAGCTTGGCGTGTTCTTGAAGGAAGTAGCAGCTGAGGTATCCGCTAAATACGCCCCACTCGGCTTCTATTGGGAGTTTATTCCACCGTATGCACCTCATATGGGTGGACTATGGGAAGCAGCACTTCACTAAAGCCGCCGGAAATCACAAAATTAGCTTCGAGGAACTCACAACCCTGATGGTAAGAATAGAAGCGGTTCTCAATTCCCGACCGTTCTCAGCCATGTCGCAAGACCCGCAAGACCTACTAGCACTCACCCCTGGACATTTTCTCCGCGGTGCTCCATTGTTATCGATACCCGAACCAATGCCGAAGACCTCTCTCTGGTTCCCAAATGGCAGAAACTCAAGGTGCTTCACCATCAATTTAGTACCAGATGGAAGAACAAGTATCTCAGAGAATTGCCCAAGAATTGGAAAAAGGCGGAAAGCCCCGTAAAGGAAGGAGATCTAGTTGTCGTCAAGGATGACCTCCTCCCCCCGAATGAATGGCGCCTAGGACGTATAACCAAATTGTACCAAGGTGCAAACAAAAAGATCCATGTGGTCGACATAATCACGCAGAACGGAACGATAACCCGAAATATAGCCAAATTGTGTGTGCTGCCCGCTGTATGAACTTTGAACCCTATGACTTAACTCCGACATTTATATATACCAACCTACAACTCATATAAAAGCATCTCATGAAATCTCTTCATATACCCTTTTTCAACCATATACTAAAGTCGTATATTTTCACTCTTCTCTCCTAGGTCACGACGAGAGGCGATATCGAGGAAATGCCGTTTATGCGGCCGGTTGCATTCGCTGCGCCATTGCCCTGCTTTCCTCGCCATGGCACCTGTGGACAGCTATGAGTGCTGCATCAACTGACTGGCTACATCCCATGTGACCGGCGATTGCGACTCAAGGTCTAGTTGCCATCGGTGCACTCTCGGGCATCATACTCTGCTCCACCGGGCGAAGTTAAGGAGGGTAAGCGGTGCAGCGAATGCAGCCAATTCCAGGCCAGCTTTAACCAGCTGCCCAGCAGCGAAAGAAGTTGCAACAATTAGTGAAGGACGTCCGGAGTCTGATTGGCAAGCTGGAGAAGGAGATACATGGATCTACTTTCGTTTTCGGAATGATCCCCCTCAGGTGGCAACGCCGCGATGTGCTGTCCAATGTCGCCCAATATTGCTAACGTTCCGCCTTTTGAATTAACTAACCGGTTAAAGTAGCCAACAGCGACATTTTCATTTTAATCGCATTTCAACCCCCAACGCATCGACATCGCGACTCACGGACCGCTCTTCGTCACTTGAATTTAAACTTTACTTATATCTTTTTAACTGTAATTTCCAATAATTTTGAAAGACCCAACGTCGGGTCCTAGTCTTGTAATAATTAAATGGTCTCAAAGACACTAAGCCAATTTGTGTCTAAAAACCTGAACAACGAAGTTTAAATCTAAATTATTATTTTTTTTCAATAATACATATTATAACGTTAGAAATTGAGTAAACTTGAATTGGTACCGTTTATAAACCAAAAGACCTAGACTTCTTCATTTCATTTGAAACGGCCCATTTTTTACCTCCACTCAACAATATATGGTACATGCTTAAAATAACAAAAAGACTAAAATTCTCTTCAGAAAGTGGGCCAGATTAACAGGACTTACATATTTAAAAAAACTGTATTCATTGTTCGATTTACGTGAAATTTCGGTACATTATTAGCTTTTTGCTTAGATGAAAAGGAAGACTCTTTTTCTCTCCGGGAAGTGGATCAGGGACTGACCTATTCCAAAAAAAAAAATTTATTTATTGCTTGATTTACTTTAAACTAGGTACATAAGTAGAATTTTGCTTAGATTAACAGGATGAGTACAATTCTTCGAATTTTTTTTTAACTTTTTTAATTAGCTGTTTGCTTAGATTAACAGGAAGACTCTTCTTCTCTCCGGGATGTGGACCAGGCATTGACCTATTCGAATAAATTGTGTTAGTTGCTCGATTCACGTTAAATTCGGTACGTAATTAGCTTTTTGCTCAGATAAACAGGAAGACTCTTCTTCTCTCCTTGATGTGGATCAGAGACAGACCAAATCAAAAAATCTTATCTATGGTTCGACTTACTTGAAAATCTGTATATATGTGGACTTATGCTTAGATTAAGAGAAGGAATGCACTTCTCTTCGAAAAGTGGAGCAGAGACTGGCCTATTCGAAAAACTGATATTTATTGCTCGATTTACGTGAAATTCGGTACTTAGTTAGCATTTTGCTTAGATTAACAAAAGGACTACAATTCTCTTCAGAAAGTGGGCCAGATTAACAGGAAGACTCTTCTTCTCTCTGGGAAGTGGACCAGAGACTGACCAATTCAAAAAATCTTATTTATGGTGCGATTCACGTGAAATTCTGTATATGGTACATGTATACTTTTGCTTAATTATATAATTGGCGATTTGTAACCGCTGAAGCGATTTTCGGTCGAGTTCCCCCTCCAATTTGTGGTTTTGCGTCTTGATGTTTGTCCCACAAAATGGAGGGACGTACAGTTGATACTAAGCCGCCTACGAACGGCTGGTGGGCTTTTTACAAGGAACCTTTATTTCATGTCTGCAATACACTCGGGGGAGTGGACATTCTATGCCGAGGGGCGACTGCAATTAGAAAATTTAACTTAACATTTTATAAAAATTAATTTTCCATCCTTTGGATGTTGGTGGCACCGGGATTTGATTTCGGCTACCGCGGCCGCCTTTTTGATTGGATGAAGAGAAATACTACACTTCTTTCAGGGATGTGGACCAGAGACTGATCTGTTCCGAAAAATTGTATTTATTGCTCGATTTACGTGAAATTCGGTGTATAATAAGCATTTGCTTAGATTAACAAAATCACTACAATTCTCTTCAGAAAGTGAGCCAGATTAAAAAAATTGTATTAATTGCTCGACTTACGTGAAATTCGGTACATACTTAGCTTTTTGCTTAGATTAAAAAAAAGGATTACAATTCTCTCCAGAAAGTGGGCGAGATTAACAGGTAGACTCTTCTTCTCTCCGGGAAGTTGACCAAGACCTGAACTATGTTCACATCGCTAAGGACCTGAGGGAAATAAGGGGGTGCCGGCTGTCGAGCGGGCCCAAGTTTAAATAAAAAGGCACTTTGATTAAAATGTTTAATTAAACTTCACGGTATGTTTTTTCACTTGAATATTAATATTCACTGACTTACTAATTTAATATAATTTAAGTACAAAGAAGTATCCGCGGTCTAAATGCTGCCGTGCGCAAGCGAGGGCTGTAGGTTTAAGATTGATTTTTCGTTAGCTCGAACGGCCGCCGCTAAGCTGTCGATCGGCTAACAAAATGCAGGCCAAAAAGGATATGGGAATTGGCGCGTGATGGAGCACACGGAAATAGTGGGAACAGACGGGCAATTCCACGCGCACGGCAGTTACAAAATTTACGGCGGTTTAAGCGGGCGCTTAAACATATTCCCCGACCTGCAGGGATGCGTTGCCCAACGCATCTTGTAGCGGTTGCAGGGCCCGGATAGCTTTTCCGATTGCGCCTTTTGCCGCACGGTTGCGTCAGGTGGGCGTTTGTAAGGCCGTAGCAGTGCGCGATATGATGCGCGTCTTTTTGGTTTGCGTTCGCCCCGCTGGTGCCGGAACTGTCGCTGCCGCTTCACGGTGCTGGGATTGCTGCGCCCTTTCCTGGTGGGAGGCGCACGTTGTTTTGCGCCGGTGATGGCATACGATTAGGGCGCGCTGGATTTGCGCGCGTCGTTGCTGGTACTATCTTCTTTGCCCCTACCTGGTGCGTTGCCTTTGTAGCTGTCGACGGCGGCTTGCGATGTATGGGTGCACCTTGGTGCATCAATGTGTGATGCGCTTTATGTCAGCGTTTACAGTTGCTCGACGAATCACATTCGCCCGTCGTGTGCGTCAATGCCAGACAATTTATGCAGTAGCCTTGCGCCCTGGCAACTACAATATTAGTCGTTGTTGCGGCTTCATCGCCCGGAATGCGCCACACATGCGCAGAGGGTGGTACTTGTGGCAGAGCCTACATTGGAGGCAGTTTTCGGTTTCTGCCGTAGGGGCCAATGGTACGGCCGTTTTTGTTGCCATTTTCTGGAACGAGAAGATCAAACAAGTGTTCGGACAGTATAAGGGAAACTGGATAGATATATAGTTTTGCCCTGAAACAAACAGAAGTTTTATTTTATTTGTGGTTATGCTATCCTGTGAGCTAAGAGTTCTCACTAGGAAAGAAGCACAACTTGACAAGTGGGCGCGTGATAACCACGTTTTGAGTGCGTACATCCAAAACTCGAATGTAGTTATCCGGTCCACGGCGAACATCTTCAATTCGACTGGGTGGTAGTGGGTCTTCTTTGATTACTACCAAGTCGCCTGGTTGAGGATCTCGCTGTGGATTCTTCCACTTGTATCTCTTTTGAATATGTTTGAGATATTCCTCCTTCCAGCGTCCACTGAATTCGTGGTGAAGGACTTTAATCTTCTCCCATCGATTGGTCAATGAAAGATTTATTGCGCTTGGCTCGGGGAATGCCATAAGCGGTGCACCTCGGATAAAATGACCAGGAGTGAGTGCAGTGAGGTCAGCGGTGACTTGCGAAATAGCTGACAGAGGTCTCGAGTTGAGAATTGCCTCAATTCGCACTAATAGGGTCGTAAATTCCTCAAAGGTAAACATATGAGATGCAGCTTTTAACTGCTGATTCCCATAAGCCACCCCTATGGGGTTTGCTGGGTGGAACGTAGTGCCAATTTATGCCTTGAAGAGCATATTTGGACTATGTCTGCAGAGCATTCGTTAAGGAATTTAACGAAGTCGCGTTGTATAGCGCGATGGGTGCCCATAAACGTTTTCCCGTTGTCGCTCATAATTTTGGATGAAAATCTCCGTCGGCCGACGAAACGTGCAAACGCTGCTCGAAATGCCTCAGTTGTCAGATCTGAACATAGCTCAAGATGCACGGCCTTCATTGCAAAGTAGACGAAGACTGCAACATAGCCTTTGAAATAAGTGTTCGACCACAAGACTGAAGCTTTTATTTGAAATGGCCCTGCAAAATCTACCCTCGTTGTAGAAAATGAGAGTGTGAATGTGCAACGCTTAGGTGGTAGAGTGGCCATGATTTGGCGTGTGTGTCTTTTGCTTGTATAGCGTACATGCCTTACATTGAAAAATTCACTTTTTAATCAGAGGCTTGAGCTTCGGAATGAAGAATTCTTGTCTGACCATTTGAAGCATCAAACGTGTTTCTGCGTGAAGAAGAAGTTCGTGCATAAACTTAAAATATAGTTGGCATATCCTCGATTTAGTTGGGATGATGATAGGGTGTCTTTCATTGTAAGTCAGCGTAGAATGTGCCAATCTACCATTCACACGAAGCAGTCCATCTTTATCCAAGAATGGATTCAGAACGAGTAGTGTACTCTTTTTGTTGATGGCTGTTTTAGCTCGTAAAGCATCTTTTTCGCTAGGAAAATAGCGCTTTTGGGAAATGTCGATGATGCGCTTCTTTGCGACTTGGCATTCACTATGTGTCAGGTGTGGCAAGGTGAGTAATGGTTGCCCCTTGGACTTATTTCGAACGTTATCCAAGAAACGGAACATGTATGCAGTCACGCGAATCGCTTGAGAGTATGAGGAGAACCGATATAGATAGTCGGGCTCATCTTCAAGCGCGTGATATGCTTATACCTTACGCCTTTCTGGCGGAAAAGCGCTGCGGGCGTTTGAATTTGGCCAGGAATCTGTGTGGCAGGAGAGCCACTTTGGTCCATGCCACCAAAGTGAATTGGCAGCTAAGTCCTGCGGCTTGCAGCCGCGTGTACCAAGATCTGCGGGATTATCTCCGCTTTCAACATGACGCCATGTACTGCTTGGAACATATTCTCGGATTTAAGAGGTGCGGCTTGATACATAGGTCTTCCATGTGCATGGTGGCTTCTCAAGCCATGCCAATACGATCTCGGAGTCTGACCATAGAAATATGTTACACGCTTGTAAACTGAGTTTTTTTTGAATGGTTGCAACCAGTTTTGCTAATAGTAAAGCGCCACACAGCTCTAGGCGTGGTAAGCTTACTGTTTTTAACGGTGCTACCTTTCCTTTTGCAACCAGCAGGGTGGACGTAATTTCATTGTTAGCATGTGTACGGATGTAAATTGTTGCACAATATGCTTTCTCCGAAGCATCGAAAAACCCGTAGATTTGGGAGTCCTGCCCCGGAGCGAAATTAACCCAGCGTGGCATTTCAATTGCGCAAATGGCAGGCAGATTTTCTACAAAGGTGTGCCATTGTGACAATGCTGTGGACTTAGCACATTCATCCCAATCAGTGCCGTCTAGCCAGAGTTCTTGCAACAGAATTTTCGCTTGAATCATAACTGGCGACAGCCATCCTGACGGGTCAAAAAGTTTTGCAACCGACGATAAAATTTGTCGCTTAGTGGCCGTATTCGCTGAAGTAGGCGTTATTTGCCGTTAATTTTTTAAGTACGAAACCAGCAGATTTCAAAGCGTTGACCGCTTGAAAAAGTGATTCAGAAGCACTGTCTATGTCATGACTACCGGATAGTGTCATCGACATATGTTTGGTCTCGTATTATTGGTGCAGCCAGTGGATATATTGCCTCGGTATCCGTTGCAATTTGATGCAACGTACGGATGGCAAGGTATGGTGCACAATTGACCCCAAATGTAACAGTTTTCAGGCAGTAATCGGTGACAGGAGATTCAGCCGATTTACGAAATATGATTCGCTGAAACTGTTTATCATCGTCGTGAATCAATATCTGACGATACATTTTTTCGATATCTCCGTTGAATACAAACTTATACATGCGCCATTGAAGAATGAGCAGCATGGGGTTTGGTTGGAGAGTATGACCAGTATACAAAACATCGTTGAGTGAGTTGCCTGAGCTCGATTTTCTCGAGGCGTTAAACACCAATCGAACTTTTGTGGTTACAACGGTTTGCAGTTTTACAACGGCATAATGTGACAAGTAGAATGAGTGATAGTTGTCACTAGAGATTATTTCACGCGGGAAGGTTACCTCCATGTGATCGAGGTCAAGATATTCTTGCAACACATTGTTGTACATTATATTTAACTCTCCTTTTTTCTTAAGCGTGCGCTGAAAAATTGTTGAAGTGCTGCTGACCGGGAATGGCCTAAAGAGAGTTTTGCGGGAAAATCTTCCTTGAATGGAAGCCGCACAATGTACCAACCGTTTGGGGCAAGAGTCGTGGTTTGCTTGTATATGTTTTCGCAAGCTTGATCCTCATTTGAAATTTGTGGAATTGAAGGAATTTCTTCCTCTTCGCAGAATTTTCTGAATTGATCACCAAGTGTATCAGTTGAGATTTCTTCTACTTGTGTCGAGAATGACACCACTTCTTCGGTTACTGGACCGCTAAGGATCCAACCAAATATTGTGTTTTGCGCAAATACTGTGTCGTAAATTGTTTGTACACCTTCCACGAGCATTTTCCACAGTATGTCACTGCCAATTACCATGTCGGTTTGAGCTGGTATATGGCAATTTGGGTCAGCAAGTTCAAGGATTTTGAACTGTTGCCAGTTATTACGACTTAAGGTAAAGGTTGATAAATGCCTCGTTAGCTTTTGTAGCACGATGGCTTGGGCATTGATCCGTTGCTTGGTTTTGGATGATACCAGAGTCAAGGAACAAAGTTTGGATGAGTTTTGCACGATTTCGAACTTGGAATGTTCGACTGGAAGTCACTACCTTTTCTGAACTTTCGAGGAAGTGAAAGTTCTTTGTGAGCCTTTGTCAACTAAGGCTCTGAGTTGGAAAAATTCTCCTTGGTGTTCCACTGCGACAATGGCGGTTGGAAGAAGAGTTCTGCTATCGTGTCCCGTGTGTAATGACTGTATGTGTGCTTGCTTAGAGCAGCACGGTTGCTCGCTTGTATTGGAGCTTGTATGCGCTTGTCGAATTGAAGAAGTTGACTTGACAGTTGAGTGTTGCACAGTAGAGTTATGAGAACTGCTGCTGGCGTTTTGAGCATTTGGTTTTGCATTTAGGCGCATTAGGTGTTTTAATTTAGTTTAAGATTTTATTATTTATTGTTAGGCTTCCGAAGTCGAAGTAGATTCAATAAATAAATATTAATGTTTCAAAAAAAAAAAAAAAACAAAGGTGCAGCAAGGAATGATGCCGTAACTGACAATGTGCACATGCAAACCTGCTCGTACAATCATTACTGCGATGACCTCGTGATAAGCAGTTTTTGCGGAGTTGATTCTGCTTCGCAAAATGTATTCGGTTTGATACCGACATTTTTTTTGAAATTGTGTTTTGAGTGGGACTGGTTTTGTTTTGTTTTGGCTTGGATGAAGCCAATTAAGACGCTCCACCACTTCATATCTGTCAGCTCTTTTCGAGATGCAAGAGATTGTTCCCACAAGGATAATGTGGTTTCAGGCAGTTTCGAGGAGCATATGTAAACTAATATTGGATCCCAACTATCTGTCGATACGCCTTGGGAATGTAAGGCAGACAGACAGTCATTTAATGTCGTTTGCAGTCTTTGTAATTGCTCGCTACATTCGGTCTGTACGTTGGACAGCGAGAGTAGGACTTTTACTTGGTTATCCACTAGAATACGTTTGTTTTCGTATTTTGCCCGTAATGCCTCCCATGCTTGCTCGAAATTATCATCATGGATATTGTTTGACGATTGAGCCAGCTTTGCCTTCAATTTTGTACCGGAGATGATAAAAGTTTTGCGCACGGGAGAGCTTAGGGTGTTTTATGTAGACCGCTGTGAACATATCACGAAAAGCTGGCCATTCTTCATAACTCCCATAAAATGTTTCTGTGTCGCATGCTGGGACTTTAAGACATATATTCGAAGAGGAAGCTTCTTCTGAATTTCGTTCCACACGGGAAGGTGGACTCGGCTGAGTAGCTGCTCGAATTAATTCGAGCTGGTCTGCTATCCTCATCTTTGTCAGTTCATTATTGTCTGCTGAAATTTTGAAGTTTTCGGGCAGTCATTCGTCGGGCTTTGAACAAACCTCTCTATAAATCGTTTTGAATTCTGCTCAACACTCATCTAGTGATTTGTGTTTAATTTCCAGATATGTCTCCGTGTGATCCTGAATAGGGGAATCACTGAATCTAATCACATTGTCACTTAATGAAATTAAAAGTTGCGCGGAAGGATCGATCTGTTTAGATCTGCGCGTTTGTGACGATTCTCTTTTTGCCCTAGGGCTTCGAGTGAAGTTCCCTTTCGTGTTTCGGAATCGGACATTTTGGGTTCCTTAGTGCCTTTGGTAGGAATATCACCAATTGGCATTTAAAAAGAAAAAATGTATTTAATATTCGCAAGATGAAACCGTGAAACTCGAATAGAGTTTATACGAATATTGAATGTTCGCACCTCGTGCTTTATTGTAGAAAAACAATGCTTTTTATGCCACAAAAAAATTTAAAAAAAAATTTGTGGCTGTGTTTGTGTTTTTTTTGTTGAAATCACAACTATCGTTACGTTAATTTAGTATTTGTAAAATTAAATCAAATTAATCCGAATAGGAACTGAAAAAAATAAAAAATCACAAACACTTTAACTTTTATAAACGTGTGTTATATACGTATGTAATAAAAGTAAATGTAGTAAATATGTAATAAATAATTTATATATAATTTGTAAAAAAAATAAAATTATTTAATTATTAATTACATAATTGTTATATCGAAATGATATATTTCGTTTAAAAATAGCGGACAGAAAAATTCCCTATTGGGTTATTTAAACTTGTATCTTGTTGTCAAAAATTTAGCATGAACATGTACATATGTACGTATGCATATAACAATCGTAAACAGATACAACAGTTGTTTGAATATACACGGCTATATTGGTATATACGTACGTGTGTATATTTATGTCAGCATATATTTGGACCTCAGCTGCTCGCGCAACGAAGAGAGCGCATAAAACAATAATATATTGAAAAACAATATGGGCAGATCAAAGGGTAATTAGATGCGCGTGTGTGCCCAATGCTTAGAAGATAAACATACACACAATATATGCTTCTCTTGTAATGTTGAGGGCGAATATCGCACAAAGGGGAAATTGGAAAAATGCAGTGAGTAGATCACTTGCAGTAATGTTAGCTCTTTAAAGCTGCGCTCTTTTAGCAAAGTGGTGAATATTTATTAATTTTCTGCTGTTGTGTCTTTATGCTGTATTTTTTTTTTTTTTTTTTTTAAACATTAATATTTATTTATTGAATCTACTTCGACTTCGGAAGCCTAACAATAAGTAATAAAATCTTAAACTAAATTAAAACATAAAGCCCATTAGTACGAATGGGCTGCTGGCCTGACGTTGCTCTTTAGAAGGCTGCTTTGTCTCTTCTCCGCAGGCGGGTTTGACTTGTTGCATGGGCCAAGGTGTTAGCCAAAGGGTTCGGATGGTTACGCAGTTTTGTTAAGTATTTTTTTGCTGCGATTTCAATTTCTTCCTTGATGGTAGGTATATTTAGATCTCTATGAATATTTTCATTACGCATGTACCATGGTGCGCCCGTTATTACTCTTAACGTTTTCGATTGGAATCTTTGAATTATATCTATATTCGTCGCGCAAGCTGTGCCCCATAACTGGATCCCATACATCCATATCGGTTTTATTATTGCATTATATAAGAGGACTTTGTCGCTAAGGCTTAATCCAGATTTCTTGTTTAAAAGCCAGTGTAAACTAGCAGTTTTGAGTTTAAGCTGCAGCTTTTTAGCTGCAATGTGTCGTCTCCAGGTTAGGCGCCTGTCCAAGTGGATTCCGAGGTATGTAATTTCGTCAGCTTGCGGTATTGATACATTATTGAGCTTAACAGTAGGACACGTTTTGGCCTTAATGTAAAAGGTATGTGTTTGCACTTGTTTTCGTTAACTTTTATACGCCATTTCGCTAGCCATTCTTCAATTTGTTTAAGATGCTGCTGTAACACTTTTGTGGCTGTAATGGGACATTTATGTCGACTTAGTATAGCAGTATCATCCGCAAAAGTTGACGTAATTACTTCGTCACTTGTAGGAATATCTGCGGTAAACAGTATGTACAATATTGGTCCAAGAACACTACCCTGCGGAACACCTGCCGTAATCGGACACTCTTCTGTTATGTAGTCATTTACTTTTACTGTGAATCGCCTGTTGGATAAGTAGGATTCAAGGATATTGTGGAAAGTGTTAGGTAATGATTTTTTAATTTTATGAATGAGGCCATCATACCACACTTTGTCAAATGCTTGCGCCACATCATGAAAAACAGCCGAGCAATACTCTCGCATTTCGAAGCTTTCCTTATTTCATTTGTTATACGATTTACTTGTTCAATTGTGCCGTGTTTTTCCCGAAAACCAAATTGATGTGTAGGAATAATATCATTTTGATGGAGAAAAGGAGTAATTTTTGATAGCAGCACTTTTTCGAAAAGTTTTGATAGGCAAGGCAACAGGCTGATTGGTCTATATGATGACGGCAGGGTTGCGTCTTTACCTGGTTTAGCTACCATAATTATCTGCAACTTTTTCCAGATTTGTGGATAATATCCCAGCATCAAAATGGCACTGAAAAGCTTTGCAAGAAAAACGAGAGCAATGCTTGGCAATTCTTTTAGCATTTTAGGCGATATATGATCGTCTCCTGGAGATTTTTTTGGATTTAAGGCGGCAATAGTGTTCTTTAGTTCAGACACAGATGTTCCGCAAGTAACAGTGTATCTAGGAGCAGTATGGGTCGGTGACAAAGGTGCACTATATGTAGCAGTATTTGGTTGAAATACTGTGCTGAGGTGCTCTGCGAAACAAGACGCCTTTTCTTCATCCGTTCTTGCCCATGAACCATTACGCATTCTCAACGGTACTTCAGTGCTTACTGGCGGCTTAAGGTTTTTGCTAGCTTTCCATAGAGATTTTTTAGTAGAAACGTTGGGAGACAAAGACGTTATAAGATGTTTGATATTTCTTTCTTCTTCGTATACTAATGTTTTTTTTAGTTTGTTTTCTGCCACCTTAAGACGAATTTTTGCATCGGGGGATCGGCAGGCTTGCCATTCGCGACGCAAACGTCGCTTATTTCGGACCAGTAATTCTATTCCACTATTAGTTATCAATGCCTTTGCTTTTTTATTCTGCTCTGGTGTGGCTATAGTTGCTGCTGTTGCTAGTATACTGTTAAATACAAGTAACTCATTTTCAACGTCAGTTCCTCTCTCTATTTGCGGATTGGTCTGTATATGACTGCTAATGTATTTTTTATATTTAAGCCAGTTAGTTCTTGATGTAGTAAGTCGAAAAGCACGCTCACTTTCAATTGGTTGTTCGTTCAACTTAATGATTATTGAGGAATGATCAGAAGATAAGTCAGCACAGGTTTCAGCAAATCATGAACTCCTATCTACGTTTTTAGTGACTGCAAAGTCAATCAGGTCAGGTAATTTCCTTGAGTCCGTAGGCCAGTAAGTTGGTTGTCTTGGTTATGTGCCCAATCGTAACTATTTTTTGTACTTAAGATCGTGTTATATGACTGAGAACCTTTCAGGTTAATTAGCCTCGATCCCAATGAGTCTGCTTCGCATTGTAATCACCTCCAGCTAGGAACCTATCTCCTAGAGTCATAAAAAAGTCGCTCAATTGTTTTTCTGTTATTACGAAACGTGGCGGACAGTAAATTGCAGCTAAAGTAAGGTCAATCCCCCTATTTTTAAGGGTGATCGAGGTTGACTGCAACCAATTTGTTGAAAAGGAATTAAGAAAGTTATGCTTTAAACGGTTCCATATGAGTATAGCTGTGCCACCATGTGCTTTGCCATCTGGGTGATTAGTGTTGTACAGCTTAAACCCAGGGATGTAAAAATTATATTTCTGGGTGAGATGTGTTTCAGATATAAGCATAACATCAATTTCGTGGGTCTGTAAAAATAATTTGAGTGCTAATTTATGCAGATTTACAACATTAGCATTCCATAAGCAAATCCTGAGTTCACTCATTTTTTGGTCAACAGGGTTTGGAGCATTTGGTTTTGCGCCTTTATTAGGTCTTGAACCATACTTTGCATGGTTGACATAAATTGTGTCATGCATTGGGTTAGATTAAGAATCATGGTCTCAATTCCAGAACTGGATGGAGTGACTGGTGGGGCCTGTACATTGGCTTTTACTACGTTGGCATAGGACATTTGACCAATATTTGAGCTGGGTATGTTGGAAAGGCTCGGAATGGAAGTATTGTAGTATGTGGGAGTTGGTTCCGTTTGGCTTGTATACCCTGAGAAAGTTTAGATTTTAAATCTTTGTAAACTGGACAACCTCTATAATTAGCGGTCTGATTGCCACCGCAGTTGCTACGTTTTTTTTGTGTTGCATCCGTTTTATTCAAGGGGCATTTGGTAGAATGGTGAAGATCACCACATGCTACGCAAACGGTACGTAAAGTACAATAGGATTTTGTGTGACCAAATTCCTGACAGTTTGTGCATTGCACGAGACCATTACGCTTAAGCGCTTCTTCCACCGTGATTCTTCGGTGTAAAAGGTATTTTAAACCGTAAATTGGATGCGTTTCGTTTTTCTTAAGTTGAGCTAAGCTTGGCGATAAGAAAACTTTAAACATTGGCTGCGGCACTTTATTTATGTTAATTATGTTAACGACCGCCCTAATTTTAAACCCTTGCTCCTCTAGAGCTTCTTTTATGTCACTTGAGTCAACAGTCGCTTCAATTCCCTTAATTACAACAATCAGGCCTTTTGCACTCTTCAACTGGTAAGAGTAATAATTCTTGTTGTTTGCAGAGAGAAACACAACGACTTCACGAAAGTCTTTTTCACTGTGTACTTGTATTTTTGTCTCGTCTATGTTACCTTTTTTAAGAGGTACAATGTGAAAATTGTTGGTACCTATTATCTTAGCTATGTTCGTAACTAGCGAATTGGAGCTGCGCTCCCGCAAGTAGATTGGTGGAGGTTTAGTACTGACGACTGTGGAAATACCCTTCGGGTCTGTTATATGCCCTTCCTCATTCAACGGGGCAAATCTGTTCCCTTTTAGTGCATTACCATCAGCATCGATAGTGGAGCCAACGGTATTAAACTTCTTGGCATTAATCACTTTTTTGGGAGGACTAGATTTCCTCTTTTTGTTTACCACATTTATGTACCGATCAATGCCTGTCTGCACTGCCGATCCTTTTTTCATTTTGGCTGTCTCACCTTGCTCAGTATTAGTCGCCCGCACTGGAGTTGCTGCTGCTGCGCTGCTTGACTGCATAGCTGGTTGTTTTTCTGTTGGGAAGAGAGTTTTTTCACTCTTTGATTTCTCTGTTGTTGCTAAGGTCTGCGTTGGCGCCTTTAGAGTTGAACTGCTTGCCTTTGCACTGCTGTTAGGTGGTGATTTGCTCGCAACAACAGTGAAATAAGCATTTCGCTCTGTCGTCGCTACTGAATGCCGCCGCTCTTTCTGATTTGAGCGTTGATCGCTCTTTACATCGCCGGTTCACTTGTTACTTATCGTTTTGGTTTCTCTGTTTATTTTTTTTTTATTTTATTTTGTTTTTTTTTATATTTTATTTATTATTTTATTCGCTTATTGTCAACTTAAGTGGCTATACACCCACTACAGTCGATGTATAAGTGTAAGCGATTTAATATTTAAGTTTTCTTAGACTTTAAGTGAAATTACGGAGCCGATCAAAAAACACGTCCGTACACTTGTGCATATACATACTACTTGCAATTCAATGCTGTATTTTATGGGTCATTGAACCATGGAGAACAGCTGACAATGCAGACGATTAGAATTTGGTGTTTTTGCATAAAAAGATTGCAAGGTACCATAAGTAGGCAAGAAAACTGGAATTATATTTTTGGGTATCAGTACAAATGGGTATGTATGTTTGTACATAAGCGAAACTTATACAGTTTGGATGCTGTATTTTCGCGATTATGTATTTAACGGCCGAGAAACTTGGCGCTTACCCCTTCTTCTACCGTATTTAAAAAATACAAAATATTCAGGAAAATTACGGACTTTAAAAAACCGCAAATAGAAAAAAAATACGGATTTTTTATATAATTTTGGCGGGAAGAGAAGTCCCGTTTTAAGAAAAATATTGTCCCTGATTGCAGTTTTCTATTACTGTCTAATACGTATATATATTGGAAAAAATATATATTTTGGAAATTAAAGGAGTGCCTACTTACTACTTGGCCCTGGCGAATTAATTCCCTTTTTGTATGTTTTGTTGCTGTAGTGCTGTTTTGCTGTGTTGTTGACTGTTGGTGACTTGTGGCAAGTTCCTTTTGTTGTAGTCACTTCCTTCTTTTTACCTTTGTAGTCGTGATGTTGTAGAGTTGATGTAAGAGGTTAATAGCCTTTTCTTTGCACACTTTACTGAAACACACTTTCTTTTTAATTTTTTTTTTGTTTCGTTTTCGATTAAAATATTTTTGCAAAACTAATTTATCATAGTTCACAACACAGCTTTAGTTCGTTTTTTTTTGCGTTCGTGCGGGGGTGAGAAGGGTTTTTTGTGTAAAAAATTTTTTATTTTTAATCATTTTTTTTTTAAGTTTTTGAAGACTTTTTCCGAGTATGTATTGTATGTAAAGGGTGGTTAAATTGTAAGGTCCGATGTTGAATGTGAACCACACCTAAACGCCAAGTTTTTTTCCGAATTTAATTTGACATTTCTCTATTTCAGACTTACTCAATTTGAATTGCCGCATTTGGGCGAATGAGAATCCAAGAGTGATTGTCGAAAAACCAATGCACCCACAAAGAGTGACTATTTGGTGCGGTTTATGGGCTGGCGGCATCATCGGGCCGTATTTTTTTCCAAAATGAGGCCGGTCAGGCAGTTACTGTGAATGGTGTTCGCTATCGTGAGATGATAACGTATTTTTTATGGCCACAATTGGAAGATATGGATGTGGACGATATGTGGTTTCAGCAGGACGGTGCCACTTGCCACACAGCTAACGAAACAATGACTCTTTTGCGTAACAAATTCAATGGCCGTGTTATCTCACGTAATGGCGATGTCAATTGGCCCCCAAGATCATGTGATTTGACACCGTTGGACTTTTTTCTCTGGGGTTATTTGAAAGAAAAGGTGTACGTCGATAAGCCAGCAACAATTCAAGAGCTAAAGGATGAGATAATTCGGCACATTAACGGCATAGAAACTCCATTATGCCTCAGCGTCATCGAAAATTTGGACCATCGTATGGAGGTGTGCCGCCGAGGTCGCGGCGCTCATTTGGCCGATATTTTGTTACATACATATTTGAGTAATACCAATATATCATAATAAAATAAAATTTCAATAATTTCCTAAATAGTTTGTGTTTTATTCAAAATCAACATCGGCCCTTGAAAATTTAACCACCCTTTATATGTATGTATTAATGTTCACTGACTTACTAAATTAATTTAATTTAACTACAAAGAAGTATCCGCCGTTTAAATGGTGCCGTGCGCGAGCGAGGGCTGTAGGTTTAAGATTGATTTTTCGTTAGCTCGAACGGCTAACGAAATTCAGGCCAAAAAGGATATGGGAATTGACGCGTGATGAAGCACACAGAAATAAAGGGGAACAGACGGGTAATTCCACTCGCACGGCAGTTACATACAAATTTACGGCGGTTTAAGCGGGCGCTTAAACACTCGATTTACGTGAAATTCGGTACATAATTAGCTCGTTAATTAGGTTAACAAAAAAAAACTATAATTCTATTCTGAAAGTGGGCAAGATTAACAGGACTGACCTGTTCAAAAAAATAGTATTCATTGCTCGACTTACGTGAACTTCGGTACTTAATTAGCTTTTTGCTTAGATTAAAAAAAGAATTACAATTCTCTTCAGAAAGTTGGCGAGATTAACAGAAAGACTGCACTTCTCCTCGGAAAGTGGACCAGAGACTTACCTATTCGAAAAAATTGTATTTATTGCTCGATTAACGTAGAATTCGGTACATTATTAGCATTTTGCTTAGATTAAAAAAAGGATTGCAATTCTCTCCAGAAAGTGGGCGAGCTTAACAGGAAGACTCTTCTTCTCTCTGGGAAGTGGACCAGGGACTGACCTGTTCGAAAAATTTTGTATTCATTGCTCGATCTACGTGAAATCCGGTACATTCTTAGCTTTTTGCTCAGATTAACAAGAAGACTCATCTTTTCTCCGGGAAGTGGACCAGGGACTGACCAATTCAAAAAATCGTATCTATAGTATGTATGTGGTCTTTTGCTTAGATTAATACAAAGACTGCACTTTCCTTCGGAAAGTGGACCAGGGGCTGACCTTTTCGAAAAAATTGTATTGATTGCTCGATTTACGTAAAACTCGGTACTCAATTAGCTTTTTGATTAGATTGACAAAAGGAATACCATTCTCTTCATAAAGTGGGCCAGATTAACAGGACAGACCTGTTCAAAAAAATTGTATTCATTGCTCGACTTACGTGAGATTCGGTCATAGTAAGCTTTTTGCTTAGATTGACTCTTCGATGTGGACCGGGACTGACCTGTTCGAAAAAGTTGTATTTATTGCTTGATTTTCGTGAAACTCGGTACATGATTAGCTCTTTGCTTAAATTAACAATAAGACTACAATTCTCTTCGGAAAGTGGGCAAGATTAACAGGAAGACTCTTCTTCTCTCTGGGAAGTGGACCAAAGACTGACCAATTGAAAAATTCTTATTTATGGTTCGATTCACTTGAAATTCTGTATACATTTATCCTTTCGCTTAAATATATAATTGGCGATTTGTAACCGCGGAAGCGATTTTCGATCGAGCTCCCCCTCCAATTTGTAATTTTGCGTCTTGATATTTTTCCAACAAAATGGAGGGACTTACAATTTATACTAAGCCGCCTACGAACGGCTGGTGGGTTTTTTACGAGGAGCCTTTATTTCATGTCAGCAACACGCTCGGAGGAGTGGACATTCCCTCCCGAGGGCGACCGCAATAAGAAAATTTAACTTTGTTTTTTATAAAAATCAATTTTCCATAACTTTGGATGCTGGTGGCACCGGGATTTGAACTCGAGCCTTCCGAATGTCAGTACGCAATGCTAACCACTCGGCTACCGCGGAGGCCTTTTTGATTAAGTTAAGAGATATACTACACTTCTTTTAGGGATGTGGACCAGGGACTGACCTGTTCCGAAGAACTGTATTTAATGCTCGATTTAGCCGAAATTCGGTAAATAATAAGCATTTTGCTTAGATTAAAAAAAGGGATTACAATTCTCTCCAGAAAGTGGGAGAGATTAACAGGAAGACTCTTCTACTCTCCGGGAAGTGGATCAAGGACTGACCTGTTCGAAAAATGTTATACTTATTGTTCGTTATTCGTGAAATTCGGTACATTCTTAGCTTTTTGCTCAGATTAGCATGAAGACTACTCTTTTCTCCTTCGGAAAGTGGACCTATTCGAAAAAATTGTATTTATTGCTCGATTTACGTGAAATTCAGTACATAATTAGTTCGTTAATTAGATTACCAAAAATACTATAATTCTATTCGGAAAGTGGGCAAGATTATCAGGAAGACTTCAGCTGTATTTGCGATCGATTTACGTGAAGTTCGGTATATAATAAACTTTTTGCTTAGATTAACAGGAAGACTCTTCTTCTCTCCGTGAAGTGGACCGGAGACTGGCCCCTTCAAAAACATTTTATGGGTCGACTTACTTGAAGTTCCGTATATATGTGGGCTTTTGCTTAAATTAACAGAAAAACTGTCCTTCCGTTCGGAAAGCGGGCCAGAGACTGACCTATTCGAAAAAATTGTATTTATTGATTATTCTCAGAATTTTTTTTTAACTTTTTAATTAGCTTTTTGCTTAGATTAATATGAAGACTATTCTTCTTTCCGGGAGGTGAAACAAGGACTGACCTATTCGAATAATTTGTGCTTGCGATCGATTTACGTGAAATTCAGTACTTCATTAGCTTTTTGCTTAGATTAACAGGAAGACTCTTCTTCTCTCCGGGATGTGGACCAATCATTGACCTATTCGAATAAACTGTATTTATTGCTTGATTTTCGTGAAATTCGGTACATGATTAGCTTTTTGCTTACACTAACAATAAGACTACAATTCTCTTCGGAAAGTGGGCAAGGAAGACTGTTCTTCTCTCTGGGAAGTGGACTAGAGGCTGACCAATTCAAAAAATCGATTCACTTGAAATTCTGTATACATGTGTCCTTTTGCTTAAATATATAATTGGCGATTTGCAACCGCTGAAGCGATTTTCGGTCGAGCTCCCCCTCCAATTTGTGGTTTTGCGTCTTGATGTTTTTCCAACAAAATGGAGGGACCTACAGTTTATACTAAGCCGCCTACGAACGGCTGGTGAGTTTTTTACGAGGAACCTTTATCTCATGTCTACAACACAACCGGAGGAGTGGACATTCTCTGCCGTGGGGCGACCGCAATTAGAAAATTTAACTTAACTTTTTATTTAAATTATATTTCCATATATTGGATGTCGGTGGCACCGAAATTTGATTTCGGCTACCGCGGCTGCCTTTTTGATTAGATAAAGAGAAATACTACACTTCTTTCAGGGATGTGGACCAGGGACTGACCTGTTCCGAAATATTGTTTTTATTGCTCGATTTACATGAAATTCGGTGCATAATTAGCTTTTTGCTTAGATTAACAAAAATACTACAATTCTCTCTAGAGAGTGGGCGAGATTAACAGGAAGACTCTTCTTCTCTCCGGGAGATGGACCAGGGACTGACCTATTCGAATAAATTGTATTCATTGCTCGATTTACGTAGAATTCGTTTAATACTTAGCTTTTTGTTTAGATTAACAGGAAGACTCTTCTTCTCTACGGGAAGTGGAACAGAGACTGACCATTTCTAAAAAATCTTGTCTATGGTTCGACTTACTTGAAGTTCTGTATATATGTGCACTTTTGCTTAGATTGACAGAAAGACTGCCTTTCCCTTCGGAAAGTGGACCCGAGACTGACCTTTTCGAAAAAATGGTATTTATTGCTCGATTTACGTCAAATTCGGTACTTAATTAGCTTTTTTGCTTAGATTAACAAAATGACTACACTTCTCTTCAGAAAGTGGGCCAGGTTAACAGGACTAACCTGTTCTAAAAAATTGTGTTCATTATTCGATTTACGTGAAATTCGGTACATAATAAGCTTTTTGCTAAGATTATCAAAAATACCTCAAATCCCTTCGGAAAGTGGGCCGGGACTGACCTGTTCAAATTAATTGTATTTGCTATCGATTTACGTGAAATTCGGTACATAATAAGCTTTTTGCTTAGATTATCACAAATACCACAAATCCCTTCGGAAAGTGGGCAAGATTAACAAGAAGACTCTTTTTCTCTCCGGGATGTGGACTAGAGACTGACCGATTCGAATAAATTGTATTCATTGCTCGATTAACGTGAAAATCGGGACTTAATTAGCTTTTTTCTTAGATTAACAAAAGGACTACCCTTCCTTCAGAAAGTGGGCCAGATTAACAGGACTGACCTGTTCTAAAAAATTGTGTTCCTTATTCGATTTACGTGAAATTCGGTACATAATTAGCTTTTTGCTTAGACTAACAGGGAGACTCTTCTTCTCTCTGCGATGTGGACCGGGACTGGCCTGTTCGAAAAAATTGTATTTATTTCTTGATTTTCGTGAAATTCGGTACATGATTAGCTTTTTGCTTAAATTAACAATAAGACTACAATTCTCTTCGGAAAGTGGGCAAGATTATCAGGAAGACTCTTCTCCTCTCTGAGAGGTGGACCAGAGACTGACCATTTCAATAAATTTTATTTATGGTTCGATTCACTTGAAATTCTGTGTATAATTGGAGATTTGTAACCGCTGATGCGATTTCAGCCGAACTCCACCTCTAATTTGTGGTTTTGCGTCTTGATGTTTTCCCCACAACGAACGGCTGGTGAGTTTGTTACGAGGAGCCTTTATTTCATGTCTGCAATACACTCGGAGGAGTTGACATTCCCTGCCGTGAGGCGACCGCAAATAGAATTTTTTTTTTTTGTTGTATAATGTTTTATTCAATCTTTCTCTTTTGGAAACTAACAATAATTTCGAAAATCTTAAAGCTAATTCTTATTCCTGGAACAAGTTAATCATTACTACAGTTTAGATTAACAAAGTAAGCAAAGTACGATAAATTACGAATATAACTTAGATTTATCAAAGAATGTGTGATATCTGTACCATTAGGTATACCAAACACTCATAACAAAAGATATATCATAAAGGATAATTTGAAGTAAATTAGAATATCATGAAGGATATATGGTATGCGGGGCGCAACTGCGATGTAGAATAATTGGATGCGGCAGAGCCCTTAGTCATAGTTCAAACGTAAATCCTTTCTCTTTAATCGCTTAGGGTAGTTCTGCTGTAATAATTTTTTAGCTAGAAAGTTTGGGTGGTTAGATAACCTTAATGAGTAATTTTTAAGCAGTTTCTCTATTTCCTCGGTGACGGTTTTAATCCCGAGATCGTTGTGAATTGCGGAGTTTTTTACATACCAAGGGGCTTTGCACATTGATCTTAAGGTTTTAGACTGCAGTCTTTGAATTCTATCCAGGCTAGATTTAGATGCTGAGCCCCAAATTTGGATCCTTCACGTCCAAGATGGCTTTATTAGCATATTAAAAAGTAAAACTTTGTTTTCTAGACTTAGTTTGGACTTAGAGCCTACAATCCAAAGCAAGTTTGCAATTTTCAATTTGGCTTGAGTAATCTTTTTGTCTATGTGGTTTTTCCAGGTGAGTCTTTTATTCAATGTAACTCCCAGGAACTCCTGTAACTCCTGATGAAGATCGTTTGTATAATTTAAATATAAGACGGGCCCTAAAACACTTCCTTGTGGAACACCAGCAAATATTTCATAGGATTCGGTGGTTTAACTTTTTTGCCTAACACGAAATTTTCTGCCAATAAGAAAGCTTTCTAAAACATCATAAATTTTTACGGGAAGCGTAACTTTCAGCTTGTATAGTAGACCATCTAACCAAACTTTATCAAATGCCTGAGCAACATCGAGGAACACTGCAGTACAATATTGCTTGTTTTCAAACGCTAATCTTATGTGTGTTACGATTCTATGCACCTCCTCTATTGTGCTATGTTTTTCTCTAAACCCAAATTGGTGGCATGGTGTGGTCTGTTTCGATTCCAAAAGCGGTAATATTTTTTTTTTAATAAAAGTTTTTCGAAGATTTTTGAGAATACCGTAATTAGGGTAATAGGCCTATAGGAGCCCACCAAAGATGGATCTTTACCTGGTTTAGGGATCATAATTGTATAAAAATTCCAACAATGGTGAAAATTATGTATTTTTTTTAATATATATACATATGGTATGTATATATTTATTTATTTTCTTTAAATTTAAAAATTAAACGCACTGATTTATTTTAGAAATGTATATGAATATATATTATTTTGAACTTTAAATTTCACAGTTTCGGGGTTTTATTATTTACACGTATATATAATTTTTTATAACACACCGGTTTGCACATTCGAGCGAGCGAAAATATTATTTACTAAAAATTACTAATACATACATATTTATACATTTTTGTTTTGATTTCCCCTTTCTGTAGTAACGGAAGTAGGGTTGCTGGTAAGTATTTTAATTATTAGTACATTCATGGTGAGTAAATAATTCAGTATTTCATTTTTGGTATTTCTATATATATATATTAAGTTTAAAGATGAGGTCCTTGCTCATGTCTTCAACATGCCGGCGGGCCTGCGGCGACGTGACCTGAAATGATATGGTTCGAAAAGCAATTTTAGTATGAGATGATTGAGAGTGGAGTTTAGCTTTTCGAGAGAGAGAGAGAGAGAGAGAGAGAGAGAGGGGGATGTATAAGCTAAGCGGGTGGCAGAAGGCAGAGTTTGGTTATGTTGCGCGTGACCGTTCCGCCTTGAATGCGGATGTCTACCACGCGAACGTTTTGGTCGGGTCCGGAATGCAGTTTGGTTATGCGACCTAGTCGCCATTCGTTTGGAGGTAGGAGGTCGTCTTTGATGACGACGAGATCACCTTCCTTCATATTTCGCTGGGATCCTTTCCACTTATAGCGTTTTTGAAGATGGTGGAGATATTCAGTTTCCCAGCGCTTGCTGAACTGATGGTGGAGTACTCTTAATTTTTGTCATTTATTAATGAGCGAGAGATTTTCTGAGTTTGGCTCAGGGATCGAGAGTAAGGGCGCGCCTCGTAAGAAGTGGCCTGGGGTTAATACCTTCAAGTCTTCGGGATCTTGAGACATAGGAGAGAGTGGTCTGGAGTTGAGTACCGCTTCGATGCGTATTAGGAAAGTGGTAAATTCTTCGAAGGTGAACTTTTGATTTCCAGCGACTTTAGTGAAGTGAGTTTTGAAGCTCTTCACTGCCGCTTCCCAAAGTCCTCCCATATGTGGAGCGTAAGGCGGTATAAATTGACACGTAAGTCCGTGAATGGCATATTCCGTTGTGGTTTTGTCCGAAACTTCTTCACGGAAGGTTGATAGCTCTCTTTGGAGGCTTCGCTGTGCTCCTACGAAGGTTTTGCCGTTGTCAGACATTATCTTGTGGGGAATGCCTCTTCGTCCTACAAATCGTGCGAATGCTGCCTTAAATGCTTCTGTTGTTAGGTCGGAGCATACTTCCAGATGAATGGCCTTTGTCGAGAAACATACGAATACACACACGTATGCTTTGGAATGGGATGCTCGGCGGAGAGTCGAGGTTTTGACGAGGAATGGGCCGGCCAAATCAACACCGGTAGTATGGAATGGGAGTGTATATGTGGACCGTTCAGGAGGTAGCGCTGCCATCAGTTGCGTGCTCATCTTCTGTTTGTATATCGTGCATGTCTTGCACCGAAATATGCAGGATTTTACCTTCTGGCGGATTCGGGGAATATGGTATTCCTGTTGGACCACGCGAATCATCAGCTGCTTTTCCGCGTGCAGTAGAGTGGAGTGGAGGAGTTCGAGGAGGAGGGAGCAATATCGGGAATTATCGGGGATGATAATTGGATGGCGCTCATCGTAGCTGAGGGCAGCATGAGTGCGACGTCCATTTGCACGCAGCAGTCCTGATTTATCCAAGAAGGGGTTGAGAGTACGGAGGGGATCTCTTTTTTCTATCGGAAATTTCGACTCCAGTGCTGTGATGGTTTTTCCGAAGTATTTTCGCTGGGTGACAGCTATGAGACGAGTTTTGCGAACTTTATGTCGCTTTGAGTGAGAGTGGTAGAGGGCGGATTTGGTAGTTTCCTAGTCTTTTGCGCGAAACGAAATATGTACGCTGTTACTCTGAGAGCGGTGGAAAAGGAGGAGAATCGGTCTAGAAAATGGGGAGATTCTAAAGAGTGGAATGCTTCAATTTGTCGTTGTTCGGGAGGGGACGAATGAGTTGGTGAACTTTTCGGCCAAAGGGGGGATGGCCTAGTTAACCATTCGGGACCTTTCCACCATAGTGAACAGTTGACGAGCTCTTGGGGTTTAGCTCCACGCCTACCTAGATCAGCTGGGTTGTCAGCGCTGGAGACATGTCGCCACGTAGCATTGTTCACGAGTTCGAGGATTTGATATGTCCTGTTCGCTACGTATATTTTCCAAGTCCATGGGGGTTTTTCTAGCCATGCTAATAAAATTAAGGAGTCTGTCCACAAAATTAGTTCATGAGATGGCAGATTTAGGGAGGATCGCTTCACGGTTTCGTCCCAGTCTGTTCCTTCCATCCATAGTTGCTGAAGAAGAGTTTTCGCTGCTATCATTATGGGCGATAGCCATCCTGCCGGGTCGAAAAGTTTCGCGACAGATGAGAGGATCTGTCGTTTCGTGGCAGTGTCTGAGGAAGAGGGGGGGGTCAACTGAGTACGAAAATGTATCAGTGAGAGCACTCCATTTTATTCCGAGGGTTTTTGTAGAACTTGCCTCTTGGAATTCGAGAAATTCTTCATCTAAAAGATCAGACGGGGGGATGTCTTTCAGCAGTGACTTGTGGTTTGCTGTGATCTTTTTTAACGGGAATCCGGCTGACTTGAGTACTTCGATAACTTGATGTATCGATTCGCCGGCTGAGTCGAGAATATGTCCGCCTGAGAGGATGTCATCTACGTATGTCTCTCCTCTTAATATTTTTGAGACATGGGGGTATGTCTCCTTAGAGTCCTCGGCTAATTGGTGGAGTGTCCTTATTGCCAAGTATGGAGCACAGTTCACACCGAATGTCACCGTTTTTAGTTTAAAGTCTTTTATCGGACTATGGGGGGTTCTGCGGAATAGAACGCGTTGGAAGTCTTGGTCTTCCTTATGGACGAATATTTGGCGGTACATTTTTTCGATGTCGCCGTTAAATACATACTTATATAATCTCCATTTTAAAATAATGAGCATTAAGTCATTTTGGAGAACGGGGCCAGTATGTAAAACGTCATTGAGTGAGAGACCGGAATGCGAAGTTTTTGAGGCATTGAAAACTACACGGACTTTAGTAGTTTTGCTTCCAGGTTTAATCACCGCGTGATGGGGTAGGTAAAAGGAGAAATATTTACCGTCGCGTATGATTTCTCGTGAATGGGTTGGTTCCATGTGGTCTAACGTGAGGTATTCCTCTAGGACTTCCTCAAGGACTTCTGTTCCGAAGCTCATCTTTCTTTTCGTTGGTTCGTTCCACGCTGAGGTATTGCTGCTGTGCTGCGGGTCTGGAGTGCCCGAGTGCAATGGAGTCCGGGAATGCTGATTTGAATGGCAGCTTTACCACATACCGTCCATCTTCTCGTCGATGAGTATTTTTTTTTGTAGAGATCTTCACAATATTCGTCATCGTCTGTGTATGTGGGGGCCGGTGGTACCTCTTCTTGTTCCCAGAATTTCCTGAGTAATTCTCCTAGTGATTCTGAAGGGGTTTCAATCACCTGAGTAGAGAATGAGGAGATTTCTTCCACAACTGGTCCACTTAATATCCACCCAAATATTGTGTTTTGGGCTATTAAGCTGCCGCCTACATTAATTTTGAGACCTGGGGTGAGTATTTTTGGGATTATATCGCTACCAATGACCATGTCTATTCTAGCTGGTGTAAAGCAGTTGGGGTCTGCTAATGGTAGTGAGAGATATTCTGTTAAATCTACTTCTTTTATTTTAAAGGATGGGAGAGTGTGCGTCAATTGAGACAGTATTATCGCTTGAGCCGCGATTTTTATTGTTTGATTAGCTGAGCATATCGTAATAGAGCATATTCTATTTGAGTTTTGGACTGTGTTACCGCCCATGCCAAGAATTTGGTAGTTGGCTTTTGTGGTGGGGAGACCAAGTAACTTTTGTATACGGGATGTTACAAAAGTTTTTTGAGAGCCTTGGTCAATGAGAGCTCTGATGTGAGTTAACTCTCCTTTGTGGAGAATGGGAATATTTGCTGTGGGAAGCAATGTCCTCTCTTTGTTACTCGAATAGTGAGATAGAGTTTTTGTTCTACCGCTTTCATTTGCCTTTGAGTTTTTGGATGCCTGCTTAGAGGTGCAGGGCTGTTCTTCCTCGACTGTCACTTGAGAGGTAGTGAAGTTTCTTTGAGGTTTTGGGGGGTAAGGCGTGGGGTTGCTCGCAGTGTAATGGAGGAGGGAGTGGTGACGTCTTTGACAATAAACACACGTAAAGTTGCTTTTGCAATCTTTCTCCAAATGCGAGTACGCCAGGCAATTTTTGCAGTAGTTATTGTCTTTAATGAACTTGTTTCGGTCTGAGACGGACAGTTCTCGAAATTTGACGCACGTTGTCAACGAGTGGTTTGATTGGCATAGTTTGCATGAAACTTGCTTTTTGTTTTGAGTATGGAACGATTGGGTTTTGTTCCGATAATTGAATGTTGGGGGAGGAACCGCTGGTGGCCGTTGGGGGTAGCTGGGCTGACCGATCTTCGGCTTATTGGGGGGTCTGTATGTGCTGAGTCGCTCCACGACCTCGTACCGAGCTGTCAGAAATTGGTCCATTTCTGACCATCGAGGTAACTCTTTCCTTGAGTTGAGTGATTGCTCCCAGAGAGCTAGTGTCTTATCCGGCAGTTTTGACGAGCAGAGGTAGACAAGCATTGGGTCCCAGCTTTCTGTTGATACTCCATTTGCCTGTAGGGTAGAAAGACAATTATTTATTGTCGTCTGGATCTGTTGAATCTTCTCTCCGTTCTCTGTGTGGGCAGGTTGGATGTTGAACAACGTCTTTATTTGGCCATCCACTACTATTCTTCTATTTTCGTAGCATGCCTTGAGTGCATCCCATGCTAATGAGAAGTTGTGGCCACTGAGAGGGTAATTTTTTATGAGGAGTGCAGCTTTACTTCTTGTTTTCTGTCTCAAGTGGTATAGTTTCTGCACTTCGGATAATTGGGGGTGGTTGATGTACACTGCTGTGAACATGTCCCTAAATGAGGGCCAATCTTCATATCCTCCATAGAAGATTTCTGTGTCACATGCAGGTACCTTGAGAAAGCTGAGTGAGTCAGATTGTGTTGGGGGGAGCATCTTTGTGATGGGGGTGTTTAAATGGGAGGAATCCATACTTTGTTGGATTAGGTCAAGTAACTCACTTATCCTGATTTTCGTGAGCATTGCGTTGTCATTTGTTGTCTCGTAGGCCTCTGCGCATGCTGAGCGTGTCTTTTCATCCTCCACGTGGCTCATCTGTAGGTTTTGGTTGGCTGCCTCCACTAGTTCCATGTGTCTTTCCAGATGGTCCTTGAAAATTTTGAGAGCTGCTTCGGAATGAGTTTCTTCACTGGTGTCCCACCATTTTCCGCAGAATTTTTCCATCCTGGAGAGCTCATATAAAAAATTTTTGTGTAGCTGGGAGAATTCCTCTTCTTCCGCCTGGGATTTCGAGCGAGTTCGGGGTCCTGTAAGGGGGTGGAGTGAATGGGGCTTCTCCATTTTATTCTCCATATGAGATATTTTATTTAATTTTAATATAAAATATTTATTTATATTTATGTGTTGTATATATATATTTAAGTATATATATATTATTTATAATTAATTTATTTAGGGGGCAGCTTTTATGTTTGTATTGTACTGTCTCAGCTCGTCTGAGCACAGCAATGTATAAATGTATACTGGGTTTTTGTTATACCCCGTTTGTATGCTGGGTGCTTTGCTTAGCTTACACGAGTATGTACGTATGTATACTTATGTACATACGTGCCTTTGTCCGCTTGCTATTGTAAATAGCGAAGAAGTGGAAATTGCCGGAATTGAAAAAAACACTGTATGTATATATGTGTATGTATATACATGTACCACGGTTGGGTAGCGGTGACTTGCTATGCGGCGGTGACTATGGGCAGTGTAATATGCTTACACTGGTCCGGTTATGGGCCCGTGGGAATGAGTTTCGGTCCAGTTGGGGTGTATATACAGAGAGTATATATATAATAGGGAGGATGTATGATAGGGGCAACTGGTCCGATCTGGTCCTTTTCGAAGATGGTATACGCCAGTTGGCGTATATAAAAAGGGGAGTTTATATACGTAAGGGGATATATAATAATAAGCGGTTTTTTGTATTGAATATATACTTTTTATGGGGAAAGCGCGAGTTTTTCATATATAAATGGTAATATATTATATATGAGCGCTGTTATATTCGGTAAATGAAAAGTAGGGGATTTTCATTTACGGATTTTGGGGACCCGCTATATATTATTATTTAATGCGATTAATTTTTTGTTTAGCGGATTTTGAGATTTTGCTCGAACTTTCCATAAGAATTATAATTTAATTTTTGAGATTATGTATGTGTATGGCAAAAGAGTTTCATACACAGCACGAGCAAAATCCGCTAAACAAATATGAGTAAGAATGGGTGGGACTTACTTTGACATCCGGAGTGTTTTACAAACCACTTTTTCTTTTAGGGGGGGTGAGGTATTGATTGTGGCTTGGACTGCTGCTGTATGTACGTGTATGTGCTGTGCTCGTTTTTGCTTTTTTTGTTTTAATATAAAAAAAAAAAATTTAATCTTATTTAATTTTTACACCTTTTTTTATGTAAATATGTATGTGCACTGTTTGTTAATTTTTGTTTATATATTTTTTTTCAAATCTTATTTAATTCTTTTTCCTTTTTTATGTATGTTGCTATATATGTATTTTTTTTCACTGCTTTTTATGTTTTTTTGTATATTCGTATGAATATATTTTCATATATATGTATATGTATATAAAATTTTTATTTTTTTTTTTGGGTTTTTAATTTTTGTTATTTTTCCGCACAGCACTTTCAATATATGTGTGTATATATATAGTGTATGTATATATAAATTTTTTTTGGTTCCACTTTTTTATTTCACTTAGTTTTCTGTTTTGTCACTTGAGCGGTTTATTTTAATTTTATGTATGTATATAAGGTATTGTTGTTTATTTTCTACCGCACATTACTCTTTTTTTTTTGTTTTTACCAGCAACGTTTATTTTGTGGTTTCTAAATTGTATAGCATTTTTTTTTATTTAGCACTAAACTTTTTAATATTTAATTTTTTTTTTTTTAAAACCGCCCGAGTTACGAGTATGCAACTTTTCGCTCGCTATGTTTTGCTGCGGTGCTCGCGTTTAATTTTTTTTTTAATTTTATTTAATTTTATTAATTTGCACTATTTTATTGAGTTTTGGTGTTCGCGGTTCTTTTCCGACAAACGGGTTTCGGCACCATGTATAAAAATTCCAACAATGGTGAAAATTATGTATTTTTTTTAATATATATACATATGTATATATTTATTTATTTTCTTTAAATTTAAAAATTAAACGCACTGATTTATTTTAGAAATGTATATGAATATATTTTATTTAGAACTTTAAATTTCACAGTTTCGGGGTATTATTATTTACACGTATATATAATTTTTTATAACACACCGGTTTGCACATTCGAGCGAGCGAAAATATTATTTACTAAAAATTACTAATACATACATATTTATACATTTTTGTTTTGATTTCCCCTTTCTGTAGTAACGGAAGTAGGGTTGCTGGTAAGTATTTTAATTATTAGTACATTCATGGTGAGTAAATAATTCAGTATTTCATTTTTGGTATTTCTATATATATATATTAAGTTTAAAGATGAGGTCCTTGCTCATGTCTTCAACAATAATAATCTCCGAGATCTTCCAGGATTTAGGAAAATAGTGTAGTCTCAATATACCATTAAATATACATGTGTTTAATTGCCACATTTTGAAGCTCTTTTATCATATCACCCGTTATCCTGTCGTATCCAGGAGCCTTCTTTTTCTTTATGTCGTTAGTAAGAACATCTTGAAGTTATTTAAAATTAAATTAAATAAAATTTTCATCTGGATCTGCACGAAATTCTGGAAGAGATTCGTATCCAATATTAGGTGTAAATGCATCTTGCATGGCATGGTTCGAGCCGACTCACCATTGTGAGTTCTCAATGGAGGGTCGCAAGTGACGGCACTTTTGAAACTCTTAACTTTTCGCCACAAAGAGTAGTTGGTGTCAAATGTAGCTGACAGAGATTGTACGGACTTTAGAAATTCGTTTTCCTTTTTTTGTTTCAGGACATCCCGAAGCATTTTTATGCATATATTGAGCTCATTTTTTAAGGCCGGGGAACGAAACCTCTGCCAATCTCTCCTTAGTTGTCTTTTTTTGGTTACCAAACTTGTAACGTCTTTACCCTGAAGACCGTTGAAAATTTGTCTTCTATGAGTGTTAGATGGGCCGTGCGTTGAAATTTTCGCTGCCATATGAAGTAATGTTGTAAAGCCGTCAACTGCATTGTCGACATCTGCTATTGAGTTTAGAGGAATGAGCGATTTTAGATGCGCGCTAATGAATTTTCTGTATTTAAGCCAATTTGTAAATTTATTGGTTAAGCCTAGCTGTAAGTCATTGAAAACTGGAATTATGTTAATAGAACATAGACAAGGCGAGTGATCAGATGGTAAGTCGAAAAGGGGTTTTACGCTTACTTGTGCTCTACTGATACCACAAGTTGCTCCAAAGTCAATCAAATCAGGGGTTTTGCTGAGATCAGTTGGCCAGTATGTTGGCTGACCGGATGTAACGTCGAAACCATTATTTTAAATGGCTTTATATAAGTTTCTACCCTTTGGAGATATTAACCTAGATCCCCAGAAGGAATGTTTTGCGTTGTAATCACCTGCTACTAGAAACCGCTTACCTAGTTTAGAAAAAAAATCAGCAAATTGAGTTTCTGATATGTTGTATCGGGGCGGACAATATATGGCGGAAATGTTTATTCCACAAGAATTATCACATATATGAACTAAGTATTCCAGTTCCACCACGCTCTTTCCCTTCAGGGTGTTTGGTGTCATAAAACAGAAATGTATCAATATTGAAGTTGTTAAATTTGGTCAAATGAGTTTCGGAGATTAGCATTATATCTATTGCTTGATTTCCTAAGGAGAGTAGAAGTTCATTTTTGTGTTGGACCAAGCCGTTGGCGTTCCAATAACATATCTTAAGGTCGTTCATGGCTTAGACAAAATCGCCTGAAGGAGGAGATTTTGATTTCGAATTAAATCTTGCATCATACTTTGCATTGATGTCATATGTTCTTGTATCATGCGTATAAAGTTGTTTAGCGTATTTTGAAGTGAGTTAACAGACGGAACGGACGGGATGGACGTTTCTTGTGTTGTGAGCTGAGGTACACCTTTTAAAGCTTGGGCGTAGGATATAAAGTTGGTATTAGTAGGCTTTGTTTCGGTAGCTTTTGATTGAGGCTGAGAGGCAGGAAAGTTGCTAGAAGCCTTTTTACTGCCCTTGCCTTTTAGAGAAATATATACTGGACAACCCCTGTAATTGGCGGTGTGATTTTGACCGCAATTGCTACATTTTTTAGACTCAGGGGTTGTTTTAGATTTCGTACAGTCTTTTGAACTGTGTAAATCTCCACAAATGACACATATACTTTGTAAAGCGCAATATCGCTTCGTATGGCCAAATTCTTGACAATTATGGCACTGAACAGGACCTGTTCGTTTATGTGGTTCTTCCACGGAAATACGACGGTGAAGAAGATACCGCAGTTTGTAAATGGGATGAACTTCTCCCTATTCTAAGAGCTGGAAATCTGGCTCAATATCAACCCTAAACATTGGCTAAGGTATGTTAGCCTTATTTTTAATGTTGAATACGTTTCTAACCCTGAAACCTTCTTCTTTCAAGGCACTTTCTATTTCCAAGGGACTTACACTGTATTCAATGCCCTTTAGGATGACTGCTGAGCTACGACTATTTTTAAACTGGATGGTATAGAAGGACTTATTTTCCTTTTCGAAATTATCTGCCACCTTGCGATAGCTATCTTCTCCGTAGGTTTGCACTTTCACTTCCTGAATATTTCCCTTTTTAATCGGGACTGCATGGACATTATTTTTTCCAATTAGATCTATAAATTTGTTGACAAGGTTACTAAAGTTCGCTTCTCTAAGATAAATTGGCGGCGGCTTGGACGTTTTCTGCACACGCACTTGATCATCAGCATCAGAAAGCATTTGAAATCGATTATCATGCTGTCTTTTTGTCTTGCTGTTTTGACAATTTTGTTTTGATTTTGTTCACTATTTTTTTGGGGTGACCGTTTCCTTTTTACAAGAATGTAGCGATCGATTCCCGTTTGAATTACTGCTTTCTTTGCAGCGCTATTTTCGGTAAGGTCTTGCGTTTCGACTCTAGAAGGAGCTGGAGGAGTTGCGGTAATCGGCGATTGAGCCCATGAAAGGGCTGGTAAAGTATGTCTAGAAGGGACTAGAAAAGCAGAGGTCTCATTTTCCAATCGTTGTGTTCGCTGTTGGTGCTGTTGTTGTGGCGCTTGTTGTTGCTGTTGTCTTTGGTTATCGTTTTCACGTTGTGGCGACCGATTTAGTCCCATTTTTGCAAAATGGCCAATTTAGTCCCAAAAAAAGACCAGTGGATTTTGCAACACAGCTTTTTGGCAACTCTAATTTTGAAACGACGCGAGCAAATGCAAATTTTCCTGCCTACTTTTATATTTGTTTTATTGTTATAATTAATATATTTGTCCCTGTTCAACTAATGTGAACTATTTGTTTATAGTTTTTTTTTATATTATTTAGTTTTGATGGAGCGCCAATCCATGCAAATAACACAATTTGTTATTTATTTTCGCTCGCTATGTTTTGCTGCGGTGCTCGCGTTTAATTTTTTTTTTAATTTTATTTAATTTTATTAATTTGCACTATTTTATTGAGTTTTGGTGTTCGCGGTTCTTTTCCGACAAACGGGTTTCGGCACCATGTATAAAAATTCCAACAATGGTGAAAATTATGTATTTTTTTTAATATATATACATATGTATATATTTATTTATTTTCTTTAAATTTAAAAATTAAACGCACTGATTTATTTTAGAAATGTATATGAATATATTTTATTTAGAACTTTAAATTTCACAGTTTCGGGGTATTATTATTTACACGTATATATAATTTTTTATAACACACCGGTTTGCACATTCGAGCGAGCGAAAATATTATTTACTAAAAATTACTAATACATACATATTTATACATTTTTGTTTTGATTTCCCCTTTCTGTAGTAACGGAAGTAGGGTTGCTGGTAAGTATTTTAATTATTAGTACATTCATGGTGAGTAAATAATTCATTTTTGGTATTTCTATATATATATATTAAGTTTAAAGATGAGGTCCTTGCTCATGTCTTCAACAATAATAATCTCCGAGATCTTCCAGGATTTAGGAAAATAGTGTAGTCTCAATATACAATTAAATATACATGTGTTTAATTGCCACATTTTGAAGCTCTTTTATCATATCACCCGTTATCCTGTCGTATCCAGGAGCCTTCTTTTTCTTTATGTCGTTAGTAAGAACATCTTGAAGTTATTTAAAATTAAATTAAATAAAATTTTCATCTGGATCTGCACGAAATTCTGGAAGAGATTCGTATCCAATATTAGGTGTAAATGCATCTTGCATGGCATGGTTCGAGCCGACTCACCATTGTGAGTTCTCAATGGAGGGTCGCAAGTGACGGCACTTTTGAAACTCTTAACTTTTCGCCACAAAGAGTAGTTGGTGTCAAATGTAGCTGACAGAGATTGTACGGACTTTAGAAATTCGTTTTCCTTTTTTTGTTTCAGGACATCCCGAAGCATTTTTATGCATATATTGAGCTCATTTTTTAAGGCCGGGGAACGAAACCTCTGCCAATCTCTCCTTAGTTGTCTTTTTTTGGTTACCAAACTTGTAACGTCTTTACCCTGAAGACCGTTGAAAATTTGTCTTCTATGAGTGTTAGATGGGCCGTGCGTTGAAATTTTCGCTGCCATATGAAGTAATGTTGTAAAGCCGTCAACTGCATTGTCGACATCTGCTATTGAGTTTAGAGGAATGAGCGATTTTAGATGCGCGCTAATGAATTTTCTGTATTTAAGCCAATTTGTAAATTTATTGGTTAAGCCTAGCTGTAAGTCATTGAAAACTGGAATTATGTTAATAGAACATAGACAAGGCGAGTGATCAGATGGTAAGTCGAAAAGGGGTTTTACGCTTACTTGTGCTCTACTGATACCACAAGTTGCTCCAAAGTCAATCAAATCAGGGGTTTTGCTGAGATCAGTTGGCCAGTATGTTGGCTGACCGGATGTAACGTCGAAACCATTATTTTAAATGGCTTTATATAAGTTTCTACCCTTTGGAGATATTAACCTAGATCCCCAGAAGGAATGTTTTGCGTTGTAATCACCTGCTACTAGAAACCGCTTACCTAGTTTAGAAAAAAAATCAGCAAATTGAGTTTCTGATATGTTGTATCGGGGCGGACAATATATGGCGGAAATGTTTATTCCACAAGAATTATCACATATATGAACTAAGTATTCCAGTTCCACCACGCTCTTTCCCTTCAGGGTGTTTGGTGTCATAAAACAGAAATGTATCAATATTGAAGTTGTTAAATTTGGTCAAATGAGTTTCGGAGATTAGCATTATATCTATTGCTTGATTTCCTAAGGAGAGTAGAAGTTCATTTTTGTGTTGGACCAAGCCGTTGGCGTTCCAATAACATATCTTAAGGTCGTTCATGGCTTAGACAAAATCGCCTGAAGGAGGAGATTTTGATTTCGAATTAAATCTTGCATCATACTTTGCATTGATGTCATATGTTCTTGTATCATGCGTATAAAGTTGTTTAGCGTATTTTGAAGTGAGTTAACAGACGGAACGGACGGGATGGACGTTTCTTGTGTTGTGAGCTGAGGTACACCTTTTAAAGCTTGGGCGTAGGATATAAAGTTGGTATTAGTAGGCTTTGTTTCGGTAGCTTTTGATTGAGGCTGAGAGGCAGGAAAGTTGCTAGAAGCCTTTTTACTGCCCTTGCCTTTTAGAGAAATATATACTGGACAACCCCTGTAATTGGCGGTGTGATTTTGACCGCAATTGCTACATTTTTTAGACTCAGGGGTTGTTTTAGATTTCGTACAGTCTTTTGAACTGTGTAAATCTCCACAAATGACACATATACTTTGTAAAGCGCAATATCGCTTCGTATGGCCAAATTCTTGACAATTATGGCACTGAACAGGACCTGTTCGTTTATGTGGTTCTTCCACGGAAATACGACGGTGAAGAAGATACCGCAGTTTGTAAATGGGATGAACTTCTCCCTATTCTAAGAGCTGGAAATCTGGCTCAATATCAACCCTAAACATTGGCTAAGGTATGTTAGCCTTATTTTTAATGTTGAATACGTTTCTAACCCTGAAACCTTCTTCTTTCAAGGCACTTTCTATTTCCAAGGGACTTACACTGTATTCAATGCCCTTTAGGATGACTGCTGAGCTACGACTATTTTTAAACTGGATGGTATAGAAGGACTTATTTTCCTTTTCGAAATTATCTGCCACCTTGCGATAGCTATCTTCTCCGTAGGTTTGCACTTTCACTTCCTGAATATTTCCCTTTTTAATCGGGACTGCATGGACATTATTTTTTCCAATTAGATCTATAAATTTGTTGACAAGGTTACTAAAGTTCGCTTCTCTAAGATAAATTGGCGGCGGCTTGGACGTTTTCTGCACACGCACTTGATCATCAGCATCAGAAAGCATTTGAAATCGATTATCATGCTGTCTTTTTGTCTTGCTGTTTTGACAATTTTGTTTTGATTTTGTTCACTATTTTTTTGGGGTGACCGTTTCCTTTTTACAAGAATGTAGCGATCGATTCCCGTTTGAATTACTGCTTTCTTTGCAGCGCTATTTTCGGTAAGGTCTTGCGTTTCGACTCTAGAAGGAGCTGGAGGAGTTGCGGTAATCGGCGATTGAGCCCATGAAAGGGCTGGTAAAGTATGTCTAGAAGGGACTAGAAAAGCAGAGGTCTCATTTTCCAATCGTTGTGTTCGCTGTTGGTGCTGTTGTTGTGGCGCTTGTTGTTGCTGTTGTCTTTGGTTATCGTTTTCACGTTGTGGCGACCGATTTAGTCCCATTTTTGCAAAATGGCCAATTTAGTCCCAAAAAAAGACCAGTGGATTTTGCAACACAGCTTTTTGGCAACTCTAATTTTGAAACGACGCGAGCAAATGCAAATTTTCCTGCCTACTTTTATATTTGTTTTATTGTTATAATTAATATATTTGTCCCTGTTCAACTAATGTGAACTATTTGTTTATAGTTTTTTTTTATATTATTTAGTTTTGATGGAGCGCCAATCCATGCAAATAACACAATTTGTTATTTACAAGGTTTCGCTTTCACTTCACTTTGTTCAGTTTCAGAGAAACCACTTGCCTGAATTAGTTTATGTAGTTTGCACAACATATTTTATTTAAAAATTTAAAATAAATATACAGCACAGTCACTTTCACTTCGCACTCGCAAGAGTTGCCAGAAGGCAAGAATATTTAACTAAATTTTTTATTTAAATTGATTTTCCATATTTCGGATGTTGGTGACACCGAAATTTATTTCGGCTACCGCGGCCGCATCTTTGATTAGATAAGGAGAAATACTACACTTATTTTAGGGATGTGGACCAGCGACAGGCCTGTTCCGAAAAATTGTATTTATTGCTCGATTTACGTGAAATTCGGTACATAATAAGCATTTTGCTTAAGTTAACAAAAAGACTACAATTCTCTTCAGTAAGTGGGCCAGATTAGCAGGACTGACCTCGAATTAGGTGAAATTCGGTACATAATTAGCTTTTTGCTTAGATTAACAAAAATACTACAATTCTCTCCAGAAAGTGGGCAAGATTAACATAAAGAATCTTCTTCTCTCCGAGAAGTGGATCAGAGACTGACCAATTAAAAAAAAATCTTAACTATGGTTCGACTTACTTGAAGTTCTGTATATGGTATATGTGGCTTTTTGCTTAGATTGTCAGAAAGACTGCCCTTCCCTTCGGAAAGTGGGCCTGAGACTGGCCCATTCGAAAAAATTGTATTTATTGCTCGATTTACGTAAAATTCGGTACATAATTAGCATTTTGCTTAAATTAACAAAAAGGCTACAAATCTCTTCGGAAAGTGGGCAAGATTAACAGGAAGATTCTTCTTTTCTGCGTTATGTGGACCAAGGACTGACCTATTGGAATAAATTGTATTTATGGCTCCATTTACTTTAAACTAGGTACATAGGTAGAATTTCGCTTAGATTAACAAAAAGACTACAATTCTATCCAGGAAATGCTTAAGATTAACAGAAAGACTGCACTTCCCTTCGAAAAGTGGACCAGAGACTTACCTATTCGAGAAAATTGTATTTATTGCTCGATTAACGTAGAAATCGGTACAATATTAGCTTTTTGCTTAGATTAAAAAAAGGATTACAATTCTCTCCAGAAAGTGGGCGAGATTAACAGGAAGACTCATCTTCTCTCCGACATGTGGACCAGGGACTGACCTGTTCGAAAAGTTTTGTATTTATTGCTCGTTTTTCGTGAAAATCGGTAAATAATTAGCTTTTTGCTTAAATTAACAGGGAGACCCTTCTTCTCTCCGGGAAGTAGACCAGAGACTGACCAATTCAAAAAATCTTATCTATGAATCTACTTACTTGAAATTGTGTATATATGTGGACTTTTGCTTAGATAAAGAAAGAAAGGAGATTAACAGGAAGAGTCTTCTTCTCTCCGGGAAGAGGACCAGGGCCCTGACCTATTCAAATAAATTGTATTTATTGCTCGATTTACGTGAAATTCGGTACATTATTAGCTTTTTGCTCAGATTAATATGAAGACTCCTCTTTTCTCCGGGAAGTGGACCAGAGACTGACCAATTCAAAAGATCTTATCTAGGGTATGTATGTGGTCTTTTGCTTAGATTAACACAAATAATGCAGTATTCTTCAGAAAGTGAACCAGGGACTGACCTATTCGATAAAATTGTATTTATTGCCCGATTTACGTGAAATTCGGTACATAATTAGGTTTTTGCTTAGATTAACAAAAAGACGATAATTCTATTCACTTTCAGATATGATTATCAAGAAGTCTCTTCTTCAGGGACCGACTTTTTCGAAAAATTGTATTTATTGCTCGATTTACGTGAAATTCTCTTCTCTCTTCTCTCAGGGAGGTGGACCAGTACTATCTTAATTTTTTGCTTAGATTAACAGGAAGACTTTCCTTCTCTCCGAGATGTGGACCAGGCATTGCTCTATTGGAATAAATTGTATATATTGCTCGATTTACGTGAAATTCGGTACATTATTAGCTTTTTGCTCAGATTAACAGGAAGATTCTTCTTCTTTACGTATTTACGTGAAATTCGGTACTTTATTACCTTTTTGCTTATATTAACAATAAGACTACATTTCTCTTCGGAAAGTGGGAAGATTATCAGGAAGACTCTTCTTCTCTCTGGGAAGTGGACCAGAGACTGACCAATTCAAAAAATTTTATTTATGGTTCAATTCACTTGAAATTCTGTACACATGTATCCTTTTGCTTAAATATATAATTGGTAATTTGTAACCGCTGAAGCGATTTTCAGCCGAGCTCCACCTCCAATTTGTGGTTTTGCGTCTAGATGTTTTTCCAACAAAATGGAGAGACCTACAGGTTATACTAAGCCGCCTACGAACGGCTGGTGGGTTCTTACGAGGAGCCTTTAATTCATGTCTGCAATACACTCGGAGGAGTGGACATTCCCTGCCATGGGTCGACCGCAATTAGAAAATCTAACTTAATTTTTTATTTAAATTAATTTGCCATATTTTGGATGTTGGTGGCACCGAGATTTGATTTCAGGGACGTGAACCAGGGACTGACCTGTTCAGAAATATTGTATTTATTGCTCGATTTACGTGAAATTCGGTACATAATTAGGTTTTTTCTTAGTGGGCAAGAATAACAGGAAGACTCTTCTTCTATCCGGGAAGTGGACCAGGGACTGACCAATTCAAAAAAATCTTATCTGTGGTTCGACTTACCTGAAGTTCTGGATATATGTGAACTTTTGCTTAGATTAACAGAAAGACTGCCCATCCCTTCGGTAAGTGGACCAGAGACTGACCTATTCGATAACATTGGATTTATTGCACGATTTGCGTGAAATTCAGTACTTAATTAGCTTTTCGCTTAGATTAACAAAAGGACTACACTTCTCTTCAGAAAGTGGGCCAGATTAACAGGACTGACCTGTTCTAAAAAAATGTATTCATTACTCGATTTACGTGAAGTTCGGTACATAATTAGGTTTTTGCTTAAACTAACAGGAGGACTCTTCTTATCTCCGGGATGTGGACCGGGACTGACCTGTTCTAAAAAATTGTGTTCATTATTCGATTTACGTGAAATTCGGTACATAATAAGCTTTTTGCTTGGATTGACTGGAAGACCCTTCTCTTCTCAGCGATTTGCTTGAAATTCCGTACATACGTAGGCTGCTATATATATTTCTGGCCCAATAATGAAAATACGAATATTTATTAACGAAAACGTTTTTTTTTTTTTGTGGATTTGGCTCGTCGTAGAAGACCCACAGGGTCGATTGCTGTTTTGTGTTGGGCTAATACGCATAGATCCATGATTCGTCACCTGTGACGATCTTATAAACGTCTTTTGAAACACCGCGATCGTATTTTTTCAGGAATTTTTTACACCAATCCACACGAGCCTTTTTTTGAGCGGTTGTCAAATTTTGCGGGATCCAACGAGAGCAAACATTTTTTACAGCCAGGTGTTCATGCAATATCGAATGTATGCTGGTGGGAGAAATGCATAGGCATGCCTCTATCTGAAGGTATATTACATGACGGTCTTGCATTATCAGTTCTCGTACGGCATCGATGTTTTCTGGCACAACGGCTGTTTTTGGACGACCTTCACGGAATTCGTCTTTGAGCGAGCGTCGGCCACGATTGAATTCATTGTATCAGTTTTTCACAGTGCTATAGGATGGTGCTTCACAGCCATACAAAGATTTTAGTTCATCGAGGTACTCTTGTCGTGATAATCCACGTCGAAAGTTGTGAAAAATGATCGCACGAAAATGTTCAAGAGTTAATTCCATTTTTTGGCCGAGATAAATTTTTTAATTCCCTGTAAATAAAAAAATTCACGATTAAATGACAAAACGTTCAGAGTGATGTTATGCTAAAAAATGCCAAACTTTCCAAAGGAAACGTCAGATTGCACCTGGCAACACTTAGTGTTGCCTAGGCCAGACCTATATATAGCAGCCTATGTAATAAGCTTTTTGCTTAGATTAACAAAAACACTACAAATCCCTTCGGAAAGTGAGCAAGATTAACAAGAAGACTATTTTTCTCTCCGGCATGTGGACCAGGGACTTACCTGTTTGAAAAATTTAGTATTTTTTGCTCGAGTTACGTGGAAATTGGCACATAATTAGCTTTTTGCTAAGAATAACAAGAAGCCTCTTATTCTCTCCGGGAAAGAGAACAGTGAGTGATTTGTTTGAAAAATTTTGTACTATTGCTCGATTTGCGTGGAATTCGGTACATGATTAGCTTTTTGCTTAGATTGACAGAAAGATTCTTCTTCTCTTCGAAAAGTGGATCAGAGACTGACCTATTCGAAAAACCGTTATTTATTGCTCGTTTTTCGTGAAATTAGTACATAATTAGCTCTTTGCTTAAATTAACAAAGAGACTACAATTCTCTTCGGAAAGTGGGCAAGATAGACAAAAAAAAATTATTTATTGCTTGATTTACTTTAAGATAGGTACATAAGTAGAATTTTGCTAAGATTAACAGGATGAGTACAATTCTTCAAAATTTTTTTTAACTTTTTTAATTAGCTGTTTGCTTAGATTAACAGGAAAACTCTTCTTCTCTCCAGGAAGTGGACAAAAAAAATCTCATCTATGGTTCGACTTACTTTAAGTTCTGTGGACCAAGGACTGACCTGTTCGAATAAATTGTATTCATTGTTCGATTTACGTAGAATTCTGTTTATAATTAGCTTTTTGTTTAGATTATCAGGAAGACTCTTCTTCTCTACGGGAAGTGGACCAGGGACTGACCTATTCCAAAAAAAAAATTTATTATCGCTTGATTTACTTTAAACTAGGTACATTGTAGAATTTTGCTTAGATTAACGGGATGAGTAAAATTCTTCCACATTTTTTTTAACTTTTCTAATTAGCTGTTTGCTTAGATTAACAGGAAGACTCCTCTTCTCTCCGGGAGGTGGACCAAGGACTGACCTCTTCGAATAAATTGTATTTTTTTGCTCGATTTACGTGAAATTCGGTACTTAATTAGCTTTTTGCTTAGTTTACCAAAGGGACTACAGTTCTCTTCAGAAAGTGGGCCAGATTAACAGGACTGAACTGTTCTAAAAAATTGTATTCATTACTCGATTTACGTGAAGTTCGGTACATAATTAGGTTTTTGCTTAGATTAACAAAAAGACGATAACTCTATTTTGAAAGTGGGCAAGATTATCAGGAAGACTACAATTGCCTCCGTAAAGTGCCCCACGGACTAACTTTTTCGAAAAAATGTATTTATTGCTCGATTTACGTGAAATTCGGTACATAATTAGGTTTTTGCTTAGATTAACAGGAAGATTCTTCTTCTCACCGGGATGTGGACCAAGGATTGACCTATTAGAATAAATTTTATTTATTGCTCGATTTACGTGAAATTCGGTACATAATTAGGTTTTTGCTTAGATTAACAAACAGACGATAATTCTATTCTGTAAGTGGGCAAGATTATCAGGAAGACTACACTTCCCTCCGTAAAGTGTAACAGGGACTGACTTTTTCGAAAAAATTATATTGTATGTATGTATTTATTGCTCGATTTACTCGAAATTCGGTTCATAATTAGGTTTCTGCTTAGATTAACAGGAAAACTCTTTTTCTCTCCGGGATGTAGACCAGGGACTGACCTATTCGAATAAATTGTATTTATGGCTCGATTTACTTTAACCTAGGTACATAGACAGAATTTTGCTTAGATTAACAGGATGAGTACTATTCTTCGAACTTTTTTTTAACTTTTTTTGTTACCTTTTTGCTTAGATTATTTATTGCTCGATTTACTCGAAATTCGGTAGATAATAAGGTTTCTGCTTAGATTAACAGGAAGACTCTTCTTCTCTCCGCGATGAGGAGTGGGACTGACTTGTTAGAAAGATTTGTATTTATTGCTTGATTTTCGTGAAATTCGATACATGATTAGCTTTTTGCTTATATTAACAATAAGACTACATATCTCTTCGGAAAGTGGGCAAGATTATCAGGAAGACTCTTCTTCTCTCCGGGATGTGGACCAGAGACTGACCAATTCAAAAAATCTTATTTATGGTTCGTTTCACTTGAAATTATGTATACATGTATCCTTTTGCTTAATATATATATGGTGATTTGTAACCGCTGAAGCAATTTTCGGTCGAGCTCCCCCTCCAATTTGTGGTTTTGCGTCTTGATGTTTTTCCAACAAAATGGAGGGACCTACAGTTTGTACTAAGCTGCCTACGAACGGCTGGTGGGTTTTTTACGAGGAGCCTTTATTTCATGTCTGCAATACACTCGCCGGCGGGCGAGCGTATTTAGAAAATTTAACTTAATTTTCCATACTTTGGATGTTGGTGGCACCGGGATTTCATTTCGGCTGCCGCGGCCGCCTTTTTGATTGAATAAAAAGAAATACTACACTTCTTTCAATGATGTCGACCAGGGACTGACCTGTTCCGAAAAATTGTATTTATTACTCGATTTTCGTGAAATTCGGTACATAATAAGCATTTTGCTTAGAATAACAAAAAGACTACAATTCTCTTCAGAAAGTGGGTCAGATTAACAGGACTGACCTGTTCAAAGAAAATGTATTCATTGTTCGATTTACGTTAAATTCGGTACATTTTTACTACAATTCTCTCTAGAAAGTGGACAAGATTAACAGAAGTAATCTTCTTCTCTCCGGGAAGTGGACCAGAGACCGACCATTTCAGAAAATCTCAACTATGGCTCGACTTGCTTGAAGTTCTGTATATATGTGGACTATTTCTTAGATTGACAGAAAGACTGCCCTTCCCTTCAGAAAGTGGACCAGCGATTGACCTATTGGAAAAAATTTATTTATTGCTCGAATTACGTGAAATTCGCTACTTAATTAGCTTTTTGCTTAGATTCACAGGAAGACTCTTCTTCTCTCCACGAGGTGGACCAAGGACTGACCTATTCAAATAAATTGTATTCATTGCTCGATTTACGTAGAATTCGGTTCATAATTAGCTTTTTGTTTAGATTAACAGGAAGATTTTTCTTCTCTACGGGAAGTGGACCAGGGACTGACCTATTCCAAAAAAAAATCTATTTATCGCTTGATTTATTTTAAACTAGGTACATGGTAGAATTTTACTGATATTAACGGGATGAGTAAAATTCTTCGACATTTTTTTTAACTCTTCTAATTAGCTGTTTGCTTAGATTCACAGGAGGACTCTTCTTCTCTCCGGGAGGTGGACCAAGGACTGACCTAATCGAATAAATTGTATTTATTGCTCGATTTACGTGAAATTCGGTACTTAATTAGCTTTTTGCTCAGGTTAACAAAAAGACGATAATTCTCTTCGAAAAGTGGGCAAGATTAACATGAAGTCTCTTCTTCAGGGACTGACTTTGTCGAAAAATTGTACTTATTTCTCGATTTACGCGAAATTCGGTACATTATTAGCTTTCTGCTCAGATTAACAGCAAGATTCTTCTTCTCTACGTGAAGTGGACCAAGGACTGACCTATTCGAATAAATTGTATTGATTGCTCGATTTACGTAGAATTCGGTTCATAATTAGCTTTTTGTATAGATTAACAGGAAGATTCTTCTTCTCTACGGGAAGTGGACCAGGGACTGACTTATTCCAAAAAAAAATTTATTTATCGCTTGATTTATTTTAAACTAGGTACATGGTAAAATTTTGCTTAGATTAACGGGATGAGTAAAATTCTTCCACATTTTTTTTAACTTTTCTAATCAGCAGTTTGCTTAGATTAACAGAAAGACTCCTCTTCTCTCCGGGAGGTGGACCAAGGACTGACATCTTCGAATAAATTGTATTTGCGATCGATTTACGTGAAATTCGGTACATAATAGGTTTTTGCTTAGATTAACAAAGGGACTACAATTCTCTTCAGAAAGTGGGCCAGATTAGCAGGACTGACCTGTTCTAAAAAATTGTATTCATTACTCGATTTTCGTGAAGTTCGATACATAATTAGGTTTTTGCTTAGATTAACAAAAAGACGATAACTCTATTTTGAAAGTGGGCAAGATTATCAGGAAGACTACAATTGCCTCCGTAAAGTGCCCCACGGACTAACTTTTTCGAAAAAATGTATTTATTGCTCGATTTACGTGAAATTCGGTACATAATTAGGTTTTTGCTTAGATTAACAAAAAGACGATAATTCTCTTCGAAAAGTGGGCAAGATTAACATGAAGTCTCTTCTTCAGGGACTGACTTTTTCGAAAAATTGTACTTATTGCTCGATTTACGTGAAATTCGGTACATTATTAGCTTTCTGCTCAGATTAACAGCAAGATTCTTCTTCTCTACGGGAAGTGGACCAGGCAGTGACCCATTCGAATAAATTGTATTTATTGCTCGATATACGTGAAATTCGGTATAAAATTAGCTTTTTGATCAGATTAACAGGAAGATTCTTCTTCTCATCGAAAAGTGGATCAGAGACTGACCTATTCGAACAAATTGTATTTATTGCTCGAATTACGTGAAATTCGGTACTTAATTAGCTTTTTGCTTAGATTAACAGGAATACTCTTCTTATCACCGGGATGTCGATCAGAGACTGGCCTATTCGAAAAAAAATTATTTATTGCTCGATTTACGTGAAATTCGGTACTTAATTACCTTTTTGCTTATATTAACAATAAGACTACATTTCTCTTCGGAAAGTGGGAAGATTATCAGGAAGACTCTTCTTCTCTCTGGGAAGTGGACCAGAGACTGACCAATTCAAAAAATTTTATTTATGGTTCAATTCACTTGAAATTCTGTATACATGTATCTTTTTGCTTAAATATATAATTGGCGATTTGTAACCGCTGAAGCGATTTTCAGCCGAGCTCCACCTCCAATTTGTGGTTTTGCGTCTTGATGTTTTTCCAACAAAATGGAGAGACCTACAGTTTATAATAAACCGCCTACGAACGACTGGTGGGTTTTTACGAGGAGCCTTTATTTCATGTCTGCAATACACTCGGAGGAGTGGACATTCCCTGCCATGGGTCGACCGCAATTAGAAAATTTAACTTAATTTTTTATTTAAATTAATTTTCCATATTTTGGATGTTGGTGGCACCGAGATTTGATTTCGACTACCGCGGCCGCCTTTTTGATTAGATAAAGAGAAATACCAAACTGCTTTCAGGGACGTGGACCAGGGACTGACCTGTTCAGAAATATTGTATTTATTGCTCGATTTACGTGAAATTCGGTACATAATTAGGTTTTTTCTTAGTGGGCAAGAATACCAGGAAGACTCTTTTTTATTTAAATTAATTTTCCATATTTTGGATGTTGGTGGCACCGAGATTTGATTTCGACTACCGCGGCCGCCTTTTTGATTAGATAAAGAGAAATACCAAACTGCTTTCAGGGACGTGGACCAGGGACTGACCTGTTCAGAAATATTGTATTTATTGCTCGATTTACGTGAAATTCGGTACATAATTAGGTTTTTTCTTAGTGGGCAAGAATACCAGGAAGACTCTTCTTCTCTCCGGGAAGTGGACCAGGGACTGACCAATTCAAAAAATTCTTATCTGTGGTTCGACTTAATTGAAGTTCTGTATATATGTGAACTTTTGCTTAGATTAACAGAAAGACTGCCCATCCCTTCGGTAAGTGGACCAGAGACTGACCTATTCGATAACATTGGATTTATTGCACGATTTGCGTGAAATTCAGTACTTAATTAGCTTTTCGCTTAGATTAACAAAAGGACTACACTTCTCTTCAGAAAGTGGGCCAGATTAACAGGACTGACCTGTTCTAAAAAAATGTATTCATTACTCGATTTACGTGAAGTTCGGTACATAATTAGGTTTTTGCTTAAACTAACAGGAGGACTCTTCTTATCTCCGGGATGTGGACCGGGACTGACCTGTTCTAAAAAATTGTGTTCATTATTCGATTTACGTGAAATTCGGTACATAATAAGCTTTTTGCTTGGATTGACTGGAAGACCCTTCTCTTCTCAGCGATTTGCTTGAAATTCCGTACATACGTAGGCTGCTATATATATTTCTGGCCCAATAATGAAAATACGAATATTTATTAACGAAAACGTTTTTTTTTTTTTGTGGATTTGGCTCGTCGTAGAAGACCCACAGGGTCGATTGCTGTTTTGTGTTGGGCTAATACGCATAGATCCATGATTCGTCACCTGTGACGATCTTATAAACGTCTTTTGAAACACCGCGATCGTATTTTTTCAGGAATTTTTTACACCAATCCACACGAGCCTTTTTTTGAGCGGTTGTCAAATTTTGCGGGATCCAACGAGAGCAAACATTTTTTACAGCCAGGTGTTCATGCAATATCGAATGTATGCTGGTGGGAGAAATGCATAGGCATGCCTCTATCTGAAGGTATATTACATGACGGTCTTGCATTATCAGTTCTCGTACGGCATCGATGTTTTCTGGCACAACGGCTGTTTTTGGACGACCTTCACGGAATTCGTCTTTGAGCGAGCGTCGGCCACGATTGAATTCATTGTACCAGTTTTTCACAGTGCTATAGGCTGGTGCTTCACAGCCATACAAAGATTTTAGTTCATCGATGCACTCTTGTCGTGATAATCCACGTCGAAAGTTGTGAAAAATGATCGCACGAAAATGTTCAAGAGTTAATTCCATTTTTTGGCCGAGATAAATTTTTTAATTCCCTGTAAATAAAAAAATTCACGATTAAATGACAAAACGTTCAGAGTGATGTTATGCTAAAAAATGTCAAACTTTCCAATGGAAACGTCAGATTGCACCTGGCAACACTTAGTGTTGCCTAGGCCAGACCTATATATAGCAGCCTATGCAATAAGCTTTTCGCTTAGATTAACAAAAATACTACAATGCTATCCAGGAAATGGGGTGATAATCCACGTCGAAAGTTGTGAAAAATTATCGCACGAAAATGTTCACGAGTTAATTCCATTTTTTGGCCGAGATGAATTTTTTAATTCCCTGTAAATAAAACAATTCCCGATTAAATGACAAAACGTTCAGAGTGATGTTATGCTAAAAAAAGTCAAACTTTCCAAAGGAAACGTCAGATTGCACCTGGCAACACTTAGTGTTGCCTAGGCCAGACCTATATATAGCAGCCTATGTAATAAACTTTTCGCTTAGATTAACAAAAATACTACAATTCTATCCAGGAAATGGGCAAGATCAACAGAAAGACTGCACTTCTCTTCGGAAAGTTGACCAGAGACTTAGCTATTGGAAAAATTTTGTATTTATTGCTCGAGTTACGTGGAAATTGGTACATAATTAGCTTTTTGCTTAGATTAACAGGAAGACTTTTCTTCCCTCCGGGAAAGAGAACAAGGACTGATTTGTTTGAAAAGTTTTGTATTAGTGCTCGATTTGCATGGACTTCGGTACATGATTAGCTTTTCGCTTAGATGAACAGGAAGGCTCTTCTCGACTCCGGGAATAGGACCAGGGACTGACATATTTGAATAAATTGCTTTTATTGCTCGTTTTTCGTGAAATTAGTACATAATTATCTCTTTGCTTAAATTAACAAAGAGACTACAATTCTCTTTGGAAAGTGGGTAAGATAAACAGGAAGATTCTTCTTCTCTCCGGGATGTGGACCAAGGATTGACCTATTGGAATAAATTGTATTTATAGCTCGATTTACTTTAAACTAGGTACATAGGTAGAATTTTGCTTAGATTAACCAAAAGACTACAATTCTCTTCGGAAAGTTGGCAAGATAAACAGGAAGATTCTTCTTCTCACCGGGATGTGGACCAAGGATTGACCTATTAGAATAAATTTTATTTATTGCTCGATTTACGTGAAATTCGGTACATAATTAGGTTTTTGCTTAGATTAACAAACAGACGATAATTCTATTCTGTAAGTGGGCAAGATTATCAGGAAGACTACACTTCCCTCCGTAAAGTGTAACAGGGACTGACTTTTTCGAAAAAAATTATATTTATTGCTCGATTTACTCGAAATTCGGTTCATAATTAGGTTTCTGCTTAGATTAACAGGAAAACTCTTTTTCTCTCCGGGATGTGGACCAGGGACTGACCTATTCGAATAAATTGTATTTATGGCTCGATTTACTTTAACCTAGGTACATAGACAGAATTTTGCTTAGATTAACAGGATGAGTACTATTCTTCGAACTTTTTTTTAACTTTTTTTATTACCTTTTTGCTTAGATTATTTATTGCTCGATTTACTCGAAATTCGGTAGATAATTAGGTTTCTGCTTAGATTAACAGGAAGACTCTTCTTCTCTCCGCGATGTGGAGTGGGACTGACCTATTCGCAAAAATTTTTTGCTCGAGTTACGTGGAAATTGGTACATAATTAGCTTTTTGCTTAGATTAAAAGGAAGACTCTTCTTCTCTCCGGGAAAGAGAACAGAGACTGATTTGTTTGAAAAATTTTGTATTATTGCTCGATTTGCGTGGCATTCGATACATGATTAGCTGTTTGCTTATCCGAACAGAAAGGCTCTTCTCCTCTCCGGGAATAGGACCAGGGACTGACATATGTGAATAATTTTTTTTTTATTGCTCGATTTTCGTGAAATTCGGTACATAATTAGCTCTTTGCTTAAATTAACAAAAAGACTACAATTCTCTTCGGAAAGTGAACAAGATTAACAGGAAGATTCTTTTTCTCTCCGGGATGTGGACCAAGGATTGACCTGTTGGAATAAATTGTATTTATAGCTCGATTAACTTTAAACTAGGTACATTGGTAGAATTTTGCTTAGATTAACCAAAAGACTACAATTCTATCCAGGAAGTGGGCAAGATTAACAGAAAGACTGCACTTCTCTTCGGAAAGTGGACCAGAGACTTAGCTATTCGAAAAAATGTACTTATTGTTCGATTTACGTAGAATTCTGTACATAACAAGCTTTTTGCTTAGATTAACAGGAAGACTCTTTTTCTCTCCGGGAAGTGGACCAAAAAAAATTTATTTACTGCTTGATTTACTTTACACTAGGTACATAGGTAGACATTTGCTTAGATTAACAGGATGAGTACAATTCTTCGAAATTTTTTTAAACTTTTTTAATTAGCTTTTTGCTTAGATTAACAGTAAGACTCTTCTTCTCTCCTGGAGGTGGACCGAGCACCGACCTATTCGAATAAATTGTATTTGCGATCGATTTACCCTAAGTTCGGTACATAATAAGCTTTTTGCTTAGTGTTCTTGAAAATGAAAGTCTTCCATCTTTTTTTGAAAGGTTCACTTATGACCAATTAAATTGGTTATTGAATTGTATATTGAATTAAATATAAATATATACAAAATCTATTTCTAAGAAACAAGAGAAAAATACAAAAACACCAAATGCACTCACCGGGGATGTCGTTGATATGGCTGATAAACGCGAAAAGAGGACATTAAAACGGTAACCTTGGTCTTTTATAGACATGTGAAAACAAATGGCATTTTAAGAAACGGTACCATCTGGAAATATTCCGCAAGTGAATGGACATTTTTGTAAGTTCCTTATCAACGACATCTCGCGGTGGTATTTCTGAGTGCTAAGTAGGGTTGCCTGCATGAACGCAGCGACACTGCAATGTATGATATAAAATACTAAGTTTAAAAATTTTGTTTTTTACAATTCAGCTTTATAATTTAATAAATACTTCAACATTTTGCAATTCATTTTTCTATTTCAAGTTCTTTACATCTACATTTGTACATTGTATCTTAAAACTAAGTCTGTTTCTGCACCCGCTTCTTTTAAAAACGGCGTACTGCCGAAGAGCATCAATCCGATTATGGTGTTCTGTGCTGCTGGTTGTGTGGGGGTAGCTGCCAGTAGTCCGGGACGCAGAATCGCTGCGTAAACTTCCGCGCCGAAAATCAGCGACACGTTACTTGTCGGTGGAAATTGTTGTCCGCTAGCCGCATGTTGTCGAGCTCGCCTCGGATTCTTGCGTCCAAGGTTCGCTCCGGGGTGATTCTGGAAAGGCTTGCCTTCTCCATGGCGGTCACATTGAGGCGTGTACGCCATCCCTTCAGCGCAAGATTACACGCTTCGCATCGTCCTCTTGGTAGCGCGTGAAGTTGATGCGCCAATGCCCGAGAAATTGTCGACTTCTTTTGCCCGGGGTCGACAATAGCGCGAACAACGTGCCACTATCCTGTAGCGAATACTTTGGCCGATATTGTTGGCGTGAGGACCGCATGCCCTGATATGGATAAGCTTTGGCCTATGATCCGTTCTCGGGCGTCTCTCACGTTTCGATGCGAATGTTGCTGGTTGCGCCGACGTTTGTGTTGCGTTTGTCGACTGCTGTTCCTTCTCGGCGTGACTGTCGACACTGTCTGTATCGCCGACCGAATCCTTGACAGAGGAGGTCTAAAGTTCAGTTGCGATCATCTGCTGGGGCTGTCGTTCAAGGGCGGTTGCAGGTCGTTCTCGTCTGCTTCTATGATGAGTACTTCCTCATCGGTACTATCTAGTGAACTGGCGCTATACGGGTTGTATCTGCGTCGTGTAACTACGCCGTCATCCTGCTCCAGCGACACGTCTTCCTGTCTGTGATGCTGCTCACCCAGGTGTAGGAGACTGTGTTGCCGCTGTTCGCATCGGTCGCAATTCCTGGCAGAAGTGCAGTTTTTTGACATATGCTGCGGTGATAAGCAATTCGCGCAGGACCGATGTACGAGGACAGCACGTAGTCTCTCCACGGGCTCCATCCTTCGAAGTTCACGGCAAATCACTAGGCGGTGATTGTTGCGGCAGACAGAGCAATTATGGCGAGTCTTGCCTAAAGGGGTGCTTTTACCACTCTGTGCACGTACCATTTTTTAGTATTTGGAGAAGTAATCCTGAAAATAGAGATCGGAACGTTAGTTATGCTTTAGGGATTGGTAGATAGACTAATTTCACGATTGGCCTCGTGACTATTCCTTTCGTTGTCCTGATCTCCACTACTCCAACTCGATTGTCGTGACCTGAAAAGACTCTAATGACCCTGCCAAGTCGCCACTCATTCGGGGGGAGGTTATCTTCTTTGATAACGACGAAGTCATCCACTTCGATGTTTCGTTGAGGTGATTGCCACTTCACTCGTTTCTGCAATTCCTTAAGGTACTCCGCTTTCCATCGCCGGCATAATCCTTGATGAATTGCTATGATCTTTTGCCAGCGGTTGACGATCGATATCGGGTTGTCGGTTGTCTCCGGTTCCGCCATGGCGAGTACAGGGCTCCCAATCAAGAAATGTCCAGGGTGAGTGGCTCCGTTGTGTCGGGGTCGTCTGACAGCGGGCTAATTGGTCTTGAGTTTAGGCACGCTTCGATTCTGGCTAGCAACATCGAAAACTCCTCCATCGTGAAGCGCATTGATTCTGCCACCTTCCTGAAATGCGTTTTAAAACTTTTTACTCTGGCTTCCCATAATCCTCCCATATGTGGCGCCCCGGGAGGTACAAAGTGCCAGCTCAACTCTTGATGGGTAAAAGATTGGACAGTCAGTTGTGATGCCGCTTTAACGAAGTTTTCGAAGTCCTGCTTCATTGTTTTGTTAGCACCTACGAAATTCGTGCCATTATCGGAATATAAGTTGCGTGGGCATCCGCGTCGAGCTACAAATCGATTGAAGGCGGCTAAGAAAGTGGAGGTAGGCAAATCGTTGGTGGGTTCTAAGTGAATAGCCTTTGTTGCAAAGCATACGAAGACGCAGACGTAACCTTTGGTAATTAGGCAGGCTCGTCCGGTGAAGTTTCGAATGTCAAACGGCCCGGTGAAATCGATGCCTGTGTTTATGAATGGCGTTGTCAGCTCAGTGCTCTCTGGGGGTAAAGCTGCCATTATTTGTTCCCGCGTTTTTTTCCTGTGAATGACACAAACTTTACAATTATTAACAGTATTTTTTACAAGATTTTTCATCCGTACGATCCAAAATTCTGATCTCAGCAATCTCACCATTAATTGATTTCCTCCGTGGAGCGAAATCAAATGGGAGAACTTTACGAGTAATCTAGAGAATTGGCAATCGTAAGGTAGAATCAAGTTTGCTAACGCAAGTCTTCCACCGACTCTCATTACTCCATTTCCATCGAGAAATGGGTTGAGAGTTTTAATGGAGCTCCTTGCGCTGTCCAGTGCCAGATATTTTTCCGCGTAGCCTCGTTTCTGTGCGAGCAGAATCAATCCATTCTTCACTGCTCGAATCTCTTCTGTGGTGATCTCCAAATGATTTTCTTCCAGTGGTTGGCGCTGTTTTTGGTGACTCCGCTTGTAGAACCTGAAAATTATGGCGACTATCCACAACGCTCGGGAGAATCCGAGAATCGCTCCAGAATGTTTTCTTGTTCGTTTACTATTGTCGTATGGACTCTGGTACCCTTTTGGTCCAGTTCTGTGTTCAGATACAGCTTCTTTTCGTGATACGGCCATTCCTCTTGCAGTTTTTCTAACCAGCTTGGTCCATGCCACCATAGCCTACTTTTGGCTAACTCTTGAGGTGACACTCCTCTGTTCGCTACGAATGTTGTCCAGGAACATGGAGGTTTCTTCATCCACGAGAGCACGTTGGTAGATTCGGTCTATTTGTGTACGACCGGTTGAGCGATTTCAAACTGTGGGAGCTAAGTGTTAATCAATTCGGATAGTAGCAGCGCTCCGCATAACTCTAATCGTGGAAGCGATATGATTTTTACGGGTGCTACCTTAGTCTTACCTACAAGTAAGTGAATATACGGCTTATCTGCATTACGTTCCTTAACTTTTACATATATAGCAACCGCATATGCCTTCTCGGAGGCATCACAAAAACCGTGAAACTCTGTTTCGGCCCAAGGGGTGAAATGAATCCATCTTGGAATGCGTATGTCCGCAATATATATGTAATTATTTAGGAACTGTTCCCAACGTAAATAAAGATTTCGGGGTAGGCTTTCGTCCCAGTCTATTTTCGGTAGCCAAATGTCTTGCATAAGAATTTTTGCTACCACGACTATAGGACCCAACCAACCTGCTGGAGCGAACAGCTTAGCTACGGATGATAGCACTTCCCTCTTGGAATAGCTATGTCTCACCTGAATATATTGCACATTAAAGTAGAAGGCATCCTGAGCGGAATTCCATCTTATGCCCAGCATTTTTGCTTCGCTCAGATCGTCGATTTCCAGAAACTCTTATTTTAGTAGGTGCTCCTTTGGCAGGTCGTCTAAAATTCTTCTGAAGTTTGCCGTCCATTTCCTAAGTGGGAATTCAGCGCTTTTTAGTGATTCTATAAGCTGATCACGGATTTGAATGGCACTCTTACTATAATGAGCTCCAGCCAGGACATCATCTACATACATATAGTTCTTCAACACCCCTGCTGCTAAAGGCCAGTGTCTGCCAACTGAAGAAGGGTTCTTATAGCCAAGTACGAGGCACAATTTACGCCAAATGTCACCGTCAGGAGCTCGTAGCCCTGTAACTCCTCGTTCTGGGATCCTCTGTAGACAATCCTTTGGTATCATGTGTTATCTGACTGTAAGCGGATCTGCCGATACATCTTCTCTATGTCGGCGTTGAAGACGTACTTGAAGAACCGCCACTTTAACAGTAGGCAGACGAGAACAGCTTGAAGTACTGGGCCCGGGTGAAGCACGTCATTTAGGCTGATTCCGGTATATGATGGCGCAGAGGCGTTGAAAACCACTCGTACTTTGGTAGTAGTGCTGTCCGGCTTTATCACTGCATGATGAGGGAGGTAGTATGTATCCTGGGACTGGTTCCATATAGCATCTTGGCTTCGTACTATGATCCGTCTGAATGTATTCCTATAGCACTCTGTCATATTCGATCCTGAGTTCAGGCCTTCTCAGCATTGCTGCTTCGCTCCGCAAGAACTGTTGAATCGCGCTGCTTTTCGACTGTCCCAAGATGATATCTGTCGAAAATTCTTGTCGGAATGGCAGCGACACCACATATCGTCCTTCTACATTCCTCACGGTAGTCCGTCTGAATTGTTCTTGGCAGAATGATTCCACTACATTCATCTGCTTTTTCCTGTTGGGGAGTTCCTCTAACTCCCAAAATCATGTTAGCTGTTCCCCAGCTACTTCCGTCAAATAAGTCGAGCAGTGCCATTCTTGCCTTGAAGGTCGTTGACTCAGAGTCCCAGTGAGAATCCATCCGAAGACCGTTTCCTGTGCTAAAAGTGAACCTAGAACATTTTTCTTTATTTTGTTCTTAATCACTGAAGGCTATAAGTCAGCGCCGATTATCACATCAATTTGTTGGCTCCTAAAGAAGTGGGTATCTGCTAGCTTAAGTGGGGGCAGAGACTCAATCTGTGATTGATCTACTGTAAATTTGGCGAAGTCTCCTTTCAATTGGGGTAGAACCAGGCCTCCTGCCTCGATTCTAAACGGGGGGTATATAGGAGAACCTATAACGAAATGTGCGACTTTACGCACCTTAGCTGTGACTGTAGTGCTGATTCGATTTACTTGGGTATCAACGCTTTCAGTTCGCAAACCGATGCGTTTTTGCAACCGCTCGGTGATGAACGTTGCCTCCGATCCTGAATCCAGGCGGGCTCTGGCTACATAATTCACTCCTAAGTAACAGATGTTAATCATTGCGGTGCCCAAAATCACATTTTTTGCACTAGTTGCAAATAATGCTTGAACATTCGCATTACTACCCGATGGTTTATGAGATTGATTGTTGTCTGTAGTTGGACGTGATGGCTGCATCGCGATTCGGGATGTAGTAGAGAGTGGTGTCTTTGGTGACAGCTTAAACAATTGAATGGTATCTTACAGTCTCTTGCGATGTGAGAATGTGCAAGACAATTCCTCGGAATTTCGGCCTTATTTATGATACCTTGTTCCCATAGAGCTAGAGCAGTATCTGGTAATCTGCTTGATACCAAAAAATGAATATTGCAATTGTTCACTGCACGTTGCAGATTTTTTATTTCCGTACCACGTTCATTCATTACGGACGGTAAATTGAAAAGCGTTGTTAATTGGTTGTTGACCCGCTTATTTTCATAACGATCGGACAGGTTTTGCTAAGCGGCAGCAAATCCTTCATTGGTCAGGGGGGATTTTTTAACAATATCTCTTGCCTCCCCATGGGTTTTTTTGCATTAGGTAGTACAACTTTTCCACCGGACGTATACGCGAATTATTAATGTAGATGACGGTAAATAAATCGCGGAAAGATGGCCATCCATATAATCTCCATAAAAAACTTCGGTGTTACACGGGGGTAGATTCATACTCGGGCGCGGTGCCGTATCCATCTCTCGTACGACAGGATTTACTGTCGACGAACTTTGCTGAATAAACGTAAGATTGTGGATTGTTTCTCCCATTAATGCAGCGCACGTTAGGTACGCTGTGTAGCAATCCTGGTACCTACATTTTGCAGACCGCATTTCTGATGCTCCTGTCTCATCTTGAGAAAGACTCCTTGAGTACGTGTCAAACGATTCCTTAACCTTTATCCAGAGCGCCTTCAATTCCTCCCTCTGAATTTCCAGCGAAAAAACGGAATGGCCTGCATTGGGAGTGTTGTCATACAACTCCTCGAACTCTAGTAATGCATTACACGCGCGCGAGAAATCATTTCAATTAGCCATTTTTCCAGCCCACTTAATTTCGGGCCGACGTGCTTACGAATGGTAAAAAAATCTTTCAATTTTATACGGGGGGTATAATAAACTTTAAAAACTAAAATCGCGAAAAAAAACTTTTTAAAGAAAAATTTTTTACCGTTTATACGGGGGACTTGTTGCTTTCGAAGCTTCAAGTCAAAATATAAAAATCGAAAAAAACAACACGAAAAAAAAATTTTTTCAAGTGTATGCGGGTTACTTGATGCTTTCGAAGCTTCAAGTTGAAATGGAAAAATCGAAAAAAATCAGTACGAAAAAAAATTTTTCAAGTGTATGCGGGTTACTTGATGCTTTCGAAGTGCCTTCAAGTAAAAATATAAAATCGGAAAAAACACGAAAAGAAAAAAATTTTTTCCAGATGTAGGCGGTGTACATGATGCTTTCGAAGCGCCTTCAAGTAAAAATATAAAAATCGGAAAAAAACACGAGAAAAAAATATCGAATTTAAATCACGGCAAAAAAAAATCTTTTCAAAACCGCGTTAAAATGCAAATATCAAAAAAAAAATTTTTTTAATCACGAAAAAACGGAAAAAAAATTTTTTTTTTTAAGTTAAAAAAAATAAAAAATAAACAATGCCAGGAAAATTGGAAGACAGTGCACTTACGCTTCACTTTAATTAATACTTGCTAGACGTTGGGCCTAGGTATGGGCCTTGTTGCACGTTGGGCCTTGGTATGGGCCTTGTTGCACGGTGTGCCGTTGGTGTGGGTCTTATTGCACGTTGGGCCTTGGTATGGGTCTTGTTGCACGGTGGGCCGTTGGTGTGGGCCTTGCTGCTGGCGCTCTAACTATTCTTTGGGATTGCGCTTTGCGAAATGACACTACCCTAGTGTCGCTACAATTCCTGGGTCAACTTCACTTCACTAGTGGGGCGCTTTACGCTTCGGCTCCGTCACTGCCTGCGCTTCTACTTGGTCACTTCACTTCACTAGCACCTTATGACCGCGCACTTTTAGCAAATTTATATTGCCTTCTTTTTTGTTTTCGATATTTTCTGGGAATTTTCCCGACTTGCACATGTATATATATATATATATATATATATTTCACCTTTCACGCACTTTTAGGAAAATTTGCCGTTTTTCAATATTTTCTGAAAATTTTCCCGATTTTCATATGTATATATATATATATACGTGTATATATCGATTTTCGCGCACTTTTATGCAATTTTTGCCGTTTTGCAATATTTTCTGGGAATTTTCCCGATTTTCATATTTGTATATAGGTATATATGGTATATTTCGATTTTCGCGCACTTTTTGTAATTTTTTAACACCCCTTTTTTGCTTTTTACATATGTAGGTATATGTATTATTTCGCGCACTGTTTATGCAATTATATTGCCTTGTTGCACGGTGTGCCGTTGGTGTGGGCCTTATTGCACGTTGGGCCTTGGTATGGGCCTTGTTGCACGGTGGGCCGTTGGTGTGGGCCTTGCTGCTGGCGCTCTAAGTATTCTTTGGGATTGCGCTTTGCAAATGACACTACCCTAGTGTCGCTACAATTTCTGGGTCAACTTCACTTCACTAGTGGGGCGCTTTACGCTTCGGCTCCGTCACTGCCTGCGCTTCCACTTGGTCACTTCACTTCAATAGCACCTTATGACCGCGCACTTTTAGCAAATTTATATTGCTAAAATATTGCTAATTTATATATATATATATATATATATACGTGTATATATCGATATCATGCACTTTTATGCAATTTTTGCCGTGTTTCAATATTTTCTGGGAATTTTCCCGATTTTCATATGTATATATATATATTTCGATTTTCGCGCACTTTTATGCAGTTATGTTGCCTTTTTTTAATATTTTCTGGGAATTTTCCCGATTTGCATATTTGTATATAAATATGGTGTATTTCGATTTTCGCGCACTTTTTGTAATTTTTTAACACCCCTTTTTTGCGTCTTCTTGGGGTTTACACACATCACACACGTACATATATATATGTATTATTATGAAATTATATTGCCTTTTTATTTTGCTGTTTTTATGGAAATTTCTCCATTTTCACATTTATCCAATTTTCGCGCACTTTTGTAATTTTTTAACACCCCTTTTTTACGTTTTCTTGGGGCTCACACTCACTTTATATAAGTTAGCACCAGTTAAGCTACAACTACCATGCGAAGTCAGCAATAAGTTAACACAGGGAATCAACAAGAATTGGAAATTGACCAGTTGCCGAATCAGCGAAACCAAATAAAATTGGGAACGACATCCGGCATGCGCCGATCGAACACCAATCGCTATTACTGCTGACACAGGTAGAATTTAGCTATATTAGTAAGTAAAGTAGTAATTACATTTGTTAGTTGTAATTGTGAGTTTAATCTATAAAGGTCTATCGACCACTAAAAAGGAAAAATTATATTTTTTTCCGCGTCCCAACTTTTCGGACGGTAATTGGCGCCCGAGCAGGGACAACAACCAAAAATAGCAAGGAGTACCGGAAGGAAAACGGAATCTGCACACTTACCGGCATACCAATGCAGCTAAAATTAATGTAAATATAAGTAATTTAGAAATTCGTGTAGTTTAAGCTCCAATACTGAAAATATCCTTTAACAGAAATCATATAAATAATCCGATTCTTTTTTAATAATTAAACCATTAAAACTATAAATAGAAATTAAATAAACAATAAAAATGGCTAACCCAAATCATCTTATTAGGCCACCACTGCTAACCGCGCAGCCAGCAGCCCCTGCAGCTGCAGAACCTCCAAATTTGACTAACCAAATTTCCCCACGGTTAGCTACTCTTATTAGGTCAATGATAAATCAGACCATTGAAGCTACCGCTCCCACCTTTGTGCAAAATACACTTCGAGATAATATCCCTCCCATTATATCTGGCCAGATTATAGAACAATATAGAAACAATATGGCAGACATGGATAAGGTTCCAGATGTCGTACGATCTTTAAGAGAATTCTCAGGGAATGCCTCGGAATTCAGCTCATGGAGGAAAAGTGTTGAGCGAATTTTAAAAATATACGAACCCTCAAAGGGCACCCCTAAGTACTTCGGAATTTCAAATGTCATTAGGAACAAAATAGTGGGAAAGGCAGACATAGCTTTAGAGTCATATAACACCCCCTTAGACTGGACAGCCATCTCTCGATGTCTGACCACCCATTACGCCGATAAACGTGACGTAGGCACGCTGGAATACCAGATGACTTGTCTCATACAGGGAAGAAAGACGATAAACGAATTTTATCAGAAGGTTTATAGCCACTTATCCCTCATTCTTAACAAAATAGGATGTATGGAAATTGGCGAAGAAGCAATCCACCTATTAACAGACAATTATCGTGCTAAAGCCCTTGACACCTTTATTAGAGGACTTTCTGGGGATCTTCCTAGACTCCTAGGTATAAAAGAACAGAAGAGCCTTCCAGAAGCCCTGCACCTGTGCCTTAAGCTGGAGAATCAAATGCTTAGAGCACACCATGCCAACAACCAGGTGCTAAACGCATCATCAAACCCACGACATCAAAGCTTCAACTCATTCGTCCCTAGGCAACAACTCCCCATGCCAAGATACGCGCAACCTGTAAACTCACAATCTCCCCAATCAAAGTTCTATCCCGAACTGGCCCATATATCTCACCCTCAGCAAATCTATCGACAACCAAATTTTAATCCACATACCTCTCAACAATACTCAAACCAACCAAATCCATATAACACATACCAACCACAATACCCCTATAACCAACCACAATATCCATATAACCAACAACAAAACCGTCCCCCTCCAAGGCCACCTAAGCCACCACAACCTATGGGCTTAGATCAAAGTATCAGGACAAGAGCAATAAATTATACAAACCGTCCTAAACCACAAGAACCAGGTAAACGCCCACCAAGCACATCCATGATAAACCACCCCCCACAGAAAATTCAAAGGAACTTTTATATAAACTCTGACGAAGTAACAGACGACCAGTATTACGAAGACCAATATTACGACCAATACAACAGCAACCAAGACACAAATTACAATATCGAAGAGACGCACGACTTGACAGACATACATTTTTTAGACTGAATAGGGTCAAACAAAAACTACATTCAATCCAGTTTAATAGAAAAAGCTATAGAAAACGAAACTCCATTTTTCGCCAATTCAGTTGGAGGAAAAATAAAAATTACCCACCATAAATTCTTAAATCTTTTTAATTTAGAAAATTACAAATTAAAATTTTTCCTATTACCCACACTCAAAACATTTCATGCTATTTTAGGCAACGATAGCCTAAAAGAACTTTCAGCAGTCATACACACTAAAGAAAATTTTATGGTCATAGCCAATTCAAAAAAAATCCATTTAAGGCAATACAATGTACAAGACGTTAATGCAATAAATATTAGAGATGAATATATGACAATAGAAATAAAAAACAAAATAGGACAGTTAATAGAAAAACACCGAAACTTATTTGCAGAACCAAATGAAAAACTCACATATACAACACAAGTAGTAGCAGAAATTAGGACAAATTCCGATACCCCCGTTTATTCTAAATCCTACCCATACCCAATAAACCTTAAACAAGAAATAGAAAAGCAAGTCAATAAGTTACTTGAAGATGGAATTATTCGTGAATCAAGGTCACCTTACAATTCACCCATCTGGGTCGTACCTAAGAAAGACGACGCTTCAGGTGAAAAAAAATTTAGAATGGTAATAGACTATAGGAAATTAAATACAGTTACAATTGCAGATAGATACCCAATTCCAGAGATAAACGAAGTACTTGCTCAATTAGGAAAGAATCGAACTTTTTCAGTAATTGACTTGAAAATTGGTTTTCACCAAATTCCTCTTAAGGAATCTGATATAGAAAAAGCAGCGTTTTCAGTGAACAATGGAAAATACGAGTTCACAAGACTTCCTTTTGGCTTGAATAATGCTCCAGCTATTTTTCAAAGAACGTCGGACGATATTCACAGGAAACACATTGGTAGAATATGCTATGTATATATAGATGACATTATTATTTTTAGTAAGGACGAAGAAACACACTCTGAACACATAAATCAAATTTTCGAAACTCTTAATAAAGCAAACATGAAAATCCAGATGGATAAATGCGAGTTTTTCAAAAAGCAAGTTGAATTCTTAGGATTTATAGTATCTTCTGATGGAATTTCAACAAACCCATCTAAAGTACAATATATACTAAATTTTCCCTACCCACAAACCATTAGAGATTTAAGATCATTTTTAGGATTATCAGGATACTATAGAAGATTTATAAAAGGATATGCCAAATTAGCAAAACCATTAACAACCTTACTTCGCGGTGAAGAGGGAAGAATGACAAAAAATCAATCGAAAAAGATACAAAGAAATTTATGTAATGAAGCAAAATTAGCATTCAATAAGATTAAATCTACCTTAACCTCAAAGGACGTAATTTTACAATACCCTGATTATAATAAAGAATTCGACTTAACTACAGACGCCTCACAATACGCAATAGGCGCAGTTTTAGAAGAGAATGGAAAGCCTATCACCTTCATATCAAGAGCACTTACTAAAGCAGAAGAAAATTATGCAGTAAACGAAAAAGAAATGCTTTCTATAATTTGGGCACTAAATTCTTTCAGAAATTATTTATACGGTACAGCCAAAGTAACTATCCATACCGATCATCAACCACTTACATATGCATTAAGTAATAAAAATAATAATTCAAAAAAAAGCGATGGAAATCAATCTTAGAAGAGTACAATTATGAATTAAAATATAAACTAGGAAAAGCTAACATAGTCGCAGACAAGCTATCCAGACCATTTGAACTAAACACGTTGTCAGTAGCAACACATTCTGATGAGAGCTCATCTCATAACCTAGTTCCAGCAGTCGAAGGACCAATTAATGCATTTAAAAATCAACTATGGATATTTATAGGAGAAGAAGACAGCTATCAATTCAAAATACCATTCCCTACTTATCATAGACACATAATTATTAAACCTAATTTTTCAAGCGAAAATCTAATCACTTTAATAAAACGCTATTTAAATCCTTCAATGATAAACGGTATATACACTTCGGAGGAAATGATGGGAAAAATTTAAGAAATTTACCCACATCATTTTTCTAATTATAAAATTCGTTATACGCAAAATAAAATAGAAGATTTAACAAGCGAAGACGCTCAAAATGAGCAAATAGTTAAGGAACATAAGCGAGCACATAGGAATAGAGATGAAAATAAGAAACAAATAATACAAAGATATTATTTTCCTAAAATGAAAATGAAAATAGAAAATATAATTAAACAATTCAAAACGTGTAAAGAACACAAATATGATCGCCACCCTAATAAATCCCACCTACTAGAAACCCCAATTCCTCAATACCCAGGAGAAATAGTACATATAGATATTTATAACACAGAGAAAAATTTAGTTTTAACAGCAGTCGATAAGTTTTCAAAATACGCACAAGTTAGAATAATAGAATCAAAAGCTTTAGAGGATATCAGAGAGCCTATACGACAAATTCTTTTTGCTTTTGGAGTACCAAAAACAATAGTAATAGATAATGAAAAATCCCTAAGTTCAGCATCGATTCAATTTATGGTCGAAGATCAGCTTGGTATCAATATATTTAAAACACCTCCGTATACTAGTACAGTTAACGGACAAGTAGAAAAATTTCATTCCACCTTATCCGAAATCATGCGTTGTTTAAAAACAGAAAGAACTCACCGTTCATTTCAGGAATTATTGGACCAAAGCACCTACGAATATAACTACACTATTCACTCAGCAACAGGGAAAAGACCTATAGAAACTTTTTTTGGGAGACGAGTATACGTAAACCCAGAGCAATTTGAAAATTCAAGAAGAGAACATATAGAAATCTGAAAGAAAAGACTAGCAAAAGATTTAGAAATACATAACAGAACACGAACACCAATAAAAACATACGCACCAGGCGATGTTATTTACGTTAGAACAAACAAAAGATTAGGATCTAAGCTCACAGCCAGATATTTATAAGAAAGAAATCGTTAGAGAAGATAAGTCTAGCATAGTAATAACGGAAAACGGAAGAATAGTACATAACAGTAATATTAAAACATGATTTTTTTTTCATTTTATCCAATTCTTACAGACTTCTCGTATATTTAGTGTACGCAGACTTCAAAATAATAGATTACATGACCTCACAACTGGCGACATTCGACACAGGACTGACAAAAATCCAAACTAGAACTTACAGAATAATACATAAGATAAACCTAGATACATGCCAAGAAACGTTGAACGAAATAAGCTATACCATAAAGGCCAAAATAACTCCAGAAAATCCCCTTTTACCCATCCTCATCAACGAATTAAATATTACGCAAACACACCTAAATAGGCTCAAACCTAAAAGATTTAGGAAGTCACTAGACGAAATAGGAAAATTATGGAAATGGATCGCAGGAAATCCTGACCATGACGATCTAATTATCCTGCAGAGTCAAATAAATAATATAATAGAAAATAATAATAACCAAGTAACGATAAATAAATTAATTTTTGATAGGATAAATAACATAACAGCAGTTTCAAATAAAATTTTGAAAACTGTTCAAACCGATGAAAACATCCAACATAATTTTGCGATAGAATTAAAATATAAACTTAGGATAATGAAAGAAGAAATTACCAATATAGATTATGCAATTCATTCGGCTAAGGCCGGAATCGTAAATTCATACATTTTGTCAAATTTAGAATTAGAGTTAATTAGATCTGTGTTTATTAATAACAACCTTACATTAAATAATGTTGAGGAATCCTTAGAATTAGCGAACATAAAAATAGTCAATGTTATTCTATATTGTGGGTATACCACTAACAAATGAAGAAATTTGTAATTCAGTTTTAATTAGCCAATCAAAAAGAATAAATATGTTAATAAAATACCTAATGAGTTGTAAGGAAAATAAAATATTTGCTGTTAAATTGAAATGTAAGGAAAATAATAACATAAGAATTTGTAATAATAAGAATATTATAGACATTAGCAACACTACCTGTGTCCCACAATTACTTAAAAGCAAACCAGCAGAATGCACGCTAATAAATAAACAGCACATCGGTGGAAATCATCTCATCAGGCATAGTTTTGTTAAACCAATACAAGGGAACAATTGAAATCGACAGCCAGAATATCACTCTTGACGGGTCATACGCAGTTCAATACCACAATTCTACAGTCTTCATAGATAACCAAAAATACTCCTTCAACGAGATTCTTACCAGCGATATTGCAATCAAATATCCCCTCAAATAAGGGAGAAGAAATACTGAGTTTAGAGATGATGAAAGAACTCCATGTCAACAATACAAAGCAGTTAAACTTATTACGGACAACCCACGCTGAAGCCATAATAACAAATTTTTCCCTAACAATCATTAGCATTATCTTCCTAGCAGGACTAATCACCAAATTGATCATAGGAAAAATGTATAAAACAAAACCGATAGATTTATCGAGCTACACAATTAACGCCAACGTGACCGACACCAAAGAAGTCTCAACATCAGAAACACCCAATTACGCAGAACCATTAACCCTAGTCTGTTAGTTCGAACGAACAAGGACGTTCGTTTTTGGCGGCGGAAGAGTTAGCACCAGTTAAGCTACAACTACCATGCGAAGTCAGCAATAAGTTAACACAGGAAATCAACAAGAATTGGGAATTGACCAGTTGCCGAATCAGCGAAACCAAATAATATTGGGAACAACATCCGGCATGCGCCGATCGAATACTGCACCGACCCAGACGTCGACTCAGCAGAACCAAACCAACATCCGGCATGCGCCGACTGAACACCAATCGCTATTACTGCTGACACAGGTAGAATTTAGCTATATTAGTAAGTAAAGTAGTAATTACATTTGTTAGTTGTAATTGTGAGTTTAATCAATAAAGGTCTATCGACCACTAAAAAGGAAAAATTATATTTTTTTTCCGCGTCCCAATTTTTCGGACGGTAATTTATATCAGATGTACAACTTTGCTTCCGCCGTTTTTTCCAAAATTAAAAGCTTTATTGCGAAAAAAGCTTACAGATATATTATTCAAAGTATTGTCCTTCCCTAGCGACAACTTTCTCCCATCTTTCCGGCAATTTTTGAATCCCGGCTCGAAAAAAGTAGTCCTCTTTTGACGCTATCCATGAAGCAATCCATTTTTCCAATTCTTCGAAGGATTGAAAATGTTGATCTGCCAAGCCGTGTGCCATCGAACGGAATAGGTGGAAGTCAGAAGGAGCGAAATCTGGGGAATACGGCGAGTGGGGCAAGACTTCCCATTTCAGCGTTTCCAGGTACTTTTTGACCACTTTTGCGACGTGAGGCCGAGCATTGTCGTGTTGGAGGATGACTTTGTCATGTCGCTCTTGATATTGTGGCCGCTTTTCTTTTAGCGCGCGACTAAGGCGCATCAGTTGCGTTCGGTAGCGATCTCCTGTGATGGTTTCACCCGGTTTTAAGAGCTCGTAGTAAATCACACCGAGCTGATCCCACCAAATACAAATCATAACCTTGGCGCCGTGAATATTCGGTTTTGCCTTCGACGAAGAAGTATGCCCGGGCTTTCCCCATGATTTTCTGCGTTTAGGATTATCGTATCGAACCCACTTTTCATCACCGGTTACGATTCGATGTAAAAACCCCTTACGATTTTGTCTTTGAAGCAGTTGCTCACATAAACATAGACGGCGCTCGATGTCCCTCGGTTTCAACTCGTACGGCATCCAGTTTCCTTCTTTCTGAATCATGCCCAGGGCCTTGAGACGATTTGAAATGGCTTGCTGACTCACTCCCAACGATTCGGCAAGCTGTTCTTAAGTGTGGCACGAATCTTCGTCAAGCAATGCTTCTAGTTGTTCATCTTTGAAGGTTTTTTCTCTTCCACCACCATGTTTGTCTTCGACATCGAAATCACCTTTTTTAAAACGTTGAAACCACTCCCGACACGTTCTTTCACTCAGAGCAGCATCACCGTAAGTTTCTGAAAGCATTCGATGCGCTTCAGCTGCATTTTTTTCGAATTGTAACAGAAAAGTAAAACTTCCCGCAAATGGCGAGAATTGGGCACATAAACGGACATTTTCGAGCGTGAATAATACAAAAACAAGAAACAAGGCATTATCATCTATGTATTTCAACCAGCCTCAGCCGGTACAACCACCTATCGGAAAACGGCGGAAGCAAAGTTGTACACCTGATATTATTTCGCGTAATTTTTTATTATTATTATTAATATTTTTTTTTTGTATATATACGTGGGGATTGCTGCAAATATACCTACTTTTACTTACTTCGTTGGATGCCTTTCCTCAAAGTCCACCGGGCCGATGATGTGAAATTCCAACTGATGGTGGCTCCCACTCCTGTTGTTCTTTTCCAGATTTCTGCAGCAAAAAATAGCAAATCGGAAACTCTCGCTTGTACTGTCAATGTACAGTACAAAGAAAAATAACTCTTCCAGAGTGTACACTTGCAGGGATGTTACATTAACTTTAACTTTTTTTTTGTGTTCGCCAGTGAGCGACTTGGTCAAGATTTTAATTGTTAATTAATTAAGAAAAACGAAAAAAGTGAAAGAAAAAAAGTAATAATAAAAATAAATAAAAATGAAAGAAAATTAATAAAAGAAATAACTTTCGCAGTCTTCTAGCAAGATCCGGCTCGAAGGACCCTGTTCTTGCGCGGCTTAAGGGGCCCGAATTCCTCCTGAATTCCGTAGGCGGGGATCGTGGAAGGTATCGGTCTTCGCTGAAAATGAAAGTCTTCCTTCTTTTTTTGAAATGTTCACTCATAACCAATTGAATTGTTTATTGACATTTTTGTGAGTTCCTTATCAGCAACATCTCGCGGTGGTGTTTCTGAGTGCTAAGTAGAGTTGCATGCACGAACACTTAGATTAACAGGAAGACTCTTCTTCTCTCCGGGAAGTGGACCAGATGCTGACCAATTCAAAAAAATCTTATCTATAGGTCGACTTACTTGAAGATCTGTATATATGTGGACTTTTGTTTAGATTAACAGAAAGACTCTTCTTCTCTCCGGGAAGTGGACCAGAGACTGACCAATTCAAAAAAATCTTATCTATGGGTCGACTTACTTGAAGATCTGTATATATGTGGACTTTTGCTTAGATTAACTGAAAGACCCTTCGGAAAGTGGGCCAGAGACTGACCTATTCGAAAAAATTGTATTTATTGCTTGATTTTCGTGAAATTCGGTACATAATTAGCTATTTGCTTAAATTAACAATAAGACTACAATTCAGGGACTGACTTAATCGAAAAAAATGTATTTATTGCTCGATTTACGTAGAATTTGGTACATAATTACCTTTTTGCTTAGATTAACTGGAAGACCCTTCTCTTCTCTTCGATATGCTTGAAATTCCGTTCATAATAAGCTTTTTGCTTAAATTAACAATAAGACTACAATTCTCTTCGGAAAATGGGCAAGATTATCAGGAAGACTTTTCTTCTCTCCGGGATGTGGACCAGACATTGACCTATTCGAATGAAATGTATTTATTGCACGATTTACGTGAAATTCGGTACGTAATTAGCTCCTGGCTTAAATTAACAAAAAGACTACAATTCTCTCCAGAAAGTGGGCAAGATTAACAGGAAGACTATTCTTCTCTCCATGAAGTGGGCCAGAGACGGACCTGTTCGAAAAATTTTGTATTTATTGCTCGATTTACGTGAAACTCGGCACATAATTAGCTTTTTGCTTAGTTTGACAAAAATACTACAATTCGCTCCAGAAAGTGGGCAAGATTAACAGGAAGACTCTTCTTCTCTCCTTGAAGTGGACCAGAGACTACCAATTCAAAAAAGTCTTATCTATGGTTCGACTAACTTGATGTTCTGTATATATGTGGATTTTTGCTTATATTACCAGAAAGATTACACTTATATTTACTTTTAATTCGGTATATAGGTGACAATTTGCTTAGATTAAAGGATCTCCGGTATCCAGGGGCTAACCTATTCAAAAAAAAATTTATTTTTTGCTCGATTTCAAATGTGTGGCCTTTTACTAAAATTAACAGGAAGTGGACCAGGTACTGACCTATTCGAAAAAAGTTTATTTATTTCTGGAGTTACTTGAAATTCGGTACATAGCGACTTTTTGCTTAGATTAACAGGAAGACTCTCCTTCTCTCCGGGACGTGGACCTGGGACTGGCCTATTCGAAACAGATGCATCTACTGCTCGATTTACTTTCAGTTCGGTATATGTGTGGCCTTTGGCTTAGATTAACTGGAAGATTAACAGGAAAACTCTTCTTCCCTCCGGGATGTGGACCAAGGACTGTTCTATTCAAAAAAAACTTATTTATTGCTCGATTTACTTCATTTTCGATTCATATGTGGCCTTTGTTTAGATTGCCAGAAAGACTACACTTATCTCAGGAATGTGGACCAGAAAATAACCTATTCGAGAAAAGTTCATTTATTTCTGGAGTTACGTGAATTTCGGTAAAAAGGTGACTTTTTGCTTAGATTAACAGGAAGACTCTTCTTCTTTTCGGGATGTGGACCACTTACTGACCTATTCGAAAAAGATGTATTTAAATCGAAAAAGGTTTATTTATAGCTGATTTTACTTGAATTTCTGTACAGAAGTGACGTTTTGCTTAGATAAACAGGAAGACTACTCTACTCTCCGGAAAGTGGACCAGACACCGCCTTATTCAAAATACCTCGTTTACGGTTTCATTTGCTTTAAATTCGGTGAATAGGTTTTAATTAGCTTTTTACTTAGATTAACAGGAAGACTCTTCTTCTCTCCGTGAAGTGGACCAGGGATTGACCTATTCGAAAAGGATTTAGTTTTATTACTCGACGATAGAAAGCTTACTATTTGCATGAAGCTTTTTTCACTGTAAGTTTGGATTTTTGTTTCATCGGTGGTACCTTTTTGTAAAGACACAACTTGAAAGTTATAGTTGCGACTATTTTGGTAATATTATTAACTAACGTGCTTGAGACACGTTCGCGCAAATAAATTGACGGTGGTTTGTCATTTGCAACTGTAGTAGTACCTTTTACGCTGTCCTCACTTAATAGAGCAAATCGGTTGCTACTGGAGGGTTCTCTGAGTTTTACGTTGGTTCCACTCATTTTCACTTTTTTGTTGTTGGTGTTATTAATAGGACTTGATTCCCTCTTGACATTTATGCATCGATCTAGTCCTTATTGTGTCCTTTTTTATTTCATTGGGCTTACCGCTTGCCAGTTCCTTTTTATTTGTATTGATGGGCGATTTCCTGCTGGGTGTTTGCTTGCTGTTACCTTTGTTCTCTTGTTTTTTTGCCGACTTTGCCGTTTGTTTAGCTCTAGCTGAGTACTGCTGAGAGTCTTCTGCTTGCATGTTGCTTTCTTTTGCCTTTGTTTGTGTTGTGATTTTGCACTCACTGAATAGTTATTTGTTTATTTTTCCGTTTGCACTTCTCGTTTATTAATATAATGTTCTATTATTTAATTTGGAGTTCATTAATGTTTCCCTTTTTTAAGTGTTCTTCAGATTACACTAACGGCACTTATTTAGTTGTTTTGAATTTTTCACTGTATGTTTTATTTTATTTTATTTTATTTTTATGAGCAGGACTTAGTTGCTTGTGTGCTCTTACAGCTCTATCGAATTTGATTTATGGTTAGCTTTACTTTAAGAACTTTTGTTGCCTTTTACTTAGATTAACAGGAATTGAACTAGTGAATGACCTATTCGAAAAATGTTGATTTATTTCCGGAGTTACTTGAAATTCGGTACAAAGGTGACTTTTTGCTTAGATTAACAGTGAGACTGCACTTATCTCCGGGATGTGGAACATTGACTGACCTATTCGAAAAAGTTGCATTAATTGCTCGATTTACGTGAAGTTCGGTACATACTTAGCTCTCTGCTTAGATTAACAGGAAGACTCTTCCTCCCTCGGAAATGTGGTTCAGAGACTGACCTATTCGAAAAAATTGTTTTTATTGCTCGATTTTCGTGAAACTCGGTACATACTTAGCTTTCTGCTTAGATTAACAGGAAGACTTTTCTTCTATCCGAGAAGTGGACCAGGGACTGACCCATGCGAGAAAGTTCATTTCACAGCTGGATTTGGTTTAAATTCGGTACATAGGTGACTTTTTCCTTAGATTAACAGGAAGAATCTTCTTCTCTCCGTGCAGTGTACCAGGGACTGACCAATTCAAAAAAAATTGTATTTAATGCTCGATTTACTTGAAATTCTGTTCATAGGTGGCCTTTGTTTAGATTAACAGAAAGACTACACTTCTCTCCGGAATGAGAACCAGAGACTGACCTATTCGAAAAAATTTTATTTATAGCTGGATCTACCTGAAACTCTGTACATATGAGGCTTTTTGCTTAGATTTACAAGAAGACTACTCTACTCTCCGGACCAGGGACATACCTTTTCGAAAACAGTTTATTTATGGGTGGATTTACTTGAAACTCTTAGATTACCAGAAAGGCTACACTTCTCTCCGGAAAGTGGACCAGGGACTGGACCATTCCAAAAAAGTTTATTTATAGCTGGATTTACTTGAAATTCAGTACATAGGCGACTTTTTGCTTAGATTAACAGGAAGACTTTTCTTCTCTCCGGGATGTGGACTACGGACTGACCTATTCGAAAAAGTTGCATTTATTACTCGATTTTCATTCGGTACATAATTTGTTTTTTGCTTAGATTAACAGGAAGGCTCCCCTACTCTCCGGAAAGTGGACCAGACACCGCCTTATTCAAAAAATCTCGTTTATGGTTTGATTTGCTTGAAATTCAGTGAATAGGATTTCTGCTTAGTTGAGCAGGAAAAATACTGTAAAGGATTAATGTATCGAAATTGACATGATGATCGGGTCCTAACTGGGGTCCCTACGATGAGTACCTACTGCAATTAAAGTTTCCACAGCAGTTTGCAGTTCTGCTAATCAATAGGCTTACTATGTATTTCAGTTAGCCGAATTCTGAATCAATACACACAACAATAAGTTCTGAGCATTGATTGACTTTATTCAATTTTTTACGGTCTATTTATACTAAATTTTTGTCACAATTCATTTCCGCGATTCCGCTCAGCAACCATATGTTTGCTGATATTGCATTTGAAGTGGACGTTGAAGTGGTGTAATATGACTCTTTCGTTTATTGCTTAGCTCTGCTTGTGTGAAAGCAGCAGCGCAGAGTTATTGGCCTGATTCTTTGTTTATGTCATTATGTGATTTCATCGTTTTGTGTACATAGTATTTTGATACTTTGTACATATATGACTACGGCCACTACAATACTCTTCTCTCCGGGAAGTGGACCAGGGCGTACCTTTTCAAAAAAAGTTTATTTATGGGTGGATTTACTAAAAATTCTGTATATATGTGGCCTTTTGCTTAGATTACCAGAAAGACTACACTTCTCTCCGGAAAGTGGATCAGGGACTGACCGATTCGAAAAAAGTTTATTTATAGCTGGATTTACTTGATATTCAGTACATAGGCGACTTTTCGCTTAGTTAAACAGAAAGACTCTTCATCTCTCCGGAAAGTGGACCAGGCATAGACCTATTCGAAAAATTTTAGTTATAGCTAAATCTACTTAAAATTCGGTGGACCAGGAACTGGCTGATGCTATAAAGTCTTATTTATTGCTCGATTTACTTGAAATTCGGTACATATGTTGCCTTTTACTATGGTTTCATTTGCTTGAAATTCGGGGAAAAAGTTTTTTGCTTATATGAGCAGGAAAAATACTCTTCTCTTCGGAAAGTGGACCAGGGACTAACCTTCTTCTTTATTGGCGCTGGCACCGCTTACGCGATTATAGACGAATCAATATAAGAGCGCCATTCTTCTTTTCTTTTCGCTATGTGGCGCCAGTTGGAAATATTAAGTGAGCCCAGGTCACTCTCCACCTGATCCTTCCAACGAAGTGGAGGTCTTCCCTTTCCTCTACTTCCACCAGCGGGTACTGCATCGAATACTTTCAAAGCTGGAGTGTTTTCATCCATTCGGACCACATGGCCTAGCCAGCGTAGCCCTTTCTCTTCATTCGCTGACCTATGTCAATATCATCGCATAGCTCGTACAGCTCATCGTTCCATCGTCTGCGGTATTCGCCGTAGCCAATGCGCATAGGACCACAAATCGTTCGCAAAATTTTCCTCTCGAAGACTCCTAGAGCCGACTCATCAGATGTTGACATCGTCCACGCTCCTGCGCCATATAGTAGGACCGGTATGATGAGCGATTTGTAGAGCTTGTTTTTCATTCAAATTATCTACCACCTCGAAGTTATGACTGCCAACAATGACGTGGGAGCCGAATCGAAAAAAATTGCCCTCAAATTTTGATACTTTAAACGTTTGCGGGGTCGTCATCAGAACGGGGGTCTCTCATCCGAAGCAAGAAGAAAGTTTTCATTGGGGCTGGTTTCTACGCGGGTCCCAAAACCAACGCACAGCCGCTCGCAGCCGCACCTCTGGTGAACAGACACTGTAATTAGACTTCAGCGGTTCCTTAAACCGAGTAACTCGGAGTGCCTCCACTGAAGCTTCCTCCCCCATTAGCCGTTACCCGGCTCCAAAAAGGTTGGTACCGCATCTTGCACAAAGGTTGCTCACGTTGCCAAGGTGCGCGACGTGGACGCAAGAGTAGGAATTAAGTATAGCCTTGCAACTGTAACAGCATACCCAGAAGCTTGACTACACCCCAATAGTAACAGTGTTATCTCAGTTCTTCCGATTTTTACAATGAGTCGCGAAACCTGGCATGAACTGTAAAATTAGATAAAGTCACGATTGAAGTGCGAGTGGCTTTCAACACATCGATAACATCAAGTTCAGGTAATTGCCTAAATGATGTTTTATATACCGCTCCCACGCTTCAACTCGACTTCATGTTGCTAACCTTACAAAGACGCATGAGCAGATACGTATTCAATGGAGACATTGAGAACATGTATCGGCAAATCCTCATCCATAAGATCGATAAAGATAATCAGCGAATTTTCCCATCTCTGACTGTAATCTAAAAACAATGACATTCGGGGTTAATTGTGCCATATCTCGCTATCCATACTGTGCATCAAATGGCAAAAAATACAAAGGCGAAGTTTCTATTGGCCGCACCAACTTCGCAATGCCACCAACTTACTTTTCGAACTGATCAAAGCAAGAAATTAACGACCTTCTCGACTCCTATTTCTTGAAATTCGAAGAAGCCAAAACTTGCCAGCTCAATTTTACTCCGAGGCAGAAGGCCTTTCTATGGCTTTCTGGCTTAATCCTGCCTCATGTTCATCCACACTCATCTTGTCCTGGACTCCATATTCTTCCAGCGATGACCCTCTGAATCTCTTGCTCATTTCGCTTCCGCCATGAGTTCTAGTACATTCCACACCGTGACTCCCAGTTACGTTGGCATTCTGACCATCACGCCCTCTGAGTTTCCTAACCGCATCTTTAATTGCCTCGCAGAAGAAATCTAAATATTTGGCTGCCAAGTATCCATGATCCTCACCAGTGCAATTACGGGCCACTGCCTTGCACCCCTTTAGATCTTCTCCAGGAACTACTCCAACCTGCCCCGCTCCGTCGCGTTCACCAGCTATTTTGCTGCCCTTCTCTTCTGTGCCGCATATGCCAGATTCGGAAACTTTTCTCTTGAACACTGCTTCATCTTCTGTCACCATCAGGTCAAATTGTTTGAGGACGTCGTTGCCTATCACCAGCGAGTAACTCAAATCTCGCTCTCTTGCCACGTGAAATGTTATATACAACGATATGCCGTCTATACACATGGAAATTGTTAAACTACTACAACCTGCCCCGCTCCGTCGCGTTCACCAGCTATTTTGCTGCCCTTCTCTTCTGTGCCGCATATGCCAGATTCGGAAACTTTTCTCTTGAACACTGCTTCATCTTCTGTCACCATCAGGTCAACTTGTTTGAGGACGTCGTTGCCTATCACCAGCGAGTAACTCAAATCTCGCTCTCTTGCCACGTGAAATGTTATATCCAACGATATGCCGTCTATACACATGGAAATTGTTAAGCTGCCCATTGTCGTCATCATGCTGCCACCTATTCCCAACAGCCGTCGCTTTACCTTACTCAGTTCGACGTCCAACCCCAGCATGAACAACGTGTCACGTCGCATCAGACACAAAGCTGATACCGTTCTGTTTGTCGTGCTGAAGAAGATGTCTTTGAAAACATGACCACTCCGATTTACCGCCATCATATTCACTGTAGCACCTTCCGGCTTCGCTTCTTTTTGCACGCTTCTACACTCAGTCGATCGATGACCTTCTTTACCACACTTGTAGCATCTTAATCGATTACCTGGACAATTTCGGGCGAGATGTGATTTATCGCCGCAACGAAAACATTTTCTATCGGTATGCATAGGATTTAATACAACTTTGGTCGAAACATCTTGCGTTTGTCTGGGAACAGAAACCATAGGTGTGTTAGCTCGAATCCTCTCGTAAATTTTAATTTGCTCTTTCAGCTCCTTCATTGTTTTTGTCTGGTAAAGATTGCTTTTGTTGTTCCGGCTGTCCGCAATGCCTTCTATAAAATACTCTATTACGCTTGAGTCATCCAAGTTTATTGGTTTGCATATTTTCATAATCGCGTAGAGATACTCGCGGAGATCTTCGCCATGTCGTTGTCGCCGTCTACGAAGAAGATTGTGTATTTCTGCCGATGACGTGCTTACGCCAAACTCAGACCACAGAGCAGATTTTAAAGAATCCCAGCAGCAAATTCCCGTTTGACTTCGTACAAATATTTTCGCTCCCCCTTTCAACAATTGCTTTGGCCATCGCATTGTCCTCAAAATCTTCCAACCACTGCTCAAACGTTGGCTGGCCAGAACCACTGAATTTGGATAGGGAATCCTCAATGTCCCTTAGAGTAAATGTTGGACGTTCGATCACGGGTCTACGCATACTACACCTACTCGCTGCATCGTTGAAGTCATCATCTTCGTCATCGCTTACATTCAGGCCGAAGTGTTCCATGAGTCGGTCCCTCAGTGTCGCAATTTCGTCCAGTCGTCTCTAACCCCAAACAATCCAGTTGTTCTTTAAGTCCGTCCACTGTCAAGGCTAAAATGTCGTCCTTGTTCATCTCTTACAAAAGTGTTATAGTAAATATATAAATATTTAATAAAAATATTATTATTTAAATAAGTGGCGATTTACTTAATCTCGATTAATCAAAATTATTTGCAAGGTATCAAAATCAAAGTATAAAATCAAAAAAAAAATTACTTTACTTGTGCTAAAAGGTTTTTCAAAACTGCACTATCATATTTAACAAAGTAGCGGTTCACTGATATTACTGTAAAGTGTTTTACAAACTGTTAATACAACTGTGTTATTCCTTTACATGCTACTTACTGTATTTGAATAACGTAACCATTTATTGACGTAAAATTATATATATATATGTATAAGCACTTACCCACCGCTATTCGAGCACACAAAAATGTATATACACTTAGCTGCTGTACTGATGTTGTTGTTGTTACCCAAAACAAATTCGGTTATCCTGCTTGGTCGGCTCTTCGCTGTCGCCAGTACTGCTGCTGTTGTCGCTGCTTCGCTCTGCTGTTCTGTCGCGCAATCGCTCGACTTGTTGTTAAGCTTCTATGCAATTCGTTTGCTTATAGGCGTATATGTACCGTTCTTCGCCTTGACAAAATATTAAAGTTCTCCTAAGCACTCCTTTTACTTTTAAAATAGCTAAGTCACTACCGAACGCACTCGCGAATTTATACATGTACAAAATTTCCACAGGCACAAGGCTCATGCCACTTGGTATATCCAAATCGCCTGCAGTTTTTTCCAGATTTGTGCTCGCAGTTCCCTCCGAGCTGATACGAGACGAAACGGTAATGGTGTACATGGATGATTTGATTATCCCTTCCTTTGGCGAAGCTGAGGGCATCCGCAAGCTGCAGAGGGTACTGGAGATCGCGGAGAAAAGTGGATTGCGTATTAAGTCGAACAAGTGTCAATTCCTAAAGAGACAAGTTGAGACATCCGCAATTAAAAAATTTCCTTTACCAGATGATAAGAAATCTCTTCAGAGATTCCTCGGTCTTACGTCGTACTTCAGGAGGTTCATAGACAATTTTGCCATCATTGCCAAGCCGTTGTCCGATTTACTGAGGAAGGGGGTAAAGTTTGAACTGGGAGAAGACCAGTTGGTATCGCTTCAGCAGTTCAAACTGGCGTTGACATGTGCTCCAGTCTTGAGACTGTACAACCCGATACGAGTATGGTGGATTATGGCGCAATCCTATTGCAGAATGATGATCAGGAGTATCATCCGGTCCAGTATATGAGCCGCAAGACCAAGGTTTCCGAAGAAAAACTTCATTCCTACGAGCTAGAAGTGTTGGCTGTAGTTGAAGCACTAAGGAAGTGTCGAGTTTATCTGTTAGGCATCCGATTTAAAATCGTAACAGACTGCAACGCATTCACGATGACTACGAAGAAGAAGGACGTTCCTCTTCGTGCTTCCCGCTGGAAATGTTCCTGCAAGACTTTAATTACGAAATAGAGCACCGTAGCGGCAGCAAGATGCGTCATGTCGACGTCTTAAGCAGAGTATCGTGTCTGGTCCTCGAGGATTCACTGCGCCATCGGTTAAAGCAAGCCCAACAGCAAGACGATTGGATAAGAGCTATCCGAATAGTACTCGAAAGAGATGAGTTCGATGACTTCTACTTAAAGCACGACATCTTATGCAAAGATCCCGTCAAGGAACTCATAGTCGTACCATCAGCGATGGAGGAGGAGATCATTCGCATAGCGCACAAGCAAGGACACTTTTCAGTGCGGAAGACTCAAGATGCAGTTGAGAAAACGTTTTATATTCCGCAAATCTGCTCTAAAGCGCTCAAGGTCGTAAGACGCTATATACAATGTATAGTAACGGACGCGGAGGCAACCAAGAAAGAAGGTTACCTGAATCCTATAAATAAAGAGGACATGCCCCTACGCTACGTTCCATATCGACAATGTTGGACCAATGGAACTGACCAAGAAGGCCTACAATTATATTTTGGTTGTAATGGACGCGTTTTCCAAGTTCGTTTGGCTCTACCCTACTAGGAATACGGACGCAGCAGCGGTGCTAAAGAAGCAATCGGGTACATCGAGTGGTGGTACCCAGGAAAACCCTGGAAATTGGTACGCTCAAGTAAATCGCGCTCAGCAATTCATCAACAGTACGCCGCCACGTAGCACAAGAATGTCACCATTCAGAATACTGACCGGACTGGAGATGCGAACGCCAGGAATTCCACAATTGCAAGAGTTACGCGAGAATGATCATATCAGGGAACTAGACGTGGAGCCAGAAGAAGTGCGCCGTGAAGCCATCATCAAACATGAAAATCGAAGGACGTATGATAAACGTCGGAAGACTGGGACGGAGTATGCCGTCGACGAGTTAGTAGCCATTAAGTGAACGCAGTGCGGAAGCGGACTCAAACTGAAACCCAAATATCTAGGACCTTACAAGAGCGAAAGTCATGCGAGGAGGGCGACACGTGGTGGAAAAGGTTGGTGACCATGAAGGCCCAGAACGCACAGTGACTGTGGTCGAATATATAAAGAAATGGGATCCATCATCCGAGGCCGAATGATCGCGTAGGATGACCGAAGGTGGGAAATGACATACGATATAACACATTCACCCACAATAGAGACGGCAAAACACAACACTGTATACATACAGACCGAACAGCACTGAATATACCTGACAGAAGACCAGAAAATGACGTACGAAAGGACAGATTATTATTGTATTCTAAGCCGCCTAAACTTTTAAAATTAAACCGAGTAATAAGTATTACGTAAATTATATATGTACATCTAAGGCAAAGTGAATTAAATAAACTGAATTCTAAACATTAAAGACGTTTTCATTTTAAATGCACTACATATATATATACCTATAAAATAAATATATATAAATATAAACATTTGGTTTATGTTTCGCCCGATAAGCATTACAACGACACATCGAATTACGATACTCTTATCAGTGGTACCATTCTTTGTAACTCTTTACTGCAGACAAATAATTTATTTACTCTAAGTTGCTTGCCTCTTTGAAGGATGGACACCTTTTATAATTTGCAAGCTCTGCCTGTAAAAAATTAATTTACCTTTTTCTGATCTTGGACTGCTTCTTGTTTTTATGAGTAATTCATATTTGAAACTACTAACAGACTTAATAAAATTCTCGGCTTTAGGTTTTATTGCTGCCGACGGACCAAAGGTAGGAGTAGTTTATTTCCATAAAAAGTAATGCATGAGTGTGAGAGAACTTCTACTGTACATACGTGTATGTAAGTTAACGGCAGCCTCCACACAGCTTCTGTAGCGACAGCCTGTGTAAGCTCACCCCATACAACATCAAACAACTCCAAACCTAAGCAAACATCGTCAAACCATGTCAAACCACAAGTTGCATACAAATGTACGTTTGAATCGTAAGATAGTTGTAGTGTTGCATACGTGTGTTGGATAATCAACAGTAGTGTGCATGTGTGTGAAAATTTAAGATGTGTGGGTATGCTCGAGTGAAAGTAACTTGAGAAAATTTCTTCACCTCGGGTTTGATCAACTAGAACGCAGATAATAAAATTCAGAAGAAAAAAGGCAGTTATCAGAAGTGAAAGTTGAAAACTAAATAGAAAAAAAAAGGAAGAAATCCGTTTGAACGGAGAAAAACCATTTACCGGGACCTCAAAAAAAAAAAGTTAGGAAAACTCCTGTTAAAGAGGTCCAACTGGGTCGGGATACTACAAATCAGAACGCAAAAGGAAAAATAGAAGAGGAAGAGTCGCTCAGGCAGTTAAGCAACTGCACGGCGGACCACAGCAGCGTCAGCAAAGCATCCGCGTCGACAGCAGAAGCGGCAGCGAAGCAGAAGCAGCAGCGACAGCAGAAGCGCCGGCGCAACAACCGAATCCACCGTAGCGACGCCCTCGTCGCAGCAACGTCCGGTCAGCAGCTAAAACACCACGTGCTGCATACACATATATAGCTGAACTGGCCAACACAAAAAATCCACGATATTTTATCAAGCCCCAGAAAATCGCTTCTGGCTTGAAAGATTTTTTTGAAAAAAAAAAAAATAAATACTCATACAGGGGACCACCTGTAACTAACGCAATAACGCACATAAATACTTACCTGAAGGCGTCAAACGAAATCGGTGCTTCCGTCCTAGCCCGGCGTACTCCTCCTTTGCCCGTTGCCGAATCATCCAGTTTATCAAAACAAATGCATTACTATAACTAAATTTTTAATAGAACTAACTAGAACTAGCAAAAAAAAAAAAAAAAAAGGGAATTGATATACGTACAGAGTAGAGCTCTGTAATGACCGCGGCACTGTCCTTAACTAAAGTCCAAGAATAAGTATGAGATAAAAGCCACGTATAAATGCCGATTGAGTTCTAAGCATGCTTTGCCAGTCTCTCTTATACATGCCATGTTTCTTTTCTTTTTGTTGCTAGTTACAATTCCAGCTCACCCATCTCAATGGATGCAGGCGCCTACATCGGATAAGAGATAGGTAAGTGGTAGCGAGTAAGCATTGGTTCTCCTAGCATTATTGTTGATTGATTTGCATTGCACTGCTGGGAAGAGAGTGCCAAACACATTGTTTGGGACACAGTCACGGCTGCAAACATTAAATTTTTTTTGAAATCGATATTCATGCGTCGATATACTCATGCATACATACACGTTCACTCTGGCCCTATAATAATTTTCTTTTTTTCTCTTTTTGTTTTTTGAAGTTAAAGTAGAAATTTGAATAGTACAGGGACATATACAAGTATATGTATAGATGTATAGATATATATATACATATATAAATAGAATAAATCATAATTGAATTGGGGTTGTAAACAAACAAAATAAAATTATGATAATAACATAAAATTAATTACATGAATTATGAAATGTCGTATGAATTTTACTAGCCTCTCGTATTGGGTGATGCTCATTGGAGAAATGTCCTGCTAGGAATACATGTTGGTGTGGGTGTTGCTTTGGTGCAACATAAGGGAAATGCGTGTGACGATACGATGACAGACTGAATTAGTAATGGACGTACAGTAGACAGACGAACCGATGTCAGGTAAAGGAGACCTTGTGGAAACTTGGCAGACGTAACGAGGTCCATGGCTACTCAAGGAACACGAGTAGAGCGGGTGGGCCGGCTCCGACTGACAGGACAGTTACCCTACTTTCCTTTCCCATATCCCTCTTCGTAAATCAGTGTATCACAACTCCCTCCCCAGATCAAACGGCATGATTTACAAATTATGGTTATAGTGGCTGAAGGTAAGGCGAAAGTGGCAAGAACCTCCCCAGACGACGAGCTAGCTTGGGATCGCAAGCATGCCACACCACCACGGAGACTTACCCCAACAGGCAGCCCCGTAACAATGGCGCCCAACGTCATGCCCGATGATAAACCCTTTTTTTTAATGTAGTTTGTTATAATTATTTCTCTGTTAATGTTTTTATTACCTTTTTCCTTTAAATTTCCTTCAGACTGGGCTCGGATCACGATTGTAACCTCGCTAAGATTCATTATTTGGCGAGAAGTGCGAAAGTGATATGAGCGGAAGTACTGGTGTCACAGATTATACTTGCATGCCACGATGACTAAGAGGAGTTGCAGATGACTGTTTAAGCTACCGCACAAGAAATCAAGCATTACTTGTACGTGAGGTTTACAGTGCGTTGCAACAAAAAGGCGAGGTGTTAATGTGACACCGATGATAGAGTGTGGCATCCACATCAAGAGTTTAGACTTTTTGTTATGTAGTGTTACACTCAAGCCAACATACAATCCGGGAGCCTAGTAGACATCAACTTTGGACTGAAGACATACGGACTTATTCACACGCACAACCAACGCCAAGAGCAACACCAATCCACACCAAAATAAATCCAACATCTAAAGAAAATATTCACAAATATTAAAAAAAAAAATTATTAAGTCCAATAAAACAATATTATAAAGTAAGCTAAAACGGAATATAATTGAGTCAGCCAGAATAGCGAGCAGAATTTTTTATAAATATATATACTCACGTAGTGTCAATTGTCACTGCTTAAACAATTTTTTTAGAACATACAAAAAAAATATGGTATAACACTAGGCGTAGAACTGAAGTATTCGTACGTACAAGTGTAGAGAATTTTATTGGGAACACACACATATAATAAACACACATGTATATAATTATATATTTTTTTAATTATGAGATAGAATTCCATTTTTTTGAATTATGAACACTAAGTATCTGAAATAATTGAATTTCAATATAAATCCTTTTTTTTTTCATAACCATACGTACATTTCGAGTTGAAATACTGCGTACCTAGTTATTAAAGTAGCCTAAATTTAATTAATTTTGCATTTAATTGGAAAAGTTCTCCCAATTTAAAGATTTATATAATTAATTTAAAATTTTTTGAAATTTCAAATCCGAGAATCCGAAAAATACTAGTTTGTATTTAGAACTGCCTGGCAAAGTAATTGTGAAGAAATTTTGCTAATTGTATGAAAGAGAGTGTGAATGGAAGGTAAAGAATCAGAAGAAAGAATTGTTAGGGGACTTGGCTTATTGAGCACGAACAGGAGGATCACCCGCAGCGTTTCACGGGCATTGGAAAATCAAATTGCTGGATCTTTGTTCAATCAGATCGATACCGGTAGACAGCATATCGTAGACTTTGTACCTTGTGATTTATTTAACAGGTGTACGTCGCGAGTTTTCGGCACGACTGGCCAACCCACTGTATCCATAACATACGAAACAACATTCAACAACTCGGACAATAGTATTAATTTCTCAAGAAAGTTAGAAGAACTGCTTGAGATGTCTGAGCGGGAGCAAGAAGGTGCTAGCGGTAACGGAAACCCACTGGTGAATACGCATCCAAAGGAATCAGGCGCTACATTCTCCAAGGCTCAAGGCAACGATTCAGACCAGCCTACACAAGTCGAGCAGCTGAGCCGGTTGATGGCTATGATGGCGCAACAACGAGACTTAATGGCACTTCATTGGAATGAAGTCCGTAGCGTAAGAGCCGAGGTAGCAAGTCTGAGTACCCGAGTTGCGGATATGCAAACATCACCAACACATCGTTCCACTGATGCCTCAACCCCCGAAATCAGAATCCTCAACAAAAACATGCCGAACCGTCGGGCTGATGAGCAATCCAGACAGGATAATGAAGAACCTACTGAAAAAAACGAGCCAGATAAACGAAAATGGAAGAATGTCGATTTAGAAAAATGGCATATCAAGTTTGATGGCACTTCCAAAGGTATGACCGTAGAAAGCTTCCTGTTCAGAGTAGAGAAGATGCGTGCACAACACGACATTTCATCCTATCAACTTTTCACGGACTTCCACTGCCTGGTGACTGGAAATGCATCAAGATGGTACTGGCAAGTACTCGAAGATCATGCCGACGACTCCAACTTTGGATATTTCGAGCTAAAAGCAGAATTATTAACCCAATATAAAACAGAGGTTTCAGACCTAGAAATAATTGGAGAAATAGTTGAACGGAAACAGATGCCAACAGAGAGCTTCGATGAATATTATGACGAAATCCATAACTTGTCATTCCGTCTGCGTGAGAAATTGGCTGAAAAAGACCTCGTAGATATCCTTAAGCGAAATCTTAAACCACAATTAGCCACCATCACCTTTGCATCGAAAACAACCACACTGGCGGAATTAAAAGCCCAGTGTAAGCGTGCAGAGAGGCTGATTAGGGAGAATAGAAGTCGATACAGACAAATAAATGAAGTCGTGTATCCACAAGAGCAAGTGGATGAAGAAATAAACAATATTGAGGCAATTAAATATACATCTAAACCACAGCATAACCCGCCGTCAACTAGTAATAAAGTACTCAAACCCACGTCGTCCTCATCTCAACTGAGATCTATCGATAATCCAGTGTCTTCGATTAAATCCTTTTGCCCTTCCCCATTTCATTTAATGTTGTGCTTTACGTGTGGAATGCCAGTTGATTACTTCGATAAAAATCCCACTGAAGCAAAGAAAGAGACAAGGTGTAAGTCCACATTCCACAATATGGTCTGTTTTTCGTGTGATGGTGATATGTCCTTTTGCGTTTTTAAACCTGAAAAGGGAAACTCCGGTCTGGCGGAGAGTACCGGGAGATCCGGCCAGTAAACGACACACCCGGAGACCACGCACAATACAAACTGTTGATGCGACAAAATGAATGTTTTAAAGATAATACAGTAGCGAAATCGAAAAGTGAAGTTAAGAGCTTACATGAAAGAAAATTGGCATATGAAGAAGCACGGAGAAGAATCTTCTGTGAATCTGTAACTGAAAAGAAGAAAAACAGAAACTATACAAAAATCTAGAAATGAGAAAAAAAAACGATAATAGGTTTTTTGCACAAACAAAGATAGATGGTAAGGAAGTGTTGGCACTGTTAGATTCCGGAGCAGGAGCAAGTTGTCTTGGAAGAGATGCGAAAAAGTTCTTAGAAGGCAATGAGCATAAAATTATTCCCATCAAATGCCAAAACGTCAAAACTGCTAATGGTGGCGAAACACCAGTGACAGGAATAATCGTCCTACCAGTATTATGGGATAATGAAATAAGAGACCTCGAGTTTTTGATAGTTCCAGAATTACAACAAGACGTCTATTTGGGTATTGATTTTTGGAGAGCCTTCAACTTAGATGTCGTTAATAGGAGAGCGAGTACAAGCCCGGCAAGTGCTAGAGTTTCAGAGCTCGTAGCCGCCGAAGGAGACCTGAACTTCGAAGCAGTGCAGCATGAGCTCACTTTGGAGCAAAACGCGGCGTTAGCAACCGTCAAAAAGCTGTTTCCTTCCTTTGCCGTTTTAGGATTAGGTCGGACGGACAAAGAAGAGCATACCATAGAAGTGACTGACGAAAATCTACCAGTAAAACAAAGACACTACCCCATATCTCCGGCAATACAAGAGCTTATCTACCAAGAATTGGACAGAATGCTCAGTATGGGCGTTATCGAAGAAAGCAACAGTGCGTGGAACTCACCAGTATCCTTAGTGGTGAAAGGAACTAAGAACCGACTGTGTCTTGACGCTCGAAAAATTAATGAAAGAACCGTGAAAGACGCATATCCTCTGCCACACATTGATGGAATCCTCAGCAGACTGCAAGACACCCATTATATATCAGCAATCGACCTCAAGGACGCTTTTTGGCAGATTTCTCTAGAAAGAAAATCCCGTGAGAAGACAGCCTTTACAGTACCAGGTAGACCGTTGTACCAATTTACTGTAATGCCATTTGGTTTGTGCAATGCCGCACAACGAATGTGTCGTCTCATGGATAAAGTTATTCCAGCGTCGTATCGAGAAAATGTATTCGTGTATCTGGATGACCTGTTAGTTTGTTCAGTAGATTTTGAGTCCCATTTGTGTTTATTGGAAAAAGTCGCGCAGTGTTTACGAGAAGCCAAATTGACCAATAACATTGAAAAAAGTAAATTTTGTTATAAGGAAGTTCGTTGTCTTGGTTACGTTGTAGGAGGCGGTTGTATTAGAACCGATGCAAATAAAATAGTGGCCGTGAGGGATTTCCCAGAGCCAAAAACACCAAAGCAGTTAAGACGATTCCTAGGTATGACAGGATGGTACCGCCGATTCATCCAAGGCTACGCAACAATAGCAGGACCACTGCATGACTGTCTTACGAAGGACAAGATCAAAAAATTCACCTTAACTGATGTTGCAAAAAAATCACTAGAGAAACTCAAGCAAAGCCTCATCTCAGCACCCGTACTGACAAACCCTGTCTTCAACAGAAGATTTTACATCCAATGTGATGCGTCAACTAACGGGGTGGGGGGAGTATTATTCCAACTAGACGATGAGAATAACGAACGTCCGATAGCGTATATTTCTGCAAAATTGAACAAAGCACAAAGAAATTACAGTATTACCGAACTTGAGTGCTACGCGGCCGTACTAAGTGTGAAAAGATTCAGACCATATGTTGAAGGATTACCTTTCACAATCATAACGGACCACGCCAGCTTGAAGTGGCTAATGAACCAAAAGGACCTTTCAGGCAGACTCGCCAGGTGGAGTCTAAAACTTCAGGCTTTCGACTTCAACATTGAACATCGGAAAGGGTCACAGAACGTAGTGCCCGACACTTTATCGAGGGTAAATATAGAAGAAATCCACGTAAATGATAGAGCGATGGACGTTTATTTAGACTCACCAGCTTTTGAATCGCCTGAATATATGAAGCTGAAGGAGACCGTGACAGACCACAAAGACAGGCTGCCGGATGTATGCGTATCGGATGGATATGTATACAAACGCACACAATTTGATAGGGGGGGAAAGTTGCTACAGGACCATACCTGGAAACTTTGGATTCCGTCAGAACTACGACAGGGCTTAGTGGAATCCGCACACAACTCACCATCTGCTGGTCACGGAGGCATTCATAAAACCCTGGCTCGTATCCGAGATAAGTACTACTGGCCAGGAATGGTAACCGATGTACAAACCTATATAAAAGAGTGTGCAACATGCAAAAGCAATAAAACACAAAATTACTTTCGTAAACCATTAATGGGAAATCAGCATATTACCGAACGACCTTTTCAACGATTATATATCGACTTCATGGGCCCATACCCTCGCACTTGTGATGGTAATGTTTTCGTATTTGTGTGTCTCGACCATTTGTCTAAGTTTGTGTTTTTAAAACCCATGAAAAGAGCCACCTCAGCCGAAGTAATTAAATATCTAGAAAAAGATATCTTCCATGTATTCGGTGTGCCTGAATATATACACTCAGATAATGGGAAGCAATTCGTGTCCGAACTATTCAAGAGTTTTCTCGAAAAATATGGTACAACACATATTAAAACAGCATTTTATTCGCCGCAGGGCAATGCCGCTGAGAGAGTTAATCGATCAGTGTTGCAAATAGTGCGTTCGTATATAGGTGAAAATCAAAAGACATGGGACAGACACATCAGCGAAGCAGCCTTCGCGCTTCGAAGTGTAGAGCATAGCGCAATTACTTGTTCACCATAATATGCTATATTTGGCATACCCATGATTCAACATGGCGCAGCATACAAGATATACCGGAAACTACCATATGTGAAGTAAAGGACGCAGACTTTCAGATTGATCTAAACACGGACAGAATACAATTGATTAGAAAAGATATAATGAAGCAATTGAAACTAGCTCACATAAAGTCACAAAAAGTATACAATACAAGAAGTAAAGACATACATTTCAAAATCGGGCAAGTAGTGTATAGACGAAACTTCAAACAGAGCTCTAAAATTGACAATTTTAATGCCAAACTCGCGCCAAAGCAAATAAAATGTATAATACTGAAAGTAATAGGAAATTCGATGTACGAACTAGGTGACGTTAGCGGGAAGAAAATCGGAATCTACCATGCGAAAGACATTTTTGTCAGTTGAGACTTGGGTTTAGATGTACAAATACTATGTGATATTAAATTTGTTCACCCCGCTATCCAAGTATTAATATTTAATATTAGTAAGACCTTACGCACGATAAAGAATTATTATAAAGTCTTGTTTAATATGTACCAAACGACCATATACACACACATACACGTATGTACATTTCTTGACTTTAAATAACTACTTGTCGATCCAACACAACATAAACACCTGATTTTTGACAGGAGAATGAACAACTACAGATAAATAAGCCCGGCTTTAGGTCGTGGGTCGAGGCCACACGTTGAACAACAATAATGAAGACATTAAGGAAAACTACAGGCAGCGCTTGAAATTTCTTTACGCACACGCTCCATGCTGCAGGCAACATCGGCGGATGCGAGCCTGTAGCGACAGCCTGTGTAAGCCCACCCCATACAACATCAAACAACTCCAAACCTAAGCAAACATCGTCAAACCATGTCAAACCACAAGTTGCATACACATGTACGTTTGAATCGTAAGATACTTGTAGTGTTGCATACGTATGTTGGATAATCAACAGTAGTGTGCATGTGTGTGAAAATTTAAGATGTGTGGGTATGCTCGAGTGAAAGTAACTTGAGAAAATTTCTTCACCTCGGGTTTGATCAACTAGAACGCAGATAATAAAATTCAGAAGAAAAAAGGCAGTTATCAGAAGTGAAAGTTGAAAACTAAATAGAAAAAAAAGGAAGAAATCCGTTTGAACGGAGAAAAACCATTTACCGGGACCTCAAAAAAAAAAAGTTAGGAAAACTCCTGTTAAAGAGGTCCAACTGGGTCGGGATACTACAAATCAGAACGCAAAAGGAAAAATAGAAGAGGAAGAGTCGCTCAGGCAGTTAAGCAACTGCACGGCGGACCACAGCAGCGTCAGCAAAGCATCCGCGTCGACAGCAGAAGCGGCAGCGAAGCAGAAGCGCCGGCGCAACAACCGAATCCACCGTAGCGACGCCCTCGTCGCAGCAACGTTCGGTCAGCAGCTAAAACACCACGTGCTGCATACACATATATAGCTGAACTGGCCAACACAAAAAATCCACGATATTTTATCAAGCCCCAGAAAATCGCTTCTGGCTTGAAAGATTTTTTTGAAAAAAAAAAAAATAAATACTCATACAGGGGACCACCTGTAACTAACGCAATAACGCACATAAATACTTACCTGAAGGCGTCAAACGAAATCGGTGCTTCCGTCCTAGCCCGGCGTACTCCTCCTTTGCCCGTTGCCGAATCATCCAGTTTATCAAAACAAATGCATTACTATAACTAAATTTTTAATAGAACTAACTAGAACTAGCAAAAAAAAAAAAAAAAAAAGGGAATTGACATACGTACAGAGTAGAGCTCTGTAATGACCGCGGCACTGTCCTTAACTAAAGTCCAAAAATGCCGATTGAGTTCTAAGCATGCTTTGCCAGTCTCTCTTATACATGCCATGTTTCTTTTCTTTTTGTTGCTAGTTACAATTCCAGCTCACCCATCTCAATGGATGCAGGCGCCTACATCGGATAAGAGATAGGTAAGTGGTAGCGAGTAAGCATTGGTTCTCCTAGCATTATTGTTGATTGATTTGCATTGCACTGCTGGGAAGAGAGTGCCAAACACATTGTTTGGGACACAGTCACGGCTGCAAACATTAAATTTTTTTTGAAATCGATATTCATGCGTCGATATACTCATGCATACATACACGTTCACTCTGGCCCTATAATAATTTTCTTTTTTTCTCTTTTTGTTTTTTGAAGTTAAAGTAGAAATTTGAATAGTACAGGGACATATACAAGTATATGTATAGATGTATAGATATATATATACATATATAAATAGAATAAATCATAATTGAATTGGAGTTGTAAACAAACAAAATAAAATTATGATAATAACATAAAATTAATTACATGAATTATGAAATGTCGTATGAATTTTACTAGCCTCTCGTATTGGGTGATGCTCATTGGAGAAATGTCCTGCTAGAAATACATGTTGGTGTGGGTGTTGCTTTGGTGCAACATAAGGGAAATGCGTGTGACGATACGATGACAGACTGAATTAGTAATGGACGTACAGTAGACAGACGAACCGATGTCAGGTAAAGGGGACCTTGTGGAAACTTGGCAGCCGTAACGAGATCCATGGCTACTCAAGGAACACGAGTAGAGCGGGTGGGCCGGCTCCGACTGACAGGACAGTTACCCTACTTTCCTTTCCCATATCCCTCTTCGTAAATCAGTGTATCACAACTCCCTTCCCAGATCAAACGGCATGATTTACAAATTATGGTTATAGTGGCTGAAGGTAAGGCGAAAGTGGCAAGAACCTCCCCAGACGACGAGCTAGCTTGGGATCGCAAGCATGCCACACCACCACGGAGACTTACCCCAACAGGCAGCCACGTAACACTTCTTTACCGTAATTGTAAACAAAATCATAATTGATTCTTCTCATAAATTATATTGGAAGTCATTCTTTAAAACAACACACTTTGTTTACACAAGTGGCTGTTGTTGACATTAACAAGCCTTCTGCATCTTTGCAGCTACAATAAAATGTTCTTATTTTATCTTCATTTCAAGATTAAACTATTTCACAATTCTGGGAAACTAAAAATAAGTAAACAATTTTGTAAGCCTATAAATAAGCTTGGATTTATATTTAAGTCTGTCTTTTGAGAATTACTGTTATAAAGACACGTTCGGTCGAAGCGAACTAAAAACTTCGAATTTTTTAAAAATTGTTTTGCTTGACGCAAAAACATAATTGGCGCCCAACGTGGGGCACGAATATCAAGGATCAACGTGGGAGAAAAAATCAAGTACCCCGATCCTTGAAATTTTTTTTAAAGTAAAGTACAAGTACCCTAGTTCGTTTTACAAAAAAATAAAAATAAATAAAAGTGTTAAAAAATAAGAAAACACTAAAAATTGTTTAACTACCCTTACGAAGGAAGAAAGTGAAAAAAAAAGAAATCATCTGTAAAATCATCTGGAAAAGGAGCAATTGGAACAAGGACCAGCAGCAGAGAGCGTAACTGAGAACCACAGGATTAAGTAAGAATTCGCCGATAAGTTAAGTTAGCTTTAAATAGTTTTATAAATATTAATTTCCGTGATTTAACAAAAAAATTAACTTAAAAAAAAAATGGGTAATGACCTAAATAAACCTAAATACATTAGGTTGTATTATTGTGGAGGAGACCACGAGATACTAAAATGTCCTTTATTAAGAAATGAAAATTAAATCTGAAGTTGATACCTAAATAAAAATGACAGATTCTCCAAATTGCTCCAAAAAATTAAATTTTGAACTTTAGACTTTCAAGGAAATAATCCTTCTTCTTTGGACCAGGACTCTCTTCAAGATCCTGATGAATTAGATGAAATTTTAGAAGCGTTATACAACGAAGAAATTAATTAAAAACTAATTTAATAAAGGAAAATAAAGTAAATTATAAAAATGGCTCACGGTGAAGCATTGACCGTAGACTTAATCACTAGATTAATCGCGGATAGCAATTTGGAATTGAGACAAGAAGTTCAAAGGTTAAAATTACAACTCGGAAATAATAATAGTAGGGCTACTGAATATGAGGTTGGAACAATTGATGATTCTGTCCAATGTCAAGAATCATTGGACGTTATTAAATCCTTATTAGAATTCCGTGGAAAATTGAATGCCTATGTAAGCTGGCGTTTAGCAGCGCATAACGCGATGAGCTTATATGTTAGGAAGAGCAGGAAATATTTTGCTGCTTTAACAATTTTAAGAAATAAAGTGACTAATGAGGCCAATGATGTTCTAACTAATCATGGAACAGTTTTAAATTTTGATGCGATAATCGCACGTTTAGATTTCGCATACTCGGACAAACGTCCAATTCATATAATTGAACAAGAGTTGAGTGTCCTACGACAGGGCACAATGACAGTGATCGAATATTATAATTTAGTCAACAAGAAGTTGACTCTTCTAATTAATAAAACTATAATGACTCATGGTAATTCAGCGGAAATTACCAAAGAATTAAATAAAAGAAATAGGGATCATGCCCTTAGAATATTTATAACTGGGTTAAATGAACCCTTAAGAGATATAATTTTTTCTTTGAATCCTCAGGACCTCCCTGATGCTTTAGCAAAGGCTCAAGAGCTTGAGTCAAATAACCAAAGAGCGCGTTTTGCACAAAATTTTGCGAACGAACAATTAAGGGTGAGACAAAATTACCCAAGCAACAACTTAAGATTTCCCCGGCGAAATAATTATTCAGGGGAGCAACAGAATGCTTTTCCCAAAACTCAAGCAAATAATTTTGTTAAAAATCAACAGAGTAGTTACTCAAAACTTGAACCGATGGACGTAGATCCATCTGTTTCCAGGATCTATAATGGAAACTATAATGCCCGAGTACACCAAAACGCAAATACTACTAATAAAAATACGAGGCCCTCATGGAATAATTCAAATCCTAATGCAAATAGTCCTCAAACCCAAAATTACCATGGAGTAAAACGCGCTAGAGAAAGTGAAAATAGCTATAGGCCGCAAGGAAAAGCTCAAAGGATTAATAACATCCGGGAAGATCATTTTTTAGAAGAAGAGGGGATACCCTCCCCTACATCACAGTCTGCGATTATAAATTAAATAAAAAATTTAAAACTCTTGTCGATACAGGAGCAACTTCTTGCTACATAAAACAGGGAATTTATGAAAACAAAAATGAATTGACAATTTATAAAAGAGTAAAAACCATAAATGGTTACTCAATAATAAAATATTATCATATAATATCTTTGTTTGGGGTAAAACAGGTTTTCTATGAAATAGACAACTTGGGATCAGATTTGCTCCTAGGATATAATTTTTTGAAAGAAATAGAAGCGCACATTGATTTGAGCAGTGGAAAAATATTTTATAAAATACAACAAGGTCAGAAATTAGTGGAAAAAAATATAAAAATAAACTTTCATGATGAAAGTCAAGAAAATGTAAGCCCCTTGGAACACAAAAGTTCTAAGGCGCCCGCCGATGGTAATACCGGCAGTGATGAAAGCAAAGTTAATAAAAAATTAGAAAATATTGTGGAACAAAAAGTTTTCACAAAGCCAGCCGAAGATTTTTCCGGCAATATTATATTAAATAAATATTTTTTGTCGCAGCACAATGAGTGTAATGCGAATATAACTGAAAGTTTTTCGATGCTAAACGAGAATGGTTCGGATATACGTGAGAATAGTGACCGGAATAGCGGCAATGGAGAATTGTCGAATTATAAAAAATATGTTAGGAATAAAATTAATAATAATAACGAAGATGAAAATTCAGAAATTTTTTTTAAAGAATCTCGTCATGATTTTTTCGACGAAAAACTCCTAGAATTTAAAAAACATATTAAAGGAAAAATTTTAAATACACATTCAAATATAAATACCAGTTTTCCGTTTATGACAAATGTAAAAGCAGAGATTAGAACGAAGAGTATTGAACCTGTCTGGAGTAGGCAGTACCCATATCCTTTATCCGTAAATACCTTCATAAATAAAGAAATTGACAAAATGTTGAATGAAAATATAATAAGACCCAGTAAGAGTCCTTATAACTCACCAATTTGGGTGGTACCAAAGAAAGGATTAAATGAAGATGGCTCACCAAAACATAGAATGGTCATCGAATATAAAAAAATAAATGAACATACCATTTCTGATAGATATCCCATTCCGGATACCAATATAATTTTGTCGAATTTAGGCAAATCAAAATATTTTTCAAGCATTGACTTAGAATCAGGTTTTCATCAAATTTTAATGTCAGAAAATGATATAGAAAAAACGGCTTTTTCCGTTAATAATGGTAAGTACGAATTTGTACGAATGCCATTCGGTTTGAAGAATGCGCCCAGAATTTTTCAAAGGGCAATGGATGATATATTACGTGAACATATAGGTAAAATTTGCCATGTTTATATGGATGATATAATTATTTTCTCAGAAAATCTAACCCAGCATTTGCAGGATTTGGAAACAATTACAGAAATATTGAAGGAAGCTAATATGAAAATTTCAGTAGAGAAATCAAAATTTTTTGAAAGAGAAATAGAATTTTTAGGGTACATAATAGCCCAAAATGTGATCAAAACAGATCCCAACAAAATAAAATAAAATTTTAAATTACCCAATACCCGTAAGTCTACGAGAATTGAGAGGATTTTTAGGAATTGCAGGATATTATCGAAAGTTCGTTAAGGACTATGCTACAATAGCAAAACCATTAAATAGATACCTTTCAGGCGAAAATGGAAGAGTTTCCAAAAATATGTCAAAAAAATTAAAAATTGAATTGGACCAAAATGGAATTTCTGCATTCAATAAATTGAAAAAACATTTAGCGTCCGAAATGGAATTGACGCAACCAAATTATTCAAAAACATTTGTTTTAACTACCGATGCATCAAATGTAGCAGATGGTGCTGTGCTTTCACAGGAAGGTAAACCAATTACCTTTAATCAAAAACTCTTAATAAAACAGAAAGAAATTATGCAACTAATGAAAAGGAATTATTTGCCATTGTATGGGCATTGAAAACTCTTAGAAATTATTTATATGGTGTTACAAATCTAGAAATACATACTGATCACCAACCTTTGACATTTGCTTTGTCACCCCGTAACCCTAATCCGAAAATGAAAAGATGGCATGCTTTTATAGAGGAGTTTGCTCCAAAATTTATATATCACACTGGTAAAACCAATGTTGTGGCAGATGCGCTGTCACGCCTCGAATTAAATAATATGTCTGATGATCCAGAAGATTCAGAAAATAACAATTCACAGCATTCAGCACAAAGTAGTGAAAGTATTCGAATACAGGAAACACAGAAACCTGTAAACCAATTTAAACAACAAATAATTTTATGTAAAAATAGATTCACAATTCACGAGTTGATTGAAAGTTTCGGGAATAAAAGGCATTTAATAGAATATGATACGGTAGAAAATCTGTTAACTATTTTAAAAGAATTTATTCAACCAAAATTGGTAACGGCAATTCATTGTACAATAGAGGATTTATATGAAATTCAAGGACCTCTGAAACAAACTTTTCAAAATAAATTTGTGTATACAAATCTTTTTCCAATGGATATTATTAATAGAGATAGAATTATACATAAGGATAACGTTAAATCTTAACTTTTCACAGATTTCTAAAATGATATTTTTAATAACTGCTGACATCGTGGATTACACCAGACAAAATTATGTATTAATCGAAAATGGATACGCCTCTATATACGAGGATTATGGAGATATTTTTCATATTACAAATTTAACATATTTAGAAAATTTAGTAGAGGAAGAAAAAACAAACTTCTATAATATTCCATTTTTAGTTACCAAAAATAATTATGATAAATTGAGCATAAAAAGTTTAGATGACGAATCTGATATTGTGTTAATCGAAGTTCTAAATATTAGGGCAACTAAAACAAACCCCTTTCAGGCAAAGGAGAGGAATAAATGAATTGGGAACACTTTGGAAATGGATAGCAGGGACCCCTGATCACGACGATTTTATAAAAATTAATTACAAATTAGATGAGTTGGTTGAGAATAATAATAAACAGATTACAACGAATTCAGAAATTTTTAAGGTTATTACTGAAATAACCAATACAGTAAATACAATTAAAGGAGATTCGTTTGTTAAAACGTTAAAGAAGAAAAGAAATCAGTATATAAAGCACGAGCTTCAAAATTTAATAAATACAATCACTCTTGGGAAAGTGGGAACACTAAACCCAGTAATCTTACATTTTCAATTACATATTTAATGGACATATCAGAATTTAAAATTGCTCAGAAAAATAATGTAATCATAATTTATATTAAATATCCAAAAATTCTATTTACTTGTAAGTATTATGAAACTAGAAGTATATTATGAAACTAGATGGTAAGTTGATAATTGACCAAAATGTAATAAATTACAACAATGAATTTCTTAATGTAAAAAATTGTAAAACTGAAATAACAAGCACTTACTGCAAATTGAATAAAGAAAAAACATGTTTTTCAGAACTTTTGAATAAAAAACCTGCAAAATGTAAAAAAATTAAAGAAAGAAACAATAATATTGAAATAATTAAAGAAGGTGTTATATTAATTTCAGGGGAAAATAAAGTAGAAAAACAAAACTTAACAGGAACATATTTAGTAACATTTGAAAATCAAACAATAATAAATAATACAACTTATGTGAATATTGAAACCAAGATTTGGAACTATCTAACGCAAAATCATGTTAATAATTTTGAAATACTAGAATATATGGAAACTACAAATGAACATTTAAAATTAGAAAATATAAATTTTCTAAGTAAGAAAAATGAAGATATTAAAATACATTCAATCTATTTCTATACTTTTATAGCTTTTTGCATAATTTTGACAATTTATTTATGCAAAAAGTTGATCAAATCAAACGAAACTAAAAAACAGAATGAAAATTCCGAATTTCAACAAATTTCATATAATGTAATTTTGGATCAAATTCATAATTTAACAAAAAATAAAATTGAATCGGGGACGATTCATCTTAGAGAGGGGGGAGTTAACGGCAGCTTCCACACAGCTTCTTTACCGTAATTGTAAACAAAATCATAATTGATTCTTCTCATAAATTATTTTGGAAGTCATTCTTTAAAACAACACACTATTGTTGACAATAACAAGCCTTCTGCATCTTTGCAGCTACAATAAAATGTTCTTATTTTATCTTCATTTCAAGATTAAACTATTTCACAATTCTGGGAAACTAAAAATAAGTAAACAATTTTGTAAGCCTATAAATAAGCTTGGATTTATATTTAAGTCAGTCTTTTGAGAATTACTGTTATAAAGACACGTTCGGTCGAAGCGAACTAAAAACTTCGAATTTTTTAAAAATTGTTTTGCTTGACGCAAAAACATAATTTGTATGTTTAAGATAGGGTGTTTCTCGTGGTACTTTAGGATTTGTTAGCAGTGTCCAGAAAAAAATAAATTTTGATTGAGTGGTAAATATATATGAAATTTCATAAGCCTGCAGAAAAATTCATAAACGAATTACTTATTTAATTATTTTAAATACTTTTGTCAAAATTTATTCAATTGAAATAATTAACGAAGAATGTGAATTCAATCCTCGATGACGATTGTACATACCTACATACATAGAAATGTACACCAAGAGAATCATATAACAAAATTGTAAAAATAATAAATCTGTGAGTAGTACCGTCAAATTAAATCTCAGTACATAATTATGGTTCCAATTTTTTCTCGGTGAGAGTTTATGCCTACATGCTGTTCGTACACGACAGTATGTCAAGAAACAGTGTACACACTGAAAAAAAAATATTTTTTTGACTTTATGTGAAAAAATTATATACTTCTGTTATATTTAATTGATTTTTTTAATGCAAAATGATTTCACAATATTCAATATCACTAAAAACATTAACGAAATTAATAATATTCAACGAAAAAAAAACAACAAAATGGCACTTTACACATTTTAGACACTATCAAGAAACTGTTTACACATTCTGTTTTTCCCCTCTGCTTTTCTCTCGTTTTTGCCTAAAAAGGTAATTAACCGTTATCTATTCTTCTGCAATTGCTTATTGCAATGATCTATTTGTATACCTTTTGATTTGGTTGTGAAATTTTGCTGTGAGCGCATGTAAACCGTTACTCTTAAGAATTTTTAAAATGCCCGGTAAAAAGTTGTCATTTGAAGTTAATCAATTGGTTTAATACAACCACCAATGAGGTCCCAAATTGGTAGACATGTTTTCTGTATCACGATGGGCCAACCATTGCATGGCGTAAGCCGTTGACTGCGCTCGAACCGCAAAACATCATTTCGACTGTAAAATTTGGAAACTGACGGTTATGATTTGGGGCTGCATCTCCAGTCAAGGAGTGGGACACTTGGCATTTATAGAAATAACCATGAATGCCGTGGTGTATTGCCAAATTTGGATGCAAATTTGAAGCCAAATACAGCGAAATTCGGTTTTTTTTTCCAAAAACAAGCCAACTTTGATATTCTACCAGGACAATTACTCCAAGCATTAGGAGCTTAATGTGGGGACATTGCTCCTATCAAACTGCGGCAAAATCATCGATATGCCTCCTCAGAGCCTCGATCTCAACCAATTGAAAAATTGTGGGTTTATGTTAAGAAAAAAGTGTCAAAAAGGCAGCCCACAAATCGACAAGCCTTATAATCTGCCATACACAAGACTCCATTGGAAGATGACCTGCCAAAGTTAGTCCGATCGATGAAAAAACACCTCCAACATGTAGCAAATGGTAAGGAAGGTCAAACTAAATTTTTGTATTAGTAATAAGATATTACAATAAGACATAAATTGAGAATAATAAATAACTTATATTTTGTTGTTTTTTTCGTTGAATATTATTAATTTTGTTAATTTGTTAGTGATATTAACTGAAAGGATACCGAAGTCTATGATTTTTTCACGTAAATTAAAAAAAAATATATATTTTTTTTTCACTGTGTAAAAAGTTTCTTATCAAACTGTATTTAGTAACAAGTTATCTACGCTGTTTGCAAGGGTGATATGATGCCAGCTTGCAGTATGCTAGCATACTTTTAAGCAATTTATAATTTTCGATATTTCATAATATATATGTTCGAATGTTACCGCAAATCAAATAATTAATTAAGAATACCGTTTCTATTTTTTTTTTTTTTGAAAAAAAGTGTATTTTCTTAATATATTTAAAGTTGATTTATAAAAGACAACACTGGCAACTATACAAGGTATAGTTAAAATACAGCGAGCAATCAACTGCGTCAGTTGTTCATCAAATCATAATGTTACGATTTTGTTAATTAAGCCTCGATGATTTCCTATTTCCTTCGAGTTCGATCACTGACTTGTTAAATAAAAGCCACACAAGCGTTGTACAATTTTTTAATGATGAAGCATTCAATCAAAGTTTTTTTATTACTTAATATAAATTTTACACTCTTCTATTTGCACTTTGTACCGAAGTTGTTACGAACGAGTTTACTTTGTAACTGAACTGACTCAGCTCTAGAAACTTCTGGCATACTCTTATACAGAATACTCGATTTTCGCGATTTAGAAAATGATTTAGTTATCGGCATCTCTTTTTCATCTGTCATTCATATTTGGCATTTTCGCAACACTGCCACCACCTAGGTTCCGTTCAGACACATTTGCTGTTCCAAACGCTGCAAACCTTCCAAGTGGACCACTTTCATTTTGCTTCTTGGTCTCCCAATGGCTTGGATCCAATACACTACATCAATTAGCCGCTTGATTATCTTACATGCCAATTGCATTGAAGTTTCGGGGACAAACTTTTCTTCCGCACTGGGTTGTATAACAACACTAAATCTCCATCTTGAAAATCCCCGAAGTTCATCGCCTTATTATACCTGGTCTTCATCCTGTCACTCAACATTTGAACTCGCTGTCTCTCTTAGCTCATCCTCTAAGACGTTAGGCGCTTCTTTCACACTTCTTCTCGCTAGATACCGAAGAGTATCCTTGCTGGTGTTTTACCTGTTGTTTCGGCCACTTTGGACCAACATCCCATCAGTTATATTAGTAATAAGATATTATAATAAGACATAAATTGAGAATAATAGACAGGTTTACTACATTATGTAAAGAGTTTCTTGACAGTGTCAAAATTGTGTAATCTTACATTTTGTTGTTTTTTTCGCTGAATATTATTACTTTTGTTAATTTTTTTTAGTGATATTAACTGAAAAGATATTGTAAAATCATTTTGCATTAAAAAAAATCCACTAAACATAACCGAAGTCTATAATTTTTTCACGTAAAGTAAAAAAAAAATGTATTTTTTTTTAGTGTGTAAAGAGTTTTTTGCCAAACTGTATATTGTATGTATGTACCAGAGATGGGCACCTTTCCCTGTTTTCGGCACTACCATGTAAACATTTGTAGGGTATATTGTCGGCCGCGGTAGCCGAGTGGTTAGCATTGCGTACTGACATTCGGAAGGCTCGCATTCAAATGCCAGTGCCACCAACATCCAAAAGTTATAGAAAATTAATTTAAATAAAAAATTAAGTTAAATTTTCTAATTGCGGTCGCCCCTCGGCAGGGAATGTCCACCCCTCCGAGTGTATTTCGGACATGAAATAAAGGCTCCTCATAAAAAAACCATCAGCCGCTCGGAGGCGGCTTAGTATAAACTGTAGGTCTCTCCATTTGTTGGAAATACATCAAGACGCAAAACCACAAATTGGGGGAGGAGCTCGGCCGAAAATCGCTTCAGCGGTTACAAAGCGCCAATTATTATTATATATATAGTCCATTGGAGTAAATCAATCTCTTTAGTATACTATTGGACAATTCAATTCGGTCAGTTTCGGTACGCTAATGAGCTAATATTTTCCAATGTAAATCGAATAAGTTCACAAAGTGTTTATAAATAATAAATTATCACTATTAATACAGTGGGTTACTGTGAGTACTGTAAGGACATCGGCAATGTTAATTGGACTATATTTTTTGTATAAATTGTAGTTAGTTTTGGATTACTCTACTGTCCGCGTGGCGTATATATTTCACGCGTGCATGGAGTAGTTGCGTTGTTTGAAGGGTGCTAGCGTACTCTCCTTTCTTGCTGTGTATACATATAGTTTTAAGTCTGAGTTTACTTGAGGATAATTTTGGTCGCTTAATATCGTATTTTCCCCTTTTGATGTCGCCCTTCACGTTCACACAGAGATACTTTCTTTCAAGTAATATTTTTGTTAACATTTGTTCTTCTTCTCTATTTCTTTATTTTACTCCAGCAATTTTTCGTTCGCTTCGCGCTTTTTAATGTCTCTAAAATAAAAACAGTATGTGTGTGTAAAGGAATATACATCTTTTATTTATCATTTATATACATTTTTATATTCGATTAAACATCAACTCTATCCGTTCGAAAGTGTAATCTGATAACAAACCTCTACATATATTTGCCATCCTTTTCACTGTCATCAGTCAATCTCAACGGCACATTATAATATTTTCTGCATTATTATCATTAGATACATATTCGCATAGGCATGTATGTTTGCATGTACATAACAATATTGTAGCAAAACCCCAAATTTCAATGTCCAAATTATATATAATATATTATCGTTATATATTTAAGACAGCTAAAGGGTGGTTAAATTGTAAGGGCCGATGTTGAATGTGAACCACACCTAAACGCCAAGTTTTTTTCCGAATTTAATTTGACATTTCTCTATTTCAGACTTACTCAATTTGAACCATGTGTTAAAGTTATCCAGACTTATTATGAAAATTTTCGAAGAAAATCAGTGATGAGGCACATTTTCACCTCAGTGGATTCGTCAATAAACAGAATTGCCGCATTTGGGCGAATGAGAATCCAAGAGTGATTGTCGAAAAACCAATGCACCCACAAAGAGTGACTGTTTGGTGCGGTTTATGGGCTGGCGGCATCATCGGGCCGTATTTTTTTCCAAAATGAGGCCGGTCAGGCAGTTACTGTGAATGGTGTTCGCTATCGTGAGATGATAACGAATTTTTTATGGCCACAATTGGAAGATATGGATGTGGACGATATGTGGTTTCAGCAGGACGGTGCCACTTGCCACACAGCTAACGAAACAATGGCTCTTTTGCGCAACAAATTCAATGGCCGTGTTATCTCACGTAATGGCGATGTCAATTGGCCCCCAAGATCATGTGATTTGACACCGTTGGACTTTTTTCTCTGGGGTTATTTGAAACAAAAGGTGTACGTCGATAAGCCAGCAACAATTCAAGAGCTAAAGGATGAGATAATTCGGCACATTAACGGCATAGAAACTCCATTATGCCTCAGCGTCATCGAAAATTTGGACCATCGTATGGAGGTGTGCCGCCGAGGTCGCGGCGCTCATTTGGCCGATATTTTGTTACATACATAATTGAGTAATACCAATATATCATAATAAAATAAAATTTCAATAATTTCCTAAATAGTTTGTGTTTTATTCAAAATCAACATCGGCCCTTGAAAATTTAACCACCCTTTACAATCAGTTTAAAGTGAAAAACATAATAAAAGGGAATGTCAAAGTCTACAGAGACGAATAGAAATACGAAACGTGTTGAACGAGCACAGCGACACGGTGCGCTGACTTCCTCGTCGTCCCCCTCTCCTACACAAACGAGTGTTTCATCTAAAAAAGTATCTCTGCGCAAACTCAGACTAACACCATCGATAATGTGCCTTGCAAGACGGGTAGCTCGTAGAACGATTTCTCCCATCACTTTTTTAAGGCCGAAATAAGAAATGTGATGTTTACATTTGTATACGTGTACGTCATTCTCTCCTCGTTTTCTTGTGTATTTTCTTCATTCTTGTCAGACAAACAGAACACAGCTGAGCAACAGCATTGATACCAAAAGAAAACAATATTGCAGCAGAGCAGTACAAGCCGAACTCAGATGAGCGATAGCATTGATGCCGAAGGAAATCAGCTTTGACAAAGGCTGTGCTTTCCTTTAATGGATCAATGCTTCTGTCAGCCAAACTAATTGACCAATTCTAATGAAATTTGCAGGAGTTGTTGCTGTTGATTTTATAGAAAGTATACTGTGGCAACATTATATATATATATATTCGATATTATTCTTTCGAACATAGATCTAAGTAAATATGGCAATGCCATAACATTCTTCACTACATGAATTTTCTAGTCTAAAATAAACTGCCAAACAGTTCATCGATCGCTCGTTTTATTTTAGCAGGTTATGGGAGCAGTTGGCGCTTTGTTTGTACAAGTAAATTCGGCCGTGTTGTGTAAAAGTTTAATTGAAGTTAGTTTTGCAAATAAATTAAGTTTTGCGAAACGTCGCAAATTTGTGAAGCAAAAATGAGCTTTAATATTGAAAAGCTCGACACGACCAACTACTATACTTGGTGTCTGCAAATGCGCAGTGTGCTCGTGCACCAAGATTTGGGGCCGGTTGTTTCAGGTAACTTTGTTAAAACAGAGGACAATACAGAAGAATGGTTAGTGAAAAATAACAAGGCAATCGCAACCATTATTTTGTGTGTAAAGGCGTCGGGCCTGAACCACATCAAAAATGTCGTGACAGCGTCGCAAATGTGGAAGACGCTAAAAAATTTGAATTAATCAAGTGGCCCAGTGAGGAAAGTCTCATTGTTCAAAAGGCTGTTGAGCCTGCGTGTGGCTGAAGGTGAAGACGTGCGCGTACATATGGATATATTTCAAAAATTGTGGACGAGTTGGCTGAAGTGGCCATTGAGCTTCAAGAGGATCTTCTGGTGATTGTGCTGTTAGCGAGCCTACCTGAAAGCTTCGAAAATTTTGTGGTGGCGTCGGAAGCTAGAGATAATCTTCCAAAATTGGACGCACTAAAAATTAAAATAGGGGAAGAGGGTGAGCGGCGTAACAGTAATAACGGTATGCATAACGGCTTGAAACATTCACAAGCGTATGCTGCTCGTAGTAATTCGGGGAAAATCAACGAAAACAACAAATCGCGTAGTAGCAGTTATGTCGAAGCAGAGCGAACATTCGCGAAAAATGAAAGCAGCAGAAATAGGGGAAAGGGAAACTTTAAGTGCTTCAGTTGCGGAAAGAAAGGGCACTATGCAGCGCAATGCAAAGAAGAAAAGGGCAAGCAGATGTCGTTGGCTGTTTTCGCAGCTACAGCAACTACGCAGCGCAGTTCTGGCGTGTGGTGTGTTGACAGCGGTGCAACGTTGCATATGTATACAGACAAAAACTTTATCGAAAGAATGAGTGAACATAGTGAGAAAATAGAGTTAGCAGGAAAATATAAAGTTGAAACGAAGGGTATTGCTGATGTTGTTGTTAAAACAAATAAGTACAGTTTTAAATTAACGCAGTGTTTGTATGTGCCTGATTTGCACATGAACTTTATTTCAATTTCAAAAGTTGATGAAAAAGGTTTTGTTACGACATTTTTCAGTGGTTGTGCGGTGGTTAAAAATAAAAAGGACAGTTGCGTTGTGTTTAAAGCATTTAAACAAAACAATTCATATATATTAAAAGAAAATGCACAGTTTTGTAGTCTTTCGCATGCGCAAAATACCTTATTGTGGCACATCAGATATGGACATGTGAACTTTGCAAGTTTAAATGAACTTTATTTAAAAACTCTAGCCTATGGTATTGAGTCCATATCTAATTTGAACCAAGTTGTTTGCGTGTCATGCATGAAGAACAAAATTCGCTCGCAGCCGTTTCATCCATTGGAAAATCGTGCAAAAAAAAATTTTAGAATTGGTGCACTCGGACGTGTGGCGTCCACTTAGTACACATTCACACGGCGGTTCGTGATATTTTCTAACATTTATAGATGACAAACCGAGGTCAATCTTTGTTAATTTTTTGAAATCTAAAGACCAAGTGTTTAACAAGTTCAAATTAAGTTACACACAGGTAAAAAGATATAGACATTACGCACAGATAATTGCCGTGAATATATTAAACAGAATTTTAAGAGTTTTTTGGAAGAATGCGGTATTAGGCATCAGCTTACAGTACCGTATACACCTCAGCAAAACGGTGTAGCTGAACGCGCAAACAGAGCTCTGGTGGAGATGGCGCGGTGTATGCTGGTTCACTCAGGGCTAAGTGAAAGCTATTGGGCTGAAGCAATAAATTGTGCGGCGTATATACGTAATCAATCGTCATCAACAGCGCTCGATGGTATTACTCCATATGAATTATGGATGGGTAAGAAATCTGTTGCAAAACATATGAGGGTGTTTGGGTGCCAGCAATAGCCTTAGATAAAACAGAGCACAGTAAATTGAAGCAAAAAGGTAAAGAATACGTCATGGTTGGTTATGACACTCAATCGCAAGCATATCGACTATTTGATAGAAATACGCGTAGAATAGTAATTAAACGACGAATCAATATTGATGGGTACCAATAAAGGAGATAACTTCTCACCTATGCAGATAGCAAGTATTTCCGTTGACTCAAAGCAATAAAATTCAAACGTTCCAGAAAGTGAGGTACAGTCTGATTACGAAGATGCGGCTGACACAATTGATCAAGATAGCGAGAGTAGCAGCTCAACTAATGAAGATAATCCTAGCGTTGATGAAGTAATTCCAGTTCGGCGTGGTGGGTCATGGTTGATAAAAACTGGTTTACCTGGTCGACCAAGAAAGCAACAAGGTTCAGCGAATTCGGCGTGTGTTACAAATATCAAAGTACCAGTGACATTTGAAGAAGCAATGAACCGCGATAATGCGCGTGAATGATGGGACGCCATGCAGGAGGAGTATAACCAATTGGTATGCAATGATACGTGGAAGCAGGAGAAGTTGCCAAAAGATCAAAAAGTAGTCGGATGCAAATGGGTGTTTGCGGTGAAAACAAATACAAAAGGTGAAATCGAGCGATACACGGCGAGAATGGTGGCAAAAGGTCGCAGCCAAAAATACGGCTAAAAAGAAATCTTCTCACCTATAGTGAGTGTTCACGCGAGGGTCTCTTCCTAAGCCTTTTAAAATAAAACACCTCGTGTTTCGACTTTAATTTTAACAAATGTTTATTTATTAACAATGTTTATTTTATTAGTAATAGCAAAAGTCTTTATGGTATTGCTTTGTATTTGTGTATTAAAATGTTTGGGTTATAAATGTCTTTATATGTTATATATAATAGGTGTTATATATAATAGGTATATATTTTATTTTATTTTTTTGTTTAAACTAAATCACTTAATAATTTTAATATATTTTATAATTTCTCCCCGTGCGCGCTTGCTGTTGGTTGGTAAGAAAATCTCGCTTGTTTGTTTGCCAAGCACGGCTTATATAGGCCAAAAGCACATTAGGGTGCGCACAAAAGGTATGGATGTGCTAATGGTTAAGCACACGCTTAAACAGTGAGGTACGCAACAATAAGGATGGCGTTGGCAATGGCAGCGGAATATGAGTTACATGTTCATCAGTTATATGTGTCAACGGCGTATCTGAACGGCAAACTTGAAGATGACATGTTTAAGCAAGCGTGTTAAAACTGAAGAAGTCATTATACGGGCTGAAACAGTCGGGTTGAGTTTGGAACTTAAGGCTTGATGAGGCGCTGAAATACATCGATTTTTCGCCATGTATAAGCGAGCCATGTCTGTATATGAAAAACCAGGGTCGTAAACTAAACATCATTACAGTCTACGTAAATGATCTGATGATTGCGTGTTCAGATCTTGGTGAGTTAAGCCAAATAAAGAAAACATTTTCTAGTATTTTTCAGATAGTCGACAAGGGTCCTATAAATAAATTCTTTGGTATGCAAGTCGAGCGAGATAGGCCTCGCAAGCAAGTTTGGCATGGATGTGTGTCGTCCAGTCTATACACCACTGGAACCCACTTTTAAGTGATTTGTAGCAAGCAAGATTGTCGATATGTCGATGCATCAGATTATTCAGTCGCTGATAGGTTTGCTGATGTTTATTGCGATAAACACGAGGCCAGACATATTACATTCTACATGCAAGTTGGCGCAAAGAAACAGCTACCCACTCTCCGAACATCTAGCAGCAGCAAAACACATCTTACGATACTTCAATGCGACAATTGATTTAAAACTTCGGTACAGAAAAACTGGCGAATGGATGGCGGGTTATATCGATGCAGATTGGGGTGGTGATGCAACTGACAAGAAATCGTATACCGGATATGCATTTTTCTTCGGTTTTTTGCTTTTAGTTGGTCTGTATTTACACGGGGATACCTTTTGTCGTCGAAACACTCGTTTGTAGGGAGGGGGCGACGACGAAGGCGACAATGCAAAGTGTCGCTGTGCTCGTACGACGCGTTTTGTGTTTCTATTCGTGTTTGTAGATTTTTACATTCCCTTTTATTTTGTTTCTCACTTTGAGCTGATTGTAGCTGACTTAAATTTCTAATGAATAAATGCCGTAAGTTTGGAAATTGAAATTTGGGGTTTTTACTACAATATTTACATGTGCATGCAAACATTCATACATATATGCCTGTGCGTATGTTCGAATGACCGAGCCACAGTTCAATTTCCTTCTTTCTCTGGTAAATGATGATATCAAAAAACAGGATACTATTATGCGTGCAGCAATATCTCCAGCGGAAAAGCTTTCTTTAACTTAACGATTTCTTGGCATAGAGACTCCAAATAACGAATTTTGCAGGTGAAACGTTTCAGTGTTTGAGCTTTGATTCGAAGATATCTAAGTCGTCTATTAGTACTATAATTCCCATTGTATGTAGGCTATTTGGATGCGGTTGAAGAGTCAATATGTGAAGGTATCATACATATCGTACATAAAAAATTCTAGTTTCTGAAAATTTTGTGTTCCAGTTTCCAAGCAGTGTTATGGAATGGGAGTCCATAGCGAATTAGTTTGTAATAAGATGGCAATTCCCCAATGGTATAGGGGTAGATGGTAAGCATATATCCTTTAGGCCGTTGCGAAAAGTTGGAGCATCTTACCATAATTACAAAGGGACAAATAGCATATTTATTATTGGCCCTTGTAGATGCAAACTGTAAATTTATTTTTTTGGACATTGGATGCAATGGACGCAACAATGATGCAGCAGCTTTTTTTTCAAAGCAAGCTCTCGGAAGTTTTGCGCGAAGATAGGAGATTACCACAAAATGCTACTATTGGAAATAACCGATGCCTTCCGTATGTTGTTGTTAGCGATGATGCTTTCCCACTTCAAACGCGTATTATGAAGCCGTATCCATATCATTCAAACTCTCGCGAAAAACAAGTTTTTAACACACGGCTTTTTCGTGCCAGACACGTCGTTGAGCACTCGTTTGGTATTCTATCCAACAGATTCCGAGTTTTCCTTGCTCCCATTAATTTGAAAGTAGAATCAGTGCAACAAATTACGCTAGCTTGCTGTGCTTTGCACAATTATTTAATAGAAAATAATAGTATGAGAGGAAACTTTAATTTATCTTCCTCCGAAAAATAAAAGCTGTGTCTTCCTTTACACACATATAGCCTTTTTATTTTGGGAATAATAAAAATGGACCATCGCCACAGTTTGCATCGTAAGGCAAAGCTATTATAGGTATATATCCACATTACCATATTTTTAAGTTTATAGCCTCAATAAATATATACATAATTCACATATTTATTTTTTTCGTATCACAATAATTCAGTATAAAAAGTATTTCATTGAATAAATATATACATAATTCACATATTGAGTTTTTTCCTATCACAATAATTCAGTAAAAAAAGATGAAACAATAACAAATACAAATGTATGTTTTATATTCATTTTAATGAAGAAATGAAGAACAATTTTAATAAAGAAAGAATAACTGATACCTTTCTTTGCTTTTTCTGAGGTTCATCACTGGCGCTTCTGCTACACAAATCAATGGTCCATAAATGCATATAATAAATTTTTAAATTGTATTTATGAAGTTTCTGTGTGTTTCAAATGTACTTACTGAAAGAGTATCTTCATTCGGTGTTACACTTATCACAGAATGATTTATTGTGCTTGAAAATGGCCCTACACATGTGGTTTTCGATCCATTCTTAAAAAAATATCAAATTATATGAAAGAAAGATATGAATAATCGTATTACTTACCTCAATATTGTCCTGGCCGATCCTAATCTTTGTGTGCGTTTTCAGGAATTTTAGGTTTTGGAAACACCACAATTTGATCCCTGACCCACTTTTTCTAGAAGCTCTCATCTCCCTTACTTCCCTTAAATGTTGTGACCTAATATTTTTCCATTTTTTTCTTTATTTTTGGAACCTCTAAGCCTGAAATATTTAGTTCTTCGCATATTTTATGGAAAGCCTGCGCCTTGCTGTTTCTATCCAAATATCCCTTAGATCTTATGTTATATATACAATCGTTTTGTTGTATTAGACTAATTAAATTTGCAATTTGCGTCCTCGACTACGTCATTTTTTTGCCATTTTTAAGCTACAAAGAAAGTATATTGTTAATGAATATAAAAACGAATGAATGTTTAAATTTTACTCACTTTTTAATCAAAATATATTTCTAAAAATAACTGCCAAGCGCGAAGTGAACGAAAAATTACGTGTGAAAAAAAACGGTATAGAGAAAAAGAACACCAAACAAATGTTAAAAAAATTGCTTGAAGAAAGTGTCTCTGTGTGAACATTCATTTGTAATACTTAATAGCTAATGGTACTAGAATTTTGACTAACTAAAAGTAATTAAAATATTAAAACAGCTGCTTCCGTTGAAAATATCATAAGGAGTAGGACCTGGCTGAACCGATGGTGTTGTTAACTCGGTTTTAATCATGACAGCAATCTACGCCAGTAAAGAAAAAGTAAACCAATGGAGTCTGAAATATACAAAAAAATAATTATTAATTAATTAATTTTGTTGAGCTACATATTAAAAAATTAACAATTTTCATTTGATTATTTGATTAAAAAAAACTATAACTTTTTAATTCAAAAATGTACATATGTAAATGTTTGTTATTTATATTTTTAATAAACAAAAATAAACTTAAAATTGATGTTTTTCATTTTAAAGGATATCTATATCAATAGCCGATAGGTAACAAATCGGGTAATAAAGACATTACTTTTCAATATCTAAAGAGTAACAAGTCATGTAACAAAGACTTTTGTTTTCAGTAATACGTAGGACAACAAAGACATTTGTTTTTAATAGCTCACCGGTAACACGTCTAGTAACAAATGCATTTGTTTTTAATAACCACCCTCCTCGTCAACGAACTACCAGACTCCAAAGCAAGACTTGACGCATGTGAAAGGGGACAAACGAAACTCTTTATTTCGTGAGAGCGCTCAAAAATCCACATTTTTATAACATTTCTTATGAGTGGTACTGCGATAGAAAAATTACTTCTTTGGATTTTCAGCTATATTTTGGGTATTTTACTTCAAACAACGACGTCTTTAATTACAATTTCACTAAAATATTTCGTGGAGAAACAATCAAAAAATGAGTAATTCATTTTGTATTAAATGAAATATCAAATCGAAGCAAGAAGTCCATCAAATAAAAGAAAAACTGTTGAGCGCCCGATTACAAACGCAAATCTAATGCGTTTTTTGTTGGTATGTATAGAGAAAGATAGGAGATATTCGAAGAACAGCAAAATGAGACAGAGGACAAAGTCATTGACGAGCACTCTCAGGGTAAAAACACCATCCTTTGACTGCATAATTCCTTTCCAAGTCTTTAAGCTCCAGATCTACAGCAAATACCTGGGGTATTGGTTAAAACTCCGCTGGTTTATTCGTCGCGCTGAAAGTACCTGAAACAGAAATTTTGCAGATATTTCCGATTGTGAAACGGATAATTATGACGCATGAATGCGAGCCGTAGAAAGACGCTATGGTAATGAGCACAAGAAGCAAATACACCAGATGGAGCTGGAAAATCGTAATAAAAAGCCCAGTAAATCTCTGCAGCAATTTGCTGCCGAAAAAGAGAGATTGGCTTACCTGGCTTTTGGGTACTCATCTGGTGAGCACCGTGAGAGTGTAAAAAATAAGCACATAAAACAGCGCCACTCCTAAGTTGAACAGCTTATAAGGCGAAGGTAGAAAGTCCAGATGAGACGAAGAAGATGCTAGAAACACTGAGATTTCTCAAAGAAAAAAGTTGCAGCGCTGAACCCAGTAAGAACATCAGTGCTAGGAAGTGCTTCACTTGTGGGAAGTCAGATCACTTCGCACACGAATGCAAGGCGGACAGTCGTTAAACTAAAACGAGCCGGACGAAAGGGTGTGTGCTCTTGCAATACCCCATAATCTCCTTCTCTCAAGTTAGAAGAAAAGCGAGCACCATTATAGTGCGTATATATGTGGATGGATATAAGTGAATACTTACAGTGGACACAGGCCCATCGCACTCAATAATTCGATCTGACTTGATATCCAAAGAAGTAAGGTCATCGTCGGGAGTAAAACTGAAAACGGAAACTGGTGATAACACCATGTCTATAGGAGAAGTAACGTGTGAAATCATATTTGGGAATATGACAGTGTTACATAAGTTCATAGCAGCGGAAATCACTGATGAAGTTATAGTTGGTGTGGACTTGCGCGTTGGTCAAAGAATGAAGATAGACCTAAAAAAAATCAACGGAATGTGACGATATGGAAGTGTCACTACATTGTGATCTCGATGCTTCGTACAACAACAAGAAAGTTGGAACGAGCAACAGAAATAAAATACCTACGGAAAAAGTAGGAAGACGTCTGGTGATATCAGCAAAGAGCGGCGGCAGCAGACAACATTGTAAGCCACAAACGTAACAGCAGCGACGACAGTGATGGCTGTAGCTCAGGATAGAAATAAGTTAGGGTAGAATAATCAGTTTAAGATCAGACTCAATAAAGCACACAAGTGGCAAAATATAATTTGTGCCCAACCGCGGTTTGAACCTACGACCGAATAATCAATTGAATACAAATCTCAACCACTTGAAGGAGGCTGGAAGAATATTACCAACAACTGAATCAATTGGAGGAGGGTAAAAGGAATTACCAACAACTGGATCAATTTCAATATATTATTATACGCAGTTATGGGTAGCTTAATAATAATTGCGTAAGTAGAGTGCTCAATTTTTTTCTTTTCAAAGGGATTCGTGGAAAATTGATGAATAGTGACAGTGTTGCGCTTTAATAAAGAAACGTATTGAGTTTTGCTGGTGGTCTAATTTGTAGTTTCGTGTTCGCAACGGTTTGATGAGCGATAGTGAGCTTGAGGGTTTATTAGAAAAGATCGGTAGTTTGCAGATCTCAAGGAATAGAAATATAGGTGTAATGGACGCAAACCAAATAACCGCTTTAGTACAGGCCGCCGAAAAAGTCGCACTGCAACAGCAACAGGAGTCCTTTGAACACAAATTTACACGACTGACAGAGCAAATTGCCACTTTAACCACAGTAAAAACGCGTCTGCTGAAGATCCAAACACATTTAAAAAAACTATTACCGATGGAAATTGGCGTCAGTCACAAAAAGTAAATCAGGGTCAACAACAGTACCGAAACAATTCCAAACAGAGCCCTAACTCTAACCAACAACAACAAATTGGAAAGGGACAGGCAGAATTAGGTAGGATTACTGGACCTAAAACCCAGAGGATAAATAATTTAAGCCAAGGTAACCAAGACACAGCCCACAAGCAAGAGGCGGAAGAAGAAATAGAAAATCTCGAAGAGGAAGAACAAAATTTTAGGGGGAAGTCCCTGCTTCAATGAATCGAACGGGGAGTAGGGAACCAAAGGAAAAAAATAAAGCTTTAGTGGACACAGGGGCGTCTAAAAACTATATTAAACCTTTGCCCGAGTTTAAAAATGTTATCCCAGCATCCACACCTTTACTGGTTAAGTCACTGCACGGAAATAGTCATGTGAATAAGAAGTTTAGAATCAAGTTATTTGGTGTATGGGCGGATTTCTTCATATTGCCTAATATTCCAACGTTCGATGGTATCATTGGACTGGATCTATTAAAACGGGTAAATGCTCAAATAGATAGTAATACGACACGATTTTGGAAACGAAAAATTGTTGTTCCACGAGTGCGTGAATGTAAATTTCATTGATATGAGAAGTGAGGAAATTCCTTCTGGTGTCCGAAATGATTTCCTTAAGATGATGGAGAGTAGGAAGAGGGCCTTCGCAGACCCAAACGAGTCCCTTCCCTTCAGTACAAATATAGTTGCTCCTATAAGAACCAAAAGAAGAGCCGATATATTCTAGGCTCCACCCATACCCTATGAGTGTGGCCGAATTCGTCAACAAGGAGGTGGCTGATTTGCTGGCTAATGGCATCATTCGCCCTTCCAGATCACCTTACAACAGCCCGACTTGGGTTGTTGACAAATAGCGATCGATGATGTTTTGAGGGAGCAAATTGGCAGGACCTGTCATGTTTACGTCGACGATGTAATCATCTACTCAAAAACTGCAGAAGACCATTTAAAGGACGTTGAATGGGTTCTACGTAGGCTTTGCGAGGCCAATATGAAAGTCTCAGTGGAAAAATCAAAGTTTTTTAAAACTGAGGTAGATTAATTGGGCTTCGTTGTATCAAGAGGGGGCGTAAAAACAAATCCTAATAAGGTCCACAGCATAAAATGCTATGAGCAGCCAACCACTCTTCGGGGGCTCCGCTCTTTTTTAGGATTAAGCGAGCTATTATATGGTAGATGCTTTATTAAAGATTTTGCTAGCATAGCAAGACCACTGACCGATATGCTTCAGGGGGAAAGTGGCAAAGTAAGTTCCACATAGTCTAAAAAAATTAATATTCAGTTAACATCAGAAGGTGTAGAAGCATTCAACAAACTAAGAGAAATTTTAGCATCAGAAGACGTCACATTGACATATATTTCACAAAACCCTTTGACTTGACGACCGATGCATCTTCGAGAGGTTTGGGTGCTGTACTCTCACAAGAAAGAAAACTCATTACCATGATCTCAAGAACTGTAAGAGATAGGGAAGAACATTTGACAAAAAATGAAGGAGGGCTCCTGGCAATCGTGTGGGCCCTTAACACTTTGAGAAACTACTTGTGTTAACCAGTTGAACATTTTCACTGACCACCAGCCTTTGACATTTGCAGTCTCAGATAAAAACCCTAACGCGGAGATCAAGCGATGGAAATCCTTAGTAGAAAGCTTCAATGCAAAAATTTTTTACAAGCCAAGGAAGGAGAACCATGTTGCCGACGCATTGTCGAGACAACACGTGAATTTGGTGGAGGTTGGAATGGAACCAAGCTCTGATTGTGCCACCGTACATAGCGAAGAGTCCCTGACGTATACCATCGAAACGGTGGATAAATCTGTTAGATACTTTAAGAATCAGATTGTGCTTCAGGAGTGCGAAAGTCTGTCAAAACAGACTATTATCCTGTTCGGTTGGAAGACTAGACATATTATTTTATTCCGTGACACAGATTCTCTAATAGACACACTACAAGAAGTGATTAATGATGGTGTGGTTAATGCAATACACTGTAGCCTACCAGTTCTGGCGAAGATTCAGCACCGACTGGTGGAGCTTCATCCCAACGTGAAGTTCCGCCACACTGAAAAAATGGTTGCTGATATCTTTAGTAAAGGTGACCAACATGAGATAGTTGTCGCTGAACATAACCGAGCACATAGAGCTGCTCAAGAAAACGTGAAACAGATCCTGGCCGACTATTTTTTTTCCAAAGATGGATAAAAAAGCAAGAGAGGTGGTGGCGAACTGCCGAATCTGTTCAAAGTCCGAATACGACCTCCATTCAAAAAAACATGTCATTGCAGCAACGCCGATACCATCTCACATTGGACAAATATTAAACATAGATACTTTTTCTACTGATCAAAAATATTTTGTAACTTGCATCGACAAGTTTTCGAAAATTGCAATAGTGCAGAAGATCTCATCGAGAACGATCATTGACATAAACCACCAATTTTACAGCTAATAAACATTTTTCCAAACGTCAAAAAAATTTATTGTGATAATGAAAAGTCGCTCAACTCGCATACCATAAAATCAATACTTTTGGATTATACTAATGTAACAATCGCAAATGCACCCCCGCTTCATAGTGCCTTAAATGGGCAAGTGCAACGTTTCCACAGTACTTTGACTGAGATAGCTAGGTGCCTTAAACTAGAGAGAAATCTTAGCGACACCGTTGACCTAACTTTACTGGCTATTATTGAATATAATAAATCTATTCACTCAGTAATCAACAGAAAACCAATCGTTGTCCTATACTCAAGTTCAACCAATGCTGTGGAATCAATCCGAGAACGTATTGAAAAAACACAGGCCGCTGACCGCGATTATCATAATAGGAACCGTCAGGATATGTCGTATAACGCTAGTAACAGGGTCCTGGTGAAGGTAAATCGAAGGCTAGGAAATAAGCTCTCAGCACTATATGTAGAGGAAGTAGTTGAACAGGACCTAGGCAACACCGTTCTTATAAAGGGGAGGAGGGTCCATAAGGACAACATTCGGCCCCCTTGACAGACCCAGTCACTAATTGCTACTTTTCTTTAATTGCAGGAGAATAATATTGGCATTCCTGACGACAAACACTTTGACTGAAAAACTCACAGACTATACTGGCGCCAACTACATCCCAATTGTGGACGGGGAGGCGATAGTATGGGAACATTACGGATACTTGACACACTTCACTAACATGACGCTATACGAAACAATGAACGATGAGACGAAGATCTAATTAATTTCTTCCCTGAGTCGCATATGAGAGTGCTTCTCTACGCAGATATTAAACACATCAAACCACTGCTACGAACCGTCGATATTCACCACCGGCAGGCAATCAAGGTCCCGACTTCGACGACTATCAGAGACTTCAGATGAAACAGGACATACTTGTCGACTCGAACAACAAATAGTACAGGATAAATACCCACATTCAGCAAAAGATTTTAGAAATAACAGATAAAATAAACAAAATTATTACTTCCACTAAAAAAGAGGAAATAGATACAGGCCACCTATATGAAACAATATTAGCAAGAAATAGGATAGTAACTCTAGAGCTGCACGCTGTCGCAATATCAATAACATTAGCCAAACTAAATTTAGTTAGTCCTGTAATATTGGACAGTAGCGATATAAACAAAATAATCAACGAACACTCGACTAACGTATCAACAATAGAAATATTAGGAATGTCTAGAATTAAGATATTACAAAATAAGGACAATTTATATTTCATAATAAAATATCCCATACCTGAAATAGTTTGCAAAAAGCTTAGCCTATTCGCCTTACTACACCAGGGGCTGGTACTTCATTTTGGAGACACAAACACCGTTGCTGAATGCGGTAGCAAAACACATGCCGTAAAATGCGAAAAATCAACCTTTGCCACCTTTTGTAAAATGCTAAAAACCATTACTTGCCGGCAACAGCTCATTGCGGGGGAAACGGCAAAATGCTCAACCACAGCAAATCAAGAGAGGGGCATCAATGAGATCGATGACGGAATAATTATTATCAATAATGATACGGCCGTAATAAAGGTCGAGACCGGTACTTTAAGAATCGTTAAAGGGACCTATCTGCTAACCTTCGAACAGCAGGTGACAATAAATGGTACCGAGTTCCGAAATCGGAAAAATGCCACCACACGAACTCCCGGAAAATCGACTGCCCAAAAGATCAACCTAGTGGGACACTTTGGATCTCTGAGTCTTAGTTACCTCCAGGAAATGAACGTTGAAAACATTAATCACATAGACGCTTTGCGACAAGAGGTCAGTTTAAAGACAGTGGTTTTCGTTGCTGCAGTGACAACCATTGCTGCCTTCCTAGTGATCTGGCTGATCCTAAGCACCCAAGGAAAACGTTCCGCAAAAAAGATGATGGATCGTGCTATACGGAAAATTACTGAGAGGACCGCGGACGACCCTCACTTAGGAGGGGTGGAGTTAACACAGTCTAATGTTCCGTAAATTGTTTAGACTACATTGTTGCAGTCATTTCCGCAACTTAGCAAAATACTTATGAACGACGATACCCGATACTTCCACTTGTGGAATCGATTCATAACAAACAATTCAAACCATGGGAATCGCTGAGTCAACATACCCACAGGCAAATACTAATAGCATTGATATCAGTAAAAAGCGGCGGCAGCAGACAACATTGTAAGCCACAAAAGTATCAGCAGTGACGACAGCGGCGACGACGGTGATAGCTGTAGCACAGGATAGAAATAGGTTAGGGTAGAATAATCAGTTTAAAATCAGACTCAATAAAGCACACAAGTGTCAGAAAATAATTTGTATAGTGAAGCAAATTGTGATTTATTGAGTAATAAATATACGTTGATTGAGTTCTTTACAATTAGTATTATACAACAAATTTGGTGACTTTTATTTAATAAGCCAGTTTGAGATTTGGGAAGTCATCGAGGTTAATTTGGCAAATTCGTTATTTGTTATTATTGGGTGTATGCATTAATTCGTGGGGTTTTCAAAGAGAGGGCTCTACTAGTATTATTTCGCGTCGTGTTCATCTGTGGCTATATTCAATTCAAAGGTATTGTCATTTCGCGTCGTTTTCAGCAGATTTCTTTTGTTTTAGCGTGAACAACAATTTGTTTCATTCATTTGAAAGTGTCGAAATTTGTACCAGATAAAGTGTTTTTGCGGGGAGTTCTTCGTCATTACTTTAACATGAAGAAAAGTGCTACCGAAAGCCATCATATTTTACTGAACGTTTATGGTGACCATGCTGTAGCCGAACGAACGTGCCAAAAGTGGTTTGCACGGTTTAAAAGTGCCAATTTCGACTTAGACGACGGACAGGCAAACAAATTTCAAGATGAAGAATTGGAGACATTGCTCGACGCAGACGCATGCCAGACGCAAGAAGAACTTGCAAAAATATTAGGAGTTGATCAAGACAATTTTTTCACAATAAATTCTTAACTTTCGAAAAAAAACCCCACGAATTAATGCATACACCCAATATGCCTATTGTGTCAAATTGGCAAGCACGAATGTATGGTGAGGGGAGGTCGATAACTGAAGCACGTAGAGCGCGAATGTTCGTTATCGAACATTCTAACAACACCTGCTGGTAGGTATTGCGAGTAATCGATAGCTATATAATAATGAAGCACGCACTGCTGGCATATTCAATTGTGTTTGTAGCTCGGTAATGATAACACCACTGTAAAGTGAAGCGAGGTAAACTGTGTAAATAAACAGTGTGTTTATAAAAATTTTGTATAGTTAGTAAACTGTGTGTTAAGTAGAGAATTAGAGTTGTAAAACCAGTCATCGTTTATACTAATGGGAATTTATATTTATTGGGTAATAAATTATTAAATATGGTCTTTGCGTCGATGAAATTATAAAACAAACTTTGGGAGTTTAATTAAACCATCATGGTCACTGGATTGGTGTCAGAAGTAGGATAGAAAATTGACTTCAACGCTTGTTCAGAGGTATTTTGTGTATTTTATTACGAGGAACGACGTCTTTGACCCTCTCCACATTAAGTGCCTATTCATAGTTACAGCATACTAGAGTAAGGCGCTTCTATGTCGAACACGTATATCTCAACTCTGCACAGACTCCCGAACTCCAATAAGAGCCAAATGGCTTTATGAATACATTCAAGGGTATTCTTTATTCCCTATTCCTTAGCATCATCTCCTTCCTAACCCCAAGGGTACAAGTACTACTAATAAATGCAAATGACTTTTGTAGCAAACTTAGGAAATAGCTGGCAAACATCTAAGCAGGCAATAATTCAAGCTTTCGAATGTCATCCAGGCACCCTGAGCTTAGCATCCAATAGACACCTTAAGTTCATTGCTTCACTGTTCACCTGAGAATTGCACTTCTGCAGATAAGCCTGCAAGACTATGAACATATTACGTTGATACAAAGCAAACAAACATACGTGTATGTACCCCAAATGGCAGGAAGCGAAAACTAATGCCTAAAAATATGCAGGGGTTATTGGGCGTGGAATGATCCATGCTTAAACAATTAATACTTTAATTTATTAGCAAAATGTTCTTGAAAACGGAGTTGCGTGCAGGCTTGAAGGGTAATTGATGATTTTGATTAGGCGCCTACATAACAGACAAGTGTGCAGAACTCTATTAGTCGTATAACGGTTTCATCATATGAAAATAATTACACAACTATAATTAGGCGCTTAACGTGCAGAGAGCCTTTGTTTGCAATTTGGGTCGGCTTTGCGAGGGTGCGCAAGGCTTTGAAATTTCCTCTTGGGGGGGGGGGGGTTAGAGGAGGTCATACACATCATAAAAATATATGCCGTTCACCGAGGTAACTTAAAGTTTTCGAGAAATTTGTTGTTAAAGTTGATTTTTTGACCCACCGAAATCTCCGAATAAAAGCTAATATAATCACCCGGAACACTTACAAAGATTTAATTTAATTAATTTGTTCAAAATATTAACATTTTCCATAATTTTTACACATAAAATATGCATTCCCACGTTTGTTTACTTGAGTAAGAAAAATGAAGTATACATGTCCGTTAGAATAAGAAAAAACTGTGCTGCCATCTTTGAAGAGTAAGTATTTCTTCGAAGGCCGCCACCTTACAAAGGTGTTTCACGTAAGAATACTGTGCAAGGCGAAGCCGGTGTTGGTCCGGCCCAGGGTTATTTTTTTAAATGCGGCCGAAGGCCCTAACTTACAAAGGTGTTGCACTTAAAATATATCGCATTCCATATATATAAATAAATAAATATATCGTTCATTGCTTTCTAATATATTTATTCTTCAAAGGTGTGGCAGCACAGTTTTTTCTGATTCTAACGGACATGCATACTTCATTTTTTTTTACTAAAGTAAACAAACGTGAGATTGCACTTTTTATGTGTAAAAATGATGGCAAATAATAACATTTTGATAAATTTAATTATGTTAAATCGTTGCAAACTTTATTAGTCATTATTATTACCGCTATTTAAGTGCTCCGTGAGCTTATATTAGCTTTTATTCGTGAATTTCGGTGGGTCAAAAAATAAACTTTAACAACAAATTACTCGAAAACTATAAGTTACCTCGGGGAACGGCATATATTTTTATGATGTGTATGACCTCCTCTAACCTCCCCAAGAGGAAATTTTTTTCAAAGCCTGGCGCACCCTCGCAAAGTTTCCCCTGCAATTTTACTAAAATATTTTATTGAAAAACAACCGAATGTATTGTTCAATTCTGTTCTTCTCTGAACTGCTAAGTCTTCACCGATCTAACACTGCTGCCAACAATTGAAGGCGGGATGTTGTTGCAGCGGCTACGTTAGCCTCGCTTAGGCACAGGTGAATCAATCTAAGTCGCCGAGGTAATCTAAAGGGAGGTCCAGGAAACGTGCTGTTTCGATGGGATCGGACCATCGGGAGAGGGGGGTTAGATTTGTCGACTTAAGGGGGCATGTGAAGAGGTGGTTAGTGTCATGCCGAGACCCTCCACATGCAGGACATATGTTGGATATGTTGGGGTCGAGTCTGGATAAGTAGGAGTTTAACCTGCTACAGTATCCAGACTTAAGTTGTGCCAGTGTCACGCGGGTCTCTCGAGGCAGCTCTAGCTCGTTGTCTGCAATAGTTGGTGGTTTTTCTCCGAGCTCGCCATTCATGGGAAGAGACTATTTGAGGGTTTTGACTGACTCCTGGTAAATGGCGCTCACTGCTTGTCTGTACGCTGTCCAGTCCAGCGGTTGTTGCACATGTTGCTGGATGGTGTCCTTCATTTCTAGTACTCCCTTTCTGATTTGCCTAAGTGAAGGTTCGGCTTCTATAATATGCCTATTGGGGTGCTGCTACGGTAGCATAGATGCTTCGCTGTGCTAGTGATGCTAAAACGACGTCAGGAGCTTTCCTGTCGCGGTCCTGAGGGCAGTATTCTGACAAGCCTGTAACTTCTTTATCTGCGTCTCGTTCGTACCCGACGCCAAGATCAGTGCAGCATAGTTTACGACCGGCCGGCCAATTGCTTTATAGGTTGCCAGCAAGGTTTCTTTATCTCTGCCCCAGGTGCTGCCGGCTAGTGCTTTCAGTATTTTTTGCAGCTCTGGAGTTTTGCGGCGATTGCGGAGTGAAGAAGTGAGGCTGTCGAGTGTCAATCCTTCATCCAGCTGATGAAGAGGGTAGCCGAGGATTTAGCTGGTTGTATCTTAAGCTGTCTTGCAGTTAAGAAGTGAGACATGTCGGCTAGATAGCCGTTCACTTTCGAACAAAGGTCATCAATATCCTATCCAGAAATCAACATCATGCAATAATCGGCATACGAGGCTAGGGAAAGTCCTTCTGGTGGAGGAGTGAGTTTCAAAATGTAGAAATTAGACAATATTGGGGAAAGGGCACCATCCTGCGGAGCCTTGTTTAATTTTCCTAAGTTTCGATGTTTCACTTCGAAATGCTACCTATGATTGAGGACCACTCAAGTAGCCCATGATCCACCTCTGCACCCCCGGTGGTAATGAAGATTTCCGATAGCTGATTGACGGTGTCAAAACTTTTGACAGATGTAGTGCTACCAGGACAGTTAACGCACAGGGACGGTTTTGGTTAAGACCATTGACTATCTGAGTGTTTACGGCCTTTATTGCTGTTGTGGTACTGTGCACTTTCCGGAAGCCATGCTGACGCAGATGGTGAGTGAAAGTTAGGAGCAACAAGGCCTCAAGTGTCTTCGCTACTGGGGAGAGCAGTTATCGGCCGATAAGACTCCCCTTTGTTGGCTGGTTTCTCCAGTTTAAGTAGCGGGACCACCCTGCCCGTTTTCCACACGTCAAGTATCATTAGGGTTGTCAAGGACAAGTTGTTGTTGTTGTAGCCGCAAAAATATTCTTCGAAGTAATTTTTGGGGAATGTTGCGGGAATGACAGTCCTTGGCCGGATAAAAAATCCGGGTCGCTCCGGTATAAAGACCCGACTGTCGCGGAAGCTATTGGATTTTAGTCGCCTCTTACGACAGGCATGCCTTACCGCAGGTAAATTCTTGAACCCCTAACCCGCTGGTCCAAGGTGTTTTAGCATCAGCATGTTTATTCCGTCAAGGCCGACACGACATTTGGATATAGCCCACTCGGTCATCGCGTCTCGTCGGGTTAGATAGCGACTTGACTGTAGCCCAGAGCTTGGTTGCCCCTGAGGAGAGGTTACAGAACCTTAAGTGCTCCTCCCACTTTTTCCGCTTGGGGTTGCTCACTACATTACGGATCTCCGAGTTTAAATCCCTGATTAGGGGATAAACGAAATCGGCGTTACGAAGGGTTGATGTTAAAACCGCCGCTTCCGTCGGTAAATTAAGGAGGATTTCCGCAATTCGGCCTGCCGGAATGAAGCGGACGGCAGCGGTCATGACATTCCTGTGGAACTAATTTACCTGTTGACCTAAACGGGGTTAGGTCGCCGAAAGGGTGACAGCCCTTGGCCGGATAAAATCCGGGTCAACTCCGGTACGTAGAACCGGCTGTCTTGAGAGTAAACACCCCTAAGATTTTAGGGGTCACATTCGATATCCTGCACTCCTTCACTCCGCACACGACCGCAATTGCCGCAAAACTCCAGGGCCGCAACAAAATACTCAAAGCGCTAGCCGGCAGCACATGGGGTAAAGATAAGGAAACCTTGCTGGCAACCTACAAAGCAATTGGCCGGCCGGTCGTAAACTACGCTGCACCGATTTGGGCGCCGGGGACGAACGAGACGCAGTGGAGAAAGTTACCGACCTGCCAAAACACCGCCCTTAGGACTGCGACAGGAAACCTCCTGATGTCACCGGAGCACCACTTGCACAGCGAAGCATCTATGCTACGAGTTAAGGAGCATAGTGCTTTGCTGTGCAAGCAGTTCCTGTTGGGTTGCCACCGCGCGGAGCACCCCAGCAGGCACCTCTTAGAAGCCGAGCCTCCGCCTAGGCACATCAGGAAGGGAGTACTCGATTATAACAGCACCACGTTCAACAACCGCTGGACAGGACGGCATACAGACAGGCACTGAACGCCATTCACCAGGAGTCAGTCAACACCTTCCTAGACTCCCTTCCAGTGAATGGCGTAATCGGAACCAAGCCACCACCTATCGCAGACAGTGAGCTCGAGCTGCCTCGGGAAACCCGTGCTACATTGGCACAATTAAGATCTGGATACTGTAGCATGGGGCCATGTGTAGAAGTTCACGCAAGTGAGGAAAGTTTTTGACTGCCATTCACCTGGGAGTGGCCAGAAACGATTCTTGTGCATATGGTTCAAGCAGCTCACGACGTCCGGTCTTAGACCACGTATCCCCTGGGTAGCCAACGAACATCCGTTTGGAGGCGAGCTAAAGTGAGAAGGCGAATCCCATGCGGTTGTGCGTAGGGTTTGGAACCCACCACATGAAAAAACAACCCAATGAAAAAGCAACATAAGCCTCGGATGAGAGACCCCCCTTTTGATGACGACCCCCGCAAATGTTTTAAGGATTACGATTTTAGGGCATGCACCTGGAATGTCCGGTCCCTTAATTGGGAAGGTGCCGCTGCCCAGCTGGTTGATGTCCTCATAGAGTTAAAGGCTGACATCACTGCCGTCCAAGAATTGCGATGGACGGGACAAGGACGGAAGAAGGTGGGTCCTTGTGAGATTTACTACAGCGGCCATATAAAGGACCGCAAATTTGGTGTCGGATTCGTGGTGGGAGAGAGACTCCGTCGCAGAGTACTGGCATTCACTCCGGTGGATGAACGTCTAGCCACAATTCGCATCAAGACAAAATTTTTCAACACCACCCTAATTTGTGCCCACGCCCCGACGGAAGAGAAGGATGACTTGACCAAAGATGCCTTTTACGAGCGCCTCGAACACACTTATGAGCGCTGCCCCCGACACGACGTCAAAATTGTGCTTGGCGACTTCAACGCTAGGGTGGGCAAAGAAGGTATCTTTGGTACGACTGTCGGAAAATTCAGTCTCCACGACGAAACATCTCCAAATGGTCTGAGGCTGATCGACTTCGCCGGGGCCCGAAATATGGTTGTCTGTAGCACTAGATTCCAACACAAAAAAATTCACCAAGCTACTTGGCTGTCTCCAGATCGGAAAACTTCCAACCAGATCGATCATGTTGTGATAGACGGAAGACATGTATCCAGTGTTTTAGATGTGCGTACGTTCCGAGGTCCCAACATTGACTCGGATCACTATCTTGTCGCAGCGAAGATACGCACGCGCCTCTGTGTATCGAAGAACGTCCATCAACAAACACAAGGAAGGTTCGACGTTGAAAAGCTGCAATCACAACAGACTGCCGAGCGATTTTCTACTCGACTTGCACACCTGCTCTCTGAGAGCACTCATCAGCAACCCGGTATAAGGGAACTGTGGGACGGCATTGCAAACTCCCTGCGTACAGCTGCAAACGAAACCATCGGATTTCGGAAAGGTCGCAAAAACAGCTGGTACGATGAGGATTACCGTGCCGCAGTGGAGAGAAAACAGACTGCCTACCTCGCAACCTTGCGATCAACCACAACACGTGCGGGGTGGGATAGATACCGAGAACTGAAGAGGGAAGCAAGGCGCGTCTGCAGAGAAAAAAAGAAAGAGGCCGAGATGCGCGAGTACGAGGAGCTTGAGAAGCTGGCCGACAAGGGTAACGCTCGAAAATTCTATGAAAAGATGCGGCGACTTACAGAAGGTTTCAAGACCGGAGCGAACTCTTGTAGGACCCAGGGAGGTGAGCTAGTGACAGATGCCCAGAGTATACTCGATTTATGGAGGGAGCACTTCTCCAGCCTGCTGAATGGCAGTGAACAGGAAACACGCGGAGATGGTGAACCCGAAACTCCAATTGATGACGATGGGAAAGTTGTTCCGTTACCCGACTATGAAGAAGTGCGAATAGCAATCGTCCGCTTAAAAAACAACAAAGCGGCAGGGGCCGATGGATTACCGGCCGAGCTATTCAAACACGGCGGCGAAGAGCTGATCAGGTGCATGCATCAGCTCCTTTGTAAAATATGGTCGGATGAAAGCACGCCCGACGATTGGAATTTAAGTGTGCTCTGCCCGATCCACAAGAAAGGCGATCCCACAGTCTGCGCCAATTATCGTGGAATAAGCCTTCTTAATATCGCATATAAGGTCTTATCAAGCGTATTGTGTGAAAGACTAAAGCCCACCGTCAACAAACTGATTGGACCTTATCAGTGTGGCTTTAGACCTGGTAAGTCAACCATTGACCAGATATTCACCATACGCCAAATCTTGGAAAAGACCCGTGAAAAGAGAATCGACACCCACCACCTTTTCGTCGATTTTAAAGCCGCCTTCGACAGCACGAATAGGAGCTGCCTTTATGCCGCTATGTCTGAATTTGGAATCCCCGCAAAACTTATACGGCTAAGTAAACTGACGTTAAGCAACACTAAAAGCTCCGTCAGGATCGGGAAGGACCTCTCCGAGCCGTTCGATACCAAACGAGGTTTCAGAAAGGGTGATTCCTTATCGTGTGACTTTTTTAATTTAATGCTGGAGAAAATAATACGAGCTGCAGAACTAAATAGAGAAGGTACAATCTTCTATAAGAGTGTACAGCTGCTGGCGTACGCCGATGATATCGACATTATTGGCCTCAACAACCGCGCCGTGAGTTCTGCTTTCTCCAGACTTGATAAAGAAGCGAAACGAATGGGTCTGGTAGTGAATGAGGGCAAGACGAAATATCTCCTGTCATCAAACAAACAGTCATCGCATTCGCGACTAGGCTCCTACGTCACTGTTGACAGTCATAACTTCGAGGTCGTAGATAATTTCGTCTATCTAGGAACCAGCATTAATACCAACAACAATGTCAGCCTTGAAATCCAACGCAGAATCACTCTTGCCAACAGGTGCTACTTTGGGCTGAGTAGGCAATTGAAAAGTAAAGCCCTCTCTCGACGAACGAAAATCAAGCTCTACAAGTCGCTCATTATACCGGTCCTAATATATGGCGCAGAAGCGTGGACGATGTCAACATCTGATGAGTCGGCTCTAGGAGTCTTCGAGAGGAAAGTTCTGCGAACGATTTATGGTCCTTTGCGCATTAGCAACGGCGAATACCGCAGACGATGGAACGATGAGCTGTACGAGCTATACGACGATATTGACAAAGTTCAGCGAATGAAGAGACAGCGGCTACGCTGGCTAGGCCATGTCGTCCGAATGGATGAAAACACTCCAGCTTTGAAAATATTTGATGCAGTACCCGCTGGTGGAAGCAGAGGAAGAGGAAGACCTCCACTCCGTTGGAAAGATCAAGTAGAGAGTGACCTGGGTGCACTTGGCATTTCCAACTGGCGCCAAACAGCGAAAAGAAAAGATGAATGGCGCGCTGTAATTGCTTCGGCTATAATCGCGTAAGCGGTGCCAACGCCAATAAAGAAGAAGAAGACTATAGCAGGTTAAACTCCTACATATCCAGACTCGACCCCAGCATACCCAACGTATGCCCTGCATGTGGAGAGTCCCCGCACGACACTAACCACCTCTTCACATGCCCCCTTAAACCTACTCATCTAACCCCCCTCTCCCATTGGTCCAACCCTGTCGAAACAGCACGTTTCCTGGACCTTCCGTTAGATGACCTCGGCGACTTAGACTGGTTATGCCGACCCTAAGCGGGGTTAGCGAAGCCGCTACAACAACAACAACAACAACAACATTCCTGTGGAATAAGCGCTCAATACAACTGACGATTGATGGAGTGGGGAGAGCACTGAAGCGTTGACAGTAAATTGCGTGAAGCCGAACCAATTGGCTTTTTTAAAGTAAACAAATGTTCTGTCAATCCGCAAAATGTCGGATCGCCTATCTGTTGCACCAGCTCCATTCCTCTGAGATCATTTGACAGGCTAGAATGCCAAAGGTCATGATGCGCGTTAAAGTCGCCCAAAACCAAACGGTTTTGGCCTCTCAGTAGCGCACATATATCAGGGCTATATCCAACTGGGCAACTCGTAATAGGAGGAATGTATATATTAAATATTTCGAGCGCGGCATCGCCTGACCGGGTAGCTATGCCCTGACATTCTAGGGTAGTATCCCTGCGGTCATTGTCGCCATCGATAAGACGATACTGAACGGTGTTGTGTAAGATGAACGCTAAACCCCACTATGGTCTCGGCTCAGAAGAACTGAACGGGCGTACAACTTCGTTTCCTAAAATTGGCAGGTGCTCCCGGCTTATGTAGTCGACTAGTTTCTTGACATTTCTTTGGAGTCCGTTGCAGTTAAACTTTAACAGTCGTGTCTGTCTCGCGGAACGTTCGTGAAACGATGGATGAGGGAGTGATGTGTGGATGTAGTGTGTTGTTGCCGTACTGCCCGCTGGATTGAGGCACGTTGGTGTTGGCTGCCGACGTTGTTGAAGATACAGGTGGCGGCAGAGTATTACAGCATGGGGCTGCCTACACATCACTCCACGGATTGTGCGGGGGAAGTGGAGCTGGCTGTGGTTAACGATGGGAATCATCTGCGTTACTGTAGAGGTCTGTTGGTTACCCAAAGTGGGCAGAGGTGCTGAAGGCACTGCCGTGGAAGCTGGGGCGCACTTGGGCACTGGCAGCATGGGACCACGTCACTTGTGGACCACTACCCGTGGGTCTTAAGGCCTGAACAGACCTTAAGGTGACTCCAACCATTGCACTGGTTGCACCTAACCGAGGTGGAGGAGTGGGGGAGTATTTTATGGCACACGCAGTAGAAATAATCCGCCGGAGCAGGGTTGGTTTCGACGCCAGCCCTGATAAGAAGGATTTGTGGCAGGCTATCTGCCAGGTGCTGCTCCGTTGATGCACTTAGATTAATGTTACTTATTGATCTAACCGACGTTAGGTCGCCGAAAGGGTGACAGCCCTTGGCCAGATAAAATCCGGGTCAACTCCGGTGCGTAGAACCGGCTGCCTTAAGAGTTGCCAGGAACACCCTCATAAAGGTCACCCGTTTTTATTTGATTTCTATTAAATTCGCGGAAGAATTAAGAAACTAAATGAAAATTAAAACAACAACGTGTGATGGAGGAACGGTCTCCGCTGCAATATGAGTGAATTTGAGTAAGTTTTCTATGAAGTCATCTCTGACTGCGACAGCAACGACATCTTTTCTGCGCGTACACCCAGGAGTTGACGAAATTACACCAAATGTGAAAAAACAAGAGTTTACATGCTTCTCATAGGACAGGTTGTATCAGCTGCGTTTCTAAGTGTTTAGTTGGCGCGACTATCACTTTAGCGGTCATTTTTGCCTCGTTTTATTTACTTAAATACACATATGAGCAAACGCGTTTCATTTGTTTAAAAATTGTAGAAAATACTGCAAAGTTCATAAAATTAAATGAATAAAATTGATATAAATGTTTTTGGGATATTTATATGTTTCGTAGGTTTATATTGCCTTGTTCTTGACTTCAAAATCATCGTGTTGACTTTTTACTCTACCCTCGCTAAAACAAAATTTTTTTTGTAGGCCAAGAACACCCTCGCAAAGCTCACTCATTTTATATTCGAATTCTATTAAATTTGCAGAAAAATTAAGAAACTAAATGGAAATAACAATCTGTAAATGGTAAGGTGAGGTGATCAATTTTTAGCGATGCGTTGGTGCCAGCGTTGCTTATAGGGGAAATTTCGCAGTTGCGTACATACACGTATATTCGTCTTAGGTGTCAAAGTTAATCTGTGGAAAGGTAGGGTAAAATACTTTTAAATGTTTAGCAATATCGTTAATAGAGTAGATATTAACTATTTAGTGTAATTAAAGGAAAATATCTATTATTTTATTCACTTTTACATCTCTCTTTAAAGTCCTGTGTGTGCATTTAAGAACAAAAAGAAATTGTTTTTGTGGTCGCTTCCACCCCTTATTAATTGCTTTTACATCTCATTGGAATACTTTGCTCTATTCTTTACTTTTTCTATCATTAGGCTACTTAGTTCGACCGCTAGTCAAGGTAGTCAGTTTGGATGTTAGCTATTCAGCAAAGTTCGTCGCACGGTTGGTTTTTTAATATAAGTATGAAATAAATTCGCGAAAAATTCTAAAAAAGGAATTTATATACATATGCATTAAATGAGTAATAGGCAACAGTTGCATAAACGACTAAATATATTCTTACGGAAAGAAATTTAAAAATTACGTTTTTGGGGCTACTTAAAACTATGATTTCTTTATGCCAAAGGGATTGTTATGTTACAATTAAAGTGTTAATGTAAAGTAAGGTTTTCGATAGTACCTTCCGAAAAATTTAGTGAGGTTTTTGGTTTGAAATGTAGGGTGTAACCTTCAAGTTTCTTCATTTTATCAGTGAATGCGCAAAGTTACATGCTTTTTTATATTGGTGGTCAGTAGTACTCTTCAATATCATTTCGTTTTCTTAATGTTTCTAAACTGGGCGAATTAGAATCTCGTTCTTCCAATCCCGATAGCATGTAGGGCATGTATGTACCTAGCCTTATGCTGTGCTTGATTTTTGTATGAATGCTTCAAAATAAGTAAGTAAATGGGCATAAATGATTATACTTTCATATGCATGTATATTCGGCTCAGCTGAACTTGAACTAAGTCTTAGGTTGCGATGTAAACTCAGTACATATATAGAAAAATACAATATAATTTTACCTGTGGTGATATACACACATTTAAAAAAAAGGTGTTAAGGATAATAATAATGCATCACATATTTGAGTTAGAAAAATTACGGTTAACAAACGAAATTATTCTTATATTTTCTTAATACTGTGTATGAGTCGAAAGTAAGAAATTGTGCATTGAAATTTGTAGCTTTTGCTCTGTGTAGTCGATTAATTGATATTTATGCAAGTGTTTTCTCTATTTGTACGCAGTCAATAATTCTCTTCTAGTGATTTTTAAAAATGAACATTTTCAAGATAATTTGTTTGGAAAATAGGATATTTGAAATTGGAGATTTATACAACTTATGTAAATTTAACTTATTGTTTTAAATCGTAAAAACCCGGCAAAAAAGGAACTTACCCTGATGAAAAATATGCGCACAGCCTACAGCTATATATGTGAATACATAGTGTAATAAACAAATCTAATTAAAATATCCTCTAAACATATTTCAACTCCTATTTTTAGAATTCAAATTCAGAAAATTTCATAAGTATTATTGAAATATTTTCGAGTATATTTTATAGAAAATTGGATTGTGCTCAGAACGTATTGATATAGTTTCCATTTAAATGAAAGTAAATGTATGTATATATGTAGAGATATATACATACATATGTAGTTTGTAAGTTGCCTGTATTTTTAACTGGAAAAATTTTTCTTTTTTCAGATAGAGGGTGTCGATACCTTATCCGTTATTCCAGAGCAGTCTCGTTTAGTTGTATGCCAGTAAATTTATTTATTTATGGTGTATTGGCAATGTATAAATTTGCAAGAACAACATCATTGTTTCTAAAGATTTTGTAGAACACTATTAACCCATATACATTTCACTAATTTTACTTGCTTTGTAAGTCTCCCAATTTCTACATTTTTGAAAACTTTTGGACTTTCAGACAAGATTCTACAAAGCATAATCCTTGTATTTGAATGCTTATACATACGTGTGAATTATGCATATTATCTGTATGTATCTGAAAAGGTCTTTCATATTTACTTTTTCTTTTCAACAAATACATAAACGTTTCAATAATTAATTAAAGTTTTTAAAGCGGGAACAATGTTAGTAATATTTGGGTTTTTACTCATCTGGATTTTTTTTCTCAGTACTGAGCTATATATTAATTAGTCGTTATTATAAAAATTAGTAAATTATTTTGCCTTTTTTAAATATTTGACCCCATAATATGCATTTAAAATCTACTTTAAATTTTCTTTTTCAATAAACAGGTGGAAAGCGGTGGGCGAGAGTGGCGCAAATTTCAGTCAGAAATTTGTGTTTCGATCATCTGAGAGTAAATAGTTGGCATTGGACGAGAGTCATCTGAGAGAGTAATTTGAATTCATACCGAGGATAAGAGCAAAAAAAGTATTAAACTTTTAAAAAACCTTAAATTTTTTGCGGCAAAGGTTTTATGGATCGCCTTAAAATTAATTTAGAAGTTATTTTGAAAGATTTTGACAACGTATTACTGTAAGAAGACGTTCAAAAAATCCCAAATATCACCGTTAGACGACAAAAAAATGAAGCTTCAACAACTTCTTGTGATCTACTAGTGCATGTTAAAATTGAAAACACAATAAAGAAGAGAACTGTACATATTGAAGTAATTTAAGTACCTGGGGTACAATTACGGGCATATTGAGCGCTGGTCGTTTAAAAATTGTTAAGATAAGGAGAAAGAAATAAGTAAAGGTTTCCGCTACCGAACTATCATCACAAGTTGTTATAAATATTTAAAGAAGAAAAAGTGTATACTTTTAAACAACAAAACATCAAGGTTTAAAGATATATAGAGATATAAATGTTTGTATAAAGAATACATAAATCGCCAGAAGTACACGTATTTTTTCAACATTAAAATGTCTGATCTTGGCAGTGGCGAAGAAGGCATTTCTGGCTCAAGTAAGTTGTAAATATTGTGCAGATTCAATTATATCCGTATATAGTTTTTTTTTTTTATTTATTTACTTAACGAACAGGTCGGCTTTGCGAGGGTGCGCCAGGCTTTGAAAAAAATTTCCTCTTGGGGGGGTTAGAGGAGGTCATACACATCATAAAAATATATGCCGTTCCCCGAGGTAACTTATAGTTTTCCAGAAATTTGTTGTTAAAGTTGAATTTTTGACCCACCGAAATCTCCGAATAAAAGTTAATATAATCACCCGGAACACTTAAATATCGCTTATAATAATGCCTAATAACGTTAACAAAGATTTTATTTAAATAATTTCATCAAAATATTAACATTTTTCATAATTTTTACACATAAAATATGCATTCTCACGTTTGTTTACTTTAGTAAGAAAAATGAAGTATACATGTCCGTTAGGACAAGAAAAAACTGTGCTGCCACATCTTTGAAGAGTAAGTATATTAAATTAATATCCCGCTCGAACTTACAAAGGTGTTTCACGTAAGAATACTGTGCAAGGCGAAGCCGGTGTTGGTCCGGCCCAAGGTTATTTTTTTAAATTCGGTCGAAGGCCGCCAACTTACAAAGATGTTTCACTTGAAAATTCTGTGCAAGGCGAAGCCGGTATTGGTCCGGCTCAGGATTTTTTTTATTCCCAACTTACAAAAGTGGTGCACTTAAAATATATCGCATCGTGAATACGTTAATTGTTCATTGTTTCAAATATATTTATTCTTCAAAGGTGTGGCAGCACGGTTTTTTCTGATTCTAACGGACATGCATACTTCATTTTTTTTTTACTAAAGTAAACAAACGTGAGAATGCATATTTTGCGTGTAAAAATGATGGAAAATATTAACATTTTGATAAATTTAATTATGTTAAATCGTTGCAAACATTATTGGTCATTATTATTACCGCTATTTAAGTGCTCCGTGAGCTTATATTAGCTTTTATTCGTGAATTCTCTTTGGGTCAAAAAATCAACTTTAACAACAAATTTCTCGAAAACTATAAGTTACCTCGGGGAAGGGCATATATTTTTATGATGTGTATGACCTCCTCTAACCCCCTCAAGAGGAAATTTTTTTCAAAGCCTGGCGCACCCTCGCAAAGTTTCCCCAAATGAATATGAATGTACTAATCGTAAAACATTTAAGTAAAAGGTGCAGTATGTATACTCGAGTCCATATACTTGTATAAGTCGCAAGTATTACTTTTGGAAAAACTTTTCGAGGATGTGCCAGGCTTAGAAAAAAATTTCACTTTTGAGAAATTAGAGTAGGCCATACAAATCCTAAAAATGTTTGCCGTTCCCCGAGGGAACGCATAATTTTCGATACATTTTTTGCTAAAGTTGATTTTTTGACCGAATACAAGCTAATATAATCACACGGAACACTTAAATATCGCTTATAATAATACCTAATAATGTTTAAAACGATTTTATTTAATTAATTTTATCTAAATATTTTCCATAGTTTTTATGCTGCAACTACCCATCTTACATACCTTTCTTCCATAGCAACCTATCTTATGAGAGTGCCATGTAAGTGAATAGTTGTCTCCACTTGTGCATGTCAATACTAACGGTTGTCCCGCAGAAACCAACAGCCATTTGAGTTTTTGCGTAAAATCGGCTCAGCTCATTTCTCGCTATTATACAAGGTTGCCAGTATAGACTTTAAACTAATATGAAATAAACTAAGGAAATGCATAGCTTTTCAATAGAAATGAAAACTAATCTCGTAATTATTTATTACCATATAGATAATGTATATTTGATTTGCTATTATATTCGAACATATAAATTATGAAATTTGTGGGCGAAAATTCTAAGTTTGTTCAAAAGTATGCAAACACACTGGCAGCTGGCAACATTTCGCCGCTGTCAGCAGCGTCGATAACTCGTGAATGCATATCGCTCTTCCAGTCGGGTTTTATGGACCCTAAGTATGTAAGATGGGTTGCAGCATTACACATAAAATATGCATTCTCACGTTCGTTTACTTTAGAATCGGAAAAAACTGTGCTGCCACACCTTTGAAGTGTAAGTATATTACAAAAGAATGAATAAATAACGTATTCACGAAAAAAATAACCCTGGGCCGGACTATCATCGACTTCGCCTTCCACAGTATTCTTAAGTGAAACACCTTTGTAAGTTAGCGGCCTTCGGCAACCCTGAGCCCGAACAACACCGGCTTCGCCTTGCACACTAGTCTTCAGTGAAACACCTTTGTCAGTTGCAGCCTTCGGCCGCATTTAAAAAAATAACCTTGTCGGACCAACACCTGCTTCGCCTTGCCTTAAGTGAATCACCTTTGTAAGTTGGAGCGTGATATTAAAGCGATATACTTACTCTTCAAAGGTGTGGCAGGCCAGTTTTTTCTGGTTCTAACGGACTAAAGTAAACATACTTGAAAAAGCATATTTTATGTGTAAAAATGATGCAAAATTTTAAGCTTTTAATGAAATAAATTAAATAAAATCGTTGTAAACGTTATTAGGCATTATTATAAGCGATATTTAAGTGTGCCGTGTGATTATATTAGCTTTTATTCGGGTATTTCGGTTGGTCAAAAAATCAACTTTAACAACAAACTTCTCGAAAACTAAGTTACCTCGGGGAACGGCATATCCCCTAATTTATTGAGTTTTCAACGAACAGGGTCCAGTAAAAATTCGCCAGCAAGTTGTACAACAGCTGTTGTTGTTGTAGCGGTTTCTTAGCCCCGCTTAGCACAGGCTTAATCATTCTAAGTCGTTTCGACGGGGGGTTAGATGAGTCGGTTTAAGGGAGCATGTGAAGAGGTGGTTAGTGTCGTGCGAAGACCCTCCACATGCAGGGCATACGTTGGGTATGCTGGGGTCGAGTCTGGATAAGTAGAAGTTTAACCTGCTACAATATCCAGACGTAAGTTGCGCCAGGGTCACGCGGGTCTCTCGAGGCAGCTCGAGCTTGTTGTCTGCAATATGTGGTGGTTTAACTCCGAACACGCCATTCACGGGAAGGGAGTCTTTGAAGGTGTTGACTGACTCCTGCTGAATGGCGTCTGTACGCCGTCCTGTCCTATTTTGTTGCGGCCTTGGAGTTTTGTGGATTTTGCGGCCGTATGCGAAGTGAAGGAGTGCAGGCTATCGAGTGTGACTCCCAATATCTTTGGGTTGTTTATAGTCGGAATTTTTACGTCATCGACCCTTACATCTAATTCAAGCCTGTACTCCTTCGTCAAGCTGGTGAAGAGGGTAGCCGAGGATTTAGTCGGTTGTATTTTTAATTTTCTTGCAGTGAAGAAGTGAGAAAGGTCGGCAAGATAGCAGTTCACTTTCGAGCGTAGATCATAAATATCCTGGCCAGGCGCTAATATCACTTTTTCCGCTTGTGGTTGTTCACTACATTAAGAATCTCCGAGTTTAAAACCCTGGTTAGGGGATTCCCGGGATCGGAGTTACGAAGAATGTCGCGCCTAGATGTTAAAACCGCCGCTACCGTCGGGAAATTGGGGCGGATTTCCACAATTCGGCCTGCCGGGATGAAGCGGGCGACAGCGGTCACGACGATCCTGCGGAATGAACGTTCACCAGGAGTTACGTCTGATGGAGTGGGGAGAGCACTGAAGGCGTTCTCGGTGAATTCCGTGAAGCCGGTCCAATTAGATTTTTTAATGTTAACGAATGTCCGGTGATCCGCGGAAACAAAGTTGGTAGGTTTGTCAATTGAGATGTGTATGGGTAAGTGGTCCGATGCTAGTGTCAGTATAGGTTGCCAGACTATACTGTTTATCAGACCAGCACTCGCAATTGTTATATCAGGCGAGCTTTGGCAAAGATCGTGATGCGCGTTAAAGTCGCCCAAAACCAAACGGTTTTCGCCTCTGAGTAGCACACCTATATCAGGGCTATATCCAATTGGACAAGTCGTAACAGGAGGAATCTAGTATATATTAAATATTTCGAGCTCGGCATCGTCTGACCGGATAGCTATGCCCTGACATTCTAGGATAGTATCCCGGCGGTCGATGTCAGCATCGATGAGACGATACTGCACGGTGTTGTGTAGGATGAACGCTAAGCCTCCACCATGGTCCCGCTCGCGATCCTTGCTGATTATGTTGTATCCGGCCCGGCTCAGAAGATCCGAGCGGGCGGTCAGCTTAATTTCCTGGATCGCAGCAATTGACAGATGCTCCCGGCTCATGTAGTCGACTATCTCGTCGATCTTCCCCTGGAGTCCGTTGCGGGATTCATGTTGCGGGCAGCTCCTGGAGACCGTGGAGGTCTGCGGGTTACCCAAAGTAGGTAAGGATGCTGAAGGCACTGCCGCGGAGGCTAGGGGCGCCCTTGGGCGCTGGCAGCATGGGACCACATAACGTATGGTCCACTCCTTGTTAGTTTTAAGTGCTAAGCAGACCTTGAGGCGACTTCAACCATTGCACTGGCTGCACCTAACCGAGGTGGAGTAGTGGTGGAGTCTTTTGGTGCCACGCAGCAGAAATAACCCGTCGGACCAGGGTTCGTTTCGACACCAGCCCTGATGAGAACGATTTAGAGCAGCCCAGTTGCGAGGTGTTGCTCCGTTGGCGTACTTAAATTAATTTTACCTGTTGGCCTAAACGGGGTTAGATCTACGAGTTGTCTTTTCCATCGTCGTCGATTGGGGTTTCTGGTTCACTATCTCCGGTTACTCCGTATTCACTGCTATTCATCAGGTTGCTCTGGACATCGGTGGGTATATCACCTCTTTGTGTCCAACAGGAGTCTGCTCCGGTCTTGAAACCTTCTGTAAGTCGTCGTATCTTCTCATAGAACTTTCGAGCGTTGAACTTGTCGGCCAGCTTCTCAAGCTTCTCAAGCTCTTCATACTCACGCATCTCGGCCTCTTTATTTTTTTCTGCACTTGCGTCTTGCTTCCCTGTTCAGCTCTCTGTATCTATTCCATCCTGCACGTGTTGTAGTCGATCGTAACGTTGCGAGGTAGGCAGTCTGTTTTCTCGCAGTCTTCATCGTACCAGCTGTTTTTGCGACCTTTACGAAATTCAATAGTTTCGTTGGACGTACAGAAGTCATGGAGAGATGCAGCAATATAATTCAGGTGCTCCATTTGAACGAGTTGCCATGGATGTAGCAGCTCCATTCCATGCAAGCAGACTAGGAAACAAATACGTCCTTCGTTATTATAGACAACTTTAGTAAACGTTCAAACTAGAAAGCTGTTGCGGATGCCTTCTACAATCTGGTTGCCAGATACGGTGCGCTTATAGAACTGCACTCTGAACAAGGAAGGAATTTCGTATCGGCGGTATTCCAAGAGGTGTACCAGATACTAAGTTTTTGGAAAACCCGTACGACAGCTCCATCCTCAATCAAATGGTATGTTAGAACGATTCAACCGAACCCTGGAAGAGCTTGTGAGGAAAGTCGTGGACAAGCATCAGGATGATTTGATTATCCATTTACCTCTGTTCTTGATGGGATATCGGTTCGCAGTCCACGAAAAAACGGGTAAAAACGCTTCGGCAGTGAGCTTCGGTTGCCTAGTGACTTAAATTTTTGAGTAAATAGTGATGCGAGAAGATTTGTGAAGGAAGCGTCTAACGTCCTAGAGGAAGAGCTAAGAGAGATACATGATTTAGTGAAACAGCGAACTCAAATTATGAATGACATGAAGTCTAGGTATGATATGGCGATGTACCCCGAAAATTTTCAAGATGGAGATTTAATGTTGCTATACAATCCACTATGGAAGAAAGCTTTGTCCCCGAAACAGCAAAACAAATAGGGAAGTCCATAAAAAATAGTCTAACGGGTCCTATAGTAGTGTATCGAATTATAACCGTTGGGAGATCAAGAAACAAAATAAATGTGGTCCACGTGGAAAGGCTTGGAGCCTTTGGAACAGCACATGTATCAGATTGGGACGATAAGATTTAGGTAGAGAGCAGTGTAGAGAATGTCAACCCTTCCGGGTGTATTTCTGACATGAAATAAAGCCTCCTCTTAAAAACCAGACAAACGCAAAATCACAAATTGAAGGAGGAGCTCAGCCGAAAATCGCTTCAATGGTTACAAAGCGCCAATTTTATATATATAACTAACAATTCGATTTACTACACACAACGCTTTACGACTTAATTTATAAAAGTACTATTTCGATACAGTTTATTCTCCTATAAACACCCATTTTACTAATTGTACTATTGTATTCCGCTGTACCTAATTCTAATGTTGTCACCAACGAATTTACTTCGTAACTGACGAACGTTGCATTGATCGCTTCCTTATACCCTACCAGTTCCTTTTTATCTGTCATTCGTATTTGGCACTTTTGCCACAATATCATTGTCAATCAGGATTGCCACTGGGCTCTAATATCCAATTAACTTAAATACTAACGCTACGCTAAGTTCGTACTGATACAAGACCATCCTGACTAAATGGTATCGGCATCGATCTTAATGATATATCTCTGTTATAAAGTTAGTATTTATGGGTATCTTTTCCCTGGTGGTATTGCTTCACCTACACACTCTGTTGTTTTGTTCTTCCACATCTATGTTACAGGCCTGCACTACGCCATGTGTTATCTGCCTAGAAGTCTTCTTCGGAAAATACATTTGCTAATTTCTTTTTCTGCTCGCTCACTTCGACTTAACTCTGCACTTTTTTATGCTCTTCTCAGCGCCACTGCGCTCCGGGCCAGAACTGTATTCGTCTAGGATTCAATAAGTTTATCTCTTATTTCTCCTCTCTGATTTATTCCGAGAGCTTTACTTGGAATTATTCCTGTCGATCAATTTACTGAATTGTTTAAGGCATGTGTCGAAGTTCACGGACATCAAAAACAATTTCCAGTGAAAAATCTGAATCAGCCTCAGATGAGAGACCCTCTTTGAATGTTTTAATGATTACGATATGTGGGTATTTATAATTAGGTCGGAATTTATAATTAGGATCTTTCGGAAATTCCGCTCATGTTCCGACGGATCTTTTCAAGCATCCCGGCGCTGAATGAGATGTACTTGATATCACTTTCCTGAGTCTGCTCCCTTCTAAAGCTGTCTCCGCCGTACTGCTGCAGTCTCTCCAAGACTTATTTATTTATGAGTTTATAACCACTAATCCCGATCAATTGTACAGATACTCCGAGTTCTTGCTTTAAAACATTTTATATTATTTATATAATATAAATCGCCGGAACTAAAACGAAACATTTTCACCAAAAAAAAAAAAAAACAAAATGACGGACTTTTTAATTTTTGTTACCCACTTCTCTTGTGTTTCTTCTTTATATTTTTAATTACCAACTGCAAAAACCAAAATCTATATCCTAATTCTCATTTTCGTGATAACTTTATCTAAGTGTAGCAACATGTAGACCTAGACACCACAAAGTCTTCGTTCAGTTTGCTTGAGTTGAGAATGCCGTTACTACATGAAGTAATAATAGTTTTAAAATATAGAAACCCACGGCAAAGAGATTAGTGTATCCGAGAGAAAAATTATTGTTAAATTATGGAAAGATGGTGAAAGTTTCCGAAAAATTGGTCAAACCAACATCCTGGTGTTGTACTAACATCCAAAAAGTTATAGAAAATTAATTTAAATAAAAAATTAAGCTAAATTTTCTAATTGCGATCGCCCCTCGGCAGGGAATGTCAACTCGTCCGAGTGTATTTCTGGCATGATATAAAGCTCCTCATAAAAAAATCAATCAGACTGCTTAGAATAAACTGTAGGTCCCTCCATTTGTTGGAAAAACATCAAGACGCAAAACAACAAATTAGAGGAGGAGCTCGGCCGAAAATCACTTCAGCGGTTAGAAAGCGCGAAGTATATATATGTATTGGAAGACGGTATTTCTCGGTCCAGATAGATAGATAGATTAATGAGGAGGATATGCACCGCGACCAGTGATCTATTGTGCCCTCCGATTTCTTCACATTATTTCAATCAGACCTAATGCCCTTAAGAAACCAATCAGGCTTGAGGGGCCGATTGATTTAATGTGGTTCTCCTTCGGATGAATATCTCCTAGGTGTTTGAGTCTTCTTCTTGCAACAGCTTCGCATTCAAAGACAAGTTGCACCGGTGTTTCAGGTACCAGCTCGCAGAATCGATATTTTTCATCGGAGCATATTCCGAGCCTGTACATGTGCTTACGCAGCCTGCAATGACCTGTAAGAAATCCTGTTATTATCCTTAAGTTATTCATACTAAGTACTATTATATTTTTAAATCTTTTGGAATTGTAGCCGTTTATAAGTTTCTTCGATTGTCTCATTCCGTCGCTACAATACCAATAGCTGTTTTTTACTCTCATTTCCTCCCTTCTTATCTCTTCTCTAATTAAGTGGAGACCTAAGGGAAAGAATGGCTCAGGTCCTGTAGAAGAGATTGAGGCAACTTGTTTTGCTAGTCTATCTGCTAGTTCGTTTCCTTCAATACCTGTGTGTCCTGGAAACCAGACGAGCTGAACTTTGTTTGGTTCGCCCACTCTATTGAGGTTCTTAACACATTACCTTACCATATACCTATGATTTGATTATACATGACGATAATGCTTTAAGTGCGGCATGGCTATCACTGCAAATTACTACATGTTGGTTAACTAAATTCCTTTGGAGTATGATCTCTGCACATTTTGTGATAGCAAACTCCTCTGCCTGGAATATGCTAGGGTATTTCCCCATTGGAATTGATGCCTTAGTCCTGGGTCCAGTGATTCCCGCACCTATTCCATCAGTAGTCTTTGATCCATCTGTGTACCACACAAGGGAGTGTGGTTTTATTACTTCCTGTATCTGAGTTTGGTTCCAAGTTATTTTTTCCCCTAGAGATGTTTTGCAATTGACATTGAAACTTGTTGTCTTTAATATTTCATCTCTACTGAAATTTGCTAGAGGTATTCTTTCTTTTATCTCTGCCCCTTCTTGGCTGGTATGATTTTTCCTTTCCCTGACCCCTCTTTCATCATTGTCGGTAGAGCTTTCTTATGTGAAAGCTCTATTTCTTTGAGGAGAGGAGTAAGATCAAGGAGGTCAAGGAGGAACAAGGTCGGACACGTTCTCATGCATGCGGTTTAGTTAGTGCGGCTTTAGCTGTGTTTAACCTCGCTCTTCATGACTAGGCAATCGCTCCATATGTTATTGTTGGTTTTACTAACATGGTATACATCCAGTGCAGTATTTTGGGGGTGCAGCCCCATGTTTTCCCTGCTAATCTTCTGCATACCATTATTGACCTTGTAGCTTTACTTATCATATACTCCATATGTCTTCCACGTTACTGTTGCATCAAAGATAACACCCAGATATTTGGTTTCAGTGGTGGGCTCTATTACTACATTGTTTAATCTTCTGTGTTTTAGGTTTAATTTTGTCCTTCTTGTAAAAGGCACGATTGCTGTTTTTGTAGGGTTAATGTTTAGCCCTGCTTCTAAGCACCAGTTCTTTGTTAATGTGAGTGCTCTCTGTATTATGTCACAGAGTGTGCTCTCGAATTTTCCTACTGCTATTATTACAATGTCTTCGGCATATCCTTGACACTTCATGCCATTGTCCGTTAGGAGCCCTAGCAGCTCATCTACTACTAAACTCCATAGGAGTGGTGATAGTACTCCTCATTGGGGGCACCCTTTTATAGTCTTCATCTGAATAGTTTCGTTGTCTGCAACTGTCTTAGCTATCCTGATGTTAAGCATGAAGTTGATCCAGTTGCGAATCGGTTCTTCTACGCTTTTCTTACGGAGTGCTTTGTCGACTGTTCCATGAGAGGTATTGTCGAAAGCTCCTTCAATGTCCAAGAAAGATATTGCGACTTCTTTGTTGTCAATAGCATCTTTTAGAGTTTCTTATAGTTGATATAAGGCTGTGTTGGTTGATCTTCCCTCTCTGTACGCACGCTGTGCTAAGTGTAGAGGTGTATTCCTTAGATTATTTGTTGTTGTGTAGTTATCGATAATCTTTTCCATGGCTTTTAAGTTAAAGGATGTTAAGCTTATTGGTCTGAAAGATTTAGCTATTGTGTAATCCTTTTTCCCTGGTTTGGGAATAAATTTTACTAAGGCTCTTCTCCATGACATTGGTATGTATGCCAATGCAAGGCAACCGCTACAACGGTTCGCTAACCCCGCTTAGGGCAGGCATAATCAGTCTATGTCGCCGAGATCATCTAACGGAAGGTCCAGGAAACGTGCTGTTTCGACAGGGTGGACCAAAGGGAGAGGGGGGTTAGATGAGTCGGTTTAAGGGGGCATGTGAAGAGGTGGTTAGTGTCGTGGGGAGACTCTCCAAATGTAGGGCATACGTTGGGTATGCTGGGGTCGAGTCTGGATAAGTAGAAGTTTAACCTGCTACAATATCCAGACGTAAGTTGCGCCAGGGTCACGCGGGTCTCTCGAGGCAGCTCGAGCTTGTTGTCTGCAATATGTGGTGGTTTAACTCCGAACACGCCATTCACGGGAAGGGAGTCTTTGAAGGTGTTGACTGACTCCTGCTGAATGGCGTGCTTGTCTGTACGCCGTCTTGTCCTATTTTGTTGCGGCCTTGGAGTTTTGTGGATTTTGCGGCCGTATGCGAAGTGAAGGAGTGCAGGCTATCGAGTGTGACTCCCAATATCTTTGGGTTGTTTATAGTCGGAATTTTTACGTCATCGACCCTTACATCTAATTCAAGCCTGTACTCCTTCGTCAAGCTGGTGAAGAGGGTAGCCGAGGATTTAGTCGGTTGTATTTTTAATTTTCTTGCAGTGAAGAAGTGAGAAAGGTCGGCAAGATAGCAGTTCACTTTCGAGCGTAGATCATAAATATCCTGGCCAGGCGCTAATATCACTTTTTCCGCTTGTGGTTGTTCACTACATTAAGAATCTCCGAGTTTAAAACCCTGGTTAGGGGATTCCCGGGATCGGAGTTACGAAGAATGTCGCGCCTAGATGTTAAAACCGCCGCTTCCGTCGGGAAATTGGGGCGGATTTCCACAATTCGGCCTGCCGGGATGAAGCGGGCGACAGCGGTCACGACGATCCTGCGGAATGAACGTTCACCAGGAGTTACGTCTGATGGAGTGGGGAGAGCACTGAAGGCGTTCTCGGTGAATTCCGTGAAGCCGGTCCAATTAGATTTTTTAATGTTAACGAATGTCCGGTGATCCGCGGAAACAAAGTTGGTAGGTTTGTCAATTGAGATGTGTATGGGTAAGTGGTCCGATGCTAGTGTCAGTATAGGTTGCCAGACTATACTGTTTATCAGACCAGCACTCGCAATTGTTATATCAGGCGAGCTTTGGCAAAGATCGTGATGCGCGTTAAAGTCGCCCAAAACCAAACGGTTTTCGCCTCTGAGTAGCACACCTATATCAGGGCTATATCCAATTGGACAAGTCGTAACAGGAGGAATCTAGTATATATTAAATATTTCGAGCTCGGCATCGTCTGACCGGATAGCTATGCCCTGACATTCTAGGATAGTATCCCGGCGGTCGATGTCAGCATCGATGAGACGATACTGCACGGTGTTGTGTAGGATGAACGCTAAGCCTCCACCATGGTCCCGCTCGCGATCCTTGCTGATTATGTTGTATCCGGCCCGGCTCAGAAGATCCGAGCGGGCGGTCAGCTTAATTTCCTGGATCGCAGCAATTGACAGATGCTCCCGGCTCATGTAGTCGACTATCTCGTCGATCTTCCCCTGGAGTCCGTTGCGGGATTCATGTTGCGGGCAGCTCCTGGAGACCGTGGAGGTCTGCGGGTTACCCAAAGTAGGTAAGGATGCTGAAGGCACTGCCGCGGAGGCTAGGGGCGCCCTTGGGCGCTGGCAGCATGGGACCACATAACGTATGGTCCACTCCTTGTTAGTTTTAAGTGCTAAGCAGACCTTGAGGCGACTTCAACCATTGCACTGGCTGCACCTAACCGAGGTGGAGTAGTGGTGGAGTCTTTTGGTGCCACGCAGCAGAAATAACCCGTCGGACCAGGGTTCGTTTCGACACCAGCCCTGATGAGAACGATTTGGAGCAGCCCAGTTGCGAGGTGTTGCTCCGTTGGCGTACTTAAATTAATTTTACCTGTTGGCCTAAACGGGGTTAGATCTACGAGTTGTCTTTTCCATCGTCGTCGATTGGGGTTTCTGGTTCACTATCTCCGGTTACTCCGTATTCACTGCTATTCATCAGGTTGCTCTGGACATCGGTGGGTATATCACCTCTTTGTGTCCAACAGGAGTCTGCTCCGGTCTTGAAACCTTCTGTAAGTCGTCGTATCTTCTCATAGAACTTTCGAGCGTTGAACTTGTCGGCCAGCTTCTCAAGCTTCTCAAGCTCTTCATACTCACGCATCTCGGCCTCTTTATTTTTTTCTGCACTTGCGTCTTGCTTCCCTGTTCAGCTCTCTGTATCTATTCCATCCTGCACGTGTTGTAGTCGATCGTAACGTTGCGAGGTAGGCAGTCTGTTTTCTCACAGTCTTCATCGTACCAGCTGTTTTTGCGACCTTTACGAAATTCAATAGTTTCGTTGGACGTACAGAAGTCATGGAGAGATGCAGCAATATAATTCAGGTGCTCCATTTGAACGAGTTGCCATGGATGTAGCAGCTCCATTCCATGCAAGCAGACTAGGAAACAAATACGTCCTTCGTTATTATAGACAACTTTAGTAAACGTTCAAACTAGAAAGCTGTTGCGGATGCCTTCTACAATCTGGTTGCCAGATACGGTGCGCTTATAGAACTGCACTCTGAACAAGGAAGGAATTTCGTATCGGCGGTATTCCAAGAGGTGTACCAGATACTAAGTTTTTGGAAAACCCGTACGACAGCTCCATCCTCAATCAAATGGTATGTTAGAACGATTCAACCGAACCCTGGAAGAGCTTGTGAGGAAAGTCGTGGACAAGCATCAGGATGATTTGATTATCCATTTACCTCTGTTCTTGATGGGATATCGGTTCGCAGTCCACGAAAAAACGGGTAAAAACGCTTCGGCAGTGAGCTTCGGTTGCCTAGTGACTTAAATTTTTGAGTAAATAGTGATGCGAGAAGATTTGTGAAGGAAGCGTCTAACGTCCTAGAGGAAGAGCTAAGAGAGATACATGATTTAGTGAAACAGCGAACTCAAATTATGAATGACATGAAGTCTAGGTATGATATGGCGATGTACCCCGAAAATTTTCAAGATGGAGATTTAATGTTGCTATACAATCCACTATGGAAGAAAGCTTTGTCCCCGAAACAGCAAAACAAATAGGGAAGTCCATAAAAAATAGTCTAACGGGTCCTATAGTAGTGTATCGAATTATAACCGTTGGGAGATCAAGAAACAAAATAAATGTGGTCCACGTGGAAAGGCTTGGAGCCTTTGGAACAGCACATGTATCAGATTGGGACGATAAGATTTAGGTAGAGAGCAGTGTAGAGAATGTCAACCCTTCCGGGTGTATTTCTGACATGAAATAAAGCCTCCTCTTAAAAACCAGACAAACGCAAAATCACAAATTGAAGGAGGAGCTCAGCCGAAAATCGCTTCAATGGTTACAAAGCGCCAATTTTATATATATAACTAACAATTCGATTTACTACACACAACGCTTTACGACTTAATTTATAAAAGTACTATTTCGATACAGTTTATTCTCCTATAAACACCCATTTTACTAATTGTACTATTGTATTCCGCTGTACCTAATTCTAATGTTGTCACCAACGAATTTACTTCGTAACTGACGAACGTTGCATTGATCGCTTCCTTATACCCTACCAGTTCCTTTTTATCTGTCATTCGTATTTGGCACTTTTGCCACAATATCATTGTCAATCAGGATTGCCACTGGGCTCTAATATCCAATTAACTTAAATACTAACGCTACGCTAAGTTCGTACTGATACAAGACCATCCTGACTAAATGGTATCGGCATCGATCTTAATGATATATCTCTGTTATAAAGTTAGTATTTATGGGTATCTTTTCCCTGGTGGTATTGCTTCACCTACACACTCTGTTGTTTTGTTCTTCCACATCTATGTTACAGGCCTGCACTACGCCATGTGTTATCTGCCTAGAAGTCTTCTTCGGAAAATACATTTGCTAATTTCTTTTTCTGCTCGCTCACTTCGACTTAACTCTGCACTTTTTTATGCTCTTCTCAGCGCCACTGCGCTCCGGGCCAGAACTGTATTCGTCTAGGATTCAATAAGTTTATCTCTTATTTCTCCTCTCTGATTTATTCCGAGAGCTTTACTTGGAATTATTCCTGTCGATCAATTTACTGAATTGTTTAAGGCATGTGTCGAAGTTCACGGACATCAAAAACAATTTCCAGTGAAAAATCTGAATCAGCCTCAGATGAGAGACCCTCTTTGAATGTTTTAATGATTACGATATGTGGGTATTTATAATTAGGTCGGAATTTATAATTAGGATCTTTCGGAAATTCCGCTCATGTTCCGACGGATCTTTTCAAGCATCCCGGCGCTGAATGAGATGTACTTGATATCACTTTCCTGAGTCTGCTCCCTTCTAAAGCTGTCTCCGCCGTACTGCTGCAGTCTCTCCAAGACTTATTTATTTATGAGTTTATAACCACTAATCCCGATCAATTGTACAGATACTCCGAGTTCTTGCTTTAAAACATTTTATATTATTTAGACACCACAAAGTCTTCGTTCAGTTTGCTTGAGTTGAGAATGCCGTTACTACATGAAGTAATAATAGTTTTAAAATATAGAAACCCACGGCAAAGAGATTAGTGTATCCGAGAGAAAAATTATTGTTAAATTATGGAAAGATGGTGAAAGTTTCCGAAAAATTGGTCAAACCAACATCCTGGTGTTGTACTAACATCCAAAAAGTTATAGAAAATTAATTTAAATAAAAAATTAAGCTAAATTTTCTAATTGCGATCGCCCCTCGGCAGGGAATGTCAACTCGTCCGAGTGTATTTCTGGCATGATATAAAGCTCCTCATAAAAAAATCAATCAGACTGCTTAGAATAAACTGTAGGTCCCTCCATTTGTTGGAAAAACATCAAGACGCAAAACAACAAATTAGAGGAGGAGCTCGGCCGAAAATCACTTCAGCGGTTAGAAAGCGCGAAGTATATATATGTATTGGAAGACGGTATTTCTCGGTCCAGATAGATAGATAGATTAATGAGGAGGATATGCACCGCGACCAGTGATCTATTGTGCCCTCCGATTTCTTCACATTATTTCAATCAGACCTAATGCCCTTAAGAAACCAATCAGGCTTGAGGGGCCGATTGATTTAATGTGGTTCTCCTTCGGATGAATATCTCCTAGGTGTTTGAGTCTTCTTCTTGCAACAGCTTCGCATTCAAAGACAAGTTGCACCGGTGTTTCAGGTACCAGCTCGCAGAATCGATATTTTTCATCGGAGCATATTCCGAGCCTGTACATGTGCTTACGCAGCCTGCAATGACCTGTAAGAAATCCTGTTATTATCCTTAAGTTATTCATACTAAGTACTATTATATTTTTAAATCTTTTGGAATTGTAGCCGTTTATAAGTTTCTTCGATTGTCTCATTCCGTCGCTACAATACCAATAGCTGTTTTTTACTCTCATTTCCTCCCTTCTTATCTCTTCTCTAATTAAGTGGAGACCTAAGGGAAAGAATAGCTCAGGTCCTGTAGAAGAGATTGAGGCAGCTTGTTTTGCTAGTCTATCTGCTAGTTCGTTTCCTTCAATACCTGTGCGTCCTGGAAACCAGACGAGCTGAACTTTGTTTGGTTCGCCCACTCTATTGAGGTTCTTAACACATTACCTTACCATATACCTATGATTTGATTATACATGACGATAATGCTTTAAGTGCGGCATGGCTATCACTGCAAATTACTACATGTTGGTTAACTAAATTCCTTTGGAGTATGATCTCTGCACATTTTGTGATAGCAAACTCCTCTGCCTGGAATATGCTAGGGTATTCCCCCATGGGAATTGATGCCTTAGTCCTGGGTCCAGTGATTCCCGCACCTATTCCATCAGTAGTCTTTGATCCATCTGTGTACCACACAAGGGAGTGTGGTTTTATTACTTCCTGTATCTGAGTTTGGTTCCAAGTTATTTTTTCCCCTAGAGATGTTTTGCAATTGACATTGAAACTTGTTGTTTTTAATATTTCATCTCTACTGAAATTTGCTAGAGGTATTCTTTCTTTTATCTCTGCCCCTTCTTGGCTGATATGATTTTTCCTTTCCCTGACCCCTCTTTCATCATTGTCGGTAGAGCTTTCTTATGTGAAAGCTCTATTTCTTTGAGGAGAGGAGTAAGATCAAGGAGGTCAAGGAGGAACAAGGTCGGACACGTTCTCATGCATGCGGTTTAGTTAGTGCGGCTTTAGCTGTGTTTAACATCGCTCTTCATGACTAGGCAATCGCTCCATATGTTATTGTTGGTTTTACTAACATGGTATACATCCAGTGCAGTATTTTGGGGGTGCAGCCCCATGTTTTCCCTGCTAATCTTCTGCATACCATTATTGACCTTGTAGCTTTACTTATCATATACTCCATATGTCTTCCACGTTACTGTTGCATCAAAGATAACACCCAGATATTTGGTTTCAGTGGTGGGCTCTATTACTACATTGTTTAATCTTCTGTGTTTTAGGTTTAATTTTGTCCTTCTTGTAAAAGGCACGATTGCTGTTTTTGTAGGGTTAATGTTTAGCCCTGCTTCTAAGCACCAGTTCTTTGTTAATGTGAGTGCTCTCTGTATTATGTCACAGAGTGTGCTCTCGAATTTTCCTACTGCTATTATTACAATGTCATCGGCATATCCTTGACACTTCATGCCATTGTCCGTTAGGAGCCCTAGCAGCTCATCTACTACTAAACTCCATAGGAGTGGTGATAGTACTCCTCATTGGGGGCACCCTTTTATAGTCTTCATCTGAATAGTTTCGTTGTCTGCAACTGTCTTAGCTATCCTGATGTTAAGCATGAAGTTGATCCAGTTGCGAATCGGTTCTTCTACGCTTTTCTTACGGAGTGCTTTGCCGACTGTTCCATGAAAGGTATTGTCGAAAGCTCCTTCAATGTCCAAGAAAGATATTGCGACTTCTTTGTTGTCAATAGCATCTTTTAGAGTTTCTTATAGTTGATATAAGGCTGTGTTGGTTGATCTTCCCTCTCTGTACGCACGCTGTGCTAAGTGTAGAGGTGTATTCCTTAGATTATTTGTTGTTGTGTAGTTATCGATAATCTTTTCCATGGCTTTTAAGTTAAAGGATGTTAAGCTTATTGGTCTGAAAGATTTAGCTATTGTGTAATCCTTTTTCCCTGGTTTGGGAATAAATTTTACTAAGGCTCTTCTCCATGACATTGGTATGTATGCCAATGCAAGGCAACCGCTACAACGGTTCGCTAACCCCGCTTAGGGCAGGCATAATCAGTCTATGTCGCCGAGATCATCTAACGGAAGGTCCAGGAAACGTGCTGTTTCGACAGGGTGGACCAAAGGGAGAGGGGGGTTAGATGAGTCGGTTTAAGGGGGCATGTGAAGAGGTGGTTAGTGTCGTGCGGGGACTCTCCACATGCAGGGCATACGTTGGGTGTGCTGGTGTTGAGTCTGGATATGTAGGAGTTTAACCTGCTACAGTATCCAGATCTTAATTGTGCCAGTGTAACATGGGTCTCTCGAGGCAGCTCGAGCTCACTGTCTGCGATAGGTGGTGGTTTGATTCCGAGTACGCCATTCACTGGAAGGGAGTCTAGGAAGGTGTTGACTGACTCCTGGTGAATGGTGTTCAGCGCCTGTCTGTATGCCGTCCTGTCCAGCGGTTGTTTTACGTGGTGTTATATGGTGCTATTGTAGTCGAGTACTCCCTTCCTGATGTGCCTAGGCGGAGGCTCGGCTTCTAAGAGGTGCCTGCTGGGGTGCTCCGCGCGGTGGAACAGGAACTGCTTGCACAGCAAAGCATTATGCTCCTTAACTCGTAGCATAGATGCTTCGCTGTGCAAGTGGTGCTCCGGTGACATCAGGAGGTTTCCTGTCGCAGTCCTAAGGGCGGTGTTTTGACAGGCCTGTAACTTTCTCCACTGCGTCTCGTTCGTCCCCGGCGCCCAAATCGGTTCAGCGTAATTTACGACCGGCCGGCCAATTGCTTTGTAGGTTGCCAGCAAGGTTTCTTTATCTTTACCCCATGTGCTGCCGGCTAGCGCTTTGAGTATTTTGTTGCGGCCCTGGAGTTTTGCGGCAATTGCGGTCGTGTGCGGAGTGAAGGAAAAATCAATCAGACTGCTTAGAATAAACTGTAGGTCCCTCCATTTGTTGGAAAAACATCAAGACGCAAAACAACAAATTAGAGGAGGAGCTCGGCCGAAAATCACTTCAGCGGTTAGAAAGCGCGAAGTATATATATGTATTGGAAGACGGTATTTCTCGGTCCAGATAGATAGATAGATTAATGAGGAGGATATGCACCGCGACCAGTGATCTATTGTGCCCTCCGATTTCTTCACATTATTTCAATCAGACCTAATGCCCTTAAGAAACCAATCAGGCTTGAGGGGCCGATTGATTTAATGTGGTTCTCCTTCGGATGAATATCTCCTAGGTGTTTGAGTCTTCTTCTTGCAACAGCTTCGCATTCAAAGACAAGTTGCACCGGTGTTTCAGGTACCAGCTCGCAGAATCGATATTTTTCATCGGAGCATATTCCGAGCCTGTACATGTGCTTACGCAGCCTGCAATGACCTGTAAGAAATCCTGTTATTATCCTTAAGTTATTCATACTAAGTACTATTATATTTTTAAATCTTTTGGAATTGTAGCCGTTTATAAGTTTCTTCGATTGTCTCATTCCGTCGCTACAATACCAATAGCTGTTTTTTACTCTCATTTCCTCCCTTCTTATCTCTTCTCTAATTAAGTGGAGACCTAAGGGAAAGAATGGCTCAGGTCCTGTAGAAGAGATTGAGGCAGCTTGTTTTGCTAGTCTATCTGCTAGTTCGTTTCCTTCAATACCTGTGTGTCCTGGAAACCAGACGAGCTGAACTTTGTTTGGTTCGCCCACTCTATTGAGGTTCTTAACACATTACCTTACCATATACCTATGATTTGATTATACATGACGATAATGCTTTAAGTGCGGCATGGCTATCACTGCAAATTACTACATGTTGGTTAACTAAATTCCTTTGGAGTATGATCTCTGCACATTTTGTGATAGCAAACTCCTCTGCCTGGAATATGCTAGGGTATTTCCCCATTGGAATTGATGCCTTAGTCCTGGGTCCAGTGATTCCCGCACCTATTCCATCAGTAGTCTTTGATCCATCTGTGTACCACACAAGGGAGTGTGGTTTTATTACTTCCTGTATCTGAGTTTGGTTCCAAGTTATTTTTTCCCCTAGAGATGTTTTGCAATTGACATTGAAACTTGTTGTCTTTAATATTTCATCTCTACTGAAATTTGCTAGAGGTATTCTTTCTTTTATCTCTGCCTCTTCTTGGCTGATATGATTTTTCCTTTCCCTTTTCTTATGTGAAAGCTCTATTTCTTTGAGGAGAGGAGTAAGATCAAGGAGGTCAAGGAGGAACAAGGTCGGACACGTTCTCATGCATGCGGTTTAGTTAGTGCGGCTTTAGCTGTGTTTAACCTCGCTCTTCATGACTAGGCAATCGCTCCATATGTTATTGTTGGTTTTACTAACATGGTATACATCCAGTGCAGTATTTTGGGGGTGCAGCCCCATGTTTTCCCTGCTAATCTTCTGCATACCATTATTGACCTTGTAGCTTTACTTATCATATACTCCATATGTCTTCCACGTTACTGTTGCATCAAAGATAACACCCAGATATTTGGTTTCAGTGGTGGGCTCTATTACTACATTGTTTAATCTTCTGTGTTTTAGGTTTAATTTTGTCCTTCTTGTAAAAGGCACGATTGCTGTTTTTGTAGGGTTAATGTTTAGCCCTGCTTCTAAGCACCAGTTCTTTGTTAATGTGAGTGCTCTCTGTATTATGTCACAGAGTGTGCTCTCGAATTTTCCTACTGCTATTATTACAATGTCATCGGCATATCCTTGACACTTCATGCCACTGTCCGTTAGGAGCCCTAGCAGCTCATCTACTACTAAACTCCATAGGAGTGGTGATAGTACTCCTCATTGGGGGCACCCTTTTATAGACTTCATCTGAATAGTTTCGTTGTCTGCAACTGTCTTAGCTATCCTGATGTTAAGCATGAAGTTGATCCAGTTGCGAATCGGTTCTTCTACGCTTTTCTTACGGAGTGCTTTGTCGACTGTTCCATGAAAGGTATTGTCGAAAGCTCCTTCAATGTCCAAGAAAGATATTGCGACTTCTTTGTTGTCAATAGCATCTTTTAGAGTTTCTTATAGTTGATATAAGGCTGTGTTGGTTGATCTTCCCTCTCTGTACGCACGCTGTGCTAAGTGTAGAGGTGTATTCCTTAGATTATTTGTTGTTGTGTAGTTATCGATAATCTTTTCCATGGCTTTTAAGTTAAAGGATGTTAAGCTTATTGGTCTGAAAGATTTAGCTATTGTGTAATCCTTTTTCCCTGGTTTGGGAATAAATTTTACTAAGGCTCTTCTCCATGACATTGGTATGTATGCCAATGCAAGGCAACCGCTACAACGGTTCGCTAACCCCGCTTAGGGCAGGCATAATCAGTCTATGTCGCCGAGATCATCTAACGGAAGGTCCAGGAAACGTGCTGTTTCGACAGGGTGGACCAAAGGGAGAGGGGGGTTAGATGGGTAGGTTTAAGGGGGCATGTGAAGAGGTGGTTAGTGTCGTGCGGGGACTCTCCACATGCAGGGCATACGTTGGGTGTGCTGGTGTTGAGTCTGGATATGTAGGAGTTTAACCTGCTACAGTATCCAGATCTTAATTGTGCCAGTGTAACACGGGTCTCTCGAGGCAGCTCGAGCTCACTGTCTGCGATAGGTGGTGGTTTGATTCCGAGTACGCCATTCACTGGAAGGGAGTCTAGGAAGGTGTTGACTGACTCCTGGTGAATGGTGTTCAGCGCCTGTCTGTATGCCGTCCTGTCCAGCGGTTGTTTTACGTGGTGCTGTATGGTGCTATTGTAGTCGAGTACTCCCTTCCTGATGTGCCTAGGCGGAGGCTCGGCTTCTAAGAGGTGCCTGCTGGGGTGCTCCGCGCGGTGGCATCCCAACAGGAACTGCTTGCACAGCAAAGCATTATGCTCCTTAACTCGTAGCATAGATGCCTCGCTGTGCAAGTGGTGCTCCGGTGACATCAGGAGGTTTCCTGTCGCAGTCCTAAGGGCGGTGTTTTGACAGGCCTGTAACTTTCTCCACTGCGTCTCGTTCGTCCCCGGCGCCCAAATCGGTGCAGCGTAATTTACGACCGGCCGGCCAATTGCTTTGTAGGTTGCCAGCAAGGTTTCTTTATCTTTACCCCATGTGCTGCCGGCTAGCGCTTTGAGTATTTTGTTGCGGCCCTGGAGTTTTGCGGCAATTGCGGTCGTGTGCGGAGTGAAGGAGTGCAGGCTGTCGAATGTGACCCCTAAAATCTTAGGGTTGTTTATAGTTGGAATTTTTACGTCATCAACTTTCACATCGAAATCTAGCCGGTACTCCTTCGTCCAGCTGGTGAAAAGGGTAGCCGAGGATTTCGTCAGTTGAATAATTAAATGTCGTGCAGTGAAGAAACGGGAGAGATCGGCGAGGTAGCCGTTCACTTTCGAACATAGGCTATCAATATCCTGACCAGACGCCAATATCGAGCAATCATCGGCATACGAGGTTAGTGAGACTCCTTCCGGTGGAGGAGGGAGCTTCGAGATGTAAAAATTAAACAGTAGCGGGGAGAGTATACCACCCTGCGGAACCCCCTGTTTAATTTTCCTCAATTTAGATGTTTCACCTCGGAATATGACAGATGATTGACGTCCACTCAGGTAGCCCATGACCCACCTCTGCAACCCCGGCGGTAATGAGGATTCCTCAATGTCACTGAGTAGCACTGAATGATTGACAGTGTCAAAAGCTTTTGACAAATCCAGTGCTACCAGGACAGTTCTCGCGCAGGGTCGGTTTTGGTTCAGGCCATTGACCACCTGGGTGTTTATGGCGTTAAGTGCTGTTGTGGTGCTGTGCACTTTTCGGAAGCCATGCTGATGTGCTGCTGGACGCAGATGGTGAGTGAAAGTCGGGAGTAGTAAGGCCTCAAGCGTCTTCGCTACTGGGGATAGGAGAGTTATCGGCCGATAAGACTCTCCTCTGTTGGCTGGTTTCCCCGGTTTAAGTAGCGGGACCACCCTACCGGTTTTCCACACATCTGGTATGATTAGGGTGGTCAGAGACAAATTGAGGACCTTGGTGAGGTATTCTGCTCCCGCTGGTCCGAGATGTTTTAGCATCAGCATGCTTATTCCGTCAGGGCCGATGGATTTGGAGGCTTTCGGCTTCCCGATAACCCCCTGAACCTCCTCTCTGGAGAAATCAAGCACCGCGCTTGTGTTTGGCAGTTTGCGCATACGGCGGGTTACACGTCTTTTCGCTTTGTCTACCGAAGGATGCAGTGTAAAAAGCCGGCTAAAATAGCTCGCGCATCTCTTCGGGTCCGACGAGGCGCGATCACCGAATGAAATTTCCACCCGGTCATCGCGTCTCGTCGGGTTAGACAGCGACTTGACTGTAGCCCAGAGCTTGGTTGCCCCAGAGGAGAGATTGCAGGACCTTAAGTGCTCCTCCCACTTTTTCCGCTTGTGTTTATTTACAACGGTCCGAATCTCCGCATTTAAATCCCTGATTAAGAGATTCCCGGGATCGGAGTTACGGAGGATGTCGCGCCTTGATGCTAAAGCCGCCGTTTCGTACGGGAAGTTAGGGCGGATTTCCGCAATTCGGCCTGCCGGGATGAAGCGGGCGGCAGCGGTCGCAACTATCCTGCGGAAAGAACGTTCACCAGAGGTGACGTCAGTTGGAGTGGAGAGAGCACCGAAGGCGTTCTCGGTGAATTCCGTGAAGCCGGTCCAGTTAGCTTTTTTGAAGTTAACGAAGGTCCGGTGGTCCGCGGAAACAAAGTCGGGAGGTCTGTCAATCGAGATGTGTATGGGTAAGTGGTCCGATGCTAGTGTCAGTATAGGTCGCCAGACTATACTGTTTATCAGACCAGCACTCGCAATTGTTATGTCGGGCGAGCTTTGGCAATTACCCACAACTCTGGTGGGGGTGTTGTCGTTCATTGTGCAGAATGTCGAATCGTCTATCTGTTCCGCCAGCTTCATTCCTCTACGGTCATTCGACAGGCTAGAATGCCAAAGATGTTGTTGTTGTTGTTGTTGTAGCGGTTCGCTAACCCCGCTTAGGGCAGGTGTAATCAGTCTAAGTCGCCGGGGTCATCTAACGGGAGGTCCAGGAAACGTGCTGTTTCGACAGGGTTGGACCAAAGGTAGAGGGGGGTTAGATGGGTCGGTTTAAGGGGGCATGTGAAGAGGTGGTTAGTATCGTGCGGGGACTCTCCACATGCAGGGCATACGTTGGGTATGCTGGGGTCGAGTCTGGATATGTAGGAGTTTAACCTGCTACAGTATCCAGATCTGAGTTGTGCCAGAGTCACGCGGGTCTCTCGAGGCAGCTCGAGCTCACTGTCTGCGATGGGTGGTGGTTTGGATCCGAGTACGCCATTCACTGGGAGGGAGTCTAGGAAGGTGTTAACTGACTCCTGGTGAATGGCGTTCAGTGCCTGTCGGTAAGCCGTCCTGTCCAGCGGTTGTTGAACATGGTGCTGTATAGTGCTGTCGTAGTCAAGTACTCCCTTCCTGATGTGCCTAGGCGGAGGCTCCGTTTCTAGGAGGTGCCTGCTGGGGTGCTCCGCGCGGTGGCATCCCAACAGGAACTGCTTGCACAGCGTAGCATAGATGCTTCGCTGTGCAAGTGGTGTTCAGGTGACATCAGGAGGTTTCCTGTCGCAGTCCTAAGGGCGGTATTCTGGTAGGCCTGTAGTTTCCTCCACTGCGTCTCGTTCGTCCCCGGCGCCCAAATCGGTGCAGCGTAATTTACGACCGGCCGGCCAATTGCTTTGTAGGTTGCCAGCAAGGTTTCTTTATCTTTACCCCATGTGCTGCCGGCTAGCGCTTTGAGTATTTTGTTGCGGCCCTGGAGTTTTGCGGCAATTGCGGTCGTATGCGGAGTGAAGGAGTACAGGCTATCGAATGTGACCCCTAAAATCTTAGGGTTGTTTACAGTTGGAATTTTTACGTCATCAACTTTCACATCGAGTTCTAGCCGGTACTCCTTCGTCCAGCTGGTGAAGAGGGTAGCCGAGGATTTCGTCGGTTGAATTTTTAATTGTCGTGCAGTGAAGAAACGGGAGAGATCAGCGAGGTAACCGTTCACTTTCGAACATAGGCTATCAATATCCTGGCCGGACGCCAATATCGAACAATCATCGGCATACGAGGTTAGTGAGACTCCTTCCGGTGGAGGAGGGAGCTTCGAAATGTAAAAATTAAACAGTAGCGGGGAGAGGACACCACCCTGCGGAACCCCCTGTTTAATTTTCCTCAATTTAGATGTTTCACCTCGGAATATGACAGATGATTGACGACCACTCAGGTAGCCCATGACCCACCTCTGCAACCCCGGCGGTAATGAGGATTCCTCAATGTCACTGAGTAGCACTGAATGATTGACAGTGTCAAAAGCTTTTGACAAATCCAGTGCTACCAGGACAGTTCTCGCGCAGGGTCGGTTTTGGTTCAGGCCATTGACCACCTGGGTGTTTATGGCGTTAAGTGCTGTTGTGGTGCTGTGCACTTTTCGGAAGCCATGCTGATGTGCTGCTGGACGCAGATGGTGAGTGAAAGTCGGGAGTAGTAAGGCCTCAAGCGTCTTCGCTACTGGGGATAGGAGAGTTATCGGCCGATAAGACTCTCCTCTGTTGGCTGGTTTCCCCGGTTTAAGTAGCGGGACCACCCTACCGGTTTTCCACACATCTGGTATGATTAGGGTGGTCAGAGACAAATTGAGGACCTTGGTGAGGTATTCTGCTCCCGCTGGTCCGAGATGTTTTAGCATCAGCATGCTTATTCCGTCAGGGCCGATGGATTTGGAGGCTTTCGGCTTCCCGATAACCCCCTGAACCTCCTCTCTGGAGAAATCAAGCACCGCGCTTGTGTTTGGCAGTTTGCGCATACGGCGGGTTACACGTCTTTTCGCTTTGTCTACCGAAGGATGCAGTGTAAAAAGCCGGCTAAAATAGCTCGCGCATCTCTTCGGGTCCGACGAGGCGCGATCACCGAATGAAATTTCCACCCGGTCATCGCGTCTCGTCGGGTTAGACAGCGACTTGACTGTAGCCCAGAGCTTGGTTGCCCCAGAGGAGAGATTGCAGGACCTTAAGTGCTCCTCCCACTTTTTCCGCTTGTGTTTATTTACAACGGTCCGAATCTCCGCATTTAAATCCCTGATTAAGAGATTCCCGGGATCGGAGTTACGGAGGATGTCGCGCCTTGATGCTAAAGCCGCCGTTTCGTACGGGAAGTTAGGGCGGATTTCCGCAATTCGGCCTGCCGGGATGAAGCGGGCGGCAGCGGTCGCAACTATCCTGCGGAAAGAACGTTCACCAGAGGTGACGTCAGTTGGAGTGGAGAGAGCACCGAAGGCGTTCTCGGTGAATTCCGTGAAGCCGGTCCAGTTAGCTTTTTTGAAGTTAACGAAGGTCCGGTGGTCCGCGGAAACAAAGTCGGGAGGTCTGTCAATCGAGATGTGTATGGGTAAGTGGTCCGATGCTAGTGTCAGTATAGGTCGCCAGACTATACTGTTTATCAGACCAGCACTCGCAATTGTTATGTCGGGCGAGCTTTGGCAATTACCCACAACTCTGGTGGGGGTGTTGTCGTTCATTGTGCAGAATGTCGAATCGTCTATCTGTTCCGCCAGCTTCATTCCTCTACGGTCATTCGACAGGCTAGAATGCCAAAGATGTTGTTGTTGTTGTTGTAGCGGTTCGCTAACCCCGCTTAGGGCAGGTGTAATCAGTCTAAGTCGCCGGGGTCATCTAACGGGAGGTCCAGGAAACGTGCTGTTTCGACAGGGTTGGACCAAAGGTAGAGGGGGGTTAGATGGGTCGGTTTAAGGGGGCATGTGAAGAGGTGGTTAGTATCGTGCGGGGACTCTCCACATGCAGGGCATACGTTGGGTATGCTGGGGTCGAGTCTGGATATGTAGGAGTTTAACCTGCTACAGTATCCAGATCTGAGTTGTGCCAGAGTCACGCGGGTCTCTCGAGGCAGCTCGAGCTCACTGTCTGCGATGGGTGGTGGTTTGGATCCGAGTACGCCATTCACTGGGAGGGAGTCTAGGAAGGTGTTAACTGACTCCTGGTGAATGGCGTTCAGTGCCTGTCGGTAAGCCGTCCTGTCCAGCGGTTGTTGAACATGGTGCTGTATAGTGCTGTCGTAGTCAAGTACTCCCTTCCTGATGTGCCTAGGCGGAGGCTCCGTTTCTAGGAGGTGCCTGCTGGGGTGCTCCGCGCGGTGGCATCCCAACAGGAACTGCTTGCACAGCGTAGCATAGATGCTTCGCTGTGCAAGTGGTGTTCAGGTGACATCAGGAGGTTTCCTGTCGCAGTCCTAAGGGCGGTATTCTGGTAGGCCTGTAGTTTCCTCCACTGCGTCTCGTTCGTCCCCGGCGCCCAAATCGGTGCAGCGTAATTTACGACCGGCCGGCCAATTGCTTTGTAGGTTGCCAGCAAGGTTTCTTTATCTTTACCCCATGTGCTGCCGGCTAGCGCTTTGAGTATTTTGTTGCGGCCCTGGAGTTTTGCGGCAATTGCGGTCGTATGCGGAGTGAAGGAGTACAGGCTATCGAATGTGACCCCTAAAATCTTAGGGTTGTTTACAGTTGGAATTTTTACGTCATCAACTTTCACATCGAGTTCTAGCCGGTACTCCTTCGTCCAGCTGGTGAAGAGGGTAGCCGAGGATTTCGTCGGTTGAATTTTTAATTGTCGTGCAGTGAAGAAACGGGAGAGATCAGCGAGGTAACCGTTCACTTTCGAACATAGGCTATCAATATCCTGGCCGGACGCCAATATCGAACAATCATCGGCATACGAGGTTAGTGAGACTCCTTCCGGTGGAGGAGGGAGCTTCGAAATGTAAAAATTAAACAGTAGCGGGGAGAGGACACCACCCTGCGGAACCCCCTGTTTAATTTTCCTCAATTTAGATGTTTCACCTCGGAATATGACCGATGATTGACGACCACTCAGGTAGCCCATGACCCACCTCTGCAACCCCGGCGGTAATGAGGATTCCTCAATGTCACTGAGTAGCACTGAATGATTGACAGTGTCAAAAGCTTTTGACAAATCCAGTGCTACCAGGACAGTTCTCGCGCAGGGTCGGTTTTGGTTCAGGCCATTGACCACCTGGGTGTTTATGGCGTTAAGTGCTGTTGTGGTGCTGTGCACTTTTCGGAAGCCATGCTGATGTGCTGCTGGACGCAGATGGTGAGTGAAAGTCGGGAGTAGTAAGGCCTCAAGCGTCTTCGCTACTGGGGATAGGAGAGTTATCGGCCGATAAGACTCTCCTCTGTTGGCTGGTTTCCCCGGTTTAAGTAGCGGGACCACCCTACCGGTTTTCCACACATCTGGTATGATTAGGGTGGTCAGAGACAAATTGAGGACCTTGGTGAGGTATTCTGCTCCCGCTGGTCCGAGATGTTTTAGCATCAGCATGCTTATTCCGTCAGGGCCGATGGATTTGGAGGCTTTCGGCTTCCCGATAACCCCCTGAACCTCCTCTCTGGAGAAATCAAGCACCGCGCTTGTGTTTGGCAGTTTGCGCATACGGCGGGTTACACGTCTTTTCGCTTTGTCTACCGAAGGATGCAGTGTAAAAAGCCGGCTAAAATAGCTCGCGCATCTCTTCGGGTCCGACGAGGCGCGATCACCGAATGAAATTTCCACCCGGTCATCGCGTCTCGTCGGGTTAGACAGCGACTTGACTGTAGCCCAGAGCTTGGTTGCCCCAGAGGAGAGATTGCAGGACCTTAAGTGCTCCTCCCACTTTTTCCGCTTGTGTTTATTTACAACGGTCCGAATCTCCGCATTTAAATCCCTGATTAAGAGATTCCCGGGATCGGAGTTACGGAGGATGTCGCGCCTTGATGCTAAAGCCGCCGTTTCGTACGGGAAGTTAGGGCGGATTTCCGCAATTCGGCCTGCCGGGATGAAGCGGGCGGCAGCGGTCGCAACTATCCTGCGGAAAGAACGTTCACCAGAGGTGACGTCAGTTGGAGTGGAGAGAGCACCGAAGGCGTTCTCGGTGAATTCCGTGAAGCCGGTCCAGTTAGCTTTTTTGAAGTTAACGAAGGTCCGGTGGTCCGCGGAAACAAAGTCGGGAGGTCTGTCAATCGAGATGTGTATGGGTAAGTGGTCCGATGCTAGTGTCAGTATAGGTCGCCAGACTATACTGTTTATCAGACCAGCACTCGCAATTGTTATGTCGGGCGAGCTTTGGCAATTACCCACAACTCTGGTGGGGGTGTTGTCGTTCATTGTGCAGAATGTCGAATCGTCTATCTGTTCCGCCAGCTTCATTCCTCTACGGTCATTCGACAGGCTAGAATGCCAAAGATGTTGTTGTTGTTGTTGTTGTAGCGGTTCGCTAACCCCGCTTAGGGCAGGTGTAATCAGTCTAAGTCGCCGGGGTCATCTAACGGGAGGTCCAGGAAACGTGCTGTTTCGACAGGGTTGGACCAAAGGTAGAGGGGGGTTAGATGGGTCGGTTTAAGGGGGCATGTGAAGAGGTGGTTAGTATCGTGCGGGGACTCTCCACATGCAGGGCATACGTTGGGTATGCTGGGGTCGAGTCTGGATATGTAGGAGTTTAACCTGCTACAGTATCCAGATCTGAGTTGTGCCAGAGTCACGCGGGTCTCTCGAGGCAGCTCGAGCTCACTGTCTGCGATGGGTGGTGGTTTGGATCCGAGTACGCCATTCACTGGGAGGGAGTCTAGGAAGGTGTTAACTGACTCCTGGTGAATGGCGTTCAGTGCCTGTCGGTAAGCCGTCCTGTCCAGCGGTTGTTGAACATGGTGCTGTATAGTGCTGTCGTAGTCAAGTACTCCCTTCCTGATGTGCCTAGGCGGAGGCTCCGTTTCTAGGAGGTGCCTGCTGGGGTGCTCCGCGCGGTGGCATCCCAACAGGAACTGCTTGCACAGCGTAGCATAGATGCTTCGCTGTGCAAGTGGTGTTCAGGTGACATCAGGAGGTTTCCTGTCGCAGTCCTAAGGGCGGTATTCTGGTAGGCCTGTAGTTTCCTCCACTGCGTCTCGTTCGTCCCCGGCGCCCAAATCGGTGCAGCGTAATTTACGACCGGCCGGCCAATTGCTTTGTAGGTTGCCAGCAAGGTTTCTTTATCTTTACCCCATGTGCTGCCGGCTAGCGCTTTGAGTATTTTGTTGCGGCCCTGGAGTTTTGCGGCAATTGCGGTCGTGTGCGGAGTGAAGGAGTGCAGGCTGTCGAATGTGACCCCTAAAATCTTAGGGTTGTTTATAGTTGGAATTTTTACGTCATCAACTTTCACATCGAAATCTAGCCGGTACTCCTTCGTCCAGCTGGTGAAAAGGGTAGCCGAGGATTTCGTCGGTTGAATAATTAAATGTCGTGCAGTGAAGAAACGGGAGAGATCGGCGAGGTAGCCGTTCACTTTCGAACATAGGCTATCAATATCCTGACCAGACGCCAATATCGAGCAATCATCGGCATACGAGGTTAGTGAGACTCCTTCCGGTGGAGGAGGGAGCTTCGAGATGTAAAAATTAAACAGTAGCGGGGAGAGTATACCACCCTGCGGAACCCCCTGTTTAATTTTCCTCAATTTAGATGTTTCACCTCGGAATATGACAGATGATTGACGACCACTCAGGTAGCCCATGACCCACCTCTGCAACCCCGGCGGTAATGAGGATTCCTCAATGTCACTGAGTAGCACTGAATGATTGACAGTGTCAAAAGCTTTTGACAAATCCAGTGCTACCAGGACAGTTCTCGCGCAGGGTCGGTTTTGGTTCAGGCCATTGACCACCTGGGTGTTTATGGCGTTAAGTGCTGTTGTGGTGCTGTGCACTTTTCGGAAGCCATGCTGATGTGCTGCTGGACGCAGATGGTGAGTGAAAGTCGGGAGTAGTAAGGCCTCAAGCGTCTTCGCTACTGGGGATAGGAGAGTTATCGGCCGATAAGACTCTCCTCTGTTGGCTGGTTTCCCCGGTTTAAGTAGCGGGACCACCCTACCGGTTTTCCACACATCTGGTATGATTAGGGTGGTCAGAGACAAATTGAGGACCTTGGTGAGGTATTCTGCTCCCGCTGGTCCGAGATGTTTTAGCATCAGCATGCTTATTCCGTCAGGGCCGATGGATTTGGAGGCTTTCGGCTTCCCGATAACCCCCTGAACCTCCTCTCTGGAGAAATCAAGCACCGCGCTTGTGTTTGGCAGTTTGCGCATACGGCGGGTTACACGTCTTTTCGCTTTGTCTACCGAAGGATGCAGTGTAAAAAGCCGGCTAAAATAGCTCGCGCATCTCTTCGGGTCCGACGAGGCGCGATCACCGAATGAAATTTCCACCCGGTCATCGCGTCTCGTCGGGTTAGACAGCAACTTGACTGTAGCCCAGAGCTTGGTTGCCCCAGAGGAGAGATTGCAGGACCTTAAGTGCTCCTCCCACTTTTTCCGCTTGTGTTTATTTACAACGGTCCGAATCTCCGCATTTAAATCCCTGATTAAGAGATTCCCGGGATCGGAGTTACGGAGGATGTCGCGCCTTGATGCTAAAGCCGCCGTTTCGTACGGGAAGTTAGGGCGGATTTCCGCAATTCGGCCTGCCGGGATGAAGCGGGCGGCAGCGGTCGCAACTATCCTGCGGAAAGAACGTTCACCAGAGGTGACGTCAGTTGGAGTGGAGAGAGCACCGAAGGCGTTCTCGGTGAATTCCGTGAAGCCGGTCCAGTTAGCTTTTTTGAAGTTAACGAAGGTCCGGTGGTCCGCGGAAACAAAGTCGGGAGGTCTGTCAATCGAGATGTGTATGGGTAAGTGGTCCGATGCTAGTGTCAGTATAGGTCGCCAGACTATACTGTTTATCAGACCAGCACTCGCAATTGTTATGTCGGGCGAGCTTTGGCAATTACCCACAACTCTGGTGGGTGTGTTGTCGTTCATTGTGCAGAATGTCGAATCGTCTATCTGTTCCGCCAGCTTCATTCCTCTACGGTCATTCGACAGGCTAGAATGCCAAAGATGTTGTTGTTGTTGTTGTTGTAGCGGTTCGCTAACCCCGCTTAGGGCAAGTGTAATCAGTCTAAGTCGCCGGGGTCATCTAACGGGAGGTCCAGGAAACGTGCTGTTTCGACAGGGTTGGACCAAAGGTAGAGGGGGGTTAGATGGGTCGGTTTAAGGGGGCATGTGAAGAGGTGGTTAGTATCGTGCGGGGACTCTCCACATGCAGGGCATACGTTGGGTATGCTGGGGTCGAGTCTGGATATGTAGGAGTTTAACCTGCTACAGTATCCAGATCTGAGTTGTGCCAGAGTCACGCGGGTCTCTCGAGGCAGCTCGAGCTCACTGTCTGCGATGGGTGGTGGTTTGGATCCGAGTACGCCATTCACTGGGAGGGAGTCTAGGAAGGTGTTAACTGACTCCTGGTGAATGGCGTTCAGTGCCTGTCGGTAAGCCGTCCTGTCCAGCGGTTGTTGAACATGGTGCTGTATAGTGCTGTCGTAGTCAAGTACTCCCTTCCTGATGTGCCTAGGCGGAGGCTCCGTTTCTAGGAGGTGCCTGCTGGGGTGCTCCGCGCGGTGGCATCCCAACAGGAACTGCTTGCACAGCGTAGCATAGATGCTTCGCTGTGCAAGTGGTGTTCAGGTGACATCAGGAGGTTTCCTGTCGCAGTCCTAAGGGCGGTATTCTGGTAGGCCTGTAGTTTCCTCCACTGCGTCTCGTTCGTCCCCGGCGCCCAAATCGGTGCAGCGTAATTTACGACCGGCCGGCCAATTGCTTTGTAGGTTGCCAGCAAGGTTTCTTTATCTTTACCCCATGTGCTGCCGGCTAGCGCTTTGAGTATTTTGTTGCGGCCCTGGAGTTTTGCGGCAATTGCGGTCGTATGCGGAGTGAAGGAGTACAGGCTATCGAATGTGACCCCTAAAATCTTAGGGTTGTTTACAGTTGGAATTTTTACGTCATCAACTTTCACATCGAGTTCTAGCCGGTACTCCTTCGTCCAGCTGGTGAAGAGGGTAGCCGAGGATTTCGTCGGTTGAATTTTTAATTGTCGTGCAGTGAAGAAACGGGAGAGATCAGCGAGGTAACCGTTCACTTTCGAACATAGGCTATCAATATCCTGGCCGGACGCCAATATCGAACAATCATCGGCATACGAGGTTAGTGAGACTCCTTCCGGTGGAGGAGGGAGCTTCGAAATGTAAAAATTAAACAGTAGCGGGGAGAGGACACCACCCTGCGGAACCCCCTGTTTAATTTTCCTCAATTTAGATGTTTCACCTCGGAATATGACCGATGATTGACGACCACTCAGGTAGCCCATGACCCACCTCTGCAACCCCGGCGGTAATGAGGATTCCTCAATGTCACTGAGTAGCACTGAATGATTGACAGTGTCAAAAGCTTTTGACAAATCCAGTGCTACCAGGACAGTTCTCGCGCAGGGTCGGTTTTGGTTCAGGCCATTGACCACCTGGGTGTTTATGGCGTTAAGTGCTGTTGTGGTGCTGTGCACTTTTCGGAAGCCATGCTGATGTGCTGCTGGACGCAGATGGTGAGTGAAAGTCGGGAGTAGTAAGCCCTCAAGCGTCTTCGCTACTGGGGATAGGAGAGTTATCGGCCGATAAGACTCTCCTCTGTTGGCTGGTTTCCCCGGTTTAAGTAGCGGGACCACCCTACCGGTTTTCCACACATCTGGTATGATTAGGGTGGTCAGAGACAAATTGAGGACCTTGGTGAGGTATTCTGCTCCCGCTGGTCCGAGATGTTTTAGCATCAGCATGCTTATTCCGTCAGGGCCGATGGATTTGGAGGCTTTCGGCTTCCCGATAACCCCCTGAACCTCCTCTCTGGAGAAATCAAGCACCGCGCTTGTGTTTGGCAGTTTGCGAAAACGGCGGGTTACACGTCTTTTCGCTTTGTCTACCGAAGGATGCAGTGTAAAAAGCCGGCTAAAATAGCTCGCGCATCTCTTCGGGTCCGACGAGGCGCGATCACCGAATGAAATTTCCACCCGGTCATCGCGTCTCGTCGGGTTAGACAGCGACTTGACTGTAGCCCAGAGCTTGGTTGCCCCAGAGGAGAGATTGCAGGACCTTAAGTGCTCCTCCCACTTTTTCCGCTTGTGTTTATTTACAACGGTCCGAATCTCCGCATTTAAATCCCTGATTAAGAGATTCCCGGGATCGGAGTTACGGAGGATGTCGCGCCTTGATGCTAAAGCCGCCGTTTCGTACGGGAAGTTAGGGCGGATTTCCGCAATTCGGCCTGCCGGGATGAAGCGGGCGGCAGCGGTCGCAACTATCCTGCGGAAAGAACGTTCACCAGAGGTGACGTCAGTTGGAGTGGAGAGAGCACCGAAGGCGTTCTCGGTGAATTCCGTGAAGCCGGTCCAGTTAGCTTTTTTGAAGTTAACGAAGGTCCGGTGGTCCGCGGAAACAAAGTCGGGAGGTCTGTCAATCGAGATGTGTATGGGTAAGTGGTCCGATGCTAGTGTCAGTATAGGTCGCCAGACTATACTGTTTATCAGACCAGCACTCGCAATTGTTATGTCGGGCGAGCTTTGGCAATTACCCACAACTCTGGTGGGGGTGTTGTCGTTCATTGTGCAGAATGTCGAATCGTCTATCTGTTCCGCCAGCTTCATTCCTCTACGGTCATTCGACAGGCTAGAATGCCAAAGATGTTGTTGTTGTTGTTGTTGTAGCGGTTCGCTAACCCCGCTTAGGGCAAGTGTAATCAGTCTAAGTCGCCGGGGTCATCTAACGGGAGGTCCAGGAAACGTGCTGTTTCGACAGGGTTGGACCAAAGGTAGAGGGGGGTTAGATGGGTCGGTTTAAGGGGGCATGTGAAGAGGTGGTTAGTATCGTGCGGGGACTCTCCACATGCAGGGCATACGTTGGGTATGCTGGGGTCGAGTCTGGATATGTAGGAGTTTAACCTGCTACAGTATCCAGATCTGAGTTGTGCCACAGTCACGCGGGTCTCTCGAGGCAGCTCGAGCTCACTGTCTGCGATGGGTGGTGGTTTGGATCCGAGTACGCCATTCACTGGGAGGGAGTCTAGGAAGGTGTTAACTGACTCCTGGTGAATGGCGTTCAGTGCCTGTCGGTAAGCCGTCCTGTCCAGCGGTTGTTGAACATGGTGCTGTATAGTGCTGTCGTAGTCAAGTACTCCCTTCCTGATGTGCCTAGGCGGAGGCTCCGTTTCTAGGAGGTGCCTGCTGGGGTGCTCCGCGCGGTGGCATCCCAACAGGAACTGCTTGCACAGCGTAGCATAGATGCTTCGCTGTGCAAGTGGTGTTCAGGTGACATCAGAAGGTTTCCTGTCGCAGTCCTAAGGGCGGTATTCTGGTAGGCCTGTAGTTTCCTCCACTGCGTCTCGTTCGTCCCCGGCGCCCAAATCGGTGCAGCGTAATTTACGACCGGCCGGCCAATTGCTTTGTAGGTTGCCAGCAAGGTTTCTTTATCTTTACCCCATGTGCTGCCGGCTAGCGCTTTGAGTATTTTGTTGCGGCCCTGGAGTTTTGCGGCAATTGCGGAGTGAAGGAGTACAGGCTATCGAATGTGACCCCTAAAATCTTAGGGTTGTTTACAGTTGGAATTTTTACGTCATCAACTTTCACATCGAGTTCTAGCCGGTACTCCTTCGTCCAGCTGGTGAAGAGGGTAGCCGAGGATTTCGTCGGTTGAATTTTTAATTGTCGTGCAGTGAAGAAACGGGAGAGATCAGCGAGGTAACCGTTCACTTTCGAACATAGGCTATCAATATCCTGGCCGGACGCCAATATCGAACAATCATCGGCATACGAGGTTAGTGAGACTCCTTCCGGTGGAGGAGGGAGCTTCGAAATGTAAAAATTAAACAGTAGCGGGGAGAGGACACCACCCTGCGGAACCCCCTGTTTAATTTTCCTCAATTTAGATGTTTCACCTCGGAATATGACCGATGATTGACGACCACTCAGGTAGCCCATGACCCACCTCTGCAACCCCGGCGGTAATGAGGATTCCTCAATGTCACTGAGTAGCACTGAATGATTGACAGTGTCAAAAGCTTTTGACAAATCCAGTGCTACCAGGACAGTTCTCGCGCAGGGTCGGTTTTGGTTCAGGCCATTGACCACCTGGGTGTTTATGGCGTTAAGTGCTGTTGTGGTGCTGTGCACTTTTCGGAAGCCATGCTGATGTGCTGCTGGACGCAGATGGTGAGTGAAAGTCGGGAGTAGTAAGGCCTCAAGCGTCTTCGCTACTGGGGATAGGAGAGTTATCGGCCGATAAGACTCTCCTCTGTTGGCTGGTTTCCCCGGTTTAAGTAGCGGGACCACCCTACCGGTTTTCCACACATCTGGTATGATTAGGGTGGTCAGAGACAGATGTTTTAGCATCAGCATGCTTATTCCGTCAGGGCCGATGGATTTGGAGGCTTTCGGCTTCCCGATAACCCCCTGAACCTCCTCTCTGGAGAAATCAAGCACCGCGCTTGTGTTTGGCAGTTTGCGCATACGGCGGGTTACACGTCTTTTCGCTTTGTCTACCGAAGGATGCAGTGTAAAAAGCCGGCTAAAATAGCTCGCGCATCTCTTCGGGTCCGACGAGGCGCGATCACCGAATGAAATTTCCACCCGGTCATCGCGTCTCGTCGGGTTAGACAGCGACTTGACTGTAGCCCAGAGCTTGGTTGCCCCAGAGGAGAGATTGCAGGACCTTAAGTGCTCCTCCCACTTTTTCCGCTTGTGTTTATTTACAACGGTCCGAATCTCCGCATTTAAATCCCTGATTAAGAGATTCCCGGGATCGGAGTTACGGAGGATGTCGCGCCTTGATGCTAAAGCCGCCGTTTCGTACGGGAAGTTAGGGCGGATTTCCGCAATTCGGCCTGCCGGGATGAAGCGGGCGGCAGCGGTCGCAACTATCCTGCGGAAAGAACGTTCACCAGAGGTGACGTCAGTTGGAGTGGAGAGAGCACCGAAGGCGTTCTCGGTGAATTCCGTGAAGCCGGTCCAGTTAGCTTTTTTGAAGTTAACGAAGGTCCGGTGGTCCGCGGAAACAAAGTCGGGAGGTCTGTCAATCGAGATGTGTATGGGTAAGTGGTCCGATGCTAGTGTCAGTATAGGTCGCCAGACTATACTGTTTATCAGACCAGCACTCGCAATTGTTATGTCGGGCGAGCTTTGGCAATTACCCACAACTCTGGTGGGGGTGTTGTCGTTCATTGTGCAGAATGTCGAATCGTCTATCTGTTCCGCCAGCTTCATTCCTCTACGGTCATTCGACAGGCTAGAATGCCAAAGATGTTGTTGTTGTTGTTGTTGTAGCGGTTCGCTAACCCCGCTTAGGGCAGGTGTAATCAGTCTAAGTCGCCGGGGTCATCTAACGGGAGGTCCAGGAAACGTGCTGTTTCGACAGGGTTGGACCAAAGGTAGAGGGGGGTTAGATGGGTCGGTTTAAGGGGGCATGTGAAGAGGTGGTTAGTATCGTGCGGGGACTCTCCACATGCAGGGCATACGTTGGGTATGCTGGGGTCGAGTCTGGATATGTAGGAGTTTAACCTGCTACAGTATCCAGATCTGAGTTGTGCCAGAGTCACGCGGGTCTCTCGAGGCAGCTCGAGCTCACTGTCTGCGATGGGTGGTGGTTTGGATCCGAGTACGCCATTCACTGGGAGGGAGTCTAGGAAGGTGTTAACTGACTCCTGGTGAATGGCGTTCAGTGCCTGTCGGTAAGCCGTCCTGTCCAGCGGTTGTTGAACATGGTGCTGTATAGTGCTGTCGTAGTCAAGTACTCCCTTCCTGATGTGCCTAGGCGGAGGCTCCGTTTCTAGGAGGTGCCTGCTGGGGTGCTCCGCGCGGTGGCATCCCAACAGGAACTGCTTGCACAGCGTAGCATAGATGCTTCGCTGTGCAAGTGGTGTTCAGGTGACATCAGGAGGTTTCCTGTCGCAGTCCTAAGGGCGGTATTCTGGTAGGCCTGTAGTTTCCTCCACTGCGTCTCGTTCGTCCCCGGCGCCCAAATCGGTGCAGCGTAATTTACGACCGGCCGGCCAATTGCTTTGTAGGTTGCCAGCAAGGTTTCCTTATCTTTACCCCATGTGCTGCCGGCTAGCGCTTTGAGTATTTTGTTGCGGCCCTGGAGTTTTGCGGCAATTGCGGTCGTGTGTGGAGTGAAGGAGTGCAGGCTATCGAATGTGACCCCTAAAATCTTAGGGGTGTTTACAGTCGGAATTTTTTGGTGATCAACTTTCACATCGAGTTCTAGCCGGTACTCCTTCGTCCAGCTGGTGAAGAGGGTAGCCGAGGATTTCGTCGGTTGTATGTTTAGATGTCTTGCAGTGAAGAAACGGGAGAGATCGGCAAGGTAGCCGTTCACTTTCGAACATAGGCTATCAATATCCTGGCCAGACGCCAATATCGAGCAATCATCGGCATACGAGGTTAGTGAAACTCCTTCCGGTGGAGGAGGGAGCTTCGAGATGTAAAAATTAAACAGTAGCGGGGAGAGGACACCACCCTGCGGAACCCCCTGTTTAATTTTTCTCAATTTAGATGTTTCTCCGGAACCAACCTCAGCGGGTATTACAGCAGCAACACACGTCATCCACGCACCACTCCCTTACCCCCCGTATCACGAACGTTCCCCCGAGACGGACCCGACTACTCCAATTTAACTGCAACGGACTGCAGGGAAAGATCGACGAGATAGTCGACTATATGAGCCGGGAGCATCTGTCAATTGCTGCGATCCAGGAAACCAAGTTGACCATCCGCTCGGATCTTCTGAGTCGGGCCGGATAAAACATAATCCGCAAGGACCGCGAGCGAGACCATGGAGGGGGTCTGGCGTTCATCCTGCACAACACCGTGCAGTATCGTCTCATCGATGGCGGCATCGACCGCAGGGATACTACCCTAGAATGTCAGGGCATAGCTATCCGGTCAGGCGATGCCGAGCTCGAAATATTTAATATATACATTCCTCCCGTTACAAGTTGCCCAGTTGGATATAGCCCTGATATAGGTGCGCTACTCAGAGGCGAAAACCATTTGGTTTTGGGCGACTTTAACGCGCACCACGATCTTTGGCATTCTAGCCTGTCAAATGACCGTAGAGGAATGGAGCTGGCGGAACAGATAGACGATTCGACATTCTGCACAATGAACGACAACACCCCCACCAGAGTTGTGGGTAATTGCCAAAGCTCGCCCGACATAACAATTGCGAGTGCTGGTCTGATAAACAGTATAGTCTGACGACCTATACTGACACTAGCATCGGACCACTTACCCATACACATATCGATTGACAGACCTCCCGACTTTGTTTCCGCGGACCACCGGACCTTCGTTAACTTCAAAAAAGCTAATTGGACCGGCTTCACGGAATTCACCGAGAACGCCTTCGGTGCTCTCTCCACTCCAACTGACGTCACTTCTGGTGAACGTTCTTTCCGCAGGATAATTGCGACCGCTGCTGCCCGCTTCATCCCGGCAGGCCGAATTGCGGAAATCCGCCCTAACTTCCCGTCCGAAGCGGCGGCTTTAGCAGCAAGGCGCGACATCCTCCGTAACTCCGATCCTGGGAATCCCTTAATCAGGGATTTAAATGCGGAGATTCGGACTGTTGTAAATAAACACAAGCGGAAAAAGTGGGAGGAGCACCTAAGGTCCTGTAATCTCTCCTCTGGGGCAACCAAGCTCTGGGCTACAGTCAAGTCGCTGTCTAATCCGACGAGACGTGATGACCGGGTGGAAATTTCATTCGGTGATCACGCCTCGTCGGACCCGAAGAGATGCGCGAGCTATTTTAGCCGGCTTTTTACACTGCATCCTTCGGTAGACAAAGCGAAACGACGTGTAACCCACCGTATGCGCAAACTGCCAAAAACACAAGCGCGGTGCTTGATTTCTCCAGAGAGGAGGTTCAGGGGGTTATCGGGAAGGCGAAAGCCTCCAAATCCATCGGCCCTGACGGAATAAGCATGCTGATGCTAAAAAATCTCGGACCAGCTGAAGCAGATTATCTCACCACCGGATGTGTGGAAAACAGGCAGGGTGGTCCCACTATTTAAACCAGAGAAACCAGCCGACAAAAGAGAGTTTTATCGGCCGATAACTCTCCTATCCCCAGTAGCGAAGACGCTTGAGGCCTTACTGCTCCCGACCTTCACTCACCATCTGCGTCCAGCAGCACATCAGCATGGCTTCCGAAAAGTGCACAGCACCACAACAGCACTTAACGCCATAAACACCCAGGTGGTCAATGGCCTGAACCAAAACCGACCCTGCGCGAGAACTGTCCCGGTAGCACTGGATTTGTCAAAAGCTTTTGACACTGTCAATCATTCAGTGCTACTCAGTGACATTGAGGAATCCTCATTACCGCCGGGGTTGCAGAGGTGGGTCATGGGCTACCTGAGTGGTCGTCAATCATCGGTCATATTCCGAGGTGAAACATCTAAATTGAGGAAAATTAAACAGGGGGTTCCGCAGGGTGGTGTCCTCTCCCCGCTACTGTTTAATTTTTACATCTCGAAGCTCCCTCCTCCACCGGAAGGAGTTTCACTAACCTCGTATGCCGATGATTGCTCGATATTGGCGTCTGGCCAGGATATTGATAGCCTATGTTCGAAAGTGAACGGCTACCTTGCCGATCTCTCCCGTTTCTTCACTGCAAGACATCTAAACATACAACCGACGAAATCCTCGGCTACCCTCTTCACCAGCTGGACGAAGGAGTACCGGCTAGAACTCGATGTGAAAGTTGATCACCAAAAAATTCCGACTGTAAACACCCCTAAGATTTTAGGGGTCACATTCGATAGCCTGCACTCCTTCACTCCACACACGACCGCAATTGCCGCAAAACTCCAGGGCCGCAACAAAATACTCAAAGCGCTAGCCGGCAGCACATGGGGTAAAGATAAGGAAACCTTGCTGGCAACCTACAAAGCAATTGGCCGGCCGGTCGTAAATTACGCTGCACCGATTTGGGCGCCGGGGACGAACGAGACGCAGTGGAGAAAGTTACAGACCTGCCAGAACACCGCCCTTAGGACTGCGACAGGAAACCTCCTGATGTCACCGGAGCACCACTTGCACAGCGAAGCATCTATGCTACGAGTTAAGGAGCATAGTGCTTTGCTGTGCAGCAGTTCCTGTTGGGATGCCACCGCGCGGAGCACCCCAGCAGGCACCTCTTAGAAGCCGAGCCTCCGCCCAGGCACATCAGGAAGGGAGTACTCGATTATAACAGCACCATACAGCACCACGTTCAACAACCGCTGGACAGGACGGCATACAGACAGGCGCTGAACGCCATTCACCAGAAGTCAGTCAACACCTTCCTAGACTCCCTTCCAGTGAATGGCGTACTCGGAACCAAGCCACCACCTATCGCAGACAGTGAGCTCGAGCTGCCTCGGGAAACCCGTGCTACACTGGCACAATTAAGATCTGGATACTGTAGTAGGTTAAACTCCTACATATCCAGACTTGATCCCAGCATACCCAATGTATGCCCTGCATGTGGAGAGTCCCCGCACGACACTAACCACCTCTTTACATGCCCCCTTAAACCTACTCATCTAACCCCCCTCTCCCTTTGGTCCAACCCTGTCGAAACAGCACGTTTCCTGGACCTTCCGTTAGATGACCTCGTCGACTTAGACTGATTATGCCTGCCCTAAGCGGGGTTAGCGAAGCCGCTACAACGACAACAACAACAACAGAAGGATTTGAAGCAACCCAGCTGCGAGGTATTGCTCCGATGGCGAACTTAAACTAATTTTACCTGTTGACCGAAACGGGGTTAGGTCGCCGAAAGGGTGACAGCCCTTGTCCGGATAAAATCCGGGTCAACTCCGGTACGTAGAACCGGCTGTCTTGAGAGTTGGCTTTCTCTCATGATATGTACCAGTGCGGAAGTTACTTATCCTCCGTCTTGTAATAGTACAGGCCATATACCATCTACTCCTGGTGATTTGAATTTCTCAAAGGAATTAATTGCCCACTCTACCGAGTTATAGCTTATTATCTTTTTAGCTAAGTGCCAGGTATCTTTGTGTGGGTTTGGGTTATGCCCATTACTAGTTTTAATTTCTGTTGTTGAGTCTGGAAAGTGTGTCTTAAGAAGGATCATCACTCGTTCCTTTTCATTCTTGGTGTATTGATTATTTTCTAGCTTTAGTGCCATTTTACTTTCGACCGTATCTTTAACCAATGCTTTGTGTAGTCTGGCTGCTTTCGGTAGGATATACTCTCGCAAAAGTTCCTAAAATTCGATCTTTTTGCTTCCCTTAGTTCTTTATTGTAGTTGGTAAGAGTATTTTTGTATTTATCCCAACTACTACTTCTTTTTGCTTTATTAAATTCTTTCCTTACTTCTCTTCTTAGCGATGCTAAGTGTGCGTTCCACAACGGGGCGCCTGTTCTTGCTTTCGGCTTCGATATCCTACAGCTTGCGTTAAATGCTTCTATTATGCTGTAATTTAAGTTTTCTACTTTCTTTTCTAACTCTTGGAAGTTCTTTGTTTTATCTGTTATTTCTTTCTTACTGATATTTAAGTCTAATAGTGTTTTGTACTGTAAGGACCCCAAAATCCGAGGCTTTTGGAGACCTCACAACAATACTTTTTTATATACATTTTTTATATTCATGCACTGAATTTATATATATACATTGAATTATTATACATTAACTAAATATTACATATATATATATATATTTACATACTTAAATTGTTGAAGCGCTGAAGTCTATAAGCATGTTCGAACATGAATGCACATACATACGTACACATAGAATAAGTGAGAAACTGTACGCAATAATGAATTGTTATTATAAAATAACATTCTGCCTGCGTGCAGAAGAGTATAAAAGGCGAGGAAAACGCAAAGGAAATTGAGTAGCCTTTGTGTTGTCGTTAGGTATACTTGCCCGTGGGATCAATACCACCGGCAAACGTAGTGCACCTGAGGGTCTATATACCTCACGAGCATTTATTTATATTCTACTGAGGGTTTATACCTCACTGGAACGAGGGCTGTTAGAGGGTTTATACGTCCACAGCGCCATACGAAAGAAGTACTATTTGTGTTATTATTAAGCATACTTGCTCGTGGGTTCAACACCACCAGCAAACGTAGTGTACCTGAGGGTTTATACCTCACGAACACTTACTTACTTGTCATAGAAATAGCGAGTAACGTATTAGAAACCGTGTAGATAGAGATTGTTAAACTAATAAATTTGTTGTAACGTACCCAGCGCATTTTACTTTAGCAAACCCTTGGCAAGGCTGAGCTTACCCCAGCCAAGAGGAAAACTCCGTTACAACTGGCGCCCGAGCAGGGACTCTAAAGTAAGAAGAACGAGTGACGAGGTAAGCCATGGTCAAAGTGACATGGGTGTACTACCTCAATCGAGAAGAACTATTGAGATACGCAGAAGAATTTGGGTTCGAGAACTACGGAACAGTGGAGGAGCTGCGCAAACGCTTTGCGAGCTTCATCCAGAATCAGGGTGAAGGAGAAAGCGTGCAAAGACGCTTGACGGAGTTGGCCCTCCGACATACTAGGCCAAATATCACCATAAATCCAGCGACACCAAGAGAAGGCGTCCCATCATCAGACGTGTTTTATGAGGGAGCTCACGGCATGCTTTACGAAGAAGAGCAAGCGTACATACCTGCGACACCCTCTCATGCGAACATTATGGACAGGGTGCGGAAATGGGGATTCCGCTACGACGGCGGTAAAGATCTCTTAGGATTTATCGAACGGGTAGAGGAATTAGCGGACGGTTACGGCTTAAACCGTAACTCAATCCCACGAGCGTTACCAGAGCTACTGAAGGAGAAAGCTCTAGTGTGGTTCCGGAATAACAATCGGCACTGGCAGGAATGGGACGAGTTTAAAAAAGATTTCCTGAAGTTCTTTCTGAGCTCGCGGTACTCTGAACAACTGGACGACGAGATACGCCGACGCGTCCAACGACCGGGTGAGCGGTTTAAAGATTACGTCCTGGTACTACAAGGGCTTATGCGGCACGCGAACTACACAGCCGAAGAGAAACTAAGCCGTATCTATCGAAATTCGCGCAGAGAGTATCAACTTTACGTTAAACGGAGTGAGTTCAAGAGTCTGGAAGAGTTAGTGGACTTGGTAGAAGACTTCGAAAACCTTCCCCCCGAGAGAGAGCCATTAAGAGCCGCAGCGCGACCATTTGTACCTCGACGACCGGAAGAGCGGTACCAGTCTATGCACGTGAACGAAGAGAGCTACAGGTACCCACACAGCAGCGAAAGGCGGGAACAACCAAGGAGGTTTGAGGGCGCTACAAGACCAGATCGAGCAGACAGAGCAGAGCGCTACCAGCAATTACGTGAAGACCGGAATCCCAACACACCAAGGAGAGCAGAGAGCCAACCAAATCAGCAAGGGAGGTACGTAGACCCCCGAAACGCATGCAGACGATGCGGTGGAGTCGGACATTTCGCCCACGGCTGTCGCAGTCCAAAAAACGAGTTTTGTTGGAAGTGTGGACGTTGTGGAATACACACCCGAAATTGCTGCCCAGATCTACAGGGAAACGACCAGGGGCCTCATCAGTATCGAGGGGTGGGGTCCACATCACTACCTCGAGAACAGCAGCAGCACTAAACCAGACACAAGGCCGGATCCTGGCCAATGTGACCATGAACGGCGAAAACATAGTAGCGGCAATAGATACAGGAGCAACGAGGAGTTTCGTGAGTGAAGAAGTGGTGAAGAGATTGGGTACGGAAAGAACGAAACCCGTAAAGACACGAGTGGTAATGGGAGATGGAAGGCGCAAGGACGTCGAGGAAGCAGTAGAAGCAGAAGTGAAGTTGGGGAACGAAGTACATCACAGCGAGTTACTTGTTCTACCAGGCCTGGTCGATGAAATGGTACTCGGGACGGACTACCTCGCGAAGGCCAACACAGAGTTGAGATGCGGCGGAGAGTCACTAAGATTAAGTGTAGACAAGAGAGAAGACGAGATAATCACGTGCACCGCCATAGTTGAGAAGGGAGCGAAGGAGTACACGGCCTCAGAAGGCCCAAACCAAACCACACTACAAGCAGGCAACCCAGCGGATAAGAAAGTGAGTGAGTTCCTGCAAAGAACCCAAAGATGCAAGAGGTCATCAACAAAGAAATCGACGAACTACTTGAGAAGAGCTACATTGAACCATCCCATAGTCCGCACAGTGCACCAATAGTATTAGCAAAGAAGAAAAACGGAAAGTGGAGACTCTGCGTCGACTACCGCCAATTGAATGCCAAATCCGTTCCAGACGCATACCCGTTGCCGCGCATCCAGCATATACTCGATCGGCTCAGAAGCGCTAGATTCATCAACAGTCTGGACTTGAAGAATGGTTATTGGCAGATCCCCATGGAGGAGGACAGCAAACAGTACACGGCATTCACAGTACCCGGACGTGGCTTGTTCCAATGGAAGGTAATGCCTTTCGGCCTACACTCCGCACCAGCGACGTTCCAGAGGGCACTTGATAGAGTTATCGGCCCAGAACTAGAACCGCACGCATTTGCCTACCTAGACGACATCATAGTCACGAGTACAACGCTAGAAGATCACGTGAAGCACCTCAAAGAAGTATTCCAGCGGCTAAGAAAAGCTAACCTCCGCATCAACCCCGAGAAGTGCGAGTTTTTTAAGAAGAAGCTGAAGTATTTAGGCCACGTAGTCAGCGAGAAGGGCATCCATACAGACCCAGATAAGGTAGCGGCCATAAGAGAGCTCACACCTCCAACAAATCTACGAGGGCTCAGACGATTCCTGGGAGTGGCATCATGGTACCGAAGATTCGTCCCCGACTTTTCACAAGTTTCGCATCCGCTCACATCAATGTTGAAGAAAGGCAAAAAGTGGGAGTGGTCCGAAAAACAACAGTCAGCATTCGAAGCCCTGAAAGACGCCCTCACACAAGCACCGGTATTGGCGTGCCCGGACTTCACAAAGAGATTTACGTTGCAGACCGACGCGAGTGATTTCGGACTCGGAGCAGTTCTAACACAAGAGTTAGAGGGTAGCGAGCGAGTAATAGCATATGCGAGTCGGCGGCTGAATAAAGCCGAAATGAACTACTCACCAACGGAGAAGGAGTGTTTAGCGATAGTCTGGGCAATAAGGAAAATGAGACCATATCTTGAAGGGTACAACTTCACAGTGATTACCGACCACCTGGCGTTGAAGTGGCTCAACGCGATCGAGAGTCCAACAGGTCGGATAGCGAGATGGGCGCTAGAGCTCCAACAATATTCGTTCGAAGTGCAGTACAGGAAAGGGAAGCTGAACGTCGTAGCAGACGCGCTATCAAGGCAACCACGAGAGGAACAGTTGGGCACAGTACTAGAGGAAGACGAAAACGAAGACGGCGCATGGCTAGAAGAAAAGAAGGCGAAGGTGGAAGAAGCTCCAGAAAAGTACCCGGACTACGTGATCGAAGAAGGCAGTTTATATAGGCGAATGACGACCCAAGTCGATGGTGAAGATACTACTCCGTGGAAGCTATGTGTACCAATGTCTCAAAAACTACGAGTGTTAAAAGAAGTACATGACGCCCCGAGTGCAGGCCATATGGGCATTCGTAAATCCATAGCCCGGGCGATGGCATGATACTACTGGCCAGGAATGTTTCGCGACGTGAGGAAGTATGTACAACAGTGTCACGAGTGCCAAATATACAAGCCCGGCCAACAACAAGCTGCAGGCAAAATGCTCACCCAAATAGCGGAAGAACCATGGGCAACAGTGTGTGCAGATTTCGTCGGCCCGTTACCCCGATCAAAGCATGGCAATACAATGGCTCTCGTCTTTCTGGACCGATTCTCTAAATGGGTAGAGATCGTTGCAGTCCGCAAAGCCACAACCGAAGGCCTCGTAAGAGCATTCCGAGAAAGGATCTTAGCGCGTTTTGGTATCCCAAAAGTACTAATCACCGACAACGGAGCACAATTCACCAGTAAGCATTTCAAAAACTTCTTACGCGGGCACGGAGTGAAACACCAGCTAACCGCACCTTACACACCACAAGAGAACCCGACCGAAAGAGCAAACAGGAACATTAAAAGAATGATAGCGCAATTCACCGGAAGAGAACAACGTGATTGGGACGAACTACTCCCAGAAATAACACTCGCACTCAATACCTGCGTAGGCGAATCCACAGGATACAGTCCGGCATACATAGTCCAGGGAAGAGACCCAAGAATGCCGAATAATCTCTTCGACGAACACACCTTCGGAACAGCGCAGAAGACACCGACACCAGCAGAGAAAGCAACAATGATGGCAGAAGTCTACAGAATAGTTCGATGTAACCAACAACGCGCAGCAACCGATCAAGCGCGTCATTACAACCTGCGAAGGCGAAATTGGCAACCAGCTATAGGCGACTTAGTACTAGTAAAGGAACACCACCTCTCAAAGGCGATAGAAAACTTTGCGGCCAAACTAGCTCCCAGGTACAGCGGCCCGCATCGAATAACCAACTACGTATCTCCAGTAATAGTGGAACTGGACAAAATACACAAAGGAAAAAGGAGAACGGCACATCTGAGTGAATTGAAGCCCTACCACGGTGATGGGAAAAACATTCCATAAAAGCAACAAAAAAAAAAAAAAAAAAAAAATATTAGTGAAAAAAAAACTCAGTGAAAAAAAAAAGACATCATAGTGAGAAGAAACAAAAACAAAAAAAAAAAAAAAAAAAAAAAAAAATTAAGAGTGAAAAAAAAAAAGTTTGATATGGACGCACCCTAACATGGACATAAAAGGGAGCCGTAGTGTTAAGAAACAAAAAAATAAAAAAAAAAAACAAAAAAATAAAAAAAAAAAAAAACAAAAAAAAAAAAAAAAAAAATTAAGAGTAAAAAAAAGTTTGATATGGACGCACCCTAAAATGGACATAAAAGGGAGTCGTAGTGTTAAGAAACAAACACAAAAAAAAAAAAAATTCAAGTAAAAAAAGTTTGATATGGACGCACCTTAAGTCACATACTGTATGAAGGTGGCAGCACCCATCAACAGCAGAGCCAGCGGTAAACGAATGAACATACATATATACAAATGTACTTACATATAACTAAGTGAGAGAAAAAAAATATATAATATACATACATACATACATGCAATGAAGTGAATATATATATGTACATACAAGTGGAAAAACAAAAATATACATAATATACATACATACATAAACTGATGTATATGTAAAGTGAAAATATACAAGCAAAAACACATAGAAGCAAAAACAAAAATAATAATAATAATTATATATACACAACGCACAAAAAAAAAAAAAAAATAAATATATACACACAAAAAAAAACAAAAATAATAATACTCCTGCAAAATTTCGGAGGAGAAATTTGCATTAAAGCATATGCATGAAAAGCACAGTTGGTCGAGCGATGAAAAATCAAAATAAAAGCCGCCGCGACCAAACTCACATGAAGTGTGTTAACAACTGAAGCGAGCGATAAACAAATTATGCTAGCAAGGTATGCGAGCGCTAAGCCAAACGCGAAAAACGAAGTAAGGAGTAAAAGCAAGCAGCAGAGATGGCATCAACAATCTTGTCAGAGAGTCAGGATGAGCAGCCAGCGAAGCGACGAGGAGAACTCGATATATCAAGCGGCACGTCGAAGGCAATTACTACCGCGTGAGGATCACACGGACTGGCCTGGTGACCATAAGTCTCGCAGCGGGAAGTGAGGGGAGGGTGTAAGGACCCCAAAATCCGAGGCTTTTGGAGACCTCACAACAATACTTTTTTATATACATTTTTTATATTCATGCACTGAATTTATATATATACATTGAATTATTATACATTAACTAAATATTAAATATATATATATATTTACATACTTAAATTGTTGAAGCGCTGAAGCCTATAAGCATGTTCGAACATGAATGCACATACATACGTACACATAGAATAAGTGAGAAACTGTACGCAATAATGAATTGTTATTATAAAATAACATTCTGCCTGCGTGCAGAAGAGTATAAAAGGCGAGGAAAACGCAAAGGAAATTGAGTAGCCTTTGTGTTGTCGTTAGGTATACTTGCCCGTGGGATCAATACCACCGGCAAACGTAGTGCACCTGAGGGTCTATATACCTCACGAGCATTTATTTATATTCTACTGAGGGTTTATACCTCACTGGAACGAGGGCTGTTAGAGGGTTTATACCTCCACAGCGCCATACGAAAGAAGTACTATTTGTGTTATTATTAAGCATACTTGCTCGTGGGTTCAACACCACCAGCAAACGTAGTGTACCTGAGGGTTTATACCTCACGAACACTTACTTACTTGTCATAGAAATAGCGAGTAACGTATTAGAAACCGTGTAGATAGAGATTGTTAAACTAATAAATTTGTTGTAACGTACCCAGCGCATTTTACTTTAGCAAACCCTTGGCAAGGCTGAGCTTACCCCAGCCAAGAGGAAAACTCCGTTACAGTACTTTGTCCAGTCAGTTTTCCTGGGGTTTCTTATTATTTTGTTAATCTCGACTGAATATCCCAGGAAGAATTGTCTAAGGAGGTGTTGACTGACTCCTGGTGAATGGCGTTCAGCGCTTGTCGGTATGCCGTCCTGTCCAGCGGTTGTTGTACATGACGGAGGCTCAGCTTCTAAAAGGTGCCTGCTGGGGTGCTCCATGCGGTGGCATCCCAACAGAAACTGCTTGCACAGCAAAGCATTTGTATGTATATATATGTATTTTTAAATGTAGTGCAGTGAAGAAACGGGAGAGATCGGTGAGGTAGCCGTTCATTTTCGAACATAGGCTATCAATATCCTGGCCAGACGCCAATATCGAGCAATCATCGGCATACTTCTTTGCCCGTGTGCTCCTCGAAGTCGGAGAGCATCAGGTCCTCATAAGGTTCAGGCCTTCCGCCAGTTCCTCTAATTCTTTTGTCGAAGGGATTTCTTCATCAGCTTCTGAATTTGCTGTATGCTCAGTACCTAGTATTGAGCTGCTTTTGGATGCAGCCCCTTCTTTTATTCCCTCAGTTTCTGCTGAATCTGGTTGTACCTCGTTTTCTTGCTTCCCCGATCTCCAGGGTTTGGCAAGTATACTGCCGAATCTGAAGTTGAGTCTGAAGCTACTTCTAGACATATTGTTGAAATACTCATTATCGATGCATAGATTAAGCTTCAAACATCTCCCTTCCGCTTTCTCATCTAACACCTTCCAATGGGAGGTGTGAAGTCCTTCGTTTTGCGCCTGCAGTAGGCCTAGCGCATATACTTGTCCCTTCTCCACACTTCGGGGGGGACCCACTCTCGTGGTCAGTTCAACGCCCGACCACCCACTTAAGCTGGGTGCTGTCTTAGTGCTGACGTCCTTGCAGTCCGCTATTAATAGCCCTGGTCTGAAGGCTACGCCAGTGAAGGCAAGCGGCTTCTTCCAGCCCTTCACTACCTCGTCCATTATGGCATCTTGAATGTCGGTCAGCTGCTCCTTAGGGAGTACCGCTACCCTATCTGCTTTTATGGCTTCAGCGTAGCTGTGCCCATGGCCAGGGTTTAGTGCTTGCTGTTTCGGGGCAGCTGATTTTTCCTGTTGGCCCATTGGAGAGGTCGGTCTAATTCTTTTAGAGGGTTAGTCGGAATTCTCTGCGCGTTAGTGCGCTTGGTACTTATGCTAATTTGCGCCTCCGTGTGTACAGCTTGGACTCGGGCTGATTCTTGGCTCATACCCTTCTCCAGATTTCGTAAGTATCTTACGATTCCGGCTCCGCTAAGTCCATGCCTTCTCGGATGATCCCGTCCACCGGGGCGCCCTTATTCTGGTACTTTAGGTCCACGTGGTCTCTTTTGCTTCTTGTCAGGTCTTCTATCCTTTGGAGGCGAGGTTTTACACCCTCTATGCTCTCCATCGGCTTTCTCTACTTTGCTAGGCGAGGTATGTGTGCCCTCAAGCCTTTCTGAGCTCTTACCTGGAGATCTTGATCTTCTCTCCTTCGTGGCTCCAGAGTTAGTTGTTGATTTTGTCACCATATTCAGTCCTTCTGTCGGATTGTCCCTTCGTTTTCGGCGAGATTCCTCAGTCCATATTCCTCCATTTCCCTGGTCTCGACGGTCTAAGGCCCTCAACGCTCTGACTTCTTCACTTGGTGTTGTTGTCGCGAACATCTTCGTACCAGTTCCGTTTCGTTGGCGATGTACGTCTTAGCGGAGGTCTAAGGCCCTCAATACTGATGGTAGATCGCTCCGTAGATGAACGCCTACTGTCTGGTGAGTTGCATCTGCTGGTTCGTGCGCTAGATCTGCTTCGCTCGCGTTCGATCTGTCTACCGTGGTGGTTTCTTTCATCCCTACGACGAGTCTTTGTGGATGTTGCCCTTTTCGCCCCTTCTGCTATGCTTGTCAGCCTGCTCCTTTCTCCTTCATGCTATCTACCAGATGTCGTGAAGTTCTATGTTTAGCTTCCTGGAGGTGTTTGGTGGTCTCCCGAGGCAACTCAGCGAGTACCACCTTGTTACTAGTGCAGCTCTCCTGAGACAATTCAGCGAGAGAAGCACTATTAACCGGTCGACTTCCAGAAGCCCGCCTACTAGTGGTGGGCTCGTCGTCATCCCGCGCATGCTCCGCAAACAAATCTGCAGCCTCTGGTGAGAGGTCTCTGTATTTGCTTCTCTTCTTATGTTGTTTATCGTTGTTGTTGTTTTTGTTATAGTTGTCATAGTTGTAATTCATCTTGTTCGTACGACCACTTGCAAATCGAAACCCGCGTCGTGGTCAAATATTTTGGAAGGGAAACTGTACGTCCCCTGCAGTAGCACCCCATGCCGCAGTAATGCCACCTTTACATCGCGAGGCGGCCCTGTGCCGAGAAGGCATCGTTATACTACAGCTGGTTGTTGATCCTCCCAGCTGCAAACCAACCAATAGGCACGGTCCGTGTAACACCCTGGCTTAGGAGGGGTAGTAGTTCTTGGTCGCTGCTCGTTCCACAGCCCATTCCATTCAGATCAAAAGTTGGTAGACTAGTTGACACTTTGTCTGTCAACTTTATCTCCCTATCTACCATCGTAGAGGATTTCTCGGTCCAACGCGTAGTAAAATAATTTCAAGCAAACCGGTATTTTAACGTCGAAACCCTGAAGGTCGAAGAACGTAAAATAATAAGAATGGTCTTTCAAGGTGTTGACTGAATCCTGGTGAATGGCGTGAAATGCCTGTCTGTACGCCGTCCCGTCCTATTTTGTTGCGGCCTTGGAGTTTTGTGGCAATTGCGGCCGTATGCGAAGTGAAGGAGTGCAGGCTATCGACTGTGACTCTCAATATCTTTGGGTTGTTTATAGTCGGAATTTTTACGTCATCGACCTTTACATCTAATTCAAGCCTGTACTCCTTCGTCAAGCTGGTGAAGAGGGTACCCGAGGATTTAGTCGGTTGTGTTTTTAATTGTCTTGCAGTGAAGAAGTGAGAAATATCGGCAAGACAGCAGTTCACTTTCGAGCGTAGATCATAAATATCCTGGCCAGGCGCTAATATCACTTTTTCCGCTTGTGGTTGTTGACTACATTACGAATCTCCGAGTTTAAAACCCTGGTTAGGGGATTCCCGGGATCGGAGTTACGAAGAATGTCGCGCCTAGATGTTAAAACCGCCGCTTCCGTCGGGAAATTGGGGCGGATTTCCACAATTCGACCTGCCGGGATGAAGCGGGCGACAGCGGTCACGACGATCCTGCGGAAAGAACGTTCACCGGAGTTACGTCTGATGGAGTGGGGAGGGCACTGAAGGCGTTCTCGGTGAATTTCGTGAAGCCAGTCCAGTTAGATTTTTTAATGTTAACGAATGTCCGGTGATCCGCGGAAACAAAGTCGGGAGGTCTGTCAATTGAGATGTGTATGGGTAAGTGGTCCGATGCTAGTGTCAGTACAGGTCGCCAGACTATACTGTTTATCAGACCAGCACTCGCAACTGTTATATCAGGCGAGCTCTTGGCAATTACCCACAACACTGGTGGGGGTGTTATCGTTCATTGTGCAAAATGTCGAATGACCTATCTGTTCTGTCAGCTGTTTATCAGACCAGCACTCGCAACTGTTATATCAGGCGAGCTTTGGCAATTACCCACAACACCGGTGGGGGTGTTATCGTTCATTGTGCAAAATGTCGAATGGCCTATCTGTTCCGTCAGCTCCACTCCTCTACGATCATTTGACAGGCTAGAAGAATCGCACCTATATCAGGGTTATATCCAACTGGGCAACTCGTAACGGGAGGAATGTATATATTAAATATTTCGAGCTCGGCATCGTCTGACCGGATAGCTATGCCCTTACATTCTAGGGTAGTATCCCTGCGGTCGATGTCGCCGTCGCTGAGACGATACTGCACGGTGTTGTGTAAGATGAACGCTAAGCCGCCACCAAGGCCCCGCTCGCGATCCCTGCGGATTATGTTGTATCCGGCCCGGCTTAGAAGATCCGAGCGAACGGTCAGCTTAGTTTCTGGGATCGCAGCAATTGACAGATGCTCCCGGCTCATATAGTCGACTATCTCGTCGATCTTCCCCTGGAGTCCGTTGCAGTTGAATTAAAGGAGTCGTGTCCGTATCGGGGGAACGTTCGTGATACGGGGGGTGAGGGACTGCTGCGTGGATGAGGAGTGTTGCTGCTGTGTTACCCGCTGAAATCGGTTCCGCACGTTGGTGTTGGTTGGCGGTGTTGTTGTGTTGACAAGCGGGGGCAGACTCCTACAGCAAGGGCCAACGTACGCATCACTCCACTTACGGGTGGTGTCCGAAAGTGACACCAGCCGGAGCAAGAATTGCATCTGACTGAGGTCACATTCCGTCGTACTAAGGTCTGACACCCGGAACAGACTGTGCGGGGGACTAGGAGCTGCTGGGTAGCCCCACACGGGAGAAGGAAGGGGAGCTGGTTGTGGGTGGGGATGGGAGTGTTGGTTGGCGGGAGTCTTATTGCGGAGAGCTCCGGGAGACCGTGGAGGTTTGCGAGTTACTTAAAGTGGGTAAGGGCTCACTTGGGCGGTTGCAGCATGGGGCCACATAACGTGTGGTCCACTCCCTACGTGTCTTAAGGCCTGAGCAGACCTTAAGGTGACTTAATCCGTCGGACCAGGGTTGGTTTCGACGCCAGCCCTGATGAGAAGGCTTTGGAAACCCCTGCGGGTTAGGGGTTCAAGAATTTACCCGCGGTAAGGCATGCCTGTCGTAAGAGGCGACTAAAATCCAATAGTTCCCGCGACAGTCGGGTCTTTATACCGGAACGACCCGGATTTTTTATCCGGCCAAGGACTGTAATATTTTTGCGGCTACAACAACAACAACAACAGAAGGCTTGGAGCAACCCAGCTGCGAGGTGTTGCTCCGTTAATAAGTATGGTGAAAGTTAGCGAATAACGTCAATAACACGTTTAAAAAAATAATTTGTGCTGAAACTGTTAGAAAAATACTACGAAAAGCTGGATATCACGGCAGAGTCGCACGTAAAAATCAGCTTGAATTTATTGAATTGACAATGGACAGATGGGAATATTTAAATACGTGTATTTTGAAAAAGAATTTGAAGCAAAGTGCGGATAATCTTGGTTTATCCTCAACGTTTTGTTTCCAACAGGATATCGATCCGAGCCATCCTGCCGAAATAGTCAGACTTTAGCTCTTGTACAATTGTCCTAGACATCCGAAAACGTCTACTCAGTCACCAGATCTCAATCCTATTAAACACCTTTGGGATCTATTGGAAAAACGAGTTCACCAGCATGTAATTACAAATAAAAAGGCCTTGTGAAGTGTTATGCAGGCAGAATAGTCCAGATTATATCTGAGGAAACAGAGATTTTTTGCAAATTCAATGCCAAACCCATTGAATGAGCTTTTAAAATAACCTGGCTATCCAACAAAGTATTAAAGTTAATGGTCCCAGATTATATCTGAGGAAACAGAGATGTTTGCAAATTCAATGCCAAACCGATTGAATGAGCTTTTAAAATAACCTGGCTATCCAACAAAGTATTAAAGTTAATTTTTTTTTTACAATTTTCAATGATTTTGTAACTAATTTTAAGACTGAACGTAGACTTTGTGTTGCTTATGTTCACATTGTTTTACATTTTGATACCATTCCCACGAAAATTAATATTGGAATATACGACGAGACTAACAAAAGTTCAGTCAGTTGGTGACTTTCAATTTGTCTTTGTTAAATCTATGTGTATCTTGTGGCAGATTTAATGGCGATGTTTAATTTATGCAGTGAATGAGAGTCTTATTTGCCGTAAACGATTTCACAGAATGTGATATAAAGGGCAATTAAACTTGTAAATAAGATATCGCAAATCAAAAATTATTTTACTCACAACTTCATTAATGCGATTTGTATGAGGAATATCAGAGTACAAATGCTCTAGGTTAGAACAATTATTACCGACTTTTATCTTTCGAAATCAGTCGCTCGAATAGCTCTCTATATGTTTTAATGCAGATTCACTAAAGCTGAAATACAAGCTAGGCTCTCACACAATAGCCTCTGGTTAACAGAATCAAAAGCCTTAGAAAATTAAGGAAGCAAATTAGTGTTAAATGGCCTTTATCTAAAGTCTGACGTATATAATCTAAGACTAATAACAAGAGTGGAACATGAATGACCGCTGGACAGGACGGCATACAGACAGGCGCTGAACGCCATTCAGTGAATGGCGTACTCGGAACCAAACCACCACCTATCGCAGACAGTGAGCTCGAGCTGCCTCGAGAGACCCGTGTTACATTGGCACAATTAAGATCTGGATACTGTAGCAGGTTAAACTCCTACATATCCAGACTCGACCCCAGCATACCCAACGTATGCCCTGCATGTGGAGAGTCCCCGCACGAAACTAACCACCTCTTCACATGCCCCCTTAAACCTACTCATCTAACCCCCCTCTCCCTTTGGTCCAACCCTGTCGAAACAGCACGTTTCCTGGACCTTCCGTTAGATGACCTCGGCGACTTAGACTGATTATGCCTGCCCTAAGCGGGGTTAGCGAAGCCGCTACAACAACAACAACGGCATACAGACAGGCGCTGAACGCCATTCACCAGGAGTCAGTCAACACCTTCCTAGACTTCCTTCCAGTGAATGGCGTACTCGGAACCAAGCCACCACCTATCGCAGACAGTGAGCTCGAGCTGCCTCGAGAGACCAGTGCTACATTGGCACAATTAAGATCTGGATACTGTAGCAGGTTAAACTCCTACATATCCAGACTCGACCCCAGCATACCCAACGAATGCCCTGCATGTGGAGAGTCCCCGCACGACACTAACCACCTCTTCACATGCCCCCTTAAACCTACCCATCTAATCCCCCTCTTCCTTTGGTCCAACCCTGTCGAAACAGCACGTTTCCTGGACCTTCCGTTAGATGACCTCGGCGACTTAGACTGATTATGCCTGCCCTAAGCGGGGTTAGCGAACCGCTACAACAACAACAACAACAAGGAGTTTATTTCTATCGATGAAGTTAGTTATGTGGCGTGTTATAAGCATCTCAAATACCTTGTTGTTGTTGTTGTTGTAGCGGTTCGCTAACCCCGCTTAGGGCAGGTGTAATCAGTCTAAGTCGCCGGGGTCATCTAACGGGAGGTCCAGGAAACGTGCTGTTTCGACAGGGTTGGACCAAAGGGAGAGGGGGGTTAGATGGGTCGGTTTAAGGGGGCATGTGAAGAGGTTGTTAGTATCGTGCGGGGACTCTCCACATGCAGGGCATACGTTGGGTATGCTGGGGTCGAGTCTGGATATGTAGGAGTTTAACCTGCTACAGTATCCAGATCTGAGTTGTGCCAGAGTCACGCGGGTCTCTCGAGGCAGCTCGAGCTCACTGTCTGCGATGGGTGGTGGTTTGGATCCGAGTACGCCATTCACTGGGAGGGAGTCTAGGAAGGTGTTAACTGACTCCTGGTGAATGGCGTTCAGTGCCTGTCGGTAAGCCGTCCTGTCCAGCGGTTGTTGAACATGGTGCTGTATAGTGCTGTCGTAGTCAAGTACTCCCTTCCTGATGTGCCTAGGCGGAGGCTCCGCTTCTAGGAGGTGCCTGCTGGGGTGCTCCGCGCGGTGGCATCCCAACAGGAACTGCTTGCACAGCAAAGCATTATGCTCCTTAACTCGTAGCATAGATGCTTCGCTGTGCAAGTGGTGTTCAGGTGACATCAGGAGGTTTCCTGTCGCAGTCCTAAGGGCGGTATTCTGGCAGGCCTGTAGTTTCCTCCACTGCGTCTCGTTCGTCCCCGGCGCCCAAATCGGTGCAGCGTAATTTACGACCGGCCGGCCAATTGCTTTGTAGGTTGCCAGCAAGGTTTCTTTATCTTTACCCCATGTGCTGCCAGCTAGCGCTTTGAGTATTTTGTTGCGGCCCTGGAGTTTTGCGGCAATCGCGGTCGTATGCGGAGTGAAGGAGTACAGGCTATCGAATGTGACCCCTAAAATCTTAGGGTTGTTTACAGTTGGAATTTTTACGTCATCAACTTTCACATCGAGTTCTAGCCGGTACTCCTTCGTCCAGCTGGTGAAGAGGGTAGCCGAGGATTTCGTCGGTTGAATTTTTAATTGTCGTGCAGTGAAGAAACGGGAGAGATCAGCGAGGTAACCGTTCACTTTCGAACATAGGCTATCAATATCCTGGCCGGACGATAATATCGAACAATCATCGGCATACGAGGTTAGTGAGACTCCTTCCGGTGGAGGAGGGAGCTTCGAAATGTAAAAATTAAACAGTAGCGGGGAGAGGACACCACCCTGCGGAACCCCCTGTTTAATTTTCCTCAATTTAGATGTTTCACCTCGGAATATGACCGATGATTGACGACCACTCAGGTAGCCCATGACCCACCTCTGCAACCCCGGCGGTAATGAGGATTCCTCAATGTCACTGAGTAGCACTGAATGATTGACAGTGTCAAAAGCTTTTGACAAGTCCAGTGCTACCAGGACAGTTCTCGCACAGGGTCGGTTTTGGTTCAGGCCATTGATCACCTGGGTGTTTATGGCGTTAAGTGCTGTTGTGGTACTGTGCACTTTTCGGAAGCCATGCTGATGTGCTGCTGGACGCAGATGGTGAGTAAAACTCGCGGGCAGTAAGGCCTCAAGCGTCTTCGCTACTGGGGAGAGGAGAGTTATCGGCCGATAAGACTCTCCTTTGTTGGCTGGTTTCCCCGGTTTGAGTAGCGGGACCACCCTACCGGTCTTCCACAAATCTGGTATGATTAGGGTGGTCAAAGACAAATTGAGGACCTTAGTGAGGTATTCTGCTCCCGCTGGTCCGAGATGTTTTAGCATCAGCATGCTTATTCCGTCAGGGCCGATGGATTTGGAGGCTTTCGCCTTCCCGATAACCCCCTGAACCTCTTCTCTGGAGAAATCAAGCGCCGCGCTTGTGTTTGGCAGTTTGCGCATACGACGGGTTACACGTCTTTTCGCTTTGTCTACCGAAGGATGCAGTGTAAAAAGCCGGTTAAAATAGCTCGCGCATCTCTTCGGGTCCGACGAGGCGCGATCACCGAATGAAATTTCCACCCGGTCATCGCGTCTCGTCGGGTTAGACAGCGACTTGACTGTAGCCCAGAGCTTGGTTGCCCCAGAGGAGAGATTGCAGGACCTTAGGTGCTCCTCCCACTTTTTCCGCTTGTGATTGTTTACAACAGTCCGAATCTCCGCATTTAAATCTCTGATTAAGGGATTCCCGGGATCGGAGTTACGGAGGATATCGCGCCTTGCTGCTAAAGCCGCCGCTTCGGACGGGAAGTTAGGGCGGATTTCCGCAATTCGGCCTGCCGGGATGAAGCGGGCGGCAGCGGTCACAACTATCCTGCGGAATGATCGTTCACCAGAGGTGACGTCTGTTGGAGTGGAGAGAGCACTGAAGGCGTTCTCAGTGAATTCCGTGAAGCCGGTCCAATTAGCTTTTTTGAAGTTAACGAAGGTCCGGTGGTCCGCGGAAACAAAGTCTCAAATACCTTCGAAAGTATTGGTAGAGTGTATTACTCGCAGCGCGGCATATTTTTATTTCATCGCGAAGACTTAGTTTCTTTTTTTCTAGCATTATTTTTGGTACCGTAGGCATCTGGGTTTTTTTTTTTAAATTGATACCACGCAGTGGCTACGACCAATTTTAGACACAATGGCGTTAACTCCAAGCCCTTAACTTCTTAAGCCTGCAATCTGCCCTCTTACAAATTCCGAAAGTTTCTTCCCTCTTAGTGGAATTTTCACTAAAAGCAGCTCCAAATTGAGACAACACGCGTTTAACCCGTTTTCTTTTTTATTATCTAAAGTTTTACAGTTACGTTTCACAAATTGCTTTCACAGTAACAGAGTTGCCAATGCTCAAGTTACAAAAAAATTCTTTAAAATACTCACTGGTTACCAGTAACAACTAATTTTTGATCGGTCTTAAAATATTGCAACAGAGTGTATACTTATAGACCTGAATTCACTAACCAATAAAGCGCCCGTTGTTTTGACTATTGGTGTGACATTTGCTTCTTTTCATGCTGGAAAACATGAAGGCATTAAACAGTGACTGAGTATGTGGGTCAAATAGCTGAGAATATTGAGCAAGATTAATTTGACAAACTTAAAGGGAAGTTCGTGATACCCCACAGCTTCTGATAGCTGCTTATAAACCGTTCCAATACGCTCTTGTATCCTCACTTCCATTGATTGGAGTTTCCCTTCTGTGGACTGCAGCGGCTTAAGCACTGCTTCAGAGAGGCTGCCGTTATTTTCCGGTCTCAGATTTTTATGACGGACTTTTTAATTTTTGTTACCCACTTCTCTTGTGTTTCTTCTTTATATTTTTAATTACCAACTGCAAAAACCAAAATCTATATCCTAATTCTCATTTTCGTGATAACTTTATCTAAGTGTAGCAACATGTAGACCTAGACACCACAAAGTCTGCGTTCAGTTTGCTTGAGTTGAGAATGCCGTTACTACATGAATTAATAATAGTTTTACAATATAGAAACCCAAGGCAAAGAGATTAGTGTATCCGAGAGGAAAATTATTGTTAAATTATGGAAAGATGGTGAAAGTTTCCGAAAAATTGGTCAAACCAACATCCTGGTGTTATACTAACATCCAAAAAGTTATAGAAAATTAATTTAAATAAAAAATTAAGCTAAACGTGCTGTTTCGACGGGATTGGACCAAATGGAGAGGGGGGTTAGATGAGTCGGTTTAAGGGAGCATGTGAAGAGGTGGTTAATGTCGTGCGAAGACCCTCCACATGCAGGTTATACGTTGGGTATGCTGCGAGTCTGGATAAGTAGGAGTTTAACCTGCTACATTATCCACACCTAAGTTTTGGCAGGGTCACGCGGATCTCTCGAGGCAGCTCGAGCTCGTTGTCTGCAATAGGTGGTGGTTTAACTCCGAACACGCCATTTACGGGAAGGGAGTCTTTGAAGGTGTTGACTGACTCCTGGTGAATGGCGTTCAGTGCTTGTCTGTATGCCGTACTGTCCTATTTCGTTGCGGCCCAGGAATTTTGCGGCAATTGCGGTTGTATGCGAAGTGAAGGAGTGCAGACTATCGAGTGTGACTCCCAGTATCTTTGGGTTGCTTATAGTCGGAGTTTTTACTTAATCGACCTTCACATCTAATTCAAGCCTGTACTTCTTCGTCCAGCTAGTGAAGAAGGTAGCCGAGGATTTAGTCGGTTGTATTTTTAATTGTCTTGCAGTGAAGAAGTGTGAAAAATCGGCAAGGTAGCAGTTCACTTTCGAACATAGGTCATCATTATCCTGGCCAGACGCCAATATCGTGCAATCATCGGCATACGAGGTTAGGGAAACTCCTTCTGGTGGTGGAGGGAGCTTCGATATGTAAAGATTAAACAGTACTGGGGAGAGGACACCACCCTGCCCTGTTTAATTTTCCTTATTTTCGATGTTTCACCTTTAAATATAACCGATGACGGTTGACCACTCAGGCAACCCATGACCCACCTCTGCAACCTCGGCGATAGTGAGGATTCCTCAATGTCCGTGAGTAGCACTGAATGATTGACAGTGTCAAAAACTTTTGACAAATCCAGTGCTACCAGGACAGTTATCGCGCAAGGTCGGTTTTGGTTCAGGCCATCGACCACCTGGGTGTTTATGGCGTTAAGTGCTGTTGTGGTACTGTGCACTTTCCGGAAGCCATACTGATGTGCTGCTGGACGCAGATAGTGAGGGAATGTCGGGAGCAGCAAGGCCTCAAGTGTCCTCGCTACTGAGGGGAGGAGAGTTATCGGCCGATAAAATTCTTTTGTCGGCTGGTTTCTCTGGTTTAAATAGTGGGACCACCCTGCCCGTTTTCCACACATCCAGTGGTGAGATAATCTGCTCCAGCTGGTCCGAGATTTTTTAGCATCAGCATGCTTATTCCGTCAGGGCCGATGGATTTGGAGGCTTTCGGCTTCCCGATAACCCCCTGAACCTCCTCTCTGGAGAAATCAAGCACCGCGCTTGTGTTTGGCAGTTTGCGCATACGGCGGGTTACACGTCTTTTCGCTTTGTCTACCGAAGGATGCAGTGTAAAAAGCCGGCTAAAATAGCTCGCGCATCTCTTCGGGTCCGACGAGGCGCGATCACCGAATGAAATTTCCACCCGGTCATCGCGTCTCGTCGGGTTAGACAGCGACTTGACTGTAGCCCAGAGCTTGGTTGCCCCAGAGGAGAGATTGCAGGACCTTAAGTGCTCCTCCCACTTTTTCCGCTTGTGTTTATTTACAACGGTCCGAATCTCCGCATTTAAATCCCTGATTAAGAGATTCCCGGGATCGGAGTTACGGAGGATGTCGCGCCTTGCCGCTAAAGCCGCCGCTTCGGACGGGAAGTTAGGGCGGATTTCCGCAATTCGGCCTGCCGGGATGAAGCGGGCGGCAGCGGTCGCAACTATCCTGCGGAAAGAACGTTCACCAGAGGTGACGTCAGTTGGAGTGGAGAGAGCACCGAAGGCGTTCTCGGTGAATTCCGTGAAGTCGGTCCAGTTAGCTTTTTTGAAGTTAACGAAGGTCCGGTGGTCCGCGGAAACAAAGTCGGGAGGTCTGTCAATCGATATGTGTATGGGTAAGTGGTCCGATGCTAGTGTCAGTATAGGTCGTCAGACTCTACTGTTTATCAGACCAGCACTCGCAATTGTTATGTCGGGCGAGCTTTGGCAATTACCCACAACTCTGGTGGGGGTGTTGTCGTTCATTGTGCAGAATGTCGAATCGTCTATCTGTTCCGCCAGCTCCATTCCTCTACGGTCATTTGACAGGCTAGAATGCCAAAGATCGTGGTGCGCGTTAAAGACGCCCAAAACCAAACGGTTTTCGCCTCTGAGTAGCGCACCTATATCAGGGCTATATCCAACTGGGCAACTTGTAACGGGAGGAATGTATATATTAAATATTTCGAGCTCGGCATCGCCTGACCGGATAGCTATGCCGCCATTGATGAGACGATACTGCACGGTGTTGTGCAGGATGAGCGCCAGACCCCCTCCATGGTCTCGCTCGCGGTCCTTGCGGATTATGTTGTATCCGGCCCGACTCAGAAGATCCGAGCGGGGGGTCAACTTGGTTTCCTGGATCGCAGCAATTGACAGATGCTCCCGGCTCATATAGTCGACTATCTCGTCGATCTTCCCCTGGAGTCCGTTGCAGTTAAATTGGAGTAGTCGGATCCGTCTCGGGGGAACGTTCGTGATACGGGGGGTGAGGGAGTGGTGCGTGGATGACGTGTGTTGCTGCTGTAATACCCGCTGAGGGTGGTTCCGCACGTTGGTGTTGGTTGGCGGTGTTGTCGCATTAACGGGCGGGGGCAGACTCCTACAGCAAGGGGCAACGTACGCATCACTCCACTCACGGGTGGTGCGCAGGCCCGAGCACGTCCGAAAATGACACCAGCCGGAGCAAGAATTGCATCTGACTGAGGTCACATTCCGACGTACTACGGTCTGACACACGGAACAGGCTGTGCGGGGGACTAGGAGCTGCTGGGTAGCCCTCGCACGGGAGGAGGAAGAGGAGTTGGTTGTGGGAGGGGAAGGGGGTGAGGGTTGGCGGGAGTCATGCTGCGGGGAGCTCCGGGAGACCGTGGAGGTCTGCTGGTTACCCAAAGTGGGTAAGGGTGCTGAAGGCACTGCCGGGGTGGCTGGGGGCGCACTTGGGCGCTGGCAACATGGGGCCACGTAACGTGTGGTCCACTCCCTATGTGTCTTAAGGCCTGAACAGACCTTAAGATGACTCCAACCATTGCACTGGTTGCACCTAACCGAGGTGGAGGAGTGGTGGAGTCTTCTAGTGCACACGCAGCAGAAGTAATCCGTCGGACCAGGGTTGGTTTCGACGCCAGCCCTGATGAGAAGGATTTGAAGCAATCCAGCTGCGAGGTATTGCTACGATGGCGAACCTAAACTAATTTTACCTGTTGACCTAAACGGGGTTAGGTCGCCGAAAGGGTGACAGCCCTTGGCCGGATAAAATCCGGGTCAACTCCGGTACGTAGAACCGGCTGTCTTGAGAGTTGCTTAGGATCCAATCGTTGGGTGTGCTTTCATCCGACCATATTTTGCAAAAGGTGATGCATGCACCTGATTAGTTCTTCACCGCAGTATATGAATAGCTCTGCCGGTAATCCATCGGTCCCGGCCGCTTTGTTGTTGTTTAAGCGGGCGATTGCTATACGGAGTCTTCATAGTCGGGTGTTGGAACAATATTTCCATCGTCATCAATTTGAGTTTCGGGTTCACCTTCTCCGGGTATCACATTTGTAATTGATGAAGTGTTCCCTCCATAGATTCAGTATACCCTTAGCATCCGTCACTAGCTCACCCCTCTGGGTTCCACAAGAGTTTGCTCCGGTTTTGAAACCTTCCGTAAGTCATCGTATCTTTTCGTAGAATTTTCGTGCGTTACCCTTGTCGGCCAGCTTCTCAAACTCCTCGTACTCACGTTTGGCCACTCTTTTTTTCCATGCAATTGCGTCCCGCGTGTATGTTATTTCCGCTGTTGCATTTTTCTTCGGAATAAAAACCCGATTCTACCCGATTTAGCTGTCCGTTTCCTGGAAAGAAAAAGTCGGAAGTATACTGCAGCGGAAAATGGTTTTTCTAAATTTTTCGTTTATTATTATTTGGATAACGCAGACATGAATGAGTGTCATGCTGCCGATAGGAGCTTGTTCTACGGGACTTGTAGAACTTACTGCAATGAGCAAATGTTCTCATGAGGTGAGCAGTGCGATTGCATGTTGTTTCTTCTAACCGATTGGGAATAATGATCTGGGGTGATCATCACAGCCTTTTGTGTACTTTGACTCGGGGAGGTCAAAGTTGTGTTTCTCTGTGTGTCTCGACTCGGGGTGGTCAAGTGTGCCTGTTTGTAATTATTTTCAAGCGGGGAGGTCAAGGGCAAATTTCTTTTATTTAGTCGGTCATACCCATGAGTTGGGCTTATGTGCAAAAGAGAGTTATTCCTTTGTTTGCAAGTCAAGCATGTCTTTTGTGATGTACACCGTTTAAGGGTATGGTGCAACGCAAGACACAAATGTTATTATTTTTTATAAATTTCTACGGTTGGGGTATCGGCAGTTTCTTGAACTGCTTGCAATGCTTGAGAGTGTGATTCTTTTGGCACAATTTACACGATTGATGGCTATTCTGTGGAGAAAGAATAGGCTTAGTTATGTTATGCGAAGTAGGGGATTTCGAGAGCTTGTGTTCAACGCATTCTTTAATTTCGAATTGTCTGTAAAGGAATTCTTTCATTTGTTGCCATGTTGTGCACTGCTTTCGGGATGCGAGAGGTTGCTCGCATAGCATTAGAGAATTTTCTGGTAATGCGGATGAGCATATATTCACCAGAATAGGGTCCCAGCTTTCAGTGGGTGTGCGGAGAGTTTCGAGCACTGATAAACAATTAGTGATTGTTGAGTATAAATCAATAAGCTCTTCACTGGTTTCTTTTCGAACTTTGGGTAAGTTCAATAATTTTGTGACCTGATTGTCGACTAATTGGCGCTTGTTTTCATATCGGGAGTGGAGAGCGTCCCAAGCTAATTGGAAATTGTCGTTAGTTAAATCGAATCGTTTAACTATATCTCCTGCTTGGCCTCTTGTTTTATGCCGGAGATGGTATACGTTTTGAGCTGAAGATGATAGGGTGTGGTTTATATATACGGCAGTGAACATGTCTCGGAAAGACGGCCACTCATCGTATCCTCCATGAAATGTTTCAGTGTCACAGGGCGCAAGTTGGAGATATACTTCCGGTTGTTCAACTATTTTGGGTCTGGGTTCTATTTGAGAACTAGACATTGGTTGATTCACTGCACTAATTAATTTTAGTTGTTCAGCAATTTTTGCTTTTGCTATTTCATAAGTATCAATGCTAAATTGATACTTTCCTTCCGCCAGCGCAAGAAAATTCGCGGGGAGGTCTTCTTTGCCTTTTTGGAATAAGACATCGTATGCGTCTTGAACTTGTTTATACCAATCGTCAATTTTAATTTTCAGGAGATTTTCTAAAAATTCTTCTATGGGGGAAGAGGTGAATCTGGCACAATATCTTATTAAGCCATCATTTGTTGCGTCAAATATTTGCGCACACGGGTAGTGTGGCTTGCTTTTAGCTGTTACATGAGGAGAAGCAGCATTAGTGGCGGGTTGTGCATTAAGTTGCATTGGAGATTTCTTGGATGAGATACTTGGCCGTGGACTTTGATCTTTTGGCATTGTGCAATTTAATGTAATTTTAAATTTACTACTTGTATATAAAGGGGCCTAAAAGTGTTTACTACTGGGTTGGAATGCAGTTTGTATGTATGTATGTATGTGCATATGCTTCCAATGTTATGCTTCAGTTGAAATGAGAGCGAGTTAGATCAATATCTTTCAAAGCACTGAGCGGCTGCAGTATATGTGCGCTTGTGTGTTCGCTGCAATGCTTAAGCTGTGCTTGAGAAAGCGCAAAATAAAATAGAAAAGCAGAGTACAAGAAGGAATTTGTGTGCGTTTACGCTGCTCTTTAAATACCAGAAGAGAAAAATTATCGTCGAAATTTGGTATTTGTAAGTATGCACGTATTTTAATGAAGTGATCGCGGGAATGGTTGCACTATTTTTTTGGAACAATTGTTTTTGACGAGAAATGACACAGGAGAGTGTCTATTTTGAAATCTGTGAACTTGGGAACACTATTGTTGTAATAAATTCTCTTGGATATGTATGTATGTATGTACATATGTTTAAGGGGGGAGACTCATCTAAAATTTTGAAAAAATCGATTTTTTTTTTCGATATTCTGAAAGTATACTATGTTGAGCGTGTACTGACGAGCCGGAAAAAAAATCTCGAATATTTACAAAGTTATAGCTAATACAGTGGAGCGGGCCGTACTGAACTGTACTGTGTACTGAAACTTTAAACGCGATTATCTCGAAACTACTTTTTGAAAAACTGCTCGTGTTGTAGCTCAAAAAATTATTGACCGATTTGTTTGAAATTTGATGAGGCTTTTCTCTACATTACTACCGGAAGGATTAACCTAAAACTTCAGGTATTTTTGATTGATTATTTATTTTTTTGGGGTCAAAAGGGTCAAAAAAATAGCTCAAAATCGTAACTTTTATTTAAGGCTGATTTTATATTGGATTTTATCCTTTTCTTTTTAATTTTATAGGTTTATCCTTTCCGTTTATATGTCCTGAAAAAAAAAAACTTTTTTTTTGGTGTTTCAGATCAACGGTTGATGAGTGACAAATGGAGCAGTTTCGGACCTCGCGTTAGAGGCAGCCTACAAGACATCATGCTGAGCCACCATTTTAAATTAAAAAAAAAAAAAAAAATTTTTTTTTTGTAATCTTAAAATGTTAAATAAAGTTGTGTTAAAAGTTCTAAACAATTAAATTATTTTATCACTGTAAAAAAAAATATTAAAAAATGACCGATTTCGAGGCATTTACATGAGTCTCCCCCCTTAATTTGCAAATACTTAAATTCAAAATTGAGGTCAACAACCTTCAAGATCGCCTTACTGAAATTCTTGTTATTGGAAATGCAAGTATATTTTGTAAATTTAGAGATTTGTACTTTTGTTGAGAAAACTTAAGTTATTTGCATACATACCTATGTACATATACAAAGTATTTCAAAGTACCAAAATATCGCGGGTTGATTTTTTGGTTGTCTGCTTTTACATACGTAAGTGTATGCATGCATCTTTGAATTTCCTTATTTTAGGACACGTATGAAAAGTTTTTTAATTCGAAAATTTGTTAAATTTATTGAAATCTTACGTTCCTTTTTTACTGTACTATTGGCGCCAGCGTTGTTTTCCAAATCCCGCATCCGAGGGTTGGAGTAGGGATGTTTTGCTACTGTTGTTGTTGATACTGATGTTGCAACTTTCGGTTGTGGATCTGTTGTTGACTTTTTTTGTAGAAATTGTTTTATCTGTAACAACTTGTTTGATGCAGAGATAAATTTTTGGTACTTTTCTTTTATGTTTCACTTAGGAGCAAGTTGTTTTTTTTTTAAGTTTTATTTTGTTTATATATAATATATCTATGTACTTTTAATATTTTTTTTTTATTTATAGCAGCTCACTAAGACTGTCTATTTTTCAAAATTCTTTTTATAGTTTTCTGTTGATGGCCACTGCGAACAGTCTTCACTTTTTTAAAAATAGTTTTAAGTCTTTCACTATGTATGTATATGCACAAGTGTACGGACGTGTTTTTTTGATCGGCTCCGTAATTTCACTTAAAGTCTAAGAAAACGTACATATTAATTCGCTTAAACTTATACACCGATTGTAGTGGGTGTATAGCCACTCAAGTTGGCAATAAGCAAATAAAATAATTAATAATATAAAAAAAACAAAATAAAATAAAAAAAAAAAAAAATAAACAGAGAAACCAAAACGATAAGTAACAAGTGAACCGGCGATGTAATGAGCGATCAACGCTCAAATCAGAAAGAGCGTCGGCATTCAGTCGCGACGACAGAGCGAAATGCTTATTTCACTGTTGTTGCGAGCAAATCACCACCTAACAGCAGTGCAAAGGCAAGCAGTTCAACTCTAAAGGCGCCAACGCAGACCTTAGCAACAACAGTGAAGTCAAAGAGTGAAAAAACTCTCTTCCCAACAGAAAAACAAACAGCTATGCAGTCAAGCAGCGCAGCAGCAGCAACTCCAGTGCGGGCGACTAATACTGAGCAAGGTGAGACAGCCAAAATGAAAAAAGGATCGGCAGTGCAGACAGGCATTGATCGGTACATAAATGTGGTAAACAAAAAGAGGAAATCTAGTCCTCCCAAAAAAGTGATTAATGCCAAGAAGTTTAATACCGTTGGCTCCACTATCGATGCTGATGGTAATGCACTAAAAGGGAACAGATTTGCCCCGTTGAATGAGGAAGAGCATATAACAGACCCGAAGGGTATTTCCACAGTCGCCAGTACTAAACCTCCACCAATCTACTTGCGGGAGCGCAGCTCCAATTCGCTAGTTACGAACATAACTAAGATAATAGGTACCAACAATTTTCACATTGTACCTCTTAAAAAAGGTAACATAGACGAGACAAAAATACAAGTACACAGTGAAAAAGACTTTCGTGAAGTCGTTGTGTTTCTCTCTGCAAACAACAAGAATTATTACTCTTACCAGTTGAAGAGTGCGAAAGGTCTGATTGTTGTAATTAAGGGAATTGAAGCGACTGTTGACTCAGGTGACATAAAAGAAGCTCTAGAGGAGCAAGGGTTTGAAATTAGGGCGGTTGTTAACATAATTAACAGAAATAAAGTGCCGCAGCCTATGTTTAAAGTGTTCTTATCGCCAAGCTTAGCTCAACTTAAGAAAAACGAAACGCATCCAATTTACGGTTTAAAATACCTTTTACACCGAAGAATCACGGTGGAAGAAGCGCTTAAGCGTAATGGTCTCGTGCAATGCACAAACTTTCAGGAATTTGGTCACACAAAATCCTATTGTACTTTACGTACCGTTTGCGTAGCATGTGGTGATCTTCACCATTCTACCAAATGCCCCTTGAATAAAACGGATGCAACACAAAAAAAGTGTAGCAACTGCGGTGGCAATCACACCGCTAATTATAGAGGATGTCCGGTTTACAAAGATTTAAAATCTAAACTTTCTCAGGGTATACAAGCCAAACGGAACCAACTCCCATATACTACTTCCATTCCGAGCCTTTCCAACATACCCAGCTCAAATATTGGTCAAATATCCTATGCCAACGTAGTAAAAGCCAATGTACAGGCCCCACCAGTCACCCCATCCAGTACTGGAGTTGAGACCATGATTCTTAATCTAACCCAGTGCATGACACAATTTATGTCAACCATGCAAAGTATGGTTCAAGACCTAATAAAGGCGCAAAACCAAATGCTCCAAACCCTGTTGACCAAAAAATGAGTGAACTCAGGATTTGCTTATGGAATGCTAATGGTGTAAACCAGCATAAATTAGCACTCAAATTATTTTTACAGACCCACGAAATTGATGTTATGCTTATATCTGAAACACATCTCACCCAGAAGTATAATTTTTACATCCCTGGGTTTAAGCTGTACAACACTAATCACCCAGATGGCAAAGCACATGGTGGCACAGCTATACTCATAAGGAACCGTTTAAAGCATAACTTTCTTAATTCTTTTTCAACAAATTGGTTGCAGTCAACCTCGATCACACTTAAAAATAGGGGGGTTGACCTTACTTTAGCTGCAATTTACTGTCCGCCACGTTTCGTAATAACAGAAAAACAATTTGACGACTTTTTTATGACTCTAGGAGATAGGTTCCTAGCTGGAGGTGATTACAATGCGAAGCATACTCATTGGGGATCGAGGCTAATTAACCCGAAAGGTCGTCAGTTATATAACATGATCATAAGTACAAAAAATAGTTACGATTTTATCTCCCCAAGACAACCAACTTACTGGCCTACGGACTCAAGGAAATTACCTGATCTGATTGACTTTGCAGTCACTAAAAACGTAGATAGGAGTTTAGTATTTGCTGAAACCTGTGCTGACTTATCTTCTGATCATTCCTCAATAATCATTAAGTTGAACGAACAACCAATTGAAAGTGAGCGTGCTTTTCGACTTACTACATCAAGAACTAACTGGCTTAAATATAAAAAATACATTAGCAGTCATATACAGACCAATCCGCAAATAGAGAGAGGAACTGACGTTGAAAATGAGTTACTTGTATTTAACAGTATACTAGCAACAGCAGCAACTATAGCCACACCAGAGCAGAATAAAAAAGCAAAGGCATTGATAACTAATAGTGGAATAGAATTACTGGTCCGAAATAAGCGACGTTTGCGTCGCGAATGGCAAGCCTGCCGATCCCCCGATGCAAAAATTCGTCTTAAGGTGGCAGAAAACAAACTAAAAAAAACATTAGTATACGAAGAAGAAAGAAATATCAAACATCTTATAACGTCTTTGTCTCCCAACGTTTCTACTAAAAAATCTCTATGGAAAGCTAGCAAAAACCTTAAGCCGCCAGTAAGCACTGAAGTACCGTTGAGAATGCGTAATGGTTCATGGGCAAGAACGGATGAAGAAAAGGCGTCTTGTTTCGCAGAGCACCTCAGCACAGTATTTCAACCAAATACTGCTACATATAGTGCACCTTTGTCACCGACCCATACTGCTCCTAGATACACTGTTACTTGCGGAGCATCTGTGTCTGAACTAAAAAACACTATTGCCGCCTTAAATCCAAAAAAATCTCCAAGAGACGATCATATCTCACCAAAAATGCTAAAAGAATTGCCAAGCATTGCTCTCGTTTTTCTTGCAAAGCTTTTTAGTGCCATTTTGATGCTAGAATATTATCCACAACTCTGGAAAAAGTCGCAGATAATAATGGTAGTTAAACCAGGTAAAGACGCAACCCTGCCGTCATCATATAGACCAATCAGCCTGTTGCCTTGCCTATCAAAACTTTTCGAAAAAGTGCTGCTATCAAAAATTACTCCTTTTCTCCATCAAAATGATATTATTCCTACACATCAATTTGGTTTTCGGGAAAAACACGGCACAACTGAACAATTAAATCGTATAACAAACGAAATAAGGAAAGCTTTCGAAATGCGAGAGTATTGCTCGGCTGTTTTTCTTGATGTGGCGCAAGCATTTGACAAAGTGTGGTATGATGGCCTCATTCATAAAATTAAAAAATCATTACCTAATACGTTCCACAATATCCTTGAATCCTACTTATCCAACAGGCGATTCACAGTAAAAGTAAATGATTACATAACAGAAGAGTGTCCGAATACGGCAGGTGTTCCGCAGGGTAGTGTTCTTGGACCAATATTGTACATACTGTTTACCGCAGATATCCCTACAAGTGACGAAGTAATTACGTCAACATTTGCGGATGATACTGCTATACTAAGTCGACATAAATGTCCCATTACAGCCACAAAAGTGTTACAGCTGTATCTTAAACAAATTGAAGAATGGCTAGCGAAATGGCGTATAAAAGTTAATGAAAACAAGTGCAAACACATAACTTTTACATTAAGGCCAAAAACGTGTCCTACTGTTAAGCTCAACAATGTATCAATACCGCAAGCTGACGAAATTACATACCTCGGAATCCACTTGGACAGGCGCTTAACCTGGAGACGACACATTGCAGCTAAAAAGCTGCAGCTTAAACTCAAATCTGCTAGTTTACATTGGCTTTTAAACAAGAAATCTGGACTAAGCCTTAGCAACAAAGTCCTCTTATATAATGCAATAATAAAACCGATATGGATGTATGGGATCCAGTTATGGGGCACAGCTTGCGCGACGAATATAGATATAATTCAAAGATTCCAATCGAAAACGTTAAGAGTAATAACGGGCACACCATGGTACACGCGTAATGAAAATATTCATAGAGATCTAAATATACCTACCATCAAGAAAGAAATTAAAATCGCAGCAAAAAAATACTTAACAAAACTGCGTAACCATCCGAACCCTTTGGCTAACACCTTGGCCCATGCAACAAGTCAAACCCGCCTGCAGAGAAGAGACAAAGCAGCCTTCTAAAGAGCAACGTCAAGCCAGCAGCCCATTCGTACTAATGGGCTTTATGTTTTAATTTAGTTTAAGATGTTATTACTTATTGTTAGGCTTCCGAAGTCGAAGTAGATTCAATAAATAAATATTAATGTTAGAAAAAAATAAAAAAAAAGTCTTTCACTTTATTGTTATTTTTTTTTGTTTGTGGCTATACACCATAGATAGGCTCAACTTTAGCCTCGAAAGACCATGTTTACGCGAGGTACCTTCTTCGAGCTTGTTCCAAAAAAAACACTCGCGTATTCGTTTTAAAGTGTACAATAATTTAGTTTATTTATTTACAAAATATAAGAAATTTTATTTTATAAATTGGCAGATTACAGAAGAACAAAATTAATTTAATTTAAGTTTAATTGGTTTGGTTTGGTGTAAAAGTTTCTTTACGTTAATATGTTATATATGTATATATTAGGTGAAATAAAAAGTTCGTTCGGCTTTTTTTATTGATTTTTTAAAAATATTTAATGTGTTCATAAGATTGTTGCCAACTTCATTATACCCCTCTTGTAGAAGGCTGCGTCCCTATTGGCAAAAAGCTCGGAGAGCCAATTTTCACAGGCCTCTCTTGAGGCCAACTTCTCACCTTTAAGCGCGTTCGCCATGGACAGGAAAAGATGGTGATCACTTGGTGCCAGGTCCGGACTATAAGGTGGGGGCATTAGGACTTCCCACCCGAGCTCTTGGAGCTTCTGGTGGGTCACCAAAGACGTGTGTGGCCTGGCGTTGTCCTGCTGGAACACAATTCGGCCTCTGTTGATCCAAGATGGCCTCTTCTTTCTGAGTGCTGCCTTCAAGCGGTCCAGTTGTTGGCAGTAGAGGGCCGAATTGAGCGTTTGGCCATAGGGGTGCAGCTCGTAGTAGATGATTCCTTGCCAATCCCACCAAACACACAGCAAAACCTTCCTGGCTGTCAATCCTCGCTTGGCCACCGTTTCCGCCGGCTCACCGCGTTTCGACCACGACCGATTTCGCTTGACGTTGTCATAAGTGATCCACTTTTCATCGCCAGTCACCAAACGCTTCAGAAATAGGTTGATTTTGTTGCGATTCAGCAGCGATTCGTAGATGGAAATTCGGTCCATCAAGTTTTTTTTTTTTCGTTAGTTCGTGTGGCACCCAAACATCAAGATTCTTTTTTTATCCAAGGTTATGCAAATGGTTCCAAGCGGGTTTCTGGCTTATCTTTAGTTCCTCAGCAATTAAATAAGTGTTCTCGTGACGATCTGTTTCCACTATTTCCATGATTTTATCGCAATTATCGACGGCAGGCCTCCCGACGCGTGGTGCATCTTTGACGTCGAAATTACCGGATCGGAACCCAGCAAAACACTTTTATGCTATACGTTTCTTTACAGTATCGGGCCCATAAACGAAATTAATTTTTTCAGCCGCTTAGGCGACACGTAACACTAGTACTATGGACAATAACGCCATCTCTTATATAAAAACTGAACGAACTTTTTACTTTACCTAATATTTTATTTAATGTAATTTTAAATTTGTCGCCCCGTGCGCGCTCGCCGGTTCGTTTGTTAGAAATCTCGCCTTTTGCTTGGCAAGCAAGGCTTATATAGCTGCATGCGCTGAAGAAGGTTCGTTAGGATGTGCACACAAAATTAGGGTGGTGTCCTGTTTAAGCGCTCGCTTAAACAGCAGGGATAAACAGATAACAAGATACCGCAAAAGGTAGGAAAAACGCCATAAATAGGGAAACGGGAGCAAAAATAAAAGATATGAGAAAATTCAATACGTTTTGTACCACACGCTGAAACTAGCAAAGTAATACAAAATAAAATAAAATAAATGAGTAAATAAAAAGACATACATACATCTTTCAGTTAAAGTGATAACAACTAAACATTTGTTGAAAGAAAAAAGAAACCTGCCGCACTCGAAAAAAAAAATGGTTTGTGCACAGTGTATAAGCATAATAAATGCGTTAACAATATTTACAAACAAAATAAACGGCCAAATATTCTGCAAAAGAAGAACAAAAAGACACCAACAAGGTTACTGATGCATGAAGCTCACATCCCACACGTGTAACTCATCATCAACAATGCATCAAAACACCAAAAGATAACCAACACACACATTTCACTATTAATCAGCAAACGCAACGAATCACCGGAAAACACACAATAAACGAATCACCCGCCGTCGGCGGATTCACCGAGGAAATTATCGATCGATACTCTTTGTAACCATTTATACCTTTCTCTATTTAAGTTTTTATTGTCGTTTGTTTTTTGTTTGCTCTTATAATCTATTGTTAAATCGTTTGATCTTATGTTTAAATTTTTGCATATTTACTCAAATTTAAAGCTTTGCATTAAACCTAAAATTGAGCATTTAGCACTAAGATTTACCATAATTTCTGTTTTTCTCATTACATTTATTAGTTCCACTTTTTTGTAATTTATTCTTACCTTGTAAGTCATCTATTATTTCTTCACCTTTTCCTCTTTCTTTCTCGTTCTATTTAGAAAAATAATAGATGTATTCTAATATGTATACTTCAACAAATATACTATATGTAGAGTACATCGGTTCACAATCTTTTTCTTCTTTTAATCAGCTAAATAAATATCAGAAAAAAAATAAGATATTGGATGAGTGCATAAGTTCGTGCCCGATTTCGCTGGATGCCGTACGAATCGTTTGAGAGTGGCGCTCGTGAAAGAAATATATACATATTATATATCGTTGGAAAGGTGACAGTCCGAACTGTAAATCAAGCATAAAATAACTTCATTTTGATTTGAGTTGCTTAGTGAGAAGACGCATGGAAGATGAACAACGAAAAAGATCATATGCGTCATATTATGTTATACGAATTCCGTAAAGGAAAAACAGTGGGCGCTGCAACTAAAGATATTCGCGAAGTTTATTTGGACCGTGCTCAAGCACTCCGCACAGTAAAGAAATGGTTCGCGAAATTTCGTTCTGGAGATTTTAACCTCGAAGATCAACCTAGCAGTGGACGGCCTTCTGAGCTTGATGACGATGTTCTAAGGACTTTAGTTGCGAATAACTCACGTATTTCGACAGAAGAGGTTGCCAGTGAATTGAACGTCAACAAATCAACTGCGTTTCGTCGTTTAAAAAAGGTTGGGTACACTTTAAAGCTCGATACATGGGTGCCACATCAGTTGAGTGAAAAGAACAAAGTGGACCGTATGGCAACAGCAATTTCTTTGCTTCGACGGATCAAAAACGAACCTTTTTTGGATCGGCTCGTGACTGGTGATGAAAAATGGGTCCTGTACAACAATGTTCAACGCAAAAGAACATGGAAACAGGCACACGAAGGGGCGGAACCGATGTCGAAAGGTGGATTGCATCCGATGAAGGTACTACTGTGCATTTGGTGGGATATCCGAGGAGTGATCTATTTTGAGCTCTTGCACGCTGGAGAAACGATCACTGCCAACAAGTATTGTCAGCAATTGGTCGAATTGAAGAAAGCAATTGATGAAAAACGTCCGATTTTGGCCAATCGCAAAGAAGTTCTTTTCCATCATGATAACGCCAGGCCACATGTTGCAAAACCGACCCAGGCCAAACTGAAGGAGATGAATTGGGAAATCATGCCGCATCCCCCATATTCACCCGACATTGCACCTTCTGATTATCATTTGTTTCGATCGCTGCAGAACAATTTGAATGGAAAAAAATTAAAAAATGTGGAAGACGTCAAAAACCACCTTGACACCTTTTTCAACGAGAAACCGCGCGATTTCTATGAATCAGGCATCCGTAAATTGGTTGAACGTTGGGAGTGCATTGCCGAACATGATGGCGAATACATAATTGATTATTAAAAGAGCTTTCTTCAAAAAATTTCAATTTTAGTTTGCACTTGAAATCGGGCACGAACTTATGCACTCATCCAGCAATTAAATAAGATATTAATTTCTAAATTTCTATACCCACCTTTTTTATTTATTTATTTTTTATTCCTTTTTTTGTTCCTCTTTCTTTCTTTTTTAAACTCCTTTTCATTTTGCACATATCTTTTACACGACTTTTCACATTTTCTTTTCTTGTTCTTCACTTTTCTTTTTCAAGTATTTCGTTAAGCAATTCATTCTGTTGGATATATTAAATGAGACTTGACTATCCTTTCTAAAAAATCACACAGAACACAACTTAATGTCTTACAATTAGATGTTTATTACCTGATAATTCAAAAGCAAGTGAAGTTACAGTAGCAGGAATGAAATTATACCTAAAATAATTCAGAGTTGCATGAATATGTACGTTGTACACAGAACTATATTTCAGCACGCCTCCTCAACGTTCATATGCATGCATAATTATAATGCAAACATTTATTTTCTTAACTTAAACCAGACATTTTAACTAACTTTTCGTGCCCATATATTTCAGTTCAATAGCGCCTCCTTAATAGAAAGTCCTTATATAATGATAGCTTATATCAATATGTTTAGTTCTTGAATGGTACACTGGATTCTTTACCAATTTCATAGCTCTGATGCATTTTAGCTTAAATGCATTTAAACATTGCAATTAAATGCTAAATTCCCATGTGTTTATTGTTGTATAAAAGTGTGTTAACTCACTTTATACACTACTTTATTTTGCATGCTGAAATTTTTTCAGCAAAAGTTACTTTTTTCCATTAATATTGACATAAAAACATATATTAAGTAATCGGGGAAGATAATGCTTCTCCTCTTTAAAAAATAAAATAAAATAAAAACAAACCAAAAGCAATTGTGGAATAGAAACGATCCCCTCAACATAAAAATATACGCGACTCTGGCAACTATCAGCTGATTGCGCAAAACAAATAACTATGTATGTATATATAATTGGCGAAAACAAATATTTATGTACACGAATATATAATGTGCGCTTTGTAACCGGTTAAGGGATGTTTCGGCCGAGCTACTCCTCGAATTATGGTTTTCTAGAAAAACACACTTAATTACTTAAAAAAATAAACTAAACTGAAAATGGAAACAAAACGACGCAAGTGGAACCTTACGGAGGAGCAAAGTTTCCTGGATTGCTGGGAAGGAAGAGCTCAGGAATTGAGAGGTAGCCGAAAAAACTCTCATGTATACAAAGAAATGGCATTGTTGGCAAAGTTGTAAGCATGCAAAAAAGCATTTTCCTAATAATATAATAATACTGCTTTGTTGGTCTGCCTGGCTCGCCGCTACGAATTAATTTCGGTCTGCCGAGGCCTTTTCTCTGTTGTGTTGTTGCCGCTGTTAACCACTTGTTTTTCTTCGACATCACTTTCAATCGGACCTGAACTTTCCGCTTCAACGTCGCCGTTGCATTCATCAATAATGTGTGTATATTCATCATCAGCTGCTTACTTATTTGCTTCGTTACGCTGCTTAATTATCGTCGATTCAACGAAATATACATCTCTGTCTGATATCAATTGCCTATTAGCACGATCAAACGCACGATATGCTTTGGACGCATCCGATTACCCCACCATCGTATACTCTTTGCCTTTGGTTTTGAACTTCTTTGACTGTCGCTTGTCTAGTGCTATTCCGAGAGAGCCAAACACACGCAAATGTCCTACAGCTGGCTTGTAGCCATGAAAAGCCTCAAATGGCGTGATGTTATATTATTTACTGTCTTCGTTGGTGCTCGGTTTCTTAAATACGCTGCAGTATTAATTGCCTCTGCCCACAGTGATTCGACTACAGCCGAACTTATTAACAACTATTGTTTTGTATTCTTTGAATTTTTGTGAATACTTCGTCTTTTCCCTTTAGGAAGTATGCAAATACGTAACGTATCTTGTCATCTATGAAAGTCAGCAAATATTGTGCACCAACATTCGATAAATTTCTCATAGGGCCACGTACATCTATATGTAAAATACCCAACACGTCTTTTCCGCGACTTCCAGCATTATAGCCTATTTCCACCGAGCACTTAAATGCATTTAAGGCTTCTGTTAAGTGAATGAAATGTCAAACATTTCCACCGAAAGCGAGTTAACTCAAACAGCTGATTTTTGTTTACATTTGCAGTTTGCAAAATTTTTCACATCTATTGAAATCATGAATTCAAGAGACCGCATTCATTTTATTTGGCTATTTGCAGATTATTGCTGCATGGACAAACGCTGCTGAAACGAAAGTGCTTTTATGCATGTTTCCATTCTCACTTTTGCTTGTTTGCTTCCTTATACTATTTATTTTGTTCAATTAGCTGATAGCTGCCAGAGCCATGCATATTTTTATGTTGAGGGGATCGTTTGCGATTCCGCAATTGCTTCTTTTTCTTTCTTATACTATTTTTTTTGAAAGAGGAGAAGCATTGTCTTCTCCAATTACACAATATATGCATTTATGTTAAAACTAATGCGAAAAAGTAATTTTTGCAGAAAAAAAAGAAAAATAAAGGTCTCGTCCCTCATTAAATCCGAAAAAACAAGACTCTGGCAAGAAATAAGCCGAAACTCCCGAAAAGTTTACGTTAGTAGTGACAGCATCGACTGTTAACATAACATTTTCTGTTAAATTACCGAAATTGAGTTAACTCACTTTCAAAAGTGAGTTAACACACTTTTATACAACAACAAACACATGGGAATTTACACATTTAAATGCGATGTTTAAATGCATTTAAGCTAAAATGCATTTAACGTCCGGTGGAAATAGGCTATTACGAAATATATGGTTTCTTCGTACACTTGTTGATCATACACAATGCACAACAAATGTCTTTTGGCATGCTAACTTGCAACCCACGAATCATCTGCTTCTTACTCAGTTCGCGTATGCTACGAAATTTAGTTGTCCATACCGTGAATGCCACTTCATCGCCTCTTCATCAGATTTCCTTGCAAAAAAACAATGTGTTCTTAATTTTTCCCAAATAAACATATCACTAACTTTATTAGCACGTAAAATTGTGCCTCCCTGCTTATTTAAGATTGTTGCTGTGTTTTCTCGAACCGCTCTTGCAACAGAAATGAAGTTACATTGCAACCCCGGAACGTACAATACATTCGCCAATATGACGTCGAACAAGTCTGATTTCAACCGCACGACTCCTCTGCCTGTTGCCTACATTCGGTTGTCTCCTGATAGTATAATCGCTTCTTCGTAATTTTCGAATTTCACGAACATATCGCGATCGCAGCACAAATGAAATGAAGCGCCGCTGTCGACGCACCACGCATTAGCATGTAGCAACTTCTTGCTACCCGCCGCAAATAGACCATTGCTTTTGTTGTTGTTGTCTCTTTTTTCTTCGTATACTAGTTGCCGCTCCCTCCACTGAGCAGCGAAGTGGCCTCTCTTTCCGCAACTCTAGCAATTCGAATTATTGCGTCTGTTGATGTTGTTGTTTTTGTTGTCATTACTCTTTGCACTGGTTGCTACGTTAGATTTCAAATTCGTCGAAGCATGCTTTTTTCGAGAATTTTCTAGAGCCGTAAACGCTTGTACAGGATTATCGGTGTTTTCTATACCACATGATTTATGTCTGGTTTTCCATATGATAACCTTTTTGTCATCTGGTGCTCCTTCTGGACATGATGCCTCTCCCGACGCAACTGTCCATAGCTCTTGGTGAACCAACACACACCTGAGCTGTACACTCAGCAAGTGAAGTTACAGTAACAGAAATGAAATTATACTTAAAAGTATTCAGAGTTGCATGAATATGTGCGGTGTACACAGGACTGTATTTAAACTCATTCTATAGTTTCCAATTATTGTGTAATAATTTACACAACTTAAATTTCACACACCTTTTTATGAAGAAAGTTACATGGTAGCAGATTTACACGCATAGAGTTAATGTTTTTACCAAAGGTAAACTTTTTCTGGCACATGTATATAAATTTGTTCCATACGTGCTTTACCGATACCGGTATGAAATTGTACTTAGACGGACAACCAACCGATCATCTAAAGCGTACTCATTGACGTACTACTAATAAGCATATGTACATATGTATGTATGTTTATCGATCCTACCCATTTCTAGGCTATCTTCGCTGCTGGCGCTAGCATCGCTGGATCCCTATGTCAAAGCGGTGAGTAAAAAATGTTAACACAATTACATATATACAAATGCCAAAGTAGGTAGGACAGTCGCGACAAATTAAAAGGACAACAAAAAAAAAACAGAAAATCGAAACTGGTGAATGAACCATTTTTTTAATTAGTTCGGTAAATATTCAATTATAAAAACAAAAAGAAAAAGAAGTTTAGGCAAAGAAGCAATTGGATAGGATAATAGAGTATTCATACATATAAATATATATTTACATTCATATTGTTTAATAAATGTTTGAAAAGTCTAGATATAGTTGAGTTATTGCTTTTAAAATAAATCAATAATGGAGTAGGATATTTTCTTTTTTTCAGGTTGGTGTGAATGTTGCCATGGCGCAACGAGGGGAAATGGGTTGAAAATGACCTGACGGACCGACGAAAGACACACTGACGTCGACCATACTGGTTAGGGTACTTTGCCCACTGAAACTCGGGGCCACGGCGAAGTCCAAGGACAAGGACCTGACCCGGTCAAGACTTTTCCCATCCTATCCTTTCTACTTTTTCTTCCTTTCGACAAATCTTCGGCATGACAATATAAATTTTTGTTCACGTAGCTGAAGGCGAGAGGAGTGGTAACAACCCCGCCCATTTGACAAGCAGCCCGGACTTTCACTATGCCGGTCTGCCACTACCCTCCGCCCTAACAGCCAGTTTCGTAATAGCCTAAATTAAACTCCCTATTTTATTTAAACTCCACCGTCAACTATTATCTTATATATATATTATATATATATTTTTTTACCTTCATTTCCCTTCTCTTGGACAGATTAGGTTTTTAATTACAGTAATATGGTCAAGTTTTTACGTAAACATTAGTGCCTGGTGAGGTATATATAATTTGGGGTGGTGGTCTTACTTATAGAGTACCTGTAGCAGATTGTAACAACTCGAACAGTGGTGTCCAAAAATTAAGAACGTTATAAAACGAGGTAACAATTTTAATGTGTGAACTGAAAGTGGAGTTTAATCTACCAAGCATGCTATTCTACATGGCACGTTTGTGAGGCCATGATGACCTCAGCCGAGCGCAACATCCACTCACACCAACATGAAACTTGCAAAGAATAATCAACGCTTGAGATTTTTTTTAAACCTTTTTTCTATTTATCTTTTTTTCAAACATTTATTTATTTATTCATCATATAATTTTTAATATTAATTTTTATTGACCTACGTACTTGAATATTTTCTTCCTTTTTTAGGTCCAAACTGCTTAGTTTCCTAAATACATAATTCATTTTAAACCTTTATCCCTTTATATTTTATTTTTTTAGGTTTTTGTTGGATATTTTATTCTGCTGCTTCCGTTAATTTTAGAATATTTTGGTATTATATTCAATTTACTTCCGACTGAATGGATAAAGATAAAGATAGACAGGAGAGAAACTGTGCTGGTCTGGGCATTTACCATAACAAAAGGGTAACCAGGAGTGCAAGAGCACTCGAAAACCAAATTGCAGGATCCATATTTACCCAAAATGACACAGGAGTGGAGCATTCCGTTGATTTCGTACCCGTCGATCTATTCAATAGGTGCACTGCTCGAGTCCTTGGCACGATATCCAACGGTCCGCAGTCTACAGTCACCTTCACCTCAAATAACCTAAACATCAGCACTCTTGACCAAAGTATAAGCTTCTAGGAGAAGCTGAAAAGGGCTCTTCAGTTATTTTATGAAGAATGAAGTCAACAAAGACGATCAACCATACTAGACAGAAATAATCCGCAGCTGAGACCCGGAGTAGCAGCATCAATAGATTCGAGCGATGGACCAAGTTCAGCCACAAAGAACTTGGAATAAATGATTGCGCTAATGGCACAACAAAATAATATGGTGGTGCAATGCATAAACGAGGTCCGAAATATACGCACAGATATCTCCAACCTCAGCCATCGTGTGGCGGATGTGAAGACATCAGCGCAAGCAATCATTAAACCACCGGCCGGGGCATCGACACCCGAAATTACAAATCACGAGGAAGACAATGACCGCCAACAGAGATGTACGGATATACGGACCGACATGAATGACAATAGACGGGACAGTACTCAAGAGACAAAGATACGGATAAAAATCGACTTTAACAAGTGGCACGTCAAATTCGATGGAACCGGGAAGAGTATCACTTTGGAAAGTTTCATCTTACGGATAGAGCGAATGCGAGCTCAACACGATGTCCCTTATAGGCCGTTTCTACCAAGCGTAAACTCTGTGTTTGCAGTCGCTAGCGTGTTTAGTCCCAAACACCACTCTAAACACTAGTCAAATTCCATATGTATCTGATAAAACAAACTCACTTTTCACAGCGTGTTTGCATGTTTTTCATTATTTGCGACTGGCAACAATGACCATTTTACGTAATTTTTTCTTTTTTGTTACTTCATTCTTAACGGTATACGTCAGCACTGTTTGACATATTGTCAATATTTGATTATATTTTTGTGATTGTGTGCGATTAGTATTGTGGCGACCTCGGAAGTCGAGTGGTTAGTGTTGCGTACTACCATTGGGGAGGCCTGGGTTCAAATCCTGGTGTCGTACCAACATTCAAACCATTATAGAAAATTAATTTAAATAAAAAATTAAGTTATATTTTCTATATATGTAGTATAAACTGTTGGAAGAAACATCAAGACGTAAAACCAGAAATTGGAGGAGGAGCTCGGCCGAAATTCGCTTCAGCGGTTACAAAGGACCAGTTATGTATATAGGTATATGGTAAGCAAAAATAAATGACAGTTCAAAAACTCAGTAAACACCCAGTGGAAACACTTGACAGTTCTCATAAACTTAAAACTTGCAAACACAGAGTTTACGCTTGGTAGAAACGGCCTATTACTTTCAGTTATTCTCTGATTTCCACTGCTTGATAACCGACAACACGCTGAAGTGGTATTGGCAGCTCATTGAAGACCACGCCGATGCCTCGAAATTCGGTTACCTCCGTATAGGCGGAGCTGCTAAGCCACTATAGGACGTCGGAATCAGACCACGATATAGTAAGAGAGATCGTCGAGAGGAAACAGATGCCGCAGGAAAACTTCAACGACTTCTACGTGATGTCCACGATTTGATGTTACGCTTGCGAAAAATTTTAGAAAAGGAATTGGTGGGGATATTGAGGTCGAATTTGAAGCCACAGTTGGCGAACATGACTTTCTCATCAAAGATCAATAACATCGTGGACCTTAAATCCGAGGGCAGGAGAGCCGAGAAGGTGATACGCGGAAATCGGTCAAGAGCAAGGACAGTGGACGAGCTAGGGGTTGGGGAATCGGTGGATAAATGTAGAGTTGAGGCGGTATACCGGAAAAGAAAGAACTTTCGTGCCAAAGGGAAACAATGCAACTGCACACAATACGGTTTTGAAACTTTGTTCCAGCAATAGTGCCACGAGTGTTTCAAATGCCTCTGGAAAGCCATTCTGTCCATCTCCCTTCCACTTAATGATTTATTTCAAGTGTGGAATGCCGGTGGACCATTATAGAAAGAATCCGTCTGAAGCACGTAAAAAGTACCGCTGCTTGTCGACATTCCATGACAAGTCATTCTGAGTATACAGACCAACACAGGGAAACAACAATCTGGCGGTGATAGCCGGGAGTCCCCGTCAGGCAGGGAACAACCCGGGGCAGGAATAAAATTAGTGAGAATACTCAGAAGAGAAAAAGCGCGTAGTAGTAGTAATACTAGGGAGACATTAGTTATTAAGTTTAAGGAGGCAGCAATCAGTCTACATCAACAAAAAATGAATTATGAAGAAACAAGAAACAGAATTTTTCAAGAAGAATTAGTTAGTAAGATTAACAGTAGAAATTATAAAAAGATTCAAAAAATGCGAGCAAAACAAAAGGAGTCACGCAGGTCTCTCCAGTCAGCTCGAGCTCGTTGTCTGCAATGGGTGGTGGTTTTTCTCCGAGTACACCATTCACGGTGAAGGTTTTGACTGATTCCTGGTGAATGGCGTTCAGTGCGTGTCTGTAAGCCGTCCTGTCCAGCGGTTGTTGCACGGTAGCATCCCAATAGGAATTGCTTGTGCAGTATAGGTATCTTCTTTAACATTTTTTAATTTACAATATTCATATAATTTTCATTTTCAAACAAACAAGAATTGTGAAATAAATTTTATATAAAAAATAAAATATTAAACTTTTGAAATACAATATGGAAATAAAATTAAAACTATATCAATAGATTTATTTAAACCTGCAAACATTATGTCAACTACTTCTTCACGAAACACAACTACGCTGACAAACACCAAACAAAAAAAGGTTACATTTAACCTTAATTAATAGTAATAAATATGCGTTTCACTGGAGGGGGAGTAAATGTAGGAATCTACTTTAACATTTTTTACTTTACAATTTTCAATTTTTCAATTTTTATGTTACTGAATTTTTAACTTCAAATATTTTCATTTTCTGAATTATTATAATTTTCATTTTCAAACAAATAAGAATTGTGAAACCAATTTTTATATAAAAAATAAAATATTAAATTTGTTTTTCATATATATAGAAACAAACTTCTATATACAGCAAAGCATTATGCTCCTTAACTCGTAGCAAAGATGCTTCGCTGTGCAAGTGATGCTCAGGCGACATCAGGAGGTTTCCTGTCGCGGTCGTGGGGGCGGTGTTTTGGCAAGCCTGTAGCTTCTATCTAGAGTTCCTAATCGTGCCTGATTTACAGCAGGAAGTGTACCTAGGTATCGAATTTTGGAGAACGTTCGACATGGAAGATGTGAACAGAGGCAGCAAGACACATAGTCGACTGGCTGACGTAGCAGAGCTCGCACCCGCGAAAGGCGATCTGTCGTTTGACGCTGTGCTACATGAGCTTATCTGCGTTAGAAAGAGTAAAAGCACAGTTCCCATCTTTCTTAGGGCTAGGCAAGACTAACCTAGAAGAACATGTTATTGAAGTATCAAACGAGAACATTGCAGTAAAATAGCGGCTCTATCCCATATCGCCGGCAATCCAAAAATTAGTCTATACAGAGCTTGATAGGGTGTTACATTTAGGTGTAATAGAAGAGAGCAATAGCAGCTGGAGTTCGTCTCTCTCGTGGTAAAGGGTACTAAGACTAGGTTATGTCTGAACGCCCGTAAGGTAAACGAAATAACCATCAAAGACGCATACATCTCTGCGATAGACTTAAAGGACGCATTTTGGCAGATCCCGCTGGAGACAAAGTCGAGGGAAAATACTGCGTTCACCGTCCCTGGCAGACCACTCTACCATTTTAAATTTATGCCTTTCGGACTGTGCAACGTGGCTCAGATGATATGTAGATTGATGGACAAGGTCATACCGGCCGCCTTGCGTGAATGTGTGCTCGTTTATTTTTTGTCGCATATGTGCTCGTTTATTTTTTGTCGCATATGTGCTTGCTGGAAAGGGTAGCAAAGTGATGCTATTAACGTAGAAAAAAGCAAGTTCTGTTTTCGGAAAGTCAGGTACCTCGGATACATAGTAGGTGATTGGTGTATAAGAACTGATGCAAACAAAGTGGCAGCAATGGGGGGTTTTTCAGAACCGCGTAGCCCCAGGCAGCTCCGACGTTTCCAGGAAATGACAGGATGGTACAGACGTTTCATTAGTAAATACGCATCCATTGCAGCTCCGCGGCACGACTGCCTAACTAAAGATAAAATAAAAAAGTTCTGACAAACCCTGACTTTCAATAACGTTTCTACATCCAGTGTGACGCTTCGACAGACGGGTTGGGGGAGTACTTTTTCAACTCAACGAGGAAAATAATGAGCGACCGATAGCATTCATGTCGGCGAAGTTGAACAAAGCGCAGAAAAACTACAGCATCACAGAGCTAGAATGTTACGCCGCTATTTTGAGTGTCAAGCGTTTTAGACCGTACGTTGAGGGTCTACCTTTCTCAATCAGTACTGACCACGCCAGCCTGAAATGGCTAATGGAGTATACAGACCAACACAGGGAAACAACAATCTGGCGGTGATAGCCGGGAGTCCCCGTCAGGCAGGGAACAACCCGGGGCAGGAATAAAATTAGTGAGAATACTCAGAAGAGAAAAAGCGCGTAGTAGTAGTAATACTAGGGAGACATTAGTTATTAAGTTTAAGGAGGCAGCAATCAGTCTACATCAACAAAAAATGAATTATGAAGAAACAAGAAACAGAATTTTTCAAGAAGAATTAGTTAGTAAGATTAACAGTAGAAATTATAAAAAGATTCAAAAAATGCGAGCAAAACAAAAGGAGTCACGCAGGTCTCTCCAGTCAGCTCGAGCTCGTTGTCTGCAATGGGTGGTGGTTTTTCTCCGAGTACACCATTCACGGTGAAGGTTTTGACTGATTCCTGGTGAATGGCGTTCAGTGCGTGTCTGTAAGCCGTCCTGTCCAGCGGTTGTTGCACGGTAGCATCCCAATAGGAATTGCTTGTGCAGTATAGGTATCTTCTTTAACATTTTTTAATTTACAATATTCATATAATTTTCATTTTCAAACAAACAAGAATTGTGAAATAAATTTTATATAAAAAATAAAATATTAAACTTTTGAAATACAATATGGAAATAAAATTAAAACTATATCAATAGATTTATTTAAACCTGCAAACATTATGTCAACTACTTCTTCACGAAACACAACTACGCTGACAAACACCAAACAAAAAAAGGTTACATTTAACCTTAATTAATAGTAATAAATATGCGTTTCACTGGAGGGGGAGTAAATGTAGGAATCTACTTTAACATTTTTTACTTTACAATTTTCAATTTTTCAATTTTTATGTTACTGAATTTTTAACTTCAAATATTTTCATTTTCTGAATTATTATAATTTTCATTTTCAAACAAATAAGAATTGTGAAACCAATTTTTATATAAAAAATAAAATATTAAATTTGTTTTTCATATATATAGAAACAAACTTCTATATACAGCAAAGCATTATGCTCCTTAACTCGTAGCAAAGATGCTTCGCTGTGCAAGTGATGCTCAGGCGACATCAGGAGGTTTCCTGTCGCGGTCGTGGGGGCGGTGTTTTGGCAAGCCTGTAGCTTCTATCTAGAGTTCCTAATCGTGCCTGATTTACAGCAGGAAGTGTACCTAGGTATCGAATTTTGGAGAACGTTCGACATGGAAGATGTGAACAGAGGCAGCAAGACACATAGTCGACTGGCTGACGTAGCAGAGCTCGCACCCGCGAAAGGCGATCTGTCGTTTGACGCTGTGCTACATGAGCTTATCTGCGTTAGAAAGAGTAAAAGCACAGTTCCCATCTTTCTTAGGGCTAGGCAAGACTAACCTAGAAGAACATGTTATTGAAGTATCAAACGAGAACATTGCAGTAAAATAGCGGCTCTATCCCATATCGCCGGCAATCCAAAAATTAGTCTATACAGAGCTTGATAGGGTGTTACATTTAGGTGTAATAGAAGAGAGCAATAGCAGCTGGAGTTCGTCTCTCTCGTGGTAAAGGGTACTAAGACTAGGTTATGTCTGAACGCCCGTAAGGTAAACGAAATAACCATCAAAGACGCATACATCTCTGCGATAGACTTAAAGGACGCATTTTGGCAGATCCCGCTGGAGACAAAGTCGAGGGAAAATACTGCGTTCACCGTCCCTGGCAGACCACTCTACCATTTTAAATTTATGCCTTTCGGACTGTGCAACGTGGCTCAGATGATATGTAGATTGATGGACAAGGTCATACCGGCCGCCTTGCGTGAATGTGTGCTCGTTTATTTTTTGTCGCATATGTGCTCGTTTATTTTTTGTCGCATATGTGCTTGCTGGAAAGGGTAGCAAAGTGATGCTATTAACGTAGAAAAAAGCAAGTTCTGTTTTCGGAAAGTCAGGTACCTCGGATACATAGTAGGTGATTGGTGTATAAGAACTGATGCAAACAAAGTGGCAGCAATGGGGGGTTTTTCAGAACCGCGTAGCCCCAGGCAGCTCCGACGTTTCCAGGAAATGACAGGATGGTACAGACGTTTCATTAGTAAATACGCATCCATTGCAGCTCCGCGGCACGACTGCCTAACTAAAGATAAAATAAAAAAGTTCTGACAAACCCTGACTTTCAATAACGTTTCTACATCCAGTGTGACGCTTCGACAGACGGGTTGGGGGAGTACTTTTTCAACTCAACGAGGAAAATAATGAGCGACCGATAGCATTCATGTCGGCGAAGTTGAACAAAGCGCAGAAAAACTACAGCATCACAGAGCTAGAATGTTACGCCGCTATTTTGAGTGTCAAGCGTTTTAGACCGTACGTTGAGGGTCTACCTTTCTCAATCAGTACTGACCACGCCAGCCTGAAATGGCTAATGGAGTATACAGACCAACACAGGGAAACAACAATCTGGCGGTGATAGCCGGGAGTCCCCGTCAGGCAGGGAACAACCCGGCGCAGGAATAAAATTAGTGAGAATACTCAGAAGAGAAAAAGCGCGTAGTAGTAGTAATACTAGGGAGACATTAGTTATTAAGTTTAAGGAGGCAGCAATCAGTCTACATCAACAAAAAATGAATTATGAAGAAGCAAGAAACAGAATTTTTCAAGAAGAATTAGTTAGTAAGATTAACAGTAGAAATTATAAAAAGATTCAAAAAATGCGAGCAAAACAAAAGGAGTCACGCAGGTCTCTCCAGTCAGCTCGAGCTCGTTGTCTGCAATGGGTGGTGGTTTTTCTCCGAGTACACCATTCACGGTGAAGGTTTTGACTGATTCCTGGTGAATGTCGTTCAGTGCGTGTCTGTAGGCCGTCCTGTCCAGCGGTTGTTGCACGGTAGCATCCCAATAGGAATTGCTTGTGCAGTATAGGTATCTTCTTTAACATTTTTTAATTTACAATATTCATATAATTTTCATTTTCAAACAAACAAGAATTGTGAAATAAATTTTATATAAAAAATAAAATATTAAACTTTTGAAATACAATATGGAAATAAAATTAAAACTATATCAATAGATTTATTTAAACCTGCAAACATTATGTCAACTACTTCTTCACGAAACACAACTACGCTGACAAACACCAAACAAAAAAAGGTTACATTTAACCTTAATTAATAGTAATAAATATGCGTTTCACTGGAGGGGGAGTAAATGTAGGAATCTACTTTAACATTTTTTACTTTACAATTTTCAATTTTTCAATTTTTATGTTACTGAATTTTTAACTTCAAATATTTTCATTTTCTGAATTATTATAATTTTCATTTTCAAACAAATAAGAATTGTGAAACCAATTTTTATATAAAAAATAAAATATTAAATTTGTTTTTCATATATATAGAAACAAACTTCTATATACAGCAAAGCATTATGCTCCTTAACTCGTAGCAAAGATGCTTCGCTGTGCAAGTGATGCTCAGGCGACATCAGGAGGTTTCCTGTCGCGGTCGTGGGGGCGGTGTTTTGGCAAGCCTGTAGCTTCTATCTAGAGTTCCTAATCGTGCCTGATTTACAGCAGGAAGTGTACCTAGGTATCGAATTTTGGAGAACGTTCGACATGGAAGATGTGAACAGAGGCAGCAAGACACGTAGTCGACTGGCTGACGTAGCAGAGCTCGCACCCGCGAAAGGCGATCTGTCGTTTGACGCTGTGCTACATGAGCTTATCTGCGTTAGAAAGAGTAAAAGCACAGTTCCCATCTTTCTTAGGGCTAGGCAAGACTAACCTAGAAGAACATGTTATTGAAGTATCAAACGAGAACATTGCAGTAAAATAGCGGCTCAATCCCATATCGCCGGCAATCCAAAAATTAGTCTATACAGAGCTTGATAGGGTGTTACATTTAGGTGTAATAGAAGAGAGCAATAGCAGCTGGAGTTCGTCTCTCTCGTGGTAAAGTGTACTAAGACTAGGTTATGTCTGAACGCCCGTAAGGTAAACGAAATAACCATCAAAGACGCATACATCTCTGCGATAGACTTAAAGGACGCATTTTGGCAGATCCCGCTGGAGACAAAGTCGAGGGAAAATACTGCGTTCACCGTCCCTGGCAGACCACTCTACCATTTTAAATTTATGCCTTTCGGACTGTGCAACGTGGCTCAGATGATATGTAGATTGATGGACAAGGTCATACCGGCCGCCTTGCGTGAATGTGTGCTCGTTTATTTTTTGTCGCATATGTGCTCGTTTATTTTTTGTCGCATATGTGCTTGCTGGAAAGGGTAGCAAAGTGATGCTATTAACGTAGAAAAAAGCAAGTTCTGTTTTCGGAAAGTTAGGTACCTCGGATACATAGTAGGTGATTGGTGTATAAGAACTGATGCAAACAAAGTGGCAGCAATGGGGGGTTTTTCAGAACCGCGTAGCCCCAGGCAGCTCCGACGTTTCCAGGAAATGACAGGATGGTACAGACGTTTCATTAGTAAATACGCATCCATTGCAGCTCCGCGGCACGACTGCCTAACTAAAGATAAAATAAAAAAGTTCTGACACACCCTGACTTTCAAAAACGTTTCTACATCCAGTGTGACGCTTCGACAGACGGGTTGGGGGAGTACTTTTTCAACTCAACGAGGAAAATAATGAGCGACCGATAGCATTCATGTCGGCGAAGTTGAACAAAGCGCAGAAAAACTACAGCATCACAGAGCTAGAATGTTACGCCGCTATTTTGAGTGTCAAGCGTTTTAGACCGTACGTTGAGTGTCTACCTTTCTCAATCATTACTGACCACGCCAGCCTGAAATGGCTAATGGAGTCTGAGACTCCAGGCGCACAATTTCGATATCCAGAAAAGAATGGAAGAAAACGCATATAACGAAAGAATGCTAGATATTTGCATTCCTGGAAACTCTGGGTACCATTGGAGCTAAGTCAAGGCCAAGTGGAAGCTTCCCAATCTTCTCCTTCAGCCGGTCATTGGGGGTTCATAAGACACTATCCCGTATCAGAACGAAATATTATTGGACTGGCATGCTAACTGACGTGCAGAACTTTTGCAAAAAGATTTGTAAGGGTAATAAAACTAAAAATTTTTTTCATAAGCCCATAAGCATGATGGTAATTATTTTGTGTTTGTTTATCTGGACCATTTCTCTAAGTACGTATTTCTCAAACCGATGCGTAGGGTAACATCAGCTGACGTAGTAAAATACTTAGAAAAAGACATATTTAATTTGTTTGGGATACCGGAATATATACATTCTGACAACGGTCGACAATTTGTCTCCGAGCTATTTTCAGAATTTTTTTACGACGCATATACGTACAACCTTTTATTCACCACAAAGGAACGCAGCCGAGCGAGTTAATCATTCATATATTCATTTCAACAATTATACATGTAGAGTACATCGGTTCACACTCTTTTTCTTCTTTTAATCATCCAAATAATTTTCAAAAAAAAAAATAATAATAATGAAGTTAGTTTTAAATTTCAATACCCACCTTTTTTATTTCTTTTTTTTTATTCCTTTTTTTGTTTCATTTTCTTTTTTAAACTCCTTCTCTTTTTGCACATTTCTTTTACACTACTTTACACATTTTCTATTGTTATTGTTCTTCATTTTTCTTCTATTTTTCATTTTCTTCATCTAGTATTTCGTTAAATAATTCATTCTATAGATTCCAATTTTTGTTTAATAATTTACACAACTTAAATTTCACACACATTTATAAAGGTACATGGTAGCAGATTTACACGCGTAGAGTTAATGTTTTTACCAGCGGTAAACTTTTTCTGGCACATGTATATAAATTTGTTCCATACGCGCATTACTGATACCGGTATGAAATTGTACTTAGACGGACAACCAACCGATCATTTAAAGCGTAGTCATTGACGTACTACTAATAGGCATATGTACATATGTATGTATGATTATCGATCCTACCCATTTACAGGCTATCTTCGCTGCTGGCGCTAGCATCGCTGGATCCCTATGTCAAAGCGGTGAGTAAACAATGTTTACACAATTACATATATACAAATGCCAAAGTAGGTCAACTCTCATGAGACAGTCACGACAAATTAAAAGGACAAAAAAAAAAACATAAAATCGAAACTGGTGAATGAACCATTTTTTTTAATTAGTTCAGTAAATATTGAATTATAAAAAACGAAAAAAAAGTTTAGGCAACGAAGCAATAGGATAAAATAATAGAGTATTCATACATATAAGTATATATTTACATTCATATTGTTTAATAAATGTTTGAAAAGTCAAAATATAATTGAGTTATTATTTTTAAAAGTAGTAAGTATTGTTTTTAAAATAAATCAATGGAATAGGATATTTTCTTTTTTTCAGGTTGGTGTGAATGTTGCCATGGCGCCATGAAGGGAAATGGGTTGAAAATGACCTGACGGACCGACGGAAGACACACCGACGTCGACTATACTGGTCAGGCTCAGGAGACCTCGCCCAGTGAAACTTTGAGCGGCCACGGCGAAGTCCAAGGACAAGTATGGCACGCATTTGAAAGGGGAGGCTGGCTCCACCTGACCCGGACAGGACTTTTCCCATCCCATCCTTTCTGATTTTTCTATCTTACCTTTTGACAAATCTTCGGCATGACAATAAAAATTTTTGTTCACGTAGCTGAAGGCGAGAGGAGTGGCAACAACTCCACCCATCCGTCAAGCAGCCTGGGCTTCCATCAGGCCGGTCTGCCACTACCCTCCGCCCTAACAGCCAAACGTCGAGCCTTCCTTGTGTTTGTTGACGGTGGTTCTTCTATACACAGAGGTGCGTATCTTCGCTGCGAGTGGTCCGAACATTATCGATCTGGTTGAAAGTTTTTCGATCTTGAAACAGCCTAGTAGCTTGGTAAATTTTCTTGTGCTGGAATTTAGTGCTATGGACAACCATATTTCGGGCCCCGGTAAAGACGATCAACATGAGCCCATTTGGAGATGGCGTTGGAAGTCGCCAAGTACAATTTTTACATCGTGGCGGGGGCAGCGCTCATAAATGTACTCGAGGCGTTCGTAAAAGGCATCTTTTGGTCAAGTCATCCTACTCTTCCGTCGTAATCCTTAAAACAATTGCGGGGGTCGTCATCACTCATCCGAGGGGTCGTTTGATTTTTCACTGGACCTTCGTTTTCATGTGGTGGGTCCCAAACCCTACGTACAACCGCATGGGAAGAAGAAGTTAAAAATTTCCAATAATCTTTCTCTTTACCATGGTTTAAAAAAATTGGTGTTTTTACTTTGGATTTAGGCTTGATTTTAATTAGCTGTTTTGCAGTATTTAGCTCAAATAGAGAATTGATTTGAAAAAAATTGCAAGTTAATACTAACTGTGCGCATTTTCTTTCAAGCGCCGGGGATGAACGAGACGCAGTGGAGAAGACTACAGACATGTCAGAACACCGCCCTTAGGACTGCGACAGGAAACCTCCTGATGTCACCGGAGCATCACTTGCACAGCGAAGCATCTATGCTACGAGTTAAGGAGCATAATGCTTTGGTGGGCAAGCAGTTCTTGCTGGGATGCCACCGCATGGAGCACCCCAGCATGCACCTTTTGGAAGCCGAGCCTCCGCCTAGGCACATCAGGAAGGGAGTACTAGACCTAAACTGCACCATACAGCATCATGTACAACAACCGCTGGACAGAACGGCATACCGACAAGCGTGGTACGCCATTCACCAGGAGTCAGTCAACACCTTCCTAGACTCCCTTCCAGTGAATGGCGTACTCGGAAATAAACCACCACCAATTGCAGACAACGAGCTCGAGCTGCCTCGAGAGACCTGAGTGATCTTGGCACAGCTTAGATCTGGATATTGTAGTAGGTTAAACTCCTACATATCCAGACTCGACCCCAGCATACCCAACGTATGCCCTGCATGTGGAGAGTCCCCGCACGACACTAACCACCTCTTCACAGGCCTCCTTGAACCTACTCATCTAACCACCCTTTCCCTTTGGTCCAACCCCGTCGAAACAGCAACAACAACGACAGTGTTTGTTTTCACATATTTTCTTTATCGTCCTAATTTTTGTATGAAAAATGTATAGAATTAAATGTTATTTAAAGAAATTGTAAAGTTCACTGTAGTTGATGATAAAATTGTAATATCTGAAATAAGAATTTGGTTAACATTTGTAAATTACCTTTTAATTGTGGCATTGATGTAAGATTGAACTGAACACAAAGTAATCTGCATCAGGTATGCAAAATACTTTACAGTATACGTGTACATACATCACGCAAATCGATTATATCTTGATAAGTATTTTTGCTTTACAGATTCCTAAGCAATTTTTAGAGTCCACAGGATATCGAAATACGCATTTTGCATCTGTAAAAGCGTTACCGACTAAATATTCTCCTTTGTCATCAACTAGAAAACTGTATATTTTGAAAGGATTCATATTTTTTGTATAGCAAAAATAATCAGAAGCCTTTCCAGATAGAACAGACATGTTAAACTGACAAGGACCAAGAATGCTACCTTGAGGTACTCCAGAGGTGGCCTTAAAGCCATAACATCTCGTACTTTCCAATTCATCAAGACAAGATAGAAAAGAAGAGTGAAAACCTAGGCTCTCTAGCTTGCGTAATGAAATGCTATGTGGGACAGTATCAAAGGCTTTGGAAAAGTTGGTATAGACAACCTCAGCTTGATATCTCTTCTGCAATGCAATGCAATAATGAGAAAGACAGGCTAGGTTAGTGAAACAATTTATCCTTCAATACATTCTCGAGAAGTTTCAAACAAGTCGATTATTTAGATATAGGCCTTAAATTATTAACATCATTTTTGTTACCAGACTTAAACAACAGAGGCGCGCTGTACACTCTTATAGAAGATTGTACCTTCTTTATTCAGCTCTGCTGCTTGTATTAATTTCTCCAGCATTAAACTTAAAAAGTCACACGATAAAGAGTCACCTTGCCTGAAACCTCGTTTGGTATCGAACGGCTCGGAGAGGTCCTTCCCGATCCTGACGGAGCTTTTAGTGTTGCTCAACGTCAGTTTACATAGCCGTATATGCTTTGCGGGGATACCAAATTCAGACATAGCGGCGTAAAGGCAGCTCCTATTCGTGCTGTCGAAGGCGGCTTTAAAATCGACGAAGAGATGGTGGGTGTCGATTCTCTTTTCATGGGTCTTTTCCAAGATTTGGCGTATGGTGAATATCTGGTCAATGGTTGACTTACCAGGTCTAAAGCCACACTGATAAGGTCCAATCAGTTTGTTGACGGTGGGCTTTAGTCTTTCAGACAATACGCTAAACAGGACCTTATAGGTGATATTAAGGAGGCTTATCCCACGATAATTGGCGCAGACTGTGGGGTCCCCTTTTTTATGGATTGGGCAGAGCACACTTAAATTCCAATCGTCGGGCATGCTTTCGTCCGACCATATTCTACAAAGTATACACGTATGAATGCACCTTGTCAGCTCTTCACCGCCACGCTTGAATAGTTCTGCCGGTAGACCGTCAGCCCCAGCCGCTTTGTTATTTTTTAAGCGAGCGATGGCTATTCTGACTACTTCATGCTCAGGTAGTGGAACGTCTTTTCCATCGTCGTCGATTGGGGTTTCGGGTTCACTATCTCCGGTTACTCCGTTTTCATATTTTTTCCATAAATTTAATATGCTCTGGGCATCGGTGGCTAGATCACTTCTTTGTGTCCTATAGGAGTCTGTTCCAGCCTTGAAACCTTCTGTAAGTCGACGTATATTCTCATAGAATTTTCGAGCATTACCCTTGTCGACCAGCTTCTTAATCTTGGACAAGATACTAATCCGAGTCAATGTTGGGACCTCGGAACGTACGCACATCTAAAACACTGGATACATGTCTTCTGTCTATCACAATATTATCGATCTGGTTGGAAGTTTTCCGCTCTGGCGACAGCCAAGTAGCTTGGTGAATTTTTTTGTTCTGAAATCTAGTGCTACAGACAACCATATTTCGGGTCTCGGCGAAGTCGATCAGCCTCAGCCCATTTAGAGATGTTTCGTCGTGGAGGCTGAATTTCCCGACAGTCGTACCAAAGATACCTTCTTTGCCCAACCTAGCTTTGAAGTCGCCAAGCACAATTTTGATCTTGTGGCGGGGGCAGCGCTCATAAGTGTTTTTGAGGCGCTCGTAAAAGGCATTTTTGGTCAAGTCATCTTTCTCTTCCGTCGGGGTGTGGGCGCAAATTAGAGTGGTGTTGAAAAATTTTGTCTTGATGCGAATGAATGCCAGTGCGAATCCGGCACCAAATTTGCGCTCCTTTATATGGCCGCTGTAGTAAATTTCACAAGGACCCACCTTCTTCCGTCCTTGTCTTGTCCATCGCAATTCTTGGACGGCAGTGATGTCAGCCTTTAACTTTATGAGGACATCAACCACCAGGGCAGCGGCACCTTCCCAATTAAGGGACCGGTGCATGCCCTAAAATCGTAATCCTTAAAACATTTGCGGGGGTCGTCATCAAAAGGGGGGTCTCTCATCCGAGGCTTAAATTGGTTTTTCATTGGGTTGGTTTTTCATGTGGTGGGTTCCAAACCCTACGTCCAACCGCATGGGATTCGCCTTCTCACTTTAGCTCGCCTCCAAACGGATGTTCGTTGGCTACCCAGGGGATACGTGGTCTAAGACCGGAAGTCGTGAGCTGTTTGAATCATATACAAAAGAATTGTTTCTGGCCACTCCCAGGTGAAAGGCAGTCAAAAACTTTCCCCACTTGCGTGAACTTCTGCAATTAGTATTAATTACACACAAAATATAATCAAATGAATTGAAGTGAAAATAGTTGAAAGTTTATCCACCTGTCTAGCATTTTTTTGCGGAATAAAAATTTTTTCATAAGTGGTCAAAAAAAGTTTTAAAGTTGAACTATCTTGCTGTGCCAATACCTTAGTTCATCACTGTATATATATTTGGCCCTTTGTAACCGCTGAAGCGATTTTCGGCCGAACTCATTCCCAATTTGTGGTTTTGCGTCTTCATGTTTTTCCAACAAAATGGAGGGACCTATAGTTTATACTAAGCCGACTCAGAACGGCTGATGGTTTTTTATGAGAAGCTTTATTTCATGTCAGAAATACACTCAGAGGGGTTGGCATTCCCTGCCGAGGGGCGACCGCAATTAAAAAATTTAGCTTAATTTGTTATTTAAATTAACTTTCTATAACTTTTGGATTTTGTTCGCAGCGGGATTTGAACCGGAGCCTTCCGCAGTATGCAATGCTAACCACTCGGTTACCTCGGTGCAAAATATATACGAAAAATAAAAAGAAATTTACCCATCTATATATTTATACATACATGCAGGTGGCTACATAAAACATCTAAAATAGCGAAAAATAGAAAAGAGTGCACAAATCTACATAAATAAAAAAAAGTATACAAAATTAAATGAATTTTTATATTTTTATAATTAAAACTAAATGTAAAAGCGAGCACAAAACAAAATACCTGCACATATTAAGATATACATATGGCAAAGGAAAAAGAGGACACAATCAAAACATAGAAGATAACACGCCCCCTTCTTCCCGAAAAAAGTGGTTTGTGTCATTCCGGATGCCGAAATAAGTCCCACTTTCTCACTCGATTACATATTAAGTTCAGCGGATTTTGCCAGACGGATACTCCTTCATCATACATATACAAAATCTAAAAAAAAATGAAATAACTAGTTTTCTCAAGTTTGCGCAAAACCTAAAAATCCGCTGAACTATTACATTATATTCTCTTCTTCTCCATTATTAGCTTTGGCACTGCTTACGCGATTATAGCCGAATCAATTATAGAGCGCCATTCATCTCGTATTTTCGCTGTTTGGCGCCAATTGGAAATACAAAGTGAAACCAAGTCACTCTCCACCTGATCCTTCCAACGGAGTGGAGATCTTCCCTTTCCTCTGCTTCCACTAGCGGGTACAACATCTAATATTTTCAAAGCTGGAGTGCTTTCTTCCATTCGGGCGGCATGTCCTAGACAGGAGATATATGGCCGCTGTAGTAAATTTCACAAGGACCCACCTTCTTCCGTCCTTGTCTTGTCCATCACAATTCTTGGACGGCCGTGATGTCAGCCTTTAACTTTATGAGGACATCAACCAGCTGGGCAGCGGCACCTTCCCAATTAAGGGACCGGTGCATGCCCTAAAATCGTAATCCTTAAAACATTTGCGGGGGTCGTCATCAAAAGGGGGGTCTCTCATCCGAGGCTTAAAATGGTTTTTCATTGGGTTGTTTTTTCCAAACCCTACGCACAACCGCATGGGATTCGCCTTCTCACTTTAGCTCGCCTCCAAACGGATGTTCGTTGGCTACCCAGGGGATACGTGGTCTAAGACCGGAAGTCGTGAGCTGTTTGAATCATATACAAAAGAATTGTTTCTGGCCACTCCCAGGTGAAAGGCAGTCAAAAACTTTTCTCACTTGCGTGAACTTCTGCACATAACCCCATCCATGCCATTACCTAAAGAATTAACCATTTTGTCTTATTCGCATTGAATTCACGTAATTTACAAAGGAGACTGTTTTCGTTATTTTCATAGATTTCCAATATATTGTTTACATGTGCAGCATTTAAGGTTTCTTAGCTGGAAGGGTGGAATATGGGAAGCGCAAACAAATAGACTACCTAACTTCCCCTTAACACAGACACAGAGCTGATCGAGAATAGAGTCATCGTTATCACGAGCAACAACAGAAGATTGAAAAATTCGATTAATTGCAATTAAGACACTCCCATCTCTTAAACAATATATTTTGATTGCATCTCTATCTCTACGAAATGTAAGGTATAAGTTGGGGACAAAAAATTCTTCATCAGAAAACTCTTAGCAACGATTTAACAAAAAAGAATATATCATATTAACAGCGCGAGCATTCCCTAGATGTTTTGAAAAAAAATACTTAACGAATTTTTAATTTCTTTAATATTCGATAAATTATCATTTAGAAATGAAAATGGTAGAAAACTTATGCCTAAAGGTCACAAATTCGCGTCTAAAAGCGCATTATAATAAGTTGAAGATACTCCAAGTTTAAAGTTAAAGAGATATCCATATATAGTATTTTGCGATTTAATTCACCTTTGCCTGAAACGCTTAGTCTGGATTTTGTGCTTGCTTTGTAAAATTAAAATCAGCATCTTTCTTAATACTCCAAGGTCAGTTAGTTGCATGGCTTCGAATGCGTATTGCGTGACCATGTTGATGTTGAATGTTTCCGGATGATGATCTTCATTTTGAAATTCTCCTGAGTGATATGTTTGGTTTTTCCTCAAATAGGTATTTTCTTCCACAATTCTTAAGAAAATTCTTACTTTTGGAGACTATGATGGACCAATATGCGTAGCAATTAAAAATGCTTCACGGTTCTGAATTACCGAGAACCTAAAATTGGCCATAATGATGTGCCTGCCATCCACAAATATACAATACAGTGATGAACTAAAGTATTTGCACAGCAAGATAGTTCAACTTTAACACCTTCTTTTGACCACTTAAGAAAATATTTTTAATCCGAAAATAATGCTAGACAGAGGGACACTTCTGCAATTTTTTTCACTTCAATTCATTTTATTATCTTTTATGTTAAATTAATACTAATATTAATGGAAAAAGTACTGATTTTCAGCAAAAAAAAAGTATTGGCAAATTTCATAAAAACACAAAAAAATTATAATAAAATGGTAAAATATGGTAAAATATGGTAAAAGTGGTAACGAAATTAATATTTTGTAGCCAAGCCTTTATGTTTGATGACAGCTTCCAAACGCTTTTGCATCGATGAGACCAATTTTTGTGTGGTTTCTGTCCCAATATTCTGCCATTCCTCCGTCAGCTTCAGCTCTTTTTCTGTTGATACACCGCACTTTTTAACACGCCCATCCAGCTTTTCCCACAAATGTTCAATTGGGCTAAGATCAGGCGATTGGGGCGGATGCGGGAATGTATGTTTAATGTGGTGTACAAGCTACCTACGCACATCATGAGCGGTATGCTTCGGATTATTGTCGTGCTGAAATCTAAATGACTCTGACAATTTAAGTTTTTCGGCACTTTTTTGACATTCCTCTTAAGAATTTCCATATAGTATTTTTTGTCCATAATGCCATCAATGAATTACAGCTCGCTCACACCTGCAGCGGGCATGCAGCTCCATACAATGACTCCTCCACCATGTTTTATAATCGCAGAAAGTTTCTCTTTTTGAAGTTCAGCGTTAGGTTTTCTCCACACAGTTTGACGGCCATCAGATTGAAAGATACTGCATTTACTTGCATCCAAATACATTGTCCCAAAAGTCAATTGGTTTGCTTAGGTACTCCTTAGCATAGGCTAAACGTTTCTATTGGTTTACTTTGGGAATTAGGGGTTTGCGTCTAGCTAGATGAGAATGAAAGTTAGCTGCAATTTGTGTGGAAGATAATCTTGGGTTTCTCTTTACCTTTCTTACTATTTGGCAGCGTTCGCGGTCATTTTAAGCCTTAGGCCTGCCTGTATGTGTTGCGTTTTGTAAAGATGAAACCCCCTAAAATCGTTCCACAATGCTTCTTAGGGTGTAGCGGCTTCCGTCCATTATTTCACCAATTTCTGCATATCATTTGCCCTGTTTATGCAATTATAAAATTTCCGCTGAGATACGTTAGTTTCACTTTTTTTGCCACTCATTTTTTCTGAAAATTACGCAAAGTCCACTATAAATGAAAAAAAAACAAATGCTTATGTAGACATAACGGGTCTTTCGAAAAAAGGTTGCTAGATCAATCAAATTTAAGCGAAATAGCCCAGTGAAATTTAAGTGTGCCAATGTTGTTGTTGTTGTAGCGGCTTCGCTAACCCCGCTTAGGGCAGGCATAATCAGTCTAAGTCGCCGAGGTCATCTAACGGAAGGTCCAGGTAACGTGCTGTTTCGACAGGGTTGGACCAAAGGGAGAGGGGGGTTAGATGAGTAGGTTTAAGGGGGCATGTGAAGAGGTGGTTAGTGTCGTGCGGGGACTCTCCACATGCAGGGCATACGTTGGGTATGCTGGGGTCGAGTCTGGATATGTAGAGTTTAACCTGCTACAGTATCCAGATCTTAATTGTGCCAATGTAGCACGGGTCTCTCGAGGCAGCTCGAGCTCACTGTCTGCGATAGGTGGTGGCTTGGTTCCGAGTACGCCATTCACTGGAAGGGAGTCTAGGAAGGTGTTGACTGACTCCTGGTGAATGGCGTTCAGCGCCTGTCTGTATGCCGTCCTGTCCAGCGGTTGTTGTACGTGGTGCTGTATGGTGCTGTTATAGTCGAGTACCCCCTTCCTGATGTGCCTAGGCGGAGGCTCGGCTTCTAAGAGGTGCCTGCTGGGGTGCTCCGCGCGGTGGCATCCCAACAGGAACTGCTTGCACAGCAAAGCATTATGCTCCTTAACTCGTAGCATAGATCCTTCGCTGTGCAAGTGGTGCTCCGGTGACATCAGGAGGTTTCCTGTCGCAGTCCTAAGGGCGGTGTTTTGACAGGTCTGTAACTTTCTCCACTGCGTCTCGTTCGTCCCCGGCGCCCAAATCGGTGCAGCGTAATTTACGACCGGCCGGCCAATTGCTTTGTAGGTTGCCAGCAAGGTTTCCTTATCTTTACCCCATGTGCTGCCGGCTAGCGCTTTGAATATTTTGTTGCGGCCCTGGAGTTTTGCGGCAATTGCGGTCGTGTGCGGAGTGAAGAAGTGCAGGCTATCGAATGTGACCCCTAAAATCTTAGGGGTGTTTACAGTCGGAATTTTTTGGTCATCAACTTTCACATCGAGTTCTAGCCGGTACTCCTTCGTCCAGCTGGTGAAGAGGGTAGCCGAGGATTTCGTCGGTTGGATGTTTAGATGTCTTGCAGTGAAGAAACGGGAGAGATCGGCGAGGTAGCCGTTCACTTTCGAACATAGGCTATCAATATCCTGGCCAGACGCCAATATCGAGCAATCATCGGCATACGAGGTTAGTGAAACTCCTTCCGGTGGAGGAGGGAGCTTCGAGATATAAAAATTAAACAGTAGCGGGGAGAGGACACCACCCTGCGGAACCCCCTGTTTAATTTTTCTCAATTTAGATGTTTCTCCTCGGAATATAACCGATGATTGTCGACCACTCAGGTAGCCCATGACCCACCTCTGCAACCCCGGCGGTAATGAGGATTCCTCAATGTCACTGAGTAGCACTGAATGGTTGACAGTGTCAAAAGCTTTTGACAAATTCAGTGATACCAGGACAGTTCTCGCGCAGGGCCGGTTTTGGTTCAGGCCATTGACCACCTGGGTGTTTATGGCGTTAAGTGCTCTTGTGGTGCTGTGCACTTTTCGGAAGGCATGCTGGACGCAGATGGTGAGTGAAGGTCGGGAGCAGTAAGGCCTCAAGCGTCTTCGCTACTGGGGATAGGAGAGTTATCGGCCGATAAGACTCTCCTTTGTTGGCTGGTTTCCCCGGTTTAAGTAGCGGGACCACCCTACCGGTTTTCCACACATCTGGTATAATTAGGGTGGTCAGAGACAAATTGAGGACCTTGGTGAGATATTCTGCTCCCGCTGGTCCGAGATGTTTTAGCATCAGCATGCTTATTCCGTCAGGGCCGATGAATTTGGAGGCTTTCGCCTTCCCGTTAACCCCCTGAACCTCCTCTCTGGAGAAATCAAGCACCGCGCTTGTGTTTGGCAGTTTGCGCATACGGCGGGTTACACGCCCCTTCGCTTTGTCTACCGAAGGATGCAGTGTAAAAAGCCGGCTAAAATAGCTCGCGCATCTCTTCGGGTCCGACGAGGCGTGATCACCGAATGAAATTTCCACCCGGTCATCACGTCTCGTCGGGATAGACAGCGACTTGACTGTAGCCCAGAGCTTAGTTGTCCCAGAGGAGAGATTGCAGGACCTTAAGTGCTCCTCCCACTTTTTCCGCTTGTGTTTATTTACAACGGTCCGAATCTCCGCATTTAAATCCCTGATTAAGGGATTCCCGGGATCGGAGTTACGGAGGATGTCGCGCCTTGCTGCTAAAGCCGCCGCTTCGGACGGGAAGTTAGGGCGGATTTCCGCAATTCGGCCTGCCGGGATGAAGCGGGCGGCAGCGGTCGCAATTATCCTGCGGAAAGAACGTTCACCAGAAGTGACGTCAGTTGGAGTGGAGAGAGCACCGAAGGCGTTCTCGGTGAATTCCGTGAAGCCGGTCCAATTAGCTTTTTTGAAGTTAACGAAGGTCCGGTGGTCCGCGGAAACAAAGTCGGGAGGTCTGTCAATCGATATGTGTATGGGTAAGTGGTCCGATGCTAGTGTCAGTATAGGTCGTCAGACTCTACTGTTTATCAGACCAGCACTCGCAATTGTTATGTCGGGCGAGCTTTGGCAATTACCCACAACTCTGGTGGGGGTGTTGTCGTTCATTGTGCAGAATGTCGAATCGTCTATCTGTTCCGCCAGCTCCATTCCTCTACGGTCATTTGACAGGCTAGAATGCCAAAGATCGTGGTGCGCGTGAAAGTCGCCCAAAACCAAACGGTTTTCGCCTCTGAGTAGCGCACCTATATCAGGGCTATATCCAACTGGGCAACTTGTAACGGGAGGAATGTATATATTAAATATTTCGAGCTCGGCATCGCCTGACCGGATAGCTATGCCCTGACATTCTAGGGTAGTATCCCTGCGGTCGATGCCGCCATCGATGAGACGATACTGCACGGTGTTGTGCAGGATGAGCGCCAGACCCCCTCCATGGTCTCGCTCGCGGTCCTTGCGGATTATGTTGTATCCGGCCCGACTCAGAAGATCCGAGCGGGCGGTCAACTTGGTTTCCTGGATCGCAGCAATTGACAGATGCTTCCGGCTCATATAGTCGACTATCTCGTCGATCTTCCCCTGGAGTCCGTTGCAGTTAAATTGGAGTAGTCGGGTCCGTCTCGGGGGAACGTTCGTGATACGGGGGGTGAGGGAGTGGTGCGTGGATGACGTGTGTTGCTGCTGTAATACCCGCTGAGGGTGGTTCCGCACGTTGGTGTTGGTTGGCGGTGTTGTCGCATTAACGGGCGGGGGCAGACTCCTACAGCAAGGGGCAACGTACGCATCACTCCACTCACGGGTGGTGCGCAGGCCCGAGCACGTCCGAAAATGACACCAGCCGGAGCAAGAATTGCATCTGACTGAGGTCACATTCCGACGTACTAAGGTCTGACACACGGAACAGACTGTGCGGGGGACTAGGAGCTGCTGGGTAGCCCTCGCACGGGAGGAGGAAGAGGAGTTGGTTGTGGGAGGGGAAGGGGGTGAGGGTTGGCGGGAGTCATGCTGCGGGGAGCTCCGGGAGACCGTGGAGGTCTGCTGGTTACCCAAAGTGGGTAAGGGTGCTGAAGGCACTGCCGGGGTGGCTGGGGGCGCACTTGGGCGCTGGCAACATGGGGCCACATAACGTGTGGTCCACTCCCTATGTGTCTTAAGGCCTGAACAGACCTTAAGATGACTCCAACCATTGCACTGGTTGCACCTAACCGAGGTGGAGGAGTGGTGGAGTCTTCTAGTGCACACGCAGCAGAAGTAATCCGTCGGACCAGGGTTGGTTTCGACGCCAGCCCTGATGAGAAGGACTTGAAGCAATCCAGCTGCGAGGTATTGCTCCGATGGCGAACTTAAACTAATTTTACCTGTTGACCTAAACGAGGTTAGGTCGCCGAAAGGGTGACAGCCCTTGGACGGATAAAATCCGGGTCAACTCCGGTACGTAGAACCGGCTGTCTTGAGAGTTGTAAGTGTCCCAATACTTTTGTTTGGTTAAAATTAGTACTTTTTTCATTTATAATTAGTATTAATTAAACACAAAATATAATCAAATGAATTGCAGTGAAAATAGTTGAAAGTTTATCCACCTGTCTAGCATTTTTTTTCGGAATAAAAATGTTTTCATAAGTGGTCAAAAAAAGTTTTAAAGTTGAACTATCTTGCTGTGCCAATACCTTAGTTCATCACTGTATATACCTTCTGCCCAAATATAAACGAGACTGGCTCAATAAAACAAAAACGGTTAATTATTCTTCAATATTTATTTTATCCCCTTCAAAATAGTCACTATTAGAGGCGATACACTCCATCTGGTAGGCCGCTTTAGGTATGGCTTTCAGTTCCTTCTTCGAATTCTCTTTTATGACTTCGATCGACTGAAAATGCTTTCCACGAAGCGGCAATTTGAGTTTAGGGAAAAGAAAAAAGTCACACGGTGCCATGTCGGGTGAATACGGTGCTAGCGGAACAATATTTACGTTGTTTTTGGTTAAATAATCGCGTACAAGACGAGACGTATGAGCAACAATTTTGGAACAAGTCGAGCAGACACACGTCTCATGCCCAAAACATCGTGAATAATGCTATGAGCGGATCCATTTGATATGTTGAGCTCACTAGCTATCTGTCTTTCAGTCACACGACGATTTTCCAACACAATTTTCTTTACTTTTTCGACGTTTTCTTCGTTTATTGACGTTGCTGGACGACGATCATGGGGCAAGTTCTCCAGCGATGTACGGCCGTCCTTGAACGACTTATAACAATCAAAAATACGTGCACATGATAGGCAAGACTCCCCATATGCCTTCTGCAACATTTTCATTGCGTCCGTCGCACTTATTCCATTGGAATAACAAAATTTCAAACAAACTCTTTGCTCAACGTTAAATTTCCATAGTAAAATTCGAAAAACACACTCGAGGTCGACTTGTTTATAGTGCCGTAAAAAAAAACTATGTGACAGATCGCACTCAAATTTGACATGTAAGCATATAACAGTCCTGCCAACCTGAGCAAAAAAAAGTATGGCCATATGGCTTGTTCTTGTCGAGTTATGGATAAAGTCTCGTTTATATTTGAGCAGAAGGTATATTTGGCCCTTTGTAACCGCTGAAGCAATTTTCGGCCGAACTCATTCCCAATTTGTGGTTTTGCGTCTTCATGTTTTTCCAACAAAATGGAGGGACCTACAGTTTATACTAAGCCGACTCAGAACGGCTGATGGTTTTTTATGAGAAGCTTTATTTCATGTCAGAAATATACTCAGAGGGGTTGGCATTCCCTGCCGAGGGGCGACCGCAATTAAAAAATTTAGCTTAATTTGTTATTTAAATTAACTTTCTATAACTTTTGGATGTTGTTCGCAGCGGGATTTGAACCGGAGCCTTCCGCAGTATGCAATGCTAACCACTCGGTTACCTCGGTGCAAAATATATACGAAAAATAAAAAGAAATTTATCCATATATAAATTTATACATACATGCAGGTGGCTACATAAAACATCTAAAATATCGAAAAATAGAAAAGAGTGCACAGTAAAAAGTATACAAAATTAAATGAATTTTTATATTTTTAATAATTAAAACTAAATGTAAAAGCGAGCACAAAGCACAATACCTACACATATAAAGATATACATATGGCAAAGGAAAAAGAAGACACAATCAAAACATAGAAGATAACACGCCCCCTTCCCGAAAAAAGTGGTTTGTGTCATTCCGGATGCCGAAATAAGTCCCACTTGCTCACTCGATTACATATTAAGTTCAGCGGATTTTGCCAGACGGATACTCCTTCATCATACATATCCAAAATCTAAAAAAATTTAAATAACAAGTTTTCTCAAGTTTGCCCAAAACCTCAAAATCCGCTGAACTATTACATTATATTCTCTTCTTCTCCATTATTAGCTTTGGCACTGCTTACGCGATTATAGCCGAATCAATTATAGAGCGCCATTCATCTCGTATTTTCGCTGTTTGGCTTCAATTGGAAATACAAAGTGAAACCAGGTCACTCTCCACCTGATCCTTCCAACGGAATGGAGATCTTCCCTTTCCTCTGCTTCCACTAGCGGGTACTACATCTAATATTTTCAAAGCTGGAGTGCTTTCTTCCATTCGGACGACATGTCCTAGACAGGAGATATTTCGTCTTGTCGACGTTCACTACCAGACTCATTCGCTTCGCTTCTTTATCAAGTCTGGAGAAAGCAGAACTAACGGCGCGGTTATTAAGCCCTATAGTATTAATATTATATCACCGGCATTTGATAGTAGTTGTACACTCTTGTAGAAGATTGTACCTTGTCTATTCAGCTCTGCAGCTTTTGTTATTCTCACCTGCGTACGCCAGCAGCTGTACACTCTTATAGAAGATTGTACCTTCTCTATTTAACTCTGCAGCTCGTATTATTTTCTCCAGCATTAAATTAAAAACGTCGCACGATAAGGAATCACCCTGTCTGAAACCTCGTTTGGTATCGAACGGCTCGGAGAGGTCCTTCCCGCTCCTGGCTTTTAGTGTGGTTTAACGTCAGTTTACCGTATAAGTTTTGCGGGGATTCCAAATTCAGACATAGCGGCATAAAGGCAGCTCCTATTCGTGCTGTCGAAGGCGGCTTTAAAATCGACGAAAAGGTGGTGGGTGTCGATTCTCTTTTCACTGGTCTTTTCCAAGATTTGGCGCATGGTGAATATCTGGTCAATGGTTGACTTACCAGGTCTAAAGCCACACTGATAAGGTCCAATCAGTTTGTTGACGGTGGGCTTTAGTCTTTCAGACAATACGCTAAACAGGACCTTATATGCGATATTAAGAAGGCTTATCCCACGATAATTGGCGCAGACTGTGCGATCGCCTTTTTGTGGATCGGGCAGAGCACACTTAAATTCCAATCGTCGGGCATGCTTTCGTCCGACCATATTCTGCAAAGTATACACGTATGAATGCACCTGATCAGTTCTTCACCGCCGTATTTGAATAGCTCGGCCGGTAATCCATCGATCCCTGCTGCTTTGTTGTTTTTTAAGCAGGCGATTGCTATTCGGACTTCTTCATAGTCGGGTAACGGAACAACTTTTCCTTCGTTATCAATTGGAGTTTCGGGTTCACCATCTCCGGGTGTTTCCTCTTCACTGCCATTCAGCAGGCTGGAGAAGTGTTCCCTCCATAAATCCAGCATAGTCTGGGCATCTGTCACTAGCTCACCTCCCTGGGTCCTACAAGAGTTTGCTCCGGAATTGAAACCTTCTTTAAGTCGTCGTATCTTCTCATAGAATTTTCGAGCATTACCATTGTCGGCCAACTTCTCAAGCTCTTCAAACTTACGCATCTCGGCTTCTTTCTTTTTTGTCTGCAGATGATAATTGAAAAAAACAAATGCTTATGTAGATATATTGGGACTTTTGAAAAAAAGTTGCTAGATCAATCGAATTTAAGCGAAATAGAATAGTGTGCCAATACTTTTGTTTGGTTAATATTAGTGGTTTTTTCATTTATAATTAGTATTAAGTAAACGTGTCTAGCATTTCTTTTTTCCAGAATTAAAAATGTTTTCATAAGTGGTTTCAAAAATGTGTTAAAGTATCTATTAATAATTCTGTATTTGGTTTGAGTGGTAAGCATTGGTCATGCATACTCTAAACCGAAATAGACGTATTCATCTGGTGCCAACGTAGTCATTTTAAGACTTCCTATGGAACAGGTTTTAAGCAACGTTTCGTTAGATAGGGGAACTTTTACACCTTCAGCTTTTAAAATTTGCAGTAGCTCATTGCAGCATTTGTTGGATTTTTAACCGCCCAATAAGCAAGCTTTTGGAAAAAAGTAGCGTTTGATTGTCCACTGAAAGTTTCTTTTGATTTAAAGTAATTATAACTAGAAGTTTCACTTTGACTATCCAGATGTGTCAATATCAAAATTTCGTGTGGTTCTGACGCCTTTTAATAAGACATAGCTTCTCGATTTTTTAATTAAATGGAGTTTAGAATAAATATTTTCTTACATTTTTAATAAGTAATAACTTAAAATTAATCACTTTTTATTCATGTAACAACTGTATATATTCGCGATACTTTAATCTCCTGCGCGTGTTGATTACGAAACTCAGACTAATTTTCACAACAATTAGAAGTTCAGATTAGCCGTTATGTTTTATCCTTTATTGATATTTTTTGGAGAAACAACCGAGTAAAGGAAGAACCCGTGGGATTTATAACATTCGCATTGTTTCTTAGTTCGTTTGTTGCTCCAAAATACATCAAAAGCGAGAAAACAAATTATTTTTTGTAAAAATTATTACTCGAATTTGGTATTATTCCAAATATTTTTTGCTGGGTTGTCCCATTGCAGAAGCAAGCAAGTCCGAACTTAGGATTTCGATTCTACTTTGCAAATATCGGCGATGTTCTGAAATCCGATCGGAATTGATTTCGCATCGATTAGGATTTCCGGAATTGAGAAATTCTACCAAAAACCAAATCCGATTCGAAGTCTGGAAAATCAATTGTTTTGGTGTATTAGTTCTGTTCGGCGAGCTGCTGGTCAATAATAATTCTTAACAGTTTTTACCAATCGTCACTGGACCAAAAAGTTAACATAATTTGCGACTAGAGAGCACAATTACGACGTTTGGCTTGGAGGGAAGTTACAAATTAGTGCCTGGAAAATTTCAGCTAACGAGAACTAGCAAGGAAATAAAAATATGTGTTACATTTTTACATTTTTGTCAGCGATATTAAAATTACTTTAAATGAAAGTAACAATATTTCGAAGAACGGGTGTTCCTATCCCCACTATGGGGCATTCTTAAGCCTCCATAGATTAGAAATGATAATTTTACATATTATCTCAAATTTGAACAAAATCTTTTTTAAAGTTGTTTTCCAAATGAAGTCTAAACAAAAATGTATTTTATCTGTTTGTACCTTTACTCAATAATACCATTTCATTTAAGAAATATTTTAAAAGCAGGCAATATACATAAATTTCTTAGGTTTTTATGTTTAAAAAAGTAAACACCTGAAGAAAAAAATCTCAATTCGCCAACTAAAATTTCGACGGCTTTTTCCGAAAAATCGAAATGCAGAACACCTATTTCACTGAATAACCAGATTCGATCATAAATTGCGATAAATTAAATCCGATAGTATTTCAGAACATGATTATGCAATTTTGATTTCGATCAAAACCGTATTTTAAATAGGGTTGTTTTGTTTTTTGTCTGCATTTAATAATTTGTTTATTTACAAATATTTCGGAACTTATCTTACCGCACTATGATGCTGCAAAACATTGAGAATGAGAGTCTGAAGTCTGATGTAAACACAATAAGTAAGAACATTAATAATACGATAAGAAAGCAAAACAACAACTTTATATTATTATTATATAGAAAAATGTTTATAAATAATAATAATAATAATAAGAGCCTTAAGACCTCTTAAAAAATGGGCAAATGTTATACTTGATTATTTTATTTATTTATTTTTTCACAGAATACAATGCTGGTGCTATGGAGGAAGGCACAGGAGGAAGAAGTGACTTTGATTCTGTCGGTAAAGGTTTGTAACTCTTTATATTATTATTGCCACTATATAAAAAATATATAAAAGTGGGAGTTTACTGTAGCGGTAAGAATTCTATATAAGCATTCTAACCCTAGACCAATTTGATTCATGCAATACTTATTAAATTAGATCACATACTGATAGCCAGTTGAGTGATTCAAATCACTTTATAACAAATTTTCGAAAAACCATACCCCTATATAAGAAGCTTTTAAAAGGTTCTCTAAAAAGATAATTCCATGATATAGTAAAAGTGCGCTTGACCGTTGTTGTTTGGTTTTAATCCCGATGATTGAAAGTTGTATACTTTCGACGGTTCAATTTCAAGTGTCTTTCTTAACATTCGTATATACCAGAATATATGGTAGACCACGTCTGCGGATATGAAATTTGAAAATATAATA